>CM036569.1:2865263-5730527 GCA_020745775.1 Theristicus caerulescens
CCTTAGAATCAGTGCCAAAACTTCCTGGTGATCTCAGGCTGTAACCAGGGTTAGTTTAAACTCTTTAGTTTTCCCTTTCTTCTCTAGACTTAAGATACTTCTTTAGAGTTTAGATAGATAAATCCTGTGAGCAGCAGTGATTCAGTTCCAAACTCTGGGGTCTTACTAAGTATTTTTATTATTTATCATTATCTTTGCAGACACAGCTTTAAACCTTGTAAATACTGCATTAAACAACTACAAAAGGTCTTTAAGATGCAAGGAATATATGAGGATTTTAAAACTCCTCTGCATTATTCCTGAGCTCACTTTGATTTGGTGTCCGTAACAAGTAACTTATGAGAAGGAAATGCAATCATTTTGAGCAGCTCCTCTCTGCAGTGGTCTCATCTGGGAGAACTTACTATCAGCCAGAACCATCTCCTGGAGATTTGCCCTCATTTTCTTCCTGTGAACTTGTATAAAACTGTCTCCACTCGACTGCCTCTGAATAATGTACAGCAACAGATGAGCGACAGTGAGTGCTAAGGGAGCTCCAGCCAACAGCAGCGAAGTGAGCCCGTTGCTGTGCTTCAGCTTTCAAAAGCGTTATGGGGGTATCAGAACAACACAGATTTAGTCACGAAAGATTCAGATTCTTAAAAAAATACATGTGCCGCAAGAACAAAGAGCACCCGAGAGTTCACTCAGGACTGAAACAAAATTACCAAATCACATTCTGCTTACAGTTTTCCCAACTAAAATCCCGACTCCAGAACCTGTACCAGACATTACGAAGTGAAAAATTTGTTTTCTTGACCCTTTATATGCCACTCTACTGCCCTCAGTTACTTCATCCTTAGAGAAAATTCTGTTTGGCGGCAAATTTCATAAGATTAAAAAAAAAAAAAACCAGATTGTTTTAGAGGATTCAAGTGTTCATAAAAAAGCTGGATTCATACTTTAGAAAATTAAATCCATCAAAAGGGGAACACAAGACTCATTCCACTTGAGATCTCAAAACTGCCCAGCCAATACGCAGCAGCCCTGTGTTCTTTAGGCAGAGAGAAAGATGGGTGTATCTGCCCTCACAGTAGCCTGAACTTTTTGTACAAATGCCAACAGGACTACTAGTCAGGACTATTTTGAGGAATCACTGAAGGGGATCACCTTTCTAGAGAGAATTGGGTTAAGGTGTTTCAACTGGAAGATTTTATTCGCACATCCCATATCAGTGAGGCTGGTCAGGTCCACATACGCCAAAGGACGCAAACTCCCAGAAGAAAACAAGGGAGTCGCAACAGTCATGAAACACAAAGAGCGCAGAAAAGACATAACGCGCACCAGGGTGCGATATTACTAAGCTCTGCTGCATCTGCACTTGAGCTACACACAAAGTCCATCACGTAACTTATTCCACCTCAAATACGCTGCGGTAGGATGCAGATGTGTCCCTTGCTTAGTGTTCCATGAAGAGACAGCATTTCCTCTTTAACGCTGCCCGTCCTGGCTACAGGATACTCGGCCATGCTAACGTGAAGTGCTGGATCTCCCTCCTTGTACACTATGACTGTGCTTCGGCCTCTGACAGAAATAGTTCCTTCCTAAAAAGCATGGGCCAGAATCATCCCTCTGCACTGAATCCAACAGAGAATTCAGCCAGTTTTCAGAGGACAATATCTCTCCATTGCATCGCTTCACCCAACCCAACTCTGAGAGCTTGCCCAAGCCTACACCAAGACGTTGGCTGATACTAATCAGCTTTCCTTGCCATCTTTTCTTACTTCCCCATTTAAACTTGGACATGTGTATATGTTTTTAAAATGCTGGGCCATTTTGGCTGCTGCATCTATTTGTATTCTACACTACATTACTCAGAGTCTTGCTAACATACAATCAAGTTGTTACTGCAATACTATTTCTTTACACTGGGCTCTTACCAGCTTTATGGTCTACAGAGAAAAATAAATATTACCCAAACCAAGAAAATAATTCCTGTGTCCTTGTTTTGAAATCCCAGTGAAACATGAATAAGAGTGGAAAGGGGCATCTGTTTACATTGGGGCAAAAGAGTACAAGAGTTCAACTGAAGGTAGGGACAGCCGGAGTTTGTCTGATGTGTAACTCCTTTACAGGGCTACCATAGGGCTGTTGATGCGGGACTGCAACAAAAGACATCTTTGACACATGTCAATTCCAGCTGCTAATGCGTAATCAATCTTGCAAGGAACAAAAATGTTTATTTCTTCTACCTGCCTTTGATTCCCACCTAAACCTAAAGTCTTGTTCTTTTTCCCATTGTTCGTCCTGCCCTCCCATGAATCTGCTCTCCACTTCCACCAGTCTCCTGCTCAAGCGCAGAGTCACAGGTCACATGCTGGCCAACTGGTCACAGTAACAGAACTAGAACTAGCCACTGGAACTGGGTGTTTCAAGAAACAGTCAAATGGCCGCCTGCCACAGGGCAATAATCCTTTCCAGGGATTTGGGTTGGGTGGCAAAGACAACTCATGCAGCAGCCTGAAAGGCCTCATGAGATAAAATGCTCATGCCGGCAAAGCACAATGCAGCCCCAGTAGTTTGTGACTAAATCATGGACATGACAGTGCAGAGCAATTTTATTCAACATTGTTTATTCCACATTTTTTCCATATGCTTGAAAACAGAGAGGAACGAAATAAAAATTATAAACAGACACTTCTTCCCTTAGACAGGAATCTTTGCACAAGGGCCAAATCGCCAAATTAGCCAGGAGTACTGAGAGCTGGAAATGATGGGAGAGATTAACTACTCTGAGTAAAATTCCCTGCAATGCTTTCCCTAACCGCAAACAAAAGTTTGGGAGACACAAGCAGTCTCAATTTGGGGAGCTGCTTTATTTCACATTCCATCCAAGCCTGACAGCGTTGATTACAAGCAGTAGGCATATATTGATAGCGTGTATTTAAGACGCATCCTGTTCTGTGATTACTGGCCCAGTTCTTCTGCACACCTGAAATGTTCCATAAAAATTTTAGGGGGCTCCTCCAATCCAAAGAAAATGTCATAATGTGCTTAAGACTGCATGTCATTCCCAGACTACCAACCATTTCATGGTTTGCAATCAAAGCAGTGGCTCATATTGATACAAGAGGTGAAATTTTCAGTAGGTTTTCCCAGTCATGCCTGGGTGCACCTTGTTGGCGTGAAAGAACATGTTATGTGGATAGCAAGGTGTGTTGGGCACAGAATCAGAAACTCACACAAAGCTGGTCCTTCCAAACGTCTGTAATTACTAGGAATCTATATTTGATAGTGGGCAGTGCGGTGTGTTATCCAGGGCCAGTATACTTGGCTGTGTGAAGTTATAAATGCAACAGAGAGTTAGTTAACAGCTACATTTGCATTGTAGAGACAATTTGCAGACAACTGGTATCAGGCAGCCAAATGTCTCCCTTACAACAATGCCTAATCCACACAGCCCTGCAGTAACAAAAAGAACTACTAGCTTTGCATCAGCTTTCTGGATCTCGTCCCTGCCAAATGACAGCAGGAAAAACTGCTTGTTGTCCCTCCCACAGCAGTACCAACACAGGTCAGCCTCTCAAATCCAACTGTGTACACGTGAAAGAAATAAAATAACCTTCTAAACAATTCCAAACAGACACAAGCTTGGGAAGAGAACCAAGTTAAAAGGAACTGGCAGAATGTTATGACAGTACCAGTCAGAGAGGCTATCAAAATAACCGCCCCATTCAAGGGCTTCCCTCAGCCTCATTTTATATGCTGAGGCAAATTGGTGGTGGAGTTGTAATGCTACAGAGGAGTCAGAATGACCTACTTTCTACAAGCTGGGACACATCCTAGTCCCTATTAATAATATACACACTTCAGTTAAAATCATGTGCTATAATCTGAATATTGCTTTAGTCCTTAGAGTAATAAAAAAAACCCAGAAACCTAGTTTACAGAAACATCTTTAATACATGAGCATTACAGATGCTTGCCACAGATGCATGAGATAAGGTTTGATACCAAAGAATGCGTTCACTTTCTGTTGAGTCCTTACTGAAGTTAAATCTCTCAGTGAGTTTGGCAGATTATGGCATGAGAACCCCCCTTCTGCTCTCACAGATTATGAATTTTGTAGATCAGATGTTGTTAAAGTCAGCAAAGCATCCTTTGTGTTCCACTAAGGTCTTCATAAACATTACGAAAACCTTTTCCCATTCCAATACTCAGAAGGTACGTGACAGGGGAATAAATGTGACAGCTTTATCCTATCCTCTCAAATCCCTGCCTGCCCCTGGTTCCCAGAACCTCTCACACACACAGCATCTTCCAGCGTAAAAAATTCCAAAATGCTTTCACAGCTTTAGCTGATGTTTCAACTCTAAGAGTTTACCTTCTGGCCAGAAGCAAGAGGTAAAACGGCCTTACAGGAATAAGTGGGGATTACTTCTCACCAGCCAGCAGAGGTTACTAGAAACACACAGTTACGTGCAAAGTGTTATTAGGAGAGTAGGTAAGCTCTTACCCTGTAACCCAAAAGAAAACAAAACCACTTCAGAACCTTCTGACCAGCCCACAAAGTAACAGTCCTGACTCCTTGTGATGTCGCCTTACTGTAAAACAATCCAGGAAAAACTGATCAGGAAGATGTAACTTTCCAAAGCAAAATAGGAACCAGTTGAGGTTATCTAGGCAAAAGATCAAGAAAAATTCAAGCAGCAAACAATGTACTTCCAAGCCAAACAACAATCGAGGTTCACAGAGCCTCTCTGCAAAGCTCTCTGAGAGCCTGGCCTGGGGAAGAAACCCTTTGCTTGGTAGAAAGAGGCCTGTCGACTCAGCACCATGAAATTGAATAAAACCTCTCTTTGTGGCAGCATCCAGGGGAGAAGGACAAAGGGCCTCTGCCACTGCAGCGTTTCTGAATGACAGAGGCCTCCAGCACCTCCAGCACTCCTCCCACCAGCAGCAGAATCCCAGGAAACTGAGTGCTTATTCATGACTTGGGCTCTGTCCATTTTCTGAGTTTCCCCCTGCATCCTCCAATGCCGAGTATTTAACAATATCTTCTTTCAGCTTGCCTCTTGTCTGCCACTTCCGCATTTAATTGCAAGTTCATGGGTATTAAGTGGCCTGCACAGCTGAACTAAGTCATCTTGATTTGAAGGCTCCCTTTCCTCATAAAAGGGGAAACAGTTCTTTCTCTGTCTTTCTGTCTGTCTGTCTCCATTTCCCTTTCCTTGGCTACTTCTCCCCTTCGCCCTCCCTCCTCTCCAGTTCTTCTCTTTCCTGTTCCCTTTCCTATCCTACATTTCTTTCTCTGTCTCCCTATAAATCAAATTCACGCTTCTCAGAGATGTTGATGTGTGCAGGGAAGGGAAGGCAAAGCTCTCAAACGCTGGCACCTGTTCTTAAAATGGCTCCCAGGCTTCTGCAGGGATTTCTAGTCTGCGTCGAAGCCTGTGGCAGAACGTAACAAAACAACCCACTGCTATCCCTCATGCTAAACGCGTGGGCAGACTGCTTTGTGTTAACATACCTGAACAGCAGTTCACTGATAACTAAACCTTTGCAAAGGTGGGATATCCTTTGTGTTGTGCAGCAAGTTTCAAAGGAAAATACGTAAACCGAAGTGGTAACTTCTGCAACAGTTGCCTATGGAGAAGCAGCAGTAAGGATAAACAACGGACCCCCGTTTCCCCATTGCAACATGAATTCTGACTGCAGTGATGCCACTTTCTGCTCTCGCTTACTGGGCAACACTAGTTCGTTAACACTGTCTGTAGTGTGTTTAAAAAAAAAAAAAGAGGAACTAAACATGGCAACAGGTGTCAGTCTGAAAGGACCTAGAGTCCACGCTGGACTCTTGACAGTTACTGTGTCAAAAGGGAAAATCCGGTGTCAAAACCAAGAGCCACAATAAAACAACCACTGCCCAGTGAAACCCGAGACACAAACCCCCAGAGTTAGTTAATTGTGCCATGCCATAACCAAAATTTCGCCTCCTTCTACCATCTCCCCTCTTTCCAAGCTCTCCAGACACCTACGACGCCATGATTTCATGCAAAAATGTAAACCCTTATTAAAGAATCCACCCAAAAACATCATAAAAGGCAAATTCATGGTGTACATACATTTACCGTTGCACTGCTCCTTTCCACTGTCATTCTGCTCAGGATAATCCTTGTTCACTGCATCTCTGGCTCACACATCTCACAACGCTAATGTTAAAACCTACCCTCCTGCAGTACTTCCAAAGATGTAAAAGTATATGACAGATAATAATCTAGTAGGCTTTATAAGCACTCTGTATAATAGTTATTATCTTCTTTTACAGAAGCAGGCAGAGAAGAGCAAGCTCCCTAGCCTAATTCATCTACTGAACCGCGGTAAGGGCAGGAAGAGAATCCGATCGTGAAACTGAGGGTCTGCTAAGCCAGTGACAAAACTGCTTTTAACCTCTGTAAGATCAGGGTGCGCAGCCCTCCCACCCAGCTCCCAGCATCTGAAACTCTAGGTTCCTGCCTCAGCCGATGTTGAGAGGATATCCAGCTGCAGTGGCAGCTATTAGAAAGGGCTCCTAAATCTTCACCTGCCAGTGTTAGAGACAGCCAAGAGTTATCTCACAAATTTAGGATTAAATACTTTCCCCACTGAAAACACTGGATTTACTGAGGTTTAAAAATTCATCAGGAAAATGCTGTCTTCTACTCACAATATTCTTTCAACACAAAAATGTAAAAAACCAAAGCTTTGAACCAGAAGTCTGAAATTAAACCAATTGTGTTGTAGGAAATTCCTGGGGTTTGGTTGAAAATTTTCATATAGAGAAAAGAATGTTATGATCTGCAGGAAAAAAAAAAGAAAATAAAAATCAGGAAACATCTCAGTTTTCAACCAAGCTACATATATGATGATAGGATGTTTAATTTCAAATACCTTACTTGGAAGGAACAATTGAATAATCTACTTTATGGGCATATGGATGCATATTTGCCTGAAAGAAAATCTAAAAGGGTGGGCGGAGGGGGTGGAAGGGAGGCAGAGAAAATTCATCCATTGTTTCTTTCAGGACCTTCAGAAAGTTTCCAAAAATACTAATGAAATCAAGACAACTTATTCTTTCAAATCAGCTAAAACAGGGCAAACCAGGCACCTCTCTCTGACCCCCTTCTTTCTTTCACATCCTCAAGACCCCGACAACGCAGCTCTTGCCCCAGCAGCTCAATAAGAAAAGACACGGCATGTGGAAAGTAGATATGACTTCCCTGGTAATAACAACAAAAAATATAAAAGCTGTAAGCAAATCTGATTTGAGGACATAAAAAAATTGTTATATTTTATTCTAATTAGTTAAAAAGCCGTGCAGAAGGGAAGAGGCCTTCTCAGCAAGGGCTGGTCCAATACTGAGCGTTCTGCTGTGAGAAAACACAGCTGTCTATATTTTTAATGTGGCCGTTTGAGCCAATTTTGACATGGAATTAGACAACTCTAATTTTGGAAATGTATGTGACTCCCGATTTTGGAGATGTATGTGATTTAAAACGAACATTTACCAAGTTTGCTCAGCAGTACACCACACGAGATACAAAGAAAGGACAAGCCTGTATTTTAAATAACCTGCCTCAGCACTCCACTAACACAAAGACAGCTTGGAGCAGTACAGCCATCTCTTTGCAGAGCTCTGAGAACCACAGGGTAACACCAGAAGGCAGCCTCATCAGTCTGCTTGTTTGTTGGTATGTTCTCTCTCCATGCTCTACACTCATCTCTTCTGACAGGGACTGTTCATGACGTGTGTATGACTCTCTACAACGCTTCCAGAGGTGCAAACAGAGGGGCAGTGACAATAGCAAAGTCAAACTCCTCCAAGGAACAAATTTCAAGACTGCCCTCAGTTAACATCATTTTGTTGTCGGAAGAGTGAATTTTTAACAGTTTGTCACTGCTAGGATGGTGACTCTTGGTAAGACAGAGGAGGCAGAAGTAACTCTTCTCCCAGTCCTACATACCAATTTTGCCAAATAATCAACTAGTAGTCCACAAATATCAATGGTTTCTAGCGTCACAACTTCTTCCAGAGGCTAGTCTTATTAACACGTTGTCTGAAGATACACGCATTGCTTCTGTGTTGGAAGGTTATGGAAACAGAACTATCAAAAAGCTGCAATGCCAATGCAAGACAACAGAACAACTGCCCTTCTGCTGCAGGAGAGAGCTCCAGCCTCTCTCTTACCAAACACTTCACACACTGTTGAGGTTTTATATCCATTGAAACAGAGAAGTCAAACTGCCCAACAATTCTACACATCAAAGCATGTATCTGTTCAGTAGTTGTCAACAGCAGCTGGAGGTCACCTGAAAGAGGCTTTGGGTCCTACACGTTTTGTGCAGTGTGGCACTAACACTCAAAAGCAGGTTTTGCCAAGTTCCCCTGACCCTGAATTTGTGGAAGGTGATGGTAAAACATTTCGTTTTGCCAATTCTTTTTTTCACAATGGAATCATTGTGATTTGAAAGCTCAGGACAAAAGCCATTTGCGTTATATTTTCTCCAACAGTCATTAGTTATTCAGTCTCCCCAAAGCCAGCTACTAATGGAGTTACACCTATGGACAAACCAGAGCTCTGTCCCATAAAGAGACACAGCTCAGGCTTACCATGGAAGAAGACAATGCCACCCCATGCTCCTCCTGCTAAACTGCCAGCATGATTTCTACCTAGAAAAACAAGCAGCTGAATGTGTAAACTGATGATTAGGGACCAACTAATGAACTACATGATAAATGATACAGAGCAGAGGCCTACCAACCATAAGAGTTTAGGTGTCTTTAAAATCAAAAGAGTTTTTTGGTAGGGTTTTTTTGGGAGTGAGGGGTGGGGAGAGTGGTATTTTAGTTCTTTGCCTTTTGAGTTCTGAGCCTTTCGGTGCTGGTACACTCCTATTCCACAAGCTGGTCTCAATTGGACTGAAGCACAGACTTCACCATACTTCATTACGCACCTCTGCTGTACAACTGTGGGGTTTTTTTATTCTGCTCTCCAGAGATACAACTTTGTAAAACTGAAGCTGTCAGAGACCTCCTCAAGGCCTTCTGTAGTAATTTGCATGCTTAAGAAAAAATGCTAAGGCACACTTCACTCCAAAGACGATTTTTCTTTTTCAGTTTTGAGAACAAAGGAATGTAAGCACATAAAGAGATAACAGAGGGAGAGAAGAGAAAAAGAGGCAATATGAATTGTATGGGATTAAGTCCACAAGAGAAACCAAGAAGGATAGCGTGCAAGCTGCAAGTGGTCTTGGGTAGCTTGGACACACCAAGTCAGCACGTGTACCATTAGATGTGGCTGGCACTCCGCTACGCATTCTGAGAAACCACATCCCCTGTTATAGCTAGAGCTACTGTCAAATGTCTCTTGATACAAAGCTAGTAGTTATTACTAATGGTATCATTAATCGTCATTTTACTACATATCATAAAATAATATTTTGTTCTCATTAAGCTCAAAGAGCACAAAGTCTCTTGGAAATGATTATGACAAAATAACAATTAAGTCTAAGCAGCTTTTAGACGCTGCATGTGCTGCTGTGGCAAACAAAAGGATCCAATCCCACTGACTCAAGGCATTTAAGGAAGCACAGCTTCGATGGAGCAAAAATAACCAGGAGTCCTGAAAGGAGATCTCCTGAAAACAGCCGATCAGGCATATGCTCAGGCAGATCGTATCTTGCAAACAGATTTCAGAAGCAGACTTTAGAAAACAGCACCATCTGGATCAAATTTGCAATTCTATCCATAAATAAGGAGGGACAGCTTATAGCACCACTGCAAGCATATTTATAAAGTGTGGGAATATCGGGCTGAGAGGCAAGAGTGCTAAGGGGAAAATGCTGCCTACAAGAGTGAAAAATGCAGCTGTACCACTAAGGAAGTGGTGTGAGAAAGCCACTTCACAGCAAAACAAAACTAGCCAGGACAAAGATGACTGGAAATGAGGCAGCTGGATGCCAAGAACATTCAAAAAAGGTGACACCAGCCAGGTTCTGGAGCTAAATTGTAACTTATGAACAATGGGCAAAATTCTTCCATCTGCATGGCAAACCTCCATTCTACTATGGTGCTCCTCTGTGCAGAGGCAGCAGAGCCAGGCATGTAGGGAAAGCTGACAGGCACTGTCTGGTTCCCCCAGGAGAACCTGGAAAAAGAATATCAATGTACAATTGAAAATAGTCCAGTGATTTATACCTTTGAGAATCCAGGCAGACAAAACATGCTGTTATTCTTTTGACCCAAGTGACTAGCCAGAAATGTGGGGGAGTTGCACGTTGTCCCAATTAGGAGGAGAAAAGTTTTAATCAAGCTAGGTGATTTTGCATAGCTACAAAAACATACAAAGAGGTGTAAAACAACCGTGTTCCTCATATGATGGAGGATATTAGTATTCTGACAGTCATGTCACAAATTTATAATGTTGTCTTTTGGATGCTAAGATAGTTTAAATCCAGCTGATTTTTTTCAGGTAAGAGTGAAACAGAAAAGGGAGGGAGTTTTCTGAAACATTCTGAATTTAAAATATATAAACCAGCTCACTTAAAGAGACTCTAGCTAATTTTATACAAGGTGAGAGCTTCCAAACATGATATATGGATTGCCACAAAACCTTCAGGTCACCATATTTGCAGGACATATTTGAAACCAGAAAGAAAAGAAATTACCTGGCAAAAAGGGAGGATCTAGGCAATAATTTTATATGATTAATCTCCGCCAAATGTGAAACATCCACCCAGTATCACAGGATGTCCCCTATGGCACCCCTTCCTACCACTGGTATGAGCATCATAAAACTGGATTCCACGTTCTGACTTTGAGGAAATTTGTAGTTCCAAGATCACTTTTGTTTCATTTGTTTTACTGTTAATTTTCAAAAAAAGAATCCACACTTATGTGTCTTTGGGATTTGTTCTGTTTTTAAATATGCTTGGCTTTTGGAGAAGTTAGGGTAGCTTACAAAGCTAAGTCACATTTACTTTGCTAAGGACTGGAGTGATTTAGGACTTCACCGCCCCTTCTACTTGGTTACTGCTTCACTGCTGGAAGTTACTGCGCCTGCTCTCAGCCAGTTTGTGTGAGCTACTCTGCTTCAGTATAGTGTCAGCCAGCTTAGTTCAAGGCACCAAAGGAACACTTCAAGCTAAACTCCCTAACTTTTCACTCAGATATATTAAAGAGTCCTCACAAATTTTAATGAGACCAAAAGGATAAGGGTTATGAATACATAAAGTAAGGTAAGAGGAAATAATCAGACAGGAAAGCAGCCTAAAAGCAATTTAAAAAGCCTTTGACTAATTCTTCTCCACTATTTAAAGCCAAAGAGTGAAGGAAATGAGGACTATAAGAGATCAGAATGCCACCCTGTACACCAAGGCAGGAGCACAGTATCTTTTACACTTCTGTGAGCAGCCTGTCTCGTTCATTCTCCACAAGATCCAGTTTCAGACACTTCACAACATTCCCTTTATCTATTCCACTGCTTCATTATCCTGACTTCTAGAAAGCACCTCCTAATTTTCTCAGTTGCTGCAATTTAAACCCACTACTTCTTGTCCTATCAACTATGGATGCAGAGAAGAGTTTACTCCCTTCATCTCAGCAACTTTTTCAGCCTGAGCAATCCAAATTGATTCAAGTTTTGCTTTAGAACATTCCTGTTGTTCTTTTCTGGATACCAAGAACTTGGGAAGCTTATACGCAAAACTATACACTGTCCTGTTAAGCAAAGAACTTCAATAATAAAATGAGTAATTTAAGTATTCTTTCAATTTTAGCTGTACAGGTGTAAGAATTTGTTACTCGTGCCTGATTTTTAACAGTATCAGATTAATTCAAAAGAGCTTTCCAGAATTCAGTCATTCTTGCTTTATAGCCCATTAATCTTTTTCCCATGTCCACACTGTCTCACATAGCCTTCCTTGTCTTCATATATGATGATTATGTCTGTCATGAATACAGATAAACAAAAAAACGGACTATGATATTCAGCTGTTTATTCAGTAAGCGCTACGATCACCACGCTCATCTTCTAAGGAGCAGAGCCAAGGCTGCATACGCCAACTAGCACGGCGTCCAAGCAGCACATTCTAGGTGGCAAATCCAGACGGGGAAACATGGCTTGGCTCCCTGCTCCTGTCTACAAACACCAAGGGTTTGCACCCAGGAAAGGGTATGAAGTAGTATGCCAGACCAATGGCGATTCAGTTTCTTCTCATGTTAACGGCTCTTCAGTTGCTTCTTAAGGGAAAAGTTGATCTTCAGTCTTCTGATTGGATTTTTTAGTCTTTTTCTTCTCTTTTCAAAAATCCTTTCTTTTAATTCTCTTCCAGGGGCGTGCCTATGCCTTACCGTGCCTACTCTTGGCTCTGCTGTGAGCTCATCTGTTCTCCAACAAAGAAAGCTATCACCCAGCAACAAAGAGAAATGCTTTCTTACTGCTCCTTCAGCAATCATGTTATTCTGTTTGAGGTATTTCTGCCTCTGAACTGCTGGCCTCAGCTTCTTCCACTCATTTGTAGATTCCATTTTTAACTCTTAAAATTCAGAGTAGCAGGGATTGAAGTTTCTACTGTGTTCCCACCACTGAGGTGAATCTATACCTCCTTGACATTTTATTTAATGACAGATTTACATAGTAGCATATGAAAAAATAGCAATTTTTTTTTGTTGTTTTATTTTGATTTGTTTTGTTGAAGAAACAGTCACTGCAACTGGAGAATTGAAGGCCTGGGAAGCAGATATGAGCTGCTGAGGGGGAGCAGCATCATCTAATATTTAGCACCACACTGTTTATGCATGAATACCCTCCATAACTCACTCCAGACTCTGCCAAGCTTTCCAGCTCATGCATGCTTTAGCAGTTGGTACCACACATCAATAGGTTATGCATTTGGAGTTATGACTGCTATGTAAACTCATCAAGACTCCACTTGAATTAGTAATAGCCAAGAATTCACTACCAAGAAACAAGAATCCAATAATTCTGCTATAGTCTAGAAGGTACATCCCATTAATACATGGGCAAAAATATATATGTGGTGTGGGAAGAACTATCCTGGCATAAGTTTTAGAAACTAAAAACATAAACACATAGAAAGCAGGAAACTGCTCCAAACCAGCAGTAATTTACTGCCCAACAAGCTGTTTAGACAGGATGGTGCCAGTATTCCAGCCAGGCCTCATCTTTTACTCTCCCTGGGCAGCAAGCAGGGTGCAGTACCTTCCTGCTGCAGAGCAGGACCCCAGGCCCTGTGCAGGCAGGGACTTGCACACACCACCTCCTTTTGTGCGGGCACAGAAGACCAATTTCAGAGGTGTTTTAGAAATATTACCACTCCTGCTTTTGTAATACTGCCTGCAAAATTAAGTTTTTACGTGTATACACAGACTATAAATTCAGCTGAATCTGAAATATGTAAAAGACATTATTTTTTCTGATCTGTTATCTTGCCACTTCTTTACATCTTCAGTTATGTACTTCCTTTATAAGCAAAATGACTGAGAACTTTTACATGAAGGAAAAAAAAACGATACTTTATTTCTCAGCAGTTCACACCCTTCTGTTTATTACCTTGAAGGTTAAAATAAGTACTAGAGTCACTTTGAAAATAGTTATTTTACACTATAATCACTATAGGGGCAGCTCCAATCAGAGCTGGTAAACGAACAGTAAGGGCAGATGAATCCCGGAAAAAGCAGGGTTTTGTGCAAGTAACACCAAAAATTACAAAAAACCCCTGCCCCATAGCTCTGAAGATTAAATTAACTTTTCAGCATTCTCCCATAATCCTGGATCAGAAGACCTTTATACAATTACTTTCCTCAAGTTCTGGACCCACGAAAACTTTCCTAGTTCATGGTATTGGAGATTAAAAACCTTTATATCTTTGTGTCTCATACTAAGCCTCCCCTGCCCGCACCCACATCTCCACAAGAAGAGATAGAACACGTGAAGAATTGGCATGTCATGGTTACTCACTGTCTCCCTCCTGAAATATGTACTGCCTGAACCCAAGGAGGGCGACTTCATTGGGTATGAAATTCTGGTATGCACAACATGCACACCTCACATAGATCTCATTTCAGTGCTGATTAAAGAAAGATGTGGAGAGCAAACTTGCTACAGGACTTCATTGCACATCACAACTTCACTCCACATTTGAAACTAATCTGAAATTGATATACATCTTTTCTCTTCCTTATCCTTCACTCCTACCAACAGAATAACTCCACCAACAAGGACAAAGTGTGATAAAAGGACTGTGACCTGTGGATGAGTCCACGCAGGAGCAGGTATGAAGCGTATGTGGTCATGGATAAGCCCATGCCAGAGCAGGTATGTCTCGAAGCATCTGTGGCCATGGTTATCTGTGCCGCAGCAGGTATACCTCTGAAGGGATTGCGGCCCAAGGATAAGTCCATGCTGGAGAAGGTACACCTGGAAGCACCTGTGGCTGTGGATAAGTCCATGCTGCAGCAGGTACACCTTGAAGCACCAGTGGCTGTGCATGAGGTCATGCTGGAGCACCTCAAAGCGTGTGGCCATGGATAAGCCCACGACAGCGCAGGTACTCCCCTGGAGGGACTGCAGCCATGGGTAAGGCCATGTTGCAGTAGGTTTACTTCTGAAGAGACTGCGGCTGTGAGTAAGGCCATGCGGGAGCAGGTATATTTCTGAAGAGATTGTAGCCCATGGAGAAGGCCATGCTGGAACAGGAGCACCTCTAAGCGACTCCAGCTGTGGGTAAGTCTATGCCACGGCAGGTATACCCCTGGAGAGACTGTGGCTCATAGATAAGGCTCCACTTGGAGCAGGTAAACCCCTAAGGGACCGCAGTCTGTGGATAAGTCCAAGCCGGAGAAGGGGCAAGGGGAGGAGTTCATTGCAATGTTAAACCCTATGGTCTGGCCCAAAGGGACCAGAGGTGGAGATTGTAATGGAAATACCTTGAAATTGTTGTAATCCATTATCTCAGTTGCATGTTATAGGAATTACTACAGCAGGAACCACCTGAGCCAATGGAGGACAAGTCTTAAAAGAAGCGGTGCAAGTGCAGCAGTGACCTGACCTGAGATGGCTTTGGTGCCCAGTAACTCCATGTAACACACCACCTCTCCTGTCCTGAGTGACCACCATCAGAGATGGAGCCCAAAGTCGGGGACTAAATGAACTCAATGGATATTTTGTGGACATTTTGAACATTTTACAGACATTTCACAGGGGTGCTCCACAGACTACGGGAATGATACCTGCGTATTGTATCAAAGGATGGGAAGGCGGGGGTGGTAATTAATGAGGATGTATTGGATAGTGTGGGACCTGAGCATGACGTAAATGGTATGGAATAAGGGGTGGATACTGTCCTGGTTTCAGCTGGGATAGAGTAAATTTTCTTCTTAGTGGCTGGTATAGTGCTGTGTTTTGGATTTAGTATGAGAATAATGTTGATAACATGCTGATGTTTTAGTTGTTGCTAAGTAGTGTTTATACTGGTCAAGGACTTCTCAGCTTCCCGTGCTCTGCCAGGTGCACAAGAAGCTGGGAGGCAGCACAGCCAGGACAGCTGACCCAGACTGGCCAAAGAGCTATTCCATGCCATATGATGTCATGCTCAGCATATAAAGCTGAGGGAAGAAGGAAGGGGGGGGACACTCAGAGTGGTGGCATTTGTCTTCCCAAGTAACCGTTACATGCGATGAAGCCCTGCTTTCCTAGAGATGGCTGAGCACCTGCCTGCCGATGGGAAGGAGTGAATGAATTCCTTGTTTTGCTTTGCTTGCGTGCATGGCTTTTGCTTTCCCTATTAAACTGTCTTTATCTCAACCCACAAGTTTTCTCACTTTTACTCTTCCAATTCTCTCCCCCATCCCACCAGCAGGGAGTGAGCGAGCGGCTGGGTGGTGCTTCGTTGCCGACTGGCTTAAACCATGACACTTGTTCATGTCACTGCCTGGTGTTTAGACTGCTAGGAAAGAGACTTTTTTTCCTTTAAGAAAAGACATATAATGATGAGCGAAGACAGAAATAATTCATTTAGCCAAACTCCACTTAAATGCACATTAGAATGGACAGGTAATACATCTCTACATAAGAAGCTCTGCAATGAAAAGATCATGAGATTTCTGTCACTAGTGCCACAGCTGGTGTATCATTGGTCAGCAAAAAGTACACTCAAGCCCCAATTACTCCACACATACCAAAAAAAAAAAGCGCCCACCACACACACCCTAGGGAATGTTTTCACTTCACCCTTCTGACCGATTCCACCAGCTCAGCTGAAACTTGCTTACACAGCAAATACAAGAAAATAACATAAGCCTAGAAAACAGAAGCAGACTAAGACAGCACATGTTTCTCTTCCTCCTTTGAAATTGTCACTCAACTATCATCTGTGTTTAACATATCTTGATACCAAAAAGCAAGCTCTAGTCTTACAGTGGAGGTTCATTGCAGATGACTTAGGTGACCAGCAAAGGGTTGGAAGAGCCACCAGAGCTCAGTCTAGATGCAAGCAGTCGTACAGCAAGGCCATGCCTGAGCTCTTCTACCCTCACAGCTACTGCCTTCACACAGTCCAAGTAAAACCAATATCCACAGCGTACTGTCAGCCAGCCCCAGTACACAGCACAAACTCGGACCTCCAACAGAGGAGCTCTGGCAAATACTGTATTTGAAAGCCCCCAGGTATCGTCCCCACCACTCTCCTAGTGTTTACTGTGCCTAAAGTATACGTGGCAAAATAGACGAGTGCCTAACCCTCAGCCACTACAGTTGCCAGCCTACAGATAACTATAAACTGTTAATTAACATGCATTTGGGCTAAGGACGGTGACTCTCATTTGCAAACTGATTTAAATGAGATAGCTGAAGCAATTATTGTCCTCTAATCTCTGTTCCTTCCTCTCCTGAAGGTTACACTTCTGTCTCAGACAAGGCTGCACAGAATGGGCATCTGTTGCTTAAACACTACCCTCTACAACTCAAAATTTAAGCATTTAAACAAACCATTGCAGCCTTTAGTCTGCACTTATACATTAAGCTGTAAACTATAGCAGCTGATGATACAAACCCCAGACATCCATTCATACCATGGGACTTCAACTTCTAGGAATGTGGCAGGGCAAACAGGCACGGTGATAACCGTCACGGTCACCCCACTTAAACGTGCTTACAAACATAAATCAAAGCCCTAAGCAGTGAATCGGAGTGAAATTGGTGGGAATGTCTTCTGGTTTGGCCTACTGTACTCTAAGATAATGATGTGAAATAGGGATTCCAGGATAATGGCATATCACATACACTGCCATTTCCAACTATTTGGAATTTCCTACAATGGCCAGGAAATACTGAAATTATAATCCCAGAGTATCCACAATATTAATGTTGTGTTCTGCTGTACACCAGCCAGTCCCAGTGGACCTTGGCGTGTCCATCTCCTTTGAGCCGTGCAAGTGTCACTTCCCTGCTCCAGCAGTAGGTATAAGGAGGCTGAAAACACTGTGTTCTCTGCTCTCCTTCCCCTTGGACAAAGGTACCTCCACCCCGCCTCAGAAACTGCTGGAGTGGAGCAGAATACAAGTATATGCGGGGACAAGCAAGGATTTGTGATGTGGGAAACAAGACATGACAGGAGGTTGTACTGGTGCAGGGATGCTGAACTGAGTGGAGAAAAACAGTCTAAGGCCATCTTGGGCTACAGTACCCATCCTACCAGGTCTCTCAAGAGTAAGTCTTGGCTTTCTAGAAAGATCACATCAGCTGGGGTGAGAGAAAAGGAAAGTAATGTTCCTCTGAGGGCATTACTCCACTTCTCCCCAAACCACTCTCCCTCAAAATCTCCCCAATCTCTTAATCAAATGGTTCAATAGTAGGATTTGCAGAGATATGTTACGCTACTGTTTTTATTGTGGTATTGTGTTAGTTTGAACAAGGCAGTAGTAGCCTCTGACAGAGTCAAAACTGGTGAACAGAAGTCTTTCTATGTGAAAATAAGGAGAATTAGGACAACACCCAACAAGGGTGTTGACTGAAGATATATCTTCAAAATTAATGAAAAGGAGGCAGCTGAAGCCTTGGAAGATCAGAAGCGTGCGGAAAGGTGCAAAACGTACCAAAAATAAACCCTCCTGTCCTGAAGGACAGGTTTGTGCAGTGAATTTCAGGATTCAACTACTTCTTTAATTTGCTTTCAAACTTTACGTCTGAACCTTGGAGCTAAAAAAATTGCAGAGGAAGGAACTTCCTTTCTGTGGCATCTCTGAAGTTCCAGCTCCTCACCAAAAATCAAGAAGTGCGGGGAAGCCACACAAGTGAAATGTTCTATATGCTGACTTTTATAACTAAACTTTTTCCAACTCTCTCCTTGGATTCAGTTTTGCCTTAGACAGTTTTACTTTGCTGGAACAGACTGGCTTTTCCTAGTGAACACACGGGCAGCACCAGCAGTACATTCAAACCACTGACATTTTCATTTCATCTCTCTTTTACACCCGTCGTGTTCAATGTGTGCTTGATTGCAGAACTCGCTTGCACTTACTGCTTTAAAAAGTACTTCTGCATAGTGTTGTGAAGAGTTAGTTTCTGCAGCTAACACATACGCTAGCAGACTAGGCAAGTGTGAAACAACCAGATGTCTGAGTGTTTGCACTTGCACTTGCCGAGATTCTAGCATAAGCACAACTGCCACTGAGTAATTCTGAGACATAAGATAGCTTCTTTATTTACATTTTCATTACTCACTGAGAGCAATGGGAAGCTGCTGACTGGCAATTCCTGAAGAGCCAAGACTTACATTCATACACCGTATGTTCACGTAGGACTACGGCAGGAAAACACTCCTAGCACAATCTCTTGCATCCAGCAGAGGTACTCCCAGAACAGAAAATTGTTAATGCCTCCCATCCCCATTGATTCTTGGTCTGTGCACAGAGACTGTCAATACTGCTCTGGTTATGCCTAACAGTCCCCCTGGAATTGAGCTAAGACCACCAATTCATCAAGCACTAACTGCCGCGGAGGTGTCAGCTGGTTGCCAGAAGACTGAATTAAAGAATTAAAATTTTTGTTGCACTTTGTCGCAAAAAAAAAGATGTATAGCTTGTATGACATCTTTTGCTCTGCCTTTTCTCCTACAAGAAGTAAGGAAGACAAGATATTTTGTTTCCATTGCTGGCTCTATTAGTTACTTCCCCTGCAATCTTTGGATAAGTCATTTTGCCTTTCTGTGTCTCAGTTTCCCCATCTGCTAAATATTGGTTTTCTATTTTGAGATAATACAGCCAAAAAAGTGCTGCATAAACACAGACTAGTATCTTTATTCTTAACGCACCTGAAAGCAAAATTTTCTTCTTCAAGTAAAATAGCCTGAGACTTTTCTTTCCACTGGGTTAAGCTGTTTTTTGATACCATGCTGCCCCAGCAGCTCACCCAGAACCACATTAAAAGAGAACTGATGTCATGCAGCCTTGCCTCCAAACACACACCACCTGGACATAGCAACTGCTGCCACTGCAATTTAATTCTTGCTTGCCGATTGCAAATTTCAGTTCCTCTGGTTGTCTGCTGTAAAAATTTTGATTCATACTTTACTTTCCAAATATTGCGGCTTTTCTTGTGCAACTGCTTAAGAAAGATACATTGGCCTCTATTGTGCAAAAGGATCTCTTATGACACATGCATATATACTGCATACACAGTATAACAGACAAAACCAATCAAGAGGCTGGCTGTTCTTTCTAGCTTTAGTTTATGTCAAGATGCATATTAAGCTGTTTTTAAATGGGGAAGGAAACAGAGGTCAGAGTGAAATTCCCAGATGTACCTTGCTGTTCACGATGTTTATATTCTCTACACAGAAAATGCTGATACTGCAAGGTTACAGGCACCTGCTAGAACAGCCTGAGGTTTCCCAGCTCCTCCTGGCTCCAGCACCCCTCAGGATAAAGATGATAGCGACAGCAGAATCCTCAAAAAGTGCTCCACCAGACATGATGCAAACCAGAATATCACCCTAAGTAATCTTTCTTTTGCCTTTTTCCTCTGCTACTCAGTGTAACTGCAGAAAATTTCCAGCACCCCTCACCAACAAATCCATCCATAAAGCAAAGTTTCATCAGCTTGATCTGTTCACCATGTCAGAATCAAGATGCATCTGAGTACATTAAATATTTAAAGAAAGAGAGGCTTAACAGTTGAAAAGAGAGGAAAACATGCATTTCTTCAGGGAATGTTTTGCTCACTGAGTAAAAAGTAAGAAAGCTTTGCCCCATTTGGCAAACATACAAAAAAACCCAAACCCAACCAACAATGAAAACCAAAGTAATAAAAACGGTGCACAATTTTTAATTTATAACAACAGGAACTGCCCACAGCTGATTTTTTCAGAGAACCATCATACTTGGTAAATAGCAAAAGACTATGTAATATGTCTGCGATGACCTGTTCTAATTCCAGAAGTACTGAGCTGTCCTTCTTGACTTCTTCCATTCATCTAGAACCAATACTCTTTCCAATTGCATTTAGTTCAAAAGCCTTGACTATACCTTAAATTTATTGGTCCATTTTTGTTTCTAAATGCTTTTTGCTCTTGCTCCCTATGATGGTTCTCTGAAAGACAGTAGTGCTCTCCAAGTGCAGTTACTCTGGCAAATACTACTACTAGTGCTGAACAGAGAAGGAGGAATGCACAGAAGTTTAAAAACCATGTGCAGTAAGATTATCTGTCCTTGTGCAATGGCTTTGCAATCCAGTGCAAGGGAAAGCAATGGTAAACCAAGAACGTGGGTGCAATGTGAAGGCCAGAGGACTGAATGCAGCAGAATTCTAGAAATTGAGTGATGGCAAAGCTGGAGGTCTGACTCAGTAAAAAGCCCAGCAAAACAGATACTGCAGCACTAAATGCACTGGATTTTGTGTGCCCTGTACCATTTAATGACTAAGTTAAAAACTCCAGTGGTACTTTTGTCTTGTATAAATAACTTAACCGGTAAATCTCACTTTTCAACTATTCTGCCCCCAAAAAATCATCTTTGGTCCATATAGCCTGAAAATCATTATTTATTTACTGACAAGTTTTCAGAACATGTTCTCCTCACATGGGAACAACACACTTGTGCCAATGCAAAGAAGGAGACATGTATTTGCCACAGGGATAGCTTCACATGTAAAGTTTTAAGAACCAACAAAGGAGCCAAACTCTGGGAAAAGTGTTTTCCCAATATCCATCTCTCTTTTTCCTGTTGAGGGATCATGCCTCTGACAACTGAATGCTCAAACACACTTCTGCAGCTCTCTTTGGAAATCTTCCCCCGCTGTTCTTCCCTTATTCTGTGTCTTGTCAACACCCTTTCCTCACAAACAGCTGCTTCCCATCTGAGCCGATTTCTGCGCACAGTGTCCGTAACACAACAGACAGAACCACTAGCACCCAGAGGGATATGAGCTAAAAAATTACATGCAAGTGTCCACTGATTATCATTTGAAGCCTTTGATTTTCCACAATAAAAAGGGAAGTAAGTAAAACAGAAATGAGTAAGCAGCACTTCATGTGAAGGACCAAAGTGCTTTCAGTCTACAATATCTCAGCTCACAACTGTTAGTAATGACACCCCGAATTAGGTAATTAACATCTAGTTCCTTTTCACACTGTCCTAAAGTAGTCGCCACCCATTCAAGCTGTATTTCCTTTCTGTCTCCTCCTCCACAGACCAAGAAAATAGAAGATCTCAAGTAATGATGACAGAGTCAGTAACAACAAAAATCTAAGGAAGGCTGACAAAACGTATTTCTAACCCTTCTGGCCTGGCACCCAGAACTTTCACATAAGACAAAGCACTGGAAATAAACCCATCCGCACCAGCCACCAACACGGGAAAGCTGGCACGGGGTCTGGGTGTCAGCTCTGCCACGGGCATCACTGTTCTACCCGAGTCCTATTTTAGCAAGATGTGCCACAGCCTGGGGTAGGACCTGGGCTAGTACCTACGCTAGTAAGCTAACAGTGCCAGGACATGGCCTGCGCCTTGCAATTCTGTTAGAAAACGGTTAGACTATTTCCTGGCACCCTTCGGCCTGGGCCTACTAGCATTCTCCTAAACAATTCTCAGGCATGGTGCCAGAGTCAGGACAGGCCAAGGACCATTCCCAGCAGGCAGTCTGAATGCAGCCATCCTACTTGGAGACTCGAGAGTTCAGTGGAACAAGACAAGACCAGATCATGCCAGTTGGCCTCAGGGCCAGAGAATAAAGCCTGGCACTGTTTTGTTTACTACATTTGTAGCCTAAGTCTCTTGCTTAATACGGGGCATTAACCACTGATCAGATCTAACAAGACAGATAAACTTTTGCCTCCATGCATTCTCCTCTGTGACCTACATATTAAATTGCACACAGCTTACTCATATACACCTACATTAGGCTTGTCCATTGTTCCCACAACAACCTGGATTCTGTTTAAGAATCAGGTTTCAGGGTCCGAAACATTTTACCAGGTCAAAAGTTTTACAGCCTTCTGTTATTGCCCCTTCAAACAAAATTAAAGGGGCTTCTTCAGCCACCTAGTGATGAGGTTAACAGCAAACAGCTCCCTGTGAGGTGATGCATTCAAAGCAGTTGTCAGATTAGACAGAAAGTCCCATGGGACCAGAGACTTTGCTGTGTAGCTAAAACCCGCCCACCCATCTGAGATAAGAACTCACTAAAATGCAAATTCTTATCAGGAGTCTGTCCCCAAAGCAGGGCCCTCCACCAGTGACACACGACACTTTGAGTATCACGGAGCTCCTCTCATTGTCAGCTTCCTCAGCCTCCAAAATAATCCCCAAATGCAACCTTCTATGTTTTCCTCTCTTTCATGTCATGTATTTCCCTCATGTATCCCATGGTGGGTTGTTCCAAGTTACTCAAACCACACTAGGATGCCAGAAGCATGAGCAGGCAAAACTTTCAAGACAAAAGTGTTATCATTGACGTGATTTACTGTAGATAAGAAAATGTATAAGAAGATGTGGATGATGATGTTAGGCTTTTTTAAATCTAAGCCCATTCTATCATGTACAAAGGTAGTTAACATCTGACAGCCATCCAGTAAAGTAAGTCTCACAGGTTCCAAGCTGTTTCTTAATAAATTGCTCAGATCACAAAGACAAGCATCACTCCTTGGTGCAACCTCAGCAGCCACGGTCACCCGTTGTAAAGGACTGTGCTAGCCTCTGTCTTTAAAAGTGGTCCACTCAGAGAAGGGGTGAGCAGTCTGACTTCTCAGCGATCAATATTTGCTCATTCTGACACAGCAGGGCAAGACACGTTAGCAGAAAGAACGTGGGTTTGGTATCACTGGCAGTGACACTGGTTCACAATTAGACCAGCAGCCTGATTTGTGCAAGTCAAACTCCTAGCCCAGTCACATCAACTTTCACACCCAAAACATACAGCCAAGCAGTTCCTAACATATATGCGTGAAGGAGCCCTGAAACTGTTGTCCCTAACTCTCAGACAGTGGCAACTAAACAACTGACAAATCCACAGGGAATATATAATCAGCACCCTGCACATTAGATTGTTTGCTCCTTTTTTAAAAAAAAAACAAACAAACCAACAACTGAAAGTGTATTACTGGGCCAACTAAATGATGACAGGTCTACAAAGATTTTTAATGACTAAAAGACAGTGCTTCGTAGGAAGGAAAAAAGTGCCCTCATTTTATATAAGCTAAGTGCTTTGGGAACCAACAAATTAACCTGTTGGCACAAGAACTGACCACAAGCAAAACCAGAAGTACAAAATGAAAGTCGGGTTGAGAATGGTCACAAAATTTACTCCATGAGTCACGAGACATGAGATAAGTTGCAGCAAGCTATTATTTGTATGGCTGAATGCCTCCATAAAAATAATTATAGCAAGGGCAATAGCAGTGAGATTGACCCAATATCCTTACATGAACATAAATGTTCCTTTAACTCAGTTCCACAGTCCCATCATCTCAGTAACCACCCTAATCTTTAAATAATCAAGGTGTAGAAATCTATTGCCCTCTCTGCAACTCAAAGATACATGACATAAAATTGCAGCTGTTTCCAGAACTGTAGGAAGTCATGTTGCCAGCCAGTTTGTGACAAGTTCTTGTGCTAACAGCACTGGGTGAAAAAGCAGGCGAGCTTTCATACATAACCATCACGATGCCCAGAATGGCCAATACCTGTCTTTCTGTCACTAGGGCTCAAGAGGTCTATCAGAGCTCCCAGTCAGCTTTGGGCAATCACTATCTCATGGCTTGACATATGGCTATCAGCTGTGTAAGCAATGAGTTATTCTTCTTCTGAGGAGAGCTCATTAGGAGGAGTGAAGGAACTGTTTTCTCACCACAGAGCTGTTTTCTCTTACTCTGGTCTTGAGATCTGCAGTTCAAAGGGAGCCAAGGCCTCTTCAGATGAGTGGCTTCTACAGAAGGGTGAAGAAGAGTGTATATGCAGGAGTCAGGCATTTTAGTCCAGATAACCACCCTGAGGTTCTCTCCCAGTACAGATCTACTGCAGTTCTGAATGTCTGCTCCGGCTTGACTCAATCGTATGTGCAGAAGGCAGCGTTAAAGCTTTAATCAGGCTTGGCTAGGCAATCAAGCAGGAATCTTCATCTGCAGAAATATTTAAATTCAAGACTTTGCTCAG
Source organism: Theristicus caerulescens (assembly GCA_020745775.1). Classification (NCBI taxonomy): domain Eukaryota; kingdom Metazoa; phylum Chordata; class Aves; order Pelecaniformes; family Threskiornithidae; genus Theristicus; species Theristicus caerulescens. The sequence continues at coordinate 2,889,949 of CM036569.1, forward strand.
GTCTTAGGCACGCTGTTAGTGCGACCCCCAGTCCAAGCCTCAGTTTGTGATCCAGCAGGGAAAAGTAGTACAAGGTAGCATTCAGTCTCTGTATGAGAGATGGCTTTGCATGAATTGCATTGCTCCACAATGAAGTCTCTGTAGCTGATTGAGAAATGACATTGTTGCATATTTCAAATCTTTTTCTTGCCTCTAGCTGTTAAAGGCTGAGAATGCTGCAGTCATTCCCGCTGCTAAATGGGAACTCTTCAAAATAGATAAGAAACATGATAAGATAGTGATGCTTCCAGTCCATCCTTCAAAGAGACAGGACTGGTTGCTTCAACACACGTTGAAAACAGAATGCAAAATATTGAGACAGAAACAGAGACAAAAAGGGGGGTAGGGGAGGAATGGATTGAAGCCACCCTAACAGAGGAGCAAATAGGAGCCACCCTATGCCACAAGTCCAACCCTACTTTTTACGTCCTTAATTCAAACAGCCTTCATGCACTCTGAATCAGCATCACCTTTGATTGCACTAATCAAGGGATCATCTGTCAATTCAGAGCATTTAATGGAAATACTGCTGTGTAAATATGGATTAAGTATCTCACCACAATACAAAGACAATGGTAATAAGCAGCAGCATTAGCTAACTACACATGCTTTCATGTCATCTAAAGCACAAAACAAAAGGGCCTGGCTGAAAAACGACTGCAAAGAAACCTTGCCACATAGCCCAAGAAACTGGGAGATACAACCATTCAAGACAATTTCAAAGATTTGATCCACAAAACAGATTTCTGCAATCATGACAATTGCTATTTGCAAATGAAAAAAAAAAATCTTCACAAACTAGATGAGTCCACAGAATAGATTTCTATTTCTTAATTTCAAGAGCAACTCAAAAAAGGAGATGAAGTACAGGAGATGTGAAAGTCTTAACCACAGGAAAGGCCTGGTCCAACAAGATCCGAGAGATCAAATAAGGGTTCTGCAAAGCTTTCTCATTAAATCCCCATTTTGTGCAAGAAAACTGATGGCAGTCTTTGCAAATAATGAAGGCCTAGGGGACAAGCAGATACATGTGGGTCAGCAGTACTCTCTCTGGTGGTGACCAGCATGGACTGCCATTGCACAGTGATTTCAAGCGTCACCAAAGTCAAAACATACATTACCATTTACATCCTAAACACACTACAACTGTGCAAGGAAAGAAAACCTTTACCAAGAAAACATCCATTGCAGGCTGAGAATCCATTTGAGGCGGGAAACAAAAACAACAGAAAAGGGATTCTACAGCTGGAAAGAGGGAGATTCACACATAGTCCCTTATAATTTCTTGCAAGTGCCTGAAGGAAACAATAGGCAGGCAACAGAAATAAGTAATTTCTTGAAAGCTTCATCTGTCACACTCATCTGGATGCCTGCAGGCAGACACTGCACTTGGGAGATCCTGCTTTTTCAAGCCTCAGATACCCTCTCGGAGTGGGATGCCTCTGGGACTGCCAGGATCTGAACACAGGAAAGCCGGCTTGAAAACACATCACTCTCTTCCCCTTAAGGAGGGCTCCGTGTTGCCCTTCCAGGGTACATCCAAGAAGTCTAAATATTAGACTGCTCCCATAAGTCCTCTATGCAGACACCTAGTCACGGTCACTGGTATGAGCAATGAGCTGCCCTCAAATACATGTACAAACTCTGATAAACCTTTCTTGAGGCTCCTGTGCTACGATAATACTCTGGTATAATGTACAAAAAAAGTTAAGTAATCCATTCCCTCACTCAGTACTGCTAAAGCCTGGGCAGCGTCTTGTGCCTGCGTTTTGGGCACTGGAGTTCAAGAAACATATAGATTAGAGAATCCGGCTAATAGCACAGGAATTATCAGAGGTAAAATTAAGTAGGTTTTGAGAAAAAAAGCTAAATAATTTGACAATTTAGTCTAGTCTGAAATAAAATGTGAAAACATCCATGAAATACTTGAGGGACTGATGCAAAGCAAAAGAGATCACCTCTGTGCTCACTGCAGAAAAAGATTAGGTATGATGTTAGGCATTAGGGAGACATTTTTAGTAATAAGGATATCTAAGCACCAGGATAAACCATCAGAAATTACCCTCCTTTCAGATCAGAACATGATGGGGTGGTTTGTCAAGATCCTCTCCAAGACTATTTTTCATGATTCTATGATATGATATAAAACTGTAGAACCACATTTCCCACCCCTGCAAAGCAGTACTCCTGCCTATGGCACAAACACTGTGTGACCTGGGAAGAGGAAAATTGGCAAAGCTTTCAAACTTTTTCTCTTCTTATATTTAGGGACAAACAAGCTCCCGTAGTGGGTATCAGTCTGCTTCCCGCAAAAATCAGCCAAAAATTGTGTAAAATCAAACACGCATTCAGCTATGTGTGGAGCAACTCACTCAAATAATCTCTGCTATCTGTGATGCATCTTTCACTTTTTGATCCACATGCCCTTTCCTACCCAAGCCTGGGGTCTCTGTCCCTGCCAGACTGTGACTGCAAGTGAGTTTTGTGGCAGAGGCACCAGCGTGGCGCTGGGAAAGCAGAGGGCAGCCAACCTCTCCCTTCCCCCCGGAGATCATGACACATGTTCAGGCAACAACTGGCATCCCTGAAGCGAGGGAGGGCCAAATGGCAAAAGGGCTGATTGATGATACGGCTGCAGTTGAGAGGAGGGAGAGATGCAGAGCCAGAGTCAGGTCAAACACCCCATTCTCAAGGATGTAACGAGACCCAAGTAGGGCTGAGATAAAGGCTAAGGAGGGTCAGATGCACACCAAGCCGGAACGAGCTAAGGGAAGCAAAGAGAAAGGAGTTCCCACCTGTGTGGCAGTAAACTGGTGAAACTACATAGGGGATTTATTGATATTTTCTCATTGTGGAGATTCTGTGAGAGTGCAAAAAGAACTAAACAGCTTCGTTCATGTGAAAAATCTGCTGTACTCCTATATAACTTTGATTTGAAAAGCCTCGCTGCAAAAGGCATGGGCTGGTCACACAATTTTCCAAGTGAAAAATTAAGTTCAGACGTGCATCTCGGAGCAGAAGGGAACGTGGGAATTCTGTATCCTCCATCCCTGCTCTTAAACCCGTGGCTGGTAAGCTGGGCTCTGCAGACCACAGGCTCAGATGAATAAATATTTTCAGAGCTTTCTCTTTGCTTTGTTTTGCTTTTCTGTTTTTCACTTCTGCTTCACTTTCTACATTCAGACTGTTTTCTTCACACTCTCTCTTTGTATCCAGAGCAAAAGAACCTTTTAATCTGTTTGCATTTCAGCCTTTCGCAGCTAATTTTGCACTACACTTAGTCTGAATAGAAAACTCTACTAACAGAATTGCCAGCCCCAAATATTCAAGTCATAACACAAGCCCCTAAAACTCATGAGCATTTATGTTTTGCTGATGTTGTATCTTCAAACTTTGCTTTACAACCAGAAGGGCTACAAATGTGCTAAATGAAAGCTGCGATCTTTCTCAGTGTCAGGAACTGGGCTTTTAAGAGAAATGTCCCACATTGTTAAGACTCAACAGTAGAAAATCTTGATCATTCGCAATCACAACTGGCTATAGGTGAGTGCATGTGACTAATTGACCGAAACAACAGAACAGCAAAGCCAATTTAGATTACTTCCAAACAAATTTCCTTTTCCATCTCCTTCCTCTCCCCAATTGCTCTTTTAGCTGTCTCAAAATAAAGGAACAACATTACCCAAACCATATGGTTCACCTTCCAGAATCAGAGTTTATCTGTACCTACTGAGGATGAAACAAGCAGAGAGCAGGGTAGGACAGGAAACCACACCTCACAGCTGAGACAAATGGTCTGTTTGCTGCTCTATCTGAGCACCAGAGCCCTAATCCTGGCTGCAAACAACATTGTGAAATATGAAAAGAAAAAAAAAAAGGCCTGTGATGCTTATCATATTTCAAGATGGGTGGAGTGCAAAATCCAGAGATACTAGATCAATTACAACTACAAAGCAATCAAGAAAAGGGAGCATAACATAAATATTTTGAGTCTATAGGATGTGGGTTAATTTATCTGATGGCACGTGCCCTGACATATTTATACAGTTGATAAAATGTCTTTATATAAAAATCAAGGATGGCATAATATTAAAACCTAAAAATAGTCCTGGTACAACTACTTATCCAACTTGATACCTGTCTGATAAGGACAGCTCAACTTTCATACTGTTTTCATCCCTGCACAGAACACACAGCAATTGCTCAAGCTAAAAGCACATCCTGTCATTCTGACATTAAAATTTACAAGTTAGTGGTTTGTCTTTGGAAAGATGAAAGAGCTGTATTTATATACAGTGTGGAGAACAATTTGGTTTTATATACTTGCAATTACCTGACTAAGCTGTGGGAACTGCATATGCAGGTTAGAGCTAAGTGTTCAGAGAAATTAAAGGATGGCAAAAAACCCCGTGTATGCAACAAAATACCTACCTTTGCAGTCTAGTGTATTGGATAATTACTGTTACTACACTTTCACATGTAATTCATATGATTATATCTACAAACTGGTAAACCGAACCTTTAAATACTGACATCTAACTGTTGTGTACCCACTATTCAATCTATTTTTGGAGTGATGCTCCGTGAGTATGTCTGAAACTGCTCAGGGCTCCTGTGTCTCCTTACTTGAAAGCTGGTCTTTAATTACTGCAATATTAGTATCACAGATTTGACTGGGATTCTGTGGAATGACCACGCAGCATTCAAACAAACCACAACCTTTCTTTTCTCAATGAATTGTCTGTGACTTTTCCATACAGACCAACAACCCAGGGCAAGAACAGATACCTAGAGAACAGGTAAGCGTCAGGGCTGCAACGTGCAGACATTGCACCTCAGTACCCAAAGACTCTGCTGTCAGCCACATATTCGTGTGTAACACTGCATGCCACCAGCCAGATGCTTTGACATTTACCCAACTGGTCGCTCAAGCTAAATTATCACCTGGTTTAATTTTGTCACATAGAAAAGAAATATTTACAAGATCACATATAAAATGTAAACATTTCTGCCTATGTTGCAGAGAGTTAAAAGAGGCCAAAGGCCAGCAAAGGATTAATTGAATCTTGAAGTCTGGAGACTGAAAATCCTTATGGTTTATGATCTCACCAGAGACTTACAACAGAATTATCTGCCTTTACCTCTTTGAAGTTTATCTTACTCCATCAGTAACTTTTAGTAAAGTTCCATTAGCTTCTGACAATTTTCCACTTGGCTTCTATTTGATCAGTTGTTCTTTAATGACGTTGGCAGCAATACGTTTTCATCCATTCCCTGTAGTTCTCCCTGCTGCTTAAAAGGTTTGGCTGTGTAATGAGCCTTTATTAGTAGAGTTATTAACATATCTGCATAACTGCAGTATTATCTATTAATATTCCTGATTTGCACAGCATTTCTTCAAGCAGGATTCCATATTTTGCAACATCATACCTGCCTAACAAAATGGCAGATAAGACAGGACACAATACAGCATATGCATATTCATAATTAAATCAGTAACTTCAGATCATCAGCTGTAAGCTGGTAGAAAAGAGTTTGCCCTCTCTCAGCATGGTAACTCCTCATTTTGAGGCTTAATCTAGGAAAATTAAGACTATCAAAATCATGATATGCATATCAGTATCGTATCTGTATTGTATTACCATTTAATACAAAATCCAGACTCCGTTTAAAAAAAAAAAAACACTATGTCCCTTGGAATTGATCATCTCATCTCATGAGATCTGGAACAAACGACAGAGAAAAGCTACTGGGTTTCATTCTCTCCACAGTTCTGATACGTAATACTGTAACGCGACCTATCAACAGGATTACCAGAAACTAAACAGGAGGAAAACTGACTAGGGACACCTTCTTATGTCCAAAATTCAATGGAACAAAAATGTTACAAACAACATACACAGTGAAAAATTGACTGGATGTATTAAACCTAACAGACTGAATAGTCTAATTTAGCTGGAGGGGCAGAGGACATCTAAGTTAAATTTGCAGATATAACTCCTTTTGTCAGAATTACTTGAGTGTCGTGGTTTAACCAGCACACTTGCGGTACGAAATATAACCAATTCTAGAGACTAAATTTTATTTAAATAGGTAAACATCTAGGGCATTTTTATTAAATGAGTACAAAACTTATAGCAAAATGTTCTTCATGGTGACTAACACAATTTTTATTGTGAGAACTCCGTATTCTGTAACTTTAATGATACCCACTTTATTAATCTATGGAAGCAAAACAAGGACCACAGTCTTTCAACAAAGCAAATAAGGATTGAGTTCTTATGTTTGTAGTGGACCTACTTTCCCTGCAGCTTAGCAGGACAAGATTTCTAAGCATACAAAAGAGAAAAGAAAAAGGAAACCTTTCCTTTAACATGGTCACACATTAGTCTTCTAAAAAGGACCAAAATACTCCTAATAAATCAAAGTTACTTTGATTTATTTGCAAATCCATAGTATTAAATACTTAAGAGATTCTTTTACATTACCAGGGAACACAGGAAGCTGCTGCTAGCAAGCAACCTCAGTGCTGTGAATAAACCCATAGAATTTAGTTGTTTGCTTTTTAAAACATTGTTTATTGAGAATACTTAATGAGGACTAGGGCTTCCATTGCAAATATTTAACAAAGAGCACAAATTCCCTCCCCTAACCTTTTTCTAAAGCACAACTGTCCCATCCTACTTAGGGAAAACTCACTCTGATGATAGAAAGAGATGAGATTTAGCCTTCCTTTATTTATCAAAGCTATTAAAGTTTCTTAAGCAAAGGAACCTGTACCCTGCAAATCTCTCATCTCGTATGATGAGAGCTTCCATAAGATCTGGGAACCGCAGTCTTTTCTCCCCTACAGCCAAAATCACTTCTGCAATGTATTGAAGTGCAATCAATTTCAGTACAATTCACACTATTAAAAAAAAAAACCAACCAAAAAACCAAAAAAAAAACCAAACCCTAACATCACCCAACCACATTTGAGGGTTAACTAGGTGCATTACCCGAGAAAGTGTAATAGTTTACATTTATTTTGCACTGGGTAAGTGCTGCTCACACAGAACATGAGATGGTAAGAAAGAGACCCATGGGGCAGGAGCAGCAGTTCCTATGCAGTAATGTCAGAGCACTCAGAAAAACAAACTAATGGGAGTAAAGTGGACTTTATTTGTGAGGCCCAAGTAGATTTGAGAATACAGGGTCCCAATGCTACAGCAGTACTTTTATTAGTGTCATAAGGCAAAACTGTTGCCCTATAACTGCCTGTAATTCCAATGACTATATAGATGATATTATCCTTGCATGTCACGTCAGCTGTCCGATGTGGGAGGCAGGGCAGAATTCTTTCCTTTGTGATATCTTGTTAGAAGTTAGTAAGTTATGGCCATCCACCAAGTTTATGCAGAAAATATTTCTCAGTCCAAATTTTACTTTTAAAAATGTTATCCCACTACTGCTCTTTTTACCCTCACATACTGCAGTAGATCCTCATTCTCCTTCCCTTGGTGCTAACACCATTTAAGTATCTGAATGCAGTTGTATAGAGATTCAGCCCATGAGAACTAGGGCAATGATTGAAGAAACTGTCATTATTTAGGACAGCACATGAACATTCGACGCACGCTTAAAGTTAAGCCTGTGTGTGAATGCTGTTCTAAACCAAGGCCCAGAGATAGGAAAGATCCTATCCCTCAGCGCTTTATTCAAACATAATTACCAAAACACAAACCCCATAGGGGGTTAAAGCTGCACTATCAGAATCAACCCCCCAAGAAAATACTACAGCCAATCTACACCTAGTAACAAAGTGAGTGTGAAAGGCTCTGACTGTCTGCAGTGCCATCCTGAGACCACAGCCAAGTGTACTCTGTCAGTATCTTCTCCTGCCATTACCCAAGGCATATTACTCACTACTGCTCTCGTGAAAACCAACAAATTAATGAATATAAATAAATGATTTGTTTTGTTTTTTTAATATATGAAAAGCCCATTAGTTAACACTGTGAATGCCTTTAGCTGTAAGAACTGAAGCTAAAAATACATGCAGCTTGAATCTGCATTCCAGCCTGCAGCTGACAAAATCTCAAATTCAGTACTTAGGACAGAGGAGTTTTCTGAGGTTTTTTGTTTGGTTTGTTTTGTTTTGTCTGTAGGGTGGGGCACATCTGCAACTTGCAGCTTTTTTAAGAATCTCCTCACACTGAAACAGAATCCCAGTTCTACAGGAAGCTAACTGGCACTTCAGTCAGAAGCTTTCTGAAATTAAAGACTCTGAGTTCAACTATTTGAGAGAGAAAAGGAGGATTTAAGTAGAGATGGGTTCATAAGCCAACTGCATCCTTTTCATTTATCTTTTATGCTAGACAGTTTGCCACTTGGGTGAATCTGAAAAACACTGAAGACAAATTCATTTTAAAAAACAAACAAACAAAAACCTTGCCAGAAAGACAAGTCAAAAAGAGTCCAGGGTCTAAGCCCATTTAGATGAAATCAGGGTTTAGTACTTATCTAGCAAAACACCAGAAAGAATTTCTGCCCTGTCCAATCTTTTAGAAATCTCTACAGAGACTTCCCTTGCTTTGATTCTTGATCTCTGTGTGATCAAACAGTTTATTCTTCTTCTTTTTTATGGCATATCTGTTATCTAGTAACTTTTACTGCAGGCTCTCCTAGTTATTTGCAGGAGTGTGGCGGTATGCTGATGAATTCCACATCTAGAGCCTATATAGGAAAAAGGAAATATCCAGATGGAGTTTTACTTCTGAACTAGTCCGTGGATAATTTCAGAGGGCGGCTATAATCGTCTCCACATGCACAGACACACCCGGCCCAATCACATATTTATGTTTACCATTAAAGCACAACATATATAGTATTTATTTGTAAATAACAGGCAGCAAGGACAGAGTTTCCAAGTGGGTCTAACAGCAACTTCTAAACAACAACACAAGGGCTGAGGCACTCTGAAAAGCAGACTCATTTCTGGATCCGTCCCTGTCACCCCCCAGCGGGGGGGAGGCAGCCGCCCGGGGCCCCGGCCGGGCCCCGCCAGGACGCTGCGAGCCCCCGCACCCCCCGCGCCGCCGGCGGGGCTTCTCCTCACCGCAGGAGCAAACGCGGCTGCCGGCGGCCCCGCTCTGCCCGGGGCGGACCCGCGCCGGCCCCTCGCACATCCATCCGCCCCCTCAGCCTCTGGAGCAGAAGGAACTCCCCTCGCCGGAGCGGGCCTGGCCCCCGGCGCTTCCCACAACTTGTGCCCAGCGCTGCCGCGGCGCCGGGACGCACTCGCAGCCCCCGGCCCGCCCGCGGAGGAGCCGCGCCGCTCCGCTCCGGGCCCGGCCGCCCGCCCAGCCCCCGCGGTGCCCTGAGGGGGCTTCCCCGGCCCGCGGCGCCGCTCACCGACTGCAGGAAGTGGAGGGTCCCCACGTAGTCCCGCTCGGTGCTGAGGATCTCGTTGAGGACGCAGAGGCGGAGGCGCAGCTGGCGGTCCGTGTCCTTGGGGCAGCCGGCGGGCTCCGCGGCGCTGGGGGCGCCGGGTGGCGGCGGCGGCGGCGCCTCCATGGTGGCGGCCGCGGGGCGACGCGTTCCGCTTCCCCGCCGCTCTCCTCCGCCGCCTCAGGAGCCCCCCATGGCCGCGCGATGCCCGGCGCGGCTGGGCAACGGCACCTCCTGCCGCCCCCTCGGCCCTGCCTCGCCCGCGGGTGGAGGCGCTACAGGGGCCGGTCGCGGAGGGGAGCCCGGCTGCGGGACATGCCGGGGTAGCGGCGCGGAGAGCGCTCGGCGGCGAGGCAGCGGTGAATGAAGAGGGAAGGGAAGCCCCGGCGGGGGGGAGGGGGGGAGCGAGAGGCGGGCGGGGAGGGCGGGACGGGGAGGGCGAAGGCGGCGGAGCCCGGCCCCCGGGGGCCTGGCCGGGCCGGCGGCGGGCAGCGGCCTGGCGGGGCGGCGAGGTGAGACCGCGGGCGGGCCGGGGGGGCGGGTGGCGGGAGCGCGGCCTCACCCCGCCCCGGGCTCCCGCACACCTACACGCACCCCTCACCGCCACACACACAGCCGCACTCCCTCACTGCCCCACGCACACCCCTCACCCCCACACACACCCGCAGCCCCTCACACCACACACGCCCCCCGCAGCCTCACACGCACCCCTCAGCCCCTCACACCACACCCCCCCCCCACCCCCACACACACCCCCGCAGCCCCTCACACCACACACGCCCCCCGCAGCCTCACACGCACCCCTCAGCCCCTCACACCACACACACACACCCCTCACCCCCACACACACCCGCAGCCCCTCACACCACACACGCCCCCCGCAGCCTCACACGCACCCCTCAGCCCCTCACACCACACACACACACCCCTCACCCCCCACACACCCGCACTCCCTCACTGCCCCACGCACACCCCTCGCCCCCCCGCACACCCCCGCAGCCCCTCACACCACACACACCTCACACCTGCCCTCCCTCACACCACACACCCGCACTCCCTCATCCCGGACACATACACACCCCTCACTCCCTTGCGCTACACCCACACGTACACACCTCGCACCCACACACGCCTCACACGCACCCTGCACTCGCATCCCCCGTTCCCACGCACTTCAAGGCCAGGCGCTTGCACCCCCCGCGCCACACGCTGCATTCACACAGCGCACCCGGACGCGGGGCTCACACGCACCCCGCACACCCCGCACACCCCGCACACCCCGCACACCCCGCACCACGTTACCGCAGCACAGGGAGATAAACACACCATGGCTACACACGTACAGAGCATCGCGCCCAAATCTGCAGGCCCCCCTCCGCTGCACAGCGCTCGAGGGGTGGACGCACAAACACAACTCGTACGCAGAAGCAGATACGGGAATACGCACACCAGAATGTACACAAATATGCAGAAATAAGCTATTGCAGACTTCCCTGCTAACAGAGAATATGTACGACAAACATAAGTGTTTCATTGCTGGGAATGAAAAAGCTTCAAGAGGAAATTTTAAAAACGTAAATAATGTGAACTTTTAGGTGGCATAAGGATAGAGACACTTATCGAATCTATTACCTTAAACACTAACACAAATAATGTAATAAATCATCATCTTCCTCAGGCTAAAACAAAATACCTCTTTGGGTATTTTACCTTAACAGTGACTTTTCTGTCTTGACTGTTGTTCTTTATTCTAGTTAAGTTTTCTATTCAGGAGAAAATGATGGCAGTCTAACATACACAACTGTCATCTTAACGTCTCGTTTCGGCTTCACGGATATCACATGAAATGAAAAAACAGCTCTTCAGTCAAGGTGCAGTTGCAGCAGGCTGCAGGTCTGCAGTATAAAGAAAATATCTAAGATGCTTTCAGTCCTCAGCGTGGAAATTGCCTTTATCAAGTAACAATAATGTATTACTTCACCGCGTCTCCTTATGATGTAGCCTTGGGTCAAGGTGCGCAACGTGCACCTTCACAAACATGACTCTCGTGACATGTTGTAATACCACTTTCTGCAACCTCATCAATGAGAAACGTTTCCTTCACTTTAAGTCAGTCTGAAACACGATTGCTCAAAATGGGAAGAAAAATGTGGGAAAGCTCTTGTCTCCCTAAATGTAGGGGGTCTGAGGAGAAGGGAACGGCAAGGGATAATTCTGGGTTTTATGCAGATCGCAGCTGTACTGAGGAGCGCTATGGGAGATGGAAGAGCACCACAGCGCAGGCCTGAGACAAGGACAGGGAAGCAAAGTCTTCAGAAGGTCAGATTAGACTCTAAATTCACTGGTTTTCTTTCAAGTTGATTATGTTTAAATTCTTGTTTTCTTCTGAAAGTCACTACAACATTTTCATTTATTTATTTAGTGTGTCTCCAGTTCATGTCTTTTTAAAAATCATCCAATGTTTTTTTCTCTTTGGGGCAAGTGGCAAAACTCTCTACTAAAAGATCCTAACGGTTTAAATAACAATACATTGTGTTAGGAAAAATCAGCATCCCCAACGTTACGCCCCCACCCTGTGGCTGAATGAGAAAGTTGTTAGTTTTAAAGTTCTTAATTTGTTAACTCTGTCTCCTGCGTTTGCCTCAAGAATCTTACAATGGTTTCACTTCTGTAGCAAATGCTGAGACAGGAGACGGTCACAGAGTCAGTGGGACGCTGTCTGAGCAATGCCTGAACTGCTGTGGTGTGCGTGCCTTTTTGTTGACATTGTGTATGAGCTACATTGCTTCAAAATACTTTTCTAGCTTTATTGTCAGCATTAGAAGCATTACTATGTAAGGATTTTTAAAAGCATGTTACTTGTGACTGGAAAGATTAAAATGTTAAGAAAAAAGTTTACAATAAAATCAAAGGGAGATTTTTCACTCTTTAGAAATGGTTTTCATTTAGCTGTAGGAAAATTCATTTTGATAAAATCTGGAGTTTTTTTTCAATTACTGTTTATTTCCTTCCAAATTATCTCAGACATACACATAATCCTTACTTCAGAATGGTTATTTTAGTAGTTGCTAGCTAATATGAAAATGTCTTTTCATTTTAAAGACAAAAATCTGTAATTAGCCAGCAAGCTCTTTTATTTTTAAAGAGATGTGTGTTAACTGAATGAAGCTTCAGCTGAATGTATGTTCCTTCCAGCTTGTTTTCTTTTTGCTTCTTTTTCATTTTTATATTTTTAAAAAGGTTGTAGTGTACAACTACTGTTCAGTTTTGAAGAGAATCTTTACTGCCAATATTTTTTTCAAGTGAGCACTTCAAAAGCAAAAAATGCTGCTACTTTGTAAAACAGTCAGGGAGTCAATTATCAGGAGGCTGACATATCAATTACCAGGAAATTCACCATCTTTTGTGAAGATGTAATTAATTTACATGTGCTTGTAAGTTGTTTGGAGCTGTTATATTTGTACATTGTCTACCACAGTAGCACCAAGGTGGTAAGGTCTCTACGTGGTATCACAATACCAAAGAAAAAACCCATCAATTATGTGTTTGTCTGCATACTAGCTGTATCCGCTCTTGTAGGAGAAAACATGATTCACTATTGGCCTGCTGAAGGCGTTAGGAAAGCTCCCAGAGTGTTGTGTGGGATGTGGTTGGGACCCTGTTTGCTGTAGAATAAGATTTAGAAATCCAGAGTGATTGTAGAATTTGTTAGTTTATACTGATATAGCCTTTAGCCTCAGCAAGGAAGATCTGATGAACTACCCACCTGCCTCTTCGCCACTGGTTTTTTTTAGTTTGTTGGTTTTTTTATTAATTCTCCTTTAACCATTGTTATTCCTTTCCGAAAGGAATATCTGTTCATCAGGCTTCCCAAAAGCACACCGTTCTGAAGTTTGCTGAAGTTAACAGGTGTTCTTTCTGCTAACTTCAGGAAATTTTGAATCAAGTCCCTATTTCTGGCTAATCAAAAATTGCCACACATGCTTAGTTTCAAAGTGACTTGATGACAAAGGCAGATGCTCAAGTGCATTGCACATTCTGCATGACCCTTTGTCTGTGCACACATTGTATATATGATTTATAGGAACCAATCCCATACATTTATTTATTTTTTTTGTGGTGCTAAATAAACTCCAGCCTCACATGCTTTGCTTTATGAAAATGTTTATACAGCTTTTCAGTGGAATTTAGTACACCACATTTTCACAGTTTATTGAACCTCTCTGTGGTGAAAAGCATGTGGACAATAAAGAGTGTTGGGTACAGTGTGTGTCTAAGAGACAAGGTATCTGAACATTACTTTCCCGTATTGATCTCCACTGGGTCTTTGTGTGTATGTCCGTATTGTTGTGTTAAAAGAGCTGCTGAATTATAGGTTCCTGTATGTTAGTGTACAAGGTGGTTTATCTGGATCTCTTGGTGAATACGAGTCTCGAACATGTATGGCAAGCTAACTTTAAGAGAAGCTTAAAGCTGAAAGTGAGCTCTGTGTGGAGCTGCATATGAGCTAGTAAGTGCTGCAGCAAGGCAGGCATCACAGAGCTATGGCTCACATGGTCACAGTTATACTGTTTCCAGATCTGGTACATGATGTCCATGGGGCACCCTAAATTTACCATCTCAATTCAGCATTTACTAATCCACAGCCCGTTTCACAGAGCAGTACAGAAATGCCCAAGGACTCATGGGAAATCAATAGGTCAGTTGAAATGTGGTTCCCCGAATCAATTTTGGCACTCAAGCCCTGTGTATGACGTACCTGGCTCAAGGTAGTTTAAGGATTTCCTGAGCTAGAGGTTGTATCTGGACCATTATTTTTAATAGCCACCCATGGGCCTATTTCCCAATGAATGCTCCTAAAACCTTTTGCACACATTTAAACTTTTGGCTTTTCCAGCATCCTTTAGCAACTCGTTCCACATTTAAAGATGTACTGTATGAAAAAAAAAATTTCCTTTTGCTTCAGACCTGATAATTTACTTGGTTGCACCTTAACTTTAGTATTGCAAGAAACAGAGCTTAATCACTGTCCACGCTTTACTCACCATTTAAGATTTTGCAGACCTTGAGTATCTCTCCCCTCAGTGGTATTCGCATCAAGTTAAAATGCCTTCATCTGTTAGACCCTTCTCATATTGAAGCCATTTTACATGGTTGCCCATCTTTATTGCCCTTCCCTGTACCTATAGCAGTTCTACTATACCCTTTTAGAGATGGCAGTAATGGATTTCTGCAATACATTAAAGATGTATGCGTGTCAGGGATTTGTTCAGTGGTACAATGATGGGCTGTGTGCTGTTTCCATATAGGTTCTAAAATGCTTCTTGCTTTTGTGGCTGCTGCTGAGCAGAGAATAAAACCTGACTCCAAGAACTGTTTAGTGAATGGCAGTAGCTAATTTAAAACACGTCATTCTATCTGTAGATATGCAGAGTAATTCTAGAAACTTCAGTCAAAATAATGTAGTTAATAGAGATTTCCATCAGTGTAATTGAAATCAGATTCTGGCCTGTGTGTAGTGGACACGAATCACCTTTCACCTACCCCTATATAATTCATTGCAGCTTACTGATTTCACTAAAGCCACTACTGATTTATTCTAGCTAAGAATTAATCCCTTTGATTTCTACAAATGATTTATCTTCAAGCAAGATATATAGAGCTAGTTTGCAGTGAGCTTTGCTGAAATAATTTCTCAGGTTCTCACTCTCCAGGAACCTAGACTGCCGGTGGAGCATTTGCATTTCTTTTTTTAACATCAGCATAAAAATAATTGTAGAATAAAAATGCTCAGGTAACTTGACTGCAGAGTGACTTGGAACAAATATAGAGAGGCTTAGAGTGAGCACAGAGAACAAAGAAACAGAATTGCTAGGCAGGGTTGGGTGGAATTCTCTTTGATTAGAAGATAATATTGTACACACATTCACTTAAACTCTGAAAGCACTTAATTAGACTCAGGGTGTGTGGCAGAAGGAGGTAAGTATTATTATGTCCATTTGAAAATGGGGAAACTGAGATATAGACAGCTGAAGTGGCTGCCCAAGAACACAGTGTCAATATGTGCAAAACTGTAAGTCAGGAATTCACGGTTGCCGGCTTTGACTTACAGAGCCCACTCCAAGGGGCCCCCACGATGCCACACAGGTTTCCAGTCAGCAACTCAGATTTTAACCATGGTGGTGTTCAGGCCTTCTGGGAGTGTAAAGAGCCAGCAGTGCCTGAAGCTTGTGCTTCTCCTTGGCATCCCCAAGCACCTCCTTATTTGATAATTGTAATATCCCAGAGAAAACTGAAGGTTAACACAGCTTCATGACAAAAAGGATTCAGGATTTGAGAAGAAAGAGGGAGATACTATAAACTATTTCATGGGACCTGCACACAACATTTTGTAAAGTGTTGTATCACAGCTTCACTTAGCAGAGAGACAGCACAATGAGAATGGACAGTTGTTTTCATCATAAGGTCAGGTGAGATGGACAAAAGTTTTTTAACACATTCCTGGTATTGAACTCGCTAATTAATTGGAAATGCAGCCTGTTTCCTTTTCATAGGCTTCAGTGAGCTTTGTGTCAAATGCTAAATGTATATAATTGAGGAAGAAGCATGTCTTATTTCATACATTCTATAATCAAGTCAAGACATCCAATTTTTGAAGACACTCTGGGAGGAGGTTGTATTTGTTATTATTCACTTCTCTGATACCTATTTTCTTTTCACTGCCTGATTCACCTCTTTTATCATATTTCCCCTCTTTTGCTCTTCCTCAATCATACCCACCTACTTAAAACTAATCACGTACTAAAAAGTGCATAATTAGATTTTCATGATGCCCTTTCCTGACCTAATTTTTGATGATGTAATTAAGGGTTCTCATTGGGCTCTTGAACTGAGAGAAGATTTTTGGTTTAATTAATCAAAAGGTTTTGCTCAATTCAGGGTATTTTTAAGCAGTTTTGTTTTTATGTAATGTGAAGAAAGCATTTCTATTATTCCTGACATATGTTATGTGATATGCTCTTTACCCTCTGAAGTCAACAATAGACAAACATTGTCTTGATAGCAGGCCTAGGTACTTTTATTTAAAACACCAGAACTAGGGTGGGGAAAAGAAGATGCATCAAAATTCAATATGCTTGAAGTAAGATTTTTTTTTTATTTTGCAAATTGGAAGTTTGTCAGATTTTGATGAAATAGTCAATTAAACTGGGGTTGTTCAAGTGATTTTTTTCCCATATGAGACCATTTACAAGTTTGCAATTCCTTACATTTTTTGCTGACAAAGTAACATTCTTATGAAATTTATTGTTTTGGGGGAGTACTAAGAGAGGCTGCTAGAAGTTTTGCAGATTGTATTGCAAATAAGTATTTGCCTTGAGCTAACACAACCAAGCAAAAGTCACTTTTTGCATTTTTTCTCTGTAAGTACATGAAGAAAAAATAACACAAATGATTGTGCTTGGTTTTGTTTATAAATTGCTTCTTCCTAACTGCATGTGTATTATTTTCAACCACGAGTACATCTTACAGGAAAAGCCACCTACCTTTGGGTCAGCACAACCAATGTGTATAAAAAAAAGCAATGAAGAGGTGGAGACTAGAATTATGCAGCCACTTCTAAACTCGTGTGGTTTTCATAACTAGAGCCGGAAAAAGAGTCTCCCTCATGGAACAGAGATTTGAAGGTCAGAGAAAAAACATTTTATGAAATACATGCTATCCAGCAGGCATCCATCCACCTGCTCTTCTTTTCTTCAGTTCTATTCTCTGCTTTTTCCCATGTGCCTCAGTGGCTTTGAAGATGTAGGTCTTGATTTTGGGGGCTGGCGATTGGCAATAGCTCAGCAATCTGTCGTCTACTGGCTTTCAGCTGCAACATGTGGTTAAGAGGTTAGATGGATCATTCACATGCTTAAGTTCAGATCACGCTTAAGTGATTGACTCAGCTGGGGCCTCCTCCCTGTGCTGGTGTAAGGGAAAGGAGGAAGACATCATATAATGTGGTGCTGCATCAGCTGCTTCTTTGACACTCAGTGCTCCAAATGTATTTGAACAGAGATGTAATTTCTGTTTTTTATTGTCTGCACCTGCAGTTTTGGTCAGATAGAAAATATCTTTTTTTTTTAATACTGGGGGACATGAGTAACCTAATACGCATCTGTGAGATGATATGTGAACTCTCCTTCACTAAATACTAAGAGTAAGGAGGTCTGCATTTGATAAACTAAAGATCTTTTACTAAGGATGGGCTGAACCAATTAGGTATCACATCATTAGCACAAAATGGATAGCTTTGTCATAATACATAACTTTGCCGTTTACAGTCTCCCTGGCCATCTTGTATTCAGGGTAAACTCTACCCATGGTTATTGTAGGGCACATATTTTATATCCATAGGGCTGAATTCATGTAATTGGGAAAAATTTAGTCCTGTATGTAGCTTAGACTGTGGGTTTATGGTTGGACTTGAGTCAATCTAAGCGTGAGCTACCCTTTTTCCCCTTTCTACATTACTGCATGTTTTCACCACCTCCTTTGTGGTGAACGGGATCAGGAACTGATCAGCTGATCCAGCTGAAAATTAACCGGAAGGCAAACAAACAAAAGGTCCCTTTTTAGTCAGATTTGCTCCCTGACTGGCTCAGTGTGCAACCCCCAAGAGCTACTGCTGGCATGACAGGAGGCGTAAGGTCTTGTGGTGAGGGCAGGGCTGGGAGATGGGACTGCCTCCTTCGGCAGTAACTCACGTGCAGATCAGTTTAAAGCCATTTGTGAAGCTATAGCCTTACACCGCTGCATGCACCAATGCTGGATGCAGTCCATGGAATTATAACCGCTTATATAAGGTCAGCGCATGGGCTATGAGCTCACAGCGTAGGAGTAGAAAGACGTTCTGGGAAATCATCACCCAGCTCTAACAAAATACTAATTCACTACAGCAGTCCCACCAGAGAATGGGAATCAGACTTTTTTTGCCTTATTGGTATTTTCAAACGGGGCTTTTTTTTTCTTGCTGATTTTGTGCAGAAACATTGAAAGTAGGTGTAGCAATAAAAGTGCCGTTAAACTGACAGTATCGCTCATGAAATCACAGAACACTTTCATTTGAATTACAGTGTAAACGCTGTACAAGTCATAACAGGAAGCCAGTGACAGCAGATTAAAGTTAGGAGGAGGCCTATATGCTTTGCCACAGAAGATGGAACTTGGTGTAAACACTAATGGCCCTGAACACAGCATGCAGAAGGTCTTAGACTGAAGATGGAAGGAAATGAGGCAGATCTGTTTTTCTTGCAGCTTTTCTTAACAACCAAATTGCATTAACAATAGCAATCATGTCAGTTATGGCCCCTTTGCTTTCAGAAGCTCGGTACTTTTGAAAAATCCTCGTTTTGGCCAAAACTTTCTAGTCTAAGTCCAGAGGTAAAACATGTGAAGTTTTGTTCAGAATGCTTGACTGGAGTAGAAGTGAAAAAATACTCTTTCCCTTTCAAAACTGAAGAAAAATATCACCATGTAGACTCAATGCTATGCTGGAAGTGCTTTTCTGGGGAAAAAAAAAAAATTAATTTGACCTGAGTGTAGCTAACATGCTACAGAATACTTTGTTTAAACAAAAAGTACTTACCAAAGTCTAAGGTGTTTGTCTTCAGCATGCATGGCATTTGGATTTTATAGCTCATAGGTGCACCCTGGTGTTAAGTGGCTAGAAAGTTTAAAATGCTAAGCAGGATTTTCTTTCCTTTTCTGAGGATGTTGACTTGAACTGGGTTGTGCAGCTGATTTTACACCTCTACACGCATTGCTGATCTCTGTGATGATTTATTGCATAAATAGTCCCAAGCCCTGAAATGGACCTCCACAATTCAGCCTTTTCTGGAAGTTCTTGCAGACTTAAGACAGCAGCCATGAGCTCTGCCAGTCCCTGGGGAAGAAGGCAAAACGCCTTTTATATGTTTGCTTTCTCCCAAGCAGAAGGAGAGGAAACACCTTGTGTGCAGACAAAGCCTTCTCTTTGAATGGCTGATGCTTTGGACATGGCATGCACTAGAGCTGTATTTTCATTGTTCAAGCACCAAAATCCCCGCAGAGCCCCATCTTTCCTGTGCTCCTCTAGAAGGGTAGAAGTCAGTGTTTTCTATGTGAAATTTAGGCTTCGGCTAGATTTCTGTTTGGCATGCACCAGGTCACAGCAACAAACAAAGCTTGTGCAAAGTAATCATACAAATAGGCCAACTGAAGTCATTGACAATACCCATGTGCATAAGGGTGGAGGGGGGTGGGCTCAGTAAATCCGAGTCTCCACATTTCATTTGAATGACCTCTGATATGGAAATTATTTTTCCACTCTACTAGCTGAAAAAATTACAGAACCATTTCAGTTTCAAATCGAGCATGCTTCCTAACAACACCAGACCAGGACAGTTAACAGCTTGTTTCTTCTATATCAGTACAAGATATTGCAACTAAATTTTTGTACAGGAAATTTCCTTAAAATGGTAGCTGGGGTTTAGGTAATGAAGTACAGAGATATAGGGGGAAACTAGAGGACTAAAACACCAATTTTAAAAAGAAGGCCAAAAGAGCCAACATAATGATGAGACAGAGACATTCAAGAAGGTTGTGGAAAAGTTTCCAGTGAAACAGCATAGAAAAATCATTTTGCACTTTATAAACTGAACCAGTCCAGAGGGAGAGAGGAAGAATCGGTCCCATACCCCCAGTTTCTCCACACACACACTTCAGTTTTGTCAATATGTTTTTTTTGTTCCAGTAATATTTAGTCTTGTAAAGTATTTGGGAAACACTGAAAAGATAAAGAAAATTAAGCTTAAATAAAATTAGGGTGACTAGAGAGCTCACTAAACCTGTTGGGTTACACATGTTAATTCTGGCCCAGTAGGCAGAAGATACAAGAGGCGAAACCAGAACAAAGCTCTTTTTGTCTAAATGAAGATTCCTCTAAAGAATACCTAAAAGCAAATTGAGAATAAATGAATACAGTAATGAGCAGAGAGAGGAAGCCTTTCCCGCTGAGAGGAAAGGAAACAAGTCTTCTTAAATCTGAATCAAGGAGCCAAGCATCTGTCCTGAACTGGCTTTGTGAAGAACATGAAGAGTTCTGCACATGCATGAATAAAATCCGTACTGTACGGTAAAAGCCAGGGACATTTCTTGATGACTCTCTGCGTTTCTTACAAGAAATGATGAGATACAAAGATCAGATGAAAGGTCAGAGAGGTCATTTATCAATTTAATTCCTGGTGCTACTAATAGCTCTCCTTGTGACTGAAGTCATCCCACTAGTAAGCAAAATCAGGGCTGATGCACAGGCGTGTGTATCAGAGGTGGGGAACAATTGCTAAAATCCTGTAAATCTGCAAACATTGTTCAACTCCTTTTCATTTAAGAAATTCTGACAGGATTTTTTACATTGTAAACCAGGATCTTTGGGAGCTTAGCATTCTGTTTCCTTCATTTTTTACTGAATACAAGGTTTCTGTCAACAAAATCTGAATAGTTACACTATCACGTATGTGAAAAGCAAAATACAATGCAAAACAGGGTTTTCTGTGCACAAGATAGAATGTGTAACAAGTCAGTCCTGTGGCATTCAGATGCATGCAAGTCTAACTAGCACTGGCTTGCGTGGCAAATAAAGTCTCATTATCACCTCTCAGACAGGAAAAATTGCACGTGAGTGATTATCCAGCCCTGGGTCTTCCAGCTCTCAGGCACTTCAGGGTGTGGGAGCTACTCGATTTCATTTGCGTCTTTCCACTCAATTACACTTCTCACTCTGCAGTCAAAAGCAGTGATTGGCAAAAATATTTTTCCCATCTGCTCTCTCACTCTGGCTGCTGTTTTCTAAAAATAAATACATTTCTTTTTTTTAAAGACAGGTTGTTTCTAATGTTTGTATATATTTAGGTAATTGTAGGCTTTTCTGGCCTAGGCATGGTTCTAAAGACAATAAAAGGAAAATAGTCTCAAATTTTCAAGCCTGGGTATCTGAAGCTTCTTGAAATGGCTGTTTTTAGGGCTGCTACCTACCAGAAGTACACACTGATGTCAGTCAGTGGGAGCAGTGGGTGTTCAGTAAAATAGTTCAGTAAAATAGGTCATGAGGGTAATCATATTTGGATATGTGAACACTTAGATTTAAAATCTGATCTTCAGATGCTATTGCATCTCTGGTTGTCTAAACACTGTTATGTTCCTAACAGATGCTATTATTGTTACATATTACTTGTTATTATGACAGTGAAAAGAGACTGTGGTTCAGGATCAAAGTGTCTTTATCTGCTTCTGTATAGCACATCTGAAGATGTAGTTTACAGTACTAAGTCATGTGAGTCTTGTATTCTACCCGATAGGTACCAGACCACTACCAATTTTGGTAAGGAGCTCCTTCTGCCAGGACGACTTAAAAAAAAAAAATCTCTAATTTGTTTTTAATTGAAATGTGGGATTTTAACAAAATTATTCTGTGGGAGAAGTGTCCGCTTCCTTTGGACATGTTGCTGATCCTTTGAAATGAGAAAAACGTGAAAACTGCAGATTTGGGGTTTAGCCAAAGTGTTAGTTTTTCAGATTTTTTTATAAGAAAGTCCAAGTTCTCTTGTGAGAGGGACAGCTGAACATCTGATCAGTCCTGTTTGCTTTATGAGGAAGGAAGAATTTAATTTTTATTGACTTAGTATTGTATAAATCTCTCACATTCCATATATGGCTATTTTCCTTTGTAAATTACTTCAAGGTAAAATATTAAGGTAAAAGGTAAAATATCAGCACTGTGCAGAAATACTGATGTAAGGCCTGACTGTGGAGGTCGGAGAGTATCATTGCATTAGTGAAGTGCTGTATGTGGACTAATTACAGAAACAGCTGGTGTAATTCTGGCACAGCACTGTGTGAATACAGCTATATTGCCTCTCCTGTCAAATGCTTTTTTTTTTTTTATATCACGACATCGCCCAGTGCTGTTTAGCTATATTGTCGGTGTCCTTTTCTCAAATTACAGAGCTTCCTTGGGTAGGAATGCAAGTTCAGCGTGAGGCTGCTGGCAGTAAGTTGGTCAGAAACATACAGAAGGTCCGAGACCTGGATTTGAAGAAAACAGTGGGAATGAGAGGGAGAGAATTGTTTATAATCCTCATGATGAAATGTCTTGCTAATGCCACCTGAATACTCACATAAATACCCACTTAATAATTTGCTTTAGTAACCTTTCAGTTACCTCAATTATACTGTTAGCAATGGGAGAACTCTTTACCATCTGGATTTATTGATTTTAGGGCATGCGGTGTTGAACTGGAAAAAATTTAGAGAGCTGAGACAGTGAATCAAGTGTGGAATCCCCTGGGAAATCCACTAGTAAGTACATTACTGGACAGCAGAGAAAACAGCTAGAAGCCAAGCAGAACAAATAGAATCAGTCCCTATGGAAATGATTAAAAATGGGCAGCAGAAGGGAAAAGAAGGTCTACAAGGAATTTCTGCTAATGCTGGACTGGGAACTGAGCTACCGTACAGACCAGTGCTGTTTTCCCAAGAATTTTCCTGTCCACTCTGCATCTTTTTTTAGGGTGAGGTTTCCTTCCTAATGCAAAATAGGTAGCAATATGCCAGTGGGGGAAGTGCTGTGGGGTTAGCCCTGTCAGTCAGGGAGGAGCACCTGGCCCCTGGGCAGAACTCCAGAGAAGCTTCTTGCCAAGGAAGTAGCTTGTACAAACTGTGAACTGTGTCCACCTGTTAGGCATTGTATGCTCTTGATTTATGTCTTGCACTACAGGCATATTTGCTACAACTGGCCCTTTACATCAGTTTAATGGTAATTCTTGTAACTGGCACTGAATTTACTTGCAAACACATACGTGCAGATACACGTATTCTTTCCCTGTTTATCTGCCTTCTGTTCTATTTGAAAGGCTTTCGTTCCTTGTATGCCTCCAACCATGAATACACATCATGCAATTAAGCTCTGTATGCAGCACAGTGCATATGTATTTATGTGAGTATTCAGTAGTAACATTGAGCTAGTCTATGTTGCTTTGGAATTAGCCAAATAACTCACATTCTCCCCTCAGAAAATCAGCTAACGTTATCTTAAAATATTTTGAGGAAAAGAATGTAAAAACTTTGAAAATAATTCTGAGAATGATACCAGACCCATTATTTCTTCACTGCAGTTAGTTGCAAAATCTCATTTCAGTGTGATGAGAGCGCTGTTCACTGAGCATGCCTAATTTGACATTAGAACTGTGTGTCTTGGGAGATTAAGACATTATGTGGGCTGGAAGACATTAAGACATTATGCCATGGGCTGGAAAGCCCAGGTGCATTTGGTGCTCAGGCGAAAGAAGCCCTCAGTAAGGCACCATTCGAATGTAATGTAGACTAAAACTTTTTTTTTATGATATATCGAGCAGGTAGAGACTTACCAGGAGGGCAAAGGGGCTCCACCAATACCATGTCAAACCACCAACCAAAAGCACCCCTAAACATGTAAAGGGCAGAGCTCTTAGTCTCTTCCACCGTTATCATGTTGATGGCTGTTCTTTCTTTGACAAGCCAACTTCATGGCCCCATTTCGACATTTCTGCCTTTACTTTAGAAGACTGTAAAATAGACATACTACACTCGTGTGCAAATATATGTGTATCTGCCATATTCACAGTGCTGGTCCTAGCAGTTTGATTACCTGGTTGGTAGCTACTAAGTTTGAAGGCTGCGTATTATTTCTTGCCTTTTTTGGGATCGGATTGATGTGTTGTTTTGCTTGTTCTGAAGTTCCATAGAGTTTAACCATGGGAATCATAACATAGTCCTATCTGTCCTGGTCATTTAAAAAATAAATGTGTTTCCTGTTTTCTCATCAAAGTACAGAGATGTTAGAAGAGTGGAGGAAAAAGAGTATGTGATCACTTTTTTATGAGATCGCTGGGTGAAATCATTCTAATTCAGTCTCCCTAGTCAGAGCTATTTTGAGTGACATTCTGGTTAGAAACAAGCAATTTCTAGGCTCGGCTTCACATATCCTGTCATTGAGGAGATGCCACTACTGCTTTAGGAAAGTAGCCATGATTTGTGAGAGCATTTCCTTCATTTTCAAGTGGATGCATAGCTTTTGAGATTGCAGAGAAAATCTTCAAAACACGAGTCCTTACAATCAGAAGGCTAATAGAGAACATACCAGTTTTAAATTCTGTAAAATCTCATGCCTTTTAAGGCAATCTGATAGTTTGGGAAGCTGTATTCCTGCTTCACAAATGCTTGGATTTAGCACTGTAGAAAAAGCTAACCAGTGAACAAGGCTGCCAGGTTCTCGCCATAGAAAAGTACCTTCTTCAGCGACCACAGTAATCTTACCAGGACATGCTGACTCAATCTCACATTGACACAGAAAGCAAAAGCCTGGGACATATTTAATATTTGTCTTTGTATATTGTGCTAAACTCTCACATGTGTTACAATATTAGACTAGGAAAGAGATTCTGATCCTATCTTCTGCTTTCTGTGTCTTTATTTGAACCAACTTGCCATCCGCTGACAGAAGCTGTAGGTTGTTCTACACAGAAGTTACAGGTATGTGTTAGAGGAGGGGTCACGTAAGAGACCTGTATTTGTTCTCTGTTTCCTTCCTTAATCTGTAGTAAAATACTTTGTAGACTGACATATCAGTGTGAGGTTGTGGCATAGGGAAAACACACCCAAGCCACTAAGGGCTGAAACAGATAATCTTACAGGCTGGGCATTGACATATAAGGATAAGCCATAATCAAAGTCATCCAAGCCATGTTATCAACAAATTTTGAGGTTTCAGACAAAACACGAGGCAGATCTAAACCAGCCCTGGCCAACAAATTCTTTGGCATAAACCCTTCTGCCATTCTGCCTCACTCCGAGCTCTCTCCATGGTTGAACTGCACTGCAGTGTGTGCTGTGTTCCAGCAGAGCCTAGAAATGGTTGTACTGGGCTGAGGCAAAGTCACATTACATAGCAGCAGTGGGTCCTTATTAACTCAAGACCAGCTGGACTGTTCGTTGCAGTTCTCTTTGGCTAGCTGGATTGCTAGCAACATGTTAGGTCTTTCAATTGGCGTAGGAGCCAAAGCAGATTTGTGGGAATGCTCGTGAGATCCCGACTTCTACTTTCTCAGCTTCTGAATGCGTGCAACGAAATCACAGGGGATTTCGCTGCTTATGAAACCAGCGTGCACATTATTTTCTTGTAACTGTGGATCCCTTTCTGCTCAGACCTCACAGCTCTCTGAGCGATTAATGCTGTGACCTGGCTTGTGGTGTATTCACAGAGCAATGGCAATGCACCCGTGCTTTCTGAGCAGGTGAAAATCAGGTTACTCAAGGTCTTTCCCATCTGATCGACCGTACTGAAAGGCATAATGCAATGAAGCTGTTTGTCTCCAAATGTCTTGGTTGTGTTTTGGCTTTGTTTGAATTAGCTGGTGCAGAAAGGAAGTAATGCTTCTATTTTTTTAGATCTCTTATTTCTGCGGCTTTTTTATTATTTATAGTAAAATATTACTTAACCGTGTGCCTGTACTGAATGGATTTCTGAATTCCTAGTGCTACATTTTAATATGACAAGCATATGAAGCCATTGCAAGCATTTGAAATTTTCTGTAGAGATAACACATAAAACATCATAGATATATAGTGGTCTGAAAGACGTGGGGACAAGACACCGCCAAAAGTTAAGTGTCTGTCTGTTATTATGAGAACAAGTATCTCTTTATCTGGGAACTGTTAAAACTTTTAGAAACAGAAAGACGTGATATTGTATACTCAGAACAAGGCAGTGTTTTATCATGCAGAAGTGTATGCAATTTACTGTAAGAAAGCAGCCATATTACACTGATACGGGATCACAATTTTTATCGCACACATCTGTAACTGGAGGCAGAATCTGGTTTTTATTGTATATTTCTACAGTGCCTGGCATGGAGCACAGTGTAATTTGGGTACATAGTTGCAACATTTTTATTTTTTCCAAGTCTTTCTTCTCTCCCTGGAGGAAGATATCTAACAGGCATTTGGTTCAGGTTTGGCACTCCCATGCCATTTGGTTAGCAAATGTGTCACAAGCAGGCAGTGACGGTAAATGTTGATGATTTACGTGTGCTGCCTCCATAACCGTGTATGCAAATCAGATAGACACTCTTCTGAAAATCTTGTCTTTTTTCATACGTGCTCAGTTGGTTTAAAATTACTGGGTGGATACAAGTCACTGATCACTACTGGAGTTAAAAGGGATGTTGATTAGATGAACCCACTGTAGACAGGGCCCAGTATATTGCAGGTTTAAGGGAATGTAGCTGTCTCTCTGGCCTCATTCATTGCAGTGTGGTTTCCATGTCATGGAATAGGGACAAGGTTGTGCTTCTGCTTATGTTCCCCACTGCGATCGGCATCATAGACACAGCCACTGTTGACAGTGCTGTCCTAATTTCCCTGTGTGCAGTGTAGGAGGACATGTTCATTGAGTATCTCATTTTTCCCAGGAGATCCAGGACGGTTCAGGATGTTCAGATGATTTAGCTCACTCCGTTTCTGGCCACTTTCCCTTACAGTTTTTTTCTTCATCATCCCTAATCACAGACATTCTGGAAATGCCTTGCTCAGGAAAAAATGCAGACAATGCTCCCACCTGTCAAAGGGCATATAAGCACATTTAGAAGGTGCCTTCATGCTTCTCAGTTTTGACAGTTTTTGTGCTCATCACCTCCTGCCAGCTTTCCATGTCCACTTCAGTGAAACCTGGGAATTCAGGTGACCACACAGGGCTCATTGTTTCACAGCTAGTGGGTGGGAAACTAGCGTCTCTAAGACAAATCGCTTTTCTATAGACAGACAGTAGGACAGGCAGCTGAGTAAGCCCCACAATGAAGGAGGGAGACTTACTCTTCCACATGCTCACCTCAGTGTTTGTGCTTGACTGCATGGGGACTTGAGCCACCCATTTTTTAACAGCATAAATTAGTAGGGGGGGGGGGGTGTCCTGGTTTCAGCTGGGGTAGAGTTAATTTTCTTCTTGGTAGCCGGTAAGGGGCTGTGTTTTGGGTTTAGGATGAGAACAATGTCGATGCTAAGTATCGCTAAATAGTCGCTAAGTAGCGCTTACGCTGGTCAAGGACTTTTCAGCTTCCCGTGCTCTGCCCGGTGCACGGGGGGCTGGGAGGGGGCACAGCCAGGGGCGCTGACCCAGACTGGCCAAAGAGTTATCCC
The DNA here is from genome assembly GCA_020745775.1 of Theristicus caerulescens. Lineage (NCBI taxonomy): Eukaryota > Metazoa > Chordata > Aves > Pelecaniformes > Threskiornithidae > Theristicus > Theristicus caerulescens. The sequence continues at coordinate 2,917,666 of CM036569.1, forward strand.
ATACCACATGACGTCATGCTCAGTATATAAGCTGGGGGAAGAAGAAGGAAGGGCGGGACATCTGGCGTGATGGCGTTTGGCTTCCCAAGTAACCATTACGCGTGATGGAGCCCTGCTTTCCTGGGGATGGCTGAACACCCGCCTGACGATGGGGAGTAGCGAATTAATTCCTTGTTTTGCCTTGTTTGCATGCGCAGCTTTTGCTTTACCTATTTAACTGTTCTCTTTTATTTTACTTCAATTATTAAACTGTTCTTATCTCAACCCATGAGTTCTCTCCCTTTTACCCTTCCGATTCTCTTCCCCGTCCCACCGGAGGGGAGTGAGCGAGCGGCTGGGTGGTGCTTAGTTGCTAGCGGGGGTTAAACCATGACAGGGGGTCATCTGGGACATAGGCCTGCCTTTAGCCCAGGAAGGGGGGCTGGAGTGCTGTGGTCAGTAGCAGAAAAATATTAGCAATGAAATGAACATTGAAGGGACCCACAGGTTACAGCAACCCTTCATTCAGGCTCTGATTTTGCATGTGTAATAATAAACACATCCTGTCTTGTTGCATTCTCATTTATATAGTATTGCAAGCAAAATCAAGCTACAGCTGAAAAATTCCAGGAGGACAGAGTGGTTTAAAATATCTGAACCTATGGTGGGAAGTAGTCTCCTAGCTCAAACAGGCTGTAAATGTTTCAAATTAACTGCCAGATTATTCTTAAGCAGTAGTCATATAAATAGTTACAGAACGTCATTAGAAACATTTAAACCACAACCCGGCACATCGGCATGACCAATATATTAGTCATATGTAATTTAGCTATGAAAAGTGGCTTTGCTTATGACATCAATGGAATATTGCTTTTGTTACCTCTTGAGTTTAGCTAGTACTTTACAGCTTGAATGACAATTCAATTGTGAAGAAGTGACAGAAAGTAGATACTCTGCTTACAGATCTTTAAAAAAAAAGTAAAATAAAAAGACTACTGTGTAGATTAATGCCATAAAAAGCTCCTTGAAAAGGAGAAGCCAGAGGGAAGAGAAAGCTAATCTGAATGAAGTGAACTCTTTAAGTCTGTGAGAGGACCAGATCTGCTGCTGAATTAAATATTAACTCCTGGAACTAAAATGAGCTGAAGGGTAGCTGTGAATTTGGACATACATGGATTGGGGGGGACTAGGATCACATCTGATGGAGGCAAATACAAACAAAATCTTCAGGTCCCTGTTTAGCTGAATGGGTTAATTCTGGCATGTACCTGCCTGCTCACCTGGGTGGAAAAGCTGTTGATCACAGAGAAGCAGATATGGCACTCTTCTCCTGGAGGAGCTTCTGGTCGTCTTCTGATCCAAGGCAGACAGCAGCACATGCCCATCTGTTATGATCTGTCTGACAATAGTTTCTTTCCACCTCTAGCACCCAAGATTTCATCATGTTAATATGTGTAACTGAAAATCATTATTTACACTGTAGTGATCCTTTCTTTTTTTTTTTCCTTATTCTTTTTTGTCTGGTGACACTTCTGAGCAGTAGTGCTCGTGAACTCAAACAGTGCATTCACTTTCCAGAGCTAGGCCTTTAGCGCCCTCAAGTGAAGAAAACTGGTTTAAGCAAATGGAAAAAGCATAACCTAACACAATTCGAAGGAAAACAACGGTATAATCGGAAACAGTGCATCTTACTCAGCATGGGCATCTTGCTCTCTTGGCTTTTTCAAATTAAGAAGCCCAATGCAGATGTGCTCCCAGCTACTAACAATACTTCAAATGCAACAATACTTGAAATGCTATGACATCTAACTATTAGGATAAATTCAAATAGCGTTTATGACCACATAAATAACAGACTTAATTTTCAAAGAGCCAGTTAGTTGTAACCTTACACTGACATCAGTAGGAGCTATGAGCAAAGGTTAGCAAGAAAGCCAGAGGGAATGCTTTGCTCAGGGGCGCCGCCTGCTTTTTCTTTCCATAGAATGCTCCCAAGTAGATGTGATTTTAGGCAATCTTTCAAATTCTTTTATTTGTTTTCTGCAGGTTTGGGGGCTTGGTTTTCACTCCATGTATGTGGAGTGAAAACACACATAATGTGTTTTTTTTCTCTATGGTGCCTGAAGAATTGGGATTTATAAGTGAAGCATGATTTTCATGATGGTACACTTGTGAGGGGAAAGTATATTCTGTCTATAGATCATTTTCTATCTATCTATCTATCTATCTATCTATCTATCACTTTCTGTCATTGCCTCCATCTGTCAATTGATGTTTGAAATTCAAGCTGATCCTGTTAGTTGGTTATGTAAATCACACGGAAATGTTGCTATTCCCTAGTTGGACGAATAGATTGCACTCAGCAGAAGTGGTTTGAAAACCCATAAGGGCAGTTCAGGCATGAGTAGCAAATAAAAAGGACATAAAGTGGTTTAGAAAATGTGAAAGCTTTTCCTTTCTGCACTGTGCAGTCCCTGCGGACCCTAGAGAATCAGGCCATGCCGTGGATTGTTGGCTTGTCACAATGTGGAATGGAATTTATTCTCATTTCATACCCTTTGGTTCATTGCATTTTTGTAGTGTTACTTGCAAAGGTGCAGGCAGATTCCTGCCTGTACCATTGAATTGCCTCCGTTGAAGCATTCTAGTCAAGAAGCTGTAGGGAAACTTTCTATTAGCTGTGTCAAGCAATGCTTGCTCCAATAAAATGCGTACTACTCCCAATGTGAATATTGCAAAGGAGTTCTGAGTGGTTTGTGCAAATAAAACTAAGTGGTTCAATCTGTGTGGCCTCTGAACGGGAGCTACAAGACTGGCTGTGGCCTTCCATTTACATGGCTGCCTCACAACGCCTGAGCATAGATAAACTGTTTAAGGACATATTAAACCGCTCAGTCTGCCTGGGTAACCATGTAAGCTGCAACACACCCTCCAGCTGACTTTTGGGTCAGTCCTGCTGACTCGCTGCAGCATGGACTGTTTTGAAAGAAGACATGAAGTGGCCCATAAAATACCAACTCGAGACACCCATGGGGTCCAGTTGGGCAAAGTAAAGCTATCTAAATATGTGAGCAAGAACTAGTTTCTTTAGCAATAAGTGATGCTTCAAGCAGGCAGGGATGAGAAGAGAGATTTGAGCCTTTTGAAAGGCCAATGTTGCATGTAGACACCATTTTTTATTCAGAAGCAGTCTGGCTGTGTGAGCTCATAGTCTTAAATTTCTGACACTCTGACAAGGTCCCACCCAGAACTGACCCATCTTTCTGCAGCTGTTGTCCTTATGTTAAGTGAGCATGGAAAATGCTCTGCGGGAATTAATTGTCTGCAGTTATGTGTGCACAGACTGTTACCCAGTGAGAGCAGAGATCGCCTCAGGGAACACCTCTGAATAATACCCAACCTAACCTTTTTTGCATGTGAGTAATGGAAAAAGATCATAATCTCTCATAAAGGCTGCATCCATGGGGTTGCACTTTCTTTTGAATTACAGGTTTTTAAAAGAACTATTCTCCACCTCTTCCACATTTTCTTTCTTGTATCCTCAAGCAGTCTTTGATCTAGTTAACTCATTAGTTTGGTGCAAATGATTCAAGTATCCTTGGCCTCTGTATCCAGTTTCATGCTAACTCCTCTTTAGCCGACTTATCAAGGAATGTGCTTCTATTTTAAAAATACTCAAATTTCTATGAAAGAGAAAAAGAGAGAAAGAAACAAAGAGGAAGAAGGCTCTATTTCAAGAAAACAGAAATAAGAGGGGTTCTGGGTTGTGGGTGGGAGTTCCTAGCATGTGATCCCTGTCACATATGTGCCCAGTGGCAGACCTGTAGTAGCCCAAACAAGTGAGAGACAGGTCAATAATAGAACAGGAAAGCACATAAATAACAGATCTGCTATTCTTTGTCATGGACCCTGTCCTAGGCAGAATATCATCACGGCGGTGAATGCCTTGTTATGGCATAAATACTGGTATTTCTGAGCTACTTTTATTGTGGCTGAGGAAAGCCCCCTGCTAGAGAGCTGTCTTGTCTCCTAGGTTTTGGAAACTATGGTATCGCTGCAAGGGTTTAACCTGCCTTTGAGTACTGCTGCAGATCACATTTCAGTTCCTCAAATTTCCTATTTTATTACATTATAAGCTATAGATTTTTACCAGGTGTGCTGTTTTGGTGAGTAAACAGCACAGTATGTTTTCTTAGGCCATTAAAAGTAATACAAAAACAAACTGGTGAGAAAACAGAACAGACTGAAGAGAAGTCAAGCAGAAAGAACAGGTCCCATAAACAAACTGTATACAACATACAGGATCCATTGTACTCTCCTGGGGCAAGTCCAAAGACTTTGCTAGGGACAAAAGGACATCTAAGATTTTTTATGCCTGTTTCTAGAACAGAAATTTGCAAATCCATTTCAGATGCCTAAATTTTCTATGTAATGATATTTCCAGCACATGGCACCCAGTGAGGAATGGCATGTATTATTTTTTTCAGATTATACTGCATGTGTGAAACTGTTTCCTGCAAGATGTTCCATTTGGCATGGATGACTGTCTCTTTTGGTTTAAAATAATGATAATGTCGGTGCCATGCATAATAGGAATTGCTAAAAGGATGTGACTCACCAAATACTTATGTTTTGCTGACTTGTAATAGTTAACAACCTAAAATTAGGACTAAACTCAGCTATCCCTTGTAAGCTCAGGCCTAACATTAGCTCTGACTCTAACTATATGACAAACTTTAAGTACCTCTTCATCTTCCAGCTCCTGCACTAAATGCAGTTTCCTGGACATTTAAGAGATCACCTTACTGATAGTTAAACTAAGCTCCATCCTCCTTATTCATAACTCTGAGCAAGCAGTCCTTCTCCTCCACAAAATTAATACTACTTCTCCAAACATCTCTTATGTTATCCCAGTAAATGAAGGCCTGATCTTAGCTCATCTTTCCTAGCAAATTTATCTAACCCGAATCCTAGTCCTAAGTTTAACCTCACTGTTTGTTAGCTCTCAGCTAGTGACCTATAGCAGTCCGAAAAACAATTGTTCAACAACACCTGATGATATCAACAGTAAACTTGTCTCGTCTTCTTCTTGAATACCTTTCTGAACAATTCCTTGTGTACGCCAGAGAATCAGAACACTACCCCAAACATTAACCCCAGTCCTAACTTTGGCTGTTATGTTAAACCTAAGGAGGAAACCCATCTCCAGCCCCCTCTAAAACTGAACACAGTCTGCATCATCCCAATAGATCCTGCTGTAAATTTCATGTAGCCACCCCTTTCGGACTCAGGCCTAACCTTAGTTTACATTCGCTGATGAGTCCGAACTCTAACCCTAATTCTACCTTGACCGTAACTCTAATGCTAAGAAAAGACCTTTATCCCCTCCAAAGATGAATGGAAATTGTCAGGCCTTGGTGGTATGAGTGCTGCTGTGAACCCAGAGACCTATTATAAACTCTAGCCTAACTTCCCTTAAGGAATTAGAACCCAAAGCTTAACCTGCATCCTAATCCTAAACCTAGACTCGATTCTCTTGTTAACTTGAAGAAAGCAATGGCTTTCAGCCCAACAAACATATGTCTGTAGCCACTGATGATACCAGCCCTCAAAGCAAATTTGTCCTTGTAAAATAGGCCTAGCAAAAAACCCAGTGAGTTTCAGTCCTAAGAAGAATCTTCAGCAAAACTCAAACCTTGATGAAGTTCAAAGCTAAATATATTTCAGTACCTATTAACATTTCCTGCCTTAAATTTAGGCAAAAGATTCTTGGAGACCAGGTCTAACACTAGCTCTTTTCTCTTACAAGGGCCTAACCCTTTCCCTAACTCTGAACCTCAACTTACTATTAATACAAAGCACTATACTTGAGTGCCTTCTCCTCCAGATCTGTTAGCTCCACAACCCTAATCCTAATCACAGTAATGATTCTGTTGCAAATCACAAAGGGAGGTGAAAGTAGTCTGAAAACTAAATAGACTCCATCTCCCAGTATGAGCACTTGTTACTCAGTGAAAGTCCATAGATAACTGTTCTTTAATCTCAGTAAGTCTCAAACTCGAGCCTACCTATAGCTCAAACTTTAAATAGGAGATCCCGCCATTCACCAACTTCATGTTCTTCATATGCCTCTACAGTCAAAGAGTTCATTGTAACTGAAGCCTAGTATTGACTGTTGTCTCTTTTAAGTCCAAACCATAACCTCAGTTGTAACCCTACGCCTGGGAATTCGGATACTACTATGTGATTTGAAAGACAAGTTTTTTGCTTGATATACAAGTTTAAAAAATCTCTGTAAAACTGGCTGTTAAATCCATTTCCTAAAAGCTAGCCTGTATCCATTTTGCTTCTCCCATGAAAACTAGTCCTGTCCCACAATAAAAATCCTAAAATCAGAACTGATAATTTGGCTGACAAGAGCTTCTGCTTAATTAGTTCTGCAGTGCTGCAGACAGTAAGTATAGCTTCTTTGTGTGTCAATAACTAAGTCAGCATCCCTCAAAAAAGATTCAGGGCCTTATTTGCCTTTTAGTTATGACACTTCTGCATCACCGTGATTTCACTGATAACAGTAGAATTACCCTGATTTACACCAATGTAAGTGAAAGAAGAATCAGATGTAGAGGCAGCAAATAGCACTTGCAGGCAGACAATGGGGGATTGTTTTTGCAGCACATTTCTGATTGTGAGCATATTTGAAAAATATGCATCTGAAAATACTAGCATGTGGAGGTGTAATGTATCAGTACAATAAAACAAACACTGGATCCCTACATAGCATTAAGCAGAATCCTGTATAAACTACACAGCTGGCTTCAGAACTTGTCTTTCTAACAGTCAGCAACTAAATTCCAGAGGAATACGCCTGCTCTTTACTGCAGATATTGTAGGTGAACAAACAAACAAATTTGTACAAGGGACACCGAACTATATACATATATGTTTACCTCAGTTGATGATCTGTCCCAGTTCCTTTAAAATAAAATAAAATAAACCAAACCAAAATAAAATAAAAATACACAAATGAATGAATTCTAGAAAACCATTAGAGAACTGGAAGGGAATCAACTACTTGAATCTTTTAGCAGATACATCAATTATAAGAAAGTTCAAAATGGATCTCCTTGGGCTAAATTTGACTCTGACTCATATTGCTGTAAATCCAGAGTCCAATGAATTCAATGCAAGTTACAATGGGCAGGTCAGTGAAGATGTTATACAGCAGTCTTACTGTTAAATGGTTCAGTTCTATGCTTAACAAGAATTGTGATGAGGTACGATCTGTGATGAATATAGCTTTGCTGGCAAAAGTTCTTATTGTTGTGGTTAACATTATAAAGACAAAACTACACTTCGCTGGTAGCTAGAATGAATTGCCAGCAAAGCAGTTCTAGTGAGTCATCCTGGAAATGCTTCGCTGCTGCCACACAGGTGTGAATTTATCAGAGAGGGGGATAATAGATACCTCATGTCATGGAGCCGCATCTCTAAGCTGTTTGGGCAAACTTAGCAGATTCACTGCTTCAGACCTTCACCATTAATATCGCTCCTAGAATTACCCCCGTAGTATCCTGATATGTTTATACTGCCAGAGCACTTCTTGTGTAGACTTGGCCCTGTGCTGAGCCAAGTACCACGTGAATTCCAACAGCTTGGGGGTAGGTTTGCTGAACTCCACTCACTTTAAAAGTCTGTTTATTAATTTGTCTTAGATTTGATATTCCAGCTAAGTAATTCCAGCAGAGACTAGAAGTTTGTGGGCAAAACTAACAACATATTTTAAAGAATTATAACAAATTACGTTATGTACTTATAATGCCTTAAATGATCTTTCCAACCTATTAATTTTCTTTCCCTTGTGATGTTGTTTATTACTATTTACATCCATTTTGGTTCATATCATTGTTTTGCAATATAATGCTATGCTGTTTGAGTTTCAAGTACTGAAGGAGAAATTTTAGGCTACTCCATTCTTTCCTCATCATTAGATTTTTAAAATTAATTTAAAATTTATTTTATTAATTCATTAAATTAAAATAAGTTTTGAAATGTTATAGGATCATTTCCATGCCCATTAAATATGATAAAACCTAGAAAGCAAAATAAGAACCCAAACATGTACTTCACCCAGGTGTACCTCACTTCATCCCACCTATCATTAAGCACTTAACTGATAGGCCTAACTGAGGAACCTATACCATTTTGAACCAGGATTTGGATTTAGGGGCTTCAGCCACTAAGCTTCTGCACTTAGGTAAGATAAATCTGAACTCTGATAACAAAGGCTCCAAACACGAGCACTTTAAAGGAGACAGAATCCAAAATTAATGTCTTACCCCTCTTTTGCCACTGTCTGCACATAGAGAGAAGGCTTCCTTAGCAGAACTGGGTTGGTTTTGTTGAGACAGAAGTAGCATCTGGGTAAAGCTGTGTACAGGTGGGAGGACCTAATCAGTTTATAACCCAGAGCACTAGCTCTGGAGGTAAATGAAAAAAGAAACAGAAAAGATTCCTTGAGGAGGTGTCCTGAGAATGATCTGGCTACTTGCACTGGTACATTTCAGAAAGGCCTCTCATCTGTGAATTCTCATAAAATCTAGTCTTAGCTACACAGCATCCAATCAATTGTTGATGGGTTAACTATTTTGCTGGAAAAATATGTTAGAAGTATTGCTGTCACATATGCAACACCAGAGACCGGGCAGTTCCAACATGATTAGAACTTCACATTTTGATAATAACAGCTGATCACTTCAGCCAAGAGAAACAGATCACTGTGGTATGTTAAGCCCCACCGCAGAAATCTGAACTCCAGGATATCAATTTAATGCTGCTGGCCTGGAAATAAACTGTCCTGACATTCACTGCTTCTCATATTAACCTTTCCCTCCTTACATGAAGTCATGCCCGTCAGTGCCATTTACTGCCAATTGATAGACAAGGATTGGTATCATTGCACTTGGAGTGAGCTGAACATGCTGCAACACCTCAAATTATTGTGATCAAAGTATATTTTGACCTTCTGGTAAAAGTCCTTGACTAGAGGCATTAAACACAGATGCGCTGAGCTGCTGGCAATTCCTCAAGCCACTGGACCAGCCTGGAAAACTGAAAACTAAAAAAGCATTAAAAGCCCTTATTTCAGTTTCTATAGACCACCACGGACATATTTTCTTTGTCATTCTCAAAGCCCATCTGCATCTTTGCATGATTCACAGAAAACATCTTAATAGGTTTTGTTTTATTCTGGTTTTCTCTTCTTTGAGAAAGATGGGTTTTGTTTTCTCACAGATATTACATCCTGTGTCATCTTCCAAGACTCCATTGGTTTGGGGATATCAGGATATTTCTGAGTGGGCTGCACCTACAAGAAAGACGAAGGATCATGATTCATTTCCAACTCCTGGCACATGTAACAAGACAAATGCCACAGGCAAGGTATTCCACCCTCTTTTCTTCACAAGTTTTGTACATTTACTGGTGTCCTTTCTGCCTGCTCACCCAAATGGAGCAGAGTATTGCTGTGTCCTGCCCCTCAGCCTGTCCAAAAACTGCAGTACCTCATTACATTTCAAGAATGTACGAAAGTCTCTCACCAGCATTTAGAGAAGGAAAATAAAGATTCTGTCTGTACTCCAGACCTCCTGGGCAGTGTGAGATCATCGGTGTTGGCAAGGAGACAGTTTAGCATAGATGACAAGCTACCTGTTTACTGCATATGGATTACACATGATCATACAAAAATCAAAGGCAGACATTAAGCCTAATCAAGGGAAAAAGTACATTTCTGCAAAAAAAGGTTAGGAATTGGAACCATCTTCCACTGTGCCTGGGACCCAGTGTCAATGAGGGAAGGCAGGAGGCTGTTCCTTGGGCAGCTTCTTCAGAAGCTAGTACTAGCGGATCAAGGAGCAGTCTATACCCAGTTAGCTCTGACAATATATCTTGCATATATGCATTTCTCAGGCTGTGTTGGATAAACTTGTATGTTTGAAACAACAGTGTGGTCAATTGTGGCAACGGTGCACACTTTGGTCTGTGCATAATCAGTCTGTGTCAGTGTCGTGGTTTGACCCAGCAGGCAGCCAAGCCCCACCCAGCCGCTCGCTCACTCGCCCCCAATGGGATGGGGGAGAGAATTGGAAGGGTAAAAGTGAGAAAACTCATGGGCTGAGATAAAGGCAGTTTAATAGGTAAAGCAAAAGCCGCACATGCAAGCAAAGCAAAACAAGGAATTCATTCACTCCTTCCCATCAACAGGCAGGTGTGCAGCAATCTCCAGGAAAGCAGGGCTTCATCGCATGTAACGGTTGCTTGGGAAGACAAATGCCATCACTTCAAACGTCCCCCCTTTCCTTCTTCTTTATATGCTGAGCATGACATCATATGGTGTGGGATAGCCCTTTGGTCAGCTGGGGTCAGCTGTCCCAGCCGTGTCCCCTCCCAGCTCCTTGTGCCCCCCACCCTGCTCGCTGGTGGGGTGGGGTGAGGAGCAGAAAAGGCCTTGACTCTGTGTAAGCGCTGCTCAGCAGTAACAAAACCATCCCTGTGTTATCAACACTGTTTCCAGCACAAATCCAAAACATAGCCTGAAACTGGCTACTGTGAAGAAAATTAACTCTATCCCAGCCAAACCCAGCACAGTCAGGAATCTGCTTCCTTTTGCCTCAAATCCTACAGTAATAAAAGGCAGGCAAGTCATGGCCATCCTAGATGCTAACAAAGGTCTGCAGAGACTTGCCTGAATGTTATCTGTAACAACAGAGAATGAGGTTCTTTGGGAGCTTCAGAGTATAAAAAGGACCCGTCTATAAGAATGTAAATAATCGTAATAGCCCTTAGTATAAATGAGAATGAAAGCCCTCCTTTTTGAATAAGTATCCCTTAATTCTTGGGCTCTCTGCTCCTTTTCTTATTCTAATAACCACACATTTTATCTTGTTATAGCTGAACTCATAGCTTTTCAAGAGATAGGTCTTAATTCCTTAACATCATGACTATTTTTCACTCAAGTCTGACTACTGGTTAACCTGTATCAGCCAAAACTTCCCTTCTAACTTGACCCTCATGTTCTCCAGGGCATATTCTTACCTATGCCGAGACTGTAGATTTCAGCACTGAAATGAAATGACTTGTGAGTCCAAGCACAATCAGTTTGTCTTTTGACTTCTGAGCTCTCAATGTCAGTACTTGACTCTGCGACAGGGGATCCTGTTCTCTCTTTTTTGTGTACTATTTCTCCAGCTCTCCCTTTCTAATAGACAGACATTATTAGGGAGACATATTAAACTTTTTCTTATTTTGGATGTGCTAAATTAACTTAGTCAGAAGAAATTTGACGTTGTTCCTTTTTGTCATTTTTTTGGTCAGTAATGAGGCTCTTAAGGTTTATACTGAGTTTCTTGCCCTTCAGAACAGAGCAAATTAAATTAGATGTTGCCTGGTCAGTAACACAGTCGGTGAGATACCCGGCGGAGAGGATTTGAGAGCCTGCGGTATAGCAGAGCTACAGTGGAGCTGGGAGTAGGAATTAAAGGAGGCAGCTGAGTCGTGAGATGCACAGCAAGCCGCCTTCCTAATGCCCTCCCAGAGACACACCGAATCAGCATTAACCTGAAAAGCCTATTTTTCAGACTCTGCCTTTGGGAGCAAGGTTTTGAAAACTACAATTAAACCCCATAATACTATCTGTATTTTAGTCTTTAATGCAAATGAATTAAACCGCCTGGCATGTAAACCGTCTCTCAGCTCCCTGATACCCAAAGTGGTCTACTCAGAAGTGGCACACTTAAGTGATCACAGTCATACAAAGATATACAAATAGGGTTTAAAACCTTAATATGTTCACAAGCCCAAAGGATATTATGAAATATCTCATGGAACTGGATACCCCATGCAAAATACTAGACAATGTAATGACTTAATACCCAACACTTTTAGATGTGTAACATACTTTAAAAATAAATAACAAATATATAAAATGATTACACAGCTGATGATAGTATTTAAAAATAGTAGCATACTGAATCCTGCTAGGAAAACACCAGGAAAAAATATGGGCTACTTCAGCATTCTGAAATCAGCTGCATTTTTCTAAATGTTTAATGGAGTTAGCTGCTACTAAAGAAGCATACATGGCATGGTTTCACTATAATGTGCAATGACATTGATATACAACGTATCAGCACAAAGCTTGAGGATGAAATCTACCCTTAGTGTAAAAACGGTTATGTTACTGCGGCTACAAGAAGAGTGAAATCAGTACATCTATATGATAACAGGAATGAATGTCTTTTGTATAGGAGACCAGAAATTCATACAAAATACAGGAAGAAGCAGACTGTAAGACACTTCCGGGAGAAAACAAAAAAGAAACTATAGTCACAATCTGGAAATGTCTTAATTTAAAAAAAAAAAATTCAATACCCTGATTTCTACACTATTTGTCTCTATTTTTCTGACATTCCCATCACCATGATAGTAGAGTCCTTCTATCTGTAACAGATAGCAGTTAACATCCAGACCAGATATCAGGAAGAATTTCCTAATTGGATAGTTAGTGAAACACTGGAGGTAACTTAAAGAAAAGCTGTTTAATTTCCTCTATTAGAGCTTTTCATGAAAAGGCAACATTCTGCCTTTGTGCTTGGAGATGGACAAAATGATCTGCAGAAGTGCTTCCTAGCCTCACGTTTCTGTGATTCTGAGTTGGAACAGCGATTCGTTCTGACCATACGTTATTCACTTAATGCAGAGAGAAGTTCAAGTAAGTTCCCTTCTGACAGCTTCAGCTGACAAACTCTCAGAAGGACTTTAAACTTCCAACCTGCCCTTGGCGGGCAGGGGCCACCTGGGGAAATGCCACCAGCAGGCAGGGGCCACCTGGGGAAATGCCACTAGCAGGCAGGGGCCGGAAAGGGAAATGCTGCCAGCAGGCAGGGGCCAGCAGGGGAAATGCTGCCGGCAGTAAGGGGCCGGTAAGGGAAATGCCACCGGCAGGCAGGGGCAGGCATGGGAAATGCTGCCGGCAGTAAGGGGCCGGTAAGGGAAATGCCACCGGCAGGCAGGCACCAGCTGGGAAATGGCGCCAGGAGGCAGGTCCCATCAAGGGAAATGCTGCCGGCAGGCAGGGGCTGGCAGTGGAAATGCCACAGGCAGGCAGTCCCCAGCAGGGAAAAAGCTGCGGGCAGGCATGGACCGGCAGGGGAAATGGTGCTGGGAGGCAGAGGCTGGCAGGGAAAATGCTACCAGCAGGCAAGCAATGGCAAGGGAAATTCTGCAGGCAGGCAGTCCCCAACTGGGGAAATGCCACCGGCAGGCATTGGCTGGTAAGGGAAATGCTGCAGGCAGGCAGGCAGGGCCTGGCAGGGAAAATGGTGCTGGTAGGCAAGGGCTGGCAGGGGAAATTGCAGCAGCAGGCAGGTGCCAGCTGGGGAAATTCTGCCAGCAGGCAGGGGCCGGGGAGGGAAATGCTGGTGGCAGGCAGAGTCCGGCAGGGGAAATGCCAACTGGTAAGCAGGGGCTGGCAGGGGAAATGCCGCTGGCAGGCAGGGGCCAGCAGGTGAAATGCCTGTGGCAGGCAGGGGCCGGTAAGGGAAATGCCACCATCAGGTAGGTGCCAGCAGGTGAATTGCCACCGGTAGGCAGGGCCTGGCAGGGGAAATGGCGCCGGCAGGCAGGTGGCAATAGTGGAAATGCTGCTGACAGGCAGGTGCAGGCAAGGAAATGCCACCGGCAGGAAATGGTAGGCAAGGGAAATGCCACAGTCCTGTAGGTATGAACTGGGAAAATGGCGCTGGCAGGCAGGAGATGGCAGGGGAAATAACACGGGCAGGCATTGGCCAGCATGGGACATGCCGCTGGCAAGCAGGGGCCGGCAGGGGAAATGTAGCTGGCAGGGAGGTGCTGGCAGGGGAAATGCTGCAGGCAGCCAGGGGAAGGCAGGTGAAATCCTGCTGGTAGGCAGGGGCTGGCAGGGGAAATGCTGTCAGGCGGGGGTGGAAGGGGAAATGCCACCGGCAGTGGAAATGCTGCTGTCGGGTATTGCCCGGCAGGGGAAATGCCACCAGCAAGCGTGGACCGGCAGGGGAAATGGTGCCAGGAGGCAGGGGCTGGCAGGGGAAATGCTGCTGGCAGACAGAGACCAGCAAGGGAAATGCTGCCGGCAGGCAGGCGTCAGCAGGGGAAATGCAGCTGGAAGGCAGGGGATGTCAGGGGAAATGCTGCTGGCAGGGAGGCGCGGGCAGGGGAAATGCCACTGGCAGGCAGGTGCCAACGGGGGAAATGTGGCAGGCAAGCAGGGGCCCACAGGGGAAATGCCGCGAGCATGCCGGTGCTGTCAAGGGAAATGCTGCCAGCAGGCAGGGGCTGGCAGGAGAAATGCCGCCGACATGCAGGTGCCAATAGGGGAAATGCGGCCATCAGGCAGGGACCAGCTGGGGAAATGCCACCAGCAGGCATTGGCCAGTAGGGGAAATGCCACCGGCAGGCAGGTGTGGGCAGGGAAATGCCATCGGCAGCCAGGGGTAGGCAGGGGTAATCCTGCCCTCAGCGGGGCGCCTGCTGGGCAAATGCCACCGGCCACCAGGCCTTACCTGCAGAAATGCTGCTGGCAGGCAGGCCTTACCTGGAGAATTGCCACCAGCAGGCAGGCGCTGGCAGGGAAATGCTGCCAGCAGGCAGGGCCCAACAGGGGAAATGCTGCTGGCAGTAAGGGGCTGGTAAGGGAAATGCCACTGGCAGGTAGGCGCTAGCAGGTGAATTGCCGCCAGTAGGCAGGGCCTGGCAGGGGAAATGGCACCAGCAGGCAGGTGGCAATTGTGGAAATGCCGCCGCCAGGCAGGTGTGTGCAGGGAAATGCCACCGGCATGAAGTGGTATGCAGGGGAAATTCCGCTGGCAGGCAGGGGCAGGGAGGGGAAATGCCACAGGCAGGAAGGGAAATGCAACAGGCAGGAGGGTGCCAGCTGGGGAAATGCTGCCAGGAGGCAGGTCCCGTCAAGGGAGATGCTGCCGGCAGGAAGGGGCTGCCAGGAGAAATGCTGCCAACATGCAGGTGCCAACAGCGGAAATGCCACCAGCAGGAAGTGGTAGGCAGGGGAAATGCTGCCATCAGGCAGGGGCCAGCAGGTGAAATGCCTGTGACAGGCAGGCACGGGCAGGGAAATGCCACTAGCAGGCAGGCGCCAGCTGGGGAAATGCCGCCAGCAGGCAGGGGCTGGCAGGGGAAATGCCACCGACATGCAGGTGTCAATAGGGGAAATGCCACAGTCATGTAGGTGCGAACTGGGAAAATGGCACTGCAGGCAGGAAACGGCAGGGGAAATGCCGCTGGCAGGCAGTGACTGGCAGGGAAATGCCACCAGCAGGCAGGGGCCGGCTGTGGAAATGGCGCCAGCAGACAGAGGCCAGCAGGGGAAATAACACCGGCAGGCAGTGGCCAGCACGGAAAGGGCCACCAGTATACGGGGGCTGGCATGGGAAATGCTGCTGGCAGGCAGGGGGTGGCAGGGGAAATGCCGCTGGCAGGCAGGTGCAGGCAGGGGAAGTGCTGTCGACAGGCAGGCGCCAGCTGGGGAAATGCTGTTGGCAGGGGCAATTGCAGCTGCAGGGAGGTGCGGGCAGGGGAAATGCCACCAGCAGGCAGGTGCCAGCTGGGGAAATGCTCCTGGTAGGCAGTGGCTGGCAGGGGAAATGCTGCTGCCATTCAAGGGCCAGCGGGCTTGCAGATACCTGGAGGGGAAATGCCGCTGGCAGGCAGGGAAAGGCAGGTACAATCCCACTGTTAGGCAGGTGTCATCGGGGAAAATCCTGCAGGCAGGGGTCGGCAGGGGCCAGCATGGAAACTGTGGCCAGCAGGAGGGTGCCTGCAGGGGAAATGCTGCTGGTAGGCAGGGGCAGGCAAGAGAAATGCTACCGGCAGGCAGGGGAAATGCCACCGGCAGGCAAGTGCCGGTAGGGAAAATGCTGCTGGCAGGCACAGGCAGATTACACACCGGACCCATGTTTTGCCAGGGTATCATTTTGTCCCTTATTATAGTTATTTCTGATCTGAAGGCTCATTCTCGGCTCCTGCCACTAAGGGGGAGTGTTGCCACGCTGCAGAGCTGGTCGTGGGATGGGAAGTGGCCAAAGCAGCCAGGTCCCATTCCCTCCTCACAGCCGCTTCTTCCTTCAGGAGCAGTGGGAGAGGCAGAAGTGAAGGACTCACCACAGTATCATCCAGGGGAGGGCAAATTCCCTCTTGTTTGATATCAAAGGAGGGAGTGACCCAAATTTCAGACCCGTCTTGGACAATATCATCCTTCTCTTGCAACGAGATGGGTTTGACAACATGGACCAAGAGAGACTGGTTGACCCATGAAGCCCTTTGAGGCCCAAGAAGGACAGATGCTGATGAAGAGGTGGGAGAGCATGATGAGGATGCAGGCTGGTGGATGAACACCTGGCAGTCTGGCGAAATGGACTTTCCTCCTACAGGAACGAGTGGATCAAGAAGAGAAGAAATGCTCCCAAGCCTGTTGTGGAAGTGGTCCCTCCCTGCCTGGAGAAGGGAGGGGAAAATGGGGCTTAGTGACTTGTTAGGGTAGGGCAGCTCAGGATTTCTTCTTTTGGGCACTTCCATGGTCTGATGCTCATGTCATACTTAAGTGCTCAAGTTGACCTCAAGGATATTCCTCTGCCCTGTGAAAGACAATAGATATGTATGTGTAGTTCAACCCTTTCCCTCATTAAGACCCCAGTCCCTTTGCCTGTGATATGTGGGTAACCCCATTCATCTAATTTTTTTACTTCTCCCTGCAAAGGGCATTGGGATCTACAGGTGCCAAACATGCTTGTTTATGGCTTGCTGGGGTTAGAGTTGTAAGTTTTCTTTAAAAATATGTTCTGTTTTCAGTTTCTTGTTTCATTTCAAATGTCATACTTTTTCTCTGCTTCTTCCAGGGCCACCCAGGGATTTTATTCACAGAATTGGAATGAGCTGCAAAAGGGATAAAGATCATTCATGGGAACCTTGAAAGAATTGTCTGAGCTCTATGAAATGAAGATTAAAAATAATACAGGTAGGTGAAATACAGGCTCCAACACAAATATCTTATAAATACTTGTCCGCGAAATGAAGAGCTCTTCCCACTGTGCCAGGCAGTCTGTGAGGGAAGGAGCTGCCATATCCATCTCGCAAGCAGGTAAACGGGAGCAGAGCCCAAGGGCAGGAAAATACAGCAGGTTAGAAAATCTGCCTGCTCTTTGTGAAACATGTTTCTGCTGCTTCCTCCCCGTGTAAGCTGGACAAGTGAGCTCTGCCACGGGTTATTTCAAAGCTGGCATGTGTGAGCAGTGGCACTGGCAGAAACCTCCAGCTCCTGGGGAAGATGAGGCGAGGAGGAGAAGGGAGAAAGAGCCGTAACCCTGTGCTGCCTTCAAGCACAACCTTCTGGTGCTTTCGATGCTGGTGTAAAATGAAGGGCTATGATGATTGCTGCTGCCCTGCGTGAATGAGAGACCTCAGCAGTGGCTGTGTTTCTGTGTTGGGTTTTGCCCCGGAGCTGCTGGTGTTTATGGGTTGGCTGGTTGTATCTGGTTTGCTTTTGGGTTTGAGCACCCAGGGGCTTTTTAACAGTTGTGAGCTGGTGAGCAGACCTGGCAGGGCTCCGGCTCACCTTCACGCCACCTGGGAACCCACTGGGTTATGGGCCAAAGACCTGGGTCTGATCACTTCCAGCCCTTGTCCTGTGTCTGGGCTGGTGTTTATGGGTCTTGTTTCTTCCCATCACATCAACAATATTCTTAGAAAACACATTCCTCCAGACTGGAATTACCAGTATTTTCCAGGTCAAACCCAGCCAGACCCCACTGCTCCCACACTTCTGCATTCAAACCCCCTCTCCCGTGGCAGAGCAGCAGTGACTGCCCAGGAGGAGTCCTCAGCACTCAGTCCTGTCCCCGTAGACTTATTTAGTAAACTGCTCCTGCTCCAGCACTGTATGCGTTGAGCTTAAGCCAAAGAAAGGGGTTTGTGGAAGGTATGAGGTTACTTGGCGAGGGCACACACCCGTTTATACACAAGGATTTTGCCTTGCAAGTTGATGAAAGGGAGAGTCCTGTAGCCCAGCACCTCCTGTCCCACAGCAGGGAGCTCCTCCAGCCCCAGAGGTCTCGCTTGTTGGGGCTCAGTGGCAACCCCAGCTGGTCTGCTGAGGACCCGGGGCTCTCCTGCACACCCTGCCTCTCCCAGACTGTAAAACAATGGCTGAATCTTGTTTGTTCTCCTTTGGAAACCAAATCTCCCCCCACCATGCACACACATCCACACATCCCCGCAAAAAACGGCAGGACCTTCAATTCAGCACAGACATGATGCGTCTGAGTGGGAGGACAGCAGCAGCTCCTGTGTGTTTGCGCTAGATAGGCAGGAGAGGCAGCCAGAGATCAGCATCGCCCAAGCAGAGGTTTGGGAGATGGGTTAACCCCAGTGCAGACATTCAGGGCACAGTTCCTGGCCGTAGGTGGGAGAGGCAGCTGGCCCCTCTGGCTCCAGTCACAGAGCAGCATCATGCAGATGGCAAGGGAGTGATTTGACCCAAAAAGGCTTCGGTTGGCTTCAGCAGACCTCTGGCCGGTGTGCCAGGGGCTGGGGCTCAGGGCAGCCCCCACGATGGAGCTGCATGATGTGGTAGGCAGCAGGCTGGGTTGGCAGGAGCCAGGGTGGTGACTCCCTTGCTGCGGGAGGTGGAAGACCAGCGATGGTGCAATGGCTGAGGGTGCTACACTCTGCTGGGACCTGCTAGGTTTTACAGGGCCCCGCTTTGGCTGGCAGCAGCTGGGTGAGCTCCCTGGAGAGGCTTCGTACCTGTGGATGACTCTCGAGCCCCTCTGTGTCTTGGCTACCTGGCTTGGTCACATCTGGCTCTTAGCCATGAAGTGATTTGGGAACGTTGCTGGCATTTCAGGAAAGGAGTTGCTAAGGAAATCTCTCTAAGGACTACCTTTGTCTTTCCCAAACCCTTGTGAATGCATCACAGAGTGTTTCTGCTGGCCCAGTGAAGCCAAGAGCAGCTTTGTGTTGGTGCCTTCCCGTGCATTACCCAGGCAGTGTGAGCTATGTTACACATTGATACCCTACATCCTCTACCAAAAGCTCTTTTGTGTTGGTGGACCTTATTTAAAAGTTGGGCAATTATGCACAAGCACAGCAGTCTTGACATCAACACCTCAGATCAGCGGAGCTTCCCCATGAACTGGTTCTGTGCCTGTGTGGCAGATACCTCCATCCAGCCCACTTCCCCCTTCTCCCGGCTCCCGTCGGTCGAGTGCGGACCTGCTGAGCATCTCCAGCTTTGCGTGTCTCTGGCATGTCTGGCATGTCTCATGGATCCATTCCTCAGGGCTTTCTGAGACCAAGGCCGTGCTCAGGCAGTGGTGTGCTGTGGGAAAGCTTCCTTTGCCCAGGTAGATTTATCTGTTACACGTGGCTGGTGAGTCTGAAAGTCAATTGGTTGCACTACATATTATTTACTGCCTCTCAGACAAAGTAGGTCACCAATCCATCATGGATTTATTTTGTGTGATGCACAGGAGAAGGCAGTGAGATCCTGTTTCTTCCCTGTCCTCCTCCTCCCCACCCACAGGCGATAGGAGGGAGGACTGTGAAATCCCAAGGAGAAGGGCCTGATCTGGCACCGTGCTGGCTCTTGGTCTGCCTGAGCAGAGGCTGTGACCCCAGGGAGGACGGCTTGTGCCAGGGCAGCTGGCTAATCGACTGCCCATGTGCTGATTTTGGTTTGCCTTGAGATGTTGGTCTGCAAATGTCAGTGGCCTGGGAGATGCTCTCTGCCAGTCATCCCTAAGCAATTTGCCCTGGTTTTGCATCAGAGGCAGGGGATTCACACATGGTATTTGTGTTAGAAAAGGCACGCTTAAGCATAAAATGTTTGTGTTATTACGTCTGGTTTTTTTTCTGGGTAAGTGACCTCAAGAAGTGTCTTTCAAGATAAAGTGAAGGGAGGTGAACTCTTTTTCTGCTTGATAAAAAGCCATGCTGGGTTGTGGGTGTTTTGGAGTATTCTGTGGCTGGCTGGAGACCTGCTAAGTTTCCTCTGTTATGAGGAACAACCCACAATGAAATACGAAGCTTTCCCCATCTCTCTCCCTTATCTTGTTTAAGATTCTATTTGGGGGTTTTACCGGTGCCCATCTGGCTCTGGGCTGGCTGCTTTCCCCTCCTGCCCCTAGGCCACGTCCTGGGAGAAGGGCGATGCCAGGACATCAGAATGACTTTGGGAGGTGGAGATGACCAGGAGCCAGGTCAGGGTGGGAAGGTGGTGAGAGCATAGCAGAATAACTCAGTAAGGAGAAAGAGCTCCAACTCTGCATCAGCCAGAAAAGGTGAGGAAGGCAAAACTGCTGTTTTTGAAGATAAGTGGAGTCCTGTTCCTCCTCTTGAAAAAGAAAAAAAACAAAAAAAAAATTTGGGTGTTACTGATAAGGGATCAACGAAATTGCTCCTTTCTGTGTCCCCATCTCTGCAAGAGATCATTCAGCTATTCAGCTAAGGCTTAGCACACTGGGCTTTTGAAAGCATCTTGGTGCAAGTGCTTGGAAAATGCTATCATTCAAATCCGTAATAGCTCTGTTAGGAAACATGCCCCAGGCATTGCACATCAGCTCTTGGTGTCACAGATTATATGTCTCGTAACGCTTCGTATCACCCAAGCCGTAAATAACGTGCATCAAACACAACATCAGCCTGCTCATAGGGGCTCATAGGCAGCCTCAGACCAGGGGCCAAAAAGTGGTCCAATGTGCCCAGATGGGCTCCCAGCGAAGGCTGAGGCTGTGTGACAGAGCCTGGTGTCCTCGCAGGCAGGAGACCCTCCCAGATGAGCTTTGCTAGGACATCTGCCTGCTGCTGGTGGGTCTGCTTGCCCTACTCTCCATCGGAGCTTCTCTGTTGGGTGGTGGGAGAGGCAAAGCGACGTGGAAAGGGATCAGTGCATCTTTTTCTCAGAAAGAAGTAATACAGTTTCTGCAAGCAAACCTGGCAGTAAACAGCTGAGGGCCATTGACTGTGTGATGCTTGGACAGCCGTCCGTAGCAGGAGGTGTGAATAAACCCTGCTTAGCCTGAGCTTCTGGTGGCAGTATTGAGGTTAGAGGAAGGTCTGTTAGATCCTCCACTGACATCTCCCGCTGTTCTTCTGATAAAATATGGAATTGGGAGATTTTGGAAGCGCTGCTGCAGTTACTGAAATGTTTTACATCACTTAGTGCTTGCTTCTGCCCCCACATGCTTCTGAATAATCATAAGTTTCTTCTATAATTATGTTTATTACACACTTGCTATGGTGACATACTATCCTGTGCTGTGGATGAGACTGCAGCCAAGCTGGAATTCTGCTCTGGGTGAGCAGCTGATTCCCCGGGTGCTGCTGGGGCGTGGGAGGGAAATCCTTCTTTCTTTCTTTCTGTCAAGCTCCCCCTGCCCAAGACGGCGTCACAGCAGGTTGCACAGAAATTAATAACATGATCATCTTCCTTGTGTATTTTGGTACCAGCAAGCTAATTAATAATGATGGGTCAACAGTTTTTAGGCTTTTAGGATTAACACCATGTTTAGAAGAGGATCACATGCATGTCTGAGCTGCAGTGTGCAGATGTAGGCAGATAGGCTGCAGTAAATGATGTATGACCCCATTTTGAAGTTTTTTTAAGAAAATGCTTCTTTCTTGCATATGAAGGTTGCAGACTTAATCCTCTTCTTTCCCACCTGCCCCAATTTATTTAATCCCTCTTATTTAGGACAAAGGAAAGACTTTTGCTTTATCAGGTAAATGATGTTTTTTGGGTGAGATGACTCGGTCCCCTAAACTTCACATTATTTTAAGAATTGCCTCCTCGATGCATTGCAGGGGCAAACTGGCAGCTGAGGTGTTGGTGGCATCTCATGTCCCGACAGAGGGTTACTGAGACTTAGAGGTCAGTGGAGCTCCACGTGTGAGCTGTAGTTCTGGAAACCCACGATGTCCTGGTGGCTTTGTCGTGGGGCAGATCCTGGGTCGGACAAGCCGTGGACTCTGCTGTGGTGCAAGTCTTCACATTTCAGCTTCGAAACTCCACTGTTTGGTGTTAGAGGCTTTCTAAAGACTTTCATTTCTACGGATGTGACTTATTGCTAGGAAAAAAAAAGTCTGCACTGAACTCCCTCCTTTCTAGAGGTGCCTATGTGCCTTTTCAGGTCTGCTCCTCTCAGAAGGCAATGTGAGCAGAGGGTTGAGAAGTGCTGACGTGCCAGTTTGCAAGGGCAGCTCTGATACTCTTGTGGGTACTGGCCCATCTTGAGCTCTGGCTCCTGTCATGGTTGTACCTAAAGGCTATTTTGCAGTGACCTCCCTTGGGGGTCAAAGGAAAGGACGGCCCTCAAAGTCTTTCATTCTCTACAAACTTAGGGTAAGACCGTACAGGTCCAAATAATGGAGAAATCACCGGAGATGGCCCCTCTCAGTTTGCTTTTCCACCCGGAGTCCCAGCCCTGTAGTAACCGCAGAAGAGATGACTGGAATATCTGCCATGTCGAAGGCTGAGGGAAGGGCCAGCTCTGCCTGCGGAGTCATGCCTGGAGAGCCCCTTGGTCTCAGGTGGCCTCCTTGCAGGAAAGCGATGGAGCAGGATTGGCTTTAAATGTATTGTCTTTTCTGAAAGTAGTTTGATGTGGGGACGAATCGTCTGGATGCGTTGGCCAGGACTCTGCATCTAATTGCTGAACCAGGGTGTACGTCTGCCTCCTGTCTTGTAGTGCACAGCAAGATGCTTGCTGTGGGTGCTGGGCTCTGCAGATGGTGTTTGTGTAAGGGTAGAGCACCTTGTGGCTGGCACAGCGCCTTCCTGACATGTTTGATGCTTATACCAGCCTGGCCTGGTCTGAAGCCAGTGCTAATGCTGTGTTGAGCAGGAGGTTGGATGAGACACCTCCAGCCTGACTTATCCGATCATTCCCCAACACTGCAAAGGTTTGCCAACTGATCCTGGACACAGATAATTGCTCTCATCCTGCCACCTGGGCTGACATGGCTAATGCAAGCCACTGCTCCCTTGGTGGGCTGTGGGTGAAGGGCAAGGAGTCCCCTCACCTTGCTGCACTTCAAGCTGCTTGGCATAACAGAGAGATGGTGAAACCCTGCCTCCCTGTCTGTGTAGCTGTATCATGAAGCCTTTGCCATGGTGACCTTTTGTACCCCCTTCATCTCCCGGTCATCTTCATCACCTCTTCCTTTCTCCTGTCCTTACCAACTGATTCTTTCTTTTTCTCTGAATCCCGTTAACCCCAGCAACATAAGAATAATACTTCAGACAGGAACTTGGCCAGCTGTGAGAAAGCTCCTTCCTGCATCCCCAGAGGAGACTATCTGCCTGTCTCATACCGCATCTTTCCCTCACCCTCGAGGATAAAGACCCCAGAGCAATGAGTGATGCATGGCAAGGGGTGCCGTTAGCACCCTGCAACGATTGCCAGGCAGTGAGCATGGGCAGCCTGCCTGCCTGCTGGCCTGCCTACCTGCTGGGAGCGAGCCAGCCCCATTGCATAGCATGCTGGATACAGTAATCAGCGCATAAGCTGCTAATTAAAATATAAGTATACTGCAGTGAGAAGGTGCTTGTGCAATGGACCTTGAAATGCACTGTTTGCATAGTTGATGAGAGAGAGTTAATGCTTCTACAGTAACTCTGCGCTGCATGGATGGAAACCCATGGGCCTGCCCCACTGCCGCTGGCTCCCCGACCTGCAGCGCTGGTGGTCCTTGTGCTGTCGTGAAGGAAGTCCCACTCCTACCTGTGTTCATCCCAGTGGCTACAGCCTTTGCAGCAGAGCCAGGGATAAGCTCTCAGTTCAGTTTATACTGAAATTGTGCCTAAAAGTGCTGGTTGTGATGTTTGGGAAGGGAGGAGCAGGCTGACCCAGCCGCTCAGGGCAGCAGAGATTGGGGTGTGAGCTAGCAGTGACAAGGAGGTGGCTGGGGAGCTGCAGCCTCTCATGCTCCTCGGTGGCTCCTCTTCTGCAGTACCTGCTGTAAGCTGGCTATTTGCTCACCCCCACCTGCATGCCGGAGGTGTGGGGGGCTTCAGTTTCATCGCTGTTTGCCAAAGTACTTTGAGATTGTTCGGGGAAAAATGTAGTTGTAGATGCTTTGTATAATGAGCCGGACCCCAATGCGCTCTTCTCTCCTTCTTGCCTGTCCATGAGGTCCGAGCAGATTCAACACTTACTCGGGTGGCAAAGTCAAACATGGTCAGTACACCTGTTAAACAAACTGGCATACGAATTAAGGGTGTAGGACAATAGACAATTCCTCTTACAATGAGCATGGAAAATTAACCAGAGAGGGCAGGAACTAGATGGCTCCCTATTTTCCAGAGATTATTCCCAAGGAAGTTTCTTACCACATTTGCTGGGCAGGGGCTGCCCTGCAGACCGTGGCTATTGCTTTGCCTCCAAATTTATAAATGTCCAACCATCTGCTGGTTTCCTTTTTCCCCCTCCAAGTAGTTGTGCTTGCTCAAAGTGCCTCCTTCCCTCAAGCTTTGATCCTGCAGCAAAGTCTGAGTTGTAGAAGATGTTGGCATGGAGGACTGTGGCAATGGGAGCCCAAGGTCTGGATGCTGCTGAAGCTTGGTGTGAGTTTTGGGTTAGGGCTGACCTGGGGTTGAGCAAAGTCCCCAGTGTTGGTGCAGGGTTTTTTTTGTGAGACGCTTAATGGAGTTGTTCTCACAACGACCCTATGAGGCAGAGAAATACTGTAATATGAGGGGAGACGAGGTGTGGCGGGGTCTGCACTGGTCTTCAGCTCTAACCATGGAGCAACACATCTGCCACTCTGTAATGGGGCAGAAAATTGAGTGCAGGGAAAACCCTGTGGAGGAAAACTTGAATTTCTGCAAAACACCATCTCCACATCCAGGTGCTGATGCAGGGTCTGTCCTGGGGTGGGCAGGGATGTCTGCTGCGGGGGAAGTGTCATCGCTGGTGGGATGGGCAGGGAATGAGGGGTGCACAGGGGTCCTGGGATCAGAGAGGGTCCCTTCACAGGAATCACCTTTCCTGGCCCAGCTTTCTGAGACAAGCAGCACTGGCATGGGGGAAGAGGCGCTTTGGCTTTGTTTTTATTTGCTGAAGGAGGGATCTTCCAGCTGTTGCATACTTAATGGTTTCCTAAGGCCATTCATTAACCTGACAAGTCGACCAGTGAACCCAGAGCAATGATTCTAGCTGCTTGCCAGGACATCTCTTTTTTCCCCAATAAACTTTCCCACTCTTTCTAGCTCAGCTGATGAATCTGCCCTGAGATGCAGAGAAGGGTATCTCCAAAACAATGAATCCACGTCAAAAGATTTGTGAGCAGCCAGCCAAACAATTCCAGCCACAGAAAGACATGAGAAAGAACATCATTCCCGAAAGCGCTGCATTATTGATTAAGCATTTGCAATCCATAAAACATAGTAACAACGTGGGGCTGGCTGCAGAATGAATTCTACCAAAAAGGTCTTCTTTTACCGTCTCTGCTCCTCAAGGACGAGGGTAAAGTAAGTTTAGTACCGAGCAGGAATTCATTTGTATAATAATGGTTTTTGATGACTCGCAAAGGTTATTTTATGATTAGCCATCTAATTATAAAATGGCCAACAATTTCATCTTATCCAAATCTGCATCAGCTAAATTATGAAATGCCCTTGTTTTATGCAAATTCTGGAAATATTGCTTCTCTAACCTCCCAACCCCGCTGTCTGTCAATAAGGCTTGCATGGAGCATAAATCTTAGGGCAGTGCTAAAGCTCGATTCAACTGCAAATAAAACGTGGCGAATTAATTCTGCAGGAGTACCCAGCAGGCACTGAACGACAGCGGAGGTGTGAGCATGGGGCAGATGTGGGTGCCTAACCCCGTGGCGTGGCTCGAGCTGGGCTGCTCCGTCCGGGGAGGTGCTGGGATTGGCAGCGGGAGGTAGGAGGGACGCATATTTCTAGGGAAGGGTTCATTGATCATCCGAGGGACTGGAGATGTGAGATGTCCTCACGCTCAGGCTGTGCGGGTGCTGGAGGAGAGCTGCACACACCTTCCTTCCTTGCCCTTTGAACTACCCCCTCTTTCTCTCTGCTTTAATTTCTCTTGGTCAGCTGGGATCAAGAATATTTTTCTCTTTGTTTCCTCCACCATCTACATTGCAGGTAGATGGTTCCAAGGAGCATCGCTGAAAGGTCCTACGGCAGTGGGCCATGAAGTACAAGTTCCTCCTGTGGCTTGTCCCCTCCCAGCGCTGCAAGGAGTGTGGGTAGGGGAAACTGAGGCACAGGTCTCTGCCCTAGGGTCCCACTTCCCGTGGGGCTTGTGCACAGCTGCATCCCTGCCACAGGCAATACTTCACATGGAGAGTTTGTGGTCTCTGGGCAAAAGTACAAGTTCCAGGGACCATCAGATAAGGACATCATGCTGGACATAGGCTTGTTTAACTCTGTGATCGCTAATGAGCTGCCAGATAACGGCCGAGGTGCAGGGTGGGCTGCTGTGACCCCCGGGCAGCCTCGGGGTGAGCTCGAGAGCACATCTCCCCCTGCTCGGTGGGACCTGAAGCGGCACTTCAGGAAATAAATACATCTTTACAGTGAGCAGTTGTGTTAGTGGCAGAGATCAGGCTGGGCAGGGAGAGAAACCTGTCAAACTTTGTTCCTTGTGCTCCATGATCCACAGCTGGCTGAAAGCTCTGGGGACAGTAAACTTTATGGCTTGGTTACCGTGTCCTTCCTTAGATGAGAGATGTGCTAAAAAAATACTTGACCTGTGGACAGTACAATTTAAAGCACAGTCAACGCAGGTATTCAAATTGAGTATTGAAGCTTTCGTAATCTCAGAGGTATTTTGGAAATAGATGCCAGCAGTAGAAAGGCGACGTGAGGGTAGGGCACAGCAGCTGCTGGCACAGTCCCTGTGACCCTTCCTTCAGTTTGTACCGACCAAGAGCATAGTCTGTCATATCTGTCAATGTGAAAAAATCACAGTATGGCGCCATGGTTTGTGTTATTTTGAAGGCTTGGACTCTAAGTACATAGAAAAGAATGTCCTGAAATACCTGTGTGTGAGAGAAACTACACGCACGGATATGGGGAGGCTTGCATGCCTTGAAATCCCGGCAGGTGCAGCGTTTCTGGCAGTGTGAGCTGAGGGGCTTTGCTGTCCTTACAGGTGGGCACATCTGAGACTTGCATGTAGCTGGGCATGGGGCTATTCAGAGCTGTTGTAGAAACACTGTGTGTGTGTATTTATGGCTTCTTTGCTTGGAAGAGATGCTGATTCCTCATGCCTCAACTTTGTGGAATAGAGTTGATTCAAAAAAAATTAAAATAATATTTTCCCATTTGACAAATGAGGAGGCAAAAGAAATTGTTGCTTCAGCCTTTTAGTTACAACTCTCTGATACTGAACATCTTGGCTCCTCCTGGGAGAGGAATTTCTTTCCAAAATGTGCAACTTCTCCCATAGCACCGGGGAAGGCAATATGGAAATAAAATATTCTGAGGCTGGTGATCCTTGCAGAGCAGGATGGAAAAAACCCCCATGTTTTCCATTCACCAAATCAGGTGTTTGTTATTTTGCTACCGTTCGCGTTCCTGTTAAAACAAGCTTTTAATGATGGGCTTGTACCTGTATCCCTGGGATTGGCTGGGTCTGGGCGAGCTCCTGAGGAGGAGATGGTGAGAGCAGAGGGAGTGCAGTGGGAATTAGGAGCTGATCTGGGAAACCCTCGAGGGTTTTCAAATGCTTCAGGATGGTTCCCTGCGAGAGCAGCTCACGATTCTGGTGGGGCTCCAGGCAGAGGCAGGGATCTGCCATGGCAGGGGTGGGGGTCTCAGTGCTGGAGGGAGGGAGAACAGCAAAGGAGGAGAAGAAATGCCAGAAAAGGGGGAGGAAAGGAGGATTATAAAGATTAGGTCCAATTAGATATGTGCACTTTAAACATCAGATCCTATTAAACACTTCTGGTTTAAAACCAGGCCCTCTTATATGGTTGCAGCTTCCAGACAAAGTCCTGTTAAGTAGAGCTGTTTGAAATCCAGGGCCTCAGACACAGCTATTATGAAGATCAGGCCCTATTAAATATATTCAGTTTGAAGATTAGGCCCTATTAAACACAGGCAGTTCAAAGCTGGCCTCCAATTAAGCAGAGGCGGTTGGAGAACTGGAGCTTGGGGGGAGAGGGAGACCTGTGGCACAGCTCCGTGCATCTGCAGTTCCTCCCTGGTGGGAATGAGCCTCTGGCCAGCCATGGGTAGGATGCTCGTGGTCCTGCCTGCATGTGGTGAATTACCCCAAATTGATCCTTCAGCATGAAGGAAGCTAGGGTGGTCTCTGGGCTAGTGGAGACCAGAGGCTTGAGGCTTCAGGAGAGCTTTGGAGGTGATGCTGACTGGAACAACTGGGGACTGGGGGAATATTGCTAACTGGATCAGGGGCTTGAGAAATTGGGGGAATAAAAGAGTATCCTGTGTCCCCCTCAGTTTTCTCTGACTTGTGATGTGTCAGTGGGCTGTAACATCTGAACTCTTTGGACCTGGATAGGACCGAGGGCTGTGCCGTAGGTGGGGTGGTTGTGTGCATGGGGAGGTAAGACATGGCTAGCCCCAAGGTGTTTGGGTGTCCAACAAGCTGTGGAAATGTGGGCACTCACCTATCTTCTAAGACCCGAAGAGCCGTGCATGGCTTGGCTTGGGGCCTGTGGTTTGGGTGTTTGAGACCTCCACTCTCAGCACCAGCCTCCCTTTTCTGCTGGCGATGACAGTGCGCAGGGCAGACCGGCTGGCTTGCGAACCGGTAATGGTTTTACTGTAGGATGGCACAGTTCCTTTTGATTTCTTGTGTGGGCTCCATGGCTGCTTGCCTTATTGATGGACACGGTTAAGAAATACATCTCAGTGGTGGCCTGGGGGAGATGATGGGACAGAGGTGATGTCTGGTCCAAACCCATTGCCCCAAGGCAACACTCCCTTCTCTGGGGCCCGGACCTTCTGCAATGGATAGCCCAGAGCTCTAAGCCTTGGCTGGAGGTGACTTGCTTACACAGCTAACATTTTTCCTGCAAAATACCATCAGCCATCCCTCCTTGTCCCACTTCTCCACATGTTTGTCCCAGTGCCGCTCCTGCTCTGCTTTCACGGTGTGTGATGCACAAAGGCATGAAGAGCAAGAAGGGTCATTTTCTACCTGGTCCCCACATCAGTACAGGCCAGTGAAGAGCCCTTGAGATGCTCTTGCAAGCGTTACTGGCATCACTGCGATTTGTTTCCAGGGGATTTATTTGGTGCTGCTTTTGGTCCTGAGCCTCAGTAGCATCAGATAACTTTTAATTAGTGCTGGGTGCTTTTATCTTTGATGGAGCAAAGGGATTTTGCCATTTGGATTTTAGCATATGAAATATTAACTGAAATATATATATTTAATTTTTGTATTAAATATTATATAGCAGCACAGTATTAATATTAAAACTTTAATACAATGTAAATGTCAAAATGAGTTGTAGTGATAAAACCTAAATGAAATGTATTTACCTCTCTGTTTCACTTACAATAGCAAAAGATTTCCAAGTCAAAACAGATTTTTTTCACTTTTCAACAGAAGTGCCGTTTCTTTGTTCTACAAGAAACCATTCCATTAGAGGTTGTTTGGGTTTTTTTTTACCGCTTCTAATTCGCATGACTTGAAGACCCAGGGCTTTAATGAGTGCTGAGGCTAAGACCTACAGTGATAGATGAGATTGCTGTCAGCTCTCATATCTTCTCATCCTGATCTTTCCTCTCCTATTTGTTCCTCTCCCTCCCCTGTTCTGTTCCTAGGAAGGAGATGTGTTACCTGGCCCTGGCTGATGGTCTCTTTGCAGCAGGTGGGTACCCACGAGGGTTAGTGGGAAGGGTGGCAGCTCTCTGATGCTGGGTAATGCTCGGACAGGCCAGAGAAAACAAGCAGCCCCTTTTCCTGCAACCTTTGCTGGGCTCAGATAGCACGTACACAGCCCAAGGTGTTGCTCGAAAGCTACATCCTCGAAAGTGAGGATCAATTTGCTGCGTGCAAGCTTGAAACCCTGCCTGGTGCACGCAGCGTGCATGGTGGCAAGCTGGGGAAGGTGCCCCGGAGCATGCAGGGAGGCATGAGAGGATGCTTTGAGCCCTTACAGCCACGAGCAGCATGAGATGAGACTTTGGGGCAGGGATGGTGCCCTGCTCTGGCCTGACCCATCTCCTCATGCTGTTTGGTCCTGCTCACTCAGCTCCTTAGAGGGAGGGGGGTGAAAGAGCCTCCTTTCAACCCCCAGCTGCCCTGCAAGGCTGACCCATTAATTTTAGACCTCGAAGAAAGAACTGGGGAAAAATTACTGCAAATGAGTCCCTGCAAGGCTGCAGGGGAAGGTCGAGGGGGTGAGGGACAGGGGGTCCCTGCCCTGCTGGCAAGGCGCACTCTCTGGGGGAGCAGGGCTATGCTGGCATGGTCCATGTGAGCTGAGATGCTGTGGAAGTGTCTGAGCTGGCTCGGGGTGGGACCACCGTGCCCAGGAGCCCCCGTGTAGCTCTGCTGTATTTAACAAGGCAGGCTGCAGCAGAGAGATGCCTGGGGACCTGTCCCAGCAGGACAAGTTGGCTGGCCTTGTCCCCAGCCTGGCTGTGCTTTTGATGTTCCGGGTGGCTGTGACAGAGGAGCCCTGTCCTACAGGCAAAGGCCACCAGGATGGGCAGGGTGCTGCCTCCCCCTGCTCGGAGCAGCGAGGTGAAATTGTGACGCATGAGCACGTGGGCCGTGCTAAAGGAGCGAGTGCAGAGCAAGCAAGTCTCTTGGTGTAATACTTACGTACACGAGGTTTCCTTCTCCTTTCGTCTTTTTATCTACATCCTTTTTTGAAGAAGCAGCAGATGAAAGTTCCCACCACTCACATCAAACTCCTATCAAGTGGATTAAAGGAAATGTTTTTCGCTTCATGGTTTGCTTTGAAGGAACCAGTGGCAAAATGAGCTAGGAAGTCATGAAAGACATCCCAGCTAGTTTAGCTGCATTTCCAGTGTCAGAAATTTGTTCTCTGAAGTAATTAAGACGCAGGTGTTTTTGAAAAGGACGCATGAGGCCGCATCGTTAAGGTGCACTTTAGCTCAACTTCTTGGCTTCTGCTGCGCCCCAGGGATAGCTGCAGACTGCCCCAAATTACCTCTTCCACTCAAAACAAGTCACAGGCTTTTGGGATGGTGGGGGCAAAGGTAGAGATGCAGAAATGCTTCAAAAGCTTGCATGTGGATAGACCTTCGGGTTTAAATTCCTTCTCCTTTTTGAATGCAATAAATCAGATGCAATGGCTTCCTGTGTCAGGAATAAGATCGTGGCCCAGACTGGTGAGATAGCTAAGCAGGGTGATGTCTGGAGGTGTTGTGAACAGGCCAAAGGTGGTGTGCTGGATGCAAGGGTGGAGGGTCAGCTGGGCTCTCCCACCTTCTAGGAAATTGCTTCCCCTGTATCTGTGGATTTGGAACCAGTGTTTAATAATGGGGCAGATCGCACATCATGATTGCAAATATCTTAAACAGGGAGATGTGGTGATTTCATATTTTACTGTGTGTGAGCTATAAATCATAGTCCTTGTTTCTAGACATGTGAAGGTCAATAAAACCAAATAAAAAATGAAGTCCGTTCAGCAGAGCCGGTCACTGACGGTGTGCCAGCAAGCTCCTCGGGGTGGGACTGTTCTGCGCAGTGCTCTGGGCATGGGATCCCTGATCTCATGGCCCTGAGATGCATTCATGGACGTAGCAAATATCAGCATCTGTTCCTCTTCTGTCCACGTGCCAGGAAGGAGATGATGCTTGGTGGAGCTCCCCAGTTCTTGTTGCTCCTTCCCAGTGGGCACATGTGCAATCCCTCTACTGAGCGAGTGACTGAGTGGGCTGTTTTAGGACAAATCAATTGAAGGACCTTTTTTGCTGCAGGGTGTCATTAGCCCCAGTTTTCCCATCCTGCTGAGGGAAAGCAAAGCTGTGTATAGCTTCTTTGGACAAGTGTGGAGTAATTTTACAGCCGATAAACAACCTTTCTAGATGTTATGGGCTCAACTGTTTTGCTGGACATAGCTCATCTCTAGGGTGGAAACTTGTCCACGGAGGAGGGACTCTGCGGTCTGTTGGACATGCACAGCCTCCGGAGCGCACTGGGGTCTGCAGCCCTTTGAAGCACCTGTTGTTGGTTATTTCCAATTTTCCAAATTGTTTTTCCCTACTATTCGACATCAAATCCCATATGTCTTTTTGGGAGGCTCTTCGCTCCAGTACAAAAGTAGGTAGTGGAAAGGAGACTGTGGGTAAGTCCTGTGGGACATGGGCGAAGACCAGGGGGATGGGATCTCGGGCACAGAGGCAGGGCCCTGGAGCACACAGCACTTTGTTTCTGTAACATCCCTTTGCCATGAAAGTATAACGGTAATAAGTGTAAGGCTGAAATGTGTTACTGTATCTGAGGAAGTTTTGTCGCGGCCATGGCTCCCTGTGCAGTGGAAGCAAATGCTCCTCACGGGCAGAGGGATGCCGTTGCAGCCAGTGCAGCACCTGCAGCCTCTGGGGAGCAGCAGGCAGTGGCTGTATTTCATCGCTTCTGGAACACAGAGGAATATAAAAATCTAAGTGATAGCTGGAGTTTGATTTTTACAGGTGCAAGGGGAGCATTGTACTTTTTACCACTAGCCTCACAGGGGCTGAAACTAAATTGAACCCAGAAACTTAATCTTGTTTTAACAAGCTGGGAAGTGCTGGCAAGGAGGAGCGGTTAGTGGAAGGGAGGGACGGGACGCCGTCTGCCCAGGGAGGCGAGCACCAGCCTCCGGTTTCAGCCTGGCCTCCGAGAGCAGGGACAGGCCCTGACTCCCCTTGCCGCACACACAAGGGGCCAGAGTGCCAGACCCAGAGTCGATCCCCCCTCTTTGGGACACGCTGTCCTGCTTGGTGTGATGCTGGGCGGTACCTCATCCAGCTTCAAACCAAGTTTGGGGATTGGATGCTGTGCAGCCCAACGAGTCTGGGCTAGCATAACCTGCTGAGCAGCAGCCTGGCTGAAACAACTTGCTAGCAAAACTGCTGTTTCCTCTATACGTACTCTTTTTCCGCCCCCCCGCCCCAGTGCTAATGTAGGTAGTCCCTAGATGGCCCTGTGCAATGTGGGCAGAAGTAACTCCATGCAGTCTCTGGCTAAGAGGCACCAGGGAGGGTCGGGCATCAAAATACAGATCGGTAGGAACATTAGGGTTGCCTCAAGCTTTGTACTTGGGTAGCTTTGGGGACTGCTGGGACTTCATCTCTGTGGCTACAGCTGCTATTTCTCTCCCAGTCCAGGCAGGCACAGGACATTCGGTACGAGCCTGTGCCTGGAGGAGTAGTGGTTGCTGAGCTGATGAGGAATCTGCCTTTAAATTGGAAGCATTTGTAAGCATGCCTCGCTGGATTTGTAGGGAAACGTTATTGAGCTGCTGTGCTATTGATTTAGACATTTACCTGGGGTTTGCAGTCTCACTCCTCTTCCTTAACGTTTGCTTTGGGGCTCTGCTGGCTCGTGTTGACAGGAGCTATCCCTCCTTGCCCCAGGAAGGGGAGCCGGGCAGCACTGGCACGGCTGCAGCGTGATCCCCCCAGGCCAGGTCCAGACCTTCAGGGTGAAGCTCATTCGTGGGGCCTGGTGCAGCACAGCACTGTCTCAGCAAAGAAATTTCTTTTCCTCCTTCCAGGCTCGATTTTCTGCTGTGGCAATCCATAGGAGATGGAGTACACCTGCTGAAACCTCTCTAAAGTATCACCTTGTGGTCATATGCAGAGAAAGCAAAGATTTGAAGGAGATGGCAATTTTTTAAAGAAACTTCCAAGCTCCCCCTCTTTGCTGTGTGATGGCATGTCTCGGGGCACCACTAAGAGGAGGTGGCATGAATGCTGATGACCTAAAAGAGACCACCAAGAAGAAATTCCTTCCTCCAGACGCTGCTTCAGCATCTCTTGCCAGGTGGTAATCCCCCATTCCTTACCCCTTGCCCTGCAGAAGGAGCTGGCGAAGCCGCTGAGCAGCTCAGGGGGCTAAGCCAAATGGATCGACTTAATTCTGCTGGCTGGAAAACCCGCAGCAGCTGGGGCACACTGCAACCGCTGCCCGCAGTGAGCCCCTGTCCCCTGCGCCATCCTCCCAGGCAGGGCTGGCTTGTCACTGCCCTGAGCCTCGTGGGACAGGGTGCTTCACCCAACACCACAGCTCCTGGGGTCCCCTCAGCCTCGCAAAGCCATCTAGGGCTGCCCCTACACCTCCATCGACATGGCCAGAGTCTGTTGGGCAGTAATTTAACACATGGATAGTGTCTACAAAACTCCCTCCTGTTTTTCCAGCTGTGTTTCCTGGCCCACTGGGAGCAGGGCTGGTGGGTGCAATGCAGTGGGAACTGGGTCGCTGTTCTCTCCCTGTCTCTGCTTTGGGGTTCCTGGGTCCATCTTGGCACCTTACAAGCAGCTCTTTAAGGAGCATTTGGGGCAGAGGGTGGAAAAACTGATTTTTCCCTTTTGTGAGGAAAAAAGTAAATCCTCAGTGCTGGTGTGAAATGGCATAGAAAAGGAGTTGTCTGGATTACAGGGAGAGAAATACCAATTATATTAAAAGGGGGGTAAAATCAGGAAGGCTTTATCAGGGCCATTCACTCACAAAACTCGCAGCTACAGGCTGTGTATGAAAAGGCTCAGATTTGAATCCACAGAAACATTTTGTTATAATAATCCTGCAGCATTCAGGCAAAACTCCTGTGGGGTCCAGTGGGAGCCTTGCTCGGGGCCTGGAGGAATGTACCTTATCAGTCTTTTGAAAATGTTAAAGAGTTTAAAACCACTGGCTGACTTACCTGGAGGAAAACGATGTGCGGTGGCAATGCTGATGCCTGCTTGTCACGGCGAGAGCTGGCACACAGCATCCCCACAGAGGTGCCGGGCTTTTCTCTTTGTCATTTCCCATTCACCGTACAGCAAGAGGAAAGGGATGAAAGTGAGAACCTGTAAAGTTTTTTTTCTCCACACTCTGTCAGCTCTTTTTTTTTCCTCCTTTATTGCCTTTGCGCTTGGCTGGGCTGTAAAGTCCTCTTTGTTCCTGGCTGCCCTCTGCCCTTGGTGCTCAGCGAGGATGCAAAATGGCCAGCACAGGGTCACCGGAGGAGCCTTCCCGGGATATGCTGTGCTTTGTTAGTGGTGGCCCTGCCACGTGTCCCTCCCCAAAGGCTGTGGTGCTCGCTGTGAGCTGCACGGGCACTGATGTGACCTGGGAGGTGAAGCTTTTCTACAGCCCTGGGTACCAAAAAGTCCCCATGTGATGTATTGGGCTGAGATAATGAGCCGTACTGGCACCTTGAGGATCTGGTCTCCCAACGCATTGCAGTGGGATTCAGGCACATGAGGGCTTTTAAATACCAGTTAGCGCTGCAAAATGTGGTCACTGGGGACAGTTGTCACTGCCCTTGTCCCAGGTTGGTGGGAGATGGCAGGCTTTGCTTTTGTGCTGCTCCATTGCCTGGGCTGTTTTCCCTGGGGGCTGCCGCAGCACAGAGCTGCCCCGTGCCCCTGGCCACGGTGTGGGATGCACCCCAGGCACCACGCTGGCAGGAAAAAAGAGACTTTAAAAAAATGTTCGTTGACCTATTTCTGTTTTCTGGCTGCTGCAGTTATTTTTGGGCCCTGTCTCTTTCCCATATGACCTGAGTTTTACCACTTGAGGCAACTGGATTGATGAAAACCTTTCTGCAAGGTTGTTTAAAAGCAGCATTCTCTGCTTTTCAGGATCTCCACTTTCCAATACATGATGAGAAGAGCCAGCCCCGGCGTGCCATGGCCCTGCGGGTGTGTGGGCTGTGCTGGCGTAGGTTCAGCTCCTCACCAAAGCACATCCCTGCTTAGACCTTCTGGAAAGCTGGAGACAAAAGGGCATCCTGATGTAGAAGAAGGAGCTCAGGTGAGGAGCCTCCAGGGAGTTGTTGGAAAATCAGAGATGAGAAGTACACGCCAGGCAACTCAAAACACTGGGGCAGGACCAGCCGCCGCAGAGGATGTTGTCGCTGCCACACGTGCCAGCAGCTTCAAGGGAAAGATGGGAAAAAATGGTGACTGTTGATAAAAGGGAAATTCTTCATGTGCTCAGACAACACTCGGACTATGTCCTGAAGGATAGACCTCTGTAACCCATATGGCATTTTTTCTCTTGTGCTTCAGGTGGCCGTGGCTCTTCTCGCCATCAATCTGAATGTCCGATCAGCTCAAGCCCTGCACCACTGAAACCTCAGAGACAATTTGTGGCAGCGTCTTCCAGAGGTTAATGATACGTTATGGGAAAGTGGTCAGTTTTAAATTCACTGCTGTCTGATTTCGCTCTATATCCTCTTATCTTTGTGCTGCTGCAAAAAAACAGCCACTGGCTGCTCATCGCAACAGCATCTAGCTTTCACCTGATTATTAGTCTTTTTTTTTTCTATTTTGAGGTTCTTCTCACTTCCTGGTAATTGGTGCTGGGTTGCTGGGGGAAAACCATCTGCGTGACTGGGGAGATTTAGAGAGTCGGTAACAGAAGGGATGTTATCAGAGTCTGGTACTTTAGAAGACTATGGTAATCCAAAGCTGATTACAGCTGGGCTGGTGCAGCCAGAAATTCAGGACATATTGGACACTGACACTTTCCAGCAGCATCAAGCAGCACGGGGCTGTCTGTGCGTGTTGGGGCCAGGGGGGCTCTCCTCTGTGTTTGCACGGTCCTGGGACTAATAGTGACCCTTTCCCTTTGAGATCACTGCTGCTGGTCTCCTTTGCCAAAGGAGGTGGGGCAAAAAAAGGAGATGATAGAAAAATAAAAAGGAGGGGGAAAGCACTGCACCCGCTTGCTGGGCTGGCTGTGGGTAGGTGGCTGTAAGGGTGAACATGTCCACTGCCAGCGCTCACATTCCTCTGCCATGACAAAGTCCCCACCTGGGGCTGCTCCCCGCAGGCCAGTCCTGCACAGCCTTCCTGAGCATGCAGATTTATTTTCTTGGGCTTGGCCACACTTTTGTGTTGCCCCCCATGAGTAATGCAGCCTGTGCAAATCAAGCACAGAAATGCCAGGAGTCAGAGCAAGCAATGATGTATCCCTGCCGGGGCAGAGAGGCGTCTCTCACTTCTGTTGTATTTTATTAACAAATATTGGGGATTTGATCACCTTCAGTCCCCTAAGTAAATGCCAAGGGGAGTTGCATTGGTGCTGTCCTCAGAAGAGGGTTTTGGGTCAGCCCTGAGGCCACTGGGCAGGAGAGTTACTGCCATGACGAGGGGGCTGTATCGCAGGAAAGGCAGCGATGGGGCCAGCAAATAACACGGGATGTAAAATATAGCAAAGACCTCTGAGCCACTTCTATCCCAGCCTGCTCTTGTCTAGCTGGTTTTTGGGGTGTTTATTGTTTTAATCTCCACTCAGCTCCCACTCAGGCACCCGTGCAATGGGGTGTCCCCCCACCTCGGTGCTGTCTGCGGCACCCGGCTTTGGTGGCACCGTGGGATCACGCGCAAGGCCGTGCTCAGGCTGCCCCGGATCGAACTGTGCTATCGATTGCCGCTTTGATTCCCGCTGCTTTATTTACTTGCTCAGTAATAATTTGCTTAATAAAACCCTGCTATGGTGATTACTGAGTCCCCAAGCCTTTTGATTTCTGATTGCATTCCCAGCCCCAAAGTCACCAGAGTTTCTGTGTTTCCCTTGAGGGATCGTCTAGGATTTATATCATATAATTTGGGGTTGTATGGGCTGGCCCATTGCTGCTTCATTGATAGGTACCAGTAGATAGGTGCCATCTTGGGATATTTGGGTGATTTGAAGAGCCCATTGGCATCGGTGCGTGCGGGGAGACCCCGTCCTGGGAAACCTTCGCATGCAAACCCCAGGGGGAGAAAAGCAGCAGCAATTCCCAGTGACCCTAATACCCCAAATGGGAGCACGGGCATAAAAACTCAGCAAAAGACACAATGCCCTCATGTGCCTGTGTGGGCATGGGTCTCAGCAGCCTGCTGCTCATGTGAACACCATTTGATTTATGCAGCAATGTTCCACGGTGAGGAAGGCATCATTCTTCTCATTAGTCCAGCACCCAGCATGGTGGGGCGCTGGCTGTGGGCAAGCCGGCAACGGAAATATGCAATAATGTTAATAAAAGGAAGCAAAAGTGGAGCTTGCCAGATGCAACCACACTGGGGGTTGTCAGGAAATGACAACACTGCATGCAGGCTCTGTGCAAGATTAGAAAGTGTTTGGAAATTGTCCCCCTGAGTCTTTAACCAGGAGTGGACAGTATGCAAATACAGTTAGTTAATCATTGCAAAATAGGACAGGGTTTCCAGGGATAGAAGGCAATTTTATTCTTTTATTATGCAGACTCCTTGCTCTTAAATATGTTGAAGAGAAATTCATATTTTTTGAAAAAAGAAACGAACAAAAGTGAATGGAAAGGTTTGTACTGCGGAGATGCTTTCGGAGCCCCTCGCTGCTCCTGGGGGGATGGAGGCAGGAACCGCAGGGCTGAGCTGGAGGCTCCTTTGGGCTTGATGCCAGCACAGGGTTTGGTCCCAGTTTTGGAGCTGGTGTGACCTTTCCCAGCTGCAGCTGGGTTTGGTGCAAGCTTTGTCCCGGCCTTATCTACAGACCAGCTATAAACCCCGGGGGTGGCTGCAGCCACCTAGGGGGGGATTGCCAGGCTGGGGGAGCCAGTTTGGTCCCATGGGTAGATTTGTCACACTGAAAGAAGGGCACCAGCCATAAAGGTGTGTGAGCATGAGGCAGGATGGTGCCCATGGGGCAGGGTGGCATGGGCAGATACACCCCCAGCTTGGACCCCACTGACGGAAAAGATGGGATATTTTCTTATCTCTCATTTTCTCATTTGATATTTTTCCTGAACTTTCCATCAGTGAAAAAAAATGTTCCTGTTTGGCTGTTTCAGTCTAATTTGGGATGAAAACGAAACGCTGAAATATTCCTCTGGCCTGAGGCGGTGTTTAGCCAGCTCTATTAATACAGCTGCATGCATATTAATAACCGGGCTGCTTGTGAGCAGGGAGCGCGTTCGGCTATGCCTTGATCCCGCTCTTGGTGGCGCGGGCCGTGGCTGCCCTCGCTGCCACGCCATGTGGGGCAGGGATGCGGCATGCGGTGCTGCCCGCTCTCCAGGGCTGCCGGGCTGTGGCGTGGCTCCCCACCAGTGTGTGCCATGGGGCAGCGGCCAGTGGGGCCGGTGGCTCTGCATCACTGGGGCAAGATGCATCACCTTTCGGGTCTCCCTCCCTGACATGCTGGGGCCACGCTGTGGGTGCTTTTGGGTGCTTTTGGTACTTTTGGCTGGTTTGCTGCCTCTAGATGGCACTGACCCAACGTGCATCGTTTGGGAGCAGGACAGCTTCTGAATGATATCTTTTCTCCCCCCTTGGGTTATTTTTGTTTTGGAATCCTGAAATAATGGATGTTCAGTTTTGGCAACGAGGTACTGATTACAGAAATACTCCATGCCATTGAGAGAAAAGAGCCTGTTCACTCCAGGCTCTACCCTGCTCTCCTGCGGGAGCCAGGGCTTGGTGGGCACCCGTCCCCCGGGTGTGAGCTGAGCGGGGACATGGGGGCAGGAGGGTGCTGACCCGTGGGCTGGGGGAAATGCTCTCCTGGATGCCCTCTTCCTTCCCACGTCCTTGCTGTGCCGATGTGAAATCCCCTGCACAGGAAGGCAGCAGCACGCTGTGCACTCAGGCAGGGTCTTCGGCTTTGAGAGGCATCCCCTGTTCTGCTCTCAGTTATCCCTAGTAACAGCTTTGCTCTCTAAATCCCATTTTATGCTTATTTCCACATCCCTTGAGTCAGGCAGCAAGAATCTGCCTTAAGCCATGGAGCAATGTGAGATCTGTGGAGCTTGGGGATGCACCACAGACTAAAGGCATGAGGAGAGGAGAGGGAAAATTCCCGTTCCTGCTTGGTCTGCTGAGGAGGATAAAATGCTCCAGCTTGGGTGGGAAGGGGGATTGCAAACAGTGCCTGGTCCCTGCGCAGCCCCATCCCATCTCCCACCTGTGCCCCCAGCACCCTCCTCCTCCCCTGCGGGGACTGGCATGTGCTTTTTCAACCGTGGGGTTAGATGCTGGGGAAGACTTTATAAAGAGACCCAGACATATGGGGTGCCGCAGGAACTTCAACAGCCGACGGCTATCAGGAAGGAGGGTTGTGGCTGCAAAGCCAGAGCCTGGCGGGGTAGGCCAGGGCCCCTCCACGGAGCGGAAGGGTGTCGGCCCCTTACTGCCTCCCTCCAGCCAGGGGGGATTACTTATCTGATGGAAGATAAAGCCCCCAAGGTCACCCAGGCTGAAAGGCTGCTTATGCTCCCTTCTAGGAAATAATCAGAGCATTTTCAGTAGTGTTTTGCCTGACCTTGTGGATAATAACGCGTGGAGAGGGAGAGCAGGGATGGGGCTGCTCAGGGCCAGCGCATTGCAATGGAGCATCTCTCCAAAGTGTCTGTCTGGGATCCTGTGGGGGTAAAGAAGGGTTAATGGTCTGTCCCACAATATTCATTTGTAGGTATTTGAAGACTGGTGTGATTGCCTACTATACTCGCTGGGCAGCTTGAAGGAGGTTATTGTATATATATTTGTCTGTATGTGAGTACATATTTGTTTGTATTTCTTGATATTCTGCCATAAGCTGCCTAAAGAACAGTGTAGCATTATTTAAGCTTTATTTAAAGGACAAGTCAGGGGAGATTTCTGAGAAATTGGGGCTATTCCCCACGCAGCGAGGGAGGGGGATGCTTAATTCCCTCCTTTCCAGCACAAATTATTAAGTGTGTGCTGCCTGAGCAGGAGGGAATACAATTTGATTGGGAAACTTGTCTAATGCGGGAGGCAGCTCTTCTCCCAGGGACTGCCGTCCTCGCCGTCCTGATTTCTCAGAGATGGATGTGTCACTGTGTCTGGGTCCCTTGCTGGGATGTGCCCCTGAAGCACCTT
Organism: Theristicus caerulescens; assembly: GCA_020745775.1. NCBI lineage: Eukaryota > Metazoa > Chordata > Aves > Pelecaniformes > Threskiornithidae > Theristicus > Theristicus caerulescens. The sequence continues at coordinate 2,958,722 of CM036569.1, forward strand.
CCCCAATGCGCTCGGGAAAAAGCAGATTTAAACATGTGGCCATGCTCGTGGTCGGTGTTGTGTCCCGAAGAGGAAGGTTCATGAAAGTTATGTGAGGGCCTCCTGGTTTTGAACCCCATCCCATGCACTTTGGGACGGTCTCATTGATGGGTTCTTGGCTCCTGGAATTGGCATTATTGCTTCCAGCAAGAAAGAATCACTGAAATGCACATTTTCAAGGAGATTTTGGGAAGAGTCATAATGTCATTGAAAGAAAGATGGATGTTTGGTTTGGATGAGGGCTCATAAATTGTCTGGGGACCGGGTGCATCTACTGGGAAATATGAATGTGGGTAAAACATTTGCGCTATCTTCTATTTGCAGAGTTATCAAAGCTTCCAGAAATGTTGCTTTTAGGACTTGCAGTATGTATTTAACTCTTCCTTCAGCAAATGTTTCTGGCTTTTATTCTTATTTGCTAAATAGTTGGTAGGCTTGCTGCATGTCCTATTGCAGGAATATGGAGCTCAGGTCTCCGTTCTGGTTCTGTTTGCTCTCCTGACTTCATGCTCTGAACTTTTTTGCAAAGCTTTTCTCCTCCCTGGAGAAAAACACGTGGGCATGAGGTTCTGGGAGAAAAAAGAAGAGATTTTTGTTGTTGTCATTGCAAATGGTGAGTGTCCTCTGAGTAGTCCCACCACTCCCCTGACAAGGTGGCAGCTGCTTAGTTACTTGCAGGGCAAGGTGTGAGAGGTGCCCTTAAATATCGGTTGGAAGCAACCAGTGATCTATGGTTTGCTCATAATTCTGCACAGCCAAGGGATCAGTAAAACAGCAGAAGCAGTGTGTTCGCCAACCTGCCCAAATATTGGGCAGTTTTTGGGGCAGGGCAGCAATGGCAGAGCTTTGCATTCCTACACATCCCCTGGGGAGGAAGGAGCAAGGTCTAGTGCCCTGGACTCACACAGAGAAAACAAATCCTCCAGCCACAAAGAGATAAAGATGAGGAAAATCAATCCAGAGCATTTATCATGAATAGTAAATAAGCAAACACGAGCTAGCTGTCTACACAGGTATATAGCTTCATCAAGAGATGCTGATGACATCCTGATAATGGCTTGCATTTAATAACAGGATTTAACGTCCCCGTAAAGGGAGCGGGCAGTCATCTGTTGTCAGAACCACGAGATAGAGTTTTCTTGTATTACACTTTCACAAATTGCTTGTGAAATAAGGTCAGGCAGCGGCAGAGTGAGATGCCATCCCTTCCCGCTTCCTGGCCGGAGCAGGACCCGCTGCTGCAGATGTGCGGAGAGCAAGAGGTGTCTCTGCCTGGCTGCATCAGCTCTCGCCCCCTCCCCGAATCTCTGCTCAGCAGCCGCCAGGCTCCCGGGGCGGAGAGGGGGAGAGCTGCGCGCCGGGCGAGCGCGCACACTGCAAGGCCGTTTGCAGGCTGTATCAAAGGGGTCTGTTGATATCATGGTAACCACAGGGGTGAAACTTGATTAGCTGGGGTTGTGATCAATAATTAATGATGGTTATTTATTATTTGTTAAGTGCCGACACTGTGTTCGCTTCCAAATCCCCCAATGGATATATAGCCTTGTTCGGCATCCCTGAGTTGCATTTTTATACTGCTCATAGGTCACAAAAGATTTCACAGAAAGAATATTTTAAAAAAGTGTAATCCTTTGTACAGAGAGAACAGAAACATCCCACTGCTGTAAAATTTGCTGTAACCAGGGAGAAAATTATCTTCTTTTTCCTAGCAGTTTGATTTCAGGACAGCTCTCAGCCAGCTCACGATGGCATAATCTGTGGGTCAGAAGTCGGTACAGGAGTAGTGCGAGTTCATTTCTGCAGCTTCTCTGCTTCACATGAAGCTGGAGCTGGGCCGAGTGCATCAGAGCAAAGAGAAGTGAGATGTAATGCAGCTGGATTTTAAAAGATTTGAATAATTTAGTTGGCTGGGTCATGGGCAAAACGTGCCACTTGTGGTACCTCTGAAGTTGTGAGGGCTGCGATTCATCCCAGGGCAGAAGGTGGGGGAAGGTCCTTGGCTTTCCTTTAGCTGCAGAGAGGGATGCTGACACACGTGGTCCCTATTGCCAGCTTGCGGTGGGTGTGGGCAGGGGCAGAGGTGCCACCCCGGCGGTTATAGCTCTCAGAAGAGAGGGGTCTGTGCCTTGAGCTTGACTCTGTGCAATGGCAAGGGATTAAACAAGAGAGGGCAACATGATGGGACGGAGAGACCAGGTGGTGGTGACAGCAGGACAAAATACTTAAAGGTTCAGGACTTGAAGTGGATGCAATAATTTGGACCCCCATCTGAAAACCAGCTTCCTCTGGGCACCCTGCACTGGTGGGAACAGCTTATGGTGGTCAGGGAGGGAGCTGCAGTCTGTCTGCCCACCTCTGCCCTTGCCAAGCAAGGTGCTGCTCCCTGTGCCCCTCATGGGCATGACCTCCACTGTGCTGAGCACCACCTCAAGCATCGGGTGAAAACAACACTGTTTTTTTTTTTTAAGGGGAAAAAGAAAAACAGCTGGGATTTGAGAAAACGCCACAAGTGGTTGTTTAGGACTTTACAGACCCCTTCCTATGGGTCCCTTTAGGGATCTAGGGGGTCTAGGACTATAGGCCCCCTTTATAGACCTCTTCCCAGAGATCCCTCGGCTGCCCTGGGGGACGACAACTCACCGTTAGCAGGAGATTCAGGGAAGTGCCTGTGGGGACCGGGGACCTGGGGCCGGGGGATCTCGCCAGTGGAGCTTTCATCTCTCCTACTTGAACGTACTGGCTTGCATTTTATTTTAATGAACTTAGCAGCCTTTTAAAGCTAATTATATTTCTCGCGCTATTGCTCCAAGAGATTAGAGAACCTCTTCTAATTTCCGACCTAGACTTAACTCCAGCCAAATTCCCCCGGCAAGGCAAGGCTGGTGCCCCCGGACACCCACGGGAGCTCTCTGCATGATCTGCAGGGCTGGGGGTCCCCCCGCAGAGCCCGTCAGCACTCCTTGCAGTATATATATGAGTTATCTGGGTTAAAACCTGCCGCCGAGGCTGCGCTCCCCGGAGCACCGTCCAGGCTCGCTGCCGCCATCCCCTTGCAGCAGCCTGTCTGCTCCGTGGCTGCCTCGTAAATCCCTCCCGTTCCTAACGCCCCCATTAATTCTGCCGTGTTTTAGCTCTCATCCTTTCACTCCGGGCTTCACGGTGTTGGCTTAAACCGGTGAGCGCATGAGTACGGACGGTGCGTGATGGATGTAACCGGGCGGCTTCAGAACAAATGTGCATTGGGTGTCAGTGTTATTTGTTGCTGTCTGATGGCAACAAATCAAATTTTTAAGCAAACTCTAGATACTATATGGCCCTATTGTTATCTCGCTGGTACCGGTGACTTGGACAAATCACTTAAGCTTTGTGCTTGAGGTTTATATTTTTTTCTCCCAGAAAGCTTTGTTACCGTCCTATCCCAGCCTTGTGTCACACAGAGCGATGGAGTTAATCTCCTCTTGCTATAGAGAGAGAATTTGGGATGTATGGAGCTTTATTTCATATGGAAACACTCTCTAGTTAATCCCTGTTTTGATGCAACAAGAAAGGGAATGAAGGGTTAATGAACCCTCCCCGGAGAGATTAGTCTGGAATTTTTAAGGCTTCTTTAGTCCCACAACGTTTATTAAAGGCTCTTTTTTTGTTTTATTGTTGTAATGCTCCATTCAAAGAAATCCCTCCTGGAGAATTCTTTCAATTTGGTCTCCAGCACAGAAATAAACTGGCTTATCTGAGATCTTTTAATATCATATTCAGGGCTTTTAATAAATGTGAGTTTCATCAATGCCTTTTTTTTTTTTTAACTAGTGAGATAATTTAATATTAACACATCACACCTTATCACCCAATAACACTTAGTCCCTGTAATCTTATGACAGGCTAATTTCTGTAGCAACATCCCCTGTGTCAAATCTGCTCCGTTCCATTACTATCCCGGCTGCTCGTGGAGCCCGGGTTGGTAATGAATATTCTGGCTTCTAAGCTTTTATCTAAGGACTATGAAATGAATTTGGAGTTTAGCTTGAGGGAGTTATAGCTTCATTTTGCCTAGTGGAGTTTGTTCATATCGTTGGAATAAATCGTAGGGGTTTTTTACTCTAAAAATGTAAGATGGAGAACCAAAAATAGATATGTGCAAAATCGCCCGGATGGGCTGGGGTATTAAGTGCAGGATTTGAGAAAAAGGGTTAATTGAAAAGAGAGATGGGGAGAAGCCGATGCAGCGCTGCCTGGCTCCTGGGGAAGGGGGAGAGCGGCAGCGCGGTGCCTCTCGCAGCTTGCATGGCCTCTCCCATGGGCAGTGTTGGTAGATATTAGGTGGCGGTTTGAGCTGGGGGAAGGAGAGGGTTGGTCCTCACTCCTTTAGGTGGGTCATGTGCCAAGGCAGCGGTGGTGGGGACCCCGTGAGCCCCATCCCATCCCCGCTATACAGCGGGTCGGTGCCTCTCCCCTCCTGCCTTTCTCAACTGCAATGCCAACAGCTTTCACTTAATTTAATATGTGCAGCTCAGAAGGCTGAAGATGAGGTGAGCTCATTTGGCATAATTATCGGATGTGTCAGGAATGTGAAATCCAAGGCAGTGTAACTGTCCTGGAGCCATCACACCTCCGACAGCCTGTCGGCTGTTGATGCTGCAAGGATGGGAAATGCACCTGCCTCCTCAAGCAGAAAATAGACTGTTAAAAAAATTGGTGAAGGCTAAACTGCTATCATGTTTTTTATGTTTAGCATATGCTCCCCATCCCTGCTCTGCTGCCCCCTCCACGCGTTTCCTCGCTCGGCTCTCGCGAGCCCCTTGGAGTGGTGCTGGGGTGGGTGATGCCACCCAGGGCAGGTCACGGCGATGGCAGGCTGCGAAACGGGGGCAAGCTGTAAAAGGAACTCTCTCCCATGTGTCTGGTTGAAGGCAGCTCTGATCACACGCTTGTAGCGGAGGTGTGGGTGCTCTTGCTGATATGCAAAACTCGTCCCGGGGTGGGAGAGAAAGGAAAGCAATGTGCCGCACAGAGGCTGCGTGCTCAGGTCAGGGACTGGGGCATCCTTGGCTGTGCCCATCCCCTCCTGCCTGTCACGGGCAGCTGAGCGCCAGTTGTTCAGGGGAAACTGCAGCCGCTATTCCGTGGTTATTGTACAAAGCAGTGCGGGGTAAAAACATGGCTGTTGTGAGCAGAGGTGGGTGCCTGTTTCGTTTTTGTCTGATTTCTGCCTGGATCGCTCCGTTACTCCTCACTTTATCTTTTAAAAATCCCATCCTCTCAGTGAATCTCCCATCCCTGCTTCCCTGGCACATGCTCTGGAGCAGTTAGACAAGTCCCTCGCCTGAGCCCTGGCGGGGAACAGCTTTGGTGGGCTGAGTGGTGCCGTTTCAAAGCTTTGCAGCAGACTTTTCCAAGCTCTGTGCCAGAGATGCCACCAGTAAGGAAATAAATAGATGGTACTGGGATGCCCGTATCAGACAGGAGTGGGTTTTGGCAGGAGGCAATGGTGTTGTGCCTGCTCTGGTTTACACTCGGGAAGCGGGAGGTGTTACCTTGCTCAGTCCTGCTCATCCACACTGCAGAGTGCCAAAATTCACCTGCTGCCCGCCTCTCCTTTCCTCAATGAGCACTGAATAATAAATTTGACAAAAAATAATTACCTTGCCATAAATTGGGTATTAGCATATGAATTAGAGTTTAACATATGAAAGGGCTTTTGATGCCGCATAAAATTAATATAGAAAATGACCGTAACAGAATAACAAATTACACTTCAAAAGTCAGCTCCTTCGAGCCTGGCTGCCATCACGATGGCGGCACAAGGATGCCTGAGCTGGGCCGGGGGGAGAGGCTGGGAGTGGGGGGCATCGCCTCTGACCCTCCGGAGCAGGCTGACCCCAGTATTCGGTGCTGCACCATGCTGGCCCCAAGGCTCAGGGCTGTCTCTGCCCTGTTAATGCTGGGGCTGAGGCAATTTGGGCAGGTAATCCGCCCCATTTGTATTCTGGCACTTGCTTCTCATTTATTTGGGCAAGTAATGGTTTATTTTTGGTCCATGGCTTTTGTCCAGGGTGATCGTTTTGTTACTGATGATTAACCTGGGGCTTTTTTCCACTTGAGTTTTAAATATCCTGGCCAGGCTGGCTTTCAGCTGCATCATTAATATATCCAGGACAGAGAGGATTTAAGACAGCTGTTGAGGTGTGTTGTGATATTGTTAAAAACAATCTGTGGATATAAATTATTATTCGCAGGCAAAAAGTTTTCTAGGACAGAGTTAAGCTGGTAAAGACAGGCCATTTATTTTCTGAGAGGGGGGAAAAGAAAACCAAGCTCTTATTAAAATATGAAAGGTATGAAGATGATTAAACATGGTTTGGATAACAGCAGCTCAACAAGCTGCCACTCATGGTGCTGAGCTGCCACGTGGGCTCTGTGCGCACTCTTAGACTGACCCAACTGCAAAAAACAAGGTATTGGCTTAAGTTTCCTTCCCTGAAGTCTAAAGTCAACATGCTTTACCTTGTATTTGGAGCAAGAGCACTCAACTGATGAATAGCAGCCCACTGAAATGCCATACCGTGTTTGCATGTCGTCAGGCATCCACCCAACGCAGAAGGTCTTGGAAAATATGAGTTGGAAAGCTTGAAGATTTTTTTCCCATCAAATAACTAGAAAAAACCTGGTGGGTACACAGCCCACCTCTGCAGTGAGCAGTGCAGGGTAGGGGTATGCAGCAGCGTTTGTCAGCCACCGTCGTGTTCCCTACGGGCAGTTTTTCTTTGCCAGAAGAACAGTGTCTGCATGGTGGGGGGGACCATGGCTTGTGTGGTTTGTGTTGGAGAGTGGGAGGGTCTCTAGCCAGCAGCCACAATATAGAGGTAGAAATTGGAGATACCGGTATTTTCCTGCACCTCCGGTAGAGGAACAGGGCTGGTTTTGCGCCCTGTGCATGGAGGGGGTGGCCATGAGGCTGGACGTTGTGCTGGTGCTTTCATCCCAACTTTTGAACTGCCCATGCAGCTCCTGTAATTGCAGGCAAGCAGCACCAGTCTGGGCTTTGTGTCTATGCTTAAATATTGCAGGTAGCCTACAGGTAGTGTGGGCAGAAAGACTTACGACTAACTGTGCAAGAGAGACAAAGCTGGGGAGGGCTGCAGGGGTCTTGGAGAACAGGACTAGGGTTCAAAACGATGGTGGGGGAGTCAGCTGCATCTGGCAATGCATGGCTAGAGGATTTTCTCCCTTGACTACTGCTCTTTCCCAGAGCCAGCCAGTGTGTGAGTAGATGCTGTGTTCCTGGTCTCAGTGAGTGACAGGACAGCATCATGCGGGTGGGGGTGCATGGCAGAGAAGGGAGTCCCCCAAACCCAATCCTTTGCCTGCAAAACTTTGCTTCCTTGCTGTAATCCTGCAACATGTGATTGAGCTCTCCACAACTTCTGTTTCTGTTCCAAATTCCCTGAGAGGCCCCCCAGATGTTTCCTATTTCCAGAGAAATCCCTGTGTTTCTTAATCCCTGCACGGTTCTCGGCCATCTTTTCACCTCCCTTGCAGAGTTTGGAGGATGGAACTGCCCCGTTAGCAGTACTGCCCTTGGAGTCTCAGCAGACATCAATCTCTTTCCAGCTCTGGGTGCGCATCTTCGCAATGTGCAAAGCCCTCAATGCTGGCCTGGGTCTGGTCCGGATCACAAGAAGTCTGTGGCTTCATGGCTGTCCCTTTTGTTTCTCTTTGTTTTTCTTCTTTTTTGTCTGTGAGCAGAAAACCCTTAGGTTGTACGTATGCTTAAGATAGTAACATAATTATACCTTCCCAGCTGCTGTCTGTAAATGCTCTTGTCATGAGCGCCAATTAAAATGAATGCAGATTATTGGGAACTTAAAGGACAAACAAATCACTTTTTGTCTAAATATCAGCCTGGGTGCTGGGGCCATTAAGGTGTTTTGCATTAGTGCCTGCATTTATGACCCGTATCGGTTCCTTTTAGCAGGGAAAGGACTTCAGCCTTGTTACTGGAGCAGGCAGGCAGTCGTGGCCCAGGGTTTTTGCTGGGCTGGCTTCTGCAGCCTGGCCCAGTGAGCTTTCTTTGGACGGAGGAGCAGACAGGGCTGCCTGCTCTGATGGCTCAGCAAGCAAACTCTAATCTAAAGAGCTTGCTCTAAATTCACGGCCAGGCAGAGCAAGCCAAATAGAGACAACTGCGCTCTGCCCTGAGGGTTAACTACCTGCTGCTGAAATACTAATTGCAGTGAATTGTGTCCATCAATTATAGCAAAGACGATCCTGTGAGGATGCAGGGGGAGAGTGAGGGAGTGAGAAGCCCTGATCCTCTCAAGCTTTCTGCTAATCAGCTGAGAGACAGGAGGGTTCGGGAGACCGGTAATGAGTGGGACATGAGCACTCCCCAGCCTGTAATTCGTACATCCTCGGTCATCCAAAGCACCCTTTTGCTTTGGGCGTTTGTGCTCTTGTTCATACTTGAGGGTCCCTAGCTGGCCCCTGGCTGCCTGCTGTTGGGAAGGGCAGAGGTGTCCATGGCCATCACAGGCTGCTTCTCCTGGGGTTTTCTGTAACCGCCTTGGCCAGGTTGCCTGTGGTCACCATGGAAATCACCATCACTTGGGTCCCTCGGTGCCTTTTTGAGGGTCTGGATTTCCAGTGAGACCCCGAGTCCTGGTGGAGCTGTGGTGGGCTCATCCAAGAGGCTGAGTTAATAATTCCCTTTCCTTCCTTCAGGCAACTATTTTAATTGCAATACTATGATACTACTAATAAAAAGAGGGATTTCATGCTCTTACCAGCTTTGGGAATCTATTGTTCAGGGTGTTTACCTCCCTTTTTGTTCTGAGGAATGATTACCTGTCTCCTTGGACAAGGTTGTCCTCTAAATTATACTAAATTGGTGGTAATTTATATAAGATTTCTCACTTCATACAGTAGCGATTTGCTGTTTACAGATCCTCCTGCCGGAGACTGCTTTTGGGGATGCTCAGCTCTGCGGCTGAGCCGTCCTGGAAGGACCAGAGCAACCCCAGAGGAAGGGCTCTGCACGCTGAGGTGGCCAGGCTCCCGGGACCTGACCTCCACCGTCCCCTTGTTGCTCCCCAGTGCTTTTGGCTCCCTGGCAGGTCTGGGGGAGCTTCTACTTCTGGCATCTCCAGTTTATTTGCAAGGAAGAAGGTGCAGGTATCTCTTACAAGTTATCTTCTTTTTGCTACATGCCTGTCCTATTTTCCTGAACTCATAAGTTACCCATAGTGGAGTTACCAAAGCACTGTGTAAGCACTGCATGAAGTGCCGCATCTCTGAGATACTTCTTGGTACCACTTGGTTTAAATACTGCAGCAATGAATTTTTTCAGACTTTTTAACCAACTTCCTGTTTGACTTATTTCAGGGACATATTGGGTGAAAGATAAAACAAAAGATAAAGAAAAAAGATAAAGAAAAAGATAACTAAAATTTTGTCCCAAGAAGAGCAATGAAGCTGGTGAAGGGTCTGGAGCACAAGGCTGGTGAGGAGCGGCTGGGCGAGCTGGGGGTGCTCAGCCTGGAGAAGAGGAGGCTGAGGGGAGCCCTCATCGCTCTCTGCAACTGCCTGAAAGGAGGCTGGAGCCGGGGGGGTCGGGCTCTTCTCCCCAGGAACAAGCGATGGGACGAGAGGGAACGGCCTCAAGCTGTGCCAGGGCAGGGTTAGGTTGGGGATTGGGAAAAACTCCTTCCCCAAAGGGCTGTCAGGGCCTGGCACAGGCTGCCCAGGGCAGGGGCTGAGTCCCCATCCCTGGGGGGATTTAAAAGCTGGGGAGATGTGGTGCTTAGGGACATGGGTTAGTGGTGGGCTTAGCAGTGTTAGGTTTACGGTTGGACTCGACCTTAAAGGTCTTTTCCAACCTAAATGATTCTTTGATTCTATTCTATGATTCTATAAGGTGTCACCTAGAAGTCTTTAGCCCAATCTTCTGCTCAAAGAAGGATGGTCACCACCACTAGATCTGGTCAGATGTGGCTCTGTGTGACCACGTCCTGGAAACCTCCAAGGGTGGAGACTTCACCACCTCTGGTGACCTGTCCCAGAGCTATGCCAGTCTCCCAGGGGACCTTTTTTCCCTAGTAGCTGACCTGAGATTCTATTTTATGTATTGATGTTTACAGTCTGCCTCTATGGTGAAGAATCATCTTTGAAACTGCCCTTTGGATAGCTGTAGGCAGATACCAGGAGCAAGGTCCTGTGCATGGCACATCCGTGCAGGAAGGAGAGCCCAGGAATTGGGCAAACCCCCCGGCACCCTTGGGTGAGAGAGCAGCCAGCGCTGTGCCAGGGGACAGGGACGAGGTCTCGCTCTTTGCCACCCCAGCAGGTTTCTCTCGCTTGGAAATGAGAGGCAGAGCCTTGAAGTAGTGTGTGCCTTCAGCACCGACACGTGCCTTTTCCCTGCTTGCCTTTTTTCTTTTCTCAGCTCTCAGTTGAAGTTTCAGGTTATTATTGTAAATTATCCCAATTGTACGTCTTCCCTCTGAAAACAAAAGAAACCATTCTTTTATTTTTCACCTCTTCAGGCTTTTTTTTTTTTTTGGCATAACTTTTAGTTCCGTCTTCTTGTTAAAAGATAACTAAAATTTTGAATGTCCTTATTGAGTCTGTTCAGTTTGGGGGTGATATTTTGATATTATAATGCCAGCATTTTTTTTTAGTTTGAGTTTTTCTTGCCAATAAGTACTGAAGCTGGATATTCTGGTATGGAAGAATTCAGAATATAGTTTTTCTTGATTAGCCACAGGGGCATATCTCTAAGCAAAGATCTTTCCATTTGGGAAGAAGGGAATGGTGCAGGGGAGAAAATGCTGGGGTGACAATCAAATTTTTCCATAGATAAATATGCCCCAGTCCTGCTCACTTTATAGTTCTGATCTTAAACCTGGGATTCACAGAGCATGGCACTCATCTGCTCTAAACCTCCGCAGGGTGAGGAAGGAGCATTGGCTGTGTTGCAGACAGCCTCCCAAGCAGAGGCCAGTAGCATTTTGGCATGTGTTTTTACAGAAACACCTACGTAAAGCCCCCAAGGGCTTGAGTTAGGCTTAGAGCAGAGGGAAACAGATATTTGCTGCCTTTTTTCAGTTTTGTTGTTTGGCCAAACATTCCCTGTGGAGAATATAGGATGTTCTCTCTCCTTTGCTGCTTTGCCATTAAGGGTTTTTTCTTCAGTTCACTTACTCATCTAAATGAACAGGGTACGTGTTTTTGACCAAATACAGGCATTAGATTAAACCAATGTTGCAATAAAAAAAAATTCCTTATTCTCTGCAAAAATTCTCAACACTCTGCAATTAAGTATCTTGTGAATGCATTGCAGCACCTTGTGTTCAAGGGACACAAATAAGCATATGAACTGTCTGACTTTGTCCGTGGAGGAATTTCCCAGAAACCTCTTCATCCGATGGCAGAGGGGTTGTTTTCTCTTCCCTGGCAGAGGGTTTGTTTGTGTTTCATGGTCCTCCCTGGGCTGGGCAGGGACTCATGGATGAGTGGAGTCTGCTGACCGTGTCAGGCATGCAGGTGTGGTTGGGTGGCAAAGAGGTAGAATTGGCTGGAGTTTTAGGGTAATTCCAGAACTTTGGGTTTTCCTATCACTATCTCTTGCCTCCTTTCTAAGGTATAGGTCATCTGCAAGACCTAAGGTGAGACAAGCACCAGCACCCCACCAGTGCCCCAGGGTCCTGGAGCCGCTGGGTAACAACACAGCCTTTTCCTAATACACCCTTGCCCTGTCCCATGCCGTCAAACCTGAACACCTTCCCTCCCCTCTGGTCTGCCAGTTAATTATTGCCCCTTTTTTAAGCACATGGAAACGGTGTAGAGAAGGAGCTTTGGACGATGAGAGGACAGGCGTCGAGGCTCCGTGTGCTGTAGGCACCAGCTCATCTTTGATGAGGAGACACTGGTGAAGCAGGGGGGCCCTGCTCCTGCAGATGCAGCCACCCCCCCGAAGGTGATCTCCAGCTTAGACTCCAGGATGAAGCTGCTCTGCTATTTTTTTCCCCCTTTTATTTCTTTTTCCCTTGTCATTGGAGGCATTTCTGCATTTGGGGAGTGTCATGGGCCTTCCAGCTCTGTCACTTCAAAGCCTATCACCCTTAATGGCATTTCTCTCCAGCCCATTCCCGCCCACCTCTCCCATTGCGATGCGATGTACTCCCCCCCAGCCCCGCACCCGCCGCCTTAATTCTTTATGGACAAAGCTGACTTTAGCACAAGTCTCCTTTGATCAAAGGGAGCCTTATCCAGTCCCAGAGACAAGCGCGTCCCGGGGAGATGGCAGAAATTAGGTCAGCTCTGTGGTGCTCGGCATCGGGCAGACAGGGCTGCCCCCCACCTCCTCTGCCAGGGGGTGCTGCTGGCTGCCCTCCTTCTGCCTTTGGGGACCCCCTGGGGCAAGGCTTTGCTTGGAGGCACCCGGGGTCCCCCCCAGCCCTCCCGCCTGGGTGAGCAGCCCATCCTCACCCGTCAGCCTCCCTTGCTGCCTTCGGCATCCTCCAGCACTGGAGCCTGGTCAGCAGCTCTTTCCCTTTTATCTGAGGGTGCCCTGAGATGTCTTGGGGCAAACATCTTCATTCAGGGTGATGCTGGCCTCTGCGATGGTGTCAGGCTGGGGCTCGTCAGGCTGGCAGCAGTGAGCATGCTGGGCTGGAGGAGGCTCGTTAGAAACGGAATTAATCCCCTTGCTGCTCACGCCAGCAGAGGCCAAGCCCCTACATGCCACTACAACACACACATCACCTACATGATGGGATCAGATCTCACTGGGAATGGGATGCAGAACGAACTGCTGGTGGGACACGACTCATCTTGCATCTCTGAGGTGACTTTGCTTTTTGGGTGCCCCGTAGCCTGGGTGCCCGGCAAGGGGAGCGCGGGAGGGAAGGGAGGGACCGGCAGCTCAGCTCAGCTGGGTGGACAGGATCACACCGCAGCCCCGACGCAGCATTCAGCTCAGCCCCCTGACCTTCTGTACAGCTCATTAACAACAAATGCTGAAGAGAAGGAGGGCAGAGCCATTATAGAGCAATTTATATGTAAATGCCTAAAGTACCAAATAAAAGCAAGCCCACTGGCGTTCTTTTCTTGTCTGTGTCTGGGTTTTTTTTTCATCTCGGCAAGACAAAGCACACTGTCAAACAACCTGTTCGCCTTCTTGATTCTCCAGTTGCATCCTTGCTGCATCCAGGCACAGTGAGGGCCGGGTTTTCCCCTGCCCGGGTGATGTGGGGAGCAAGACAGGGAGGCTCTGGCCTCGGGGGTCCCCAACAACCACCGGAGAGGGACATCCCACCTCCACTGCCCACCCGGGACACTAAGGCAAGCCCCCAGTGAGAGGCTTGGCTGTCCCCACACCAACATGGGCGCCCAAGGTGTTCCCCGGAGCCTACATCACAGCACGGACCTCGCTTCCCCTGGGAAAGACAATCCAGAAACTTCATCCTGGAGAGATTTCCAACCAAAGTGAGTTTACCTTTAGCTAAAACCTGAATTTTCTCTGCTGTGAGGTTTTAGCTCTCAGCTAAGGGCTGCTTCTGCCAGCAGCAATAGAAACAAGGTAAAACACATGTATAAATTCTTAATCAAACCGTTATCTATAACGGCCCCAAGTAGTACAGCTGGTGGCACTGCTGCTGGAGAGAGCGTGTTGGTGTCTTTGCATATTTAAAGAATGAGCTGATTTTCTCTTCCTAGCACTGTGTTGTCTCTTGTCAAGCTGAGACCTCACACAGGTGAGTTTGGGGGTCCCAGGGCCCAGCTGAAGCTCTGGGGAGTGCCTTGCTTGTGTCGCAAGCCTGGATGTAGTTTGATTTGAGGCAGAAAAGCTCAGCAAAGACTATTTCTGGACTTGAATGCAAAGTGGAGGAGCTGCCTACAGTGAAAGTTACACCCCTAAGCAGGTCTTTTTGCACCAGCGATGGTGTCAAAATCCCAGATCCTCCCACTCCAGCATCCTTCCATCCTGGCTCCTTCGCAAAGCTGCCTGAGTCTGTGAAAACCCTCCCTGCATCAGCTCCACACCCATCAACAGCAACCATAGCTCTTCTCATGGGCGTGTGACCCAGCAGTGGAGGCTTTTTGGCCCCGCTCATGCACCTCCCAGGCCATCCGCAGTGTGGTACCCGGGTTTGGCTGGCTTCCAGCCGGCTGCCTGTGTGTTTGTGGGGTAACAGCAACGCTACCCGGTGCTTGGCATTCTGGGTAACCTTATGCAAATGAATGTAAATACCACAAGGCCTACCCCATTGACATAGCGATGGGATTGGTTGCTTTGTCAGGTGTTAGCTCAAACACATGTCTATCACGCTTCTCGACACACAGCGTCTGGAGATTTCCAGGACAGACTTTCGGCAGCTGTGCAAGGGAAAGCTATTCAAATGGGAGAGAGGGAAAAATGGAAAATAGTCAGTGTTACAACAGCACTATCAAATATGTAGGAACCCGTGTCCTGGAAGAGATGTGTTCATTATCTCTCAAACCATTACCGTTGTATCAAACACAAGAGCTCACTCTGGGATGCTTGTGCCCATGGCCAGGCATCGCACACCCAAAGCAGGTGCAATGAGCAAATGTGTCCATGGCCTTACCCCTTCCTCTCCTCCAAACAGCCTATTTACATTGTTTTCTGTAGCTTCTATCAGAGTTAGAATTAATCCTCAGCCTTGCAATGGGGCAAAGAAATATTAGCCCTTCCTTCTCTGCCTTAGTGAGGAGCTGAACTGTTGGCAGCTCCTGCAGAGGATGGGTTTGCAATGAGCACGTCTCGCCACGCTGGGGTTTCGTCTGCTGCAGCTGCACGGCCAGCCTCGGCGAAGCTTTTGGCCACGTGTGCCGACACGGTGGTGGCACAGCGGCACCCGGCATCGCTGTTGCAGCAAACCATCACTGTGGCTCCCGGGCTCCGGTTTTGAGCCTGTGCTCTGGCCTGGAGGCAGCTGAGCGTGCTGAGAGCTACAGCAAAGCAGAGCCACTGTCAGGAGCTTCAGTTTACTTACGGGGGAGTCCATCTGCTGGGAAAAATAGTGAGGTTAAAAAGGTTAAAAATTGCTGTTCGGATGTGTGGAGTTGGGAGGTCTCGCTGGAGCAGGAACGGGGGCTGCTACGGCCCCAGCATGAGCGGGAGTCAGAGCAGCGTGGGGACCTGGCCTGTTAATGAGCAATTTAACGAGCAGCCACATCGACTGGCAGCTTTGGCTGCCTGAAGGGACAGAAAACCTCACCCTGGTGCTTGTATGATGTGTTCTGCTGCTTCCCAGTGTGCTTTGGTACCTCCACCTGGGAGCAGAGAGCCTGCCAGCTCTAGCAGGAATTGCTCTAGATACTTGACCGTCTCTTTGTTCATCCAAAATGACTAGCTGGGTGGACTGGGCCTTAATCCGTAAGTTCATGGTTGAACTCGGGGAGAAAAAGGCCCAGCTGCCGGATTTCCAGGTGACTTGGGCAGCCTGTTCCTTGTGCGCTTGTGTTGAGGCTCAGAAATTAACTGAAAAACATCACAAAAGCTCAAAGAATCTGTCCCAGAGAATGTGTTCAGGGTAAAAAACTAAAATAATGTTACTTAATCATGTCATACAAGAAGTCAACAAAGAATAACACAACACGGATCCGACGTGGTGAATTCATATCTGAGCGCCAGACTCCACTTTTATTATGTCCATAATATATCTCTATTGATGGAAGATAAATACGATAATAACATTTCAACTTAATCTCGAGGAGATACAAATAATGCCTGTTGGCAAGACGGTGCTCCCGCTGTTTTTCCTGGCCGTTGGTCCATGGGAAGCGTTGCCTCATCCCTGCCGGCCACACGCTTTCTGGTCCTATAACTTCCACTGAGCTCAGCTAACGCTAAGCTCACCCCAGCTGCGTGCAGTATGTGTTTAAGCTGAGTGACTGCTCGCATTCTGCTCTCTGCTCCCATCGGCTCGGGAGGGATGCGGTGACCTCCTGCAGCATCGTCCCCTCCATCGT
The DNA here is from genome assembly GCA_020745775.1 of Theristicus caerulescens. Taxonomy (NCBI): domain Eukaryota; kingdom Metazoa; phylum Chordata; class Aves; order Pelecaniformes; family Threskiornithidae; genus Theristicus; species Theristicus caerulescens. Next base: position 2,974,754 of record CM036569.1, read on the forward strand.
CCCTCCGGTGGCAGGACCCCAGGGCCCACCCAGGTCCCAGGAGGGAAGAGGCGAGGAGAAGCCCCCAGGACGTACTTTCCACAGCTCTTTTCCAGCCCATGGCGGAAGATCTGAAACAGGCCTTTTCTCCCGCATGGTACCTCCTGGGGCATAACAATTAATCAGTCCCCAGCTGCTACCTACCTGGGAATTAGCTAATTTCCTGAGGATCAGCCTAATTGTCTAATTATTCATTATATCGCCTCTCCTCCTGCTCCTCATTCATTGTTTGATTGTTTTATTTGTAAAATATCTTTAGTCTCTTTTATTTGAAGACATCCAAGAGACTTATTTTGGGGTTTTTTTGCATGCATGTCTTTTCTGAAGAGTCCTTGCTGACACAAACCTCTCCACAGCCTCCCTGAGAGCAAGGACCGGGAGGTTTGGCCCTTACGGTGTGTCATCTCCCCCTGCCTGCATGAAAGGCCTCTAATCCATTTTTGTTCTTGTGTTTGCCTTGCCTGCCTGGCTTCTGAGACAATATTACACTGCAAAGGGGATGTGTCTCTAGAGAAGCTGCTCTACAAGAACTCCTTGACAGGAGTTTTAGGGTTAGGGCATAAATGTGATTTTCTCCTTCAGTGGGTGTTTAACTAATTGAGTTTGTCCTTGCCTGTAAAGAATCCACCTGCGTTTGCAGAATCTGCTCCTGCCTCTGAGCAGGGTTGTGTGTTGACACCTTGGTCTTTGTTCACATGGCACAAAGGCCACCCCTCAAAAAAAGCAAACAAAAAAAGGAAATCACCCACAAAGCAGCTTTTTGTGACCCAGAATGGATATGTTTGGAAGTGCAGGGATGGATTCTCATTCCCCTATTCCAGCTGCCTTTGCAGAGGGACTTAGAGGCTCTTTTAAAGAAGTAGCCAAATTGCTGAGTCCTCTGCAGGACCCTCGTGCCCTGGGCTTACTAGCTGGTGTAAGCTCCAACCAGTTAGCTCCAGCTAGCTCTTACCAGCTGGTGTAAGCTCCAGCAGGCTTTTACATCCTTCACCTGCAGTGATGTGCAGGGAGCTGGTCTAAATTTTGAGTTAAGGCTGAAATACACCTGGTTGTGTCCCGAGTTAAAAGTGAGTTAAAATATGCCTTCCTTGGTGAAAAAGAAGTGTTTGCTCTTTCCTCTCCACTTTGGTACTAGAGCTAGGAGCTGATGTCGGGGGGACGGTCTGGCAAAGCTGCCACCCTCGCTCAGGCAGAGAGTGGCTGAATCACTGCAGATAATAATCCTCTATTGATTTGCCTTGTTTTTACAATCATTTGAGAATTTTCACTAAGCAGAACGAGAAAATCTTCTGATCCCCCAGAGGGTTTTCTTGTTCCTCTTGTTCTCTCAAAGAAATAACAACAATAAATAAACAAAAAACAAAGCAGAAAAGTTAAACCCATGAGTAAACCATAAATAACAGGGTAGAGCTGGCTGAGAGTGCTTTGATGTTGAAATGCATCAGTTACTTGTTTTGGTCCTTTTCCTTATAATTTTCCTAACTTTTCATGGGCAGGATTTCTGTACCAGGCACGGCCCCTCAACAGTCCCTGAGCATTTCCAGCCCTGCCCGGAGGAGCGTGAGCTGGGCTGGGCACCGGTGGTTCAGCTTCTTGACTGGGCACTTGTGTCAGAGGCTTTTGGGGATCTACTTTGGGGACATTCCTCTGGGACAAGTTTGTCTGATAAGGTCTTACCTATGTTTTGATGAGTTCCCAAAATACACGTGTGTGTATGTGTTTGTGCGTTGGCTCACTGTGTATGTCTGTGCTGGACTCGGGTGTCAGGATTGATGCAGGCTGGGTTGGTACCCATGTGCTGGTTGTCTCTGGGGCTTCTTGTGGATTGGAGGCGACGCTGAAGAGTTTCCCATGGCACGGAGAAGGGGTGTGCGCGTGTGGGCATGCACGCGTGCGTGCTTGGGGACAGGGCTCTGCACGTCTTGTCTGAGTGCAGCGTTTGCAGTAGAAGCCAATCCCAAGTGCTGGCAGCACCATTCTCCTGCTCAGAGGTGCTTGTTGGCTCACGCAACTGCAAAGATTATGACATTCAAAAGAAATAATTTATAAACAGCAGATGTTTCATAAACTATGATAAAACAACCCCAACAAGCAGAACACCAGCCCACCCAGTATGTGCATGTGCCTCGACTTGGAAAAAGGTACCTAGACAGAGCAGGGGCTGAGAACGCCAAGGCAGGTCGGCTCTGGAGCAGCTCCGAGATACACATGATGACAAATGCCTAATAAGAAATTTTGGAGCGATACAAAAAGGGCATCTGAGGGAAATTAAACAACTCATGCATTTTTTAATGAGAAATAGGGGGAAGAATGATATGAAGTGGGGAGATGTGAAGTGGGGAGATGTAAAGTGGGGAATGGGGAAGGAAAAGGGAAAAACAATAATGAAGATGCAGCAGAGCTGAGCCACGACAGTTTGACAGTGAGCTCTGAGCCCAGCTGAGCACTCTGCAGCCAGCAGGCAGCAATGTGACCCTGTCCCCTGCCTTCCCAAGCCTGGCAGGGCTGGGAGCGGGGCTGCTGCTGGGGGGACGGGTCCTGACGAGGGGAAAGGGCAGCAGAGGCCGACACTGCCGTGTGCCCCTTCCCAGAGTGCCTTTTTGATGCAACTGTAAAAAATTCATTTCAACATCAAAGCATGTTTTAATTTGAGCTTTCAGTTTGATTGATTTCATTTCTTCTGCGTCTGCTAAATAATGACACGAGCATTTTCAGAAAATGCCCTTCTAGCACTCTCTAATTACTTGGTTTTTTGGACTGTAATCAGCCCTCCTTCTCCTCTTGGTCCCTGCAGCCCCTGCCCAGGCGGTGGCAGCAGCCAGGAGGAGAAGGTGGACATCTCCCTCCTCCTTGTGCTCCAGCAGGGCTGGGCGGCGGGGGCAGAGCACCCGTCTGGGGTGCAGAGCTGCTGGGTGAAAGCCTCTGTCCAGCTGTGGCTCCTGGGCACACATCTGCCACGTACCCCATGGACCAACTGCAGCTCGTTGCATCTCTCCCTGCTGCCACCACTCCACCAGTGCCCACCACTCTGCACTTGTATACTGTCGGAGCAGCTCCTTCCTTACAGCCTTTCCTCCAGGAACCCACAGATCTTCTGTACTCCTCCAATTTTCGTCCCTTTCACGTACAATCAGAAGACACCTCCTCCAGCCCCAGCCTTGGTGGCCATCAGCCTCCCTGGTATGATTAGGTCTCCCTAAGCATTTCAGGGATGTAACTCATCTGAAGGACCTGGCTAGTTCTTTCCCAGCTGGCTATTAATCATTGTGTTTGCCCCAGAAACCCTTTGGCAGAGGTCCACACCTCTTGACCAGCTTTTAGCAGCCCCAAAATAGCCTCCCGGGGTAGCCAGTGATGTAGTTTCCCACTCACATCCATAAGTGCCTGCTAATCTGTTTGCCATCTGGGTAAAGATCTGGATGAAACAGATGAATGTCTGGTATTGCCACGTGAAAACTACGGAGTAATGCAAAAGAAATAGGGAGTAGAGAAATGTGGAGTGAAGGAGGTCTCAGGAAGGATCCTCCTCAGGGAGGCTGGATCAGGTAGCCCTGGCTGGCAGGAATCTGTGCCCACCATGCAAGAGAGTTGACAAATTTGGTAGCTGCCAGCCCAGAAACCTTAGCTGGGATCTCCATCTCTCACTGGCTAAAGATGGAGCTTTCATGGCTCTCATTTTTGTTCATGCCCTCCACGTTGCACTGACTGCCGGAGGAGACAGTTCACAGCACAGCGTCCGGGTACCTGGCACGGTCAATCCAGAAAGCACAGCCCACTGCAGCCATACATTGTTTGTTAAAGACTTCTGCTAGCTGTTCCTCCTTCTAGCTTGTGTTTCCTTTTACTTGTTCTTCCAGTTTGTCCCTGACTGGGAGCCAGTGGGGTTTCTGGACTTAGGGAACGTTTCCCTGGCAGATGTATAATGGCACCCAGAGCCTGGGTTTGTGCAGCGTTGCAGAAACAGCTGAACAGTGTGGGCATCCTGGAAGAAGGAGGCCACGTTCTGGTTTAATAATAACTTGGTCTCCCTGGAGACCATCACATGTAGACAAGCTCTGGAAAAGGCTCATAAAGGACCTTAGAAATCCCCCTAATTTTCACTCCCCATCCTCTTTGCACACCCCAGTTCCATCATGGTTGAGTTACTTAGGCAGAGCAGGCTGTGCATTTGCAGGTGGTTTATTTTTCCCTAGAAAGTCAGAGAATCCGTACAAACCTGGTGCTGTCTCATCCCCTGGATCAGAGCTGAGGGCTCATGTTCATGTTCAGAATTGCTCATTTGTTCCCATTTCCATGAACAAATTGCTGTTCAGAGGGTCTCCTGGGAGAGATGCTGTGCATTAGAGAGAGCTCATTCGGACAGGATTAGTGCTGTCCCCATTACCTGCATCATCCGTTTCAAACTCGCACCACTCGTGGTGCTGTGTCCTCATGGACAGGAATTTCTCCAGCGCCGAGGCAGACAGAGGCCCAGCCTGAAGATGTCTGTCATGGTTATGTCTGAATGAGCACAGCAGGCACCCTGCCCACACGGGATGCCCATGCACAGGCTGTGCTTTGCAGAGCCGCTGCAGGAGCCGGACCAGCCACCCCAGAAGTGACCTTCCCTGGCAGGTCTCCCTCTCGGTGGGAGCTGTCTTGTGGTCGTATGAAAATTTCAATATTTTCTTTATAGAGTGAGGGGTCTGAAAAGTCAGGCATCTCTGGGCTTTTCCATCAGTGAGATTAATTTGGGGATGGTGGTTACCTGTCAGAGCAAAGGTCCATCTACCCCAGCACCTTCACCTCCAAAAGCGGCCAAGGGAATGAGTTGAATTCAGGGAAAACAGCGATGGCACTTCCCCAGCCCGCAGCCGCTCTCCCCGCCTGCAGCTCAGGCACTTCCTTGAGGGGCTGTGTTTAATAATGTTGATGGACTTTTTTCCCCATGAATTTGTCTAATTGCTTTTTGTATTTCTGGATATCCATTTGCTGGTCTCAGCCAAGGAAAGGTTAATGAATTAGAGCCCTTAAAAGCGCCCAAAGGGTTTTAAAAGAAAGAATTCTCTAAACACAAAGCCTGATGTTCCCATACTGTCATTAAGAGCTGCGGGACCGTTTCGGGGGTGGTTGGTGCAAGTGTGGGGACCCCAGCCCTATCCCCCTCCCGACCCGTTTCCCAACCCAGAGAAATTGGGGTGGTTTCTCTGGGTCTGCCTGAAACGTGCCCTTCCCATTAAAGCTATTTCGTTCTGTGCTTACAGGGTTTTGTTTCCTTTTATTTATTTATTTTCCGTTAGAGGAGGAGGGAGAGTTTGGACTGTTTTTATTTCAAATGTGCAGCCTGAAAAACAACAGCTGCTTATTATGGATGAGTTTCATGGGGCCCAGAAAGCGAAGGAGAGAAGAAATGTAAAGAAGCGAAGTTTGGCACAAGTAGAAATGATCAGCATGAATACAAACCCGCTGGAGGAGAGGTGTCCAGAGGGGAGAGGTTTCAGCAATGTGGCGCTGCTGGCAGAGCCCTGCGGAGCGGGATGTGGTGAAGGAGGGATGGGGGTCCTCACTCTGCTCCCCCCATGCCGGGCCAGTTGTGCCGGTGGGCACTTAAACATCTGCTGGGGGCTGAGGCATCTGCCAGCCCCAGGGATGCTCCGCTGCTCCCCTCATCCCCCTCACACCACCCATGGCTCTGTGCTCTCTCCCGTCTAGGCTGGGAGAGGACGTCTGGATTTGGGAGAAGTGTGGCTTTGCATCTGCCCGCGCACGGGCGGGGAGAGCAATCGCTCCAGCAACGCACAAGGGCAGCAGAGGGACTAAAAATGTACCTGAGGACCATCCCCTCTGTGCGTGGGGTGCTGCATTTAAAAGCAGCTCCTGGCTGGGAAACGCTGGTGGCTCTGGGGTGACAGCAGTGGCTGGGGAGCAGCAGAGCGACTGCTCCTGTCCGGGCAGGACTCCAGGGACAGCTTATGCGGGGAACGCATTGATAATTACTCAGCTCCCAAACCTGGAATTTGTGGGTGTAATTAGGGCATGTAGGTTGTAATTAACCACAGGGACCAAGCACACAAACTCTCAAGGTATAAGAGGAGCTTGATGGTCTCCTGGAGCCTCCCACGGCAGTGGCTGTGGAACCCTGGCTCCTGGGAGAAGGTACAGGTGTAAAACCCCATCTTGTCTATGGGCCTCTGTAATGTCCCTTCTAAATGCATTTTATGGAGAGGGTCAAAGACGGGACAGGCGAGGTTATACGCTGCATGGCGGGTGCCCCGTGCTCGTCTGGGAGGGCAGCAGTGAAGCCCCAGCGTCAGTGCTAATGGGGTAGGGCCAAGCCCCTGGGACGATGAAGGAAAGCTCCCCTGGAGGCCTGCAAGCATCTCCAGGCTCTAATCACCCTGAGCAGCCTCACCTGGGGCCTGTTCTCACCCACCCACACACCTCCAGCCCTTAGCCAGGGGCTGCATTTAAGCTCAGGTCCTTGGCCCTTTTCTCTTGGCTGGGCTGTGGGGGTGCTGTACCTTGCTGTGCTCCTTGGCCCTGGCTTCAGGGTTGCCCTTGGACCTTTCTTTGTTACTATGGACCTGCGTGGTGACAATCGCTTGCTGCAGAACTGGCTCTCCTTGCTCTGGCACTGAGCCCCTTGTTGGTGAGGTTGCTGTCCCCCTCCATTCCTGGCTCACCTTCCTCTGCAGAGCAGCCCTCTCTTGCTGCTTCTTGATACTTTATCCCCAGGTAGGTCAGCTTTTGTTTTATTTTATTTTTATTTAATGCTTTTTATTAATGGAAGAGCTGATATCAACATGCAGTGTCGTTTCTCCCTGAAGTTGTCTTATCTGCTGCTTGAACAGATGAGCAGCTACCCCCCCAGCAGTGCAAATGTCAGTGCAGACCTTGGGGAGGGGGAAGGGGTTGTGCAGGGGGGTTTGTGCAGGGGGAAGGGGTTGCTGCAAGGTCTGTTACTGGAATTTGTGTTACTGCCATAGCCCTGGCAGCTGCTGGTGCCCTCAGCGCTGCTTCCAGGTGAGCAATGCTTGCTGTGCTGTGCAGACCCTGCTCCATGGGAGGTGGGAGTTGCTCAGAGTAAAGAAATGCTTTTACTTAGCTTTCCCCCCGTATTTTCTTCCTGCTGTTCCCAACCTTTGAAGGCCGAGGGGTTGGCTGTGCCAGGCTGCTGCAGGATTTAGGAGCTGATTTTAAGGGCTCAGAGTAAGAGCCTGCTCTCTGCTTCCAGCTGCTGGCAGAGTTTTAAAGCACCAGAGGCTGCCTGCCTGCGTTGTGCAGCAGAGCTACTGGTGGGGGCATGGGGGGATGAGTGCAACAAGGGAAAAGAGCTGAGGAAAAACAGAGTGCAAAAATAAAGATGAACTGAGGGGAGGGAAGGATAACTGGAAGCAGCTGGTGGAGGATTGTAATAAGGTGACAAGAAGCTAACACTTCAGCACCTGCTTGGTGCACCCAGCAACCCAATGCATTTAATGAGATGCTGCCTGCTGCTAGCTGAAAGGGTTGGTTTCTTTAAATAAATATTATAACAGCACGTGGGAGACTGTTCTGACAGTCCCCCCAGCTCTCCCCATTCCACCTGATAGTGCTTTATTGAACCTGCTGTTTTCCCACATGCCGTGGCTACTTTCTGTGACCAGCCACACTCCAAGGCGAGCGCGGGAGGCTCGGGTGGTGGGGGGACATCTGCTTCCCTGGTGCTGCTGGGAGAACTGGTCCTGCCTGCTCTTGTGGAGATGGGCTACGGCCTAAAGGAGGAAGGCTCAGGCAGGCTGCTTGGCCACATCTTGTCCAGGTTGAGTGAAAGCAAGGGCTGGGCACAGACCCTGGGCAGGCGTTTGGGCTGCTGCACCTCCATGAGCTCTTCTGGTCAGATGTGTGTTGTCTGTCCAGCCTCAGGTGCATCTTGCCTTGAGTGACACCCATAGCTGCTTTTATCAGCTTAAAGCTGACTCTGAAATCCACTTTAATTCCCTCTCTCCCATGCCAGCCTGATGATTAGTAACCACATCTGGCTGGTGCTGTGCCTGCTTTCTGCGCTGTCTGGGTACCTATGAGAGCCTGGGGCACCGCTCTCGCTGGTCTGGAGAGGGTCTGGGCTTGGAGAGGAGGAGGCAAATGAAGATTTGATGGGCAGGGCTGGGCTGTGGGTGTCTGTGGTCAAACCCAGTGGGGATGTGTGTACAACAAGGCCAATACCACTCTGTAACACGTTTAGAGCTCTAGGTGAGATACTGGTGTTCTTAACTGGGATGCTGAGTTGTTTTTTGGTGAAACCTGCTGTGGTTTTACTGGATGCATCAAGGTGCTGACCAGTGCTTGTGACCAGCCTTGAGACTGGCTGAAGTAGCTGTGCTTAATGGCAGGGCAAATCTCTTCCAGCAGAAGCAGCAGGTTGGCAGATTCCCTCCGCTCCTCTGGAACAGCCCAGAGCTCTCAAGGCAGATGAAGAGCTGGGAATAGTGGCCAGGTGATTGAAACCAAAGGATAAGGTTAAAAGTCCCAGCTGCACAGCTGTAATAACAGGAGCACCGAGCACTTTGCTGCAGTACAAGTGTAAGATCATTCTGGATTTTATTGCTCCTCCAGGCCCTGTTGCAGCTGAGATCCTCCTCCTGTGCTCTGCCACCAGCTGCAAAACAAACTGTAAAAGGAAGGGGTGAGAGGAGCTGGGAGACCAGTAATGGCCTAGCTGGAGCTCCTCTGCTTCAGCTCAGCAGCTGCTTTGCTCAAAAGTGCAACTGTCTCTAATTCTTTCCATGAAAAGTACTTGTTTTTAACCTACTTTTTTTGATAGTTTCTCTCTAGTCGTTGTGGCCAAATGCTCACTGGTTTTACTTCCCTGAGCAAGATCAGGTGGCAATCCTCCTGTTTCTGCTTTTCCTAGAGCGTTAATTTTCTGTGTGGAAATAACACAGGTTTCTGCTGTCCGAAAATGGTTGGCAAGCTGAGTTGTTCATGGGTTGCAAATGTGCTGTGGGTTGGCCACCAAGAGCTGGGCAGGCACCACAAAAAGCTCCTCCTTCATCTAAATCCCTATTTAATCCTGATGAATGCTCCTAAGGGCTTCATCTGTAAGTTCACTAAGGGTGGGGAAAAGCTTATGTTATGCTCGTTTCTACACTGGGAAAGGTGTTCAGTCATGAAGAGCTTGAGAGATGTCCAGGGCATGGGTGGAGATGTTATAAAGTTATTGGGGCTGAGGGCTGCTTTGCCCTGCGACTTTAGAGGTTCCTGCCTCTCGTCCCTCGCTGCTCGCTGTGGGAGCCCCATGCCACTGGAAGAGACAGCAAGAGGGAAATGCTGTTTGCCTACGGCTGCCATGAGTGAGCACCAAGGTGACAACAGACTTCTGTCCCTGGGGTAGGCAGCGGGTGGAGGATCGTTTCTGCCCAAGCTGAGCCTGGAGAGGAGCAGGGTCACCATCTACACCAAACCTGAGCACTTCCAAACTGCAGGCATTCAGCTCAAGCCTGTCTCTGGGATATGAGCAGAGTCGTGTTGATCCAGTTCTTGCTGGGGCCCAGGCTCTGACCTAGAGGAGTTTCTGTGGTCTGGGCCACCAGTGGCCTCGCCAATGTGAGGGCAATGTTCTCCTCCATCCACCCCATAGCCCTCAGCAGTTTTACCCATAGCTTTGAAAAGTGCTAGAGCAGCCTTAAAATAGATGGTAAAAGAGAGAAAGTGCAAAAACAGTTCAATCCATTTCTGCATATTTTGCTCTATTTTTAGTTGCAATTTGGTAAATGAATGTAGGTCAAAAAATGGGGGAGAGTTTGCACTTTTTCTTTTGTACAAAATTCAAGAGAATTTTGGAAAACTGGAGCAGCTTAGGAACGGACTAAGTAGCTACTGAGCACAAAGCTTGTTTCTGCCTGAAGAGCAGGCTCCTTGCGTGGAGGAGTTAATTTTTGTTTCTTTGGAACACTTACATAAAATCTTACTGAAACCACAGGTTTCCACCTCGCTTATGGAGACTGTGGAGTGGTGCAAAGGCTGCTTTCTCAGGTGCCTGTGCCCATTTCTGAGGAGGAGAGAAGGGCTGGTGCAGGACTGCACAGTGCCCATGGTGAGCAGCCCTGCTCAGCCACCATCAAGCCCCCCAAAACTGGTCCCAGCTAATGCATGGACCAGAACGGCAACCCTGAAAAGGCAGTGGAGGCTGGGATGCAGTGTGTGATCTCGTACCTATGCCTTAATACAGCGCTGCGTTACCTGTTGCAGAGCAGATTTCAGGATAACAAAGCACTGGGGGTTGGCTTTGTCAAGAGCTCCAGACATGTCACTAAACTGCCTAATGGGACAGCTGGGTGTTTGGGGCGTTTCACTGAAAATGAACAGGACTAAAGCTCCAGAATTGTTGGCTCTGTGGAGGAGGTGAGAGCAGGGACTTCGATTTTTTTCAAACTTTTCTTATATGACCAGTTTGTTCATGACAAACATGAGAGCTGTCCTCAGTTTTCATATCCTGGTTTCTGTTTTCTTCCCCTGAAGCTCTCTGAAGGTAGGTGCTGGGTGTCCCGGGAGGTTGTGCTCCATAGCCTAGGCCAGAAGGGAGCACTGGCAGTGCTTCAGGAGCAAACCCCTCTGCCACAGGGAGTTGGGGAAACCTCTCCTTGAGCCATCTCTTCCAGGTTGTCAAGGCATTAGTTTGTACCAGCAATAGCTTTATTTGCAGAGTTAAAAAATGAAACTTAAATGCTGACCTCCTGTAAGCAGCCAGCTCGTTCCTCTCCAGCCTGGGGGTGTACCTTTCAGTAAAGCAGTTCAACCAAAGGCATCAGTTGCTCTTGCAAAATGCGTGCCAGGCTTGCTCCCCAAGTTACTGCAGGAGTGCGTACAAATTGGGCAGGATGCTTAGTCCTCTGACACAGCGGTGAGATCTGCTGCTAGATGGATCTCGGCTAGTCCAACTTGCTTCTGCTAAACTATTACTAAACTGTTTGATGCCTGTGATGAGACATTATGGGTTGTGCATCTATCATGACAGAGATGTCCTTTAAAGGATAAGGGGTTGATTTGTGTGTTCCTGGCTCTTCTGCAGAGATCAGTGGCTGAAACTGCTCCTGGACAAGTTGACCCCCTGAGGTACAGGGTTGAGCTCTTGGGTGCAGAGCCAGGCTGGGAGGGTTACTCAACTTGAGCAGCTATGCAATGGTTAAGGAAGAACAGCAGACTTCCCACTATGCAGAAGTGTTATGTTCCTTATTATAGCTGCTATAGAAGTTATAATTTAACCTGCACTTAAAAAAAGCTCCCCAGAGTGGAACTAAACTTGATATCTTTTTTTCAACATATTATTACTTGGAGTATATGGCAGGTGTCGGCTGTTTGCTGCAGTGTTTGAAATACCCAGCAGAGTTAAATGAGATGTACTAAGGGGCAGAGAGGTACTGAAGTCTCATCTTAGTGCTTAGCAGGAGGGCTGTTGGGAGAAGGGCTGAACTTCATAGCAGAGTTGAGGCCAGTGTGGTCTCCCCCTCTGCAGAGCAGTGAGAGGGGTCCTCTGGGTGCATCAGGCCTATGAGATGACTGCTGAAGATGTGGAAAAAACCACCTGGTGCATATAGGTACAAAATCTAGTTTATTCTTCTATCATGTGTTTCTGTTCCATGGGAAGTCTTGGAGGGCTGAGTTTATGTTGGGGGTGGGGGGGAGAGAACAGGTAGAGGTGGGTGGGAAGGTGAACTGCTTTGAAATGGGACATAGGCTTGGCCTAGTCCCAGCTATAGCCTCAGCTGGGTTTAGAGAAGGTTTTTCACCAGGTTTTCTTGGTCTCTTTCTGTTCTTTCCTTTAAAGGCGAAGGGAAAGCAGTAGAACTGTAATAAGGAGAGCAGTTGTATGAAGGATGTGTGTTTTGATAGAGGACACCTGAGGATGCATGTCCTTCTCAGTACCATTGAAGGTGTTCCCGTCAGCCCCTTGGAAGGGAGATCACTGCTGTGGGTTGGATGGGTCCCTTTGCTGCAGAGGCTGCATCCCACAGGGACAGGCCCAGAGCACTCTTGGAGCCACAGTGTCCAGGAGGGATGCTCTGAGCTGTGTCCCTAAACAGCCCTCTTCCCATCTTCTACCTTACCGCACCCTGCAAAGAAAAATCTGCCAAATAACTTTCTTGTTGTAGTACTCAATTACCTTCAGGACACTTGCTCACTCCTCTGCTAGCTTTCAGGCATATGCAAATGTAATTAATATGTTCTAAATTAATCTTCAGCACACAGGGGAGCAAAAAGACACAACCTTCCCCACTTTTCTCCTGGTCCCCATTTGTCCTAATGATGGTGTGGAATAATAGGACTGCAAGGAAGAGCAATTAACATCCACCTGTGCCCTTATGAAGGTGTGCCTGCAGCTCTCTGCATGGCAGGGTAATCATTGTACCTGCTGCTGTTGGACTTATCAGTGTGAGCAGGGATGGTTGGCACCTGCAGGCAGCCTCCCTGGCTTGCTCAGCCTTCAGCAAATGTCACTGCTGTGTCACTGGGGGAGCTCAAGTGCCCCCTCAGCCCTCTCCCCACTGGGCTTTCTCAGATGGTACTTGGTGAGGGACCATCAAAAAGTGCTCAATGCCCTGGTCCACCATGCTCCAGCTGGGGAAAGCACATTGCATACCAGGAAACCAAAGGACAGGCTAATCATAATTAAAGAAAAGTATTTGAGGGCTGATGCAATCCTTTTCCAGCCTGACTCACTCTTTGGTGCGTGCAGTGCTTGGGTGGTCACTGAGAGCATGTTCAGCCTGGCCCAAGCCTCTGCTCCCAGGTCACTCTTGCTGCTGCGTTGTGCCCCTGAGTCGTAGGACAGTTGTGTCCCTGGCTGCATGGTGGCTCTGGGAATGCAGCAGCATTAACTTTGGTGGAAGCTTCAAGAGCAGCAGGTTTTTGTGTTACTTCTGTCTCTTTTGTCTCTGACCATTTAAAAATATTTATGTATTAGTGGGAGATAAACCAAGTTGCTTGTGCGTGCAAATCACGTGTTTAATTATGCATTAACCTACATTAACAATTTTTTATCTAGAAACCTCAAAGCGGTTGGTGAGGGGAGGAGATGCATTGCTCTGACAGTGCAGGAGGTGCAAAAAGTCACTGTGGGGATGGGGGTGCCTGTTCCCACGCCATCTGAGAGGCTGGTGGGGATGGCTGTGGCCTTTCCCCATGTGGCTGGATGAACCTGTCTTCCTCTGTGTGTGTGTGCATGCCATGACCTGGCTCTGGATTGCAAGGAGACCTGTTTGCACAGCCCAAGAGAAAGCTGGCCCTTTCTTGCTAATCTCTGGCTTTGAATACTTACTCTTGCCCCCCACCCAAAGTAGTTTTTCTCCTTGAAGGGGTGTATACAGATGATGGTGCTTATGTGTCTGCATTTGAAAATCTGGTCTCTAATGTATCTTCCCAGTGTTTTCTATAGATACACTCACATAATATCAAAAGCCTCTTTTGCTTGTAGGTCTTTGTTAGCCATCGGTGGCCAGCAAGTGGCCTACAAAGAACTCAGTTATGCTGCTAACGATTTCATATGCTTGACTTGTGGCAGAAAAAAGTGGCTTGACTTTTTTTAAACTCAGCTAAAGCAAGATTAATGGAAAATCAATGTGTGTGCTGTAAATTCTGTATAGTTAATACATACAATATTTTAAAAGTACAAAATAATAGAAAAGCAGGTAGGGTAAAAAGACAGTAATTGAAGGATTGGCTTTGATTTTTTTTTGTAGAGAGAATAATTGTGTGTGTAACTCTGAGATGAGGCACTTAGCAAGCTGACATCATGTTCTGCAACTCTTCCATCCATTTAGTCATGAAAATCACTGTTTTCAGTGTACCTGGAAAGCTGCACCAGAGAACAGTGTGGCACATTTATTATCAAGTCTCAGAGGTGTGTTATACATGAGGAGCAGCTGGGAAGGCTGTGAATGTGAATCGTCAAATGCTAACCTCGTGTTTTGTTGGATGTGGACACTTTCTTGCGTGCCTTGTGTGCTGGCTCCTTCCCATCACCACCAGTGTCCTCTAGGCAGTGGGTCTTGCTTCTCTTAATGGGTAACAAATTGTGCTACACTTGACATTGTTTTTTGTGATGAATGCCTGGTAAGAAATGGTTCGCTAGCTGCTAACTGCTTTCCCAACTCATTAAATCTCATGTGAGTGGATGCTCCCTATGCTTAATACTTTGTCGAATGTCGCCTACCAGGGAGTGACTGCCTGTCACAGCAAAGCTCAGAAGTCTGCTGTGGGGTGGCAAACAAGATGGGTCCCTTGTGTCCGGCTGCCTACAACGAGAGGGAGCACTTTTGATCTTAATAGCTTGTAATCTGAGTGACTGGACAAAGTGCAGAAAACACACATGATGTGGGGTTTTTTGGCCTCAGGACCAGAGAGGCAGGGACAAAAGCAAAGGCTCCCCAGTTGGTCCTACCTGCTCGGGAAGATCAGGCAGAGGGGGACCCATCAAGTCAGGAGCCATCCTGAGATGGACAACAAAGCTCCCTCCAGGGATGGTGTGTTATCATCCTTAACTGCTGCATACTTTGACACCCTGCAGGGGTGAGTGGCTGTCTGAGGGACCCTACTTTGACATTTTTACAGCTGTCCTAGTGACAAGGTAGTATTTTCCAGAGCAGGAAACCTTTGAGTCCGCTATGACACAACCGCATCACCAGCCTAGCCCAGGGGAACCTGGGCATAGGTGCAGGTTTGCTATGTAATGAATATTTAAATTTGAGGATGAAGTTTCCCCTGGAGGTCCAATTTAGTCTCCAACAGTTAGTGTACAAAATATCATACTCCATGATGGTTGAGGAATAGTCATGACAGCCTGCAGAGCAAGGAGGTCTATCAAGGAAAGATGTGGTACACAATTTTCACACCTTAAATGGGTTGCCAGACCTTTTGGGCAATAGTATCATTAGCTCAAGATACACAAACATCTCTCAAAAGGCAGTGCTGTGTCCTGCTGATCATTCTTGAGGTGGTTTATTGGATGGGATCTTGACCAAAACCTTCTCCATAGGAAGAGGAGGGTTGGCTCATGGCAGCATAAAGGTGAGATTCCTCCATGCTGCTCTTTAACCTGGGACTGGCTCTGAGAGCTGCTTGGACCCATTAAAATATCCAGCATATTCAGCACTTGTAAGCAACTGATGCCAGTTGGGGGTGCTAGGAAGACTTCTCAAAGGCACAGCTGGCAGGTCAGGGCCTGATTCAGATTCCTGTACAGGAGCCAGGGTCCTAGGAGGCTCCATGGGGTGGGAGGACCTTTTTCTCAACAACTGAGTAGCCCATTTTAATTGTCTGACTCTGTTGTACTCTCAAATCCAGGTGCTGGTTCTCATCTTTATTCCCCTGCAGGCATCAGGTTGTGGAGAGATGTTGTAGCGCTAGCTTGCACCCATGTAGCAGGAGCGTGGGGTGAAGCCTAGCTGAAAACTGTACCCCAAGGAGCCACTTCTTGAAGCAATTCAGGATACTCTGAAATTTTCAGGCATGAGAGCAAGTACTACGCAGACATAGCTACTCCTGGAAAGGCTGGTCTTTTCACTTAAGATTGATTACTCTGCCTCAGCATGTGTTATTAAACATAAAAAATACAAGGATGCAAGGGAATAAACTCTAGTATAAAAACCCAAAGATTTATGCTTGAGCTTTTCCACTCCGCTTCTGTATTTGTTTTACTGCTTACTTAAGGGGCTCAATTATGGCTTGGAAAAGGCAGGAGGCAGAGGGTGGGGAAGAAACCTGTCACCTCAATGACAAGGCACAGTGCTTCCATGAGGTGTAATGCCTCCTGGCTGCTGGTGGGAAGGGAGAGGGACTGGTTTTGATGGCAGCAGTTGGGCAATGATATTTCAGCAGCAGCCCTCTTAGTGCACGTGTGGCAGATGAAAGTCTAGGTCTGGGGACAGGTGGAATATGAATGCTCTTGCTACTTGGATGCTCTGCTGTTTAAAAAAGACCTCAACCTCCTGCCTGCTCCCCCCCGCCAAACCTCAGAGAACAAATATTAGCAGTTCTTAGTGGAAAAGAAAGAAGAATAAGACTCTTTTAGAGAGTTTTGCTTTTTTTAAAAGTAGAAAAGTTGAACTTTAATGCAATTCAATAGGCAATAGGGTCTGAGCTATTGGATGTCTCCTGGATTTGCTATGTTCCTTGCTGCCTTAAAACTCTTCTCAGTTCTCCCAGCAGCCTGCAGAGGAAGGCAGTGTGCTCTTTTTTCCATAGCAAAATAATCCCATGCGGGGGGCAGAAATGCCCCTGCAGTGCCTCAGCCTCGGGGGTGCCTGTGTGGGGTGCCACAGGAAGGGGGGTCGCTTGGGTAGCAGGGGCTGCTCGGGACAGGCGGGTGTAGGATGAAGCAGGCAAGTGGTGGGGCTTGGGGGGGGGGCATTTGCTGCTGCAGTGATCCTGGCTGCTCTCCTGACACCCCAAATAAGTGTTTTGCCAGAAGAATGGCATTTTTCTAGAGGTGGAATTGCAGTGACTTGGGGGTGCCCTGGCTGTTCTGTTAGCCCTGGTGCACAGCGGGGATCCTGAACTTCTGATGCTGATGGGTGCTTTGTTTTGGGGAAGGCACCTGGGGGTTTCCCTGACATGCCCTGCTGCTGTCCTCCAGCACCCAGAGCTGGACGATTCCTCTGTTTTCTCACTTTCCCTTCCTCTGCCCCAAGAGGCACTAGTGATGCTCTGGCCAAGCAGTGGTTGGGGTCCCCAAATAGAGAATGAGGCTGGGGTCCCCAAATAGAGAATGAGGCTGGGGTCCCCAAATAGAGAATGAGGCTGGGGCCTGTTCCCCTGGTCAGGGCACAGCCAATTGCCAGGGGTTTAACATTTGAAGTCTCTTTGGTGGCACAGCTTCGCTAGGCTAAAAACATAAACAAGGCAAGTAATATAGTCAGTCTAACTGATAAGATATATAAAAAAACAAACAAGTGGTCAAACAGAAACTTTTTGTTCCTGTTAGTCTTACCAGCAGCTGGATTTTGTTCCATATCCTCCAGATTTCCACCTCTCACCCAGCAGTAATTTTCCTGGGGTTATAAAGGCGGTTGTTCTTAACTCTATACAAATACACTTCTGTCTTTCAAACTTTCACTTTTTAAAATATATTTAATGCAAAAGCACACTGAGTAATTTATTGCAGCTGTTTCTGTCCTGTCACCAGGGAGATACTGAAAGAAGAACAAGTCTGGCATTGCAAGAAGGTGGGAAGGCTGGGGGAGAATTGAAATGGGAGATGGAAAAGAACAGGCAGAGGGAGGACAAGAAGCCCCCTCTCTGTGTGTGTGTGTATAGACACATACATGTGTCTGTAACAGTCTGTTTGCATACATTTGCATACATAAATATGTACATATAAATACAGATCTATATGTATGACAAACCATCTCAGAGAGAGTTTATTTATTATTGCTGTTATTGGCAGGAACTTTTTCTTCCTTTGCCTGAATAGCAAGAAAAAAAACATCTATATTATTGTTTCATGCCATGTTGTACAAGATGCCAGTACACAGGTTAATGAAAAAAATGCATGAATTTGGATAGATATATAAAGGTCCCTTGGGTTTTCAGTCATAAATCTTTGTAGCTGGAAGGCAGAGCAGACATAAATAGGCCTGATATAACCAACTGTTTTACATACAAATGAATGTTTGCCTTTTATTTAGTTGACAATATTATTATTTCGAATCCAAAGAGAATATTAAATGAATTCTGTTATGTTGTCTCCATTAGAAGTGATCCTTGATCTCTGAATTGACTGTAGTGCTGGCTTTGGGCTCCATGCAGGGTTGTATAAAGCAAGGGGGTGTGCGCATGTATGTGCGTTATTTCATGTAATGGGGCAAGTGTCACTGAAATGCACTTGGTTCTTTACAGAAATTTGCCTTCCCCATAAAGCTCCACTGGGAGGTAGGAAAAAAGGAAATAAATTTGCTTGATAGCCCCATACTCGTAATTACGGGTTCTGTACAATGGACTTCTACTGAACCGACAGCAGTGGAGAGCTTATTTCTTTTTAAATATAAATTATTTCTTCTCTCACATTCCAGGCAATACGGTGCTGGTATATGCTGCCAGGTTGGCAGCACTGGGATCCACGTTTGCTTCTACCTGTGGGACATGCACAGGTAATAAATGCCTCCCCCTTCCTCTGCCTGGCAGCAGGAGGGCGTGCACAAGGGTGCACTAACACCAAAACGCCCCTCTGGTGCTCTTCCCACTGCAAGTGGAGACCGAGGCCGCTGGTTTATTGAACCCACCAACGTGGTGCCTTCATGCTCCAGCCTACTCAGTGTCAGACTGCAGGGGGGCCCTGGAAGGAAAAGACTCTGTGCTGTCAGTCCCAGCCTCATTCAGTCCCTAGAGTAAAAGAAGGATATAGTGTGGGTTTTCCCTGCAAACACCACCCAGTTCCTTGTAATTACTGGGCAGTATTATAAACATTAATAAAATAGTTGGTTTTTTCTCATTGTCCATTGACTGCAAACCTAGCAAAAAAGGACTTACTGCACTTACTGTGCAGTAAAATGTATCTGGAGTGAGCATGCAAAGGGCAAGGGAAGAGATGAGGCTTTTTGAGCATAACTAATTTCATGAAGAATAGCATTTACCAAGAATAGGGGAAAAGTGTTGGCCTGTTGGCTTTATACAGCTTGTTCTTTAAGCCATTCGTATGTCTTTGCATAAGCAATATTAAAATGACTCTAAACACTCTGAGGGTTTTTTTGGTAGCTCATTGTCCATTGCTATCAGTCTTTTTTTTAATTGCAGGGCACAGCATCTCTGTATGGCTTTTTGGGAGTTGGTGTTGGTCATTGCTGAACCCATTCTTTTGCTAATGAGAGGTCACAGCACACCTTGGATTTTTTGAAGTTGTTTAGTAAGGTCTGTGGCTCTAAGATCACCTCTGAATGCTTGAATATGTGATTTCCTTGCTGGGTTTGTGTTTTCGTGGTCACAAAATCCATAGTAGGTAGGAAAGTGTAATTATCTACACTCTACGGGCAGTGTATGGGGGCAAAGAAAAATTAGATGATTTGGTGAAGGTTGCACAGACAATCTGTAGCAAACCAAACAGCTGGGCCCAGTTCCCCCCCAGCCAGGACTCTGTTCACACACATGGGCCACCCTCCATCTATAGCAGTTTGTGCAATTTTAGTTTTCCACCATCTTTCTTTGGGTAGAGCGGACGGTACCACAGTACCAAAAGGTGCCTCTGCAAGCGTTTAAGCAGCCTGAGGGAAAATTTTAAATTGTAGAATATTGTTGGATGTGTGTATTGTGTGCTGAGGGTACTGCCCTGTAGAAAGGACCTTGGTCACCCTTCCAAGTTATTCCTTTGTTGTTGGGTAAAATCGAAAAATAGGCTGGGATGCCTGAGACACCTCAATCCCTTTCTTTTGGCCCCAGCTCTCTTGCTTTCGGCTGCTGAGGTGTGCTGGCTTCACTGCTGGCCCCAGCTCTGTGCAGCTCTTCGTGCTGTGCTGATGCCCAAAGGCAGATGAGTTGCGTGGCAAATGCCCTCCCAGGTGCGTTTGCATTTTTAGCACTGCCAGACACACTGTCCTGCCTTCCCTTCCTGAGCTGAGTTCCAGGCTATTTCTTGCCTCTTCAGGTGCACAAAGCATAACCCAGCTTAGTTTGCTACAGGTCTTTGGGGTCATCTTTGCCCTTGGCTCACCTAAGCCATGGAAATATTGTAGCTATTGAAATCTATATGAAGGGAAGTTTAATTTTAAAACAAAGCCTTCAAACAGAGCCAGCCAGCTCAGAGGATTGTACTTTCAAAAAAAAAAATTAGCATTTGAAAGCAAATCTCTCTGATTCTATATTAATCTGGGAAATTAAGATAAAAAAATAATTATGGAGCACTGCAGTATTTTTATTCTGTCAGACTTGAGAAGCTGAAGTCCAAAAGTGGAGAGTGCTCCTGAATCTAAAAATCCTGATACTTTTAAATTTTTATCTGAGTTCTCCCTCCATTCTTGGACAGAGTTGATCCAGACATGGGGGGGAAGCGGGGGCCTTGGCCGCCCTGTCCCTGCGCAGGCAGCTGAGCAGGTCTAGTCCTGGGCTGGGTGCCCTGCTAAACTGTGGGAGATTTTCTTTTCCTATTTCATGGGGATGCGGGAGCAGAGGGGTGGTGGTGAAGTGTGGGGTCTGCCTTGGTGCGTGGGGAGGTGCCATCTGCCAGTGTGGCTTTGAACAAGCCACGAGACACTTGGACTGCTGGCCTTGTGCGTGGTTTCCCTGCTCAGATTGGCTTTGCATCAGTGTGAGGGGTTATAGGCTGGTGATAAGAGCTGGCAGGAGAAGAGGACGGGGAAAAGGCTTCTGACAAATACGCATATCCTTGAACTACAAACGAAATAACAAGGAATAATGTGCACCCTTTGCTTCTGTTGCTGGATCCTCTTACTGCCTCTGTGCCACAGTGAGATTTGTTGCAAAGCCAAAGTTTCCTTTGAATAATTGTATTTAAAAGAGGTCCGATCAGCATGGGGGTGGTGGGTATCTGGCCCCACAGACGGAGCCAGGCAGAGCAGTGCTGATCTGCTCCGGGGCCGGCTGCTGCTGCTCTACAACAAAGCATAGGCTGGGTAATCATGGCAGTGTGCAGCAGATAAATGTCTTGGAAATTATTTTTGGAGTGAATTATAATTAAAAATAACTGCAGGACAGAGCAAGCACAAAATACAGGGAAAAGATGCAGATGCATTTGCAAGTCTTTTTTTTCCTGTTGTGTTTTCAAATACTGCTGAACTGGAAATGTTTGGGCAGCTGAGGGTGTTATCCGTTAGCTGGTGAGGGCAGAGAGACGATGAGAGCTGGCACAACTCGATGGGGCTCGTGGATGGGAGGATGCCCTCCTGCATGCGTAGTGAAGCTCTTTATAGCAGTCATGTTAAGAACATCTTTAGTGTCCAGCTTCCACCTCCATCACTATCAACCCAAAAGTATTTCCTAGCATTAATGAGACCTGGTATGGATAGGAGTGAAGGCCAGGAGTGCCTCAGACTGCCCGGCTTTTTGCCTTGCTGTTAAAAGTAACTGCGGACCACTGGGTTTGCAGTCACTTGCTGTGGGTGTCCCAGCACCAGTTTATAAGTTTTTCTGCCATTGTGGCAGAGATCCATTCATATCTCTGACCCTCTTCCTCCAGGTCTGCTGTGCCATGGACCTGCATGCTTCTGGGCATTACTCTGCTAGCTTCTCAGGATCTTGAAAACTCATATTTATCTGCTTCTGGAAATGTTGCAGAACAGCTTTGTTCAGCATGTTGTAAAGGGCTAGTGCTAACAGCTAATACTCTGTGTTCCTTGTTTAATTTGTCAGCCATAAATAAAAAAACCAACCCCAACAGTGGACAACACTGGCTTTGTGGCATGTTTGCTAATGTGGGAAGTAATTATTCACATGACTTCTGTTCACAGCTCCAAAACCAAAGGGAAAGAAGGAAAAGCCCTGCAAGCTTTGCAGAAGCAGTTAGCAATTTGCACTGAGGGCTGTTAGGGAGCTTTGGCTCCTTTCCTGGGAAATGCTTCTGTGAGCCCCTAATCAGTGCAAGCTTCCCTACAACGTGCTGTGTGGCTAACTGCAACTTAACTTATTCCTCTTTTTTTTTTGCCTTTAATGTGCTACAGATGAATAGAGATGCAAGTCTGTGTAATGAACACAACTGCAATCTGTTTATACAGCAAATAAGAGTAATATTTTTCTTGTATAATGCCCTGTAGCCTGGTGAAAGCTTCATTGAGCAGGGTGCTCAGGGACTTGGTATTCTGGCTTTGTATCTTCTACGGATGCTATTTCTGTGTCTGTCGTGACCCTGGCGTGGTTTCAAGTCCTGGGTTTCTTGCAGATTTCTCACAGCAAATTTCCTTTGGTGCCTAAATACCAGCTCCTGGGCATGCTGAGAAAAGTCTGAATGCTGCTGGTGCAGAGCAGCTGGCAATTAAGACATCAGGGTCTGTGAAAGGGCTGTTGTCACTCAGCATATTGGCTGATAGGAAGTACTGATTTAAGCTTTTCTGTATCACCTACTCCCTGCCACTTGCTTGGTTTTTGTGGTTTAAAAAAAACCCCAAACAAAACCAAAACACCCACAAAACAAGAAAAATCCCACCTCACTGACACCTTTCTCTGGTGTCCAGCCCCAAGGGAGGGCTGAGCTGTGGCCAGTGGGGGGGAGGAGGGGATGGGGATGAGTTGTGCCTGGATTGTCCCCAACTGCTGGGCATTATAAAGCCAGAGCTCAGTTTTAGCCCAGGACCCTCATGCAGAGGGAGCTTCAGCATCAAAGTTGGGGCTTTAGCCCCCAGTTGACAGTCAGGCATGGAAACATTATCCTTTTGCTTTTGATCTCAAGATAGTGATTCAAATTTCTTCCTTTATGTGCTGCAGAGGTTCCAGGTCTGTTCCTTACCCCATGCTACAGGAGAGCTGCCTTACACTGTGCTTCCCACCACTGTGTGAATAGGAGCAGAGACCAAAATGCTGCTGCAGCTGTCTTGGGCATGTGTGTGGGTTATTTGCACGTGACCCATATGGAGCAGGCAAACATACCTACCTGTTTCCACCAAAGGAGGTAAATGCTGCTCATGCACATCATCATGTGTACGTGGGGGGAGTGGGGAAATAGGTCTAGCAGTTAGAGCTCTGAGGAGGATTGCTGAAATGACTTTGCATGCAGAAACCTTGTATTTAGATGTACAGGGGCTGCTGTATTTGTGTTATGAAAATGTAGCAGTGATTCAGATGTACAGTTGGTTAATTGGAGGTCTCCCTTTAGGGAGTGGCAATCAGAGCCTGTCTTTGACACTTAGATGCAAGGTAGATCTTGTGATCCTGCCCAGAAATGGGGACAAATTTTCCTGCAAGCTTCAGAAAGATCAGTGCTTCTTTTAATGAATGTTTTCTCTAGAAATTGGCCTCAGTTGCAGGGGGACTCTTCATCCTGCAGACACACTGTTAATCCTTCACAGGCTGGAAGAGCCCATAAATCATGGTTTGGTAGCACTTACATGAGCCAGGCTCGACATTGGCATGAGACTTGTGGATGGGGCTTGTGCTGGGAGATTGCTGGCGTTTCGGAGGAGGGTGGGACCTCAAGTGCAGCTCATCCTCTACTGAAGGGTCAGAACTTGTTCACCTCTGAACAAGTCAGCAGCCTTGCTGCTGATGTGGGATAGTTGGGGATTGTCCTTGCTCCAAAGGTGGTGGATGTAAGCAAATTCAGAAAATAGAAAATGTTCAGAAAATAGAAAATGCTTCACAATACATTAATTTAGTCTTTGGAAGGGAGGAAAGAAACCCCCTGTATACTTATGGGCTTTTCTCTGGCAGCTGCTCTTCTGCATTGGATATGGGAACCTGAGTGATCTCCCTTGAGAAAACCCACTGGGGAGCACCCCTTCCTCATCCAGCCCTGACCCTCACCTTGTTTAGGGGAGGTAGATGGAGACCCAGAGCTCTGCTCTGGGCTGGGCTGCCCTGCCACAAGCAGAGGCAGCATAAGCTGGCAGTGGCAATAGGCAACACTGGCTCCTGGCTTCCAGCTGCGTAAAGGGATTGCGGCATTTTCAGCCGATGCTCTCTCAAATTGAGCAAGTGATGTGAGTGTTAAACACCTTGGCTAGAGCATATGAGGTGTTGGCAGCTGTGAAACGTAGACTGAGCAGAGATAATAGCGTGTATTAAGTGAAATGCATACTCTTCCTGTATCTAACAGGCTGATATAAACATTAGTTTGCTGATGTGTGTCCTTTGGTATAATCTTCATTAAAAAGTGAACTCTGCTGTTCTTCCAGTAGAACTGGAGGTTTCCTTGTTTTCATTTCTTTATCCTGAGGCTTTCTACATCTCGTCTCATCTGCACAGAAGAGGTTGGTAAATACTTCAGATGAAAAAACAGCCAGTTGGTAACACTCATTTATTGATGTTTTCTGCACTGTCCGCCCAAGATGGGTGGTCTCTGAGGCTGGGGGCAGAAGATGAGTTCCCTGTTTGATGGATTAAAATGAGAACATCTTCTAAGATAAATTCCTCCTCTTGTTGCTCACTTGTTCATTTCCAAACAGTGCTTTGTTGCTTCATGGGGTGTGTTATTTCTGCTTTTTCCATCTCAAGGAGGACTCGGATTCTTCCTACTTTCTTTCTAGGGACAAGCTTGGCCTCAAAGGTAGCAAGGGACTCCTCTCCTTCTCTGCTCACCCTGAGCTGCTCCTGTGTTCAGCAGGGCCAAACTGCAGCTGGTGGGAGAAGGGGAGGGGAAACCCATCTTTACATATGTTTGAAGGTTAGAAATATCAAGGATGGAGAAGGTCATGAAAAATGTATGTCCCTCATGTGTGGGCTGGCCTACATCTCCCACCAAATGACTCTGCCTCCTGGTCAATGCTTTGAACAGGTAGCCTGTGTTTTGAGTTGTTTTTCTATTTCTTTTCCTCTTCTACCTGTGTGAATTGATTTGGGTGATCTCTCCTGTGTGCTGCGTAGCATCCCTTTGAGGTGGTACTGGGGATGGATGCACTGTCTTCATAGCATCAGTGCAGTGATATCTGGAGCATGGCCACTGGGGTGCAGAGCCCCGGTGTCCCCCCATGTACAGTGGAGCATGCTTTTCATGAGTTCAGTGCTACTGAGCTCTGGTGAGAAGAGCATGACATGTGAATCTGTGTTGGTGGTACTGGAGCTTTCTCATGTGGGCACCAAGCCCAAAGGGTTCCTCTCACTGCTGTGGGCACAGGGGCTGAATAAATTGTAGGGGAGGGAACACTAAAATGATCATAAATGAATTTTTTTCTCTAGGCAATACTGGTCCCCAAGCTAGGTGACATTAATGGTGGTGCATCACCCCAGGGGGCTGCCAAAACTGCAGAATGGTGTATTTTTGTATGTGTCGGTACATGGACTTTTTGTAAATATAATCACATGAAAAAGAAAGAGCACTGGTGAGGAGACTGCTCCCACACCTCTGTATTTTGTATCTACTGCCTGCATCTACCTGCTCGTATTGTGCATCTCAAATACTGTCCCTTCCATCATTTATCTCATTTTTCATGCTTTTCCCAACATACCCCATTTTGCCCTTTGGAAGAAATTGCCTCCCTACACATCTGAGGTACTGGATTGCGCTTGCAAGGAGGGATGTGCACAGACAGGATCACCAATAAATTAAGTTAGAAGGGCCCTTTGGGGGTCCAGGTGGTCCCTGGCTGCTCAGGACCCAGGACATGCATGTTGTGGCTATCCTGCTTGTAGGCTTCTCCTGAGCTCCCTGATGTCTCTACTTTAGTTGGTGTTCCACAGAAGGGCGCTAATAAGTAATTACTCATGTCCAAATCAATTTGCTGTCCTGTCTGCTTCGTTTTCTCTTTGGAGATGATATCAGCATTGATTCCTGAAGTCACCCTTCACGTCTCCAGTACTGTGCACAGGCATACACTTTCAGTGACTTCTGAACAAGGTCTGAAGGAAGACAACTTCTTTCAATGAAACTTGTTTGCTACGTTTTGTAGCAATTGAAATACCTTGATGTGGGAGCAAATTATTTTTCTGGCAGATCTCAATGATCTGGCAAAAGGCAATCAGAATTTAACACTGTTGCTTAAAGGCAGCAACAGGCTGGTGTAATAACAAAAGCAGGGTGCAGAACAGGGATTGCTGTCTGGTTTCCACTGCTCTGGAAAATTGGATTCTAGTGAGTGGTCCAGCTGACTGGAGATCTCTGGAGAAAAACCTGGGATTTTGCAGAAAACATTAGTGATTTGTCATTCTTCCTGGTCCAAGGCTACAATAACGCACCAATAATTGTTGGGATTTTTGGAGGAAAGCAAAGCTCTTGCTCCTTGTCATGCCCAAGAGGTGCTATGACTTCTTCTGTTTAGCTGTCGAAGCACAGGACTGTGACCCTGGGAGCACCTGTAGCTGTCCGGGCACGTGTCGTCTTGCCCTGCTCATGGCCTCTGGGCTACGTGCTCCAGAAACGGGGATCCAGCGATGGGCAAGCACGGGGTGGTCCTGCTGCATTAGAAATGAAACCTCTCCAACCTCCACACACAGACACAAGACTTTTTGTTACATTTAAAGTGCAAAATGCGAGATCGCCATCCAAGCTCGCTGCTGGCTGGGGGTAAAGGGCTGCCTGGTCGTCAACATTCGTCCACCCTCACCTTCTCACTCCCGTGGGATGCAGGAGAAACAAGGTGTGCAGAGATCAAGGCAGTGCTCTCTGAAGCGTTGTACTGTGCGGGGTGAGGAACTGAATCTCTTATTTTCATATATTAAAGTTTCAGGAGCTTTTGCACCTATGCGCCTTCTCTTGGCCTAGGTGTGGCTGCCCTGGCTGATGTGGTGGATGAACACTCAATATGTCCAGCTGTGGGTGTTAATTTTCTTTTCGTGAGAGCCCTTATATATGTTCTGCCTGCAAAGGAATCTTTACAGGAGATGTGGCAATGAAAATAGATGACTTTAAAGTAATCACATTTTTTTAAACTAGAAAATTAAATGTAAAATTCTGACCATCTATATTAAGATCTCTAATATATTTAAATAACTTATATTAAAGGAAAATACTAAAGCAACATGTTTACTGCTGAAGATTTCTGATGCATCAAACCACTTTGATAGATGTAACCTGGCTAAACACCTGCAGTGGGCCTTGCTGAAGGGATGTCTTGACTTTCAAATCAGGTATCTTCAGGAGTTACAGAAAGAATAACTTTTTTATAACAGTTTTATCCAGTAGTAGAGCTCAAAAATAAATTAATTCAAATTTTGTAACAAACACAACTCAGGAAAGTGGTTTTCCTTCTGCAACCTCTGAATAAAAATCAGGTGCAAGAAGATAATATCTATTATATCTACCATCTTGAAGATTTTGGCCCCAATTATTGGTAACAATCAGTTCAATTTTATTGACTGCATATAATTCTTCTTTTGTATAGTAGATCAGATTTAAATGCAAAGCATGTTTTAAGAAAAATATTTTTATTACCTAGCACACATGAAGAACTTGTAATTGGTAGAAAGCTATTTGAAATGCTGATTTGTGCATTTTCATTCAGTTCCAGTTATTGTCCAAATAGAGTTTCACACAAGTGAAAAATAAACTATCATTTAGTAAATAGTAAAGGCATCACTTACCACTGTTTAACATGGCAAAAAATTGGAAAAATTCAGACTCTGAATGAGTGTAGGTATCTGTATTTGCTTAAATGCACACAGATGAAGCAGTGAATTGAATGTAAAAGCTAGATTTAATTGCAGTTCATGTTTTAATGATTTCCCACCAATGCGCGAATGAACCTCTCTGCTCAAGATTCATTCAAAAGTACAAATGGAAATAGGATTGAGACCAGTGATGCTTGCTGATTTGCAACACTTTCCTGTAAATCAACACATCCCTGCTAGGGAGGGAATAAAAGACCTCTCCATTATTGGTGCAAACCAGTGGCTCTGGCCACAGTGCCTCTCTGCGGGTCTGCAGGGGATGGATCTTGGAGTCTGCTGTGGTCCCTGGTATGGAGAGCTGAAACTGCCATGCATTCTCCAGTTCCAGGACAGAAAAGAAGGGCAAACAGTGAGAAACAGTAACTAATCAAACAGGGCATGATAGATTGCTGTTAGAGTAAAAACCTGCCCACACTGATAATAAACATTGCAGCTGCTTCCAAAAATTACTCCCCAGGGCAACCTGTTCAGACTCTAGATGCAGAGGAAAAATAACTGTGCCCAGCAGAGCCAGGCCATTCAGTAATACAAAACAAAAAAAACCAACCCCCAAACCACATCAACAGGGAAAAAACACTGTGGGAGAGTGGCATCAGTGTCTCTTGTGGCTTTTGTCAAGGGTGTTGTGCTGAAGTGACCCCAAGTCACTGAGATGGGACCGTCCACCTGGGTTTGAGCCTCAGCAACTGTACCTGGCTTCAGTCTTGCTCCTTCCTCATGCCCTTGTCTTGTCTGTTGTGACCCAAAAGGGTAGTCAGGCATTGGAACAGGCTGCCCGGGGAAGTGGTTGAGTCCCCATCCCTGGAGGTATTTAAAAGATGGGTAGACGTGGTGCTTGAGGACATGGTTTAGTGGGGGACTTGGCAGTGATAGGTTAACAGTTGGACTTGATTATCTTAAGGGCCTTTTCCAACCTTAATGATTCTATGATCTTCAGGTTATGTTTGGCCAGAAGTTTCTATGTAGGTACGTAACTGGAAGGAGGAAAGAAGCTAAGAGCTGCTCTAGCACTTTTTGTGTGGTTCTTGTATCCCTGTGTTTGGGGATGGCCTTGCTGATTCTTATTCTGCTTGTGGCTCCCTGCATCATCTGAGGCTTCTCAGGTGGTGCCCATGTGCCTTGGTTTCCCAAGTCTAAATTTGGTATAGCACTGATTAGTCTTGCTGGAGGGCTGGGAAGCTGAAGGTGCTTAGGGTGAGAGGGGATGTGTTAGGCTTTGTAATGTTCCATGGATGTAGAGCTTTACCTGCTCTCCAGGTATAGCTGTTGGGAACAGTTGCTCTTAAAGGAAGAAAAAATCCCTTCCTCAGCCCCCTTCTCAATTAGAGGAAACATCCTTTTGGAGACCTCTCTTCAGCATCAAGGTTAAGAAACAGGATTATGTCTGCCCTCCTGTCCTCCCATTGCCTCTCCTTCCTACAGAAAAGGATCTGGGGTCTTTTGGTCCTCATGCTCCAAAACAGCAAGAGAAATGCAAAATTGGTCTTGCTCTCACCTGCCTCCCTCCCTCTTCAGGAATTGTTTCTGGAGGCTCCTCCTTCTGCCTTAACAGCTTAACTCTAGTAAAATTATATCCCCAAAACCTGGTTCCCATGAAATGCTATGCTTAATAAAATGTGTTGCACATTAATAATTTAGGTACTTGTGACAACATGTAAAACTGTTAAAAATATTGTAAACTTGGCCCGGTGTTCTTAATTAAAAATGGATGCAATGGCAAAGTATGGTAGGTGTTAACTGTTTTTCAGATTTTCCTTGTCTTTAAAGGAGGGACCATCAATTTTAAAACATTGTAAAAAGTGTGGCAAGATTGTACTATTTTAAATATATCTGATATATTGTCCCGTATATTTAAATTATTAATATGCAATGCAGCCAACAGGAGTCTAAATTCTACCCAGTACAAACTCTAGGCGATCATTATAAGAGGAACTTGGTAAGCTATGGGGGAATGGAGATAAGCCTCAGCAGTGAAGTAATCTCCTTCTCTGGGCTTGAGTCTCCTCTGCCTTGCTCCATATGGAGCCATTTACACCTGCGCTAAGTGGGGATAAAATGCTGCCAATCTGAATTCTTCACTGCCTTGCCCTCGAGGTTGCATTTTACATCTGTTTTGCATTTGCAGAGCCAGATTGCAGTCTTATCTCTACTGTTGTAGCCTGGGCATTACAGCAGGGAAGTCAGGTCCGTTGTTTGAGATTTGTGACAGGGTGGCTGAGAGCAGAAACTGGAGCGTTTTTAGCATGGGAAGAGAAAATCAACCACACGTGCCTGGAATCAGTGACTTGTTGAATGCAAAGCTGGGAGTAGCTCTGATGGGATGGAAAGGTTGGGAAAGAGAAGTATGAATTAAATAGAAGTAAGCAGAGATATAGGCCAAAACCATAGACTTGCTATCAGGCTTTGGGTCAGAAAGAGCACAATGACAATGGAAATCTGGAGAAACCCCAAGTACTTGCTGTGCATTAGCAGTTACTCAGCTAAAATTTTGTTTTCAGGGCAATACTTGTCCTAAGGTCATGGATGAAGGAGGTTCTGCTGATGTGGATAAGAAATCTGGGGACCTTGGGCAATGCAATATAAAGGTATGGCCCATGTTTCCCAGGACGTGCATCTCCCTGGGGGGTATCAGCAGAAGGCAAAGGGGTTAACAAAGCCCCAATATTTTTCACTCATACACAGGACCAAAATAAATTGATTCATTTTTTGTGCTTACTCCAGACTGTGCCCTACTGCTGAGGCTCTGCCTTTGTTTTGGGACAAAAGAGATGAAATGAATAGGCAGTTAAAATTTCTCAAGGTTTTTATTTAAGGATTGCCTACAGGCTCAGGAGGGCATCATCTCTGCTTTACCTGCATCTCTCTGGGAGTCCTGGCTTAGGGAAAATCTTATTTTAAGTAAATAAAATTGGTGTGGGGTCTGGGGTGAGAAGAGGATGTATCATGAAGTCTCTGAATATAAGCAAAATGCTCTGTCCTGGGAATTGCACTTTGTTTGTAAGAACCTACAGACTGGGAGGTCAAAAAAAAAGAGCATTAATTCAGTTTAGTTTTGCATGCTGTTCCTGGCAGTGCTGTCTTCAGAGTCTGACTGCAGGGCTTAGTGCACCTGGCCAGCTGATTAATATTTCCTCATGGGGAGAATTTATTCCTGGCCTGACATAAGTGGGTGATTGGTTTATGCCTTTGATCCTGAAGATTTACAGCACTGTGCCATTAGGGAAACTGTGCATCTGTGTTTGTTCAGGGCTGGTTGGATCCTGCTCTTGTCCGGAGGAGCAGGAGGATCCCAGTTTCCTCCCATCCCTTTTCTCTGCTCCTTTTAATTTTCCTTTGAGGGGTGCTTCATGCGCTCTCCCCTTGGCTAACCCAGCCGTGTAAGTGCTCCTGGCTCCTGTGTTGTATCAACATTCTCTTTATTCCTCTGAGGGCACAATCTGTAGGTGATATTTTAGAGAAATCAATGTGAAGCAAAAACTGGCAGCTTTGGCTCTGCATGAAAATGACAAATGCCTCATTATTGGCCCAAAGATTATTTTTTTGGGGGGAGGATGGTGGTGCTGGAAAATGTCAATGTTCTGTTTTTCTTTTTAAATGGGCTGAGGTTATGGTGACTGTTATGGAGTGTATTTTATTTTCCATTTAGTACCATCTTCATTAGACACCAGAATGAATCTCTCCATGCGGCAGAGTACATCATGAAGAATTAATCGTCCTGTTCATAGAGGCAGTATTTTCACAAGTCACTAATAGTGATGAGTGTAATTCTTCCTCACAAGATTTTTTTGGAAAAAAAATAAAAACTGATAAAGAATAATAAAAAAAGAGACAAAAACATCCTCCTAATGTGTAGTGTATGATGTGCATCTTGCTGGGCAGCCAGACAGGCAGTTGGGTGCAGGGAAGAGGAGCTCAGGATGGCTCCACCTGCCCACCCACCCCTCCGAGCAGGGCATTTTAAGAGAGATTTTTTGCCTGAGGTCAGTTTGCCTGACCTTTCCTCAAAACTTCAGTGATGGATGTTATGCTTTCTGGACAGTCAGTTCTAGTGCTTTGCTAACCTTAAAATTCAACAGGTTTTTTTGACGCTGACCCTAAATGTGCATTGCTGTAATTCAAACATGTTCATTATCACTTTATCTGTAGCAGATATGGAGAATGATCTGCCTGTCTCTTTCTGAGGCCACATTGCTCTAACTAGAGGATTTCTGTTCTTTTCCCTCTACAATGTCTCTTCTTTAAACTGAACACCAACTTCTTCATCTTTCCTCACAGTTGCCCCTTCTTGGTTTCCCAATCCATCCACATCCTTCCCAGATGGCAGGGCCTCGGCGGGCAGCCTGCAGGTACCAGAAAGCCTCACTGCTGCCCCATGTCTCGCCCTACCTCGCTTTCCTTGCCCTTGGCCCCGGTTTGGCTCAGGATGGTCCTCAGCTGATGGCTGCTTGCTGGGTCTTTCCTACCTAACTGTAAGTCTCAGTGCAGGTCCTCTTTGACCTCTACAGCCTGCTTTTCCCACGGAGCACTTCTTTTGTTTGACAAGACTGGTTCAAGTGTCCACTGTCTCCCGTTTGCTTGCAGTGCTGCCTCAGCTGATGTTGTCTCGAAACTTATTGTTTCGCCCAGGTCAGATAGTGTAAGTAGTGGATAACGGTGGCCCAGGAGAAATCCTCACCCAAGGCATACTGGTGTGTTCCTCCAGTTTGACAGAAAGTCATTGAAAACTGCTTTGAGTGTGTTTTTCACCTCATGCATAACCACCTTAACAATTTCATCTAATCTTACTTCTGTGGCTTGCTTAAGACAATGTCATGTAAGATGGTGTCAAAACCCTTGCTGAGGTTGTCGTATGCAACAACGACCACCTCTCCCTCTCCATGAGTCCTGCTGCCCTGTCACAGAAAAATATTAGATTGGTTTGACATGGTTTGTTCTTGACAAATCCATGTTGGCTGTTCCTCACTGCCTTGTTATCTTTTAGGTGCTTAGAAAGTGTTTGTTTGATTTGTTGCAATATTTTTTCTGGGAATTGAAGTTAAGCTGACTGGCCTGTAATTCCCTGCTATGTTTGCTGTTCTCTGCTCTTCTGGGACTCGCCACAGTCCCTGAGTTTTCAAAGATAAGCGCTAACAGCCTTCAGATTGCCTCCACCACTTCTAAGTACCTGGCAGTGCATCTCAGCAGACCCAGCTGATTTGAAAACATGTAATTTATATAAATATCTTCTGGACTATTGCTTCCTCCTTGTAGTCTGAATTCTTACCTTTTTGTCACAAGTAACAATTGAAATATCTATACAAATGAATTCTTCATTTTTAGTAGTGAAGCATTACCCTCTGCAATGATGGTTGGTAACTGAGCTGTGCTGAGTAATGGAGGAACTCTTCTCCTGGTCGTTGACTTATTACTAATTTGACTTTTTAAAATTGACATTTTTTTCTTATTATTCAGGTTCCTTACAAGCACTACAGCAGTATATAACTTGAACTAATTTTTTTAATTCCTAACTGCATGTCCTACTCATTTGCACAGTCCATAGCCATTTGATTCTGTTTCTACAACCTACATGCCTCTGTCTGGTCTGTGGTCCAGGACGTGGTCCTCACCAGCTGCTTTTCCAGAGTTTATTTGGTGTCTTCAGTTTTTTTTTTTAAGATTCAAAGGCAAGTGGGTCTAGGGTAAGAAAATTTTTATGCTGGAGATCGTAGAAATTCCCTAATGTGCCATATCATCTCTGCTGTGCCCTGGGAGGCTCCAGCAGCTGATGGCTGGGGTGGGCACCCTGTGTTATCCCACCAGTCACAATACCTCCTGGACAGGGCCACAGCAGCAAATGTGCTGCCATTCTCGAATACCTTAACTTTCCAGGCGAAAACATGTCTTTAAAATAGACTGGAAGAATTTTTACTTCAGAACTCTGACACTTTAAATTTACTTTTATCTTTGTCTTGTTTTACCATCATTTTGTGACACCATGTTAATAGTGAGAACAGATTTCACTGATAATGGTATACTATGACAACCTGTTAAACAAATCACACTGATGTTTTTCTTACTTATATTAAAGGATGGCTGGGATTTGGCTTGCTGAATGAAACATCAGATTTTTCCTGTGTTTCAAAGTGCTTCCCATCTAGTTTGCAATGAAATGGTTTGACAGTTTTCAAGTAGGCAACACTTTGATCTATGTGTCAACTTGCTTCAACGCGCTTCATTGGAACAAACGGGAGATGGTTTGTTTTAGAGAAGTATTTGGTATCTGTTGTCCCTGATATTTTTTAAAGAAAAAGCCAAGAGTGTTTCAACTCGTACATTCCACTATGGTAGAACTTGCCAGTCATAGCAACATGTGTTATAAGTTATAGTGGACTTGTCATAAAAAGAAAAAAACCAAGCCCACCAAAGCTGTATGATGGAATCGTAACTAAAATTTCACAATACTGAAATGAAATTCTTAATGGAAAATTTGAGACAAGATGATGTCATGTCATTTCGTAATATCTTAATGGCAATTGACAGAAAGGAGCATTTTTCAAATAACTTCAGTTTCAAGGGTATTTGGATGAAAACCAAAAATGAACAAACAAAAGGTTCTTGCCCCCACTGTGAGATGGATGTGTGACCCCTGAGAGGCTACATGGGTGCTAAGCATTGGGTCATGTTGGGAAATGCCTCTTCCCATGAATCATTTAGTCTTCTGCTTTATATGCTTGCAGGAAGAGCCCCTTTCTCTCTGTAGGAGCCTTGCTGCTGAATCCAAGGCATGGCAGAGCCAGGTAGCTCTTCACCTGTAGGAGCACTTTCCCTTGGGGCAAAAGCAAGAGAAAGCTCAGAGCACTGACCTTGCTGTCCTGTGTGTGACAGCACTGTCGTTTCTACCTCTACGGCTGGCAAGGCAGCTCCATTTCTTTTGCCTAAGTGTAAATATTGACTGAAACCTCCTCTCTGAGAGGAAACCCAGCCTCTGAAATGCTGCTGCTTGTTGCCTCCTGGGATCACTCAATGGTTTTCTCTTCTTGGGGGAAGCTTTGAGGGCTTGGCCTCTCTGCTCGGCTGAGATTTGGTGGCACTGAGACTGTGGGGAAAGAGCAGCAGAGAAAGGTGGCCAAGTTGGGGTGTGTTGCCCACCTGGGTCCCTCCTGACTGCACCATAATTGGTGGTGATCTGGCTTGTCCAAGGAGAGACACCTGGAAGGGAAGCTGAGTGAACATAACATCCCAAAATAAAGGAAAACTGCCCCACACTCTAGTTTTATGTCATAGTAACAAAAAACCCAAAACAAACCCTTTTATGTTCTATAAAGGATGATGATCCGGTAAATAACTAGTACTGTATCAACATGTTCCTACAAGACTGACTAAAAAGAGGAGTACCACAGACTGATTCTTTACTTCTACTTTTTGCAGTTCTTGTGCTTTGCAGAAATCCACTGGATCCATGCCATCTCTGCCCCAGCCTGATCGCTTGTGCCATGCAGCAGGTTTGGACCTCATCTGAATGTTTCTTTGCAAAAGACTTCTGTTGGAAGATGGTAGTTTGATTAAATTGTATGTTTCTGCATGTACAGCATGCAGAAATGGTATTGATTTGACAGTTAACTTTGCAGGGGGAAAAAAGAAAAGCAGCATTTTGGAAACTGACTGGATTCAAATGACAGGTTTTGATATTTTTAGTTTGAAATAATGCTTTAATTCAAAATACAGAGAAGGCAGAGGGAGGAGAAATCAAGAGCCAAAACTGGAGAAACATATCAGTTGATGAGATTTTTTTTTATTCCCTTTGGAAAGGTATTTCATAATTTAACAAAGGGAAAAAAAAAGATTTTTGCATTTCTACTCAGGACAAAAAAATAGCCCAAGTCTCTCTGTGACCAGCCCTATGCAGAATGTCTACCAAGAGCGAAAGAGCTGCAGCTATGAAGAAAGGGCTATTTCTGCAGTGTAAAGCCTTCCTTCCCTTTACTTTTCATCCAATCCAATGAATCCAATCATGGAGAATGTTTATTTTGAAAAGTCATCAAGATAGTCAGAGCTGCGGTGACCTGGTGGCTGTTATTGAGATCTCAAACAGCCACCTTCAGTCTGAAGTCTGACAGCCTGCTGTTGTGCTGCCGGGAGGATTACAACTAGTGCAAAAGTCTTCAGCTTTTAAGGCTCGGCACGTAGTGAGGTATTCTGGGGCTTGGAAGGGAACAGAGATATAGTAATGAGTGTGTGCATGAGCGTTTGTCTCATGAGTACCTGCTAAAGCCAGCATCAAGCTGATAGGCATGCGCGTGTTTAAGTTATGCAGGATTTGAAAGGTTTGGGTCTAAGCACTACTGCTGATAGGTCTCTGCAGGGCTCAGTCTAAGCTTGTAGGTTGGCTGGCACTGTAAGCAAAATAATAATGAATACAATTATGAGTAATTTCCAGCTTGTTCATAGTCAGAAGCCAAGCTGAATATTGAAAGAATGCTTATTTCCTTGATGCAGCGATGTCCTGTTCAGAATTGGGCAAATAGCACAGAGTTTTCCATTCGTATTCCAGCCGGTGTCTTAAAACAATTTCTCTCATCTCTGCTCTGACCTTTGATGGATAGAGCACTCCTATTAATACTGATGCTCTTGGTGCCACGAGGCTTCCTCCGAGCGGGGCTGCTTTGTGCTGAACAGGGCACAAGGGAGCAAATAGCAATGCCTCCCCCTTCTCAGCAGACAGGATGCAATGGGGAGCTGCCACCCTCAATTACGAGATGGCTCTTGTGATAGTGCAGGCTCTACCTGCAATTTGCCCACAAGAAAATGCAAAACCCTGAATGCACCGCTGCTTTGAGATGGGGCTGGGGGCTCTGGGAATAGAGTTGATAATGGCCTGCTAGATGGGGCAAATCCTGGACAATTCCTGGGAATGGAGAGGAGAGGGGCTCCTCTGGGTCCTGTGGGGCAGTACCTGCTAGAGCACACAGCTGCAAATCCTTTCTTATACAGCAAGAAAAGTCTCCCCTTCTGACAGGGGAGATGAGAAGCCCTGAACACCTGCAGCAGCAGGAGGTCAGGGCACATCAATACAGGGCCTGCAGCTGAGACTGCAGGGCAGAACTGCAATTTGCTGAACAAACAGTGCTTGGGCATGTTTGATATGTAACTGGGGGATACTGAAATGCTGGCAGGCAGGTTTGCACTTTATACCCTTCTCCACTGCCCTGCCAGCATGTGATGAATTAAGTCCTTTTGGTCTTGAGAAAAATGCAGTGGGATCTTTGGTGAGAGTATCCTGTCTCTAAAGGCTTTTGTTTGCTATAAATCCCCAAAGATAATTAATATCCCTAATTCTTACCTTTGAAAGTCTATTGCTAAAGCCCTGAAGTAGGAAATATATATGCACATAAAGAGCTTCACACACAGGAGGACTCACCTCCACCTCAAGAGTGTTACTCACACTTTCAACATTCGTCCCTGACAAACTTGCTGCATTGAGACATAAAACTCAGGCAAGGGGAAGGCTTTGCTCAGGTTGCTTCTGTAGGCAGCTGCAGGCAAACTTGAGGGGTGCGTGGGCACAGGGGCTGCTGCTGCAGGGCATGGGCTGATGTTGATATCCAGCTGCGTTTCCCAGGGCAGATTCCCACCCCGATGCCTTTGGCTTGGTGAAAGGAACCGTTGTGGTTTAACACCAGTCAGCAACTAAGCACCACCCAGCTGCTCACTCACTCCCCCCGGTGGGATGGGGGAGAGAATCAGAAGAGTAAAAGGGAGAAAACTCGTGTGTTGAGATAAAAACAGTTTAATAGGTAAAGCAAAAGCTGTGCACACAAGCAGAGCAAAGCAAGGAATTCATTCACTACTCCCCATGGGCAGGCAGGTGTGCAGCCATCCCCAGGAAAGCAGGGCTCCATCACGCGTGATGGTTACTTGGAAAGACAAACGCCATCACTCTGAATGTCCTTCTCTTCCTTCTTCCCCCAGTTTCTATACTGGGCACGACGCCATACGGTATGGCATAGCCCTTTGGCCAGTCTGGGCCAGCTGTCCTGGCTGTGCTCCCTCCCAGCTTCTTGTGCATTTGGCAGAGCAGGGGAAGCTAAAAAGTCCTTGACTGGTGTAAGCACAACTTAGCAACAACTAAAACATCAGTGTGTTATCAACATAATTCCCATCCTAAATCCAAAACACAGCACTATAGCAGCTACTAGGAAGAAAAATCAACGCCATCCCAGCTGAAATCAGGACAGGAACTCAACTGACTTATGGCAGTGGGAGAGGGAGTAGATAGCCACAAAGAATGAAATATCTCTCTCGCCTATCTAAAAGTGTGACCTCATTTTGAGTTATAGTTTCACTGCTGCCACTATTTTTTTTTATATTTCCAAACTCAAAAGTATAATAAAGGGGAAAGATAAAAACTGGAATTCTCTGGGCTTTTAAAATATTGTCTCACCTTGATGTTTGAGTTTTCAGTGGCTAAACTGAATTCTAATTTTTCTCTGGTAGCTTTGCTAGCCAGGTATACCTTTCAGGCTCATATCACATGGAAGATTAAAAATGAAATCTGGATTATTTTTTTTAATCTGTCTCACTTTAAATAATTTATCCTTTTTGAGATACCTAATTACCCAACCTCATTTAGATAACCACATGATGTGTGTGTGTTACATCTGTGATCGCAAACAGAATATCTGATCCCTATGGAATGATCCATTGGGGAATGAGGGTAATTAGTCTCTAACAAATACAAATTTGGAAACATCTGTGCAGATTTAAGCTTAGGGAGCAGGTTTCAGCAACAGGAAGAGAGCAAGAAAGCAGAACTCAAGGTACCAGGCAAATATTGCAATTAAATTAGTCAGCTTGAGGAAATTAAATCAAGGGAAATTGGAGTGTGTCATATTTTTTGATCTGGATTTCTGGCTGTTATGAGATTTTGAAGAGAGCCAGTGAAGAAAATAGAAGCTAAGAAATTTTAATTTTTTTCCTAGTGACTCAGAGGAGAGCTGAATGAAGCCCTTTCTGATTTTGTGATAATTAATGCAACTCCTGTGGCAAAGGCAAATGCAATGATTAGTCATAAGTCAGCTGAACTCTCACAGAAGATTTTCAGACAGCTTCTCATTGTTTCAGCCAGCACAACCTTTTTTTTTTTTTTTCCCTAAGCTAAGTTACTATTGCATGGCCCTATCCTATCTACAGGGCCAATCTTTGCTGAAGAAATCTGGTTGCAAATTTTTGATGGGCAGTCAGTGATTTTTGCTAATTTTTTTCTCTTGGGGTCAGGTGGGGACTGGCATTAGCTAATGAGCAGATCTGGGAGCTGGAGAAGTAGAGGCACCTGAACCTTTTGCTGTGTGTTATGAGAGTGTTAAACTCTGGCAGGGCAGCAGAATCCCAGATTACTGGAGTTATATCTGGTGATGCTTCTGGGGGACAGGTCAGAGAGAACCTCATTGCTGGTGAAAGAGGAGAGCATACTCTTTGCTCCCTGCCACTTCTTCCCACAACTCATCTTACACCAGCTCTGGGACTCCTTGAATACCTCCAGGAGCCAGTTCAGCTCATTAAACCAGTGGGAAAAACTAGTTTTTGGCAGGAGAGGTGAGCTGAATTGGCTTGTGGAGGGTTGAGGGCTCCATGGGCATCCTGAGATGGAGGATGGGGCAGAGAAGAGGTGCAAGTCCTT
This sequence comes from Theristicus caerulescens, assembly GCA_020745775.1. Lineage (NCBI taxonomy): Eukaryota > Metazoa > Chordata > Aves > Pelecaniformes > Threskiornithidae > Theristicus > Theristicus caerulescens. The sequence goes on from CM036569.1 coordinate 3,013,662, forward strand.
CCTGGCAGCTGTGGACTGGCAGCATGGAGGCTGAAGCATGGAATTTAAAGCTTTCATTTCTGATTTATTGGAGAACAGCTTCAGAAATCTCCTACCTTCTTGTGTGTTCAAAAGATAGTTCTGTTTTTCACACTTAAAGGAAAGGTAGAACTTCCTTGAGTTTTAGGGGATTTGGATCAGCTTCCTTTACTTGTCTCAACATTATTAATTTGATTGTCCTCCAAGATCTGCATTGGGAAAAGTAGTTAAGCGTATTTTAAAGTGCACAGTTGGCTATCAATAGTTATGAATACATGCTTAAGTGCATTTGTGAAGAAGGACACTTCTGAGATGTGAATGTGCAGACTTAGCTATTCCTTTAAAAAGTTTGTGTAAGATGTTATGAGTACCTTTACAGCAGTGTTCATGTAGTGATAAATAGGGCATGTGGTCAAAGATGGTTGTAAAACAGACCAAGGAACCTTTCTTAAAGATTTCTGCTTTCAGTTTCTTATTTGACTGAAACTTATGCCAGTTTGTAACAGTGTTAGTTTGGGTATAGTTTTGGTATCCTCTGGCAAGCCAGAGGACCTCAGGCTATTGTAACCCAGAGCTCCTGGGCTCTTAAACTCTGGAGAATGGAGCAACACTTCATTAGCAGTGCAATTAATTTCCCCGGTGCCATGCCAGGCCCCATGTCCCTAGCAGATTGAAATTCAGCAGTGAGAGCAAAGGAGGCCAAAGGCCTTTCCACACAAGCAGATGACTTACTGCCTCATTTTTCATGATTACTCAGGTAGACAGCACCACACTGACAGTTAATATAAAAAATGGGACATGTCCTCCTCTATGGAGATTAAGCAGGAAAGTGAGGAAGGATGCATTGATGGAGAGACCAGCAAACTCGGGAAAGCAGCAGACCTTCCCGTTGCTGTGCACTGCAGTACAAACAAAGGCGTGCGAGAGAATTTGCAATTAGTGTCCAAGGAGGTGCAAATTAGCCATCCCTTTCTGAAAAGTGCTACCACCAGCTCCCTCCTGAACCTGATTTCTTTTTGCTCAGGGTGGTGTGTGAGAGGAAACCCAGGCCCGTGATGAACATGCTGCAGAAATAGCATGTGCCTATCCTAAAATTGTAAAAGCTGTTAAAGTCAGAAGGTTTGCAGAGCTCGAATGAGCTTCCTGACCGAGCAGGTAGCAGAGCGGAAGGTGGAGTGAAAGCAAAGGTTTAGTGTCTCCCTCTCCCAAGGACCCTAAAAGCTCCTTCAAAGAGCTACAGGAGAAACACTGGAGTCTTTCTAAGTATGCATTTCTTTTGCAAGAGGGAGAGAGCAATTTATGAAGACATTGGGTGATCTTCTGGTGGTCAGTGAAGCAGGCTGTCATCCCATAAATGTTTTGTTTTATTTTTTTTTTAAATCTGTTGATACTGTGAGCAGAGGGGCTTTCAAGACTGCATATCCACAAAAGGAGTCTTGCTTTCCTTTAGATGAAGCATGTGCTGATGTTGAATGTCTATGACTGTTTTTTTGCCCCAGCCTGTGAGTGCAAGGGCAGCTGTTGAGTTTTCTTTGCAAAACTTTTCTTTTGGAAAGCATAGGCCAGAAGAAACTTGAATTATTATTTTTCGAAACTGTCAACTCAATCTCTTAGACTTTTTTGTAGGGAAGGCTGGTGTTCTAAAGTTTTGTGCAAAATCTTTCCAAAACAAGCCATTATTTCTGCTTGCAGAAGAAAGTAAATGTTTGTGGGCTCGCTATGGAGCAAAGGGGCTTAGTTTATTTCCACGCTGCCCCAATGATTTTATGTTAATATATGCCATGAGATTGCTTTTTTTTCTTTCTGTTTGCACTTTATTGCATCTCAAGTATTTATTTCAGGTTCCTGACATGCTATGAGAGATATCTCTAGTTATTTAAAACAAATAAATCATGTCTTGTCTGTAGGATCCCCCCTCCAGGGTGTGGAGCAAGCAAGGTGCCATTTTCAAGCAGTGCAAGTCCCCGGGCGGAGCATGGCAGCCCGGTGATTGATTTCTGCAGTGCTGGGGGTGAGCACCGTCCCCACGCTGCAGGTCAGGGCAAATGACTTGTCAAACTCGATGAGTTTACCTGATGGTAATGCAAACCACACGTTTGCAAAGAGAAGGCTGGGATGGTGGTGTCCTCCGGGAAGGAGAAGCTTGTGTTTGGACATATTTTCTTTGGTTTCTCCTGCTAGGTTGCACGTGGGAAGTTTTTGCTATAGTTTCTGAAGTTCTGCAAGTGACTCCATTAGTCTTAGTCTTTTTTCTATTGTTTCTTGGTCTCTGATCACTAAATGGGGAGTTAAATATGGGAGCACAGCAGGAAGAACACAGCATACCTCCCACCTCCTCCAGTTACAATGTCATTTCTTTGTGAATGTTTGCAAGTAAAAATAGAGAAATAAATAGATGTTGAAGCAAATCCTAGATATGATCTCTAATTAGATTAAGACCCACAGTTATGGAATAATAAATTACCTAACTACCACAGTACAGCTTCACAACGCTTTTAAGATTGGTTTTTGCCTAAGGCCCTGGGAAAGTGACTTCAACAAAACTTAGAGATTAAGCCTGATTATTAAGTGAAAATACTTTTTTGATTCTCCTTCCAGACTCATGAGCAACTCTTAATGACCCTGTGGAAAAAAATGACACCCTGTGTAACGTTGTCAGCTGCGTGGAGCCTGGCTTGGTTCATTTACCTGTGCCCAAAGCAGAAGTTAATAAGTCAAATGCTGACCTGGAAATGTGACAGTGAGATGATTTTTTACTTTCAGGCCTTCTAAATTAAAATGCATGCTCCGGTGTTTCAAGTACAAGGACTCTATTCATTTCTGTCGTTGTGTTACGTCTGTAACTCAGAAGTGATTCGTAGCATCATCCATCTCCAGTCTGCTAATTTTATCAAGCTGAGCCATGCAGGGTCCATTGCTAACAATGAAACTTTATTTCATCTCACCCATTGGTGGTGTTAATCAGCAGTGCTTTTGTCTCCAGCTGGTTGCTTGCCCAGTGCTCCCAGCAGCACAGGGGCAGCCACAGCCCTTTCCCCAGGCGAGGGAGCCAGCAGTGCTGGAGAGGGTTCCTGGTTTGGAAATGGGGAGTTCAAGCCCTCAAAAGTCACTCCATCTCTCCATGTGTCACCTGCCTGGCTGGGGAACACTGGCCATGCTTCTTGCCATCCAGGCATCTGCTGTGCTTGGAGGGTTTGGATGCTGCATGTGAGACAGATAAGTGCCTGCCTGGATTTTAGGCTGAGTCTGGACCTAACTTCTAATGACCCCTGGGATACTGATTTTTTTTTATTGTTTTGGGCAAAAAAAGTATGTACCTGGCTTGTAGGAGTGTTAACAAGCAGTAACTAGACAATTTTTGTAGATGGCTTTGAGAGCTTGGGGCTATTATTTCTCACCTGCAGTGTAGTTAACAATCCATATACTTTTTTTCCTCTGCTTCACAGCACACTGCAAGCAGCATATAGAAAGGAGTTGCGATCTGCTGCACAGGAGCATTTGGGAGCCATTATTATTAAATTAACCCAGATGGCTTGACAATGCCATTGTGTAGGGCACTGGCCTCTTACCTCTGGACATGCAAGAACACGCAGTCTCATAAAAGTAGATATTACTCGCCATCCATCTTCACTGCATAGCTCTTGAGTTTTGCACTGTCCAAGGAAAGCCTGGCTTGCTAAGAGCCAAGGGAGTCAGTATGTGCCAAGACACGTGGAGAATCGGTTCCACCCGGGAGTTTTTAGCAAAGCTCAGACTGGTGTGTCTGCAAGGCAATGACTTCCAGGGTCCTGTCCCGAACACCGGGCTGCATGTAGTGTCTGATAGCTAAATACAGCTCATCAATTGCTCATTTGCCATCGTTACTTAAAAGAGGTGAGCAAAGAACAAAGCTTGGAATAACTTCTTCATTGAAAATCTGACTTTAGATAGGGCTTTAAATATGCAGCAGTTATCTACGTGGGGCAGCAGATTGCTACAAAGGCTAAGGGGCTTTTTCAGTTTTGCTGCCATGATGCAGAATTTGGCTGGTGCTTGTGGCTGGAGTTGTACACAGACTGTGTAGCACCCACACAGCAGAGGGTGTGAAAGGGGATGTGATTTTCCCGATGAACTGCAGGATGTTTTTCCCATCAGTAATATTTAAATCAGAGCCTATGACTGAGTGTAACCAGTTGAAAATGCACCTCTCTGTATGTGTTATTTCATATTGGCAAAAGTGAGTTTTACCACCCCGCATGCCCAGTTGAGCTTGAATGGGTACCTCTGAAACTCTTTGGCCTTTTCTCATCTCTCAGTAGTTCTGTGTCACCTGCAGATTTGGCCTCCCTGGTGTTATGCTCCAGGAGACACCTTGGTGGTGGAGCACTGTGCTGTCACTCCCATGCCATGGTCACCACTGCCGGTCCTACCTACGTGCTGTACTCTCTCCCTTCCTAATCGGTGCCAGGGCTGTGCCTCTCACCTCGTGTCTACTTATTCCCCATAATAGTTTCTTATGAAGACTTTTACAAAGGTTTTTAAAAGGGCCAGGTTCTTTACTTGGCCTCCCTTTAGTCCTTATTTTATTGATGTTTTGCAGAAAACTAATTAGAGGCTCAGCTGCTCCTGCCTGGAACTTTGCCGTTCTCTCCTGTCACATCGCGTTCACCGTGGTACTTCATCCCGAACTAGATCTCTATCTAAACCAGAGGTAATGTCTTTCAATGCTTTATGCTCTATATAAAAAGCAGTAATCGCCTCTGTTTGGTTGGGCTGCATGTCACAAGGATTTAGTTTAGAGTAAGGTTTTGTGCTGAGTGAGAGGAGAGAGGGCAGTGGGGAGCAGGCGATGGAGGGGGGTTGGATGCTGGCGGAGAGGAGTAGTGGGGCTGCCCCAAGGAAGGGAGGATGCTGGGTGTGCAAGTGGGCCCCTTCTCCTTTAGGAAATCAGGTCCATCCCCAGGCTCTGCACACCGGGACTATCTATGAAAGGAGTGATTTTGTTTCCTTCCTGGTGGAAAAGAAAGGTGAGACTGTTCCCTGGCCCCATGGCGTGGCATGACCTGACCTGCTCCTGCCTCTCAGGAGCGCCTATGATAGGGTTATACATTGTCAGGTAACACCTTGCAATGCCCTAAATGCTTGAAATGGAGAAAAATAAATGAACTTTGCTATGCAAGTAGTTCCCAAAGGCATTGGCATAGACCATAAGCTTGTGGCAAGGGAAAGCACATAATTCAGTGTGGTCTGCGATGTGAAGTGAGGTGGCTCACTGGGGGGCGAGTACATGCTGGGCTGGGGCACTGTGGGGCACAGAACAAGTTTTAAAACCTTGGTCTTACACTGGGTGCAGTGTCTATCTGCAGAGCTAGAGTAGGCACCATGCCTCCAGGCTGTTGAATGTAATTTTTTATTTCTTTTTAAGCGATACTGAGGTCAGCAAGGTGTTAGTAAGCCCTCTTTAGAGGTGGCCTGCCTCTTTCAGTGCACATGTGGCCCATTTGACCATTTCTAAGGGCTGCCATAACATGGTAAAGCCAACATGGAAGAGCAGGGCCTGGCTGCTGGCAACGCTTTCTAACTTGCTCATGGTCTCTGTGGAGCAGCCTCTGCAGCGAGCTGTCACCAGGACCCCCTGCCTCTTTGCTTCTGCTGCATGCAGAGGGGAGGATGAATTGCTCTTTTGATGAGTATTAAATATTTTATTTTGTGACCTTCCTCTAACCAGATGCTTTATCTCAACCATATATTAAAAGTAATAAAAAAAGGATTTTAATAAACTTAACCTCCTTAAATTGTGTAATTGTCACTTTCCCAGGACATTAGGGAGGCAGTAAGGGGGGAAAAATATGTACAGAGCAGTTTTTGGTGCGCCAGTAATTTATTATCTAATAATCTCTTCTCTTCCACACTATTCCCAGTTTTCTCATTACTTGTATGCAGCATAACGCCCCGTTGCTAGCAGCAGGTTGCTGTGCTACTGCAGAGCCAGATCTGCTCCACGTCGGTGTCAAACGTGCTGGTGGCAGGAGGAGGAGGGACTGGGCTGGGTCCAGGCGCAGCCAAGACCTGAAGCTGTTAAAATTGCTAAGTGAGTTGATTTCTCTCCCAATGCTGGGCTGATTTTGAGAAGTGCCATTTTCAGCAGAGTGGTGGCTGGCTTTCAGCAGAGTTGTGGCCAGCTTTCCTGCACCGGCAAGCCATGGCAGGTTTTTCTGAGAGATGCAAAGCCATGGTAGGAGGTTCAACCCCATACCAAAGAGAGCCGCCCTTGATTCCAGGGGGTGTAGGTTGACCCCTACTCTTGCATTAGGATGCTCTTGGGTCCATACGTGGTGGGGCCTGCCCATCATGTGCTGTGATGTGCCCAGGCACAACTTCCTTCCTGTGACTGTTCCTCACAGGACAGCTTTGGGGGTGATTTGCAGCCTTGGAAGAAGAGGAGGGATACATTCATGTACGGATCAGACAGTTTGATTTGCACCTCTGCGTACAGTGCTTGTCAAAGCCTACAGGGTCATTGGAAAGGCAAAGCACAACAGCAGTCCTTTGGGCTGGATCCTACTGTCCCAGGGCCGTGCCTATGCTGAAAGGTGTCACTGCCTGAACCTCTTTTGGTGTAATTCAGGTGGTATAGCACACCCAGTGTGGATGTGATTGTGCTGGTGTAAAGGGTAACGATGTGTGTACGTCTGGTCTGTGGCTCTTAACTTGTTCCATTCCTTTCCCCAGCACTCCTAGCTGGGCATAACTAGGGTGGAAAAACATATCAGAGCAGCTCCAACTGCAGCTTAGCCTCTGTTCCTACTAGAGGGCAGATCCATCCTTGGCTGTGGTGGGCAAAAATATCCTCAGGCATGTGCTGGGTGAAGGGGGTTTCCATGAAGTTGCTCAGCTAGCTGAGACTTAGGTATGAATCAGACCCTGTGGATCCCCTATTTCTCCCAGGGAACTGTCCCATATAAGACATTTGACTAATCTGAATGGTACTGATAGTTTGTCTTCATTGTCTTGAATGTCGCACAAATATTGAGAGCACAAAGTACCACCTTGGAGAGCTCACAGACCCGCTAGTGCAGGCTGTGTGTCTGCTGCAAAAGGCTTGTGTTTAGATCAAAGCAGAAGACCTGAGATAGCTGAGGCACTGCGGGATCCCAGGGGAGACAAAGCAGAGGTGGTTCTGACTCCCAGCTGGCATCTGGAACTACCTGGAGAAGGCTGGGGTAAAAGCAACCTGTCTTGGTCTTCACAGGGTTGTGGGTCTACCAAGTTGTCTATGAAAATGTAAAATGCATGTGGTTCTGGAGGGAAGAGGTAGTGCCAAGCCAGGTGTACAAGGGGAAACAGAGGTGCAATTGGAGATACAACTTCTCCTCTTGCCAGCTCCCCATATTTAAAAGTAGAGAATTCTCTCCTTTTACAGTTTACCTTCATACGAGAATTTATGTGACAGCTTTACCTGCACCAGAGAGCTTCTCCCAGAGATAAATTGATACAGCAAGTCATCTCTGGATCAGAAGGTTATCAATGAAGAGTGAGCGTGGGTCAGATGACTGATGCCTGCTGCAATTTGCAATTACATACTGCGTTTGGGAACACACGTGAGAGCGTTACCATCATTAAACTTTGGGCTGGGCAGATTGATGGATGTGATTTGATTGAAATTGTGTAGAGGGTGATTACAACAAGGAGCTAGGAAATTAAATGAAAATGCTACTGGTTAGGAACCAGACGTAAATGATTCGTTTCTGTTTTTCAGCACTGTATGTATGTTGATTCACATCTGCATTGCCAAGGAAGGGAACGGTGCATGAGAAACAGAAGATTACAGGTGCTGAAGGCAATAAATGTTGCTGTGGCTATGACTTACCGAGCAGGAACTCAGCTTTGCCTACTGCACATGCAGGTATTACTCTTCAGGGAGCAGAGCTGGATAGTCTTGCTTATCAAGGAGAAAAAGAGGATGGTGGGTGGGCTGGTGGGTAGGGTTGGTAGTCATGAATGGGGAGACCTGAGTTCTCGTCTTGCCCCTGCATGTGTTTGCTGAGTGCCTGCACCCTCCGGCAGTGCCTGGGGCAGCCAGGGAAGGGGTTGATGAACCACCAGTGCCAGTGATAGTCTGGGAGTGCAAACTGTCAGGGTTTTGTAGGTATTTATTTAGGTATTGTTATGACTTTAAACGCAGGGCAAGTCCTGCAAATGCAGAATCAGGAAATCATTGTGCAATAGCTAAGAAAAGGATTTTAACAGGGGTTTGCTTTGTGGTCTGAAGGCACAGGTGGGTAGTTGAGGCCATGGTGGGAGAGAATGAGAGTTGGTATCAGAGCCCGACTTCTGTGTATTAGTCACAAAGTTCAGACCCAGACCTAAACTCGGCTGTGGGGCAGAAGGGCTTGGACCTTATTGCTGCCCAATCTGGCCATGGAAATTGCTGCCTCTGCCCCTGCCCTGCTCTCCCCTTGATTCTTGTGATTTTAAAGTATGATCAGTCTTATTATTCATGAAAATCTGGGATGTCTCTCCCCACCAACAAATAGGATTCTGATAAAAGAGTCAATAAGGCTAATGTTGTTTTCAGTCACTAAATTTGACTTAAAGCTGGCCTAGGAGAAAGGGAATTCATCTCTGAATACATTAGTTGATGACTGACAGGAAAATATTGCGAATGATGTAGTTGGTGTATATTATTCAGTCACCTGTTAAGCTGGCTGAATATTGGAAAAAATGTTTTTGCAAATGTATTGTAATAATTGGCAGAAAAGAAAGAAATGAATATTATGCAACCATTTCCCCCACAAATCGCTCCATTGTGTACCTACAGAAGCAAGAGCTTCCTAAATCAGGAGCGGATTCAAAATCAAAATCTATCTCGGGCTCCCCAGGAGCTCTGCAAGGTGTGGAGGTGTGCTGATAGGGCAGGCGGGCTGGAAAGGGCTCCCGTAGCTCCCTCTGTTATTTATCAGTGACATGTGAGTGTGTCTCCCAAGAGCACACACATCTTTTTGGACTGGGCAGCACCGTTTCACATCTGGTTTGCACAAGTCAGAGACCCACCGATGTGATGTGAGCTGGAAGGTCTCTGCTGCAGCAGGTAGGATGCTGCTTTCCAAGAGAGGGCTATATCTGTTAACACAGCTATCAGAGTCTGCATTTGCAAACTGACATAAAACTGTTGCAGATGATATCACCAGGGTGATGTCACCTGTGTGCACAGCATCTCATGTGTCCTAGGGAATGGGCACTGGCTGGTCCTTGCCGGCCACCTTGCTGTAAGCAACAACAGTGGCTCTGTGGCCATGTAAGGGAAGTTTGCACCTAAAAAACCCAGTTCCTACACACTGACAGCAAGTCTGGGGCAGGGGAAGAAGACTGGAAAAGTCAATGAGAATGACAGTTAGAAAAGATAATAGATAATATTGGCAGGTGGGAGAGCAATGGAGTAGGAAGAGGAGGAATAATCGATGAGGTAGTTCATAATGGAGATGGTGGGTCTCAGGAGGACATCCAGGGCGTGCCCAGCCTCTGTGTGCTGCGTCAGCTCCTTGCCAGAGAGACCCTCTGTTGAGTTTAAGATTTAAAAAAAAAAAAAAAACAAAAAGATTTCTAAGGGCAGCATACCAGTAAGATTCAGAACAGACTTAGAGACTTTAGGTCAGATTTCCGTTGGTTCCAGACAGAATTTGTGCTGACTCAGTTTTCCCAATGAAGGACATGATGCTTCTCCCTCCCTTTAACCTGCCCACTTTGTGTGCATCTCCTTGGGCTATCAAAAGCCTTGCGATTTCTCCAAGAAGCCCAAAAGGAGCTGAGGAGAAAGAGGACAGACTTTGTGCCCTGTCTCATGGAGCAGGGCACACATAAGCTCCTATTCCTGCTGGCTGGGTCCCTACCACACAAGTTTATTGTGGCTGTTGATTTTTCCCCTGAGCTGTGTCCCCTGGATCTGAAATGAAAGCAGTGTAATTGGATGCACCACCATAGTGGCCAATGACAAAAAGCATTTTTCTGAACGCATTTTCCCTCCCTGTTGCTGAAAGATTACATCTGATGTTACGCACCAGCATCGCTCTCAGTTGGTACCACCACTAAGTAATTTACCCTTCTAGAAAAGCTTCTTGTTATTGCAGCATGTTCACTGCAGCCATCTAGGTGAAATTATTTCTTTCAAGCTAGAAAAAAAGACGACAGGATTTTTGTTTTGTGTTGTCCAATATTTCAAAACCCTTGAAGAAAAATAAGATATAGATCCAGACCAAGACATGGAGAATACCCATTACCAAGTTTGATTTTTAATATAAGAGAGAAGCCAAGGGGAGCAGGATGTTGGTGGGGAACAGAGGGGTGCAGGCAGCCTGGAGGGATGCTGACCCTATTCGGAAAGTCCTTACATCAGGAAACCTTGAATTATAGAGTTCAAAGTGGAATTCGTGTAGGAATTTCCCCCGACCACAAGCGGATATTTCAGAGGAAAGAAATCAAAGTTTCATCAATAATGCCTCAGCAATTTTGTGAATCTACGTTGGGATATTTGTAGGAGAGAGGAGGTGTGATGTGACTGCATTTGATTGCCCTTAATGTCACCTTCCTTCATCCAAAGAGAAACTTTTCTCTCTCCCTACACACTCATGCTTGCTTTCTCTTGCTCTTTTTTCCCTATGGGTATCTGGATGCAATGCAAGATGTTTGTAGGAGGTGTCCAACCATGGCTAACTAATGCTCAGAAATCTGTTCCTCCCCTGGGTTCTGCTTTGGGGGGTAGCTACCCCAAAACAATACGATGCTCAGTGTCTGCTGCCCTCTGCTATATTCAGACCAAAGCTGCAGGTCTCCTGTGGATCTGGATTGCTGTCAAAGACAAACCTGCAGCATGAACTTGTGTCTTGGGGGATGCAAAAAAATTTGCTCGGGTGCTTTCCGTAAGAAAGTAGGAATTGGTAATTGTCCTGGCTACACAGGAACTTAAAGTGTGGGGGCCTTTGTTTTTCAGCTAAAAGAAAGGGGGGGAGATGGGATGTTGGATGTTCATGGTGTCCCATGCTTGGGGGCCTTGGGGACCATTGGAATTAACCTAAATTAAAGTGGACATTGATAGGAAGAAGAATCAAGAAGGGACAAGACCATGTTCAGTGGGACTTGAAGGAAATAAAGGGAGGGAGTAGCCAATTCTAGGAGAAAATTAATAACTTGCAGTTCTATAATACTTTCCCTTCAAGGATGCTGTGGTACCTCTGTAGAAAGTTGGTGGGTATCTCCATCACTTTTTTACAAGTACAGAAGTGGACATGGGCACAAGGGCATGGAAAGTCTGTGCCAGGACCAGACATGGTCTCTGAGCCTCCTGGTTCTCATCTCTGAGCCTCAGTCACAGAACACTTCACTTTCTTGTAGTCAGTGAGAAGCCAGAGGAAAAGGAAAGGAAGAAGCTGTTGGTAGCTGTCATTTCTCATGAAAAACTTGAGTGATATTGTCTATTTTTATAATAGGTTTTTTAGAAAGTCTGCCAGGATTGATTTCAAAACTGTAGAATTAGAGAAACTCTGACATCTCTAGGTCAGTTGTTCCAAAAGTTAATAATTTCTGTTAAAACCAACTCTTTGCTTCTTACAGAGGGTTTTGAGATGAGGAATGAAGGCACAGCTCTGCTTTCCATGATGTTCTTTGCTTTGCTGGCTGCTAAAGCCAGAAATTCTTCCAGAGCCTCCGCATACCCACAGTGTGGAAGCTAAATTTAATATTGCTCCCAAATGTCCAGACATGCAGGTGGCTGACCTTCACACCTGGCTAAATAAATCTGCTCTGCACTCCCTGCCCTATTAGGAGGTCACATGTGAAAGCCCCATGGTGTGGCTGGCAGGAGCCTGCCCTCCTTGGGGAGTATTTTGCAAGCTAAAAAAGAAAGCTTAAAACCATCAGGATGTCGCTCTGTCTGAGAAAGAAAATCTATCAGAGATTATTGTGAGCCTTGTTCCCAATCAACCCGAGGCAATAGGAGAACTGTATGCTCCTGTGATTTAATCAAGACAGGCGCAGCGTGGTCCAGCCATTCCTCGGAGGCTGGGATGCTGCTCTGTGCGTGGGGTACGGCAGCGGCAGCAGGGCAAATGCATCCCCTGAAGGCAGCAAACAGGGGCCTGAGTAGATAAACTATCTGAAAAATGGTTACACTCTATACCCTGCTTAGCCTCTCCGTACACGAAATGGCTAGCTAATAACAGACAGATCCTCAAATCATTATTGAAGGTGTTGTGAGAGAACTGCCTCACTCTGCTAACTTTCAATAATCGGTGAAGCAATGGCAATAGAGTTTGTGCACTGCGGTGGAAGAGATCTATTAAGAGTCCTTTCCAAGCCTGTGCTGCTGGGGAGAACAGTTAATTGAAACTATAGTGCTTATTTTAATTGTGTCTGTCCGCAAGCTTGTGCTCGAATTGCTCTGTCGAGGTTGCTTCCGCACTCTGCTAGCTCTGCTCCTGAGCTGGGTGATGCTACAGCGTCAGTCAGTGTTTTTTACAGCAGATTTGGTTTTACTTCTGTGAAGTGCAACAGGACTTCAGAGCTGCACAAAAATCAATTCCTCAACCTCTTCCCTGCAGAGAGACAGGGCTGTCTTCATGCTTTCTGCATCTGGTGCTTATGGCCTGGGGGGTTTGTCTCCAGCCTGCAGAGCATCATGTGTTCACGCTGAGCCAGCTTGCTTCTCGCCCTGAAGGAGAAGAGCACCTTGGCACTGGTTTTGGTGCTCAGTAATCCAGACTCAGGGCCCTGCTGAGGCCGTTCATCTTCCGAGTGCAGAGGCAGCATCTCTGAATGCCGCAGCACTGAGATGCACAAGCCCAGAGCCAGTTTGGGGTCAGACATGGCGTGGCTTGTGTGGCAGGTTTGGACTCGGTTAGTGGCAATGGTGTGTGTACAGAGTGGGACAGCTGCCACAATGGCGAAGGGTCGTTGTGCAGTGGACAACTCCAATGCGGTCCATCCCACTAACTGCTGGGAGTGCAGTCGCTGCTGACATGGGCCAGCCAGAGCAGAAGACGTCAGAAAAAATGGGATAGTAGTGACTAAAGCGATCCCAGCAGACCGGGGCGATAAGGAGCAGTGTTAGAAGAGGTACCCAAATCAGAAGCCGGATTAGCACGAAGCGAGCACTGGCACTGCTGCGGCAATGCTGGGGTTGGAGAAGGGATAATCCTGCATGGGAACAGGCTGGCGAGAGGGAGCCAGGGCTCATCGCCATGGGCTTTAGCCCAGGGTTGTGCCAGCGCTGTGCTGTTTGCCAGACTGCTGTAAAATAAAAGAAAGCCCAAGGAACAGTTCCTGGTGAGAAATGCAATTGGTACTGGGGAGGTCAGGAACCAAGCTGTGCTGTGGGTCCCCTTGGTGGGTGCTACTTTTCCAGGACCTGATCTATGGGGGAGACATGAATGCTGAATTTTAATAACTACAGAAGCAATGTTAATGAGTGAAGTTTATCAGTGTCCTGTGTTAGTCTAAATCTCCTTGTTTGGCCATTCCTTCCTTCGGTTAAACAATCGTTTTGCCTCTCAGGAGAGTCTGGCTGCTGGTGTGCTGAGCAGGAGCCCTGGACTGTGCAGCTAACCAGACCCTGCACTGCTGGGTGGCTTTGCAAGTCACATCGCCTCTGCCTCTCCCCTTTTCCTGGCATGAAGTGAAGGCAATGGCATGATGAGGGCTTTGAGAGAGAAAATTCAGCATCAAGCATGTAAGTGGCAGAAGCTATTACATTGCTGGGAGGGAGATGGTTAAACCAAGGGAGGTGCCAGCCTGATGGGGTCAGGCAGTCATCTCAACTGGGGAAACCACCCGAGGAGGCTCGGCTTTGCTCCTTGGCTCCTGGACTCATCCCTCCCCTGCAGAGGAACGAAATGAGCATTCAGCACGCTCGCTTCCCTACGCAGGCTAGCCCTGGCGCTTGTTTGTACTGCGCCGGCAGTGTGAAGGGGACTTAGTGTAAATTAAATTGAGTGTAATTTATCCTTATTTCAAAACCGCTTTGCAGTGCCAAGAAAGTATAAACTGGTTTTAAGGCTACATGCAAACCAAGCTTGTTATTTTAAAAATCTGATCACTTTGAGCTTGGGACCCCTGGGAGGTTTCAAAAGTCTCGAGCAGAATCTTGCTTTGTTTTCATGGATCAAAAATGTAAATATATTTAGGCTATGAATGCAGAATAGGGAGAAAAGAAAAAATTAAATATTATGCATTTCCGATTTTTAGATTTATGCTCTTCCTCATAGAAGTGTGAATGACATTTATTTGGCTGGCTGCATAATCCATGTTAACAAGACAATTAGTATGTGCTGAAAGTTATTATTTTCCTCGGCACGTCAAAGTCAGGACTGCTGCTGGATTTGGAATGGAGCCTTGATTCATTTCTACTTCGTAGTAAAAGATAATATTGAATTTTTCTCCAAAGATCTTGGCAGCATGTAATTAATACTTTTTTTCTGCCTTAAATAAAATGGAGCAAGACACAACAACCTAACTAGGGAAAAACTCAGACAAAAATACACATTTCTTCTTTAATCGTGTATTGAGTGAATTCCATGCTTCTGAAAGGCAGCAGACTGACAGCCATGGGTGGCTGCAGCTCTCTCGTTCACAGAGCAGGTACAGGGCTAGCAAAGGCACTATTTTTTTGTGGGCACTGTGACGTGTCTCTAAGGGGTAACTTTGCTGGAGTTTCTCACCTTTGTTGGAACTGGCTCAAAACCATCTGAGTTGCAGAATCTGGAGTCTGATTTGCATTAAGTGATTGTGTATTACTTACTAGTGCATAAATACTGTGGTCACTGCTCATTCCTGTTCAGGTGCAACAGCCTACGCCAGGGCTCTGCGTTAGGTTGCTGCAGGTTTCTTCTTCAGCAAGACTCCAGTTAGTTTATCAGGGCTTATGCCTGTGCATGATAGGGGGCTTATAAAAGACCATTTTATAGCAGTGTTTTTCACTTTTTCTTTTAACTTTTCATGCCCTTCTCCCCCTTCCACACACTGCAGCTATGTGAGCTGTACACCGCCAAGCAGGGATGCTGCCTCCCTGGCCCCAGCAGCAGGCAGCTCACAGTGGGATCTGCTTGGCTTCAGAAAGTTTTAATGCCACAGCTGAACTTGGGGCTGTTGCATCAGAAAGACCTGAAACATCGAATTTAAGAGCTCCTCTGATATCTGCTTTTAGCCAGCCTTCGAGCAGGACAGCCCCTCTCTCCCATGCCTGGGAGAGGTCGGGGCTGGAGGCAGTGCATGGGCAGGGCTCAATGCCTGGGGTGCAGGATGGGGCTAGAGGCACTTATCTGAGAGCTGCTCTGAGCAGAAAGGTGTGGGATTGCTGGGGAGCATGTGGATGAGTGTTTCTCAAATTTCATGTTCATTTTTAGTATAGGACCTTGGTTCCTAGCAATAGGTGGAGATGAATCCTGTCTTGGCTGAGAAGTGGTGGCAGCTGAGACTGGGAGGAGGCAAACACTGGAAACACAGAAATGCTCCTTCTTAGCTTATCCATTTCATCCTGTAGTCACTGACTGTGCTGTTCCTGCCCAGAGTAAGAGCCGTGGTGCCATGGAAGGGAATCGAGATTGAACAGCAGAGGAATTGCTTTATGGGCAATTTGTATCAAAAGAGTATAGAAAAATAGGGCAGGTGATGCTGGGTCCATTGCTGGTGAAGCTGTGTGCCTCTCCCTCATGCCAAGGGGGTATCTGGTACCCAAAGTGCTGGTCACCCTGCCGGGGAACGAGGCTGCCACTGATGGGGCACAGCCAGGGAGGTGGGGAGCATCATCATAGACTTGATTTCTAGCTCTGCAGTTGGTTTCCTCCGGGCATCATGGGTGTCCCTGTGTCTTGGCTTCCCCACTCGCAACAAGAGCAAGAGCAGTTTTCTGCTTTCTCCTGAGAAGAGTCAGAGAGTGGTTGATTAGCATTTGTGAGGCAGAGTGATGAACACCCATGGAAAGACCAGGAATAATCAAGTGTGGGGGCTAGAGGGGTGCAGTAAATAAGGCAGAGGTTCCCCATTGAATTTAAGCACTGAATAACTCTCTTGTTCCCTGAGCAGAGTCTATCCTGTGCTGCAAATGAGGCAGAGGTCCTGTGGACAAAAAATTGTGATTAAATCCTGAAACATCCTTCATCCAGGTGAGGGGGTTGGAAGTATGGGCCAGCAATTAGTGACGAGAGAGTCCAACAAGATGAGGGGAGAGGGCAGGTCTGTACTACAGAGCTGATCCCACCCAGCCCAGGTAATGCTGCTGCCTCCAGGAGTGTGAAAGCAGGGTGAGATAGGGCAACTAACTTTGACAAATAGCAAATGTGGCAGGGAAATTGATGAAAAACTTCAGAGAGGTGAAAAGATTTAGGGTTAAGTATGAAAAATGTAAGCGTTCCTGGCAGCATGACAATCTTCACAGTCGTATTTCAATTCATAGATGAGAGTGTTTTATTTAGGAAGGTCACTGGTTTCCTGGCCGGCCACCACGAATATGTGGCCAGATTTGCCCCTCTTGAAACACGGAGGCATAAACAGAATTGCAGCATGTGTTTTCTGTTTATTCAAAACCAACTCCTTTATTGGTCTTTCCCCATCTCCCTGCAAATTGTTTGTTGATGAGGGACTTTAATTGCTCCAGAGCTGGTCCTCTGGGTACAGCTTAATTCCTCTTATCTGGCATCCCGGTGCATCTGAGCTCGGCTCACTCCAGACCACAGTGAACTCATTTAAGCCATTAACTGCAATGGAAGCAAGCATGAACCTTTTGAGAAATGCTGTAGGATGACATGCACACATCAGACCCAAATAAGGGTTAATTTCATTCACCAGGAGATGTGATTAAGCCACTTTAGCTGGTAGCCGTTGTTCTGGGCTGTACTGCCTATTACAAGCATTGACACAGAGCATTTCAGAAGCTGTGATTTCTGTGTTTTCTCTTGCTGTTCAAACACTAGAATAAATTAGGCCCCAACAACCCTAAACGTAAATAACTTCTACAGAGTTTTTTTGTCATATCTCAGCCAATCACTGTTATTATTTCCATAATTATGCCATTCTCCATCTGCTTGATGGAGTTAATGTCTCACTTTGTCAATCACTGGCCCATCTTCCTCCAGCACCTCGGCAATAGGCAGCCAGAGTACGCAGAAATTATGCTATTTTCCAGGCATTTAAATGACAGCTTTTAGTGCATGTGTGTTCATCTTTGCGTGTATTCATTGACTGGCTCCTCAATTCCACCTCATCAGGGAAAGATGCAGGTGCAGGAGGGGCTGAATCCTGTGTCTTGCCATGCTGGTACTTCATGGTGCATTTGGGCAGAGCTGCAGCGTTGTTGATACAGCACAGTGGGACTTGTCTCTCTGGCTACTCTTCTCCCCTCAAAACTTGACACCCCTTCCCAAAACGCAAAACCAAGGAAAAGCCTGCTGGGGCACGGCTGGGGGCAGTCAAGAGGGTGCATGAGAGATGCAGCTTTGTGCGCTGCCATGAGCTGTACTGTGGGGCTTGGCTTGTGCAAAGCGCCTGTTTCTCATTTATGTGATAATAGCCACAGGCCTCAGCAAGAAGTGGGGTGAGGGCAAAGTGCTGTCAGGTGTATTGCTGTTGGGTGCCTCCAGGAAGGGCTGGTTCTTGTTGCCCCCATCTTTTTTAGGTGGAGAACAGCCCTCTGTGTTTTTCCTCTCCTATGCTTTACATGCTCCAGCCTTGCCATGAGTCATATAGAATCATAGGATGCCTTGGGATGGAAGGGACCTTTAAAGGTCATCTAGTCCATCCCCTCTGCAACTGGCAGGGACATCTACAACCAGATCAGGTTGCTCAGAGCCCCATCCAGCCTGGCCTTGAATGTTTCCAAGGGTGGGGCATCTACCACCTCTCTGGGCAACCTGTTCCAGTGTTTCACCACCCTCATTGTAAAAAAATTCTTCCTTGTATCTAGTCTGAATCTACCCTCTTTTAGTTTAAAGCCATTACCCCTTGTCCTATTGCTATTGGCCCTGTCTGTCCCCATCTTTCTTATGAGCCCTCTTTAAGTACTGAAAGGCTGCAATAAGGTGTCCCCACAGCCTTCTCTTCTCCAGGCTGAACAACCCCAGCTCTTTCAGCCTTTCCTCATAGGAGAGGTGTTCCATCCCTCTGATTATTTTTGTGGCCCTAAGGAGTGAGACAGGGTCACCAGGCAGGGACTGCGGGCTGGCTGGGTGAGCAGGATTTAAATGTGCCAGTAATCACAGAGCAGCTCAGCACTGGCCGGAAAATCTGCTGGAAATCTGGGCAAGTACTGACCAAGCAGCCCACCCTGACCTGGCACTGATGCCAGCAGCACCCTCCTGCATCCCAGCCAGCGGGGTGTGGGGGGACAGGAGTTGCTCCTCTGCCTCGTAGCAGGGTAGAGGGTTTATTAACAGCATCTCTGTGCTTACCCATGTGGGCACTGAGCATAGGCAGGTTCAGACAGACATGAATAAAACTGAAACTGCAGCGTGGTAGAGCCTGGTTGTGCCTGCACGGCTCTAAGTGGGGCTGTACAGGATCCTCAGTGGATCCTAGCGTATCTTGCGTCTCCCCAAAGCTCATTATCGTGGCTGAAGCACAGAACCAGTACAGCACCCAAGCTGGCTCAATTACAGCTGGTTTGAGTAGCTCTGCACAGACATACCCTAAGGGAGAAAGCACTGATTATTTGTCCTGCACAGCAGTTCGGATACCTGTAAACAGGCATGCATCCTGCTAAACGAGTCCATGGTAATGAGCTGAGGCCATTGCGTAATTAATATTTCAAACATTCCCGAGCTAGATTGATATACTGTAAATGAACAGTGTCAGATGACAACAGAAATTAGATAAGGAGCAGCTGGAAGTGATCTTCTTGTATTTAAGATCTAGCACTGCTAGGAAACTGCTTTTATTAGCAGCAACTTGGAAAAACTTCAGGGATTTTCAGAGAGGTACTATATATACTGGGTGAGAAAGGAGGACTCATCTTCTTGCTCCCCAGTACCCACCATGAGGACCAGATTCTTCATTAGCACAAGCCAGCATCACTGCACAGTGTGGTGCCAACCACGTTCGTTAGCTGCGTGTAATTGGCCTGTGGTTTGGAAATTGCATGCAGGGTTTGGGGGCAAAGGAGCTCTTTCTGAAATTCGTAATAAAATGAGGAATTGGATAGCTGAGCATAGAGATTTGAATTTCAAGTGAGGATGCTCTGCTTAATGAAAGGTAGGATTTCTTCAATGATTACTAAGGGTTACAATTTGTAGGTTCCCTGAGCAAAAAATACAGCTGCACCACCCGCATCCTGGTGACAAATTTGCCTATTTCTCTTAGTCATTATCCATCTTGGTATACAGTTTGCAGTTCATTTTTGGCATGTTATTTGTAGAGTGTGGATTTGGTTCCAGATCTTTGATTGCTAATAGATTATTCAGTTTAATACTGTGTTTTGTGTTGTGTGTATTATACCTGCCTTGAATATTTGCTAGATTCACACTGTTTACTTGAGTGGAGTTGCTATGTCCCCTTCATCCTGAGTGGTTAACAAAAGTTTGAAGGCTGGCTGATTTTTTCTGTCAGGATGAGAAAGCAGTGATATGTAGCAGCTACATTTTCTGTGTAGCCTTTTTTTAATCTTACACACACACACACACAAGGAAAATGCACATCCGTCTTGTTTCCTTAAGCACAATAGAGATAATTCAAGCAGATTCTTAAGCCAGAAATCAACACGTCTGCCACACCAGCGAGTGCTGTGACTGGAAAACTAAATCTCTCTAGTCCCACATTTGTGACTTCTCTTGGCTTTCTGCCTCTGGACTACAAAGCATGTGAGCAGAAGGGCAGCGCTCAGCCCTTGCCTGCCTCCTGCCCGCACCTCCTGCGGTCTCCCAGGCTGCAGGCATCCTCACTGATGAAGGTCCTGACTGGCAGAAGGGCTCCCTGACAGGCTGGCCAGGCGGTCCAGATTGCCTGGCAGAGACTGAGTCTCGGTGTCTTGGAGAAAGTCTTCAGGATGCTTGTTTTGTACCAGATTTTGGAAGAGGCAGGTGGATGATGTCGTTGTCCCATCAGACAGGACTTCTTGTCTCTCCCTATCGTGGCAAGCTCTGAATATACTGTTTTAGCATCATTATAGGATACTGTGGACTGCTTTTCTTCTGATAAAATATATTCTGTTCAATATTGAATATATATCTACTTTGTTCAGTATGTGTATTTAGATACTCATGGGTTTCAGGGGTCTGTGACTATTCCTGGGTCCAAAATATACCATTTAGCCACCTGGATGACAAGTCCTGTTGGGAAACAAAATGACTGTTTAGTCCTTTACAAGACATGGCATCAAAAAGAGGAAATTTATTTTCTGTTTGGATGGAGAACTCTTGCAGAAGAGGAACCTCTATGATAGTAAAACTCATTTCAAAAAAGGAAGAGGAAAATATTCCTTTTACGAAACATAAACTCCCTGCTGTGGAAAACTATTGAGGCAAGTAGATGAGTAAGATTATAAAGAGGATTAGATATGGATTATCCAGGATTAAGGCAATGAACTCTCTTGGATAAAATTCACAAGAGGTTTTCATCCTGGTGTGTTTGGGGTCCTAGATAAACTGCTGCTTCTAAGTAGGAAAAAACTCCCCTCCTGCATTGCAAGGACTAACAGATTGTTTGGGTTTTCTCTATTTCATTCTTAACACCCCCCCACCCCCCCCAAACTCCCAAGGTGAACAAGGACTGAGTGTAAAGACCTCATAATAGTGAGTGGTAATACAGTACCTGATGACTTTCAATGTAGTTGAATATAAAGCATGCACATGGGGGGGAAAAAGTGTTAACTGTATATGTATACACACATATATGTATGTGTATACATACTCTGATGGTCCTTGACCTGATTAGTGCCCTGAGGAATGAGATGTTGGACTTATAACAGAGTTCCTGTGAAAGTGTAAGCTTGGTGCTCAAGGGGAATCAAATAGGTGAATCAGGTGGGAGGAATTATCAAGGAATAAACAGAGAACAAACCAGATCTTGTTATGACTCTGGGCAAACCACTGCTGATCTTCTCTGGGCCCAGCAGCCAGGTCTGGCTCCCTGCTGCAGGATGTCCAGCAAGGCTGGGCAAGGGGCACAGAGCAGCTTTTCCCCAGGGACCAATGGCAAAGGGGCCAAGGAGTCCAACCTGGAAAAGAAAAGATGGAGAGGAGATTATGACAGAGCTCGAGAGAACAGACAGAACTGGAACTGGGAAGAGAGGTTCACTGCCTCTTCTAAACCCGTGCAGATTCAGACTAAAACAGCAGGTTCATAAAACCTCAAAGTAGTGTTTGCTTCAGGCAGTAGATTGCCAAGGTGTGGAGCTCCTGGGCACAGGAGGTTGCAGAACAAAAACCTGGCATTAAATTTAAAAAGTTGACTTAGCAAAACTGTATGAAGGAAAAATCACAAAGGGCTTCCCATCCTAGAGAGAGACGTGGCCCCCGGCTCAGCAAGCCTTCAAGCTAGAGGCTGCAGCAAGTGCAACACCAGTCCCAGAGACGTCTTACTGCTTGTCCTCTTCTTACGTGTGTCCCCATGGCACTGGTCAGTGGTGGCTGCAGGAGATGGAAGAGCCAGACCAAGGCTGTTGTGTGGTGTGGGCAGGGATACAGTTCAGCTGACAAGCTATACCACACTGGAAAGGAAAGGGTTTGTATACATTATTCTCTGAGACTTCCATCACTGTCCTGCTAGAGTGAAGCTCCGTTATCTGTGTATAGTATTACAGAGCTTTAATCCACAGCATCATCTTTCACAAGTGTTTCGTCTTAAAGTAAGTTTGGAACTGCAACAGTCCAAGATATCAGCTCCATCCCTGTTTCTAATAAAGGAGCTATTGCTTGGTTGTAGACAGTGAAAAATAATTTTCAGATGTTGCTGCTACTCTCAGCAGGGTGTAATAGAAACTCATTATCGTTCACAAGTCTAACTTAATTACATTTTTTTCTTGAAGGATTTTATCCTGGCTCAGTGGGAAGGGGGGCTCATCTACATACATTCAGGGGCAGTCTTCTCAAAACTTAGTAATATCTATGGTAAACACCTAAGAAAGGTGGGGAATTACTTTAGGACCTTCTTTTGATCAATGCAAGCTGCAGCATGGATGCACCAGACCCACGGGAAACATTATCGTGCCCAGTATCTGAATTGATAGACAATGAGCTTGCTCCTTTTATGCGTGTTGCTTTCATCAGTTGGTCACAAAATCTGAAAATTGGTAGTTTCTTCATTGGTCAAATCTTTAAGGCTTTACTTGGTTTATTCTTAAATTTCTTTTGCAGAAGGAAGTTTTCCTTCATAGAAGGCTTCAAGGCATTACAGAAAATTGAAAGAGCAAAAGAAAAGACATTGGAATTCAATCTAGGGTGATAAAAGCATTCTTTGATTACCTATAGATGATGTCTGAGTATAACTTGGCACCGGACACACTGTGTGTGAGGTG
The DNA here is from genome assembly GCA_020745775.1 of Theristicus caerulescens. Taxonomy (NCBI): domain Eukaryota; kingdom Metazoa; phylum Chordata; class Aves; order Pelecaniformes; family Threskiornithidae; genus Theristicus; species Theristicus caerulescens. The sequence goes on from CM036569.1 coordinate 3,036,148, forward strand.
GGTGTCCTTATCTGCGTTGTGTGGTTAACCATGGGGTTCATTGCTGCAGGTCACTTGGCAGTTAGGTGTGGGGAGCCCTTCTCCGAGGCCAGGTCCACCAAAGGCTGCTTTCTGCATCCATGCTGTTGTACGAGGTCCTGGCATGCCATGATCCAGAGGGTACATCAGGGAGCTGAAAATACCCAAACATAGAATGCCTTTGAGCATTTTATTCATGGTTTAGCTGTCGTGAGGGTCAGCACAGCTTCACAAAGCTGCTTTCTAGGTCAGCCTGGGAGGACTCTGCAGTCTGACCCCAGCCCAGCAATTACTGCTGCTTGGCATGGATTTGGGTGGGTGGTCGTAGCCTGCACAGCGATGGGTCAGAGAGGGTGAACTTTGCAGTCAGTCTCCAAGACAGGAACAAAAAAGAGGTGAAAGAAGGTGAACTCAGCCATATAATTAGCTGTGTAATTAAACTTTCTCTGGGGCAAGGAACTCTGGGCCAGTTTTGCCTCCTGTGAAGTGCAGCGACACCTCCAACACCTGTGACTGAAGAGAAATAAAAGTGCCTAGGAGTGTTTCTTTGACAGGGGACACAGATACAGAAGCAGTTCCTGTTGCAGGTTTAGCAAATGTCTGTGGGGTTAAACTGGAAGGATTTAGCCATTGATATGGCATAGGGGGTTGCCTAATAATGCATATGGCCCCAGTGGGGGAGAGGGAAAGTCTGAAACAAAGCAAAAGTAATTGAACAGAAGCAAAACAGGCAGCACTTATCCACTGATAATCTATGCAAATGACAAAGTTTCTTGTTTGGACAATCAATAAACCAGCCCATTTTATTTTTGTGTGGTTGCATGTACTGGCTATATTGTGATAGAAACATTGCAAAGAATTGATTCACAGATAGAAATGTATCTGAGTTGCTTGTGGTTTATTAAGGAGATCAAGATAACAAGTGCTGCATTATTGATCAAACCCAGAGGGACACTTCCTTTTTTCCTGCTTGTCGATGAAATCCCGCTGTAATTATTTTTTCCCTTTTCCCATTCTTCCTCTCACCCCTCCCTAACTCTCTGGAGATGCAGTAATGAAGTAAGCACAAAAAGTGTCAGTCAGGGCTGGCAACGGGCAGAAGGGTAGGAGAAGGGAGACAAGCAGAGATACTGCAAGGAAAGAATGCATTTGCCAGCATGTATCGGAGTGCCAATGCTCTTCATTGAAGCTTAACAGGGACAGAAGCTTAACAGGAGCTGAAATAACCTTTTTTGTTTGCACTTTAAGAATCTTTTACTGTGGGTTTAAATCTTTACTTACAGCATAATCAGGCCTGCCTACTGGGTGCTGTACAGAGCTGGGTTTACCAAGCATTGGGATTGCTGTGGGCAAGGGGTCTGCTAGTTTTAGCAGAAAAAAAAGGGGGTCTTTTCCCAAGGCCCTGCAAGGAGACTGGTCAGTGTGTTCATATCCATTATGACCATGGTGCAGTATTTTTTGGGACATGCATGGAAAAAATATTTTTCTTGGCTGGAGAGATGAGCTTTGAAACAAGCATTTAGTTGGGCAGGGCTTGGTGAGTCCCACTGCCTCTGGTTCCCAGATGAAGCTTTGATCTGTGTTCCTCGTTATGTTCTCTAAGTGAACATTTTTTCACCCATCAGCATGCAGTTCATACAGAACTGAGCAGGTTTCAAGTGCACCTTATCCTTCCTCCCCCCTCCTCAAGATTTTGCTCCTCCTGTGAGTCGGAGACCTTGTCAGCAGTTCAGAGTGGGTAGACCCTACAGTTTTTCTATCTCTAATTTTTGCACGTAGCTGTGGGTACCTTGCTTTCTGCCAGTGACTGGTGCTCCTTAAGGATGGTCTCCAGCTTAGTGATCAGGCTGGAAAATTCCACCTGTGCAGATCTGCAGTGAAGAAAAACATTAGACCTTGGCATAAGCTAGTTGTCCTCTCCATGGTAGTGTCTGCCTGAAGTGTCTCACAGTAGTCCTTAGAGCAAACCAGTTGAGAGTTTGTGGGCCACCGCATATTCGGGTTGATTTTCTTTCCCTTCTATGCCTTTGCTTCCCCTTGCCTTCCTCTCCTGGAAACAGAAAGGAGCTCATAATTCAGCTGACTTATCACAAATCAGGGACAGCATCAGCTGCACAACTCGCTGTGGCTGTACAACCCCTGGCCACGTCAGCACTGCTCTTTCAGGTCTCATGCCAGAGCCTGGAGCAGCCATGGCACATCTGCGCCTCACTGCCGGGACTGTGTCATGCAGAGGGGGCCAACCAAGAGGTCCCAGCTGGCAGAGCATCTGCACATCCCCTGCTCCAGCCTCGAGGACTGCAGGATGGGAGGAAGCATCTGTTAGCGCTGGGTTTGCTTGTTCATACCAAGTTTGCTCATTGGTTATTAGCATATTGGATTTAATTTTTCTTTCTGGGAAAGTGGGTTGTCCTCCCAAAGCTCCTTCAATGGAGTGCTTGCACTTATCCCCGTGGTTATTGCCTCCACTGGCGTGTTACTGTCAGCTCATCTTTAGCTTGAGAGCTAATGCTGGCCTGGAGGTGGAGGTGCATGGATGCCACGCACATTGCTGTCATAAAGGTGATGTTGCAGCTTATTGAAAACCTCTCTTCCCCTCCCTATGGCCCTGCTTAAGCACAACTTGAATGGCTTTTCCACTCAGAGGTTGTGGGACATGTTCTGTCCTTTATATTCAATATAATAGCTTCTGTACTCAGCATATTATTTCCTTCTTAAATCCTGCAGCTGCCGAGGGTGCAGCCTGGGGCTCGGAGAGACCTCAGCACTCCCACGTGTGGCACCGGTGAGGGCTGCCTCTGCTCCACAGCTGCTGCTGTTCCTCCTGCTGCCTCTATTTGTTGTTCAATTTTGTACAGGCTAAGTTTTTGCACTACATACATCCCACGGTCCCATAAAATTTAAAAGACTTGCCTGGGTGTAACTGGGTTGTGTTTTGTTTATATAACCACACGAACAACACATTCAAGATACTAGGAGAGGAAAAGCTCAAGTGTAACAGAGTTAGGAAGAGGTCAGAATTAAACTGGTTTGTACAGTTGCCTTGTGCACATACATGTTACGATCATCTTTAATTGCATGGTCATGTTTAAAAGCTCCCTGCTAGCACTTCATGTCCTTGCCAGGAAGATGAGATGCTCTAACACTTCCAGTAAAGCATCACTAGCTGGTTTGGTTATCTTTTTAACACAGGAATGATTTTGGTTTTTTTGTTTTCTCTTGTTTTCTGAAATACCTGACTCATTTTGGCTGAGCTATTTCAAACCTCTTTAGCCTGATGTAGGCACTCAAGATATAAAATTCTAATCTTGTAGAAAATTTGGCATTATAATCCAATGAAAACAGGTCTAACAAGGCACACTTTTACCGAGGAGTGCTTCTGGTCCTGATGGTGCTGCATGCAGCTGACAAATATGATTTATTTACTTACAGAAGAAAAATACAGGCCGATGTTGGAGATCCAGAGTTCCCATCTTACTTGAGAAGTGATAGGCAAGTGCTGGAGTAAACCAAGGGCTAGAAGCTCATAACATGACAAAGATGGATGGTGCTGCGCATCAACCTTCTTGCTGGGCTCAGATTGGCACTAAAATTTAAAAGGTTTGTGAGAGGTGCTAAGACCCAGTGGTTACTCTAGGTTTGTCCCACTGTCAGTGAAGAAAGAGGCAAGTCCTGAAAGCAGTTCAGGATTTCTGTAGTTCACAACTACACTCCTAATTTAGGTGGATGTGACAGGTAGGTAGACTTACTTTTGCCTAAGCAAAATGGCTACAATATTTCCTACAGCAGCACCAGCTTTACTTGCAGAGGTGGGAGAGGGCATGAGTCAGAGAAGATAAATTTTATATTCAAAGGTAGTCTGGTAAGTTCTTATGGCACTTAATAGCTGGCATACTCCTACTGCAAGGGAAGCAGAAAGCAAATTCAATCATTTATGTTACAAAAATCCCACCGCTCTTTATTATGTGCACAGATGGTGTCTCGGGAGCTTTGCTGCCAGTGCTCTGCATGCCTAATGCCAGGCAGGGAGCGTTGCTTTTCCAGCCCAGGTGACAGTGGGAAAGCTCCTTTTTCATTTGCTAGAACCATGCAGATTTACAAGCTCTCCCATTTTTACATTTCGTTTAAACCAAACTTCCAGCAAAAAGTCAAAATATTGTGGCAGACCACATTTAGCGGAGATGAAGACAGAGGTACAAATGAGAACGGATTATGCACCATGGAGGTGAAAAGCTATTGCAAACAGAACAACAAATAGAAAAGTATTGCAGGACAACCTATACAATGAGAAATGGAGTTGCTTTGTCTTAAATCCTTTCACACATGCAGAGACTTACAAGGGTAAAATGTGGAATCGGCTGGATTTATGGAAGTATTTCAACTCCAGGAATGGAATCTCAACAAATGCTGCCTTGTTTTTTATGAAGGCTTCTTAATGCAGCACCGCCTTCTGTAAGAACTACATTTCTGCAGCTATTTATAAATAGCCCTAGACTGGCCTTTTCTAATAAGCACCATCTTTCTTGAGCTGACCGCTCTTTACTGCAGTAGTGTACCATGAGCTTGCTTCATTGCTAGCTGGGTTTGGGATAGTCGTCTTAGTAAAAGTTACAGGACTGTACAAACTTCAGATCTGCTCAGCCTCTTTTTACAAGTGCCACGCTAAGACTACCATTTAGTTTAAGCAATAAAACTCTGTGTAGGTTTATGCTTTTCCCCTCCAGCCTAAAGCTCTTCTAGCACTTAACAGCTGTTGTGTTATGATATACGGCACCACTAGGACACAGCAAAACACTATCCTGGGTTCATAGGTAGGAGAAAAAGCCACAGAGGACCTGGCTGGCTTTTGAGAATCACAGATCTTATCTCAAAAATGCTTTGGGCCAGTAGAATTTAACTCCAAGGTCCTCCAGCTGACAGAATTTGGCATAGATCCATCTAATTTCATGCTGATAGATGAATGACTGTCAGTTGAGACTTTTTTTTTTTAAATAAAAACCCACAGGAGATAAATACCATCATGCTGTTATTGGTGGGATTTGTCCTTGGCCTTAGTTCTGTAGGTTGTGTGCTGTTGAGTGGAAGTGTGCTTCAAAGGGGAACCTGCAAATGGCCAGAAGTCCTAGGTTATGTGGAATAAGAGTAGATATTTCAATGCATGTATCTGGAGTGCCTGTATATTGAATATGTTAGAGGTCATAGATTTAACGTGTATGACATCTATAGGACTATGGGCTAAGTGAGATACTAACTGCAAAGGATTTCAGGTAGAATTGCTTCTGTTGCAGAACATTTGACCCTTGGTCAATTGAAAACCAAAGGATTTCACCAAACCACAGTGCCTCTGAGCTGCCTTCATCTCCTACAGCTGGGCCAAGGTAAAAGTGAGTTCCATGGGAGAATAGCTTTGAAAAACAGACCTCAGGTTCTTGATTCACCAGGGCTTGTGCCTCTGCTTCCCATGGACTTCAGCATGTTTAAGCATTTGGGTTTCTCTGAAAATCTAGACCTAACTGTCTCAAAGTTGAACATCCATGGAGACAGAACATACTGAGAATTTTGTCCTAGATCTTCTAATTTTACCACTTTGTGTTTAAAGGGTCTTTGCTCCAGAACTTTCCCAATTTCTCTGCTGATCTTAATTTAATCAGTCCTATTAGACAATTGAAAAGCATACTATGGATCTGTGATCTTTCTATATTTAGCACATTGTGGCTATGATCAGTGTTTTATTTTCCTCGTGGCCTGCTTTACTGTTGTTTGTAAATTAAAAGGCCAAAGTGAAGAGCAGTACTTGTTAGCTATGCTCGGATTGCCCTGATGCCCTGGAGAACCAAAGGGGATGCTCAGGGAATTGAGGGATGGTCATTTGTCTTAGCATATAATTCTGCTGATTTCTGAAAGAAGTTTAACATTTCCAGCCTTTCACCTTCAACGCTACTAGCAGAGCTGACCTGAGAGTCTGGCCCAAAGGAAGCTAATAAGATAGCTTGCACCGTGAAGCTAGAGGAGTCGATAATAATGAATATTTAAGTGGTGGAAGTTTGCACTGCCACCGCTGCACTTTTTTTCTACTAATTACTGCCATTAATAAAGTCCTGCCAACACCTGACTAATGAGGACTCAGCACCAACTTTACTTAAACTATGGCCTTTTGTTTTCTTGGTGATGCAATGTGTGTGACAATTGCCAGATCGCTGAGCATGAAGGTTTTAGAGAGATTAATAGAATATGGAAACAGCCTTACAAGAAGTCCATGCTGATGAAAATAGAAATTCTTGTTGGAAATAATGCCTTTTGGAGTTCAGATAAATGCTAGTTCTGTTGGTCTCCTGTCAGATGTTCAGAGAGATGATGGATTTTGTCTTCTGCTTTCTAGGACGACTCTTGATGTTTGATAGAGGAATATGGAAGAGTTAACCTGAATTTGCTCACAAGTCCTGTCCTCTCCCTGCAGGAATGGGAATATCTGTTCCAGAGAGAAAAGAAGCGAGAACACATGATACTTTGTTTGCAGTGTTGGTGGCTCTCTGCTATATAATAGCAAATGGTAAGGAGCTGGAACTTTGTTTTCTGCAGAAGTCAGAATGGAGTCTTTCAATTATCTTGTTTCACTTTGACTTATTGTACACACCAGTTTATGAAATGAAGTGCTCACAGGAAGAAAAAAAATTTCCCTTTGCTTCATTCGGAATTCTTGGTTGAAGCTCCTATCTCATCTCCACTGACTGACTCTTTTTAGAGCATTTAGACAGAGGTAAAATCCCTATAGTGCATGCAAGAACTTCCCCTCCCCTAAAGACACTTTACCACAAAGGGTACTTCATTGTTTAAATTGTTAAAATTAGCTTAGCTGCAGCTTATCCGTAAATCTTATTGAAAAGGCAGCTTTTAGCTGTAGGACCACTATTTTTCTCATGCGATTAGCTGGTGAGTAACACGCTACACTGAGTCAAATGCTTCAGCACTTGACCCTCTTGGGGACAATGCTGTTGCATTTTGAGTGCTGGAGTGGGGATGTGGTGGGAATGCCTCCCATCTGAATTTTGTAGGGCTTCAGGGGAGTCTGTGCAGAACAAACTGAGAGCCAGAAGTCAAATCCTTCACTCAGGAGCAGATCTGAATCCTCAGAGAGTGTGGAATCGCTGTCACTGTTGAGAAAAGTTGGGGGTGTAATTGCAGAACCAAAAAGTCAGCCTGACTCTGAGAGATGAGGTTTGGGGCTGTGAATTTCAGTTGACACCAGGCTCTGGCTTCTATCATTTTAGAGTTGTTTCATGTTTAAACAGTGTAATTGCTGTTAAATGCAAGTTCTCTGAGCTTTAATAAAAATAGCACCACATTAACCTAACGAGTTTTTACAGGCGGGATTGATAACATTTATTAAAGGGCTTATATAATGTGTTTGTCTGCAATAAAAAAATGATAGGACTCAATGACCTGAGAGATCTTTCTGGTCCTAGTGCTTCTGTTACAGACAAACCGGCCATGAGAGGGCAACAGAGGCTCGTGTGCCGCTAGTGGGGCTGTGAAAGGGGTGTAATTAAAAAACTTTTAACACAGAACAAATCTGTCAGCTCTGGGAAAAATATTTGCCTCTGTTCACCGGAAGCTGGTGTGACAGCCTCCTTTAGCAGTACCAATTCATGGAGGTGGTGCTTATGGAGAACATGGCTGGATGCCATCTGGAACAAAGAAGGAATAGGGCATCAGAGTTGCCTTCTGCATTGCGATAGTTGCCACCAGGAGCTTTGGAGGAATGTGCTCCCTGCTGCCGTATCTGTTCCTTTTCAGTGGATGACCGAAGTGGTGGTAACTCCCAGGCAGCAACAAATTCCTCTGCAGTCAAGGTTGGCTCCTTGCGCTTCTCTCCCATTACTCAATCACTGTGAGAGATAATGGTGCCTGGAGTGATTCATGGCCCTTCCTGCCCATTTCTCAGCATGCAGAGGACAACCCAGCTTGTGAGTCATGGCCCTTAAAAAGCAGGAGAACTAATAATGAGTGTATAGCCATGAAGCATCTGTGATAGGTTTCAGACCTGCTTTTCCTTAAAGAAAAAAAAGTCGAAAGGCAATTGTAATTGAAATGAGCCTGATGATGGTGGGCAATTTCCCTGTAAAAAGTGGAGCACAGGTCAGTGCTAAGAGTGTGCAGTGTGGCTGTGGCCAGACCACAACATTAGTATTGTCTGCCCACAACATTATAGAAGTCAAGCAAGGTTCTCCTAACCATACGCATTCATATTTTTGCATCTCTGTTTGGAGTCCTCAGGGATGGTAGTTAAAACTATCCTCTGCAACCTCTGGTACTAGAAACTAAGATTTCTTTAATCCCTGGATTCAGCTCTTCAGGTTAACCTCCATGTAATTTTGGGTTTTCTCCCCTGGATCTGGGGGCCCTGAAGAGAAGCAAACCCCCACGGATCCCCAGGTGTTTGATTTCAGGAATTCAGTCCCACTTATGCTAGAAATCTGTGTGGACTGCTGTGATGATGTGGTTCGTCTGGTTCCCCATCCAGGATGCAGTTGCCAAGACCATTACCTGGAGCTGGTGAAGGTTTTTATGGGAGTTAATCCTGTGCATCCTTTTCCCTTAGCCCAAGCACTGGAGAAGTGGCCAAATCTTGCCTTTGCTTTGGAGTTTGCCTGTGCTACAGTCTTAATTGTGAAGGTGTGCACTGCTACTGAGAACTTGACTTGCATCTCGCATTTTCCTCTAGTGGGCTTTTGAGGTGCCCTTGGGGAGGTAAGCTTGTCCTTGGAGTGCAACTTAATCAGTTTTGACTTAGGGCTGCAATTCTTCCCCTTTGTGTAATGAGGAAGAAACAGGTCCTTGTACCTACTTTTGTTGTCTGTGGACTCAGCTGAGGGCAGATCATGGTGAGAAACCCTTCATCACCTTCCTCCTCCTCTCTTCCAAATTGTGTCATAGCTTCTGGAAACTATGTAGTGAGGAAAGAAACATTCTGCAAAGGAAAGCTTGAGTCTGGATGCATCCCCTCCTGGAAACAGAGGGGAGACTCTGGGCTGGCTGCTTCAATGCCTGGGAAGGTGCACAGGAGAGGAACAGGCCCCTCTTCCCTGTCCTTCATTAGTGCAAGACATCCAGAAGCAATGTTACTCTGCATCGTTTTGCAGTTCATATAATTTCTTTCATTTTCTCTGTCTTTGCTTCCAATCTATCTTATTTTTTCTCTCTCACATCCTCACCATTGTCCTGGTTATAGACTTTCTTAATAAGGTCTGTTTGCAGAGCTCAAAGGAGTGTCTCTGAATTTCATCAGCAGTTAATATATGAGGATTGCCCCAAACCCTAACCATCTAACAGCTCCTTGCACATTGCTTGTTAGAGCAGTGGGGTGGGGCAGGTCAGAGGGCTCCTTAACAGCCTTGAAAGCCTTTCTTGACAGGACTGAACAAAATGTTTGGTCTGGAAAGAAATCGCATGTGTAGATGGGAGACGTCTGCGTACAGTCCTGTGTGGGACTGGATGCGTGACTGCCTGACCTCGGTGCTGTGGAGGAGATGATTTCCAATGCAGTAGCTTGGCATGTGTGTTGTGGTGGCTCTGGGAAGCCCTGCTCCTGGCCCGGGGTCCTGCTCTGCTGGGAAGTGCTCAAACACAAAACAAGGTGATGAAAAGCATGGGAGCATGTAGAGGTTGCTAACTTTGGAGAAGAGCCTAGCAGGTTTTTGTCTTTGTCATCAATAGCAACAGAGACATCCCTTAGGCTGAGTTCAGCTGTGGGGCAAATGGATGCAGCTCCACATCAACAACAAATGCCCTGGGAAGTGCTGGTGTAAATTTGCAGCAAATTTGCTGTGGGTTTATTAGTGGCAACAAATACTTTACCATTGCTTATTCTGAGGAGTGTGTTTAGTTGTTGCCATATATTTTGTTAGGTTTTTTTAACTTAATTAAGCCTAAAGCTTCCTGCAAAAAAAAAATGAGCAAAAGGTGGTAGAGTGGGAGGGAGAAAGGATGATGTTGAATGGAAGATGTGATGGAGGAGATTCTGGGGAGAAGACTGTAGGAAGCCCAGGGAAAGTGAGGACAAGGAAAGGGTGCAGAAGGGGAGAGGTAGGGACTGATGCTCAGAAGAGGGAGAAGGAGTAGCTGGAAAAGAGGTGGTGGAAAGTTTGAATCACCTGGTGGACGTTTTTCTGTTCTTGGTGGTCCAATAATGAGAAAAGATATCTAAATATTTAATATGGAGGGTCTTGAGGGGAAATTTCCTCCAGCCTGTTTGTCTGGGGCAGTATTCGACCCGCTTTCCAACATGGCATGAATGCAGACAGCACCCTGTCAATCAGCTACCCACAGCCAGCAGGGAAAGGACGTGACAGGGGTTATAACTGTGAAAGCTAAAGATGAGAAACTACTACTTCCACAGACTTGGAAATAAAAGCTTCATATGGCATTTTTTATTTCCTTGTGTTGCGTCTTTGTTTTTAAAAGGAGAGAGAAGAACAAGGTTATTTGTGGAGGCGTTAAGTTAAGCAACAGAAAAATCTCTGACTTCAAGTTGCTGCTAGTTTCTTCTCATTTTGTTTTTTTGACCCTAGATGCATCGCTCTCCTGCATCTTCATAGGCTGAGGAATAAAACATGACATAACTAAGATGTACAGTGTGCTTTTTGGCTAAACCGTGGGACTGGCGAAACATTACCATCATTTTTCTGGCTTTTATTTGAAATCATAAGGAGTTAAGTGCATCAGTTTGCTGTGGTTATTTTTTCTTCCTTTCTGTGAATAAAAAATGAAGGAAGAACGTGGCAGTTAATTTAATAGTTTGTTGGGAGAATATACTGATCTATGACATCATTAATTGAAATGAAGGGCAGAGAACATTCAAAGCTGCAGGAAAAAAAATACAAGAGAATGTTTGGCAAATGACATAAAATATGAGATCTCAGGGCTCAAACTTACTACCAATACAGTTTCCAGATACCATTCAGTGGCGAATGTTAAGGAGCAGGGAGTAGAACAACAGAGTGGGCTTTGGTAGAGCATCTGGGTTTGAGTTGTTTTTTTCCATAATGTCACAAATTAATAGATATTTGTCAATGAATATTAACTGAATTCCTACAAATTAGCTAGCTTTCTCTGTTTTAAGGATTACACAGTAGTTGTGGAGCGAGTTTCCAAATGTAAGCGTTTATTAAGGTGGGCACTAAATCCATATGTAGATACCCAATATTTATTTTTGGTATTTTACCTTCAAAGAATGACAGCAAATAAATGATAAAAGGTGTCTCTGGGTGCCTGGGATGATTATTTAGGCACATTTGTAGATGTCTCAGAGGACCCTACATGCAAGATAGACTGACCATGATGGGCTCATTTATTATAAATAACATCCAACTAATAGTACTGTAAACCCAAAGTGCTGCTGTTAAAGATGGCTTCTTTGTTTTTGCTTCACTTCTGTTGGTTATTCTTAACGGTTATACAGGATGAAATAAAAAGAGTGCTGTGATTTCATAGTATATGGAGCCCTATAACTGCTCCTGTTTTTCTGAAAAATATTCGTGGAAGAAGGTAGGCTTTACCATGAAGACTCGATGTCGTTCTTATGGATGACATCTCTGAATCTGAGAAAGGGGGAGGAATATTCTCGTGGTGTGAAGCTATGAAGGTGAAACATCTCCCCGTGGGCCAGCAGCCCTAGAGCATCGGTGTAAACTTTAGCACTGCTGCCTGTGAGCTCAATGTTGTGAACAGAGGAGCTGCTTGGAGGAACCAGGTTCCTGTGGTTGTGTTCCCGATTCTTCTGACTTTGATGGCTTTATTGTCCTATTTCAATGATTTCTGAAGATGCGAGACAGCTCAGTGCTTGAGAAGATCTCGAGGAAAACAGGAACCTTCTCTGAAAAAAATTGATTTGTAAATACTGGCAGAGATAAAAAAGGAAATCTATAGTGGGATAAGCATGTTAGGAATGCTGCAGTGACAAGATCAATTTGTTGCGATCAATGTAGTGCTTTATACTTCAACAGCAACTCTTGTCTGAAAGCACAGAGACACATTCTCTGCTGTGCCTGGAGAATGTGGAGGAAAGGCTATTGTGGGCTGCCTGTGCTCCAAGTAGGCAGGGCTAAATGTGCCACCAGAGTAGATGGAGACAGATGTGTAGGAAACATAATTGTACACCTGTGTATCTTTTTCAGAAGATGCTCTGCTTTGAAATTTAAAACTTTAGGGGTGGGATGTTAGCACAGAAATTAATTTTTAGACATCAGTGCTATCTGGTTAGAGTAATTGCTTATTATCTGCTTCCCTGGGGTTTTAAGCTCTTGGAAATGACTATTTAGTCAGTGCATGCTTAAAGGAAGGAGAAAATTGTACTCCATCGTTTCAAGGCTCTGTTCTGGATCTCTGATATGCCAGGAGGAAAAAAGAATTTAGAGGAATCTTTGCCCTCACCTGTCTGTTCCAGGGAGTACCCAAGTTTGACACGTTTGTTTGACTGGTGGGGTTGGTAGCTAGTGGACTATGAGATTTGCCATTATAACCTGGCCTATCTTGGCTAAGCTGTGCTGACAGCCCAAAATGATCCCCATGAGCCCTTCCAATGTGTTAAAAGGGTGGGTTTTTTTTTAATAAAAGGCAGATCAAATCATCCTGTAGGTACTGTGGAAACTTGTCTCATCAAAAGCCCAAAACAGGCAGAGAAATCTAAATTAGGAGCCAACATTAAGCTTCTGGATAAGAAGGTGATGGTTTTCTTCGTGTCATCAGTAACTCAAATTTGCAGTGGGTTGTTGGAGGGGAATATTAGATCCTGTTTTCGTACGTGCCAGATCAAGTGTCAACCAGACTTACAAGACATCCCTGCTCTCAGGAGATGTGTGGCTACGTGAAAAAAATAGGGTAGTTTGGACAGTTACCACCAGGACCTCCCAATTTAAGAAAGCGGAGGGTAAGAATTAGTTACAAGGATTGTTTGTCTGGAGTGTGTTATAAAAGTTGATAGAAACCAGAGCTGGAGTCAGGGTCTGAAGTGCCCTGCGCTCTGCAGTTGGCACCCCAGTGAGACCACCACCCAAATGGACAAGTCAGAGGTGAAATATCAGCATGGCTGGGGAACCTGGCTGCACAGAGAGGGAGAAACTGGTCCCACATCACAGAGTCTGGCATGTGGGAAAGGATCCATTTTCATAGAATCATATCATAGAATGGTTTGGGTTGGAAGGGACCTTAAAGATCATCTGGTTCCAGCTCTATCCAGGTCCAAGCAATGCCCTGCTCTCACCAAATTTACTGCCCTGTGTACATCTTGGGACATCAGGTTGTGAATGATGGGGGATAGAAACCTGCTGGTCGTCTTCTCCCTGCACTGCACTATCCAAGTTGTGATCTGGCATCATTTGCGACCTCTGATTTTTAATGTTATTTAAGCGGTGAGTAACCACAGTGCTGGTTAGTGGGTTGTAAGCCACACTGCAGGGTGTTGGGAATAAAGTTTTTGTCTTTCTCTTTGTCTTTTTATTTATTTATTTGTTTCTAAGTCTACAGTAAACACTGCTATAAACTATGCTGATGTAAAACAACTGCAAATTGAGGCATTATTTCACGTTATTTGTACCACAATTTTATTGCATTCACAGTTATTTACAGTATGTAAATAAGCTTCACAGTGTAGAAAAATGTTCTGCTATAACTCAGTTGTTTGAGCATTAAAAAGAGGGGGGAGGAAATCAACCAAAACCCATAGATGTATGCAGCAAGAAAAGATTATGGATAATATTATGGATTTTTTTTTTTGTTATAGGATTAGCTCTGTTTCAAAATAGTACCCATTTCCTGAAATGCTGAAATTTGTGTACTTCAGCTACCTGCATTGTGTTGTAAATCCATAATGACTATTTTCCATCAAATATTGCATTACAATTTGAATTATTAAATGCTAAATGGCTGCGTATAGATTGTAAAGCAATGAGAATTTTCTGCCAGTTGAAAGAGAGACCTAGTGTGGGTAAGAATATAGCCTTTGATGAGCATTGCAGCGTCTGTAGACATAAGCAATTATATGCAGATGGAGCACAGGCAGTACAAAGATAAATGTAAGGTCCTTTTAAATCCTGCTTGCAGTATTCCTTGCATGAATATGGACTGTAGGGTGATTGTCTGGCTTTCTTAAAGCTTAATTTTCATCCCACTGAATGTAATGGCAAAACATCTATTCATTTCAGCAGCAGCAGGGCAGGGTGCTTTGGCTCTAGATTAAAGCAGTCTAAAAAACTTTGGAGAGAGAGGTAGTGAACTGGTTTGGCAGGAAAATACTGCTTGGGTGCATGTAGTTTGAAGAGACTGTTCAAACAGGGAAGAGACTTCTGTGTTTGGCCTTATGCTTTGTATTAGCAAGTTGGGCGTATTTCCAGGACCCCGATCTAGGCTGGTGTTAAGTTTTTTCTGGAGACATCACGAAGTTTGACAAATATTGCATGAAAACAAGCCATTACAATAAAAGGCAGCAGAAATGAGAGATCCATTCTGGTAGTCCTGGATAAAGAAGGAGGTTTTTGAAAACTAGGTGAAGCTTGTGTTTGATGGATCCAGTGTGTGTACTGCCAATAAAGAGACAAGGTACCTCCAGGTGGTTTGTCCTACATGGCCATCCACGGTTAGAGGAGCAAGTGGCATATCTGGACAGGGATGAACGGTGTGTTCTTTTAGCTCCACATGTGTTTTGAGATGGTGGGAGGATGAGATAGCTGCTGTATAGGATTCATAGGCAGTCATAAGAGTGTGTTTAAGGAAAGTAAAGTAGCACGTCAAGCTGTCATGGGTGATGTTAGATATCCTTCTGGTGTATCATCCAGACACTGCATGTCTCATGCTCTCTGTAGTTACAGACAGGACATGATTGCTGCTGAATGTGAGTACAAAGCTCTTCATCCTGCATGGAAATCATCTCTCGGTTCACACAGAGATGAACTCTCAGCTTCCCTGCAAAATATTTAGAAAACTATAAAAATCCCTTCTGTCAAATTTAATAATTGAATGTGGTGTGGAGATGGTTCTTTCCACCATCTCTGCCTTCTCATTAGGGCAGGCAATGCCTTACTTGCAGCCTGCAGAGCTGACCCTGCCTGCTGAGTGTGTGCTGGAAGCTGTGCTGTCTTGGATGGACTTTGTTTCAGGGGCGATAAATCTCCTTTTTGGGCAGCAAGATTTCCCACTACTTTTACCACTGGGTAGACGAATGCACCTGCATGTGGCGTGCTGTCATGCTGTCGGTTCTAGCTGGGAGTTTGGCACCTGAAGGTCATTCCCTTGGAAACAGAAAACCTTGAGGGCCTAAAAGGTAGCAAAAGCAAATATGGTTAAAATCCAACCGTGACAGCTGCTGGGTCACATTGGAGCTGGGAGAATCTGCCCTGCCATGAGTGGTTTTGTCCTCACTCAGTCCTTCTACATTAGCTTCTGATTTAAAGCCCTTTGCAAAGTGCATGCCAAGATGCTTCAATGGTTGTACCATGCCCTAGGATAGAGCAATATGTGTTACACCTGGTCAGCTGCTGAACTAGTCTTTTAATGTGTGGAGGTGGGTGGTCTGTGATGTATGCATGTGGATGTTTTGAAAGCAAACCAACCTTGGATCTTCACAAAGTTCTTTTGGATAAAAACTATGGAAGCCAGATTCCTGGCCCCCTGTTAGACCTGATGGCACTGCAGCGATACAGAGAGAATTTGAAGTGGTTTGGAGGCAGCCTTTGAAGAGCAGAAGGAAGCACAGCTATTCCTTCATTATTATTTTTTCATGCAGCACGTACGTGGTTTCTCAACCACAGCCCTTATTGAGACTGACGTTGTCAGGTACAAGCCTACATTTCCTTTCACCCCCAATTTTTCCCTCAAACACTTTTATCTTTGCTGCCTTTGCCCTGTTCCTAAGAGTCGGGGAAGGCATCTCTCTTCGACGCTCACTGCGCTGGGCTCTTAATTGGTATCAGAAAAAAAACAACAGAGCAGGGTGAGCTCTGTCCAGGGCTTTTCTCTTTGTGTTTTCACTGGCTGTCGTGATCAGACCCCCAGTAATGTTCTGTAATGAATCAGCACCTTGCAGATGTGCAATAAATTAGTCTTGTGAAAAGAACTTTGCTACAGAAGCAACATAAACTTTGCTATATTACCCTAAGGTGCCCGGTAATTGCTGCTGATTGGGGGGGAAAAGCCATCCAGAGAGAAATGCAATTTGTTGCTGTGGCTACTGGCTCCCAGATTTATTATCTCTCCTCTTTCTCCCTGAGTGTTGTAAAATACACCACAAATTCAGCTTTCTTTCATGTTTTTTTTTCATTTTGTTTTGTGGTTGGTTTTTTATTTATTTTAGAGTAAATTCTGACCGAAGGTTTATAGCACTCATGAGTGTGTCATTGTGAACTTGTACTGTAATCACTCAGTGCCCAGTGTGAGTTAACGACATCTGTAGTCAGATCGGAGGCTGCCATTTAAACATGCATTTGGTATAACGCCTTTCCCTGAAGTGTCCTGCGGTGCCTCATCCCGGGCATCATCTGAGGTAGAGCACAGCAGCTTGGTGCTGATGTGAAGCGAAGCTGTGTGTTAAAGGGAAAATGGAGAAAGCATTGGTACATTGGGCTGACGGTTCAGCGGGGCTAACTGGGAATGTATTTACTGTGCTGGATAAGCCCCTGGCCCCATGCATCAACACACGTTGGGCTGCAGAGATGATCATGGGAAATGTTAAAGGACTTCGATCCTTGTCTATCAGACAAGGTGCTTGCTCCGATAGCCGGGGTGCAGAGGAATGAGCGATTCCTTCTGCTCCTGGGCTGTGCTGGAAACCTGCCCCTATGCTGAGGTGAGGAGACCAACCTCTCTTCATCCTCAGGGAGCAAACTGCTGGCAGCTCTTGCCTCCTTCCCAGGACCAGGCTCTGCATGACAGTCTCCTGCGGGTGTTTCTTTCATGTGCCTTTGCTATGAGTAGCCTTCGTTCACACACACGTGTGTGTGTGTGCACGAGCAATAAAAAAATAACAGGGGTCCCCTCAAGAGCCTTCAACAGCGAGTGTTTGCCATCACGTGCTGCAGTGTGGGATCCTGCCTGGAGAGGACTTCTCGTTGCCCAGTGCCACTTTGTTTGCCCATCACGCTGCCTCATGTCCCCTTTCCAGCACTGGGACTGCCAGAGATAGACAGGTGTAGAGAAAAGGGCTGGTTCTCCTGGCTGGGGTTAGGTCTGTTTCTGCTGGGCCTGGTGCACATCTTGGCTTCACTTCCAAAGGGCTGGGGCTGTTCCCGGATGATCTTCTTGACTTGCTTTCTGTCTGGCTGGGGAACACCTCCTGCCACTTTTCATTTTCAGGGGAAGAAAGGGGTAGAAACTGTGTTTATATGAGTTACAAAAGTAGGAGCCATTTTCAGCAGCCTTCTCTCAAGGCTGAAAGGAGCCTTCCTGGCTGGTGGGATCGGAGCAGCTGCTCATCAATCTCTATCAGCGGCTTTCTCAGCTTCCTAATGTCATGTTGAATTTACTGGAGAGAGAGGAGCTCTACTGGTGGCATCCCACAAAGGGGAAAGGGAGCCACTGCTGCCCAGGCTCTGCCTGCGGATACATGTGGGAGTGCTCCATGGGCTGAGCTAAGGAGCACACTCTGTGTTGGGCTCAATAAACTCTACATCACCATGGTCTTCCTGGGTAGAAATGTTTCTTTGGATTTTCGGCCATGGCAAAAGAGAATTTTCATAGTTTCAGGGAAACATGATTATATACGTATACACACATATAGTGTATTAAAAGTGAATATATTAATTTCAAAGATAAATTGCATGTGCAATGTTACATACATATAAAGTTGGGAAGGCAGCATGAAGCAGAGAGACTGTTTTTACAGTGTGGGAGAGCAGCATGTAGTACCAAGGAGAAAGGGAGGGCCATTCCCTATAGGAAGATCCAGGGCTGATTCTCCTGTTTGTCCCTGGGATTTCTGGGTGAGCCTGGTCAAGTCCTTTCTGCCCCTATAAAACCGAGTACAGTAACAGCACTGTTCATCTTGGTACTGTGAAGTGATCAGGTATTACTGCGGGTGACTTAGAGTGCCTTAGACTGTTAGGGATGCTGTTGCTTTTCTTCATCCTGATAAAACTCTTTATTTGGTTTCAGAAGATGACAGCAGTGTGAGCATTTCTCCTCTGCTTTTGTTTGCATCTGCCTTCCACTGATGTGATTTTGCTTTTCATGGGATGACTCCCAGTTTCCACCAGGATATCTTAAAGATATGGCCCACAGAATGAAGTCATATGGAAAACATGGCACAAGAAATTGTTATATCAGGAACGAAAGATAATGAGAGCATGCTGTCTTCTTCAGAGGCTAATTTTTAGCACAGCACATGGTAAGAAGATGATGTAGGCTCTTACATGGTCCGGGAGTTAGGAAGTCTTAGTGATACCTCCTTGCTAGGAGCCTGGGAAAATGGCTTTTGATATAGAAGTCTCTTGGGCCACTGTGGCTTTCAGAGATCTCCTAATTTCCTATGAAAAGATCCACATAGCTTTAGTATTTGGACTCCCAAACTTAATATTTTGACAAAACACCTTGATTTACCATTTTGAAAAAAAGAATATTTTTTTTTCTTCTTCACTATGGAAGAGAGTTATTTAGTTAGGTTGGCTGCAGAAGAGCAACTCAATAGGGTGCAAGACACAGTAAAAATGCTCCTCATGGCTGCTGCACAAAGTTGGCTGGAGATGTGGGAAACAACCACTGTGCTTTCCCAGGTAATATGCTTAACTTTTCCCTTCATCGCATGATCGGAGTAGTGGGTTCTCACCTAAACATCCTTCATCTATCCAAGATAGAGGCTAAAATCCACCTGCTTACTGCTGCCTTTCATACTGCTTGCCCATTGTTTCCTTATGGTTTCCTATTTTTTCCTGCCTCGTGGGTCTCAGCCTGGGTATAACTCTGTTTTCAGGCAAGTCACGTTTTTTGTATCGTATCAGCCACTTTCTGACCTTTGTCTCCCAGCCTAATGCTTTCATTCTCAGTCCTGTCACTTTGTGCAGCTCCTTGTCGGGTCAAGATGTGGCATTTCAAGCGCTGCAGACAATGGAGCTTTTGTCTTTTTGCAGCCCACTCAGTGTTGTGGAGTGAGCACTCGTTGTGGAGAGTTATCTAACTAAATATAGGGCTAGATTTTTCCAAATAATTTGGATTTTGAACTGGTTAGGCAGTAAAAAAAATGCCAGTTTCTTAAACATGTCTTAACTATTAACTCCCCAATGACAGCTTTATAGCCAGGTTTTCAAATATGGGGAGCATAGGGGAAGCTTACTTGTGTAGATTTTTTTTTAATTAAATATGATGATTTGCTCTGGTATCTTTATGGCAGCCTGAGCTTTTCTGCAAACATAAATTACAGCTGCTGAGTGCTGTGCACTTGCAGAAACACGAGTGTTGACATGACGCAGAGAACGACTGTGCAACCCAAAGCCAACATGGCACATGAATTCACGCGTAGGATGTTCACGTGAGCCAGCAAACTGGTTAACACCACAGTTCACTAATTACCTCAATTATTGTGACAGCTTCCTGATCCAACGCCAGCTTTTTACCTTGTTCCTTGATCCCGGTTTAATGATGGAGTGCTCCCATAGTTATTTTTTATATTTTTGGCCCCTGCCATCATATTCCTTGGGTCTGTTAAATTTTATGCTCTGTTAAACTGTTTACGATTCATGGTGACCCTCGTGCTACTCTAGCTTCTGTGCACAACTGTAGAGCTGAGTACCAAAACCAGAGCCATCCAAGGTTGCTACACACTTACAGAAAAAGATCATGAAACTTAAAAATCCTGGTGTAAAAACTTCAAAGTGGGCAAATATGAAAAGTATTCTAGAAATTCTCCAGTCTGTAGAACTTGTATCTAGTTTTGTGTTAGGAAAATGCTCTCAAACATTACAGAAAAATCTTAATTTTTTTTCTCTACTTAAAATAGGCATTATTTTTCATAGGAATTCATTGTAAAAATCTATGCATTGTCTCAGGAATCTGAGAGCTTTCAGATTTTTTTTTTTTACTGGTATTCTTTATCAGATGGTAAGTGTGGCTTTTTAAAACGGTGATATAGCATACCATGATTTATGTACAGTCACAATCAAATACTATTTAAACTTCAGTGGTTGTAAATTCTTATTTAATGTATATAAAAACTATTACCGTTGTCTTGGATTTCAGTAGGTTCATAGGCTGTTATAATTAAAATGAAGGCTTTATTTTTTCTATACCAAATGAAGTTATTAGTTCAGCCATAGGTTTTTAGGAGAAGCAGAGAGATTAATGTTAACCCAGGCTAACTTCTTGGATAACACCAGTCATAGGATTTCATTCAGTGATGTATCCATCCCAATAACTTCTGGTTGACCTGGAATGAAAATGTATATATGTGTATATAAAATTCAATCTTCTTTGAAAGATATGAAGTGATGGAAAAGCTACTGCATCCCTTGGCAATCTGTTCCAATTTGTTAAAATAAGTTCTCCTAACTCTTCTTCAGACCTTCATTTAGATAAGGTTGGAGTCGTTTAAACTGCCTGACTCATCCCTCCTTTGCCTGCAAATGTTTTCTGGTTGCCAGCACTTGCAGCTGCTGTTCAGGTCACTCTCCTACTTAATTTTAAGAGTTTATTGGAATGTTTCATTCTCTATACAGCCTCTGGGGTTTTGTTGTATTTGAAAAATGAAAAAGTATTTGATTGAATTCCCTAATGAAATGTGCATAAGAAAACCTCGCACAAGAAAACAGAGGACGTCTCAGTAACAGTCTGAAGGTAGAAAGATGCCAGCTAACCCTAAATACTACCGTGAAGATGAATAGCGGAGACATTGCTTGTGATTTTGATTTTCCATCTGTAAGTAATACAGTCACTTTTGGAGGCCACACCTGAATCTCAAACTTCCATCTATGCTTAGCAGACTCGTGAGTCTGTCGCCATCAGGGAAGCTGCACTTCAGAGCGTCTGGTCCAGTCTGGTTTCTGAGTGTGTGCAGGCTGCTCTTTGCACTGAAGTTTTCCCTGGAGCCAGTAAGTGGAACTGTTGGGATTTAGTCGCTGGTACTCCTTAAGTTGCATTGCAATGACTTGGAAGGCGCAGATCCAAGGGTGCTGGCACTACCTTAAAACAAATCCTGCATTACATCCCACCAACATCAGTTCCGTGCTGTCCTGATTTCAGCTGGGATAGAGTTAATTTTCTTCCTGGTAGCTGCTATAGTGCTGTGCTTTGGATTTAGGATGAGAATTATGTTGATAACACACTGATGTTTTAGTTGTTGCTAAGTAGTGCTTATACTAGTCAAGGACTTCTCAGCTTCTCATGCCTTGCCAGCAAGAAGCTGGGAGGGGGCACAGCCAGGACAGCTGACCCAGACTGGCCAACGGGCTATTCCATACCATGTGACATCATGCCCAGTATATAAAGCTGGGGGAAGAAGAAGGAAGGGAGGGATGTTCAGAGTGACGGCGTTTGCCTTCCCAAGTCACCGTTATGCGTGATGAAGCCCTGCTTTCCTGGGGATGGCTGCACACCTGCCTGCCCATGGGAAGTAGTGAATGAATTCCTTGCTTTGCTTTGCTTGCACGTGTGGCTTTTGCTTTACCTGTTAAACTGTCTTTATCTCAACCCATGAGTTTTCTCACTTTTCCAGTTCTCTCCCCCATCCCACTGGGGGGGAGTGAATGAGGGGCTGTGTGGTGCTTAGTTGCCGGCTGGGGTTAAACCACAACACATGCTTTCAAACAGAAGTGGTGTCAGTATGCCTGCTTTCAGTTTACCCCAGCACCAGCGGAAAACGCAGCTGGGTCGTTTCATTTTATTGCACTGAATATTTTGCTTTGCACATTTCACTTTCTTCTCATTCTCTCCGCTTTTCTTCCTTGCTTTGCTTTCAGGCTGTCCCCCTGATGTACCCTTCCAGTTGGCCTCATGCTCATGCTAGCTGTCCTCTGCCTTATTTTCCTCGCAGTTCAATGTTGCAGTGTAAGGCCGCATCAGCTGGTCCATACCTGCCTTATGCCTCCAGGCACTCTGCCAGCACAATTTTTGAAAATTTTGTCCATGCTTCCATCTAGTTACCCAGCTGATCTGCTCACCACACACATTTCGTGTGTCTCTTCTTAGCTAGTCACATCTCTGAGCATGAAGGGAAAAGAAATGAATACCGCAAGGCACAGGGGTCAGTGTCTTTAGTTAGTCTTCTACCCAGCTTTAACAACCTGAATATTGGCCATTGACCATGGTAACAATGTCTGCCTGTTTCTAAAGCTGAGTATATCACGGGAAGACATGGAAATCTGGATATACTGTTTAATAACTAGATTTTTAAATTCTGGTGAACCAACATATTTTTTCCTTGAGCACTACCATTCTAGAACCACAATAACTCATTGATAAAATAAATATTTAAACCTGTAAATTGCAGTAAACAAAAATGGCCAGAGCTGGTAGCCACTGTTACTGCTTCCACATGAATTGCAGAGCCGGGATAGTTGTGTCAGCAGATGCAAGACTTGCCCAGCACCACATCTGCCAAACCACTGGACATGCAACGCTCTTATTTGGAACTGCCAAGGGATGCTCTGATGGAGCGTGCAGGCATCACGTGGTCTCTGCATAACTAGACCTGCCATAGAGGTTCTGCAGCCCTCAGCTGATGGCTGCTTAAGGAAGTGCTGCCTGCATCTGCAGTGCGGTGATGCCTAAGAGGTCCACGTGGTTGTGAGCCTAAAGGCAGTTCTGGAGAGGAGCCTGATGCTGATTTCCAGTCTTCATCACTGAAGCTGATGGCATCCCCTGAGCTTCAGTGTTTAAATGGCTGCTTAAGTATTTTATTATACTTCTCTGCATCTTTCAGTAAAATAGACCTGAGACTCTTGGACTCCCTTGAAGATCCCAGGCTTTGGCTATGCAGTTCTGAAGCTCTCTCCTGTTAGTGGAAGTCAACAGCAGTAATGCTACAGAATTCAGTGGAGATGCAGTTGCTGTAAATGAGCAAGGGAAGTCAGCGTGGGATAAAGATTTAAGGAGAATTTTCTCATTTCAAAATAAGCGATAGACTGCTGCATCTCTGGGATCGTGCCATCCCAGGGTACAGTAAAGACTGACTCTGCAGAAGCACCCACGATGGATGATAATGAATGCTTCTTTACATAAGATTTTAATTTTCTAGCGAGAAACATTTATTATTGGTGACTGATAGTGTGGACATTGATTTTTCATCTGCTATTTCCTAATCCATGGATAAATCTTAACTGTTCCAATTCTAGCTATTCTTAATTATCTAAAGGATCCTTTTCAAAGATGACTGGCATTTGGACCGGCTGGGCAGCCTGGCCCACCAGATCTGCTGGAAGCTTGGCCCAAGTGGAAAAGCAAAAGAAAAAGAGGAGAAGGCAGAACTGATGCAACCTGCCAGCTCTTGGAAGGAACATACTGGCTTCAAGGTGACTTGGAGAGTTGCATCCTTTGGACCTTGACACAAATGCCTCCTTTGCTTTTCTTGTTCTAGTCTCCTGGGGTTAGCTGGCTTGGCTGAGATCAGCTTGATTCCCAAGAGATGCAAGGTTGAGCCAGAGCAGGTTCTTGGATGTTTGAGTGAGGGAACTTGGCCCTGGCCTTTGTCTAAAGACTATCTTTTCCAAAGAGGTTTTGGTTGCTGCTCCAAAGCTACAGTGCTGCCAGCTCAGGAAATGAAGAGATTAAAAAACAAAAAAGAAAGAAAAAAACCCCCACAACTCACTGAATCATAATCTTTAAATCGAGATTTGGAAAACAAACAAAATGTCATTAAGACTTGTTATTCTGTCTTTTGACTTTTAATCTTCTTACTCTCACGTGTAAGATTATTCTTCTATTTGAAATTAACCTTAACTGCACAGTCCTCTGATGGAGACTGGGATAATCTTTTCTGAAGAGAGTTACTGTGCATTAATTGCTTGTCTTGACTCTTTTCCTTCCTTTTTTTCCCATTTCACCCTACCTTTTTTGTTGTGCATAGACCTGCACTGGAGGTACAACATGTGTCTGGAGAAAATGTTAGAAAAAACTGAATGTGACTACTTCCCACATAATGTTTTCTGATTATTTTTTTTAAAAAAAATTATCTTGGTTCCAAAGACCTTATACATAAGAGTGTAATTGCATCATCAGCCACTTTCTAATTGCTAGAAAAAAACATTAGCCCAAACTGAGCTTTCTGTAACTTAGTGTTATAATTAGATTTAGAATCTTTCAATATATCTTAAAAAATATTTCTCACACATTGAAAACACTTAAAATAATTTAATATCATTCTCATTTCTTTATACAATTTCTGTCAGCTGCATGGTGATATAAATTATTCAGTAATTACAATAAATATAAGCTTAATATACATATATATCATTGTAATTAACTGTCCAAATAACTAGAAGTAATATATTTTTCTTTTAATTCTCTTTTGATTTCATGGTTTCAAGAGTTGTCCTTTGCTTGGGATCCTACATCTCTCCCACAGTTTATCCCTACCAGTAGACAGCACCTAATTTATATGCTCTGAATTAATGTTGGGAGGGATTTCTCCTCTGGTCATAAAAGGAGCCTGGATCTTTCCATGTGCATAGTCAGCCAGTTTTGCTTGAATTGTACTGCTGCCTGCAGTAGTGCAGCCCTTAAATCAGATGTCTTCACCCTGGCTGTGGCTCATGGAGCCTGAAGCGCCTCTCCACCACCAGAGACATGGAAGCTGAGAGCCAGGTCCTCTTGAACCAGCTTGCTGGGGCCAACACCTTCTTGCAGGAGACAACCTCCATGGAGGTGCTGTTGATCTTGGTGTGAGTGTGAGACAATCTCCAAAAGGTCCTGGCAAGGAAGCTCAAGGGTGAAGTTAGCTGTGCTGAATAGCACAGCATAGTGCTGATGTTATGCTTCAGCTGAAAGCCTATGTTTGTGGGGACTTGGGCTTTGTCTGAGGATGAGCATTGGTAAAAAGAGAGGGTGAAAGTGAGAGGAGAAAGCAAGTCCCTTCTGGCCAGGGCTGGGAGGTGTTGCTGAATGTAGGCTGCCCAGGAGCTCCCACAGGTGTGAAACCCCGTAACAGTGGGTTAGAGATGGTTCTGGACCATCATACCCATGCTGGGATGGTGGGTCCATGTTGCCATGTTTACCCACTAAGAGCAGGAGCAGTTGGAGAGCCTGGTGGTAAAGAAGAGAGTGAGATGACAGCCTCTGCAGAGCAACCCGAGCAAGAGGTATGAGGGAAATGGGCACCTCCAGCCCTTCACCTGTCTGGGATGCAGTGTCCAGCTCCAGCATATCTGTCTGAGACAGCCTGTATCAGTATCAACCTTTGTTTAGTAGAAAAAAAACGTGAGGTAGGCAAACACCCTTTGGGCACACTGGTTATTAACTCTCATTCCTTGGTCTGTGTCACCTGGTCTTGTTTTCTATTTTGCAATTATGGAAAAAAAATCCCATTCATAGAGCTTGGGATTTCTATTTACCCTGCAATGGGTGTGTTCCTGCCTCCACCTTCCAAAGTCTCCCCGTGACTCTGTTTAGGAACCAGGATGCCGGTACAGTCTTTGCTTGGCCTTTAAACTTCCCTTTTAACTGGAAGGAAGAGTACTTGGATGGTGACAAGACCACCCAACCACCCTCTCTGTTCGTGGAGAGTATTTCCTAAATTTTGCTGCCAACGAACATCAGCTGCCTGTGCTTGCACAAAACGCACCCTGGGAGCTTTGTGCTGTGTTGGGGATGTCTCAACTCAAAGTGTACGATGCATGCCTGTTTGTGATGGCCATGCTGAAGCGCCCTGGGCTGTCTGTGAAGCTGCAGGCAGGGTCCTGCCTGGAGACCTCAAACACAAACCGAGGCGGGAGCTGAGGGCTGCCCCTGTGGGGGGGGAATTTGCAGCTGGGAGAGTAGGGGGGTGATGTTGGTGGGGCAGCACAAGTCCAGGGAGCAAATCAGAGGACTGAAGATATATCAGAAAAACAACTGTAATGTTAAATCCATTAGAGGCTGCTGGGTTTTTTTTTGTTTTTTGTTTTTTTGTTTTTTTTTTTAATTTGATGGGAGGCGGAAGGAGAGGGGGCTCCTGATACTTTTATTCAACTGACCAAAGAGCTCATGTTAACATCCACTTTTTAAAATACAACGTCAACCTGAGTGTAAAATGAGCTTTGAAGTGCAGAGCTGACAAACCCCAGGGGAAAGCATGTCTTTTGTTAACAACTGCCAGTACACTTCAGGAAGCTTATTTTAATGTTTAGTGAAAACTTTTTCTGTGTAAGCAAAAAGAATCGCTGGGCTGAGACATCCCCTGGCCATGGCAGGAGGTTTCGGTGCCCGTTTGTCCTCCTGCGCCCCCTCTGCACAGCACCTTGAATCCACAGGTGGGGTGGGAGGAGGACCAGCCTGCGATGACAGTCACTGCCGAGGCTCCATGAACAAGTCACACTGCGTTGTAGCTACTTCTGTTGTAGACTAGTGACATGGTAGTTGTTTGGGGTTTTTTTGGTGTTGTTTTTGTTGTTGTTGTTTTGGGGTTTTTTTGTTTGCATTTTTTTTTTAGTGTTGAGGTGACTTAAGGCCCGAGACTGCCCTTGGATTTCAGTGGTGCACTGGGTTCCAGTTCTTCAAAAAGGGCTTAGGTGCTTTTAGAAAACATTTTAACAAAGAAGCCACATTAGTGTGTTGTACACGTGTACTTCTGCAGATTAATTTTAAATATGTTTATATAATACAGCAGGTGGATCCATTTTTTCCTGTCTTTAATCTGCCTTGCACAAATGGAGATTTATTTGGGAGATATGGGCCTGCAGCTCTCTTCTCCTTCTCCTTCCAGCAGTGCTATGCATCCTTGCTCCCACGTGCTTCCTTTGCTTGACAGGGCCCCAAAATACATCTAGTGCACTGATGGTACTGTGCTGAGCACAAATGGTTAGAGGAAAAAACCCATCTCCTGCAGACAGTTATTCCTGTAAGTAGGGCTGGAAGTTGTAGGCTGCTAGAGAAGGGTCACAGACCTTCATGTTTTGGGTCTTCAAATCAAATCCTGCAGAGGGTGATGGCGATAATGACAAGGACTACATGTCATGGCCATTCTCACTATGAAGTGAGGTTACATGGGCTGGTCTCCAAAAGGTCTTCTAGGTGTTGGTATCATAACATTCTCCCCAGTGATGGTGCGGGTTTGAAATTTTGTCAATAATTGCAATAGAAAAGCCATTGGTTGAACAAGCAATGGTAATCTGACTTCCATAAGAGAAGAAAGTAAGTATGCTGTCACCTTGGCTCTGGGGAATCTGTACCACTGGGAACAATGCAAAATAAATGGAGAAGCCTTCCTCTCCATGGCTGTCCAAGCCACCCTTTCCCTGTAGCTCCCTTGCTCAGGAGCTCAGTCCCTCTACTGCTGTAGTGAGATCTGTCCACTCTTTCCGAAAGTTGAATAATTTGTTTTAATCCTTCCCTATGATTAAACTTCTAAAACGTAAGGAATTTGCCTATAAATTTGAAGTGTTCCCTGCCAGCCTGCAGTTATGATAGAAAGGAAGAACCCTACCCCTGGATTAAAGGCAGTGGTGAACCACAACAGTGTGGCTGATCTTGCTGGTAAGGCAGAGGCCAGCAGTGTAGCCAGTTTGGCTCTAGCTGGTATCTCTGTATCTGAAGTGAAAACAGTGTAAGGAACAAATGTGTTTGGCCAGACCCAGGACAGGGTGAACAGTACAGATTTCTACCTGCCAGTTTTCAGTTACAAGTCCATGGGATCTCCACAAAGTAAATAGCCAGAACAAGCAGGAGATGTGGGACCTTCTTGTCTTTCTGAGATGATCCCCTGAATAAACAAGACATAGCCTCAGCTCTCAGGAGTCCTTGGACCAAACACTGATATTTCCGTCCGCAGCCCTGCACTCCACACTAGCTAATTGCTCTCCTTGCAGGGGTCTCTCAACTTCACCAAATTATGCACAACTTCATAAGGGTTTATTAGAGACATTCCTGTCTTAAGACCATGGCAGGTTAAAAGACTTGTCTAAGGCTAGAGAAAGAGGTCAGTATCAATGCTGTGATTAGACATTTGCAGTTCTTGGCTTTGAGATTTGGGGATCTGAGAATGGCTGATACAGAATGAGATACGAGCATCCTGAATTTTTTATGTTGCAGTTCAAGTATATTTGGGCTAGATTCATCAAAGGAATAACTGGGAGAGATATTTTTCATTTGTAGAATCTTAATGAATACATGACACTGCTATTCATTATTTATCTGCTTTCACATTTTAATTAATAGCTCTACTGGCCATTTCTGATTTTTTCTATATTTATAGAAAGCCATGACTTCAAAAATATTGAATCATGCTGCTGTTTGTTACCTTTCATAAAATTTCCATAATATTAGGATGGACTGAATTTTGCTATAACTTTTAAGTACATAAATGAAGGAGAATAATGTCATCTATTTTTCTGTTCCTTTGAATCCTGTCAAAAGTTTGTGGTTTTCCTTCTCCCAAATGCTTTTACAATACAGCTGACATAAATTAGCCAAGGAAGCTGGTGTTTCTTGTGCAGGAAGGAACCACTAGAGGACACCACCAGACGACTCGTGAAGCAAACAGGCACAACCATAAACAGAGAAACTGGGAAAACAGAGTAGGGATGGGGAAACACTGTTTCCCTGGGGATGGATGGAGCTAATCCAGCACCTCCTTATTGCCAGCCAGCGGACGTGGGCGAGGAATGCACAAATCCTTGCAACGCCTCTTCATCCTTATTTCTCATGATGTTAGATCAGATCTGCTTAGAGGAGCTTCTCTAGAAGCTCTGCAGAGCTGCTCTCACTGACCTGGAGAAGCTCCAGGACCCTACCACAGGGTAGGGGTGTGGATGAGGTGACATTTCTCACCATGGGAGCCCTTGTCACCCCTTCAGTACTGAACTTTGGTGATTTATGCAGGACAGTATTTCCAGCATGACCAACACAGACTTGTAGAGCAGCCAGGACATGTTGCACCAGCCCCCTGTCCCCTCAGAGAGCTTACCCAGGACAGGATGGAGGAAAAAAGCTCTTAATCTGAAACTAATTGGAAAGATGACGCAAGTATAAAGCGCACTTCTCCCTTGCAGGTTCCCCTTAAACAAAGTGGCTTCAAGAGCTATGAAAGGTTTAGAAAACTTTCAAATGACAGGTTTAAAGATAGGATAATGATAACAATGAAGCAATTAGGGCTGGGAGATGACACAACTGTGAACATTTTCCCTGTGCAAAACTGGTACCCAAGCCAGGTACAAGGATTTCTTCCACTTGTGAAAGGACAAACACAAATAATTTTAAGCATTTTTTAAAATATTCAAGGACAATTATCTGTGACAGTATTAGAACATAAGTAAGCATCTGCAGAAGAATCAGATCATAAAGCCTCATTCTTGGGCTCTTGACTGTAAATCAAAAGTCTTTAGAGCAGCAAGTTCATTGTCATTTCACAAGGCTCTGCAATCCTAAATGCAAAGCCCCATGAAACCCAATTGAAAAAGTTGCTCTTTTCATTGTGGCTTTCGCCTCTGTGCGGAGCTGTGGATGTCAGAGGAGCAGTGAGCACTGAGGCTTTCTTAAAGGCCTTTTAATCCCACAAAAGTTGTGTGAGTCATGTGAAAGCTCAGCTCTGCTGAAAATGGTGGCAAGGCTCCGTTGATTGCTTCAGTTGCAACAGGATTTTGTGTTTGGCCTTTGGTTTCCCTGCATTATTTTCTATATTGGTACAGCTAAACCCCCAAATGCCAGGGATTTCAGGGAATGGAAAGGTATCTAGGAAAATGCTCCACTTATCTCTAAAATGCATTTTTAAATGGCTTTGAGTTTGCTTCTGAAAAACACAATCGCATACACACAAATGTACCTGCCCACGAAGGTTGTTCATAATGTGAGATGCTTTGGCTGTGAGTGGCAGGGCTGTGCCAAGCCTGAGGGCATTTTTTCAAATAATTATAGCCAAATCCACCCATATTTGTTTCTCAACATTTCCCTCAAGATGGCAAAAACCCCCAAACATACGATATGGGTATTGATTGCATCTTTTTATTAAAAATGATAACCAAAAAAGTTATTTTTTGTTGTTAAATTTCCAGCATTTTTCAGGCCTAAAGTTGAACATATAACAGAAGATTTAAAAAATTACAATACTTGAGATTTCCAAGGTAGAACTTTTCCACTCTCTCTTCTAATTAATACTTTTAATTAATACTTTCAAAAATTTGAAACCTTTTCTTTTCCTTATTGGAATGAAAAGAGTTTGGAGAACATTTAGGTGGATTCCCAATGAATCTGCTGGAACAGTGTGGTTTTTAGAAAATATATATATTCCTTTCCTCATTTTCAGTAGAAGGCAAAATGATTATTTTTTCCTGGTTGTATCATAGAGGAGGACTCCCCTCAGTAAATACTTCTTCCACTAATGCTCACATTGCCGGCGTGCTTTATGTAGATTAAAAGTTGGGCTGGCCAAAAAAGATTCATACAAAACTTTCTTTAATGGAAAACTGGGGGGTTTACCTTTCTCTGAAGATGGTGTTTGCTTTCAGTGGGAACTATCCTGCCTTTCCTTAACTCAAACCAGAAGTGGGGGAAAGCACATCCTTCGGACATAACCTTCAGAGGAGCAGCAATAACTTCCCCCGGAGGCTGGTGAGCGGCATCTTGCTCTGCAGGCACAAAATCTTCACAAATACAATGTATTTCCTGGAGAAGCAGAGCACTGCCTGCTTACTGTGGGTATTTTCAGACCCGGAGCAGCATCTCTGCTTACACTTCCACTGGGGCAAGTGCAAAACCAGCCTCGGCGCAGTCCCTGCCCCGGAGAGGTTACATTGCATTGAGCTTCTTCTTAACCGAGCGTTTTTTAGTTGAGCTTTTTCTTTTTTTTAAACCAAGCTGTGACCCTGTCTCTCTACCTGTCTTGCTTTTGCAGGCTGAGCCCAGCCTAGGCCGGTGGCAAGCCCAGCTTGCGGCTGAGCCGGAGCTGCGGTTTTCGGAGCGGCTCGTTCTGCTCTGTCCTTCCGTGAGCCGGTCACCAGAGGGGGACAAAGCCCCACGCACGGCAAGTTACACTCCTTCCCCCACTGAAAAGCTCCTTCCAAGAGCCGGGAGATGAGTTTTGGGGTTGTAGGTCCCCAGCTGCACCCCTGGGTGCCCTGAGCCCCAGCGCTGGGGGAGAGGCTGGCTGCCCCGCCGCAGGGACCAGCCTAAGTCTTCCTTTGCTATTGCATGGCACCAGTATCCCTTTAGACCAGAAAAGGTGTGTGTGCTTTTAAAAAAAATCACCAGCAGCCCTTAAAACAACTGTAGATTTGCTGGGGGTAAAGCAGAAGATTGAGCTCATGTTAAAAACTCAGTTTCAGAACTGCTCGGTTTTTCCTGTCTTTCATTGTAACAAAAATTCTGTTTAAAAATTACTGTTCGCATGTATAAAGATATCTGCTCCCCCCAGTTTTGATCTGATTCACCAAAAACTGGAACACAGCTGATGCCCAAGTATTTAAGTTAGTACCACCCATCCAGGAGAAAAATTTGCAACCTATGGTATTGAAAATGAGAGGAGAAGCAAATTTGATGAGTATTTGGCTTTTTCAATAGCTAGCTATGCCTGATTGGAACCTGTAGGGAAAACAAACACAATTATTTTTGTGAGATTGAATTTCATTTCCAACAGAAAATATGAAATCTGTCACCTGCATGCTTGTTGTAAGCTGGTCGTGGGCTGGAGGATGCTCCAGCAGCAGTGCCAGCAGCCAGCCCTGAGTCAGGGTGTGTGCGCAGGTGCCTGTGTCCTCCTGTCCCACTGCCATGTGTGTCCCCTAAAATGTGGGTCACCCACGTGGCAGGACTCAGCTCCCTCCCCAAAAGCATGGAGATGGCAAAGCAAGTCCCCTGCACTGAGGACCCAGTGCCATCCCTGCGGATATGTCCCGCAGGCTGCAAGCCTGGATTTGGTTGCTTGGCAGGCCAAGCCTGATACAGCGAAATCTTTGAGACCTTAAGATGTATAAATAATATTTGGCTTGAGTTCATTTCCTTAGCGCTGGACAGCTTGCTGCTGAATGGCGTGGGTTTTTTTCTCCAGGTCCTCAGAGTCAGACCCTCGCCTGGCTCCAGCTGTCCCTGGTAATTAAATTTTAATACCTCAAGCTGGGAGTTTGTATTGGCATTCGAAGTGAAGCGAGTTAGCAGCCCCGCCATGGTCACCCACAGGCTTTGAAGATCCTCATCTGCCACCGAGGATGGCAGGGGACAGTCCCACTTCTGTTGGTGCAGCCGCTGTGCTTGGTCCCAGCTGAACTGAGGCAGCAGTTGTCCATTGATTTAGGGAATCAAGGAGTTTTCTACTGTACAGGCAGGACGGACTAGAAAGCTAATGAGGGTTTATTCTGGTGGGTCTGAAGAATGTATTAAATGTTCTGGAGACAGCCACGAAGCGGTGCCCATGGCACTATTTGGACAGCTGACAGCACCTTTTCTGCCTGTGTGGTGGCACCCACTGATGTGGTCCCAGTGTCAGGGATGGGGTACGGAGCATGGAGCTCCCCACAGCCTATCCTGAGCAGCAGCATCCCACAGACCTGGAGAAGGTCCCCAGGGTTACAGCTGGGACAAGTCATGAGCCAGAGGGTCTCCTTTGCTGCAGAGGAAAGGAGTTTAAGACAGAGGACGTGACTAGAAAACCAACTGTGCTGATATGCAGGAGACTCTTACTCCTCCTTAAACCGTTTCGTTGTAATTACTGTGCAAGCAGAAGGCTTACATAATTATTATGTGGTTTTGTGGGTGTAAATTTAACGTGTCATTCCTGTGCAACTACACTGGGAAGGAAAACTTTTTCCTTTGAGTTTTGATCCTTAATTCACTGCTTTCAGTTTCTGTTTGGGTTCAGTATAGCTAGTTAATAGTCACCTGAGTGGGAAATAACTCTGAACTCTGATCCATAGCTGGGACCGGCACTGCCATGAGGCAAACCTGGTTTGCAGGAGGATCTGGGGAGAAGCGGCAAATGTGTTTGCAGATGCAGACTGTGACCCAGCCCAAAACACAGGGTAAGGGATGCAAAATGCAGACAGTAGGTCTCACGAGGCTTCTGAGAGCCGCCTTGTCCCCACCCAAACCATGGTGGTTAATGAGATCCAAGGGGACACTTGAGCTAACAAATCCTGTGTTTAAGTGCTGGGGGTTTATACAAGGATGCTGAGGGAGGGCAGCGCTGGGTTTCACTGCTCCAGAGCTCTGTCGGCCAGGGTTTATTGAGCTGAAGCACCAGTCTCTCTCCCACAAGTTGGCACAGAACAATGGTGCAAATGTGTATTAGGGATGCTCTTTTGCATTTTTATTTCTGACTTCAGTATATTGCACAAAAAGCCATGAGCTCAGCTCACATTTACTTATTTATTGTAAGAGAAGTTTCTGTGGAATTAGGGCAGCTTTCCCTTTTGGCTGGTCATAATAACCTGAATTTTGTCACCACCTGGTCAGTTCAGCACTAAGCATGAAAACAGATCAGTGCAGATGTGGCTTGCTGAAACAATCCCACAGCTCAGGATGAAAGAGGTGATTATAAACAACTTTCAATGTATGTGTGGTTACGTGTCTGCGTGTAATACAGTCGAACAAACCTCCACTGCTGTTCGAGATGCAGAGCAGATGACTTGGAAAAGGCTCTCAAGTAAGTTATAAACTGTTTCCTGTCACCCGCGCCGCCGTCTTGTTCTGCTGTTCCGCTCCTTCCCATTGCATTTGTTTCCTTCCTCCTTCCCTTTCCCTATATGAAAGCAAAGCCGAAAGTGCTTGTGCTGAAGGCATCTGTACTTATGCCTTGCTCAGAGTATTTTTACTAGAATTCCCCAGGTTAAGGCTGCCCAGCTCTCACAAATAAACTAGCCAACAAAGCCCGTTGCTGAGCAGCTGATTTTCTGCTGGTTGGATAAAGATGCTGTCTGAAGCAGTTTCTTCTTTTCAGTTTATCTTTTATTTCCCACCTGTACACTCCATAGCGTAACATGTCCTGCTGAGAATTACATTTGTCAGTGCTTTTGGACTTACCTCCACTGCAATAGCTGATGTTTTATTCTAAGTGTCACATCATCCAAAATCTGTCAGGCTTGTCCTTTCTGTGCACACCACCTCCGAGGTCCGTGCAAAAAGCTGGAGGTGTATATTTGTGCCCATGAAGACCCAGGTGTCCTCTGGAGTGTCAAAGCGACCTTGATTTGCTCTTGGCGTGTGTGTAAGCACAATGCCTCCTGCATTTTGAAGGATTCATTGTGAAAATGATTAGGTTGAGTAGGTTCGGGGGCAATAAAGGTGGAAGGGGTTATGCTTTTCTTTCTCTTGTTTTCCTTCTTCAAGTCCAGGGGAGCCATTTTATCTTTGGATCATGGAGGAGATGGGTGGAAAATTAAGATATAGAACAGAAAGCCCCAGGCCTTCATATTTCCAACAAAGGAAGAAACTTTATTGTACTGAAGCTTTCCATAGTATCCCCACGGGGCTTGGGGATGCTCTGCGTACCTTGCCACTACAACACTACTGCAGCTGCTGGTGCTTTGACTGCAGGGGAAGGGTGTTTTTAAAATGTGATGATTTCGTGCTTAAACCTTGCCTTGTGGCAACAAGGCCCAGGTGGTTTTTGACTTTGTGTAGGTACTTTGAGTCAGTCCAGGCTACTTTTCTCAGTATAAAGGTGCATCTTGCTCATGGCTTAGACAAACATAAGGATGCTTTCTCACAGAAAACACGGATCCGGAGAGGACCACCCTGAGGATCTGCAAAGCCCTATCAGTCATACCAAAGTCCACTTGTGGTCACTGCCCTAGTGTGAGTGGAAAGGGAACATGTCCCGTGTGCATCCTGCTGTCCCTCAGGGCAACGCTGCTGGGACAGGATTTACCAACGCAGCCCAGGAGAAGGTGAGCGCTTGCAGGACTCACCTGTTGCGTATCGACGTGGAAATGATACTCAGCCAACAGTGACCTACGCTTTAGTGACCTACATCTGTGCCAGGTACTTGTGCGTGTGTGTGGGAACCCAAATGATTTACTTAAGAATAAGAAAATTGCTCTCAACAAGTGATTATGAAAAGAATATTCAAAAGTGTGACAACAATATCTGATCTGATAACGTAATATGAGAAATTATTTTCTTTTCCCAGTAAAGTGTGTGAGATTTTAAATCAGAAGGAAGAGCTAGAATCTGGACATTTTTGCTAACCCATCAATTAATTTTGTTTACTTGAACTGTTGTGGTTTAACCCCAGCCAGCAAGTAAGTACCACCCAGCTGCTTGCTCACACCCCCCTGGTGGGATGGGGGAGAGAATCAGAAGAGTAAAAGTGAGAAAACTCGTGGGTTGAGATAAAGACAGTTTAATAAGGAAAGCAAAAGCCACGCACACAAGCAAAGCAAAGCAAAGAATTCATTCATTACTTCCCATTGTCAGGCAGGTGTGCAGCAATCTCCAGGAAAGCAGGGCTCCATCACGCGTAACGGTTACTTGGGAAGACAAAATGCCATCACTCCGAGTGTCTCCCCCTTCCTTCCTTATATACTGAGCATGACGTCATATGGTATGGAATAGCCCTGTGGTCAGCTGTGTCCCCTCCCAACTCCTTGTGCCCCCACCCTGCTCGCTGGTGGGGTGGGGTGAGGAGCAGAAAAGGCCTTGACTCTGTGTAAGCGCTGCTCAGCAGTAACAAAACCATCCCTGTGTTATCAACACTGTTTCCAGCACAAATCCAAAACATAGCCCCATGCTGGTTACTGTGAAGAAAATTAACTCTATCCTGGCCAAAACAGCACAGAACAGGATGAATATTTTCCTGCAATTTAAAAAAAAAAAAAAGTTCATCTAACTTAGAGCATTTTTATTTGAACTTTAAAAATATCTTTCTGACCTTTTTTTTTAAATCAAGAAAACATATGAAAGTGACTCTTTTGTCTGATCAGCTTCCATCTAACAGATGTGTATTTTTCAAAGGGATGAATACATCAAACTTTTCTAATGAGCTCCATGGATTGGACATGGTCAAGAAAAGTGCCTGGCTTAAGTCTGGATTGTTTTGGTTTCTCCCATCTGTGGAATAAGTGGAAATGCAATTTTATAGGTGACAGGATGAGATGGTGAAGAGACCATGTGAGAAAAAAGTCCCTTATATCTGATTTTTTTTTTTGACAGAGATGTAAAGAAAGCTCTCAACCTTGTACAACAGGATTACATCCTATTAGTGTGACCACTCCTGCGTTTTGGTCTGCCCTGATACGTCTGGAAAATTACTTGTAATGTTTAGATACTGCCATTATTTCCATAATTTTGGGATTTCATTCTGGCTTGTTCTGGGTTGGAACTTCCCCAAGGTCTAGAGGTTGTCAGGAGTCTGGGCTGGGCTAAGCTCTGGGGAGGGAAGTGGAAGCGCTCTGTGTTGTTTCTGTGTCTTTTAAATGTAAGTTCCGACCTCTCTTGTTCATTGCCTTGGAAAATAACTGATGACAAAAGAGATTTGGAATTTGGATAAGATAAGAATTATATCGAATATTTGTCCTGAACCAACAATGCACTTGAACTATTCAGGAGATTCAAAGAGATGTGCTTGTTTTTAAAATAGTTTTTCTGTTTTCTTCATCTCCTAAAATTTTCTGTGCTGATGTTGTACTCAAGCACTAAAACAATTAATAGTCCCAAATGTCGCGGAGCGACAGGGAATTTCTCTTTAAAATTTGATAATGGTGAATGTTCCCATCCTTCTTTTGTCATGGCAAAATACCACAGGAGTTGCAAACATCACGTGTGACTTTGGAGATATTTTTATAATTTCCCAGGAAAGGGATGACTCCACAGAGCTGCGAATTTCAGAGATGGACCCAAGCTGAAACGTTCATATTCTCCTAGCTCCTAAAAGCACTGAAGCTCAGCTTTAAGCATGTGCTTCCATTTAGCAGATTGCAGAAAGCACTTAAAGTTAGTATAATTAACCACGTGAAAGCGCACCCCTGAATAGGAATTACATGCTGCAGTCCCAGGTTAGAATCTCTGAGCCGTCTTGCTTTGGTGAATTGCAGTTTATTCCTCTTGGACTGAGGCCTAGTGCCTTCCTCCTTGGAGACGATTCCCATAATTCCTGTGTAATTAGATTAGCTGTAACTAGACCTACCTACAACATACCGAACAAATTGTTTCTAACCTCCCCAGATCCTGTTGAAAATGATGCCTGTGGTCCCTCCACGTGGGAGTTTGTGCTCAGCAGAGATCACAGTGACAGAAAATAGCCTTTTAAAAATGAAGAGTTATATAGCATTAATATCAGGACCAGTGAAGCTTACGAGAAGAAGATGTGCTAAATGATAAGGAGTGTCTGTGAGTACCTGTATTGAGTGGGGCTCAGCACAGAACCAGGCTGCTGGGATTTAGAGGATGCTTTGCACCCTGCCACATGCTTTGCTTCAGCTTTCCTGGTTTTGTGGTGAGCCCTTGGGATTC
The DNA here is from genome assembly GCA_020745775.1 of Theristicus caerulescens. Taxonomy (NCBI): domain Eukaryota; kingdom Metazoa; phylum Chordata; class Aves; order Pelecaniformes; family Threskiornithidae; genus Theristicus; species Theristicus caerulescens. The sequence goes on from CM036569.1 coordinate 3,073,702, forward strand.
AATCAAAGTAATTTGGTTTTGCTTTTATCGTCTGTATCCAGTAAACTGGAGTTCAGAAACCAGGAGGTTCATCAGGAGGTTGGGGTAGATAGATACTTAAATGGCTGGTTCTTCATTGCCTCTTAGTATATATTTAGAAGGCTGTAGAAAAAACACTTCTTTTTCATAGAATCATAGAATAGAATGGTTTGGGTTGGAAGCGGCCTTAAAGATTATCTAGGTCCAACCCCCCTGCCAGAGTCAGGGACACCTTTTACTAGACCAGGTTGCTCAAAGACCTATCCAATCTGGCCTTGAACACTTCCAGGGATGGGGCACCCACAACTTCTCTGGGCAACCTGTTCCAGTGCCTCACCACTCATAATAAAGAGTTTCTTCCTTATATCTAATCCAAATCTACCCCCTTTCAGTTTAAAGCCATTACCCCTTGTCCCATCACTACATGCCCTTGTAAAAAGTCCCTCTCCAGCTTTCTTTCAGGCCCCCTTCAGGTACTGGAAGGCTGCTATAAGGTCTCCCCAGAGCCTTCTCTTCTCCAGGCTGAACAACCCCAAGTCTCTCAACCTGTCTTCATAGAAGTGCTCCAGCCCACTGATCATCTTTGTGGCCCTCCTCTGGACTTGCTCCAACAGGTCCATTTCCTTCTTATGTTGGGGGCCCCAGAGCTGAATGCGGTACTCTGGGTGGGGTCTCATGGGAGTGAAGTAGAGGGGGAGAATCACCTCCCTCGACTGGCTGGTCACGCTTCTTTTGATGCAGCCCAGGATACAGTTGGCTTTCTGGGCTGCAAGCGCACATTGTCAGGTCATGTTGAACTTCTCATCCACCAACACCCCTAAGTCCTTCTCCTCAGGGCTGCTCTTAATCCATTCTCCACCCAGTCTGTATTTGTACTTGGGATTGCCCCAACCCATGTGCAGGACCTTGCACTTAGCCTTGTTGAACTTCATGAGGTTTGCACGGGCCCACCTCTCAAGCCCGTCAAGGTTCCTCTGGATGGCATCCCTACCCTCCAGCATGTCAACCGCACCACACAGCTTGGTGTCATTGGCAAACTTGCTGAGGGTGCACTCGATCCCACTGTCCATATTGCTGACAAAGGTGTTAAACAACACTGGTCCCAATACCAACCCCTGAGGAACGCCACTGCCCACTGGTCTCCACTTAGACATCAAGCCGTTGACTGCAGCTCTTTGAGTGAGATCATCCAGCCAATTCCTTATCCACTGAGTGGTCCATCTGTCAAATCCACATCTCTCCGATTTTTCTGACAAACCTGCCAATAAATTTGGTCAGTAGACACCAATAATGAGCAGCATGGGGACATGGCCAACAGATGATAGTCATACATGTTTGTAAGCAACTCAAAATCCATTACTGTGGGATCAAAATTAGGTTAGAGTCTAAGGAAACACTGAATCAGGGTCTAAAATCTAGGATATCAGTTGTGATATGCTGCCTAGTAATCAGCTACAAGAAAATGCATCTTGCTCAGGTTGTATTTCTAGTTAGCACCGAGTGTGAAAATTAAAGTATTAGCATATTTGTGGCAAATAAAATATTATGCTTTCAAGCAAGTGACTGTCCTTATTTAATGCCCCGCTTTTTATTTAGAGTAGCTGCAGCGACGCATCCTGTACGTGCTCAGTAGAGCCAACTGAATTATAAGTTTAGAATAATTCATCAGATAAATTCATATCCATGAATAATCTGCATTCAGATCATGACCTTTACCAAGCTGTGCTTTTTCCAGAGCTCAGAGCTTTCAGCTGATGATGGTAAGAGACAAGAGGAGAACAGAAAAGCTTTCCTCCCATCTCCTCTTCTCCAGTAGCAGTCCTCATTTTGGGGGCAGGACAGGAAAGTCTCAACCCAGGGGATGTTTCAAGCTGGAAAGAAGGATTTTCTGAGCGTGTTGCTGGAGCTGGGGAAGCAGCGGTGTTTTAAATACTGGCAAGGGATTGGGAACATGGTGGCCTTACCATAGCGAGCCAAGCTGCAAGAGCTGTTTGTGGCTGGTAGTAAGCACGTGTATTGAGCCTTAGCTTTGTCAGCACGGACTCTCCTGAGTCATGCTTGCTTTCACTAACCATGGACTAAGAGCAAAAGTGCAGTCCCCAGAGCTGAGCTGATGTGTAGTATCTTGCCAAGCCGCAGTCACTGACTCATGCATTTGAGCCCTGGGAGGGGTCACACGAGAGGGACCTGCTCCCCGAGCCTGCCTCCAGCTCAGGGCACTGCTGGTGGCTCTTGTCCCTAAGCCTGGGCTGCAGAGGTGAATCCATGCAGGCAGTGGACAGTGCTGGAGTTGTGTTAACTTTTGTCTCACAGTTGCTGGACTCTGGGAAATGAGGCAGGGCAGTCTGTCCAGGTGGTGTAGGTCCACATATGTTTATTCACTGAAACAGCTGGCTGCTTATCCCAGCACTAACCTGGTAGGAAAAGCACTAATGAAACAGCTCTCTGCTGATGGCAGCTCTCGCTGTGTGAGCTGAACTCATTTTGCACACCTTAGTGCATTAGAGAGAAGAGGATGAAATTAAAACAGTGTCAGGACCACGGACAGAAGCTTAGAGAAACGCAGATTAGAGCTACAAGCAGTTGTAAACCTTGGTAGGTTTTACTCATCATGTCAAAATTAATAGGAAATAAAATAGCCAGAAAGCAACAGGGCTGTGAAGTGTCAGGAGCAAGAACTGAGTCAGAGATTTCCATTTAGCAAATATTATATCTTAATATTAGATGAGTTTGGTGTTAGTGATTTTAAAAGTGAACTTCAGCATTTTTAGTATGAAACATTTACGTTCTCCCTCATTTGCTTTCAGCAGTTTCACAGAGCTTTCTACTGCTCTCACACAGAAACATCTTATGAACTCTGTAATGTTCTTTATTTGCTTCTTCTGTTTAGGACGGTAAGTAAAATCTTGTATAACCCGCTGCTGTGGGGGTGGGGTTCCCCTGTGGCACGTTCCTCAGGTCCTCTGGCTCATCTGGGTGAGGGAAAACTTCAGAGCCTACAAGGCTTGGCATTGCTGTGGCAGGGGCCACAGTTTGATGAGCTCAGGAGACCTTGATGGTTTGATACACCAGGTCACCCAAGGAGCTGGTCCTCCTGCAAAACAAGCAGGAAAACTGAGTCTTGGGGTTGGATTCGATGTAGGGTATAGCCCTGACTTCGCTGTTCCCCCTCTGGATTCAGCAGTGCCTCAGTTTCCCTGTCTGTAAAATGGGGCACTAGTAATGATGTCTCATTGTAAGAGTTTGCAGAGTGGATGAGAAGCTCAAAGCAAAAGATGTTGTTCTGTAGAAAATGCGTGTGATGGAATATTGAAAGGATTTCAGCATTCAATATTGTATACAGTGAGTTTTATTAGCTGTTTCAGCTTGTTCGTTCTTTTGTCAGGCCATTGAATAATAGCCAATGAAGGGGGAAGACCTTATATATTTTTACAGGATATTACTGTTCCTGTGCCCTTGAACCAATTAACTAGCAGCAGGTTTGTGGTGCAGAATGCAGCAGCATTGGATTCTTCCTGTTGGGGCCTTTATGACTGCTGCAAAAGCGTGACTGAATGGGGCTTTCATTATTTCATTTATTTTTTTATTTATTTTAGGCTGCTAAAGAATTAACTTGAATAATTTTCCCATTTCACCATCTGCTTTAGACTCCATCTCAAAGGGTTCCCAATGAGCACGGCATGCAAAACCCTTTAAAAATGATCCTTTCCATATTTCCCGCACTCAGCAGTCTGCTAATGTGGCCAATAGATCTAGGTGATGGGCCTACATGATTTAGAGAGGATCATTAGGGTTATGATGAGCTGTGCAACTGTCTTGTTTATTCACAGTTAGCAATTTCATCGCAGTGCCCTTTGTCTCAGAAAGATTTTTGCATTTAAGCTTTTACGGACAGAGAAGTGCCAGAAACATTCAGCTGGTGAGACTTCCACCTTGGGCTCAGGAGCACAAGCTGCTCCACTGCTTTCCATCTTATTCCCCTCACGGGCTGGGCTGGAAACACTGAGGAGCTCTGGTGAGCTCTCCATAACTGATGTGAGGGTAAGCACATGTCTCCCACCGGCATTCAAAGGGTTACTTGCAAAGAGTTTACATGTCTTGACTGTCAAGTCTCTGCCTCCATGCATTTGCCACTCTCCCTGTCTCTTGGGTCCAAGTATTTTTGCTTTCAGTCTTTGCCTCCCAGGGTCAAATTCCACCAAAGCCTCTATTAAACATCCTCGCCGCGATGCCTCTCAGTGCAGTGCATGAATGCCCACCTCCCCTGCAAGGAGGAGGAGTAGGAGGAGGATTAGAAAGCTAAAGTATTTAACCTGCCTGTCAAACAAAATTATTCATGGCAGGTGAATGGCTGAGCAGCATTTTGCAAGGTTCCTGTGAATAATACATAGGATGGTCAGTCTTGGCAGGGGAGTATTACTCCAACTCTAGAATAGCTCACATGCCTGAAAGAAAAAAGGTGCATATCTTAATTTTGTTCATTTTCTGTAAGTGATAGGAGAGGAGGGATCCTTTGATGGTGGAGCTTGAATGGTTGCAGCTCTGCCCATTGGGACCACGCGTTGGGTCTGACCATGGCTGCTGCCTGGGGCAGGGCAGAGGAGCACAGACACATTCAGCTCTGCCCCGCGCAGACCTGATGGGATCTGAGTCATTGCGCATCCCCCGGCTATGCCGGCGCGTCGGCGTGTGACTATGCCCGCAGTAATGTGTGCAGATAGATTTATTAGTGTGGGTAAAGTTGGATCGTAATGAGGTTACACGGCTCTGGGACTGCACCTAACTCATCTCCTGGCATTCTGGGACCGGGGGGGAGATAAATGGGCAGCTACCCTCATCTCTTCCCTCTAGATTTTGTTTGCAGTTCAGAAGACAGATGGACAGCCATGTACACAAATATATTCAGACTTCTCCCCGAAGAATGATGTCATTCTAGTTTTTTTTATATTCAGGGTAAAATATTATAATGGCACCATTTCCTTCCTTCAAGCAAGAAAATAGTTGAGCAGATCTTCTATTCTTATGAAAAGCCTGTGAGTCTATTACTTTGCTGGGAATTGGATATTTTTTTTTCTTGAAAAGGGCTGCTTTCCTCACCTAAAAAAAATATCATGTTTTGGCTGAAATACAATTTTTACCGTGTTTTGTAATAGAATGTGTAAAGGACTCTGAATATTTTCATTTTTGATTGTATACAGAAAGTCTTAGCTTTATGTTTTGAACTAGTGGCATCATATAAATTAAAACAAACAAAGAAACAAAAACCCTCAAGCTTTTTATTTTTATAAACTTTTATTTTTACTTGCCTTTTCCTCAGTGAACCTGCATTGGCTTTTTACTCACGCTGACAATCCCCGTGATAATAAAAGTGACTACAACTGTGCTTGAAAACCGCATTGTCCGGCACTTCACAAACACACACACTTCCCTCATGGCTTGAAAACTGCATTTTGATTACTGATTTGTAAATGCTAACATAATCGAGTTGCAAAGATCTTGATACAAAATCTGTAAGTCAGAGAGAGTCTGTCCATTGACTTACTGGACTTTGGCTCAAGCATTTGATGTACAGAAACAAAAGAGATTGACGTACAGAAACAAAAGAGGTTGAGAGACACGGCTGATCTGAGGAGGTCCCATTTACAATAGTCATCTATAAGAGGCAGCAGAAGGCTGTGGTGACTGGACAGGTAAATAGAGTGGGTGGGTGGTACGGCTTTAACATATGGCCGCAAGGGCGTTCGAGTGAGGCCTTTAATTTCACATTAGGATTCTTCTCGTATTTGTTAGATAGAACAATATTAACCTTTTGAATTTATTTAGAAACTCATTAGTGCTTTTTCTATAGTCCATTCTTTTCCTGATTAGCTCTCCTCATTACAATTCAAATTTCTTTCTGCTACATTTACCACATTGTCCTGCTTTCTCTCATCTCTATTGTTGCTCAGCTTAATTTACTGTAGCAATGAAAAAGGAAGGGGGGGATCAGTTGACATAGCAGCCTTCCTAGTCTTTGGTGCTCGGGGAGGAAGAGAGAAGAAGGGAGACACCCATGAGCTTGCTCCTTCCCCCAGGCAGGGTGCGCAGGGTGGGCAGAGCACGGTGGCAGCAGTTTCTATACGAGCGCATGATGCAAGTAGGGTTCATAGTGGCAGCATCAGATAAAAGACCTTCTGGATCTGCCTTAGTTTGTGCCCAAAGCTGGCAGCAAGGCACTGAAGAGCTGGGTGAAGGCAACTGCCTTCACATGTGCCTGCAGTGACCCTCGCTTGCTGTGTTGCTTTAGCTTGCAAAGGCTTGGACTTTCCTGCTTTCTCATTTCAGCTGTTGATTGATCTCAGAGTTTTTAAATGGAATTCACTCTGAAAGTTCAGTGTCCTCATCGTGTCCTGGAAACGTACGCAACTAATCCCCCTGACTCCTCTGACATCCTGTTTCTAAGGTTATTTTAAAAACTGTGTGTATGCCTTTAGTAGCGTTTCTTTTGTGTACTTTTCCTTGGTATCAAGATGGAAGTCTGGGAGTTACCATAATTGCTCTGGACTTCACACATCTCCAGTGGAATATGAATTTACATTTTGGTCAGGTTTTTTTAGTAAGAGACCTGAGCCTGTCCCTGTTTTGGGGAATTGGAATGGGGAGATGCTAAGTTTCAGATATAGATTCAGTCATTCACTGCCCTGCTTTGCAAACTATTTTCTGTTAGGAACATGGAATTTTTGCTCTTGTTTTTTTTCTTTTAGTACAGCACTTGTTTCTCAAGAGCGATGCTGTTATATCCCATGTGCTTGTGATTAAAGATGCATATGCTTTTGACAAGAGATAATTAAATACAGCCAGATGATTGTAACCATCCCAGTCGTTGTGGTTCTCTGATTATTGGTGTATTTGAACATCTCGCAAATGTGAATGAATGTGTTTTCACAGCAGCTATTGTAAACCAGGGAAGTGCCAGAGTATTTTATTTGAGGCACAGAGGGATTAACTCACTCGGCAAAGGTTATAGAGAGAGGTTTTGGCAGAGTCACAAAAAGAATCTAAATTTCTGAGTTTCTACTCCAATGACTTAATCATAAAATCATCTTTTCTCTGAATTCTTTTCTGTCTGTGGTAATTATAGTTTTGGCTGGTTTTATGTCCTTTATAAAAACCTGTCTTTCACATATCTTGTAGAACTAAAAAAAAGAGGATAAAACAATCATAATTTTCCAAGTGTATAATTCTGGACTCCAGCAGAGGCCTAAAACAAGTAAGGTAATTATTCCACTCAGTTCAGCACCATTTGGAGAATTAGGCTATTTTGTGAATTGTAGTTTTAAAATAAGACACATGAACTGGAAAAAGTTCAATGAGCAACATCTAAAATAAAATAAGTGCTTGCAAATATCAGCTGAAAGAGAAAAGGAGCTGGCCATAAGCCTTTGGCGTGAAGGTGATTGGAGGAAGACAGGAAAGATCAATGATGTTGAGGGAAGGTTAAAAAAAAAAAACCAAAAAGAAAGATTTTATTTCCTTTAGGTTATGGGGATGCCAAGGCATACTTTCAGGACTAAATTAATTCCTGGTGCAAGCTAAAGAAAAAAAGACTTTGCCCAAGGATGAATTTGGCCCATGGGCAATCACAGGAGGTCAGTCCAGGGAAGCTGCCAAGAGGAGGTGGAGCCAGCATTAGTAGAGTTGTTAAAGTCTAGACTAGATGTGCATTTGTTAGTGATGGTTAATTAACTTGTTCCTGGCAATCAGCCACTGGAGCAGGAGGTGAACTTGATTTGCAAGTCGTGATTGCCAAGAAAGTCACCCATAATTGCCTATGATCTTGTGGCTTTCTGATTTTCACCTTGGTCTTGTGTTCCCCTGTAAATGTTTTTTGTGGTGTTTTTTTTTCCCCCCTCTCTCCACAGGTTCTTTGATTCATATAACACCATTTTCATGCTTATTGCTACTGATGTGATTGAACCTCTGCCACGGTCTGATTTGGGGTGCCGGTATCCATAGTGACTGGAGGACATCAGCCATTCACATAGGTAAGAAGAGCAAAGTTACCTATGGTTGCAGAGGGGATTCAGGACTGTTATCTGTGGCCAAGGAGAGCACAGTGCGCTTGTACGTGTGCTGCAGGACACCCTTACAGTATTTATTTCTAGTTCTAAATAGCTTCTAGGTGCTAACAGCCCCACAGGATTGGTTTTCATTCCCTTTCCCCAGGCAACCCTTCACTTTTGTTGCAGTTCCAGTTTTTATAGAATCATAGAATCGTTTAGGTTGGAAAAGACCTTTAGATCATCAAGTCCAACCATTAACCTAGCACTGCCAAGTTCACCACTAAACCATGTCCTTAAGCACGTCTTTTAAATACCTCCAGGAATGGAGACTCAACCACTTCCACAGGCAGCCTGTTCCAGTGCCTGACAGCCCTTTCAGTAAAGAAGTTTTTCCTAATATCCAACCTAAACCTCCCCTGGCACAACTTGAGGCCGTTCCCTCTTGTCCTATCACTTGTTACTTGGGAGAAGAGACCGACCCCCACCTTGTTACAACCTCCTTTCAGGTAGTTGTAGAGAGGGATAAGGTCTCCCCTCAGCCTTTTCTTCTTCAGGCTAAACAACCCCAGCTCCCTCAGCTGCTCCTCATAGAACTTGTTCTCTAGACCCTTCACCAGCCTCATTGCCCTTCTCTGGCCATGCTCCAGCACCTCAAAGTCCTTCTTGTAGTGAGGGGCCCAAAACTGAACACAGGATTCGAGGTGCAGCCTCACCAGTGCCGAGTACAGGGGGACGATCCCTTCCCTAGTCCTGCTGGCCACACTATTCCTGATAGAAGCCAGGACGCTATTGGCCTTCTTGGCCACCTGGGCACACTGCTGGCTCATATTCAGCCAGCTGTCAACCAACATCCCTAGGTCCTTTCCCACCTGGCAGCTCTCCAGCCACTCAAAGTGTGGCTGGAGTTTTTATACAGTTTTTATTCTGTAATGTCTGAACATCCTTTGTTGTACAGTAAGCAACATCACTGAGACGCTACTCAGTTGTCTGGGGATGACACAGGGGCTGCCAAACAGGACCAATGTTGCTGGAGTGGTGGTGTGTCAAACTGCAGGTTGGATGGAGCAGAAGGAGTAACGTAGGCTTGGAGTCCCCACGTAGAAGGAACCAGCCAAAGGCTGAAATTACCTTCTGTTTAATTAGAGGTATGAGTGCAGGTAACAGAAAGTAGGTTGACTGCACAATGCACGTGTAATGCAGAGCCAGAAGCTGAAGATCAGGAGGAAAGAAGGTTTGGATTTATTCCTCTGTGTTTCTGGAGGCAGGAGAGAGGTGGAAGTTGCTATGCTGCAAGTTTCCAGTTGGCCAACCTTGGACTGTTTCTTGCTTTTAAATAAAGCAAATCAGGAAGGAGGGAAAATGCAATAGTCTTAATTGATTTTTTACAATTTCCTGTGTACAGAAGTGAAACACAAGGCTGAGAAAGCTTGAATGCCTAAGTGGATCCTTCTAACAGCAGATTTACTGCTGGTAGGAAAGAAATCACATGAGTAGGACCTCAGATTATGGTCCAGCCTGCGGCAGAGGCATGGAGAAGTCCTGGGGGGCTTAATGGGGGGGGCTTTCAGGGAAAGAGGTTGCTGGATCCATGATGAAGTTGGGTTTGGGGCATTTTGGGGGAGGATGTACATTTTGATGGGAGAGGGTCCACTGTTTAAAGAGAGCGTGGTATCAAATCTGTGAGATGGGAGCAGTTGCAGATGCAGAAAGAGACTGAGAGGAGTGGGTTGTTGCTGAACTGGAGAGGAATAAAAGCAAGCGAATGACATTAGCATATAATTTCTGGCAGTTGTTGCAGTGCATAATAACTTCAATTTAAAAGCTTCTCATTTCCCTCACTTTGTGCCTTATTAAGGCTCCAACCTATATTTAATGGTGGGAATATCACTTTTTGCTTCCCTAATTCTATGCCTGCAGTTGATCTACATAACCTGCTAGATCTCCACTTGGATTTCTGAAGCATGTGAGGGCTCTTGCTGTGTCCTGAGAGACACAAAATTATAACTCAAGCTCTCTCTTATGGTGCATGTTATTTTGGTTCTTTGCTTCCTTGTGGTACGAGCAGAGTAACAAAAGAGTGAAAAATATTGGTTTTGCTGCATCTCAGATATTTGTATCATGTTTCCAGCGGTGTTTCTAGCATGCCAGGCAGATTTCCACTCAAACCCCTCTCAATTTCTTTTCCTTTGCATGGCAAGTTCTGGGTCCAGGACTAAGGCCACCTTGCTGCATGGACTCTCTTAGCAGGGACCCAGGGACCTGTAGCACCATGGCAGTCCAGCCAAGCAGACAGCTTTAAGAAGTGTCTCCCTGGGGTTTCTGAGACTCTTACTGGGAAGAAAAGGACTAGCTCTAACTCTGGTTTGGCAAGTCTTTCCCACTGGTTAGTACCTTTTGAGCTCACAGGTTGTGTTACGGGAGCGTCCAGTCCTAATACTGTCCAGTTAGTCTAGCTATGTATATAACCACCTTGAAGAGTTCTGCTCCTGGTGAGCTTAATTGTCTGTGACTTTCATGTTAAAAAAAGAAAGAACAAAGTATGTATTTTATGTTTTAAAAAAGTTATATATCCAACTGATTGTTTTACAAAACAGTTTTCATAAAAATTGAGTTTGGGGAAATGCCTCCTTCAGCAAATTTTCTTTAAATCTATAGGCTGCTCACGTTTCACATAGTCTGGACATTTCTACCCTTGATGCATTGCTTAGTGCCAACTTCTCCTTTCATTTTCCTGTCTGTAGTTGTGCTGTAGATCTTTTCCAGAATACTTTTTTTTGATGTGACTCATCCAGCTTCCTAAGAGAAAGTGCAGCTTATTCAAACTATTCTAAATCTATTTATCCAGGCAAATATTTGGACATGTAAAACAGTAGTAAAGTGCTATGATGTCTATCAGGGCAGGAGAGCGCACAAAATCTTTGAAATTTTAAGTCTCTCCCTGGTGTGTTTTATCTGGAGGTATTAATTGGCAAAGAGCAATGTAGAAATTTGGTTCATACCCATACACATGCACACACAGTGAGTGAAAGCTTTGTACATGAGCTCCATTTTCTCAGCACTAAATTTAGTTTGCACAGGCTTGCTGCTTTATCAGATGCTTCACCACGAAGGGGCTTTGAGGTTAGGTAGCTGCATGTAGATCTCCCTCCTCCATGTCACTGGTTCAGTCTTTAAAAGCCAAGAGTTGTCATGAGCTGATGGCTGTGTATGGATTCCTCAAAAGCATCTGGTATCACAGTTGAGTTTTTCAAGTTCTTTCATTTTATCCAGAATAGATTGGGTGTCTAAAAGTTACTCTTGAAGAGGATTTCTCATGCAGCTACTGATCAGTCTTGCTCCTTAGCATGGTTGAAAAGCCCTTAGAGCAGTTGTTGTCACTGTGCTTGAGCCCTTCTTGTAACAGGACAGGCATCACGCCTGCAAGAGAAACATCTGGGAAGAAGTAGCAAGGATTTTTGGACTGGTCAGAAGTTCCCGTTTAAATTTTGTTCAAGGTCAGTTCAATGGGTCTTGACAATTCAGTGCTCTCATCATGGAAGAGACTTCCTCCTGTCCTCAGAGGAAGACTGGCCTTTCTTTTCTGGAGACTCTTTCTCTCAACTGTTGACATAGGCTACTAGAGCCTACATGGGCCGATGGGAGGTATAAATTGCTATATAAGTGGTTAGGAATTTGGCAAGATTTCCTTGCTGCCAGGGCTACAGATGTGAAAAACTGGGGTTTGTTCTCCTTTTTTTGGCTTTAAACTTTTAGCTGCCTGAATTAATGTATTTCTTATTGATTCTGTTATGAAGACAGAGGTCTGAATTCATATATTGCTTTTTATTTGCATTTTTAGTACAGTTAGTCTCATTTCCTCGTTGCTGAAGGCCATTAGTGAGGAGCTGGATGACTTGTCTAGGTTTCTGGTTTTTGTAGTTTTCCAAAGCTCTATACATAATAAATCAGGTGCCCTTTTTTGCTTCTGCAATTAACTAATCCACAATGTAACAGGAGCAGCAGAATTGATTGAATATGTCAAGTTTTAAGCCTTAAGAAAAAAATGCAAAAAAATGAACACATTTGTGGTGATGCTTTTCAAAATTGCTGTCCTCATCCTTACACAGATCTAGCCATAAAATTAGGATGAATAAAAGATTTTGCCACTATGTCACCCTCCAGTCAATCCTAACCTGTGTTTGAAATGAACTTTTGATGTGACACATTCATCTCTGCAGCACACGTGGCTTCATCTTTCTGTTCATCTCACCTACAGACAACAACTCTCTCTGCTTCCCTTAAGGTAAGATGTAGTCCAGCAGCAGAACCAGCAGACACATTGTCTGGCCTGGATATCTTGACTTGCTAGTTGTAGCAAGTAGTGGCAAGACCCTGTAATTTTTTCCTTTATTAAGACCTCCCAGTCTCATTGCTTTACCCTCCTTCCCTGAATAAGGAAGACTGAAGCAAAGGAAGGTTGAAGAACCTTTCTCAGAAACATCTCTGAAGTTGCTGACTGGCACTGAGCCATGATAGTTAGTCAAATCCACATTAAGCTGCATTTCAAGAAGAAACTGTTTGAGCTCAGTCTGACCTCTTAAAGAAGAATTTGAAAGTCCTCTCTTGTGTAATGGGCTGTGTTGGCACAACATCACAAAAGTAAAGTCGGACACTGGGTTCCCTTCGTACCAGCAAAGTATTTCTAGGTCAGAAGCTACTTCTGCTAAACTTAAAACTATTCTCTTTAAAATATGCTTGTCACTTATATGGTTAAAATATTTTCTTTCCTTGTGATATTTTACCCTATCAACTTCCCTTTTTTGTACAGAAAGCCATGGGTCATGTACTGTGTAGTTTGTGCTCTCAGGTTCTTCTGTTCCTTGCTGACATGCTCAAACCTGAATTCCTTCTGCAGTTCAGACCTAGCGAGGTTTTGCAGTTCTGCTTTGCAAAGTTATGCTACAGAGACGCTCTGCTCACACCCTCAAGTGTGTAAAACTCCTTGAGATCAACACTTGCAGAAGGGTGAAACCTGCGTGGAAAGAGTGAGGTTCACATCAGCTTCCATATTCTTTTTTGCAGGGGCCTTTCAGTGGATACTGCCTGTCACAGAAAGCTATCGGGGTACATCAGATTCTCCAAGGGAGAAGTTACCCTCTAGGATTAGGTGCTAGAGGCAAGTTCTTTGGTGTTCCTGTACACTGGCCAGAGACAACTGGTGGAACAAGGGATTTTTAATTTCTTTACAAAGAGACAATTTATCTAAATTCATATGGGCAAAATGCACAATAGTCACTGACTGCAGTTATTTTCATGCAACATTTTTCTTCCTAAAGACAAGTTACTGCAGGCTGAGTGCTGGAATCCTCCTTTCCTCCAAAGGGAGAAAGAGCATTGGCAGTTCCAGATCTGTGTAATTGTTTCCCAAATCCCATGTACACCTGAAAAATATTGCCTACAGCAGAACATTGGAGATGATTAAAAGAATATTTTCTTGCAAAGATAAAAGATTTTATACCTCTTTGGTGAATGTAAAAGTATTAATTGAATAAAGTATTGTCAGTAGAAGAACAAATGTAGCTTAAAAAGTATGCAAAGATGCTGGAATTTACAAATTAGCTGGTAATGTAGGAAGTGTAAAGTGCTAAAAATACTTAACTAAAACATACACATTTGAGGAGGGAAAAATTTGTAATTTGAAGTATTCTTCATTTTAACAGATACTTCCTCAACTTCATTGAGCCTTATTGCTTTGTGTTGCAAATAGCTCATGTGTACTGTATTTTCCATTTATTAAGCAGTGCTGTATTTGCTGCTTGTTTTCTATTCTCACAACCAGCTTTCTCAGCTTAAGTGAAGAGCAGCTTCCACTGAAGGTGTGTATAGAAGCTGGGGGCTGTTTCACACCTCTGAACGTGATGAGCATTGCAGTAAGGACTACATATGTCCTGGTGTTCAAACCCAAAGTAGGAAACAACTGCTCAAGGAAAGCGAAGGTAAGTTTTGCCTGGTTGTGTCAATGAAAACCAACCGATGACTTCAGCATTTAACACCTAAAAAGGTTAGGACAAGAGTCACACTAATTTTTTCCTCTGGACTGCACCTAGGTTAATCCCTGTGGTGCACTGCTGCAGATCTTTGCTATACTCAACGTCTTGACATCTGCCCTTGAACCACTGGCCCTGCAGATGTAACACAAATGGGAGAGCTGCCCTCTGTAATCTCTGATGAGCAAAGCGTTTATTTTTACTGGTAAGAGCAAGCTCTCTCTTAAACTGTCACAGCCTGGGTCAGGAAAGCATAAGACTGTTTCCTTGGGAGTTGGTTTGCCTTCTCTTCTGGGAATTAGCTAGTCATTAGTCATAGCTTTGCTGGGACCTCTCTTTGCCCTCTCCAAATAAATGGCTTTGGAAGAGGAGGGCAGGGCTATGAGTCTTGGAAGGGATGAGGCACCCGCCGGCCAACCTCTGCTTGGGATGACTGATTTACAGAGCTGGAAGGAAGCTCTGGGGAAGCTATCAACCATTGCTAAGTGGGAGGTCAGGTTACCTCATTTCATCCTGGGAGTGCCGGGCCGTGGTCGTGGATGAGGTTTGCTCCCTGGACGTTACGGCAGCCCGTGGAAGCTGTGTCAGGGGGAGCATAGGCATGGTCTCATGTGCAGGGTAGAGACAGATCGTTCTCTCCATGCCATCTCAGTTCGTTAGGAACACCATGTTTGTGAGACAGGGTTTTTTATGATTCTGTCCTCATTCTGAAAGAAATGCTAGAAATCCTGCTTAAGCAGGAGATGAAAAGGCCCTTTACCTTATCTTGTAGCCAGTAGAGAAGGTCAAAAGGCTACGTAGCCTCCTCCACATCAGAGCAGTGCTATTGGCAGGACAGGGGACCATACCTGATCTCTTACCACAGTGATGGAACTACAGAAGAAATGATGGACAGTGTGAACATAATCCTTCCTGATAAGATTTTCTGTGCTTCTCTGGATGTTTTACTAATGAAAGGAGAACTTACATGAACCTATGGAAACCAGTGGGAGTTTTTTGCCGTTGATTTAGAAAGGCCAGGATTTCACCCTATGGTGCTTCAGCTACTTTTTTGGTCTTCACTGTCTTTTCCACCTGTTTTCACTGACTGTCTTCTCCATGCACTATTTTCACTTTGTTGGATAGAAAATATTTGCTGCTTTCAGGACCAGAGCAGCTAGGGACTCCTCCAAGGTACTCTGCCCATCAGAGAGGTTTATTTCAGAGATGGGAAGTGCTGAGATACTTGAATAATGGGAACTCTGAAGGTATTTGTTCCCCTGCCCTTTCTTTACCAGATTTCGAAGATATGTGCTGGTTTTCTGAGTTAGTCATGTGGAGCTGACAGATGTTTGGCTTTTACTTCTGTGTGCATCTGCTTTTGAAAACTGCATTAGAACAGTCACTACAAAAGCAACGCTGTCATTCGTTCTCGGAGTAATAGAGGAGGTTCCAGTCCCGAAGCTCAGACCCAGGGCTGGGCTGACTTCTGCTTAGAGAGTGGGGATCGAGGCTTCCACTGCCGGTCCATCTCCCAGTTGGCCCTACACCTCTGGAAAACTGGAGGAAGGCATGTTGAAAAGAAATAACACAATAACATCTTCCTAGTGGCCTGCCATTAACCTCTGCATCTTTTGTAGCTTAAAGCAATGGTGCACATGAAAAAAAATCAGCAAATACTTTTCCAAAGGCAGTCAAACACTGTTGTTCTCTATCGGCTCGGATCTTTGTTGCCTGGGGCTATCTGAATCATTCTTCTTGCTAAAGTGTAGGGATGATTTTCTTTCTTTTAGTGTGAAAAGTTTACACTTATAAGACTCATACGTAAAGGACCAAAAGGCATTTAGTTTGGCTGCGCAGGAAAATAGTTTGGTGTTTTCATTGCTTCATTACCTTGCGCTGGTTGTCACAAACCAGCTTCATCACAGTTATTGCTGCTGCTAAAAATCTGTGCCTGGGTCTCTGCACACTGACACATACTGCAAAATGTACAGTTTGCACCAATTGTTGCTGTGTGCCGCTAACAGCCGGCATGTAAAAAAAAATTCTCTCTCCTCCAATTCATGTTACTAAATTTGTATTGTGTAGGTGTTTGTCTGTATTTTCCTATTTTAGTGACTTTGAAAACATCTAACAGGCCAACAGGAAGCATCAGGGAAGCAATAAGAAGAGACGAGATGCTTGGGGAGCATGGTTTGAGGCACAGCAAAATAAAGCTCGAAGCGGAGTGCGATTGAGCAATGGGTCCCCTGTCGGCCTGCCCTCCTGGCAGGCAGGGCAGCAATCTTTCTTGTCTCTGCGCGATCCAGCTAAGATGCATTTATCCACAAGCCTAATTGCACTGGCTCGATGTATCACAGTCCTCTCCCAGTCTCTGAAACAGGCTTGGTTATTTTGGATGTGTATAGCTAGTGAGGGTTAAGTATTATGGTAAGGCAAGGTTTGTAGGGAGAGATAAAACCTTTTATCAGATGAAGAGATATGGCTGGGGAAAAAAAAAATGCATTTTTTTGCATGTACAAGCCTACCCCTGTTGTAAGCAGCAGGCTGTCCTCCAGGACATGGTTATCCTTCACATGGCAGCTCTGGAGATTGACAGGTAACAACAGCAGCCAGATTGGTAAACGTTTCTGTAGATTTACTGTCAATAGCATCTAGCTTGCTTTCCCTGAGAATGTTTTTCCTTAACTCTTTTTTTTTTTTTTTTTCTTCACTTCAGCCTTAAAAATGGTTGGGAAATTAGATTTTTATTGATGGAAGAATTGCACATAAGCCTTTACTTTCACCTGCGTTTTCAATGGAAATAAGCCTACTCCAACCTAACTTCTTTTTCTGGTGGTGCTAATCCTTTTTGGGTTGGTTACTCAATGCAAACTGAAAAATACTAACAATTTCATGAAAACTGGAGGCTGTCCCTGAACATGGCCTTTTGTAGAAAATACCTCTTTTCCTGGGGGGAGGGAAACATTTCACTGGAAAACTTTCAGCTTATCTTGATTTGATTTTTGCCTTTTCTACATTTTGGCTCTGGTTCCACAACAAATCATTCAGTTTTGTCCGTGCCCTCTTCCTCCCCATCTGCCGCACTCTAATGGGAAATAAATCTCCAAGCTTTTTTCTATTCCTTACCGTCCCGTAAGTCTTCTGCTCTCACTGAATGACTGAGATCGTACATCTCCTTTTATAAAACACTAAAAGTACCATTTATATTTTTTCCCAGAATCCCTTTTGACCAGTGTCGGATACAGAAACACTAACAAAATAAACTTTAAGGATAAAAACATCCTTCTGGTTCTATGTGCAGTAAAGATAAGAACCTTTTTCAATGGAGATGGATGCTCTGGCTTCTCTCCCGCCTCCAGCCACTTTTTTGTCTCCCTTCCAAGCCAGAGCAGTCTTGCCCTGTGTACAACGGGACAGAGGTTGGCTCTTGTGTGGGCAGTGGTCACACCACACCACACGCTGTGTTTCCCTGTGCTGTGTTTTCTAGTCCAAACCTCTCCATAAGCAAGTGGATCTAGGTAATCCTAGTTTCATGCTCCAGGATATGCCTTGGACCATCGCTTTCTTGGAGCATGGCAAGCCCCTGCCCAATAACAGGAGATGCATTAATCCTTGGTGGGACTGGAGTTTTGCAGTGGTTTCCAAATCAAATCTGCCCTGTTTTGTGTCAGCCTGCCAGGGACCTGTGAGTTGGGCTGGTGCCCTCCAGCAATCAGCAGGGCTGTTGCCACCCTGCATGCAGCAGCATCCAGCCATCCCACTGCCTAATCTGCTTTAGTCACCTGATTGATACGCTCAGAATTGCCATTTCTGAGAGCTTAGGTTCCTGATTGTTGAGTTGCTGAAGGTAACTGCCTGTACCTGACCTAAGTGTCTACTGCAGGTTAAAGCTTAGTCTGTGAAGTCCTTCCTCTTCCCACTGAGCACATCTCCTGTTGGCATGCTTGATGGAAGCCATGCCAGCTTGTGGTGGGGCAGGCTGGGGTCATGTCACTCTGTGTTCTTCTGTACAGTAGGCAGAGTACTTGCATGCAGTTATGATTACACACAAGGAGTAGGAAGGTGTTTTTTCTTCATTCACCCATTTTCAGTGCAGAACTGCACTTGAAGTCATCTTCCTTGCTTACACCTCCCATGGGAGGATGAACTCCCAAGTACCATAGTGTGACTTCAGCTGGGGCAGTGTCATGAACCCATGCTGGCTCCTGAAAGCACCTTGGCTGTGTCATCCAGACCTAGTTTCAGTGCACAGTGCAGCATTGGGGAGATAAGGCGCTGTCAGTGTTCAAAGGCTGGTGAGCAATCCTTCCTCTAAGGAAAGGCATCGCAGCCTTCAGGGCTACCATTCAGCAACACCAACTCTTCTGGCTTTCCGACAGATCTGGTTCATTTTCATCTGTCCTGAGCACATCCACCTGCTACCAGAGGCACTGAGCCGTGCTGCTAGTGTAGGGAATGAAATGTGGAGGGAAAGGGGAAAAAGCATTCAATTCCTGTCAGGTAGATGAAAACTTAGTTTTCCTCCTCCTCTCTCCTGCCTCCTGGAGAACATACCAGACCTTTTGTCTCCTTCCTCCCCACCCGAGCTGAGAGAGGTTCGGCTGACACATCCGATGACAGATAGATACCAGCATGAGCAAATTGTGCTTGAACTTGCTCCAGAGAAAATTGTTCCAAGGCGTGCGCAGGCTCGGCTGCATTAGGGAGAGCACAGATCATAGTCAAATGTTTGTGTCATTTGCAAACGCCACTGCGAGGGGACGTGGAGGGATGAACAGATGAGCGTTTTGAGCTCTAAAGGTTACTGCAAAGAACATGAAATAGGGCTCTGTGTTTGACTTTTGAAGAATATTCTCCATTTGGGGAAAGTTCAGATGGAATTAGATTAATTGCTACCACCTGGATTTTTTTCTTTCATCTTCTGGTTTTGTTTTTATTTTATTTTAAAACTGATTTCTCCCCTGCCCCTCCCCCCCCCCCCCCCGAAGTTTCTGAATTCTTGACGTTCACAAAAGTTTTGGTTAATGTATACGCTGAGTCTTCATGGTATGAGTAGAAATTAGGGCGAATGGATATGAAAGCATTTTAAAGCTGTAGAAACTGTTTATGAGAATAAAACTCTGATCACAAATCTCAGATGCAAAAAAAGAAATTTAAACGCAAGAACTTTGAAAGCAGTCCTTGCCTGTCCAAATAGCACTTCCAGACTGATCTGCAGGAAAGGACACAATAACTCATTAACTCATTGCAGTTTAATGAAGAACTGTGCATTCTGGCCACAGCCATCACTCTGCCACTCCGGTCTGAACAAACTTGCTGTCTTCCCCTGAAGATGCACGAACCTGAACCCTGCCAAGGTCTGCTTTCAGGACAGCAGGGACTTCCTTCCAGGCATCTTATTTTAAGATGTGAAGAATATTTGGGGATTAAATGCATACCATATTAATGATCTCTCTCTCTTTCTCTCTTTTTCTCTCTCTCAATCTGTCATGGTGATATCATGCCTCTCCATCCTCTGACCTTAGAAAGACACTCATTTATGGGACTGCCTAATGCTCAGCCATCCTTCAGGATGTTCAGAGATGCAGATTCCCTCCCTCCACCAGGCACCTATTGAATCTCTTTAGGCCATGTCTATTAAAAAACTGGACTCTGCAGCCAAGAGGACAGTGAGAGATGGATGGTGCTGGCATGCAGCCACTTCAGAGGACAGAGGCAGATCAGCCTGCCATGGACAGACTAATGAAACCTGCAGGACTGGCATGCAATTACCTTGTTTGCCAAACTCATTATAGAGAAGTCACATATTTTCAGTATGCTGCCCCTGGCCTCAGAGACAAAGCCATCAGCTAGATTATGAATAGTTCTGGGCCAAATTCAGGTAGGACTGGAGCAGATGTGGTTTCGATTAAGTTGGTTTGCTTGGCTCAGCTGAGACCAGGGTCTGGTCCCTCACATGGTGGCTCCATCCCCAGGATCACTCAGAGTGGCCTCAGGACCACTGAGTTACATGAGAGCACATTGACCCTTGCTGTGCTGCTCCAAAACTTGTTAGAGCAATGCACTGCAGTAGCATCATCACCCCAGTGCACATGCCTTGTAGTTTGAACTGTGCTAATTCTCAAAAAACACAAAGTACAAGTGTGAGAGCCTGAGCCAAATGTGATCTTACAATGTTAGCTGAAAACCAGCAAAATCCATAGCATGAAAAAACCCTTTTGTCTCAACAAAGAAATGCAGCGGTGTTTGGATTATTTGGGGAAATGCCTGTATGTCAGATAGCAGATACTGTTTTGGCCTTGGCATGTTGGTCAAAGTCCAGTTACAATTTCTCAGGGAGATGCTAGGCCGTGGCTTAAGGCAGAATCCAGGTAAAAAAAAAAACCCTTCATAAGAGCTGACATAAAGAGCTGCAAAAAAGGAACTGTTGGTAGTGCCAAACAGTAAGTTTCCAAGCCCCAGGGCCATGGCTTCCTATTTCTGAATGCCATCTACTGGCATTTACCCATTAACTCCTTACCCACAAGCGTGCAGGTCCTCATCCCCTGGTGTCCCTGCAGCAGCTCCAGCTGCTCGCAGCACCCTCCGGCCAGGTTGCCTCTATAGTGGTGTGGGCTTGCCCTGACCCACTGGCCTTTGGTGGGTGAGAGGCAAAATTTAAGTGAGCGTGACAGCCTGGCTCTGGCAAGAGGAATGCAGCTCTGATGGTGATGTGCGTGGACTTGTCTTATTAGCAGTAGCCTTGGGATTGCCATTGCTGAGATGGTCCCAGCCACTGCTCGTTCACAGTCTCCAGACAGCAGTCTGGAGCCTGAGCAAGCAGCCTGGGGAGCTGTGTTGGAGAGAGCAAAATGCACTGAAACATACATTATGGCCATGAAGGCTTGTTTGCAGGACTTGGCCTGGTGATGGGCTGTTATAGGAAATGACACGTTGATGTTGAAAGCCTTAAATGTTCCTCGGGCATATTGACAAAAACTGCATGCTTCTCCTTAGGCTGCTGAAACAACAGGGAAGAGAAACATTTGCTTTCAGCTAATAAAACCTGATTTTAGTTGGTTTTGTTTCGTTTTCTTTTGCCACTGCTGCTGCTGTGGAAAAACAACCCATCCTCCTGGAGTGCATCAGTGGGCTGCAGGCATGTTTCCCATCATCTCATGATATCCTCAGGGGCTTTCCTGGATGTATCCTACCTCCCTTCACCCTTGCTATGGTTTTGATGCTGGTGCCATGTTCTTATTGTCCTTTATCCCTCAGGTAGGTTGTCGTCACCTGGCACGTGACCTGCTTCAGGTGAGGACAGAAACTCCAGCCCCAGCAAGGAATGACAGTGTCCCAAAGTCAGCATCAGCTCCTTGCACTCAGCAAGCCTCAGGCACTCTCAGGCAACCTCCTGACCAGCTTCTTTCATTTCTACCACTTAATTCCGTGTTTATCTGCCAGTTCAGATGAAACCGTAACAGGACACTACAGGAACCAGCCAGGTTTCATTATTCAGCTGTAAGAGGCAGACACCAGAGCTCTCCGCAGAGTCTCAGCATGGAATTTCAGAGAAAAAAGTAGCCTTATCTTCCCATCTTACTCCTCAAAAGCGGTAACAGCCCAACGTACACATACATAACTTCAAGGAACCCTATACAAGTGATACTGGGAATCGAAGCTGTCTCTAGATATTTAGAAATGTCTCACTTAATATTATGTGCATAACTTTAATTTAGCTTATACAGTTACACATATACGTAGCAACACACAGATATTTCTGCTGAAGCTTTGTTTTGCTCAGTGCTTGGGCAACGCTGCAGTGTTTCTCCCTGTTCTTCTTGGGTCCTTCTTCACAGACCTTGTGGTGGATTCAGGTTCACTGCTACCTAGCACAGGTACCACAGTACTTCTCTGTGGTACCTGTGCTTCTTCGTCATGATTGGATTGTTAAATTTTTTTTTAATGATATCCCAGACATGTTGTACAGTGTCTTGGTTTGTAATTGAGGAACTGAGGCACAGAAGACCTGTGAACAGTGTCTGCTGATTTTTCTTCTTCCAACTTGAAAATTACTGGGGCTTATTATTTATTTATTTACAGCACTATTTTTTTCTAGTGGATTTTCACAGCTTTCTGAACATTCAAATCTACAAAACTGTCCCTGGATGTCTCAAACAGTGGGAACAATTTACTAGGGCAGTGCTCAACCCTGGGAAGTTTTTTGCCTCATTTGTCTCATGGCTTTTGTGGCAAATGACACCAGGGTCCTATGGACAGGGGTCAACTTCCCATCAGAGCACTGATGCGAGGGCTTTGGTGATGATGGTGCTCCCCAATGGCCCCATTTTGACACATTCAAGCAGAACTTTGTTGCTTGAGCCAGGGGATGATATACGGGAATTTTGTCAAAATTTTGCTACTGAAACTGCTAGCTTATTCTTATAATGTTTCTTGTCTGATTATGTACACGGTTGGAGAGTTAATTTACTCTGTAATTAATTGCTTGCCTGTTTGCCCTTGCTGATCTTCCCTTCTTGTTTTGTCTTTTCTGGCAAGGGGTTTAATTTTCTAACATGCAGCATCTCTCATTCATTTGGGTTTCTCTTTCTAGACATTTCATGGCTTGTCTACGTTTAGGAAGGTAGCTGATACAGCCCACCCTGGCTGCAGTAAACTGTGCCATATCATCAGTGTGGTTAGGCTACTGAAGAAAGACTTTGTTGGTCACCGCTTGTCCTTCTCTGGAGCCAGGTTCTTGCCTGATTTTTGTGCATTCAGTGCCCTGTGGGGTCTGGGTTGGGGCAGAGTAAGGGGTTCAAATTTCTGTGGTAGCTGGGGATAGCCTATGGAAGATGGTGGCAGGACAGTATCAGTTTACTTCTGCCTTCTCAAACTCCAACCTACATTTTAAAACCAATCTAACAGCTTATCCAAACAGCTTTGAAACCTATCCAACCCCAGTATCCAGCCTCTTGCCCCTGTTCCTTCCAGCCGTTCCCCTCTCTGAGCTTGTTCATCTCACTTCATCCTCCCTCACCTGCTTTTCCTGCATCTGGCTTTCAGCTGCTCCAGGCTATGATGAGCCACCACTCATGCCTGCCAGCAATTTCAAAGGATTTCTTGAATGTCAGTATAATTTAAAATGCTTTTGTCCAAAAATACGTTTGCTCCAGAAGAACTCCTGTGAGTTGGAAGGCACCAGTGGCATTTTCAAAAAGACCTGTGTAGTGTAGGAGTTCGGGTCTCAATGAACAGCAGTAATGAGGGGTGCCTTGATCACTTATAATGCTGTTTAAAATCACTGCCTGTTGTCTTGAAGCAATCCAGGCAGATGATGAAACATCAGTATGCAAGGATTTGCATTTCTCTCCTGTAGTCCAAACCAGAAAATTACCTGTTTATGTAGACAGTGAAGTTGCTGTGTTTGTGGTTGCTGAATGAGTTTTCTGTTGGATTGGATATGTAGTTTGATGAGAAATATTCAGGGGGCAGAGTAAAAGTGTGACTTTCCATCTGTCTGATCAGAAGATTGAAATGACTGCTTTCAGGACATACCCTTCCTCCCCAGAAGAAACAAAACCTTGAAGCAGTTTCTAAAAGCCATGGTTTCTCTCCAGGACTGCCACAGACCAAGCTGTAGACCATGGATTATGTGAATGTGAAGCTGCTCTGGAACTGCTGTATGAGAGACTAAACCAGCTAAAAACCTTTGATGAACTGCAGCATTGCATGTTGTGAGCCAACGAGAGGGTTGCTGCAATGTCTGAACAAGTGGAGCAGAGGACAGCTAGAAACCATCCAGTTATGGGAAATATGAGTCATGAAAACCATTGGATAAATTTGAATACATTATTCTAGCTTGGAGGAGGAGACCATCTGGGTAAGTAGAAGGATATGTGTCTTACTGAGGGAAGAGTCATTTCAAATGATAAAAGAACTGTCCTGAGCCTGAAAAGTCTGCCAGACCTGAGATAAAAAGACCAGCTTAGAATGACACTGATTTAAGGTTTGCATGTCAAGAATCTAGCTAAGAGGCATAATATTAAAATATTTTTTAAAGTGATAAAAGACTTTTGCTGGTATTTGCCAGCTATATGAAGGAGGTAGGCCTGGAAATTTGATCAGAACTTCACATTATAAAGTCCATTTTAGAGATTTTTAAAGAAATCTTGGTTTTGAACTCCAAAATCCATGACAGCTCTGCTTTAAACAAAAAGCTGGCGAAGAAATGGGAGGATCTCCCTGCAGCCAGATTGCAGTGGGCTCAGATAAGCTGGTAAGACAATCTGGCTTTTAAATTGTTTTTGAGAGTTAAGGCTCTGGTTTGGCACCTGGCTCATCCCTGTAGGTCAGGGGTAATGGTTGGGTAGCCAGGTGGTCTCCTGATGGACATCCTCCATCTCTGTTTGCCTGGGACCCACTGCCACAAGATGCATAGCAAACAGCCTGGTGTTCTGGCTCTCCCTCCTGGCACTTGCACTGGCTTCAAATAACATGTAACCAGTGTGCTAGCAGTATCCTCAGGTAAACTCTAGTCCAACTCTATTAATTTTCACAAAGAGCGGGTCCTGCATGGTAGATCCCTCCTGGATGCCGGCTGAGACAAGGCTGAGAAGCAGGAGAGTCAGAGGGGGAGTGGAGATGTGCCCATTGACCCAAGTAACGATGGAAAAAGGGGTGAGTAGCTCATGATTTACCCAGCACTGAGCTGTGATTGTGACTAGAGAAATGAAGGCAGCATGAGGGAAACAATCTGAAGTCAACGGCTCGATCCCTCTTACTGTGCTGATGGATTGATCGCCCACAAAGTGCATAACAAAATCACCCTCTGTCATCATCTCCTGTCATCTTTTTAGGAAATGACCTACACGGCTTGCTGGTACCACCGCTCCTGGGGACCCAGCGACAAGAGCAGCCCCCAATGAGTCTAACCTGCGCCAAGCATGGAACAATGATTGCCAAGGTCAGTGGGGGGATCCAGGTCTGATGGCATGGCAGGACAGGACTTGCAAAAAAAATCCAAGCAGGTACTGCTGCAAAATATGTAAAGGCCCATGGGGCTTGCTCTCCACCCTTGCTTTAGGCAGTAATAGTAATTCTAAGTTTTATTATATTTTTTACAAGCATAGATCTCAAAACCCTATGGTACAGACTCATCATTACCATCTTACAGATGGGGTCGCTGAAGCATAAAGAAATGAAATGACTTCCCTGGAACCATTAACTGGGCAAATGACAGGGCTAAAAATAGAGTCCAGATATTCAACCTTTCATACAACCCATTGCCATTCCTAACTCAGAGGAAAGATGCCAAGGAAGTTAGTTAAAGCAGGTAACAACTATTTAACTGAATGCAGTTACTGAATCCTCTTGGTAAGATGCTTTCATGAGATGCTCCACCTAGATCGCTCTGATACACCAACATTTTTTGGAGAAAAAACGGTTGACAGAAAGGACAGCGAGCCACATATGGCTGTAGCGTACGTCAGTCACACAAACCCTAATACGTTCAGAAGTTCCAAATGCCTTTTAAAGCTAATGGTCTGTGCACTAATAGCTCCTGGCCCTGGCATCCAGGCTAGCAGCTGGTGCCACTAATTGGTAGCCCTGAGGATGAGCACGTGTGCAGTGGGCAGGCGACTGGATTTCAGGAGCGGCGAAAGGATTAGGATCCCTGCCTTGCTAATTCTATCATTCAACATAGTCTTTAATCAAGATGAAAAGTCAAGAGACCGCGAGGGGCTAACAAACAACAGCTTTGCCCGATTACCGGAGTCCAGCTCGCTCAGACCTGACAGGCATTGCCTGGAACGGCTGGGCCAGTAACAGCTTGTAAAACTGCCTGAGCTGCAGCTGTTCTTCTTCCCTGTGGTGTCTGCTGGACAATGCTAGAAATAGCATCAGAGAATAATATGTCTGTCTCTGGCCTTCTTGGGGATGCAGGGTCGATTATTTGAGGGGTGGATGTCAAGTCGTATAAAAGCATCCAAACACCTCCAGCTAAGCCCAGCAGAAGTAAACAGCCTGTCTGATATGAGCTTGTAACACCTACTAGTGAAGGCATTAGCATCTCTCTTCCTTTTCTCCTTTCTGGCCTCTGCCTTGTGGCCTGTTGGAGGAATGTAGCCTTGTAAGGCAGGGCATGGCAGAAAGAGCAAGAGCACTGAAATGGCTAAAGAAGGTTGTCAGAGAGCTGAAGCCGTTCAAGGAGATGCCGTGCATTGCTGAAGCCAGTACAGAGAGATCCAGCCCACAGCCGGAGGGCAGCTTGGAAAGCTGGGGTGTTACTTGAGCTGTGCAAAGCAATGGGTACCACCTGTTTTCTTGATGGCAGGAGGTTACAAGGCATCCTCTGACATCCATGTTTAAGCCTGATGATTAAGGGTTTGACGTTTCCTGTGAAGCTTAACATAACCTGGAATTAACCCATTTGAACACCATCCATCTTTGTCCCCTTGAGAGCTGAGCTGGCCCAAACTTGGGAGTTGTAAAGTCCCTGCAGCTGCTGAGAATCTCCTTCTGATGCTCTGCAGATGGTCTAAGACCCACTCCAGTCTCCTGGATGAATCAGGGTAATTTCAGATTGAAAATCCTTTGGGGAGACTCTCCCTGCATTGCTGACTGAGGTTTTGTAGTCCCCAATTCCTGTCAGATCTCAGAGCTCTTGTTATCTTCCCAGTAACTTCCACTTAGTGGTTCCAGATCATACGGTGGAGACCAGGGTGTCACAGTGAGATACAGAAAGAGATCACCAGCTCTAAGCATGCTCATCGTTAACCTTCCCACCATTCTCCAGAAATATCCTTTCCCATTATGCTTGTGACTGTGTCTGAACCTTGCTCCAGATGGCAGTGGGCTGAGGAGATGAAATTTTACTGCAGTCAGAGCTCAAAGATGCACAAAAGAGGGAAATTGTGAAATTGCAATGACAAGGTTGTTTGGATAGCTTGTGATGTTCTGGCTTTAGAGAAATCCATGCCTAATGTGCCTGCATGGCAAGGTAGACTAAAGACCATATAATTCTATTTAAGCTTAACGTAACAGGAAGAAACCCATGTCTCCTGGACTCCTTGCTGTCTGCAAGCATTAAGGCTAGTTTCTACATGTGTTGCTCACTCACTACATGTTAAAGAGCTTAGGGTAAAGTATTTCTGGGATTTGGTTACTACAGAGCTTAAAAGTGTGGCTCTGCCATATTCGTACTTTCTTTAGAAGACATCATGATCAGGTACAATGTGACCATTCAGGGGTTCATGGAGGAGAATGACCCCCTTGGTCCTTGCACTGCCCTATCCTTTCTTCCTGCTCCCCTGCTGCTGTAGAGAGGAATCTCACTACTTATTCGTTCTAGTTGTCATGAGGCTGAGCTCGAGATGAGGGAGAAAAGCCCCTTCCAGAAGCCAGACCGGAGCTATGAATGGAGTTTGTTTCATGCAATGACAGGATGAGAATCTGGTATTTGAAGCCTGGGGTGAACTGCTTTTAGGCAAGGCATGCACAAGTGGATGGTGCCTTTCAGAGGTGGAGGCTCAAAGGGGAGTCAGAAAGCACGTTCCCATGTTGTGAGGTGTGGTGCTGCATCGCTCTGTATCACGGTCTGGGTATCCCATATGAGAAGCTGAAGTCCTAATTTGGCTGACAGAATGGGAGTTGGAGTCTGGACGCACCTTGAACTCTCTCCCCACACCTCCACTTCCCCTCTCTTTGTTTCTCCTTTTACTTCACTTCCATTGGCATTTGCCACTGCATTTTCTCCCCCTGCCTCTCTATTTTGTTTTTTATTTGTTTTCCTGATCTTAACAGTCCTGTTTCCAAGTCTGGAGCATTTAGGAGCGTTTGAACTCAGCAAATGCTTCCTGTTCTGTTCAGTGTGGGACTTCTTAAAAGGTTAGCTGTGTTTTAATATGGCATCGTCAGTGCATTGAGGTTAGAGCATTGTATATTAAACATGCAAACAGATACTTTTCACAATAGCTGCCTCATCTTTCACTGTATATTAATAATGCAGGGAGTTCTAGATCATCTGTCCCTGTCATTGCTACTGCATATTGATATAGTCACAAGGACTAGCTGTTAGAGAGCAAAATATGCGAAGATGTTCCCTGACCTTTTCCCTTCTCTCCACCAGTAAATTCTATACTTTCATTACAGGCAACCAACACTGTATCCTGGCACCAATATTTTGGTAATGTCCGTAGCGCATAGTCCGGATATAACCAAGCATAGGGTGAATGCTATTCAGAAAGGTTATGTTAGTGCAGCCCTTGATAATCCCCTGACTTATTTATATGATCCTCTTCTGTGCCAAACAGTGAAATCTAATTCCCATTCATGTCCCTGATCTCTGTCTCACATCACTGCAGGGTGCAAGCATCCATCACTGGACACAGTCCTACCTGGAAAGCTGTAGGACACTAGAAAGGAGGGTGCAGGGGACCTGGGGAGTTTTAGTCCACCCCATGAGCCTGAGGTTGCAGTGGGCTTCCACAGGATGATGTAGATTTTTGAAGAGTGATTTAGTGGAGAAGTGATGTATGTCTCCCATAACAACTCTTTTTGTTGAAGAGGTAGGAGGGAGCTGCATTGCTGAGCTCCAAAAGTGGGCAGAGGCTGCACAGATGGGACGGGTTGCCTGCCTACAGCTCCCCAGCTACTGCTGGTATGTCCCCAGAGAGGGTCTCTCTCCTGTCTCTACAAAAATGACTCAGGCCCTAGGAATCCAGGCATTCTCTTCATGCACTGCAATATCTGTACAGTGAAGGAAAACGAACCCCCTATTCTTCTTCATGAAGAATCCCCTCATTTGGATACCTGCAGGTGGCAGGACTGAAGTAGATTGCACCCCTTTGCAGAGGCGTCCATGCAAGAAGGGCTGGCCCTGGTGGATATTTGCACGCATACAGCATGCGTTAGGAAATGCGGGGTCCCAGGGTCTCCCCTCCAGCTGGCAGACATGGCTACCACCTGCCTGTATGGGCAAACGCTGACAGCTGCCATTGAAACGCTTCAGTTCCCCTCGCTCTGAAAGCCACGGTGCAGCACTGCCTCGTTATTCCAAAGGCAATAGTAATAAACGCTCCTCCTTTAGTCTCCATTATCTTCTTGGAGTTGATGGTGGTGGCAGGAGCTCAGCTCAGGGGTGAGTTTTTCCTCACTGGTGTCGGAGCTGGGTGCCCAGCTGGAGCTGTGCCCTGCTTGCATGGGGTGAGCATGAGGATACTCGTATCCTCGGGGAGCAGTTCGTGAGAGAGGTGACATTGCTGGAGAAATGCAGGCTGGCACCCACAGGCAGAGTCATAGCAAGGGTGCTGGGAGCCAGACCCCGAGCGACAGCTGGGGTGGGAGTGATGGGTGACTTTCTGCAGAGAGACGCTGTGGGACTTTCTGGAACAACGAGGACAAGGACTGAGTCTGCCAGAGCTCTTCCAGGCACTGGTACATTATAGCCCCCAGACTGATGTAATTAATGAGACATCCCGCTTTATGTAATAATGTGTTTTGTGTGACTCACCCTAATGAACAAAAACAATACCATGTGCCTCCTAATGGGACTCCTGGTCTTTATGTCCCAGTGTTTGCTATGAATTATTTAAGGCATCTGGAGGGATTTGTGAGTAATGAAATCTCTGCTGATTCTGTCTCACCTCAGATGACTCCAAAGGTCTGGTTACCAGCTTTCATTCTGTTTCAGGCTTGTCCTTCACCTGCAGATCAGCCAGCTTGAAAATTTCTCCATGTTCTTGTCCTCTACTTTTACTTAGCCCTTGACTACGTTTCCTTTGCCTTCCCTCAACTTAAAAAACAAGATGTGTTTTTCTATATCGCATGTCTGCCTTAGGTGTGCTAAGGCTAGGTCTGTCAGAAAAGGAAGAAAAGTAATTTAACTCTTAAATTTAAGTATAGTAGCAGTGGTCACAGCAGGATCTTATTCAGGGAGGTGTGTGCAAGGTGTGCTTAAGTGCTTTCTGATATTCAAGCTCTTGGACCTCATAGGCCCTCTCCCTTTCATTACAAGTGAGATCCTAAGGGCCAGAGAACCACAGGAGTAGCCAAGGCTCTGGGTGCCCTTTCCTCACGGCCATCCAAGCTTCAGACAGTCAAAGGCACCTGGAGCTCCTTCGAAAACCATGGTTATAAACTCTATCATGGATGAGCCAATGTGTGTCAGTCACGCTGATCAGCATGCTCAAGGTAGGCAAAATGGATGGGATGTGCCAATTACCACACAGATTGTTAGACCCATTGCAAACGCAGAGGTTTGGTGCCTCCATGGTTGGTGCTTCTGTTGCAATAAGGAAGTTTGTTGAGGGAAAAAAAAGGTTGAGGAGAGAAGGAAGCACAGGATTTTTTGGCTTTGATGTTCAAAGGAATGAGCAGATCAAGTCTCTTCATGGGTGAGGAAGCTGGCAATCACTTTAATTTAATGGTAGGGTTTTTTGTGGTTTTGTTTGGGTTTTTTGTTTTTTGTTTTTAAAAAAACCCAAACTTTCACTTTCACTTTTTCACTCTATGCCTTGAGGTTATATTGCTCTTCTGGACTTTGAGACTGTGTAAAGACATTCTTCTAGCTGCAGCCTTGGAACAGAGAG
This sequence comes from Theristicus caerulescens, assembly GCA_020745775.1. Lineage (NCBI taxonomy): Eukaryota > Metazoa > Chordata > Aves > Pelecaniformes > Threskiornithidae > Theristicus > Theristicus caerulescens. The sequence continues at coordinate 3,104,341 of CM036569.1, forward strand.
CCTGAAGGGAACATTGGGGAGATTGAAGATTGCTTCAGGAGAATGAATGAGAGCAGACAGCCAGGATTTCCCAGAGCTAAGAGCTGGTGCGGAGCCTTAGCACTGTGTAGCAGCTCTGAATCTGCCACAGCCAACGGCCAAAGGGGATAAAAGCAAACATCTGCCATCTGTGACTTTTGACCAGAGAGGGGTGATCCTCCTTATTCCAGAGAATGAGAATCTGATTTAAAGCACTTCATGCCCTGTTTTTACTGACATTAGAAGGGCACAGATGTTAGAGTAGTGTTTCTATTTTTAGGAGCCTGCTTGAGATTACAAGCCTACAATAAAGGGAAGCAGTCTCCCTTGAAGGAAATTAGTTCAGAGGCTTTTGTGGAAGCAAAAATAAAGGGATGGGTATTACAGTGCTGCAGTGAGTGGGGCTCTGATATTTCCACCAGACACAAGTGCCTGGAGTTCTTGGCTTTTTCTCTGATTTGGTGCATATTGCCTAAATCCTAAAATATCTAACCCGTCAAATGCTTGGCAAAGCAGTTTAGGGGACAACACCTTGAAATACCTAACCTCAAAAAGCAGTGGCTGTTACAAGTGACTAAGTTAACCAGGTGTGGTGGGATATTTTTACCTTCTTTCCCTGAGTAGGAGGATTTAAGAACACTTCAAAAACAGGGCCGATGTTAGTTTTAAGCACAATTTAAGTTGCTCATAATTTTTTTACAGCCATCATAGACCAGACTTTGGTAAGGTCTACCCGCTTTGTCTTACTTTTAAGGTTACACAGGAGACTTTAAAGCGGAAGCCAGGGGGTGTGCATGTCAAAGTGGGTGGTGGGGGCATAGCCTGGATGATGATGTGGCCTTTGGCAGTGGTTATCTATCACTATTAGTAAAAGAAGCCTTGAAGTGGTTTTAAGTTATAGCAGGAGCCAAATCAGGAAGGGTGGTAAAAGCTACTATTGCACCTCAACTTCCCCGATGTTCCTGAACCAGTGCTGGCAAGGCTCCAAGGAATGGCTCCGTGCAAATACCTGGCCTCAACAGTCTTAATTGGACATCCTCCTATTCTCATCTTCTCATTCCTCCTCTCTTCAAAAAAGTAATAAGAAAATTTATCTATCTTTGCATGTATAGTTAAAAAGAATACAAACAATTATGTTAACAAGATTTACATTTGTTCCTGGTATAATTTTCCCCATTAGGGAAGTTTGTCTTAACCTCTACAACAGACTGCAAATGCTTTGTCCAGTAGATTGATGTGCTCTGTGAATTAACAGGTCTTAGTTAGAAGATGACTTGGCTCTGCTCCCCTGAAAGCAATAGAAACATATGGGATATTACGGGAAGAAAATTCTAAAAAATCTGAAGACTATAAAAACAGGGATCCACCTAAGCATGATTGCTAATTCTTCCCAAGATGCAAAGTTTAAAAACAATTAGGCGGAGGCACAAACTGTGCTAGCAAATCCATTTCCATCTGCAAAATTTTCTGTTAGCAATTGCAAATTGGACAGTGAGTTGAAATTCTCCCCTGTGGAGAAGGGGAAAACACAAAGGCTTCTGCCCCTCTAAAATCTTGTTTGTCTCTGTGGTACTTACAGAGCCCTCATTAATGAAGTATTTAAGCGTGTTACAACCTTATTGCAGCCCATGAGAATAGCATTCATTTTGCAGGTATAAATTGAAGTACGGGAACTATGTTAACACTTACCTTGGCTTGGCTATCCTGGGAACAGCAGCCTGCAGCATCCCAAAACTCAAACCTGCACATCCACGTTGCCCTTATGGGCAGGCTGCACTGCAAATCCCATCTGCTGCAGTGGAAGGTAACAAGATCCTTTTGAGATCCCTGGGCCATTTTATCTCCCCAGCCTCAGTCACCAGGTGGCTCTAGCAAAGCAGATGTGTGGGGGACAGGCACAGCCCCAGTGGCCCATCTACCTTGTACTCACAGCCTGCCCTGCAGATACCGGAGCTGAACTGCCACCAGAGTGAGCATCCAAGTCCTCCACCAAGTGAAGAGCATGGGCTGTCTGTAAGTTTGGCCTCTGGCCAAGCCTCAGGGGTGATCTTTCACTTTAGAGCAGATGCAGACTTTAAGTGCAGCTTGTTCAAGGTCAGGCAGAAGGTCTGTGGGCAAATCTGGCTTCAAGTCCTTGAAAGCCTGGGGAAGCAGCTATGTCTGAAGTCCTTGGGTCTTTCTGCCAAATAAATGGCTCTTTATACCTTGCAAAATTCTCTCTGCCTTGGGCTGTGGTGTGGATGGAGCAGGTAACATTCAGGGCACAGCCCACTAGAAAAAGGAGCAGATTTCCCAAAGTGAGGTTGAAATCTGCCCAGGCAGGAGCCTCTCAGAGCAGCAGTGGCCTTCGGTAACCTCAGGAGGAGGATGACACACTGTGGTCCTTCTGATCACAGGCACTGGTAAGGATGACCCAGGAAGGCCTTTTTCAACCTTAATTTCCTATAGCCATCTATCAACTTTTGAGAAAAATCTTAGGTCACTGCTGAATTGGGGATGATTTCCATCCTGTTTGTAAATGCCCTTTTGCTTCCAATAATACAGGTGGCTGAATACTTTGCAGATGAATCAATGTGGCGGAAAAAGAAGACCTAACCAGCTGCATGCTTTGACTTTTCAGGTAATGACAAAGGTGTTTGAAAGTTGTGGCTCAAAGGTACTTAGTAAATAAGATACCTAATACAATGCTTTTTTGAATCTGTGTTAGGTGAAATGTTAGATCGTTTTGAAGAAAGTCCCAAAACAACAAGGCAAAAATAGAACAGTGATACATGAAAATGTTGGTGAATTCACATGGAAGTCAGGAATTTTCCTATTTATCCCACAATGCTTCCCTGGACTGCTTTAAAAGCCAGGAATTAAAAATCATCCTCTAGTGCTGACCGCTTTCCATATCTGGAATATAAATTTAACAATAAATTTAACATGAATTTTCAGTTCTCAACTTTCACCAAGAATTTTGGTCCTGAGATTTTCTGCCCAGGGTGAAAAGGATAAGGAAGTTTTTTCAATGGGCAAGAATTTGTTTTAATAGAAACCAGTGACTTCAGATACAAGTTTCCTTCCAGAGGCAGCTAAACTCAGCAGCTGCCACCCCATGTATTTGATCATGAAACTTATTTGCTGTCTCTATGACTTTGAACATGTTATTTAATCAATCCGTGCCTCAGTTTCTCCTTCTTTGTGGAGTAAATAAGTGTCCACACACCTTTGGGTAGTTTAGTGATCCATATAGACCAAAGCTACCAGCTAAAATGTTAAGGATGACTCATCCTGTTTGTTTGTTTTTTTAATTATTTGCTTTACTGTGGTGCCTAGAAATTGCAGTTGTGGATAACTTCGAGCAGTCCAAATATGTGGTCCCTCTGCCTTTCCTCCGCCGGCACTCAGGGGACCTCCAGGGACTTCGTGGGAAGGGAGGCAGATGGGGCAGCACAGTTTAACCAGCTTGACCAACTTCACAGTCACTGTTACTGCCTTTCAATGTCCCATGAATATCCACTCATTCTGGCTCAGTTGATTCATTTGATCAGTTTTCCACTTGCTTGTTTTAAAAATCCAGCTCTTGTCCTGGCTAATTCAGAATGAGGAGCACTGGGGAAACTTTCTGAAGTGTCCCTGAGCTAGAAGACAAAGCAGCAGTCTGCTCAGAAGGAAAACACAGGCTGGATATGAAAACACCTGAATGCTACACATGCAGACCAAATTAAAATGCTTATTAAAAAGCAGGGGAGAGCTTTCAACAGGGAGAGCGCAGGGACCATCTCTGGTAGGATACCTGTACCGGCAGGGAGGCAACAGCAGCTTTTTGATGGCTTGCCGTCTTAAACAGGCACAATATAAAATTCACCTAAACCCCAGAGCACCCTTGGGCAGTGCAATTAAGCAAGTCCAAAGAATGCTGTGGGGAGAGTAAATGAGGAGAGTTCTTGGAACTATTTATTGCTCTGGAATATGTGCTTTTTGGAATATGATTATGAAGAATGTAAAATAAATTATTAACAGACTAGAAATCAATTTCCTTTCACACACAGTTATTCTTGGTTGTGATAATCCCTCCTCTCAATAATTTTAAAATTCAGAAATTGGTTCAAACTTTGTTCCTCAGTGGGAATATATGTCACTATGAGGCACTGGAAATCTTCTTTACCGCTTTCCCATAAAGACCAGTTGACAAATATACGAGTCATCATGGGAGTGGGAAAGTTCATTTATATTTTTGCAAGACATACTTAACATCTCCTTTCCCCCTTCCTCCAACTTTGGCACTTTTTTATGTACTTCTTGTTGACACCTGGAAGAGAAATAAGAAAAAGGGAGGAATCGGCAGGACTCAAGCAACCCTTGCAGGATAATCAGATGTAGCTGTAGCAGTTCATGTTGTCACTAGTGGGCCCAATCCTGCTCACATCTGCAACCCGGCCTCTCTCAGCACCTTGCAGTGCCATCAGGCCCAGCAGCAAACTCCCATGCGAACATGGGTTGGGGATTGAGGTCGGGTTGTGCACCTGCATAAGGCTGTTCTTGTGCCTGCCTGTCGCAGTTTGCAGACAGAAATGTATTCTCTTAATGTTTCTCCATAACTATTTTTACTCCCATTTTATGGTTCTAGGTAGCAGGGAGTAAGAGCATATAAAATGACTTTACCGTAATTGAGAATCAGGTCCTATAGCTCACAAGAAGTCTGTTAGCAAACTCAACGACGTGTGGTAATTAGAGGTGCTTAAGTGTTTGTGTATGTAGATAATGCAGTTTTGGTAAAAAGATAAAATTTTCCACGGAAAAAACTGATTTTAAATCAAATCAATGCATAGACTTTTCTCTTTTATCAAGAAGATTTAAATGAAACATATCATTCCAGTCTAGTGGATCCAGATCAAACTATCTTGGCATATTAAGCCAAATCAAAACATGTCATTTTCAGTTAATTCCACAATTCTTTGTGTTTGCCAGAGCTCGTTCAGTGCCCTGCAGGAGCTGTAGTTCAGATGCTGTGTGCCGTCCTCCCGCTGCCCGGAGAGTGCGGTGGCTCATGTGTCTCCCTGGGGTTGGTCTGTCCAGGCAGGACAGAGGGACAGACAGCTGTCCCTCTGAGGCTGTGCTTTGCAGGAGAGCTGGGAGTCTGGGTTGAAAGCCCAGGCGGTGGAGGTAAGCTGCTTGGCTGCCGTAACAGTTCAACAAGGCAAAGCAAAACTGTTTGATTTATGTACGTAGAAATGTTTCTAAACAAAACACATTAAGGTAATCAGATTTTCTGATGGATGGGAACTCCAGTTTGCAATATTCTCTAACAACACTTGCCTATGACTCATACTTGATTTACTTTTTCTTTAGGCAAAACTCCCACTGCGCTACACCTTGCTGTCTTCTGGTCTGAACCAGCACCGGCCAGATCAGGAGAAACCACTTACAAACCCTTTTTTGCAAAGCCTGAATCATTTTCAGATTCAGCCATATCTGAACTCCTTTTCTCTTTTCATGTCCTAATTTGCAAAGCTTCACAGATACTTTTGCATTCCTTAGTTTCTGGGAAAAGACTGGATTTCAGCCTTGAGCTGTAGGCTTGCACAGATACTTGAAACCGTGCCATTTACACCACTAGTAACAGGTGCCTAACAGACTAGGAGTAAATAGCTTGTGTGCATCTTATAGACTGATAGAGTCAGATCTACATCTAATCTACCTTCTTTTAAGTAAGTGGAATCCTCTGGATCTCCATGAATTTGCACAAATATAAACCTGAAGTATCACTGTGCATTAATTAAGTTGAACGAGTCCCTCTAATTAAGTAAAGGTTTTTCCTACACACAGCATTTGTAAACACTGGTTGTGTTCAAGTGAAATGTGAAATGTCGATTGACTTTAATCCAAACTTTGCCCCTGGTGAGGAGCAAAGCTCGTAGGGCTGCCCGCAGACTCTGATTTTCTGATTTTTAACACCCAAACTGTGGTGTTAAAGCTGTGAAGGATTGGGATGGCTGACAACCACTGAGTTTGCCTGAGTAAATGAGTAATGCTGACTTTCCCTCCCAGGCCCACTGGGTGCTGAGTGTGATTAAAGGCAAGTCAAGAAGGACTGCGTGCTATTAATTCTATAGAGGAAATCTCTTGCATTATTCATTAGATGTATACGGCTTATTCTAGGAGGAGAGAAAATAGAGAAGCACCTTTGGTTGCATTGTAACATCTGTGAGTACAGCTGGCTCTTTTTCTCTGTGTTCCACTTATTATGTGCAATTTGTATGTTTTCTTCTCCATCCTCAGATAAAAAAAAAAAAAAAAGAGCTCTGAAGAGAAGAAACGTGCAATGCTTGTTATTACCAGGGCAAAACTCCTACTCCTCCTGTATAGACAGGAATGGCCAAGCTCTTGTTCAGCCTTGGCTGTAATATCTGCTATCATTTGTCAGCCTTCACATAATCAGGTAATTTAATGTAATTCCTACACTTTCAATCAAGCCTGGTGAGCAGATGGCAGAATTCAAGCCTGTAGATTTTGTCTAATGATGCAGTCTGATTCCAGACCCAAAGCTGGCTGCTGGTGCCATCTCTGCGTTCACGACAGAGCTCAGCTCTGCTTACGCCACTGCGGCGTGGGCTCGGGAAAGGGGAGGCTCAGGGCTGGGGTGGGGTCATCAGCCAGGCAGCTTCACCGGGATGGAAACGAGATTAAAAACCTCCTCTGTCGTTGAATGGCTGGAACCATCTCTTGCTGTATGACCACAGAGAGAAGGTGATGGGTGCACTAAGATGAGGCAGCATGGGGTTTCGCAGGGCGGTGGGACTCGGCCAGTGCTACGCTGCTGCTGCACCTTCCCGTGCCCAAGCTGAGGGGCAGCTCCATCGGGGTGTCAGCACCGTGCTTTGAGCAGGGCATTAAACACGGATCCTCTCTACTTCCCAGCAGAAGTCAATTAATGACAGCAGTTTGGAGAAAAGCTTGATGGTGTCTCCAGCACTGAATAAATACTTTCCAGGTGGTGGGTAAGAGAACAGTCTCTGTGTTTCAGAGCCATGATGCTGCCATGCAGCATCTCAGCTGATGAGAAGGAGCAAATACATGGGGATGAAGGAGCACAGATGTCAGGGATTTGTATGAGCTCTGCTCTGTCTTGATTCATAACTTTGGCCAAGAAATGTGATGCCCCATGTCTTATTTGTCCTGTCTCTAAAGAGTAGCAACACTCACCTTCCATGCTGCAGAAGATGTAAAGCTTATCCCACAAATGTCCATGAAATGCTTTGATGAAAAATAGTGAGGAAATTTGAAATGTTTGTTACTGGGCAAGATTTGAGCAGCCCTTTCCAGACAGCTGCTCCAAAATAACATTTTGCCTTTGAAACAGGGAAAGCTTTGTGTGCACTCCCTGTGGGCAGAGAGGAAGGCAGAGCAGCTTCTCCTGGGAAGTTTGTCTCCCCCAGCCTCCTTCGGGAAGCACAACCCGGCATGTCTGCTGCTCCAGGACTGGGCTTTAATAACTGCATCTCAAAACACATGACATCTCCTTCCAGCCTCATCTGGCTTACTGCTGCCTGAGCCCTCCCGTTCACCCCCCAGCTTCTCCCCTTTGCCTGACTGGTGTGGCTGGCTCGAAGGCAGCTTTGACAGGCGGCAGCACACCTGTATCTGTGTTTGCACAATGGCAGCACACTCGTATGTGTGTTTGCACACACTGCTGGGGGGGTTCAGGGCTTCTGTCTTAGGCAGAAGAAATGTCAAGGTAGCCGGACTTGCTGCTTAGGACTAATTTATTAAGCGATAACCAAAGAAAGATATATATATATATATATATATATAATCTTTTCATGCCTGCTCCCAGAGGGGGACTGGAGGTGGTTGCTTGGCATCTTGCATTAACATTGCTTTTCTGATTCTGAGTTGCTAAGCACCTCAAGAAACACCTTGAGAGCTGCCTTGAAGGAAGAAAACCTGGACGTATCGATGTTGCACAAACATCAGTGACACCCCAGGAGAGCTGCACCATGCATGAGATTAATGCACAGTATGTGGCAGTCGTCTGTCCCTCCTCCCGTTTGCTTGAGGATCTCTCTTGTTGCTGCTGCGGCAGCTGGGGAAATGCGACCGCTGCCAGAGCATTGATGCTTCTGGGGAGCAGGAGAGAGGGGCCAGGGGTTGGGGGTTGCTGAGCATTGCAGGGCTGTCCTGGGAGCAGTGGGGTTTGTAAGGGGACTCTCAGGGGTGCAGTGAGTATCACCTCCCTCCCCAAGGTAGGATGCTCATTTCTCCAGTGGAGCTGTGCTAAGAGGGACTTTGTGCCAAGCATAGCTAATGTGTTAATGATTGTGGATTTCTGCTCAATTAGAAGAACTAAAAGGGGCTTAAAAGGCCTCCTTAAAGAACTCATAGCTTCTGCACGAGTGGTTGCTGTTTCGGAGTGACTAGAGCCTTATAAGCAAAAAGGCACAGATATAGATATAGATTTAGTTATAGATATAGATATATCCACACTTGTGTACTGGGTTGCTTGGTTGTTGTGATGCCATTTGTACAGGCACTTCACAGATGTCTGGCTGAATCAAGGCAGAAGGTGAGCTGTTTTCTGCACACATGGCTGCTAAGCTTGTGAGCTTTGTGGGCAAAGCTTAACCAGGCTGTTGGAAACATTACCCAGGGACAGGGAGAGATGCATTTTTCTGGTGGGAAAAATGACAGAAACAAGAAGGGAGACAAGCGCGTTTCTGTGTTGCTTTTGTTGCATGTGCTCCTGTTTTGACGGATGGTCCTTCTACTCCCGGGTGCCCATGGCTGCTGTCCTGACGTGTGTGGTTGGAGGACTGGCAATGACCAGAAGGTTCCACTAACACCCTGCTTCCCCCTCCCTTCTCCAGCCGTGGAGATGAGAGATTAATTCTCAGCTGTGATAGTCATTGTCTCCTTGTGCAGGTTCATCAGGTGCAACACGGACTCAAGCTTGTCTGAACCTTGATGATAAGCTCTCCTTGTTAAAAGCCATTATATTCACTACTAGCTGAGTATAATTCTGACTGACTACCGCAGTTCTCCTCTGCATGTAATTGAATTCATATTCATCATAAAGCAATGAAAAATAAATTGTGTGTGTGTTTTTTTCCCCCTCATAAAGCAAGGCATGCCGCTGGCTCTGCCTTGCCTGTAATCTTCCCCTTTGCAACGTATTGTAATAGAATTCATGGGAACAGAACAGCCAAAATAGATTGTGCATTTTTGACCCACCTAGCAGAAAGCGAGCTTTATTCCAGTGCCAAGGAGGAATTGATTAATTCAGCTGGCTTCAGGGGAAAGCTAAAGTCTTAGTTTAAGATGCTTCAATACCAAAGAACAGCGTTGGCTCAGTTGCAGGCTGACTAAGGTGGCGTGGCAGAGGACCTGTGCCTCAAGTTGTGGTAGAGGTTGCCAAAAGATGCTACTAATCAGTTGGTTTGAGTCTAAGGTCTTAAAGACTTAGTGCATTTCCGTACAAGGTTTCCAAGTTCAAGCCTCTGTAACTTGTGTGCTTGCAGCATGCAAAATGCCCAAGTTCAAAAGAATCTGCTAGTCCTGTGTGCAGTGCCGGTGGGTCAGTTCAAGGAGTCCATCGTCCCGTGGTTACTTGCTGTCACCATGACAATGACATGAGCTTGGTGCAAAGGAGGAGGAGAACTGATCTGGGGCTATGGGGACCACTCTCCCAAGATGCTCCGAAGTCGAGGACACAAGACACTGCTGTGCAGAGTGCTCATTCCCTTACACATCATTCGTGCCCTGCAGCTGGTGGCTTCCATTGCTCTGGTCTACTGTTAAGACATCCTCTTCTGAGGCACATGTCAAACCACTGGTGCCCCCTAAATTCTTTTTAAAACCCTTTTGTCTGGGCTTCTCACAAATGGCAGATAGTTGATGGGGAGCTGGTCAGCTGAGGCCATTGCCTCCTCCCCATCCATGTTTATCTTTTTCTTTGGTCTCCTCTCTTTGATAGGATCCAGAAACCAGGAGCTAATGGTGCCTGTGAACAGAGCTGCTACTGTGCTGTAGAGGCCTGTCAGAAATGCGCTGACAGGCAAAAAGACATGTTTTTCTGCAGCCCCTGGCTTGCTGCCAGCTGTGGGATAGCTGCTTCAGAGGCAGACCAGCCCAGACAGTCCTAATGCATCATAAAATTAGCGAGTTTTGTTCAACAAAGGGTCCAAATGTCTTTCTAGTTAATTATTAATTTCATTATGGTGAAATCATTAATTACTTTTTAATACTGAAAGACCTTACTTCTGCAATTCATGAAATGAACATTAGGAAAAGAAATAAAGAGGAACTCATTGGTAATGAGTCCTGGGAGTTATGTGAGTGAGCAGCAGGAGCTAGAGAGGTTATGGTCCTCTGTGAGGCTCCCACTCCTCAGCCTGCCCGTTCTCTACTGCCTCCTCCTAGCAGTTGTGCTGGCAAGCGCAGAGAAAGAGGGTGCCAAGCGAGGCAGGCATGCGAGCAGCACCGTGCTTGTGCTGCCCTGCATAGGACGTACTTTTCACCCTAAATCAGTGCAATTGCGCACCAGAAATTCCAAATCCTTCCTTAACCTTGCTCAGGTTGGCTGTCCTCCCTTCCCTGTTGCAGTGAAATTTCTTTAAAGTAATGATACGAAAATGTAGAGCAGGGTTTTAGTCTGCAGGTTCCCGAGGAAGACCTCTGCCACAGAAGAAATCTGGACCCATGACTCAGGAGAGGAAGATATTCCTTTCCCATCACTCCAAATGACGGTACATGACCATACAATGGGATGAGGAGGGTTAATACGCAACTGTGCTACAAGGCGATGCAAGCAGCACCCTCCTCTGGGGACCAGGACTTTGTCACCTTTGCACTGGGTAGTTTGCTCTGGTGGCTGTGTCATATCTGAGGGAAGAGCTGAGGCTGTGATGATATAATTACAGTCAGCAATTGTTAAAATAATTCATCTGTTTTCTGTCTTTTGAGGGAAGTCAAGAATTAAAATCTGCAAAAGGGAAATCTGATGCATGACGCAGTAACCCTACTGGGCATTTGACAGTCTTCTCTAAATTAGAAGTCTATTTTGATGGCTGTTCCTTGGAGTATCATATTATGCATAAATACTCTCTCTGTTTTCTCCCTTATACTTTTGATATTTTCTATAGCTCAGTAAACATTTGCTGCTGGAGATAGAAGTTGCCATGCAGGATCAGAAAAGTAGTTTCCTTAGGTCAGAACTTTTTCCAGGCCAGTAGAGAGGGCTCAGATGCCACTAGGTATAACCCAGAGGAGCATTTTAAATTAAGTGTATTTGTGATATGAGTGTATGATCCCATGGATTGTACAGTGCTTGGGTGGGCACCTTTTAATTTTTTGTCAATACCCCTCTTTTCTCCGTAGCAATTGGGCACTTCCAGCACTGTTAAGAACCAGAGAATGACTAGGAAGAAAACCCAAGGTGAATTAGTGACTGAGCTGGAAAAAAGAAGCAGGAGCCCAAAGACCCAGCTCCTTCAGGAGAGGGAATTACCACGAAGTCCTGTTTGGACTGTGGCCTTCTAAAGTTTGATGTTCAGGAAGTAGAGACATAGCACCTGGATTTTCCCTGGAAACCACCAGATGGGGTAAGTAAAAGAATGGAGAAATAGCCAAACTCCTGCTCCCGTTCTAACCACCCAGGACGCATATCCTCAGCTGGCTCCATAGGAGCGGGTAACTGCCAGCCATCCTCCCTCTGAACTACAGTGCTGTTCAAGAAGAAAACCAGCACTTATTCTCAGATGCTTAAGATGATTGCATCCATGATCTGCCTGGTCAGCCTCTGAATACCACTTCCCCTTGCTTGAGTCATTTAATCACCACTGCCAATCAGCACTATTGAAGAGAGCAACAATACGTTTCAAAGCTCAATCACCTTCATAATCGTCTCACTATCAGCACATACATCTCCCTGGAGGGCAGAATTACTGACAGATGAGATGTAGGGTGTTTCTGCAATTGAAATGTGCACTCATATGTGTGTGTGTCTCATGAGCACACATATGACTATATATATACCTGGGTATGTATGCTATGCTTTTAAATGTAGAATGAGTTGGGAGCAGCTTGCATGCAAACAGGGAACTATGCATTTAAACAGAATTTGCAGCTTCTTAAATATTCAGTCAGTGTGCTGGTTTTGCCTGGGAGAGAGTTAATTTTCTTCACAGTAGCCAGTATGGGGCTATGTTTTGGATTTGTGCTGGAAACAGTGTTGATAACACAGGGATGGTTTTGTTATTGCTGAGCAGCGCTGACACAGAGTCAAGGTCTTTTCTGCTCCTCACCCCACCCCACCAGCGAGCAGGGTGGGGGCACAAGAAGCTGGGAGGGGGCACGGCTGGGACAGCTGACCCTAGCTGACCAAAGGGCTATCCCACACCATACGATGTCATGCTCAGCATGTAAAGCTGGGGGAGGAAGAAGGAAGCGGGGGTCGTTTGGAGTGATGGCGTTTGTCTTCCCAAGTAACCGTTACGCATGATGGAGCCCTGCTTTCCTGGAAATGGCTGCACACCTGCCTGCCGATGGGAAGTAAGGAATGAATTCCCTGTTTTGCTTTGCTTCTGTGTGTGGCTTTTGCTTTCCTGATTAAACTGTCTTTATCTCAACCCACGAGTTTTCTCACTTTTTCTCTTCCGATTCTCTATCCCATCCCACCGGTGGGGAGTGAGCGAGTGGCTGGGTGGTGCTTGGTTGTCGGCTGGGGTTAAACCATGACAGTCAGTTGAGAAATACGCTTAAAACCAACAGTAATGTTGCAAGGCTTACAGTGACACTGGTCAGTGTTTAAATGCACTCAGTGGAGAGGGCTCACATGGGGATGAATCCGTGCTAGTCCCTGTGCCGAGAGGTCTTCCTGTTGCTAAATCTCTTCATTGTCATCAAGTTGTGCAAGCTGCTAATTTTTGTCTTTTTAAATCAGCATGGACTGGAGCCTCAGAGAGCCTGCTCAGCTCTGTGGAGATGCTCAGTCATGGGACAGTCCCTTCCAGCGCATGTAGATGCTCCAGGGAGGCTGGGAATTCTCCCTGCTCACCCTCCCATCTCTCGTCCTTCTGTCCCAGCAAAAACTTCTCTGAAGGCTTGTATTTCCCTGTAGAAACTTTGAATTTCAAGAGATGGGGATTTTCCTGCAAAAACCTCTTCAACTGAAATATTTCCAACTCTAATAGCTATCCACTCATTCTTTTCCAGCTTTCTACCAGGCTTTCTCTCTACTTCATCCCTCCTGACATGCAGCAGCCAGAGATAAACCTTCTTACTCTTCATGCTCTGGAGCGGTCTGTCTAGCACCCATCACAAGTCCTACCCTGAGTTTTGAGGAAAGCACAAGAAGCTATGTCACCTGTTAGCTCTGAGACGTGAGCACAGGCATCCGGTCCTGCAGCGCTTGTGCTGAATGGCATTACTTGGATCATTAACTTCTGACCTGCAACATAGTGCAAGGCTGATGGTATATAATACTCTGTTGTGATTCATCACCTGAGAGTCTAGATACTAATTATAATCTGCCTCTTATATATGCCACTAGCCTATAATTTTAATACACATTTGTGTGTGTAATGAAGCAATGCTTTTATGGCTTACATCCTGGTGTAAGCCTGTGATTTGTAACATGCTGGAAATACAAAATCAAATAAGAGGGAATAAAAATAAAACAGCAGCAAACTTTTGCCCTTTGAATTTGACATATAAAAACTGTCGTGATGACTTTAAAGTTTGCAGTGAAAACAACTGAATGTGCACGTGTCTACATCTGTGTATTTCTGGTTTTATACATCTATATAAAGGTAACTTTCAAGGTCCAGGCTTTCTTCCCTGATGCTCAACAAAGCAAATCCTGATATCCATTGACCCAGAGGGAATGCTGTGAGCAGGAGCAAATCAGAGTCATTTCTGCCTTTGACTTATCAAGACAGAGTGTAAGTACAACTGGTTGCATGCAGAGCTGCTTCCCGCTGGCCAGATGCTTTTCCTGGAGGCTCTCAGCAAAAACTTTACTGTCGGTAACTTCTGGGCTGACACGCAGCCTGTGCTGGGACTCAGACTGAGGGATGTGGGGTCCAATCCTGACTCAGGTGGTGCTTTTATTTGCTGCACACATAATTTTCAGGGTACAGATGCAGCTTCTGCTCTTTTATTGCCACCTTTGATGGTGTGATTGATTCCTACAAAAGGCATAATAGGGCCCGATGGCTATGCAAGCTTATGGACTGTGGGACATATGGGCCAGGGGAGAGTGAAGAAGTGTGAGCTATCGGGAAACGTGGTCTTATTAATCTGTACCAAATCAGAAAAATGTCCCACAGGGAGGAAGATCATCAGGAAGAATTTGGGGATTCTGGGCACCTTTCCAACAAGGAACAGTAGAGCATCTGGAAAGAGGAGTCTGGCCAGGAGCTGGATGCCAACACAAGAAAGGGAGGTGGCATTAGCAACACCAGTGAGTGCAAGGGCAAACATGTGGCCCTGTAAACTGTATCCTAAAATTTGTTGTGCCACAAGGTATATGTGCCACATACCTGGAAGAGCTGAGGAGCTGGAGATCTTTAGGAATGGGTTTTGGGAGAGGTCCCAGGAGTGTTGCTGTTGCTTTGTGGACTGCCCTGGTATGAACTGCCTCAGACCCTACCAGCTTGCTGCCCCCTCAGCTAGGGCTTAGCTCACCTAGTGCCCCTGTGCCAGCAGAGCTGCTAATGTCTCACAACATCAAGTGGGTGATCAAGGCTGATGGACCAAGCCTTGAGGCTTTGCAGTGGGGAACCAGGGATTTGAAGTGCCATCCTGTGCTCTCCTGATGACTTCAGGAGGTTTGGGGGAAAAATCCTCATTTGTCATGGACAACCCACCAGTTTAGCAGGCATGTGAACTAGATAAATGTGTGGGGATGGAGACGCATATACTTTGTTGGTATGTTTTTCCTAAAGAATATATTTGATTAAAAGTTGAGATGACATGAGAGAGTGAGCAGACAGCAAACAATAAAAAACATTGGGATTTGAGCTCTGGAAGAAGAAACCAGCTTTCCCTGGAGAAGGAAAAGAGAATGTACCAAGCTGGAAACAATCAATGTTACAGGTTTTAAAACAGCAGCAAAAGCAAGAAACTATTCCTTTTGGCTGCTTCTTCAAGCAAGCCAAACTTTGGATGGAGGCTTTTCCCTGTAATGAAAATTATATGATCTCATCTTGGAGATTGGAGTGATGTAATAACCATGTAGGGAGTATTTTGATGTCTTGCATGGGTCATTGACAAACTGCCTGGCAAATTGAATCATGGACTATAGGGACCATTCCTGCCACAGCAGGAAAAAGGTCTGGATATAGCAAGTGACCGAAGGGTTTTGAAAAATCCCACTGTATGTAGTAATTGCTTCTAGTTACAGTCACAGAAATATATCTTTTATTTTCCCTCTTATTTTTTGTTGTCTTTTAATATAGCCTTTCATTCTCATTCAATAACCTTTCTTATACCTTCATTTTCCCTCTATATTAAGACCTGATGATCCATTAAGGCAAATCCTATATTTCAAATTGCATCTAAATTGATACCGGAACATGGACCGCCTGCCTCAAAACCACTTCCATTCTCTTCTGCTGGAGATTAGATGGATTTTCTTTCCGAAAACAAATGAAAATTTTGATTATATGTGTCATTCAGACTGCAATTCCATCTTATTAAACGGTTCCAGGCAGTTGGTGCTGGGAACATTGTAATAAGGACTCTAACATCTGAGACTGTTTGGCTGAATCTGTTGGCCAATTCCATGCTCAGTCAGGAAATTCTGGCTGTTGCTAAGTGTGCAAACTGAAAACCATATGAAACAATGAAAATAAGTGTTTTATTATGTCACTAATATTTAAAGTGGTTTAGGATGGCAGCTGTTCATTTCTGCGTATTTCAATGCCTTAAGGAAAAATGCTCTCTGGACTTCTTGTTTTTAGTGTACGCCTTGGCATTACAACAACATTCATCTTCCCTCTCTAACATCCCAGATGGCCCTGAAGTCATTGAGAAAAGAAACCACACATGAAAGAAATGCTGGCTTAGACTAAAAGATTACATTTCAAATGTGCACTAATCTTTTTCTTTTTTTTTTTTCCCAAACAGGTGCCGATTTGTCAGCCTAGACCCAAGGAAGGATGTGGGCTTTGCATTCTTCATTTCTAGGCATTGAGGCTTTTGAGAGGGAGTCAGCATCCTGGAAAGGTGCCTGGCTCTATACAGCACCAAAGGAAGGTCCACCTGGGATCGGAGGGAGCCTATCTCAGACCTACTGTTCTCCATGGAAGGTCCACAGCCTGGAACGCTTTCATGAGGAAGGTACTTCCATATCCTTATTTAAAATAGCACCAGTCAGGCTTTTATTAATTCACCCATAAATGCACATCTCTAGTCAACCCCCATATCACCAAGGAACAGACTGGGGTGTACATTAAGGTGAGTGCTTGCTAAATCAAGGCTACTGTATAGAGAGGAGCAAAATTCATGGAGGGAGGAGAAGAATGAAAGCAAATAGGCAGCAGAGCATTACTGTAGTTTTGTGGAGGTCAGATTAAAAAAAAAAGGTACAGATGATATTAGTTTGCACAGGTGTCATTCAGGAGTGGGTTGCATACACCCATGTGCTGTGCAAACGAGACAAATCTCCCCTGCCTTTTAGTTAGTTTATCCAGCTGGAAGGGAGGCAGATTTTTGTTGTTGGTTTTTTTTTCAAAGTCTATTGAATGTGAAATACAACTTCTGCTGCTGAGAACTGCAAGCAGTCCAGTACAAAGGGGCTGTGCAACGCTCCGTCCTGGTCCAGCGGTTGAGTTAAGGACACTGGAGCCGCCAGCGCCACAAAATCTGTAACATCTTGTCATTTTGGTGGCTCTTGCCTGGAACCTGTACACCGCCTTCCAGGTTAGAGCAAAGGGGTTTTTTACCCCTGTCAGCACCGCTTTCCCTAAAGGCCCATACAGAAGCAGTTTTCTCCCAGCAGTGTCAGAGCAGGCTGCAAAGCATCGACTGGTGGTTAAGTAAAGGTGCCCACTGCAGAAAGGAGGTTAGAAATAGCTGCTTTGCAAGTCACACCATCTCTTTCCACCCTAGGCAAAGAATAATTTTTAGGAGCCTTTCTTGTGGTTTGAGTAAAATCCCATTAAAAGGCCACCAGAGGGGGTAGCTGCCACTGCTGCACAGAAGACCCAGAAAGCTGGTGCCAGCATGGCACACATTACCACTATTATTTATAGCACTCTACCTATACTTATGTAAGTGGTGCTAATTAGTAGATGGAATTAGCCTACTGCTCTCGGCAGCATAATTGTAAATAATTTCCTAACGTTTCACTCACTGAGTAATGAGTCTCTCCTGGAAATACAAAAGATGAACTAATGATAATCTGGCAGTTTACAACAAGATGACAAACATTAATTATATGGGATTACGATGTGATCCTCCAATTTAAGTCAGTTTGGCATTTCTAGGCAGAGTTGGATCTTAGGACTTCACTGGATGCTCTTGTCTGCAGCATTTTATGTTACTTTTTTCCTGATTTCAAGCCACCTTTTAGCTTTATCTTTTACCCACAGATCTAATGACCATCGACTACTTTGCAGACAGAACTGCTGGGCCAGATTTTTTAACAAGACAGTTGTATAATTGTGCATGAAAAATATGTTCAGTATCAAGCTTAATTTGCATTTTAAAATGACCACACCAGCAGACCGGACCACTGCATGTACAGGGATGTAGCTTGGCTTTGATTGCATTTATGATCGATAAGCTGTAGGCTTGAACATGGGATGTACAATTTACTAAGGTCAGCTCCAGAAGAGTAGTGTAGATAATTCTGGGATACAAAATATTCACTGAGTAAGGTCACGTCAGCGAACTGGGCCGTGCATTTGACGTTTGTCAAGGGACTCTGCTAACTGCTGACAGTCCTTGGGAAATTCCTTTGAGTTCAGGTGGGAATTCTGGAGCTTCCAAATTTCAGGGAAATTTCTCTCTGACTGATCACAAAGAGAAGCTCCATCTGCTGACACAGACATATTTCTTCCTGATCCAGGAAGTTTTTTTCTCAGGTCCTCTTATCCAAGCACTGAGTAAATCCATCCTTTTCCTTTGGGCAGATCAGAGTTATCACTCATAGGGAAAGAGATATAGATATGAAACTGGGTGTAATGATGTAGACTCAAGTGAAGAAGCTAATTTTTAAATTTGTAACTGAGTTCTGATCATCCTTATGTATTCTGAATCAGACCCAGGATAATTATAGTTTCCATATTTGTAGGAAAGTGGAATTTGGAATATGGTAACCTTGCTGTTTTCTCCATATTCGCTAGTTTTCTATAAATAATACAAATGCATCATAATCACCACTGGAACTCTTCACTAAAATGAGAAAGGAGACTTTATTCACTGAAATAAAAAGATATTCATAGACATTGGTTGGAATGAAATCCCCAAACATCAGGATATTCAGAAACAGCGTTTGGTTTCTGAGCTTGTGCAAACAGCTGCTGTGCTGGGCATCAGCAAAGCCGGTTTCTATTCCTGCTGCCACTGTTTGCTGCAATGCGATCTTGGGCCCCTAACAATCTTTTAGTTTCTCCATCTACACCCTGGGGATAATGATACTTTGTCATTTACAGAGAGCTCCATCTCTCTCTCTAGATCCCAAGGTGGTATGCAAGGATGTGTAAGTATTACGGTAATTGTTGTATCGCTGCCAGTGTTCGCTGGGCTGGAAGGACGTGAGCTGACTGCATGCTCATAACAAACCGCCTGGGCTGCGTCTGCTTAACCGCTTGTTTTCAGGTCCCTCTGAGCCTGTGCAGACCCAATAGCTGTTAGTAGTATAAATATGGTGTGGTTCTTACTCCATCTTCTCAGACATCTTCCACTGCTGGCTCGGCTTACTTTGATTTGCTCTGATTTTGCTAAATACTACAGGCCAGCGCTCAGACCTTTCAAAATATTTTGGTGCCCAAGTCCTACTGATTTAAAAGGGTATTAATGGTTTAAATGCCTTTGAAAATCTGCCCCTCAGGGCCTATTTGCACAGATACATCTGCAGACTCAGCCCTAATTACCAAATTTGGTACATCTGTATGTAAGTGGGAAGTAGTTAGGTAAAACTGGCTGATGTCTTTTACCCACAGAGTATTTCCCATCTTGCACCATGAAAAAGGAGAGCTAAACCCTGCCTCAGGAAGTGATGTTTCCAAGTTAAGAATCATTATCTTATCCTTTACATTTGCAGCTGTTCGCTGAAAAATATTTTGACCTTTATCTTTCCCTTTGTAGCAGGTGAAATCTAACAGCGCTGGGTGCGTTGCAACGCTCGCAGCAGCTGCCAGCTGTGTATTTCCATACAGTGAGTGCTGAAGGGTGCTGTAACTCCCTTCGGTGCCGCACCAGCCTGCATCCCAGACCTGCCACGTCTTACAAGGCTCCTTCCATCTACATAGAAGAATAATGGTATTAGTTTCCCCTTCCTGTGACTTTTCAATCAGTAGAAACATCTCTTTTTTCAATTCACCTAATTAAGTGTCAGGAGTTGATCTTTGGGCTGAAATTGGTACCTGAAGTAGAAATGTGTGAACAAGCTTTACTGATAGATTTTGTTATTTATTGGCAAGTCAAATACAGACAGCCAGGGAGCTGACTCAGCTGAAGGTTACTTAATCTGTATTTTGTTTGTTGGGTTTTTTTTAAATGTAATAACTAGATATTGAATTAATTTGTTTACTACACTGCCCTCAGTCACATCCTTCCTTTTAGGTGAAGCTTTTCTGATCCCTTAAAATTACTGATAAAATCAGTCTTTAATTTTACTCCTATCTTTCAGTCTCCATCCACTCTTCAGCCCTTCTTTGCGCCCTTCTTTGTACAAGGGTGTTGCCTGTCTTTGAGGCCCTAACACATCTCACTGTGCAAACTCCTTGTGATTCTGCCAGACTTTTAAGTATTTGGGCTGAAATATGCTGCAGCAGGTGCCTGCCCCCAGTTGACTTGGTTAGGAAAGGGTTCAGGCAAAAGGATTTTTGAGTTTCCAAGAAAGAGAATAAAGAAAAATACATTGTTTTACTCATTCTAACAGAAAAAAAAAATCTAGCAATCTCTCCTTTTAGAAGGTACTCATTGCTTTAGAGCTGGGATTTGAAACGTCTGTTGGGAATTTTACTCTGTCTTGAAACTACGCCAAATATATCCCCTCGTGTATTCAGAAAAATGCAGTGCATGAAAAATGAAGACTTACAAGGTCTTTGTTGCTGAAAATACCAAATTCTTGTTTCATTTGCACCGAAAGTGCTCACGTGTCAGAGAAGGAGGATCGCTCCTGTGGCAGGGTGTGTGAGATGCTGTGAAAACCTGCAGAAGCCAAAGACACAGAGCAAAGAGCTTTCCCCAGAATTCAGGGCCCCTTGCTGATGCTCAGGCAGGGTGAAATGAGAAGTTATCAGTTTCTCTTTTGGATGAGATAGTGATTAGACCTGTGGAAAGAACACAGTGAGGCTAGGCTGGGATATGTACTATGGGGAATATGACTGAGCTTAGAGCTTGGTGGTGAGGAAGAATAAAACATACATTGAAACCCCAGGATCTTAATTTTTATTTTTACCCATTGGCATTTTCTGTTATCTCCTATCTTCTTCCCTTTGCATTCCCTTTCATCCTGAAAGCACCACAAGACAAAGAATCCCTAATAACTAAATTGATTGAGTCTAGGCCTGTATCTAAATGATAACAGTCCAATCTCAGAAGCTGAGCTGTCAGTTCTTTATATATCTCCTTTAATTGTGCTTATTTGGAATTAGAGAGCCAAATTCTCTACTGGCAGAAGCTGTTGACACTAGAAGAGCATTTGGCCATCAAAATTATGTATGTTTTATTGTTGTGTATTATTTACTAGTTTATATAGCACCTTTAGTAAATGCCACTGCACAGTGATGGATATCCATTAATTTTGCATTAATGCACATCCCATCAAATATATCCTGGAGTCTGGCACTGAGGTTTCTGGGCTGTCTTGCCTCAGATACCAACTTGTTCTGGCCTTGGGTGTGTCAGTAATCACCCTGTGCCTTAAAGGAGCACTGTGAAGTGGGTGCGTTAATGACACCTACCTGTAAGACTTGATCGATTCACAGTTTTACAGCAGCACTTAGAGATCTTTCAGAGAAAGCATGGTATGAAAGCAATATTTAAATCTGGATGGATTTGTATGATAACCCTTGGTATTCTGGATTTGTAAGGGAGGTCAAAAAGATCTGCAAATATTTACCTATGCTTTAAAAGCTCTTGGGATACATCTGCACATTAAAGTAGTGCGTTGAATAGCAAAAAGGGGCTGACAGAGGTAGAGCACACACTGGCTAGGAAGGAAGCTTGGATAACTCAGAGAGGGATCCCAGACTAGTGCAAAAGCTTTTTTTGCATGATGGAGATGCGGTTCTGCCTCTCTCAGGTTTGACCCCTTTCTGCAGGTGTCTGGGCAGTTCAGGGTTTCTTTGCAGAGCTTCTCACACAAAAGAAAGTTGAAACTCCTGAAGAGATGAGAATTTAAAGTTTATTTAATTCACATCCAGCCAAAGGAGCTGGAGGAAGAGTCTCATCTGGGTGACCATCCTGGAGCAATACGCAAGTGTAACACGACTGCAGAGTCCTGTGGCAAGTCAGAGAGCAGAGGAAATGTGGAACAAAGAGTGAGTGGCTGGGCAACAAATGGGCATGGTATGTTCATTGACATTTGTGAGCTGAGTGGAGTCTTAGCTGGCTGAATGCTTATGGATTATCTGCCTGCCTAAAGGAAAAGAAGTATTTATTTCACTTTTGTTTATGGTCAGTATCTACCAAGATCCATTTTCTGGCTGCTGTTAGTCTTATGCTATGGTGTTTGGATCACAGAAATAATGAAACAGTATTTCACACCCTGGAAATACAGCATGAAATCCTGGCCCTCCTGAGCACTGCGTAAAGATGCCATTAACCCTTGAGGAGTCAGGATTTCATCCCTAATCCCTTCACTGAATGTCTCATCTTTAATGACCCTGGAAAGCTTTCTAAAAAAAGGTATACTCCTGAATCAGCCATCAGATAGTCAAAATTACCTTTTGACTCCTATTTGGAGGAGAGGAGCCGGGGTTTGTTCCAGCATCTTCTCAGCTGGAGCACACGAGACATTGGGTAGTAGCAGCCTTGGGGGAAGGTGCTATGGCCCCGTAATTCGGTCCCCCTACTCTGTTACTGGGGCTGCGATGGGGTGGTCCCAGGGAGAGCCTCTCAATGGTGTGAACATAGGAGCCTCAAGATGGACTCTGCAATCTGCCACTGTCCCCTTTTGTCTCATAAGCTCCTGGTTCAGTAAGTGCCTTTAACACTGTCCTCTCCACTCGGAGTGAGGCGCTGCCTACCTTGCACGAACGGCACAGCTATAGCCATGATGGCCTATGGCTTTGTGCCAGAGGTAACATCTTCCACTGAACTGGCTGCTACAGATGGAAGCATTGCTTCATTCTGAAGGGTGCTGTGTGTAATTACTGCTCCCTCTCACTGTTTGCTACTGGCAAGATTGGTGCTTCCACAGCTCCAGACATCCTTGATGTGTTGTTTCCATCTCTCCCTTTCTCCACTTCTACAAAATATCTCACTTCAAACAGTGAAACGGATCTCCGCAGGCATGCAATGACACCCACGTCCTCCGATGCATGCCCCACCAAGTGGAGCCGACATGGACCTCCGAGGCTGCCCCACTTCTCGCTTCCCTCCTCCTTGCCTGTCCCCCTCTTGCTTTGCCACCTTCCTGCGTGCAATTGCTTGAAGCAGCGGGTGCCCACACGACACCACTGGTGGGTGGTTGCCTGGCAGAGCAAGCGCTCCATGAAATAACAAATCAACCTGGCACATCACAGCCCATCTACTCTCCTCTCCTCCTGCTGGTGTCTTTCACTCATTTTACACCTGTTAGGCTGCTGCTGCTCCTGATCTCTCAGCTCCTGGTACCTTCCTCTTCCCTCTCATTCTTGTGGACTGTCACATCCACCAGCATGCAATACTACTATCTCTGCAAAGGGGAGATTTTGGAAAGTCGTTTTTTTCAAAGCACTGCTGCTGAGACGAGTCTGTTTTATCTGTGGTCTCCTTGGATTCACCTCTTCCTCACACCTTGCTCTGCCTCTCACCATCTCTTCTTAAAGTAGCATTGACTTTTCAACTCCACGCACTTCCTGAGTTGTCAGTGTTGTCTTAGTCCCACCAAGGCATCTTTGTAGGGGGAGAGGGGGAGAGTGGGTGGAGGAAGAAGAAAGCTGGGAAGGAGATCAAACCTACTCTTTAAGAGCTGCCCCAGCTACGCTTTATTCATGAGAGCAAGAGTGGCCTGGGAAGGAGCCTTCGCTTGTGTTGACTCCAGGCTGCTCTGAGACGTACAGAGTGTTTTGTTTTTGGAGCCGTGTCTGCAGGCAGCATAGTAATGGGATGGATCCTGATTGTTCAGATATTCATCCAGCCTTTGTCCTGGTGGGCATGTGGAAGGAACAAGAGCAGGATTGATGAGACTAGCCTAGAGTAGACTAGCAGTCAGATCCACTGTAGGCACCAATTTATACCAACTAGGGATCTAGCATGTGCAATCTGGTTGAACCTTAATTTCTGCTCAGATTCCACTTTCCATTAGCACTCCGTGAGCATTTATTTGACAGCAGAAATTTTTCACTATCTTAGAAAAAGCAGTCACGTTTCAGGGAAAGCTACTGTGTTCAGTTCATCTACACACCCGCATGTACTCCCAGACATGCACAGAGCTTAATTTTGCATAATCACATTGGTTCTTAACCATAGCAATATATTCAGATCTTCAGACACCTGACAGTCAGACTCAGTTCTCTAGCAGCCGCCCTGCTGGAAAAGTAATTATATTTGTGCAAAGGCATCAGTGGAGAGTTTAAAGGTACCTGTTGCCCTAGAGGGAGCAGAGAGGTTTTTTGGCTAACAATTGCAAGGGAGGTATCCTACCCAAACCTGTTATCAAAGTAAAACTCAAGTGATCAAGAATAATTGTAAACAACATCCAGCAAAGGAAAATGAACTTTAATTCACTAATAGGTGAGTTGATCAGCTTGTCTTCCACTTTGTGGAGATGAATCTGCTTGTTGAGATATCTCAAAATCTAGGGATGAAATTCTTTGTCTAGCCAAAGAGGAGGCAGAACCTCTTCATCTGAGCCAAGGGGTAAAAAAAAAAAAAAAAAAAGTAGCCATTTACTGTCTCTTCTGTCCAGTTTCTTTTCTGTGCAAACCAGAATGCAATAACATTCCCAAGCTTTCCCCACTTCTGCTCACTTGGGCTGAGCTAGAGATAATTTGGTCTCCTGCTCACGGCATCGCTTTTAAAAGAGACTACCTCCAATGAAACAATCCCAACCAACAACAATTACATTTTCAAATTAATAGTCACTGTTGTTGGCTCCTGGTGTACTTCATTGAATTTCGGTGCCATTCCCTGTGGTCTGACTGAAGACGCGCGTGGCTGACATCTGTCAAGGATGATGCAGGGAGGACTGATGCCGCCCTGGAGCAAGAAAATAAACTAGGCGATCCCCTGAGGCTCCCTCAGGCCCTGAGCTGTGCGATGCAAGAGCCACACACATGCTTTGCCTATCTCTATATATTTAAGTATGTAAAAGAAAAAGCCCTGCCATATGACAGCAAGATGGCACTGCCACAAAGCTGAGAAAACATACTTCTCTGGTAGAAAATAAGTAGAAAATGCAATTGTCTCCAATTCAAAGTTTTTGTGGACACTGGAAGGCAGTCTCCTTTCTTTCATCATGTGATCCAAGACCTTAAGTGGCTTAAATGAGAAACTTAAGAAAGTTAAAAGAGGAGAAAATATTTTGCTGATTTTTCCTTTTTTTTTGAACATAAATGTCATTTGGGCACAATAGACATGAAGAGCTGCAATGCTCTCTTTCCCTCTCATCTACAATCAAAAAAAGGAAAATATTTAGGGATGGAGCCAGAGTATGATCTCAATTAATGCATCCAGATGTAAAGCTGAAGTGAATCTCATGCTATAAATACAACTGTTTCAGGCTCCCACTTGTGTAACAGAGATAAAAATCTAACACAGAGGTTCCAAAAAATTCTCTCGAACCTTCCAAGGCTCAGTCAGGCCCACATGCAAAGTCCAAAATAAATTAAATTTACTGGAAAATCCCCAAGATTATGTCTAGAGTGATTCCAAGACTTTTCTTTTTTCCAATTCAAATGAGCCCTATTACACATCGGGAATGTCTGGAGGAAAAATACAGCCTATTTCATAAAGCCTTATTATATATTTTAATGTACGCAAGGTAAACATGAAAATGTCTCTTGGGCATTTTGTTGTTTCAGTTTTATATTTTCTGTGCTCTTTACACCACTTTTGTAATGTTTATTTTATCTCCACAAGGGCTACGGCTGCTGAATCAGACTCTGTAGTTCATGGGTGCATTTTACTCACTTGGTTAAGTTTGATCGATTGACAAAAGTGTAACAAGTCCCAGTGAGTCAAGTAACGCCATTTCGAAAACAACCCCCAAACCCAAGTGGCAATAAGCCTGCAGCAGGTGCTCATCCACCCCAAAACTGATGTTAAAGATATTCCTTTGTGGTTTCATATGACCCCCAACATCAGTTGCAGGCTTCACTTCAATCACCAATGGATGTCAAAAAACCATCTGTACCTTAACATCACCATACATCACAGATGACGCTAAAGATAAGCCATTCTACTTTATACAGCCTGATCAGCACTGGTGGCATGCAGTGCCTGTCTGAGAAGGGAGATCTTTTCCCAGAGGCCCTGTTAGGGACTTTCACGCCAGGTACAAATTGGAGAACAGGGTACAAATATCCCCTTCTGCCGGTGGGATGAGGTACCTCCGGGTCATCTTTTTAATCTTGCCTCCATCATCTCTCTGCAGCTATCTTTGCTGTGTGCTTCACAGCATGGTAAAAATTGAGGTCAGTACACAGAAAAGGTCCATCCTTCAAGGAAGCAGTGGTGGGCTTGGTGTGCACCTGTAGCCTGTAGCTCATGGTTCTGTTCTAGGCTACAGGAAGAGGAAATTTCAAATTCTTCCAGGACGGGACAAAGACATGAAGAATAAAATCCAAGTGGGTTTGCTTGGAACAAGCAGCCTTGTAGTAGGATGTCACTCTGAGCCAGGAGGTCAGGCTGGCCCTGGTGAGCCAAAAGCAAGGCAATATCAATGGTGTCTGTGCGCCAGCATAGCTCCTATACCTAAAATGGGCAGTGCACAGAGAAAATCCTGTTGAAGAGATTAATGTCTCAGGGGACCAGAGTTTCCTTCACACAGTGCAGAAATAAATTTTCAGCCTCCAGAGAGATACAGAAACAAAATGCATAGTCTTCTAGCACTAGGATAGTGATAGTAGAGCAATGCAAATAAGTTAGAGTTGCTATTGTTAGGGCCCTGCATGCACCAACAGCCTCTAATTGTCCTGCTGAGCCTCACCTGGGCCTCCAGCCCTTGGCCTGGGGCTGCATTTAAGCTCAGACCTTTGACCCTGCCCTTCCCTAAGCAGGGTTGTGTGCATGCTAAGCCTGACCTTGCTCCTTACTGCCTCTGACCAGACTTGACCCTTCCTCACCTCCTGTGGACTCTCCTGGGCTGTCTGCTGGACCTGCTTGTCTCTCCCTGCTCAGGTGGCCCCGTGCCTCCATCTCAGCCTCTTCTGCAGAGCAGCCTGCTCTTGCTGCACCCAGCAGGTATCTCGTGTGGTGTTTCCTGGTCCTCCTTTAGCACTACTTTCCAGGACAGAGTGTGGGGGAACATTACAAGAGCAGATATGCAGATCTGTGGAGGTTCAAATACCAGGCAGGGAAACACCCTGACCCCTGGGACTCTGTCCCCTTTCCATGCACAGGCTGAGAGGTCCCCCTGGATTAGGATCTCCACAAAGCCACGGTGGAAAGCAGGGATGAGCTGTAGCTGTCCCCTGAGCTCCAGCTGAGAAAGTGGCATTTCAGCTGAAATATAACAAGGCTGTTAACACATTTCTGGCACTGACCTGAGCACAGGGTGACACTGCTGTGTCTTGATACTGGTGAAGGCTGATGACCTTTTAACAGGTTCCCTTTTTAGTAGCAATCACCTTGCACAGACACCTTCTTAAACGCAAAATACTACCTTTTTCTTTAAGGTGCAGAGAGGTATAGCACCAGGGCTCTGACAAACATCTGTTTCACTTCAATTCTGGCTCAGATAATGGGAGCTCTTGCACAAGAAAGAAAAAACCAGCAAGAGTCCCCATTATTTACCAATCTAGAGAGGTATAAATCACAGAGCTGATAAAGCCCTGTTCCTGCGATTTCGGTTTTATGGGTCATTACTGTAACTGACTTGCGATGCTCTTCTTTTAACATACAAATGGCACCACTTTATTTACTGGGGGGTGGGATTGATTCCCCTCCCAAGGGTCCCCATCGAACCTGGCATTATTTGCACTGAGCATGGAAAGAGAGGCATTATTTCTTTAGTCATGTGAAATCCTTCTTTAAGGTTTAGCTTTGTTTTCTGCATCGCTGAGCACCCTCACAGGCTGATAGCTATTGTGGCACTGTAAGTTCCAGCAGGAGCTAAAAGGTTTGTGGAGGTAGGAAAGCTAAATATCACTGCCCATGTGTCTGCTTAGTTATACCGAAAATGGTACTACTTTGTACTTTGTAAGGGAGTCTCAGGGTATGTTGCCAATGTAAAGAATAACTGTTATAAAAGCAAGGTACCTGATTTCTTTTAGCTCCTGTAAAAAATTCTGAGCAAGTTCAAGTCCTGCAGCTTGAATTCTTTCTCTTTGCTTTTGCAAGTGATTGGAAACCTCTGGGTCTGCTTCTGCTGCCAGGAAACGGCTGTGCCATGGCATTACGGGAGCACAGCTCACCTCTGCAATAGGTCCCGGGTTGTTTTCAGATGCAGCATGAAATACAGTGCTGCTGCTCAGGGTTTGGTATGTTCCTGCAGAGATTACACCTGGATGTGCAGACCCCCAAGTCAGATACTCAAGGAAAGGTGCTGTTACAGCTTGGCAGAGACCTTTGCTTGGGATTTTTTTTTATTTTGCTCCTTCAGTTATGTACACTGCAGGACATTTGGTATTCTTGGGTCTGTTGGAGGAATGCACTTTACTTTTCTCCAACCACCTGAAACTAATATATATATATATATATATATATATATATGGCATCAGATTCCTAAGTGATTGGTTACTTAAGAAATCTGTGCAGATGTTCGGCATATGGATTTCTCCCCTATATTTCTAGAAAGAGATAGATTGAACAGTTTCCAAAATCCTGTACTGCAAATTTTGTCTCACGTTTAGAAGGCAGATCTAAAGAGGACAACTTTGTCAGTAGTGCCCTGTACAGCGGAGCCCAGCTGAAGATGGTTAAAGGTCTTCCCAGATAACTTTTTCAATGTGAAACACTGGCAGATAAGATAAATAAGAAGATAAGTTACAGGAGGAGTGAGAGGGGCAGGAGGGAGGCTGCAGGAAAGGAAAGAGGGATGGTTTGGGCTGTAGTTGTGCCAGTTCTGATGCAACTTTTATGCTTTTTCACTCCCCCACAAGTGGAATGACAAGGTCTGCAAATATAAATCTTAATTTTTCTTCCTGTAATAAAACTGTCACTGAACAAAACAAAATGCCAGGCAAACCCACTGCTGCTTTCCAGAAGGGGAAGCAGCTCTGTGGTACAAGTCTTGTCCTGAGAATCTGAGAATGAAGTACTAATGATGGGCTTGGCGGGGCTTGGGGATTTTGTGGGTGGGGGTTTTTTTATTATTTGTGGGGTTTTTTTTGCTATGGAGGCAGCCACAGCTTGCCCCTACACAGAGGGGAATGACTGCAACACGATGCTGACTGAAAGTAAGTGAAGCTGCAAAAACTGGTGATCTAGCTAAGTGGACAGCAAAACAAACTGGGGGCATTGGGGGCATAAAGTTGTCAAATAATTGCAATGTTGGAATGTTGCGTAGCAACAATAAAGATCCTCTGTCTTTTTATAGTCAGTGTGCATTATATACAAGCCTGATCTGCCATTCCATCAGTGAAGAACAGTATCCAAAAACCTGAAGCCAGTGGGCACAATATAGCCAAACACAGTTAGTAGAATTATTTACTTGCTGTGGTCTTCTGTGTTCGCAGTTGATGTTTTCAACTGATCCCTCTTAAAAGCTTATCCTTGATAAGGGTGTTAAAGTAAAACACAGTTCTCAATAGCTGATGGTCCCCTCTTTGGCAAGGGGATGAGTCTTCCTACACATCACTCCCTGTTGCAGAACAGCCACTCATTAATACATTTTGTTTCTGAAGCATGAGATTCAGGTTCACAGGCCCATGCCAGCACCTTCTTCGCCCCCATCTTTTATTTGGATTTCCTCCTGCCTTTTGCTGTGATCTTTGTCAAGTAGGGAATCTCTTTTTCTTCTGCCAGTGAAGTACTCTCAGCTCAGTTCTGTGAGAGTAGTGGTTAGCAATAATGTTCATTGCTAAACTGTTTAAATCAAAAGCAGTAGTGAAAAAGTTCCCACACTGCGCTCACCCTCCTGCACCACCAAGCCCTCTGCTCCATGTTTGCCACAGCAGATATTGACTGTCTTGATTGTTACTTAATGCACATGAGTGCTTTGGCAAGAAGCATCTTGCATCCTGCTGACTAGCTTCAAACCGCATGGGCTCAGACAAAGGTGTTTTCCATGGCCTTTTTTCCATTGCAATTAGAGAGACAAGGTCAAATAAACACAGAACAGAATTGCTCTCTGCTTCTTTGCAGTGATTTTTTTGGACCTGGAGACTTTTTGGACCTTTGGATTTTTTGTCAGCTGGAGACGGCTTTCATGTAACCTGGAATTACTCCAGAGCTCCAAAACAAACCCCAAATCCCCAACCCAAAACAAACAAAAAAACCAACCTCCAAACAAAAAAACCCCAGCTTTAAAGGTATTGCACATTATTTTGTTGGACTTAGTGTTCTGCCTCCTACTGTGAAGGTCAAAAAGCAAAAGCTCTTTTTTTCCCCTCCAAGTATCATGCTAGGAAAAGCTAACACTGGCAGCCTTGGAAATGAAAGCTCAGCTTATATGGTCCAGGTAATGTCAGTTTGGTCATTCTCAAGTGTGCATATGTTGGATGAGAGCCCTGACTTAGCCTTAAACAGGCTTCCTCTGGGAGTGAGCAGTCCTCTTCGGCACACATCCCTCAGTTCATACTGCAGCTCTGACTGCCGACAGCGGCTGCAGGTCATGCCACAATTTGAGTTATGCAGACGCCTGCTCAGGAAGGGCTGTTTGGAGACCTCCCTCAACTGATTTCACGGGTTCACATGTTGATTTGGATTCACAAGCAGCTCATATTGACTTCTAGCTTTTGCTCTGAAAGCTCAAATTTCTATAGCCTACTGCAAATCTCTTTTGCTTTGAATCAGGTGAAGTTAATGACAGACAAGACAAAAACACCTAGGCTTTTTTAGTCTTTCTACTGCAAGGTGAAGGATGTTCAAGTACTTCATTCCCTTTACTGCTAGGATCCTTCTAATTTCCAGCCTTAACTTATTCTCCCCAAGGCATAATTTCTCATTTGCTCTTGTGTCACGGTTATATTTTATATCTGCAGTGAGGACAAATTGCAGATTTAAATAGCATTGATGCTGCAAAGTTTTGCACTATGTACAGAGGAACAACTTGCTTGCAATAATTACAATGTAGCTACTGTTTTCATCTGATTAGCTGGAAATGCACTGATTTTCTCCTCCCATACTTCACATAAAAGTTCCTATTTATCAACATTTTATACAAATGTTACTCTATAGGGGGTTGCTGTAGTTGCTCTAGATTTAAAAAACACAATAGCTTGTTTGTAAATATGTCTGATCATTTGTAACACTGTCTATTACTCCCTTTACGACATTCTGGAAAAGAAACAGCTGAGGAGGACATAGAGATCTATAAAACTACAGGAGGGAGGAAGAGAGAGGGTGGATTGAGATTGATTGCTCACTATTTCCCCCCATACAGGAATTATGGGGCCTCATATGAAGCCAGAAGAAGTCAGCTGCAAAACAAATGTTACAGAATGATTCTTCTTCCAGCAGATAGAGGGTGGATTTGCTGGACTCGATGCCACAAATGTGGTGGATGCAGAAACCTTACATGGATTCAAGGGGAGATGAGTTCACGGAAATGAATCTGAGGGTTTCAAAGTGTACAGAATTTCTCTCCATTTCAGGAAGACCTTGAGCTGGAAGCAATTTGAGGCTGGGAGGGTGGACGTGTCACACAAATTTGTCCTGGGCAAATCACACCTCTGGTGAGCTTGGGCAGAAGTACAGAAGAGCTGCAAGGGCAACCGGGGCTTTATAACCCTGGTCCACAACAGCCCCATTAAAATTGCCACAGTATGTTCCCCCTCCAAATGTTCAATGAGTATCTTCACTTTATTACATGAATGTATCTGATATCTCACACTATTCATATTTGTAACTTGTCTAAAATGGAAGTGAAGCCCTGATTTAAGGTGCATTTTAAAACCAGAAGACTTACAGAGGTGGATAGGAGAATTTTTAAATGCATCACAGCACCTCCATTGATTTCAGTAGCAGTCAGCTTTGTAAAAGTACCCAGTTTACAAATGTAAATAGATAATGTCAACAGTGTGAATCATTACAGTTTTATATATCGAAATCCCAACTATAGCAGCTTCTTTTTCTCTCTGACCACTTAAAAACATTTAAAAGTACCAAAGAGCTATTGTTTGTGCTATCACAGTAAAAAAAAAAAAAAAAAAAAAAGGGAAAATAAAGTTTGCTGAACCTATTCCAAGGTTAACTCTTCCTAGCAGCATATAATTGTTCCCATGTTGTTTCTGAATAAGCTTGATTTGAAAATGTCAGGAAATC
Organism: Theristicus caerulescens; assembly: GCA_020745775.1. Classification (NCBI taxonomy): domain Eukaryota; kingdom Metazoa; phylum Chordata; class Aves; order Pelecaniformes; family Threskiornithidae; genus Theristicus; species Theristicus caerulescens. The sequence continues at coordinate 3,136,309 of CM036569.1, forward strand.
ACTTTTCTTCGCAGCAAAAGTCTGTTTCAGGTATCTTGCTGTTAGGCAGAGGCTTGTGCAAATGCCATTTCTCATATCCCACCTTTGATGTCGTTATGTCGCTGCTGGGTGCTTTTCCTTACTGCCTGATGTTGTCTTGAATTTGAGCATACAGTCCAGAAGAATTCAAGGAGAGGAGTGTTAATTCTCAACCAAACATACGGAGAGATATGGAAGTGTCTCAGGCATATCTGTTTCATTTGATGCTCAGGAAAGGGAAAAAGGACGGTAAAACAAAGGTTTGTATATTGAGCGTTTTTTGCAAATGAACTTTCTCATTGCCTTCCTGCTTTTGCTAAGTCTTCTCTGAAGTAGTGAAAAGGGAAGGTGACTCTGTTTTTTACTCCCTGTGAGTAAAATAAAATAAAATGATCTCTCTGAAGGCAGTTTTAAACCAGTACAATCTTGTTGGCTTCTAGAAACTCCTCACTTGCACTAGATGGAAATGAGAGCAGAGGCAGGTCTGGTTTTGTAAATATAAAAGGACAGCTTTGATACAGGTAATGTATCAAAGTACGTTTGTGAGTCTCTCTGCTGCTTCATATACACCTTGGGAGGTCCAGTTAATGTTCCAAGGCACAGCATTAAGACCATTATAAACTGCACGATTAATGACTGTTAGTAGAAAATATACTAGTGTTTTGTTTTATGAAGAATGGTCAGGGTGGAGCACAGGATGGAGAAAAAAGAGTTAACGTGTTGTCCTGGTTTCAGCTGGGATAGAGTTAATTTTCTTCTTAGTAGCTAGTAGAGTGCTGTGTTTTGGATTTAGGATGAGAATAATGTTGATAACACAGTGATGTTTTTTTTCTTGCTGAGTAGAGTTTACACTGGTCAAGGACTTTCAGCTTCCCACACTCTGCCAGGTGCATGAGAAGCTGGGAGGGGGCACAGCCAGGACAGCTGGCCCAGACTGGCCAACGGGCTATTCCATACCACATGACATCATGCTCAGTATGTAAAGCTGGGGGAAGAAGAAGGAAGGGGGGGCATTCAGCATGATGGCGTTTGGCTTCCCAAGTAACCGTTACGCGTGATGGAGCCCTGCTTTCCTGCAGATGGCTGCACACCTGCCTGCTGATGGGAAGTAGTGAATGAATTCCTTGCTTTGCTTTGCTTGTGTGCACAGCTTTTGCTTTCCCTATTAAACTGTCTTTATCTCAACCCATGAGTTTTCTCACTTTTACTCCTCCGATTACACACCAGGGGGGGAGTGAGTGAGCGGCTGCGTGGTGCTTAGTTGCCGACTGGGGTTAAACCACGACACGTGTACATGCTCCTGAGTGCATCAGTGTAATTAAGGGATTGGGGTGGCTGGGGAAGCTCGAGTGAGTGAGGAAATGGACATCTCTCTGCACTAGCCCATCCCTAGCCAGATAATTTCAATTATTGGAAAATGACGAAGCCCAACTCTGGAAGCTCTTAAGCAGGTTCGGTTCTCATTGAAAGGATGGAGAATGGTTTCAGGAAAATCCTTTGGGAGTCTAGAACTGGTATTTCCAGGGCAATATAATGGCTTGGCTTTTCAGCTAGTACCTGTGGCAGATTGGTGATATCATAGGAAAGTCAAAAAAAAAGTGATAACATGGGGTAGCAGGTGGGGGTTTCTCTGGGATTTTTATGGATTTACTTAAGGAGGTATTGATCTGCTCAATAAATGCTGAAATTTCTGAGTTTCTTCCTGCAGTCAGGAAATCTGGTGTCCAAAATATTACATTTTTTTTTCCTGATATGTGCAGTATATTTTATAGCTTACAGAACTATTTGCATCTTAAGGAGTTCTTCCCCGGGCCTAGATATAGGCCAGCTTGAATACGTGCCAAAGCCGCAATACACAGTTATGCTGGCCTGGCACTTCCCATTATAAGACTTTTTTGTCCTCTTTTAAACAAACAGCTTAAGCTGAAATTTTCTGTGCTGGGTACCTGTCCCAGTCTGAATCTTTTTTGAAGGTCTCAGCAAAAGTGACTGAGCTGTTTCTGTGAATAGGGCTATGGAAAAAGGATTATTTTGTGAGTGTTAAGGATGTCTTCTCTTGTCTGAAGAAGGAAGAGAGCCCGTACACTGGAATATGGTCTTGAAGTTTCAGAGTGGGTTTGTTCTGCTGATGTGGTGTTGACCAGCCCTGCTCAAAGCTGGCCACATGTTTAGCTGTCCACAGTCACAACTGCTCCACCTGCCCCACCGCTTGCCAAGCCTGGCCAGCCCTGAGCTGGGAGAGGGCACAGCTCTGCTCCAGGGAGGGGAATTCTCCATGACAACCTGTGCCTGTGACACAGCCATCACGTTAAGGACCCTGACACCTTCCTGTATCAACCTTGACAGAGAGAATCAGCTGCCAGGACAGCTGGGGAAGAGGGCAAGATGAAGTTTTTTCACAGCAGACACCTGGCAAGATGCACTGAGAAGCTGGCCTGTGGCAAGGGGACACCTTGGGGCAAAACACAGTGGTGGAAGCTTTCATGTAGGGGAAATGGACAGTGGGAAGCAAGAGCTTTATTTTTAGTATTTCTGTTGGGCTGAAGCCAGAAAGCCAGATGATGCTCCTTCTGATAGGCAAATGTGTTTTAACTGGCTTCAGTAAACCCATATGTACAGCCAAAGAGTTATGTTTCCCTTAAGTAAATTCTCCTGATGTGAGCTTCCAGTCTGAAAAAGTGGTTTAGCTACAGGACGTTCTTAGTGAGCACATCTGCTCTACAAATTTGTGCAGTATCACATCTGTCATATAATTTAACAGAACCTGCAGAACTCTAGGAGGAAAAAAAAATACAATGGGTTCATTTCTGGCTTGCACATTGGCAACAGAATGAACTCAGGACAAGTTGTGGCTTGAACATACCTAAAAGACCAACACTTTTATCATCATGCAACTGGCTAGGTCTGCTGAGCGGCATATTGTGGGGAGGAGGTCCACCAGCAGAGAGATGAGCCAGGATCCGAGCCTTAGGGACACTGCGGGAGGAAGATCCTGCAGCTTTTGAATATAGGAGCAGTCTGCTTCAATCTTACCCAATGGTTCATGTGCCATTAACAGTTTTTTGGTAAGAAACTTTTTAAAGAAAAAAAAACCCCAACAAATCTCAATTATGAAACCTCCTTATATTGCTGTCACAGCTACTACCAGCGCTCAAATTGTGTGCCTAAAGACTAACTTCTTGCTTCCAACCACAGTCCTACTCTTTTCAGTATCATATGGGTTGCTAACATGTTTCCTTTCAATATCCTTCATTATTTTGTTCCTTGTGGCAGCAGTTGCTGATCTGCCAAGGCCGGAGCATTACTAGCATGTAGTAAGGACTGTGTCTGGCAGCAGGGTCCTAATCTTCTGCAGGCCCCCGACATCCCAGCCTCACAAGAGTGCTGGTCTGTGGCATCATCTCCTAATTATTTGTGGTTTTGCTCTTTCCATTCTGCCGTTATCTTCTACTTCCACAGTTAGTCACCCTCTGCTTCACTGTTAAACCTCATATGTTCACAGTCGTCCTCAGCTGTCTTTTTTCATGGTTTGCTGTCCCACAGCCTGTCTGCAGCGTACACCTGGAGCTGAAGTGGTAAGTACGTGGTTGTACAATGTTCTGCATGTACCATAAAGTGCAGGTATTACCCCTACCTGTTTGGCCACCTGATGACCATTCTCCGCTGTCCTAGGCCACCTACTTACCTCAGCAGCATCTCGCTAACGTCTGTGCCAGCTGGTCCTTTTCTGGACCACATCAAATCTCCTATATGTGATGCTGTACCTTGGCTCTCCAGTTCATCAGTATCTCCAGGCTGTTCCTTATGTTCCCCTTGCTCTCTAACCTGTTCTCCAGCACAATTGTGGGAAACAGACACAAGAGGAGGAAGATGAAAGGTGCCACCATGAGAGCTGCAGGGACAAACCTTGGGGAAGAGCTGGTGGGAGTGACATGAGGAGCAGGCTCTGTTGTCCTTGCAGAGATCTCAGAGGGTTTCTTGTAGAGCTGTTTCATCTGCCATCTTTTTCCGGTTGTGCACACACCAACATGCAAGTGCGCCCGTGTCATTGTTTACTACTTAGCCAGTGACAGGGAAAGTATTTCTCTCTTCCTAGGCTGCAACTGCCAACAGTTAGCCTTCAGTAACATAATGACCAGCCAGTGTGAAACTGTTAAAATTACCTCATAAATAACTCTTAATGCACAGAGAACTAGGAGTTGCTGTTGCTCATAGATAAATTACTCACTGCCATTATGGAGCATTAAACCATGGCTAATATGGAGGTCTCCATAGGGGTTTCATTAAACACTGGAGGTTTCCTATAGATTTAACCATCGGGGAGCTACACAGCTCGTGCTGCTTGTCAGCTCTACCGTATTAGAGGTAATGCACTTCTGCACGGGAGTACCAGGGATGCTAATGGCCAGGAAAATGCCTCTTAATGGAGATAAAAAAAAAAAAAAATCCCAACATTGTTAACATTCAGTAGCAGAATGCTGTTTGCAGCAAGATTTTTGATCTCTGTAGAGTTTGGAAGTTGTTTCTCTTTGCATGAAGACATTAAGGGAGTGTAATTGCAAATGGTCCTCTTCCAGTCAGGAACCAGGGAAAGGGTAATGCTTCAGACTTGCCTGCCCTTGGTGGAGATTTCCAAATCTCTGCAGTTATCTTGGCTGGGAAAGATGTGCTGCGTCATGTTCATCAGAGCTACTGCAGGTGTGTCTACCTGCATTACCATCACACCCCCACACTGCCTGGTAGATGCACCCTCTGACAAGGCATATCCTCATCTACACCTGCATTGCCATGTGACTCCACTGACACGGGGCTTCAGTCACCCAGACTCCTTCCACCCAACCATAGCTATTGAACGATGTTAGAAGACCACCCAAGCTCCCTGTGATCAAGGGAGATAGCGATTGAGCCCATGCATGGTCTAAACCACCCTTTGGAGACTCTCCAGTGGTTGTGGACTGAATTGCAATAGTGGTCCTGTGTACGACTTCGCTGTGCACTGAAGGTGTGTTGAGCATCCTCAGTTCCTCAGACCGAAGCGGGGCCATGCAGCTTCCAGCACACAAGTGGTTCATGTGCATTTGTGCTTGCAAGTCACGCACACTCTCTTATAGCAAAGGCCAGAAGAACAGATGGTGTCTACCAGATAGAGATTTGGGAAGGCTTAATGACCACCATGAAAGTATTTATAGCTCCATCTTGTAAGAAACTTTTGGTAAGTAATTATCACCAACATAGTACTAACGATATTTCTACAGTGTGTTTTTCCATTTTTTGCCATCTTTTTTATTGTTGCTGCAATATAATCTATTTTAATATTAAAATCTTTAAATCACAATTTATTTCTTAATACATTCAGTATTTGTGTGATGTCAAAGGTATGTCCTTTTTGGCACTTTAGTAGAATTGTACTTATTCTCAAAGCTATTGTAGCTGTCATTCATGTGTAATTAATGTGACTACACCATTGTTGACTCCACTGACACTAATTAGAGGTGTGAATAGGAATTCACACCCAGCAATGTTCCCTGTTAGGTCTCCTTTTCTACCTTTCCAGCCCACTGTTTCAGCTAAACAGTGGGTGGACAACTGCAAAGTAACTACATAAATGTGGACTCATTGTGGCTCAGTGAACACTGCATCCATGGGAAAACTATAGTTTTTCTTCTGTGCAGTTGGTACCTGATGAAAGCGTCACTGATGCGATGGGCTGGCCCATTGTGCACTGTTTAGAAAACTCAGTGCAAAAAGGGGAGAGCGCTTCTCGTTGCCAACACAATCCTGAAGGGATTCAGCCATACCTGGCTTTCTATGCCTGTACAGGAAGACTGCCAAATAAGAGAACAGGACTCTTGCACCTTTCTGTGCAAGGACAAGGTGTAGTTATGGTTGGGAGTACCAGTGCTACACTGAATTAGTGCAACCCCTGTCACTATCTCCTTTAGAGACATCAGAACCTAAGCTGTTGGGGGCATTGAGGGTATTTGCACTGTTTAAGCTCCCTATAGACCAAGCGAGTGGTCTTCTGACAGTTATTCAGGGCTTCTATGCTATGGCTCTAGCCACTGCTTGTCTCAAGCTAGCTGAAACCGCCCACACAGCAGGATGGGTGTGCTCAGGGATGCACACTTGTCCTTGTCTGCTGGCTGTCCTAAAGAGGATCCTGCTGAAACATGCCCCAGGCCCCTTCTGAAAAGCAGAAAAGGAGGTGAACAACAGTGGAAAAGGAACAAAAATTAGAATAAGACAAGGATGGGCAGTGCTTATAAGTTTTGTGGTTTAAGCACAGCTTGAGTTTCCCTCTAGAATAACCACCTTGTTTCATTGATTATCTGAAGAAATACGACTTCTGGCATTAGGAGACTAAATTAGGTGATGTGATTGCTCCTTTACACTCAAATCAGATACTAATCCTTCAGGCACTCTGATCTTTCTGGCTTCTCTTTCATTCCATCCTCAAAGTAAAAACTAAAAAGGTGAACTAATATTACTTAAACAGTTTTCAAAAATCTGATTATTTTTCTGACCCCCATTTTTCCCTCAGCAGGATAGAAATGATGCTCGCTGAGTCTGGAGCAAACTCAACCCTTTACCATGAAAAAAATCTGAGATCTGAAGGGAGAAGATAGAGGGGAAAATAATTAACTGTGCTACTGAATGATCAAGAATTTTAATCCTTACCTGCAGCCGGGCTGTGTTTTGCTGATACGGGGAGGAGAACGTGATTCAGTTTAGCCAGTCCCACAGCATCCCACAGCGTCCTGCCGAGTCCTGCCTGAGTTCTTGTCCTCTGGGTGCATTCCCCTGTGCTGGTATGGGCAGGATTTGGCCTCATGCTACTGCTTCTAGGTAATTTTTTTCCTGCTTTGGCACACTCATGTATGAAACAGGTAAAGAGAATGTGTAGAAATACTGCAAGTCTTCAAAAATGTTTTATTCCAGTATCTGCATAACCCTGAGTCTGCCCTGGTAAGGTTATTGCAACAAATAACTGATGAAACAGCATTCAGTAGCCAGTTATTTTAAAGTGCTCCCAATCTTGTTTGGTTGTGATAAAGAGGATAAATAGAGAAATGCACATATTCACATCTGCACGAAAGCCAAAATTCTATGTGGCAGAGACAGTCAGAAACAATAAAGTCCAAGATTGAAAAATGAAAGAGAAGGATAAAGCCTTGTGGTTTAATATGAAGGAAAATATATGACAGAATCTTTCATCTCTGACCATGTTTGCTGCAAAGTAATAAGATACGTTGGCTCTGAATGGAGAAGATAAGAGACTGGGATAAAAAACAAGCTTCAGTACAACAATCATGGGAGCTAAATTATTGCCTTGTTTTTATTACTACAGGCACAGAAATATAGTGGAAAGATGTAGCTGCAGGGAAAAGCTCCAGCAGCTTGACAGGATGGGCTGCAAATACTTGGGGTACGCTTTTAAAAGGGTGAATGCTTGAGATATTTTCCTCTTGTAAAACTATCAGAATAATGCTGCCTGTGGATAGGTTGAATGCCTTGAAACAGTGGTTGTAGCTTACAGTTTTGAGTGAAAACGTTGGGAAATTGGTAGTAGCACCAGTCTACTTTGTGCCAGAACTGAGATGGTGCAAAATCAAAGACTGAAGGGTGCTCACCTCCTCTGCCACCGCAGAGCCGCAGTGCCCCAGCCTCAGCCCCTCCCACTCAATTTAATTTCAGAGACCTGTGCAGGGTTTATAGGTTTCTTTGTCCCCATTTCAAAGCTAGGGAAATAGAAATCAAGCCAGAATGGCATTTTGAAGTGCAGGAGTGTACTGCTGAGTTCCCAACTTTGCATGCAGTTTCCTAAACAAGTAGGCTGATTTTCCAACATGCTGAGCAGCTTCTGAAGCCAAATGGAAATTAATCTGGAGACACAGCTGGGTCACTAATGTGAAAAGGGCTTGGGATGAAAGGCACGGCATGAAAGTTTCTGTTGTGTGGTTGCTTTGACTCCATAGACTTCCAGACAGCCCCTGAAGCTTAAACAAGTCTAAAGATGCAGGTATTGGGCAGCACTATTGAGCTTCTTGGATCTCATACATCACAAGTCTGAAGTCTTAAAGAAGATGAGTCTTCCTCCTATTGAAATTTGTCCTCCTAGCTGCCTTTCGCTTCTAGGACATGAGTTTCTATTTGCCTGTGTTTCTTATTTGGCTGCTGGGAGAAGAGGCAGGGACACACAGATGGTCTGCCTCTCTCCTGGCCACCCTCTGCGCTTGCTCTTTGCTCACCGTGTCCAAGGAGACGTCAAGCAGAAATGCCTGGCCCAGCTCTCAGAGCACCAGGGAGGTTCAGACTTGCAGCCAAACGTTTTGGCTTTGACCCTTTTTTGGTAGCAGGTCAGACCAGTTTTTGGCCAAAATTTCCATGCTTAGTCCAGCTCAGTTTGGGGGATGTCTGGATCCTGAGGCAATGTCCATCTATGCTGTTAATTCATTCCTGATGCAGTCCTGCTGCCCACTGTCCTCACGCCGTTCCCCAACACACACCATATTACAAGGTCCCTGTGCCTGTGTTTCCTACTGCACTCAGTGCTAAGAGGTACCTGGAGATACTGTTTTCTATTTATCACAACACAGGTAAATCTCCCTGGGTAGGGGCACTTTGCAGCCCAAAGAGGCTGTGTTTTGTGATGCAGATTATACTGCCTTCCCGTGGTGAAATACTATGCTATATTTTAGTATATATTATATATATACACACTATATATATATCTCTAAGACTATAATGCCGTATGTTGCAGTGACAGCAGTCTCCCGGGTTCTTTATTACAGGAGGCTTGCTTGTTTATCAGGGGAAAATATGACAAATTTTCTCAAAAGTAGATGGTTTTTCTAAAGAGCAAATCTCCCTAGAGCCTGTTTCCCCTATTTCCACTAGTGCCTTTAATGATTTGGCCTCTCCAGCTCCCCCAGGTGAGATTGCTCACTAGCTTGTAAGCACTTTAAATTTGAACCATATTAAAATAACAATAATATGTGGATTAAAAGAGCATTTCCACTGTAGTTTGAGCAAAAAGCTTTCAAAGAACCTACTGAGATGAAAACACCGTTTCTGGAGTTGAATGCAGTTACACTTACCAGAAATTATCCTCACAGGACCTAGGTATAGTTTTGTGATAGGAAAGGTAGGTGGGTCATTAGTAGTAGACATCAGTAGACTTCAGTCTATATCAGTCAGTAGACATCTGCCCATGACTTTACCCCAGATTTGGTTAACCCTTCTCCACATTGAATCTAATGGTCTGGGAAGGGACTTGAAGAAAGAGGAGGCATCTGCGACCTGCACAAGTGGTGGGAAAATAAGGCCTGTTCATGGCATGGTGGCACCTTTGCTCCACACATCCAGACCCACTTGCTCGGTGCTTCCCAGCATGTGCCTGGGGAAAGCTGAAATTGAGGCAAAGGTGCTGAGACCAGAGTCCTGAAAGCTTGGAGTTCAAACCTCCAGCCTCCATTGCCAGAGCTGAGATGAAGGGGGAAGGACAGTGTGGATTTCCTTGGGTTAGATGTTGACTTAGCTTTGGACATGAAAAAAAGTGAGGGCACAACAAACTGATTTCATGGTGGCAAGAAATGATAATGCAGAATTGCCACCGTCCTGTAGAGTAATGGGTCCTGTAAGTCAACAAACAAAAACTTACCCTAGGAGCAACACTAGCCTCTCAGGCAGGGCCCTTCTTACATTTTTAAAAGCAAGACATGTCATACCGCATGATCCACGGCTTCCTCCCAGGATGTATTAATCCCAGCATCCCAGGACATGTAGCTGTGGCATTTGCAGGACTGACTTCTCCATCGCTCATGACTCTCCTTTTCCCTAATAGTTTCACCAGTTTGAGCTTGTGTCCATGAATTGCAGTGACTTTCCTGGAGCAGGTCTGCTATCTTTTACAGGCCACCATGGATAAGTGTGAAATGTTATACTTGAATGCTAAATATATGGGACACTTCAAAAACCAATGTTTTTGAAGACACAGATTTCCTCATTTACTGAGAGTATCACAAGTTCAGGCATTTCAGTTCCAAAGCACTAGAGCTGAAGGTATTTTTTAATGTGAAGTGATTGTTTCTATGACATCAAAATATTTAATTCTAATTTCCATTTTTTAAACCTTTTATTTCAAAAGCTGGTTCTTTTGAAATGCCAGTTCAAGAGAAAAGATAGGCATTTCATTGTAGATCACTTCAATCTTATCAGATTGCTTCTTTTGTAAAACAAAGTTTTGTGAAGTTGACAAGCACGTTTAAAGTTAAATAGCTTCTTTTGGTTTGAGATTTCTTTAATGAAAAAAAATCCCATGGATTCTATCTAAGACCTGCTGTTCTGTGCCTTAAAAAAAAAAAAAAATCCAACCAAAACGTGTCATGAACCAGACTGTGTTTTATTCACCCCGACATAAATTGCAAGTATAAAAATGCCTGTGAGAAATGGTGAACCGGAGAGAATTTTTCATGCACTCCAGTGTGCCAAGAAAACTGTACACTCATCAGTTATTCCTGCTACAGCTCAAGATTTTCTGAAGTAGAGATATTTAAAGAGTTCTCAGTAAAATCCAGAACCAAAAGCAATCACGTGTTAATTCTGAATATGAGGTGAAGACCGTGTTCCCTGAAAGTTTAACAGAAATTTCTGATCTGTGTATGCCTTGGGAAGTGTATCTGATCCAGCCCAGCCCTTCTTGTGATTTTTGCATTGAAGGCCTCAAAAAGGACTTTAAAGTCCCTTAAAATACTATCGGTTGCTACTGTACTTAGAGAGCCAAGAAACAAACAAACAATAAATGAAGGGGGTAGAACTGGTGCTGGAAATGTTACACCTGGCACTCAAAAGTCAGATCTGGAGCGCATAAGTTTAGGGCAATGCTGTGTGGTGCGTTGTCAGATGATAATGCAGATCTTGGTCTTCAGTCCAAAATTATGGCATGTGTGAGGATTTTCCTGCTAGCAAACTTGGATCTGGAGCATCAGTGTTACATGTTCACACACAATCATAAATCAGATTCTTCTTCCTTGAAAGACTTGGCACTAAGTATCTTGGCATTACACAAGATTTTCTAAATACGTGGAAATGCATGTATATATTACATATACTTAAATGTGTATTTTTGAATAGCATGAAAACCTGATAGTTTTGTAAAATTTTAAATATATCTTCATTAAACTGTTTTGCAGGTGAATTTTATGAAGTTCGGGAAACATCTTGTTCAGACAGAGGAAGACTGGATAACATATCTTAATCAGGTCGGAGATTTCATAGTGTCTCCTCTCTCACCTGTAAGTAGAACTAAATACCTGGCCTCTCATTCCTTCACGTAATCCTTTTGACTTCAAAGAGGACTTTTTATTATTATAAAGACCTCTGCTAATGGATTTCATCAGGAAAGCGTGGCTGTTTGGGTTTTTGATTGCATGGGGAATCGTGGAGGGAAGGAGAAAAGGAGACGTGGAGGAGGGACCGCAAGATGCATTGCTGGCTAAAGTCCTGGCCAAGTCTTCAGGAAATCTCAATGCCAGCTCTGGGTGTGACAAGATACGTTTTGTTACTGTGGATCTGAGCTCATTTGTTTTCATATCTAAACAAGTTTCTATCTGAGTCTCACCTGGGCTACAACTACTCCCAGAGGAGGGGTGAACATCAATGGTAAATGGAGATTATTTTTATTTTTAGCCAAATTCTGGAGTCCTGATATACCTCAGTTTCCACTTTCTCAGCACATTTTATTCAATTTTATTAGGTCATTTAGCAAATAATTTTAATTTTCTGCTTAGATCTGAATTTCTGAAAGTAATGTACTGTTGTACAGTTAATGAGTCTGCTAATAAGCTCCAAGAAAATGTGATTTGCAAATCATTCTGGGACATAACTGTCACTCAGACCCTATGCCAATTAACATAACCATTAGCAACTATCCCTAAGAGGTCCTTGAAATTTAAATGAGGTTTCCTAAGATCCCTTTTACTAGGGAGGTTGAAGATTCTGCTTCATATGGAAAATGCAGCCTGGTAAAAAGCAATAATTCATTAAAGACAAAGTATATCTTTAGATGTAAATGCCCACCTGGGTTCTGAGCAGCAGCAATCTCTCTGTAACACACTCAGTGTTTGTTTGCCCTTACAATGATGTTAAGAGGTGCCATGGCTGACTAACTACTTGAGCAGCAGAGTTGCTGCCAAGACACTGATACAAGAACAAAATGGGTGGCTTTTTATTGCAAATATGAAAAACATGTTAGCATGGGGCAGGTGTTTAGGGAGTAATATTTTACCCACAAGGTCTTACTAAATCTTGGCGGATTTAGTGACTTGGTGGACTTGGTTTCCTTGAGAAAAAGGCTGCATAAAGGCTGTGTGAGGTGTGGCCAATGCTGCAATGCTCTCAGGTGCTGCAGGGACTAGAGCTCCTCTGGGTCCCGGCAAATTTTGGCTGGCTGCAATTCCCACTGGAAGTCTGTCTCGATATTTCACTCCACAGGCTCCCCACTCAAGAGAAAACACTTTCATCAACATTTGGCTTTTTTGATCTTTCCCTCTCCCAGCTCTTAGTTCTCTGGGCTCCCAGGACCAATTCTGTCACATGTTTTAGGAAGAAACAGATCTTCAAGGCTTTGTTTAGGATTACAACCGCACAGAGATCTTGCCATAACATTGAAGAGATGTCTTCCCGCAGGTGAAGTTTTAGCCAGGCTATCAATCACGCAAACACAACACTTCAGATGCAATGCAAAAACTTTGGGCTCAGGAGATGACTGCTGTGGCTTGGGGGTATAAAATAAAAAAGAATGCCACAGTAGGCAATTTTAAAGACCTAGCAGAGGTATTTGCTTAATCTCTCTTCTTTTAATCTTGCCTTATCTCATTTACAAAATGAGAAATCCCTATGCTTGCAAATGATTTCTGCCAGCTAGAGTCAGGTGGTCTGTCAGGGCCCTCCGTGGCCAGAGCTGGCTCACGGGGTGATGTCCCTGAGCTATCACCTCTCTTCCCTGGCAGCCCCCATGATGCAGGGAACAACCTTTGGTGCAGGATGTGAACCCCAAAGTTGCACACCTCCTCCTGTGTCTGTATATACGTGTAGACCTGTGAACTGTTGCATCCATGTGGTCCATGAGGATGCAGTCCAAAGCTGGCATTCATGAATTCGACAAACATGAATTTGAAACTTAACGCTCGGGAAAGTGGTGCAGGAAGGTGCTCATGGCTGGAGGATGGAGCTCAACAATGAAGTTGAAGGGATATCATCTCCTAATTGTCAGACTAACTGTCCTGCTTTTAACTGAGCAAGTGAAGACGAAACACAGGATTAAACAAAGCACAGATCTAGCAACTGATACGAGTCATCTAGGAGAGATTAAGATAGTCAGGCAAATGAACAAAGCAGGTAACACACCAAGGTAAAAGAGGGGATAAAGTTTGTCCAGATCAAAGAGCTGCCTCAGAAAATGGTGTTATGAATTAATGGCACAGTAAAACTGAGCATTAGGCTGAGCATATTCCTTAGGTGTCCTGTGAAGGGCTGTTTTCTCAGCTGCCTCTGGAGAGATTCCCCTGCTGTTGCTTGCCCGTGCTCCGTTCGCCCATCACCGCCTGTCGCCTTTCAGCAGCAGTGGTGGGCTGGTTTCCTCAGATCCCACCTGACTTCCGTGTTCATTTGTTTTCCTGTTTTCTTTTGTTTTAAAGCAACATTGAGGGCATTTAGGACTGGGGAAAGGATGTACGCAACAACAATATTATGCAAACAACGCCAACTGATTACGATGGTGATTATTAATAGTAACATCAAGCAGCAGCTGGGACCTGATTGATTAAAGATGACTGGGAGGTCCGGGAGGCCTTAGAGCACTTTCCAAGGTCTGTTTTCACGTTTTCTGATGGAGCCTGAGCAGCTGTCACCGGGACGTGGCAGGTTTGCACAGCCAGCTCCCACTAACCCATTTCATGTCTTGCCAAGATGCTGCTGGGCAGGTACAATCCTCTCAGAGCTGTCAGTAAGCAGCTGTGTCTCAAAGGATACTACAGCTCCGGCTTGTCAAAGTTCAATAAATACCAGTGCTCCTATTTTCCCTATGGAAATTCCTGTTTTCTGTAGCAAGTGTAGGAGAGGGTGGTTCTTAAACCATACCCAACTCAGGCCTTATTATGTGGTTATGGTTTTCTTGGCCATGTTGGCTGTTGATGGATGATCATTCACCATCTTTTTTCTCTTGATAGGAAAAGCCAGGGGCATATAAATCATATTTTCATGCAAGAGACCAGGTACAGATTTTTTGGTATTTGCCCTTAATTGCCTTCTCAGGTTTTGTTAGACAAGAAAGGATATTAACGGGATTGCACAATGGCCAATTAGTTTTAAAGGTCTTTAGTTCCATTACTTATCTGGAATAATTTGTAATCTTCCTTTGACAAAGGCAGCCAAGGAACCCTTTTTGATAATAACACTAAATCAGGCTGCTAGAGCACATACCGATTAACATATACAAGGGATGTTACACCAAACAGAAATTCAATTTAACAGATCTCACGGCTCCAACCATATCCCAATTATATTCATGTCCTTCTGCAGACTTCTCTGTTTTAGCCTCTTATCCCCATCTTCAGAGGTCTCAACATGAATTTATCATGTTTCCTCTTGCTATTGTTCATATGCAGCCTGTTCACTACCCACCAATTTTTCCCATAATGTTCTTTGAGCTCTTCTTTTTTTACTGATCCCTTATGATGCTACTGGCTACAGAGGTGTTACCAGGGAAGTGGGAGAAGGCATGTGCACACTCAGACCCTTCCCCATATCTTAGGGATATGAAATAAGTGCACTGACTTTGCTGTTGGTTAGCCATTTAGGGTTTAGAAACTGCACTAGTTGAACAAGACTATTTCAGTAAAGGACTTATCCTTCTTGGGTAAGTCTAACCCAACTGAGGCTCAGCATCCTGGGGAGAGGTGGCAGCCCCTGGATCTCAGGCCAGGGCACTGGGAGGGCTGGTGGGTTATTCTGCCATCTGAGCAGAACAGAAGAAACTTAAGTGCAAGACCTCATCACAGTCAGACGGGGCACCAGCCCTTCCCCATACTGGGATCTATCAGATCTTGGGCATTTGCCAGCTGCCAGACTTCTTTCTCTGTTTTAAACTATTAGAAAGGCAGATGGAAACCTGTAAAAGGGTCTTTTGAAAGAAATATAATATCACTGCCCTTGCTATAATGCAAATAGGAATAATTTTTTCGCCTTTGACCACTGAAAAAGATTTGAGAGAAAAAAGCATTGAGGGGAACAAAGAAAGAAAGCAAGCATGGGTTGAAGACTCTCTAAATAGAGCCAGCAGTATCCCCTAATAGGAAGTAAAATCCTCATTAACGAGCTGTTATTACTTTAAAAAGTAGAGGTTGAAATCAGTTCATAAGGAGCTGAGCCACTTAAGTGTATCTTCAGACAAAGCACATTCTTATTATAGCACCTGACTATCTGTGCTATATCTGATCATTTCTTCTGAGCCTTCTCTAGGTATATAAAGGTAAATCTTTTTTGTCAACTGAGGATACTAAGTGGAGGTTTTCTCCTCTTTATGGTGTGCAGATTACATCAGCTATTTATATAGTGTGGGAGAACCCTAAATGTTGTCCTAGCCCTAGTCAATAAAGAGCCAGCCACAGCGGCATCACGAAACAGAGGATGAGGCAACTTAGCAGCCAAAACAGCCAGTGGGAAAGTCTGTGTCTTCTCCCTCTCGCTCCCATAAACCTGTGCTGGAGAGAGCAGTGATGTGACATTACTTCAATCTTCCTATTTTCTTTCCTTCTGGTTTTTATTTATTTGTTTATAAACCAGGAAGATTTCTTAACAGCACTTGTGAGTGTCAGTGATCAGAATGCAATGCCACGGAAACCGAAATCAGCTGTCACCTCTCAAATGCCTCTCCAGGGCTGAAAGTGTCAAACAAGTTTGTCAAAACGTGGGCAGCTGCCTGCACACAAAGCATTCATCTGGGGCTGGGTTCTGATACCTGCTTTCATACTAAATGTTGTCTCTTTCTATAGGTAACACAGGAAACAAAATCTGCTGCTTTCAAAAAATCAAACAGGCAGAAAAATGCGGAGCCAACGCATCTCTGTTACATGGCAGGTTCTGCCGCTTGTTCGTTATTGTACAGCCGTAAAAATTCAAACCAATTTAAACATGTCTGTGTGCCAGTGTGCTGGCAGAGCTCTCCTTGCTTGAGGGAAATGAGGATTTGGTCTGACTTTGTGTGGAAAGGGTTTTATTTTTTTTGTCTGCATCAGTTGCTCACCTGTAGAAAGACAGGAGCATTTCTTCCCATTGCCAGCCTTCCTTAGGCTTCTCCAGTCAAACAGATTTTCTGTGTCAGAGACCACCCCTGCTAATGCATCTGCCCTGCACAGCTCTTCAGTGATGGGGACGAGATGCCTGTTTTGGTCCCGCGTCTCACAGGCTGCGCAGAGCATCCCAGGGTGTGTATGGGCACATAAGGCCAGGCCTGCGTGTGTCCAGGTCGAGCTGCTCCTGGGAAGGTGCCATTGGACATATGCTTTCAAGGCTCCTCGCCCCATGCTGTGCGGCTCCGAGTGTGTCCCCATGCACAAGGTGCCAGCTTTGCAGCGAATGCAAATGCCATCCCTGCATCTTGTGCAGATTTCTTGAAAATAAGCTGGCAGGTAAAAAAAAGAGAGAAAGACTCCATGAAAGTGCTCACAGAAAGAAAGGCTGAATGCTTAACCCTCACAAGACACTGAAGAGCACAGTGTTGCATATCATGACTGCAGGAAAAGCTTTGGTCAATAGTCACACTTCACAGGCAACAGAAACTCCAAACACACCACCCACAGCTGTAGGAACCAGGTTTCCTCCATGCCACACCTCATAAAACTGCTTATTATATACTGTGCCTTGCTGGATTTATTGTCACCTGGTCCACGTCCGATGAAGAGCGTTGACCTGGGAGTCATGAATCCACAACTTCCATTTCTACCTCTTCCACAGTGACAAGGTGGACTGATTTCCATCCAAGTGATTTAAATGAGCCACCAGGGAACTGTGATTTAAATCATCGATGTTTGCTTTTTACATTGGCAGGAGAGACAGCTTTAATGATGTATGGTCCTACTGCTGCAGCTGAAATCTAAATTCCTGGAATATTCCCTCTAGATAATCTCTAAAGTTCATGTATTTGCCTCTGGCTGGTGAGCTGCACACAAGGGAGTGAATTCTTGGCATGGCCAGGCAGTTTGGAGCTGCTGCGCTTGTATTGGCAGCCTGAAATAGGCAGCCCAGAGTGAAGGTGCCAGACGGGGTGGTATTAAGTACCTCTTGGCTTCTGCTGAGCAGAGGACTAAAAGGGAGAGTGCTCCGAAGAGCTGGAAAGTGCAGGAAGAGGTTTGGCAAGACTGCTGGAGCAGGCGGGCATGTGTCTGAGCTGTGCTCCATGGCACTGAGCAGTGACCGCCCTGCAACGGGATGGGGACAGGAATTACTTGAGATGCTCACACAGGCAGGACAGGAGCAGTGTGAACCATGTGCAGCCTAGGAATTTAGGATTTCCAATCTGGATATGAAGGTATTCAGAGAAAAATTTCAAGCCTGGTTGGATGGACAACTTATAGTTCACCTATACTGGTAATTAAAATAATATATTTTTTTTCAGGGAAAACCTTGAAACTTTTTGGTACATAATTAGTAAAGAGATGGTTGATATTCAAGATGGCCTTTCTATTATCTTGCCAGCTAGAAGAAAGCAGTACGCCTAGACAAAGTGATTTAAACAAGTATGTTGTTTAACCATGCATTAATCAATTCTTCATTTTTACATTTTGCAACCTTAAAAATGGTGAACGTCATGCCAGCGGAGAATCAGCTTCTCACATGTAATATGTTTCAAGTTGCACTTGAATGGGAAGTGGGACTTAAGGATGTGAAAAGGTAGTATTTTACTGATGTGTCTTATTCATTAAATAACAGTGCATCAAGGTGCTGAGTGTAAAAGACAATGAATAAGGGCAGTATTTCTGGTCATCTTATGGTGTCTTTTTAGAAAAGATAGATCTTTTTCTCTCACCCTTAATTTATACTCTTGAATTGAACAGTTCCTGACTTTCTGACTCTTTGTGTTAGCTGGTCACAGCACTACAGTAGTTGAATAAGCTGAAATAAAGAAAAATAGTCCTTTAGTTCCTGCAAAAGCGACCATGAGTTTATGCACTTTTGTGACCATTAGTTCTGGGTGAGGCAGGTTAGTTCGTTTGGCCTCCTCTTATCTGCAGTGACAAGCATGTGACATCCAGATAGAGCATTTTTAGTGTAAGGTGTGTAAGATTATAAGAAGTTCACACAGTCAACATTTAATCTTGGAATCTAAATAGACTTTTTTGTTTTCAAAACAAAAAGTATTTATGGTTTGAAAATCTGATTGTACTTCCAAAAAGTTATTATTTGACTTCCACTTTCATCCATCCTGGTGTGCGTTTGCAGGCAACTCTTCCCCTTTCATGTTTTCCTTTCTCCATCCACAAAGTGGAGAAGATGCTTACCATATGTGTATAACCCAGTGGGATTCCCTAGTTCTAAACCTGCAATTAGTGCTAACTACTATTATTTCTTTTTGCAGAAGGCGCTTTTCACACCTTGCATTATCGAAGCAGCACGATATACATCTCACCGTCTCCTTTCCATTGTGTGCAGCATGCCCTACCTTTCCAGATCATGCAGAGATGATTAACGCGACCTGACAAAATAGCAGTTCCTTGACATGGCTTCCTGGGGTATTTTGTGAATGCAATAAGCTTCAGAAAACCTGTTAGCGAGGAGAGGTACAAACATGCCTCACCTGTGTGGGTCGATGCGACCTCGGAGGGTGTTTGGTGCCGTGTGTTTCAAGGCCAAGCACTCATGACGTGGAGTGCTCTGTTCTTCTCTATCTCCTGGCTCCATCCCTGTAGCCATGGTAATAGTGTGTCCTGCAAAAGATGGGGCTGGCACTGAGCACAGTGCATTCCCCTTATTGCCTACAACAGGGAATCTGCGGAGCAGGAGCTGCCTTTCCTCACCGCAGTTGCATTAATGCAGAGCATGGTGAAACTGGCAGTGTTGGTACTCCTGCGCGGTTCTCCTCTCCTCCTCAGCTGCCTGCCCTCCTCGAGCTCTCCTTCATACAGCCACCCATCTAAGGGAGGGAAAAAAAGACAAATATTAATAGTTGTATGATGAGTTCTAAAGCCAGGAAGCTTGACTGGCCTTTTTATCATTGATAGGATAATGCAGTGAGTAGATACCATCAGAAGTTGCTTTCATCTCTGGAGATAGTGAATAAACTAGATATGTATCTTGGAGCTGACAAGGATTCTCATTGAAGGCTTTTCTGAAAGTCCTAATCTCTCTGGTTCATGTGTATATTTTGAAACTTGTTAACCCCACACTGCCTCTTCTCAGCACAGGACTGTAATTGTGGAAGAGCTTCAAAGAGCTCTGCTCCTGCCTTCTTGTGTTTCTGAGGGAGGCTGGGCACCAGGGCTCATTTACCAAGCTACCTGTTAGGAGAAAACAGAGCTATAAAAGGATATCTATTTCAAACACTGTGACCAAAGAGGACAGTAACAGTTTGGCCTCTGTGGCTCTTTTCATGTGTAGATCTCAAAGTGCTTTGGCGTCACTAATTTGAAGCAGAAATCTCACTAATTAGCATTCATGTCAAGGATGGAGGGATGTGTTTTGCAAATCAGCGATGATGTGAACAGTCCTGATTTACCACCAGATGAGGGATTATGTATGGCAGACCAGGCTTTGTTCGTTTGTTTTAAAAAGCTCAGTTCACTTTGGTTACAGAGAGGAATCTGCAGCAGAGCTTTACACCATATGGTCCCTAACGAGAATGGGAAGCCCAAACATAGTCTTGAAATGTTTGTGACCAATTCCTTTCTCTCCCTAAAGTTACACAGATGTGGAGAAGGGGACTGATGTCTAAGCGGAGATTTTATTTTTTTCCCCTCTGTCAACTGTAGTGTCCATAATTGGCAATTGTACTCAGAGAAGTTTAATGCTGAACCTGGCCTAACTCAGAACCACGGAAATTTTTGTGTGCTCTATGTTGGAAAATAGGATTTTACAGAAGCCATTGACTAAGAAACATTTCTGGGGGGGAAAGGCAGGGTTGATTTGCAGGTCGAGGGCCAGCACTTATTTGTGGTGGTGGGTGCCCTCTGGGTTGCTCAGAAGCTGCACTCAGTAGTAACTGATGATGAGCTTCACAGAACTTGCCAGCAGGGACTGCAGTCACCTGGGTGCAAAGCAAGACCCGCTGTTCAGCCTGTCCTGCCAAACAGCTCCTTATATCACTGCAGCACTCAGCAGGATGAGACAGGGGACAAGAAGATATTTCTTCACCTGGAAAAACTGTTTTGCATTTCAACTCATTTGCCGTATCCTTTGTTTTCACCATCCAAAGCACAAATTACCTAAATGAACCCAAGGAGATCTGTGCGCACAGCTGGGAGAAAGGAAGCCTCTGGATCAGGAGGGCTGGAGATCTTGATGGTGTTTCACAAGATCATTATCTCCTCAAAGGCTGTCACTTGGGAAACCAAAGCGTGAGAGTTTAAATGCAATTGCACAGTGATTCAGCTGGCAGAACTGCTGGCTGTGCTATGCCTGATTCAAATCCTTTGCTTCAATTGCTAGACCCAACAAGCAAAGCCTAATAAGTTCCCAAAATACAGTGGTATATTAATGAAGAATGCTGTGCAGCACTTAGCAATAGAAAAGCATGGGTAATGAGGGACTTAATTTGGAACATATCATTTGTCAGATAATTTGGAGGCACATCTCAAAACAGTGCATAAGAATGGAGTTTGCTGCACCAGCTGAAGTCACCCCAAATGTTCGTTCTTTGTTGCAAATCCCTTTTTAAATCTAAGCCTTCAGAAAAGAACCTGGAACCAATAAATGACATAAAAGAATAAATGTTCACAACACATATTTTGGGTTTGGTTCAAACACAATATTAGAAAGCTGAATTAATTGTGTTTGTATCAAACCCAAATATATTTTATGAAACAATGAGACCTCTTAAATGGCTAACTGCTGCCCAGAATATATTTTCCCTGAACCAAACTAGATAACAGCATATCCCTCTTAAATTGGTCAGGAGAACTGGCTGCCAAATGACAATTCTGTGCCCCATATTTATTCACCATCTGTGACTTCCACATCAATTTGCTCATTTTAAAAATCAAAACTAGACTTTTTATCCCCCCCCCCCCTTTCCCCCTTTTCCCTTCACTGCCAGAGCTGCAGGGTAAATCCAACGCCTGAAAACCAAGCTATGTTTTTCTTCATGCTGCAGAAATGGTTTCTGCTGGTGAGGCGTGAGGCATGATGGAGTGTGGCTTGTTCCTCTGCAGCTCTGTTGGCTTTATGGTGTGTGCAGTGGTTAAGGCTTGTTTATGTCAACAGGCTATGGATGGGCGGCACCTGGGAGGAATTGCCTCGAGTGTCCTATCTTTCCCCAAGTGAATGGTAGAAAGCATAAGAGGGAAAGGGGAGAATGAAGTTTGCCCTTTTGTGGCATCCTTTACCAACCTAAAAGGCTGCATTTGCTTGATAAATTCTGGCTTATGTAGGAAACAACCAGCTCCTGAGAAGAAGGAGAATCAGGGAAATTGTTTCTGGGTTCTAGTGATCCAACCACACTATATCTCTTCTACTTCTGCACTTAAAAAAACACTTAATATTTTATGAGTAAAGAGTATTCATGGTGCCACAATCTTGGTACATCTCTGTGTTCATCATCCACCTGCCATGGGCAGGGAGCAGGCAGGACCTCTCTGGGGCAGGGATTAAGCCTGAAGAGCACGGCACTAACTGATTAGAGTCTTTTTTGCCTATCTCGTAACACAAGAAACATGGGGTCACTCAGGGGCATTAATGGCAGCTAAATTTATGACAAGAAATGCTGCTCCATGCGGAGTGTAATCAGCTGATGACCACCCCCCACTGCCAAGAGGTCAAGGAGCCAAACCCAGTGCTGAATTTTAGGGGTGATTCTGGCACTGTGTGTTCCACCTGTAGTTAGAAGCACTCATCAGAGTACCCAAAGCTCAGGCTATAAAGGAATATAAAAAGAATAAAATTGGCAGAAGGAATTTCTCTTGCTCTTCCATCTCCATTTTTTTTGCATCCCTCCAGTTGAGCATTGCACACCTGTTACTATAGTAGCAGACTGGGGTGTTTTTACCCTGAGCTGATACTGGCCACTCTCAGAGAGAAATCAATCTACCACAGCAAAGCCAGGGAGAGAAAAGGCAGCTGCTATCAAATCATCAAAGTAGTTCATGCTTGGCTTAGAGGTCTCAAATTGTAAATAACACCGGTACATTTAAATTCTGAGCAGAATTTATGATTGAGCAGTAGATAAATACATTCTCTCACAAGTACACATTGCTGGTAGGATGATCTCTTGCAATTCCAGAGGGTGGATCAGTTAAGCACTCCTTACGTTCGTTCGTTAGAGCTGGAGCAGAGCTGGAAAGCAGGGTTGCTTAGCACAGATTTTCCCTGAGTAGCTTGACATGACTCTGAGCTTCATCCAGCCTTCTGGTTTTGTTTGACATGAACTCGTTTTGAAGCAAGCAGATAACTATTTGTATCTCTCTGCACAGCTTGCATGAAATGCAGCCCTGAAACTTGGGCTCAGATTTTATGAACCTTTCCAAACTGCTCTGTGAAATTGATGTAAATGCAAGCATTTTTGACAAACTCCAAGAACTGATGTGTTTTGCTTGGTTTTATGTTGTGCTGCATATACTTTTGATGGCTCTAAATCA
The DNA here is from genome assembly GCA_020745775.1 of Theristicus caerulescens. NCBI lineage: Eukaryota > Metazoa > Chordata > Aves > Pelecaniformes > Threskiornithidae > Theristicus > Theristicus caerulescens. The sequence continues at coordinate 3,159,171 of CM036569.1, forward strand.
GAAACCTATCTGAACTTTCTTCGCTGTAGACATGAGGTGGAAACTTCACAAGAAAAGGCTGCCTTGTGCCTTTTCTGGCACTTAACAGGCTTTATGGGAAACATCAGCAGAACCATTTTTTCTCAGAGGTGTTGGGATAGTTCCACTCCTTCCTCTGCTAAGGCTATTTTAACTGTAGATATGAATCAGAGTTTGTCTTTTGGATGGAAGGCTCATTCAGTTGCCCTTTTATCTTTACCCTGTCTACACAGCTATTCTGCAGATGGCAAGAGAAAGATGTCATCCGGAGGCAGCAGCTGGCACGATGGGAGACGACATGAAGGTGGGTGCGGGGGTGTTGCTTGCCTGCCTGAACCGGGATCAAGTCAACTGAACGGTGAGGTGAAAGGAGATGACGGAAAAAGGAAAGATTCTCCCAGGCAATTTTCTTGGAGGAATAAAATTGCATGAGGAATGATTGACAAATTAGAAGCACTTTGCACCTAATTTTAATGTGTTCGGATCTTAGGGAGGAGAAATATGTTAAGTTTCAAATTACTCACTTTACTAGTTGCTGCCTTCTCTAAAATCAAAATCAACCTAGGTATTTGGTACTAAATCTTAAAGAAACAAATTGCTTTCTATGGTACACTGCTTTCTTAAACCAGCTTTATTTGAAAGTCCAGCTGAGCAAGTTAATTTAAGCAGTGAGCTGGTCCATGACAGTTGAGCACTTGTTATTGAGGCCAGTTACTTCTATGAGTACAAATCACACTGCCAGGTAAACTTAAGCTAAACCTGACTTTGGGCTCTAACTCAAAGCCATCTGATGTCCATGAGAGATTTTCAGTTGACTTAATGGCTCCTGAAGTAGATCTCAGGTGACATAAGTAACCAGTGGTGGCCTCGCTTGATTTACTAGCCCCAGTGATCCACATTCCCAGAAAAGAAGGAGCAATTTCCAAGTCCTCTTTACCCCTACTCATCTGGAGAGCGGCTATTCCTGCGCTAGCCCTAGCACCATCCTACAGCTGGTTATATGCCTCTGCCCTAAGGGAACCTCCTGGACTAAATCTGATGTCTCTGGAGGCTATGCCCTTATTCTATATGTCTAAATGCATCGCTCCCAATGCCAGAGCTTGTGAGGCAAAGGGAAGATCTGAAGCCAGCCTTTAAAGTGCTCTTCGAGCTGGGCTGTTCCTCAGTCTGTCTTTGAAGCTTTCCCATGACCTCGGTCCTTGCAGGCCTGCTGGCAATACAATGTGTCCATTTTATTTAATGTAAGTGATCTGAAATAGCCAGTTCAACATCTCAATTTAGTAATGAGACTTATTGAAGCTTATGAGCTGCCTTGGCTTGCAACACAATTAAATTTCAGGAAACAGAAAATATTCCAGTGAGGCTGGTAGATTCGTAATACTATTTGAGGCTTAATGCATAATAAAAATCTGCCATTTAAGGTTTAATATAATATGCAACAGCCCTAAATGACCAGTAAAAACATTATGCAAATTTTTAAGGAAGTTATTGCCTCATGTAAATGACAATTTATCAATGGCTTGTAAACAAAGGGCTTTCCTCATGGTTACGAACCAAAGAAAATGCAGAAATGAACAGGCATAAATGGGTTATAGAAACAGGAGGTCAACAGAAAGCTCTACAGTATGAATCGTTGTGGGCTTTCCTGTCAGCCAGGGCAGGAAAGTAATGCACCATGTTTTCTGTGTGCCAACAGACTGTATTCAGTCTCCTCCTCCCCTAAAAAAAAGATTTGCTTAAAAATAATGAGATTTTTTGTAAACATAGTGCCTGCAGTTTACTTTTTATTCTTCTTCTCTTTTCCACTTTTAGTATTTGTTAAACATTTTCAGACTTTTATTTGCAAACATAAGGGTAAAAACCACCGCATTTATTGTCAGTACGCTTCTTGTGTTAGCACATGAATCTGAATTATAAAGCGTAACACTACAAGATTCTCAATTAAAGTGCCCAGTCTTAGGGTGTCCAGGGGTCTTCCAGGGATATCTGTTAGCTGGCATCATCACCTTTGGGAGAGAGGTGAAGCCGCTAATGCTTCCCAGGAGCAAGCAGGCATGGGCTTGCATCCACCACTGCAGTCTTCCCTATGGAGCTGGCAGAGAGGGAGAGCCAGCAGAGACAGGGGCTGCCCCCAAGAGCAGGTAGGTGTGGGAGAAGGAATAAAACCACAGCACAGAGTCACACAGTGATTCCCAGGCTTTTTTTTTTTTTTTGGACAGTGCGGATAGAGCTGAGCCCCAAGAGACAATCCCATCACATCCAAGTGCCTAACATTATAATGGGTTTTGAAAAATGGTTCGACTATTATGGAGCCCTTTTTACAGTCGTGTCATCAATTCTGTATGAGAAGATATTTTATTTTAAATGTGCTACGAAGACATGGAGGCATTTGCATTGTTAATTTCTCAGATGTCAAACAAACACCATTACTGCAAAATGAATGCAGCTACCCAGCTGAGAAACAGATCCATTCACTGCGAATAAGTGAAACTTAAAAAATGAATGAGTTCTACTGATTGTAAGTATCATCAGAAATTAATAATGCTCTAGGAATTTTTCACACAAAAGATAATGAAAGCGTTGTGACTGTTTGTTTCCAGTTGTCGATCTTCATCCCTCTCTGAGGTGCAAGGGATCATTACTGGCTTCAACTTTAAAGGTCCTGAATAAGAGCACTGGTTTTGTTGTCAGTCTGGGGAACTGATCTTTCCAATGACATATGATGTGACTCTCAAGTCTTGACAGTTGAGGCAGCTTTGTGATCCCTTGACCAGCTGGACTCCTGAGCAAGGCACTTGTCTCCTGTCATTACCTCATCTACACCAGATCCTTCTCAATCTGCAAGTATCATCTATGAAATGCCTAAACCTTCTCCTTCAGTGTGATTCTTCCTTTTCATTTCCTCTCACGCTGCACCCTTCCTTTGGCAGGTACTGCATACACCGCTGTTTCTTACCCTCCTTTTCCCATGCCTAGTTTCTTCTTCCCTCATCTACTCCGTGGCCATGTCGTTCTTTATGTCTTTGTGTTTGTAATAACAACTTCAGCTCTTGGAAAATTAGGTGAGATGAACTTGTTATGTGACAAATTAAACAGCTCCAAAAAAACCATTTTGAAGTATTTGTCTGTGTCTGTATATTCATCTACTAGATGAATCACTTGAGTTATAAAAAGTGTAGAAGAGAAAAATCTAATGGAAATGATAATATGATTACTGCCCATAATTTTCACAAATCAAGCATATCAGTTATGCACAAGTAGGTTGTCTGAATGTCTGTGGGGTTTTTTATTTTATTATTTAAAGCTGATTAAACAACTGATTGTAGGCCCTTATGTACCTTTCCACACAGCTGATACTTGAAGTGAAAAGCAACAGCTAGATATTTATTTTATGACTACGCAACAGTCAAGCCTCATGGGGCTGAAGGCTGCGTGCCCTTCTCTGTATCATCTTGTTTCAAATATTGAGAAAACACAAGAGACACATTTATTTACAGATGTACTTACTGAGGAGCTAATAAACTGGTCTCCATGTCAACCTGTATTTTACTTATTTATTTGGCCTTTGTTTGAAAGCCTTTCCTGTGTGTGTTGAGCAGACACAGCTAAGGAATTAGCATCCTTTTTGTACATTTAATGATAATATCAAAGTGTGTGGCTGAAATACAGTGATCATCTTACAGAATTAGTGACAAGATTCAGACTTAATGTCTTTTATCAGGAAATCATAGTACACCCAGCAAACGCTATTTAAAAAATGTTCAGGTATGAAGACAAAAGCCCACTATAATGAGAAGTACTGCAAGGAGAACGGATATTAATTGTTAAGAAGGTAATAAATCCTTTTGTTGATGGTGTCCTGGTTTCAGCTGGGATGGAGTTGGTTTTCTTCCTGGTAGCCGGTTAAACCACGACAGATGGGTTGAACACATAGGAGAAGTGCATAAGAAGGTATTTATTATTGGTATTATTTTTTAAGCTGAAAGAATTTATTGGAAAACAACCTAGCTACTGTTACAAACTCAAATGTTCTTCTGAACAAATTGAGTTCCAGCTTTGTCTGGCTTGCTCACCAGAAATGCCATGCTACTGGGAGCAGGCTCTAGCATGCAGCACAAAGAGAGAAATTAGGGAAACCTCAGTCCACTTCTTCCAGCATGGTCCAGGCATGCATGCAGGACCATGGAGTGAGGTGAAGCCAGCGGCCAAGTGGAATCCAGGCTCACAGGAGTTCATCCCCAACTACAGCCTAGCTCTGTGAGTCTTTCTCCATCCTGAGGCTCAAGGAAAAAGATAGTCTTTATGTGGGAAACAGGTAGATGACATGGGAGACCAGAAAGGCTGGGAGCTCACCCTGACCTAGAGCTCCTCTGTGTTATGCTGCACAGAAGGCACAAAAGATGAGTTTAAAAGCTTAAAGAGTTATTTCAATTACAGCCTGGACTGTTGATAGAGCTAAAGAGTGCTAATTTGTGCATCTATGCTCTCATACACTCAATACCATCCTGAGAGGATGTTTGAGTGTCTCTTGTGGGGGGTCCCTGAATAGTCCTTTGGACTAACCAAGGGTTTGTCTCTACATAAGTAAAAGGGTTGGTTTATATTTGAGAGCAATCCTTACCTTTCCCTGGATAGGGTTTTAGCTTGCTGAGAAGCAGGCAGGCTTGATATTTGAGATCAAGTGAAAAAAAGGGTCCCCTAACAATGGAGCTTTGGGATCCTCAGAGGAAAAGCAAAATATTCTTATTAGATGTGGAGTAATTCATATCAGCTAGACTACCAACACTACTCCAGTTGTGTGGACATTCAGTAAACATATTTAGCCAAGATAATCAGGTATAGCCTGATTCAATACACTATTTACCCACCTGCTTTTCAGAACAGCTTATTGGTGAAGAAATAGAGCCAGCAAGCAATGGTCTGGTCATGCACATCCAGGCCAGTACATCTGTTTAGTGGTCATCTTCTGTTGATTTCAGTAGGGTCACAATAGGAGCTATTGGGACTACTCCAAGTTTGTTATTTCAGATGAATTTCAAAAAATAACATCTTTTCATTTGTTTTATTTTGCCACCAAGTCACTGGTTTCATCCTGCCAAAAGCCACTGGTAATGAGGTGCAGGTTGGCAGCACATACTCATTAAATATGTAGTGGGGTCATCCTGACCTGGGCACCAGAACGTGGGTACTACGCATCTTGTTCATATGCCATTGCACTAATGGAGCATTTTGGAACTATTCCATTTCTGAGCTGAATCCAGATTTTAAAGGCATTCTCCAAAAGGTATCTGCTCATTTAATTCATTTGTGGTAATAGCCTCAAATGAGAGACATTCATTTCCTCTTAACGTAACGATATTGTGAAATTCTATTGTGAATAAGGCACTTGTAGGAAATCTTAATTATTTTTTAAAGCTTTACTTCCTTTCAGACAGACAGATTTAGAAGATATATTTGCCCTTGTACAAATGAGCCCTTACTGTAGCTCTAAACAGACTTTCCCAAGTGTTGTTATACCCAAAAATCACATAGCCTTTCTGGAAAAAAATGAAGAACAAAACCTCCACCCAGTTTCACGGATCCCACTGCTTTTTGGTAGTTGAAAAAATTGTTAGAATACACTATATTCACATAAATAATTTCTTTTTCTACAAATAATTGCATTTTTTTCCCTACAACAATAACAGATGTAACTTGACATGTTTGATAATGCCTAGCACCACTCAAGTGACAATGGAACTTGACAGCAACTGGGAACCATAATAATTTCATGACTCTGTTCTCTTGTCCTATAGCCCAGCAAATCACTGTGGGCTGTACAATACAACTACTGCTTGTCATGTGTCTTCTCCCATTGTCTGTGCAAATGTCCAGTTATAGGTATTCGCTTTCTCAAGGGCTAGCTATGCTAACATTTTACTTTGCTAGTGGATTGGGCTTAGAAGTTCACATGCAGCCAGGTCAGAAAAAAGAGGTAATTGCTAGTATTTCCCTCGTACTAGCAATTCTTGGCGACACTTACATGTGCTTTAACACTTGTACGCCAAATGGTGGGGAAGACCCAGTACAAGGGCAACCTGTCTTGACTTATATGGTAGGTAGGGACTTCTGTCTCGTGATTGTGGGGATGCTGACATACTGCTGCACCTTCATGCTGTTCTTTATATTGCCTGGTTTCAAGGGAAAAATGCTCCTGATCTTCCAGTTTTATCTAGAATTATCTTTGCAGAGGCAGCCAAATGCCTTTTGGTGAGATGGCCTTCATTTTGCAACAGTATTGTAACCAACTCAAATAACATATGTTTTTGCTAATTTGTTAAGCTACTGTGGGTCATCAGAAGATGCATTTTGCAGTTAGGATGTTTGTAGTTGGGGTGGCGTGATCACATCAATGGACTTTTCTATATCATGCTGCTCCTTAGCAATCCCAGTAGCAGTTGCTGCAGTGCAGCACTTCAATTAGAGCCACTTCTGGCAATGAAACCTAAAATGAGCTATGGGGTTGGCTTCTCTGCTGCTGCCTGTTTGTTCCTTCTCTTCAGGGAAAGGTGGGATAGTACTTGTCCCACTCCCTGTGATGTTCAGGAGTTGCTGATGTAGAGTCTTATCCAGGTCTCTAGAGTCTTGGAAGCTGCTAATGGACAGTAGGTGATTTTCCTCCTATCACAAACTCCATTTCTTACATCGAAGGGCCATTATCTTGTCTTGGGCCCTCCCAGAGCAGGTTCATGGCCAGACTGAAAGGAGAACTGCTGGGACAGCTCCAGCCGGCATTGTGTGGCATTGCTGCTTCACAGTGCTAGGGACAACAAAGAGGGGACTAGAGAATTCCCTAAATCATTCTTGGGGTAAGAAGACCATGAAGGGAGAACACTGTTGTTTTACAGGCACTATTTTGGCATGTGAATGCAATAGACACTTGGCTCTCAGTCCATGGCATCCAGTCTGCGTTCTGTTAAAGCTTTGCCCACCAGCACTGATCTTTATGTGTAGGTAAGTTTAATATTTACATTGCGATTCAAGACAGACATTTCTGCTACTCACATTTAGACTCGAACAGGAAGGAAAGGCAAGTTAGTTCCTGGCTTTAGACTCATGAGCAAATCTTATCTGCAACTATGCATATGCAAAGATACTGCCTTTCTGAAAGCAAAGAGAGGTCTTCCTCATTCATGCTCTGTAGCATGCATTAGCTGCTCTCTCCAGAGACCAAGAGTAAGTGCTACATCTATGTAAGTACTGTTCCCAGTGGAAAAGTGTTTTTTCTTCATCTTATCCAGCTCTCTACCATTTGCCATTAGAACGAAGACATTTTCAGTTTCGCACAGTGGATCACCACTCCCATGCAAAACGCAGGGACAGGCTAGCAGGAGCTAGGGCAGCTCAGGATTGTGTCTCTTTTTGTCTTTCTGTCTGTTTGGAGACCCTGTTATTAAGCTCTTGCTGCCAGAGGGTTCGCTGCATTTGTTTGATAGATGTAAGTACACCTAGCAAAGGAAAAGGTGAGGGAGAGGGGTTGGGTAGGAGACAGAGCATTTTCAGCTCGGATTTCAGTGGTACAAAGGTACAGACATGTGTTTATAATCCAGAGGATATTTTTATTTTAAAAGTGCTTGAAAGATTAATGGCAGCCTGGAAAAATCAATACTAACTCATCACAGGCAAAATCTTCTGGAACACAAAATCCACTGGGGGGGAAAAAGCAAAATTATGGCAGTCTGCAGCAGGGCTAATGAGCCTGTGATTAAAATTGAGGACTAGCTGTGTCACTCTGCACCTCTCCTACAGACTTCCTGGGAAAACTGGCCCATCAGAGTCCTAGATCTTGAAAATAATGCAGACATCATTAAAAACAAAAATTAAGCAGCTTAGACTTCTAAATACAATTTGAGAACCATGGTCTTTAATCTCTCCCTGTCTCAGTTTCCCCTCTCTAAAATTGTGAAGTTTCCTTTCTCTCCTGTTGAATCTCTTTGTCTTCTTCAGACAGTCACCTGGTGAAAGGCAGAGAGCTTTTGCTGTTTGAATACACAGTGCTTTGCCCAGGAGACTCTTCATCTTGCCAAGTACCTCAAACTGCTGCTCTTAACAGAAATAACTAGTGAAGAAGTTTGGGCTGAAATATGCTTGAGAAGCAAAAATCAGGTAAAGCAAGAAACAGATTTCCAAGAGGGAACTTTGTCAAATGCGTCCCTTAAATCTCACCGGGAAAAGCACACTGCAAAGGATAGCCTTGAACTGGTGGGAGATGAAGTCATCTTACAACATATTTTGAACAGCAGTCGTTAGGTGTTCAGGGTGTTAGTAAGTTATATGAACTGGTGAGATGATCTTTCTTCCAAGAAGCCACCTGAAAAGAAATAGCAATTTAAAACCACCGGATACCCTCATAATTTCTGTGAATGCAAAATGAAGACAGAAACAAGGTTGTGAAGCATTTCTGGCACAGTACCTTTGCAAGGTCTTATTCGGAAGGAGAGAATGAAATTGTGCGCATGTTGAAAGCTATTCTAATAATATTTATCAGAAGAAAAAGCCTCACAGAGGCAGCTGTCAAGGCTGAATCAGAATATGTCAACATCCTACTGCCTGTGATCTACATCAGATCTAAAAGATTTGGCAAGAAATCTGGATCAGAGCAATTACCTATCTGGCTATTTGTTAAGGGTTGTCTCAAACACAGCACTCAGAGAAATTGAACCGTCAGAAGCTAATACCGGAATAATAAGAGGACATTTCATCTCCATTGGACACCAGAGATGAATAGCAGGTTAAGTTTCAATGGAAAAAAAATGAATTGAATATGTATTTGGCTTTAGTTTTTGTTAAAGGACTATAACATGAATAATGAATATTTTAAGGAGAGAAGACTGGGCCTTCAATTTCTTTCAATAATGTTAGTGTTGTATATACTGGTTTGAATAAAATACATTTCACGAAACACCTACACACAGCTCTGCAATGCATTATGGATGGCTCCTCTTGAGAAATCTTACATTGCTTTCAATTTTGACACAGTGATATAGTAATAATAGAAAACTCAGGCATAATATTCAGACTGCATCTTTTTTTTCCCCCTTTATTATTTTGTGCCACAGTGGGTGAGCACAGATGTTCTTTCCTGATGCTTCCTTAGGCAGCTCACACAGCGCTGTGGTACTCGCAGGAGGAGGTATCTGATGCACTGGAAGGTTGTGTCCCGCATCGTATGGACTGAGCATTGAGGATGGAGCAGAGTTTTTCACCAAAAGGCTCCCAAATGAACTGAGTTTCTGCACAGAAAGAGGCTGCCGAGGCTGGAGGAGCTGCCACCAAAACACAGACGCATGCCCTGCTTGATTAGAAGTCAACTCATGCAGCCCAAGAGATGTCCCTTGGGAGTGATGGAGAAAACCTGAGTGCTTGGACATCAACTGAAGGAGTTCTCCACAGGTGTGGGAGAGTAGCAGGCAAAAGCAGCAAGAAGGCAGGGGGAAAGCCGACAGCAGCAGGGAGAAAGTCGACAAAGAGCCAAACAGTGTCTGAAGGAGTTTTCCCATGCTGTGTTAAAGGAACCAGTTACTGATGGTGCAATATGGTCTGGAAATAACATGAGGCAGGAAAACTCTTGCTTGTTTTCTTGTGTGAGCAAAGGCCAGCATGAAACTCCGTGGTGTCTTTACCCTATAACCTGGCCTGCCCACTGCTGCCAGCCTCATGAAACCTTTCACAGAGACCCAGACTGCAGGAAGAAGCCGGTTACCTGGCCAGATGGGGTGGTGAGGCTCACGGTGAGGCTGGAGGCAGGTCATCTTTGCCTGTGCCCCTTGCATGGCCTGCTGCATCCTGCCAAAAGGCTGCAAAAGCAAAATGAAGTCAGGGTAATAGTGAGGTGCTGGGAGCTGAGAGGCCAAGACAGCCGGCAAACAGGCATCACTGGAGTTTAGTGGCTGGTTATTACCCAGTAAAAGGCCTAGAGGGCCTGGGCCGAGGGCAATGTGTAAAGGCAATATTTCCTGCCTAGTTGCCACCATGAATTTTGCATTGAGATTAACTCCCAGGTAAACAACTGCTCGGATCAGGGCTGCTCTGTGTGCAGGACCACGGGGAAGCTGTGATGTGTGGACACAGCCATGAACCGACTGTTGTTCACCTGCCAGGTCTGCTTGGCCAAAAGGACCCACAGACCCTCTCCTTTTCCAGGTGACTTTGCCTTTAGCCCTCTCCCCATGTACCCTTCTTGAGAAATCTTCTGGATTTATTTCCCATCAGAGTGTGTGTCAGGGCTCTTATCTGCTGTGTGGGTGGGCTCTTGTATTAACAGCAGGGCAGATGCATTTGGCTTCCTGCTATGCATGCACAGCCTAATTTCTAGGCAACCTAATTATGAGGGAAATTGTGAAATGCTGTGGTAAACAATCAGGCTTTTGAACTAAAAAGGAATCTATTATTGATGAACAAATGGTAAATCAGGCAGTGCCTTGCCCGGTTAGATTCAAACCGTGGGGTTGAGCAAAGACAGCAAGAGGGCAGTGAGACATAAGGATAAGGTGTTATAAAGATGATAAAGACAGCGCTGAGTACCATCCAGGGCCAGGGATCACCATGCCCCACCAGCACCTGAGTTGACCTTTTGCTGATGTTCCTGGGGCTGCAGTGACTGCAGGTGCTGATACTGAAAAAGCCCAGCAACACACGCTTGCTGCTCGATATGGGGCTCTGAAATTTCAGAGATGAAACCTCTAGCTTCCCCCAGTTTTTGAGACACTGTTTTTCAGAGTCTTTTCCAAGGCTCAAGAGGTCCTTGGTTAATCTCCAAGCATACAGTGGATCATAAGCATTCCAAAGTGAAAAGGCCACATATACTGTCTGGCAGATAAAAATAGCAAAACTAGCCAACAAACCAACTCTGCTTTGGAAATGCTGGACAGAGAGCAAAAAACATCATGATAATGGACCCTACAAACCACACCACAGAAATCAGGAACAAAATGTACCCACAGACCCACATCCAAAGGTAAAGCATGACATGCCCCAGAACAATTTGCAATCACAACATTATGTTCCTTCCCATTACTGTCAGCCATGTCTGAGCCACCCACTAGGTAAAATTATAGGGTTAAGATCAGAAGTGTGTATCAGCTGATTAGCTGAGAGCTCCCCGAGAGCTGTGCTACAGAGTAGGAAAGCATGCATTTCAATGGGCACAAAGCAGAAAGCACATCAGCCCTTTGGGTCAGACCTGCACACATATACACACAGACACTCTTGCACACATACATGCAGAGCGTTGAAAGCACAATATCGTTGAAAGAATTAGGCAGGAAACCACTCCTACTGATGACAGTGGGGAAATGCCTAGGAAAGATGGGAAGATGAAGGTGCTTTGAAATGTAAGATTTGCCTCTGATTTGCCTTTGCCATGTGCAGAACATCAGACTGTAAAGCTTGAAGAGCTGGTTTGGGACCTCTAGATGTCTCCAGGGGACTCAGCCCTGCTCCTCTTTGAATTTCATCTTTACTTACTTGTTTGTTCACCTGTGCCATTCATTTTGCATTTCTGCTGCCTCTCCAGCAGTCTTCACTTCTGCTGTCTACCATGTGTGTAACTGTGAACAAAAGGGAAAGCAAGAGTAAAAAGAGAGAGGAAGAGAAAGGAGGTAGGAGGAACTTCGAAGTTGCTGTCTGCCAGTATTCATGGCAACAGGAACGCTGTGGGGAAGGAGGACCCCAGCAAGCCCTTTTTTTTCCTAGGACCTGCAGGAGACCTAGTGTATTGCGAAGCTGTAGGAAAGTCCTGGGAGAGGGTCCTCGCCCAGGGTCTTTCTTACAAATGCCTCTTGAAAGTAGGACTCAGGAAAAAGAGAAGCTGATGAGTAAGAGGGGGAAAAAAAGAGTAAGGGAAGGAGAAAAGGAGCAACATGCACGAAGGAGGAAGGTAAGAGACAGAAAACTAAGACAAAGGGGTTTACAAAGTGCTTCTGAATAAACAAAACCAGGGCGGGGACAGTGAAGAGCAGGGCTGAGACACACAGCTAAATCAGTGCTTGTGTCCAAGAGCAAGGAGCCTCAGTGAGAGGCAGAGTTGTAGGCTTGTGCACAAAGATGCTCAGTCATTACAAGCCCAGACTCAAGCCTTACAAAATCATCCAAGCAGAAAGTGAAAACCTGCCCAGTCTCAATACTCGTCAACTCAGCTCCCACACTGTTAGAGTTCACCCTGGAAGAGGACCTACCTGTCTTGTGTTATTAGCAATATGTGGGAGAGACATCTTCACGGTGGTATTGGATAATGCTAGGGCAAGTGCAATTTTCACTTTATCAGGAGCAGGAGGATGGGGCGGTAGCCTTTGTTCAGCCTGTCACTTTTGGTGCCCCTGCTCCAAGCCCTTTCCAACACTAACCCAGCTGAGCTGGGAGCAGAAGGTGTACCCTAGGTAGTGGAAGCAGAATTAGTGCTCTAGGGCAGAACAGTTTAATAAAGTAAAATAGAGCTCCTTTAAATCCTCGCCATATGTAGGACAGAATAAGTTCAAATAAAACTTTCCCCTCTCACAGTTCAGTATTATTTGTGAAAAATGATCTGTGGGGAAAAAATATAATTTCCCAGTCAGCTTTCTTGCTGAATGTCTCTGCCTGGTAGGCAGCTGTCTGTGAACTTTTGCTAATATCACCAGATCTAAAATTATAGTTGTGGGATAGTTTTTGTTGCCTGCCTGCCATTCAAGGAATTGTCCAACTAGATCTTCGCAGTGGTTCATCCTGTCTAATGTCCTGTCTCAATGGTCATCACAACAAGATGCTTTGGAGGGCTGGCTCTGGTCTCTATTTCTTTATTCCTTTCTACCCAGCTCTTCCCTTCTTTTCTCTCTTGTGTCTTTCACTGTCTTACACCTCTCTCATTTGCCATGTTCCTCCTTCTTTTCTGTCTCTTCTCTACCTCCTTTGCTAAACCATTCTGTCTCTTCTATCTCACAGCCGCCCTTGATATCAATAACCGTATCCATTTCTGCACCAATACTATGGGAAGCTCCGTAGGATTCGAGGGGGAAACAGAGCCCCTTCTCCAACCTTCACATGGAGCACAGGTTCCTGGTAACAGAATCGTGCAGGGACCAATCAAAAATGGGAAATGAGTTTTATTTCAGGTCTGCACAAGGACATTTAGAGCTAGACCTGCTCGGCATAATTGTTTGAAGTCCCCATAGAAAGCCCAAGGACTGAGTAGGCCATGGAGGTTTTCAGAGCAATATGACTCATTATGATGATATATGCCTTAGTTGCAGAGTAACAAATGTAATCCTTGAGATATCTTACCTTGCACCAAGGCAATAATAGACCTGTAGCTGTAAGAGATTTTTTTTTTTAAAGAACAGAGACTAAATACACAGACAGTCTTTCAGTTTGTTGTTTTCCAGATACTACTGAAGCTTAATGAATAAATAAGTACAAAATTAAAGGCTCATTACCCACCCCAAAAAGTCTCTGTCATTTGTTAAACCTTTCAGAGGAAGCCAGGAATAGGGAGAAGTGCCCATTAGAAGGATAAACATATCACAGATCTGAATGTCAAATCAAATTGAGCAAAAATTAATTAACTCGGTGAGCATTAGAAGGGAGAGTCTGGTGTCAGCAGAGACTGTGTTTACCTGTTTGTACTTTCTCAGCTAGCTCGAAAGGCACTAGAAGCTGTGCAGGAATTGATGTGTGCCAGGTGCAATCCTCACAGCTCACTTTCATGGAAGAAACCTGTTCCTCATTTCGGAAACCACTTTTCTTCTGTCTTGAAGAAATTGTCTGTAAATGGGCTTCTCTCTGGTGCCAGATGCTCTGAGAACTGAGCCTCCTTTCAAGCTGGGGACTTATTAACCCAAAGGTGTCCCTGAAATTGCTGTCCAAATCATTTGAGGGAGTTTTGGATCAGGCCCCCAGTGCCAGCTGGTTTATGGCTATAGCTCAGCTTACAAATGATGCCCTGAAACTGAACTATCTGTAGCTGAGAGTTAATCCCCTTAAAATCAATAATTCCTGATCCCTGAAGCTGTTGTTTCGGTGATAGATGGCTGGCAAGTGAGAGCCAACTTTCTGAAATCGTCCCTTTTTCTTCCCTCTCTGATACAAGCTTTTTTCCTATTATTATACCAGCTGATAAAACAACTGTAATCAACTCTTTTCTGCTCCATAAAATAGTTACTGCTAATTACTAATTATTGGGAATAAGCTTCCGTATCTGGAAGCATTATAGTGGTTGGGAGTGAACAGTAATCATTGCTTTCGGAAGAGCCACTATTCACTTGCAAGGGGTTACATATGGCACACCGAAGAGTTTTTAACTGACATAAGCCAAAAAACTGTTTCAAAAGGAGGCTGATGATTTGTCAGATATTAGCACACATACACATTTTTACATATGTTTGCATATGCGACTATTCATTGCAAATTGAAATTCAAGCCATTGCACCCACTAGATGCTTACTGGCCATTTGCATACAAAAACACTTGATTTGTGTAGACAATCACAGTAATTGCATGGGCAAAGAGTTTCTGCCTTGTGCTTTCCTCATGCAAAAGTTGTTTCTGGGCAGAATACAAACTTGCTGGAAAGTTATGCCCATGTGCCGGGAATGAGAAGTTTCCAGTCTTCCTTCACTAGGATGTCACTGTTTCTGGGGAGAGGAATTAATGAAGATCAAACAAAAGTGACCCAACTACAGAACAATCTTGTCTTCATGACCAGGAAAACTGACTCTATAATCTTTGTATAAAAACTACTATCAGCTGCAGAGGGGAAAATCAGCCAAATGCGTAATGACCTATCAGAAATTCCTGTTAAAGCAGTGAAGAGTATATTTGTGCATCAGTCCCAAGGCGCGAGTGCAGCACAAGCTAGCATCTTCTGGGCAGTACAAGTAGCAGCAGTGGTGAGGGTGCCACAGCAGGTCTGCAGGACTCCAAGCACTCATATCCCACCCTTTCTATCCCAGGTTGTCCTCAGGAATAGTGGAAACTGGGAAAGGTCAGGTAAGACCTGACCAAAACATTCATCTAAACTTTTATTGGACAGAGATCAAACTTCACTGTGAGTTCAAAACAAGGACTTCTTTTGTGCTCCTTCACCTCCCTTTCATTGATATTTCCTTAGGCAGCCAAATATCCGGAAGTTCTAGAACTCACTTAGGATATCAAATTTAGTTCTGTAGTCCCAAGAAATATCTCCTCAGCTGGAATTGCCAAGGGCTTACCCAGATCAAGTGAAACCCGTGACTGAAGATTTGCTTCTATTAGCAGTAGAGACCCACACAGTGAGTATGCTTTGCCCGTATCTGCATCAGAACTTGTTTATGGGGTGTTACAGTGGCTGGATGCTTTTCCAAACTTAATTCAGAGGTGATATCTTCTATATGAAAGAATTAAAAACCTAAATGATCCTTGCCAGATGTTTTAATCAGACATAGGAGTGCACAGAGGAAGAAAATTAAGTCCTTGCTGCTTCTGGATGCTGACATAAACCTGCAAGCGCCGTCTTTGACTTCACCACAATTCCTTAGGCAGTGCTTGGAAACCAAGAGACGTGCACAGTGTTTGAGTTGCATAGCCAGCTGGTTGCCTGTCCCCTTCCGTAGTCTCAACTGTGGCCTCTGCAGCAATCACTGTCCTCATGATGCAACCCATAGGGGAACTTTTTCCTCCTTCACAAGAGGAAAAATATTTTCTTCAAAACCTTTGTTGCTTATCCAAAACAGACTGTTGCCAAATTGCTTCAGACTGTTGCCCCCCTTCACTTCTATAAATGATGCTCTGGTGGTTCCTTAAGTTCATTTCCCTCTTAGCCATTCCTATGTCCACACTCAGGTCTTCATCCTTTCCTTCTCTGGCCAGCCTTTCCCTCCACTCTTCATATAAACCCCACTGAAAGCAAGCCCTTTTTTTTTCCATACCTGTATTAAGTAGTATGTAACACCATTTCTCTTTATTTTTCATTATTTTGCAAATACATTAAATAAAACACCATCTTAAACAAGTCTGAACAATAGCCTAAAAGTACTCTGAGTGTAGGCTGGGTGTTTTTTCTCTCTTCATTGCATCTATAAAATAATAAGCGATACTAACTAAGGTGCAAGTAACCCACTTCAAAAATGTACTCTACTTTATGGACTTACAGCCCCATTAATTCTACTACATAATTCCCCCGAAGGAGAAACAGAAAATGTTCATTACAAGTAGAACAGAGGAAAATCCACCGCTTTTGATTTGCAGGAACTAACACAAACTATAGATATGTCTTAGCTACAGGAATTGAGATATGGAAGAGGGCTTCATCAGTGGTAAAGGGCATTTACTCCCATTTAACCATGTATTACATGGAAAAAATAAACCTGTAGCTCCTTTGTTGTGATTTGCCGTGAATAGCAATGGATGTAAAGAAGTACAAAGTTAGGTTTGACTCAAACTCCCTCTTTATGCAAAGGTTTTTTATCAATAATTGGATTAATTTATCAAAGTAGAAATTTTGTAGAAAAATCAATATTAATGTGGTTTTTTTATTTTTAATTTGGCAAACGTTTTTGCTGCAGAAGTAGAAAAATATTAAAAAAAGGTTTGGTTTTTTAAAAGTGCTCATTTTTTCTTGGACGCCTAAAAATAAAACTGGCATAGATTTTACAAAGTTTAAAAAAGGCTTAAATAATAAAGCAATGAAAAACATGCTACATTTTTTAAGTTTAATGAAGTGCTCATGGTTAATCCAGAATATTTGCAATTCAGGATTTGTTTTCTCTTTTTCCACTAAAAAAATGGTTAGTTTCATTAACCCTTTCTCTCCTCATCCCTGCCAAAAGAAATCCCCAAAACCTCAAACCATATTCTACTTCAATTTGACCTGAAATATATATTTTTCCATACTATTTTTTTTTTTACTTTGCCTCTGGACGCTCTCTTATCCTGCCTCTAGACCAGCTCATGTCAAAGCCTATGGCTTACGAAGATTTTCTTTGGAAAGTGGAGATGAACCCTACGTTACTTGAAGAGTGGGCCCAGGATGAGCAGGGGCTTGGGTCCAGTTTCCAGATACCAGTTTCCATCCAGAGATGAAACCCTATCTAGAGTCATTCACATCTTAAGTTTGACTCAGCTAAAACTTCAGCTGGAAACTTAATGAAAAACAAAACCTCCCTACAGCTGTAAACACAAGTCAGTCATCGATCTGTGTTGTCTTTATTATTTTCTATTTGTTCCAGCCTGAGAGAGCCTGTGTAACTTGTGGAGTTGAGTCCAATAAGCAGAGATAGTCCTCGAAGTTGTTCCTGTGGGGCACTATGACCTCAGCCAGTATTTAATTTCCTTGTGACTGTCAACTGAGAGAAGTGTCGGCAGACAAAAGCTCCCTTTAGTATGGGATGGCTAAAAGATTTCTGTGGTCTGTGAAAACACCTCAAATAAGTGAGGAAATGTGCCCCAAGCTGATTACTGTTCCCAAGTACTACAGGTGACGGCTGAGGAGATCTCAGCTGGCAAATCCAATCCGACCAGCTATCTTTCTGTACTGCCCTTCATGCCAGCTGTCTTAGGCAAGTTCAAATGATGAGGTAGAGCCCAAATCCAGAAAAATCTATTTGAAATCCTTTTCTTTAAAACTTTTAACAAGTTCAGCCTCACAAACTGCCAAAGGGTTATTAATCAAAACTCTTAGGAGTGCTACTTCTGAGCTCCTGAGCATTGTACAGATGTAGAAGAATCACCGACTAGACAGTATTTATAACTGATCCTGAGGCTCATAAATCAGAACACAATAAATCCTGAGTTAAGAAGGACCACAAAAATGTCCAGGAGCTAAGCACCCAAATAATCATTATAATAATTAATACTGATCTTGTATAAAATGCTCTTTTTCACTAGTAGATTTCAAAGTGTTTGACAAAGTATGTCATTCAGACGTGGTCAGCATATTTTCATCTAAACTGTTTTCCATTGGGAAATGGTGTCTCAATAAACCTGAGATATCCCATTATGTGTTGTCCCTTCTTTCAGTACTGCTAACGCATGGTGAAATGCCATACAAAAATAGAATGATTTAAAAACATCTTTGTTTTTCATCTGAGCCATAAACTGTGTTTGAAATGAAATTTCCAGAAATAGCGCTTGGAGGTGGGGACAGGGAGGAATTTATAGTTTACAACAGATCTTGCAAATAGCTGAGTGTTTTTCCAAACCAGAAGAAAATACTTCTTAAACTATTTGCCACAAAATTATCAGTCAACCATTTCAGCATCTCTTAGTAAAATAGGGGCAGATCAGGAACAAAGTCAATGCCTTGCATGTCCTTGACCTCCAAGGCACCTTGAATCATCCGAGTTCACTGTGCACTCAAACTGATGCCCTCACTGCACATTTGCGTCTGAAGGTACCTGGTAGAGGGGGTGTCCTTTGACAAGTGTCCCTTGCATGCTCCCAATTATATTTTGCAAAAGCTAAAGAGGTATCGGTGCCTGTTAATGAAATCAAAGACTCTTAAAAGCCCTTTGTGCCCTAGGGTTATGCTTTATAATTCACAGAGATTTTGCTACACATTCAATCTTGCCTTGCAGAAACCAGTTCTTTGCTAAATGCTGCTGCATATGCAGTGCACAGATAGCTTTTATTTATTTCTTAAAAGTCAGTAGTTAATCAGTTAGAGCAACCAGTTGCAAAATACTTTGAGCCAACTGGATTAAAGTGATTATGGGATTATTAAATGGATTAAGTTCTATCGATAACTGGTTGTCAGCCAGAAGAGCTAAAGTCCTAATCAGCTAGAGAAAAAAGACCATGCCAGCCACTTACATTTGTGGTTCACCTTGAACTTATCTGTAACTCCTGTTTGTTTCAGTCATGTTTCCATAGCAACCAGGGTAATTGACATTAATTACCATATTTTGTCTGTGGTTATTTTGTGCTAATTTCATTTTTTAATTGCTTTGAATTATAAATATATATATTTGAAATATAATGTGAAACAGTTTTTCACTCTGTTTTTCATAAGGTTTTGAGATGCATTCCCCCTTCCCCCCCAATCTACACATTCCTCCTTTCTGAAATAGTTAACATATGCCATAAAACTACTGCATGGCATAGCTGCTGTCAGGCTGGAGAAAAAAAATTGAATTTAACTCTAACTGCAAATATTGGATTTTTGCATAAGCATGAAAACTTCAAAGCTCCTCTAACAACAATGAATGGGGCTGTGTTAAACTCATTGGAAAAAAAAAAAAAGATCCTGTAATTCTCTGTGTCACTGAAAATCTTACCAGGGCATTACAGTCATGCAAGTTGCAGGTTCAAAATGTAGTTAAAACTCTTTGTTCTGAAATATCAAATAAGACTGTATTATTCTAAGGTGTCTTGGAAAGAGACTTTCTACTGTGTGTATATGTGCATCAGGCAAAAAGCTTTTGTCTTAGGCTAGCAATAGTACATGACAGAAATATGTAGAGAAATGTATCCGTTCACCAAAAGCACTGGAAGGCCATTACATTTGCAAAACAAAACGAAAGCAAACAAAAATCCTAATAATAAATTTTGGAAAACATCTGAAGGCATTGCCCATTTATTTCTGATGCTCGAGCTAAGATGTATTGAGGTTCATGCAAATGATGATACTCTCATTTAAAAACCAAAAATGTTTGTCCTGCAAAGCTATATTCCAGGCTGAGGCATGAGTATGGCCATCTTCACTGTTAAGGAGATGGGATTTTTCACCTTTGGATGTGGCTGAAGCACCATGAAGTTCTGCAGTGTAACTGTGAGGTGAAAGGTGCGATCTCAGCAACGACTTCTTTTCTGAGGTTCCCTTCCTTTAGCTGGCCTCATGCTTTGTCTTCCTCACATATGACAGCTATCCCCAAGCCTAAAAAACCCCATCTATTTTAGCTGTGAAAACTAGGTTTATGCAACTGGAGCCCCCATGGAGATGACAGGAGATCTCACAAGAAACATTGGGTCAGCAACAATCCTTACATGGAGGACAAATGTTCTAGCCTTTCCTTTGCTTATCGCTTCTGATGAAATGTCTCTGCAAGACTAAGTTTATATAGCCCCCTTCTCTTGTAGTAACAGATTATAAACCTTTAGTCTCAGCAAGGAAGGCAGGTAGAGAAGGCAGGGAGGAAAAACTGTGCAGGGAGGGGATGAGCTTCATAAGGGAAACCAAGAGGTGAGGATTTCCTAGAAAAGCAAGATTTAAGCTAGTATATTTAGTGTGTCCTCAGTGAGCTTTCAGGGTATTCAGATGAGGTGTATTCAGTTTTGCTACTCATTTCAAATATTTTTAAGAAGCAACAATTTTCTGTGGGTGAGTTCGTGAAGCCATTCACAAGAAAACTGAAACCCTAGAAGATACTGAAAGATGGGGAGGTTTTGGAGCCCAGGCCTTCTATTGCTATAGTTTCAGAGAGAGCGTTAGATTTGCTTGTAAGTCTTCACAAGTATTTTCAGAGCCTGAGTTATATGGTTACCCATATAACTATATGGATCTGTGGGTCTTCCTGAAATGGTGCCTCTGAATCACAAAAAACACAGCTCTGGAAGGAGGGAGAGGAAGGCAGATGACACGAGGTCTAACTGAGCCTGTTTTCAAACACTGGCTTGGAGTCATTTCCTTACCTTCAGCCTTGCTTGCAACCTCCTCTTTGCTGTTTGATTGCCATGCTCGGAGATGACCTTCGTGACACTCCGTGCGGAGGAGGCAACAAACCCTTAAATTGCACTGCAGCATGGTCTCTTCAAAGGAACACCATCCCTGGCTGTAAAACCAGAGAGCAGAAATGAGGGGAGCAGACCTGGCTGACGGGTACCAGGAGAGACAAATGCAACATGGGATAATGTAATGTACTGCACAGAACTTCTGAACATCTTCCCTTAATGAACAAATATGACTATTAAAAATAAAAAATCATTTCATAATAACAATTCAGCACCGCAGTCAAATTCTGCAGTGTCTGAGTGATGGTTTATTAACTCAGACATTGCTGTGTAGAGCACACTTGCAGTCTTTGGCCTTACACTTAATAACTCACTAAGCATGAATGCGTTCAGTAATTCATTCCTTGTCTTGTGTGTCTGCTCAAAAACCTCATCGGGTTGAAATTTACGGCTTGTTCTTGCAAGACTGCGAGCACCTCCTGCAGGTCTGTGACAGCCCTATGCTCCTACTAACCTGGGCCAAGTGCTGCAGACAGCTGAGCATCGCCAGGACCAGCGCCTCCCCCTTAACTGTGCCGAGATGGGGCGAGTCACATTTGTGTTAGGCTGTCGTAAGAATTTGGGTTCGACAGCACCCCAGACTTGCACTTTCATCCTCTGTGACTTTTAGGCTACCCTCTTCTTTCTGTGTCTGATATCACACAATTAGCTGTTTGGATGATGGGGAGGTGGGAGAACAAGCAGATTATGACATTACAAAGACAAGAAAGTACAACTTAAGCAGCTGAAGGAAATAGAGGATTCACATCAGAGGTAATTATTAAAAATTTGCTTTCTTAAGGTTTTTTTGATGGACTCCTGGACTCAGTGAGAGTAGCACTCCCCGAGCTGGGGGTTAGCAATGCTTCTTCTCTATTTTGAAGTCATGTTCTCCAGCAAAGTGAGGCCAGACTCAGTATTTCTAATGACTGTAAGGCAAAATCATGAAGTGAGGGAAACAAAAACTTTTAAAAAACCTCCCTCTGTGACTTAATGAATATGTAGTGTTACACAACCTAACAGCGCAATCGAGGGCATGACAGGAACAATAAACATGTGTTGTTCCATATACTGGGGTATATCTGAAGTCCTCCCCTCAGTGGGGAGAAAGTAGTCATGTACGGAGGAGGATCAGCTCAACGCCTCAGCACTTTCAGCTTTCTTTTACTGGTGAATCATATTGCCCATGAAAAGCTGGCTGAGATACAAGAAGAAACATAGCAGTAAACAGTCAACAGGTTCTGCCTACAGAAGCTGATGCATCACGCATCCAGTGTTGTCACTCCGCTCTGGGAGACCACAGCCCTGGCTATGAACAGATGTGGGCAGACGAGCAGCGACTCTTGGGGGGAAACTTGAGATCCTCCAGTATAAACATAAGGCAATTAACTTTGCCTGTGATTTTTTTGTGCTGTCCTCTTTACTCTTTTTAAAGGTGGGAACGCCAACTTGAGTGACAGACTATTCCTTCCTGCTCCGGATCCTATTGCTATTTCCTTGCAATAGTCTCTAAAATTGGCATTTTCAAAGAGACTGAGGAAGTGAGAGTCCCAAAAGGGACATAAACATCCACTCCCCTTGGGAAAGCTCAGACTACGCTGTCTATGAACATGAAAGCACGGAGCCTCACACACCTGCAAGGCAGAGATGTGCTAGATGGCCAGAAACACAGAGGGAGGGATGTGATTTATTCAAGGTCTTTCCCAAAGTCACATGCAGAGCTGGGAAATAGCACTTGCATCATCAACCTCCCTGTTAGGATTTCAGTCACTGAAATATCCTTCCTCTCCCTCACAAACACAGAGACTCTGATTCTTCACTCACCCAAGCTTGGTATAAATCAGGAGCAATACCACGCAAGTCCCCAGTGTTACTTCATGAGCGAGAGTAGAGTTGAGGAGCGTCTAATGCTTAGATTCATGAGGGAGTTCAGCAGGAGTCGGATGCCTAAATGCCTTTGTGAATTGAGGCTTGAGTGTCTTCATTCATTAATGAAGCAAAGGGGAAAAAAAAGTAGCTGTAATTAGAGCAAAAGGAATGCCAGAACGTAGCTGCATGAATAGTCTCTCATATTGAAAAAGATTGGCTTCAAGCTCACTGGTGCTCATTGACATGAAAGAGAGTTCTGTTCTCTCTTGCATGCAGCAGCATTCTGTAAATATGAGAACCATCATATTCAGTCCTGCAGCCATTTGGAGGGTAAACATTTCAAACTGGGAAGCATGAATGGAAAGCCAAGTGTCAGTCCCCATGGGAGAACACATGCAGTAGCAGTGTCCACTGCAGGGGTCACCCTCCCATGGCAGTGAACACGGAACTCCATCTGCCATGCGTGCCCAATCCCCAGCTTTTGAAGTCTAAACGTTAAGGACTTTCATTCAACCCACAAGATGATAATAACCTGCAAGGGAAGAGTCTGCATAAAGCTGAACAGCCAAGAAAAGAAAGTGACACCTTTGAGCAGTTTATGGGCAGAGGGAGAGGATACTTTGTTAAAAATGGCTCATGATGAGTTAACCACTTGGCCTGTTTAATGGTGAAAACTGTCACTGCTCCACTGGGGGCAAATGATGGGAGCGCAAAGGAACACCTGCAGCTCCCCACGTCTGTGGCTGGAGCCTGGCTTGCTTTCAAGCAAAAAAACTTCAAGAGACCATACATTATCCAAAGGTCTTTTGAACACGCGTTTCCTTGTCCATGATTCTAGTAATAGGCATCTCTTGGACTACCTGGGGAATTATCTCCAACATGATGCTTGTGGGCAACAGACCCTCTAGCCACCTGAAAGACAATCTCACTGGTTGTTGCTGAATCACATCCTACCAGGTCACATTTAACCAGTTTTCCCTGTTTGGAAAACCATAATGAAATACATTGTGGGCCGAACAATCTCTGTAACTGAAGCCACAGTATTGGTAGGCACCCTCTGTTTGCTCTGTAAGACCCGTGTTTGTGCACACACATCGGCATTGCTAAGCTGAAGTTTTCTGGTAATTATGGTGAGATGAGTCGAAAGAAATTAGGCACCCAAGGGGCCTCATCAGGCAAGAGCCTGAAGTAATGGATGTGGGAGCAGGATGATTTGCCCTCGACATAGAAGCCAGGAGCTTATTGTTATTTGAGCATATGGCAACAAAACTGTGAGATGGGCTGAGACAATGTTAAAATTATTTTTAATAGATACTTGTAATGTCTAGGATGTTTTGACACTGGCAGCCATGGGAAATTATTGTTACTGTGATCTTAGCGACATAACCTGATTAGGATTTAACCAATACAACAAAGATCCTGAAATATATGGCATAGCTTTATATGTAAATCAGACAGCTTCAGTTACAAAACAGTGCATTTCAGGAAGAATTCTTTGGAGCTATCCCCAGGACGGCACCTGCCCCGCCGGCTGGTAACCTCATTCTGCCAGTCGAGCCTGTGTGGATGTGAAAGGGCCACCCCTGACAGCAGGAGCGCGTCTTTGATGCTTGTTGGGACAGGGAATAGCTTTCCTTCAACCCTCTGATACAGTGGAAAAGCCAACCGAACTTTCAAAATCACAGCCCTTCTTTGCATATGAAACAGGAATAGCACTACACAATGGTAAAAGATGTATAGGAACAATTTCTCTAAATTTAGCTTAATTACTTAATTTGATCTTTGAAACTAATAATAACGAATGCTAATTTTGCTTCCTGTTATCTTCTGAATGGAACCTGTGAATTTCTGAGGGAATTTGAATCTGGCTGGTGAGATCTAAATTTAGCTCAAGTAACAAGTGTCAGTCCCTGTCTAATCCCACTTTAATCTGACAGCCAACCCTGGCATTTGTGCAAAAATTAGCACCTTCTGCTGTATTCGCCTTCTGCCCAAGTGTGTGGGATTGTTTGGGCACTCAAGGTTCTCCAGGTACAAGCATAATTTGTGGGTGAAATACATCATTTTATAAACGTTCACTGGGAAAGCATCTGTTTTATAAACTTGTCACCAGGAAACCTTCTACAATGTTTTAGTGCATAGTTTGAGAAATCAAAACAGTGTCTCTATAAGCCTCATTTTATTAGCTGGAATTTCTGTACTTTTTGCCATCATATACAAGGACAAATGACCTCATAGCCATAGAATACATCGTAGGTGGAGTACATACAGCAAAGCAGCTGGACACTTTAACTGCCTTTGGGGTGCACAGAGGGATGAGAGCCGGTTCTTGCTGCCTCCCACCAAGCCAGCGTTCCTCCAGAGGAAGCACCAGCAGTTTGCCCCATCGGGACAGCCCAGGGCCAGGGGCTCAGCACCGGCTGCGCCTGCACTTCTGTGCACGGACAGCTAGCGTGCCAAACTGCAAGCCTGCTCGCTGAGCTCACAGAGTCCAAGGCTGCAGGCAACAAAAGCTTCACTTTTTCTTTTAGTTTAAGTCCAGCCCGCTACGGAGTAAGAGGCTGATGAGGGTGACTAAGAGGGTGACAGACAAGCATGGATGCCTCAGACTTCCCCGAGCGATTGCATAGAAACATAAAGCAACCAGCCTTGCTCATAGACAAAAAGGTTAACTCTCCCCCACCAAAAATGTTCAAAAATATAATAGAGCATAAATACATACCTTCAAGTAGAGTGGGTTTTTTCCTCTTGCCTACACAGTAGATTATAGTTAATTAAACCTCTGCTCACATAAACAGAACAAGAAAGGATGTAAAAGTAATGAGCTGACAACACGGTCTGTATTATGTTGGGCTTCTAAGAGAATTTAATTTGGAGAAGAATTATGCACAGGCTGAAAGACAGTCCATTAAACTGAGCCAACTGTCTGGAAAGAGATAAAACAAAAAAAGAAGTGTTCTGCCTCCTGTGAAATAAATAGCATGCTGCACCTTCCTCTTACCTTGTGGGTGGCAGAGCTACACGTGCAAACGTAAGTGGCCAGGTGGCCTGCGAGCCCCCAACATGAGGACGAAGACATCCGGCACCTTCCTCCCAAAGGGAGGTGAGAACTGCAATGGCGATGATGAGAAAGTTTGCAAACACGACAGGATGAAAAATGCCTAAGTCTAGATAAATGTTGGTAATACTTACTCTGGTAAAGCCCTGCACGAGTATTAGATTCTGTGAATATCTTGCTGTGTGAAACACCAGGTGTCTGTGCTGAACAGTTTTGGTGCAAACTCACGTGTGGTCTGCAAAGGAGAGAGATGGTGGTGCTGTCTGTTATGATTAGCTGGGATAAACTTTTCCTTTTATTATTTTTTTAATCATAAAGATAGATAGTACATAGGAGGTAAACTGATGCAGTCCCTGTTGTACTTACAAACTAATGCAGCAGCATCCAAATCCAGGTCTCAGCCGGTCACCTCCAGGGGCTGCCCATGGCCTGGGGCAGGATGTGTTAGAGCCACTTCTGGGTTGCAGGAGCACAGGAGGGCAGCAGACAACCGCCCCTTTGGCCACCTTCTGTCCCACAAACTTCCCACAGGAATTGTGGGGACTCACCTGTTCACACAGGTTAACACAGAGTTATCACATACTGGATGCACATGTTCTTCTCTTTGTTGCTGCTGGCATCTCTCTCTTCCCATATCCTTCACAGGCTGTTACTGTTGTTTAAAAAAAAGTGTACAGAGGAACTCAGTAAAGCAACATGGCAAAACATACATGACAGTATTACCAAAAAAGCAAGCCAATTTGCTCAGAGGACTCATTTCCCTATTGTGTTCTCCTTGATGCAACTGATATGTATTCAGGATAATCAACTTTTAAATAAAATGCCTTTTTTTTTTTAAATAAAAAAAGGCTCTGTGGTTAAAGTGATTTGTGCCACCTATGGATCTCCCCCAAATTATTTAACCTTATGAGGTGAAAGGTTGTGTCACTTAATCTCTTCCCCACCCAGACCCTTCTTACCAGCTATAAAGAAATAACTCCTTCAAATGCTTCCTTTGGAATATTTTGCTTAAGCCTCAGGGGGATGATGCTGATGAAAGCTGAGAAATTAAGGGATTTTTTTTCTTCAATTTTGAGAAAATAGGGGGAAATAATTTTGAGTAGAATGAAACCATTTTTTTTTAATTCTCTAAGCAAATTAAAAAAACCCAACTACTATTTACTTCAGATTTAATAAAGCTTTACATACAACATCTTCTCCAGCCACTCTTAAGAGGAAGAGTTAAAATATTTATAAGTCTGACAGAACTTTAAAACAAACATTAATTAATGTAAGAAATAAAAATAAAACCACACTACAAACCAGGTTATTTTCATTTCAGTAGCCTTGAAGACACTCACCTTAAAGAGCTTTCTATCATTTACTCCAGTATTGGCTCTGAATAGGTTCATTGATTTCAGGGCAGGTACTTTAGGTGCACTGAAGTAAGTGAAAAAATTGAGTTGTTTTCTTTTGTCCCTATTGCTTTGTTCAGCACTTTTCCCCTTCCTGTGTTTTTGGAAAACTTCAGGAGGACTTACACGATGCACAGGCTGAAGCTGTGTATCAGCCCTTAAAAAGCAAGGAACAATCTGAAAAGAAAATGAGAGAGAACATTTCAATTTGACTTGCTATTGCCAGCTGGCCAGATGCCCAAAGAAAAGGATCAAGGGAGAGTGCAGCGTTGCATCATCCGGATTTGCACAAGGTTTGTGAATGGAGAAGTTCTATCTGTTCCCTCGCACATCCCTCTGCTTTTGTTTGCTGCCCGTTTGGGTGGGCAGTGATGATTGCTATTGCAGGAGCATTATCTCCCTTCTTCCAAAGGGATGAAATCTGGCGGAGTCCATTTGTTTTGTATATTGACAATAATCCTTTCGTTTCCGAGAACCACAAAGGCCCTTAAAATAAATACCAAACCCAAGCAAAATAAAACTGTCAACATTTAGACTGAGATTCTCAGCAAAGTTGAGCACTCACTCAGCAAAGCGTTTATAATACAGGCACAAAAGGCTGCTGAATGCGCTCCCCCCCCCGAGCTCTAATCAGCTGTTTGCACGCACAGCTGCACATTGGAGGCTCGGGGATGCGGTGCTACTACTGCACCCAGGCTCTGCCAGCAGCACTGGCTTTATCTAAATCTCTCAGTTTCTCAAATAAATAAACCCTAGTAATGTGCCTGGGTGTTTAGGACTGTGTCTTGTGGGTGAGCGGGTGTCTGACATGCAGCGGGTCATCAGGGGGTTGTGCTCTCCACCACACAGGCTCTAAGGAAGGATGCGGTGGCTGCAGCAGAGAAAAGGAGGTGATATTGCTGAGCATGGCTGTGTGAAGGACCAAGGCCTTGCTAAGGAACATAAACCATATCTCCAAGGGTTTTTCTCTTCTTCTGGGCACACTCTGCCACTCAGTCACAGGCCGCCCTGGAGATGCAGAGAATTCCGAGCAATGGGTGGCAGAAGAGGTGAGCTGCACTCATCTGCTTACCACCTCCAGAGCTGAAGGAGTAAAGTTGAGAGATGCAGATGACTTGCCTTGTGGGACTGAACTCTGGGGCACTCTTTTTAAGGCTCCAGAGGTTGCAAATAGACTAAGACAATTTCCAGTGAGATGTAGAGTAGCCATGAGTTTATTAGGCCACATCCATGACGATGTTTACACAACAGCTGGTACTTGCAGACTTTCTGGAAGCTGAGCTGGGACAAGGCTGATCAGCTCTTTGACATGACCTGGCAAATCTGTTCTACTTTATAAAATAAGTGGTACAGGAAGAAGCTGGCTTAGTTCCCCAGCCTTGGAAGCACTCATAGCCAGATCTCTTCTACCCATTTCATTTATCCACTCCTTAGCCACCTTCCCATTCATCTCAGAAGACCATTTCAATTAATCTTTTCCTGTGCTCTGTCTCCATTCAGGATGTATGGTAAGGACTTGACTCCTTCCAACATCCCTTTTTTACAGTCATACCTTAAAATAAGCTGAGGGTTTCTTTACAGCTGGGAATGCTGAATGAACAAAGTTATGGTGATGGCATGATGCTTGAATATAGCTTCAGCCCTTTAACTGCTGGAGAGGGAGCCCACACTGTTGCACACTTCTACCAAAGTTATCCTGAAAACAAACAAAATTCTCGTCTGTGGTTATTTTAACAAAATCAATGCTCAGAGCGATCTTGCAAAAATGATGCATCCTATGTTGCTGGTGCTAACTGGAAGCCAGTTGGAGATTCTTACCAATAAACACTGATTTGCAGTTGGCCTCTGAGCGTGATCTGAATCCTTCTGTGCATTTTGTTTCCACACAGTGTCTCCAGGCTGCCGCGGTTGCTTCCTAGACACTGGCACACTCGATACAGCACCGGCGCTATTGGACATCCTGTTAGATCCTTAGCTTGCCGGGCCATTGTCTTGTTGTTATTAGCGGGGGATTAGAAGTTTAAGGCCTCAGAGCTTAATGGCCTCAGCGGGTGGAGAGCATGGCACTAGCTGTGAAAATGACAAAAATCGATAGCTAATCCAGTGCAGTCAGTCAACCTTTTCAAAGCCTCATCCGTATTGATTTCCAAATGCTGCTCTTCCTGTCCCTTGACGTAATCAGTCTGTTTGCTCAGCAGACAGACTCACTCTCTTCCACTCTCCCCCCACTTTTTTGGGCTTTTTACACTTAGAAATGGATTACTTAGATCCCCCCAGCTTTTCATCTCTGTAGTTGCTGTCAGAGGAATGATTAAAGGGGAGTCAGACTGAGCAACCATCTCCTACAAATCAAGGAAGAGCTGACCTGCAGTGTGATGGATGTTTCAGGAAAGGAGCAGGCGGGCTTTGACGTGGGAGGAACGGAGGACATCTGGTCAGGTCAGATAGTTACAATCCAGGTAGTGTACACAGAAAAAAAAAATTACTTCCGTCTCCTTTCCCCATCACTTTGAAGATACATCAGAGTCACCATGCTGATAGAAAAGTCCCTATGACACTATGTGAATTTAGGGATTAGGATGCAAGTGCCTTGGAGCAAGTTTTCCTCTTCCAGAGAGGATAACAGACTTTCTCCTTCACTCATTCTGTTCTAGCTATTTGCAAGACAAATTTTAGGGGCATCTAGACACCTTTTAAAAACCACCAATATAAGGACCCCTGTTGCTAGAAGCAGCCCAGCGTAGCGGTGCTGAGCTGTGTCACCTCTGGGCAGAGTGCTGAGCTGAGATCCCTTCTGTTTGTGCAATTTTGCCAGTGCATGCATCCGCACCTCAGCATTGCCCATACTCAAAATACAGAGCTACGGAGAAAGCAGAAAGGCAGATGGGAACCTTTAGCCACAAGCTCAGAGCAGGCTCAGCTAGGGATGGTCCAGTCTTTTCAGCCTGATTGATGGCCATCCACTGCCATTAAATAAAGGTCAGTTCATAGGAAACGAGAGTGTGTTTGAAATAAAGATACCAATTAATGGGTGTGTTTGGTGATGCTTTGAACCACCTCTAAGAACTGAATTGACCAAAATAGTAATATTAGAATAAACATATTTTGCATTGGCAAATTAAAAAAAAATTGTGGTTGTTCTGCAGTTGCTGAGCCATGCGGGCATCCACATTACAGTCAGGGCATCTGCAGAGCTGGGCTCACTGTTGGGTGTATCTGCATTGTGATTGCGCTCCAAACCCACTGAAAAACACTGAAAAAAAATGGGTGAGGCTTTCTCTGCCCGTGGCACTGCCGTCTCAGTCCACTGCCCTGGCGAAGAGGAGGACAGTGCAAGCAGACAGGGTTGCGGCAGCCAACGGAGGCTGCGACTCAAAGCAAAGTCCCAGGTGCTAGCCTTGCTGGGAAGCAATCACTTGGCCCAAACTTGCAAACTGAGCATGGGAGGGGGACCAGAAAGGGGAAGTGGATTAGCTGGGACTTCTCAGCAGCTTCACCAGTGCCCACATCCCCAGCCCTGGAGTCAGACCAGGGCAACATTTTTGTTTGAGCTTGGTGGGTATTGTCCTTTCGAAGACTTGTTCATTCACCGCTCCAAGCTGACCTGGCACTGTTAGCATAGGGAGATAAGAAAGCATAATTTGCTGTAATGTTTTTCTCCCCAGGCTGCTTTGCTGTGCCTCAAACACAGCAGACAAATTCTGTCTGTCAAATCCAGTTATATTTTATTCCATCTCCTGTAGCTGGGATCAGAGGGCAGACATTTATCAGGCAAGCAACTGAATTACCAAATTGCATTCCTAAAACAACTGAACAAAAATGCCCCTCTGTGACTCTGTTCGGGGTGGGAGACCCAAACACCCAGTATTTTTCCTTGTAAATTATATTGAAACATCTGCTATTGTTAGAGCCACCAGAACGACTCCAGCAAAACAGCAGCTACGGAAGAGCAAGATATTCTCAGGAGAAGCCCACTTCTTAACAATGCTCTTAATGCTATTTCTTCTGTTAGAAATTGTGCCATCCACAAAAACACATCATTTCCTGGATCTACAGGTTCCAAGAGCAAAGCCACCTCTGTGCCTGTTGCTTCGTTTTGCCCCAGGCTAACAGGAAAGAATAGCTCCAGGCTCCTCAAAGGCAGTCCTTTATTATACCTGCAGATGGGACAATCTGGCAGCAGAGGCTACTGTTGGTCCCCTCCCTACGCAGTTACTGTTCATATAAGTTGTCTGAAGTCATCTGGTACAAAAAGTAGAGGAGAGGCTGAAGATCAGCTTTGCAGAGCCATACGGCAAGGTCTGCTGGCCAATATGCATTTGTTTTAATGAGAATTCAGTGAGCAAGTCCCATAACATCTTCAGCTGGCATGATCCAGCACACCAAAGAGAAGGAATTAGTCTGAAACAATGTCTGCTGTTAGAGCATAGTTGGCAAACTTCTGAGGAAGCATTTTCCCTCTAATGAGTTTCTCTCGG
Source organism: Theristicus caerulescens (assembly GCA_020745775.1). Lineage (NCBI taxonomy): Eukaryota > Metazoa > Chordata > Aves > Pelecaniformes > Threskiornithidae > Theristicus > Theristicus caerulescens. The sequence continues at coordinate 3,190,682 of CM036569.1, forward strand.
GGACCTTGCTGAGTTAGACCCTGTCCCAGGCAGCAGCCCACCGGTTGGCCTTGACATAACAGATAGACTTCAAGGAAGAAGTCCTTGAGGAGACCATGACCAGGAGACCATGCTGTCCGGCAAGATGAGCTGTGTTTTTTGTGCAGTTTTACTTCCAAACTATCTCTGTACTGCACCACAGCCATGTCCAGGCTCCTAAACCCTGGGGATGTCATTCTTCCTGGTCCCTGCTGCAGGCTCGTGACCGCACGGATCCCTGTAGCAGAATCTTTCCAACTGATGCTCTCAAGATTGCTCCCTCCCTTTTGCCATACATGACACTTGCAAATACTTTTCCTTTGAGACCTGAGAACTGTATTTTCTAATTACAAAGAGACGGTTCTTTCAATACAAAGCATGATGTATTTGCCAAGAAAAACAGGAGGATGGCTGAAAGGGACAAAGAGATGTAGCTGCACGTATTCTGTTCCTGAAGGTTGGAAACTCCCTCAGGAGCCTCCCACGGACTGACTTGACCATGGAGTCCCACATTGCCCAAGGAACCGGAGCCTTTGCTCCTCTCCAACTCTCCATCTGCCTGCCTGCCATGGCTGACAGCCTCCCTCTTCACTGCTCTTTCTACAGGCTGTAGGGCTTAGTATCCCACTTTGATCCTCAGCTTAGCCGTGGGAAGACTATGCTTTATCAGCCTGGAGGGAGAGGCAAGAAGCATTCCCCAATTAGTAACTCCCTGCTTTGTTCTTGTATGGGCTTGTACACTCGCTGGTCTTGCTTAGGTTTTTAATAGCCCTTTTGATCTCACTTCCACACAAGTAACTCATCAGAGAGGAAAGGCAGATGTGTGAACAATACCCATTGAAAATAAGCGTATTTCCTCTTCCTGTGAGGGAAACAGCCAGCGCTGGCCTAAGCAACCCGAGAGGTACCTTTTCCTTGGGAGATGCCTGCCCTGACATGGGCACCATTCCCCAGCCCACTTCTACCCACCTGTAGGGTGCGTTTCAGGAGGCTCATCCACTTTGGCTTTGCGTAGTTGATGAAGAAAGAGTCCGTCTGTCACCAGGTCACCAGAGCATGCTTCGAGCACTCCTGCACTCTCTATGGACCAGTTAAGAGAGCGGATTTTTAGCAAAGGGAACAGAGATTGATAAGCAAAGTAGGCAAAGTGATCTCCTCGGCTGTGTTCCTAAAGGTGCCATTTTTCAGCTGAGATGCCAAAGCAAAGTCTTGACTACTTGTAATAAATAAAAATCCTATTTTTAATATTCTGCAAGGGGAAAGTTCTTATCCCAAGGGCAATGACTACATTTTCCTATGAGTGGAGGTGTTGACCTTGTTGTACTGACTACATTTTAGCCTACATTATTGCTAAAAAGTATGAATTTTTTATGTGATGACGACCTTTTCCAGGAAAGCTCAGGGCTTTGTAGATGCTGCACAATACTTAAACTTGATAGTAAGGAGCACCAGTGTTGACTAGAACACGCTGAAAAATAAGTTTATAGCTTAACAGGACAAAATGCTCCTATTGAAGTGCTGAAAATGAGACTCCCAAATCTATATTTAGGCACTACATAGAAGTGCACCTGATTAATGAATGATACATTTCAGAGCCCATTTTAGCCACTCAGATTTGCAAATTCAGTCTTAGTTTTCTAGTGGACATAACTAATGGTGATGGGATTACCTTACCGCTACATAAACAGTAAATAGGTAATTACTTTTTCATGCATTCATTAAACATTTAACCAGCATTTATACACATAAGTGACATATAACAAGGTAGTTTTAACAGGTTCATTTGGGATTCAGATTGCAAAGATATTAATTGACATTTAATAGTTTTGTAATTGATCTCTGTCACCTTATATCGTGGAAAAATGCTGAAACGTATTTCAGCACAATGGAAAATGATACAATGTAATGTAATATTAACCATATCATCAAGATACACATTTATTGCAGCTACATAAAGCCAAACTAAGCTACACAAGAAGTAATTTGCTAGTTCAAAACTGATTAATCTTCAGTATTTTGTCTCAAACCACCCACAGAATTTTAGGAGGCAACAGTTTCACATGGCAATTAAGAAAATATGCTTATACGTAATAACGGGGGTTACATAGCTATATAATATGCATACGTACCTAGATCATTGTTGGTTTTAATAATTAAGTATGCATCAGTATATTTACAGAAGCCCAGACAATGACTTTTCTGAGTGGTGATGTGCATGAAATAGCTCTGCTTATTGTTATAATTGCCTGATGCTTATGCACTTATAGCTCTTTTCAGTGACCCAGAACTACACCAGGCTGTAAGCTGAAAGCCTGCATATTGCTTGTCTGGGTATTTCTGAACAAATATATACAGATTTTGTCCAGGTAAAACATTTCTGGTACCTTGGAGCAGGACACTGAAATTTAACACAAGGTTGGCTTTCATAGCAAGGATACATCATTTGTCATTTTTATGACAATTGAGCATAATTCAGGCCATACAGGGCATGGCAACCCAGAGGAGATGGAGAGCTCTTTCCACTCTACTACAAAAATAGGAAAGAAGGAGTATTAAGAGGACTTGACTGCAGTAATTACTTCCGAACATCCCTGTGCATTGCTCCTGCTTGCATCACAGTGAGCTAAGCAGGCAGGGAGGGCAATTGATGATCCAGGATAGAGTGTTTGCATTTACAGCCTACTCCCTTCAAGCCAAGTCCCTGAGGTGAGTAAGAGGTTACCTGCAGGAGGGCAAGAAACTGCTTTGCACAGTGCATTGACTCAACAGGAAGGGCTTGAAATAACTTCACTGCGTTAGCATCCTCCGGAGCTTTAACATCAACGGAGACAGGGCCTAATTTGTCCAAAGGTGCGTGAGCTGGATTGCCGCTCAGGGGCTGTAACTTGTATCAGCCTCACTGGTTATTCCACCTGATATCATAAGATGCACTGAATTGTCAGAGGCATCACCGTTTGTCCACATCAAACCATCTTCTGAGGCTTTTAATAACTTAACTCCCTGTATTGAGCTGCAGTCTGACTATGTAGTTTTCTGCCCAGTATAAATACGCCTCTGATGACTTTTTTGTGGCTTTTCCCTCACTGACTTTTGGTCCTGAAAAATGAGCAGCCATTCCTGATCATATAGAGTTTTAATCTGAAAAGCCATAGGACAACAGTGCCATTCAGAATATTGTTTCTCAGTGATTTTTTAGGCATACTGTCAAACTGAATCTGTACAAACTGAATTTTACTCTTTTTGTATGTGTTGTGAAATTCCCATTATTTGCCAAAGGAAATACTAGTAGAAAGGATTGTTAGAGCTCAGTAAGCAGCTGGGAGACTAATACGTCCGAGTCCTTGGTTTCCCATCTGCCCTGTGTTGGTGCTTAGCTGATTAGCTGGTAGAGAAAACATTTCAGGTAATCTGAAGCTCGGGTTTGATATGAACATGTTTAAGATTTCAGCATTTACGGATGCCTAAGCCTGTTTTCTGTGCCTCTGAAGTAGATGTATTCAGTCTGCCACACACATGCAACCTACCTGAGCAACTAATTCTGAAAAACAAATACAGAAGTGCTTACCCGTCGATGGCCATTTGTTTACTTTCAAGAGCTGCTGAACATGTTAAAATATTGACAAGACTGGCAAGTCCCAGGAGTGGCCTGGGAATGCTAGAAGAATCAAAACTTAATTACCAGTTGTGTGTGTTTGTTCTTGAGTTGTTTACTTTAATTTTTATGAGTTATGAAAGTCATATGTTTAGATCTAGGCATATAGAAGAGTTTTTATACAAACAAATTATTGTAATTAACTGCTCCCATAATACCACTGTAAATGAACAGTAACCCAGAAACAGTACAAATATGTAGACATCCAGCCAGGATACCTCTTTTCTCAGCAATGGTCTTTGTGGAAACTTCTAAAGATCAGCAAATATGGACTATTTTCAGCAACAGGGTGGTCTCACGCATTGCCTTGGGTTGCAGGCTGAGCAGACTGCAGATCTGAAAACATGCAGGAGAAAGCAGCAATGCCCTTATTGTCCTTCTCTTGCTCTAGTTCGTATCACTTCCATTGCAAGAACAGGAATACAGCTGGTCTCTGTTCATCTGAGGCCTATATTGATTATTCAAGATGAAAGGGAGGAATAATATCCAAAACCAGTGTTACGGATATAACAGGGACAGCTGGAGCATCCCTGCTACCCACAGCTGGTACAGAAGAGCACACATGAGAACCAGTCTCCTCAGGCAAAGTCATCTAGGAAGACATGGTGCCATTAATACCATGTGTGAACTGTTAGCTGAGCTTGTGCAGTGGTGTCCCTCCCTTTTTTTAAGTTTGCCAGGTAGGGACTGAATGGGCTAATGAAAAGAAGCTATTCCAACTGTGGGTTGTTGGAGCTGAAGCATATGGGAAGTCCCATGAAGTGGGACTGCCACTGCCCATGCACTTGCTCCCTGGAGGCCAGGTGCTGAGGGCACAGAAGGCATTCAGGGCTCCTGTGAGCTCCCATGGGCTGGAGGGCAGGTCCTTTTCTGCTATAAACATGTGAGCTCATGACCAAAGTGAGAACTATGCACAGAATCACTAAGCTTATATATTTAATTTACTTTGGCAAATTCTTAGATTCTCTAGCAGATTATGAGAAGTCCTATATGTTGGTGGGTGTTTGCAGAAAACAAGGAAGTGATCCCTAATCCTTCAGCCAATCTGTCATTAAAATTTCTCCTCCAGTGATCTGGAGTTGGGCTTAAGCACGGCCATTGTTTTATATATATATGTATACATACATATATAGAGGAAAGTACATATATATGCATACACACACACAAACACACAGTGGAGCAGTGTCCATCCAGAGCTATGCTTTCAGGGTATAAATAATGTCAGCATCGTTTCCCCCACTGACCAGACTACGTTAGACAGATGGTCAATGCACTGCACACCACACTGACCATCTTGAACTTCTAACTGATCTGGGGGAGAAAATTATTTTGCAGATCAGATGAAATGCTTATACTGTTGCAGTACTGTGCAATGATATTTATGCTAGGCTAATGCACTGTATATCTGCAATAGCTTACTCTGAACCAGACTATATTTTGTTGACTTAACTGAGATAAAAGATGCAGAGTCTGGGCAAGCCAATAACAGGTTCACGGCTGAGAAGGAGAATTACAAAACTCTACAGGCTCCCACTAATGGAAACTGCTTAATTCTCACGGGCAAACCATTTCTTTTATTATATTTATTCCTTGTGCTGATCTGTGAAATTTTGGTTAATGCTGTGACATTTCACAGATATGCTTACTACTCAATGGGCTATGTGGGCTTGTGTTTCTGCCACAGATGGGTGCTATGGAGGAGATACTGATTGTAACAGGGAAAATTAAAACAACAGTACCTGTAATGTAGGTGGAGAACAAAACCACCTATGCACTGTTATTCTTGTCACCAGAACAACAGAAAGAATCACTCCTGTGTATGCTCCTGGTAAACAAATCAGAAAGATCACAGCTGGCAGAGATGAAAATTTGAGCTTTCTAATTAAAAATCTCTACTGACTCCTCTTCTGAGTTCAAGCCATTCCTCAAGATTTCTGCACAGTGGACACTGCCTATGTCCCCACAGGTAGAATTTGATCAAAAGAAAAATAAGAGGAGAAAAAAATATTATCTCCTGGTCAGATTACGGAGGTGTAATTTTCTTAGAGGTTGTCCTGTATTGTCCTCTACTGCTGCATGTCCTAGTTCAAGTAGCCATCCTAGGCTGCTGCACTGGATGTCACTGCTCAAGAGCACTCACGCTTGGGGAGAAGACTCTGGATCACAGCGCACCTTGCCCATTTTCAGAGTGTTGTGCAGAAAAGCAAGCAGCAAGACCACCAGTAGCAACGTGCTACTTACTGCTTTGGTGCTTTTGCAGGTGCCTAGTTGTGAATCTTTACTTCTTGCTGTTTGAGGCCAACCTCCCAGTAATTCATCTTGGCTCCCTGAAGCCCCAAACCTGGGATTCAGCAGAGTTCTACCCAGTGAAGGATCATTCAGCAGCACAGAACTGTAGCAGCAGGGGACCTTTTGCAGCAGGCGATCATTAAACTCTTGACTTAAATGAAAACTTACAAAAGTTGCTTTGAATACCAAATTTCTTCTCTCTGCCTCACCAAATGCCTGTGATGTTACCCCCCTGTGGAGAGCTTTGCAGAACAGGTTCACTTGTCTGAGTTTTGGTACCTCCTATTTCAACTGCAACCAAAGTGACTATAGATGAATATGACATAGAGCATAATTTTTTTTATTCTGACATGATTTGAAATGTAGACAAGTAGTTTGGCAGAACTTAAATATTCACTGGGACTTTTTCCTTAATAAACATAACTGCGAAATGCTCCAATGCTGCCTTCTAAAGGATGCACCATAAGTTTTATAAGGTGCGCAGGTTAAATGTAAATAATTATCAGTTCTCAGATTCTCATCCAGTCAGGAGAGATGCCAAGAGCTTGTGTGTTTATCTTCAGATCTATTGGGAAATTTCCCAAGAGCATGAGCCCTCAGACATTTAGTCAAAACATGTAGTGATAACTGTCTCCAGAACATTCAGCAGCTCTTTGATTGACATATTTCTCATCAACAAGTTGGCTTTGTTTACATGTCTGAGAAGTACATAGGCAATGATGGAAAAAATACAACCAGACTTTTCTGTTCTTAGACTTTCTTCTTCTGGCAAGATGGGTTTTATTTCGGGAACTGTTACCAGCCCAGATTTGCTAGCATTAACCAGCTGGGCTATGCCGAAATGGCCATGCAGAACAGCTTGCAAATACTCCTTGAGGAGTTTTCCAGCAGCTCTGATCTGCAGCAGGATCAGCAGAAGGCAAAGAAAGCTACTTTTTTTTTTCTTCAGCCCACCTCTTCTTTCTGGACTGAGCATGTTTTTGCCACTTCTGTCAATCAAAGGTTTTCAGAAGTAGATTCTGTGTCTCCACAAAACACACGCACAAATCCTGATACACCCCTAGAGTTGTCACATCCTATTTTACTTTGCTTAATTGCATACAATTGTTTCTTATCAGATTGACCAACGCTAACAAATCCTCTCCTTCCTCAGCAATCTTGCCACTTCTAAAATCCTGCTGGGGATTGCACAGGCTCTACTTCCAACATGCTGCTGAGACAACTCATCACCAGCTGCGTCTCCAGGAACCTAGTTTGTCCATCTCAGAAATATCTGTAATACTGACTTACTTCACAGGGTTGTTGCAGAATTTAATTTATTTGTGGACACACTGAATTTGTTTTTTTTAGATCACCTGACAGGCCTTCATCTATCTATGTTTTCTTGTAGTACCTCTCATTATGGTACCTAAATATGCACATGACAAGCTGCTAGAGGGAAGAATTTTGTGGTTCTTTTCTTGCCACATTAAGTCATGCAGTGGGACCCAATCCAGTCTATAGAGAATAGTGAGTATTGTCATGAATTCAAACTCTGACACAGTTTTCAATGAGGTGAACTACCTCCTGTCTACTGCCTTCCTTGGATTCAGTTGTGCCAGGGTCACAGCTTAAAACATATACAAAAAAAAGTATCAGAATTGGAAATGCACAACAAGAAGAGTACAGCCATGGAAACCCAAAGAGATGGTGTCAGCAGACGGCTAAACACAGAAGATTAGAACATTATTTTTTGAAAATATTGAAAGCTGAGGGAGGAAAGCACAGGGAAACCAAAATAAGCCCTCGTTCTCTCACCTCCATTTCAGCCTGAAGGTACTCAGTGAGCAGATGCCTTCTGCTGGCATGGCAGCTCCTCAGGGTAGGTGGAGTCTGCTTAGCTAGGACAGCTGAAAATGCCATGGAAGAACTTCTAGAAAGTACAACATCAAAAAAAAAAAACCCAACCCTTCCAGAGGAATGAGGTGAGGTAACTTAATCAGTCTTATCTGCTCCTCAGTCTGCAAGCACACTATGACATTGTTTAGCCCCACACCATATGGGTTTCCAGCTGCTGCAAATCTCCCAGATGAGAAGCCTTGAATCTGAGCTGGTGGCTTGCATCCCAGAGGAAGGAAGCATTTCTTTTTCAACCCACACTCCTGAGAGTTGCACTGCGTGTCAATCTAACGATGAGAGCATCAGAAACCACTTTGTCAATTATCTCCATTGCCCGTGGCCAACCCTGGGTGGACCTCACCCCCAACCTGAGCAACCCTGCTTGCTCAGGCAAAGGCACTCAGGTGCCTGTCTCTCAAATTCAGTCAATAAAACCTCAGGGTTAATAACTGTGAAATACCGTAGGAAAGTCTACCATATTATTCAGCAATTAGGAAGATTTCTGTTTTTAAATCCACAGCTAGTGAGAGTTCTTGAAAAAAAATGGCTGTTTTGGAATAGGAAGAAGGACAAGCTGTTTCAGTCATCATTTTATTACTGACTCACAAGGGAAATCAGTGAATCTACCAGTGGTTCATGCAATGCTGTTGCCAGCTTCTCAGAAAGGAAATGTCATGTATAGCAACTTGTTTTTCTATTGCAGCAATTAAAGTACATAGGAGGCCACAACAAAATCAATACAAAACTGGTAAATCCATAATGAATGACAGCAAAATACTGATCTTCTTGCCTAAAGAAACATCTGTTTAAATGCCACCACAGGGTTAGGCAGTAGAAGGCTGTTCTAGCTTATTTTTGAAGGGTCTGCCATTTTTTATGTCTTATTTATGTATGGACCACTGAATGGCCTCATGCTTATTGTGTTTGAGTTTCCTCTGAGGAAATTATGTTCAAGTGCAAATTTTCAAGGCTTGAGCTATTCCTGAGGAGAGTGTAATTTATGCTGCTGGTTGCTGCTGGTGAAGCCTCTGGAGGGGCTCACCAGGGAGCCGATGAGGCAGTATTGAGCGAGCCTCATGCTTTTGATCCCATGATCCTTCCCCATTTATGTCAGGATGATGCCCATTTCTCTCAGCTCATCCACCTGAGACTGGCAAGTAGATATCTTCCTTCAGTGAGCCGTGGTCAATGGTCCAGAGATGGATATCCACTTCTGACCTCACAAGAAGAATACAGTACTTTTTAAAACATAGAGAAGTTTTCAGCCAGTGAGAACTGCCTCTACATATGACTTTTTTGTGTCTCACCACCACCTTGAAGGTTTAGAAAGCTCCACTACTTCAGTCTTCTCTGTGGGGGCTGTATTTGAGGCATCCTGCCCTTTCCAAGCCACCCTTGCATGGTCCCATTTTTGCCCTCTGCAGTTACTTTCAAATCACTTTTTTCCTTCTTTTCAAAAATCACAGGCTGAGTCCCTTTTGCACTTCTGTTATCCAGAGGAATCTTCACAGCTAATAGTGCACATATAGTTTTTCCCCTCCCCATGGTATTTACAGGTAATTTGCTTAGGTAGAGGTCATAGCTTCCTGTCTGCCCTGAGAAGCAACATACAGTAAGAAAGGCAGTAAGCCAGTACAGCATGATCTCAGTACCCAGGTCACATACAGTACTCATGAATAATCGCAGATCAGCCCTACAACCTTCACAGATGTAACCTCATCTGTTGCTTTTTTTTTTTTCCTTTTTAATTTCCACCTGCTCTTCCATCAAAACTGTGGCCAAAAGCCTTTTTAAGCAGAACCAGCTAATGCTTTTGATTGTAGCCAGGATCTCTGCTTATGCACTGCATATTACTGCATTTGGTGTTTTTTTTTGTTTGGTTTTGGTTGTGGTTTTTTATCAGCCAAGTTGGTTTTTAGTGCTGGAATGGCTTGATCTGCTGTACTAAACACTCATTGTGTCTGTCACATGCTTATCCTATTTCAGCAGTGAGAAATCAATAGGAATTGATTTGAGAATGTCCAATCTTATCAAGTATCGAGTAGGGCACTGGAACAAATGCTGAGTTGATGGTATAACATATAGATTTTAACAAGGCATGTAGCCACAAGTATGACTACCTTGTTTAAAAAGGATGGTTGGACTCCAAGGTGTTAAATGTGTTTGTTCCTCTCTATGCCCTCGGCTTTCAGATGGTGCCAATTTCCATACCAGCTCTCTCGCAGCTAAAAGCAGAGTGTAAGCACACTCTATAGTCCTAGCAGAAGATTACGTAGGGAAGAGAGAAAGTGTTGCATTTAGAAACATAAACGCTGCCAGCAAATGCTATTTCAGCAATTACCTATGTTTAGTAATTATGCTAATGTTGATTTTCAAAAGGCTGTTATTTGCTCAGCATGTTCTTCATACTCTATCTCTCTACCTGCCTAACCCTTTATTTTCACTCTAGCTATTACTGGTTGTTTGTCAAGTTAAGTGATGTTTGCAGCACCAAGTGTTGTCAAGGTACTGTTGCTTTAGCTGAATTCCTATTTTTCCAACACCGGCTGCTGTGATTTTCTGCTCATCACTACTACAAGGCTTTGGGGATTGGATTTCACTGCTTTCCAGAGACCTTGGGTGCTGCAGGTGTTATTGGTACTTTGGGCTGTGGGATGAATGAGCAGCTCCTGGGGTCTGTAACAACACGTTTGATGAAGTGTGATGGGCATCAATTCGTAAGTGTTGAACTGACACATGTGGGGAACCTGTATACTCCTGTATTGCTGGATCAGCATTCCACCTTGAGCCAGTGTGCTGGCAAATGGCAACAGAGAATTAACCATTAAAAGACCCACAGCACACACTCCCATGAATATGACCATAGCAAAGTTTAAATGACAGAAATAATACTATACCTGGAGCAATCTGATCAGTTAGATTTGAGGAAATACCTAATGAGGTGCCTGCACATTTAGATGTATAACTGATTGACAGCACACAGTCTATACAGGAGTATCTGTGTGTATACATATATATGTGTGCGTATGTACGTCTTGTATGTGCATATCAAGAGGCAAGCACTCAGTTACCTGTAGGTGCAAGCAAAATTGCACCAATGGCAGCACACTTTAAAGTGGAGGAGGCCAATGGACCATAATGGGCTAACATCAAAGGCCATATCCTCAAGGACATACACACTACTAACTGCTGGCCTCAGCAAGTTCCTCCTCCAGAAGATGCAATGAAAGAAGAGAAAAATGTGTTGTGTATGGAACACGGAAAGAGAAACACTGATTTGGGGGAGGAAAAGGGAAAAGCCCGACTCTAGAAAGAGTCTTCATGCACAAGGCTGGGACACAGCACTTTAAAAAGAGCCCGTTTCAGAGGCAAGGTCTTGTCTGTGCCTCACAATGCAACAAGTGTGTCTCTGAGCCTAGAAACATTATGAATTTATCAGTGCTCAGTGGTCCCTAACAAGAAGCCTGTGCCACTTCCAGGTCCCAGCCAGCCTTCCAGCATGGCTCTGCATGGTGTTACCGCTGCCTCCTCACCTTCCTCCTCACACTCTTTTAGCAGATACCTGCTGGCCAAAATTTTTACAGCAGTCCCCAATTTTGTCCCAGGTTAACAAATCCATTTCTAGGCAATTCCCGTGAAGGATTTGTGATTTAACACGTTGGGGCTATTTCAACAAGCGTCCTGCAAACAGCAGCCTACATTGAAGGAGAAGACAGTGGTATGGTAGGGAGATGAGCCTGCCAGGCTCAGTGTCAGGCAATAATACCGGGTGTATTTAATTTACCAGTATAGACACGGCTTTTGAGAGCTTGACTCACATTGCAGCCTCTCCAAAGCATACAGCAGCCTCAAACACATGGTGCTGCATTGCACACATTAATAAACTAATTTGCTCTACAAGAAGAAGCTGGTGTCAAGTAACTATTGTACCTCGCTTGAACTTTATGGACTCCAACTTTCTCTCTTCATTGATTTTTTCTTCTTGTAATTTTCCACCATGTTCCTGTGGTTCAGAGAACAGATCAGGAGTCCTCCTGTGGTTAATTTAGCGTCTATTAACTTTTTATCAACTTATTTGTAAATTAATTGTTAGGACTTCCTTAGAAGGAAGAAATTACATCTGATCCTCAACACTCTGTACAGAGCGAAAACCAACCTACAAAGAGGAGCAATGCTCCCACGCAGAGATGTGCAATCTCTATAAACAGCAATGTTAGCAAAGAGCCAGCTCGTTTAAATGGTCAAGATAAGCAAAGTACAAATAGGGCTGACTTGGCATACGTGTTCATTAATTTAGATGTGGGAGCTTTGAACTGAAGAGAGAAACGATTACGCTCTAATTGTATCTTCTTTAAGGGGGCATTTTGAACAGCTAACCCTTTTGTAAGGTGGCTCTTTTTTACACATATCACGTCTTCCTATGGATAAACAGCCCTTTATATCACTTGACTTTTCTGTTTTCCTTTCCTTGTGAAATGCTGGATCTGATTTAAGTTCTAATATAACACCCAGCATACAGTGACTCAAAATTCAATAGACCTTCCTTGTTGTCTCTTTCCTTTTGTAAAGTCTTCATCAAGGAAGCCCTTGAAGATGTTTTAAATTACCAATACAGAGTAGTGCTCTTTAACTGTGTAATCAGAGATGATTTACTGAATGCATTTCAGGATGATTGTAGTGTGTGTTAAGGGATTGTTCAAGAAAAAGAGGAGAAAGTTGCTCAGGTTTGTTTGCCTCCCTGCAAAGGGCAATGCAAAGTGGTAGGAACACCGACTGTATATGCCACTACTATTACAGAATATGGAGTATCCATTAAAGGAGAGAAAAGCCAATATGTCAGGTATTTGGAAGCTTTCCACTTGCTGCAGGACCAGCACAAAGCACAGGCCACAGTGATAGATCATGTTGACCTATTTCCTAGGCTGGGTACTGAATCATACGTGCTGTTTGCACACTCGTTATTTTCACCAAATGTGTCTGCAGATGCAGTTATCAGCTTTGCACATTCAGTGGAAGCTCAGTTTAAGTGCTGAGATGTGCATCTATCTTGTATTAAATGCACGTTCTTCCTACAACATATGTTACTTTTTTTGTCTCAGGGCCAGCTGTCACACTATGCATGTGTAGAATATATTCAGGATAACAAGAAGGAACAACAAAATATATGATCAGTGGCAGATCTCAACTGGTATACTTTAGATGTACTCCATCAGCTTTGACTCCGTACAATTGTGCCAATTTAAGCAAACTGAAGAAGTTTTAATCAACCTTTTTCCCACCCTGTGAGAGCATCTTGGACCAGGAGGTGATCTCACATCACGTGTATTAGCTTCTGCAGCATTCAGACCAAGAGATTGCTGTATTCACTTTCTCTCTGCTGTTTCTTGACTTCATGTATTTAAATCAGCCCTGGAACATTATACAATTGAACCTTCTTTTAGCTTAATCAGTTCCAAATATTTATTTGTCTTTCTAATCTGAAAGTCTTTCTGTGCCTACTTATCAGCTGAGCTGAAGCCAAGATCAGGCTCGCAGCAGTAAATATCTCACAAATGAGCTTGTGTAAAAAGAAAAAAAAAAAAAAAAAGAGGACTTCAGTGGTCTGTGTGAGGATTAGAGATTTCTATAACAGCATTGAATTTACAGGAGCTTGAAAACATAGGGGAGGTCTGATTCAGAGAAGAAATATGATAATTTGGGGCCAGAGGGAATCAGGGAGGGTTTAGCCAAACTGGAAATTACCTTTTGGTGCTCCTTTACTGTAATTCCTATAACTCCAATTATATTAATACAATGGGTTGTTTAACTCTTGTCTTATAATACCAGGCCTTATGCATGACTTAATTGATCCAACACCTCTTAATGAACTCATTAATCTTATGATGCTGAATTACGCAGGGGGGTTTGCTCTTGTTTAAGGGACAATGTTGAACAAATATATATTTAGGAAGCAAAAGAAGCCCTTATGGGTAAGCCAATACAACCCTTCTGGGGATCCCATGTGGCAACACCCAGCTCAGGAAGAGGATCTGATGCACAGGGAGAGATTTGGATTACAAACTGGTTTGGGAGTTCTGGGTGTGAGGCAAACCTGATTGCTCTGTTTGACCTGGGCTGATCTGCCAGTCCTCATGGTACCCTCAGACACAGAGCTCACACATTGTATATTAATCTCTCCGGGACTTTCTAATATTTGTCTGAGCTTGAGCCAGCTAGGCACTAAAGCTGTTCAGAAAAGGGTTTTTTCCTGTGGTGCTCTTTTTCTTTAGTTTTTGTTCAAAAATACCATAACCTGAATGTCTATTAGAATGTCCCAAAGGACATAAACTGCATAAAACTCCTAATTTTTCTCACCACCAAGAATAATTTCTTGTGCTATTTTTCCAGGAGCACCATTGTCTCCTCTCATTCTGAGGGAAGTGATGCATAACGAAAATCACAGTGTTACCATGGGCTCTGCGCTGGAATTCAGCTTGTGAAGCCAGTACTGGTGGGCTGATGGACACGAAGTTATGGTCCTGCACCAACGCTGGCCCACGCTGCATGGATATTGAATGCTGTGCCTCCATGCAATCTTTGACTCTGGGGTGAGGTCCATTTTTTCAATGGACACTGAGTTTTTGTACATAAATCTGATTCTTTTATCAAAGATCTTCTCTTACTAAAGTGACATAATTCTCCTCCAGAGAATGACACACATGACCCATCTTGGTTTCCAATAGTTAGAACCTGGCTTAGGCCCTGTGGCTCTCTGATATTTCCTTCCCTTTAGTTTGACTCATGGGTTTTGCTCTTCATAAACAGATTCCACATTAGGACACTTGCATAAATGTCCTATCTTGTGGTTCTTACTTATTTTCTGTTTCCCAGACAAAAGGATTTCTGCTGCTCGAAAATATTATCTCTGAGTCTTCACACCTTGGCTCCTGGGAGATATTCTCACAATCTCCTGCCCATCAGCACCGTTATATTTTCAAAGCAGTTCAAACCAGTAAAAACCCCACCTTTGGTCCACAGCTTTGACATGTTTTCTTTCAGAAGGTCCCTCCCACCCTTGAGAAGCAGCCAGCAGAGCTGCCACAGGACCTGCAGATGGAGAGCTGTCCTCAGACAGCCTCCTCCTCGCCCTCGCCCTCTGCTCTGCTTTCAACCATCTTGGGATTTGTTTTCTTTTATTTTTAAAAAAAGCCTCTTTCCCTGCTGCTGGACGGCAGCAGAACAGATGCTACAGAATTATGTTTCAAATCTATCTTTAGTCTCAGGCAAAACTCAATATTCAGGGGCATGGTTGGGTCAAAATTATTTCTTCATGGCCTTTGGGTATTCATTAAATACATACAGCTCTGGCGCATTATCCCTTTTCAGTTATGTTATATTACTTTCAATAATAGCTACAATTTAGCAACTGCACATACACCAAAGCAAAAAACACACAATAAAAGTTTATAGCTAAACTGTAACTCCATGATTTCAAGGGGTAAAAAAGGCAAAGACTTTATGGTTGTATTAAGCTACTTGGTAGGTGGGAGTTTCAGCACATAGGTCCTAATTCTGGCAAGTATTCAGCCTGTGGAAGTTCACAACCCAATGGAGTTGTATTTTTTTTAAACTGGAAATTTTTTTCCCTTGTTGAAGTCTATTAAATTCCATATATTAAATTCATGCTTAAGCTTTGTTCAAGATAAAGATGCTTAGGATGTTTTGTAACTAAAAACCCATCTGAAATGACCAAAGTTTCCAGCTTTGGAAAACAGGTACAAAAATGAAAAAGTGAAATTATTAAAACATTCAAAGCATTCAATCCTCCTCTTCAAGTAAAATCAATAGCATTTTGAAGCAGTGAAATCTGATGTAAAATCTCCTTGCACTGAATTTCTGAATTTCCCATTCTGGAGTGGGTGTCTAGACAACCCTATGATTAATACTTTCATGACCGCCCAGCCAGATGGATGCCTGATGGAAGACAGAAACATAATAGCCATGTAAATAAAAACGTCTTTACTAAAGGCCCTGCCAAGGCAGTGAAATCTCCTGGCCTGAAAGAAAACAGCAAAGTTGGGGGCGATGCAGGGGGAGTAATTGTCATATGAGTGTTCCCAGAGATGAAACTCAGTGAAAATACTGAACATTCAGAAAGCTGTGGGAGGCTTTGTTATGTATTGAAAATACTGTTGTTTGGTATTAATTAAAAACATGACTTATTATATGGGGTTGCTGAAAGAGCACCTGTGAAACAAATATGCTGGTCACCTGGGCAGAGTTAATGAAACACCAGAGAAGCTACTCCTTAATATTACTTAAACCAAATTTGCCAGTTTACTGATATTGTCATTTATTTTTTATTACTCTGGGGTTTGCTTCAGTCCCTGGCCTGGGCTTAGTGCCCTTTAGCTCACTGATACCTATGAGCATATGTTAATCTTCCTGGATGAAATTAGGCTCTTTTTTTTTTACAACAATTCAACAAAGCTGAGTTCTTTTCACTGGACTGAGAGTACTCTGAGTAAGGATCCTGCCTGTCATCTTCAAAAGTTCACTTCATTAATCTCACAAGAGATACAGCGCACAAGCCTGGCTGAGTTATTCATACGCAGACAGGACTGGGCTAAGCGTGCAGCCCAGCAAGTGCTCAGGGAACAGAAACAGCACTGAGAAATGCTGGGGCCCTCTCCCATGGGCTGAATAACCAACTGTTAATATCTGTAAGACTGATTTTGCAAGCCAGCCTCTGGGCTAAAATATGTGTGAGAGAGTGCAGATGGACTTCAGCATTTAACAGGCAACCATGAGAGACGAGCAGCTCAACAACAACAAAGGCAACCTGCTTGCAGACAGCGTAAAAAATATCAAGCCCACCTTCTGCTCTGATAATAATGCCAGCTTTTATTGCCTTTCGGTTACATTTTCCAACAAGCTTTTGCTTTCTTTTTTTGGCATATTACCATGCTGCCCATGGGAGGAATGCAAAAGCGTGTTGTCCTCCTCCAAATATCTCATTAAAATTTACCTATGACAAGATGCCTGCTAACAGCAGGGCAGGTTGCACTGTGACAGTCACGTACCACACCAAATATGATTGTTTCACGTACCTTGGGCTCCTTGTCCTGAACCACACCTGCCTGTTTTACTATCCTCGACTAAACATACTGTGTTAGTGCAATTGTATGCAAAGCTTAACACCGTAGAGCCCCAGTCCATAAGTAGTCATTAGAGGCTACAGGAATATAAAGAATACATAAATCATTCATAACAATCAATAGCTATATTCCTCAAATGCTTTATTTCCAGTGAATAATTCCACCAGTTCAAGTTGTCAGGCAAAAAAGCTGCAAGTGGCTCTGAAAACTTCCCACATTATGGCTCCCTACAGTTCTTTTACCTATGGCAGCTTTCGATGGGCTTTAAAAAGCAGATGCAGAACACAGGAAACCCACAGGCAGAGTGACTCTGGTGTAGTACTGACAGCCCGCACTGGAGTCAGGAATGGCATAAATCGTGGAGAAAATGAGTAGGCAAAGCTAAAAAGATTTCCCCAAAACTGAAGAGAAGGAGATACACACAGAAGAGAAAAGGATGGACAACAGGGGAGTTATACAGCCAGTACATCCACGTGCCTCCTGATGTTTGCATGCCAGTTCCTGCAGTTTCAGAAAGGAATTATGGGAGATGGAGATTAAAATAAGAGATTTTGGGTTGGGGGTTTGGTTTTGTTCTTTGTTTAGTTCCAAAAATCCTTTAGTCTGATACTGTACGAAAACCCTTCAAGTGAGCAATTGCTGTAGTCAACATGAAGCAGCGTGTTGCAGCCTGTGCTGCCATGAAGATGCCTCATGGATGTCCACCTCGAAGGGAGCTGAAAGGTTTAGCCCCTGGGAACTGTCTGCAAGACCACAGCAAACTCACCTGCAGAGTAAGAGGGCTTCAGGTTCTGAGGTGCTTCCATGGTTGAAGTAATTTGCCTGCTCCTAGCCTAGTTCACTTGATGACGTCTCTCCTCATCTGACCCTGTTCGTGGAGCAGACATCTTGGTTTTCTGGACATTCACACTTTTACTGAAGTTAAGCTAGATCCAAGCCTCTGATAACTCACTGACCTGCTGTGCACAGAAAGAGGTTTTGTGTTTGGATTATGAAAAACAGCAGACTGTAATGTAGTATCCTCTGGAAGCCCTTGGTTTGGAAGTATCAGGGAGCAGTTGTACAGTTAATCCAATCAGAATAAATTTCTGAATTTCTGTAGTTGCATAGGATCATTTTTTGATCTTGCCATTACACAAACACTTCCTAAACACTGAATAATTAAGCCCTGCAGCTCCCCTGAATGGTGGGTAAATAAGTATATGTATTTTCTTCTACCAAGACAGCCCGAGACACTTGCAGTATAAGTAATATGAGCCTGTGGCAGACACACACCCCCCCAGGTAATGGTGCCTTGTCTGCTACCTTTGCATTTTGCTTTGTGTCAGTATGCAGGTGAGATATGATAGCCTCCTCCCCAGAACATCACCATTGGTTTCTGTTGTGGTTTAACCCAGCAGGCAGCTAAACACCACACAGCCCTTCGCTCCACTCCACCCCAGTGGGATGGGGGAGAGAAGCGGGGAAAAAAAAAAGTAAAATTCATGGGTTGAGATAAAGACAGTTTAATAGGACAGAAAAGAAAGGGAAAATAATAATAATAATAAAAATGTTAAATAATATATGAAATATATATGAATATATATACGAAATATATATGAATATATACGAGTATACGAATGCCTCTGTATTCGGCACTGGTGAGGCCGCACCTTGAATACGGTGTCCAGTTTTGGGCCCCTCACTTCAAGAAGGACATCGAGGTGCTGGAGTGTGTCCAAAGAAGGGCAACGAGGTTGGTGAAGGGTCTAGAGAATAAGACTTACAAGGAGCGGCTGAGGGAGCTGGGGTTGTTTAGTTTGGAGAAGAGGAGGCTGAGGGGAGACCTTATTGCTCTCTACAACTACCTGAAAGGAGGTTGTAGTGAGGTGGGGGTCGGTCTCTTCACCCCAGGAACAAGTGATAGAACGAGAGGAAATGGCCTCAAGCTGCGCCAGGGGAGGTTTAGGTTGGATATTAGGAAAAACTTCTTTACTGAAAGAGTGGTCAGGCATTGGAACAGGCTGCCCAGTGAAGTGATTGAGTCCCCATCCCTGGGGTTATTTAAAAGACAGGTAGATGGGGTGCTTGAGGACATGGTTTAGTGGTGGACTTGGCAGTGGTAGGTTAACGGTTGGACTCAATGATCTTAAGGGTCTTTTCCAACCTTAACAATTCTATGATTCTGTGAAATAAGTGATGCACAATGCAATTGCTCACACTCGCCGACCAATGCCCAGCCCGTCCCTAAGCAGTGATTGGTGCCCCCCAGCCAACTCCCCCCAGTTTCTATACTGGGCATGATGTCATATGGTATGGAACAGCCCTTTGGCCAGTCTGAGTCAGCTGTCCTGGCTGTGCCCCCTCCCAGTTTCTCGTTGGCAGGGCATGAGAAGCTGAAAAGTCCTGAACTAGTGTAAGCACTACTTAGCAACAACTAAAACATCAGTGTGCTATCGACATTATTCTCATCCTAAATCCAAAACACAACACTATACCAGCTACTACGAAGAAAATTAACTCTATCCCAGCCGACATCAGGACAGTTTCTAAGGCCAATCATGCATATTCAGAAATACCTATTTTTAACAGATGCATTTTTGTTGTTTTGTGGGGGTGAGGGGGGTCTTTTTTTCCTGGAAAATTGGTGCTGGCCAAAGCAATGAGTTTCTGGAAATAGGAGATGGCATGAGAACTTTTTTTATGAGTGGCAAAAGTTCTTTCTGATGCTCCTGCTGCTGGACACAACCTTATTAGAAAAATTGCTAAGGATCTGGCAACTGTATTTTGTTTCAAAGCCTCTCATTTATCTGCCTCTGCCTGCCAGCACGGTGACACTTCGTCAGCTCTGGGAGCCTCTGACACTTCCCATTGACTAAGTGCCACCTCCGCTGCCGTCACTCCAGCGGCACTGGTGACAGGCATCCTTTACCTGCAGATGGACCGCAGAAGCGACATCGTCATGGAACCTCTTTTGCAACACTGAAGAAGTTTTCCTAGCGATTTCAACGTGCATCGCTAGCACAAGCACGTTTCTCAATCAAGACATGATCTACAGCACAAGCAGAATGGGATTTCAGTGAGTTAAATTAAATCCAGAGTTAAATTAAGTCTAGCTACTGGCCTTCTCACAACGCTGGCATAACCTCACATATGCTAACGCTGACACCTCCACCATATGCCTTCCTATGTTTATTCCTGTGCATTCTGGGAAACCCAAGCGGTCATTCCTTAGCTATTCCTCATCTTATTGCAATGCTTAGGTCTAAAACCATTGAGATGAATTGCAGTCTAAAAGTGGGTGGGATATTTTCCCCATTGACTGCAAAGGGAACTTAAATGGTTGGTGCAGATAACAGATGTCTAAACTCAGGTGAGCTATCTCCTGTCCCACCTGATTGTCTATATGCAGTGCTGTGTGGAGACACAACCTGTGTCCCAGTTGCCAACAGTGAGGCATGTTAACATTGACTCTGCCTAAATTAATATAGCACACTTTCCAAAGAATAGGTTAACTTCTCCAGCCACATCAACAAGGTTACACAGCTCCAGGATCCAAGTAAGGGTGGGACTCCAAGCAGTCCAACCAGATGTGCTCAAAATAAGATTCAGTCCAGGGTCACACCACGATGCAAAGACCCTGCTGTACCCTAGCAAGAGCTCCTGCCTTCCACTCACCTTTTTTAACCACTTACCCACATTTTCTATGTAATTACGTCAGCATAATAGCCTTCTGTCAGGCTTCTGCCATTCATCCATCACACATTAACAGTCTATTCTGATTTCTGAGGTACATTTAATCTTCTCTGACACCCATAATTTGCATGTTACCCGTTTATTGAGGTAATTAAATCTGCTTCCAATCCATTCTTTTAGAGTTTAAATTTACATTTTTAGTACTAGTTTTTCAACAGCCCTTGTTCCTTCACAGTTGCAGGGTTTAATTCATGTTTATGTTCAGTTCATGTGGCACCCTCACCACATGGTTTATTTCTGTCAACTACAACTCCTTGCAGAATTTAGATTGTAGCCCAGGCTCACTTTGCATTTCCACCACAAGAGACATGAAAACACATGACCAAAAATGGGATGTTTCCTTCTAACTTTGACAGTTTGCTTATGTCCTATAACATTTTTATATGAAGATTTTAAAAAAAAAAAATCTATCATGATTGTAGCTATTCTCATTATAACGCATGCAAATGCATAATTCAGTGAGTGTGAAAATCACATAGACAGGGGAGAAAAATCCTAATGAAAAACTCAACAGAGCATGCAGTACTTCTGTCTAGTGTTTCTAAAAAGTTGTCCATCTTCACAGTCTTCAGGACCACTTATAGTTTATAGCAGAACAGGTCAGTGAATGCTTTTTCTTGCATGATTTAGATAATAAAAAAGCTAATAGCAAAGTTTACTTATCTTTGCTGAAGAGGCTAAATGCAACAGAGTTTGGACCTCAGCAGCAAAAGGCAGCCGCACCTGGCTACTCCTCTTTCCCACAGCAGCCCTGGGAATGGTGGACATTGGCATAGACCTGCCAAAAATGCTGAACTGTGCAGGGAAGCTCCAGAAAAAACCTTTTATTCCCCACCAGCCTCCACAAGTAGATGCTAAACCTCACCTTTGGAACACAGCGGCTCTGCCGCTCGTCCCTGCCCCGCCAGCTCACTAGCAGGAGAGTTGGCAGCTGCAGTTCCCCACCCCCGGCCATCAATCAGGCTGTTATTACCACTGTAAACACTGCATTTGTCAATGGCTAATGTTTTTCACAATCAGGGTGTGATGGATTAGTCTTCATTCAAAAGAAAGGGTCAGACTTCATGAGGATTAGCTCAGAGCAGTGTGCGAGAGTCCCATGGGTGCTGCCCTGTCATGGTAAAGTCCCAAACCAGCAGTTATTTTCCCATGTGTAGGACAGCGACCAAACCCCTCAGAGAAGAGTTCTGAAGCCCCTTTCAAACCTGGGTGTAAGGAACATTTATAAAAAATATGACTATTTGACATTTACGTAGTGCTACCACTGCTAGATCCCAAAGCAGTGTGTAATAATTCCCAGAAGCCAGAGTAAGCTACAAGAGTGGGAGCAGACAAACCAAAGCACCTCACTTGCCAGCCCCTCCCAGCTCCTGACACAACCCACAGGGCCCTGGGAACACAGGGAAAAACTTGCAAGTCTTCCTTTTGCCACATGTTGGAGCAGATTTGCCTGATAGCACCCAGCAGCACCATCGTCTCAGCTGAGCACAGGAAAGACAGCCCTCCTTCTCCTCTGTCTGCAGTGTCCTGTGCTTAGAGAGACCGAAGAGGCCTTGCTGTTAAGTTTCTCACGCTGTGTGTCTGCCTCCAGAGTGTTTTGTCACATAAAGCAGAGTGTGCTGGGTGCCTGCGTGCTCCCCTCCGCAACACTGGCAGAGCTCAGTGCCGTGCGTCGGTAGGTTGTGCCCCAGCATGGGCATCTTTTCAGGTCCCAGGGCAGAGTTTATGCATGGCTCAGTTATTACCTAATTGGTCTTCTACAGAGAGGCAAATGTAACTGATAGGTGGTTTTTTTGTGGTTTTATTATCATTTTGGGGTGAATAAAACTTGGAGAACCTCCCCTCAAAAGGCTAAGAGTCTCTCCCAGATCAGTCACTAGTCCAAGCCAGCTCTTATTTTTGACTCAGAGGAAACATAAAGTCTTGCTTACAAAATGGACTTTTCTGAAACCAAATTTGTGCTACCCACAGGACATTTCATCTGTTCTCTGCTTTGATTTTATTTACAGGGCTCTCCTGGCATCTTCACTTAGGTCTCTCTCTCTGCTTCCTTGGATGGCGGTTTAGCAGATTTGTTATCCAAACTGACTGTGACCACTGACTCCCCATCTTCCCTCCCTAGATTTTATTTACCCTCGACCCTCCCTGATAATTCTGGGTGCCTTGCCAATTTGCTGAAGGAACTACCAGTCATGGATACTTCACTAAGAGAATACAGATTCACAGAATAAATTAAAAAAAAACTCAAGAAAAAGACAGAGTAGAATTAATTCTTCTTTAACTCAATTGTCTCAGTCCTTCAAAGCCATTACCTTCATGTAATGGGTCTTTGTTACGAAGAAGTGATGTCGGGGGCCACTCCATTGTGCAGGTTTGGATGCCAGTCACATGCATCTCCAGCAAGGAGCTCCTGAAGAGCCAGCAGGACTGCAGCGATGAGCCTGGTGCTCTCAGCTGAGCAGGGAGGGACCAGGAGGAATTTGCAGATTATACTGAGGATGAAATTACTCCGATCCTAACTGAGCAGCTGGCTCCTGGGCTTAGGGAACAGTATGCAAGGGGAAAAAAGGACAGCGTCTGCTGGGTGGCCTGCAACCAGCCCCGCTCTGGTCCCAGAGCAGTGTGCATGTTGGTCCCAGACTGCGACGCCAGCTAGCACCCCGCCTGGCCTGGCAGAGGAAAGGGGGGAGTGTGGAAGCCAACAAACAGCACAAACTGTTTTGGCCTCCCCACCAGGGACAGTGTGCCAGGCTTTCTCCCAAGGAGGGGATCAGGGAGTCTCCAGGGAAGCTTGGACAAAGCTACTCTGACAGAGCACGAGCACTGCTATGATTTCCATCCCTGGCCAGAGGCAGAGCCAGCTGCACGCTTGGGCAAGCAAGAGGACTGCCAGTGGCAGCCGAAATGGCCTGGACTGGCTGCCCATGGCACCTGTGCCAGAGCCCACAAAAGCCCGGCTGGCTCCTGCTGTTCACTGGCATGTTCAAGACGGGGTTTATGAAGGAGCATCCATTCTGGGGTGGAGAGCATCTCCCCAGCAGCACTGGTTCCTGCCACATCCTTCCTTGCTTGGCAGCAGCAGCAGGAGCTGCAAATCTCATCCTACCGAGCTGCCCCCCCTAGCTCTGCCCTGTGCAGGACTGGGAGACCTCTCATCTTCGCAGGGATTCAGCTTTATCTGCACTGCCAAGATGTGCAGAGGACAGACATGGACATGGTATTGCTGCTGCTCCTGCCAGCACCCCCAGCTGATGCAAGGGTTTTGGAGAGCCTCTCGCTGTTAGTGCACAAAATGCAGATTTTCACCTGCTGCCACCCGTCTTGGACATTGGGTGCTACAGTGATTCATCACACCATCCCACACCTGGATAACAACCAAACTGGACCTTTTAATCATTTTCCACAATTAGTGAGAATCGTTTTCAGGTATTAGAACATTGATATTGTCTTTTTTAAATTGGATTTGTAGTATTTAGGAGCCTGTTGTTACTTAGGAACATGGGCTGTTATATTAGTATTGTCATCTCATCATCAATTAGCTTTTAATTAATGTGAATTTTATCTTTTCTCTCCTAATTAGGGAAGAGGAAGAGGAGAATAATCAGCAGGATAGGTGTATGCAAAGTAGCCTCAACCACCATTTCACTGAGCAAACTATGAGCCACTAAACACTGATGGCACTTTCTAATGTGCTCTGCAACTATTATGAACATGATGAGCTACATTAATTTCTAGTGCCCTCTACATTTTTGACCGAGAGCCACAACTTGAAACCAGGATTCACTCTCTCCCACCAGCACGGTCAGGACGGCTAGCCATCAGGCAGCTGTTGGTGTAGTTAGCTTCTCAGGCTGCAAAACCATGCAACTTCAGAACTTTTGGTGGTTTTTTTGCACTAGACAATCCAGACAGGGGAAATCTACTCCAAAGGGGGGAAAGCAAACACTGGAAGAGAATAAGGTAAATATCCTCTCACCTTCTCTCCCGTTCTTGATTTATTTATTGCTTCTCTTTGTTGCATTTTATGCTCATTGTAGGTGAAGATCTCTCCATTACTCAACTGCCATACATGGGCCAGTTCCCCTATTAAATCTTTGCCACGGATTTCTGTTTGTGTAAAGCTCTCAACAGTGTCAGAAACTAACACAGAATTTGGGGTCTGTTAATGGAGAAAAAGCTCCGTTGAGAAGGAAAGTAAAAACTGGTGTTTATGCAGAGTCGGGGCTCCCTGCCTGAAAGCATGTTGGTTATGGCAGGGTGAGGGGCGGATGGCGAGGTGTGGGAACCAGCCTAGAGGATCTCTATTGTAGTTCAGAGAGAGGTTTTAATCCATTAGAGGGGAGACAGTACATGTGGAGCCATTTGTTTCTTCCAAGTGAAGCAGTAATTTTGCTTCCGTCCTTAAGCTCTATTTCAAGGTGAAGGAGAGAGACAAAGCATG
This sequence comes from Theristicus caerulescens, assembly GCA_020745775.1. Classification (NCBI taxonomy): domain Eukaryota; kingdom Metazoa; phylum Chordata; class Aves; order Pelecaniformes; family Threskiornithidae; genus Theristicus; species Theristicus caerulescens. Next base: position 3,215,832 of record CM036569.1, read on the forward strand.
AATTTGTGGGAAGAATCAAAACCATTACTAAACCCTCTTGGTTTAAGGGTTTATGGTACTTGCAACCTTAGTTAAAAATGGTTGAAAAAGCTCTCTGTTCACTATACAGTTACACATAAAAAGCAGTGTACTATTCACCTGCTTATTACATGGCCGTACATACCAAAGTCCTTATCCTGAAGGCAATGCTGATTGTACCTCTGCTGAATTTTTTTGGTCACCCTAGTTTCCTTGCAGGACTGGGCCACAATTCCTTGACCATCTAGGCAACCCTGTCACCTCCCCTTGCCCATAGCAGCATCCCCATCAGCCTGTCTTTGATGCAAGCCCTGATACAGGGCAGAATTTAAGCCAGCCACAGTCAGAAGTGAATAAAAAGTTGGGTTTCTCCCCACCTCTTTTTGCCTCTTGAAATTACCTTCCAGCTCAGTCCCAGACTGAGTGATTAAAAGTTGATGGGAAAGTAAAGTCATGGTCCATGGAGAGTTAATGGCTAAAAGCAGCAAAAAAAGTTAGTGGAAAATTTATCCTCCCCTCACCCCTAAAACCACCTGAGCTGAGAAGGGCAATAAATCAACAGGTCTGTTGATAGTTTCTCTTTTAGCATAAGCTTATCATCCATCTCATCATCTTGTGGACCTACACACTGGCGATAAATAGACAGCTCCAGAAAGACTCAAGATGACATTAAATAGAAAAATGTCTCCCATCTCCCTGTTTGTTTATGCACACTGATTCCACTCCAGAGTCATCTGTACAGCAGCCTGCTCTTGCCACCAGTCTAAAATAAAATAAAAAACCCACCTAAATAAGTCCCAGAAGCCTGAGGTTAGGGAAGGCTCAGCAGTCTTGAGCAATGACACCAGACACTGACTCAGGGGAGCTGACCTGAGAACCTGCCCAGAGATGTTTCCTTCAGTGACTTGCCCAGGGGAGAGCACCCCCAGCTCTCCCTGCTTACAGATGACTATACCCATCCTCTGCTTTTCCCCCAGGACATGCTGTTGGAGAAGATAAGACATGAGGACAGAAGGATGTCACTTCCCCTTTGGCCTCTTGTTTTCTCTCTCTGGCCTTGATTTTTGTCATATCTGCTCTAAGACTTGTCTGTCTCAGGGACGCAGGAAGAATCATGGAGGTTGAGACCAAGTGTCCATCCAGCCCCGCATGTTGGCCCCGGTACCACCTCCAGCCTCACGCTCCTTTTATCTCAGGGATTTTTTTTTGAGACCGATGCGGCCTGTGAATTTAGCAACGACCAGCGCATCCCCTGCACTTTTTGCTCTACAGAGAAAAATTTAGCTCTGTCCAAGCCAAGACCCTATAGCAACACTAAAACCCTCGAGCTGCCCTGGTTCTGGCCCTTTCATCCCTGTTAGTCCCTGCTACCAGCAAAATTAGAAGCAAGGTGCTTCTCTTGGGATTATAATGTATTTGGAACTGTGACCTTATATTGTAGTTAGCCACACTTGCAAGCCTGTAACTCTTCCTGAGTTACGTCTGTTGTCTCCATTACTGTTGTGTTCATTTGTCCCTCAGGCTCTAACGAACATCTCTGCACGAGCCAGCCCAGCTGCGAACATGCCGTGACACTGCTTTGCAGGGAGGAGAGGAGCAAAGAGGGACTGACTCGTCTGAGGCTGCACAGGAAATATGAAGCAGAACATAAAACCGAAGTCTGCAAAGTCTCACTTTAACACTCGCCTCGCCATGTCATACTCAGGGTCAAAAATTCTAAACTTCTCATCTAGAAATATGATTATAAATAAATATTCATATATTACATAATCTTTTCACATTGGGATTTTCCTCTGAAGAGCCTGTTTTGGTAGTCATTCCTGTAGTCACTGAGCTGGAGAATTTATAGGACATACTTCTCAGTAAATGAGTCTGATGCACCAGGCATTTTCCGGATCTAAAACACAAGGCTATTTTAGTTTGTATATTTTTCTCCCTCCCCATCCTGCTTGGCTGAAGTCACTTGTACCTTTTTAGTTTTTGATGTAGTGTTGCCATAAGAAGTCCCGTTGCCTGCTTTACTACAAGAAGTGCAAACTTTTATCTCCCTGCTGCAAGAGAGTAGTAAATCAGAACAAGCTGACAGCTTTGTCTCGTAGCCTGTTATCCATAGGCGAGAGGATGCCTCCCCCGAGATCCCATTAGGTGTACTGTTTCTACCACTAAACTTTCAACAAGCACATTCGCAGAGACCTGCATGTGAAAGAGTCCGCCAGCTAATGATCACTGGGAATTCACTTCCTCTTGCTCTTTCTCTCCCGCACCCACCTCTCCTTCCTCTCTCTCTCACCCTTTATTCTCAAGTTTATTAAAAATAGGATCCATTTAGTTTCATCACTTAGAGCCTACGTAACACCTTCTGTTAAATGGATGCTCTGTGTGGCACCGCATACGGGAGCCAAATCTTCCCTGCACAGGCAGGCATTGAAAGCCATGAGAAACGACTATAAATCCTGCCTTTCCTTTGCTGACACACACAAAAAGAAAGCAGGACAGAGTGACAGGGCAAAATAACTGGATGCAACAAACCCTCATTATGTCCAATATGCTGCTCACCTCCCAGGTACAATGCAACCATCATTCACAGACACAGTGGGAAGACACACCTGGAGCTCCTGTGAGTACCTCTCCTACTCCCCAAAATTCCGAGCACATCCCCAAGACTGAACCCATCAGTGGATACATGCAGTGCACAGCATGAGGGAGCTGCAAAGTGAAAAAAAACAGCAACATCTTGTATCCAGGAAGATAATATATCTCTAGGACATCATTGTACAAGGCCTCATCAATACAGGACATGTAGATGGAGCAACAGCATTGCTGCAATAGCCAGTCCTGACTTTACTGACTGGTTGTCAGACCAGCCTCAAAGGTTGGTTGTCCCCATGCTGGGGGACAAAAATAAGATTTGAAAATTACCACACGAACTTGAGAGGAGCTGCCATGGTTGTGTAGTGGTCCTGCAGCATCTCACGCACTGTAGTATCTCACCCATAGCTTCTCCCCTGCAAGAGAAGGGATGAAGACCTTTCATCATAGATTGTTTATAAGAGCAGCATCATGGTGAAGACAGCAGAGCCCATTTTATGACTGTTGTGTGAGCACATGGTGGGGATGCTGGAAATGCACTCACTCCAGGAGAGGAGCATGCCTTGGTGGGATACCTAAAAAACCCAGTGTACTCATGGTAAATGCACTAGCCCTTTCCACCAGCGGATCTGGCTGTGGACTTGCATCAGGAGTAATAGGTAGAATAGCATATTTCTGTCTGAGAACTCATAGCTCAATAAGGCAGACGCAACCCTAAACAAGAAAAGCAGGACAGGAGACATTTGAGAAGTAAGAAACTAAAAATATGGAAGCCCTTATGAAGGTCAGGCTAAAGGTACCATAAGCAGACCTGAGAAGAAGGGGTGGGAAAAAAAAGCTTACAAAGCATTTCCTACTGCTGTTTTCTAAAACATGTGAGAGGTTTTAGTTTCCAGGAGCCTATTGGAAAGAAGTTCTCAGCTCTGCTTCTGCTTCTACAAATAGTTTTCTAAAAATATCAGAACCCAGCAATTATCACTAGAATTATTTGATATTTATTGTCATTTAAATGCTTATGTAGACAAAAGGCAAATGTAGACGTCAGCCAAACCCTGGACTACTTCTTCCCTCTTTCTGTGCTCTGAATGAGTAGAACAAATGGAAATCTCCGTCCCTGGCTGTGTAACTTCCACTGATTAGGCTCAGGAGGTGCAAGGCAAACTCCACAGCATACTTGCTCCAAATTTTACTCTCCCCTGATGAGTCCAGCCTGACAGAACTTAAAAAGTCACAGAATAGTTTTGGTCCTACATGCACAGCATCATTACAAGCTAGCAAAAATACATTAACCTTCCTTATGGGGTTTTATATGTAAGTGCTATCCACAGAGTCAAAGTTATGGTAGGGACAAGCCTTGCAGCAGGGGGACTTTGGTCTTAAATCTTAAACTGAGGTTGTGCCCCTTTGCACAGCAAGGCAATGCTGAATGACCCTCCAAGTGCTCATTAAAGTGAAGCCCGACGGACAGCAGAGAGAACAAGGCAGTAAATTCATGCCGGAGCCTCCGGAGCCCAGTGAAGAGGAAAGAGTGAGTCAGAAAATCATGCTCCCTCCTGACAACATTTCCCAGGGTTCAGAACCAGCTCCAAGGTGTCATTTCACGTGTGTCCCTTTGCAGAGTGCAAACAGGGAAGAAAGCAAAGTCCAAATATGAGCTTACTCCTCTTCACTAAGATTTATTGCATGCAGGGACTGGTGATGAAGATGAAGCAAGGGGTGCTGAATAGAGAGAGATGGATGTAAATCAGGCTGTTCTCAGCCTGGGCTCTCACAGCTCAACGGGGAAAAAAAAAAGTTTTCATGTCCACCTTATAAACTTTGACTGGCTTCATCTACAGGTTTGCACCTGACAGGGTTTTCCACCCACTTTTCCATCACTTTGCACTGAGGTGAATGGGAACATGGTAGAAACACACTGGACTGCTCCCTAAGAAGCAAACCAGCTTGAGAATCATTTTTCTCAAGTTTAACAGAGTGGGGAAATGATTTTCACCTAGCTTGCAGTGAGTTCACAAGACAATCAGTCATAGCCTCTGTTGTAGTGATCTTGCAGGCAGAGCACCCCCCTGGGCAGTCGGTCCAGCAGGAGAGGGATTAACCAGAAGATGGCATAAGGCAGTGCAGTATGGAGAGTGCAATAGTAGCACTGCTGTACAGCAGATGCAGGAGCATGTTGCTATGTATTAGCATGAGAAACTAAGTCTTTGCAGGGTGCAAATTTGCTGTAAAAAACAAAGAGCTCTCTGACTTCCTTGCAGCCTGAAATATTCCCAATACATACAAGGGAGAGCAGAGAGACACAGAGGAGCCACTGAAATGCAGAGAGAGATGGATACATGCAAAGTATCTCTCTTTCTCTGATGCAGGGAATTATTTGCATAGAGTGACTTTATTACCTTTTTATCCCTGCAGCCACTCTCCAACTGAACAAACACACCCCATAGGAAAGCCCCTCTCCCCCCTCATGCCATGCCATGCACAGATTGCAAGGGTATCCAAGTGCTCATGACATACAAACCTTCCCAATTAGCTGTACCAAAGGCTGTTTTCTTCAAACCCAGCCACTCTGAATGCACGCAAATGGTCTTTTCCTAATCAGGGCTCTAACACAAGTCCATCCCACCAAGGTATGAAAGAAATCCCATGTGTCCCAGCATGAAAACTCAGTCCCCACATTGGGGTATTGGTGGGGTTTGACAGTCAGTGATGCCAGGGCACAGCTTGGTGATGCACAGGCTGGTGGGAGCAGAAGGGTGCATCGGAGCACAGCTAAGGAGAGTCACCTAAGGGCAGACAGAGGAAGGGAACAGAAACATCCTGTGGACTCACCTGGGCTGCTTGGTTTGTCCGTGGCCTGCAGTAACAGGGGTGAAGCCACGTCCCATCTAATATTATTTTACACTAAAGAATACAGGTATGAGGTGGGATTGGGGCAAAATCCTGAGCTTGACTTGAACCCATTCTAGAGATAAGGGTCAGAGTAAGAGTTTCTAAAACTCCTGAGTGGGATCCAGAGGGAGGTATGGGTTTGTGAGGTGTGGCTCACTTTCATCTCTACAAGACCAAGAAACACAAAAAAAAATACAGTTTAATCTGTCTTCTATCTTGTGTTTTGCTGACAGCACCATAGGGGACCTCAGGAGAAAGTAGCAGGGATATTGCAGGTACAGCTGTGAGCATAATGGATTTTTCAGTTCATTTGGAAAACAAAACAGAGCTGTTCTGTGTTGACCTGAAACATTTTTTCCACTATAATAAGAGAAAAGGAGCAAATGCTCACCTTCAATCAACTGAAACAACCTGTTTGACCCAAAATGAAAGCTTTCATTTTATTTTCACGGTACTCAACCATTTCTTAATTCATGTTAAATTGAAAACAAGAAATATCGTCAAGCAAAATGTTTTGCATTTAGCTAAACAGTTTTTCTTACCTTCCTGCCCTCACCTGGGGCACTCTGCACTAAAAGCAAGTCGAGTTTGCAAACTATTTTGTTTTGATTTTGAACTACATGGAAAAGTGAAGGGAAATCTTACTGCAGGTCGAACCTCCCCTGCTCCCCCAGCCGGTTTGAGGCCAGGCTGGTGGTGCATTAACGGCGCTGCAGGTAACTGCTTGTGCAGGGCCTGCCTCCCCTTGCACAGGTGTAATAACAGGACAAGCTCCCTCAAATTAGCAGCTTTAAACTCCTTTCCTGCCCCATCCAAATATCTATAATAAAGGCAACTCACAGCTTGAGAAAGGTGCACCCTCCCTACACGCTGATGGCTACCTGCTAATCAACTGCAGCCGTGCCCCCCTATCTATATCTTAAAATGTGTTATTAATGGGTTGGCGTCCCCCAGAGAACAGCAGGAGAACTGAAAGTAAACCGTCAGGATATGTCAGGATTTGAGTCACAGAGCAGCTCTAATTGAAATCTTCTCTGTCATTTACTCATCAGGAATGTAGAGCTCCTTCTTTGAATGAAACATTAGACACTGGCCTGACAGCTCCAGGTGGAAGATTATTCGGCAGCTTAATCGCTCCCTGACAGCCCTGGTTACTCCCACATCAGCATCTATTAACCTTCATTTTATTCAGACCCTGTTACGCCTTTTGAATCGGTGGCTCTGGGTGCTTTGGAGCAAGAGCTGGTCAGATCTCAGACAGGATGGGGGAGCTGCATTTCACCCTAGCAAAGCTGCGCTGTTTGCTGGGGCAAGGGCTGCCTGTTAGGTCACCTCCTCTTGGATGGAAAACTTCAGAAAAGAGGTTGCCTTCTAAAACTGCTAATCCAGTCTATCTCTGGGAAGGAGATAACTGTTTTGCCAGAAGTTGGGATGTTATCAGAAGCTTCAAACTTTTGGGGTGTACTGTTGAAAGCCTCAAGTCATGGATGAAAAATGCACTGTGAAAACTTCAGCTTTAATTTAATTTTTTTTTTATAAGTTAGTATTGAGCCTTTGTGTTTGCAGAGAAAAGCTCAAAACCAGATGTGAGTGCACCCTCAAGGCTCAGACATTGGAAGAGAGATAAAAAGAACCCAAAGTTTATCCTCTCTAAATCAAGACTGGATGTCTATTGAAAATTGATGCTATAACTCAAGCAGAAGTTATGGGCTTGATGCAGAAATTATTAGCTGAGGTTTCCTGAGCTGTATTATGCAGGAAGTCAGACTAGATAATGATAATAGTCCCTCCTGGCCCTCAAGTCTATGAATCCTTCTCCTGAGTGTTTTGCAATTGTACCCAAATTGTCCTTCCCTGTGTTGTATGCTTGGGTCCAGATCCTCAATGGTATTCTGATGTATAGTACCAGGCATGCATTTTTCCAGGGTAAATAGAGGAATTTTAGCACCTCCATAACCTCTCACTCACCTGCACCAGTTCTTTCAGTTTGCTCTAAGCCCCCAGCGCAGACCCAGGGAACCAGAAAACCTGTGGCACTGAGCAGACTGAGGCACTTCAGGCTTCAAATTACCCCAACACGGTGACACAGGGCAGGTGTTTGTCCCACACCGGTATGTATGGGGCTCAGCCTCTGCTTATCGATACCACAGCTCACAACACGCATTTACTGAGCAGACAGGAAGCAGAGCGGCCATCTCGAGCTCCGTGTTTGTGAAAAGGCTCTTCCCTTTGTCTGCCACCTTTATCCCTTTCGATTTCATTTCATGCTCCTCCCAGTTAACCAGCATTTCTCTACAACACAGCAAGGCTGGCTGGCTGCCGGCTAGTCCCAATTATCTGGTGTTGCTGCACCACATGCTGCTCTGATTGACTCCTGGCTGCGCCAAGTCCTCGCTCCATCCATGAATCCAGATGCCCAAAGATGGGAGGTAACTTTGTGGCTTATAAACTTTTTCATACTGAAACAGAGATAAAAGAGGGATTAATACAGCTAACCAGTGGCAAGTTTCAATTTAAATATGTACGTATACATAGATAGACAGATGTTCTACCATGAAAACAAAAGGATGAAAACACCCCAGGAGGAAGTTGTTGCCTTTCCAGAACAGCTCTGGTTTGACAAGGAACCATCACCGTCCACCCAAGCACTAAGACAACCAAGCCGTGACGTGTCAGGGTCAGATGAGGGAGAAGAGAAAAGTAGTAAGATTCCAAGATGAGACAAACACCAAGGTTGACCCTTATCCAAGCAAAAAAAAAAAAAAAAACATTTTGAAGATTCTATGTTTTCCAGATTTGTATTTATCAGACAGGGGTCAAGGCACCATGCAGCACAACTTGAGTGCGGCAGCACGGGATGGAGAGCAGAAATGCTGCTGCATGGATATCAGCTGTGTTCCTCTTGATACGCAATTGCCATTTCCCCTTCCATCTCCCATTTCCCTAAAGGGAAGAAGCTAGGAAAAAAGATGTTAAACTATTCCTTTTTAGACACCAATGTATCAGATATTTATATATCAGTTGTTTCATGGGAAATATTCAGATTTTACACTGTTAGTGTCTCAGTACGTTCATGCAAGGTACCGAGAGACATTTAATCATTGGGTTTGTCTTTATTTAATAGAGATTGTTTAATAGAGTCTGCAAATCCACTAAAATCACAGTGTTTCAGCATGTAATAAACCACAAGGGAACTTGGGGTTTTTCATGCCAATTAAGCATTGATAGCCCTGGATTCGGAGGTCGTCTTTCACATTGCAAGAGTTTGATTTCGGCTATGCTGCTGGTGAATAATAGCATTAACACACACACATGCACACGTCCCTAAGAACGAACCTCTGCTTCACCAGTAAATCAAACGGGACACAAGCTATCACAGTCAGGTAGAGATCCAAATGTTCCCAAATGTCAGTGGTGCCTATATGCTTGAATTTAATTCAAACCTGCTCCTAACAAGAAAAGAGAGGATACTAAAGGAGCACTCCTGGATTTAGTCGTGATGGTACTGTATTCGCTGTTGGAGGAGGATGAAGACCTTTCTGAGAACTATGAGAGAAGGTCAAGCACATGTATTAGGCACGTGCTGATTGCAGAAGATAATCTGTCGCTTCCAGTGACGGTGATCCCAGCTCTGCCCCCTGCATATGGTTAGAGAAAGAATGAATATGTTAGCTGGCAGTAGGTGTGGAGTTCTGAATTATGGGAGCTTAACACACTATGACCCCCTGCTGAATAGTAAACCTAGAAACAGGGTCAGAAGTGCTCACTGTGAGGTGACTTTAACACCACCAATTCTATCTGCATAGTAAGCACTAAGATTATAATCATTATTTATAGCCCCCACAATGCAGCTCACCTGAGGAACGCAAGTAAGGAAAAGGCTTTGAAAGACAACAATCGCAGCTTATTTACAATGGCTCCATTGGATCACAGCACTCTCCAGATGCATGTTAAAGCAGCAGTAAAGGAAGCAAAAGCATTTTTAAAATCCACCTTTATAGCTGTGCATTGGTGACATGTATTTAAATCATCTTCATGCCATCAAACATGGGTTCCAATTTAAATGTCACTGTGGAAGCTCTTTCTCTTATCCCTTCACAAAGTCATTTGTCACCTTCCAATTCATGGCAATGAAAGGAAGTGAACAGAAAATTAGACAAACAAATAGAAATCTATGTTTTTAATGTAAAATGCAACCCTGGAAACCTCTTACTGTATTTTTTTTTTTAATAGAATTCAAGAAAAAGAGGGGAAGAAAACAAAACAAAACTACTGTTAAAGGAGCAATAGACAAAGCAAAAGTCTTTCTCTTTGCTTAAATGCTAGAACTAATAATCAAATGAAATAATCATTATGGGTGATCATCTGGCTGCCAAAGTGGATGTTTACCTTTCTGTTTATTACCACCACTGTTGTGATAAAGTTGAATAAGGTGTGTGTGTGGGGGGAGAAATTAAGTGACAGAGCTTTTTTCAGAGTCTTTAATTCTAAACTCAAGAAAGCAGCCTCATTTTCCAGATCACTGAAATGCGTTCTTTTTTTTCTGGCAATCTGACAAAGTGTCTTGTATATTCCAAAAATTTTTAACAAGAATTCCCAGTTTATGCTGCCCAAATTATAACGCTCCTCTAAATATGAAAACTTCTGTCACTCTAATGCTTCTTTTGACCAGTAATCTTATTTTTATCTTAGACAAAATATTATGAGCATAATCCATAAGTAATATAATATGGTCTCCATAGCTGAAGACACTATTAAACCATTATTTCATTTTTACACTGCAGTGGCAACTACGGAACAGCCACACAAACATGGATTATTTGATAGCAATGATAAAAATAATGGTTGCCTTCAGTCGTAGGGCCAAATGTATGACTCCTAAGGCACACAACATTGCTCCTGATGCCAGAATATAACCTTCTGCCTTTTCACCTTTAAGGGGAAAATATTTCAAGTCAAAATAATTTTAAGATTGGTTGATGGTAGACAAGACATTTCTGATGACAGTCCTTTATCATCAAATAAGTATTTGGTTTGCCTTATCAGAGCAAAAGTTTTGAATTTTCCCCCAAAAAGCACAGCTTCTGCAGTCCTGTGATTGAGATGAGAATCACTATTCTTCTATAAAAATAATCAAGACTGCAACTTGAACCCAGATGTAAGAGAAAATCCTTTGAAAATATACATCTCAGGTTATAATACCAAAAGATGCATTAAAAGGACTTCTTTCCAGGAGTCTCATCATTTAATGCCAAACCCAGGCTTTGAGGGAATCTTGAGTCATAGGTGTACTCACAAAATCTATTAACGTCAGTAAAATTAGTTATGAGCTTGAATTCCAAAGCCTCTCAAACTGGGAGGTTTTTTTTGTATGGATCTTACCAAGATGAATTTGCACACAAAACAAAGCACACAGTTTCACCACCAGAATAAGTCTCAAAATCAAACCCAGTACTGGAAAGGGGACCTGGAGAATCCCACCTGCTACACAAATCCTGACGCTGGCACGAAGGCAGAGGCAGGACCACGCAGAGCTGTGAGCACCCTGGCTTTACACTAGTTTCACCAATTATGAAACTGCACCAAACACTTGGGTTTGCTAGTACTGTGGTCCTAATTCAGCCATACTTGTTAGCATGTGCCTACAGCTCAATCCACCCAAAGCTGATTATCTCAATTTACAGTCTCCAGGGCTTGGCTGAACACTGAGAGCATCCGTGCCTACTGACTTCAGTCCTGCTTTTCTTGCCTACTCGTAGCACCAGTGTAGCTGCTACTTTGGGTTGCTTCTGTAAGAGATGGGTCAAAGAGGCGCTGTCTCACACCAGTAATTTCTGCAGAAGTCTACCCAAGTAAATTTGTTAAAAATTTCCTTAATTTTTTCAATGCGACTCTCAGGCTTTTAAGTCACGGACCTAACTTTAAACACTTAAATTAAGAAATCAGTTGTTTAATTTACAGTCACCTAATTGGCCCATCTGTCTTTTACCTTTTTGCACCAGTTAACGTTGCAAAAGCTGCAAAAGAATAGCAAACAGCACTGAGCAGCAAATGCAAGGAAATATTTTTCCACAGTCCATGAATCAAAAAGCCTCACAAGTAACCTGAATGGGTGTGTAAACACATTGGGTAGCTAAAGAACATGGTTTTAGGTGTCTGTAATCAGTTGAGGTGCTTACGAGTGAATGTGGCATTCATGGAAGCAAAAGATTATTTGATCTAGATCAAAGAATAGCATAAGCGGGTCCCATTCAGCGTTCCCAACAGAGCTAGAGGAATAATCTGTTCTGTGAATTTGGCCTCTTGTTCTGTTCTCTAATTATCCATAGGCAGATGGTGATTTTGTTGTATTTATTCACTATTGAAATTATTTGCTGGATAACCTCATGAAACAATTCTCGCCCAATAGATTACCAGTCAGCAGTTTACTTAGGATCTTCAGTACTTGCTCTGGTTCAATAAGATGCGAAGACCACCTGGAATCGCTGCAGTCTCTGCTGGGATGAGCAGAAGCCTTAGAAACAGGTTTCCAATGAAAAAGGCTGTGATTTCAGTTTCAACATTCCCTTTCTAGGAATATTTCTGTAAACTGAGCTTTTTCCCACGAGCATGTCTAATAGTCATCCCAATGGCCAGAATTAGCCCAGATACATGGAAAAGCACCTGGGCTCCCAATCCAGCTGCAGCCCTGCTCCCTGCAAGTCTCTTTTCCCTACCCAGACCTGAAGCTTTCAGCTCTTCCTTTGTATGACAGGCACTCGTCTGTACAATGGTCAATGTGGAGGAAATTTTAAGCAGCCTACACAGTCTTTTAAAATATTTTATCATCCATTAAAATAAAAGCTTTTCAGAGAAAAGTTACATTAGAAACAATAAGCTGATGCATACAAGCCTGCTTCTCCTTGTCGCCTGGGTCGTTCAAACTCTCCTCAGCCTCTCTGATGACCCATCTCTCCACAGGTCTCCTGGTCCCCCACCTCCTCCTTCTGCTGGGAGAGGCTTTTAGATGCTGAGTGTTCCTTCAACCCCCAGGTTCCCTACCTCAGAAAACCCACGCTTGCTACTTACCACTTAGCAGTGTTAAAAGACAGATGCGAGTCCTTGAATCTGGAAGGTTATCCATTGTCTGTCAAGCAGATGGATGAATAGATAATATCGGAGAAGCTGTTTAGCTTCATGCTTGAATTCCACTACATCTGAGCATCAGTGAGATATTATAAATACTCTAGTACTCCAAGATAATCTAAGTCAATAAAGTCATAGGGATATTTGCATTGGGTATCACAGCTCATATAACAACTGTATCTGTCTAAGCCAGCAACCTAAAATATCCATATTATGTTTCTATTTTGGGGGATTATTTACCTAGCCAGAGTCCACTGATCAGAAGGATTCTTTAAAATTGATAAAAAATATTTTGCAGTTTGATTTCATACAACACAAGTTGCCCAGTGCCTGCCAATGAATTGTGAGGCTACCCCACTTTTACAGATATAGATTTTCACTAGGCAGAAATAAAGTACAAAATTACTTTTCTTATTTTATGGGCCATGACAAAAATCACTGATCTCAGGACTTAAACGCTGGCCAGCAAAGCAAATGACCATTCAAAGTAGAATTATAGAAGCATAAGGAGTTGCCAATAAATAACACATCGGTATCAAAACCACAGGGTGAGCTACCAAGCACGCCAGAGGAAAAAACAACATTCTTAACACTGAGATCCTAAACAATCTTGGCAGCATCTCCTAAGAGGACAAAACTATATATTCCAGTGACTCTGAAAAGGGCATTGGGATTTCCTAATGGACAGCCTGGAAATCATTGTCTATACACAAATGCAGAAATGTTAGACAAAGCCAGGAGCTGAGGCTCATGAGATGCTTGTTGAGCTTTAAAATAATGTAGAGATATGCTGAGCTGGCAGTTTCCAGTGTAGAGCAGGGCAAGAACTGAACTAGTTGAATTAGTGAAAATTCAGGGGGTTGCAGCTCAGTGTTGCATAAGCGTGAATGTTAAGAGTGGGAAAGACCAAGTTACTTCTCTTCGAATGCTGGATTTGGAACTGCAAAGGCCTGGACATCTGTGGAAACCCACCAGCATGTTCTCATGACCGAGCTGTGCAATGACTGCTTGAAAATAACTTCATTGTTAAACAGAGGCTTCTCAGTACAATACTCCCATGTTTTTGCCTGATGTAGCAAGCTGCAGGGGAAGCTGGCATATATTTATGGAAGGAGGACATAAGAGTTGAAGTCTTCTCTCATTTGGATGCTACAGGTAAGTGTACAAAGGCAGGAATTCACACCACCCCGTCTGAGATGACTAACTAGTCTAATTTGACTCTCTCTGTAATTAAAGGAGAAATTCAGCCTGGTCTGAAGCAGCATTTCAAACAGGAACCTACTTTAGCTGCTCTAAGTAACACTCCAGAGGAGCTCTCCCGGCTCCCCATTGATTATAGAGGGAAGTAGAGGAGATCAGGTAGCTAACTTAATTGATTAAATTAGATGTCTGAAGTTGCGTGGTACAAATGCCCTGCAAAGTGCCCTAGAACAGGAAGATTAGCACAATTTCCAGGGCTGTGTAAAAGACCTTGAACTGTATCCAACACAAATGCACAATCTTTCCAACTGCTACTGTTTTTTGGTCGCTGATGCTGCTAACAATTCACTGCACGAAACATTGTTCAAGTGCTGTAGAATGGCTTAGCATTGAAGCAAAATAAAAAGTCACAATTAACACTGAAATCCTGGATACAGGTTTTTTTTTTTTTCCTAGTGGTACTAGAATTCAAATTAGAGCATGGGGGTGACAGCAGCATAACGGATGTGCTGAAAGGGAGAACTCATCGTAAGTGCAGGTGTTTGAAATGGAAAATTTGGACTTTAGAAAAAAAGTTTACAACAATGTTGGAGGATGAATTCCTCTTTATGAGATAAAAGACCTTGTGAAACAAAGAGTAAATAAATACAATTCAAAATAAAAATAATAAGCGTAATGATTAAGCTTTCAACTTCTACTGCAGCCTGACAACTGATCTGACAAGTTAACACAGGGGCTGGAAAACAAAAAAATACCTTTTTTTTTTTTCCTATAAAAGAAGGGTAAAAAAACCCTCATTTTGAAATCACTGCAAAGTTTCCTATTGACTTCACTGATATTGGCTCACAAACAGTCTTTGTGTAAAAGTTTTGGATGTAGCTTCATGATCACAAAGTTCATCAGTCCTTCAAAAGACATAAAATGGAAATACAGTTTCTTCCATAAGTAGATGCCATATAGCAGTTTCACTCTTTCTTCTACAGCACTTTGGTGTAACAACTGCTTGGAAAAAGGATCTGTCCTAGGTTCAGCTTGATGTGTTCCCACAGAGAAATATCCTGAACTCTGATATATTTAGGGACTTGCACCCACCCGCATTAGCAGAGACTCTTTATACCTAATGTTTTAGCTGTTTAGGCTAATTGAGCTCCCTTGGCACTGCAGAGACACTATGCCCTAGAAAAACTCTCCCAAGACGTCCTTGCTTTCATGGCTCTTCTTCCCTTCTTGTTTCACCCCTGTAGAGCTGTAACTCACAGAGGCTCATTTTACAAAATCTCTCAGCTGACTTATGTGGCCACCATGTTGTCCCTGTTCACTGGAGCAAAAACATTTTTCTGCCATCTCCCAGTCCTCCAAGTCCTGTTACTGGAAATGAAGTTTTGATGTCTAAGGCACTGGAGCAGTTGCTCCTGCCTATGGAAGATGGAAGCACTAAACTGTTAAATTAACAGCTGTAAACTGCTCATGGAATTGGGATAAAAGCAAATGAACGTGACTCCAAATCATTCCTTCTGAGCAAAGCAGGCCCCCGCACAATCCAGGGCAGAACCACTGGTGCTCAGGGCACAAAGCAAGCACCCTGGTTGGGGCTATAATTCCACATACTAACCCAGCCTCTGCCTCTGAGACCAATCAGTTTGGATAAAAACACTTACAGGGAGAAAAATAATCATGCAACTGATGGAGAAACCTTAAAAAACCATTGTGAAACTGAGATTTTTTAAGCCCCACATTGCTGCTCAGCTGGGGGTATTTTTTTCTGGACTGTTTCACCCATCCATACATGATGATATAAAAGTCAGCGCTTCATTGAACTTTCTAATAGCCAGGACATATTTCCTTCACAACCCCAGTGCTCTCTCTCGCCATGAGCTTTCTCCTAAGCAGCATGACACAACATATTGTAAAGGGAAAATGATAATTAGAAGGAACATTCGAGCAGAGGAACTTGTCTGGAAAAATGCTTTAGTTAAATGAAGCGATAAAGATTGTTTTTATCTTAATCTGTTAAACACACACACTTGCACACACATACACAGATCTATCCCCGTACAAGGATGTCTGTTCACTGCAGACGTGCCATCCGTAGATGGAGGACAAACCTAGAAGAGGAGGAGAAATGAATTCTTGTTTTGATTAAAGGTTAAATGGAGGTGCAGAGAAATGAAAGGCACATGAAGTACCTAAGCTGAGGAGTGAAGTGCTGCAGGAGATACTTGTGTGACCCAGCTCTGTCACACACTGTAGATGCACTGGCTGCTCCTTCCACCAGCTCAGGAATCTCTGCACGTCGCCCAGCTGCACACATGGCTGTGTCCCACAGCCCCAGGTGAAATCCGTATCACCACCGGGGACCAAATTCAGTCTGAATGTCTGAATCTCGTCTTCATCACAAAACCATCCTTCTCAAGGGCTAGTGTTAAAACCATTGGTATTTTCAGACAAACATGTGTTAGGAATGGGCGATAAAGACATATCTGATAAGAATTACAAATACTGGAGAGGGAAATAAACAGAAAATGTTGTCCTGAGGGAAAGGAAAAAAAAATCTATTGCCCTGACAGTCAATTTCTGTTTGAGTCTTTAGCTAGTAGGATGGATGGTGGGAGATAATGGCGATCAGAAACATCTAATTTTTAATTAAAAAATATTCCCAACCATATTCTTGTTTTTCTATACAACACTGTGAAAATGCCTAGATGGGGAATAAGGTTTTACTTAAATTTATAACTACATATATATATATATATATATATATATATCTTCCTTCAAGATAATGCCAGGGCCTCAACAATCCTTAGGTCCAACCATAGCAGCCTCTACATAGCAAAAATATACATTTGCTGTTTGCTAAGCGTTAAAAATCACCTCAAGTACCTCTGAGTGTGTCTGTCTGCCATCGCCACTGGATTCTGTGTCTCCTCTGCAATGACAGCTGAGCAGCATTTGCAGTGAGGCTGCCCCCGTGTTACTTCTATGGTGCAGCTTTGTGCAGGAAAAGCCCTTGCTTTCTGCTGCACTCTTTCAAACTATAGCAGAGCCATAGGGCCAAGGTGCTCCCCAAGAACCAAATCCTGGCATTTGGGCAAGCTTCTTGAAAGAAAGACTAAAACTGCTTGGCACTGAAAACTAACTCTGTTCAAGAGCTGGTGTTAATTAATCAGTTGTATTTTTCTGACCAGACCACTGCAATGCCATCATCTCCTTCACTCAGAAATGTTTTGCTTTTGCATAGAAGAGGGAACCATACTTTTTTTTTTGGACCAGATTAATTTGAGTGTGGAGGAGATGAGCATGGAATTCCATTCTTGGAAGAACAGAGAATGATTTTCCTTTGGGAAAGGTTCACTCTTCCAACAATGGTAGATCCCTAAAAGCTACAGGGGTACAAGGCTTTCAGAAGCAATTCCAAGTGAAAGGAGGTGGAACAGTGCGGGCAAAGGGGCCAAAGTTGTTTAATAGATGTGGTTTGTCAGGTAAATCTCCATCCCGTAGGATGTTCTGAAATGATCAAGATGGTTCTCTATGTAGAGATTTAGGAACAAGATAATGAACTGCCAAGTAGTGAATGATCATGATGTACAAAAGAAAGGAAGCAGTGCTGCAATTGCAACAGGACTACGTGGGAGAGGGAGTTTTTCTAATGCTTGTAGCTCTGCCTGAGCCTGCAAGTGTAGTGCAAAACCAGATCAATACAGCAACATATGTATTCTCCAGAACAGAGATTTTTTTTCTCTTTTCTGTATTAATGTAAGATTTCTTTTCTGGTAACCTTCTACTTTTCTCTTTCAGCCCTTGGTTTCCTTTTGTCTTCAAACATAGAGAGAAAAGAATTTGAAAGCAGAGCTGGATTTCAGCTCTTTGCTGGGAGGCACAGGGCAGTGCAGCATAGCTCATTTGTGCTCAGCTCCTTTCAACAGCACTGCAAAGTCAGGTTGGGACAGGACAGCTCTGGGTCAGTGTTACAACCATTTTCTCTCACAGTGTTATTAAAAAATCTTTCAGAGTAACATTACAATTGCCAGTGTGGGTAAGAATCAGTGACCATTTCACCTAGTGACTTGTCTCAGAAAACGATCAAACAAGAAAACTTCATAGGAAAATACAAAAACCTGCCACCCAGGAAAATAGTTTAACAAATCCCTAGTGTAATAGAAAATAAGTCTAAAGAAGACTTATGAAACTCTTAATACATTCAGAAACGTCCCTTGTGATTAACTATTACAATTTGGATTTTTTAATGGTCCTCTTTGAATCTAGCTAAAAATGATGTACTTCTCTACAGGAGAGGAAATGAATCTGGCAGTAATGGCCGTCTCACCCTCTGTGTTCTTCCACCCATTGCTCAGATAAATTGCCTTGTCCAAGAAGATGTTAGAGACTGGGTATTGTTCACTCATCGTAATGCCTCTCTACAAATCTGCTCTTCACATCTGCGTAAATCTTGATTCATTCCAGTCTGGAAAAGAAACTAATTCCTTGTGGCCAAATGAGAAGACAAGAGGATAATCCAGCAGTGTGACGATGGACACTGATTAATTAACCAGTCTTTCTGGATAGAAATACTAGAGGCGATCCTGAATTAGGAGGAAGAGAGTCATGGGAGGTAATATTCTCTAGCAGAATCTCTATAGCAGACTATCAGCACAAATGATACATTTCTCCTTGTCGGATTTTATGTTTCCAGTAAATTTTGTGCCGTTGGAAAGTGCCACCTTCATAGCCCTGGAGACCCAGACACTGTTGCAGAGGTTATTTCTTTTCCTGACACCACCTCTAAATAGGTATGTTTCTTTTTCCTTTTTTTTTTTTCCTATTCTTTTACAAGCTCTACCATTACAATGGTGTCCAAATTCACTCTTTGTGCAGGCAAAACATGTTCAGATATGACAGAGAGAAATACTGCCTCTGCTCAACGACAAACTCCCAGTACCAGTAGTCATGCCATAATTTCACAGTTGTGCTCCAAGTGTAACCACTTCCTTGGGTTTAATTGTCATAGTACATTAATATCAGAGTTAAAAAAATAAATACGTCCCTACAAATGGAGTATTTGGGTGCTGCATGTTGATTGACTTTGGTATCGATATGAGCTTCCTTGTCTTTCCAATGTAAGTACTTGTTCCTAAGAAGAAAGGATAACTTTTGGTCATTCAGTCTGGATGACCCACTCAGACCTTAAACACTCAGCTCATGCATAATTTGTCTGTGGAGCTTCTTGCTACAAGGAGCTCTTGAAGCACGTGGAAATTGCTATTGTGCAATGTTTTAGTGTGAAACAAGTCAAATTTGTTCTTTTCATACAGTGTTTGCTCTCATCATGTTTGAACGTAAAAATCCAAACAATGGTTTACGTCCATGTGAATCCTTTGATACCATAAATAATCAAAAGTGACTCTTGAGATTTTTCCACTTCTGGACTTGTAAATTAGCTTTTGGCATCGTGATGATTTCATGTGGCAGGAAAACATCCATGAACATGGCAAAATTGCTGGTAGCAGAGAGTTAAAGCCCTGACACCTGACTATGCTTTTGCATTTGCAAGTCCCTGCAGCACATTTCAGAATTATGGAGCAGCCAGTTTTTCTTTGTTTTTCTGTTCTTGAACTTTGACCACTGATATCAGCATCTTATTCTTGAGAGCTCAGAAGACTCAATACATGAACTTTTTTCCTAGAAGAATCTGTTGCAGGAGGTGCTGTAACAGCACCCGCTGCTAACACTGCACAGCCCTCATTTTTAAGGACAGTATATCAGCCAGCCAGGTCAAGTAAAACACAGTTCTGAAAATACATCTACCAGGTTGTCTCTGAAGGCTGAGAAAGCCCATTTTCTGCATCAATGACAAAAAGATGGGGCACAGAATGATCACTTTTGGACTTCAATAGCAACAGGACAGGCTGTAGCTTACAAGGAATCTGCTCCAGATGACCAGTCTGAGCTTGTGATTTATTATTACTCTTGCAACACCAGTGTTGTAGTAGATACTACTTTTGGGTGAAAGTCTATATGGGCTGTCAGAGAGCTGTTGCTTGTGTGCTTTCTCTCCCATAATACGAGTAAACACTCTGACACACTCTACCCAGGAATATTTACTGCTACAGCCATGGAGAACCATCAAATTAAATTTTCCAACCAAGACAAGCTTCCTTCTGTCCTGTTAGAGCATTACAGATTTACTCCACAACAGTTAAGGAACTTCAGGCCCTCAGCATTCATTGTTAGGTTTGATTTCTGGGTAAAAAGTTAAAAATAAAATTCAAGTTCAATAACCGCTCTCCTTGAAAACATGTGTCACCTATAAATATCCATCACATATGGCTAAGTGCTACAGCTCTCTTATTTACACTTTGTCTGCAGGTGGCAAACTAAACCCAGGAAATAATTATACTGTAACAGAAAAGTTAAATGTTAAAGAAAAATTAAAAGTTAAACAACCATTTTCACATCAGAGGAACTTTGACTTTATTACCATCATCTCCACCAGAGCACCATATAGAAAATCTGAAGGACTTCAGCCCATACCATGAAGATCCTATTCAGTTGACTGTAAAATACCATCCTCCCCTTCCAGATCCCTTTCCCCTACTTCTACCTCCATGATGCCAGTGTAAGTAACTGTATCATGGTCTTTATTTCTGTCAGGGTGCCCTGGCTGCTCCTTCTCCTTCCTACTCCTTGAAAGTCAGGAATGGCAGACACAAAAACAATGTGTGTTAAATCAAGATGTGCTTTCTTGAATATATTACTCATCCTTAAATTTAAAGGATGGTGACTAATCTCTTCCATTCTTTCTCTTTTATTAGGGAAATAATTGTCTTTACTGGACAATTTGTAGAAGCATAGTAGAGAAAAGAATAAGTAGGTATGTGAATAAATAGGATGAGTCAACACTGCTTTTGTTGAGTTAAATTGTGATCAGAAATCTCCTGGAGCTCTTTGAGGGGGTTTATGAGCTTGTAAATAAAAAGGATTGGTCAACATAGCATAGCTGGATTTCCAGAAAGCTTTCATTAAATTTGCTCACTCGGGGTCTTAAAGAAGGGAGACCACCATGGGATAAGAGAACTACTCACTTTGTGGATTGATGATTGGTAATAAAATAAGAAACAAAAGGTAAGGATGGTTTTTACTGGTTTCCAGCAAGGTCTTAAAAGGATGTCTGCTAGAACTTGTTTTGTTCAATACTTCTACATAACCTCAAAATGGGGTTGAACACTGATATGGTAAATTGCTGAAGATAGAAAATTATTTGCAATAACCAAACTTGAAGTTTACTTCAAAAAAGTGTAAAAGGCTCCCATGACACTGCAGGATAAAAATGGGAGAAGAAATTCAGAGGGAGGGAATTTGTGACTAGATAGATTATAAGAGTCTGGACTAGGTTAAACAGATTGTGATTATTCAGCAATGATGGATGAAGAAGGGTAAAAGATGAGATAAACCTATGAAATTATCAATTATGTGGAGAAGGTGAACATGGAGTGATTATTCAGTTTCTTACAATATGAAAACAGGGAAGTACCTAATGAAAAGTGTTGGCAACGAGGTTAAAACAACTAAAAATATATTTTTTTTAGCACAAAACAAAGAATTACTTTGAGGAGCTCATTGTTACAGGATATTTCAGTGGCTGAAACCATGGACAGATTGGAAAAAGATTCATTGAGATAAGTTGTTGTTGTTGCATGTGGTTATTACACGTTTTACACATCATCAAGCCCAGAAAGCACTGAACTCCAGAAGCTAAGAAAATCACCAATTTAAAATTACCTTTTTTCTTGTAGATGCCATCCTAGCTAACCTGCTATCAGCTACTGTCAGGAACAAGACAAGGAGTTTCATGGGTCTTGGATCCAGCATTGTACAGCAGTTCTTCCATTTTCACGTGAGTAATTCCATAGCACAACCACAGCCTGAATCTGCCTGGCAGACAGACTGCCTGGAGGGGAGCTGGGCCACAGCTAGTTCTGGACAGGGGCAGGAGGCCTACAACAGTTCTGGATTTTATAGCCATTTATACCTCATATTGCATCCATTATGCCTTCAATATACCTTGCTTTATACCAGAATTGCATTACCTATTTTCAGCAATATGACATAACACCATATAAAAACTGGTCTAGTTTAATAAAAGATTGCCTATCTATCTATAAAAACAAGTTTCCCTCATCTTAACAGAGCTGTTGGTGCAAGCTAACTGGTTGTTCTTAGCTGAAAGGACAAGACTGTGGTAGAGTCAAACTTAGTGCGGGAAACTGGGATGGTTATCGATAGAGAGACATGAGGGCTAAAAAATGAGATGAAAAAGAGAGACGATGCACTGTGACCGTGAGCCTCAAATCCGCCCTCTCTCAGTTCCAGCTCTTGCTTTCCTGATACTGTAAGAGGATTACGAGTTTTTTGGAAGGTGCTCGGGTGTGAAGGACATCCAGAAAACATCCTGCTCTTGCCCCTGTTCAAAGACCACTGAAGTCAAAGGGGCTCTTTCCGCAGCGTTTTGTGTTTAGCTTTATTTTAGTTCCCAGAAAAGGTTATCCATGGCAGATAACTCAGGGAAGCAGTGCTATGCTCTCTTTCTCAGTCATTAATTGCAGATCCCAATCAGTTGCCCAGATACCAAAGACAAGAACTGTTTGCCACTCTCTGAGCCTGGGTTAGTTCTTGCACTCAATCTGCCCGCAGACATGAGATACCCTCCTCCCTATCGCCCCCTCAGTGCTGCTAAACTGATCAAACTTGGACCCTTTCTTCAAAGCTTCTATATATTTCTGATATCTGCTGAAAACCACTCCCCTGATAGCTGTCATTTGTACATTATTAATGAACAAAGATACCATCTTTTTGTGTGCTAGCTATCAGCTCCATCCCATAAGAGGCTGCTTTTTCAGAGTTATTTAGGAGTGTGTGGGTTGCTTTGTCACATTGGTTGGGTAATGAAAGGGTATGGAAAACAGCCTGAGACCTGGTACTGGAGACATGTAATTATTTCTGATATCAAGAGAGCTTGTAAGTTGTTTTTTTTTTATTATTTGTGCTGTGACAATTGTATCTGAATGTTTACCTTTTAGCCTTATCCCATATTTAACAAGCTAAAAAGATGGATGCATTAGCAGGGTTTCTAAGGGGAAAAGAGTGTAATAGAGTTTTTAGTCCCCTTTGCTGCTATGTGAATCTTTCTGAAAGCACGGGCTACAGATACTTGCAATTTGCCTCAGTGACTGGTTAAGTTTGTTTCCGTCCTGTATTTTCTACCAGTGCTTAATATCATGTAACAAATACATCACGGCACAAGGCTATGTGGTGATATGGCCCCTTTCATGCAGCAGATTCAATTCCATATTAATGGCTAACGCTGCTTATGCAGGAATATACACCTTTAAATTCCAAATGCATCTCCACTTTCATTTAGCCATGGCAAAACACAAGATCAGATAACTCTCCAGCCAGACAGGAACACTCTGGGTACCAGAGGCCATGTGTTTTCCATCAGAGAAGCGAAATTCTTATGGTGGGTTCAAGTGAGAGCCAACCTCTCTGCCAGGAATTATTAGAAACAAGATATCAATATTGATCTACAAATACACATTAAAAATTACAGCGATTTCTACAATACGGAGAATACTACTCCATACATCTACTTAGAGGGAAGAGTGCTAAGTAAAGCTTTAAGCTTCATCCCTGCATCCCCATAAGCCTAACTGGTGTTCATCATGGATTGCAAGGCTCACATCACAACATTCACAGAGACCTGTCAACATCAATCAGCT
The DNA here is from genome assembly GCA_020745775.1 of Theristicus caerulescens. Taxonomy (NCBI): domain Eukaryota; kingdom Metazoa; phylum Chordata; class Aves; order Pelecaniformes; family Threskiornithidae; genus Theristicus; species Theristicus caerulescens. The sequence continues at coordinate 3,239,426 of CM036569.1, forward strand.
GATGTTTCATGCAGCGTGAAATCCAAGGATGAACCTGTGGCTTTCGTTTTCCTTTATGAATCTCCTATATTTTGCGACAGACCAAAGTTTTTAAACATTCAAAAATACCTAGGCACAATTACCAAAACACAGTCCGATTTCAGGTGTTCTTCAGCAACAATTACTGCTTTGTTGGACCAAGGATTCTGTGCATTCACAACATCTAAAGGTGAGGTGATATTTTAGGTACCTCATTTCAAATTTATAGGACTTACAGACACAGTTCAAAACTCTGTGACCGTTTCAGTGCAAATTTCCCCCCAGCCGTTCCTGTCCCCACAACACACTCTGGTAAGTTACTGGTTAAGTGACAAAGTCAGGTAAAATATTGAAGTTTGGATGAGTTTACTCATTTCTTCTCATTTGTTTTTAGCAAAAAAAACCCAGGAGAACACACACCCCCCTCCTTTTTTTTTCCTTTCTTCTTAGGAAAAGATTTGACACATCTGATGCCAGGAAATTTCCAGGATAGAAGAAATTCCCCTATCTGAAAATCCACAGAAAATCTGGGAGAAACACTGTATATTTTTGCCTTCAGCCATCATTTCAATTAAAGTACCCTATTGCTGTACTAAAATAGCGTACCTGTAACTTGTTGCTAGTTTTGAGCTGGATTCCAGTTACAAACTTGTTTATCTGCAACTGCATTGAAAAAGGGTGTGTTGAAAGGCAAGCAATAATATATATAAACTGAAGATAGATTGTGAAGGCACATTGCGTATTTAATTTGAAGGAAAATATGCCAGAGCAAAGATCTGAGCACTCAGTTTTTGTCACTGAAAAGCAGAGGCTGCTCTAGACACTGTCTGGTTGGAAGCAAAGGAGGAAGAAGGCCTCAGAGTTGAGAAAAAAGCAGATTGCGTGACTAAACTACGGTGAAAATGAGCTGTGATCCATCGGGTGTGAGAGTCTGGCACTTGCCTCACCTTCATCCGTGCTGTTTCCTCTCCTGCTGCTTGAAGATAGCCAAGAGCTTCCTTTTTAATCAAGGACCATTGGAAAGTACCAGCGGGCTTCCACTCACAACGCGTTGATTGGCTTCCAACCGCAGTGACAATTGCATCCTGTAATCAAAATAGCAATCATAAATGGCACAATTATTCCCCCCCCCCCACGCACGCACACACTCTTGTACTACTGAGTAATGACTCAGAAATGCAGACTACAAACAATGTAAAATGTATGGCTGGCTCTGGGAAAGGCGCCTGTCCCCCGCCTCGCACCAGGCGGCTCGATTTTCAGATGCTCCGGGAAAGCAGGTGTTGATGGCAGAGTCTGCAGTTCAAGGCACTGATTGGAAATCGAAAGGCAAATCTGAAGGAATTGAGATGGGAATCCAAGTTGATGCAATTGTAATTTTTTTCGCAGCGCTCTCCCCTCTCCCCCATCCCTGTTGCTTGAGCGTCCCTCATCAGGTTTTATCTGAGCTATTGGTGTTCGGCCGGGAACTCCCTTCCAGCAGGTTTCCTTCCCCATCACTTATGGTGCCATGTGGCCATGGGGGAGAGTTGTACTTTTGGAGATGTCTGATTTTCTGAATGGTCTGAACACAGACTTGGGGCAGTTTATTCTGAAGACACCTGTTAAGTCCTGGTCTGATTGTCAGGCTCGGGGAAGGTTTGTAATGATCCCAAGGGTGAAATTAAGACACAAACGAGGTCATATGCCGCCAGTCAGACATTTTATTGGGTAAATATAAAGGAGTAAACTGATAGGAAAGGCAGGAAATATTAGGAGGAAACTAAGCAAGCATTCAGAGAGATAAGCAAAGGATAGTCACCACCATGGATCCAGCGGTGTCCCGTTGGTCCTCAGTCTTCCGTTTTTTGGTGGTGGATGGCCACACTCAGATTTCGTTGTGCCGTCTTTTATCCGGTGTTGGAGAGGGAGTTTGCCCTCTTGTTTCGGTTTGCTTACCCAGAGCAACATCACGTACGCCACACATGCACATCTAATCACACCATATATATTGTTGGTGGGCAAGCGGCCTGGTCCAGATACCAGTTGGTGTCCTATTCTTGGTGGTGCCTGATAAGCCAAAGAATGGCCTGCTGCTTCAACAAGTTTGCACAAGTTTCCTTGCAAGCTAGTGGCACTTGATAAGCCAAAGAATGGCCTGCCCTCAGGTCTTCTCAGACAGAAGAGTGGTCTGCTGTCTGGTCTTATCAGATAAACACACACAAGCAAGCTTTGAGACAATTGTTCGTAACACTTCAGTCTCTTACAACACCTAACCATGCTTCCAGCTTTTCCTTTCCTTTTTACTTCCTCACCTGATTTCAGCTCCCTTTCTGATGTTTCATTACTGCATAAGCTCTTCCTTGTCTACACCCAGCATATGGACAGGGTCTCTTCTCCCACTCTGGGCCCTGTGCTGTCTTCTTTGGACATCCTTTTCCATCAGGACTTCACTTCTTTAGCATAACTACCTTCTCCCTTTCTTTTGAGCGTGACATAAATCTCCACAGAAACATATCCAGATGAAAGATTAATTCTTTTAACCTCAACACTTGCAAAACAGAAGAAAAATATAGGTGCTAAATAATCAACTCGATGCCATCTTCAAACACAATTTCTTGTTAGATCTGGGTGGACAATGGACCTCACAGTTTTCTCTAAAGGCAGGAGAGAAAAAAAAAAAGTTATGTAAAATCTGTGTGCACTTTACATTGACTTGTGTTTGATGAAATAAAAATGAAAACTTTTTTTTTGCCAGCCAATATCTACTAGTCCTTTAGAAATTTGGTTTCTTTTTACTCCCCGGTTTTACTTCAAAAAATATATACAATGAAGGTTAATTTTTAAAGGTTCCTATTTTTAAAACAAAGAGGTTACAAAGTTGCATTCTGAAATGTCAAAAAAAAAAAGTAATGACAGTCTCAAAATCCACACCTCTACTTTATTCCTCCCCACCAAAGGTATGCACTGAGTTGAAGCTTGTTTTGTGCATAAATTTCGTTCCTCTAATTTTCAGTTTGGTTTTTCAGATTTACTCCTTGTAAACAGCCATCCATTGCTCATACTTATGCTATTTTTTCTCCCTTTATAAACACCCTTAACCATCCTTGAGGAATCAAAGTCTAGAGGAGTCCAGCTTAGAGCAATCGATATATTTGTCTGTAAATAGAGATGAGAGCAGTTTATGGAGCAGTGAAGATCCAACTAGCAAATGATGCCTATTTCCAGTATGCATGGATATCGTAAAAGGTCTTGCTAGTAATGTGTGGTACCTTTGGTGGGAGTGTGAGAACCATTGACTGGATGAACTACTGACAGACCTTCTCCTTGCTGACCTGCCATTAAGTTGGAATCGGGACTTACTGACATAGCAGACAGCAAAAGCTTTCAGTATAATGTGTAGGTAACTAGAGGGCCTGAATCTATAGGCATGATTGGCTGTAACTTTTCACCAGCACTAGACTAACTTCACATATACCTTTATAGAAAAACAGGAAAGAATACATCTTTATTTTCCATTCTTGGGAAATAATGAAGCAGGTCCCAGACCTGGAATGAGATGGAGAGTTTACGAAATGTTACTCATAAATAAATCTCCGGACAATAAAAACATGAATTCTGTTTACTCTTCTGCAATGTATCTTCTGGAAATGCTCTCATGGCATCATATGTTGATTGTTTCTTTTCCTTCTCACCTGACTTCCAGGTGTCTACAGGTGAAGAAGACTCTTCTGTAAAGTATTCAGTATGAGACAGAAACACAGGACCCTCACACTGGGAAAAGTATTTCCTTGTCAGCCTGCATCAGACTGACATGTTAGCGAATCATTAGCAACAAGCAAATCTCATGAGTTTGGAAATTCATTCCATTCATTCCAGATAAATATTTAAATGTGTTTGTCTTTATTACATTTCTCTGGGCTTATTCAAATATATTTGGCCTGGAAATCAGACTGAGGATTTTGGAGTCTGAATCAGCTTGACAGAGCCCACAATATAAATGCAGAATAAATTAGTGATGCCTAGCGGTTGCACTGGGTAGCTCGACAAGGCATGGTGTTTAAAAAAACCCCATCAGATTGGATTTAGGACCTAAAGTGGAAGAAAGTAGAAAAGTAGAAAGAGAGGGCTTGTTTGTGCCAACAGGAACTGCACAGACACTCATTGTGTCCAATTACCGTTTTCCTCAAGGCTCACTTGCACCCCATGGTCATTTAAAGCCAGGTTCAGAGTTGCTTATATTGCCAGGCAGAGGTAAAGCACGGTGCCACGGAGAACCAGCCCCCCGGTTCACCCACAAACCGCAACAGCAAGGCTGGTCCTTTGCTATGAGACCTGCACCCTCATGGTCCTCCTTTAAGCAACCCTTCTTACAGGTGATGGGTGCTTCTGCTTTCAAGTGAGACCAAGTGCATGAAAATCTAAACCAACTTTTCAAACGTCAGTAAATAGTTCAGGACAGTTTTAAGAGTCTCTTTTGTTACAGCTTGTTCAGCTGTCTCTAGAGCCCTGCAGCAGAAAGGAGGACCTAAGGTTTAAGAAGTGAAAAAGTCTTTCCCTGCTTGATTCTATTAATAAGTTCATTGATTTCCGGGCACATGCACTTTTTATTGTTAACAACTAATTCTGACCTATATCAGGGACTTCAGCCAAGGATGGCTATCAACCAGGGCACATACCAACTCTCAAAGAGTATAACAGCTCCCTAAGCCGCAATTTTCCAGCAGCTGGACTGTTGGAAAAAAGGCCAAGATCTTCACAAAAGCAAATACTGCCTTACAGAGCGTTTGCTTTGAGGGGAAACTTGCACTGCTACAAGCCACTCCAGCCACTGGGTTCAAGGCAATTCCCAGTGCAGGAAAAAAAAATTGGCTGGCTCCTCTCCTACATGAACAGACACAAAGGCACAAACATGTGCAGCACCGCCTTTTCTTAAAGTGCATTATTATTAACTGGAAATAGCAGCCAGATCCATCATGTTCAGCATGCCCCACATCACCGCTTCGCTAAACACCACAGATTATTTCCCTGTAATTGCCTTCCTGAGCTGTCTAGCAGCCTCGATTCATTTCCATTAAGGCTCGGGAGGATGAGATCATTTAATATTTCCCCATTCCCTCTTTATTTTTTCCCCTGTTTTTGTAAATTCAGCAATTATGTGCTCACTGTCATCCCCTCAGTCATAAAAGTTAAAGTTTAGCACTTGGTATTGCAGTGGAGCAGCTGAAACAATAGTGAAGTAACGACTGTCATTTTCACCATGTGTGTTTTTCCCCTTAACTTGAGCGGGAATTGTATTTGTGCCCTGCAAAATCAAGCAGACAACAGTTTCACTTCTGTTACATCCCTTCACTTTGCACAGAACAGCTTGATGGAGCGGTCAAGAGGAGTGAACTAATGCACAGAAGAAAGCCCTGTAGCCTGGTATCATCCAAGAACCGACACCAGATTCGTAAGTTGTCTGCTGATTTTTTTTGCCTTTGGTAGCTGCAGAGCGTTAATTAAAAATGTTCTGGATGTAGATTAAGTTTCTGCACTCGGAAGTTATCATCAATGCCTCACCTGCCTTGAAATGAGAACTGCATATTCTTTGATAAATGGATTGAACGCTTTGCCTAGTTTCACTAAGGGTCTGCATCTTCTTTCAGAGGATTCATTCCTTAGTGAAGTCTGTGTCGTATCCTGTGCTGCAACTGTGCACAGGGAGTGTGGTTGTCCTCCAGCCGTGAAACAGCCTCCACCTGCTCATATCAACAGAAATACTTGGATGGGCTAGGATGATACTGGATTTGATGCCAGGATCATCTCCTCATAGAAAAATAGATATTAAGTGAACAATCCTTCCATCAGACATGTACAAATCCTTGAACTTCTGCCAGCCTGGAAGGATTTCTAATGTCTCTATTACAGTTTCAGTGCTGGCCTTGTCTCACTGATGCTCTACTTTCGAGAACAGGATCCAAAATGCCATGTTGCCATTTCTGTTCCTTTTCCTAATTTTCTGCACATGAGATTTTTAATTCTATTTTTTTTTTCCTTCCGATAACTGGTAATCTCATAAAGGAGCTATCAGATATTTCAGATCTCTCCTGTTCTGGCAATTACTACACTTTGATGCAGCAATCTTTTGATGTTGCTACAACCGCATTTTTTCATTAATTCCCCGTGCCACTGCTGTCAGAGTCTGACCTGATACGACCCCACGTTCCCCCAAAACATCGACTGCCAGACAGGAGCCCAGAAGTGTTCAGACAGGGCTTATCATTCTCATTCCCTTGGTCAGCTGTGAAAGTGCCAGGTAAAACTTGGACCCACACAGCCCGTGCTCATCTAAGCTCTGCCACCGCTGTCTGCCAGCTGATCAGATCAAGAAGTAAAAGCCCACTTAAAAGGCCTGCTGAGGCAGCTCGGAGAACTTTACATAATTCAGAAGATCCCAGTTAGTACAGAAATGCGTATTCCACCTTGACAGCTCCATAGGGATATGAACAGCAAACCTGTATACACTATTGGTGTATAAAATGGAAATATGATTAACAAGAAGGACAACTCGTAGAGAAGAGGGACCCCATGTTATCTTTCCAGTCCTGCTCTCCTAAAGCAGCTCTGGGGCTTTTTTGCAGCATTACTGTTTTTACCAGTGTATTTTTTAAACCACCTCTATCCCCACCTTTGAGTGTGCTGCAGCACGCTGAGCCCTGGGCTCCCACTCCTCAGCTCTGCTGGGCCACAGAGGTTGCGAGCATCATCCTGGGACCCTGCCCTCTTGCTGCCTGCAATAACAGTGGCTCAGCCCTGGCGAGTGAAAGAAGGTAAAATGGGAAACAGGGGGGCTCCTGGGCTCTAGAAAGGATTATACATGATTCACCTCCAAAAATAATTAAATAAAAATTATTCCTAACACAGACTTACGCAACACTTGGCCGGCTCCTAATTTTGACTTCAGTGGCATATAATGATTTACATCAGCTAGATGTCTGTCACTATATAGATGTATTAGTATCTGACAGAATTACCAGTTTACCAGTGCTTAAAATACTCAGGGGATGAGGAGGAATTCAGGTATAATAGAACTACAACATTGAACTAAACTGCCTCAAACTCCCTCTTTAAACCTCCAGGATGGAAAGACACCCTCCAAGGACACGGTTGCACATAACTTGGGGAGCAGCTGCGTGAAGTGTCCATGAGGTCTCCTTGGGGTCAGATCACTAACAATGGTGGGAGGGATTGATTTAATCCAAGTCTTTATCAAGCAGCCAGGGGCTACTTTCTGTACTGCAAGAGAGACATCATTCTCTGAACTCAAGGCAGGAAGGAAAGGAAAGAAGGGACATCATCTCCCATGGACAGGCATGAAGGAGACAGAACAAGACAAAGAGACAGAAGTGGACACGTTAACATTTATCAACACATCCGCTAACAAGAGAAAACAAAGACCTGTTTCATGTGGGGTTAAACAGACTCAGGAGCTGCAGGAGACTAAAAAGGCTGGAAAAGCATGCCTGTTCCTCAGCCCCATGGACACCAGGGAAACCTGAAACGTGACCAGCATGCCACCGAGACAATGATGTTGCTCAGGGTCAGCCAACAGCCAAGAAATAGCTCTGAGAGCCACAAATGAGCTTCCTCTCCCTAGGGAACCTGAAGGCTTGTGAAGTTACTTTAAATGTTTTGCTGCAGATAGCTCCTGTCAAGGTAGGATGAGGTGGGAATATGCAGTTTAACTGTCTTCCCTGCCCAGGTCGGATCACAGAGTCATCCACGCTTAAGGCTAAAAATGGGAGCAGATGAAGGGGAAGGTGCACCCCACTTCCCGGTGCCAGACATCAAGGCCTCACAGCTGCACAACCTCACACTCCTCCAGGGCACTGCCACCCTTGTCCGACCACCAAAGCTGGTCTGTCCACCCTTCCCCACAGCTCGTGAAACTCTGGGATTCGCTCCTAGAGCAATCTCTGCAGCCCTCTGCTGCCTCTGCCTTGGTGCGGCACCAAGGCTCCTACAGGACCAAGAGTCCCAAACTCTGTGTCAGTCTGACTCATCTAATGGCTAACAAGAAGGACGTATTTCCACTGCATAAAACCTTTCATTTAATTTTTTAAAGCAATCAATAAGCCCCTGATTATAATGTTCCCTTCCTCGCCCTTGTGCAGATCTGTGTCAGCCGGGTAACGTCACTGTATGGAACAGATAAAAGTTTTACTAGTCCTTCAGGGCTATTATGCCAAATGAGGAATTGCTACATATTCACCCACAAACAGCTGGTAATATTTAATTTTTTTACGTAAAATGCTTTGGAAATAAAGATGTAATGCACTGAGCAGCTGTTAATGCTCTGTTTTGCTTGAGCACTTGCTGTAGCATGGAGGGCAATGCTTATCTTCAGCATCACTGCTGCCATGCTAGATTGAATACAGCAGCACAGGGTGAGGTCTCAGCTAAAGCCTTGTTCATATGAGGTCCAGCTGCTGGGCTTTCACAGAGTCCTGGAGCTTGGGCTCACATTGCAGAGAAATGTCAAACTTAAATCTGCTCTCAAAAGAAGAAAAAAAAATCACTTCCTTCTTTTGTTTCTGCACATCAAAAAGAGATGGATTTTGTTCCCCATATCATAGGAAACCAAACTGGTCTTTCTGCTTACCTGCACGATGTTTGATTTCTTCTGATTTCACTTCACAGCTTTCTAGGTGGGGGTCAATGGCTGAATGAAGCTGGACATTGCCAGCAGTCTCCAGGCACAACAGGCTTTCACCTGTTTCTCTAGCAGTACCTATGAAATCAAACCATCAAAAAGACTAGAAGCAAACTACAGGTCTCAAGTGGCTAGAGAAAGTGGAATTAGTCACCCTTTGAAATGTGGAGGCCATAGCAAACAAGAATAGATGGGCTTTGATGTCAGGAGGAGAAGCTGGCAGTTGAGCTCAAACTCTGATAGCTCCTTCTCAAAACCTTGCTCAGACTGGCTTTCATCTCTCAAGGTCTGGAACAGCTCTGTGCTTCAAAAAAAGTCTTTGAGTGATCTCTCCATTGAAAAGGGAAGGAATTAGAGAAAGGCAGTCACATCAACAAGTCCCGTAGTGTTCAGCCTGTGAATTGATGCTGCCCAAGACCTGCCATGTTTCCTCAGGGAATCCGTGTGTTAGAGTTGGAATTAGGAAGTTCAAGTTTGAGAAATGGCTGCTAATACCCTTTCAATAAGAAGCGACTCTTCTTACTGTTGTCTTGACACTATTTGAGCACATCCCATCTGAAAGTACATGGCAATCAGATTAATTAAGCCTCCAGTAAATAAACCTATAGGGAAGGTTTATCAAATCAAGGCACAGAGTCATGAAATAATTTATGCAAGGCTATGGCTAAGGTTGGTCCCCAAATCCATTCCCTGTGCACAACTAGACGGTGCTTTTTTTCAAGAGCACTACCACCATGTCTTCCCTTTATACAACAAAGCTCAGCCAGCCCACAAAACTGATTAATACAGGTCACTTAATGCACAAACACTCTGGACAGCTTCCTGCTGGGTTTCCTCAACTAAGAGAGCAGAGTTTGGCTTTAATGCCTCAGGGCAAATGTCTTGGAGTGTGTGTGTGCGCGTGTGCGTGTGCATGTGCATGACACCGAATAAATTTGATCAGATTTGGTGTGACAAAATTATCAAGGAAACATTTGCATTGCCATTTATGCAGCAGGCTGCACGATGCAAAGCAGAAAGAGAACATGTTCAGGGTGTCAGGCAGCGGTACGCCACGATTAATAGAAAGAGACATGTGAGCCGGAGAATAATCATACTCATTAACAGCGACATCCAAAACTAACATGGACAGTGCCTTCTCACCAAGGGCAACTAATGTGTTTGAAGCTCCTCTGACTTGAGCCGCTGCTGCGGCGAGGCTCAGGGCAGTTGAGATGTTGTAGATTTGTCCCGACATCCTCCCTTTCCTGCGCAGTGCCCTCATCTCCAGCTCACCAGACAACACCCCCAAGATATTGCCACCACGGAGGTCGAGGAGACCCAGACCGCAGGTGAAGGAGGCTGCAGGACACTGCACTGCACCACAGGGAGTGAGAGCCTGTTCCTTCTTTGTGCCTGTTCTGAACCAGGACGGCAGAAAGGGATCTGCAGCCTATTTATTCTCCTAGCAGTTTAAAATGCACCTGGAAGTCAGAGTAACAGGTTAACCCACTTGTGAGCAGGCACTCTCTGAGATCAAGGGTGATAATTTTAGGGTGTGATACACTCTAATGGTTCTAGGAAATTTTAAGTGTATTGCCTTTTTCCTTCCACTTTTGCACCTAATTATGGGACTGGAGAGAGCAGTTTATATTATACCCAAGAGACCCTCTGAATAAAAAAAAGCTGGAGAATGAATTCATTTTGCACATCTCTACATTGGCTAGGTTTTGGTATAAGAGCTCTCTTGAAAGGAAGACTGTCAAACCTCGAAACCTGAGCATTTTGTGTAAGTGTGTGCGTGTCTGTGTTAGTGGCTTCTTCATCTTCAACCAGTTCTTCCTTTTTATTCCTATAAATACAGTAGGATTTGGCAGGGAGAACTGCACGGGGTGGAACTGAATAATGGCTCTCAGGGTTTCTATAAATTAAGAACACCCAACTTGACAATGTACATGTCGTCTTTATCAATTTACTCCCCAAGCCCATGCCAAGCATTCTGCAATAAACTTCCTCTCCGTTTCACACCTAATCATGTGTAGCATAAATCCCACAGATCAGACACTGCTCACAGGGCTGAGGAAGGATCAGCCTGGGGTGTTTATCCTCAGATGTGATCAAGCTGAGACAGCTATTCTCCCCTGCTCACCCTCGACCATAGCAAAGGAACCTCAATGCAGTGAATAATCGGAGTTTGGCTTATTTTCTAATTCAAATGCAAAGCATCTGGACATCCTCATTTGCTATGCTGACCGCCACCTCTTTTCTTTCTGCTCAGCTTGTAAACAAGCTGCAGGTGAACAGTGCTGCTCAGCACTTTTCAGACTTTATCCCACTATTTTTAAATACAGCACAAATGTGATTAGCACATCAGCCTGATTATCTCCAAAAGGATTCAAGAAGAAGACTGCTAGACAACTTCAAGTCTTTGAAAATCCTATTAAAGTTAAAGAAAGCAAGCAGCGTTCATAGAAGCGAGTGGGGATGCAGGGGATTATTGCTGTAGCTCAGGAGAGGTGTGGAAAGGGAAAAGCTGCACCATCATACTCTGCCTCTTCGTGTCACCCCAACAGCATAAGTTATCGCAGAGAATTCTTAAATCTGCCCCTTTTTTTGATGAAAAAAGTAAATATTTTACTAGAAACTCACTGAAATCTCCTCTCTTGGCCTCACGTGCCACATTTTGTCCTTTGCTCACAAATTACGCTTCTCACATGTTATTGACTACCTTTCTGCTCTTTTCCAGACAGGCAATAGCCCACGCAGATCCATTGCTCTCGACCAGTCTGGACAAATGCGCAGGCTCTTGTGCATCTTGTGACAACACACACAAATACTTTCAGAGGTATTCAGGTTTCTATAGACCTGAAGTATGTCTTTTTTGGATTTAGTGGGCTGACTCTGCAAACGTAGCACAGCATCTGCATTTCCATCTGGGAAACAGGGAAGAAATCTGGATAAACATATGGGAGTCACTGGTTTTTAAATTTCTGACATTGATAGATATGCATCTGCATTTTCACCAGCAGTATCCTTGGCTCAAAAGGTCAACTGCATTTGCTCTTTGTTGGGTGAAAGAGCAAGTATTTCTGACCAAAACTCCAGTAATGAAGAGTCAGAGCTCCTGTATGTCTAGAATAGTTGGGAGGCCACACAATGCTGGGACTCACTATGGTGTCTTGATTCAGCTCTGTAAGAGCCTGGGACAAGAAATTCAGCACAAAAGCTATGAGTGCTTTAGTCACACTTGGGTATAAGAAGTCAAACCCCAGTGTTGACAGAGACGTGAAAATAAGGACGTTCCCTGTGCTACGTAAACGAGACCTATTTTCAAATCTGTTCCTCTTTGCAGAGAGTAAGAAAAGGTTTTTGCTTGTCCTTTTCTTGCCCCATCTCCTTTTCATATTCCTTTTCTTCATAAATCTAGATTAATCCATCTTGCTGTTAGCCAAGTGTGGTTATGTATACACTTAGATACCCATATACATGAATATACATATGTACATATACCTACATATATACACACATCTATATGTATGCATTCCAGGGCAAATTTTTTACATCCTTGCAATCTCCTGGAAAATTCCCCAGCAGGCATTAAAAGGCAGAAATCTCCAGAAAGGCTAATAAATCATTCTAAGTATGATGTTTGTAGGGGAAGACATTTTGGAGATGATAAAAAGAAGCACATTTTCAAAATGTCAATGAACCCACAGAAATGGTGAGCAGCTTTTCAGATGTCTGCCCACTTATTAGAGATGGGCAAAGTCAGGTACCTAAAATATTCGACTAGGAAAAGTTAGAGTATAAATGACTCTGTAGCCTTTCCAAGCCTATAAAAAGGGAGGCAGGGATCAGAAATGATTGGGGGGAAAAAATGAATCTCCCACAAGCCTATTTTTCAGAAACCAGAGTTCAACTTGTTCCTGAGAACTGCAGGAAGCATAGCACAGAGAGGTAATTGCTCATGAGAAATTCTCTTTGAATACGCAGGACAACACTACTGGGCAGCTAGGTAATAGGAGGAACAAACATCACATCTGTGTGTTACTCAGGCAGCTGTTTGTATCAATTTCTACATATCTATATATTTCTGGTACATCAGTTAATACTTGGGAGGAATGTCACCAAAGTCAAGGGCTTGGTGTGTCCATTGTGACTTTCCAAATCCCAGCATCTCACATATGCTTATATATGGGAGACATAAGAAATGCTGAACAGAATCACAAATATAATATATAATTGCAGAAATGAGATGTGATGATTACTATAGCTGATAATGTATTCATTATGTGTCTGGTTTTGAGTACTATAGGGAATAGGAAGCTCACTTCCCTCCCCACCATCACAATTACAGAGCATTCTACAATAGCACCGTAGCTCTTCTTTTTTTTTTTTAATTTTTTTCTTTTTTATGATTGGTAGAGTAACCATTTGGAAATGAAACTCATGCAACCTTTCATTAAAGAAGATAGGAAGCCAAGAAGGTAGCATTATATATGGCATTTTTATGAAACATTAGGCACAAAGTGATAGCCGTATTATTGTATATTAGAAAGCTCTGAAGGATGCTCAGCCAACATGATAGCTTGATTGCATGAACATTCAAATACATCTTTTTGGAAAGGAGATATGGGCTAACGGAACAGCTAACGGGACATGTTGTTGGCAGCTGAGGAGTTGATTTTTAAAGCAGAGCTATGGCTGATAGCTTTAGTTTCCTAAAAATATGGATTCATTTTGTAAGACAATTGAAATATTCACAGCTATTTTCTAATATGCCTGGGACTTGATTCTTCTCCCACATGTAGCACTGGTTTCAGTGAATTTATGCCTGATTCATATCAACGCAAATGAAGAGAAACTCCAGCTGCATGTTTCTTTATATGTGCCTCCATTCCACAAGGTATTGAAGCACAGTTTTAAATCAATCCCTAATCAGCAAAGACTGATACAGGTCTTAGGCTTCAGTAAAGAAACATGATTAAGAGCTTTGCTTAATAGGAATGAACTACAAGCCACAGCTTTAGCAGCTGCTTTAGGTTAGTACCTGCACCTTTCCTGATGAACCCTGCTACGGAGGAAAGTCATAATTTCAAAAAGAAGGTATCTGTGGTGTGAAGCTAGACTTATCTTGACCCTGCAGGAAAGTTCATTACTTGGTTGCAGCATCTCAGCAGAAAAATATTTGATATTGGTACCCATCTACCAAATGCAAAGAGAAAGAATTAAAAAAAAAAAAAAAGGAAATTAAATACCTAACTATTAGATTGCATTTTTAGCAGACTTCCCTAATTGCAACTGCAAAAACTGCAAGCCTGTTTATTCTATGAAAGGGCAGTCCTCACTGAGGCATGTACAACGGGAGTCCACACATGTGAGCTCCAGAGCCTACAAACCAATACTTCAGTAAACCCCACAGAAGCACACCCAGCTTTTGCACAGCCAAGATATGCTTGTGCATTTTATAGATGCAGTTAAAAAAGCCAGCTGGAAACTTATTTCACTGTGTTTCACATTAAGTGCATGTTAACTTTAATTAAAATAATTTATATTTTGCAAGGGCTCTTCCTTCCACCCAGGGCTGTGAACTGCAGCAGCAATTAGTAGGAAACATGACTGATAGAAGTTACGGTTTCAAAAGGTCAGAGACAAGTTTCCATGCTCACAGCAGCTGCATACAGCATCAGATTTGAAAGGAGTTAAAACCTATACAAATGGATTCAGGTTTGTAAATGTCATGTTGGAGCCAGATAGGTGTAGATGGCACCAACAGACCTAATATTCCTGTATAATACGCAGTCTCAGAGGTTCCTGAATCCTGCTGACGAAGCCCCTCAAGAGGCTAAATTCTGGTGTATGTGTTTCCTGGTGGATGTCTGCAAAGCCACCTCCCTCCTGGTTCTGCTGAGCTGCTCTAAGCACTACCTCAGCCAACACGTCGGGGAGATCTGGGGCTACCATCGCCCATCACAACATGACGGCCAACCTGCCAGCTCTGTGCCGTGTCCATGAGAGCTGTAGGGACAAGCTGGAGGTGGGCTCCATGTACATGTGCCTCCCTGCCTCCTCACACTGCCTGAGCTGCAGCCCCACCATCCTGGGCTCCCCTGGGACATCAAATGGAGCAAGGGGAGGACAAGGCCTGGTGCAAACAGGATTGGTCTCTGGCACAGACCAACCGAGCACAGATGGGAAGATTTCCTTTCGCCCCTGATTAAGCAAGCGGTTTCTCCAATGCAATCTGCCAGGATGCACAACATCCCTAAATAAACATATACAGTTTTGGTTTGTTAAGAATAAAAACCTTCTGAACTGAATTTGTTGCACTGATAGGTAGTTAGGGGTTAGAAAATCTTACAATATCCAGGGCTTCATTAAGGACACAGGTTACTATGGATAACTGGGATTTCTACAATTATATCCAGACCTAAGCTTCACTGTTCTGAAAAGCACATAACAATTAGCAGAACGACAAAAGAAGAATCCAGGCAAATGAATATATGAAGTTTGTAGTTCTGTGGTTGTGAAAGAAAGCTTGAAAACCTAACCTACGTGTAACGAATGGCTGGGGTACTGCAGAATATTTCAGTGACGCAGGCCTGGCAGTAACTGCTGGGGACTCTGCTGGTGCAA
Organism: Theristicus caerulescens; assembly: GCA_020745775.1. Lineage (NCBI taxonomy): Eukaryota > Metazoa > Chordata > Aves > Pelecaniformes > Threskiornithidae > Theristicus > Theristicus caerulescens. The sequence continues at coordinate 3,254,733 of CM036569.1, forward strand.
CTCCACAGGGGTGCAGCAACAAATTCCACACATCCTGATGTTCACTGGCTGCTGGGATAAATGGGTGTTGGTGGGGCCTGGCAGGAAAGGGGGACCCATCTCCCTGTATGCTGCACCACCAGAGACTGTCCTCCACGGGCCAGCCCAAAGGCACCCTGCGTAGGGTCGTCAGCGGGCTTGTGGAACACCGCGGGCTGTGACCACCCCTTCAAGGCTCTGGAGAAATAAGCACAGAAGTTACTATGGAAGTCACCAGCTCTCCACCTTCCATAGATATTTTCTCATTCATCTGGGCATTGTTGCTTATGCTTAGTAATGACTGTGACCGACACAAATTCTGCTTTCTATATAATATCTGTATATTCTATATATCTAATATATTCTATATCATTTTTCTGCTCTTTATAAAATCAGAATAAATCCACTGTCCTCCATAGGTTATCTTAGACTGATATGAGTGTATCAGACAGAAGGTTCTACTATTTTACTCCTCTTCTTGTTCTCTGAGCACAGCAGCAGAGAAAATCAGCATGAAGTGTCTTGGGCTTTTTTTGTGTTTGTTTATTTATTTATTTTTGTTTGAACCAAAGTTTTCCCCATTTAAATCTCAATTTCCTTTCTCCTTCTGCTATTGGGGTCACCACGGCAGGGGTGAAGGCAGTGCATATCTGGTTACATACAACAGACACCAGCCCAGCAGAAATAAAAGAAAGCGCTCAACACATAACTATAATTGTTAGTGCAGAAATGTACCGACCTAAATGGAATTTCACCTTGGGAGTTTTGGCTGAATTGAGTCTAAACAGAGGTGAAATTCCCCAGGCATATGGCAAGTCCTCTGGCTGGCATAGTCAGAGCCCCGCAGCACTTCATCAGGCCCTCGGAGCCCACCATTAACTCTACAGAGTGCTGTTATTAGGGAGAGGAGAACAGCTGTAAATGTCTCTTAATGCCAGTGGGGAGCTGGGGAGTGCTAAACTACCGCATGTATAATATAAAAGGAAGAGGAATGTAGCTCCACTGAATTAGTTTAGGCCACTGAGGTCTGTTTGTTTCAATTATCACTGGTACAGTCAAGCCCCCTGAAAGCCCCCATTAGCTCCCAACGTGTTCTTTTGCACATAGGCACCTTTTCAAATACCTTTTCCTTTAATGAAGCTTTTTTTTTTTTATAGCACACTTTGGAGCAGATACCAAAAAGAGAGCGTGAGCACTTAAAAATAAATGGGTCAAATGTGACCCTGGTGTAACACAATGGGATGTATTGATACTTTGTTTAGATCTAAGCTGTTGGGCAAGTGAAATGGCAGAAAAAAGGGAAAAGAACAAAGAACTGAAACTAAATAAAGACCTGCCTTGCCTCTCTTCCAGGTTTCCCTTCTACAGAAGATCAGTACATGATGTTTCCACTTTGCAGTGAGGCTTTTGTGGGTAAGTAGTAACATCTATCATTGTCTACCTGCTAATGCATGGTAATGCATTTTCCTTCCAGGGAAAGGGTTAAATTCATGCCTGGTGCCTCCATTCATGCCTCCACTTAAGTAGCTGGAATAAAAAAAAATAGCCTCCAAAGAGGAGCATAGTTTCCTGTCTCTTTTGCCTGGCTGCTGCTACCACGTAGGGAGAGGTTTGAATTTGTTTAAAATGCCCAGGATTGCACCTCAATTAAAGTTCAAAAAAAATCAAATAAAGCCAAAAAGGCAGAGTTCAAATGTCCTGGTCCCTTCGCGCATGTGACAGTACTCTGGCACAAAGAGCGTTGCTCTTTGCCCTGGGGAGGAGGGATGCGCAAGTGGGGATGGTGCTGCGGGACTGCGGTTCAGAGACTTCAACGGCAGTACGAGCACGCCGGCAACCCAGGCTCCCGCCAGCGCTAACAGACAAGGAAGAGAGGTTCTCACTGAAACTGGATGGAAATTCTTTCCTTTTAAGGTACTGAATCTCATTATACACAATCCGCTTGCAAGTCCACAGCCAGCTCTGCTCAGTCTGGCTGCTAAGAAATGCTGCCTTATTTCAAGGCTGAATTTCTGCACACTCATTTTCCAGCCTTCTTGTTAGGCTCTATTCTGCAATGTCAAAAGGCCCTTGACTCTCAAGACTCCTCTCCATGTACATGTTCTTAAAATGAACGATAAAATCTCCTCTCCATCTTTTAATAAGCTAACGAATAAAGTTCTCTGTGCTTCAGGTCATGTAACTCGTTTCCCATCACCTGAATCATTTTCATAGCCTTCCTTTGAGGTCTCTGTAAGATCTTCTTGTCACTCCTGAAGAGGCAATGTCAGAAGTGGATGCAGTCCTCCAGCAGCCATCACTACAGTCCTGAGGACAGAGATGAGGTTACTCCCCTAATTCCACTTGATTCTTTTCATACACACGCAGGGTTGCCCTTCTGCTGCAGAGCTGAGAGCTCACTTTCTGGCTGTTGCCCACAATGACCCCCAAGTCCATCCTGGAGCCACCATCTTCCAAGACAGAATCTCCCATTTTGTGGGTCCCACCAGCAATTTTCCTTCCCAGGTGCATCAGCTGAAATCTGGCTGTATTTAACCCCAAGCTCTGGGACTGTCACCACCGAAGTGAGCAACGTGAATGTCACCACTTTCACAGGAGCCCCTTCTGCTGCCGTCAGGGCTCTCCCTGCACTGCATCATGCGTGTGGGCAGCAGATAATGAACCACCACAGTTTGCAGCCTGGACTATTTAGGTAAGCCAGAATTGATTGCAGGTTTCTTCATCATGGATTGTGGCATTTCAGTGATTTACTCCACAAATAGCTGAGAGACCTTCACAGGAACAAGCAACCTGGGAAAGGTACGGGCAGCCAGGAACAGGACCCATCACAGGTATCTCACACCAAGCCTTCCCCGTTGCTCATCTAGTGCCAAGGGCACAAGGGGCCATGGTTTTCCTGAGACTGAATGAACAGTGAAGAGGAGGATGTGCATGAAAGTTGCAGGCAGAGAGCTTATGGCTATTACTGATCTCTCCTTTCTAATTGTAAGGTGGGGAGCCTTCAGTGCATGGGGCCTTTAGTGCCCCGAGGGCCAGAGGAAGGGGAAAGCACACCATAAACCACAAACACAATCAAGCGTACAGCAGCTCTGAAGAGAATGTTAGCAAACATTTCCCTTTTCCAGAGATTTTTTTTTTAAAGAGAAAAGAAGAACAATCTTGTCCTTCAGAGGAGATATATTCCACTGAATAGACTATTTTTTACAGTAGCTGATGCCCCTGCCAGTACACAGGAAAGCAAACTGAGTGATTAGAAGAGTCTAAAAACTATTGCTGCAAGTGAAAAAGGACATGGAGCAAGGACAGCTATTTTTAAGCTATGCAGCAGTGTTGCCTGCTGATTCCACAGCACCAAAGTTATAATTTCTTGTTGATCACACAGTTACTTTTTTCTCTTTTCAAACCCATAACCAAACTTGTAATCTGTGCCTTGTGAATTATTACAGTGGCTACCAAAGAGAAAGAACGTACTAGTTCAAGACAAAAATCCATGCATCAACATTTAAACTGCTGAGACTTGCACATGAGTGCAAATTGTATTTGCAGATCTTAATGATGAATGAAGGGAAGCCCTAGATTAGATCGGCAGAAAGACCAGATGATTTTGGATTTACAAGGTATCTAGAGGAGGGGTGAGTATGTATGTGTGCACTAGTTAATGCAAACACAGGCCAAGTATTCCACGGATGGCAGAGCAAAGAGTTTCTGTTTATTGCCTCAGGTCCTCCAGCTAAGCACAGTGGCCAGGGAAGAATCTGAAAACAGGTTACAGGAGATGGTAAAAATTCTGGGCTAAAGCACTGTTTGTAAAAGTGACATGCTGAAAGGTGGGAAACATGCCCACATTTCCACAGGTGGAATTTGAGTAATCCCTTAAACCCCTGAGAAGCAAACAGGTGAAGTTGGGTGCTGGCCTGCTGGAGTTTTTTTATTTTATCAGGGCTGAACTGCAGGCAGTTTTCTTTAGCCTGCAGTAAATACAGAAGATATCTCATTAGCCTAGTTTAAAAGGGGAGAGGTAAGAGAAGATATATCCACTGGTGTTAAGTGGAATAAAGAATTACACACAAACAGCGCAAGCCTGCAGCAGCTGCAGTCAAGAAAACAAATCAACCATTTATTACTTCTCCATCAGTGTTTTTAAACATTTATGGAGTGCCATCAATAACCAAGTTAATTGTGAATGGCTGATAGTGTATTTGCAAAGCCTTCTTTAACCTGCAAGTATCAGAACTGCCATGAAAGGGACTTTTCATCAATGACAATAATTATATGGCCCTTTAACAGCTTTCTGCATACCTTATGGCATAATCCTGTTCAGCTGGTCACACTGGGCTTTGCACAATATTATTAACGAGTGGAGTCGAGGAACATCGAGCAAATGGGAACGACGTATTTCTTTGTGTGGGCATGCACGCAGGGTGAGTGCCCTCTCTGGGGAAAGAAACCGGCCATCATTTTGCCAGGCAGAGACTCGTCAACATCCACAGCTGAGCAAACGAAAATGCTCCACGTTCCCTGCCATTTACCTAGGTAGAAATTAATCCTGAGTGACCTCGTTACTGCTTGTGGCACCTTGCTTAACTAAGTATCTAAATTAAAAAACAAAACAAAACAAAACAAAAACAACAAAAAACTACTCCAACTGCCATAGTGACCTGGTGTCAGAAATGAAGAATTTGTCTCCAGACTGATTTAATCATATCAGAAAGATGGATGCCAGGATTCATTACTGTGACAAAATGCTTATTGTTTAATCGCATTATCTGCCAGCTTTCAGTTAGGCTGAGACAAGCTTATCTGACACCGACCTGCACTGGGGATCATACGGAGCTGCCTCCTGGCTGCTGCTTCACCAGACATTTGGTTTCAGGATGTTTCTGGATTCTCCATGTAAAGCTGAGCACCTGAAGGCTGCACCATGTACATCCCTTTATTGCTAATCTGACTGCTGTATTTTACCTATTCCCTTCCTTTCGGTTAGCTGGCCTGAGAGGATACGGCCTTTTCACCCAGGCGGATAGAAACAGGGCATCAGCAAACAGGTACCACACGAAAAAAAGTTTCTGATCCTCCCCAGATGCACATTTTTCTGTGAAATCCCATTGCCTCCTGAAGATGAAATCCAAAGAAGTTTGTTATTTTTACCGATTCACAACTTTTTTGGTCTAACCCCCACTGAGGTTTGTCAGACTTCCTTCAGTCAAAATAAGGCCTCACAGAATAGAAAAAAAATCTGCTTAAGGGTATTTCTGAAAAGTTTTCCATTTTGGTGACATTTAACAGATTTTAGTGTTCTACTCAGCTCTGGTGAGAAATATGGAGAAAAAAGCAAGCTCACGCTTTGGCCAGCTGATTTCACTGTGGGTAGCAGCTAAGAATCTTCCTGAGAAATGGCCAAGTGTTGGGTCCTGTTCCCAGCTAGCAGGAGAGCTGTGTCCCACCAGTGATTTCTGTAACTAGTGCGCAGAACATGAATAATTCTCATACAGACCCTGCTCAATGAAGCTGTAAATACATAAGCGTGTCTTACAGACAGTACATCTTCAAGCTTATAGCTTCTGTTGGAGCTGACATATCTTTCACAAAGACATTTAGCCTCGAGCTAAGGACTTCAAATGATGGAGAATCCACCTTGCCGCTGGGTAATTTATTTCAGTGGTTAATTACTCTCACTAAAAAATGTGCACCATATTTCTAGTCTGCATTTGTCTAGCAACTGCTCTAGTGCAAGTTTTTAAATGAGTCCAAATGCATGCTGGAACAGGACTTTGGGAGTTAATTAATACTGTTTGGATAGCCAGACAGTGGAGACATGTTCAATAAAGCTGACATTTATGTATCACTATCAATTCACACAGATAAAACACACTGAATTCCCTTGCAAAGCAACAGGCTTCTGCATTTTTAGACATCTTAGTAGAATTTCAATAAAGTCATAAGGAATAATCTACTTAATTTCCACCAGAACCTGCTCTCTATAATGTAACAACAGTTTTATTTCTCATCATTTAGGGGAAAATATTCACTCCATAGTCCCTTGCAAGCCTGAGCTGAAAAACATTTATCTTATCATTTTAATTTTTTCTCCATGATTTATAAATGCTGTTGTCTTTCCCTAGAGATGGGCACGAGGTTTGGATTCCTGACATTGATTGATTCAAAGGGAAAAAGTATGTAACATTTGATCTGACAAGACGAACACATGCAATCCTTGGACAGACGTACTGGTGGGAGAGGTAATATTTTGAGCCTTGAACAGAGTTCTGCTCAGACGTTATCTGAGTTCAGATTCTAGAGGAAATTATTATGAATATGCAAAGAGAAATAAAGTACTGGGAGAAAAAGTCTTCCCAAATACTGCATAAACTGAATAGCTCTGGCCAATTCATTTATTGCAATTCTTATCTCTTCTTGAGATACATACCTTGCCTAAAGTAAATGGACAGTACCTTTGCTCAGCCTCCAAATCAGTCAGACCAACAAATCTAGGGCACTACATAAAAAATGCTAAGACATGTAAACTCTTTGCTATCACTGCAAAGGCAAATCTCTTCTTCCTCCCCTTACCAACATGTAGCCATCAGATAAAACAAGATTTAAGGGGATTTCAACTTCCAGAGAAAATAATTCTCAAATCCCTCCTGCTAGTTGCCAAACAGTGCTCAGGTGACCCCTAAGTAGGGCCAGGAATTGATTTTCCTAGCCCATGAAAACTGATGGGAGATACTGTCATTCTCCCCTTGTTCAGATCAGCATAAAGCTTCAAACTCAAATCAGTTTTGGAAACTCAAGATTCCAAGGGAGATTTTTAAATTTCTTGGTTTGGGCCTTTTCAAATATTTCGGTTCCATTTAATTTGCATCAGCTGTTCACTCTGTTCCTTTGTTTTGTTTTGCTTTTTTAACTATAATATTATTATGGTTAAAGACAAATTAATAAAACCAAGTTATTTTATACTGGAAAAAAGACAATAACCAAAGCCTAGAAATTTACACTTGGGTTATTAAAAAAAAAAAATCAATACCAATTTTTCCTGTGAATGACTTCATTCACAGTTAATGAACTGAGACATTCCAAATGAAAAGAAGGGTTTTTTTCAGAAAATTCCCAACCAGCCTCAGCAGATATGTCTTCTTTTGTTTGTAAACCCTTTTTGTCTCCCTCTGCAAGTACCTGTTGTGCTTCAATGAGAACCTCTTATCTTACCCAATACATTCAACATACCCATCACCAAATGTGGGAAAAGTGCAGCATGCCAACATGTATCCAAGTAAAAATGACTTCAACAAGCATTGCTCTTCTATTTTACTGATAGTAACCTGGCAAGCCTTCCAAGGAACTCACTCTGAAGCAAAACAGATGCACGGAGCCTTGTAACCCCTACACCTTCATTTCAAATGTATTGCTTTTAGAAGAAGTGTAGGTGTCTAATGGGGCTTGGGAAAGCCACATTTTCCTTCCACTACACCCTCAAAGTAAATCAAGAGTGTCGAGTAAAGAGGAACTAATTCTATTTTGCTTGCTTTCAATAAGAAGGAGAATTGTCTCTCCTCCCCTTCTCGCCCCAAGCAACAGTCTTGGCAGCAAAGAATATTTTTTCATAAAGCATAATGCAGAAGCAGCTCTCATTCACTCCAGCAAATCCTGTTTAATCCCTGGATTTGTATCGTTTGCTGACTAGACTGAGAAATCTGGCTGCATCTAATCCTTTGGCTTCTGAAGAAAAATGGCTTATTTAAATATTTAGCTGCACTTTGTCAATATCAGCGGGGCAGGGGTGATGGATGACAGCAATTATGCTGGGTGCATCTCCATTAACATGCCACTTTTTCCAGGTATGGAGTCTGCCTCTTGTATGGTTTGTTTAATGATCAGGACTGAGAAGGAATTTTAATGACCCCTTAGCAGCTCATGTTGATTTGAGGTTGGATATTATTTAGTGGCACACAAGTAGCTGGTGAGTCAGGATGATCAGAACAGTGGGTTAGACACATACTTTGCAAGCAAGTTTTCTCCATACTTCATGACACCCTAATTTGCAGCAACTAAAACACACCAGGAGATAACTAGAGGTCCAGCCATAAAAGCTTAAGTAGCTCCCAGTGCTCTTCAATGTCAGGGGTACATTTTTAGTACATCATGTGATGAAAGCATTCAACACTTCTCACCAAATATCTGTCAGTCTTATATTTCTCTCATAAAGGATTTCTTATAGAGGGATAGAGCTAGAGATAAAAAATTAAAGACAGAGGTGTTTTACACACCTGTATCTGTAGGGATATCTTCAGCACCCTGGGTTTGGAAATAGCAGTGATATGCTGGCTCCACAGACATCAGGCAGGGATTTGCTAGAGTCGCAGCTTGGGTTCAGAGATGGACTGCCTAGGATGTCTTCATATGCACCCCATTCTCCTTGCTTTCCAGACCATGATGGAAGAATCCTTACAGTCTAGTGCAGAGATGCAGATTCAGCCCATGGCTGTATGGCAGACACAAAGTTGGGCATGTACACTCATGATGACAAGTGCAAACACTCTTTGGTTCTCTTGGTGCCAGAGGAAGTGAGTCAAGAATAAATCTGAAGCCATTCACCGTTTTTCGTGCTTGGCATGATCATAATTTGTAATAGAGTGGATCCAGTCCTACCTCGCTGACCACTGTAAAGGCAAATGCAGAAGATAGTGTAAATCAATGACAACAGGGGCTAGACTTATCATAAAAACTTGAGTTTGACCTTCAGTTCTTTTTTCCTGGACCCAAATCTTTTGTGCTTCTGTCTGGACCACGGGTCTTGTTTCTGCTAGCATTCTCTATATGCTATTCACAAGGTTTCTGCAGGTAGGGTGAATTTATTTGGCTGCTACTTTTAATAGTCATTTTTGCTTTTTCATATGTTCCTGTACGCACATAGGCCTCACATGAACTATTTCCCTCTTGGTCAGAGCAGTACATAAGAAAGAAATATTTGTTCTGGATGGACTATTGCATGTTAATATTACTGTGAAATATGTAAGGTAAGGTGTGATAATCTGGTAAATCCCAGTTCCTTTCTGTGTTTCAGGTGCATGTGGTGTACATCTTGTGAAGTCAATTGGATGTCCAGAGGACAGATAAAGGCAACAGAGATCTTTGCATGTAATTTCATTCTCAGATAACAAACACCCTTTTAAAAATATAATGTGCAGTGTAAACTATATTATTAAATTGAAGTATTGAGAGCAGTCCTGACCACTAACAGGGCAGTAACAAGGGATACCTATAGTAGCGCTGTGCTCTCCACCCTTGAGGCACCTAGGATTGGAGCCACAAAAGGCAGCTCAGTGTTCCCTCTGTGTTTTGGAGTGGGAAAAAACTGCTCTTCCCCTCTACCCTCCCCCCAAAAAAGTGTATTCAAAATCTGCCTCCTCACAAATGCAGGCTGCACCAATACATTTTTCCTATATATTTCTTATGCTACAAGGCATTATTTGCATTGGAAAGAGCCCTGTACAGAAGGTGTGATGGGCAGGTTTAATCAGTCAGTCCACAGACCTGACCTCCATTCGCCGCTTCAGCCTTCACTGCAAAGAAATATACAGAGGCCACCTTAAAAAATAATTAAAGGCAGACCACACAAGGGATCTACACAGCACTGCCATCTATTAATGGAAATGATGGATGCTCTGTATTAACCTTGCCACAGTTGCAGCCCTACATACAGGGAAAGAAGCAGCTGTGTGAGTGATTCAGTGAGGTTACCTCTTGCAAATTGTATTAATAATTCACTTGTCTGTGTGAACAAATCCCTCCTTCCCAGGCTGAAGGGTTGGACTAATTTAATGTTGCAAGGTTCAGATAGCCATATGCTCCTCCAGACAAAGCTGAAGCAGCAAATCTGGAGGTTAGCAACCACCCTTTCCTGGGCTTTGTGCAACATCCTGGTGCTGCCCAACCTTTCTCATGGGATGGTAGAAACCAAAGCTGTCTGTAACCCTAAGGATTTGCAGTCTGGTGATACCCCCTGGAGCTGGGACTCATCAGATTTCAGGAACAGAAGATCAACATCTCAGCCTTTACAATCTCAGACCCAGTAGCTCGCACTCATATGTGGAGTTTTTGCTTGCCTTGTTGACCACAGACCAGAGTTTGAGAAGAAGAAAGTGGATGAATTAATCATTTACCATAGACAGATCAAATAGTTTCACCTTTCACCACCTATAAATTGTCTACGAACAGGTCGCCAAATTCTCAGCTTTGTTTGTTACTCACAAGTATTTAAGCATTTTCTCAAGCCCACCTGGAACCCCCTGCAGTAGGTACAACTGCTGGTGTTGTGGCATGGCAAACCCAGCACAGTCGGTGGCATGCCAGCCACACCGGGATCCATCAAAACCTGCTGAAGGCTACCTGGCTAAAAAGCTCCCCAGTGCTAAGCAATCCTAATAATTATGCAGGCGTGCAGTTAAAGTGAAGGACTGGGGGAAAAACAAAAGGCTGTAAATATTCTTAGCAGAGTGGCTTTGCTGGAGTTTGGTTGTTTCAGGAAAGGAAAATCACTTTCCAGTTTCACCTCTGCTGCTGATCAGTTAAAATTAAGTTTTTCGGAGCCAAGAGCCTGTGCTGCCATTTATTACCCAAGCCTTTGTTCAAGGCAAGTTGGAAACTTGCAGGACTTCAGGAAGAGAGGAGGTAGTGGTATTTCTCACTGCCGCCGTTATCTTCATTGATTTACCTCTGTGGCAGCGCTCCCATTTCTCACACGCATTTCAGGGCCTGCTTTATTTAACCTTGCAGCCACAAGGCCACTATCTAGCTCTGCTCCTCTGACAAACTGCTATAGGTTCCTGCTTGGCTTTATCAAGTTGCATACGATTGCAATCACAACCCTGGGCAGAGCCCCGTCAGGCCCATGGCTACAGGCATTTTCTGATGGCAATGGCATTACAGGTGCAGGTCTTCTGCGATCCAGCAGAGATCCCACATGGTGCAAGCCTACCAAAGGTATGTCCAAAGTGATTTACAAGAAATTGCAAAATACCATCTTTGTTATTACAAAATTACTTTATGTTTGCTTACACCCCTTGTTTCTTAACTGGCAATGTTAATTTAATCGGGTCACTGAGCTAAGATGGGAGAGAGGGGAAGGGAGAGCAGAGGGGTGAGAAGATGTGGAAGCAACCAACAGGCTCTGAGAAATGCCCAAAATCTGGAGGGGAGAAGGAGGGATGGATTTCGAGATTGCGATGACTTTTTAAGTGTTTGTACTCCCTTGTTGAATGTCACCAACCTTTTTTTATGACAACCTGTAAAGTGTTAAATTTCCTTGTCTTTTGCCTACCTACACAGTTTAATTTGGAGTTACCTGCTAACAATAATTTAATACGCTACAGAGATTTCATACCTTTTTTACTTCTGGAGTAGTCACTTGACAACATGTGAAGTGAGAGCTGAGCATAGCCGAGACTGAGAAATCCTGTTGTCCACGTTACTGTGGGTGGCAGAAGCAGGGAATCTGAAGGATTCAAAAGAAGCTGGTAATTACCCGAGAGCAGGGATATTTGAAGCAGATGAGCTTCACACGAACCCACGCAAATATGTTTTCTTGCCATACACACTGCGGCTCCCATGTTGCCTGCTGGGTTTACCCTGCATGTACAGAGAGACTCAGGGCACAGGGTTACTTATAGCACAGATCTGGGGGTTTAACTCTGAAGACGAAGAACATTGTGGCTTTAACTGGGTAGATCTTAACATGACTGGAAACTGTAAATGTTGTGGCTTTCCAGCAGTACTGTAACCATCACTTTGAATACATAGCTGTGATACCAGCTATGAGTGCCTGTGCTGGATATAATTGCTTTTTTTCCTCCTGGTGTACGTCAACCACCCAACCAACATATGAAGCAGAGGAATTCACCATATGACCAAGGAAATCAAGTGCAGGATTTGCTCCGGTTTCTCTCGGTGATGAACTGCTACCAAAGAGAAACAACGATGACAACAACAGATTACAGGATGCAGAGGTAAGAAAGAACCATTGGCCTCAAATCCTGGCCCATCTCAAAGGCACAGGAGAAAAACGACGTGTGCAGCTTTCGCTAAGGAGCAGTAAGTCTGCTACAGTTTGAGAAGTGCTGCCATGAGTTTGGAAACATAGGGACCAACATTTGGATCCAAGTCCGATGGAGTGGTGACAGCCGGATTTACAGCTGCTTGCTGCATGTGCCTGGTGTAGCCTTTTCCACCCGTGGCTCTTCAGCTCCTGCTGCAGCTCCTCTGGCTGCCATGTAGCTTCCCTCTGACTCCCAGGTCTGCCTCCTTTCACTCCCACCCTCCACATTCTTGTCTAAAGGTACATCTTTGCTTTGTTCCCTATACCCAAACTTGCCAATATTCAACATCAACTCTATTTATAAAAACATGAGGTTTTATAAACAAATTTCAAACTGGCTACACAACACACATAAGAAGCAAGTCCAGTAAAATCCATCCTCCTTCGGCAGCATGTAAAGCAGTCAGTGGCAGAACAGATGACTAAGCTACTTAGCATCAGACAGAGATTTTTCCTTCCCGTTCATTCCTGCCCTCTATGGGTTTGAACAACATAGGGAGTGAAGACAGAAACTTAAATGTTTCTGTTTATATAGTAAGGCAAATCAAAGCAGTGGAGGAAATTTTCACAGCCAATAGACCCTGAGGACAGATATACAGAAAGAGGTTACCAAGTGATGTGTTTCTTGTTTCTAGCTACCAGCTTTCCCAGGCACCTGCTGGACCTGACCAAGGAGTCCTTGCCCACAACTCCTGAATGAATCTGGGACCAATACAGCAGTTCTGAAAATCTTTACCTATTTTTGCCCAAATTTTGTTTACAGATCAAATTTACATTGAAATACAAGTGTTGTGGACTTGGGAGTCTACTTTCTACAGCTGATTATTTGAAGGAGGCTATACTTTCTTTCACCTCACTTTAAAAGAAAGTTTTTTTTTCAAAGGGAAGAAATTGCATTGCAATTCATTGAAGATTTGCTATTCAGCAAACAATTCGATTCAGACTGCCAGCTTCCCCATTGGTTTGCAATATAGGCTGTGAGACACTGTCATTCTGATACCATTTACTTTGCACAGTTTCACTGCACAGAGCTCTTGACCCTATTGAATTTGGCTCAGGAGTTACCGTATGAAAGAAAGTATAAGACAGTGGCTTAAAAGGGAATTTGAAAACAGCCAGCATATTTTTCATTTGTTTAGATGAAAATACTAATGATTTTTTTTTTTCCAGAAAGCCTGGTGGTTACTTATAGGTACATTTAAAAGAGAGAGAGAGGTGAAAAAAAAGACCTTTTTATCTTGTTGACACTAGTAGGAAAATAACAACAAGTAAAAATGCCTGAAGCTCCTCAGCAAAAACACTTTCAGAAACAAGCATTAACATCACAAACACTGCAGTGATGACAGAAGAAGGATGTCACAGATGTGGTATTTGTAGTTTCAATTGTGGTGTGAGCACTGTTTATGAAGACTTCAACAAATACATGCCAGAGCTCTAATCTGGACCTTTCATTTTCACTTGGAAATAATAATAATAATAAAAAAATGTTGTTTATTTTCTCTCTGGCTGCTCCCAGGTACCTTTCAAGCCAGCCAGTTATTTTTAATAAGCAACCAGTACTTTTTGTTCCAAGAAGTTCTGAATGAAGCCCTGTTCAGAATGGCAAATAAATATGAGCATCATCTTCTGAAATAAGTAGCAGGAAACTTTAGCAACAACTGCTCTGATTTCTAGCATTTTTAACAGCAAGAGTAACCTTTGCAGCACAGGGTTGGATTTCTGGAGGCAGAAAGAATTACTTTATTTGCTAAGTTTATTTTAGAGCTACTCATCTGATGGAAACAAACATTAGAGCCAGAAATGTTAGGTCTCCCTCACCCTCAGTTTGCAATGAATGCAAAGCCTCATCCTCCCTCACTGCTATAACCCTCCCCAAGCACTGACGAAGGTAAAGCTCTTTTCCCCATAGCCATCTACATTTTTCTCTGCCCTCTGGGACATGACCATGGCTTTCCAAAACATGGAAGAACACAACAGCATGAAGGTGTAATGAGAGCAAAACACAAAACTGCCACAAAAGAAGGGGAAGAATAACCAAGAAAGAAAAAGGCAAAGAGTGGTGTTCACCATGGGGAATGACCAGGGCAGCCTTGAGGGAGTTCTGACATATTGCCTGGGTAGACAACCATTGGGGAGGACCTATTTAGGGCCCGATTGTTATAGAAAGCCACTGTTGAGAAAAAGAATAATTTGGGTTTATATCATGCTTTTCATACCCAGGCTATGGCAAAGTACCTTGAGAAATGAGATGCATTGTAATTTATGACTGCCGGCAAGCAAGGGAGGTTTTATATGCACAGCAATACTTTGCAGACTGGCTTTGACAGCAGAAGTACTTCTGCTGAGCAGGGGGGCATTGGATCTAAAGGCAGGAGCAAGGCAATTTTTTTTTCTACCGCCTCTTCCAAGGATGTTTCTCATAACCTGTCTTCTCTTCCCTTAGGACTAATGCAGCATCAGTAGTAACAAGTACCTGCATGCGCCAGTCCCACCTTGGGACCAATACAGCCATCTGCCCTTTAAAGGGATGAAAGAATCTACATGTCCAATCGAGGTCCTGTCCAAAGTGTTGAGACCTAAGTGTCCCCCTGGGCAAACATGCTTAATACATTAAAGCGTCCAGCATCACCTAACAGAGCAGTGTGAGTTAGTTTTATGTCTAGATGGCCCTACTTGAAGTGAATATTGAATCATTTTCATTAATGATCACCTAGTCTTTCACGGGTGGGATGGTTGCAGGTAGAATCACTTGTCTACATTTGTAGGGGGAAGGTACACATTCCCACTGGTTATGTTTTTCTAGCATGTGTTGGCTTCTCCAGCAGTAGACCTGCATGACCTCAAACTAACCTGCAATCCCAAATAACTGTGCTGGAAGCAAATCTGTCCGCAAACTCAGGCTGAGCTGTGTGAAGCAAAGCTACATATGAATAAAACAAGCCAATTTGTTATCTTGTATTAAACCCTTGGCGATTTCAGCAGAGCTTGACTTGATATGGGGTTTCATCAACCCCAAAGTTCAGAGCAAATATGGGAGAAATATGTGCAAGAAAGCCTGCAAGTCAGAATGATTGGCTTTGTCTCAGATGAGGAGACATACCCAGGCTGCACTCTGCAGAGGAATGGATGTAAATTATTATAAGGAAAACCTAGCAGCTTGTTTACAGTGCGTGTTACCTGAATTATGTCAATATTTCTCTCAATTTTTTTTGTCAAGCCCTCCTTCAAATGCAAACAAATCCCTTTCCTACCCCTCAGCTTTCAAAAAAATCAAGCAACCACTTATCTTCTTAAAGTGCCAGTCGAACACGTTTCAAAGTGTAAAAGTAGAAAAAGAAAATATCTCTTTTTTGTTACTGAAATGAACACCAAATAAAAACCCCGTAGCTTCAGAGCATCATTAGTGAGTGTTTCATCAGAAACAACAGGTTGGCCTTCACTCGTCACTAATGACAACTGCTCTGCTGCAAAGTCTAACTCTGCAGGTTAGCACAGGGGAGCTCTCGCAGCATGACGTGCACAGGGGTTAATTAATACTCTCTGTGATCCAGGATTAAATTTGTCCTAGAGGATCACTGTACCTGACATGTCCAAGGTCATTTTTTATGTACCCTCCTGAAAGGGAACAAAATTACAATGGATACCCTCTTCTGCTTCAGTAAGGTAAAGAAAGTAATGAAGGGAGTTGGTTTTTGCTAGACAGTCAGGAGGCAGAGCAATAACTCTTCTCGGCAGCCAGAAAGTTCTGGAGGTATATTGTTTTCTTGAGCTATCTGAAATAAATCCCAGGGGGTAATTACAGAACAGAGAAATATGACATAAATCCTGTTTAATTGACAACAACAAGAAAAAAGAAATGCAATAGAGTTTCGTTCCTCCTCCTGCGCTCCGCATGTTGCTCTTAATGTCTTTGGGACATCTGGAAACCAGGGAGGGTCAGACCCAGAAATCAGCATCTCAACATGGATGGGGAATCTGCCTCAATGTAAAGCTTTTAAGGGAAAGCATTCATCTCAATCCTTGGTAATGGGTTTACAAGGAAAATCAACAGAGCAGAAAACTGATATCAGCCTGGATTATCTCACTCCAGGACTTCTGACCCCGCAGGAGTGGATTCACATAAATGACTCAAGAGCACAGCTTTCAGCTTCCCCAGCACAGGCACCAAGCAGGACCTGCTGGTGGCTCACGCTGCCGGCCAGAGCGGAAGGGAGAACCGGGGCTCTCGTTCCCATCTGCACTAGCCTGCTGCACTTCTCCGTCCATGGCACCATGGTCCAGACTCCCAAACTTTCCAGCTGTGGAAGCAGCTTTAGGCACCAAAGGGCCTGAAAAGAAATGGCTAGAAATCTGTGTAATTTTGCTGTCCAGTAATCAGCATTTTAAGGCAAACTTTTTGGAAAAAGCTGTGTGCAGTCTCCCTTCATTGATTAGTTTATAGGTAATTCAGGGCTGGAAGGGGCAGCATATCCTGGGAGCAGGACAGCCAGCTCTATTCTCGCTGTTGTCACCAACTTCTACACACTCACCTTTAGGGGAAAGAAAATGAATGAAAGGGTCTGGAAGTGCCATTACTCCCTGAGCTGGCTGAGAGGTCTGAGGGTGGGCCCAGTGTCTTACAACAGACAGAGCATCTGTTCCCTGGCACTGACATTTGAAAGGCAGTGCTGGGTGCTCACTCACTGCTCCTGGTACATGAGATAGGGAGCAGAGGGAAGCACTGAGTCAAGGACACAAGGCCAGGGCATCCGTCTGCATGAGCCTCACCGCTGCACTGGCTGCCAGTTCTTAAAGCAGTGCATCCTCACCTTGCTTGAGAAGCCCAGGATGAATGATAGCAGGGACTAAGTCTATGACCCCCAGCGCCAGCTTCATGAGCTACAGAAGTTGCTCTCAATAACTGGGTTGTAGCCTTGGAGCTGAAGGAAATGGGATCGCATTTATTAAGCCGGTGTAATCCACTAAGACTGATTTGACACTAACCTGGCACAGAGAAGCAGCAAGATTGCACCAAGCCTCCTGCAAAAGCATTCAGGATTCAGTTTGTCTCCTTTCAACCTGAGGAAGCAGAATCAGTCCAGCTTGGAGGCAGAGACACACAGCAAGGTCCCAGGGCACAGCTGCTATGGCTGTTTGGTGGTGGCTTTTGGTTTTGGTGGTGGTTCTGTGAAGCTTCGGCATATCTCCACTGCTGAGGCGTCCTTAAACAAATCACCACTGGAGTGTACAGAGTAGTGTTCAGCCAATCTGTCCACGTATCTGTCATGATCTAAATCTGATCCTTTTGCTTACTGCTATTTGTCTTAGGGATAGTTCTGCAAGCTGCTAGCTATGATAACCTACTGTCCTGTCTTGTCCTGCTGTCCAAGTGGACAAAGCAGATAGGGCCGGGTGAGGAGGGGACCTCGCTGCCCTCCCACCCACAGGGAGCAGGCACTCCTCACTCCCAGCTCTGCGTCTTCCTTCTCCCAGTTGACATAAGGTCGGTCAGACACAAAAGACAGGACTGCATATTTCTATTTCTCCCATGCAGGCAGCTTTTACAGACATATAAAGCAAAAAATGTCCTTAAAATACATCACCATGGAAGCTGAGAGAAGGCATAAAAGACTGCTGACACCAGCACTGACCTTTAACCAGTGGGACCCTGTACAGACCTCTGCTCAACCTGCAGTGCACCAGGCCATGGAAAACCATCCAGGTTTAAATAACAGTCTAGTACCAGACTCACACAAACATGTTTTATACCAGCCTGGCCCCAAAGACAGTTTATTAGAGAATAAACTTCTTAGTGTCAGTTATGCTTCCCTGAATGTTACAGAGCTTTTCAGCCAGGGATCCAGCAGCATGTTAGAGTCACGCAGCCTGCCTCATAGCCCTCAGTTACAGATGGGCACACGGAGGCAGAGAGGAGAAAGCTGTTTGATCATGTCCGCACAAATCATTTGAGAACAGAACGTGGGTTTCTGCATAGCCCCATCAAGTGCATGAGCCTTGGGATTGCTGCTCTTCATCAGTCCACTTCACATCCATTTTATGTGGAATAATACTGAAGGCACAGACCACAAAACTGATCGGTGGAGGTAATTAGTGATCAGTGAATACAGGTCTGAAAATTACCACCTGAGTCTTCAAGTCCATCCCTGGCAGTCACAAGCAATCATGTAATCAATCATTTAAGTTCAGGAAGATTCACTAAGCACCCGCTCTGCTGCTACACCCCAAACTCACTGCTGTATCTTAGCATAATGCTTTTAGCAGGAAAGGCCAAAACCTCAGGAAGGTGCCGTGGACCACAAAGAGGCAGAGCAAGGGACCAAGGGCACTGCCAGTGCTGGAGCTCCTGTGGGCAGTGTGTCTGTTGGAGAGAGTCTTCCTCTGCCACACAACGAAAAACCATAAAAGACGACACTTGGATACCTGCTGCGCTCTCCACCCTGACACCTGACCAGATCAGAATAAAATCTTATCTCCTCTAATGCTGCTTACACAACATTATAGTGACTGGATAATTACTGTTCACACTATGCAAGAGGGAAAAGGTATTTCAGCTTCGTCTCATTTTGACTTGAGGGGCCAAAGGGCACCTCATTGCAGTTCCAGTCCTGTGCCCTGTTTTCCTGAGTCAACCCTGCTGCAATCCAACCTTTTTTTTTTTTTTTGCTACAGCACAGCTCCATGTAGCTGTAGAGCAGAATGTCACCCCACACAATGATACCACACGGCTTGCAATCGTCTTTGCCTCTGCCTCTCTGTCCCAGCTGGCAGAGACAGGCCCTTTCTCTCAAAGAGATGTAACCCCAGTATCAGTAAATCAGACTGTCACCATTGATACCCTACAGACATGTGAGCAGACTTCTTTCTCCAGGGCTGTGCAGAGATGTGCTGGCAACAGCTGCCACTCGGTTTTGTTACTTTACCGTAGAAGATTAACTTGTGGTTCTTAGAAAGAGCAGAAACCAAATGGCAGGAGGAGGAAAACATCTGGAGCAGGAATTGGAGTGTGCCTCCCTTCTTTCTCTCCAATACACTTCTTCCACACACACTTTTTTTTTGTTTGATCACTGGATTTGAAACCATAAAGTAAAAGGAAAATTTTGCATCCTTTCCACTGAAGTCAGTGGGACGACACACGAGCTTTAGTGCTTCATGGAACAGGGATGAGAGCTCCAGCAAAGGCCCTAGGGCAAACAGGGCTGCTTCTCCCCCTCTCTGTTTCTCCTTTACATGGTGATGCAGTCAGACAAGAATATTGTTGCTTATCAGTGGTGATACCAGGTTTCTCCTGCCTTTCCTATGAAGACCACAGTTCACTTCATGTCAAGCAGATTCATTCTGGATTTCAGGGCAGGGGGATGGGGACTGTTGATTCTTTTTCTTCACATTTACATTTCAGACCTGGTATCAGCCACAAGATTAAAAAGAGGATCAAGTTCCCAATGCAGCCACTGTTCATCATGCAGCACCCCAGGGACAGATCTTTCTGCCTGTGAATGCTGGAGGGAAATCCTATCCATTGCACTCAACTTAGGATGAGATCTGGGACAGGCCAGGCCTCAAGATTTTCATTCCAAATCATTGTCAGCTTAAAAACATTCCCTTTCACTCTCATTTTTCTTTAAATGTATATATGTTGCCATATCTAAGACTGTACCAATGTAGATCTTTCTTCTTTTGTGACCAAATGCAAGTTTAATCTTCTACTGATTCTTGTAGCATCCTCTTTTCCTCTCACTTTGTTCTCTCCCCCTCTTTCCTTTCATGTCAGCTTTATTCCCTTTTCTATTCCCTTTCACTGTACTTTCCTCTGTTTTATGTATTGTATGTGCCTTCCTTGGTGAGTGTCTAGTTCTGAAAGCAAACTCAGGATGCCGTGTACTCTGGGAAGTTATATTAGCCTGTATTCTTTTGGTAATGCCAATGCTTTTAAAGAGGCAGCCTCATTTTCATTAAAGCAATTTGCATTGCATTACCCACATTTGCATTCAAATGCACCTATCTTGATCCTAAAACATAGGTGTATTTGGGAGCAGATTAACAGTATGTTTGTAAGTAGTTTAAAATACAGCAATCATAAAAATTCCAGCAGCTTTGGGAAATAGTCTTGTTGGCTTTTGCTGCCTGGGCTCTGCACCAGTCTGTACACCAGGGGTCCCAAACTGTTTGGGATAATGGAACAAGCCATTTAAAAGAGCTGCCGCAGTGGTGGATCATATGGTTTCCAGTGAATTAAGCAGAGTCACTTAAATTTGATTATCCCTCTCTCAGTTAGTGCACCTAAAAGGGTTGGGGAAAAGTTATCCAGCATCCAAATCCTTCCATTAAACCATTTTGTGAATACAGCTTTCAAATATGGTTGAAAAAATTAAAGCTTTCATTACTGCCTCTATATATCCTTCCTCCATCCCTAGGACATCCAGAATGGAGCTTACAATGTCCATTACCTGGTTTAGGTATTTGTATTCATGTGTAACAACCAAAGTCTTTGAAAAGCACAAACAGCAGCAACAACAAAGGATAGCAAGACCAATTTTCCAGATATTATCATTCCTCAGATTTTGTACAAGCAAAAAGAGACAATTACATCTAAATTTAAATCTATCCTCAGCACCTCAGTCAAGTTGCAATTCCTTTCAAGCATCCTCTGAAAATGCATCTCTAAGTCCCGGACACACAAACTTAAACAAATAACAGGTTTGAGGCACCCCCAAAAAAGACAATTCCCTGCATGGGGCCCTAGGAGTTTAACACGTGGACCTTTTAACCACAAACTGGTAGGCTTGCACAATGCCTATCTTAGCTTGATGGGAGCCCAGCTTGGCCTGGGGTTTCAGACAGCATAACTGGTTTCTCCTGTTTAAGATTGTCTCCAAGATTGGCTACAGTCAATTAAATTGTTTTGCTGATGAGTGGAAAGGTGACAGCTCTTTTCTTTGTTGCTCAGTGCCTTTCCTGCCAGATGTAGAGAGGACAAAAAAAGTCAGAGAAGAGAGTCCAGTGAGTGTATGCTATATAGCGACTGTACCAGGGATGCTCAGAGGCCCATCCCTGCACCCCTCCACCGTACTGTGCATTAGAGACGCGCTGACGTGAGCAATGGCTGGGGTGAACACATACACACGTGCCTACTGGAAAGTACTATGGGACGGGGAGCAGAAAAGAGAAAGAGAAAAAGCAGAAAGTTGGAGCATAACCAATTTCAAAATGAGATGGATGGTGCTCTTTGCTTGTGCAAGACGCAAGGAAAAAATATCAAAGATTAATTTGCGAAGGCCCAGCAGGAACTGTGCATGCTAGAGATTGTGAAGGAAATAAAGTATATAAAAATACAGTTTTACTGTGGTATGAGAAAGCCAATAAATCAAAGCACATTAGCAAATATCAGATGTATGAATAAATTGGCAGAACCATTATGTTATACCAGCTTCATGTAGTTGAATGCAGATTGAGCAAAGTTCATTTCTGCAAGGGATTTGCTGGCCACCAAGTTTAAGTCACATAAGTTTTCCTGAGGAAAAAAACCATCCCTAATCCATCTGATTGACTAAAAACATGATTGTTTATATGAAACTATATAAACCTAGATAATAAATCCTACTCCAGAGTCACTTTTGATTTCAGGTTCAGTGAATAAAAATACTGGATCGCAGTCTGATCTTTTCCCCATCGCCCCAGAGTGCCTTCAGGAGAGCACCCACTTGCCCAAGCCGGTGGGCAGCAACATAGGCAGGCATAGGGTCTGCATCATCGAGGACACACAAAAACATCCTTCAACGTTATTTGTGAGCTATTGGGGTACATGAATAAGTGAGGATGTGAAGCTGATGGCAGGCAGAGAGAGGCAATGGCTGAAAGTCATCTTCCTGCCCGATAAAATGAGCAACACCCAGGTGCTGCAATCAGATGGTGCAACCACAGTGCACCCATCTTTTCCCCTGGAGCAAATGGGTACAGAGAGATGCTTAAACCTCCCAAAGACAGTGCAGAAATATGATGCTCCTAACCATGGCTGAATGAGATAAAACTATGTTTGGTCAATTTTTTGTTGAATGCTCAACTATTTAAAGCATAGTTGTGTGGCATCCATGTAGAGAAGCAATGTTTTACAGAATCTATTTTTCTACAAGCAGAAATACTACAGAGACAACACAAAATAAAGCACAGAGAAGTCTCTGTCCTGCCCTTTCATATTATAGTTTACATAAGGTTGAATTTTTTTCCAAAACTGCTGACTCTCTTCTTCTGGGAGTTCTTTTAATTATGCTTATAATATAATTTCAGGAGGAGCATTATCATTCCTATACTACAAAATTACTTGATCAAAAAAAATTTGTTTTAATTCTCCATAGGCTCCAGCAATAAAGAGGAGATGTTCCATCCATGCCCTCTTCAACCTGGATGCAAGACAGAGGGAGTGGAAAACATGTGAACTCCCCAGTTGTTTTCCTGATAATGATTTTAATGATAATGAATGGGAACTTGTGGAAAAGGGAGTGTTCTGTCCTCTGGGGGAGGTTTGTTACTTCTTGGATTTGTTTTGTAAACTCCAAGATGTCAGACATTGGTAGTCACCTCTGAAAATCTTAGCTTTGAATTCCAGCCAAAGCACCTCCAAGGGGAGCACTCTGCAAGCAGGATAAGGAGAAGTATTGTGAAGTCTTGCTAGCTTAATAGGAATCATGCAGTGCTCGGTAGCCTTGCCCCAAAATGCTATGGGAAGGAGGCTCAGTGGTTAGGGAACTACACTGGGATTCGAGACTAATTTCCAGCTCTCTCAGAATCCTCATATAATTTGAGACAAGTCACTCAGGCTCTCTGTGCCTCAGTTTCCCTTTGCAGAGGTGTCCCAAGGATAACTAAGTTCATGAGCTGTTCAAATGAAATATTGATAATGACTACCTAAGAATTTAATTAGAAGCATCCCTACAACTCTGTATGCTGGTGTTATTGCAGAACACCAACATATCTCTAAATTAGAAAATTTTTTTTAAAAAAAACCCTTTCCTTCTTCTTAGAGCATCACTTGTGGGCATTTCTGGACCTCCTTTTACAACATGACCTGGCACCTAGAGACAGACTGAGCTGGCACATTCAGATCTGGAGGCAATGTTCCATAACAGCACAAGGGCTAAAGAAACCTCAGGATTTCAACCCAGTATTGTAGGGATAATAGGGAAATACTTTTTTCCCTATATACAAAATGCAGATTGCTAGTGTCAGGAAAAAGTAACTGAGAACATATCATTCCAGAATGTTATATTTATTTTCTGAAGGCTTGGCCAAAAGCCTGGGAAAGCCATCAAGAGCTCCCCAGGGCACAGATTCATCTCACATAACTTTAGCCACTTAGTTTGCATAAGTCACCTAGGCTCCTTCAGCAATTAATGGAGAGGGAGAGAGACACCTACCTGGGCTACGTGGACGTGCTCACGCTCGCTCAGCATCAGAGAACTGGCTTGAAGCTGATGACAGACCAGGCTTACCTCTGGTTTGGAGATCCCTCTCACGCGGGCTCTGAATGTCAAGACTTCTTTCCCATTCTAGGTCATTCCTGTGACAAAGATGAGAAAATAAGAGCTCTGAGCAAGGTTATAACAAATTTACCTTTCCCAGCTATGTGACATACATGGGAGGCTGTGTTGCCCGGAGCAAGCCAGTTTGATTTGATACCCACTGAAAGCAGGTATGTTCAGGAAAAACAGCAGTTCAATATATTTATGTCTAACCATTTCTTATAACACTGACATTCAGCACAGAAAGAGATCAGACTCTTTATTGTGCCTTGAAACAAATTTTGGCAGAATTTACATGTAAATGGTTCCTGAGAGCAAGTTCAGTTTGTATTTAATACTACCCTAAGTTGAATTTATTTTCAAGGAGCTATTGCAGTCTATTTGGCTCCCAGGCCATTTATAAGAACTCCGAGTACCGTGGACACATCTGACACAAAATAGTGCAATGTCACAGGTTCAAGAATTATTCAGCTGAGAAGAGCATCCCTTTCATTTGTGAAGAACCATCACATTTCAAGTTCCTGAGCATGCATTAAAGCCTCTTTCTTCTGTTTGTATTTACCACTTGCCCTGTGCCATTTAACTAGCTGGCAGTGAGGAATGACCCTTAGTACCCTGAGTAGAGTCTTCTCCTTGGAGATCAATAAACAGCAAGTGAGAAGAGACAGACTTAGATCAAGACCCTACTAGGTCCAAGGCAAGTCCTCTCCCAGGAGGGCTGAATGAGTGCAGTCATTACCCCAGCCAGGAGCTCCCATCCAGCCATTACAAGGCCACTTTTATTACAATAGCTGGTAGCAGTGAGTGATAAGGAGTACCGTCACACATCAGTAGGGTTTGTAAGTACTCCCTTGGGAAGCCAACTGTTCACTTGCACAACAGTCCTGGTTTATTACTGCTTCCTCATCCTTGTTTTATTTCTCTCTAAAGCACCACTTTAGCCTTTAGAACAAACAAGTATATTTTTAAAATAGCCAGTGCACTTTACCCTCACCCACTCGCTCTCATTTGTTGTGCTGTAAACTTTGCAGATCGTTAGTAATTTCCTCAGAGAAGATGTAATCCCCACTTTTAAATCTTTTCTGTTTCTTTGCTGGACTTACGGCTGCCTGGACAAAATTGCTTCAAGACCTGGGGCCTTACAGCAAAAGCAGGGGTTGGGCAGAGATGGGGAAGCTGTTCAGATGCAAAGGGCTACCTAGCACATAGGAAAAACCTAAGATGCCTCCCCCATATTATCTTGGATGGAGGCAATGACCTTTCCATGAGATAAGGCATATACTTCATTCACTGCAGTTTAAGGGGATGTGTCATATGCTCATGATTCCTCAACCTATGCCCTCCCCCTGCCACTGCAGGCAATGGTGTTTTTCTCAGCCTATTCCATATTTTGTGTCTGCAATTTGAATTTTAGTCCTTAGTACCTCCCACTAACCTCAGTGAATCCTGCCCACCTGGACCCCAGGGAAGCTGGCCTCAGGTTGCCTTCTTCTGATACATGGCAAGGCACTGGACCTGCCAAAAACACAGATGCTGTCTTAACTGAAGTCATTTTTCTCTCCATGTAGACACACAAGGTGAGCCCAGCTGTGGTTATCACAGCCCAGCTCAAAAGGTTTTGCATATGCAGTAATTGATAACAGCTGTCTGCAGGGGAGGGGGCAGACCCAGCCCTAGTAGCCCTAAAAGCATCAATGTCCTTTATTAATAGCAAAAAAACAGCTTTTCTGACATTTGCACCTGTACTAAACTAAGCTTATGCATTAATACTGCTCTCAAGGACAAATACTGCTCAGTACAAAAACTGCACAAGCGAGGAAATGCAAGATCTTCCCACAGGAACGCTGTTTACCCCATTTGCCCTTAGCAGCTCTATCCATTTTCAACAATCTTTGTCACGCTGCCTACATTTCCATCTTTAGAAAACCAAAACACCACATAACAGAACTGATGGAATGGTAGAGACAACCTGGAGACCAGCTGTAGACATTGAAACTTGCAGCTCATCCTCCTCCTGTTCTTCTCACCCAGGGTTCAGAAGGCAAAGCCCTAGCTCTAAACCACAGCAGCGGTGTGTTTTCTCAACAAAACCCCTTACTATAAGCACTTCTCTCTTTTTTTCTGTACCTCAGCCACAGTTGAGTTAGCAGAGAGGGAAGGAATTAGTTCCTCCTCCTGCCTCTGAAGGTCAAACATCAAAACAGAAGAACAGAAGAGCATTTCCGCATTAGAGAGACAATTACAGAATTTTTTTTAGGAATTATAAAAATAACAGTGTTTGTAATCAAAACAAAAATATTCAATTTTTAGGAAGCCTGAAAATCTAAGCAATATAAAGGCACAATTAGATTCTCCCCACATTTTGGTTTTGGTTGAATGCTATTTGCAAAGATCAAGTGGGAGAAAAAAATCACTTTAAGGGAAAATTCAAAACCGTAAAACATTTTTAAACATCAGAATATTTGGATTTCTTTTCTAAGGAATAGTCCTTCATGGATTGAATAGTTTGGCATAGATTTTTAAAGCATCAGCTTTTGCAAGAATGGATTTTTTTTTTAAATGTTTTGATAAAAAAAATTTCATTTGGCAGATGAGGACACTGAGCACTGCAATATGTACTGTCCTTTTTATAGGACACTGATCTCTCTACTACACATTTTAGATCATACACACTTCATAGATTAATGAAAAAAAAAGTAATATTGTTTTCAAAGACTGTTTCACAGGGATATATATTTTGCTAGAAATGAACTTTATAAATTCCAAACCCCATGTAGTCATTACCCACAAAGGGAGGGACGATTGCAGTGAAACCTCACAAATACAAGGTGATGACTGTGAGCAACTGCAAGCACCAAACTGATATTCCAGTACTGTATCAGAAGTGCCCTCACTCCCATCAAATATTAACCCAAGGTTGGCCACTGAAGACTAAGAGATGCTTTGAACAAAATGGTTCTGAGCCACAGGTCCTAACCAAATTCCCGTTGTGGCTTATAATATTCTGCTTTTCTGTAGTACTCTCTTTTCTGTTAAGCCAAAAAACCCCTCATTTTCATTCTCTGTTCTAAATGGCTTATCATGCTTCTAAGTGATCTTTCGTAATTGCTGTGGTTCCTCTTAGCTGTGGTCTAGAGGGAAGATATAACCAATTCTTGTATATTTTTAGTGTAAATCAAGAGTAATCCCCCTGAATTCAAGAGTGCATAAAAGCAAAGTGAGAAGACAATTAAGTCCTGCTGTTTTCAAAGTGCTTTGGAATCTCTGGGAATAGAAAGGTGCTATGTAAATCTAAGATATTATTATATTATTTATTAGTATATAATAAATCCATGTAGCAGAGTAACGCATGTACAAAGTCAAAATACTAGGCACAGGTCAGCAGGTTCTCCATGTGTCTATTTTCTCTCTCTCTGGAAAGCTATGTCTCATATAATGAGAAATGAGTAGCAAAACAAAAATGCGTAAGGGCCAATAAAAACAAGCTGGTTTTTAGCCATTATAACTGAACAGTTTGTTTCAATGGCATCCTCACTTAATATTTCCATTTTTTCTTGCTCTGCAAGTCCACAGAGTAATGACAGGCTACAACAGAAAGTTTCAGCGCTAATTTCAGAATGCCTGAGTCAGCCACTTATCTTCATTTATCCTCTTCTGCTGGAATCTTGTTAAAAAAAGAAAAAAAGACAAAAGCAAAAACCACCACAGTTTCATAATCCTAAAATAAATACACCCCCCCCACCCTCTTTATGTTTTGCTGGAAGTTAAACTGTGTTCCACTATTCTCCTGCTATTTCTTATTACTGCCTTTATCCCTAGCTACGTTTAGTGCCAGTAGTCATACTGGTCTTAACGCTAAAGCAGTAAGAGCTCATATTTAGTGACTAAATTATGCTTTATTTAAAGATTACAGAATGTCAAACACAACAGACTTTTCCTTTCACAGTAGCTTGCAGCTTGTTGTCTGTCCCTGCGGTGTCGCGTCTTGTTTTCCAGTGGGGACATCTACATGTTAATTCTGCTTTCTTACAGAATAATAATCATTCAGCCCAGGACTTCCTAAGTGCTCTTTAATTAGCAGCAGACTCTATGAGTATGTCTGTCTGTCATTGCCCTAAGGTGGCTGTAACCCTTCCATCATGCTAACTATATAGAAAGCAGGAGTTTGAGAACGAAGATCTTCCAGCTCAAACCCACAAATGCAAATCTTGCTGGAGCTGCTAGTAAGCCTAAGAGAACAAGCTCTTTTAAAATAGGAACCAGATCTTTGCTTGGCCTCAGGCACTGCCTGTGAATGGTGGCTCCAGCTACAACCACAGCTTGAAGAGTATGCAGCTACAGACAAGGGTCATGCAATGAGTGCTCCAGGTTCTGTGTGAATGTGCAGTGGTGGCCACCATCTCCTCCTGGGTGCACAGATGTCACCATCAGGACATTGATAGCTCCTTTGCTATTAGGAGATTGAGGGTTCAGTTGGCACTGAAGATCCAGTCTCTGCTCTACAGATGCTTTCTTCAAGATACATCTGCCACGCAACATGGGAAAAGTAGCATTGTAAACTGATGTGCTCGGCTGACAGGAATGCGTTGGGTTAGGGTGAGAAAATAATCCCTCCTTATCTAGAATCACTACCAGCAGAACTGCAGCAGCTTTTCTTGTGTTGGTGTATGCTGCTCAGGACAGCAGGCTGGCAAAAATTCAGCTGCTGGCATACGCTGCTTTTCACATTGGCACCTGGGCTGGGAGGGAGCTCTGGAGGTCCCTGGTCCAGCACCCTGCTCAAAGCAGGTCACATCAGCGCACATTGCTCAGAGACTTGTTCAGATTTGCATGTCTCAACTTCAGATTTCAAAACTTCCTGACTACCTTGGTGTCCTCTGCCGGACTCACACCACTACCTCAGTGTTGTTCCCATACTCTAGAGAACAAAAGATGATTTACACAAACGATCTTTGTCATTCAAATAGCCACAAATGGTAATCTGAGTGCCGGAGACTCTGATGCATGGACACAACAGCGCAGGAGGCCCAGCTTTCCAGGAGCTGTAGGCACCAAACTAAGCAAATGTAAAAGCAACACTGACATATGAAGGCTGCAAGACATATAAACGACTCACCTCATATAACTAAAGGTTCAGAATTTGCCTCCTTGTTTGGAGCAGTCTGGACTTGATGAATATTTGAGCTGCCACACTATATTCAGGACTGCTGGGATATTTTTCTCCCTGTGCCCTGCACTTCTGCATGTCTTAATATTTGCTGTGCTTTCTGGAAATTGCTTCCATTCTGTATTCTGTTCAGATAACAGCAGAGGAGACATATGCTGTGCTGACAGGAAAGAGATTGTTGGAGTTGTTCTTAAAGCTGGAAAAGAAAATAACAGCAGCAGAAGAGGAATGTCTTCCCCTACAAGGAGTTGGCCCCCTTAGAGCACGAAGAGTTATGTGCCATTCTGGGTTATGATTTGATCCTCATTTGAAATCAAGCACAGGTTTTATACTACTGCCCATCATTGTACAGTCGCATCCCCTGTCTCTCTACATGGAAACAGCTTTCGTAGCAGTGTCTCTAGTGGGGCTCTTTCCCATCTGAATCTGTCCAGCCTGGTGCAGCTCTGGATGTTTTGTGGATGAATGAAAAAGCTGTCAATGTCTATGCCATTCTGTACCAGTTTCTGATCTCTCCTGTGTGATACGTTGCTGCACAGCTTCTTCTGAACAAGAGTGGCTTTATCGCTCATCTGCTCCCAACAACACATATTGTCACCCATTACTGCTCTGAGTTCTGCTGAAGAACAGCAACTGGAGCCTCAGTAACTCTGGGCCATCTAAACCTATGATCAAATTTGTAGTTTAAAGTGATGGCCAAACACAACACTGGCAAATTGTCGCTGCAACCTTTCTACCAAGGAATTCTGTGCTCCAGATACCTCAGACGTTGCATAAGAAGAACCTGGAAACAAGTTGAAGTACTGATGACTAAATTTAAGTCTCCAATGGTTGACACAATGGGTATTGAATGGAAGAAACAGTAAGAGAGAGAAGCAGACTGGCATTAACAGAAACGAGTTCAAAGGGTTTTGACTCAGGCCCAAGGTGAACTCTACAATATTTCCAGCTCTGAATGTGACCTCTCAAAGTTTCCTCTTGTTTTGTCTTTGTTTCTATTTGATTACAGAAAATTGAGGCACAAATATTCCCGGATTTAAAAAAGCAGCTGCATCAGATTTGGCTGGCAATGAGGAAAGGGGAATTGAAATTTGAACTGTTTTAAACATCACATTTTATGATATATGGTCTCTGACAACACATTGTTTTGCTGTGGAGTCTTCTGTGTGTGGTCCTTAAATCCCTTTTCATAAATAAAGCCATCTGTCTCTTTTGAACTATAGTAGCTCTAATTTAAAAATTCAGTATTTGCCAATGTCTACAACTCATTAGCTCCAAAGCTGTGAAAAACTTCCCTATCTGGTGCACCATTCAGCACTCTCTGGCAATTGCTGTGTTTTAGAAATTATGCCCGTAAATTGTAAACATCCATTTTTATGAAAGATATGTTTTGCTTTGGATATCAGGTGATTTGAAAGGTAAGAGTGAGATTAAGAAAAAAAGCCTAGCACTCAATCTCCTGTCCTCTGACAAAAAAATCTCACTTGGGGGTCTACCTGGATATAAGTACTGGAATAAATAAATTATTTACTTCACTTCTATGCATGTGTTTAGCTTCTATTACAATAACAAAGAGAAAGGGACAGACAGCATAATTCCAAATAAAAAAGAGATTTGTGTCTGAATAGACCTTATTACCAGGGTTTCTGGGCCATCCTCTATCTATAGAAGAGAGGAATCTCGATGAGCTGGGTTGCTGTCAGCAGGAAGATTGGCAGATGGAGGACAAAGGAAAACATCCACTTAGAACATTTTTTCCCCATCAAGATGTATTTTTCGACTATACCTACACAAAACCTTTGTGCTGCTTAATTGCCAAGACCAAAATAGATAAGCACGTTTTAGTGACAGAAATATTGCCTGGTGTAAAATGTTTTCTGAGGTGCTGAAGCACTTTGCAATGGTACAAACAACTCCGAGGAAGAGGTGAAGTGCCTTGCCCCCGCCTGCTCACCCAGCCCTCTGAAGTAAAGCAACAATCCATCTGCATTTCTTTGAACCAGAGTAGCTGTGCAAAGAGGATCGCAGGGCTAATGCTTTTGCAGGCCAGAAAAGATGACTGAAAATGAGAGAAAAAGCAGATAGTGTGTTCACTGACTTTAAAAAACTACACGTAGGGGAGAGCTTTTCTAGAAATGTATTCCAGCTACATGACTCTGTGACACAAGACCTTGCACACTTACAATTAAGTTTTTAAAACCTCTGGTAAATGTGTTGAAAGAGAAAATAAATCCAGCCCTTTCTAGTGGGTAAGTGGGAGCCAGGAGGTCTGTGTTTTGGCTGCAATTCAGCAAAACACATAGTGGACTCCCAGTGAGATTAACAAGATTTAAGCATATTCATGAGCGATTTGTTGAACTGGACTTTGTTACAGGAGTTTTTAGAAAAATCACTTGCCACCATTTAACTCTTTAAACATCTGTAACATAGAACTGATGCTGATACATGATAGTATCGTACCTCCCAGGCAGAGGTCTGAGGTGTAAACATAATTTTAACCTTTTCTGAGAATCTTCAGAGGAACTTCTTAAGAAGAAAATAAGCCTGCTTTAAAATGAGGATAAGCTCCACAGCCAAAGCCCACTGAAGCCAAAGAAAGTCCCTCCTTGGTTTCAAAGGACTTTGAATGATACCCAAAACATACTTATGAAGAGTCTCTGAAGAAATGGAGGCTCATGAAAGAGGCCACGTGTGTGTGTGTGTTCATGTGGGTATGTGTAGGAAGGAGATTAGCTATCAGCTCCATCTAGACAACCATAAGGAATTCTGGAAAGGCCTTACAGAGGCTCGGGGGCTTAAAGCAATCCTTATTGTGCCGTGAAGATGCAGCTGGGCTCCGAGAATGGCAGGTTTTAGCAGAAGAAAAAGACAGACAAAATGGTCTCATGCCTTAAACCCCATTTACTTATTACTCTGTTTTCCCATTCTCTCTCTCTAACACTTTTTTTTGGATAGCAGATTCTTTTTCTCACCAGGAAACAAAGTATTTTATGAAGAAATCAGGGATATGAAAAGCAACTGCACGTCCACCTGCTTCCCAGTGGACTTTCTCATTAAACTATCTTCCTTCGTTATGTCATCAGGCATCACAAGGGGTGTGAACAAGGCTGCATCGTTGTGTTTGCATTCCAGATGAGTCAGCGCTGACAGCGTATGCAATGGAAGACTTCTCAAAAAGCAAGGAAAGGCATTGCAAAAGGCTACAGACCTCAAAGTGGCACTTAAATTCTGGGCTAGATCTTATAAATCTTGGGTAGCCAACCTTACTTTCCTAGTGCTTTTTAAAATACTGACATGAATTGAGTTAAACCTCCTTGAAACCAAATTGTACACCCTGACTGTCCTGGTTTCGGCTGGGATAATGTTCTTCCTAGTAGCTGGTATAGTGCTGTGTTTTGGATTTAATATGAGAATAATGTTGATAACACAGTGATGTTTTAGTTGTTGCTAAGTAGCGCTTACACCAGTCAAGGACTTTTCAGCTTCCTATGTCCTGCCAGCAAGAAGCTGGGAGGGGGCACAGCCAGGACAGCTGACCCAAACTGGCCAAAGGGCTATTCCATACTATATGACATCATGCCCAGTATAGAAACTGGGGGGAGCTGGCCAGGGGGCAGCGATTGCTGCTCAGGAACAGGCTGGGCATCGGTCAGTTAGTGGTGAGCAATTGCATTGTGCATCACTTATTTCATATATTATTTTATCATCATCATCATTGATTATTATTACTATTTTCTCTTCCTTCTATGTCCTATTAAACTGTCTTTATCTCAACCTGTGACTGACTTTTTTTTTTTTTCCATTTCTCTCCCCTGCCCCACGGAGGAGGGGAGTGAGCGAACGACTGCGTGGTGTTTAGCTGCCTGCCAAGTTAAACCACTGCACTGACTTAGGACAGCCGTAGCGAAACTTCAGCTGGCTGAAGCGCTGCCCGTGTTCAGCTGCGCAGGCTGGCTCGTGCACAAGCTGAAGAATGTGACCTGAAGAATTTCCTTGATGCTGCAGCAGGGTTATGGATGTTGACTGGTGGGACTGTAGCTTGCTGGAGAGTTTAAAAGTGAAATGCAGGAAAGCACAGAAGCATCAGAGACAGCCACAAAAACACCCTGGGAGTGAGACCTCAAAAAAATCCAAGTCTGCTACAGTGGGGACTCAATTAACCGTCAGATACTACTGTGATCAATATGATTAATACAAGTAAGAGTACAAGGCTCAGCTTGTTACAAGCTAACTGTCTCAAAGTCAAAAAAGAAGGAACCTAGTTTATAAAAAACACATTTTTGTTTCCCTAGATTTGGTAAAATCTTTCACCTGGCATTGCTTTTAGCAAGGGAAAAGACGCGGTGTGGATGAACCTGCTTGCTGCTGAACCCACAAGTCCGGGACAGATAAGTGAAGTACCGCTCATTCATCACTTAAAGCACAACAGCAAGGAAGGGGGAGGCTCCATTTGCCTGCCTGTGCTGTGCCTCTTCTGCATGTACAGGGATTTCTATCTCTAGGGCTGTTAATATAGCACCTTTCAAAGACAGTGAATTCTCTTCAGAAATAGGGAGATAATGAGGCTGTTTCCACTCAACACTGCATTTAGATAGAAAAACAAAACAAATACTGCTGTCAAGATTTATAGCAAATACATTATAAAGGGCACTAGGACATTTGTATAAAGAACTAAAATGGACCTGCAGTAGAAAACACACTTTACTTTTATGACTTTAACTTTAGGGCATGAAAGACACCTCATTAATGATTAGAGGGATACAGATGAGCCATAACAGTCTATATATCCTTATAAATGATATACAGGGAGAACTAAAAGACAACGAATTACAGTCTCCACTGCTGTGCTTTTTTCCTCGTCACCTCTTTCTTTCTCAGTCTTCCAGCTCAAAGAAGGCAATTAAAACTTATATTGACCAACTGTGTATTAACTTAGTCAAATAACTAACCACTTCTAGTAGGTGGTGTAGATAGCTGGTGTGGGCTAGAGCATTATAGTAATACCCAGAGACCTGGAAGGAGCCTGAGGTCTCGCAAGGGTGCTGCTCACATGGTGACTGTGGGTGACACCGCTGCTCCCTGCCAGCCAGCACTGCCAACAGCCCATTGGCACGGTGCTGGCTCATCTCTCTCAGAGGGTCACCACTTGGCCAGTTTCCAGCCGCTTGCTTGGTTTTATTATGGATTTGTTAGTTTTACTGCTCGTGCACAGCCCAACTGCACGACTTACCTGATGTCCCCCAGGAGCTGTCTCGCTGCAAGACAAGGTCCTGCCGTTGCCTCGCTGACCCCTGCTGCAAGGGGGACATGAGCGTGTTTGGACACCAGGGCTGTGCTCTGAAAAAAGAGATTTCACATTTTCCATAAATGTTTTTATTTCAGAGCCTTTGCTTTCAGGAGGCTTTCCTTATTTCCTAATTTCAAATACAGTGGACTCTTGGCTGGATTAACTCTATGGTGTTTTAAAACAACGCGCTGTATTTCCCAGCAGGAGCCAGCTAAAAGCACACGTACAGTCAGTTCTTGCTGACAGATAAGTGACACAGTTAACTCATTAAGTCACAGTAATTCAGTCTCTTTGGATGACTTGACCTTATGCTAAAAGACAACCCATTCAGTCAAAGACTTTACCTCCTTGTGGACAGGAAGGAAGAGAAGGAGGAAGGAAGAGGGGAGAAATGAAGAGGCAAAGGGAAATTAAGTGACTTACTCAAAGTCATAAGAAATCTGCATGACCGGCGTGGCTGAGCTCAGTGCTGAACGCCAGTACTGGGTCTTAGTGCCAAGAAAATGTCTCCTCTAATCATAAGAAAGATGTGCCTTTCATGTCAGGAGGCAAACTACTGTTTTCCCTTCAAGATAGGGAAAAGGGTGGCTGTGGCTACTGGCCCTCACTGTACTGGCTGCTCAAACCTTGACCAACCTCTCCAGAACAGGGCTAGCAGAAAAGTCTCATTTCTTCGTGGTGAAAATCACTGAAAGTGAAAACTTTTCCAATACAGGGGCTTTCTCCCTGGTTGAGATGCAGGCGACTCCTGCTGCAGAGTGGGCAAAGCCCTGCAAGAAAGCTGGGGTGGATTAGTCTAGGAATATTACCCAGAAAAAAAAAAAAAAGTGAATCTTTCCAACCATGGCAGCTCACTGTGCAGCTGAAAAGAAAGACGCAGAGCTGTTATATCCCTCCATTATGCATCAGTCTCCAGCTGTGGTTTTTGGGTGGTCTGTATGTGATCATTAACAAAGTCAAAGAAGTCCTGAGGCTGCTCTAATGCAAGGCAGTGAGACAGTCTGGGCAATCCTGCAACCTTGTATTGCTCTCTGCAGTTTCCTTGGCCTGCAGCAGACAGACAGACAGGCAGACTAAGGTCGATGGATCCCTTAGGGCTTCTCGAAAGCTGCTGTTGTGCAGGCACCTTGTGATTTCGGAGCCGACTTCTCCATTCCCTTGCTGTGTAATTCTCTCTTTATGGAGTTCTTACCTTGGGGGAAATGGGTTTTATTGCAAAGTCAAAAGGTAATTTTTACATAGACTCCATTACCTGTTTATAATTAAAACCATAAAATCCCTTTGTAGGAGGCTTAATAACTTCCCCCCACCAAAAGAGGTTTTCATAAAAAGACTCATTAAAAGTACTCACAGCTAATGCTGTGAAATGAAGAGAAATATAGAAAATTATTGGGACTTATTTCAGCATTTAAAAATAGGCATTTTTCCCCATTCATTTTTATAGCTCAAAGTGATACAAAAATGGCAGGCCAATCTTAGCCTTTCTGGTCCTCGTCCCCTCCCTTTTCCCTCTTCCAGGAGACTGCTTGCCCAGAAGAAGTGCCTGGGACTTACCAGGGCTGCGAGCATGAGCTGTGAGAAGCAGCTGTGATTTCTGACCTTGAGACCACTCCGGGAGGTCCGAGCCCAGCAGTTCCCACGAGCTGCTCCACGTCCCATTTGCTTTTCTTGACCTCCTGCCATTCCCAAACACAGCAGCACGGGGGTAACGTGAGCAGCAATCATAAATTTCTCTGAAGCTTTCTGTCACTTGGGACCTTTGAGGTTGAAAGAGGTTTTTGGTTTCTAGAGGCTATTAAAAAATATATATATAGTTGAAACACTATAAACAGGAAAATGTGGCCTTCAAAACAAATGGATATAGAGTAAAATTTCAGGTTTTACTGATGTAAAAAAAATAATCCATTTACGTGGATGTGGAGGGTTACCAAAGGTTGGTCAATGCCTGGAACAGTGTGCTCATTCCTTCCTCACTCAGGTAAGCCTGGAGTCACTACCAGTGCTTCGGTAGAGAGACAGCTTCAGAGCCTTTCTCACCGGTCACTGACTGTACTGCAGCTATCTCCCTCCTTGATGTAGTATCTGTTTGTCTGAGCTACAGAACAAAAGCTGCATCATTGTGCATCTTCTTGAGGAAAGCCAGTGTACTGGTTGTGGAGCAGTTCACGCTTTAGACATCCTCAAGCTGCATCTGAGCAAGGCTCCTGCTCAATACATGAATAAGAGATGATGCTGCGTCAGCCACGCTCATGTGTCTGCGGCCTCCGGCTCCCTCGGCCTGCCTGAGCAGCTGAAAGCAGTTCCAAATCAGGTTATGGTGGGATGTATAAGAAGCACAAAGATGAGGAAGTTGGTAATGTGTAAGGATTACCCAAAATAGTCAAGGCTTTTATGGTTGCAATATTAAGTAAAAAAGATCCGAGAGTATAAGAATTAGAAAAAACCAATTTGATCACACACTCAGTCTGAACTGGTCCTGGGACAGTCACTGGCCTGGGAGAGCTGTGTTGGTCCTTTTCCAGTTTGGAAGGATAAAAATAAGGAAGGAAAAATACAACAAAAAAATAAACAAAACCAGCATGGCAAAAATAAAACCTAACCAAACCTCTAGCAAGGTTTCTAAAACCAGGCTGTGGGTATCTCACAATCAGTTTGACCTACATGGATTCATGACCTACAGGCATCTCAACCAGAGACCAAAGAAGCCCTACCCTACAACCATCTTTGGTTTGTGTTTCATTGTCCCTTCAAACAACCTTATCTCCAGCGCAGATTTCCAGCCTGTATTTATTCTTTTTCCCTTGCCCTAAATAACATGTCCTCATTGTCATGAGCACTCGATAATGTCACCTTGGCAGCAAATTATGTGTGCAAATGAGATAAAATTGGATAACTTAAGTGGTAGCACAGTGGAGGTCAGTCACTGCTCATGCCAAGTTCATGGGTTAATAAGCAAGTGTCATCATTCCACCCTTCTGCAAAGAAAAGTAGATCTATCCGAGTCTGGGAAAGTCCAGTCCCTTGAGAGCCTGGCTTAAAACAGATCTTACCTTTAATAGAAGCAAAATGAGCAGAGACTCTCCTTGAAGTCAGGAAGTTTGGAACCATAATTTGGGGAACAATGCACGCTGAATTTTGCCCTGTTCACAGGCTAATGACTATATAGTCTTGTTTAACTACAGAATTGTTGCATATTATTCCATCTTTCCTAGCTAAGTACTGATTTTCTTAAATCTACATTCTCCACTTGCAATCATGTCTCTAATATCTTTTTTGTGTGTGTAAATCATTTCCAGTCAGAAATGCTGACTCATGGGGGAACTGAAGTTAAAGAAACTTTATGTCAGAGAAATTGATCCCTTGTAATTTAAAGCCTTCCTGCACCACTATTTATCTTATGCCTCTTACTTTGTCCCACATCTGGGCCATGGCGGGTGGAGAGCCATGTATCTGTCAGAATGGTAAATCTGTCTCATTGCTCATTTTTGACCTCCTTGACCTTGTTTGCTCACCTTACTTTATTAGTACAGTTCTTCAAAACTTCTGAAAAAGCAAAATATTCTCCCTTGATGCCTTCCTTCATTTAATATGGTAGCACTTCTAATGCCTTTTTCAAGTTGTAGTAACCTCTCAACTCTCTTGCTCCTGCCACCTTTTCCCTCCTTTCTTCTTTCTCACTTTTCTTTTTCTCCCAGCCGATACACAAAGTCCACTTCTCTCTTGAGCTTCTGGCCCTTTAGCTTCATCCTTGTGTCACTTTGGCATACAAATAGCCATCACTATGTTAATCCCATCTGACTGTTTCCTTCACTTGGGGGCTGGGTTACTTCGAAACGCCTTCTAACACATCATCCCTGCAGGAGTGTGGCAAACAAGACTTATTTAATCACTCAGTCCCCTTTGTACAGTGTCTCCTACCATGACTGAGGGTTTCTTGATTTTGTGCTGTTCTCTGTAGCCTCAGGGAGTTTCTACTCCTTGAATACATGCCTTTTTGCCACCTTTCACTTTCTAAGGCTTTACCCCCACAGTCAACATCACAGCGGTCCCATCCCTTCAGACTCCCAAGGGGAAGTCAGCCAAACCAGTAAACTGTTGGCCGTTAGCATCATCCCGT
This sequence comes from Theristicus caerulescens, assembly GCA_020745775.1. Lineage (NCBI taxonomy): Eukaryota > Metazoa > Chordata > Aves > Pelecaniformes > Threskiornithidae > Theristicus > Theristicus caerulescens. Next base: position 3,292,929 of record CM036569.1, read on the forward strand.
TTGTCCCACACAAGACCTCTTTGCTCTGGAATGGTGTAAACGCGATGGAGAGCAGAGAGCCCATTAAAGTAGGCAGCCGTGGGGCTATGCCTGCACGCCCGTGTCTCAGAAAGGCAGCAAACCTGTCTCATTTGCTAACTGATGCAGTAAGTCAGCGGCTCCCACAGCAGCCAGGAGACACTGCAATGACAGCTGTAAAAAAAAAAAGAAAAAAGCTTTCTATCTCATTTATCTGTCCCTAGTACATGAAGGCAACCTTGTAATGTTGGTTTGTAGCTTGCTGCTTTTTCTCTTATTATTTGTAACTCGTTCTTCTAGAAACTTCAAAGTAATTGGCCTTGGTGGATTTTCCATCAATTTCTCTTTGCCTACACCTTAGCTCTCTTGGGTACTCAGCCTGTAATGACTTTGCAGAAGGGGGCAATGCCCTCCTGGCACATGTGTGTTGTACCCAGTTCAACAGGACCCAGATCCAGGTGGGGCTTGTGAGTAGCAGTGGAGTAATAATCACGGAAATCCCTTTTACAGCTGCCCCTGCTCTTACTGCACCTTGGATCTCAGGCATTCCTCAGAAGGATCCTGAAGAATTCGTACAGAAATCTGTGATATATTACGTTAAAAGAATGGAATTTATCAGCTGTATATACAATAAAAAAGGAATTTTAGTGGGAAAGAAACAAAAATTAGATTGGGTTAATGAGGATGGTGATGGGGGAAAGAGTCATTCACGGACAGATTAAGCAAACCACTCGTTACAATATTGCTTTTGCCATGTATTATTTGTAGTTAGTGCATTTATACTTGCTTCTAAAGGAAAAGGACATTAAACTTAATAGAAGACAGTAAGCACTAGAGGAAAGTCTGGAGCTATTTGAAACACTACACAACTGCTGTTATTATGTATGGGAGAAATTTCAGCTTACTGGGGGCCTTTTAGTTATGAGCCTGACTTCAGCAATCTGCCTCCTGCGCGGAGGGAGCAGGAGCACGCAGCCCTCGCAGACACGTGCTCAACCCAGCCGCCGGTAAGCACCCAAGGTTGGACTCAGCTCATCAAATGCAGGAGGGAACACTGTTCAATAAGGCTGATATATCATTTACAAGATGCTGTGAGATAGAATACGCAGTAATCACACAAAGCACAGCAAAATAGAGACAAGACAGGTATGAAAAATTGCAGACTGATTAGTAATTTGTCATAGACTTACAAGAAGTTTACCAAAGTTGGAGGTAATGGAACAACATGCACTTTCTGTGTCTTCAAACCAACTCAGGCACCAAGTTTTCAATTCCAATTTCAGGAAACTAAATAGCAGTGATAATTGATGAACAGCTCTGAAATGTCTTCCCATGCCTTTTCAGTTCTTGATTCTACCATTCTGGTAGGAGAAAATTTCCCCAACAGACAGTTTATTGATTGTCCATTACACATTTTTCCCTCTGAAGTTGTTAGAATGCCATCCAGATGTCAGACACAAGATACTGAACTAGAGATTCAGCAAGGGAGGAAAGATATCTTTTTGCTGCAGCATTGGATCTGACATTCAAGAATCCAGACTCCATTTTTACCCCTAGAACTTCATTTATCCTTACTGTCCCTCCCCATTCATAATGGAAAAGCAAAAAACAATTCTAGTCCCAAACTTCTGTGGCCTTCGATATTGATTACTGTGAAGTAAAGACTGGGTTCATGGGATGGTCTGGAGAGCACCTAGCATAAAAGATGACCTCTGATTTGGGGGTTGCAGAAATGACTGTAATACAAAACAATAAATGGTAATAATAGGTGAGGGGTATTGTAATTTCTGTGTCACACAGTCTGCCTCTTATAATGGATGGCTCAATTTTTTTTCCCCCCCTTTTTCTTTTTTTTGAAAAGTTTTCAGACACCTACAGTTTGCAGCAATACCTATTTCTCCCTCCATGAAATGGCTTCACATAGTACTCTGGAAGATGCTCAGCAATGTGAGCAGTAAACTAATAAGGGCCAGTAAAACACATGTACCAAGCACTAACATCTTTTAAGTTTTAAATATAGTAGATTGGTGTTCTTAGATTTAGAAATTAATAATGCTGGCTAGTAAATTGCATTTAAGACACAAGTGGCTTCTGAATAAGTTTGCCTGATCAGTTCTGCCAAGCCACCTGCCCCTCCTTAGTGCACAGGGAGGGCAATTCCTGCCAAATTAACCATTACCCCCGTAATCACATACAGAATCTAAAAGCTGACCCCCTGCTCACCCAGTGCCTTAAAGACTGGATCACTCTTTTACCCCATCCTTGCACCCCAGCACAGCACCTCATTACTTTTGTTCTTGAAAAAGAACATACGCAAAGAAAATGAGCACGAAACATCTCATTTTTCCACACAAAGGAAGGAGAAAGACAGCCCAGAACAAATAGCTTCCTACAGGAACTGCAGCAGCTTCAGTGTGCAAAGGGCGACATGTGCATACAAATGGTGCCTAATTAACTGCTTAAGGACAGATTAGTTGCCATATGTTGCCAAGGATGATGGGTGTGCTTCCAGTGCAGAATTAATCGATTACAAATATGCCATCTCATGAAATATACTGCTAGAAAGATGGGCTGGCTTGCACCCTGGGGAACAAAGGGAAAGGAGTTGGGGGGTGCTGTGTTGGTTTTCCCTGTGCTGCTGTGGCTGGGTGCACGGTGAGCAGCGCGAGAGGAGCAGGGGGAGAGGGCACGGCTGCAGGCACCCATGTGCTGAAACTATGGGTGCTCATGCCTTGTGCTGCCCCAACTGCATGGGTTCGGGTGACCGCAGCAGCAACAGTGTAGAGAGAGGGCCTGCTCCAGCAGTCGTAAATAGCAATTACTCTGCAGGCAAAGCAGTAATTCAAGGAACAAGTCAAGACACCTGCTAATGAGGCTTTTACATGACACTTAACATATCACAAGATGCCAAGGTGGAAAAAGAGCTAGGTCTCAGTACTGACCTATTTCTTCACCCAAGCCAGATGCCTTTCATAAAGAAATTCTTTCTGTCTGAACTTTGGGAAAGACAGGGATAGGGGAAGACGGCTCAGCTCTTGACACTCACAGTGTGGCGCAGTTGTGGCTGCCACTGGAAAAAGTGGTTATGTCCTCCCCAGCCATCCCCTGGCCAGGTACCTGCCCATTCCCGTTCAACCCTCATCTCACCCTGCAGCTTCCTTTGCTATGTAAAGCTAATCAAGGAAAAATACTGGTGTTCTGCTGCTCAGAAAGCTCAATAGACTTGTCAAGGGTTTAGCAGGACTGGGGAGTCGCCAGAAGGAAAGAAAGGATGAGGAAGAATCACACCTTTGAGCAGCGATGAACTCATCATCAACATCAGCTGAGCTGCCTTTTTCAGCAGTGCTTTATTCTGTATGTCTTAATCAGGGGAAATCATTTAATCTTTCTCACCTCCTTTTCTGTAAAATGTGTTATTGATATATCCCAGCCTTGCTTGGTTTGGCATGGCGTTGGAATGCACAACTGGCACTTCGTTGCCTTGGTTATGGGACCCTGTGAATGGGTGCGTGAGAGAAAGAAATGCAAACTGTAATGCAGATCCCCCACTTTCTAAAATCACAAATTGCATCAGCTGAAGGCCTGAAGCAAAGTCCCTGGAAAGCAATGAAAAGACTCCATCACGGTGCAGATTGGTCTATTTAAGTCTGAGCTCCAATATTTCCCCAGAGATTTCCCTTCACCTGCCAAGACTGACAGGCCTGAAAGCAAGTAGGGCACTGCCCCAAATGTTGGAGCAGCAGATTATACTACAAGCTTCATACCATTGAAAATGGTATTATAATGAAGAGCAGATGACAAAGCAGTTGCTGCAAGTGTCAAAAAGGTCAAGTGATCCTGTACTTTCTTAGGAGCAATTTATGCAGTGCTTCAGTAACATCTGAAATGGAATAAGCTTGAGTAGGCATTGAGAGCTCTTGTTATACTCTTTCCCAGACCTCAGTAGGAGATGGAAAACCAAGATTTGTTAGATGTTAAACAGAAGCAAAAGAAATGATCCTCCTGCTTTCTCAAAGTCTTTTCAACTTCTTCTCCCAGCACAGTTTTAAATGCCTGCCTCAAGCTCAGCCTGAATCTCATACCACTCTCTTACACAGACAAAAAAGTAATATAGCAAGTATTCTATATAAATGCTCATCTGCCTCCTAGTGCCGTTTAGCACTTGAAAAATAAGAAGGAACTGGTACCAACAACACTGAATGATGCAAAAAGACTGGATACTACTGGATAAAAATACCTGATGCTGAAAATGGGATATGAGCCACTGAGATCCAGGGCTTTGGTACGGCTCTAGAAGTTTTAACTACAGGAGCCTAAGGAGCTAAGAACTGAGAATTGTTGGGCTATAAGAAAAATCTACTTTAGTGCAGAAAATGTTACAGCAACTTTTAAACCACAGCCAGGAGGCACCTAAATATTGCATTAGAATGGGCCATTGAGCATCACAGCAGCACCAAAGGAAGGGAAAGTTATCTAGAGCACAGAGAGGAAAATTGAAAGGTAAAAGGAGAATAAGTAAGAAAAAGGTATGAAAAGAAATGAAAGACAGGAGACTTGCTCCTGCAAGACGCTTAGCACATCCTACATGCACAGAATGCCTCTTTAACAGAAAGTGATACGTTTTGACTTTAAATTTAGCCTTTAAAAACCCTACTGCTCTGTACAGAGGCTCCGTTGTCTGGAGCAGGTTGAGAGCCAGCCCTGCATGTGCAGTGTGACTTCTCAATTATCGGCAATAATTGTGGTTGCCAGTTTGTCACTGCTGGGATCATGTAGTGGATTTAAGTAGACAGAAGCATTAATAAACTGAACCCCATCAAGTAACATACAAATCTCAAATACCTTCAAAATTACTGAAGTCAGGCATAAGATGAGCTCCAGAAGACAGGGGAAAAAAGTTATTACAAGATCAGCAAAATCCCACAAAACTCGCCGCTTTCTATTCAAATGCAACTCTATCGAAAAGCTGCACACAGACCAGACTGGATGCCATTTACAACACTCTGCAGAGAGAAACAACAAACACATTTTTTTAGAAGATAAGGCTTTTCACAGCCGCCTTTATTATCATTACACTAATTATGCTGGGATATTCATTCCTTTCTTGTTCAAGAAACATGGAAAATTCAGAAAGAAAATGTGGTACAGTATTCTCTCCCTCCCTTTCCCCATTCCTTTTGAGAAAATTGTTAAATGTTCTCTCTTAGGAGTCTAAAAGTAAGATACTAAATACAGACAGACAAGAGATTGTTGCTTATATTCAGTGTTTTTACAAAATCCAGTAATTTATAGAAAAGCAAAGTTCTTCAAAATGACCTTTTAGGTACTAGACAATTTATTTGAAGTGGAAGAAAGAAGAAAAAAAATCAAGAGGACTTTCTCATGATAGTATGAAGTGCACTTAGTAAGAGAAAGCTGTTGAAAACACTTAGAGTCTATTTTAGGTCTTTCTACTGTTGCCCATCACCATGGTATCAGAACATCTGAAATGTAAAGTAGATTAGTGAACTCTAAGTCCCTGTGAGATTTCTGGTTCTTTGTAATTTTTGGTGTACACAGAATCCCATGTGAAGTGAGTCCACGTGTGCTTATTCCCAGCGAGGCTGAAAGCAAATTTCATTTTTCTACAGTGCTGCACAAGAGGATGGAGCTACAGCAATTTCTTAAATTGGTCAGACTTCGGCTTTGTCCATTTTCCTCTGGAAGTTTATTCCATAATCAGGCCCCTTTTTGGACATGATAATTCAGAATTTGAAACTAGTATTTTAGATTCTCTGAGGTCTAGATAGGTGTTTTGAGGTGTCAAATGTGTCTCTCACTTCAAATACCTTTTTTCTAGGTTTGAACAGGTTAATTTTCTCACTGGTAATTCTGTGAAATTACTCAAATGGATGTGAACCCACGACATACATTTTTTATAGCTTTTTCTTTTACCAGAATAAAAACCCAGTCCCTGTCACATTGCTGTGTCTTTCCTAATATGACAGCTAGGACCATCACTGTCACAAGTTACATGATGTAGCCATTATTACAGCGAACTTTACATCTCAAATGATGAGATTTTGTGGTCATTTGGTTGCGCTGCGTAAAATTATGTTTGACTAGAACTAACAATGAAACATTTAGAACCATTACATAAAACATAAAAGGATGAAAGAACAAAATAGTGAAGGAGAAAAGAAAAAAAAGGGACTTGGGGACATTCTCTAGTGCAGCTTGTAGCCTCACACAACAGTTCCTATTTCTCCTACGGCTCGTGGTTAAAGCTGCATAGATGGCCTGAGCTACTCTCAGAGTCCAGGAGGTCCATTGCAACCACGCACAGCCTCTAGGTCACCTAGCTCTGCGTCCCAGGGGTGAGGTCTCGTCTTCTGGTGACACTGAATAGCCGAGCCAGCAATCTTGACAATCTGTAGGATGCTGTGTGTAAGTAGGCAGAGCCCCAGTCCCAAGTTAGATCATCTAATCTGGCTACATTCACATCGCTACATAGTCCTGGAAACCAACGTTACGTAAATAAATTATTCCACTGATTGTAGGGACTGACTTAATGCACAATCGGCTGTATGCTATGAATACAAATTTGCTGCTCTGACGAGTCAAAAGCAAGCTCAACATCTGCATGGCAAATCCATGCCGACAGGAACGCTACTACCTTCTCCTCTTTGCAGCCCTTCTGTAGGCCCTGATTGGCAGCGTACAGAGCTGTCCGCAATTTCCAAGGACCTAGTAAACTAAATTGCTGGCTCAATCCTTCAGCCAGAAGTCTGGGAAAATTAAATCCGACAGTCTGATCTACAGTGAGTCTCCCTTGTGCATGCACTCTCTCTGAGCCCATCAATCCTGCACAGGGGTGGGCCAGAGCAAGGGGCACCACTCCCACCCACCCCAGGCAAGGGAAGGCACCAGCTCCGAGGGTCTCCTGTGAGTGCTGGTACGTAGGAAGGCTAGGAACTATTCCACAGAATAAGGAAACAATCAGCTACTGTAGTTAATACATTCATTGAAACTATTAACAAAGCAGTATTTCAAAAAACCTTCTGAGGGTGCAGGGAAAGTTATCCTTAGAATAGTTTAGCCTAAGGTTTTTACCTTTTTTGGGGCACTACATGTAAAAGTAGTGTCTATTTAAAATAATTACAAAGCCAGTATAATTCATCCAGAATTGCTACAAAATAAGTGCGAAAGGAAGGAACTTTAAAAAATTTAAAAAGGAATGAAATCAATGCCTTGAAGATAAATGTAACTGAGAAAAGTATAAGACAAAATCATTACTCAAGGAAGACAAGTCAAATTATTACTGCTTTGATGCACACAGAAAAGAAAAGCATCTTGATAACTACAAGGAAAACCAAAGTATCACCATTATCACTGAAGAATGTGTTATCAAAAGAGAATTGGGTCCCTGTTATGTCTGTTACATTCTGAATAGTAGTGATTTGATTGAGTTGACCTCAAAAGAGGTCAACCAGACCAGAAAAACACAGGATGTGATGAAGGTACCATCGAAGGGCACAGCTCTGGAAGAGCTCCCTGAAGGCAGAGCCAAACGGCTCTGCACAACCTCTCTGAGCAGCTAACTATGGATCAGGGGACGTCACAGGGATGCAAAGTCTAAGGGATACAGATATTTTTGCATGTCCAACCATTAAATCTGCTTTGATGTAACAAGTTAATAACAAGAATATATTTTGAAGATGATATGAAGAGCCAAACATCAAGATACTGAGTCAGCTCCCCAAGAAAACAATTTATTTATACAGAGATTTAATTAAAGGTCATAGAGGTTCTAAAGAGAGGTTATAGAGGAGATGGAGACAGGTTTTTCTCTGATGTGCACAGTGAAAGGGCAAGAGGCAACAGTCACAAGTTACAGCAAAAGAACTGGACATAAGAAAAATTATTCATAAAAGTGGGACAACATTGGAACTTGTCCCCCAAAGAGTCTGTGAAGTCTCCATCTGTGGAGATATTAGGACCTGGACTAAAGACCTCCAGAGGTCCCTTCCAACCTAAACTAGTCTGTGCTTTGGAAAGATGGAGGGAAACAACCTGTCTCATGCACATACTTAGATAACCATAACTTTTTTCTAAATACATAAGAGGATACTGGATCACCTGATGAAATTAGATAAGCTCAGACAGAGAAGTCACTAAGGCTGAAGGAGCCCACACACCCAGCCAGCTCCCAGCATCTTAGCTTGAACTTGAGCCTGCTGTTTCAGGCTCAGTTTTTCCAACAGCCCCTTCCCCAGATCTGAAACCCCGGGAGCCGGGGGAGACCTATGCTGCTCTCAGCATGACCCTGCTGGGCTCCGTGCACTGGGACCCTCCTGCATGGCAGCTGCCCTGGGGACAGCAGGGAGAAAAGGAGAGAAAGAGAGAAGCTGCCTATTTCTCCATGATAATTCACTTAAGCAATTGAGCTACATCTCTGTTTTGGCACTGGATGTGATAGTGTGCATCCAAACCTCACCTCACATCTGTGCATTCAGCCTGCCCAGAGAGCAGGCCATTTTCTGGTATTAACAATCCCCCTGCCTCTTCATAAAACGCTGCTGACAAAATGTTTCATGTGGTCAAATAGCTACAAAACATTTTAAAATATCAAGTGATCCAGCATATTCACACACTTTCAAAATAAAAGATAAACTAAAAAAATTAAAAAATTTGGGAGCTTCAATGGTGAGAAGTAATATTAGTTTTTCCTTCATTATTTGTCCCAATCCTCAGAGCAGGGGAGGGGCAGATGGGATTACTATTTCACACACTGATGTAAAGCTGGAGACATGGATTAGGATTAATCATTTGCTGTGCCAGTCTGTTTCCCCCAGCAAATAATCCTCCCACTTTCCCTATCTCTTGCCCAAACACCTCCCCTCCCTGCACAGACGAGGGACTCATCACAGCCGCCTCCCTGGCCCCAGCTTTGCTGTCCCTTTCCATGCAGATATACAAACCATCTTAAGGCCACTCTCACTGTCTGAGGTTGGGATGAGATATCTGTATGTGTATAGCATTGATTCCTCACTCGCCTGCCTAGTGACACCACCGAGGCCACATTTCGATCCTTTATCAACCCAACCATGGCTTGGCCAACTTTAGAGGGTGGTGAGGCTGGGCAGCAAAGGGTGACCTGAGTGTCCCTGCACCTGGCTTCAGGCAGAGGCTACGGTGACAACATACAGCAGATTCCCTTACGTTCATTAAAGGGCCGATAGATGTACTCACACGTTGTCACTTGCCTGTCTGATGTAAGGTACTTGCTTAACAGAAATCGCAGCAGCAGGAGAAGCAGCAGTGCGCAATTTGTAGCGGCCATGCTGCCTTCTGTGGCAGTTCTCACCTCCCCTGGAGCTTCCTGCGCGAGTTCGAGCTCTCCAGGCTCCATCTAGGAAATCTGGGCAAGAAGTACGAGTAAACGTGCATTCATTTGCACAGCCTCATTTTTCAGCTTGGCCGGGCTAATAATAGAACTCCAGCTAACTTTCCAAGTTTGTTCGTTTTTCAGTTTAAACCAGACTCCAGTATGTCTCTGTGGATAAAGACGACAGCCTGTTCTCTGCCTCATCTTTTCAGGTTTATGCCATGATACAGCACCCTGCAAGTGGTCCAGCAGCATGTGCTACTCCTTAGAAGATTGCACAAAGGGATTTGGGTTAAAGAAAAAATAGCAAAAAACTCCACGGATAAAGAAAGAAAGAAAGAAACTTCCGTTCAGTGATGGCAGAGAATGGCATGGGGCCACCTGCACACAGAGACGAGATCCAGGTTTGCTACTCACCATCTGGGATTTTTCATCCCTGCGAGCAGCTGACTGATGGAGGCCATGCCACGCGGCAGGATGGCTCGTCACCTCCCTGCTGCAGCCCTGTGCCAAACGCTTCATAGCTCGGCTGGTCGGGTGGGTTTTTGGTTTTTTTTCTCTGAAGCTTTTGCTCAAAAGCTGAAGAAGGGGCAGGAGGCACTGAAACATGACTAAGCACTGCCCAGAGAGACCTCGCTGCTTGGACCATGGAGCATTTTATAATATATTTGGGATTGCTCTTCAGTTCCAATAAATTTAAGATTGGAGGAAATCCAAATGAAGGGTCTAGGGTTGTCTTCCTAGCTCTTTCCTTGTGAAAGCAATTTCCTTTATTGGCATCTTCAAAGCAAAAGTAATCTTTCTGACGGAGGTTTGGCAAAAACATGGAAGGTTTTTATAGCGATAGGGCCAAAGGTTTATAAAAACCCATTGAAGCCATTGCAGTCCAAGGTAATAGGTAGCAATAGACTTACAGGAGAATTAATAGAAGGAAAATAGCCTGGGTTTTCAGCAAAGGGAAAGGAAGAAACCTTTGTTTGATTTTTACTGGTACCTTTCCTTTCCAATGCACACACATCAACACCACCAAACACCAATATTTTAAAAGGGAGATATGATCTTAGAAACAGGCATTTCAGAATATTTGCGATACTTTAAAGCAATGAATTATACTGAAAAGTCATTCTTACTTGCCCACCGATCCCATATAACGCTACAGTTCCCATCATTATCCTCTGGATATAGAGACTGTTCAGCGTGACAACCCAATGGGATGTTCTTCCCAAGAGCCCTTTTGTATTTAGGATGGAGTTAGAGCAATGGGAGACAAAAGAAAAAGAAGTTTGCGCAGAGTCTAACAGTTCTAACCAAGCCAAGTAAATTAGTATCAGCACAAAATGAAAGACAGCCCTACACAAGGCTCAGCAGAATCCTTCACATGTGGATGTGGGACCCCATATTCTCTGGCAGAACCAGCCCTTCCCTTGGTCATCCACGCTGGAAGTCAGGCTGAGCTGTCATCCAGCAAGTTTTAAAGCCAACAAATGTTCCCATCTCCAATTATTTTTCTTGCCTGCAATTGCAAGTGCATTCAGAAAAGAACGCAGGCAGACAATAGCAGGATTATATTTCTTAGGCATATGTGCTGTGGGGATCACGAAGCTGGGGCAGTAGCTGAACACCTCTTGGCAACTGCATCTCATGGAGGAAGTCAAAATACTCATTCCTTCTGGGCAAAGGGAAACTGTTGCATTTATAAAATGCTATTGTTTATGTTCTTTAAAAATAAAACTATAACATTTTCTGATTTGGTTATAGTTTAATCAGTATATTGAGCTGAAAGAGAGGAATACTGAAGTTGGCAAAACTTTGCCTGGAGGCAGCAGTTTTGCTGTTGTTAACAATGCTCATTAATTCATTTTTAACATCTCTCTCTGTGGATGTCTGAGTCGTGTGACAAAAGCGGCGATTGGCACCTTCTCTCCTTTACTTAATTCAAGGATTTCCCCCAAGTTCAAGACCAGAGGTAGGAAGTTCACCTCCACAAACAGCAGTCGCTTGACACCAATGGGCTGGATAACACCCACAGTGCAATCAGTGATAATGGCACTGGTAGCACCAAGCATGCACGCAGGGTGGACTGAGATACTCTGGCACTCCAGAATAGTTTCCACTTGCCTCCTGTCTAATTAGACATTGCATATTTATGCTTTAAAGTAGCCATAGATTAATAAATATCATGCTCCTATTTGGTGTCTCTCTCAAATGGCTGCCTGAAGGGATGCTCTACCTCTGCAGCGTCGTTAGCTCTCACACAGAACTACTTGCGAGGAGAGCCCAGTGGTTCTCACTTGGTCCTTTCCCCATGGGCTGCAGCCATTTCATAAAGCAGCAGGTAGCACGGGAACAGCTTCGCTTGCCATTGGCAGCAAATCTGAACCCAACAGCTGGCTGGATCACAAAGGTGGGTATCAAAGGATCCAGATTTTTGTCTGCTCAGTGTGCACTAGGGTAAGGAGGTCTTCTACAGAGTCTGGCTGCTACTATATTTGTGGACCACAGTTTTTGAAGAAATTGCTCTGAGTTCCTTCACACTTTTCCTCTGATTCCCTCAATGTTATAGCATTTCCAGGTCCTGCACTGCTCTCTCCACCATCTGGGAACACCCTAGGATTTTGTTTTGAGAATACAGCCACAAGGCAATGCACTTGACCTTATAGATAGTCTTTTCCTTTACTATTTCAAGTGTTTTTATATAGAATAGAATTGTTCAGTTGGAAGGGACCTACAACGATAACCTAGTCCATTGTAACAAAGTTCTGACTCATAAATTTCTTAAGAAGCATGGCTATACCTGAGTTTCAGGTTAATGTAGTACTTTTGCAATCAGAAAATATATTAATTTTTTTTTTCCCTGCAGCATTACTATAACCAGGGCTAGACCATAGCACTGAGATTTTAAAGGCAGCACTTCAAACACAACACAGCTTTGCAATTAGCCTGTCTCAGAGCGGGCAGGGAAGAAGGAAATGAGAGACAGAGAGCAAGTTTGCTAGGAGGTGTTCTGCTGAGTGACACACAGCACATAATTACGGGAGGCGGTAATGTTTGCTTTCTGTATGTTTGCAGAATGTTTTAGACCTGAAGTAGTCACAATTTCAAAATAGGCTCATGTTCTTCTTTGGATAGAATTCAGGGTCTCCAAAGTCTTTAAGTCTGTTAGATTCCTACTTGGCTGTGGAGCCAAAGGAAACAAACCCTTTACACCGAAGGGTGCCGGGGTTTGGCTGAACCCCAGGCTGCCTCCTGGTACCTGTTCTTACTAATCCAAACAAGTCTCTAAGCAGAAAAACAAATCCACTTGCTTCCAGCTCATTGTACATTTTTATCACCCAGATAAAGGTAAAAGTCAGTTTAGGCACAGATTTTAGGTTAATACTTCCTTGAAGGAAGGATTGCATCAGGGAAGAGGGTTTTTTTGTTCATTTAAAGGACACTAAAATCTGTGATATCCTGAGACTAAAATGTAATTGAGGTAAAATAGTGATGACATTTGTGGTATCCAGATTGATTAGATCAGACTGTTCGTGTTTGCTCAGATTCCTCACCTTCTTTCCAACCCCTCTTGATTTTTTCTTTTTCTAGCAGAAAACACACAACACAAATCATCCTTTCAAACTTGCTCCTAAGTTGATTAAAAAAAAGAAAAAAGGTGTTTTACAATTCTAATGCTGTAACTGCTGCGCATATGCCAGAAGTTTGCTCCTACTGTGTCAGCTCATACAACAGCTTGGCCTTATCTACACAGCACAGAGATTTGAACAGGTTTAAGAGAGCTTTCAGAAATTTAAATTCTCTGTTTACCACCTAGTAGCCTCCCCTGCTTCTCAGCACACAGTTCCTCCCATGCTGATGAACAAACACAGCCCCTTCCTAGCACACAAACATTCCTCCAAAAGGAGTGATATAAATTAAGGTAAATTCTTGGGCACTGGGTATAGCAGAAACAGGAAAGGATTTTCGGCCTCTCTAATTTCCCCCACTGAACTGAGATGTGAGATGGTAAGAAAAACGAAATCATTGTCATGGTTAGCCATGTCCTCACAGCGCCTGCTAAGGGAAACAGCAGTCACATTCAAAATAAACAGCAAAGTTTGGAAAGGTTTGGGAGAAAATTCTCAAGACATCAAAATGTGGCCTTTGTGATGATGGAAGAAAGCCCCTCACATCTCTGCCACCAGGCATCACTCCAGTGCGCATCCTCCCCGGCTAACACCTTCCCAAGATAATATATACAGCCTCAAGCTTGCAAGATAACCCCACATGAAATGGCATAAAAGCTGTGAGCATAAAGCATAAAAGTATTACGTGTTGTGTATATATATGTTTTACATACATATATAGGACATACAGATATATATAGGACATAAAGAGATATATGTATGTCCTAATAAAAGACAGAGTAGTCACAGAAGTTCAACTTGCTGGAAAAAATACGCCTGGATTGCTCAAAAGTGAAGGTGCAAAATACCGGTGAGATCAAAATGATATTTAATCCAAATGACCGTGAGTCTCCCTTTCCAGAGGCCCAGGCTGTTGGAGCATCCTGTGCTGTGCTATCCCCTTACCCATTAGGCAGGCAGGTGGGCAGGCATGGGCGGCTTCACACACGGAAGTGATGACCAAAATAAAAGCAACAGAAAGTGATTTCAGTGCTAAGGTCATTTCAAATTGGATGGAACATGTTAGGAAAACATTTCATTTTTATCTTTCCACTCCATGCGACTGCATTTGCCAAAAAGGTTAAATCTATCTGCAATACTTTTTTTTAAGGTTGCCCCTCAGGTTCAAAGGGTGCAGCATGTTCTTATCAATCCCTCAGAGCTTGCTTTGGGACTGATAACTTCTAAGCCTCCCCTTTTTTTCAGAAGTCTGTGAAAGAGCGAGAAAATTGCAAATAATTGCATCCTGAAGTGATGGAGTTATCTCCCTAAAAATCCAGTATGATTCCCAGGAATAAACGTTCCTCTCTGATCTCCTCATGGCCCCTGCTTGCAAAGACTTGCCACTGCTCGAGCAGTTTCATGCAGGGTCCACAGTGGGAAAATTACTTTAAAAGCAGCAGATAAAACAGAAAAAGAAGTAGCACTGAAGAAAGGGCAGTGTTTTCCACAGACCAATGCATATAAAATTCTGACATTATTCAACATGATTTCCGACCAAAACCTGTTACATCTGGTACTCACACAGATCCATTCTATTTCAGCAAGCTACTACTGCCTTATATTTCCACAGTGTTACTGTGTCTTTTTAGCCTGGTCCTATCATTTCCAAACTGCAATTTGCAAAAATTAGTCTCCAAATTTGCAAAGCTGATTCACATAACAGCAGCAGCAGGAGTTTGTCAAAGAGAATTATTTGCATGTTTACAGCCCAAACTGAGTTTTGACTTAGTACTTGTTCATGGCATGATGAATGTTTTTGCAGCTATCCTGTTCAAAAAGGGATGCGAGGCTGGGGGAAGGGGACCCTGAACATCAGTTGAGGGTGGGAGGATGGTGAGAGGCTGCGACTTGTCTGAGAGGTGTGGAGGGAGCTGGAGCAGGGGGAATGCCCTCCTCCCCAGGCACACTTGCTTCTCATTTTCCAAACCTGAGCTTGGGCCAAGCCACAGATTCACCCTTCAGTCCTGACCCAACTGCACGGTGAGCACGTCCACACTAAGAGGAATTTGAATTTCTAGAGGTAGGGGTTTTTATTTCAACACCTGCTCGAACAAGGACGTTCTTAGACAGTGAAACTTGGAGTGAGCCAGATTAAAATAAAAGGGTCATATACCAGTAACACAGCAAGCAGTGAACATATATAACAGATACCATTCATTATAAAATGCTTGCAGGCTCTAGACTTTAGTGTAAAAATGTTACTAAAAAGAATAGCGGCACTTAGTTCTTTCTTCACCTGGATACGAAACGCTCTGAGCAACAGGAGACTGAGCAACAGAACTCAGAGTTTTGTGCAAAAGACGGGTTAAGGGATATGTGGAGGATCTCCAAGATTGGATGCAATAAACCCCTCCCCAAATGTCAAAGAAACCTTTCTCCTATACCATGCATGTTTCTTAAGCAAAGTTTCTGTCTGCAGTGATGGAGAGGGTATTAGCATTGGTGTGGAGTAGCAAAAAAACAGATCCATGAAGACTAACGTAATTTCTACATACAACGTCTGAAAAACAAGCAATTTCATTAAGATCCAGAGTAGAAATAAAACAAACCAAGTGTTTATTTTGGTATTAATTTTGACTCAGGCCACAGCTAATCCTCCATACCCCAACTGATGCGGGAACCAGTATCACATGTCGTGATGCCTCTTGTTATACAAATGAGCTGGAAACTGGCTGCTTACAAGCGGTGTATTCGCACATTCAGCCATGTGGTGTAATTATAACTCCACTGCGTGTACACACAAGCACAGAGAACTGGGGTTGCTCATTACCTCCTTTGTCAAAGCCTATTTTTCTTTGTAAGATAGTTCCTAAGGCACCAGAATAAACAATAATTTTGGTTCTTTGCACATCACCAGCATTTTCTTAGACAAGCCATTCTTTCATTGTCAACATTCCAGATTGTATAAACACCGCCAATAAAGCCTTCCAGTTTTAGAGGTATATTTGCGCTCAGCTTTTAGGAGGAGGAGGAGGTGACAGAAGACACATGCAAGCGCGCACACACACACACAGAATTGCACGCACAATCATTTCCCTACTTTGCTGATGGAACAGGTTCATTTTCAAGTGATGCACAAAACCACACTTTCTCAATCCTGAATGGAGATTCTTGCTGCATGTGCTCTTGGCATGCTTCGCTCTTGGGTTAGAAGCCCTACCTGGATCCTATGGATGGAAAAAGTCTGCGTCAGTGAAAGCACAATTCAGCTCATTACTTGGAAGAAAGATCCACCTAGGCATCACCTCGCACTTGTGACATCCCACAACCAGGCACCGTACCAGAGAAAGCCGTTACAAACTCATCATTGTAGGTACCAACAAAATAACTTTCCTAATAACAGATGGTAAGTCCATGGTGGAGCTGAGATCTGAGCTAATTGTTTCCTACATAATAGGCTCAGGCAATAACTGGTGGCCTCTCCTTCCTTCTCAGCATACTCACCCATGGACCATAAGTGAAAGGAACCATAACTATGAACCATAACTCTCAGGAACACCTCTGGAAATTTCAAATAAAAGGATATTTAGTACAAGCTCTTCAGCCTCTTGATCCTACATGGACCAAGGCTCACTTTCATCATATACATGTGAGCCTACTGAAGGGATTATTGCTAGAAACTTCTGGCTTTATCCATCTCCAGAATAAGGTTCTGCATATTTCACTGATTTTTCTATGCAAGCCAGGCTTTCTCTCACCGTTGTTTTAGAGGGAACCATTTATATATGCAATAAAAAAGCTATTTCACCACATTGCTGAAAATGCCATCAGGTTACAGTTTATCTTAACAGTACATCATTTACAATGTATTAATAAAGGAGTACTAAATATTATATTGCTTTGGGCATAAAGAGTACATTACAGGTGTTTATAAACACATCAGTAAATGTTACAGACTTTTAAGTAACCCTGTTGACCTGTAGCATAAATGCTCTGTAGCTACTGATTCACGATATATAAACACTTTATGGATAAACTTTTACAAGCCATTTATAAATACGCTCTTAGTAAGAAATATGACCTACTCCCAAACAGACACAGAAATAACTCACAAAACCCAAGATAATTTCAAGAAAGAGTACAAGTCTTTTTATTTGGTTTAGTTCCTCTAAATTAAAGTTATACCTCCGCGGACAAAAGTAAAATTAACACAGAACAGCATTTTTTAAAAAAAATATTTTTCATTGTTTTTCGAATGTGGAACTTGACAAAAGAAAGAGAGGACCTGAAATGGCCAAGCAAGATGGCTCAGAAGAAGAATTTCCAAGCATAAGTAAGAAGCATTAAATCTGTTCCTTCTCTCTTTATGCCGTTTTATTTATGACACGGGTCATTTGCTTGCAGATATCTACTAGTAGGGGGAACACATCTCATCTAACTGTAGATATCTCAAAATTAGTTGCCCAAGTCAGTACTGGTCACCTAGCTAACTCGATCAGTGGAGCAAAACGGGCACATCCAGAGGACAATCCAACCCATCCGCCTTAGACTGCTTTATCCAGGACAGATTCACCCTCTGGGGAGGCCTTTTTCTCACCAGCAAGATAGTCATCCCTGTTCCCTCGCTAGAGTTGGACAACGATCATGTAGACAGCCATGCCTGAATAAGTCACAGTTCTGAAGTCTGCTGTTAAACAACAGCTGCATAGTCAGCTCAGCGCGAGATACCGCATTTAAAGGTTTAACTTGTGAAACTGAGAGCTTTGGCTCAGGCAAAGAGTGTCTGTCAAACTTGAGAGACCTTGCAGTAGTATCAGTATGATGATACTGGGACAGATGGAAAAGTAGCAGCTGATACTTGAAGGCAATGACTGACCTGGATAAAATGTGTGCCGGATTCACACCTCGGCACGTGCCAGTCACAGCAACAGGAACAGGGTGTGAATCCCAGCGGGTTTCAGACTTCTGCATCTGTCTTCCCCCAGCACCTTTAACCCAATGATATCCTCGTACTGGGCAGACAAGAGGAGAGAAAGGTGAATTTGTGCCTGTTTCTCAATGCCGGCACTTCAGTGGGTATCTTTATAAGACCACCTGGAATATGGCAGAGCTGTCTCTGCTGTTTACCTTCCATAAATGCAACCTGTTGTTAATATCAAGTGTCAGTAAAATATTTTGGATAAATGTGGATAAAGTGCCAAGATGAACTGTAATTAATCACTATGAATATACAACTGTCTCTATTAAAGAGTTAGGACTGTACGGGTAAAATTTCCTCTCAATCTAACACTGCGGTGAGGAGCTTTCTTTGGTATCAACTTCTTCTAACTAGCTCCCTGGCATAATGATAACTCTGTGTAACTTACACAGTCTTTTTATACTGTCTAACCTCATTATAATGAACCCTTTGAATAAACAGTTGCTACATCTGAATGTTCACCACGATTAAGATAGGGAATTTGCTTCACCAGGCCAAGGAAAAACCACCCATATCTGAGCCAAACACTGATATCTAGTGCAGTAACAGTTTAGTTCATAGCAATGAAGAATTAGAACAAAGTATTTTCAAAAGAAAATAGTGCATACGTACAGAAAGGAATAGTAACGTATGCTTCCAAGGTAGATTTACCATGCTTTAAGAAAAACAGGAGCTACATCATCCTTGTTAAGATGCATTATTTTTATTTTTTTTTTAGTAAGGCTAATTAAAAATGCCAAAAAGAGTAGTTCTTACCTGTTGGGTTGTAGGAGCGTAGCACGACTGGACTCTCCTGTTCTGACACTCTGAGCTGTGAATCTTGATGCACTCCTGCTGGTATTCGAGGAATAAAGCGGTCTTTGGAGCACAGCAGCGTTGTCTACTTTCTTGCCTATAGTCTACTACCTTGCACTGACTGAATCGGATGGCAAGCACTGCCACACGTGTCTGTTAATAAACAAGGGTAGAAGACCAGAATGTGGCAGCCTGCTGGTAAATGTGTGAAAATATTCACTACTGACACCCATATCCTGTGGTGGGGTTTGGCACGCGACATGTGCACAGAACAACCCTTCTGTGTCTGTCTATAGAAAACACCAGAAAAATCTCAGTAACATGTTAGCAATTGCTATTCAGCACTGAATACCAAGGAAACAATATAGTAACACCTGTCAGAAAGAAAACACTGCAAAAATGTGCTTTGCTCTAACCCATGCTACTAAGACTATAATTTTCAAAACCACTTAGCTCACATACACAGGCTTTCTGAGAGGACTGACTCAAAATCTGTGGCTAGACTGCAGTGCCCGGTGAATTCTCTTTGCTGCCGTTGAGCTCCTCCGGAATGAAAACTGATGTGAAGCCAGCTGCCCATCACGGTGACAAGAAGCTGCTCTTAGTTTTTTCCATGCAACCAGCCCACCATTTCTAACAGTAGTACCTGCAATGCATTGTCCCCTCTAAGTGCAAAGAAAAGGCACAAGTACAAGAGTCTCTTAGTAAAACATTAATCTCAGATCACAGATTTATTTTATGGATTTGCAACACAGCCCATATTACAAACATTGTCTGGGAACATTTACAAGAATAAATAAGATGGACTCGCAGTTGTAAAAAAAAGATTACACTTCACTGTAATGTACAGTCAAAAAATATATCTGATATTCATTGACTTGACATTATTTACCTTCCTTCTGTTAAGCTAGAAAGAAAAGACACTGAATGCACAGTGTTGAGATTTTTGTATTTATATTTTTTCCTTTTTTTTTTCATACGTGCTTTATCTATCAAACATCCAAACTGTACAAGTGAGTTTCACCAGTAATCCATAAAGGCCAAAGGGGGAGAAGATGGGGCGGCATCGCAAGAGCAGAGACTAGCTCTCATGCAGCACTCCTCCCTGCTGGCAGATGCATCCAGGGAGCTGGAATAGGATATGCTGATCCAGATGCAGCCACAGCATTGCTGCGGGAAGTCGTGACAAGTCTGGCAACAAGTGATGCTAGTACATTTTAATTTCAACAGGATTGGCGTGGGGCAGGGGGAGCGAGGAGGTGAAGGAGATTAAATCAATATGGGAGTGAATTTTGTCAATGTGGATAGTCAGGATGGGTTAAAGGATGGGTTAAGGATATAGCTCAAACTTTTGGCATAGAAGTACAGTGTTTAAGTGCTGGAGATGTAAGAAAGGGCTACAGGGGCGATGAGGGGGTAACGCCAGTTCTGCTCCAGGTACATGAAAGTCCAGCACATGAAGCCTGGTTAGACTTTCAGCAATGCAAATGACTGACCATCATTTGTCCTGGGGAGTCTATTTTTAGAGTATCTAGATTCATGGAAGCTTGTAAAGTGCTGGCCACACTCCCACTTCCATCCCTGCAAATGCACTCATTTCTGTAATTTCACACAAATAAGATTTCCTGGAGGTCCTCATTGAAAGATGATGTAGTCACACAAGGAAATACATCTCCGTACAGCCACATAGTTGAGGTATCCCACAAAGTCCCCCAAATAGTAGCGTTTCAGGGTATCAGATCTCCCACTGAAAAATATCTCCACTGAAACACTCATTCTGTGACAAGCACCTCCAATAAAGGAATCCCTATGCTGTTGGAAACCTATACACAGAAGATCAGGACTGGTCCCAAAGGATACATCTAGCATATACCTTCACCTTGCAACAAGCAAATCCTTGCTCCAGACAAATTGTTGTGGACTGGCTCATGTTTATACTTCTTAGAAACAGTTCAGGCAGAACTGAGTTGCAAGAAAAACATTTTAGCTTGTTCTTTTCTTGTTTCATTCTTTTTATTTATTTTTTTTTTCCCACCAGGAAACACTACAGGAACACCAGCATCTGTCATTCAGTCTGCTGCATTATTTTGTTTTTTAAGGCTCAGGTTGAAAACAGAATAGTGGTGAAAAATCTGCTAGATGTACTGGGACAAGGATAGAAAGGCTCATTTAGATCTCTCATGTTTTTACAAACCGAAAAAACTGCCAGGTTTTTACAATTATGCTAGTCTAACATGAAACTGTAGGATATTCTGAGTATAGTTTATTTTTTACAAGGGAGGCTTTTAAAGTATTTTAACACAGAAAATAAAGATATAGACTAGAGGTCACTGGAAGTCAGCAAGTTTGTTGGTTTTTTTTTTTCTTCTTTCCATCACACTCAGTACCACCAGGATTTAGTCTTGATGGATGAAAATGTATGATTTTGCTTGACTGTTACAGCAAATTGTACATTCTTCAAGTATGTATATGAGGAAGATGATTGATACCTTTTCCAAGTCAATGAACAGATAATACATGATAGATTTTCCTAGTGGTCCTTGCCAAAACTGCAGAAAGTGGGCTTTGCTTGCTATGCTGTTGGCTCGCCCTCGACGAAAGAAGAGCTGTAGGTATTTTTGGGAACAGGGAAAGGAAGAGCACTTGCATTTAAATCATGTATTCTGGATGTATGGCTATAGAAGACTGCAATCTAAAACAGGAATGCGGGAAGGTTAGAAGAATCCTTATTACTCACTTCTGTCTCCCTGACTTTATTAGCTGGATCCCCTGTTTTTACTCCTGAAAAGGTTTGTGCAGGGAAGATGCAGTAGTTTGTTCTACCGTTTCACAGTCTCCTAGGAGGTATACTGGATTTTTGACCCAAAGGCAGTGGTTATGCTGAATAACTTTTGCCACATGCCCCCCGTTATTTTTCTAACAAACTGGGGTTGACTGAAGTTTGTACTCTTAAGACAAATGAAAGAACCTCTAACGAAAATACAGCAGGCTCACACCAAGGTCTTGAGATGCCCATTGCGCTGGCTGGAGATATAAAAGTTAACTGTGCTACCAATGTCATGGACTTGATTGTTTAAATTTATTACAGGACAATGAGGTTTTCCGAGTGGAACATTTCCACTGCATTGCACGTCCAGGAGTGTGTCAGGACTCTGCGCTGCTCTGTGATGACTTGTTAAGAATTCTGCAAGTGTGACAGATAGAGGTACCTCGTATTTGAAGATTCCTCTCTCAAGCAAACCTCCTTTTATCTTCGTCCCTCAGGATTTATTCCCTCTGTTACACTCTGACTGCTCCATCTCCACAGAGCTCCACAGCGTGGAATGTGGCGTTAACTGTTTTTTATGATCTTGGCATGAACTCAGAAGAGTAAGAAAGCTATAAGAGCAGCCATGCAAGAATGAGAGACAGAACAAGGTGCAACTTTCCTACCTGTTTCAGGACTCCATTTAATCTGCCTTCTCTTCCAATGTTTGGGTTCTCCCAAAGGAGATTTCTTCTCCTCTCCTTCTCTTCCAGATGGCAATTGGTTTAACTGCCTTCTGAATCACCTGCTGCAGGAGCCTCTCTCCTTTCTCTGACTCTACAGGACATCAAGAGCAATGACCAGCAATCCCCGGCTCGAGATTCCCAAGGGAAATCCCACAAACTACTTCTAAAGGGCCTGTGAAAAGTAAGTGGAAAAACAAGTCTACCATCTGCAGGCTTAAATCTGCTACTGTGGGGTCCACATTGCCACCAGACATTTTTTTGCAGGGAATTTACAGATCCAGAATAAAAATTTGGAAACTACCGACACACAAATATGTGCTTCTCCAGGCAAAAGCTTTGGCGTTCCCTCCTCTGCCCTACAGAGTTACAAGGACCAGACTGATTAGGGGTCACAGGCATTTCCCCAAATTGCTGTCTGCCTTTTGGGAGTTACCTGGACGCGTGTGCGCACACGGGCAGGGGCTGAGCAAGAGAGACAGAAACTGCAGTTTGCTTTGGGGGTAAAGGCCACAAAAGTTACAGCTTTTCCATGCATGTAAAAATCTTTCATTGCTAACTGCCTGTTTTCTGTCGACCAAAATACTCGCACAAATGGCTAAAATGTTAATAAATTAAGAGGGACCCATCAGTGCATTCATAAAACTGGCTGGAGCTGGGCATGGCAAAGACAGCCATAATTCTGTGCAACCTTGCTAAAGAATTTCAATCACAAATTGAAAGGCCGCCTACTAGCCACAGTCCAGAGACCTTCCTGATCAGAGAATACCAATTATTTCAATCTGCAGACATAAATAAACCCACCAAACTCCCACTTGCTTGCTTGCCACCGGAGGTCCTGATTCAGGTACCTTCACATGTACATTGTACTCCCTTGCACAGTCTCATTTCTTTACATTAATAAACAAGTACCTCAAGTCTATTTGCAGGAGGTCAAGTGCCTTTTTCCTCACAGATAATTTGCACAAGGAAAAAAAGAAGTGCCAGCATAGGAAACAGCTCCTGCAGAGATCTTAATTAAAAACCAGAAACCAAAACCAAACCCCAAACCACCAAATACAAAACTAAAAAGAAAAAAAGAAAAGATTGTTAAGACCTACTGTACCTTTTAGGGGTTTTGGTCTATCTCTTTCCTGCAGACAACTCAGGATTTTCCTTCTCCAGGGCCAGCCTAGACAGCTCTGGAATTCTTTGCTTTGGTTACATCCCTTAATAATTTAAGATGTTAGCTACCCCACATATGAGATAGTCACCCCTGCTCCACCCTTCTTTACCTGTTTCTAGTTCCCTGTATTTCAGGTTACACTTTAGACCAATACTATGCTATTAATAGACAGTGCTCCCTCACCCCTTAAGGATGTCTGAATGGGAATAAGTTTATCTTCGTTATGACCATTCAAATATTGCCAATATCATATTTTTCCAACCTAAAATTCAGTCATTGAGGAATTCACATTTTCTACCGTACATCATCACTTTCTATCCACAGCAAGGGATGCCTAGGTTGGAAAGCTCACCTTTCAGGAGTGAGAAAGCCTCCTATTATCTCATCTCACTTCTCTCTTTCCCAGCAAAAACAAACCCATCATCCATAATCTTGCTTCAAACACACTAGCTATTTTGCTATAGGCTGTTCTCCATGGTTTAAACAACCTCAAGGTAATAAAGTTATTTAAAGCGAGTTGCTTTTCTCCTTCCACACAATTCCCTTCATCATTAATTCACATTCAGCATATATCCATCGTGCACAGAGAACAGCATAAAGATCCCTGAGCCAACACAGACTGGAGCTGGGTCAGTCCCCCAAAAGCAACATAACTGCATGACGATATAACGGTTTGGCAACGTAATCTGTAGTGTTTGCTGAGCACCTTTCCACATGGATTGTAGGCTGGACATTAGAAGAAGGCTGAGACACACGGCTGAGTTACCACATAATAAGCCGTGACTAACAGTCGGGCTGTGGTAACCAACATTTGCATTAAACTTGTTCCTTGCAAATACAAGGTAAAATCTAGCTTAAATATCTTTCCCTGCTAACAGCACTTTGCATTTGCAGAGGTCTAAAAGCACATGGCAAGTTGCCATGGGTACGCTGATAAACGCACCTGACCCTTTAGTAGCATTTTTCATATTATGAAAACACATTTAAACCTACCCCAAGACCTTAAACAACTCCACATGTGCTTCTCTCCATGCACACATCCCTCCTATGGGCTTATTTCTGGCTTTTTAATCCATTTTGCTTCATGCTACTGTTAAGCCTTGAACAACCTCCTACACTTCACATCTCAGTCATATTGCCTTTTCTTCTCCCTCTCTATTCCTTTTATCCTGGCTGTCACCCTCAGTGCTTGCACTAGTCCTTCAGTAACTCATGGTGGGCGCCTGTCGCTATGCTAGTTTCCATCTAACATTAACAGAATGTTAAATACTAATTAATATTTCCATAGTATCCACAGGGAATGATTCCCTCTGGCCTTCTGCTGTTAGCAAAGTCATGAACACTTTGCTGACTTACGGTTTCTTCCTACCTGGGCAGTTGTTGAAAAACCCCATCCTGGGATCAGGATTCCCTCTTCTCTCTTCTTTCCTAAAGGCTCCAACTCCTGACCTACACATTTACAGCAAGCCACCTGTAATCAAAACACTAATATTATGCCTTCCTTCTCCTTTTTCTCCCATAGTTTTGCTTTGCCTTCTATTTTTTCTGCAGAATTGTTTGTGTTGCTTAGTGGCAAAGGGGAAAAAAAAAAATTAAAACCAGTAGTTTGTTTCATGAGACGTCAGACTTTCACCTACAGCCCCAATAGGAACTAAAGGTGATTTCATGATTTCTTGCAGACAACAGAAAGGACAACGAGAAACAGAGCAGAGGCACCTGTGAGGGGGTTCTCACCGATACTTCATGGCACACTGGCTACATCAAGGACAACGTGGTTCAAAGCTCATTTAAGACCTTCAGGATATTCACTTGGAACAAGCCAAGAATCCAAAGCCCCTTGGAAAGAATACGAGCTAGGCGGTTCAGTGTCCTATGCAAGCCCCTCCTCTGCTTAGCAGGAAGAGGATTATTGCTGTTCCAAGCATCCTTCCTTAGACTGTTGCAGGTCCTGGTAGAGATGATAACTATTTGGTTAGATACTGGTATGTTTGAGTCGAGCGTTGCTTTTATCAGATTTGATTTTCATCCATCATTGTCAAGGCAAAGGTATGACTATTGAAAAAAGAATGACCATGAAGCAGAGGTGCCTTTTGAATTTACATACAGAATTAGCAAAATTTTTTTAATTTCTGGCATGCTCTATGCCAGGCATTGACATGACAGAGCTCCCAGCACAGTCTGAGTATTTACCTGAGGGTGGAAAACTACAGGGTGGGAAGAAAGTGGAGTTTCCTTAAACTCTTACCTCCAGTCTATCTTTTAGCAAGTCTGTATTTGAAGAAACCTACATCTCCCAGAATCTAATTTACTCACAGAGCAACCTCGTATCCCCGCACCCTCAGGATAACTAAACGGCTAAATTGAAATACTGAATACTGTAAGGCCTTGTTCCTTCAATTATTTTTTTCTCCAAGATTACCCTCCAAACCTTAATGTACTTAAATACTTAATGTACTTAAACACTTAATGTACTTAAACATACTCTTTCAGAAAAGCAATTTCTTAGCTGCTAAGAAGTCAGAGTGAGATCCAGAACCATGGCAAAACACATCTGGTGTTTGTTTCAAAGAAGGAGAGTTGCACAGGCATTTTTGCAGAACAAAACAAAAGCTGTTTTGCTTAAGAAGGAAAGTTGCTGTGCTGGTCTAACGCTTTTCTTAACACATGTCAGAATAGGTTTCTGTGTATGTACATCACCTTTCCTACAGCTTGGATGGGTTACCATTTTGAAGCTCGTAGGGCCTGGAAATCTGAATGAATCACCCAACTACATCTGACTGTACAACCGTTTAGAAATAGTGAGGAAATCTTGACCAAACCCAATTTTAAGATTACCTTCAGAT
The DNA here is from genome assembly GCA_020745775.1 of Theristicus caerulescens. Lineage (NCBI taxonomy): Eukaryota > Metazoa > Chordata > Aves > Pelecaniformes > Threskiornithidae > Theristicus > Theristicus caerulescens. The sequence continues at coordinate 3,319,189 of CM036569.1, forward strand.
TTTAAGCTCTTGAGCAGGAACCTTCTTTGTTTGCACAGTGCCTAGTTCAGCAGGGTCCTGTTGTGACTAGGGGTCCTAAGTTCTACAGCAATACAAATAATAAATACAAAATAATAATACATAGTATATGATCAATAATACCTACTTTATACCCTGTTTTTCAAAGACACACTGCACCCCAGCAAATACTTGAATAATATGGTAACAAAGTTACCAGAAGTTGCAAGACCAATGCAATTTGTTTGATGCAAATATTTAACCTTAAGGTTCAAGTGGCTGGGAAACTCATTAATGGTATTGTTTCACCAGCACTGAAAGGAACACGGACCAGAGAGATGTAACCAGTTCATGCACAGCCTTGGGAGTCTAGCAGAAACTGGGAGGAAACATTTGCGTAGAAGCCGAGGCAGTGAATCCACGAACAGCTTCTCATCTCCACCATCTATTTTCATGCTCAAAGGGACTACATATGGAAAGAGAATTCCAGTGCGTTTTTTTTGTGTTGGCCTTTTCATTTGGAAAAACAAATAAAAGGAAACTGATGGGGTAGACAAACCGTAATGAAATATTTCATATATCCCCTATGGCTATCTCATTTTTCCCAAATGACTGCTGCAGGAAATTCAGAAATTAAAGACTGGGATTTGAGAACAAAATTATAAATTAAAAAGGAGACATTTAAAAGAGAATTTCCTAAGCGTTTCATTCTTTCCCCACTCTGCAGCAAGGAGAGCAAAAATACAATCCAAAAGAGGAGAGAAGAAGTCAGAGGGGATTAGAAAGTCCAGTCTTTCAGCCTGTCTCCCATTTTGCTAATTTTTACAGTAGGTTATTTAAGAAGCAGTAGATGTTCCGATAGAAAGCAGGCAGCAGCAAACACAGGCATCATCTCCTCCTTCCAGCGAGGTCTGTGCAATCTCAGTCTCTTGCTCCGGGAAGGAGAGGTTTTCCTTCCCACACTTGTTACTGCCTTCCAGTGTGGGAGAGGGGAGAAGCGGCTGCCAGAGATTGGGGTCTGGCACTTCGGAGGCTCCCCTCCCTCCACTGGGCTAAAAGGAACTCAAATATTCCAGTGCAACCTCGTATACAAATTTATACTGTTCCTGAAAGAGAGAACAGAAATTCATGGCATTAGGATACGGGTAAATTCTTCAGAGCCTCATTCTACAAGCTGCCAAAAATGCCTCCTCCCTCTTTCTTATACCCTTTGGCAGGACCAGGCAAACATTAATTGTATTTCTATGTGATCCTCAACAAGCATTACTAAGAGATGGTATCGTCAATGAAAGAGAAAAACACTCAAAGAGACAGCCACAGTATGGACTATTTATTATTTGCTTCATGCCCTCATTGCGCACATTGCTTTTGAGGAAAGAATTCAGTGTGATCGATTGAGAGGATTGAATTCAGGACAGTTTAATCTCTTCAGTTGCAGGGAGCAAGGCCTGGGGTTCGGACTGTTCTCCCTTGCTGGTTTCAAGGCATGTCACAGCACTAAGCACTAGGCTGTATACATGCACAGGAGGACAAATCCCACTCCCTCCTCATGGCCATGGTGACAGCTACTTGGGGTTTAGCCTCCTGAGGCAGCTAGGTGTGGGAGACATTGTTCGTCATGCTGCTGGGGCAGCTGCTCTCTGTCTGCTCAAGGAGAGAAGCAGTGGGACCAAAAGATTCAGTGCATGTGCTAAAATGAGACTGGTTTTAATTCTGATGGCTTTACATGATGAGTGTTTTTATTCATACTGAGCTAAGCCCTGGAATTTTTCTACCCATCCTAAAATTCCCTCTGCATACGCTGGGTAGGGTAAGGAGCAGTGAAAAAAGCTTACCAGTGACTCCACCATGTTGGATTTGTTATTCCGTAACGTTTTCACTATGTGGAACACATCAATGATATTTTGCTGTTGAATCATTTCGCACACGCTGCAGATGGCACAGAAGGTGCCGCTGCGTCCCCCACCGTTCCTGGGCACAGAAGAAAAGAGGCAACACGTGAAGCTAGGCAAGGCTGAGGGAACAGAGGAAAGCACTGCGTACACAACAGCTCACACACGACAAACAGAAAGGTCTGTAAAGTAAGGACTGGTTAAGGACTTCCAAGGATTTCTGGAAGTGGAGACCTGCACGGCAGGAGACAGGGATGGAAGGGCTAAGCCGATCCCTGGCAGTGGCGGACAGGGAAGCCCCAGGGACTGCAGTGCTGCTCCTCACTGCTCCGGGGCTCACAGCAGCTCTGTGGTCGGAGCTGGACACGTGGCAGTGCTGTTTCGGTTGTGTCGGGGCTCCAATCATGAGACCTACCTACACAACAGAAAGCAGCAGAGCTTTTTCAGCTGCTCCTCATTGCAATCAGTAAAATCTCTGGGCCAGAATGCTATAATGTAGCACAATATTCAACTTGTAGTGTATTACAAATGTAATTTAACTTCATTTTCCCCAGCTGAAGCCTGGCAAACCACCAAATTTCCAGATCCATAATCAGTGCTCTTCAGACTGCATTTCGTGAGGTTACAGACGTTTTCCAGTCCTACTTACAGGCAGTGGACAACAGTGCGTCCGTCTCTCCCATCGTACTGTTCCTGCCACTTCTCCAACTTCCTGACCACCTTCAGGAGGGAGCGTTTGGAAGGAGGGGTGTCCCTGTAAGCTGGCCAGCCAATGTACTGCAGGTGCTGCACTATGCGATACCCATCCTGAGGCTAAAACAAAGAGCATTGTCAAGATGCTAAATGGAATGGGGCAGGAAGCAGAGAGATAGGGCAAAGCAGGGGACACGAGTTACACAGCATCCTCCGCTCTGAATCTGATACCATCAATGTTAACATCCTCCACTCTGGATACCTGATACAGTGGGGAAACAAGGACTTTTTGTTAATCTGGGTAACAATGATGACCTCAGATATTACAGAGCCAGGCAGAAACTAGGTGCTTAGGATCCCTTATTTTGTTTTCAGTAGAGAATAAAGTCTCATCAAACTGCATGAATAGATCAAATACATCTTTCCTGGTAGCCTGTGCTGGAGGTTAGTTGTGCCATAAGAACTAAAGATAAAGAAGGCCCTCAAAAAATCTCCAGGGACTGCGGCAGGAGAGGCTCCTCATAAAGATTTTAGCAGCAGCCATTGGTGTTGAACACAGATGGGTGCAGAGAGCTGCGAGTTCGCAGCCTGCACCTTGCCAGCCACGCATCTACGAGCCAGCCTCAGCCTGAGAGTCACGGAGCCTTACCCTTATTAGCTATATGACTTCCAGGCTGTCCCTGGTTGAGAGGCAGTTGGCCTGGGATATAGGAGGTGAATATCTAACTGATTTATCAGTTCCTGTTAGTTGGACCACAAGGTTCACTCTGCAATGCCACGATTGAATTGCTTTACAGGCTCTGACCACTCAATCAGGGACTGATGTGTTAAACAGCATGGAAATGTAATTTGTGGAGCCTGTTTCCATTTCTGATTAGAAAAAATGAAAAGGGAAAAAAAAAAGGAGACATAATCAACCTGGGAAGCAACTAATGAGAGAAAAATCCCCTACTGAAACCCTTTCCTGCAGCCCTGAAGTTGCATTACCAGGGTCCAGCATGCAGATAAACTTTGTTTCTATAATTTCAGCTGTCTTGGGGCTGAGGGATACAGACAAAGAGTTGCTTACAGAAATGGCAGTTCCTTATTTATAGGAAAAACAGTGGCAATTAGGAATCCCAGTCTAGCCAGTAAATGTTGCATCTGTCTTCAGAGACACTGCATAGTAGTTGACAGATGGAGAGCTTCTGACACTATGCCAGTTTATTTCCTACGATATTGATGGTTTTATATTGGCTACTAAGTGATTAATTGTTCTCAAATATACATAGAAAAAATGCATTCCATTTAAATACAGATTTTCAGCTCATATCACCCACTTTCTAATTTCAGCCAAGAGTCTTTTACCAATACAGACTGATGCAATTATGTTAATTAAAGGAAGTAGCTACTAAATTTTGCAGTGGAATTTTGTTCCTAGGTGAGGGATTCAGCATCTCTAAACCACAAGTCTTGGTTCTGCCTCTTTCTCATGGTGAAATATATTTTTGACAATAAATAAGGAAACTGGTATTTCACTGATCTTACCCTGGCCATGTTGCAGATCCGGAATATCCGGTTGATGATATCTTCATCAATGTCTGCTGAAACAAACTCGACTTGAATTGGGCCATAACAACAGGACGTCTTCTCTGGCCAGTACTGCATGCAGAGCTGGAGAAAATATCAAAAGAAGCAGAACGCATCTTAACTATTAACAAGGAAACGTATGTTCAGTCTTCTTTCCTTTCAAATTTATAACCAGCTCAAAATCCATAACCAATCTTGTACTACATGTATTTGCTCAGAGAAGACCTCCTTCTAGCTCAGTAAACATTTTTTATATCATGAATATGAAGAAAAAAAGAAATGTATTTTAGAAGCTTGACATTCCCCCCCCCTTTTTTTTATGAACACAATTTGTAACTGATTGAATTCTGGGGTCTAAAGGTGCAGAAAAGGTGGCTGACAAATGAAGCTTCTGTAGGGGTATAGATTTAAAGTGAACATTAAAAGATTAGTGTCTGTAGGTAAATGTAATAGGAACCACAGAGGTTTGGTGTTAATGAAGAAACAGTACATGTGCCAAGAAAATTAATCTTAATTCAAGCAAAGTGGAACTTCTTTTCTCTGTAAGATGAACTTTTTAGCTTTCCGACTCTACCAGAGAGCCGAGGAGGGAGAATGAGTTAGCTCTGAGAGCAGCTCCAATTTCAGAGTGAACCACAACTGAATCTCTGAAGTTTGTGAAGCAGGTTGGAAGTCTTTTTTCTTATGCTGATATTACCGAATTGAAAGTACAAAAAAAATCCTATCCACACAAATTACAATCTAAGTATTTCAAATCCATCTGGAAATAGATCATGGCAAGAAAATATTTTGCATGAGATCTCATTAGCAGTTTCTGCTGAGATTGTATTTCTTTCTGTTTTTTTTTTTTTTTCCTATTTTCAAGTGTAATTTTTTAGAAGTTTTGAAACCCCCAGATGCTCATTTGAACTTGATCTCAAGCTTTTCAAGTTCAGTCATCGTCAGTAATAATGTCAAGTGCGTGCATGCTACTGCATTAATTCTGTATTCCTGTTATTCCTTTGATCATATGGGATTGAAATTGGGTGGGATATTCATGCAATCTTATGCATCTTTGTCCTTGTTAGTTTTTCAAGATTGAGCAAGCCAGCCAAGACCACATAAGTAAGTCCTCCTTTGAAGGTTGTCTTTACTCTTCATTCAGACTTTCAAGCAGCCTACAGATCTCTTCTCAAAGCATTTGTCGAATAGGCAAGAAGATTTGAGCTGAGCAGGTGCTTTAGGAAACAACCTCAAGGTGCATTGGAAAGAAGAAAAAGATGAAACCTTTCCTTAATATTAAAAATCTGCTTTTCATAAAGCAGGTCTGTGAATGGCCACCTACCCAAATGTATATGTGTATACAGTGCTTAAAACAGTCTGCTATGTCCTCTGACCTCCACATGGTTTTATTTGCACTTTTTCCCTGCATAGTGGATTAAAGGTTCACTTATTTATTTTAACTCTTTTCCTCTCTACAGTTCGGGCACAGCTTTTATACAAGCAATTTTTGTATTTGTGTTCTACTCATGGAGACGAGTAACACACCCTGCTCAGGCACACAAATACGGTACCTGCAGGCAACCGCACGCTAACCGTTCCGTAGTGCTCAGGGGACAGTGCTCGGATGAGGCAACGATGAACAGTGAGGTAAGCACAACATCATCATACAATGACAGTGCAAGCACAACACTGTTAAATTTCCTTTTCAGAAACCTCACTTTCACAACTGATATCAAACTGTCACACTTTGCCTTGAAAGCTTGTAAGATACAAACTTTAAAATCATCCTTAACTTCCAGTGCTAGCTGGGTGCTTTTGGCACTGGCTGCAGACTCGAGCTAGGGGACACCATACGAGAATAACTGACAAAGTGACTTTACGTATTGCCAAATCTCCTTTTCTGTGCCTACAGACTACCTCATAAAAACAGAACTTTGCTAGGAAAAAAACAAAGCAGGTAAAGTCTTGTGCAGAAAGATAGTCGCAAGAATAACGCTGGCTGAGGCTGATAGGTTTGTGCTTTCCAAGAACGAAGCGTGAGAAAGCGTGTAATTTCCAGAAAAAAAGCTGTGTTTTCCTTTGAAGCCTCAGAAAAAAGCAAAGATAAAATCCACCCCTGGATTCGATGCCAAGATGCAGAATCAGGCTGGGTGAACGGGACAGGAGGCAGCAAACGCACAGGAGCTCCAGTTCCTCGCACAGTGGTGGGACTCTGTGGGACACTGAGAGAGCCCGCTTCCAAGCAGAGCTCTTACTGCGGCTGGAAATGAAATCCCATAGCGTTCACCCTGAAGGGAGATCCCCTCAGCAAACGAGGTGATTGGTTTCTCCATTACCATCATAACAAGAGACCAATAATCTCACTGCCTTCAAGTATGGTAAGATTTTGAAGACAGTGACGAGACAAATGAAGAATTAATCCATGAAGTACCAACTACTTGAGGGTTCCTCTCTTCTTGTTTAACAAGTGCCGTAATGGGTGAATTAGCCATGCCAGATGTACTCTTCACACAAATTGCATGATTACGCCTTTTTGAAAGCTGTTATCTTCTGCCACTCATCAGCAAGGTGGCTGGAAATGCTACAGGAGGAACTGCAGTGGCTCCTCCCCCAGCAAGCTCACCTCCTGAAAATAACGGTGTGTTTAGTAGCCAAGAAACCAACTTGCACATGACACTAGGAAGAAAAAAAATAATACACAGCACAATGTGCTTCTCCAGAAACTGTGCAAACCACATGTCTCAGTACTACAGGATTTCATTGGAAATCTCAGGGAAAAGATCCTTCGAATGATTTTGTGATCTCTCTTGGTTATATTCTTCTGGAAATGCCATGCGAATAGGCAAGCGTGAAGCACACTAGGGCTGTGGTAGGGAACATTTTTCTGAATTAAAGACAAAAATAAGAAAGGGAAGAAAGCAGATTTGAGAGGAAGATTCAGGTCCACAAATACAACGTATTTATATATCTAAACCCTGTTATTTGCAGGAAAAATTAGCTGCCTTAGAAAGAGCCAAGCATGTGGATTTATTTTTCATTATACCCCAAAACATTACCTATTACTTTCCAGTTCCCCTTCATTTATTTATTGGGGTGGGGAGGGGAGACACAAGAAAATGGCAGCAGAAATGCTCTTAAAACCATCTGGATTTGAGAAGAAAGTTACGTGAGAGAAACGATGAAAAATGACTTACCTGTGCTGCATCCATCTCATTCAGCATCACAACAGAGGAGCAGTTATAATCAAACACCAGCCTCCAGAAGTCTGCTATGGTGTTGGGCAAAGGGTGTTGGGTTACAATAAAGGCAGCAGGTTGCTTGTGGCTCTAACAAAAGAATAAGATTAGTTAAAAAAAAATTCAATCAACTTTTATTCAAACGAATATTACACCCGGGAGGCTATGGCTAGGCAATCTGAGCCATTTAACCAGATTATACAAATCACATATCCTTCTCCTTGTTATCGCTCTGCAATGAATGAATGTCTCATAATGGGATTCTTTTGCTCCCAATGAAGACATTTCATTAAAGTGTCACAAGAGCAGAGATTACCCAAATCAATTATTTATATTTTGAGACTCAGCAAATAATACTAATTCTACTATTACTACTACTACTACTATCAGTAATATTAATAATTGGAAAGAAAACAGCTGGAAGCAAATGCTATCCTTTTTGCTGCAATGGACTCTAGGAACTACAGAGGGGATTAGCCCCCCCATCTGCTATTGCTCCCTGGTGATGCAGTGCTACAGAGGTGGCACATTTGGATCCCAGCCATCCTTTAAGAGCTTGGGGGGCAATATTCAGAGCCTGCAACATTGGCATTTAATTTCTGACGCTATTCTTTCACCTCAAAAAAGCCCTCTGACCTCAAGCTCCCTAATCACGAAGGGGAGGAACTGTACTCCTAACCTCTGCAGGGCTGTGTTAATGAATGTTTGCAAAGCACTTTGAGATGAAAGGGTACAAGCTCAAAACTTTATCGCTTTCCAACCACGGCAGGCAATGCTTAGATGAACCTCCAAACTGCACAGTCCTTTGTGCTGTACATCTGTGAAGCAGACTTGAATCAAAATGCACAATATTTCTGGGTTAAAAAAAAAAAACCATATTAAGATTTTGGATTTAAAGTCAAGAAATAAATAAAATCCCAAAGTATTAAGATGGCAGTTGTGGGGGCTTGCCTTGTCTCCTCCATATGAGTCAGATGTGGGTGGAAGTGCTGAGCAGACCATGCTGGGAGGGGGAGAAGGTGCTGTGCATGCTCTGCACCAGCCTGCAGGGCAGCTGCACCATGCTACTGCATGTGCACGTGTGAGGAGGGCGATGGGACATGAAGTAGAGAGAAGGAAAAGGAAATGATTTCTTGGGAAACTATCAGTCTGGAATGGATTTTCCTCTTTCTCCCTACTCTGTATTTCAAACCTAGGAGCACCAGTATGGGTCAAAAGCTGTATCGTACAAGACCAACGGAGGCAACAGAGTGGCAAATAAAATAATGGATCTTATCTCTTAGAGTTAAGACCCTCATGTTGTTTCTGCTATGTTTTTGCATTGTGCACCAACATAGCAGATTGCATAATTGGCTAAACTGTTGGCTGAAAGTAAGACATGTTTGTGGGTTTTGCCATTCGAAGAAAAAAGAAACGTGCCTCACCTGTTTTCTTTGCTATAGGTGAGGAACCAGGCTCACTGTCCAAGTTTTAAGGGAAGGTGACCCAGAGATGTTAATTACTCAGGTAAGAGAACACGTATAGGATCTTGGGGGAACGATGACGACAGGGACATGACATGGACTCATGTCTTTCTCCAGCCCCATGCATTAAATACAAACCTATCACCACTTCTGTATAGCTGGACTCAGAGATGTGGGTAAAGTCTCTTTGCTTAAGGATTACGCTCAATTGCTTTAGGGGAAGGTGAGGGACAGTATTTCACCTTTCTTCTTAACAAACCGTTTTGTAGATGCAAACATGGCTTTCCAATGATTCTCACAGGAAAGATCCTAAGGTCTGTTTACTTCAAAGGGACAGAGGACGTGAAGAGGAAAGGTCAGGAGTCTTGAAATATGCTGGGGGAAAATTCCTCCCCTCTGTGGGCAACAGTAGCCCTTTGGCTGTATTCCCAAAAGCTAAAGGCAGAGGAGGCTGGTTTTTTAGAGCTCTGCAGTCAACAGACTGAGACAGTCTCCAGCAGAGTTTAAACCAGGAGCCCAGACTAAGTGCTTCACCCCCTGAGGGAGGGTTCAAATGGTGTTCTGTGTCTAAGGTTAATTTTGGTGAATGCAGTCCAGAGCAGCCTGCCAGATTGCCTTCCTGGGACAATTCACGCTTCCAAACCCAGGCTGTAACCCATTCTAGGTGTACCATCACCCCGTCCTGCTCTAGCACTTCTTCCATCATAGCTTTCATGTAATACACAGAGCAAGCTACAAGTCAAATAAGATTTGGGGAGAAGTTTAAAAAAAGAGATGAACATGAGAGATGACTGTGTTGTAAAGTGTTCCCCAGCATGTGCCTGTCTTCACACAATGACAAAACTCATGATAGTTCAAGGTAATATGGGATGGAGGATCTCTTGGAAGAGTCCATGCTCAGTACAAGACTGCAGACATGAAGCTACTGGAAAAGACAAAGAATTTGCACGGTCTGTCCTCAACAGGAACACCTATGAAAACGTGGGATTTTGGCTGTTTCCCTCTCTGATTTTTTTTTTCTTTCAAAAGCTGCTGCTTCCTCTATGGAAGTAGAAAGGAGAGCTAGAGAACATCATAGTGGCTGAATTTCCATGACGGGTGAAAAATTCCTTTCCTACAAAAAATTTTAATTAGCAGGAATTTTGTGGGGAAGGATACAAGTATTAGCAAAGTGCTTGGAGGTAATAAGGGCTGAAATGTGCAAACACATTCCCAGTCCCTAAGAAACCAGAGAAGAATTGATTGTGCTTCTGCAGATTTGCCAAAGGACAAAACAGACTTTAAAGGAAAAAAAAAAAGTTTCCTTAGGCATATTTGCAATGAAAACATCACAATCTTTCTGAAAAAAATCTAAAATTAATTCTATGACCATTTGACTTAACCTCTTAAATACAGTAGTATCACTGTTCCCCAAAGACTGAAAGAACAGACAAAATTAAAAAAGGCCAACCCCAACATTGCTAGGGAAAAAATGACATTTCACCCTGCATCATATTTACACATACTCCAACTGCAATAATTAGAGGCTTTAAAGACATCTCTGTCCAAAGGCAGTTAGGCACCACAGGAAAAAGAAAACATCAACATAATTCACCCTATACAAATGACCTGTCCTGTAGGATTCTGGCCTATAAAGAAAGCAAGGGAAAACGCCTTCAGACAGATTCACATCAGCTTAACTCATGTCCATCAGCCTTAAAGTATTTTGCACATCTGATCCCTGTACTCCCATATTCTTAACTGCATAAGTTCAAATAAATCACTTGCTCCACACTGCAAACTATTCTTTTCAAAGAGCTGATCTGGCAGCTCCTGGTGAACATTTCTCTTCCAAGTTATACGACAACAAATATATGGGAAGAGTTGTCCCACCACTTCTTTGTCCATCTGCCTAAGATAAATCCTCAGACTGCATGCTCATGAACAACTTTGTCAAAAATTTTCCACCAACGTGAGGCAGAACTACAATGGTAGTGTGATAATCATAGCCTAGGTAACACATTTCTGCACGCCTTTGCCCAGTTTGGAGATGTCAGATCCAGAAACTGCAGGTAAAAAAAGGTTTTTTTTGCGTTGGATCCCTTTGTCCCAGGAAATTACCCTGAGAACAAATAAACTCAATACAGACTACAATCAGTGGGGACAGTGCAGTGTTGCTTACATCCATGAGTGCAGCATTGATGTAGTTACTTGATTCGCCATCCACGGAGATGAGGAAAGGCAGGCACCGGTCCAAGGGCAACACATCCATGCAGCGGTTCTTGTCATGGTTCCTTGGCAAAAGACCGATGCTGCAATCTTCTGGCCGAACACGCGGTGTCACAATATTGAGAGTCTGTGAAGGAGGGACGGAAGAAGGGAAAGAAAGACAGAAGCAGGCTGAGTGTCTTTCAATTTAGTTCCAAGAAGGATGCCATCTGCACAATACGTTTATTTTAAAGGTACTTAAACTAGCAGATCTTTGGGATCCCAGAGAATGAAAAAGGAGGACTTGAGGAGCTTGTTGCTGTTATAATACGTTGCATTTTGCACATTGTCCTGAGGTGCTCTTCTGAACACCGTAAGCTCCAGCATAAACTGAGAGCACTACACACTTTCCAACAATTTCCAGCTCTAAAACCCCATGGCAGGCAGATACCATTTCTGTTCTTTCCTAGAGGTTGGGAATAGCTGTCACAGGTACAAGCTGCAGCTTTGACCTGGTCATGGAGTGAAACCTCCTCATGTTTCTACCATCCCTAGGGTGGAAGCATGCATCCTTCTCCCTTTTCAAGTGGATCTTGTGCAGAAGTACCCTGAGTATTGACCTGGCTCGCCCAGCAGGTCAGACTGGGTTCAAATCCTCTGGTGATTCCTCAGTCAAACTATTGATTTATCTTAACAATGCATACAAAAACCCAAGAGAAAATCTTGGGGTTTTTTTAACAGGAAAGTCTATTTGTTTCATACATATTTAGATTGCTACTTTCCTTTTGGAGTGACACATAGGATGCTTCACTTACATAGTCATACCTTATCTCTGGGGTCTTGCTGTCAGTCTTTACCATTACCTGTCTTTCCCACAGCTTGACAGACTGTGTTTCTTTAAATCTAATTTTCTTTTGTGTTATCCATTGCGGGTAACAATGTCCAGGACAACAGTCCAGGTTGGTCAGCAAGGATCAAAAATAGCAAATCAAAGTGAATGCATCGTAACACTGTTGCTTAAGTCATGGTAGATCAGTGGCTACCTGATGTCATTCTATTTCCACTTGTTATGTGTCCTCTTCCTGAGCAAAGCCCATGCAGGCATACAGTGAATTCCTTTGCAGCCATTAGAGGAACACAAAATATTTAAGGGCCAAAAATTCTTACAAAGAGCTTGACTTCTGCCACAAAGAGGTTATGAATGGAGAAAAGAGAGGGGTCAAACAAACCAAGATAAAGCAATGTGTCAAAGTATAAAATTTGAAATAATATAGTTGCTCTAAATTATGCAGGTTCTACATAAAAGTCCCTTTGTCTAGAGATGGAAAGCAGGTAGTCTGACTGGGGAAGCAACATGAAATCTCAGGTCTCTGACAGTGCACATAATTAGGCAGGTGACTTGTTAGTGATTTACTCCTGTCTATTTTATGCCCTTCCCCTCTCTCCCTTGTTTTTGTACTTATTCAGGTTACAAAAACTCTCCAGAATGAGCTTTTGCATGCTCAGACTACATGTAGTGCATGAGAAATACATCCAGCCTTACCTGAGGGCCAGTGGGACCTAAATAATACAAATTACACCAATGGCTCTATAGTTAGATCAACTGGTTCACAAAGATTGTAGCAAAAGATACCATTCTTTGCATTAAATCCAGACAATTAGGGCTGAAGAATGCTCTGAGCCAAAATCCTGTAAAAATAGATTCTACAACTAGACAGAGGATGAACCTCTTATGCAAAGTACAGCGGAACATTTCCTTCCCACAGGAGTTGCCAGCCCCTGGCAGCTCAAAAGAACAAGTACACAGGCGATAAATCTCGTCTTGTATCATGACAAAATACGCCCAGCAAACGATGACTTTTTTTTTTAATAGCATAACAGCGTTTGATGAAGTTAGGCTTTGGCTCCTTCATGCCAAGCGTCCAGAACGAGGCACACTTTTACAGATCTGATATCACTTGATAAAACCAGATCTTTTTTTAATTGAACTGTCATCAGTTGGGATCCACATTCTTTATCTCACTATACCAACCCTGATGATTCCCTGTAAGGTTTCAGATAAAAAACACACATTCTCCCTTTGCATAAAGAGGGAGGAAAAGAGGCATCTGACTCAGACTGGGGCTCCCAAAAGACATTCCCAAAAGACATGCTGCAAAAAATACTTTGCTGGGAAAGGAGATGGGCATTTACTACAATGAAAGGAATCTCCACCTTTTTACTGCTGACTAAGAATGGCCTCTTAACAAATAGCAGAGGTCTCTTGCCTTCCCGTCAAACTCATTTTGCCCCAAATTTCCTACAATATTATGTTTTTTCCATACATCGGTGTTGGCTGAAAATCCTAAAGGGATTTACAGATATATGGGGAATAAAACTGGAAAGCTTAGTTCACTGTTCTGCAGGGTGAGCTCTCTACTGCGCCAGAGGTACAACTGCACAGGGCTCACGGCTCGTGGGTCCCAAGCCCATTTATTAGGGTGGGATAAGCAATGGTGATAGCAAAAGATGGAGGAGTCCCCATTTCAGCGCTTGCCCCAGGCAAACTGTGCTACTCTAGCACTTGTGAGTCTTACTACGTGTCATTCCAGTTCTCGCCACCAGGTACTTGGCAAAACGTACATAGTGAACTGAGGAATTCAGTTAATTGAAAATTAGTAACAGGGACAGTAACGCTCACTGAGCTCACTTTCTCCTTTGTATGGAAGGACATCAACAAGTTGATTGTCAAGACTCGGAAGCAGCATATGAGCCACGAGAACGGATAATAAGGAACCTTGAGGCATAAATGTTTCTGCATAAATTACAGAAGAAAATGAACAACAGAATATTTGTTGAAATGAGAAGTAGAACATTATGCGTGAAAATTAGTACCCTTGCTCTACTGAAGTGATGGAGAAATTTTTTCCTTGCCCAAGGCTGAAAAGTCCACGCTCAAAAACAACTCTGTGCCTGATCCAGGAGTAAAACAACAAAAATCAGCTGAAATCAGACCTTGGCTCAGTGTCCCCCTTCTCTGCTCTGTTGGAAATCATAAAATAACACATAGAAATTGATTAAACACCTTCAACACACCAACTGCAATGACTGAGACATATGAAATTACCTGAAACTCATCTTTTATCTGGCTGGAATTGGTCTGTGGATCTAGTCTGCTGATGTTGTAATATATGGATCTGAACTCACAAACTGGAATGGCCGTGTTGCCACAGAGACATGCCTCCAAAATGGCATCATGGACAAATACATACTGCTCCTGCACAGGGGAGGGGAGAAGACATTAAAATCGTATTTTCAATACAGATCATGAAATATCACGCTTTTTTTTTTTTTTTTAAATCATGCCCGATATGCATACTTGGCTCTGTTTCATGTGGAGACAAATTACACAGTGTGCTATGTGACAGCTTTGTGAGCATATTTCATCCATCATTTAACATGAGGTCTCATGTATTCATTTCAAATTTACAAGTAAAATGGGAAGTCACCACTCTCAGGAACGCTGGGACAAAATGGGGGTGGGCTGAGGAGGAAACTAGGGTGCAAAGCTTTTCTGTTCACAATCACGAGGCAATGGTCAGGAATGGATTGTGCTTTGGACCTAGGATAACACCAGAGAAACAACTGTACTAACAGGTCTGCTCCATCTGTCTCTTCAAAACCCCTGGACTCTTGGTATTCTGGGTAAAGTTCTTTCCCTAAACTAAATATGAGAAGTCCAACAAAGTTAAAAGTCCTTCTCTGTTCCAGGCTCTTGCCCTGTCCCTCAGGAGGGGAAGGCATTGAAGCACATACATAAAACCTGCATAGCAGGATAACAGTTCCATAGAAGTTTGTGCAGCTGCTAGACGCTACATGATGGAGCAGCTTGCTTAATCAGCACCCAAAGCTTGAATCAAGAATGTTTCATTTGTTTAGCTTGCAACTGATATAAACTAGGTCCTATTGGAGTCTGCAGTACACCTATGAATGAGACATGAGAGGATTCAGGAGCTAGCTTTTTTCAACTATGAGAATAAAATTAATCAGCAATGCTAAGACCTAAACTTCAAGGTTTGCCCTCCTGCCTTGGAGGCCCTGAGTAGCTGCCAGTGAATGTGATTCGGTGCACATCTGGACATGTTTAGCCACCAAAAGTTCTGTATAATCACATCACATCACAGAGCAAGCAAGTGTTGACTTAAAGAATTGCTGGGGTCCTGTTGAGCGAAGAAGCTGACAGAAAAGCAGTACATCGTAAAAGGAGACGTGCTGGCACCTACCTCCGTCTGCACCAAATTGACCCTTTGGGATCGCAGCTCTCGCACACAGTTAAATATATCCACCACGCCTTCGTTCTCTGCCATGTCAAGCATGATGTCAATGGCAATAAAGCACCCTGTTCTCCCAGCCCCAGCACTAAAAAAAGAAAAAAACATGAGGGTCTGCATGATCAAGGGACTGTGGAGAAGCAGGACTCTACAGAGGAGAAAATAACTTCATCACAGACACAGTGGTCTTCTCTTGGAAGCTGCTCCCCTCTCCCTATTGGGTTGATTTTGGTGTGTAGCTAAATTAGCTTAGGATTTAAAAGAATGAAGTGAAGTAATATTTCTTGAAAGACAAATGGACCAAGGTAGCAGGAAGAAAAGAACATCAACAAAAAATTACACAAATAATCATTATGATTTCACAGGTCAGTTCACCTGCACACCTCTCATCACACAGGATGTGGGAGAGCAGCCTCCAGCTTGCAAATAGACACGATTCCAGACATTTTCTTCCATGGGACTCTTTAAAAGGCAGGCAGATGTTTACTCAAGTGGGCATGATGAAAGGAGCTCAGTTCTCCACCTCAGACATTTGTTTTCCCTTTTTAATCTGGAGGAGTTTGGGTCCTGAGGAGGGCGATTTCAAGTTGTGGATCGTAAAATTATAGAGAAAGGAGCTCGAGGCTACTCAAAACCTTCAGTTTAGAGCCCCCCGCTGCGTGCGAGAATTGGACCGTCTCCTGCAAAACTGTGTTGTCATTGTGTCCTCCTTCCCTCCTGGGAAATCATCCAAGCTGTTTAGGTGTGAAGGATAGAGAGAGGAGAACGACTCTTCGCATTACTCCGAAGGAAGAAGGAAAACTCAGCTCAAATCAGGAAAACTTCAGTTGCGTGAAAACTCCAGCAGAGCCGAAAGCAAGGAGATATGAATGACCATAAATTAATGGACCAGATTAATCAACTGCTGAATAGAGAGAAGATATTTTTCATTTGCAGAATTTTAATGAATAAGTGGCATTTCCTCTCCCTTTATCTCTCAGCTTTTCAGAATTTTAACAAATAGTTATAACATTTCTATATTTAGAGAATCCTGGCACTTCATAAATATCGAACAGTGATATTATCCAGCCAGGCATCGGTAGGGAGAATTTGGTAATTACCACTTAAAGCAAGTCATTAAAATTCAAAAGCAGATAAATAACAGAGAGGAAATGGCATTTATTCATTAAAATGTGAAGGATGAAAAATTTCTCCTTGCTTTCTTGGTGACAGTGAATCAGGTTCAGACTCCTTCCAGGGCCAGACCCATGTCATGGCACCAAGGTAGCAAATTCAGGCCCTGAGCTCTGAATGAATTCCCTTCTGCCAGCTCCTCAGGTTTAGCTCTATTTTATTATAAAACTGATTCACTGCTTGCTAGAAAAACCCAACAAAACAAAACACCCCCCTAACCCAAAGCTTTTAAAAAGGTAAGATTTAATTGATTTGCCTTTTTAAAGTGTTTGGGGATGTATTCTCTCTCTCTTCCTGATCACGCAGCGTGGCACTTAGACGTAATTGTCTGTGGGTTGACGAGGGGTGAGATTTTGGGATAGCCACCTCTGCTCTCTAGCCTTGTGCTCCAGCCACATCTCCTTTACAGAACACGTGCCCTCAGCTATGGCCTGAGCACTGCAGAAGTAACTGCTACAAACCCAAACTCTGGTTTTGTAGCCTTGTCTTTCTGTGCATTTGAAGTCATCTAACTCTGATGCCAGTCTGTGTGTGTGTCTGCTCTCCCACCACCAGCAGCGTGCCTGATCGCACCTCAAACTGTTAGTTCTTCATGTCAGGGACACTCTCTTACATATTCCTATGGTGCCTTGCACAGTAGGGCTTTAAGCTCAGTTGGAAGAAAAGAGTGCAGAAGAGCCCTCACCAGTAACAGCAGCAGCCGGGGAGTTAGCAAGCATGTGATTCGATAGTCTGAATTTTCACAGCTGTAAACCAAGCAGCAAGGTTTCTTCAGGCATTTCCCTTTTATTTACTAGCTGGAAGGCACTGGGCAGGTTCTCCATCTGACATTCCCATTCCAGCTCCTGGGCTTTGAGGAGGCCAAGATGCACAACGGCTGGCATCCAGACCCAGGCAGACTGCCTAACGTTTCAGACTGATGCTATTGATGCTGGTACAAAGCTGAACTGCAGAGCATGTGAGTAAACAAAAGCAAAGTTGCTTTGAAACGCCCCATCGGCAGCCCTGTCTTTTTGTAGGCATCGTCCCTTCTGCCACGTGAGGTTTGTTGTAGATAGACTGGAATGGCTGTCCCAGATATTTACCATTTTCCCAGCTCTGCTATGAGCAGCTAAGAGAATATAGGCCACCAGAGAGTCTTCTACATTTGAATGGCCCTCTCTGACTTACTTATATCATCTCCAATTCATGCCAGCTAAGCTCCAGAGCTGCCACTTTAGGAAAGAAAACCAAATTCCACTTTGTTTCCCATGAGACCCACAAATTATACTCTTAAACAAACAAAATGTAGTTGATTATTGCCAGATGAGAAGTAAAAAGAACAAAAGCTGAAAAAGCTAATGGAGGAAAGGCTCAGACAAAGAGCTTGCATACCTGCAGTGCACAACAATGGGTCCTGCTTCTGGGGGATTGAGAAACTTCACCTGACGAACGAAGCCCAGGAGGCCAGTGGCATAGCAAGGAACCCCGTGGTCCGGCCAGCTGGTGAAGTGGAACTGCCGAATCTCTCGGATCTCATGGTAGCCTTTCTGAGGAGACAACACAGCCTCTATTTTTCTTCCATCAGGCTGCATTCAGCATATTCTGATCACTGCTCCTTTCCCTCATGCAGAGGGCTGAACAAGCATTTAGCTCTCATTATATGCGGGAACGTGTCCTGTGCCGCTTTTCGCTCCACGTGATTTCAAGCTGAACTCCAAGTACAAATGAAGTGGGTTACATACAACTGAGGACTATGATGGTGAATGCCAGCTCTCAATTCAAACTTGTTGTCTTAGAGCTCAAACCCGGCTGATTAGGAACTTTACAGGGTGACTTCAGTCCCAGCATACCATGGCTGCACTTATCCAGCCTCCTTTGGTGTTGTTGCCATAAACCCCAGAGAAGTCACTCTGAAATCCTTTCTGAGGCGTTGAAGTAAAAGCCTGGGGAATGAACACCTACAGAGTGGGCATGCCCAGGCAACGGTAGATTTTCTGCCATTTTCTGCCAAAAAATCTCAGTTTGAGATTACAGCCGCTGGCGAAAAGAGCAGAAACTTGTACCCAGACCCATCACTCGACCTTTCTGGTGACACCGAGTTATTGGTACACGAAAATTGACACCACTTGTATGTGCCCTGCAAAGGGTAACACAGCAGTGTCAGTTAGCCGTGACAATTTATCGTACAGGAAATGTAGGTGGAATCAAGCAGCAGGTCCTCTAGCCTGTCAGATTTTGGCATTAGCATTTCTTACCAAGTTTTTCAGTGATTTAATGAAATATGGAGCTGGTGTATTAGAAAACTGGAACAATATTCCCAGTGTGGCTGGAGTTCATTTAGCAGGAATTTTTGAAAAGCTTTAAAACCACTTACTGAGTGTTTGAGGAGTGATTTGGACAGACCTGGAATACTCTGACACTTAGACTTCCAATTTCTAATTACACATAACAAAAGTCTTCCAAATCCTGCTGTTTGGGGGATAATTTTTATACTCTTGCCTTTATTATATTTTTATTTCTGTTGAAAGGGGACCCTACCTGGCATCCATTTTAACTGATACCTTTTTCATCTGTAATTTGCCACTGTGAAACATGACAGTTATTATTCCTGGCATACCATCAACTAGCTGCTGGCTTTTGGATTCATTTAAACTTCATGTACTGTGGATTCTACTTTTGTGGCTACATCAAGATGTTCATTTAAAATCATTTGTCCAAAATTGGAATCTCTGTCAAAAATTTAGGTTTCTGAAGTGAAACCTGTCCAAATAGTAACAGCTCCCATCTCCAAGAGCATTCTGGATATGTTTGCCAGAGTTCACATTTCTGAACACAAATTGAGTGTTGTATCAAAATTTCAGCTGACTGAAGATTTCCTTACCTTTTGTACAGTAAATGTGCGTATGACATACTCTGCCAATGGTTCTGTCTCAATTAATGTGACTTTAATATCTCCATAGACCTCTGTGTCATCTGGCCAGTACCGAACACACTTTACCTGGGGGAAAAAAGAAAACGTTGAGAGGAACCAGTTCGAGTTGAGTCAGAGCTGACCTACATTTTACTCCACTTTCAAGCTGAAGCCAACACAAATTGGGCTTTCTTCTGATGTACAGACCTTGTCAAAATTAACTGTATAAATTAGATCAAAATTCCTTTACCATATATAGAAATCACAGGGAGGATTTTTTTCAGCTCCCTCTGTTGTGAATACAAATGAAAAGGATGCATTTAGCTCTTTGTCTTTAAGACAGTCTTCCTTAAATTTCCATACATGCCCTGACCGTATATCAGGTTTACAGAATACCTGGCAGGCAGTCACTACCACCATCCCCTTTGAAAAAATCTACGCTCTTGCTATTGCTACTGTAATTCTGAACTCTCTCTGTTTAGCCAAAGAATTTCAGTTCATAGGGATTGTGAGATACTTGCTGATACATTAAATTTGTTTGACTCTAAGCTTCCCTTATCAGATGGGGACACAAATTTGACATTTTACCAGCTGTGACAGGCCTCAGCTAAGGCTCAAGAAAGAAATCTTCTGATCACGTAAACATATCCCAAGCTTAGCCACTTCTAGAAGCCATGTGCAGAATTAGTAGTAGAAATTGAAGCCAAGGCTGTGAAGCTCTAGAAGGGATACTTAGGCTAACAAAAACTATCAAGTTATTAAGTGCTCCAGCATGAAAGAGTGGAACAGCACCTAAAAGCTGAAGCAATTAGCTACCGCGAAGCAGGTTTCATGTTCCAGTTCCAGTCATAATTGGAACGGGGTTTATAAATATTAAATATAATTAATGTAGGTTTGTTGGGTTTTTTTTTACACAGAGACATTTATTCCAAACTGAAGTGTCAGTAGAAGGTAAAATAGAATAAATAACAATAAATTAAAAGAACCAGCTGGCATTCAACCATGAGATCTAAAGAAAATCAAATACAAAGCAGCTGAATTACTAATGGCTGTGAGTAAACCATCATTTAAATTTTCTTAGTACTAAAGCAATGGAAGGTGACAAACATCAGGACAAAATTTTTAAGAGCTCCAGTTTCTGTCTGAGAATGTCTCTAAACTAAAGACCACCAGGAGTGGGAAGAATATGCTGGGGAAAGCCACCCTAGACATGCCGCCTTCTTATCCCTTAAAGTCTAGCCTACGCCTTTTGAATTATTCATGTTTGCTCCCATCGTGGGCTTTGGCAATTGCCTTGTGCTGACACAGGGACTTTTCATTCATCTGAGTCCAAGAGAGTAAAGCAATGGGTGATGAGGAGGCCAATGCTGCTGGGTGGCCCCATGATCCAGCTGTGCACAATCTCCTACCACCACGGAATAGTGATCTTCTGAAGTGACTGGAAACTCTAGGCTTTGAACTGTCAATTAAGGAGCTCTTTTGATAGTTTGAACACCAGTTGCATGTTCTCGCCCCTCTAGATTTTTGTGGGTAGAGAAGTATTCAAATTATACAGATAAAGAATAATTATTACATAAGTACATTTTTCCTTCTGTACTGAAAAAGGAGACAGCCTCTCAGCTAGCATAAATTTGTATAACTCTGCTAAAGCTGAGACTTACACCAGGAACACGATCCTTATTAGTCTGGAAGGGAAGCAGCTAAGTATTACAAAATCTAGTGTTCTAGAGAAAAACCCAGAGTGGCTTAATTCATTCCCT
This sequence comes from Theristicus caerulescens, assembly GCA_020745775.1. NCBI lineage: Eukaryota > Metazoa > Chordata > Aves > Pelecaniformes > Threskiornithidae > Theristicus > Theristicus caerulescens. The sequence goes on from CM036569.1 coordinate 3,340,344, forward strand.
TACTACACTAAGCAAAAGGCATTGCACTTGCTCAGCTTGGCTGAGCAGCAGCACTGTGTTATACCCAGCGCTGGCTTGGCTTTATATGTTGGGAAAGTGGTACCCTTACCCTGCCCACTTCCACCAAGTTGGTGACCATGACAACACTTGCAGAGTTTTCTTGCCAAATCATTCTCCAGAAATCCTTCACTGTCTCTTGCATCGGCCCTGGGGCAGGAGGAAAGACAAAAGGACATCTTAAGAGAGTGTACTGAATGCCAACAACTCTTTTCAGCTGTTCCCCAACCACTGCCCTGTTCCCACAGGATCCTACTCTCTCTTTCAGAGCGTCCCTCTGTGATTCAGGGTTACAGACACGAACAGCCTGGAGCTGTTTAAGAGCTCAGACACTTCCTCGCAGCAGGCATTTAAGGTTCTAGCATGCTGGAACCCAAGGCGATAGCTGTATTGTAAATAGTGGAGATGGCTCCAGTAGGTAATCATGTATAAGTGATGGGACACGGATGAACCCTATAGTGACTCTGTAATTAAGGCTGTATTGAAATTTGTACCTGATGCAGCACTAAAATTCCTCCATTTCACACTTTAATATTTATTAATTTTGAAGTAGGAAGGAAACATGCAGAAATTAGCCCTTTTCTGAAGTTCCCCCAGAGAGAAAAATTTCAGGTTCCAACAGCCAGTACTCTCAGGAGGTTTATTAGACTAGAGCCTCTCTCTGACCTTGTTTCCTTCCTCTCTTCTACACGAAATCCTTCCACGGACTCCTTTCACCCACTCTGCCCATACTCCATCCTCCATGTTCTCTGCCTTGCTGCATTCCCTGTGCCATACATCCTCAAATGCCAGTTTTATTCTCATGTGTTTTTTCACTCTTTCAATAGGGACAAGCCAGCAATGAAGTCATAAAGCAGAATTTAAGAACAGAGTCATTTCTAGGAACATCACATTTGCAGGTAAGGAACGCATGAAAATGAGGACAAATAATGGTAGAGGAAGTGGCCATGGCATAAGAGTTTGGCCAGTGGTGCAGGAAAACAGCACCGTGTTGAAAAGGAGTAGGGAGATTTGTCATCTAACATGGGTAGCCCTCAACACTGAATTGGGTTGGTTTTTTCTTTTTTTTCTTTCCTCTTTTTTTCCCCCTAAAGGCATAGGAAACTCAAAAACTAATTTACAGAAGGTGGTGTTCAAGTGCATTTCCTAATACTTCCCAGTAACCAAAAGTTCATCAGTCACAGGCTTATTTGTATTGCCTTCCTCAAGCAATTTCCCTCCAGAAAGTAAACCCAAGACCCATAAAGTCCCTTTTAGTTCTAATCTCATACTTCATGCACAAAGGTCACATTATAGATTGTACTGCCACCTCTAAGACTGTAGCATTTTTTATTTCTGTAGCTGAGGTTTTGCATTTGAGTGCCTTAAAGATCTTGGAACATTCTATATCCTTCCCTTTTGTGCCCCTATACCAAGTTTTGAGATGTTCCCCAAAACAGAAGATGTCACCCCATAAATAGCTCTTCCAACAGTTTAAAACAGCAGTGGTTTTACAGATATTTAGACATACAAGAATGAACTTGCCTTGAGTTGCAATGTAATGGCGAGGCCGGTGGTACCCCTGGAAAAAAAGAAAATATGTGATGGTCTGCGAGATCACAGTTCAGACAAAGCATGCCATGTATTTTATACTTTCCGGGTAACAACAACTGCTGTACTCTTAACAGCATACTAACACTGGTTATCAAATGAGTGAAGATAGGCAACTAGGTTGCCCTATGAGTTTTAAAGAGATGGTGTCTTGCTCAGGCTGAATAATAAGATCTCATTATGCCAAAGAGAAAACAGGAATGGGGCAGTGTTTACTATTTCCTCAAAGAAACACAAGTCCTGTGACTAACCTGTGGGCAACTCTGAAAACTAATAGGCAAAACGCTGCACCTTCTTGTTTGAAAACGAAGAAAGGTATGCATTTGCCTCTGTATGAAAACGCTGCCTATCAGTCTTATGTGACTTTATTAGGTGAAGAAACTCTTCTGAACATTGTCATGTTCCTAAGATTTAGGAGATACGTACAAGAAACGTACGCTCACTTGATCATTCTGTGTGTGCGAGCAAGGCTGCTTTTTGAATGTTATAACACTAAAAAAAAAAATGTCAATTGATTTACACGCTTTCTGCACTGCAACTTTGTAAGAAGCTGATAAGTCTCAGATATCTACTAATGCTATTGCAAGGGGCTGATATCGATTTCCACATACGTCATTTAGCCCACATTCCACTTATGTTGGTGGATCTGTCAAACATAGGAAATCTCCATCTGTCCAGATTGGTCAGACAGAATAAACTGGAGACTGAGAACCTTCTCCCTGTCACGACACGATGTTTGTATAACGTTCAGCTGTCATTCCTATCAGATCAACAGCCTGTCCCTACGTCAGATGCACCAACTTCATAAGCAGACTTGTCAGCAGGAGCGTTTGTCATAGCGGGGATGTCCAGGAGCCTTACGTCTATGTAATTGGCGTTTATGTAGTCAGAGTGAGGGTCCCCATCCAGCAGCTGCAATCTCACTCTTGAATGATCATCTGAAAGAAGGAAAGAAAAAAAAGTGACAGTAACAATAAAGAGGAGTTTCTAAGTGTTTTATTTTATCTGCCGATTCCTGCAAGTGGGTAATTGAATACTTAGAATAATAAAAAATGAAAGACTACCACAGGTATTCCTGTTCCTAAAGGCCCTTTCTTTTGTGTTTAAGATGTAATGTTTAGATCCTTAGGTTAGTGTTCATTCATACTCTGTGTTCATTAAATTTACTGCTGTCATCATAATCCTTATAGAGCTTTTAGACAGACCGCAAATGTTGCTTGCTTTGGGGGTCTTGGGACAGATCTTTGCAGGATGTATCTCCATCCACAAAAGCCATCTTCACACTTGGAAGTAACAGCCTCCCTGGCTTCATCTGATCTATGGAAACTGAGGCAAGAGCTAAAACTGTCAAGATCAGGATAAAAATAAATAGGTCATGACAGAGGCATAAAAGATTAAGGAGGGTAAAATAGCAAATGAAATCCTGCAAATAAGAAATGGGGCAACCCAGAAACCTGGAAGGAAATACCAAAGGAAATCAGAGCAGTGTTCCTTTATGCGACCCACAGAACTCACGGCAACAAAATGGCATTAAGGCAGTGTTAAAAAAAAAAACAGAAATGTTAATGCTTTTGAGGACGTTCAAAGTTACTTTAGATACGGCAATAAAATAACAGATATCAATCTTTTCATCTCCCAGCATGCTCTACAGTTCAGACGCAGAAAGGAACTACCCCAGCGGGCAGATCATGTCATGATTTTCCACCAAGGGAATATTTTGATCTTTCTCTGGAACAGCTGGTGCTGGGCTCTGTCAGAGGAGATACTCCGCGAGCTGGGCTGTTGAGCTGATTTGGTCTGGCAATCCCAGCACCGGTATGCAATTAATTGCAGAACGACCATTTAAGGGCCAGTTGCTTGGCAAAGGCTACTGGGTTACAGAGCTCACCGCTGGGCATGCTGGGCTCATTTTTAAATGATTTTTTAAAGACATATAGTACAGAGTCCATTAAGTTTATTTCCTCTCTACCAGCTCTGTAGACCTTAGCTCTCAGTCAGTAAAGCATTAACGTTCAGAAGCACTTTGCAAAATACAGGCCTAAACATGATTTACATTCAATTAAAAAGAATCATAGCAATGAAACATAAAAATATGAGGTCTGATTGTGCAGTAACTCAGTCAAAAAGGGTTTTAGTCATCACTTAATTAAATGTAGAATCAGATAATAATTGTGAAGACAGATGTGCATGCGGTTCTGAAAACGAAGATTTGGATAAATATTAAATATTCATTTAGTTATGTAAAGCAACGATTCTCATACTCTGTTCGTTCTTTGAGTGAGATTTTCACACCCAAAAAATACAACCACATTGCTGTATTTATCAAATCCCATATTTGCATTCAAAAAAGGTTACAGAGATGAATCCATCAAAAGCTCTGTTATATTTGTATTAATAAAGATAACCTTTGTAGACACGGTGGAAGTAGGTATATTTCTTAGAGTGCTGATGTTGTTCCCAACTCTAGACAATTACCTATGCTCAAGGCAACTGCACTAGGAGTTGCAGTAAATCATGTGGTTAGACAGACAACAAAAGAATTTACACTTAGAGTAATTCACAAAGAGCTGATTAAACCAGACATCCAGATGAAATACACAAAATCTCCCGTAGACAATTTCACACTTGCAATTCATGGCAGGAAACTAAGGCTAGTTAAGAATCACAGAGAACAAAAGCAACAAAAAAACCCCTAGAGCTAATGGTCGGGAGGGGAATATTTACTAACTCCTCTTGCAATGCCACAATATAATAATAACGTTATGAAAGTCTTAACTTATTGCAACAATAGAACTAAAAAGTGATGAGACCAAAAACGACCCTAATGGCATGTGAAAAGAATCTCAGGTTGATTTTTTAAGTGGGACAAAGACACTGTCTATGCACGGTGCATAGCTGAAGTGCTCTGAATAGCCCTCAAGGAAGAACCTGCCTCTCTTCATTTAATAGAACCAAACACAAAAATTAAGTTTCGGCTCTTTGAGCCACTCTTTAGTTAAAAACTTCAAACGGACCGGATGAATACCTCCTGAGGGAGCTAGATTTGAAAGACCTGAGAAAGAGATTGCAGAAAAGGTCTATGCATTTAAGACAGTTATGGATAAAGAAAAGATGCTCTGCAGCTGTAAAAAGTGGTATTGTTTTTTTTCCCTTTAAGCCAAATATCATTATTCTATCTGTGAAGAACAGTAACAGATGAAGAAATGACCACTGGAAATGATGATATTATTAAAAAAGGAGATATTCAGGTTTAGGTCCAATTATATTTTGATATTTTGGGACCAAATGAAAAATAATTTTAGTTGAACTTTACTTCAGGAGGACAGAATTCACAATATTTCATTGCATATTTTACAAAAATGAGATTAATTCCTGTGGGAGGTTTATTTCTGTTATGACTGTGAACAGTGCAGCAGAAAAAACCCCGTGTATATGGTAAGCACACAAAATATTAATGATGGCTTAATGGTGCCTTTAATCTTGTTCATAAGCTTAGGAGCACAGTCTGAATAAAGGTTCATGAAATAACTTACCTTGTAAATCCCTTTTTTCCCCCCAAACTTTGTAATTTATTTGGCTTGGTTTTTTAATGAAGGGGGGCAAAAACCAATGCAACTTATTATCCTACTAACAGTAATGATTTTGTACTTAGGTTTTTTCATCTATAGACTTTAAAGGACTTTTTAAAGAACAGCAAATCTTCATTATATCTTCTCCCAATGGTCAGAATTTATTTCTGATTCTGCACCCTTTCCACTGGACTACACTAGTCAAGGAGGCTACATATTTGGCACACTGAAATAAAAGTGTTGCTCAACTCTTCTGTAAATTTATCAGACATCCTATCACTGTGTGTTACAAATGGATTATAAGAAACTTTAAAAACGGAGGGAGAAACAGAAGAGAAATTGCATGTTTGTAACATTCAGGACTGCAAAAAATGGAAATACACTTTAAGAAATGTATAAATGATTTTATTTCTCCCTGTTTACTATAGTCTGTAATGCAAGTTAGCAGAACTCTAAATTTGTATGAAGAGTACTTTGACTGAAAATTGCTCTTAAAACAGATTTTAAAAATGACAAGAATTTCACTGAAAAGCAGTACGCTCCCACAAAAATGTTATTGTTTCAAACTTCTGTCAAAATTCCCATTAGTGATCATTTGAAATATCATTGCAATTTTTCCACATCTCATTTTGACGACAGCACTGGATTAATCTCTCACAACTTTTGCCACCTAAATATTATGCAGCTGGTCTAAACTGGCTGTCAAAGTTCCCCACATAGTCAATGGAGAAATACAGACATCTTTTGACATTATTCAACCCAGTTCTGGTAAGAAAGGATGATTTACCCTCCCAAGGTACACTGTCCTCCCCTTCCTTTCCCCCTGGTCCTGGACTGTGCCTTGAGAGCTGGCTACTAGCGAGGTGTGATATATCCCACCCTCTCAGGATCACATACCATAGACACTGCACAGACAAGCAAGAGTTTAGGCACTACAGAAGAAACCATGGAATAAAAATGCTTGAAAGACAAGAGACTTCTATTCTAAATCCAATACTGACATGTGGGTTTTTTTTATTTTATGCATTATCCCTGTCTGTAGCCAAGAAGTGCACTCCACCTGCGTTTCAGCTGAGAGCTCCGTTAATCTTTCTCTGTTTTTCGTCTCTTCCACCACAAAATTCTCTGATTAATTCACAGTCTTCCAGCCTAAAGCATATGGTAGTCAGAGCATGAAGCAAATGAAGCAGATTTCTCTACCGTCTTTTCTCATCAACTCAATGGTTTTTAATGGACCATCACAAGACTTTAAAACCACTGTGCCCAAGTGGGAAGATGCTCCACTGCAGATGGGAGGACGTGTCTAAAGTAGCACTAGTACAAGCACTCCTGTGAGTGCTGACCTTCTCCTGTAATATTATGCTCAGTAAAGAGAGAAAAGAAAGGGAAAGAAAGTGTTCTCCTGTAAGTCAAAGCAAAACACAATCTTGTGTCTTTATGTCCTCAGCTCTCATCTGAGAGTTTTTACTGACTTGTAATATAGGGGCTCTAAATCTGGGCAAGATGGGGAGAAATAGAATAGAACCAAAGGTCCCATATAGCTTCTGGATGTTCTCCCTTCTATGTAATGGGTTCAGCTCAACCCACAAAAGCTCAGCATCCTCCCCTAACAACCACTTGCTGATGCGCTTTGAAGGCCTCAATATCTAGGCCCTAAGCAAACTGAAATCATTTCACTTCAGCACATAAATGCATGCACTACCTACCCTTTCCCCCTAAAGAAATATCTTTCATCTCCACAACTGCCCTTGTGTTTACAGCTTTTATAGCCAAAGTGCAGGAGCAAAGCTCACAGACTCTGCTGATACAACAAAAATTTGAGTAGGACAGCTTCCTCCAGCATGGCAAATCTGTGCAATTACAGTGCACCTTTCCACCATCAGCAGTGGATTTCTGTGGTCATACAGACCCCAAATCCTCTCCTCAGCTTTTCCTTTTTCCCCAAAAAACATACCAGTGTTGCAGATTGAAGGGAAACCTGAAAAGCTGGGGTTTAAAGCATGGAAGAGCTTAGAGCTCTCTTGCTTCTCCTCTCCATGAACAGATTAGCCTCATCTGCAGTTTTGGTTTGCCAATGTAAGAACAGCAGATGTTGGGGCTGGCAGTAAGATCTAGGTTTTCATAGAGAGGCATGATGTTAATACAGCCCTGGGAAAGCAGTGAGCCGAGAAAAACAGTCCTGTAAGTGTACTATTACCCAGAAGGCCATAAAGACAAGATCTAATCTGCTGTGATTCACTGAGCAATGCCACTTATTGCAAGAGCTTAAAACCCCACATTTTAACAAAAGTCTCTGAAGCAGTTACAAAAGTTAGATCAAAACCTGACTTTTCAATTCACTCCCCAAAAGGCATGGGATATCTTGTTCCAGGAGTGATGAAATGGCAATCGTAGTTAAATAAATAATGTTAATTGCCATCTGCAGCCTTTTACCAAATAAACTGGTAGGAGCACTCAGTGCATACTCTGGGCTTTACCAGCAATTACAATTCTACTCCAACAAAGCAGCTAAGGCTGCAATCGTTTTCCACCTCCCCTCCTCTGCTCAGACTTTTGCAGTTTGTGCCCACTGAGCACAATTTGTTTTCATGATCTGCCCAGAGCGAGCCACTCTCCTGCGATTCTCAGGTCTGCTATCAATTCTCTATTCCTGATCCTGTCATTGCCTTTACTTGGGAAAGTTGCCCAACGTCGCCCATCAGTAGGGTCTGGCTCAAGGCTTAGCCAGCAACACCACTGATAATTTCCCAAGGGCTTTACAAAATGTCTGATGAATGATATGCTCCTTCCTCAGGCATCCTCCCTTCCTTCTCCCTAGCCTCTTCAAAGTGAAACAAGGATTTCACTCCATTTTATAAATCTTTATTGCACATTACTAAATTCTCCTTGCTGTCTTTTAGAAGAGCTCTTGTCTCCTCCTCAAACTCTTTGTTCTGATACATATTTAAAGCAAAGAAAACCCACTCAACTTTGTTATTTACTCTTCTGCATCTTTCCTCTCTTTCACTGCCTTCCTTTCTTTATCTATGCCTTTCCACGCTCTCAGCCTCATTCTAAAATCTTTCCCAAGAGCCCTGAAAACTTGAGCTTCTTTTCTGATGTTTTATACTGTGCAGACACTTCTTACTTAGCTTTGATTACATTTTGCATTCCCTTATTCAAGCATATCACCTCCTATCTGTATTGCTACTGTACTTATATTTACAGCTAAAAGGCTAACATCACTCTTCGTTAGACAACAATTCATCTTTGTGAACACTCTCCCTTTAGTTAATACCCCATTTATCTTCCTCGATTTTGCTTCCTTAATTTCTTCTCACATTTCACTTGGAGTTCACCGTTTTCTTTGTGACCACCTTCGACATAAATTAGATGGTAGCTATCGCACACAGTCTTGTCTCTCTTCACCTCCACTTTTAAATTATGTCAACTGCTTCCTCAAAATCATACAGAGAAACAAAGAGTCTTCCACATTTCCTTCCTTATATCATACTATGGCACTTCCATCTTCAATCCAGTGTGTAGTTGTTATAGCTGGACTATTCATCTGTCTTAGATTAATTTAACCTAAGCTAATCATATAGACAGGTAAATTGAACCTCTGTCTGGAAGTATCTCTCTTTGCCACTAGGAACACAGGAGACTTACAGACTACAGCTTTAGGCAGCCGAAGTTAAGGGAGATGATTTTTCACGCTAACTGTAATACTCCAGTACTATCACTTCCATTTTCCACATGGAAAACCAAAGACTGATGGAACTGGTGACCTGCTCACAACCAATGCAGAAAGCCAGAAGCAGAAGTGGGATCAGATCAGGGCTCACAAACTTCTGATCTTCATTTCCAGATTTCTTCATCTTTATCATGGGGTCCCTGAACTGAGCTGTTCTATGCCATTCCCCCAAAACTGTTACAGGAATCATTTCTTTCAAGTCTTAAAAGAATGAAAGGAGTAGTTACGTGTGAGATGATCTTTCTTTGTGGCCAAGGTTTTTTTCTTAATTCTTTCGTAAAGTCTGTTTGTCCTACAGGAAATACATATTTAACCCGAGAAAAAATACAGTGCTAAATATATCACTCAGCATGACTTAATTTTGCTCTTATAATGTTCTATAGATTTATCCAGTCATGAAAATCTATGGCACATTCATTTATATTCTTATTTCTTGTTCTGATGGTCTCAGGCCTGGCTTCTCCAACTTGATGCTGCGCAGCAGCCCTTAAAAAGAATTACTTCTCACACTGCCTCTGCCCAGTCATTATAAGGAATAATGAAACACTGGGGCAAGCTGCCTGGAGAGCTTGTGGAAAGCTCAACTTTGGGGATCGTGATGAAGAGGCTTCACAAATATCCGATAAAAAAAGACAGAGGTGAATCTGGTCCTGACTTGGAGAATAAAGCTGACCTAAATGGTTTTATGGAGTCCTTCACTGCCCTGCAGTTCTGCGATGTATCAATATTCCTATAACATCAACAGTAATTGGTTATTGAAAGAAGTAAAACTAAGAAGCTTTAATGCATTTTCAGCTGCCTTATTGTGATTCTGAGGCAGAATCTAAGCTTTTCCCACACATCAAACCAGCTCTCTGGGGACCAGTAGCAACTGCTCCACTGGTTACTGACCACGAGGAAGGAGAAAATCTGATCTCTGATCCGTATCTAAAAATCTGACATATATATCTGCATCTCCTTTCATGCTCCCATTCGTGGCACTGAAAGCTCCGGGTTATATAGGAAAAATGGACAGAAAATGGGCATCATCACCCACTGCGAAAATCTGACAAAAGGATTTAGCTCTTAAATTACAAACATTAAGCACAAAGCAAGGTAGATCCAAAATGTGTAAAAAACCGTAAAGTCATGCAATGACTTTATGTAAAACAATGCAAAAAACCATAAAATAAATCATAGAAACATAGCCTGTAACAAACAGATTGAACTCCTGAACGCTCAGCACTGTAAACCACCTTTTAGTGAGATTCTCAAGCACACCCTTTTCCACAGGACGCATATAAAATCTTACAGAAAGCTCAGTTTAATGTGAATTTACACCTACAGGAGATTATGTTTCCATATCTGTTCTTATTGCGGTTTTCATCTTCCTTGGCTGTATCCCAGGATGCGGTCTGCCCCTCGGGTAGTGCCTGCAAAATAAACAATAGCGGAGTGTTTATAAAAATCTGGCCAATGCCTTCAGGTGGATTAGGATGACTGAGCAGGGCAAAAATAAAGGTGCTGCATAATTCAGTAGTCAACCAAGCAAACAGCTGTTCTTGAGGAAAGGGCACATCCACTAATGCAAAAAGCAAAGCTTGGTGCAGACCATTTGCATCTCTTGGCGTCTGCCAGCGAAGGAATAATTTTCCTCCTGCTACTTCAGATCTAAAAGGATCGGGGGAATTTGTTTCTGGCTGCACAGTCACAGGTTAACTTCATTTCCCCTGTAGAACAGGGTTTGTGGAGATTTCACATACATACACTTCTAAGAAAACCCAGATGGCTGAAATGCAGTGCTCAGTCTTTCATATTTAAAGTTGAAAACAGATACAGTGGTTTCATCTATTTCTATATTAATAATGGGGTGACGCAATACAAACTACCAGCTGGTTTTCTTTGGGGAAAAATAAAAAAGCTCAGGGTTTTAGATCATGTGTAAGAAAGAGAGGCAAAAGGAGGTAAAACATGCTCATGAAGTAGGAAAATAGTAATTTTCCTAAAATCTGCTCTTTCAGTTGAGAAAGGATGGGGTAAGGAAACTAGCAGCACACAGTGCTACCCTACCCTATAGCTTGGTCTTATAGCTATTCTGAACACACTCAAATGAGACACTTTCCCTTTGAGACACGTCCAGGAAGAATTTTTCAAGGCAAAGCCAGGAAAATGGCAGTTGTCATGGGATCTGGCTAAAGGAGGGCCTTGCCTTCCTTAGAAGATGGCCTGGACTGCCTGTAAGCAGGATGATCCTCTCGCTGTCTCCAGATGATCGGGGAAGTCGGCACGGGCAGGTCACAGCACCAGCTCCCTGGGTATCGCCGGCATCACAACTGGACAGAAAGCCACGATCTGCAAATGGCTGGCATGGGCTGCAGCCAGCCTAGCCTTGACTTGCGCCAAAAACACAGGTGAGGAGAAGAACAGCTCCCACTGAATTGCCTCTTGAGATCTGCCTCCTCCAAGATCGACTCCCTAACACGATCCCACATTACTAAAAACACCAACCTTATAAATTTTATTATTCATGGTCTCCAGGGAATTACAGGGCTTTTATACCACAATCATTGTAGAATCGTATCTGCCTTAGCTAGCAGCAGGTAGTTTGACACAGCTGTGCTAGAAAATGAATTTATATTCATCTTCACAAGCCATCCAGGTCTATTACAGTGCCTGAATGCAATAGCAGAGAGACACAATTATTAGGATCTACAACACTGACATTACAATTAAACTTAATATGAGCAAACCCCTGGCAGACCAGATCGTTGTGAATTTTCCCCAAAGGGGTTCCAGGACAGAAAATGTCAGGCACTGCAGCACTGCCACGAGCATTGCTGACAAAAGACAGGGACAGTGAGTTCCTATTCAAAAGCCCAGGAGAAAGAGTAATAACTCTGTAATTGGTGAGGGCTTTGATCACACATATATTTCCTTTACAGACAGCTGTTTCCAAATAACAGCTCATCTCCTGAGCAAAAACAACCCAACCAACAAACCCACACACAACAAAAAAATCCCTGAGTAAAAGAAAAGAGGTGAGGAAGGTTCATTTTCATCTTCAAAGACTGGGGAAAAAGGTGCCTTATTTTTCCACTAATATCAAATTACAGCAGATTGACCAGAGAACAGCAACAGTCATTAGACATCTAATCATAGCTATCTGAAAAGAGAAAAGAAAGAGAAAGAGAAAGAGAAAGAGAAAGAGAAAGAGAAAGAGAAAGAGAAAGAGAAAGAGAAAGAGAAAGAGAAAGAGAAAGAGAAAGAGAAGGAAAAAAAGAAAATCCTTTCTCATGACTTCTACGTGGGGAAGCTATAGTGGCCAAAGAAAACACATTTCAGGTCCAATAAATCCCTTTTCAACAAACCCTATCCTTTCATGTGATTTGAACATGAAATTCTCCATTGAAATCGATGTTTTTATATTTGCCTGATATAGCCTCCAAAGATTTAAGAGTCCACGATTTTTCATCTCATTCAATACCAAAGAAACCTCTGCTTTTCACAGAACTATCCATCTCTCAAGAGCGGGAGCACAGCTCTGGTTGGTGAGGAACACAAACTGCCTTCGCAGAGGTGTACCTTATACCCCTAGTTTTATACACACCAGATGAACAAATTGGAGTAACCGCATGTACATGGGTCGTACAGCACAAACAATTTTTCTGATATCACTAAAAATGCAGCACCAAGAACTGAAACTGCATTAGAAACACAAAGGCAAAAATATCAATTGTAATTCGGTTGCACCCAGAAAAAGAGGAACATACCTAATGCTTCGTTCTTTCAGTTTTTGTTTGTACAATCAGTATCTCTATATTAGCAAAAAGGGTTAATATTTCTGTTTCTGCATTATCAGCAATGGTAAATCAGGATAGGCCACTCAAGCATCGGTATTTGTTCTGCATTTCACAGGAAACGCTCCCCCTTCTTTCTTTGATTTAACAACTACAAACTTTCAGTGTTCAAAAATCTGGACTTGATTTTCAGGCTTTTCTTACTCTTCTTCTTTTAGAGAAGTTTTGTAGAATTTATACTGAAATATCTTCCTAGTAGTGGAACTTATGTTACAATGATGGTTTTTTTTAAACTAAATTGATCTAATTTTTATCTGAAATTGCAATGGTAGGTCTCTAAAAGTCAGCTTCATCTCAATCAAGCTTTCTAAGCAACACAGCCCCAACATAAATAAAGTGTTCACATTAAATTGAGGCTTATTGCAAGCCAATTTAAATTTCCAATGGATGCATTTAGTTAGTTTGCTGTTTGTTTTTAATTTAAATACGAAAACTTGAATCATTCATTTGAACTGATCTACCCCAACGCTGCAGTATTGCTGCCAAAGGCAACAACATCAGTTAAAAGCCTTGCTGCTCGTCTCAAAGCCTGCCACAGTCCTGGCCCTCTCCCTGCAGCCCCTACCTTCTCAACAATGGTGGCAAAACTGTTCCCACAACTCTGCTGTGACCCAGGGTTAAAAACTGCTTTGGATTAAAAAAAAAAACCAAACTGAAAAGAAATCTTTCAGCCAGTTCAGTTTCCCATTCCGGTTCGTAGTAAAGCCTAAAGCCAGCATTTGTCTAAGGACAGCACCTACAGCAACACCCTGCTGCAAAACATTTTGCAATGTCACGTCATAGCCTGAACCACAAGATCTATTCTTTTGACCAGAGACAAGATGTGTAGCCAGCCAGAAATGAAAGGGTTAAAATCCAGAGGTGACTACAATAAGCTGAAGACTCTTGATACTAAGATGCTTGAGGAAGGAGTCACAAAATCCAAAATAACTAAACGGTCTCAGTAATGCAGCAGGAGAATGTGCTTTAGTGACATCCTAAATCATAATGGAAAATGAGTTTGGATACTTAAGCTTATTATCTCCTTAGCCAGTAATTGGTGCTCGCAGTAAGTCTGTGGGACCAGTCCTGCAGCTCACAACAAATCAGGGCTGATATGTTCTGAAAAAGGAACAGGTGACATTTAAACGTGTCCTGTTTAAACGTTTACGGCTATGCCTAATCCCAAATAGTGCTATCTACATCCAGTGCCAGTGATATATTTTTCTCTTGTGGTCTACACATTTTATTGCTGAACAGAAGCAGCAGCCAAAAAGGCCCAAGCCACACTTGGGCCTCAGGTGCAGCAGGCAGACCCAAAATAACACACACGTGGCAAGTGCTGACAGATTCCCACGTTCACACACACAGTTATCTTCCATTTCACACCAGCAGTGACACCACTTACGCAGTCACATCCTGCTCGTCATCTCAGTGCGGAGTTACGTGCAAGATGCAAGCACCAGAAATATTTTTCTAGATGCCCTCGGTAAAACAAGCTGCCTGAGCTCTAATGGTCTGTAGGTGAAGGTATGCTTTAAACAAATATAGCATGCAATTTCCAGGTTACTCAGTGGAGATGAGAATGCAGAGAGATAAGAAATTGTCATGTGTGACTGATACACTCTCTTCAAAGTGATTTTCCATGAGAGTAAAATTATTTGGTAACGTGTCACTAAACAGGCTGTAATTTATGCTATCAATTTGCAAAGTAAGTAGAAAATCAGCTCCTTAGAAGAAAACACATATTTGGAGGTGACACTGATATTAGTGTATGAAAACACATTTTAAAAGAGACATCAAATTCTTTTTGAAGATTTTATCAACCATTCTGCAAAATGTCTTGCAAAGCCAGTTTTGCAGCTTTGTGTTCCTCCGGATTCCAGTCTGAGACACCACTCTCAGCCAACTTAAACCTCCTCCTACCTTCCACGAGTTATAACACTCCTTGACATCCTCCCCGCATTTGTGATATTGCTGGTGGTAGCTGAAAGCTATTTGGAGCTGAAGTGCTGCCTGCGTCCAACGCTCTGAAAGCCAAATTCCACCATTGAAAAGGACTGCTACTTTGGGCAATTACCTCTGATTGAAGGGTAGAACAGCACATGCGATTTGAGAGCTTGTGGCATTCTCCAGGCTATTTCTTGTAAAGAAAGGAATTATGCAAATCTATATAATGTCATCGTCATTATATACGTATGTAGATAGCACTTTCTGGGAAAGGCAGAACTTGTGGAGCTGAAAGTTGCATTGACATTTTTCATGCTAATGTGTTATTTTGATAATTACATATATGCCAGCACCTGTTTTCTTCTTGAACATCAAGAACTAGATCTTAGGGCATCTGTAATTGAGCTGAATGTAGTTTTGGGTACTATTCATGGAAATGGAGGCCAAGGGAGGGGCTAAGTAAATCTCCTAAGAGAATTATTACCCTTTTTCAATATTAAACAGAGCTCTTTATATTGATAGTTTAATTAGCGTGCTTGATTGTGGGGCATGAGTGACTAGACCTGGTTAACATACAGTTACCAGAAACATTTGTTATGACAGTCTTTGATGCCATCTGATTAAAAAAAATCTCCCTGGTGACAACCAGGAAAAGATTGCCTCTCAATTACAGCAAAACCCAGCATCAATGATACAAACCCCACGGACTCTTACTTGCAGGGTGGAAAAGTGAGCTGTTTTCATTAAGTAACTTATTTTTCACAGCTGTTACGTTATTTTTAAGTAGTTTTAATGCCACTATGCATATTAATTGCTTATTGCCTTCCCACAAGCTTACTACGTTCATTATAATTATCGCTTGCTAGAGCAAAGTCTCACATATGTTTGATGCTATTTCCCTCTTCTCTTCTCTCTGCTCTAAATGTATATTCCTCTTCCAGCTCCTCCCCAATGTCATGTTTCTTCTTGTCATTTGGATTACACTCCTGGTCATTCCAGCTTGGGGGGAAGAGGTTGGGGGGAGGAGGGCTGCTTTCATTTTTGCAGCTTACTCATTGCTTCTCTCCTCACATGGAGTTAGAAAAGTACATCAGTCGAAGATAGTCTGAGCCAGAGTTTTGAGCATAGTGGAAAACTCCACCTTCATTTAAGCTACACAAGGTTCCTGCCTTTGCAATTCTGCATTCAGGTCGTTATGCTGTGATTTAATTTCATCAATTGTTACAGAGTATTTGGAGCTCCCAAAAAGCTTGAGCAAAAACCCTTCCTTTTCTTAAAGCCTGGCTTGCACTACTGTCAACGAAAGCACATCAATAAGCAAGGGACTATGGGACTCCAAGTCCTTCATTGAGTTCAGCACCTGTTAAATACTTACTCTCTGCTCTTCATGGGAGAGAGGGCACATGCTAACAGATGAGCACAATGTCATTATCTTACTGCTGTGGTAAACACCTTTACTTTCAACTAGAGGGCCACCAAAGATTGCTAGTGCTATAAAATCCTACTCTCATAAACAGAAATAAAATGGAGAAAGGAAAGGATTAAAAGGGTAAGTGAATTAAGCAAAAGAAGCTCTTAAAAACTGTTATCCTCCCCTCCCGAGCATCTGTCCTTTGTGAGCGCAACTTGTCTACTTGTTCATGTGAGTGAAGGTTCCTCTCACCTCATACTCCTCTTTAAATCCATAGCCCTGTCCTCGCTTCATCTGGGTGATGTGCTGCAGCAGGTCGGCCACTCGGATGGCTGGCTGGAACTGCCCCCGGGGGTAGGACATTTCCACCGGCTCGCAGCTCCGGTACGGGTGGGTCTGGATAGTCAGGGTTGGCTGGGTCATCTCTCCATGGCTACTGTCTGTTTTAAAGACAGGGAGGCAAAAGAAGCTTTCACCTATCTGGTATTTCCACTCTTATTGCTCTGTTTATTTGTTTCTCCACCACCCCATAGGTTGGTGCAGGCAAAAGAAAGTAAAGAAATAAGTAGGAAACACATACTTGCCTACAGCTGCCTAGAAAGACTAAATCACACTTGAATATTTTTTGTGTCAAGGAGACAAACCCAAAGAGATGGGAAACAGAGTAAAGAGCCAATCAGGCTAACGAGGATACAGCACATAGAGCGAAATAGCACGTTTTGTAAGGGTGAGCTCTGCATAACGACGCCAATCAAATTACATACCTTTCTTCACAAACCTGCAAAGAACATGACTGAAAGATACACACAGAGGAGCAAGATATTCAAGCGGGATTTGGGGTGTACAATATGAGATAACTGAAAGGGGCCCAAGTTAATAGCAAACAAATTATTAGCGTTTCAAATAAGCCACATGGGATGTTAGAGGCAAATTAAACTGCTCTGCTAGTTCAGGCCTGAAATTTATATGTCAATTACAAAGATGTAATATTATCAGAAAGAATAAACCAGCATAAAAATATAGTTATCTTGCATGCAGAAACTTAAATTTCAGATACATAAACTTAACATAAGTTGTTTCTTTTTGAAAGAAATGGATTAAAAAAAATCTCTATCGCTACGCAGATGGGATTGTAACCTCTTATATCCCCAGCACAACACATATACACAACAAAATATTCCTGGTGAACAAATAGAAAAGAGCTTAAATAACCAAACAACTGACTGTTACAATAGTTATTTTTAGCAACAGAAACTCAGATTAGATGAAAAATTGAGTTTGTTATCTACCAGAGTTGACCAAATTTAAAGAGTTGGCTAAATAAACCATTGTTTTTTCCTATGATTACAGGCATCTGAGATGCTTGGGTTCTTTCGCACATACGGACCTTAACGGTCTGCATCAATTCTCTCTGGTCTTACCCCAAACCAAGCTATTAGCAAACAGAAAATATATCTCCCTCAGATTGTTCATAAAAAAACCCTTAAGACTGCATACACAGGGCTTGTTTCTTACAGAAAGCTTATTGACAAAGAGTCTAAACATTATCCCTTGTCAGCAATACCGCAGTCATGTTTTTGAAGGGATAAAGAATAAATAAATCAAATTGCAATTTCAGGGTGATTTTTGTGAGGCAGAAATATGGCCGGAGTGCTATTGTAAACATCGCTATCCTTGAGAAATCGCCGTGAAGTTTTGATCAGAAGCAGTCAGGATCCTGCCGTTGTCCTCACTGCAAAGTTGGGTAGGAGCAGACAGATGAGGGCACCGGACTGCCTTCCCAGCAGCTGGCAAACCGACGACTTTACAAAACACGACAAATAATACTTTAACTGGTTTACTGTTATATTAGGGGAAGATATCGAGACAAGCATATGCTCTGTTTTGAAGTTGCAGGACTACGAGAAGGAACGCCAGCAGTGGACACCACAAACTGATCTCCAGTGTGAGACAAAGAAGTCTGGTGGTTGAATTCTCAGAGATGCTGAACACATCCTGCTTCTTCTGAAATAAATTAGCACAAAGCGATCATCCGCTCTGAAGATTAGGCTACAGAATGTAAGGATTTCTGAATCCCAGGTTCTCATAAACACAGTCACATTCCCAGGACACTCGGAGATTTACAGAGCTATGGCTCTAGAGAAGCAACCCTCAGATACAAAATGTGAATAAATTTGGGATTTAAGGAAGAGTAACATCCAAAGCATTTGTATAATCATCCCTAATGCTCCGACTAATGACAGTGTGAGAACTCTGAACAGAGGGAATTTCAAGGCTTATTAATTCCCCTAGTTGGATTCACTTTCCCAGTGCATCTTTCCTCCCCTATTCCCTATTAACCTCCTGTAATGGAGAGGAGAAGATTTTTATCGCGGACCATTTCCGACAGACGTACTATGCTTAATTTTCCATCATTAGGTTTAATACAAACCCAATTTCACAATTGGCTTCTCTGAGGAACCTACAAGTAATGCCACATTTTTATCAGCCCCAATTAAAAAACATTACGATATCCCTATTCAAGAGGGAGTCTTAAAACTAATGTGCGGTTCTAGCGCTAATGCAGTAAGGGCACATGCAGAGCACAGGCTACTTGTAAAATGTAGCTCAGATCACTCAGCCTCTTTGCAGGCAATTATTAATTTCTCTCTTCATCACATCCTTTAATTCTGGTATACTTGGCTCTCTTCTCAGAGATAAGTATCATAGGGAGAGGTGAAAGCCAGAAAAGTGGTGCCCCCTCCTTTCCAGAATAACTTCCCTCAAAGTAGGCACCCGCGTTATGAATCTGGAAGTAGAAGCTGCCGCTCAGCAGCAAAGAAGGATCCGACTCTGGCCTTTTGAGTTTATAGTGACAACTGTGCTTGTGGTCTCTTTGGTCAGACAGGTAAAAAATGGTATAAAACCCACTGACTGTAGTAATAACTCTTGCAGCATAGGCTGTAGGATCACACCATTTGCCTGCCTCTCCCCCAGCCAAGTGCTTCTGCTTAAAAAAAAAAGTGTCACACAGCCTGGGTCATCCTACTCCCAACCAAATGACACACAGAGCTGATACGAGGCAGAAGATCACCTCCTCTGGGCGTCCATGACAAACACATCTTGAATGGCCTCCGTGCTACCTGAAAGAAAACCCAAGCCTGACATTTGCACCAGCTCAGGACGGCTGTCAGTTATTCCCACCAGCATTTTATCTGGGCCAAGGAAAGAGCGAAGGGGCTTTTATGGAGACAAATTGCTATGTATGAGGCGAGCCTAGCGTTCATACGTTCTGCTAATAAAGCCTGATGCAAGAAACATATTGTTCCTTCTCCGTCTAATCACACCATGAGCCTGAACCTAAGCATGGTTAATGAGGCGCTCACGCAAGGCATGACACCTTCTCTCAAGATGTGCTGTTTACAGCAATTTTGTGAACAATTCAAAATGCAGGTAGGAGGGGAGGTAGCAGCAAAGTGATCTCTCACTAGGACAATCAACCAAAAGAGTCTTTGGAGGGCTTACAAACAGGCTTTGCTTTTCCTGCAGGTTGCAGCTATAAACCACATCTCTTTCCTTTTGGCACTGTTATTACTGGAGAAGACAACAAAAAATACCAGCCCCTCAGCAAAGTCAGACTTATTTAATTGCTGCACTAAAGGCAAGTCACAGCAGTTTTCCATAGTCCCTTCTCTTCCTCCCCTTCTCACAAACATGCCCCCATTCTCTTGCAAATTAGGATGAGTTCCTAGGACAAACTGGTGAAGACTTTCACTAAAGTTTTGGCCGTGCCTCTAAAGCACGTGTGCCTTTTATGAGTTTTCTGTGAGAATAGCAAATCAAGAAAATAGATTTTTTTTTTGAAAGATGCTTGAAATAATTCACTCTAATACTCAGAAACTACTGAACATACAGAATCGTGCATCAGGTCTTTTTGGATTATATTTCATATGCATATCTTATTTCTAGTCATATGTCCTTATTTTGTTGATAGGAACACATACCACCATATTTCATTGCATACCAAAGATGGAATACAGTCCCAACAAATAATCCAAATTAAAACATTTCAAGGGATGGTGATTCCATTCTGACCCCAAAAGTTGTGGCAACGGTTAATTACCCTTGCTGTCTAAACATTTCTTAATTGCAGTTTGATTTTGCTCAGCTTTGACTTGCAGGCACTGAATCTTATTATACCTTCTGTGAGATTAAAGAGCCCTCTGAGCATTTGAAATCTTGACCCATGCAGGCACTGATCAAATCACTTCTTCAGTTTCTCTTTGATAAAGTAAATCAATCGAGAGCTTCTGAAGTCTCATTAGGGCAGGGTGTTCAGGGCTCTGGTTCCTTCCTAGAACCATTTCCAATTTTCCACAATTCTTTCTGTGCAGCTGTAAATAAAACAGGTATTCTGCATGATGCTGGAAACATGCTGTTTATAAGAGGATCGTTTCTAATATTAGCAGCTGCAATAGCAAAATATCTTGTCAGCTTGTTCATTAACCCTTTTTAGTGCAACACTCTTACTCCCCACACTAAGATGTCTGTTGCCAACACAGACAGTTTGATTTCTGGAAGCTGGCACTTTCATTATCAGCCTAAGAGTTCACAGAATACCCTGAAATTTTGTATAAGACGTTAAGTCAATGATTCACAGGCTCTCACATAACTGGCCTGATTGGGAAACTCTTCAGGCATCTCAGCTTATCTGTTTAGGGTGTAACTGCAGATAATAAAATTTAACAATGTTGACTCCACTTTTAATATTCACAAACTCTCCCTCCTTATGAGATGGTGCTTCTTGTGACTCTCTTCTTTGCCGAAGAAATAAGCATGAACTTGCTGAAGTAAGCTCTGAGGTCTTACTCTGCCAAGAGAAACATAACGGAGTCTGGTGTGCAGAGAAAAGCTGAAGCAGAGGCCAGCCAGGTGGCATCTTTCCCCATTTGATGAGTAACCCTGAGGGTGAGATATTATTGCCTGCCTGCTGCTACAACACCTTGTATTATATATACTTTTGTTGCTACCCAGACAAGTAAAATAAATATGTCTCCCTCCACAGAAAAACTGATAAACTTCTCCATAGATGTCACATATAAGATGAAGAGCAGCTGAGAAATTAGATTCCCAGCCTGGAAGTGGCTCCATAGGACCAGACCCCTGTGCAACGTCCCAGTAAGGCTGCTGGGAGGGGACCAGCTCATCCAGAGCACCTTTGGGCATTAAAACTTTAGATCCTTTTATAGGTGTCATCTTGTTTCATACACGTAAGTTTTGTTACTCTGAGAGAGAGATATCTGGACACAGAGTACGATGCTGCCTTCTGACCAGAAAACTAACCTATGCCTCAAACAACTAAAAGCAAAGCTGCACTGATGTGTCATCTTGTATATGTAGAGAAGTTTCTTTCAAAACTTTTGCTTTAATAGCCACAAACTGCTTCTGTGACTGAAATGACAGGGCCATCATCTCTGTGTATATTTTTATGCTCTTAGCCTTGGCAAGTGTGTAACACAATAAGACATCCTTTGCACAAAATAAATTATGAGTGGTGTTTGTGATGGATTTAATCACACACATATCCAGTCTCTCTACACTAGAGTAAGGGTTGTCAATTATTTGACATCTTCTAAGGATGACTACAGCATGGCTACTATCTCTTCCCCTTACACTAGGGATATGGTGCAAGCTGGTAAAATTAATTTGCTTTTCTGCGTGCATCAAGGCTTTATTATGTGATAAATATCCATCTATAATATGCTATATACAATACAAACAGTAGTATGGGAAGTCAAAGTCAGAACATCATTTGTCTAATGATACCAACTGAGCTATAAAAAGGCACATTCCTTAACAAAAAGCCTTCTGACACCAGGTTTGACAGAGAGCAGAGGATGCATCTTCATTTCAAAGGCTATGAAGAAGCCACATGTGCATAATTAAAAAAAAAACAAAACTGGAGAAAGTAATTTTCTCTAGATTCTAAAGATATTTTTAAGAACTGCTTGGTAAACACCTTACACAAGTGTATTCTAATCTTATAAAAACTATTGCATACATTTTTTTCATCAGCATAGAAGAAAATCCCCTTAAAGATGTATAGAAGATGCTGCGGTGAGGTGGGCTAAGACTTGGGAGTACTGGGTACATGCGTAACAGTGCAGCTCTTCAAATGCATGGACCTCACCAAGTCAAATCTCTCTTTGCCTCCTTGGTGAAAAGAGGCTGTCGGATCCACCCACCTCACAGAGCAACGCAGCAGTTACAGCTGAAAAACTACTGGCAACTTCAAAACAGCACACAAAACTAGAAGCCACTGAAGACTGGAAGAGAGAGTTTTCCAAGCTACCTGATCATCTGCAGGCAGAAAGAAATGTAAGAGAAATTCAGCGGAAGTTAACAGCCTACAAGGGCACGCACCTTCATTGCTCATTCTGCTGCAGGCCAACATTAGCACAGCGAACCGATGTGAACACCTCCACCACAGCCCCTTACAGGCTGACATGGCCTGGGAGGCTACAGATACAACTGAACAGATCAAGCCATTCATTTTCGAGCTTCCATTGCATAAAAATAACTCATCCCACAATTTTAAAAGCCAGTAATGGTGACACTTGCTAATGCAGCAATATCAGCTTCTTAATATCTTTCTAGGTCTTCAAACATTAGGTTGTGGATATACCTGCAGCAGATTGATTAGGCATGGGCAAAAGCCCATCCAAGCTACAGAAGACTGAAATTCAGGGCAAATGTCTATGTCTAAACACAACCCAGTTTTTGTGTGAGACTTCACAAGAGTGAGCTTTCTCTGCTCATTCTGCCCATCTGCAAGGAACTACAAGGCACTACAGCCCTCATCCTCTCTGGAGGACAGTGACTTGTGCTAGGATCCTCTCGAGTAGCTGAAATGAGCACAGGGTAAATGTCCTTACACACTGCCGGGAGATGTTAATAGATGCAAGAGAAGGACGTGCTGGTTCCCCTGAAGAGAATGCCCTGGTGACATCTGCAGAACATCTTTGAGAGCTACTGGCCATGCTCATTTTCTCCAAAACCAGCCTCTAAGGTTGTACTACCTCCTCTTCAGGCTTTACAGTACTGGTACAACATGGGCCTTACTGAAGTATTAAAAATAGGGAAATCTACCTCCTTTATTTGTTAGTATTAAATATTCACTTCTCTAGTGAAGATGCTTTTGCAAAACATTTAAATCCAGAGTTATCTACAACCGGGAGAGAAAATTACGAGCTAAAAACATGCATTACATAAAACAGTATTAATCAAGCACAGGATAGGGCAGAGGTAAAACCAAAATCCCCTACAGCTTACTAGCAACAAATCATGTCACAGCCAAGCCTCGGGAGTCATCCACTATTGCAGAGACAGAACATTTATTAGCAGAAGGCATCACAGATGGGAACAAATAGCACTGATCTGCAGGTAGTGCCCAAAGACGGATATTGGTAGTGGAATGACTGATGCCCTTTTAAGATCTCTTTTTCTTTCCCAGGAATGAATATTAATAAAAGTAAAAAATTAAACTTATTTTGCTCATACAGCAACATCCAACGTCTGGTGAATCTGTCCAAGAAGCCAGAACGCCAAGGTTTTAATTTGTCTTCAAGTCACAAGATAGAAATTTCTTCAATGCTAAGGGCTGTTTCACAGCACCTGCGGGTGTTAAATTCAGGTGGAACTAGGGGGGTGACCAGTCTGTGTAAACCATGTCTTAAAAGTGGTCCGCTCTTAACTTCCCGTGTGTAAAACAGGGATATTGATCCTTATTCAGATATAGTGGGTAGTAGAAGTTAAGTTTGAAAAAGTTTTGAATACTAGAGAAAGACTGGTTTAATTCCTATTTCCTCTTTTTCCTCTCTAAAATTTGGGATTTTGAAACTTTTAGGGCCTTTTTTGGCTTTTGTTTTCCCAGGAGAAGTACAGATTGAATCTGTCTGTTGCTCCTTGAGCTTCAGATTACGAAGTGTGCGGTTCACACCATAAATCTCACTACCGGGACAGAGGTGGGAAAACAGGTCCCTCAAATGAGGGTCCAGTTTTCACAGATGCCAAGTACCGGATTGAGAGCGGTTTGACAGCTTCCAGCAAACTGCAGGTCTAGGCCCTCTTTCTAAAGTATAGCCAAAAAACAAATCTATCTTTTCTATCTATTGACAACACTGAGTCTCTGGGAAACAAGAACAAACCTTCTGGAAAAAGGACTCCTTCCTTCCCCACCTCATTAAAAGAGGGCTCATTCATTGCCATCAGCATTTTGACAGACAGCAGGACAAATGTGTGTATTGTGGCAGTCCCTCCAAGCCTCTGTGCCCTGGCTGTTAGTCTATAAGCCAAGGCACTTAAGCGATCCGTTGTAATTTCTTCCTGGTCTAACTGTGGGCCTTCAACATGCTCAGAGTAATGTTTAAAGCAGCCACGGTAGATTACTGTGTCTGGAAGTGAACATTTACTGTAGATAATCCAAAATGACAGGTCTGATAAATACCACTGGTTAGATTCTGATCAACCACACATCATCTTTCTGATTCATAGCGGAGGAATTGCCTTCTTCAAATTCCACACGCAGGCAGCATCCTCCAGGGAGAGCCTGAAGTTGTAGGCTGTTATTACTCACTTTCAAGGGTACACCTCCAGTAAGTTTCTGGATAACTTCTTTTATCAGCTAACAGTTTCTGCCAATTTTTCTGTCTCTGTTAACTTACTGTAAAATCATATTATTTTTAAAAATCCAAAAGCTAAGAGCTGCACACCGGATGCTTTATTTATCATCTGAACAAGAAAAGCTAATTTTCAGAGATGCTGAACACCAGCAGCCAGAGAACAGCCTCTGCCTCTCAGAACCTGCCTTTTGTTATCCTCTCAAACCCATACCAAACTGCTTGGATATTTAGCCTTTAACTCTCAGCATGCACAGAATGAAGTGGGGCCACTTGCCCAGACCCAGCCTCTGATTTCTCCAAATAACCTTTGAACTTGCAACCGAGTCAAAACTGTAAGCTCCCACCTGCTTTGGACATGCAAATCCGCACTGATATTCACAAGCCTGGAGGCACACCCAGCTCAGCCTCACTCACAGGACAAGGGGTAATGGTTTTAAACTCAAAGAGGGTAGATTCAGACTAGATATAAGGACAACATTTTCTACGATGAGGATGGTGAAACACTGGACCATGTTGCCGAGAGAGGTGGTAGATGCCCCATCCCTGGAAACATTCAAGGTCAGACTGGACGGGGCTCTGAGCAACCTGATCAAGTTGAAGATGTCCCTGCTCATTGCAGCGGGGCTGGACTAGACGGCCTTTAAAGGCCCCTTCCAACCCAAACCATTCTATGATTCTATGCCAGCTGCACAGGCACAACCACCTAATGTGAGTCAAAACTAAGCCAAAGGCAAGGCGGCACGTGGGAATTTGGCC
Organism: Theristicus caerulescens; assembly: GCA_020745775.1. Taxonomy (NCBI): domain Eukaryota; kingdom Metazoa; phylum Chordata; class Aves; order Pelecaniformes; family Threskiornithidae; genus Theristicus; species Theristicus caerulescens. The sequence goes on from CM036569.1 coordinate 3,365,885, forward strand.
CAGAACGTCAAATCCCATTCATAAAAAGAAACAACAAATACTTGCTAGAATGCCTAAACCTTAATTTTTGAACTGTTCTTTCCTTAAAAAAAAAATAAAAATCAATTAATAACAATAATAAAGCATGAGTAAAAGAAAAGGTTTTCCAACTAACACAACACATGACCACAGGATTAATTATGATTTTGGAGCCCAGCTGCTTAACAGTGCTCTCCGAGTTATTTTCAAGATGCAATGAGTGCGTTTGCTCTCCAATGAAGTGTAGTACACCATACCTGTCTTCTTACCTAACAGCGTGGTCGATGGAACAGTGTCTGATGATACTTTGAGATGAAATTCCGTTCACCCACACGACACGGATCAATGGAAATCAACAGAAGATCAACAGGGAAAAAAGTTACAAAAAATGAAAACAAGGTTAGCTGTATCTCACACTCAAGATTCAGTCTATAGGTCATATTGGGAAACGTACAAAAGCAAAGAAAATTTAGAAATGAAAGAAAAGTCTGGCACTAGTACCTGAGTAGTAGGAATTCAACAAAGATTTGCTCTGAAGGGTTTTGCTTTGGACAGAAAATGAACAAGGAGAGGGTGATGCTAGGTAGGAAAGACATAAGGAAAAGACTTTAGACATATATTAAGAGAGAGAAAGAGAACAGGGAGAATGTTCCTCAAAGAACACAGTAATATGGGATATATAAGGCTTATCAAAATGAATTATATTTTTCATCTCGACATGCATATTACATTTATTACATTGTCATCATGATGGATTTTCTTTAATATAAACACTCCAGACCCCAAATATAGTATTATAGTTATTGTAAATCAATGTGTTCCTCCACAGGATACACAAATAGGATATATTCCAGATACCCTTTTGTTTAACCAAAGGAACAAACTTATCTTTTGGTCTCTAGGAGAAAGATACTTAAAAATGACCCCCAAAATACAACCTACAGAGAATCAAATGCAGTATTAACAGTAAAATAAGCCTGCTCAAACACAACGTACACTAGTACCACAAAAATACACAGGTAGGGTACCAAATTTTTGTTGTTGTTAAAACAATACAAGATAACAAGGGACTTGTTCTTCCACCCAGGACTGTTTATAGCAAATCCTATAATCCCTTTCCCTGTGAGTTGGGTTCTTTCAGCAGGACAAGCATCCCTGCTTTCTCCCATTAAAAAATTAGCTTTCTCTGGACAAGAATCCACAAATTATTCCCATATTAATCAAATATTTATGGAAAGGAGGCAGGGCTCAACAACTTCACAGTAGATTCTTTTCTTGACAGTAAATTTACAAGGCTGGTTTATATCTACAATAGCATACATGTACATTCTTATGGTAATCCATCATTTCTGAAGGCATATTCTTTTGTTATCATTCTGCATTCACTCATAGAGTTACAGGCATTTATTTATCTCCTCCTCAAAATGTTGGGAAACAAGCTAATACAAATCTCAGTACATCAGAAAGATGACAATAGATAACAGGAAAAACTACTCCATAATCCAACAGAAGTAGATAAAATTCAGTATACATCAAAGTAATTTCAGAAGCAATTTTTGTATCTCTAGAGCAAACACCACTTAAAAATTTCAAGTTATTCTATGGGGTGAACCAAAGAAGTCACTAGTCTAGGGAGTTTCATAAAGTCTGCAGAATTACCGCCTAAGCAGTATATAATCATCCAGTAAATAAACTCAATCTTGTTCTGTATTCTCCTGCCATATTTTCAGACTTACATCACTTGAAAACACATTCAAATAATCAAATTTCTCATAGCTTAGTCTGCTGGAGTTCTGCCCCAGCTGCCTTCAAGCCATAAAGTATCTCTCATTTTGGGGCCTCTTATATTTTCTCCCCTGTGTTTGTTAGCCTAAATCAGACCCTCCCCTTACTGTACTTGGAACATGGCCATTTTTGCAGAAATAGAAAATAAGGTCTAAAAAGAGTAATTGGTTTGCCCAGGGTCACAGAGCAAGTCAATAATCAGGGCTTGGAGTGGGACTCGATTTTTCTGAAATTTGGGAGTGTTAAAAGAACTCATTGGGCTATACTGCCTTTCCAGGAATTGCTAACGATAAATTACTTAGGCAGCTGAAGATATACACCTCACTTCAGTGAGTTTGATTAAAAATGTTACCAACTGAGGTGTATGAAATGAACCATACTTCTGCGATAGGGAGGTAAATTCTAGATTATTTCCTTATAAGAAAAAGGGGAAAAAATACCACCAAAAAAACCAAGTTTCCCAAAACTTTGGAGAGCTCATTCTCAGAATTAGTCAGGTAGTGGCTTGTGTAACGAGAGATGTGTACACGGTGCTGCTACCGAACCAGGGTTCTTACAAGCACTAGTGTGTGCAATCACAGGAAACACTTCCAGAGAGGATTTCACGTCAGGGTAGAGATTGACTTCATTTAAAATTCTCTTTATACTCCCTGGAGTGGCACGTGAGGCCGCACAGATCCCTCTAGGCCTGCAGAATGGTGGAGGCTCCTTCCTATTCTGAAAATCATTCTCCCTTGCTTTTCGTAAGATTTTCTGAACTAGCAAACCCCACAAAAATCCCAAACCAGTATGAAAACCAGCAAAAGTTATTTTGGTATTTTTTTCCTTCTATGCCTTTGATGAAATTTGGCTTTATTACTATTAATTTTAGAATTTTTCACTAAAGAAAGCATCTCATGGTCATAATCCTACAGGTTCTTGGGCTGCATTTAGCAGGTATCCTAACTGGGAGTGAAAACTATCTATGGGGTAGGAATAAGAACTAGATCTTGATGTAGTTGTCTGTTGTGACTTACAGCAATCTAAAGACCTTCATGTTTTATTCATCACAAAAACATGCAGGACCTAGAGAGGTGGGAATTTAGATGGTGCTTGGTTAAAAATGATCCCGAACACCCCGAGTGCCACATACCTACAGCTTCCTTTTATCTCCTTGCTCTCGCTAGTAAAAGCACAGTAACTTGGTAACTGTACAATAGTGCTCACTAATGAAAACCTCAGTTCCCTACAGCTTCCAAATCGCTGTCTTCAAACTGTGCTTCTGCCTGTGGCATTAAAGCAACCTACCTAAGCTGTATCAGTCTCACTCCTGAAGGTTGTCGGGAAAGCAGTCTCTTCCCAAATGGAGATGTCACAGAAGTTAAGCACACCCTAATAAATCAGTCTCTGGCAAAACTGGCTGCATTTTAAGAGATTAAATCCTCAGAATCAAACAGTTCCTGCCAGAAACCCCCCAAGGATGTCAAGATGGCTATGCTGGTGAGAAGGCGTTCTCCTGGACAGGCCCTATCCACGGCATTTCAGCACTGCAAAGCCAGAAGAGCAGCTCCTTTGTGCAGGACACATCATTAGTGCATCATTGCTAAGATGATATACCACTGCTTCTCCCTTCACACGGATGGGCTGCCAAATTGCACACAATTTATGTGCAATAACAACCCCACTGCCTTCTGGTCAGTGCACTGATGCTGGTGGGTGATTTTAGGCCCACCTTGTCTTCGATTTGTCATCTCGTTTCATAATAACCCTGCACAGAGTCAGTGCCTACACGTGACTGTGCTCTGCCACTCGGAGGAAAACGATGCTGCTTTCCAAACTGAGGAGCAGGCTCAAACACTGCAAGTACCATCATCTACCTTTAAGGGATTCAGGACATATTTTATTTTTTTAAAAGCAAGATATTTGAGAAAATGAACAACTATGATAAGCCTGCTTCACCTCCACATAATCCCTGAGTAAAACCAGACAAGCTGGAATAGCCACAGACTAATCTATCTTTCAGCAAACAGCTATTCTGATTCCATATGGTGTCAGAGACAGAGGCTGAGTCCATAAAATCTCTTCAGTTTAAACTCTTGTATGTACCAGTAAGAATTCTGCTTGAATAACGACTAACAGCGTAGAATGGAAAGAGGGATGAGGGGCTTTGCTTTGGGCCAGAAAAGATCTCCCTGTTCCAGCACAGAGGCTACAGATCTTCCAGAATGTAATTACATTTGATAATGAACACCTCTGCCAAACGATGAAATTCAAAACTACAAACATCCAACAGGACTGTGTGCTCCTAAGCACTGCGCTGGCCTCAACAAAGGACTCCGCTGCACGCAAACAGCATGACTTTATGGATCATGGCATCTGCATGAGTTTATGTTGAGAATATAAGCATTTCCCCCTAAAGCACCGAGATAGAGTAGGTGAAGAGATCTGCATTTTTACCAATGGCAGAGACAGGAGGATGGTAACTCTTAGTGGTGAAAGAATCACTGTTACGGCACTGCGTACTTTTTTCAGAGTTGCCTGTAAAAGCACTGAGGTCTACGTCCTCTTAGAAAAGGAGGGGCTGATAAGCAGAAAGGCAGCTGCTCAGTTTTGGTGTCCTTCACGATGCAGAGCGCCCGGCAGCACCTGCGATGAGGAGGGGGACATTGCTTCTTCCTTTACAGCTGCTGTCAGGTGGGAGCCCCCGCGGGGTGATGGTGCTGGAGGAAGCAGTGAGACAGGCAGCAAATGGGGAGGCCACAGCAGGAGGGCAGACAGGGGCCACCTAAGAACAGCAAAAGTCCTCCTGCAGCAGGAGCGGATCAGTGGCCAAGCTGGAGAGACTATGGGAAGAGAACAGCTTCTATAGGGACTCATGAAAAGTCATTAAAATGATTGGGACAGGAAGAAAAAACTGGAAGGAAGGACACATGACCTGCAAGGACACTGCCATCTGGAGATAAACTTGTTCGCAAGTCATTCAATAATCGTGAAGTTTCTTACTTAACAAGTTGTCTTGTTCTATTTTATTGCTTTTGTGAGCTAGCAAGGTGATCTTGGGATTGAAAACACTTAGCTTCTCTTGGTGGACTTTCTTCAAAAAGGAGAGGGGTATTTCCATGTCTCTGCTACAGCCAACTTGGGCTCCTGTAACTGCGGGTCAGGATGGAGAGGATGACTACCTATCGTGAGATACCTGCAAATGCTATTTTCTGTTGGCAGGCAGAAGGACGATTTAAGAAGGAATTTGACTGCTGCTTAAGACAGCTGATTTCAAAAGCTAGTATGGATAACCCCCTGTAAAACTCTACTAGTTAGCAGGAAGGTTAAGAAGTAATCCTATTATGTTATTCAAAAGTTAGAGTAGGCCTGTATAGAAACGCTCAAGTATTAAACACTATTAAGGCAAATTTTTAAAAAGTAAGTCTTTTACTCATATAATTCCTGTATCAGCATGTGCACACTACTACGCAGAAGAGAACTTACCTCCAACACCTCAGCATCCTGGACTTGGCAGTAAAAAATTTGGAGAAATCATGAAGGCTTACTGGTAATTGTTTCTCATGGATATAAAAAGGAAAAAAAGAAAAGAATCGGCCCATGACTTGACTCAGGCTGTGTTATAGAGGGAGGTAGTGATAAAATCTGCAGTGATGTCAGACAAGCAAAGGACTAACTGATTAAAAAAAAAAAAGAAAACCTGGAGGGATGCTTTTTTACAAAATTGGATACAACATGTTTTCTATAGTTGCCATTTCAAGTAAATGACTCAGCTGTTTTAATTAGTCTCTCAAAATACCAAGGGAAAAAAAAATGAGGTCACATTACAGGCTCATCTCTTCTCTTATTTTCTGGTTGGGGAAAAAAACCCAGAACTTTTTAAAATCCAAATTCTGAAGAAAGTGTTAAAAATTTCACTTTCCCCATACATTTTAAACAAGCTACCTTTGCTGTTTCTAGGATGTCTGTTACAATGCTGTCCTCTGCTATCCTGTCTTTCAAAGATATGAACCACTGACAACTCTTGCTGTCTCTTTAGAAGGTACAGCTACTCAGCACCTGAGAAAATTAGATTTTGACTCAAGTCAATTTAATATCAGACAGAAGTGTTCGCTGCTAGCCTTGACGGTCCCAAACACCTATTTATCCGTCTCACAGGTATGTTACACAGAGTGGCAGTAGCAACACATGCAGATGGAATTTGACATGACCTACAGATAGAGGGAAAAGAAGAATTCACTCAGCCTGTCCCACTCAATCTGCGATCACAAAGGTTTCAATGATAAAACACATTTTGTACCATAAGCACTTCCATGTTAGTAATTAGGGGAAAAAAACACTTCACTAAAGATGTTTAAGAAAGACAAAGGAGTTTTAGTATGTACTTGTGTTTCAGAGCTGTTCCCTGTTCAAACTAGTAGGCTAAGTGTCAAAAGAAGGAGTGACATTCCCATAGTGTCTAAGTTAAAATTTATTTAATATGAAAAAGTTTACAAATCCACCATGCAATCCGCCATGCACTCAATCTGGATCTAGTGAGGCTAAAGTATGACTTTGTGCTGCTTTACCCACAAAACTCTTCCAGCTACCGAGGTCTGTGTGGTTTACAAGTATTAACTAAGATTAGTTTTACTGGACCCGTGTGAAGAATAAATGGAGGACATAGACAAAAGAACAAATGCTGTCTTTCCATTCCAGTTCTCTAACCAGGAGACCATGCTTTCTTTCATAACGATTTCATACAAAAAATGTTATTTCATCCTACAAGTCAGCTAAGTGATTTGATTTGACTCTTCTACTCACAAAGGAAAAAATATTTCTGAAGAACAAATAAAATGTGCCTTTTTGACTGTCTGATGTAGTTATTAGAACAGACTTTATAAATTATTCTCAGTAGATTTAGAGTCAGAAGGAATGCTCTCCACCTATCTGACAGTTAAAACAGGGACAGTGTCAGAGACATTTCAGACAACTGATTTCTATCGAGCTTTTGCAATGATCTCTACCACCATCATTCCTAGCTCCTCAATACTGTGCCCATAGGAATAGGTCCTTTTAAGAACCTAGAGCTCTCCAAGGGGGACATATCCATTGCAAGCAAGTTAAACTTACTGAATCCATTAACATCTTGGCAGCTGGAAGAAAAAGCTTCTTCATTGTGAACAGCACTGAGTTTGGTAGAGGTCTTGTCGGAAGTAGCCACGGGACCCATCTCCCTCTGCGTGCTGGTCTGAGTCTCCTTCTGCTTCTTGGCTAGCTTCCTTTAGGGTATTTTGAAGAGGGGAGAAATCAAGGTCAGTTTTCCCTCATTAAAAACAAAACAATGAGAAAATATTTTGAAAACCACGATTATCCCACTTGGTCAGACATGCAGGGCGTGTGGCAAACCACATGAGAGGAAACCCCACAACTTTTTCATGTAACTGTTGTGGAGCACAATAAATATAGCGATACCAGTCTTTGAGCTTAGCCGTCCCTCCCAGTAACTCATCTTGCACAAACCTGCATCACCCCAGCAGTAGGAGTGCTCCATCATCCTTGGAGAGGGTGGCACAGGCAAAGCCCCTGGAGCAGGTATTGGCCCCTCCAGGAAGGGCAGAGGGCACAGGATGAGGGCAGCGATCAGAGCCGCTCGCGAGGAGGTAAATGGGACGTCTGCATCCATCCCACGGGGGCACCTGCACTGGGGGTTTTCTTTGAGTGCACCAGTGGAGAGTGTGACCTGACCCTGGGCAACCGGCGAGCTGGAGCAGGACCTCTGCCCTGTCCCCAAGCACAGCAATGAGGACGGCAGCCTCTACTAGATTTTGACACACACCCAAATTGCACTGAGGATTGACAGTCAGTCAAGGGTGCGGCAAATGAAAGGCTGAAGTTATTTTGGAAATGTCCAAATATGCCTCTGTTCTGGGGAAATGGGTCTTTTCTTATTTTGAGGAGATGTCAAAAACATTGGCAAAAGCAGAAACACTGCCTGCTCTGAAAACACTAACAAAGCCAAGAACATAAGAGGCTCCTCTTTTGCAAACACAGCTAATAATGAGAAAATGGAGAGAAGCAGGAAAAGTGAGCTGCTAAGCTTCCATTGACATTTGACTGCCCTGTGCTTCATTCATATCAGAGAGCAAAACTGTTTAAAAATGCATGTGTGACATTCTACAACCCACACCTTGAAAAAATATCACACAAATCCCTAGCACCGGCAAAGAACTTTGCTTACACGACTTCCGTAGATAAGGAAATAAAACAAAATAAAAGGGAGAAAAACAGATTACTGTAAGAAGGAGCTTTAGTTTTCTTTTTTCCTCCAACTCAAAGAAAAAAAAAAAATCCTAACAACTAAATCACTTTGCAAAGAGGTTTTTCTTCACTAAAATGACATGCTTATGGTAAGTACTCCCCATCTTTTAAACTTCATTAGATTCTTAAAAGGATATTCCTTGCAACGTATTCCAACAGGCTTTATTTATTCACAGTGCATGTCAGAGTGGCATTTACAAGCAAGTGCAAGCACACAGCTGAGCCCCAGCCCTTCACGAGACGGGCAGCTAGGCAAGTTACACTCATGTGCAAGGAAGGGTCAAAGAGAACTTAAACCTTTGCCTATGTCTGTGGGAAATGACTCTTTTAAGGCAAGCTGATAATCCAGACCAGGAGAGCACAGATTTATGGAGAAACGTCCAATGTTTGCTGCAAACTTTTGAACAAATCCATCTGTTTCATCTGCTCAACCAGTTGAGGTTCAGCCTTTTACAGTTAGCGGTTTCAATTCAAACCCATAGCTGTTCAAATTGGGTACATAATTACAGAGTGCGTATTTAGATCTCACAAAATCTCCATGGTGTATCCACTTCTGCAGATGAAGATGCAAACAGGGGAACCGTCCTTGAGCGATGAAGCAGAAAGCTGGTGTTTAATGATGTTAAAAGCTTTGCTTCCAGTGTTCAGCAGTGTTAGCACAGTCAGATTTATTAACTATGAGCTACAGCCATGGGAGCCCCCTTTTTTGTGCTGTGGTACCTGAGGTAACAACAACAGTCTTGAAGTGTATTAACCCTGCTATGCGGTTATTTTAATCCTTTAGGTTTGCTAATCATACTTGCCTATGTGAATTCTCTGGCAACAGGAATTAAAATTTCTCAGTGGGAAACACTAATCCAAAATGCAGAAGTCCTTAATAACAAGCACTCTGGACTGCTGGGGTGAGCCACTACAGACGACCACTACCGATGTTTAAAAATGGTGAGTCAAAAAGGGTGACTTCCTTATTAAATCCAGATTAAATTATTTGTGGCAATAATTATCTGTAAGTCCCATTGTCTGGTATCTTTTCAGAAATGCCAACAAGCTACAAAGAGCTGGAACTGGCAAACTCGTTTTCTGTTTCAGTGAATGAGCAATAACATTTCTGCATGTGCTAGGCAGGAAAAAAAACCCCAAACCCAAGCCCATTAATCCCCAAAGGCCTGCTTACAAAAGCCCTATGCAAAGTAGTTCTACCTGGTCCTGTAGAAGACAGAGAGGCCCCTAAAACATTGGCTTGAATGCCTAAAAAGAAAAGGTGACATGAGTTTAAAGTTCTCAATCTAACTCGCACACACAAACCAGGCTGCTCGCAGGTGGACCAGCTAACGCTTACGCAAGTTCAGAGGGAAGCCACACAGAAAATCGTCCTGCATCTGAAAACGCTACAATTTTCTTTCAACAGAGTGTTACCAGTTTCCACCTTTCTCCCTCTCTATTCCAAGAATGTAAAAATTCTTCATCTAAATTTAGAGGGAAAAGGAAGACAGATCTCTTTTGAGGATTTCGGAGCTAAGCTTGCCAGACACATCAAGGGGCTCTCAGTTTCTAAATGTGCCTTTTCTGCCGTCGTTACATGTCTGGATAGAGTGGCAGCACAGGACTAAGCCTATTTGGTCCTTACCATCATTATAATTCATAGAAAGGATTATAAAATCAAACAACTAGCACTTTCTAGAATGTTAGGGATGTGACTTAAACCCACAGCTAGGTAGAGGTTTATTTCCCAGCATGTCAAAATGCCTTTGGAATTGGAAAAGCATTTATCTGGAAATGCTGTTTCCAAAAATAGGGTACCTCAAGAGATCTCTGTGAATCACTGCACACGGCTCCTGCTCGCCTTACTGCCCAGCCTCCCCTGAACACCACGACTGCGACACCCAGGTGAAAGCGCTATCAGTGCATTGGTGTCAATCACGGGCACCCAGCACGGTCTGTCGCCAGGCACCGAGAAGACACTTTCCGTCTCATGCATTATGCAGTTAAAAGGGGAAGAAATAAAGGACTGGGCAGATATTCAGAAGAGGAGTCTGATACAATCAACACTGGGTGAAGAGGCTGGAATGTCAAAATGTGAATAAGGTGATATTAATGGTCGTTTTGCGTTTAAGTGTAAGGAAAACGTGCCAAGAAGAAAACAGGAGTCCACGGATGGGGGTTACTGGGTTGCCCTTTTCAGTTCAAGAGGGTTTGTAAATGAAGAGATGGAGTTTACAGGCGCTACACACACACACAGGAGGGATGAGACAGAAAGATGCTCAAAGCAGAATAAAAAAATGAAACCAGCTGTATAATCAGGCAGTTGTGGCTAACCCAGCTAAAGCAACGATAAGAACTATTGGCAGTGAACCTAAACTAAATGTGAATTTTTGGGGTGGGGGAAAAAAAAGATGGAGATTTGATTCAGCTATTTTTGAAACTTCTACTCCTATCAGAGAATAGATAAAAAATGCTGAAGCATTCTATTAAAAGTGCAGGAGTTCCAGCTTAACAGTGAAGGAATGCAAACTTGGTATCAAGTACAAAGCATTTGCTGCCATGGGCATTAATCAGAAAGCTCAAGCAGTATTTTCAGTTAGATGTATCTGCAGGATCAGACTCCTGTTTTGCAGAGGTTTGGATAAACTTCAGGGATTATATTTTAAAAGCAGCTTCAAACTCTTCTCTAACTTTTTATATCAATTTTACATGCATGAATGTTAAATCTGTAACTGCCACTCCTAAAGAGCTCTTGTACATCTATGTTGACAGATTTAATTTTAGATGTTTCACAAGGATGGATTATATACACCATAATGTAGATTTGCATGCACAGGTGATTTAGACATTAGGTATAGATCACATAAGTTAAACATGAAATTTTCTCCTACAGACAAGAATTGCATATTGCCCTCATTTTCAATAAGCAATTTAAGAAAGCTACAAAATACAATTCCTTTTAGATATTTGTGCACAGCAGCATGCTAGGAATACACATATTATTTATGATGAAATCTGCACAAATTCAAGGCAGGCAGCTATCAGCCATGCAAATACCCAACCGGGAGCACTGGTTAAATAGCTATTCTGTTGAAAAGGATCTCTGTCCCCTAAACCTGTAGTAGATCGCAAACTCAATTTGAAAGAACAGTTTCATGCTGGTGTAAAAATAAGAGAGGGATTATACATGGCACGATGGTCTGCAAGCCACAGGTAATCCTTTTGCTCTGACCGAGGCCTCTGCTGCAATGCTGCACTTCAAATAAGACGTGTGCCAAAGGGACACATACAAAAGCAGAACGAGAAAGTTAAATCTACAAAACATGACCTACAAGCAAAGGCCAAAGGAAATATGGATCTTTAATCTAGAGAAAACAAAATCAAATAGGGCTGGTAGGTCTTCAAACACATGAAAAGACACCACAGGGAAGCTGTTCGCCCCGTCTACAGGGGCTGGGAAAAAAGTAATGGGGCTAAGCTATAGGAAGGGCAGTTGATTTTAAACTTTGGGAAAACTACGTGCAGTAGAGACTGCCCGTCCTTCAAGCTGACTGGGCAGGCAGGCTGTGAAATCTCAGTCACTAGTGGTCTTTAAACAGAGAGCAAGAGGAATGAGAGTTAAAAGCAGTACAGCCCTCCGGCAGCCTGACGGGTGGGGTATCTCCTCCCCGTGCTCCCATGGTCCTGCCCAGACCGGCGGTTCATCGCGGGCCCCCTTTCTGCAGGCTGTAACCTCAGCAGAGCTGAGAAATATCCTCTGGCCTAAGCACATAGGCAGCTTACTGCTTCTTAAGGCTGCTACAAGGGCAAATCCTCCACTTACAGGCAAGCGTAGAGACAGCTTTACTTGCACTTTTTTAGCGCCTGCCATGGTGAAGCCAAACTTGGTGCAGGTTATTGGAGGAGCAGAGGGAATTCAGCAGAGTAAAGGCGAAGCGAAGAGTGAGGACCAGCCACACCACTTTTACTTACAAAGCAAACATTACTTGACATGAGAAAGTGATGTAGCATAGATATAAGTCAAAAGATGCTCTGAATCTGTGTGTATACAAACATAGGACTGCACTCTCTAAGCTTTACTTGATCAAATTAATCTCTATTTGTGGAGGACATTTACTTACAACCATATAAACTTTAGACAAGACAGGTGCATATAAGAGCCATACAGTATAAATATATTCTGGTATACACAGCCAGCAAACACTGCCCTCTGCAAAGTTTAGGCTTGCAATCACCACACAGACGTGTTCTACATAAAATCTCACTCACTTTCTCGATTTTAATTATATTTTCTTTAAATTGCTTTCATTAGGCTGGCATAACCACTGATTCACGATTCTGTTTTTCCAGCATCTAATGAGAAAACCAGTTTCTTCTTAAAAGTCTGATTTAGCAAGCTGACCTGTGCAGGCAGATCCCACCATCCATGGAAATATATGGAGATATTTATGTATATACGTGGTTACACAGAGGTATGCCTATAAATAAAATAATGTTTTATTTCTTTTCCAATGTCCCACAGACGGTGGAAATAAATTCAGCACGAACTCTGTTATTTCAGAAAATGCAAGTATAAATTAGCTTAATACCTCTGACAGAACCTCTCCCACGAGAAGAAACTCGTAGCTGCAACCACCACCAAAATTAAAATTGGTATGAAATTATGATGGGAGTTGAAGGGGCTTCCTACATTGCAATTGCATCCTCAGTACTTTGGCCAGTTCAGGGGAAAAGGAAAACAACATATTGGCCATTCAGCGCCTTTTTCTTATAAATAACGTTAAACTGAGTGCTTGTAACACATACATGACTCCATGTATTTCCAGAAATACTCCTCTGGTCTGATATCACTCTTGATTAAATTTCATTCTGCAACCATTACCCAGCCCAGGAGTAAGAAACAAAACAAAACAACCCAACCCACACACAGAAAACATCGTCAATCCTTTTCCTGGTGAGGAAATAATAAAGCCTTGATATGGGGTGCTGCAGTTGAAAATGCTGTTGCAAAAGAGGTGTCTGTCATGAAATGCAAAACCTGCTTTAAACCAGATGAATTGCTGTCTGTATTTTACAGCTTCAGCTAGGAAAAGAAACAAAAACTTTCAGACGTGGATGGGTTCCTATCTTACATTGCACATTGTATCTTACAATGCATTCAACTTAAGTGCAACATGACAGAGCTAGCAATTTCGTACAAACCTTAGACAACATTTGTATTGGTGTAAATACAGAGTAACTCCTCTGAAAAGGCTCGTGCATCACGCTGGCGACAGCGATGCAATGAGTGCACCGGGATAGGAACTCCTAATCCCTCTCTTCCCATCACGAAACCAAGTTCTGTCCAAGGAGTTTAAATTGTAAGCAACTAACTTTTAATGACGGGTAAACTGAAGCACACAAAATTACATCAATCCTGCATGATGACTCAGCAAGTTAGGAACAGAGGCCTCCTGGGTCTGTATTTCCACTTAAAGTGTGTTAAAGATCTTTATGGTCTTCTCTTTCAGCCACAATAATATCCCTTCCTATTTGATGTAGGAAGTTTTTAATGAAGTGTTGCTATAAAAAAATCCCACAACTATTTACCTGATATACACAAAATATGTACAAAATAGCTAAAAGAGCTGCTCTTATAAATGAGTATTTTTGACTGGTTTCACCGAAGCTGCAGGTACTCAACCATCTTACAAAACCAGATTTTACAGTCCTGGATTGCAGCAGAACACAAGACAGGCTGAAGGCAGAACTCCAGTCTAGAGACTTGCACAACGCTTATGGCCCATCTCTGCTAAAATCAGTTACTCGTGTCTCCGTGACTTTAATAGACTTATCGTTAAGAACTGTTCAGAAGAGTTTAGGTTGGAGATTTTGGTCCCTAACAAGAAGAAATGCCAGTATAGCTGATGACAAAGGGTTGAGCAGAATTATCTGAAAGCAGATGAGAATTACCCTAAGAAGCACAACTTTCAAGTCCAGAAAATGAAACTAAAAATAAAGCGATGTAGTCCATATGGTCGTATTTAAAGGTCTGCCAGCAGATCTATTTGAGAACCTGCTTTTCAATACTGGTAACTCATTCAACTGAATTTTGCTTCAGGACTAAAACACTCATATGAAGTCACAGTATGGAAACCAATTCTATTTTAAAAAAAATATATATATACATATTGCTGCTCTTATTTTCACAACATTTCAAATAAACTTAAATCAAACCTCTCTGCTCATGAGAGGCTGTAGCAATTTCTATCAGTTTTGGCTAAGAATTACACAGTCCTTAGCAATTTAAGATTTTCATCTGCAATCATAATGAAACATCCTATTCCATATGAAACTTGAAACACTAAATTCAATAAACCTTCATCATATGCTCCTTCATGGATTCTCCTGCTTTCTTTCCTCACTACTGGAACATCCCTCATGCCTTGACTGTGTTCGGGGGGGGGCAGGGAAAGAACTTGTTTTTGCCAGATCAGGGAAGAGGATAAACGTCAATCTGAAAACAAATGCTGACGTGTACAGCCTGATGATGGAGGTATTTATTGTGTGATGACTAGTTATGTGTTACCTGTACCTCGAGCTAGCAGAGCTTGTGCTTGATGGGGTACCTGGGACACCATAAGCACAGAGCTAAGAATGAGCTCTCTACAAAAAATGTTGGGTGCAGTACTAGGGAGATACAGTTATACGCCTTCTGCATCCTGAGCTCAAATCTCCACTGGGGTGCTATGAACACGTAAGCTTGCCTGATATCATCTCTGGCTTTTCTCTACTGTGATATGCTGTGCGGTGCACATCTGCCTTACTACATCTTATTAAAGCACTTGCTTCTGCTACTGCTGAAGCGCATTGCAACCTCAGGCTTAGATGACCTCCAGAGGTCTCTTCACTTTTCCTGAGTCACTCTCCTGTTCCCTGAGAAAAAAGTTCTATTATATTCATCCACAGAAGCCATTACAAGACAGCAAAGAGATTGCTTAATGACACCCTTACTTTCTCAGTAGCGGAGTAATCCTCAGCTGACTGCGTAAAGCAACACTGTTGTGCAATTGTAAAACAGAGTCACAAAGGACTCAGAAGGTGATTCATGTTTTTAAATACACAAATCTCAAAATAAAATAAAGCAGGGGAACATTCTGACCACATACTGCCTGCTGGAAGAAGACAAAATGATAATGGAAAACTGGGGACTGAATTTTTCAGGCAATGGTGCTGATGGGTCCTAAGGAAACAAAAGCAGTAGAACAGCGCAGGGGGTGCTTTCGTGAGAAATGTGCAGAAGAGGAAAGGTTGTGGCAAGAAATGCAACTAGCTAGTAGCACCTACACATTAAAACCGTCCCCTACTTTAACAGTTAGTTAAACTTCTCTTGCACTCTGAATACTTAAGGTCAGATTCCATTCTTGGTAAACCAGTGTCAAGTCTAGAGGAAATGGAGTTACTCTGCATTTACAATTACGTAACTGGGCAAGTCAAGGCTCATTATGGTGTCTTGAGGCTCTTCATGCACTTAGCAAGTGGGGAAGGTTCCTCTTTCAATTATTTTCTGATAGGTCATCGAGAAGCAAAATCACTCCAACAGGTGGTACGTAGGGATCCTCATACTTAACTCCTTTGCTTTGTTCTTTGGATGTAAATCAACTCATATGGGAAAGAAGTCAACTTCCACTAAAAGGGCAGAATATAAACGCACTGGTTATTTTGCTGACCTGCTGAACACCTTCCAGATGTGTCCACAGGACAAAGTCACCAGATCAAGACAAACTGTATGAACAGGCTAAAGAGGAGGTTTCCCGGGGTGGCGGACTAGGAGGGGCTGGCAGTGCAGATGTGCCCCTTTTGAAAACTTTGATTAGGCCAGAGCCCTGGAAAGTCTGGCAGGTTGCTGCTTTTGAGGGAAAGGTTTAGGTCAGCGATACAGCTGCTGCTTCTGAGAGGCAGAGGGGGGAGATCTGTTTCTCTCTGCAGTAACAGTTGCCTTCTCCATCCCTCCCAGCCCTCTGGTGGCAGCAAAGGTGTCCAACTCAATTCTCCAGGACTCCTTCCTCAGATCATTGATCCAGTCCTCTCCTCCTCCTGATCCTCGCTCAGCTAGTATCATGGCAGAAACAGCTTGGCCCCGATTACTTTCCAGCCCCTCAACCTTTAGACAACAGATGGCTCTGGAGTTACTGATGTGTGAAGCATTTTCACACGCCTTAACAACTGCCTTAATTATGCAGCACTGTCATTAGGACTGGACGGGTGATTTAGGTCTGAGTATCTGAACCACTTCATCATCTAACGATCTAAGCTGACACTTGGAACCTGGCAGCTCCAGGAACAGGGATGTTTGCTGAGATAATGTCAAGTCCTAGTTGTCAGAAACCTTACATTTTTAAAAAGCTTATATCCATGGCTGAGAAACTCCTAACCATAACTTCCAGGTGTGAATTTCCCCGCAGACTGGCTAAATATGATGGACAATTAAAAAAGGTGCAGTTGGGACACTCTGAATTTGTCCATTAGCATTTGAAGAACTATAAACCATAACTGACATATCTGTGGACATTTATGTGTTTGCAGGCACAGTTATACGTGCAATGGCAAAACAGGGAAAGCAGTGAAACAGTGTGAAAGTGAGAAAATAAAATGCAAGCTGCTGGGAAGACAAGGATAAATGGAATGGTAAAAAAAAGTGGTAGAAGAAAAGAATACAACAAAGGACAAAATTACCACAGGGTGAGCACGCTCAAGAAACGTCATCCCCAGCCAAGTACTTACAAGTAATAGGAGTAGGAATATGCATTTCTTCTAAATATCGACGGCCAGTCAGATGAACAAAATATCCAAAAGGAGAAAAAAAGAAAAACACAAAATTAGATTTATATGAACTCTAGGATTTTTTTCCAATGTACAAAGTATTTGTGCTACCTCTTGTACTGAGCTACTGCACTTTTTTCAGGAGTTATACATCGGTGAGGAATGGATACTGAACTGGAGACAGGAAACATAGGTTGTGTTTCCACTTCTGCTACTGACTTGTGTCACCATGAATAAATCCCCTCATCTCTTTCTTCCCTAACTTTGCCATGTCAGTAACCCACGTAACGAGACTCACCTTTGCCTGTAAAGTGCTTTGAGATTTTTGGAATGGAAAGAAATATGTAAGAGCTATTAATACAAATAACAATGTGTGACAATGTAAGAATACTGCAATTTTGGAATATTTAGACAATGAACGAATTGTGTAATGATAAATCAAGCTTCATCAAACTCTAAAATGCAAATAGTTCATTAACAATTCAAGCATCGCTACATATTTATAGATGATCGCTGGCAGTATGCATTAGCTTTCTGCGTCACTGTGATTAAGTATTTTCTACTACAGTTTTTCAACAATACACTTCAGAACATTTTGATATGTTTTTGAGCAGTGCCACAAAATGAGCCTTGGCAATCAGTTAAAACTTAAGAGGTGATGTCTTCCCTTTTTTAACTGGAAAAGGGCTTCTCTGAAAAGGCTGTTCCACAACAGACCTAGCACATGTTATTACAGATTAACAGCAAGGCACAAGGGAGCTTTGAAAGCAGCAGTCAAGCGTGGTCAAGACGGGAAAAAACAAGGAAACACAAACTTCAACCTATTGCACAACTTTAAAATCCCATCCTTGAAGACACTACAAATACCAGGAAGCGCTTAGAAGTATAAATGCAGGGTTCAAGCGTTCACTTTTACGGTCACTCTGAACACAACTTTCATAAGCATACATGGAAACCAGATGCAGGGTAGTCACAACCGCACAACTGCCCCCTTTGCTATGCACACACTGGGTAAAGGACAGTGACTTACAGACATTCAAGAGGATCACTCTGAAATAACATTTTTGTTTGTTGGTGGTCCTTGCTATAAACCTGAAATTCTGGCCAGATTCCCGATATATGCCAAGTTGTTTGAATGACACCAATTCCAAGGTACGTATTTATTCCAAGGTATGTATTTATAACATAATGCTATCATCTCCTGAAACCCAGAAATTCTACACGCAACAGCAATGCACCAGTTAAGGTGCAGTGATGGCCACTGAGCTCCACTATGAAATTTCAAGTTCCTCTGCACCTCTAAACAAAGGGAAAAATCACCAGAATGGGGAAAACCAGAGCCTACACAGCTGAACCCCCTTCATCCCCAAAATTATTCCATCATTTAAACTCCTGTGATGTGCCAGTGCCAGGTTTCACACAGCACTAACAACTGTAATTGTTCTGTTGAACATCCTGCTGTACTTTCTGCTTTTCTCATGTCTCAGCCAGCAGACAAATGTGATCACACGAGACTTAGTTCTCATTAAAAAGCTGCGTATCCCTCAAGGCTACAGAGGAAAGCTCAGAAAGATTTATTCCATAAGGATAGAAAATAAAGGAAGACAAACAAAAGGAGGATTATCTTTTGGAATTGGACAGACCATTTTGGCTCAAATTCTTCCAAAATATGCAACCTAAAGTAAAGACTTCCTAAGGAATATTTCAAAACTAACTGTTAAAATTGGTCAGAGTTACGGATCACTAAAAACATGACCCGATCCTAGGATGTATCACACAACCTGAAAACCCTGCCTGTCATCCACCTTAGATATGGACACAGAAGGGACACGGGTCACTGAATGTGCAAATATCCCTATGGTAATTCTACCCCACAGCTCGGGTGTGTTCTGCTCAAGAGGCATTTGGGTTTTATTTAATTAGTTTAAGGTAACAACCTAAATCCTAATCCAGAATAAGGAGCTGAATTTTCATAGAAGGAACTAATCCTAGACCCTACATAGCCCCAAATCTCCCTTTTTGCTACCAACAGCAGTTTAAAGAACTTATTTACAGCGCACCCATGACAGCCTGTCTGATCCTATTTATTCAGTCTTCTACTTAAAGGGGTCAGTAGAGGCTTTGTCCGCTCAAATGCACCAGCCTGAAAAGTGTCACATTCTTCACTCCAGGGAAATGCAAGTCACGATTACACCGGAGTTCAAACTGTCCAGACGAAATCAGAACTGACCAAAATCTAATCCTTTTGGGGGGGCAAAGTCAAAGGGTATTTTCTCCAGAAAAGAAGTATACAAATGTCTTGTTTTTCTTGTTTCAGCTTGTTTTTACTAACCCATCCTGTATTCTCTATTACACAAAAATATTTAACTAATATTAAGGACAAACAAACAAGCTCCTTAGAGAATTAGCAATGTTTTGCTACAACAAAAATGAGGTATTTCAAGGTATGTATCTATTAATGAAAGAAAGCGATACTGCCTTATGTTGGCAAATGGACCATGTGGGCACTGATCACCAACTGTAAATTAACAGGGTAAATTATGTTGCAGTGATTTGTGCATCCATATACATATGATGACATTGGAGCTGCAAACGTAACTCATGGAGCTAGTGGATTTGCAAAGCCAAGAAAACAAATTTTTCTAATAGTTTTGATTTTAGATACTGTAAGACAATCATATTTAAAACAGAAATTTATATACACACACATACAATTTTTAGATAGATATACACATACAGAAACTTTAGCAGACTTTAAGCGACCCCAGGGTTCAACTAAAACGTTTAGATAACAAACGTAAAGTGAAACCCAAATTTTCCACTGCATAAACATTCCGGCTGGCTTAATTTAGCTGCACATATCTGACTAAACCCTATAAAACATTGTCAGCCCCCAGAAATTTGCCAGTCGCTAGAGTTTTTGCAATATGGTCTATTGAAACTACAAGCACCTGGGCAGCACTTGGTCATGCCTTGTATATGAAAGGTTCAAAAAAGTATGCTGATTTGGCGTGTCTCAGAAACAAAAAAGCAGCTTCTGATGATCTGCTTTAACTTAATCTCAAACCAATGTCTGCCTTCTCTTAGTGTTTCCGTCTCTTCTAATCTCTCTCCTTCCTTTGCTCTTTGCACCGGTTAACAAAATGCTTCATTCAGGAAACCCACTCCTGTGCCTATTACCAATGGACTATGATGCCCTGGACCATGAATAAATGTCACTGTGGTATCTTCCAGCTCCATTTGAAGAAAATGCCTCAAGTTTGTCTAATTAAATTATTTTTCTGCATTGTTGCCTTGCAAGACTACACCGTCTTGTACATTGAGGCGCTCGCCTTAGTGAACTGAAAAGGGGAACTCTTTTTAAAGTCAGGTTAATGCAAAAATCGAATGCAAGGGCTTAAGCACCTAACATTTCTGTTTGCAAAATAGAAAAAGGGCTTTGTTGTTAAACTGTTCCCTCAGACAAATGTGAATTTTCAGCTGTGGTCCTCCAGAAGTTCAAATCAATCTGTGGTCCTAAGCGGCCTTTCCTTTTATAAAAGCTGGTCCCAATCCGCAGTAGTTTACAAATTAAATGAGCCTGGCAGGCTTAAGTTCATCTTCAGGGAACACTTGTCCATATGCAGCTCCAAGCCTCAACTGGACGTGACTGGTGATGCCTATTCAAGGGAGATCCTGAACCGATGCAATCAGCAGGTTTGTCAGCGATGCTGTAGGTGTGCTGCGCAGACCTGGAGAGAGTAAGCGTCCAAAACACTCTCTGCACTGTTACAGCTTCTAAATGGGAAAAGATTTTAAAGTCGATGAGCCAGTTTATTTCTTATAATAGTGTGTATTCCAGTGGGTAACCTTGCAAATGCCAGCAAACAGGCAGAGAGAGGTAGAGACTGCAGCGATTTTGCCTGTTTGCACTGGGTGAGGGCAATGACACAGAGGAAAATATAATTTTCCAGCTCTAGAAGAAAAAGGGAAGAATTTATATTTCTAATACTCCTACTATCTTCCTTTCTAATTTTAATTTTGAAAAAAGGTGCTCAGGTTAACAGAGCCTACGGCAAAGCCAGATATAGCAAAGTTCTGTCCATAGGACATCCCACCCAAGTTCACTACACATTGCTGCTTTTGGGAGCAGGCTAGTTCCACAGAAGAACATGGGCACTGCGTTAGGGGCCAGCTCAGGTCAGCACGAGCTTGGGAATTTTTATATGAAGCAAACAGATCCTCAGCCTCCAGCCTCTAGAACTTGCTCTGCGCTATGAGTAGTTTTGATTCTGCATTTGTCTGTGTGTCTCTGTCTATGAGATATCAACTGATATTGCACCAGTGATGGCAGCCAAAACATCGTAAGAATCAAATGCTGGAAAAAGCTGGATCTTGATAGATCTCCCCATCATTTACTTATCTGAATTAAACATGCATCAGAAAGAAATTAAAGGTAAAATCCAGTGATTTTATATACCTGCTAAGTAAACTATATAATACAGTCTCTAAGATGCCTCCTGACCTCTAATAAAAGTTTGTTATATTATGCATAAAATATGCAGAGTCCATTTAAAAAAAAAAAAAAGGCAAAAAATCTGATACTCTAAATCAGCCATAAATTTTTATTTTTTCTTTGAAGTGTTCCTACATATTGATAACCTGGCCTTTTGCTGGTTTTCCAGGTTCCATTAGAAGACAGAAGATTAAGCAAAGACGTTGAATCATTGATATGTATCAAGACATCTCCACATCGATGCATTTATCAGAATGAGAATGACGAATATTTCTTCCACAGTGTTTGGAGAAAAAAAATTACTTGTCCATAATTCTCCCACTGAGAAATTTCCTAACTGTTTTCAAATTTATATAAAAAATAGATTGGCAGCAATCACAGGGTTTAACAGCAAGAGTCCCACATTTACATTCCAAAAGATGTGGTAGCCTGTTTGGGAATAAGAGTTTGATGTGAAATCCAAAAATTCAAGAAAATACACAGAGATTACAAGTATTACCTCCTCCTTCGTATTTAAAGTATATTGCCTCTAAGAGTATCCTTACCTCTCTGACTTAGCTCTTGGCAGGCTACACAACAGAAAAATTATCCTCAAGTAAGGAATTCCTGGTCGTCATGAAAAATCATTGTTTGTTTTCTCCCCAGCAATATACATGATTTATAATAATAATAATACATGGTGGGACAGAAATTCTATCAACATTTAACAGCTTGCAAAATACAGGAGGATGTTCAGATGTGGCACTACCCTGACAGTTTTCCTTACAAGTTTTACCTTTCAAGCTGAAAAAAAATCTTTTATTGAAGAGTGTTTAGGAAGGTAACAGGAATAGATGAGGGCTGGGCATTAAACAAATCAGAAACCCAGCTCAATTCTTCCTGAAGCTCTTTTTCTGCTTTTCTTTGGAGGCATCCAATTTTTTCCTGCTTATGAACTGAAAAGCTCCTGGGAGACTGGAATCAGCGACACCTATGCTGTTTGGGTTTAACATCAAACAGAAGTGCAGTAGATGTGACTACAAAACACATACACGTTTGTCCACAAAATCTGAAATTTGTGCACACAACAGAAATTGGATTAAAAGTCTAGATTGACCACACCTTCAGTTAGTTTGACAGGAATTCACAGTAGTCAGTACATATGTGATTGGTTTTGCAGAATGAGATCATTTGGAAAGATTTCTCAAAGGACATCTAGTTCAACCTCCTGCTTAAACCAGTTTCACTTGCAGCAAGTCCCTCAGGGCCTTGTGCAAGTCAAGTTTTTAGTTTCTCCAAGGCTCCAAACCATTTTGGTAACCCTCCTCAGGACCTGCTCTAATATATCAGTGCCTTTCTTGTACTGAGGATCCCCAAACTGGACACTATGCCCAGAGCAATCTCACCACTGGCAAACAGAAGGGAATAATTGCTTGCCTCAGCCTGCTGGCTACGCTCTTGGTAACACCACCCAGGACACAGTTGACCTTTTCTGCAAAGCCACATTGCTGACTTGTGTTTGACTTGTCCACCAAGACCTCCAGGTCCTTCTCTGCAAACCTGCCTGTACCGTTGCATGGGGTTACTCCATCCCAGGTGCAAGACTTTGCCTTTGCTAAACTCCATGAGGCTCCCATCAGCCCATTTCTCCAGCCTCAAGGGCCTTCTGAATAGCAGCCTTGCACTCCAGCATCTGTAGCACAGAGTTATTTCATTTGCATATGTGCTCTGGATTAAGATAGAGGAGATTCGGGAAACGTGTGACTCTTTGTCATAGAGATAAGAGATCTCAAAGGAACAGAGCTTTGCTTGGAAAGCTGCACTCCCTGCAACAGAGCAAGTAAATCATCAAGGCTCTCACATACCTCTACCCTAGACAAGGGGCTGCCGGACTACCTAGCTCCTGTTTCATTTAGAATCAATTTACTGTTGAAAAGTAGTGTTCACTTCAGAAATGTGACTGGTTAAAATATATACAAAATACATCCTTTTCTCAAGAAAATCTCTTGCCTAAGTGGTTTTCTGAATCAGTATATTACACTGTAAATGTGGAGCTCTTCAAATAGTAGCAACTACAATGGTCTACTTCAAAGCCTAAGTGCAAACGGTCCAAAGAAAATGACATAAAATGAACTGTTTGAACAAATTTCATTACCATACATGATTTTTCCAAGTTTCGTTCTCCTGTAAACTAACACTAACTCTTGGAAAGATTCTAACCCTCTGCAAGATGTAATATTCCAGCTGAATACTGGTTGCAAAGAAATTGCCGTGTAAAAATATGTCTCATCAAGACTCACTTGGGAACAAGACCCTGGACCACATTATTTTATTATTTTTCTTGACTGTTAAGAAAGAATTCTTGTCTTCTATTAGACCACTGTTGTACCGCATGCACAGGCTCACGTGCCCACTTCCATTGCCTCATTATCGTTTTTTGCTTTTCCATGCATTTTCATGCACTATCCCTTCTCATTAATTATCAATTAATTATCATTAACTCTTTGCAGTAACAACTATTCTTTTGTTGCTCATATAGTATCTGCCAGAACAGGCATCTCTTCTGGGACCACAACTTCCTAGTGGTAGTGTTATGCAAATAGGTATTAACTGCTGCCCCCTGTAACACAAATGGAATGTTTTATCTCTACCAGATTTATTCTTTTTGAAGTAACGCTCTAGGCAGAAGGTCCAAGATGGAAGCAAAGCAGAAACTTACCTTCTCTTGATGGTAAGCATTGCTCCCAAGAGGATAATAACAAACATCAGAAGACCAGCTATAACTCCAGCCATTTTCACCGTGCTGTCAACTTGTTTTTCTGGTTCCACTGCATTGGAATTCTGGGTGGAAGCTCCTTAAAAGATCGAGGGAGATAAAAAGAGAATTTGTAGAAAATTCGTGCAATGATCCACTTTAAATATTCTTCTGAAAGCCTAACAACATATTTGCAATCAAACTGCCATAGACAATTGTCCATCTAACCTAATCTGCCTTTAATAAGGGCTAATGACAGATAATTCAGAGCAGTAATAGGGTGTAAAATCCCAGTGTAATACAACTGACACTAGTATTTTACCATATTATACTGCAACGGGGCATTTACTCTTCTGAAGTGCTCAGCATACACCCAGAAGCAGGAGAATTAATAGCAGTTATAATTTTCATCTCAAATAGCTTAAGTGGAGGTGCAATCCTTACTCATTGAAATAATGAATGTAAAAGTTTGCAGTAACATATCCCATAATACTACTTGCAAAACCTTTTTTTCTTCTAAAATCAGAACAAATTTGTATTTCTCACTATACTGGAGGCCTGGCTTTTGTAAACATAGGGTTACAATTATGCATGTAACAAGCATTAATCCAATGCACAGAGCACCCTCCGCATCATCTAATGCATTCCATGCCTGTGGCCCAGGCAAGGCAACATGATTTCTAGTTGAAATTTTGGGGTTTTTAAGAGCAAAGCCTACAGACCTAAAAATAAAACATATTTAGGAACATTATTTGCACAGCATTTCTCCTTTTCCTTCCTTGTCATGATCTGACTTCAAGGGTCTTTTGCCCCTGCAATATCTGAGGACCTTGCAGAACGCTACCCTCTCCCTGTTGCTGGGGCTGCTTGTGTAGGGCTTACCTTAGCTCTGCCAACTTCACTACTTCCTGCACAGAATTTTTCCAGGTATGGCTTAAACCACTGAGCTCAATTTAGAAAGCCCTGCAAGATTTGAGTCATGGCTACTCTAAAGACCAAATGAGCCTATCTTTATTATATTCCTGATATACTTAACTGCTCCTAAAAATATCACCATTGCACTTGATGAAGTTAAATGAATTCATGTTACATGAGATCACAATCTTATCTTGGGCTTCACCTTTGCTGTTCGAGTCAGCCAAGTCTTCCTTTACAGTTTAAACACAGTAGGAAAAGGGAATCAAAGGTGAAAACAGAGTGCTGTCATCAGAAGACCGTAATGTTTTGCTCTTTTAACAACTCTGTGTTGCTGACCTTCAGGAAAAGCTGAATCACATCTGTTCATGAAGTCAGTTGCTCACAGAGATAATATTCAATTGAGTCCATATGTTGGTGAGACAGTAGAAAGCCTCACTGGGCTTTCTTTTGCCCATTTGCCACATGTTAAACTGCATATGATTTAAAAGACGTCTGTCTGCAAGGATGAGTCCCAATAGTCACCATGACCAAATCATATAACTGAATATAGGGCTTTCTGATATGTTCTGAATAGGGCCTTAGCTGATGGGTTTCCAGGGATGAGGATCTGATCTTGAATAAAGTGTAATACTCTCCTCTCATCATATCTTGAAGAGCACATATAGACCAATGACACAACGAATGCAAAAGAAGAAAACTCACCACACGCAGTGATAAAAGTATGATTTCACTTTCCCTACAGCTAAGCTGTTAATCTAGTTTGCCACAGCAAAACATAATATTTACCAAGCAAAAATGCTGGCTGTTGGAAACACACATGTAATTTTCAGCTTTTTGTCCCTGACAACTCTACTGCTCTGCTGCATCGACCAATTTTCCCATTCAGTTAAGAGTTCACTGGTAAGTTCTGCGCACACGTCTGAAATGCATTAATGGGACTCCTGGGTGTGAAAATAAAGTAAGGTATTGGTTGCATATCACCATCTCTATTTGACATCATCTCTTACAATCTTGCATCAAATCTTCCCAAGAAGTGAGCTATATGCCATCATACAGGCAACCCCAACACTATCACACAACAAAATAAATGATAAAGGTACAATTTTTCCCTGAAAGTTGTTAAAACTCTATTTGTTTAAATGAAAACTCAGAAGTACTCCAAATTATCCTTTACTTGAGTTGCAGTTACTCCTATGACCCTAAGTAGTAGGTGGTGGAGAATGGTTTTCTACCACAAACAGCACAGTCAGACCTCCTCCATTTTTGTACCTTCTGAATACCCTCATGAATTGTAAGCCACGTTAAAAAAAATTAAGAACGTGCTGTCAACTCCATCCTCTAATCCACTGGATTGGTTTGATTTTGCCAGGCTGTTGCTTGTTACTACAGGCAATGTGTGGTCAGTGTATTTTTATTTGGTATTTCTCATCCCATTGTAGACTACTGCAGTTCTAGAAAGAGAAAGGCTCATTATCCATCCTGACACCTACCCACTGGGGTGACTGATTCACTTGAATCTTCTATGTAACTCTTTCTATCTTGGCAAAGGCCAACAATTCCTTGAGGCTACTAGCCCAACCATTTGTAAGTTGTCGCAGCTAACAGCACCTGGAAATTAATAATATGACAGTGTTGATAAATTCCTGGGTCTTGGATTCTTAAAGCTTTGCAACGAAATGTTACTGCAAAAGTCCTTTGTTTTTCTGCAGTTCTGGTGTATTTTCCTTACAGGTGCCTAAATCTACTGTGGTTGCTTGTACTCCCACCTGCACCACCGCCAGCTGTAGGTAAGGAGAATGTTTCTGTTCTGGCAGAGGGAGGTCTGTAGCTGGTACTGTCCTTGCAGAAGATGACTTCTGCTGCTCCTGAGAGTAACACTTTTTTTAGATTCCATTTTGCTTCTCTCCTTTACTGGCATGCAGGCAGATCTGAAATCCTCTGAGCACAGAAGTCCATAAAAACTGCTCAGATGGCCATTTCATACAAATGGCTTTAAATAAACTTGGAAAGCTCTACACTACTGTACTTGAGGGGCCACCCTTTACTTTCTGAAAAACAATGTTTATATACTGCTGACATTAAAAGGAAAAGAAAATAAAATATAACCATATTTTCTAGTGGTTACTTCCACCACATCTCCTGGAATAAATTGTTCCTTGTAACTGAAGCTGGATACTGGAATAACAGGATATAGAAGAGGTCACCACCGTTATTACTGTGTGTATTTCAGTGGCACCGTAGCCCCCGCTAAGGCCAGGACCCCATTACACTCTACTAGCATGAAGTAGAACAATTTTCTGCCCTAAGCTTACTTTCTTAATAAGGAAGGCAAATGATAGAAGACAGTGCCAGAGAAGCAAAGACTGTAGGTCCCTTGACTCCCTATCTGTGTATTATTTACCAGACCAGGCTACTACTTTCAGAGATATACATTTAACGTACTGTACAAAATGCGCTGTCCCAGAAGCTTGACCAGTGGCACGAATATGACTTTCACAGGCATCAGCATTCACCCAGCACTCCATTTTACATTCATAGCTATTTCAAGATTTTAGTCCTTTCCCACCAACCTAATTTACTTTGCTTTTTCAACCCCTTTCAAGATTCCCAGAGATCCAGCATCTTGCAGTGAGGCAGAATACACCGCATGCAGCACATTCATGGGAGATACTGTTCTGGTGATGCTGCAGAGATGGAAAGAGAGCGGTGCAGGGGCAAACGGGTTCTTTCCCAGAGTCGCCTGCCTCATCAGCCCACGAGAAGTCAGGTTTATGGATCATTAAGAACTAATTTTTTTTTGTTGTGTTTTTTTTTTTTTTTTAGTAACACACTCAACAGGCAGCCAAGGTCTAATCCGGCTATCCTGCTGTGGATTCATAGATACATAAATCCCAGACTAGTTCAGTAGGGTGCAACTACTGGAAGCACAGTTTCATATTGTGCCAGCTCCTTGCGGCTTTCAACCTTCTAAATTCCTCCTTGCTTCAGATCATGGTTAAATCTGGCCCTGCAGTGGTTGATAACTTAAGGACAAGTATTTTGAAATCCAAAATTAATTTCAGTATAGAGGGCTGCCATTTGTATTCCAGAGTCAAATCCTTCTGAAGATTTCTTCAGCTGAAAGTGTTTCTGTCCACAAGGAAGAGATGACGTGTTTAGCTAGTTTGAGCTGGGAGATGGTTTGCACGTGATTCCAACAGCCTGAACTCAAGTTTTTGCCAGTCATAACTAGAGGAGAACCTTCTCAAAATGCTAAGAAAGTGAAAAATCATCCACGTACCAGCAAGCGTTCATATGTAGCGCTATACACTCCTAGACCGATATTCATATGTACTTTAAATCCTCTTAATGTTCGTGCAAGGTAAGTAATAAATTATGTTATTTACTTTATAGATCTGGAAAGAGTAAGGATATGCCTTTGGCATCCCAGGCACCCAACAGCAGGGGTGAGGACTGGCATTTCTGGACTGACACCCTGTGGCAATTCCATCAGACCACGCAGTCTCTCACAGATAGGGACGGGGGGGACAGAGGGAGAAACAGTGACAGCAGCTAACTGAAAGATACCATGGCAATCTTTCACCCAGCAATTTACGCACAGATGTATTATTTGAAAACAATAAGCCACCAGATATAAAGTGACCTTCTCTGTGGAGGTGGCACACTGAAGAACATCCAGGAAAGAATGATTATTGAGTGCATGTAGCTAAGCAGGACTGATAATATAAGTTTCTTCTATAAAACGTATTTCACAAACTGTAATTTGAAACGTTCTTTATTTAAAGCAGCAATTACAATATTGCATTAAAAAAGTGTAACTGACAAGAAAAAGAATTCAAAAGAGCCACAGGCAGGAGGAAAAGACAGGTATTTATGTGAGATTTCTAACTGGCGAGGCATAAAGAACAAAGTCCTGCGATGGAAGTGGTACCACAATCGTCAGTAGCCGTGTCACTGCACAGGAGAGAGAAACATCTGATACCACAACAGGAGGAGAAGAGAAAGCAAACAAAATTGCTCTAAGGACAGCTGGGTCAAACACCCAGGGGCAAGAAAAAGGCAGCGCGAGTGTACATGAGGGAGGGACAAAATGAGAGAAGCAGCAGAAGTAATGGGAGGTTCAGCCAGGGCCAGGTGCCAGGACAGACCCAGAAAGGGGACAAGTCAGTCTGGCAAAGACTAGGTTTGGTTTCAAATTTGTAACACCTAAGAATACAACTTCTTCAGATAGAAAGTCACTCTTGAAACAAAAACGAATCAGAAAAATGACTTCAAAGCATTATTTAACCCAGAAAAATTAATGAAAAATAATGGGTTCAAAGTCATTATGAGTTAATACAAGCTGCTCAGAGTCATTTCTTTGTAGCACATAATGGCCAGGCAGCATGCTGAATGTAAAACTTCCTAATAGACCTAGAGGCTTATTTTCAAAAGACAGTTATTCTCAAATCACTTGTAAACATGATTTCCTTTTCTTTTCCTTTCTTATGGTGCTTTCTATGCGAGTGGCCTACAAATGATTAAAGCATCTCTGCATGTACAATTGTTTTCCCTTATGTTTTCAGACCCTGATTATACCTCTGAAACAGTCTCCAATAAGCAAACACAAGGGCAGATGGGTCCCTCTAAGAATGATAACGTTGAGATAAAGGTGGAAGGGCATCGTTTTATGTCATGATCCAGAATACCTGCTAGCCAGCCCCACCCAGCAACAGCCCTCTGCATCAGCTGGCTGCACACATGGGCTGTGGAAGACAGACGAGTTTGCAACCTTCAGCAGCATATACCAGACTACCGGGAATAAAATAAGCTACACATGATGCTGGTGCTTCTGCGTATCATAAGCCAACAAAGTGAAACAGCCCATCAAATCTGAAAGACAGATTCCACTTTGGCTATTTCTTTGTTGTAATTCATTAAAAAAATGAATACCCCCAACAGTATCACTGCACATAATGTCACTACACCAATTTTCTGCCTCCAGTTATTGAAGACTGCAAACAACACAGGCTTAAGAGTACAATGAGACATTCTCATGTCTTTAAAAAAGCTCAAAAGGAATGGAAAGAATGATGAGAGCCAAAAGCTTTCAACCATATTCTAAGCAGAGAGAGCAGCAAAACAAAGCAGTCCTGGAGAGAAAGACAGACCAGAATTTATATGAGGGATTATCAGGCATACAGGTTGAATCTGTAGGAGGATGAGAGTAAACACACAGTGAGGAATCAAGATTAGCATTACTGAACTGAATGAGAAAAAATAGCAGTAAGAGAATAATTGATTCTGGAGATTCCAGGCAAATCCACCACAAAGGCTTTGCTTTTTTCCTCCTGTTTTTCTTCCTCTCTCTTCAGAACAGAAGCACTTAATTTGTGCTAAAGGCAGATATATGGCCCCCAAGAATGAGAAAGGTTATTACATTTACTTGAAAGAAGAGCTCAGATAAAGAGCAGCTGTTGTGATGCCTACAAGTGATGCGATGGTTCAGAGGGTGATAGCATGTTTCCATTTTAACTCTCCACTTTTGCAGAGCTATTTAGAAACTAGCTTGAAATTACAAAAATGGAAAACAAGCAAAATTCCCATTATCACAAGTTCAAATTTACAGATGTGACTTAATTTTTGTATGGTCTTAAACAGACACAGGGAGATCAATCTTTTGACTGATACAGGCAAAAACTTTACAGTGCATGACAATGCTGTGGTCTATAATAGACTCATTGCACCCTACGAACAAAAACTAATTAACCTTTGCACCAGCCAGTCCCCTCTAAGCAGTTACTCTGCTCTCATCATGGTTAGCATTAAAAATCCACAGCCACACCAGCTGCAGAAATTACAAAACCAGTGAGCAAAGTCCAGAGGTGGGTATAAAATGAATACTAAAATAAGGCCACCTTTCGAGCCCGGCTGGTCAAAGGTGCTTTAAGTGCCACGGTGGCCTACAAAAACCATGCCTGATTAAGACTTCACCCTCGAGCTGACTGAGCAGCATGTAAAAGAGGATACTCACCATTTTACAGTAAAAAGGGAGTCATCTGGCCAATGCATTAGGCAGTCTGTGTATGCACGCTCTACGTGTGCTGCATAAAATACTGGGAAACTTTCTGTACTTTGCCAAGTTGAAGCAGCACTTTCAGGCATGTCGTGAATGAAGATTTCTCTTTTCCTCTACAGTGGTATTACAAAACAGTCTCTTTCACACCTACCTCTCTCATGACATTGTCACATACCCTAATGCTACCGTGTAGTTTTTTAAATGTCCAGTTCCTGGAAGAAACTGAGAAGGCTCATGTATTAATAATATAACCCTGTTTCTGAACATTGGCTCATTGAAAAATCTATGTAAGGAAGCAGAGGCGTTATGTATTTGTAATAGCCTTGGGTTTGTCATGCCTTTGGAAGTGCTATTTAAGGACACTGACAATGATAATCTGTTTATGAAAAACTTTAAGTGATCCACAGTACCTGACCAGCAGCTGAGACACCTTAGGAAGCATCTCCAGATATCAGGAAATGGAGAAGAAATACTGACTACTCAAATAAGTTGGTGTAAGCGTAGGAAGGGTAGGAACAAGCAACACTGCTGTCATCTAAAATTTAACAGCCCTCCACCTGCGGCTGCCCCATCTCAGCCCCTGGGCAGAAGGCTTCAGGGGACATTCAGACAGTTCTTCCTGCAAACCTTCAAGCAGAAGAGAGGGGGGGAAAAAAGGCAGCTCTGAATTTCACAACTGAGTCATCATGCATTGCTCCTTGCGTTAAAACTAAATAAACCAAAACAAATCCTTTTTGATTTGACCTTCACTTCTGGCTTTAATATCCAACCACTGCCTTTTTTTTTCCTCCCCCTCCTTTGCCTGGCTACCGGTTCATCATTAGGGCCACAAAAATGATCAGAGGGATGGAACACCTATGAGGAAAGGCTGAAAGAGCTGGGGTTGTTCAGCCTGGAAAAGAGAAGGCTGTGGGGAGACCTTATTGCAGCCTTTCAGTACTTAAAGGGGGCCTACGAGAAAGATGGGGATAGTCTTTTTAGCAGGGCCTGCTGTGACAGGACAAGGGATAATGGTTTTAAACTAAAAGAGGGTAGATTTAGACTAGATATAAGGAAGAAATTTTTCACGATGAGGGTGGTGAAACACTGGAACGGGTTGCCCAGAGAGGTGGTAGATGCCCCACCCTTGGAAACATTCAAGGCCAGGCTGGATGGGGCTCTGAGCAACCTGATCGAGTTGAAGATGTCCCTGCCAATTGCAGGGGGGGTGGACTAGATGACCTTTAAAGGTCCCTTCCATCCCAAAGCATTCTATGATTCTACGATCTGCAAACAAAGGTGATGGCACAACCTACCAGCCACAACGCATGGCCAACAGCATCCTTTCACACCAGGCGGGTGTTGCAAGGGGACAACAGCCTCCATAGCACTCCAGGTAAATCCATGCCTGCTTTGATTCCAGGATGACTTGGCTCACACAGTGATAATCAATTCAATTCTGCTTTTTCTAAAGACCTTTCTTTTCTGAAGCGACCCAGTGTATCCCAGCAGTGGATGCTTTGAATTACAGAGGTGATATTTTCAATCTACTGTTGCTAATCTATCCCAAATTTTACCTTAAACACTGTGCCTCTCCCAGCCTCTCCCCTCCCACTGCTTCTTTTAATTGGGGAGCCCAAGATTAGGGTCTGTCAGCACAGCAGAGCTCTAGAGTAGACAATGTCCTCTGGAAACTGGGCTGAGGTTATCAAACTCAGTTCACTTGTGGCCTCATCCAGTTTTGCACCAGGTTCTTCACTAATTCGAAGTTGGTTCATTAGCTCCCTGGGTTAAGGAAGCCCCTAAAGTCAACATTTTAAATCCCTCTAAGTAAGTCTTGATACCAAATTTGGTGAAAATAAAGATGCTTGCTGGGTTAAGTGGGCATGCACACACCAGGAAGTTTGAGTTGTCTTCTCAGTGGGGGATATTTTTCAGTAAGAGCAACGTAAGTGTGTCTGTTATTAACAATTACTTATGATGATACTAGAACTTGTGCTAAAAAAATAACTTTTAGAAGGCAGAGATTTGTTCAGGGGAAAATAAAAAAAAAAAACAAAAACCACAAAACATTTTCATGCATTCAACTTAAAAAGTGTGATAAAAGCCTCTGAAATAAATAGCACAAAACAGAATAAACCTGCCAAAGGAATAACATTCCAGTGTATCAGAAGACAAAATGCAATAACAAACAGATTTGAAGTGGGATTAGATCTGTTTAAAAAATACATTATCTGTCTACAAAACCAGAATATATTTCAGAAAACAGCAGAGCCCTCTTAAATGAATTTGAGGGAGCAAGAGGTATTAAATGAACAGTTTTCATATGCAGCAAAACTGTGTGTGAACAGTAGGAATTTTCTGCTCCTCACCCCACCCCACCAGTGAGCAGGGTGGGGGCACAAGGAGCTGGGAGGGGACACGGCTGGGACAGCTGACCCCAGCTGACCAAAGGGCTATCCCACATCACAGGACGTCATGCTCAGCACATAAAGAAGAAGGAAGAGGGGGACATTCGGAGTGATGGCGTTTGTCTTCCCAAGTAACCGTTACGCGCGATGGAGCCCTGCTTTCCTGGGGATGGCTGAACACCTGCCTGCCGATGGGAAGGAGTGAATGAATTCCTCATTTTGCTTTGCTTGCATGCGTGGCTTTTGCTTTATGTATTAAACTGTCTTTATCTCAACCCACGAGCTTTCTCACTTTTACTCTTCCAATTCTCTCCCCATCCCACTGCGGGGGCAGCGAGCGAGCGACTGTGTGGTGCTTGGTTGCCAGCTGGGGTTAAACCACGACCTGTGCACATCAGGCTAAAGTAGGAGAAACTATTTCCACAAGCTGACAGGATTTCCTCTCTATATTTAAGTTTTCTGGAGTTAAATGCTGGTACTGGTCCCAGTGTTACACACAACGAGGCAAGTTTATGACACACAAACCTTCAAGTTCATTCTGATGGAAACTGCAAAACCCTTTAGAAGTTCTGAACCTCCCCACTAGTGATCTGAGAATGACTTTATGCAGTGCTACTGAGGCTCGATTCTGCAACATCTCTGATTCCAGCAGAAGTTTCTATACAGAGGACTGACAGAATCTAGTTTTCATCTTCCTGTCACCATTTCTTCAACAAAAAGACTGAGCTGTCTAAGAGTAAATGTAATGATCAGCCCCAGAAAATGCCGTAGCTACTTTAATTCAAAAATGCAAGGTCACCTCCATGCATGCTCAGGGAGATATTCAGCCTCTGCAGAGGGCCAGCAAGGGATCCACGGGGCTCTTCAGTCATGCTCAAGTGCTCCTATGAAGCTTTAAGTGGTGTTTGGACTGCCGGATGACCCTCTGCACAGGCGTATACTCACTGCAGTGCACAAGGAGTGCCACGTAAGGAGTGCCCCCTTTATACCGTAGTTAGGATAACTGTAAAAGTGTTTTTCCCATGCAAATCAAATATGAAACAAGAAGTCACGACGCTGCTCAGACTTCTGGAAGTTTGAACAGTTTGCCTTTTCCTGAACTGATAATCACCTGTGCTCAAGAGGCTGGGCGGGTTTCGCGTGGTCACCTGTTGCCTACCTATTACTGCTAAGAACAAGCAAAATCGTTCCCAGGCAGCATGCGCAAGAAAAAGAAGGAAAAAAATAAAAATGTACCTCATAATGATTATTAAAGTTCCATTCTTTCATTTGCAAGAACTCACATTTTAAAGAAAGAAGAAATGAGTATCAGGAGATAAGGAACCATTAATGAGCCCTCTGCCTTGGTTTCAATTACACTGTGAAATTAATTTAATGCACTTTAAGAATACAAGAGGTAATCGCTCTCTCTTGGTAAGAGGTTGCAATTTTCTCTAATAAAATGTCAATATAAATATGTTGCTTTAAGACAGGGAGAACAAGTCGGTTAATTCAGAAAGAATGGGACATATTAAAACAAATGCTAGCACGGAAACCAAATGGCAAAACCAATAAATAAACTAGCTGAATGAAAATTGTATGGCAGAGAGCTGGTAAATCGGGATTTAATTAGAAACTTATTTTTAAAGAGTGTTTTATGGTAATGTTACACATCAAAGTGACTAATGCTGTGAAAGACAACATTTCTCCAGTAATTTAAAAAAGAGGAGTAGCCCATGTGAGGACAGATGGTTATATGGCTGGAAGTGGTAAGAAATCTGAGACCAACAAACCTGAAAATAAATACATATGTAGATACAAAAGGTTAATAACGCTTGTGGATGTAAAACATGCTGGCAAAACGTGAAATGGCTACACAGACTGGACAAACACAGAGAGCTTTCTGATGGATTGTCAAATGCCACCACAGCAAAGGCTGACGATGAGTCCCTGCCACTGGCTCTTCCCACTGGCAGCAGCCAACCCTTACACTGAGATACTGGATGGAGGGACATGAGCTCAACAGATGTGCTTGCCCAGCTGGGTAGCTACTAGCTCTGCTTTG
Source organism: Theristicus caerulescens (assembly GCA_020745775.1). Lineage (NCBI taxonomy): Eukaryota > Metazoa > Chordata > Aves > Pelecaniformes > Threskiornithidae > Theristicus > Theristicus caerulescens. The sequence goes on from CM036569.1 coordinate 3,401,390, forward strand.
GAGGATGCGCTCCTGGTGTCATGACCTAGTGCTCTGAAATGCTGACACCCCCTCTCTCCCCGACATTTAATAAGCCAATACACAAAGATTTGAGAGATCTTTCTCGTGACCACAAGTTCACCTGAACAGGAGCAGCAGGCAGAAAACCATGCAGAAGAGTGCACCACCGGGAGAGATGGGAAGCAGCTCCTGCGTGGAGCTGAGCTGAACTGAAAAGGGGTTGATTTCTTGCTAAAAGGGAAGGAGAGAAAACTGGGAAATCTCCAAAACTCTCTTTAATGGACGAAAACACTTTCTAGAGAGATGTCTACTTTCATTCTATTGGCTTTGAGGCAATGGGACATACAAAGCAAATTGCCTCCCAGTCTGCTGAAGTAGCAGCCTCGTGTATCTCTCAAGTAATTAAAGCTACTCAGCTTCTGAACAGGTGCCTTGCAGCAACACCCAGGATGTGTTATAAACCCCCAGTAACACACTGCCTAACACATTTTATTGCCTAATTACTCCCACACTCACGTTTACTGCCCTTGTTAATCCAGTACTTCAGGAGAATACTTGCTTTGCTTAAACACGTCTTGATCCTAATCTTCCTGTCATTGGTGTAAATCAGAACTGATTTCACTAATGTTAATGGAGCTACTGCAGTGTCAAATGTCTAGGAATGGAAAAATTAGGCCTATAGCCCAAAATGAACATTTAGTCTGGCACCAGTAGTATGTATTTATTTTCTTGCGTCAAAACAAAATATGCTATTTCTCTGGTACCAACTCAAAGCAGAGCTTTTAAGCTGTCACTGTTGAGATTAGACCCCACTCCAAAAAAGGGTTTTTTTTTCCTGACTCTTACCAAAGACACTGCAGCGGTATCTTTGCTAGCAGCTCTGAAGATTTTGTTCATAGGCAGACTACAGGTTCACTCATTCTCTCCACAAAAAGACAACGATGCACATAAAGGCGCATACAGGGCAATGCCATTAAAGATAAACAATATAATGAGTAGACAGAAGACAGCACAGACACAGTAGGTCAGCTAGAACATCCCAGCTATCAGCCTTTGATCAGGTCACAATGTAATTATCGTTTTGTGAGTGTCTCTGTCCATTGCCGCACAGCAGAGAGAGGGCAGATATGACACCCCTCTTCAGGGGCTGGGACGTGGAGTGTCGGAGTCCTTCTATTCGTATGGAGTTAATGTATGATAGGAATTCAGCCTCATGACATATGGAAATCTGAAACTATGGGAAAGCTCCAAACCACAGAACCACATTGTTCAGCTATTGCTCAGCTGCTTATACTTCACAGGTGCCAGCAATGGAAGATACTGTTACATTATCATGACTACAAATTCGCTGGTGATGCTACCTTTCTTGTGAGCTGCAGGCAATACTGTACCTTTCAAGAGCTAAAACTGCATAAAATTAGCCACAGCTGTGCATATTCCACTGTCCTTGCTAATGGTCAGGCACTGAGAAATACAACATTGCAATTCACAGAGTGAGGACAAGGGGGGGAAAAAAAAAAAAAGAAAAAAATTCCACAGAGATTTCCACACTCCATGTATAGAAATAAGACATCTGCCTATAAATCAAAAGTGATATCCATTGAGAGAGTGAGAACACTAGAACTACCATCACTTCTTGTCCTTTTCCATTCACGTCAATCAAGAAAAATCCTAAAGAATAAGATCACCAAAAACAGTGGCTCTAGGCATCCTCAGGCTCTACCCATCCCTTTTATATCTCTTAGCAAATTAATGTTAGTAAGAGATCCTTTTTAAAAAAAGAGATGACTTCCAGAGATGACAGGATGAGGGTAGCTTATTGACCCTTCCCGGTGACCTAACAGGTTAATGAAAATTAAATCAGTTTGCAGAAGTCAACTCAAGGCCAAACACTTATGTGACTCTCTTCTGAAGGACTCAAATCAGGCAGTGCAAATCAAAAGGTCGTGCAAGAATGGGACTTTTCAAGCTACACAGGTTTTTATTTTTCTTTGAATAGTCACAGAGCAAAATCTTTCCTGCTAGCATGACAACATTCTTCCAACTTTTTTCAACTCCAGAAAAAGGAACAACTGAAATGGAAGAAACCACAGGTTTCAAAAAATGAATTATTCCAGTTTCTCTGATCTCACGAAGTGACCTCTAGTCACGCTCTGGGAAAACCCTGGGGAGACTCATTTCACCCACACTCGTCTTACTCGGTCCTGTTCTGTTTCTTTCTACCACCAGAAAGCCAAAATAAGGTATCCAAAATGGGTCACTTCACTACCAGCTGGAAAAAACTGAGGAGGAAGGAAGGGAGACCAAGACACATAGAACGTTTGTAACCCAGAGAAATGAATTAAATACAGATCTTACGAGGAACTTCTAAAAAGGAAAGCAACAAGAGGATATGGGGAGCACCAGAGCCACAGATGAAAGGGAGAAAGGGGAGAAATGGCTCATCCTCCTTGCTTTCAGTGGTGACACAACTGCTTACAGCCCCACCAGTTTTCCTATCAGGTCTCAGCAGTGAAAACAGCTGCACAGGTGGGAACTTCATGCAGCACTCGCCATCCCAGTGCATGGTTTTCTGTAACAGACTGGGGGATGTCTCCATATAAAGATGAAAAAAGTCCTCTTCTGCTACCCAGCAACTGTTAGCTGGGGCTTCTTTGATCCCTCTCAACTCCACTGTAAGTGCAGATGCAGAAGTGATCAGGAGAAAGTACTTAGAAGTGATTAACTTCTGTTACTGCCACAAGACAGATAGGAATGAAAAAGAATGGAAAAAGTGAGATGGTGCCTCAAAGAAAAAAGAGTCATAGGTTCCTGCTAATTTTTGTTCAACTCTGGAAAGACTCCACACGTAGTCATGCAGTTATTCCACATTACAGCAAAGCAGCAAGAGCACAAGATGCAACCCTGAGTTTTGGAAATGGAGAGCTACCTGTAGTATGGCCCATGGCAATTACCCTAGCATTTCCTTACAGCTCATTTTGAGACTACGACTTGTGTTGAAGAAGTGTCTTTACAGCTACTCCTCTGTTTGTGTTACAAGTAAATTGGCTTCTGACACCTTTGCTGGCAAAGGAGCCCCTGGGGTGATTTTGAAGTCCTTAGAAGAGATGTTAAAAGCAACTCTCAACTCCAAGAAGGAACCTGGACATTGCCATCCCCAGTCCCCTCAAGAGCTACACCTTGTGAAGCAACCTGGGGATCGGAGCATTGCATCTTAACAATATTTGTCTTGGATTTGGTCAGTCTGGTCTATTTGACTTATCAGTTCGGTCTATTCTGAACTAATTGCAATAAGAATAAGGAGTGTACTCTATTCTGTTGAGTTATACCATGAAAATGGTGTGATGTAAGAAATGTGCCCCGTTGTGTTCAAGGTTAGGCTCATGTGAGATCTCCTTGTACTTATCTACTTTATACAGTTGTGGAGAGAACAAAGTTAATAGGAAGCTTTTTCAGTGACATTCTGCCAGTAGCAAGAACAGTCCTCAGGACAGGAAAGCTGTCGACAGAATAAAGGAAAGGAGGAACCACAGAGAGACAGATACCCTGTCTTAAAAAAAATAAGAGTCCACACATATAGTGAAGTGGTTCTGGAAATTTTTGTTCTGCCTTTGTGATCTTCCTTTAAAAAAAAAAAAAAAAAAAAGAGGCTTGTTCTTTTTCTTTGAATAGTAACTGTAATCAAGTTGTGTCACCACTGCAGCTTTTACGTTACTGGCATTGTGTTTTGCAGGAAAAGGAGACCCACATACCTTTTGTTGCCAGCCGGACACAGTTGATTTTTGTTTCCTGAAAAACAAAAACAAAAAAAATGTAGGAAAACATCAAGGTGTGTAATTTGCCCATCTACAATAAACATACATGCCTTTAAAAAGATACTAAAAGAAAGAAGCATTTTTCTTACACTTCATCGCTGAAAACACCACCAACGGTTCTAGTTGCATAAAACACTCCATACTAATGGACTTGCATACAGCAGCTTCTCTAACTGTTGAGAAGTTAAGAGTGACAACATGTTTTTCCACACTCGATGTGTGAGTGATGGGTCCCGTGTAACTGCCTGATTAACTCACAGAATTTACCAGTTAAATGACCTGATCTCTAATAGGCAGACAAGCCTTGGGTCAAAAGTACATGCAACTGTACATCTAATTTTCATGCACCATTACTGCAAATTTTGCAAATTGGGTATTTATTTAAACACACGGCAAACAGACACCAAAGTAGTCATTTGAATATTTCAGCTCTCTGATATGTATGTGAAGCAAAACAGCATGCTGTATGGCTAGCCCTGCCAAATGAGCTATTCAAACACAACCCACACCGCTGCAGCTTTTCATTGCAGAGCTGGGATAAAACCCAACGCTTTTGTTCAATCCACCTCAGAGCCCGCAGATCTGCGTAAACAGGAGTTTGGATCGGAACAGCAATGTTGTATTTGGCTTAACTAAAAGCTCGAACTCGGCAGCCCTCTCAGGCCATTTCTGCTGAAAACACATCCTTTCTGGTATCCCCAGTTCCTCATTCTACAGCCCTTACTGGCATGGATCGCTTCTGTCCGATGCATGATTCCCGTCCAAATCTTAATGTGTTGCTTTGGTTAAAAAGCTGACTTTGTCAGGCAGTAATCTGCTGCAGGGTTTTCGTAGCACTTGATGTCTTTACATGCTCTTGTACATGTCTCAGGTGTAACGAATACTGCATAAATTACTGTGTGTAACAATGCTACATTACTATGGATGCTGGCTGTGCTCTGGAAACAACAGCCTAGCAAATGCACTGCTGAGCACCTCATTCCATCCTCAAGCACTAAGATGAACACTGTGAAAGTCTGAATTTGCTCTTGGAGAAAATCTGTTCCACCTGTGACAGACCCTCCTGGCCTGAGCAGAAACACATGGTCCCATCGTGCCTTCCTCCTCACGTCCTTAGGCTGCACATAGGAAGGGGACAATTGCAGGATCCACACTGGGAAAATGCAAGAGTGATTCCCTCTGATCCCTTTCTATGGGATCCCTCGAGATACAAGACAGCCACACTGTCTGGATATAAGTAACCCTGCATGTAGTCTAAAAACAATGAAATATTCAGGACAAACTGCCCCTTTGTTGATTTTGCCTTCAGACTCCCTTAAGGAACTCCTGGATCACCGAGGACAAAGCGTGTCTATTAAGGTCATCCTTCCCAGCCATACAGCCCCCAGAGTGGGACTGAAGCACTGTTTATCCTGGTAAACCAGAGGCATCTCTCTTTCGTGCACTGACCCCTCTCTCCCTCAAAAATCACCTCCTCTACACAAACTGTACAACCGTCGGCACTGCAAAGTCAATGTAGCTGTACAACAGAGCTCCCCATTCATCTCTGCCTTGTGTATAATCAGCTCGAATTGCCAGCTATTCTGGAAATCCAAAATCTTTATTACTAGTGATGATATATGAAGCAGGAAAAACATAGCTTTATTTTCAGAGCACAGCCTCAGCACATAATGCTGGGAATTTTAAGATAGGAGTATTCTGATGTAGTCTACAATCTAAGACAAGGTGACCTGAAAAATCAGCGATGAAAAATAAAATAAATGAAAAATATCAAGATAGCATTTTTGCAGTCTAAAAGTAGGTGGACACTTGCTCACATTTTGTTGTGGAAATTTTTTTTGTGTATTTGTTGCTTTCTGCTAGCTTCAAAGTGCAACAAAAAGCTGGAGAAATGAGTCAATGTTGAGAAAAGAAGAGGTGAGAAAACAAAAACTGAAATCTTGTTAATGATGCTGTAACTGATCTCATTTGAGCATGTGCATATTCCTGCACATTACCCTCCCACAGGGTAATTTGGGAAGACAGGATGCAGTGTGTTCTGTTTGCATCTACAGCTACTAATTGCTGCATTTAGCACAGACAATCATAGTTATTAGAAGACCATCATCTGGCACTGCCAAAAGCAAGGGCAATCAATCACTAGAGGAACAAGACATCTGGACTTCAGAACTTCATTTCAAATTGCATCTTCTGAGAAGGAAAACATAAAAGAAACCTACACAGACACCAGACGTCCAGCTACTAGGGATGCTAAAGTTTAAAGACTTGAACTTAGTCCATATTCCTGATTAGGGCTGATTATTCCATTGATTTTCATTGATCACCTCATTGATCAACCCACTGCTCATCTCTTCGGTGTCTCATAAAAATGAGATGTCTTTAAATTTACTCTATTTTTCTTTGATTGATGATGAGAATTGTGAGTTTGTATGAACTTTTCTATGAAGAAACAGAATACGTAAACACAGGTTTGGTTTTTTTTTTCCAAAAAAAAGAGTAAAACCATTTTCCCACAATCACATTTGTTTTCTGAAAAATACTACTTTTGATTCAGACAAGGTGCTTTCCTGCCCACAGAAAAGCAAGATGCTTCTGTTTGGCCAATAGTAAAGCAGGAATAAACAACGTAGGTAATTCTCAATTATCCATCCAGATGGCTTAAAGCAATTATAAGAAAAATAATGAAATAAAGAGATAATTAAAAAGTTGTAAAAAACCAAAAATAATTTCCCCACATTTCAGTCTCCATGTTGTTTCTGAATGTTCTTTCAAATGCTGTGACACCTAATTCCCATTTTATGATATCACAGAAGTTTTACAAGGCCTTATGTCTACAACAATCTTAATGATGACCCAAGATCCTACATGTTCAGCATAAGATATCGGTTTTGTATTATGGTTGAAGTCACAGGAATAATTCAATTTAAGATCCCACTAGCACTACTACTTCGGCTCTGTATCACTGCCAGGTTACGGCAGACATTTTCTATCCAAACAGTAACAGAACAATGCAGGCGTATTTTAACCAAGATCCTGGAATAGGAAAACAACGCATGAATACATCCTACGGCTCTTGATCCAACCTTCATTTTCCGACATGCTTCGTATCCAGAAAGCTTACGGTGTATGAAGTAAATTATTAGTAAATTAATTAATTTTTTAAGTCCATACACCATGGACATAGATGATGTGAGGACTGTGTTCCGGAGTGCTGGCAGGCTGTTCTGGAGGGCAGACCCGGACCTACGGTTAGACCGCGCTGGAGACTCTCCGTAGAGCACACAAACTGTGCCGAGAGGCTGGGTAAGCCCTCTCTGCCAGCACAGCTCATGCACACAGGCTTGAAACTACACACCATCAGCCTGTTTTAGCATCCCTCTGAATTTTCAGGGTTTTTTTAAACATTCTTTTAATATGGTTTGTTTCTTCCTTTTTCAAAGAAAGGGAGCTGATGTTGTCTACTAATTATTTAGGTTCCTAAACGCACATTTCACAGAAGTACACTGGATGATAACAAGATAAGTTCTGCCTCTGTCTCTTTAGTGTTTGGATGGGAACAATTTTCTGCAGAAAAGGGCTACGAGGGCAGCAGGACATATGTTTATGTGACAGCTGCATCTTCACAACCTAAAAGGGCAAATGATTTTTTTTTCTTTTCTTTTAAAATGACAGCTTGTTGTTTACAGACTACGAACAACAATAAAAGAAGCGGAGCTTTTTCAACCATCTGTTTTCACACCCACAATTTTTTCTTTCCTTTACTATTATTATGACTTTGCATTAGTTAAACAGCGCTTGTCTTGCCTGAAGAACCCCCTGCCAGCACCGCTGAGACCTGCTGTCCCCACACCCACCATTCAGTGCTGCCCTGCAACAGCCACAGTTTCATCAGGCAGCTCAAACTGCGGACAGGCAATTTTAACTTTCGCTGGTGCACAGACAGACAAGATGAGGAATTACCAATCTCCCTCTTGGCCTCAGTTTCAACTTTAGTTCCCTGCGACCCAGAGCTATACACTGAGCATGCTTGTTGGCAACCTGCTTCACAGAGGATAGAAACCATGCTTCTGTCCACTGAACATCCTAAGGAATTTTTTTTTTTGGTCCTCAACAAATTTCACTCAAGTTTGGGAGAGCTCTAGGCCATGTGTTTCTTTTTTATCCCTCTGAAGCCAACTGTTTACTGCCTTTAAAGTGAACCATGTGCATATGTCTGTGCAGGGTCAATGGACTCCCCTGTAATTTCTATTGCCAGCTTAAGGAAACTGTTAATTTTCCAAGAGACTAAGCTAAACCTAGTCTTGCCTTTCCAATTCTCAGCTACTTTTAGTATCTGTCCCATTTGGAGAAGGGAGGTTTAACAAAGTGGTTAGGGATTTTATTATTTACAATAGAAAGTTATTTCAATGATATGTAGTTAATCACTGAACACCCATACCTCCCAAACTCTCAAATGTGAGGTAGACTGGAGGATTTTATTTCCGCTGTTGACAGAACTATCAAGAAAACCCTCAGGTCCACATACTCTGGCCCAAGATGGCCAACCAGATGTGGAAACAGGGGCTTACAAAGAGTGAAGCGCTTCCACAGCTGCTTTATTTCTGCCCCAGCAGCTCCAACATGAGATTAAGAAGCAGTAAACATATGTACAGTAAACTGTACACCCAAAATCCTACTGAACACAGAGCTCCTCAAAGCTGTTGAACAGTTCACAGAAGCAACACAGGCAGCCTTGGTGCCACTTCATTTTTCAGAATGGGGCTCGGGCTGAACTAAAGTACCTCACTGGTTTTTTCGTGGGCCATCTCCAGAGGGATGAATGTCACCTCTCTGTTGGCAGCTCTAGCCATACCTCCACAACGTCCCAGAAGAAGAATGTTGCATACTGCAAGTAGACCTGTCAGCATCTAGAAATCCAGCCTGAAGTCCCCTGATAATAATGAACTGCCTGATTGTGCATGTAGTACAAGTCATTAGAGAGGAAAAAAAATCAATAAGAATCTCTGTAGAGTCTATCATTCCCTCAAAAATAATATTCTCATTGATTCCTGTGGTGCTACTTTTCACAATTCTGGCCCGAAAACATCATTCACCTGTTGGACCACCAGGCTGCAGGAGCAGCTGGCAGCATCCCCCACATCATCTCCTGCTGTGTTACAAAGGCTCCTGCCTCATCTCCCATTTAGAGGAAAAATGGCCAAGAGTTATTGATTGCAACTGTACTGTTACAGATTTCATTTTATCTCAATGAGGTAAAATGCAACTGCAGGAAGGATTTTAGGAAGCTCTGGTTTCTGAGCTGCTCAGAAATTCAGGCAGGTTTCACATAGCAGCCAAAGAATTCTCCCCATTTGCCCATGTGGCTGGATCACTAACTGGAGACTGTCACCTACGATGACCCAGATAAAGAACTTGGGGACAATAAAACCTGCAACATTTGACTTTGATTATTAAGTTGGTAAAAGAGAGGATAAGGAGTAACACAGTGTTGACACCTTGGTCTCACCTTTCAGAGGGTTAAACACTGAAAGGGCTGGTGTTTTAAAGGGGTGAGCTGAGGGAGGTTTTTCAGACACAAAATGTCACGCTCTGTCAGGCAGCCATCTGTGGCAGGCGGCACCAGGACAACCAGCAAACATCAGTTAACCACCTGGATGGCTGTGCCAGCGTGTGGGGAGATCCTGCCAGAGGAGAGCGCAGCCACTCGTCCTTTCCTCTTCCTGTGTCATTTCTTGTGTTAACTCCATCTAACAATTAATCAGTAACTAACGGTGCTTCTCACCCCCACAGTTACAAAGCCCAGAGCTTCTGTTTCCTTTTTCTCTTTTTCCCCTCTCTTACTTCAAACTCTGACACATCTCAGTTCAGCATCTGGCTTTCAACAGTCCCTAGGAGGGAAATTCACACAATTTGGAAGCGTTCTGTATCACAGAGCTGAAAACCATTCTGTTTCACACATGTTCTATTTAGACCCCTGTCTGGAAGCAACCCCACGTTGACCAAACTTCATGCAACTGTCCACAGAAAAGAATTCAGCCAGCGACAGCGAACTCATTCAAACTCTCAAACAACAAGTACAACATTGCACAAGAGAAGGCAGAAAAGCTCATGATCTGATTTGGCAGCAATTTGCCACACTTGTTTTGCATCCAGCTGTTAATTACGTTCCTTTCACTGTAACAATCACAGCTAATGGCTGCGGAGCAGACGAGAACACCAAATGAGCACAACCCTCCACGTACAGAGGAGCTGAAACAATGTACAACTCCTGTAACACTTCTACCTCCTCCTAATCAAGCTTTTTGACCAAATGCAGAATGTTTCTTCGAATTAAGCTCTCCCCAGAGTCCTACATTTCCAAAGGAAGATGTTCTGGTTCACCGCACAAAGGTTTCTTATTACAGGTTCCAGGTGTGGAAAGAAGCTTCATCATTCCACAACTGTCAGTGATTAATGAAACTATAGAATATCCTAATTAAAAAGTGAGTGGCAATGTTCTGTTAAGTTTTTCATGTGCAAGGGAACATAAGGCTATATTTTAATTGTGTTAAATTGTTACTGTTTCAGATTTTTTGCAGATGTGCATTATCAAAAGTGCCACATTGCAGCTATAATTATTAGTAGACTTTACAAAGACCAGTCAAAGCTGCTCAGGTTATAGACATAAGTGAAAACCCAGAACTCTTAAATACAAATTCTACCTGTACACAATTCTGGGAATGAAACAAAACTTATTATTTACAGCTGCAAAAGACTGGATGAAAATCAGACCCTAATGTTTGAAACGTGGGGCTTAAGGATTTTATTCAGAAACAAAAAGCATCATAGCTACTCCTCTGAAGATCCATATTCCACTCTTGGACATTTCCTCTATATTTTTTCCCATAGCACGCACTGCGAGGACATATAAGCATATACTATGCCAATATAAATTATTAACACAAGAGGCAATTGCTTGCTCAAAGAGGAGTTCTCTCTGTCTGGCAGGATACTTCTCGTGCTGTCATAAACTCTGTACTCTTCCATACAGACTCTTTCGATTAACTTATGCTTAAAAAGTCCTTTAGAGCCTTGTGTTCCTATTAGAACAGCCCAAGCGAGTCACCCTTTTTTGAGTCCTTATCACCTTGTATGTAGAGAGCGTGATGTAACCTGCCAGCTCCAGAGATCCAGAAAAAGCAGGAACCACACATTAGTGCTGCCTTAATCCAGAATATGCCAAGGGAAGCCTACATTTCCATTCCTATAACCCATTTATGGCATATTATATTGTACTTAAGCAAATAAAGTTTTTCTCCCCTGGGGATCCATTCACTAGCAATTAACTACCACACAAGGGGGAACTAACTAGACACAGAGAGACATATACATATATTTCACAATTTCCTTTATAAAAGCAAATCCAAAATTGAATTAATTGAGTAGTGCTGGAAGGAAACTGTATCGACTAGAAAAGAAACCAAGGTGAAAAACAGCACGGTATTGAAGAGATTTGTGCTTGTCAGCCACACAGCAGAAACTCTGCAGGAGAATGGTGATAAATGAAGGCGGTAAAACACCAAGATATGTTGTGAACATTCATTGGCACTGCTAGCCTGTTAAACGATGTACGGTCCTCTGTGATGTGCAGCTGCGTTTTGGGTATAAAAGACACTATCCCAAGTGGAGACCAAAGCCTACACCATTCATCTTTGATTGATTTTTCTAATTTTGCTCTTTCAGAGGTGACGTCTTAGAGAATTTATCTATGTTAAAGTTAGATTCATGAAAAGAGTGGCAAATGTGCTAATAACACACTCGGCTACCCAACTTCTTGATGCCATGTTAATGCTCTAAGACTCTTCATGAGGCTGGAGTGTCAAATTGTATCATGTTATGTGATAACGAAAAACAATTAGGGGAGTCAAAGGCGGGGGGGGGAGGTGAATGACTGCTTAGACTGGATCTGGACTGTACACTGTTTGCTGAACAGACTCGAGACAGGAGAGTTAAAAGAGAAGGTCACAGACTATTCTAGGCTGGAACAGAAGAATGGCAGAGGGAATAGAGTCCTTCCTTTTTCCTATGACGGGATCTGTTGGGGCATTATGTCATTTGAGTCTGAGAACAGGGCAGACTATGTTTCCTGTGCAGTCTCCATTTTAAACTTAATATCACAGAGTAAGTACATGTAAAAATATAGTCCAGGGTATTCAAAAGGAATACAAAAGACATGCACATAGTCGCCCCTGCAGTATAACTTACATTTTGCTCAAGCTGAAAATCCCAATCCTAAATGCTACATTATGATGTGACAAAATGCAAGCTACAAGGTAATTCAACTTCATAGCCTTTGCATAGTTCTCATCTCATAATGGCTCCTCCAAAATCACAAGCACTGTGAATTGGAGACTATCAGGATATTGCAGTTATGTCTTTTAAAAAGACAATAGCTCCTACTCTGGCATTAACGCAACTGCAAGAAAAAAAAAAACCACCACCACCACAGCCAAATTCTAAGCAATTCCTTTTGTAAATCACATGCCAACATGCATCTTTAAATTCTCTGGCTTCCCAACAGGCTTCTCATTGGATCTAGGCATCAGAGAGAGACTTGAGTGAAGGACAAGTAGTGGCATGTTTAATTTTCATCAAATTTCTGTAAGAGAATACTAATGAGGAGGAATTAAAACTGGCATCCAATGGAGAATGATGGAGAAAGATGTGGAGGACAGACAGAGGTGGTCACATGTACAGATCCAACTTCAATTTTCTCTGCACTTACTCCATTTGCCTTGCTAAGAGCCTGGAAGTATATGCTGTAGCTTTTCAGGGGAGAAAGTGGAGCATTCCAGTAGCCGTTGTAGGTTTTGTTGTCGCCCACTGTGAATGGCTGTGTGACCGGCAGGTTGACGGGTTTCAGCTCGGCTGCAAAGTAGTGTGGTGAGTCAAGACTGGAAGCGTTCTTGTAGCTCACTGGGACAGAGAAGCATTCAATGATGTCTGCAGCTCTCCGTGCTTTCTGCAGCTTCTCCTCCTTGACAACAAGTTGATAGACACTAGGAGGGAGAGAGGAAGGTAAGATTAGAGCACCAAGAGCCTTAAATATCAAGAATGTTTCCAACAATAAAAGGAAAAGGCAAAGTAAGAAAAACACTGCTAGGGCATCACTGCAAACACCGTTCTTGGCACACCAGTAACAGTGGCCACTGCATGTTACTATCTGGGCAAGACGCTGATCACTTGCTCTGTTGACTTAGTTGAGTTAATCAAGGTACACCTTGGTGAAAGTCAGAATAGATTTCAATCATGTCACACTTTGGGAAAAAGATTAACTAATAAAATACCCAGTCTATAATGAATTTTTAATATACTCAATATTAGAAAGCAGATGCTTTCTTCTTCAGCCACCAAGTTGAAACAGAAATTGGTTGCTTGGGCCAAACAGTGATTACGGTAGAAGGAGAGCATTAGGTGGCAAAGGTGTCAGATCCCTTTTGAAACAGTTTCAGGGTGCAAGAATCAGTTTAGATCAAAAAGATTCTCACATCTTCTAAGAACCTAACTTTCTTTGGCCCGCCCTCACATCTCTTTTTGGAATATATCCTGGGATGTAGAGCTCTCTAACATTAATTCCTGATGGCAAGTCTCCTCCTACCTTCCGTCACTAAAAGGCTGGCTTATGTACTGAGCAGGTGGCTTCAGAGCTCTCCCAATTCACTTTTGTTTCAGGAAGCAACAACAACTCTTCATATTCTTTCCAGCTCTATGAAATGTTAATCCTTTTCGATTCCTGCTGAGCTTTTGGCCTCTATGACATGTAATAGCAATCTTGTTATTTCTAGTTTACTATTTCAGGCTCAAAGAGGTTGCAAGGCATTCAAATGCACTCAGCTTTTTTTTTTTTTTTCCTCAGGCAGTTAACAAAGCCCTTAAGTTCAATGCTGCTACAGCTGAGGCAGGTTTACTGCCTGCTTAACACCACTCACCCATTTGACAAAGAAAGATACCGCTGCAGTCATTTTATTTTTTGTCAGGATATTCACATGTGCTGCCCTCACCTGTCTGTGCGAGACTGGGCCTTTGTTTAGTTAGACAGGGGAGATCGATTAAAAGATTGGAAACAGCCAGCAGCAGATCATTCTCCTGGCTTTCACGGGCTCATTGTTGCAGAAAGATTGGTCTGAAAAATTTCTAGCATAGCCATAGCTCATCAGTGCTTCTGTGGGAAGTGAAGTTCTGGCACTTTCAACAAGCAGGAGTGAAACAAAACCTAGCGCACGCTTTTGAATTAGCTGTTACTTCAGGTCTGCGGGTATCTGGCACACTCACTGTTAACAATGAGGCGGTCAGTGAATCACTTGGAAATCATTCGGCTCCCACTGCTAGACACAAAACCAACTAATCTTTACAAGTACAACCAATTTATGAATTGCTTAGTACTGAAGTTGTCCTTACACAGGCTGCTCCTAATGTCTAATGCAGCAGGAGCAGCCACCAGACATATGGATTGCAGCCTTTAATGATGTCCTGTCAGCATTTTGAAAAACTTTCCTCGATCCTCCAGTTCATTAGAGGCCTTAATAAAATATTTTAGACCTTCTCTAGTATTTATTTTATGATCTCTAAAAAGATAAACAGGCTTCCCAGCAACAATTTAAGTATTATCATTGAGGATGTAGTGGGAACTGTAGGCAAAAGCCTGTTTAATCTAAACCCTCTCCTCCTCTTAGCAACAGAGACTTTCAGATTGCCATTCTGGACACTGTTTACTAACAGACTATCTGCAGATTCTTATTCTGACCCTTCTCTCTGGCAATAATAATCTACATTACTGGGAAAGTTTGTCATTTTGTTTGTCAGCAAAGTGCAAAATTGTAGATGACATTTTTATGGGCAATTGCCACATGCCTTCTAACCTAAAAATGCTTGTTTTCTACTTTATCCAATCCTAAACGCTTGTCTTTTCTGGTTACAGAAAATGCTTCCTTTATGTATATACATAAATACATATGTATAAATATATATTAATCTCCTTTCAGCCTAGACAGAGGCCAAGGGTTCCCTCTTCCCCTACAGTGTCCAAAGGGTGACTCTCATGCTCTTGGTTACCCCACCTGCAAGGCAATGAGCCTCTATACTCATCTGCCTTTGGAGAAGGGGAAGCTCCAGGGATGCGAATCGCCAGGTAACTGAACTCTGTCCCTAACCATCAGAGAACTTACCTTGAAGACATTCTCAGTTTCTCCCTTGACGGTTCTAATATATGCGCCACCAGTATAGGCACTCTTTTATATCATGAGAAAAGAGTTTTGATACATATAGAACCTAATAACAGATACTCTTTTGCCTGCATTCTTTCACATTTTCACTTTCCTATTAGCCATTAACACACTTTTTCCTTTCACGGGGATAACTCACTCACTCTTTTAATGACCTGAAATTTCACTTTTAATGTTTATTCTTTTGGAATAAATTGAGGTGTCTTTGGAAGCACAACGTTCATGACCATTCAACTGAAATGTAATAGACGTCCCATTTGTGTTCAAGTTAAAACCCCATTAATCTCCTGCTCAAATACTGTCTCCTTTTCTATGAAACAAGTACCTGAGCTAGCGCTGCTGCCATTGTTCCCTCTGTCTAAAACACCCACTCTGGTGAAACTTAAGATGAGTGACTGACTGCTTTCTTGGCACTTTTTTCCTTTATGCCCCAGCTCACACCAACTGATGCAGCACGTTCATCTCTATGTGCTTCACCTGCTTGACTTGGTGACCGTCATCCTTCAGCCTCACTCTTCTCTGAGTCTCAGTTATTAGGTAGTGGTCAAGTGGCCGCTCTCAAAGGAAGTGGTCAAGTGGCCAAGAGTGTGGCTGATTTCAAAGATTACTCTGGACTGAAGATTATCACTCTGAGAAATTGTTTCCTTATCAAACGATTACTCTAGGTCTCGCTTTCTGATATTTTGTTCCCATTATTTTGATCTGTCTAGCCCCTCCAGCAGTGCAGGATTCACAATTCACCCTTAGCTAGTACACAGAATGGTATAGTCTCATTTTCTTTTTTCTTCTTTTCTGCCATATCTTTGTTTTTCAGGTTATGCTCTTTTCCGCATGTTTTGTTTTTACCTAGGAGCAGAATTTTCCTGATTGCCTTCAGGGCATTTTCAGAGATCAACTTCTCTGCATTAACCAGTGAAGTGCTGCAAGGCACATCAAGTGCTTCCACACCCGCTACCATCAGCATGAGGATGCTCTCCTAACTGGTTGCCTTTTCATAGGAGCAAAAAGCCAACGATTCTAAGTCCGGATGAAATTCCTGTGGGAATTCTGAGTAGCAAGCATGCAATTACCCACCCTAAAGTTTGGCCAAACTATCTACATTACTACAACAATTCTTAAAAGACTAAAAGTAATTCAACTTTCCTCAGAAGATGATAACTGTCTGTGATGCATTATGACCCCCAAGATTGAGGTCGGGCACTAACTCAAAATAAACTCAGTGAGTAGGACCTGCCCTTTTGGCCTGCAAAAGCACTTCAGCTGCAATCACATCTCTGTTTCGGTGCTGAGCAGGGTCAACCCTCTGCAACTTGTTATGACTGGCAATTTTGTAATACACAGCGGTGTGATTACAACCAAGGGAAAGGAGGAGTACTTTTCCAAAAAGAAGTGCTAGAGAGAAGGAGAAAAAAAGTGGGCAATGGAAATAAGGAGGAGATATCCAAACTATTACTATTAGCTCTTATTCTGGCTACCAGGTAGGCAGTAACATGGATCTCCTGGGGCTCTCCCCCTCCCAAGCTTCAAAGCTACTGCTTCCAGCCAGTATCTGCTAACACTGCTTTCATAGCAGGAATCGATACATCAGTTGAAAACGCCCAGCTGGATAGAAGAAAGTTTCAGTGTCATACATTGAAATTATATTAAAAGAGACAACAAAAGCAGAGCATTAAAACTCCCAACACTATATAACAACTTCAGTACCAATAAACTGAAAGATGATACAGTAAAACTAACGACTGCATTTCAATTTTTAATATTCAGTCACATTTGCAAACACTGCAATCAAATCCACACATGTGCATGCTGCAGGGCAACAGAAGCAGGGGTCTTGTGTTCCTGGTGCTAAGCTACTCCAAGACACCTCATTGCAACCATGTAATACTGCTGTTCCCATAAATGACAGCAAAGGACTGGTTTCGGAACATCCATAAGCTCTGCTCTCCAGAGAGCTCTCTAGGGATGCTCAAATCTGGGCTACTAACCAAATGCCTGGCTTCCTAGAAGGCTGGGGAGCTGACTGCCCTGCTATGCAGCTGCACGCTCTTATTAGAAAAGGAGGCCAAAAGTGGGCTCCTTGATAAATTTCGCAGTCTTAGATAGATAAATCCACATTACTTTAATAGAAGCTTTTTAAAATTTTTAACAGCTCCATTCTAAATCACTGGCACCAGCCATAATGGTCACCATGGCACAAATGTTGTCTGCAGAGGATGAAAATGTGCTCTTATCATCACCTACAAGGTAATCTTTTAAATGATGAGTTCTCTACTCAGTGTGGAAGCACAAGTGCAGATAATCAACATTCCAAATCACAGACCATTTCTGTGCGACTGAGATCTCTGAGCGTTGTCAGATTTCTCCTTCCCCTGCTCTTGATTCCTTTTTGTGTTGCCTGCAGCACAATTTGAGGGTGGACTGAGAAGCGCTTGAACACAAATCTAGCCATGGATCTAGACCGGACTCAAGTTCTGGATGTAGGACGTGCATGAATGTGGAGGGGAAAAGCTGAGTCAGAGCCTTCCATAAAGCATTCAACATCGGGTCGGTGCACTTTGGTGTCTTGACATGATACTTATCAACAAGGTGAAATATTCACTATACCCCTGATAATGGTAGGATATGAAAAGGAATATAATTTCTTTGTAACCTCACAGTGATCCCCTCACCTGACTTATTAAAGCTTAAAAGAAACAATGCTTCTGCAGCTTAGTACTCCCCCGGACCAATTTTGGTACTAATTTTTCTTAAACGTATCATATGAAGATTTCATATATTTTCATTTAATTTTAATACAGAACACATAAATATATTATCAGCCATATATTATTTCCAATAATATTTTCTCCTGGGGAACAAAAATAAGTGGCAATTAGTACAGCCTGATCTTGCAGTGCATTTTTTAGCAGATTATTGTGAGTAGGTTTTGCAGTTCACCCTACAGAGAACAGGAACTTCTCATTTCTAGCTCAAATGAACACATTACTTTCAGAATAACGGTTTGATAGGCTACAGGAAATAAGATATTACCAAAGGGGAGAGGTTTCCTTATTAATATTTTAATTCAAAGGATGAAGGACAAAAAGGGCAAGTGAAGTAAGGATGGAAAAGACTTGCATCTTCCACTAGCTGCGTCATTTCAAACTGAAGGCACGTGGGACGTAGCAGCTGACATGGAGCCGGACATTGTATTTCCATTGTTGTACCTATTCTATGGAAATAACAGATTCAGCACGTCTGAAAAGGCGTTCCAAACCCATGAAAATCAAACCCAAATACTATCTGACCAATCCACGGGCGTTAACGCTGCACAGAGGTGAACAAAAGGCAGTGGGTGCGTATGAAAAGGGTCAAAGGTACAATCATCAGAGGGACCAACAGCCAATTCAGCTTTTTTTCTCTTATTTACAACGCCAACATTTTTAAGAAGCATGCTCTTAAGACCACGAGAGCATTGTCAGCATACTGGTTCATACCCTCGGCAAGCATCGCGCAGAAGCCCCAGATCCCAAGTGCTGGTTTCCTACTGCAGAGCTCTGCAACAAACTACAGAAATCAGATACAACTTCAGTCATCAAACGCCAGGCCTGTCCACTGGAAATACACCCTCAGACCAGTTTCCCCGGATGGTATTTAAACACGGCAGTCCTGATACCAGCCAGCCTTTTCTTCTTTTAAGAGCCCATTTTTTATATTAACAGTTAAGTTGCAGAATCTAGGCTACAGATACTTAACACTAGCTTTTTTATCATCTGGTTTGCATTTAACTTATGATCCCACTAAATTCGGTTGAGCCAATGTAAATATATTTGTATATATCCATGAAGGTTCATTGCCTTTATTCGGACAGCATGGACCCATCTCCCAGGGTACTGGAATGGGAGAGGGTTTGATGTGCTGCCTGCCACCCGCATTTAGAATTCAGATTAGCTATTGAATGTGCATATGCTTGTTTTATGGCCAAGCTGATTTCAGTGATGCAAACTGAGACAGAAGAGTAGCATCGACATCTTTATTTTCTCTTTCTTAGAGGTATCGAAATAAAACCCTGAATTCTGCCGCATAGACAATAAGAAATAAAATAAAGGGAAATTTGAGGAAATATAATAGGGATGGAAGCTAGAAAGATCCTATAAAAATCTATCAGTACTCTGTAGAGCTTCATCTAAAAAATTGTGACACTAAACAGTAAATGAGATCCTTCTTACAGCGTGCCTCCAGCCCTCCCATGAACTTGCATAGAAGAGACTTTGTAAAAAATTCAACCAAAACCCACTAAACTCTAAAAAAGATTTATATAACATAAATTCTACTAAGATTTACAAGAACTAAATAGATAACTGTCATAAAGCCTGATGCTGAGACTCGCTCTTCTGACATACCCTGCATCTACAGCACTGCTTTCCTTTGGCCATAATGGTGACTATTTCCTCACCGGGCTCCTCCTGCAATGCTGTAATCAAACGTTCAGGCATTCAGAATTGACTCTGCAGACAGTTTCCAAGTTCATAAAGTTTTCTGGTTCAAACAGGTGGCAATATATTCCTGAGAATTGAGTTACCTACTTCACATGTTCTGTAATGTCACCCTTAATATCTTCAATAGCACCTTTAATCAGAAGCTCTGAAACTAATCTAGAAAGCATAATGAACTGCGTTTCACAGCCACCTAGGATGTACATACAGGACCCACTGCACTGTTCTGCAATTTTCTGTCTATTTAAGAACTGATTCGAAACCCATTAAAATCAATTAAAGATTGCTACTATTCCCATTACGCTTTGGAACAGCTCCATGCAGAATACAATATGCTGAAGTTAAGGTTAGCTTTCAATTAACATTTTTTTGCAGAAAATAGGAAAAAAAGAGATTGTTCTGCAATGTCATCTTCTGGAATATGCTTGGCTATTTCAAAGATTCAAAAACTAGCCCATTATGAATATTGGGCTGCACTGTCATCAATCAGATTGTTCGCATCTGGAAAGCATTCACAAAAATAAAGCTTATAATAGTGATGCTACTCAAGGAAATAGTCTCTCATGTTGCAAAGTTATTCACACCAGATCCTTCATTTTGAAGTTATTTTTGTGTGTTCTTTTAACATTCATTTAAATTAAACAACTCTTCTACTACATTCACTGAAGTTGAAGAATACCAACAAAATATCCAAATTCAGCCAAATTTGTAAAAATGGCATAGAAAGAAGAGATGGTAATTACTGCCATTGCTATGAAATAAACTTGCTGAGATAGAGCCAGTAATAATGTAATCCATTTAATCAAGAAGGCTGGTAAGAGAGTCTCTTCACATTTTCTTCTACTCTCATATTCAGTGGTTTAGATTTACTACCAAGGCATGTTGTACCCTGAAATTCATGGAACAAAGGGCAGCGATTTCACACTTGGATAATACTATTTGCAGTCAGAGTTTTCACATGGGCATTCTTTCATCGCTAAAATTTCAGGCTTTGTTAAATTGCTATAGTGATTGAAATGGACTCTAGAAAAAGTAAGGAAGTTTAGACTGCATGCTCCCTGTATAGCAAAGAGATATGGTCCCGTAGTCTCCCCAATCAGTATCAGTAACTCTGATAAGCTACCTGTGGGACAGGTGGTGATATCTATTCAAGGAATTGGGCACTGGGTCAAGCTTAAAGGAAAAAAAAAAAGCAAAACCAAACAAAATGTTTGTATTTGTAGAGAAGCATCAAGCCAGCATCACTATATCAAACACTAACTTTGGATGGAACACTTTGAAATTTCTTTGCAGTCATAATGTAGCATCACATAAAATTCCACAACTGACTATAAAATGAAAAATCTATTAGAAAGTAGCAGAGTTTTTTTGTTTTGTTGTTGTTTGGTTGGTGGGTTTTTTTGTAAAAAGAAGTGATAATGTAATGTCAAATGTAATGTCACTTGGCCTCAGACCCTAGGTAGGCAGGCTTTTACCCTGCCAGACCTCTGAGGTACAATACATAATTACCCCACCGTTGCAGATGTATAAACAGTGGCACGTAGAAAGTGCAATGAGTGACTTGCCCGGTATCACACAGTATCAGTCGTACGTAAACAAATCCCCGCATTCTTGTCCAATATTCCTACTTCCACCCACCAGCCAATATGTCCTTTCTAATGCAGTCTGGAGTTTCCAGCCTGAACACATGCTAATCTTATGAAGTCTTTCAAAAAGGCAAAATAACATTAAAAAAAAAAAAAAAAAGCTACTTCTGGGCATCACTTGAGATGTGACCTGCAAAGATGAAGGAGGCACAGACAGCGCTGGGAAAAAGAGGTGTTCTGGAAACCCTCTCTTTCTTAAAACTGCACCACACAAAAGACACAACAGATTGCCACACTTCCATGAACACCAGTAACAACGTAGTGCCAGCAGGCAACAGGCAGGTATAACGATGGTTTAAACAAACAGCTCTGTGTGTGTGCGCGCACATCTAAATACCTCTGTGTGTGCACATACGTGTGTATCTATACATAAATACATATATTAAAATCAGTGCTTCCAACCTCATAACGTTCCACTCACCGTTACTCTTCTGTAAGTGACTAATGACCATGGCTTCCCAAGGAAGGACAGCTATTAAAAGACACCTAAAAATGCAAATATGCCCATATAGCTCTGAGCACGTCTAATCACCGCCGCAGTGTCTGTGCACAGCAAACAGGAATGTGCTAACATGCACAAAACGTAAGTAGTTGTCAAAAAGACAACTGTATTGACAGTCAGTGTTTACTGACCAAAAAGAAGGATTTGTGTGCTTAAAAGCCCATTTTTCCCAGCTGTACCATTTTGTCTAATCAAAGATGCTATCCATACTCCCAAAATTACCTCCTTTCCATCCCCAGACCACCAGAACACTGCTACTGCACCTATTTACTTGTATTATATATGCATCATTCTTTTAAATGCTTTAAATTCTCTCAGTTTAATCTTCTTGGAAATAAAAATTTTTAAAAAAAAGAAAGGAAAAAAAAATTTACCAGAGGGCATTTCAAAGCTGTGTGTTCCATTATCTCAGCCATCTCCATAAGCCTGACCTGGCTTGCAACACAGATTAGACGTAGTAGCTGCTGTTCCCCAGTGGAACAGGCCCAGTCCCTATCTCGCCAGTTCAATGTTGTTTTGTGCTGGCAGATTAAAGATAACGAGTGCAGACAGATATGGCTTTCGCTGCAACAGGAGCTAATGTTAGTGGCTTTGGAGGTGTTTTTTCCCTCCTGAGCCACCTGCCATCTGTTTGATCTACAAAAAAAACCCAACCCCTTTTTTGTTAATGTCGCTTAGCATTAAACAGGCATCGCTGACTGAGGTCTTGTCGTCGTCCTCAGTGATTGCTAGTTTAAGACCAGAAGGAAGTTTCAAGGACAAGAAGAGCCAAAGTGGTTCTTAAGCAAGCTGCAGGATGAGGAGAGACTACGACACAACCCTTACTGGGACTGTCCGATACCTTCTGCCATGTCCTTCATGAAAGTGGTGGCTTGCACAAGGGGATGAGGATATTTGCACATATTCTCAGTCAGAATTAATTTGGCTGTTTCCAATGGCTTCCATGAAATTAGGTCCATTTGGATGCAGAAATAATCTAGTTTGTATTTCAAAGTTTTCTCTCCCTTTTCCACAGTCATAGCTACCAGACTGTGGAGGGAAAACCCACACATAAGAATCTGATGTCTTTTTTAAGACAGAACACTAGAAAAATATTTTTGCTGGTTTTGTGTGTGTGGTTTGTTGGTTTTTTTGTTTTTTTGTTTTTTTTTTTTTTAAAACTAAAATGCTAAGACAAAAAACCACAAGACAAATAGGGGAAATCTGCTGTTTCTAACCTCAGGAGAAACTTCATTACTAGACAAGGCCCATATGGGTAGATAACAGTCTACTCACAGTTGTATCATCAATGTACAATGAAAAAGATGAGCTCTCCTGGGTAAGGATAATATAGATTTTCAGCACCTGAAGCTGCAGGAGTATCAGCCAGATTCTTTCCACCTTTTCTGGACACTTTGTGCTTTTCAGAAAGTGTGAAGTGTTCACGCTTCTGACACCAGGGAGAGCTCTTAAGTGGTACCTTCACTACAACATCTCCTGCCCCGGAACAAAGGAAAATTGAGGATGGAGAAAGGGGTGAAGGAAAGTCCCAAGGGCGAGGACTTCTCTGCACCAATTTGCAGCTGGTCTGTCATCCCCTGTAAACACCTCCTACGTCCACCATAGCGGGAATGAGGCAGATTTAAACATTGGGAGGTTGTATCTGCTAATCCGGCACTTCACCAACTCCTGTCAAAGTGAAGCATATTTTTGATGCAACAGAAAACATGAAATATAGGGTGCATCCTTTGGCAGAAAAAAAAAAAATCAACCTGCATCAACATCAGCTCCTGCAGTTCCTTAGGGATCCGTCAAGGTGGGCGCTGACGGAAGTCAGCATTGCCTCCTCTTCTGTTTTGCTGTTTGACCTTTCCACCAAAAATACCATGTGCTCTGCCTCTCTCCTCGCCTTCCTCTTTTGCACCATGACTATTTTTAATTAAACCCGTCCTATTTCCCCTTCCTTTTGCACAGTAAGCAAATCCCTCACCATCTCCTAGCTCTGCCTTTTGCTTTGGAAAAGCGCTGTGCAAGGAGAACTGAAATTATAGAGAGGCAGAATAGCATCATGGCTGCAGAGGTTTATTCTTCTGAATTGTCTGGCTGCATTTATGATAATCCCTTCATTCCATCTGCAGCCTACGCACTGGTGCAGCAACCCCCTTTTCTAGTTCCAAGAAATTATGCATTCATTATGGAGGAAATTAACACCTCAAAGCAAACTATAATTAGGAATTCTTCAATTCGGTTTATGCTTTTTCAATTAGGCCCTCTATAATTTTAATCACGGGAGCATTAACATGTTTCCGGAATTTATATACCTGTAGTATAATTAAATCCTGAAATGCCTTAGTCTGCAACAGCAAAGCAGAGCTTACTCATCTTCCCTTTTATCGTGTTTTTGTAGACTCATCGAGGGGCACCTGCTAGCACAAACATTGCCTGCCACATGCAACAGAAAAGAGCCCACTTGCCCTCTGAACTCATCATCCTCGCTCCTGGTAGAGGGACTGCTGGCTGGAGAAAGCTTGTGCACTGCATCTCAGGGGTGGATATTTGCCAGGGACTTGTGCCCAGACTCATCCCATCTCACTTTAAGTACTTTAAGGAGCTGCTTCAATTAGGTAAATCATCCTCTGCAAAAAGAGCCAAGCTCCTTTCTGTGGGCTGCTCCGACCTTGTGTAGCTGTGGTCAGGCTCAGTTCGTCCCATCAAAGGGTCTGATGCAAGGGCTCTCTCATAGGCAAAAAGAGGCTTGGCTGTATGCCTCAAGAAATTCAGAGTTTCTAATTTTTAAAAATCTTTTACGCAGTTTGCTATTATCCTTTTATTCTGAGGTAACAATGAAAGGGCATATTGGCTCTGGGAGCTGCGAAGCAAAGAGATGTCTTGGAAAAAGAAACCTTCAAACTGGCAACCGTGGGTATTTTCTCCTGTTCCCTCGTCTTACTGGTTGACAGCTTGATGTGAGAAAATGGCCATCAATTTGTGATTCTCAGCTTAAAGTTCAGACTTCATTAACCTTTTGATTGCTGGAATTTAATCTGACAGTTTACGTGGACAGCATAAAAGATTTATGCAAAAACATTCACTGTCCCACTCTCAGTATCCTCAAGCCTTCACAAAACTAAAAAGTGTTTGCAAAAGCTTCACTGTAGAGCTAAGAAAATGATGCTTGACACAAAAGAACTGGCTCTATGTGTAATTTGATTGTTAAAATATTATCATTAAAATATATGCAAATTTTATGGCTTTCCTCTCCCATTTCTGTCTACTGCCAAAGCTCTCTGTGGAACAGTTAGTAAGACACAGCAGATCATCCAGGCTCAGAGAACGGCTATGTTTCTGACGGCTGATAAAAGGGCAAAGGCAATTTTATGACCTTTTAAGGGACAGTATTCTCAGATGAACAGCATGCTGATCCAGTAAGAAAATACATTTCCTGTACCAGATGAGACAACTGACCCAAAATGCCCCTTATCCTCACTTTTTAGGGCTAACATCTGACTCTTCAGGGGGAACTAAAAAAACATTGAAACACCCATTCAACCAGTAATGCCTTGCTACATAAAAGACTAAATATTCCTTCCTGACACTTACAGTTATCACCTTGCATCCTGATGTATCCCTATATCTCCATTATGCTTCTCTCCTGATATAGCAGGCAAAGCACTTCTAAGATCCAGAGTAACTTCAAGTACCACTGAAGTCACCATGTATGATCTAAAACTGCCATTCAACAACTCCACCTGAAATTGAAGTGTATGCTCGGGCTTGCAGTGCTCTGGGCAGCTCATCAGGGTTTGGACACGCTGATGAGGTCAAGCCTGCAAATGCTTCCTGTGAAACTCTACTCTGTTCCTTTTTCCTATAATAAACATCATGCTGATCCACGCAGCTGCCGTTATTCCACGCCTTTCACCCAAATTCTCACTTTCATTCTCTCTCTCACATTCACACGTAGTTAAAGAAAAAGAAGATCTGGTTTATCTTTATGAGGAAAGAAACTCGCTCATTTACCTTCTTGCCTAAATTAAAGGCAGAATGCCACGCAGGAGAAACCCAGCTTGAATGACTTCAGAACAATATCCCTGAGGTATATTATAGGAGATGTTAATTAATACAGATAATGATGCTTATAATATCAGAAGCCTAGATTGATAATCTCATTCCTCATTAGATACTACAAAATTAAAAGATCTAATGTGATGACTGTTTGCCCTGTATTCAATCAACCAAGTCATGTGACGCATACATTTGAATACGAGTTTAGAAAAAGCAGGCCAGGAGTTTTATTTTCCAGGTATTTATAATATGCCTATCAATGCAACTGAACTTTCAGAATTACCAAGGGCATGATAATTTGTTATGCTCCCCATAGCTTTCAACATTAGAACCTTTTTTATTGTTTCACTGATCCTTGACTCCAGTCTTTATTTTCAAGCACAAGGTACGCTGCGTGGGAGTTTTAAGAACAAGAAATTGCCACCCTATCTTGGCATTAATGAATTAATTATCAACATAAATGCCTGAGGCAAGCTCACGTGATGCCACTAAGAAGCTGCAAAGCAGCGAGTTGAACAGCATTGCTCCCTATATAGCTATGGAGATCAATACACCAAAGCCACCATCTGTAAAACTAACAAAAACCCCAGCAAATTTTGCAAGTTTATAGCTTCTTGTCTCATTCCTCCTCCACCACGGAATCAAGGTCACTAGGCTTGCAAACCACTCCTCCATAAGGACAGAAAGAACTACTGTGCGTTAAAAACAGAATCAAAATAAGGATGGTAGTGAGAGGGACATAGGAAAGGTAAGCTCAGGATGAACAGATGATGACTGACATCACAAGAAAAGAAAGAATTATCTGGAGATTAAAGTTACAGCCTATGGCTCCAGAGATTCTCAATTTCTACTTTGTTGCAGACTGAAACGGAAAGCCAATTTTAGCTAGTCAAAGTCTCTGTTTTCCACCACAAAATGGAAGCAATACCACTCCCCTTTGTCACAGGAAATGTTCATTTGTTACTATATGTAGGAACACGCAAGTACACAGATACCTCATATGGGATTGTTTGCTTGGAGAATAACTTGAGCATAAAACCAGAAAAAATCACTGTTCTTAGGTGTTCTGCTAAATAACACTACAAATGTTTTCTCTTCATTTGTTTAGCATCATGTAGACCAAAAATATTTCCTTTATTTCATGCTTGGGAGACTAAGAATCAGATGGTAATACCCAAGAGTAACATGGGGCTTGGTCCATATAAATTAATTTCTCCTACTGACCAGCTGTTCATGTGAAAATATTTGTTTCACCATTGCTCAGTACTTGTAAATATATTTAAAATATTTAAACTCCCTTTCTCCTATTTAAATTTCCTTATTTCCTTTAAGATGTGCATTAATAAACTAACCCATCCTTCCTCATCATCAAAGTGATTACAAGTATCCGACCATTGCACACGTACACAGTAAATAACTCTTACCTGAATATATTTCTCTTGGATCACCTACACATGCTACTTACACTGCATACATATATATATATATTCTCCCCCACAAAAATATATATATATATGTCCATGAAGGCAAGTGCCAAGATTGAATACCTTTGTTCTACTAATACTGTTCTTTAGCACAGTCCGGCAGTCAAGTGCCGAAGACTGTCCTGTACCTGCGTGCTGGCAGACACACAAAAGAACATCACAGATTATTTGCTGATACACCTCAGAGAACTGCAGGAAGATAGGATTAAATCCATCTTTTTCCAATAAAAGAGTTCTCCGTTGTCTGAAACTCCAAAAAAATCATTCCAGACTCTTCTCCAACATCCTTCTACAGTGTCCTACAGCTCCAATAAGCAGAGCAGCATATCGACAAGGCAATCACACCTAAGGGGAGCATTTATTTAAACTCTGAAATCCTCAAAACTAATACATGCTCTGGAAATTTGACTTTCTCTATAATAGTAGTACAGGTAGATTGATAGAACCAACTGCATGTTAATAAACCAGATGGACTTTCAAATATCCAACACACAAAAACCAGCCCAGTGGACATGTCATGCAGATAAAATCCCTCACAGTGGTATTTTCAAGCAGTGAATGGGATATAAATTCTCAAATAGAGGACTAAAGATGTCATATGTGAATAATCTATGAAGGACTGACTCAGCCCTCCTGACAATAACAGATTCAAAGGCAGAATTATCCTCAAAATCACATTGGAGATTTT
This sequence comes from Theristicus caerulescens, assembly GCA_020745775.1. Lineage (NCBI taxonomy): Eukaryota > Metazoa > Chordata > Aves > Pelecaniformes > Threskiornithidae > Theristicus > Theristicus caerulescens. The sequence goes on from CM036569.1 coordinate 3,429,305, forward strand.
CAGGAAAGAGTTGAGGAGTAAAGATTGGGAATGCTTGCATTCTTCTTTCCTCTTCTGAATCTATTATAGATGAATGTCAGTCTTCAGCAAATCAATCATAGCACCATTCACCGGCTTTAGATTGATATAAGAACACCTAAACGTTATTTTTAAAGGGCAATGTGGAGTCAAGCTCTGCAGGTTATACCATAGAAAATAAAGGCAAAAATGAAATGCCTATGCCACAAGGGAGAATATTTATGCCTGCTGATGCTTTATCTTTCTTTTGGCAATAGGACAAAACAGATGAAAGAATATCTAAGTTTATATTATTTCTGTTAGTTCATACGAAAGTGTCTTCATTGTTATCTATAGATCGTTAACAATGCTGAGTTCATGATCATTAGTTTTATAAACAACCTCATTTAAGTTATTTATCATGAGCACTGAGGAACATCAGAAATGTCTTAATGTTGAAAGTGACTTTGGATTTGGTGTACTTGCATTTCAGATGAATGGAGATACAATGAATCCTATTTGAAATATTCTACAATATTACTCTAAAAATGATCTTGCAGACCATACTCCATCTGTATGCTGCTCAGCCTCCAGCAGAATGAAATAACACAAGACAAAGTCACAGATCTTATGTACAGATCCTAGTTTACAGTCACACCCCCACATGTACTCCAACTCACCACCCCCAGCATATAAGAGGAAATATTATGAATAATTACTGCGTAGTCATTTTTTTTTTCATCTTCACAGTTTGGGAGGACTATAATAAAAACCCAAGGCACTGCAGAACAGAAACTGGCTGCCTGGAGAACCGTCAGGTTGATGAGATGGGGGGTCGACCTATTCCTGGCACAGTGAAAGATCTGAATATCAGAGGTTTTATAAGAAGATGTGAGGAAAATCTATTTCAGACTACTTTCAAGTACCTTTTCAGAACCATCTCAGGCAGGCTGGGATATGAAAGGTCAGCGTGCAAAAGGGAAGGGATCTAGGAAAGCATGGTCACGTCTACGAGGGAGGCCAGGAGAACAGGCATCCTACCAGCATGCTGCATCGTGTGGGATCCCTTCCAGCGACCTCCGCACTGCCTCACTGCTGTGCATGGAGATTTCTCAGTGTCATTTGTCTCGAATCTCTGTTTTCACTAATGCCTTGGGTAACTGAACAGAGGATGGCATCAGACTAAGAGGGGCTGTAAGTCATTTAAGTTTGTATCAGAATTTTAAAGCATTTTGAAAATCAATTTTATCATATTTAATAGAGATGAATGGAAAATACAATACTTGTGAAGGAGAAATAAAACACACACAAAAGGCAGAACAACTAACCAGACAGCAACAAAGAGGATATATTGGATCTCAGCTTGAATACAAAAAAAAACACAGAGGAGGAAAAAACACCTCATTCTTGTATGCTGAGAGTGTCGCAAGCAGTTCACAGCATGTTATCCTTCTAATCTGCTGGGTGCTGTTGAGGCCTCCGAGGGAGTGCTACCTGCTTTTGGATATGGTATTTTGAGAGAATTTACATGAATTGGAGTGTGGAGAACAGACTGAAAGAAAAAGGGAGAGGTTGGGAAAATCTAAGGTTCAAATAATTGGATTTGTTGAGCCTAGACTAAGAACAGTCTATATGGTGTTACAGAGAAAGGTATTCACACATTCTGAGGCTGTCATAGTTAATAAAAAGCTAAAATTCTCCCCGAGACCGCTCCCCGCCCCCCCGCCGTCCATTCTGGTTTTCATACACACGTCTGAAGGCAATGAAATGGGCTCATAATGGGAAGTAATCTTATCACTTAGATGTGGCATGTAAATATTGCACTCTCTGCAAACATGTGTATAATAGACTACAATGCAATTAAAGAAACCAGACTGAAAATTTACAAAAATCTCTACCGATTTTTCTATAACAGACACATTTGTTGGAAAAGACATTATTCACTGAATGCAGTTAAGGTATAGTAAATTGACTTCAAGAAAAATCACAAGACTTTTCAATAAAAGGACAAAATAACAACACACTTAAGACAGCAGGTGGTAAAACGAGATACAGGAATGTTCCCCCATATAAAGAAATAAAACAAAACAGAGCAGTGCGATTTTACTGCTCTTTTCCAGCAGAAAAACATCCCTAAAGGACTCAGAAGATAGGCTCCTAAATTCGCTCATATGGAGTACCAGAGATTGAAAGGGAAACTTTGAAATACATTACTCAGAAAAACTAGGAAAGGGATGGTGCTAAGTCCTAAAGAGCAGATTTTTTGCTTGAGAGTATCAATGCAATTTGGGGGAAAGCTGTGACATAGGGTGGACCACCAACTGATCCAGAAGATTCCATTAAATCAAGTAGTACACATCTGAGCAATTTGCTCCTGAATACTTAGCGGGCCAGCCTTCAAAAGCACCAAGAACCTGCCAGCGGGGCGTAGAAACCCAAGTCACTTTTGAAAGAAGAGACTACGGGTTTTTAAAATACCACCCATAGGAAAAATTTCAAATGTCTCTCTTGTGAAAACTGGAGGCAAAAGCCTGACGAGCCTACAGGGAGGTAATGGCTGCTGGGTACCTCTGCAAAGCAGTATCCAGTATTTTTATCATAAGCAATTCTAATTCCTGCTCTCAGCTGAGGAGACTGGCAGGATGAATGACCAACTGGTACTTCTGCCAGCAACAGATAAGGCCATGCCAGCTCAGAAGAGAAGTTTGTTTGTCTGTGCTGCTGCCTCTCACCACGTACAAACTCACTAGACAGAAGAGAGCAATGCAGTACAGGCCGCTGTCAGTCGCGTTTCCACAGCCAGGGCACGATCTGTGGTCGAGTGGCACGTGGTTTAGTGGGACTTGGCAGTGTTAGGTTTATGGTTGGACTCAATGATCTTAAAGGTCTTTTCCAACCTAAATGATTCTATCCTGTCAGCATCTCATCATTAAGAACAGGACCCACTTCAGGGACAGCCAGAAATGTTTTCTGCAAGGTCCTCACTCTATTCCACGGGTGCCTGTGCAGCTCCCTGCCCCTAAATCCTCTACTCTGCCAGTGGAAATTGTGCTTGCCTACAACTGGCAAAGCCTCGCTAAGTCAAAGTTCATCTTTTCTGAGCTAGATCACTACTTCACAACCAGCCCAGGAGCAATAGCCAGATTATAATATAAAGATGTGAGGGGTGTGGTTAGATCCAGAATCTGAACAAATGCATCCACAAATTAAAGATAGTTTGGGCATTCATATGATAGTTAAAAAAGGCCCTGTCCATCACGGAAGAGAGAGGAGGAGACGGAGGCCTGGAGCCTCCTCCACCTTTGCATGGCGATGCTCAGCTCACAGCATCACAGTACACAGCTGCACGTACTGAAATTCCAGCGCTGCAAAGGCATCTGAAGTGATGCTGAAAGGGTAATAACGCCGTGCAATGCTATCAGTAATCCTTCCCGGAGGTTAACAGCGGGAGGCAAGTAGGTTGAGGCGTTTATAAAAGGAGACTGTGAAAGGCAGAATCAACAGCAGAGTTGGCCTTTTAGTCAGTGTTCGCTTTCAGCAGCTACATTATCAGATGAGAATGAGAGAGGCGTGAGCGAAGCCTGGGGGGGAAGGAGACGGGAGAACTGTGAAAAGAGAAGACAAAACACCTACCTGACAGGTGCTCCCCGGGACTGAGCGGGCTTCAGCATAACGGTGATGGTAGTGTCGGTCTCGTTCAGGGGGGAGTCCGTGTCATATTCCGGCATCGACGGTGCTACAGCAGAACAAAGAGCAACACGTTAGTTATACACCAGTTACTGCCTTTGGTAGCGATGGCAACGTAATATTAACATTTTTTGGAGACCGTTTAACATTTCTCAAATGAAACATCAAAATACTTCCCAATGTTATGACCAAAATTGTCAAAACTGTTTAAATATTTGTACACTCTTTGCCTATTAAAATTAAACAGGAATCGGACACCCAAATCTTCAAGCTGCCTTTGAAAATCCTGTCTTGAATTTTTAAGACTTAGTAATCCTCTGAGATGGGATCATTCCTTCGATTTTAAAGGTGAAGAAAGAAAACTGCGTGAACATTATAAAAGACCACTCAGGGTGAGTGACAGTGGCAGAGCTAAGAATAGCACCCAGGAAACCTGGCTCTTGTTCACTATTCTGGTCATTGGATTAGACTTCCCACACCTTTGATAAAGTTTTTAACACATAGACTTAAGCTGTGTCTCCTTGATTAGCTAGAGGGTGTGTTATGAAGCACAAAAGATGAAGAGAGGAGCACAAATTAGCCAGGTTATTTTAGCACTCAAACCCGTGACATTTTACCCCAGTGCTTTAGGGATGCTGAATCAACAGGCAGCTGCACGGCTCCAGTGGCGTGCTCAGGCAGCACCCAGCCAGGGCAGCCCCATCGCTTCGCTGACGTCTTCCCCAAAGCAATATAGAAAACCACTGAATATTCACACTTAGCCAAAGTCTAGTTTCGACTTCTGCTTTGTTATCTTCTATTAGGACCATTTTGTGAAAGTGGGATAGCTTTCCTTAGGAAACTTATTTTACTTATTACATTACTTCTTCCTTCCCCAATAGCAGACATCTGTTTGGGACAATTTTTACTGTGGAAGAACTGAAGAGATCACGAGATCAGAGCAGCATCAAATTCATTCCAAAGATGCAAGTTGTGTTGAAATATTTCTAAAGCATAAAGCAAACAGAAGAATTCACACAAATAGTTCATTTGTAACTCACAAGGGCAAGCTGCATTGCGGGGGGTCCCATATTTAATCCTCTCACAGTGATTTCCGCTGTAATCCTGTTTACAATCAGGATTTTTATCTAAATGCCTGAAAACTGTCAAGAACGGTGGTTGCTATTATCAGCTCAGCTACTGACTTCCCTGTCAGTAAGCTGGCAATGTGTTCAGAATGAATGCCAATTCCTTAACGAGGAGTTCTCTGAAGAAGGTGCTGTGCATCAAGGGGAAGCAGTGTGAGTCATTTAAAGATGATGCATGTCACCAGCAGTCTTCTATATCAGAGATCACCGCAGTTGCTGGAGATGCCACAGCAAGAACCGTTCAGCACCTGTGTTGCCCAGAGGGGATGGTGCTACAGCACAACGCAGCACCACAGAAAGGTTGCAGGGTGAGTTTGGACACCAGAAACAGGCTGGGCTCTGCCTTTGCAGGCTCCATCGTCCTGCTTTGAAGCAGCTTCTTCTACCCGAGCTGCAGTGCTGCACTGGTACCACTAAATTGTTTCTGATGTGTTAGCTAGCTCGGATGTCTCCTTCTGGCTGTGCACAAGACCTCTTTAGTTATCTTCTGTGTAAAACACTGCACCTGCCACAGCGAATTTACAGTCTTACTTTCAGACACCATATAGTTAAGAAGTAAATGCAAGAAACGTAGGTCTTGGCAGGACTAGCTAATGGTATCAGGTATAATTCAGTGAACAGTCTGTATTAGTCACAAGACGCTGAAATAAGATATAGTAGTTTTCTTGTGTACTCAACACAGAACAGTTGTGTAGTACCTCAATAAAACTACAGTTGGCACCGATCTCTCTAAAATAGCAAGCACTGCTCATCAATTCAATGCCTATTTTGCAAGATCCCAGTCCTGCCCAAAGAGAAGCCCTCAGGAATTCTGCCATTTAATTGTGATTAAGACATAAACAATCATGTCCACCCACATAAACATATACACTCACACATTGCTACAGCATAGATGTCTTTTCATTTTAAAATATATATAGTGTTACAAGGACATTCCAGTCAATGCAAAAATCCTTCTTCTCCCTACTAACCTTGGGACTGCCTCTTAGAGCAGGTTTAACAGTAATTTCCAAATTACATGTATAGGACTGACCATGCAATGAGATAATCTAATGTCAGAGACTACCCTAATGCCTGCATGGAGCCTGTGCCTACCTAGTGTGAACCAGATGTTTGGAAGATGAAAAAAAAAAAAAAAAAGACAATAAACCAAGCTCAGTGTGCATGCAGTTAATAATCATGAAGGCTTCTAATACAATTTGAGCACTCACTGAATAATAAAATGCAAAGAAACTGAATCAGAGGGAAAAAGCACTACCATCACTGTGCTCTTTGATTCCTCTGGTCACAAGTGAACAGAGTGCATGCCGTGCCTTCCCTTCACAGCAGGGCTGCGTAAACCCTAACTGTCCGTGGAGCTGTTACAACAGTTAATGGCTTTACTTCAAGTGGTTGAGACACGGGCTTTTGCACTAAATGTTAAGGGTTCAAACGCTGGTGACGGTTAGTGGAGGGAATGGATATCTTTTACTTCCTTAAAATTTACACTGCCGCTTACTGCTAACAACTGATTTTTATTAATCAATTTTGAAATAGGGCAATGGAAAATATGCACTGTTTTGCACTCTTTTCTATGGCATCCAGCCATAATTTCAAGCATTACAAGTGTCCTGAACATCCCAAATGTTTATTTTGGCTTTACTGAAAAAACAGTTAAGGTATTCCAAAAAATGACAGTTTTAAACTGTGTTAGAGAACCTATTTTAGTGCTATCGATTAAATGCTAAAATTAAAGTCTGCATATGTCTGCCCAATATCCTCTCTACCATACCTTCATCTGTCTTTTTTTCTGATAGCTAGCCTAAGTTTCCTTTTTTTTCTAGAGACACATGCACCTTCTCTTTGTAGTGCCTCCCGATTTTAGTGCCTTTCATATACTTGTCTGCCTACCTCAAGCCCTCCCTCTGCCCTTACTCAGAAAAAAAACATAAAAACAGCTTTCCTCCTTTATTTTTAGTCTCCTTGCGCTATTAATTCAACTACTTCATTACATCCATTTTGGTGCAATCTGAAAATAAAAGCCACATTATTGAAGGAGATTCCCCAGCCACACAGATAATACTAACAATAATTATAGGGATAGTTCATTTGTAGAACTAATGAAGGTTCTCATTTAAAACGCTCCACAAAGATATTCATGGATAGTTAAGATATCCACAAATTAACCACCGCATTTGTAACTCAAACAAACACAGATACCGGATTGTGGCCGTTTTAAAAATTTGCTCTATGAAACTTGTAGAGGAGATGCTAAGCTGAATACCTTTTTATTGTTTTATGCATCAGCTGTGGGTCTAAAGAACAAAGCCCTAGAAAGTTCTTTTTTCTTCTTCTCCAAAGCAATACCTGAAATCTTAGTTGCAATCCGTGTTGTGATGGGTGGCCCAAAGCCCTTGACTGTGCTGGCTTTGATGGTGAATGAATACGTAGTCCCTGGGTATAATCCTACAAAGAGGTGATGTGTTTCATTCCTTAGTTTGAAGACTTTCCCTCTTTGGCTGGACAGGTCAGCACTGGGATCCAGAGACCCAACGGCCTTGTATGTAATCTGCAAATGAAGAACAAGGAAAGTAAGGTGATAAGGGGCCTTCTGCACCTGGCCTTCTCTGCTCCCCGATTTTGCTATCTCTTGAGACTAGACATTGAAAATACAAGGACAGGTATTATTTCAGTATCTCTAGTGAGCGGTTCTGTATTTGGACGCTGGCAAACAAACATGACAATTTTTCCAAGGCTTTACTTAGGAAAAAACTAATTTCTTCTCTCCACTAAAGCCTCAGCATGTGCTGATTTACAACAAAGACACAAAGAATTGCTTTTTGTTCCGAGTCGCAGAACTTCTGCAGCCAAACCAGAGCACACAGCACGACTGGCAGAATTTTCATTAGAATATCCCACACAATCCCCCACAGCATACGAAAACTTTTGGTGCAAACAGGGGTACATTTTCCATCAAGTATTTTTTGCCTTCTGGCAAATGGTCTTCTCAAAAGGCCACTGAAAACAATGGGAGCCTTTTACTGATAACAAAGGTTTTGGAAGTCTTTTCCTGTGCTAAAAGGAATATGCCAAAATGAAATGGTATGTTTAAATGAAATAAATATCATCAAGTCTTTAGACAAAAGCCATTCTCTTCTCTGAGCTTGTAAGCCTGCTTCTGATATCATCTCCCTCCCCCTGTTTTTAGCCTCAGTTTGCAGGTTTACATGTGGTACCATGCCTGGGTTTCGCCTGAGAGAATAAGTCAGCAGGGTTATGGACCTGCAGAGCCGATCATGAATATACCCACTGCTGGTGCTAACACACCTTTAGAGGCATCCAAGCTGAAAGCACACCTTTGAAATTCTGCTCGAGCTCCATTATGCTTACCCATGGCAACCCTGTTGATACACAGACACTTGCAAGTGAAACTCATGACTTATTTACCAGCCAATTCCTTCCCTGCGTTCCAAATTCAATCCAAAGGCAGCTCAATTTCAACTGAGCTGTCAATATAATATAACATGCTCCACTGCCCTCCTAACCTTTCCTGATATTACGGGATCCTCGCTTATTTGTAATGAAACACTATGAATAAATCAATGTATGTTAATACACGAAGTCTTCAATTTTTTATGAAGGACTCCACAAGAATCTAACTCCCAGCTTTGCTGAAAGAGCCTTTGAAAATTTTTAAGTTGCTTGCTTTATGACAGGAGGAAAATGTTGCATTTTGAGAAAAAAATAAATGTACAATGTTTAAAAAGGGGGGATTTAATAATAACAGGATAAATAAGAGACAGAGGCTGATGCTACTAACACCAGAGAAGAGTGTGAGTGTGTGAATCCTATTATTTGGACAGAGAAGAACAATTTAGACAGAGCTGACACCCAAGATGAGGCAGCGTAACAGAGAAGGGCCATGAATTACACCCAGGCCCACAGAGCAGCAAGAAATTACAAAAGCAGAACTCTTAAAGGAATTATAATTAAACAGCTTGCAGAGGATTTCACTGAAAACCTACTAATTTTTCCAGGAATTACAACCTGGTTTTAAATTTTGATTACTTGCCAGAAACCTGACAAAGAGGGAGATTGTAATCTGTCATTAAAACAAAAAAATCAAATGCAGGGAGGAGAAACCTTTACACTCGCTGCTTTTCCTTAGGTAGTTGAGGACCATGCAATGCAGCATGGCATGAGACAACATTTTGACAGTTCTTATTGCATCGAGGTACTTCAAGGCAAGGGAATCTGGGTAGGAACACACCATTGGAGTTGGAGTGAGCATCAAAGACCTTAAATTAAGAGACATCACCCAGTCAACACCACAGTCAAATCCAGAAAGAAAAATGTATTTAATCTATTAGGTAGGAATGAACCAATGCAATCTGTATGATCTATTTGCAAATCAAGTGCTAGAGAAATAGCAATTCTATAAAATTCCAAAGGGAAATTAGCAAAACAGGAGTTTGAGAAAAAGAAAGGGAACTTCCTACTGCTGGGCCACTGAAAACCACATTTGCAGGATGCCCAGGTAGTCGCCTATGCGAAATCAGTGGCATTTACTTTCAAGCACATTATGCAGAAGGCTATAAATATAAGTGGAAGATGCATCCTTGATCTCCATATAAATAAAAGTATTCAGCTACCTTCGTCAGTTCTAAAATCATTACAAAAAGAGATGTTTTTCTTCACTAAAAAAAAAAAAAAAACTATCCCCTTAAGGCCAATAGAGCTAGAAAAGCTTTCAAGAGGGAAAAAAAAAAGTCAGTGATTTAAAAAAAAAAACCACAGTCTTTCTTTTTTTCTGTTGACTATAGCAGAGAATATGAGAACAAGAGACCTGGGTCAACTCGCAAGAAGTGAGGAAGGAGAAAACTATACTTGAGAGAGAGTATGTCCATGATTTAAGATTGTAGCATGGGTCAGTTTTCAGAAAGACTGCTCACTCAAATCAGACTGCAATATTTCCCAAAACTTTTTTTTAGGATATATAAACTACAGTGAAGAGAGATTCGTGGCATGGCCAAACCACGAGATTATTGTTTCTGCAGCAGACTCTCTATTCCAAGAGATTTGAATCCCGTTAAACCAGGTGATGTGCAGACATTCAGAGAAAGCAATCCTTGTCCCCAGAACATAACATTTACCTTTGATACACAAACAGTACCTGGATGCAACACAGAGAGCAAGAAAACAATAGTACCAATTTGTGCATGTGGTCCAGTTTCATCCAGTCCATACGCAGAAATATTTAAGGAACTGGTAAGCAAAACGGTGTCAGCAGATACAGCCCATTACCAGCTTATTGCTCTTATCAGAGTTAGTTTCAAACTCTTCTCTGCTTTCCACAAGAAGAGCTCTGAATGACTGAGGTGGTGAGGAAAGTATATACGGACACCGCCAGGAGAGCCTATGGGCTGTGTACCCACCTCTGCTGACGACTTTCCTCGTGGCCACGACAAGCTGATGTTCTCCGAGTCTCCATTTTGCCATTTATAAAACGAGGGCTATTACACTCCTCTACACAAACATATTTGTAGTTGAGGGATCCTATGGCTTTCTGTAATTGCCGAGTGCTGATAGTTAAGCAGCAAAACCACAGGTGAAACAGATGAGTAGCCCTGAAAACAGAGCCCTCTATTTGGAAAAGGAGGCAAATTCTCTTCTGGCTCAGAAAAAAAAGAATCATTTTCCCTTCCAAGTAAGATATCTGCTGTTTCTTAGATATTAGTGCTACCTCAGCTGTGGATTAACATCTGAGAGCTGTCTCAGTCTGTTCCTCTATGGGCCTCCCAGTACAGCTAAAGCAGTTGCAGCTGCAGCTACAGTTAGAGCTCTTCTGGTCAGCAGAGTCTCCTGGAGCACTGGCTGCTCCCTGCTGACCTGCACGCATCCATACTCTTCAAGCCATAGGCTCCCCATCCAGCTCGGCAATGTTTCTCATAGCCAGGATCATCTCCATTTACTGAAGTTGCTGGTATTTCCTCACTGGAATATCTGGAAAGTGCTACGGCGTACGTGTCTGTGCGTATGCATATCTCTGTGTCAGGGGATTTCTATAGAAAGAAAAGATGCTGTAGTATATCGCTTATATGTTGGTTTTCATGTAAGATGCTAAGAAGTTGCCACTCTTCTCCTTAATTGATTTACACTAAAAGTTCTGAAGGAAGAGAAATTTCAGGGAATTGGACACTGAAAATTTTTCATGAAGAAAATGGAAATTTCCAACTCTGGAGTAATTTATAAATGCACAGAAACATGGCTGGAGAAGAAATACGGCACTTTCCTAGAATAAGAAGGATGCTGAAAAAAACCACCTGCTCTTCTAGTTGGTATGCTGAGTATTTATCTTAATTTCTCGTTCCAAGTGTCAAACCATTTCATTACAAAACAAACAAGAGACTCTAATCTAGAAAATGAGATGACTCAATCACTAGAAAGCAGCTGTTCTAAGTTATTTTAAAATACTCTATTTTAACAACAAGCCATGTCATATAATACTTCTGTATTCTAAAAAAAAGAAACAATAATATTAATTTAAACGTTTAAAAACCTAGACGGAAAACAAACAAGAAAATACTCAAAAATATATTTAAGAATTTCACTCTGATTGAAAATATTGGGTCTTACTCTGATGCAGAATAAATGCAAATACGAAGATGAGGAAATTTCTCACAAGACTGAAACTGTATGTTTTTTAACCAGCTCCCTGGTTATCTCCTGCACAGCAGGCAGCTGTCATAAGTTGAAAGTTGTCTTTCCTCTGCAAACTGGAATGGCTGTCCTGAGTTTGCATATGTAACGTAGAGTTTACATATCAGCTCCAGGGCAACTTGATGGTCCCAAGCAAAAGTTTTAGCGGCCAACACTGCTACATTTCTAATCATAGCAAACACCAGTGCAGGCTAAAATACAGCAAAACTGAGAAATATACATTAATAAATCCTAAATCTTCCTTGGAACCTCCTTCATTGAGTTAATGAAATGGTTCTTAAATTGAAGAAACAGCAGCAGTAAATTTGAAGTAATCAGAAAGTCAGATGGCATAGGAACTCAGAAGGATAAAGAATAGCCACATTCCCACCAGAACAGGAGGGACGAACCACTGAGTGCCCAGCATCCACCCAGCTGGACAGGAACGATTCACTCATGAGGTGTACAGGCGATTCAAGTCCCCGGTCAACTGTGCAAAATTTGGCTACATGAATCCAAATTCTTTGTAAGATGTCAAAGAGGTCAACAGCACAAGTTCAAATCTACTGGGAACTACCAAAAAAGGCTTTATATATTTAATTTCCAAGTGTTCAGTGATATATAATTGCTGCGATAGACTATAGAGAACAAAATAAGAACAGATCAGCATAAGAAATGGGATGGTTAGCAAGTTCACCCCTTGTTGGTATTTACGCAGACATCCAGTCTATGCCAGTGCACTCCCAGTCCCCATGAACCAGAAGCACCCCCTCCTATTCCATCCTCCCCTCTGTTTTTTATCCATTTTAAAAGTTCAGAGTATTAACTCCTTGAAATCACTAAGCAAATGCTACGTTAACAACCACAAAGATGAAGATATAATATTGAGAGATAAGTACAGCTCTTCGCCCCTTCACAGAGCCTAATTTAACACAATTTTCTAGGGAAATGTGAATGCTTTGCTAACTGTCATCATCTCTGACTGTAAAACTTCTATTACAATATGAGGACTTATATGGAAAGACCATAGCAGAGGTATTAACTAAATTAGGAAGCACAGCGTTATTTTCCACCACAAATCTTTCTTCAGAGGAAAAAACATAATAAAAAAGACTAAAAAATACTATTAAAAAAGAATAAAAAAATAAAAAAAGAATAAAAAATAAAAATAATAAAAAAGAATAAAAGAGCCCCAGCCTTAACCCACTTGGATTTTCCCATACCCCACAGGTGTATGGGCAACTGTGTGTCCACACAAGCAAAATGAGATTGTGATACTTGAATATATTATTATACGGCTTCGTCAGGCATATCTTGAATATGTCTGTTCAGCCTGAGCATCAGCCACAGACCGGAGTGCCAAACTCTGCAAGGACTTCACAATCTGCTCAAGAAGTTGAATTAACATTCGGCAGTTCATCCTCCACTTCAGCAGCTACGCCGTGCCCAGTGCCCAGGTGTTCGCTGAATCTCTACACCATGCTTAGCAAACACGGACAATAACAGGAGTCTGGTGAGTTTTACTCGATCTTTGCATGGTGGAGGCGGCGGCGGGGGGGGCTTTGTCCTGTGCTTTTTTTAATAAAAATATCAGTAAGCGTAGTTGAAAACTGGAGATTAAAAAAAAACTTCCTTGTAGAAAAAAGGGTACGTGTTGTTAAAAATGTGGTAATTAAACAGTGAAACGGACCGTCAAGCGATGTGATAAATTACCCTTCGGCTTTAGACGTTCCTTTGGAAGAATGTATTATGGCACGATCATGAGGCCCTAAGCTTAATACAAGAACAAATTGTGATAAAGATCTCATCACTTCATTGTAATGCTCCTTCTTGCCCTCCACTACTAAAATCCTTTGGGAACCCTGGATGGCTGTTCAGATTCCCTTTAATCTTCTTAAATAAATAAATTAACAAGACAGAATATTCTGCTCAAATCACAGCTGATGTATCCATTTAGCCTTCCCATACATTTGATACATTTGAGTAAGCTTTCACACTGATGAATAACTGAGTTGTCAGGATTTCATGTGTTCATAACCTTAAAACGGAGGGCAGCAAACTCTAATGTCTCAGGATTGAGAGCTTGCCAGTCAAGGCAAAAAAATATGCTCATATGTTTCTTTTCCCAGCAATTGATCCCAGTATACACACCACTTATCTTATATCTTTTGTCATATAGAATTAATCAACCACGGTGAGCAGAATTTTGCTCTCTACAACCATATTCACCATCAAACATTAGGACTTTAAGCTTCCCCTCTGATTTTAGCAATTGCAGCCTGTTTGAATGCAAATGGTAAGTACTGCTGTTAAATCAAACACTACTTTGTAGATACATTATGCAACCTTATATCTATTTTCCATTTTAGTGGCAGCCTGCATAGCAGTTCGGGGAAAGTATCTGAAACCTATAAATCCATTACATTATCCCCTACATTCCCAGTGATGTTTTAGGTCCCTGTCTTTACAAAACAGCCCATCCTGCCTCTCCATACCCCTCATACAACACACAATCCCTAACTTCTGGGGATGCTTTGGAGATGACAGGTAGCCACAACACATATATATATATATTTTTTTTTTTCCCCCCCTTTTCAGTTAGTAATGCCTCAAGACTGAAAACATCTCTTGCTATGGACAAGAGAGAAGCCAGAACTAGGAACATCACACAGCCACTATATGCATGACTGTGCCAAGGTCAGAAGCTGGGTCTGCAGGGACACCCTGCCTAGTGTCTCTCACTTTACTGAGCCAGAAGAAAGTGAAGCTTTTCCTGACCCATTGCTGTTTTTTGAACTCGCTCCTGGCTTGTGAAGTAAGACCTGGAATCAAGACTTTTTTTATCCATTGGTTATTATGCTATCATGCTGCATGCAGGGGTGGGGGGCTGCCTGCAGAAGGGGCACTGGGAACAAGGATCCCCGGCGACTGCGCTGCTCGGCAAGTGGCAGACGAGGAGGGCAGCCGGCCTGTCCGACCAGAACAGCCCGGTAGCCGGACTCGCACCCTGCACCAGGGCTGGGCTCGCTTCTCCCCTGCCCTGCGGGAACCGCGCGCTGCCACCGCGCCCCAGCCAGCCCCACCGCTGGCCCACCTGCTTTAGCTGATAGAAAAGGCTGATATCAAAACCACTGACATAAGAAAATAAAGCTGCTGGCATCTCAGAAAATGAAAACCGCAGGTCAGTCACAGCTTTAATTCCTTTCTTTTTTAAAGGGGCTCCTCATTTTGAAAACCACTTAACTAGAGACGTTGCTGCTTCCCAACTACATAATCCTCTCTTGAATTAGAATCACTTCTATTTAACCAGAAGACAACCGGGCAGGCTCAGTGGTGTACAAGCCTGACTTAGTGGTGTTTAAGTCCTACTTAGTGCAGCTTTAGAAAAGCTCAATGCTCAGCTGTCTGGAGCCCAGCACCAGTGCATTCACACCCCATCACATAGCAGAACATCTCCTCGCCTGCCAGGCTGCGGTCCTGCCTGCCCTGCAGGCTACAGAAAACAGTGACTTCCCCCCAGTGCTTTCCTATGCCACTTGCTTCAATTTCATAACAGCATCGGCATAAAACATCAAAAACGGATGAGAAAGAAGTTTGTCACAGGCAAAGCGTGATTTTCCAGGGCTAGAAATCATTATGCAATTCAGAAGAGTGCAGAGATAAGGGAGTCAGGTATCAGCGGAGAGCGCTGGATGTGTTTCACAGGCTTCAGCACTGCAGATGGAGGGGAGGGGGAACCAACTGAAAGGCTTCACGATTGAAAATACCTTGGGAAACAATAGGCTATTTAGTTTTTAATCTTGCTTTACATATTCCACTCCATGCTCTAATAAAGCCTACAAGCAAACCTCATTTTTCCCCCGTTTCCCAAAAATAAACACAAATAAACTGATGCATTAAAGTCTGACAGAAATATCCTTGAACTCAGTTATCCAAACATTTCCTTCATTTCCCGAGTCGCTGCCTCAGGGAAGCAGTGTTCCCCAAGCCAGGTGTTAAGAAGCCATGTGCAATGTGTATTAACCGTGCAAATGACTTTTGGAAGGAAACCAGCTCAGTTCACTGTGTCTCCTGGAAATGTTTTCTTTGAATTCAGCGTGTCCAGAGGGTGTACAAGGTGAAGGTGTTTTACTGAGCATCTCACTTGCTACCATCCCAGCATCACTGATCTTCCAGAAATTTTGCAAGGCTTCTCCTCAGTTCATACTACCTCCGGATTACTCTCACATAGTCAACACAGAGTTTACAAAACAAAGCTTTTGGAGCCTGAGTGCGTATCACTCATAAGATACCTAACATCAAAAGCAGCTTCAGATTTCAATGCAAAGAACAGCAAGGAATAGCCATTCCCAACCACAGCTTTCCCTTCCTACCTTCTGGCTGGATGCAACAAGAGGATTAGCAAGATGTTCTTAAAATTATATACGTATCCCTTATGGAGATCAGCCCAGCACCACCAGTGGGCATGATCTGGCTTCTCCCTAGTCACTGCACAACAGGCTCAGCGATGAAGACTTAATTGCCCCCTTCTCTTCAGTGACATCTCTCGGGGTCTAGAGAATAAGTCTTAAGAGGAACGGCTGAGGGAGCTGGGGTTTTTCAGCCTGGAGAAGAGGAGGCTGAGGGGAGCCCTCATCGCTCTCTGCAACTGCCTGAAAGGAGGCTGGAGCCAGGGGGGGTCGGTCTCTTCTCCCTAGTGACAAGCGATAGGACGAGAGGGAACGGCCTCAAGCTGCGCCAGGGCAGGTTTAGGTTGGATATTAGGAAAAACTTCTTCACTGAAAGGGCTGTCAGGCACTGGCACAGGCTGCCCAGGGAAGTGGTTGAGTCCCCATCCCTGGAGGTATTAAAAAGCCTGGGAGATGTGGTGCTTAGGGACATGGGTTAGTGGTGGACTTGGCAGTGCTGGGTTAACGGTTGGACCTGATGGATCAGGGCTTAAGCTGAATCATGACAATTAGAACTGCTGAATTCAAACCTGACAATCCCATACCTTCTCCCAGCCCAAAATTTACTTAAGAATGAAAATCAGCTCTTTTCTCTTGCTCAGGGTCATTCTCAGAACCACACTTCCATGGTAAAACACCACCGCATAGACAACTACCAGATGTTTTAAGAAGCTGATGCAATACAGGGAGTAAATTACAAAGTAGCATCACTGTCAGCTGAAACCCAACAGCAAAGAGCAGTTACAGATTCATGAGACAGAGCCCGAACTTTTGTTATACTGATTTTTCTGCAAAAGTCTTTACCTTCTGGTATTAATTATACATCTAATCTTGGCAAAACTGCAGTTTCAGCAGAGAATTAAAGATCTTGTCTTTTGCTTTCCAAAAGTGAAACATAATAGTTATTTTGTATAATTGTAAGTAACTTATTCCTCCTGTCACAGAGATTCTGCTCCAGGTTCCCAGCCACAGGAAAACTGGCGCAATCCCCACTCCTGTGTACAGCATCACCGTCTGCTAACACTTGCCACTTACATTTCCGAGGCTGATCGCAAGCAGTGTGCAAGTCATAAACAACCAGGGCCCTGGATGCGGGCTATAAGTTTGATTTCAAGTTCAAAGCTCAGAGTGTCAAAGGTGGAGGACTCAGTTCTGTATTTTTATATCAAAGCATGCAAACATTTTATCTAGCTCACCTCCATCTTCACATTCCAGCACAAGTCTTGCTTGGGTGTGAAAGGTAAGACATGAAGAACATAAGGACCCCCTTCTTTTCCACATGTATTATCAGAGCTGCTTGTTTTCTTGAAGGGAACAGGAGAGGGGCACAATCCCTCTTCAACACCCCTCTCGCTGTTGCATGCTGTGCTTTTTTAAGGAGTGCAATATTACAGACTGTATTCCCCCTGATTGCTTGAGGTGACCTCTGCCAATATGGCCAAATCAACCTGACACCTATAGGCAATACAAGAAAATAAATCTTTTGGGATGGAGGCTTAGGAAAGCAGGAGTGCTTCCCAGTGCATGGTTTTCAGTGTGTGTCCCACCTGCCCTGACTGCACGCTGCGATGAAAAGGGAGGCAGACGCGTGGGGAGCAATCCCCGTACCATCCAGGGATGCTGGGGAACACGCTCGCTTCACCAGTTAGAAACAATAACAAGTGGTAAAGCCTCAATTCATTCCATAAAACCAACTAAAGCATGCACTTTTTTTCATCACCTGTCTGAAACAGGCTATCACATAGGAGGCGGAGGGGAAAAAGGTGTCAGAACAGCTAATTCAAATAAGGTACAAATTCACAGCTTCTACAAAATGATCCACCCTGCAGCAGACAGAGCATGACTAACACAGAAGCAAAAGCTGCATAGACTGGTCAGATCACAGCTGAAACCCCAAACCAGGCCACGTGAAAAGTCTTACAAAGATCTTGATATTCATAAGGAGGAAAAATCATAAGAAGCCTGGCTACACACCTGAATACCAGCAAAGTACTACCATCAGTAAGAATACTTTGTACAATACGCCAACTGGAAGCACCTAAGCAAATGTTTTGAGCCCAGCAAACCAGTCATACACACATTTAGCCTCCTTTACTGCCAAGGGAATTTTAAGTGCACGTCTACATGCTCACCTCAAAAGCAGAGGATAAGTGAATCAAGCCCAGAGCTGCATTCTTATCCTAGCATCAACCTGTGAAAACTCACACAAAAAAATGAAAAATTCATCTTCAACGAAGGAATCACAGAGCACTAAGGATCAGAACTCACTTGCAAATCAATTCTGACACAACCCAGGACTCAAATGTTTGACTTATCTTTCCGCTTTCACACAAGCATCCCTAAATCAAACTTTATTTTTATATGTTGATTTTTTGGTACTTCCTTTTTTGCCTGGATCTTTCAATTTTCAGACTTAGAGCAGAACTGAAAACACTGGCATCTCAAACACCAAACACCCACGAATAAAACGTGGAAGAGTTGTCATGCTTTGCTAATGATCAAATAATCTGCTTGCCTATACCTGCCATGCTCTTCATACACTACAATTTTCTAAGATGAGTTTGCCATAGCATGCCAGAAAGGCAGAATGCATTACAAATGGAAGGCATGACCATTTTTTGGCATTGTGTGTTAAAACAATGACTCTGACCGCAGTTTTTACAGCTATCTCTCAAGTTATGCCATCAAGTTGTCCCAACTTTGAATTTTTTTCACCAGAAAGATTAAAAAGCAGCTGTACGGAGTAAGTGAAGGATGGAAATAGCTGTGCAATATCCAAGCCCACTTTTCTGTTTTTTAAATTAATACCTCCACGCTTCCTGTCTAGTGTAATTCCCAAAAATACAGGCTGGCCAGCTGCAAAGGTGTTGAAAACTGCTTCAAGACAAATTTGGTCCTACGAAACAGAAAGGAAGACAACCCAGCTCCCCCACTAACACGCACCTGTCATAAATAAGAGGACAAGAAATTCTTCCTGAAGCCAATGTAAAAACCCTTGTTTTAATGTTCTAGGTAATAGCAAATAAATCCACCTGAACTGCTTCAGCCAGCAAAAAAGCCAAGTTACTTCTGCAATATTCTAGCAGAAAAATGGTCAGCCTTGCAGCTAGATAACAGAAGAATGAATTTTTATATGCAAAATATTTGCTTAGAATTTAGTGGTTAAGATGCTCTCTTGCATATTAGTATTTATAGCAAGATAGAACATATTTTCCTGAGTAGCTCTGCAAAAGTAGACAAGGTTGAAGTTCTCATGAATATTACTTAGCTGTTCGTGTAGCTGTAATTTGAAGCGCACACCTGCTGGCCTGATCTTGCTATAACAGTGCCACGAAGGTCGCAGGCCCATGTCACAGGATTTGGGGAAACCAAGGAGGAGAGAGCAGGCCCTCGCAGCGTTCGTACCACAGCAGGGTTACACTGGGAACGCACCCCACCCTCTGTGCAGCATCTTCTCCCCTGAAACGGAGGGAGGACCCCAAAGAGGGAACGCCTGTGAGCCAGCTCATGACAGCTGCATTAGGAAGAGCATTAGGAAGAGCATTAGGAAGCCCTGCAGCTGCACGAACAAAAAGAAATACCATCGCAGTTGAGGCATCAACCCTTCCCAGGGTGCGACGTGCCCCCACGTTTGCAAGCACCTTTGCAAGGCAGGGATGCGAGGCACCCACGAGAGCTCCAGCACGGGTGGGATGAGCAGGCTGGGCCGCGCCACCGGCTCCGTGGAGGGGACAGGTAGATGCCACCCCCCGCCGCAGCAGCACGAAGCCTAGTTGAGAGCAGTGCAGAAGCCGAGCCTGTGGGGTAAACAGCCCCACTGCCCCTCGCTCCCAGAAATCTTTTCTGGCAATCTCTCTGCATCTCAACTATATACATTTTGTATCATCTAAACCTTAAAGGATTTGTCCTATGTTTTCATTTGAAAAAGCCATTCAGTTCCCCTAAAACCATAAATTCCTAATCATCACATAACAGTCTCCCTCTTCCCACCCTTGCTGGAAAGTTCCTGCTCCCTTTCTCACTCAGGGGCATATGACTTTACACTGTGATTTTGCTTTCCACCCTAATCAAAAGATTTCATCAGAAAGAATGAATCTTGTGCCTGATATATCAGAGCCTTTAAAGAGACTTCACAGTGTTTACACCCAGAGGGCTTTCATTTGTGCACAGACTGTTTATGACTTTTGCTAAATAAAGTCACTGTTGCTGGTTTCCTCTTGAATAAATCCTGGGCCTGATTTTCTAATGTCCTGGGGAGAGTCCAAAGTCAGAATAGAGTTGGAAATCCTCCATCACCTTGGAAAAATAACATCTCTTGTTCCTCAGGCCATAACTGCTTTAGAGCAAATAACTGGGATATAGTTTCTGCAGATACTTTAGGTACTACATGAATAAAATCCTATTACTATTGCAGAAGAGGTCGTCTCCAATCAGGTTTGCTGCAGTAAGTTTTCTGGTTTATTCACCTGAACTATATTTTCACAAAAGCCAGAGGCTGTAAAATGCACAGTGTATAAAGCAAGTTAAAAATTCCTACCAAAAAAAATGTTTCAATTTTTTTTAAGTGACTTCCCACACAAAGGTGTCTCTGAGCTATCCATTAGCTGAAAGTGAGATACGTCTCATTGAACAACTAAATACTCTTTGTAGAGGGAACAAACATGCGGTAGCCTAAGTGCAGAAAGTGTGTTCCAGAGTCCAAAGCTGAAGCAACTTTCGCCCCCAACTCTTCAGAGTGCTGCAGTATCAGTGGGGGCATCTCACTCACCCTGTGTCCAGGACACTGGAAAGAACTGGCCAGACAGGGTTGTTTAGAGGACAGGACGTAAAAAGCCAGCATCCGCTAGCCTCTTGCCCACTGAAGACATGAAAAAAATTGTACCATGATCCATCTCTCCCTGTGATGTTCTATTTGTAGCTGCTGCTTCTGGGCAGAAATGCTTCTGTTCCCTGAGACTCTCCATTCCCACCAGACAGTCAACAGAAAAACCATCATATGATGCCCGTGTACTTCTCTTTCCCATCACAGACGTCACCTGAGCTCTGTTATCTCACTCACCCACTCTGAGTAACTGAACTAGGATCCCAGATTTATTCTGAAGCTTGGTGTAGCCTCTGTTCATCGCCGCACAAGGTGGATGGCTCCAGTGAGAAACTTGAGCAGAGCAAACGCAAAAGCAGTTTACTTTCAAACACTGAAATCCCACTTTCTTCAGATATAACTGCCTGGTCAAAAGAGAAGGACACGTGTCCAAACAGGCAAGTCTGAGAACTGCATCAGTGAAGGCCACATGCAGAGCAGTCGGAGCGGAGGCTGATTCATTTTGTTCCCACAAGGACAAACTAAAGCCAGCTTTAGACCTTTCTCCTCATGTTACATTGATTTCTGGGTTTTATTCAATTTGACAAAATACGGGCATTCACTCAAAAACTGACTAGCACAGAAATAACTGCATTATGTGCATTATGGTATATTTTATGTTGTAAAGGGTTTTTTTCAGCTGTATTATTTTGTTTTCTGAACGCACATTGTGGAGACCACATGAATGAAAAGTGAACTGTTAAGATCTCTAGATACCTCTCAATTCCAATTCTGGTTTTATGGTCCTGTAATCAACTTCCAATCCACATGAAAACACTCCTATTGCACTTTTAAAATGCTTTGCAAAACTCTTGGCATAATACACTTGCTGTACTCCATTACATTTGCCTGCTCTTGAGTTCAAAACACGAGTGAAAAAAAGTTACATTTCTGTTCCTTTTTTTAATGGTCTGTTGGATTTTCCTTTTCCTTCATCTGCAGAAATATAGTCAACCATAAATTGTGTTCACTGGATAATCCATGAGATCAGCTCAATGTCCTTTTCTTTGTTCTCCACGCTAGCAGCGATATCCCAAGCAGTCGTCTTCACTCCACCCTCTTTTTTATCACTACATTCCTTGTGATGCTCCAAAGATTCTTTGGATTGGTTTAGGTTGCATTAAAAGGCATCACAATTAAAAGAGTCTCAAAACACGAAGTTTAAAATAGTCCAATTTATTGTTCCAACTCCCGCCTTAGGATAATCTAGCTCCGCTTCTTCTTTCCCTTTCACTAATGAGCTGTAAAATCAAGCACCAAGCTGTCAGATGAGTCTGACGAGTTCCATCTCTGCTTTGTAAATAAGAAGCAAAATCTCTACAAAAACCGTACCTCAACTCTTTGGTCCCCCATTAGAGCCCGCCACCTTGGCAAGGATCTTTCCTCACCTCCATCAGCACCAGTGGGAACTTGCACTAGGTCTGTCCTGTTTGGTGCAATTATCTCCCTCCCTTCCCTACCCCCCAGCTCTTCAAGTGTTTTGAGGGGGCAGAAGTAGAAGAAAACAGCTTGGCTTCTCTCTGACACTGTCACACAATGCCAAGGAAAGCCATGTTGCCAACACCACTGCTGTGTCAATGTCTGGACACGGAGCTGGAGTGGGTGGCAGAGAGGCAGAGCAGCGGCACCTTGATGAGCAACCAGAGGAAGCCAAGAGTTTTTAACTTCTCATGGTGAGGAGGTGAACAAGGTTAATTGCCGCAGATGTAGACTTAAGCTTTGTGTGCTGGGAGTCACAGACTAAAACTAAACTTGAAAGGCTCAGGCACTTTTCAAAATGTACTTCATTAGGTTTCAATTATAAAGCAAAATTACAGGACCACAGAACAAGAAACAGTGGATATTTTCTCTGATGAAGATGAAAATATTTTCTCCCTCTTTAAGGCACTTCTTTCGGTACTCTCTCCCACACTGTCCCATATTTCCAAAAGCTGTAACCCTAAGCCATGCCTCCTACACTGCGAGATGACTGCAACAGGGCCATGGGAGCAAAAGGCAGGAGGAACCCCCCCCAGGCTCTGAATCCCGTCTTTTGCAACCCCAGGCAAGTACGTAAAGGGCACTTAGTCACAGTGATTCATGCAGCAGATCCATAATGCCACCTTCTCCTCCACCCAGCCAGAGTACACTTTCCAAATCGTGACACCATTTTTTTTTCCCTCTGCATGCGTGACACTCTGCAGGCTATTTTAAAGGTGACTAAGAAAAACGAGCCAGCCAGGATAGCTAAATTTGCTGTACAGTGGTCTGCACCTGCATAAAAAAATTTCAGGGGAAGGAAGTAATCCAGGGGTTTCCACAAACCAAAAATGGGCAGAGTATGTACGCATTCCTGTATGGCTCACAAAAAAAGGCTTCAAAAATCTAAATGACAACATTAGAAAAGGTATGTCTATTTGTTGTCACGCTTGAGCTGCTGTAACTTCAACACAAAAGCCCTCAATTAGTGCAGGCCTGTATTTTCTGATAGTTACAACTGATTCATGGTTTCAACCTCAAAGCCTATAGCGGTTCAGCCCCAAAGAGCATAAAAATAATTGCTTCTTACTGGACATATCAAAGCTGTGAATACAGTATTTTGTGCCAGGTTCTTCTAGCCCGATTTCAAGATTTTACAGACCCCTTATACAAGTTCTCCAAATCTAGTATGTCAGTTGAAAGATGGCGACAGGTTTAAAAAGAGGAATGTAGAAACATTATGTTTAGCCATACCTAAAAGGTAAATAAAATACCTTCAGGTGGCTGCTGCCTGAACTTATCCTGAAAAAAATACCAGGGCATTTTATAGAAGGAAAAGGATCCTACATTGACATTTTGAGCTTGCTACAAAGTGTAATTTAAATAGACTTACAGCTGCTCCTGGACTTATGCAATATTAGTGCCTTTTACCAACAAGCATTCAGACTCTGAATAGTAATAATGAGAATGCAAATTTGAATGTGGCTCAGCTTACGCTCCTAAGTATAAAACACGAGTAGGGTAGCATCAAAATGTGGCAAATTAGAGTGCAGACACCTGGTCCTGAAAAGTCATGCAGAAAACTTAGTTTATACTGCTTCTCCTTGTTTCTTATTAAAATAATTTGGAGGCTTGAAAGTGAAACAGATTTATTCACTAGGGAGCCAGAGAGAGTCATCACACAGTAATGGAAAGGCAGATTTTTTTATTGATTCAAATTAAGGGTAATTTATTGAAAAAAAGCCATGATTTGCATGAAAGACGTTGCCTAAAGACACAGCAGTCTAAGTGTGTTTTGATATATTTTACGCATAGACACACACACAGACTGTTTGGTGCAACTCTGCTAGCTCAGGGAATTAGCTAGCAGCACCGCTCTGCAGTCATTTCTTTAGTTTATGATCACCCAGCAAGATAAAACCAATCGGTCATAAGACTTTGCACTGAGATAACTCAATCCTCAGGCACTTCAAGAAAAGCCTCTCCCCTCTTTTAATCTATCACGAGCAGTTTGGTCATTCTTATCCACTCTGTCCCTCCCAAGCAATGAAACCTAATTGTCCAACAGCTTCAGTGAGTCCCAGGACCCCTCGTCAGCTTTGTCCTTATGGGAAATTTGAGATGCCCTTTTCGCACAGTTCTTAGCCCTGGGAAACAGAGAGGAAATCTGAACTATTCCCAGGGAGTTCAGGTTACCACAGAGGACATTTGAGTGTAGGTCTCAGTCCCAGAAGTAATGGTGTTTTCTATATCAAAACCATTTGCCAAGAGAAGCCTATTGCTTCATGGGGAAGCTCAAGTCTTCCAGGTTTGGTGTTTCTCAAACTTAGATTTGAATCTTCAACAATAACCTAGACAAACTGTGATGCTAGAGAGATTACAGCAGGCTTACAGAATCTCTGGGGCACTCACGTGCCCCTCAACAAATGAACACACCGACGTTTCCTAACATTCTCCTGTCATTCCTAGCACTTAGGTGCTCTGTCTCCTTTCCAGTGCCAGGTTGCCTACAGCCAGAGTTACAGGGACAGTGCCACAGGCTACAAACACCAGGATTCAACTGGAGCACCAGTAGGACCAGGTGAGCATAGCACTGGTCATCAAGAACAGTATTTCTTTCCTCATCCTCCTCAGCTGTGGCAAGGAGCAAGATTCCCAAGCGCTCCTACCACCATCAACTCCCCTAAGCAAGCTACTGGAACACTGGATTCCCCTCCCCGGCTCTTGAGATGACAAACTCATTTCTTCTGGAGCTCCTCACTACAAGGCATTCATGTTTATGAGAAAATTTTTGTAAATAAATGAGTGTAAAACACCAGAAGAATGGCACATTGCATTTACCTGCCTTCACCACATTACCTTGCTGTCGTTACCTTTGCCACGAGCAAATTTATCAGAAATTTAGTCTCCGTGAACAGGCTATTTGTGTAGCATACCGGGCACGCGTGCAAGTTATTGATCTCAGTAAGCTAAATTTTCACAAGGGACTTAAGCCAGTTTCCATTTGCGTGTACATGCTCTGAACGCTCAAGGATTTGATAGAAGCAATTACTCTCCCCAGGCCACAGAGTGGCTCCTTTGAACAGGCTCCTAAGCTTGCATTTTGCCATTTGCATACATACAGTTTAATACCAGAGAAGCACGTAAACACAAATGTTAGTTCTATGAAAATCTGACTTTTGGATGAATTGCTCCGTGGAAAACAATAGTAAAAAGCAGGATCCGATGTAAATCTTACAGTGACGGGCAAAAAACCCACTTATTACATGACTAGGAAAACCGCATGCAATGCTGAGGAGTCTCTTGCAAAGGCAAATTATCCCACAAATAGATGGCAAAGGGATCATTTACATTCCCAGTTCGTAAAAAGCAGTGATTAATACAGCTAGAGAAAATGTAAAATTTAATGAGTAACTGAAGTGTTCAAACAAACTGCCGGTTTAATAAAGCCAAATGACAGGGCCAAAGTGTTGGGAATAAAATCCCAAGGTTCTGTTAGCAAAGAGAAAATTCATGGATTGAGTGAGAAGAAGAAAAGGTGATTTAGCATCAAAGGAAATAATTACTCTTCAAATAAATAAGAATTAGAATGAACATTTATATTGTCTTTTCTTCCCCTCTGAATGTCTCCAAAACTTGAATTTATTTTAGTTTACACACTTAGCTAATTAAAGCTCTAAAAATAATATAAATTTTTATGGGCCATTTCTGGAGAAAACTGGCATAACTTAAAACAGACCCAGGCACTTTGATTATTGCATCAAGTTTCTATTAGTTTTCACGGTGCAATAAATTTTTTTAAAAATTGCCTCCTGCTGATCTAATTATGATCCCATTTTTAAGCAATTTTTAAAAATTAAAAATGTATTGCAGACTTTCATTCTTAATGGCTTAAATTTAATAAAAAACTGCATTGAAGTTGGCAAAGAAAATACTGAACCAAATTCTCAGCTGATTTAAAGAGGAAATCCACACTGAAGTTGGAGTCAGCAGAGTCGGGCTGTCTGTATGAGGCTGGCATTTTGCAGAAACCCCGATCTCCCCACCTGCCAGCCTTACAAATTCACTTTTCACTCTAAGTGCCAAGCTGGGTCCAACTCATCATCAGTCTCACTAATGTTGGCTAAGCAGGCCAAATATGCCCAGTGAGTCTTTTTTCAAACCCTGTTTTTTTTAACTGAGTCACACAAACCTAGTGTGACCGGTACATGACCCAGCGCCACGGGGAAGCACAGGGCACTGCTGTAGAGCACTGGTTGTGTAAGGCTAACAAGTTTTAACTCCTCACAACATGAAGCTAAAATATCCGTGAACAAGACTGGCCTACTCCCTCCAGAAAGTTTACACAGTCATTTCTTACAATTGCATCTACTTTCCCCAACGACATCTACCTGCTATGTACAGGCTACATGCTGTCACCAGTAGATCCACAGAGAGCTACTAGTCATAACTTGGATTCTGCAGGTCCAAATACTCAGGTGACTATTACAATGAGGCTGGTGAGACGGATCTAATCACAGCATGCCTACGACAGCATTGTACAAGTCAAGATGCAACGTGAAAAATATCCATCATGGAATCAGACCGACCCCAAAATGCCGACAATGTTAACAGAAGCAAGACAGGCCAGAATTACTCTTTAGAAACTGTTTGGAAAAGTACCACTTTGCATTCATTCAGCATGTCATCATAACCTCAGGATACCTCCCAAAATACGAAGCAGTGCTCCTATAATTAGGATACAGCTAAGCATTTTCATTCCAGATATGTTTATCACATTAGAAGTATGGTACAATGAGTATTCTAAGTGAGAAGTAATGCAAGTACAAGAGCATAAGCTACACTCTGACATGAAGTCATTATTTTATAGCCTCTGATGTCTGCATGACGTGCTGCTCAAAAAATTCATCCGCAGAGAAAGCACTTGTTCCAGTCTTACAGCAACGAGGACCTGCTTAGCTGCAGATACTGGCAGGTATGTGGGCTTTTTGTTCACCCTTTTTTCACTCTCAAGCACAGTTACTTTTATTTCTACTATCATATTGACAAAAATCAATGAACTGAGAACATGGTTGCTAGAAGCACTTATGTTAGAAACCCTGGAAACAAGAGAAGGTCCCCCGCTCCTTCTTTGAGGTGTCTGTAAACACCCAAAAGAGGCTAAAGGAATGGTGCCATTTCCAAGGAACGATAGTGGACAGGGACCACAGCTGCAAACCAGGAAACAAGGAAAGAAAATCCAGTTTTGGTTAAGAGCCAAGCAAAACCAATGATCAAACTCCAAGCCCACTGCTATTAGACAGGTCTATCATTGTAATTATTTAGAACTTGGATGCAGAGGCACCCAAGAACTCAAAGCCAAGGCTGTTCTTACAGTGTATCTGTTCTGAATGAAGGTGGTGACCCCAGAAATCTCTCTAGAAGTCAGATTAAATCAAGTTTCACATAGACATCTGCAAAGAGATTCAGGTTCTTGAGCTACAAAACTATATCTAGCCATCAACCGAGTTTCTGAACTTTTTAACAGGAGGCAGGCACCCATCAGCTCATAGGCAGTCATCTCTTGTCCCTTTCTCGAATGCATGACATTGGCTCCTTAATGTAGCAGGTTCTTGGCAGTGATGTTAAGGTTCATTTAATAGCAGAAGATTGCAATGATACCTAGCAATAGTCCCATCCACTGAAGCATATTTCTCTCTAGGGACTTTAGCATGAAAAGGAAAAGCTGTTGAACAGAAGGCAACATATCTTCCTCTACATTTAAATCCAGGGACATATCTGCTTGCAATGGCAAGAAGCAGAAAAATCAAGTGCCACCCCAGAGAAGAGCTCTGTCACCTCATCTGTTACCTTCTTCAACAAAATAATGGCTCTCTGAGGGGCAGACAAGGCTGAATGGGTTGCACCAGACTGCAGAGCATTTTGCTGCTGGCAATATTTATAAACAGTAGAGTTTATATGCAGAAATATTTATAAACAGTAAATTTAGAGATTGCTACAAGCTGTACTAACCATGTCACAGAGTACACTGCCCAAATTCTGCATCCCCTTAGGTGAGAAGAGGATGCAGAGGAATGTGTTCCCATAAATTAATATTTGTCCTCCTTTAGGATGAAGTCCTGGAAGCATTATCAGCAGGAGGTGCCAAATTTTCTGAAGGTAACTAAATGAAAAATAAAATGCATCTCTATCTTCTGAAATGCCACCTTTCTCTTCCAACAGTTAATAGGGTGCATGAAAATTAATTCAAAGCTGTTAATTGCTTTTGCAATAATTTTATTTCACTCTGCTTATTTGGGGAGAGAGGCAAGAGACATGCATTGCACGTGATGCACACAGTTGAGCGCTCAGGGAGAACACACCAGCATTTTGCTGTAAGGACGGCAGCAAGCAGGTCTCCTGATGAGATCAATAGAATACAACAGTAACATTTTATTGGTTAGGAGTTTCTGTTGGTTTTCTCATCTACACTGACACAGCACCTAAATTCAGAAAAGACCTGTTGTGAAAACCCTGAGAATCTCCTGACCAGATGGCAATCCAGCCAGTCTTACCCAGGACTCAACTTGCCAACAGCCCAGTAACGCAGACAGAGCAGCAAACACAAAACACATTCTCTAAACCACCTACACATAGACCTACACACAGCCTGTCTAGTAAGAGCGTAAAAACATTGCTGTCCTGCTCTGTAGCGTAAATATTACTATTGGTACAAAAAGGAGGCTTTATCCAAAAAAACAGATGCTGTCATTCTTAAAGGACCTGCTGGGCACAGCAACAACTGGCAGAGTATTTTATTTCTATGCTTATCTAATTTGAGACAACACTGAAAATCCTACGTGGAACCGCAAACAGGTACAGATGCACATTCAGCTTCAGCGTGTTTCGAATCGTCTACCAAAACAGAGGAACCACTGTTGGGTTTATCTTATTCTTAATTGATTAATCACAGGCAAGGCTTCCACAAGCAGTGTGTGCCCGCAGCATATCATTAAGGATTATGTTCACAGATACTCTGTTTAGACAGCACTGTGTTGAATCCCAGCAAATAATTTGGTCACTGAGATGTGCGTGGAGTCCTTTAGGAGCAAAGCTGCTAAAACAATTATGTAATGACATGAAAAAGCAGTGGGTAAACTGCACATCTTGATTCTTCCTAGGCACAAAAGCTTCAGTAGGGCTTCCTCTTTATCTCAGGTTTGTTTGGGGAAAAAAAGAGCCATTGCTACCATGCTTCCCCTATTAGATATGTCAAACACACTGACAAAATTTTTCTTCTCATGCCACTGAGGAGCTCAGAGTAACAAAGGAAAACACCGAGATCTCCATACAGCAGACAGAACAGCAGCTCATCGATACCATTTCTTCACATGACAACTATTAGCAAACCACTGTAGCTGCAGGGAATTTCTCATGGTCCAGAAAGGCTGTTCCAAAGGTCCACAAAGTCTGCCGTCTTTATTTAAATCTGTCAATAAAGCAGCTAGAAATAGCTGCCCCTCTGCTGCTGCGATTACACAAGTTAAACTAGTAGCAGGTAGCAAGGGACTTCCTCAAAACTCTTTCATAAGCAGCTTTCTTGGTGCTTGATTACCATGACAGAGGGAACCGAGAGTCTAAGAAACTCAACTGACAGCACAGCAGACCTTTGCCTCAGGCAAAGCAGACTGAATTCCCCTCCTTCCCAAGTCAATGTAATTTATAGCCCAGGGCTGTGTCTCATTACTCCTGCCCAAGCCAAGGTTGTTCCAACCTCCTTGTCAGTTGAGCAACAGACTTGTCTCTTGCTGGCACTCCTCTGCAAGCAGGAGCCGTGGTTTTATTTAGCTGGAAATCTGGCCTACTGTAGAGAGAAGTTTGGAAAGAAGAGAGACTGTTTCTGGAATGTGGACAAGACAGATTTTATAAAATATAATGGGAGAGAAAGATTACAGTATCCAGGAAAAGGATTGAGTTACATCTACCAAGCAGCGCTTTTTGCTCAGCAGCAGCATGGATGAGTTCACAAAGTTCATCCTTAATAAGGATGATAGCTAGGTGAGGATGTAACTTTTGTCTGGATAACCTGAATAGTTTCTAATTTGTCTGTGTCCTAAATAGGAAAATGGCAAGTTAATAATGCTGTATATACATTATTTTGTTTTCCTCTAAATTTAATACAAGTTTAACACTGTCACAGAGAGAGATAAAGTTAAATAGCTCAGAAAAACCTTTTGGCTCAGTGGAAAAAAGAACCTTATCAAGCACTAAAAGGAAAAACATCCTAGACAGTAATATGTAGGAGTTCTGTGTGTGTGACTTGTGTTCATACTTTTCCAATAAAAAACCTAATACTTATTCTGCAGCCACAAGCCCCTTGCGGTCTGTGCAGAAGAAAACAAAACAAAAAAACCCCACTGCACCACATTGCTCTGCTGCCAGTGTTCCAGCTACAAGCAGAGCTGGGACTTGCAGGCTGGGGCACCCATCACTCCCACGTGGAGCAGTCCTGTGCAGGAGGTCACAGAGGAGACGAGGCCTGAACTTGCCCTGCAGTTTGGGGGACCACACTGCTGACTCTGGAAAAGTCAAAGTGAGCATTAGAGAACGAACATTCATTCTAAAAGGCAACATAAATCTGGACAGAAGCACCTTTTGCTGTTTCAGCAGGTTTTTTTGGTTTTGTTTTTTAAATTTTTATTATATATTTTGTAGTTTGTGTCCTCCCTCAGAGTTTCTACCTGATATATGAGCCTTCTAGGATCATTTTAAGGATGACAGCAACAGTCTTGATTTTCTTGATTCCTTCTTGTGAACTTTAGAGTCAGCTCATGAAAGCTCAGAGACTAATGAACCACTTCCAGCAGAAGCAGTGTTTCAGACTGAAGAGTGACCCTGAAGTGGAAACATTTCAACACAAAATACAAAAATGCTGGAGATGTTAAATCTTTCAGGGACGAGATTCAGGTTAAGAAGGAGCTCCTAGAATTCTCACTGGTGGATTGATTTTGCATTTATTTTGAATGGAGTTTCACTTATGTTGAAAGACCAAAATATTCCTGAAATGAGAGAGTTTGAAACAGGAATTAAGTTCTATGAAGACAGGGCCAGACCTTCTTTGCAGGTGTTTAAAGAGGAATATTCTTCATTGCCTCAACACTGTATCTTCACAGCATCCCCTTTTTTTCAGCTCCAGAAGAAGAGAGAAGCCGACTCCAATATCGAAGAGGACACCACATTAATGAGACACTCGCTCAGCTCTCCTTTCTGTCAGACTTTTAAAATTCCTATAGCTCTTCGATTACCTGGTCATCACCACCGCTGGTTTTGTCATTCATCCAAGCTCCCTTATATGCAGCCAAAAGCCTGGGCACCTTTCTCCTAAATCACCGTGCTTTTCACCGGATGATTAGGAAAACAAAACAGGGCTGGCTGATGCTGCTATGCTCTCAAATTCTGATTTCAAGGTGATTTGTGCTCCCTTCCTCCTTGGTTTGTGAGAATGGGAGGGGAAGCAAAAAGCTCTCTTCTTTTGTGTGCTTGGAGCCAAATAAGGAATTAACTTGCCTAGCACAGTATCTGCTCCAGAGTGTACGGTACGTCAGAGGGACAATCAATTTCATGGTTCTATAAAGCTGATTGAAACATGATTACACAGCAAGCCATGGGCTTCTTTTTCTAAGACTCACCAACCGCCTGTGCTTCTTCGGAACAATTACTACTGTAGGTGACTTCGGATTGCAGCTGGGACGGACATTAGTTTCAATCTTATCAGGAAGTTTCAGACATTTGGGGTACAAGACTAAAGTTAATTGCACCAAGTGTTACACAAAAGGAATAATTTGAAGAAAGCTATCTTCTAATGAACAGGAAAGAGTTAGTGAACAGGTTAGTGAACAATCCGTCTCCAGTGTTGGACTTCAGAACTAAAGAATATATTTTATGACCAGATGATTCGGCGCATTTTCCATCTTAAAACTCAGTTTAAGCCAGGCAATTATTGCTACTTACATCCCTCCCCAGCCCACTAAATTTCATCCAGGAAATGGGAGGAAGCAAGGGCCTTGCATTTTTCCATTCTTGTACTACTTCTTTTGGGTGAAAGCTAAGGGAGAATTAAACCGCATTTCTGCAAGTTATATTTAAGGCTGGCAACATGCGAAAGACTAAAAGCCCTGAAGAATAAAGTCCTTTAATTTAGTCACAGCACAAGCACAGCATGGTTGGTTACAGTACAAAAAGCCAGAGCGCAGCTCTGGGAATGAATATGGAAGTTAACCTAGGGAGACCCCAGGAATAAAAGAGACCCATTTGCTCCCTGGCCTATTTACTGAGAGTCACACAAACACGGAGTCAATTAAACCTGAATACAAACGCAGACAACACACATACAAGACAGGATATAACATGGTCCTATACCCAGCCTTTCTCTTGACCAGCAACAGGGACAGTAGGGCTGAGAAGTCTCATCTACTCTCTCCTTCTTGCTCAGACTCCATCTTCCTCTTCATATTTCCTTGGGACTTTATTGCTTTCTGTTTTCTATAAATACAGGCAAGTTTAATGTCTAAGAGAAAGGGAGGAAGAACGGAGTAGGTAACAAAGCAATTGGGAGTGCCTCAGTAATGTATTCAGGCCATTAAGGATTTCATTAGGTTTACTAAAAGGTCATTAATGATAAAATATCTTCTTTTATTTTACCTACTTTCTAAACATTATAGTCTATTCTGCCATTCAAGCTTGCACCCCACTGACATTAATTAGCATGCTATATATTAAGGAGAGTTTTTAATGAGCTGTTATTTCATATGATTTTATTGGAGAGCCTCATTGTTCAGTTTAATAGCAGAAAATGACAACTATAGAAATTGCTTTGATAGGACTGCAGAATTGAGGCGGTTATTCAATCTCCATACTTGTTCCCCAGTTAGTTCTTGATGCTGAAAGCACTGCTTAATATATCTCATAGCTGGTTTGCCATACTACACTGGGTGCAGGGAAAGCTGTGGGCAATGAACAAAACCCCAGACCAACACAATGGAGTACTACCAACATCACTTACAGCTGCTTGGTTTGCTATGCACCGTAAAGTAACAGAAGCAAGACCCACATAGGTATAAAATGTTTTTACCACGTTTATAGATAAAATATCAGTTCTAGCTATTATTGTAGCTGATAATTGTAAGACCACATATTTTTAGTCACTTAAATCTTAAACTATCCATTTGTGCTTATTTTCCAAGTCAAGTGTCTTCCTCACCCTAAGTCGCCTCTCACAATTTCAGACAAAAGCAGTTGAATTAGAAACAAAAGGAAGAGTAAGTCGTTCTACCTGTGCTAAAACCTGGCAGCTGCCAGCATCCTCCTGAAAGCTGTCCCACCCTTGCTGTCAGCCATACCACCTGGACAGCAGGGAGAACAGAAATCAGGGAAAAACAGTAACAAACAAGGAGGGCAAAAAGAGAAGGCAAAAAGGGAGGCATGGCACTCAAAGTGACAGGGATTGGTAATGAAAGTAAGGCACAAGAAACTAAAGCCAAACCCATCCTGCCCACTGGATGGATGGCAGGATCACAGCTAAAGACTGGGTCTAATACACATGCACAACGACAGCAATAAGATTAATTCCCCCAAAGGAACCATAATACTGGCAGCCCCTCCTTTTGCAGGCAATGAGATGATCACCTTGACTAACTTCTCCTCCTTTACAGAGTTCCTCACTTGCACCAATTAACGGGATAAAGCCACCACTTCTGAATTTCTCAATCCTATCTATTTGCCAAATTAAGCAATACTTAAGATGAAAGGGAAATAACCATCTAGGAAGGAAGTACAAATATGTATCTGCAGTTTGCTTTCAACTTAGTTAACGACTACATTTTGGTAAGCAAGATATTGTAAGGTCTGAATATGGAATTGTTAAAGAGCTTTATCTATATTACCATAACTGCACAGGTACACTGGCACTTGAAAAGATTAGATGGAAGAAATGGGATTAAGAATCAACTGCTTTCCCAGAAGAGCAATAAAGAGCATGTCTGAAAGAAGAAAGAAGAATAGACCAAAATTGTGCTTTTTCTAGAAAAGAAAATAAAGCATTGGAAGGCAGAAAGACAAGATGTTCCCATATCTACAAAAGGATTTTTTTTTTTTAATTTGAACTTCATTATAAGAAAGAATAAGTTTTGGGGGTTTTTTTTCAGTTCTTATCACTTAGTTTGGCTTGGAAAGAGCCCAACATGCACACTAAAATAATTCAGTTCCTTCCTTAAAAAAAAAAGTTTTGCTGTAGCCAAATATCTTTTCTCATTTGCATTGGATTTATATTGCTGCAAGTCTATTGGCTTCAAAAGAACAATAAAAAGGTAATCAAAGAAATTGTTGTGCTCAAGGGACCATATTATGCTTTCTTTCTGGAAAGCTTGATCAAGCCATTTTTTTAAACAGTTGATTCATACTATTTATAACACAAATATACTATTTACCTGGGGGTTGTCATACATTCAAAAAAACCCTGACATCTGAGTTTCTTAAAAAACCCTCTCATTTTCTCATCAAGATGTTACTGGAAACCACAGGATTTAAAAGAGCATCAATTAACAAATGCTTCCAAGTTAAGTATATCTTGCAAGTAACAGTGAGTGAGTAGCACAGAATTAAGAATCCTATATAATTTGAAGAAGTTTGTTCAAAAGCTCTTTAAGGTGTTTATTCAGAAAAGTATTGCTAATTAGGCAATCATTTAAACATTTCCTAAGTTTAAGGTTGTGTTAAACTAATTGGGACAGGATGGAGAGAAGCAACAGCAACAAAGATCCAGCGGGCTCTTTTCAATAGGGTTTAGCACCTGAGTAAGCAGCCAGCCTGCCTCTGGTGCATCCTCCCTGCTGCTGCCCTCCTTGGATGCAAGGAGCACGAACCACCAGCGGTCATTGCCCTGGGAAGTACCAGAGCGAGCAGAGCCTAATTCCTACTATCCCCCACATCGGCTTTAAATCAACACAGCTCCGACTGACTTCAGCTCTGCCACAGCATTTTATGTTTCCAAATGTGATAGGGAAAAGAAAGCCATCTCGTTTCACCAGAGCAGCAGCTGTATACGTTGGCTTCTGTATTACTGTGCACAGGTAAATTAGGTTTTTCTTGCCGCATCAGAGAAGCCACCTTCAATGCCCTGTGTATGGCAGAGGGATCGCTCAAGCACATACTAGAATTCTAGGGCTGACAGGGAGCTTATAAGCCATATTACTTTATTAAACAGCATGGAGGGGGAAAAAGGGCTCTCTGTGGGATTTTCCTGGCTGAAAGAAAAGATATTTCTTGTGACCTTGTGCTCCTCAAATTTCACCGGAAAGCTGTCTCATTCAGCCCTGCCTTGTCCCAGAAACAGAACAACAGGGTCTGTGGCTGGCATGGCATCCCCGCCTGCTAAGAAAGCGAGCAATGCTCAGATTTACAGCCCTTCTCAATTGCTGAAAAAAAGATAATAAATCAGTGCAATCAGCACGATTTGTTTTCCAAATTCTGGCCTGAATCCTGACTAAGTGGGGCCCAGAACATTGGCAGCGTCTCACCAAACTGTCCACCAAGTGCTCAGTAAATACTACAGTCAGCAACCATATAATAAGCAATTTCTCTTCAGCCAGCCCAGCCCTCTTCCAGTGCAATTCTGCACAAAAAGCCGTTAACTACAGGACTAATTTAGCTGGGTATATATGCACAGCTTTCCTTACATGTAACTGAGAGGATGACGCAGCCTACTACAGAGCTGACAGTTTCAAACTTAAACAGATTATACATGGCTGCAGAGTTTCGTTGCTGGTTTAGATTATTAAAGAATTCTAATTCAACATAGTAGAGATGCAGTAAAACACTTATTCTTCGTGTAATTGACTTTCATGGACTCTGTACAAACAACATACTGCAGTACAAGACACTGTATAAATCCAGTGTCAAAGGAAAACAACATTAGTGCTGCAGATGAACAGAGAGTAATATCCAGTTGCATGAAGACTGCATTGTCAAATGCCCCTACAGAAGAGGGATAAAGCTACAGCCGAATATACAATCCTTAATTGATCATTTCCTGGGTTTTGAGCACTTAACAGTGTATCCTTAATGTTCTCTTAATGTTCAGCTAAATGCAGCAGCCAGCTGTGTGCAGCATGGACTTCCTTCAGTGCACACTTAGTGAGCTTAAGTGAGAAAGCTTCGTCCCAGGAGTATCGTGCATCCACAGAATGCAATTGAGAAGCTGTAGCATGATTGATTTTCATGGGAACATTCAGAGCCACTTCTCACTGAAGGCAATTTCCGAGAATTGTCATTTTTCTACTATTTCGACTGTAGAGCTTTATATAAATTGGCTGCAAGATTTTGTGGTTGTTGCTTTCCTTCTTGTGGGAGCCATTTTTCACTCTTCTTAACCAAAAAAAGCCTTTAAATAAACAAACAAATGACTAAGTCAAGTTTAGTTCCCAACCCTTACAGCTTTTCCAGGAAACCTTTTTTTGCTACACCTTTCATCAGGGAAGATTTTATCCTAAAAATGTCAGGTTTCATGAATAGCTAAAAAGGGCTATGAATAGAAATGCACGCCTACCCATGCAGTGGATAGCTATCATGCCAGATAATCATGCTTTCTGTTATAACAAGTATGCACTTCCAGGGGTCAAAGGTGGAAGGAATTTGTTTCCACCCTATTGTAAAGGCAGGCAGTGCATCCCACAAATATTGACCTTATGCATGACCCTCCAAAGGCAGTTTCCATGTAACGACCTCTCCTGCAGAGAAAAAGTGAGCGAAGTGATCGAGAAGAAATGGCATATTGGCAACTGGAGAGATGATGAAGGGCAGACTGCAATTTTACGTGGCAACTAAGAGGATCTGTAACCTCTGAAGTGCAATTTAAACTCAAATCCACTGGGATTAGAGGAACTAGGCTATAAGCATCCCATTAAAAAGCTGAAATTGTGCATGAAAGGCCCTTATATTATTATTCCTGGCATCTAAATAGAGATTTACAGCGTTTCAGAAACAGTGACTGAGAAAACTAGCTAGTTAGAAGCTGCAAATGCATCCTTATTTTTCCCAAGACCCACATGCAACCCACATGGGACTTAACAATCATAAAGATGAGAACATAAGTGATTACAAGACTACACCTTACAATGTTTAAAAAGACAACTTGCTGTTTAAACATTGCCTTTAGGCAGTCTGAGAGTCATTTTTCCAGCCAAGGAGCTGAATATACTGTAGCCACCCTTTAAATGCTCCTAGGATTGTAATACCTTATAACAATGCCTTCCCCCAAATAACGTGACAAATATTTTAGACAGGAATGCTAAGGGGTTTTTTTTTTCTTCTTCCTCTTTAAGGGTGAAATAATCTAAAACCTGACAATTCTGAAAAACAGATTACAGATGAAAACCTTATTTACAAAGGCAAAAGCCAACATCACTTACTGAGTGCACCTGTAAGTTTCCAGCTACCCAAATGAACAGTGAAATGCAGATATAAATGTTTTGTTTCTTCACATTTTCAAGATTATGCACAAAACATCTGGGTCTATGCATGTATCTGAAGCACTTCAATTTGGACTACGGAACAAATGCTTGAGACAACCTCACGTCATCTAAAAGCAGGAGAATTTAAGTGTGAAAGCTGGTCCATGACCTTAAATTAGATTGCTTGCTCCTGTAGTCCAATGACACCATAAGTCTTTCTGCTGTTTGATGGTGGTTTGACTTTACACACACTCAGGATAAAAAACAAAAATATATATATATATATAGCTTTGTTGCATGTCTTTGTACACAGAGGCCTTGAAGCTGAACTCCCACATGGTATAAGCATAATAAGCAGTATTTGATTATTAGGGATTTAAAAGCATAGCAGCTTTTCAGAACTGGTAAAAAAAAATTCAACAAGTTGTGGTGCTTTCAGTCTGCCAGGAGACTGAAGCGGGGATGGGACTTATTACAATATTATTAGATTCTGCCACTCACAGCTCGCTCCAAGAGACAGCTGTAATAACGCCTCTTTCATGAATGTCACATGCAAAAACATCTCTATAGAGCATTCTACCCAAACCAATGTACCAGCAAAATCCATTATCGCTGTTTAGCTGTGTTTCTGAACACAGATTGATCTACTTGTCTCATGTAAGTACCTACACACCTCGAAGCTACCTGGGGACTTGACTATAGCTAGAGCTCTTAAGCTTTATCTCTGTTGCACAGCTTACTTGCAACAGCAGCCTATGCATCTCCGCAACGGCTTAGACTGGACAGATCAACAGACACCCCCTAACTCGGCGTACGCTCGCGCTAACTGCTTTGCTGTGCTCCCCTAACACCCCCAGAATGAACTGTACCATCACCTGCTTTCTCCACAGCTCATATCCTAATCTTTTCAGCATACTGATTAACTGACTTGCAATTCCCCAAGCTTTCCAAGTTCCCTTGAACAAGAGGTTTCTGCTCCCTAGAAACAGACTGCAATTACATACTGATTTGGGGATCTAGAAGGTTCCTTTGTTTAAAAATCCAGCTGTGGCTGTACCCAGTGAAGCGATTAATTCTCCAACTGAATGCAGGGGGTTTTAAACCAGTTTTAAATGCAAGGCTATTGCCACCTTTATCACAAGATTACAATAGCATTTTGAAGGATAAGAATCAGAAGAGACTTGCATGAGTCAAAAAGGTTCTTTAAGGTCCTTCCATTTTGTTTAAGCTCTTTAGAAGTATTCAGTCATTATGAAATTAGTGATTCTGGCTGCCAAATGACTCGCTGAAGGTTGCGCTGCTGAATTTCAGCCCAGTTGGCATGTAAGCAGTGCGCGGGCAAATCGCAAGAGCAATTTGTGCGATGTGGAAGTCTGCCTGGCAGGGAACTGCAAGAATGATTAGGAATCTGAGAAGAAAATCTGTCCCAAGCAAAAGCAAGTGTGATGTAAGTAGAATAGATAGTGTGTTTATTTGGAAGCATTTTAGAAGCTTACAAACAAAATTTTTTAACAGAACTAGAGAGAAAATACAGTATCCAGATACAATGAATCAGATCTTGAAGCCAATGGTAAGGAAGGAACTATTACTTAGGAGAAGGAGGAGGTTTTTTTATTTGTTTTTATTGGAAGGGTTTGTGCCCAAGGGAGTTTGAGAAACCGTCACTTCTAGCCAGTTACTTCCAGGTGTACTGCAGAAATTGACACCACTAGCTCAAACTCATAAAATGATATTTCTTGATCTGTACTTTCAGGGAATTTTTCTTAAATAAATGTTGGTAGGTTCTTGGTTTTGTTTCGCCCTAATGGCAGCAACACAATTGCAGTCTTTCTAGATAGCTGCAAATTTGCTAGCACACCATTGAGCTTCCTGGCTCCTCCTGGTGACAGAGCAGCACTGCCAGCGCTGGGCTTCAGGAACGCTGCTCCCTACCGAGGCCTCATTAGAGTAGCGGCCTCACAAGTTCAGAGTTTGACCTCTTTGCTTCTGTTGTTGTTAAAGCCTTCTGCTTCTACCTGGATCGGTATTGTAGGCCACGGGCATCTGAAAGAACTGAAAACCTATCAGAGACTAACCGCTAGCTTTTTCTTCCTCTTTAACCGATAGGTCAGCCGAACCCTGTTAAAGCAGTGTAAAGCCATGATGATACTGAAAAATGACTGAACCCTGTCTAAAACAACACTTTGGAGGTTATTACTACTGAGGAATTACTTTGGTCCTAGACATATGGCATGAAATCTTAAAATAATACCAGTAGAGACAAAGGTGCAGGTTTAAGTATCTATAGTGGGCTAGGGATTAAGCAAACAATACAAAGGATGCAACTACCTGGACAATACTGGATGTTTCTCAGTATTTTTAGGAAGATTAAACTTCAATTGCAGGCAGCAGGATGAGATGTTTCTGTGCAAAGACCTGTACTTTATTTACTGAGCAATTTCAAAACCAGGATCTCCTTTCACTTGGACCAGGCACTCATATTTGCCTGTGATACAGACTCAACAGCCTGACAACTACCCTGAGAATGCTCTGGCCATCTCTCCAGGTGATGTGTAACTGCTCATCTGTATTTTTATCTCCAGCTGATGAACTTGTCTCAGGATGCCATGGAGAATGCGAATGTGCTGTATGAATTTTCACATGTAAGAAGGGAGAGGAAAGGGAGACATTTTCATTCATGACAACCTTCAGGCACTCTGGTTCTGGTTTTTAGCACTTGGATTTTCATCCTTTTGGAGATGAGAGGAAGGAGGAAAAGAAGGAAGAGTTTGAATTCACCTTGACTTCTCTTTAGCTTTAGCTGCCAAATATGCACAGAGTCATTATCAGAAAAGAAAAATTTGTTTGTGCCTCCACTGAGACTCGAGCAATGATATGACTTGAGGGGCAAAGGCACTGTCATGATGCATCGCTACCCTGGAGGCATTGAAGTATCTCTATGCAGCTGCTCAGCCAGAAAAGCTACGCAGATTGCTGAAGTCCTTTCAATGAGCTGAGCCCAAGGCAATATTTTAGTAGGAAACTGCCTCTTTAAAAATTAAAACAAGTTATTTTTGCATCATTTGACTTGGATTATTTTAAATGTGTTCCATTATAGGTCACCTGTGTTGCCAGAAAAATAATCAATTTGCAACTGATTCTATTCTATTCTATTAATACCTTAAAAATACAGACAGCATTATTGAGTAATCCCTTACACAGATGCAGGATAGCCTGTAGTACACCTTCAAAAAACATGAAATTGCAAGGGTTAGTTCTGTTCTAGTACAGACAGGTGATATGCAACCTGCACAGATTTCCACAAGTGTCTCAACAGTGACCAACAAAAAATGACTCCTTCCTTAGTCAAGGATTATCGCCTGGCTGAAATGACACAAAACTAGCAAGAGGAACTTCTATTCATTTATTTAGTCTTGCTCTATCACATTCAGTCTACCCTTTGTGAGCCAGCTGGAGAGAAGGCCTAGAAGGGCAATTACATTTAAGCCCAGGAGCAAGCTGCCGTCTCTTGCTCATGCTGTAGTGTAAGAGCTCATTGATGTTAAACCGGCTTGAGTTTTTCCATTTGACCATCACTGTGTTAGAGACAGCCAGTGTTAGCAAGGAGATCTAGGAGTGACATGTTGTAAGACATGCTGCTGTTCCAAACAGAAGCTCGATGGGAAGTGGAAAGGAGCAGAACCTCACTGGTGATGGTAGAGTTGCTTCATGCACCCATGCCTTTTCCATAATGAGTTTGTACATTCACCCAGCATAAAAGACAATGCAAAAAAGTAGTTGTTGCCCCTCTGTATCAGACCATGCTGCACAATTCCACAGCGAGGATTTTTACACATAAAAGCAAAATTTTTTTTCACTTTTTCTAATCTTACTGTGGTAAACGCTGAACCTATAAACTGAAACATGCTCAGCCAGCACTGGTGCACTTCTTTCCGCTCTTTAATAAAAGTGTCTTTACCTTTTCTTGTAGGACTGCCTCTCATTTCACACAATCCTCTAAAGCACTCCCCCTTTTATATTTCTTTTCTGCATATTTGGGTATACATGACATGGATACAGTCTCACCAGAAGCACATGACAACAGTAACGCTTTCTTACCTTAACAAGGAACATCTCCTCTGATACACTCCAGAATCACATTTAATTTTTTTCTTTCATCTAGTATCAGATGGTCAGTGATCGCCCTATAACCTGCTGTATGTTTTGTTTGGCAGCGGGGAAAGTGGTTGGGCTAGACAGATCTATCATTGAAAGATTTAATAAGAACACTGTAAGATAAGACTTAATGGCTATATTCTGCTGAGATTGCCAGGAAGTGTTATGACTATTGGAAAGGCAGAGAGGAATTAGTTGCAGTATTTAGGTATAAAACCTAACAGAAGTTTACCTCAAGAGAAAAAGGAAAGAAAACAGATTTTGGAAATACTGCAGAAGAAAAAAGGGCAGGAATTGAACACTTGAGACATGGGGGAATCTATGGCTCTCATTTTGCCACAAATATTGGTGAAGAAATCTTTTCTCTTTTTTTGAACTGGAAAACTTTTTCAGTGACAGCAGCAGACTATCTTGAAGATTCTTATCTATTTTAATCAGGCTTCTTCTAGCACCTGCTGAAATCTCTCAGAGCTCAAGATTGGCTTAAACACATATGAAAAGGGCCCTGTGGCATGTATTCCTTGACAACAATCTGTTCTCCTCACCTCATAGAGTGTAATGATGCCATTTGTCTCATTTGGAGGCTTCCACTGAACATAGATCTTCTCTTCAAAAGGTCCTCCCTGGATGGATTCCAAGGGAACGGGTCCAGGAACTACAGGGAGAAAAAAAAAAACAAAAACTATGTTAGAAGCTACCACCACCTCCAGTTGCACACACATCAGAAGACACCAAGAGGCTATCAGACAGGAAGTTCAGAGCTGAAAATAAAAAAAATAAAATATAATAAAAAAAAAACCTCAAGGCACTATCATTACCAAGGTACTATCAATACAAAAAGCCTATTCTCAACCTTTGGTTCAAATAAGAATACCCTAATCTAACTACTAAGTGATAAATAAAATCAGAATCCATGACAATATATAACTAATTCCAGTACATCCTTATTCCAGCACAGCAGCAGCAGGGAATTTAATTTGTCCTTCTCCACCCACACAACAGCAAATCTCTATCCACCTAAACAGCCAG
The DNA here is from genome assembly GCA_020745775.1 of Theristicus caerulescens. Lineage (NCBI taxonomy): Eukaryota > Metazoa > Chordata > Aves > Pelecaniformes > Threskiornithidae > Theristicus > Theristicus caerulescens. The sequence goes on from CM036569.1 coordinate 3,472,230, forward strand.
ACTGCACCTTGGCATAAAGATGCTACTGGGCTGCACACCTTTATCAATATGAAAGACTGATTTCCTTAGTAAAGCAACAATGTAAGATTTATATTTCATTATGGCTACAAGGCCAGCTAAAAAAATCCACCTACTCAAGCAAAATTTTATGCTGTGGAAGATAACTAACTAAATGCACTCCCGAGCCCGCCCAATACAACCCCTGTTCATTTTTCTGAAAGATCTGCCATCTTCTTATGTCCCCCCATATGATATACTGGACTGCAAGAGCCACTTTCAGCTGAGAGAAACTCAGGACAGCAACTCCTTACAGCTCTGGCAGAGGAAGAACACTTCTTTTTTAACACATTAGACAGAATGGAGGCTCGTAGTCTATGAGAGTCCTTGGTCTGAAATAGCTCAGATGGGATAATAACACTTTAAGCTTTCCATCAGCACTTCTGGAAAACAGTTCTTTTGTATCAAGAACGGAAGAGTTAGCGCCAAATGAATTTAGCTTCTAAGATTTATATATAATGCTCTGTCCAGAAGACCAGCATTAAGAATAAGATACACTCTGGAAAGGAAGAACATTATACTTCTTCTTGAGACAGTGACGTGAAGGCACAAGAAAAAACAACAAATGCCAGGATTACATTTGCCCATATGATAAAGGAAGCTGCTCTGTGGGTCCTGGGTAGCTCAGAACATGACTTCTATAGAATTAAACCTATTACTGTTTGGTAACTGCTCAGACTGGCGTTTGTCATTTCCAAGCACTTCAGGGAGCCCTGCCCTTTCAAGAATGTGGCTGTGAAAGAGAAATTATTTACACCTACAAATTTTACTTGCACACACTGTCCAGAGAAGCCATTTATAAGTCTAATGGTACAGAGGGTTACGTTGTTATTTACAACTTGAAAATATTAGTCTTACCCCCCAAAACAAGCAAGCAAGCAAACCAAACATAACTTACCATCTTCCTCAGTCTGCACAACCAACTCCTCACTTTCCATTTTGCCCTCCGGGTTAGAGAGGGCTAACCTCAGCCTGATGGTCATGAAGGGCCGAAGACCTCGCAAGGTGTAGTGGGAAGAAGTTTGGATGAGTTCCTCCGCCTCAAATTTTTGCTGGTTAAACACATACTGGTACTGGACTGTGAGATTGTAGCTGTGGCAGCGGGTCACTGCATAACCAAAGGGCTCCCACTGCAACGTCAGCTGCCGGGAGCGAATATCAACAACTTCTACGTTTTGCGGTCCATGGACAGGATCTGTGAAGCAAGCAAAGAAAAAAAAAAAGTTGACATTAAAAGAAGCCAGTCATCCATCAATATGCTTCCTTCCATATTGCCAGAGTATCTAACTACTTCACAGTTCTGAATGTTCTTGTCTTTACAATGTAACAGTGATACGGAAATTAATGTCAGCTCCACAAATGTATTCTGGCTCCCAATTTTTCCCTGAAAATCCCCCATCATAGGGCCCTGAACAGTGGTCATGCTCCTGATTTCTGTGAAACCTCACTGAATCCAGCAATAGCAGCATGATTCCCATCAGTTAAGTAGTGTGAAAGTCACACTTTCTTCCTTATTCCTCAAAAAAAAAAAAAATAGTTGATGGTATACTTGAAGTGCCTAAATACCTTGGTGAATCCTGCCTCAAGTGATGTAAATACATAGGAAATGGCTGTCAGAGTAGGAACGAACTCAAGTCTCTCAGCCTTCAATTTAGGTATGTAAATTGATAGGTACCTACACCCTGCTGCCGACCCTAAGCCCATTCTGCTCAGAGACTAAAGCACAAGAGTGTAAGAATCAAGATTAAGAGCCTGACTGTTAGACTTCAACATCCCAGTGCTACTGCCTGCCCCAATTTTTTAAACTCTTGACTGTTTTGGCAATGGGACATATGAGTAGATCATGCTACTCCTTGAGTAAGTTTTCTGAGTCATCTCAACCTCATGCCAATAAAACTTTTATTTCATATCATATCAACGCCTTAGCCCCATCAAAGTTTCATTGCTCTTTATTATTCTTTCTACAGTATCTGACTGAGGTACAGTTTGAATATTCATGTGTAGGAATCATTTTCACCTGCTGTTCCTTAATTTATTTTTAACAGCATAACTCAAATGCTCTGACTACAGGCTCTGCCCTTTATATAAAATATAAATGCATGCACCGCTAGACATGCAGATATAAAGAATGCAGGATGAGTGAGTAAAATCAGTGTTTGAGATACGTCAGATGGCAATAATACTACGCATGTCATAGTTTGTTTATCTGACATTTCTTCAACTTGTATAGCTCGTTTGCTTTTTTGCTCAATATATATCTAACCAAGGTAATTAAAAAATACATATTTTCACATAGAGTTTCTTGATTTAGAGCACAATTTAGTGTTTCGCCCACTTCTCATGTTCTCTCACGACTTCAACCTATGAAAGGAACAGAACATTTTCATGGAAACAAAAAAAAGTCACAAGGATTCCCAAATACTAGTTACACTTCTTTGAAAGATAATTAAAGTGGAGAAAAAACCTTCTAGTAATTCTTGAAAGTAAAGCATGCACCAGCTATACTGACTTCAACCTACTAATGCATAAGCAGAAAATACACTGTAACAACCAGCATATTCTGTATTACTTCTAAAAAAACCCTAGAGACTGGCAATGAGAAAATAGCTACTTCTGAAATGAACACTATTCTGAATCTTTATATAGATACAGACACACATGCAGACACTTTTGAAATATGATGGATATTAAAAGACCAGGGGTCTAAAGCTAGCAACTGGTTTAGGATTCCACATAAGTCATGTCATTCCCTTAGTATCCCGAAAACACCTCTTAAATGAGATTCTTTAGCACTGCGTGTGCCCAAAAAAATATAATTTAGAAATCAGAAAGTTTGTATGCATAAATATACACCTATCTACTTAGCATTAGGTAATAATCATTCCTTTACTATAAACCCATGAAAAGAACATTTCTGTAGATGAATTGTATGCATAAGTACGGTGGACAAGTTCTGTGAAACCTTTCAGCCTCTGAAAATGTAAAGGTAAGCCCAAGCCTTGCTCCAAGATGCATCGAAAGGAAAGAAAACCAAAAGCAAATGCTTGTCCTTCTGAACTCTCCGCTACACCAAGTAACCAACTCCAGACCCCAACCCAGAATGCGTCTGAGACACAGCAAAAGCATGTCATGCCAAGACACCGATGCAGCTGAAGACAGCAATTAACCTCCATGTAAATGCTATACTGTTTTTTCAAATTACAGTTATTTTCTTTAAGTCAGTCATGTTATGGAATGAATGGGTAATTAGAGAGTGTTGGTTTATTGATGTCAGATGTGCTGACTTTCAGTGGGTAAGGAACAACTCTGATTCAGCATCGTCTCACCAAGCTGTATGTCCAAAACCTGGACCATGGGAGATTACCTGCATTTATTAGCTTGCTTTCTCATCTTGTTCACATTTGCCTTTTCCTTTCTTATCCAAAACCGTAAGTCTTGGAAGCTGCCTTGTATCAACCAGTTTCTAATTCTACTCAAAATTTTACTGTAGATGCTCCAAGATATATCTTTAGTTTTTCAACACAATCTTTTCAACCGAGTAACCACAGATGACTTTGAGTTACAAAGTGATAAACTAAAATACGAATTCCAAACATAGTCCAGACCCCACTGCACAATCACAGAACACACCACATTCTCCCAAGGCTGATAATCTTAAAATGTGAGATTTTTCAGCAAAAAAAAAATGAGATCGTGATGCTGTAGTTCATAGTGAATGAGGAAGGGGATGCGGGTTTCAGAAATACCCATAGCCTGAGGAGTCTCTGACAGCAGGGGCAGAGACTTGACATCTAATGGCCTTCTAGATTTTTGAGCAAAGGGGGAATAAATAAGTAAGTAAAAATTATTTAAACTAGGTTCAGAGAGGAAGAAACCAGACTAGAATTAAATCGACAAATAGAAGCTGGACCTGGAAACCTTTATATTCTCTCTGGCTCCCTTCTCTCAGTTTCAATCTCCTTTTTCTGAAAACTGAGACTATGCAATTTTGACAATATTTTCCTGTTGCCACACTGATTTCCTCTGCAGCATAAGCCATTGAAACTCATTTTCAAAGACAAGATTTTGTACTGTCGTTTTTAAAGGACAGTGGTCCTACTACCTTCTCCATTTAATTCCTTCCACATTTTAGCTTTGTTAAGGATACAATCTCAAAAGGTCTGTAGTACCTATCCCTGGGACTCTACTGTCTAACATCACCCATTTTTCATTATGTTGTAATGACTTATTTTCCCCCAAAAGAAACAAGAAAACTAAAAATGTTTATAATTGATCTCTAATCCCCTAGCAGTGGTGAATATTTGAAACTGGACAAACTGCTCTGTTTTTGTATTCTTGGAATTATAGCTTCCAAATGACGCAAGAAAAAACCTGAAAATTATTAACCTTGCACATGGCTAGTGTAAGAAAAGCTGCTAATATATATCTCAGCTTCAGCTGTACAAAAATACCTACCAAAGCAAGACAGAAACAGACTGGCCCAATTTGAATACTTAGAGATCATATATAAAAAGACATTAGTGTAATCTGCATAAACCAAAGTAAAATTTTCTAAAGTGTCCTGAGACCTTGGAAAAAAAGAAAGGAAATTCTTAAGAGGCAGGAGCAATGAAACAGCTGCTACACTGATCTATTAAAATTAGTCTTGAATCCATGCAAATAAAATTGCAGTCTCTGGGATTTCACTGTGCCAATACTGTACTTTTATTTCAGGCTGGTTGAACTCTTGTGCTGGTTTTGGCTGGGATAGAGTTAATTTTCTTTATAGTAGCTAGTAAGGGGCTATGTTTTGGATTTGTGCTGGAAACAGTGTTGATAACACAGGGATGTTTTTGTTACTGCTGAGCAGTGCTTACACAGAGTCAAGGCCTTTTCTGCTTCCCACCCCACCACACTTCTTAGTTGGGAGGGGACACAGCTGGAACAGCTGACCCCAACTGACCAAAGGGCTATCCCACACCATATGACGCCTTGCTCAGCATGTAAAGCTGGGGGAAGAAGAATGAAGGGGGAGACGTTCAAAGTGATGGCGTTTGTCTTCCCAAGTCACCGTTACATTTGATGGAGGCCTGCTTTCCTGGAGATGGCACTCAGCAGGCCAGGAACCTTCCTGAAGCACTTGTGATATACAAGCAGCCCAAACGGAAACAAATTCTCCCAGTGATCCTTCAGCTGTGCTCTGAGTCCTTAGTCCAGGTAAGCAGACATTTTTGACCTAACAGTGACCTGCAATATTCAGAGACTGCATTTTCTGCTATCACAATTTTACAGAAAAGTTGACTTTTATGGCTGGTTTTGCTCTTTCCTTATTGAGTGTTACAGATCTCATTTTGTTCACTGTAGTCTTCTTGCTCAAGGTGAGGTGTAGAGAGGCAAAGGTTGATTTAGCTTATTAATAACAATTGTCTCTGCTTTATACCCCTCAATCAAAAGAAGAACAGAGAGGAGACGAAGCAATGGTGAAACACTGGGGTTTGAACATGAAGCTCAAGTTGAGCAGTGAAGTTAAATAGAGACAAGCAGCTGTTGCCCCCAGGTTAACGACCTGCTGCAGGAGCCTAATTCCAAGAAATTGTTGCTGTCAGTAAAAACATGACATTGAGCAGAAGATGTCCATACTTGTCTGAGGCCCCATGCCCATGTCTCCTGACCCTGTGGAGAGCAGGAGGCAGAGTTTATTAGCAGTGCAGGTGTCCACTGATTAAATTCTGTTTCCCAGCAGTAGGTTACAGAGACCGAGAAGGCACAAAGGGAAGAAAAATGAGTGCGACAGCAGCTTTCTGTGAGTCCTGAACTGATGTCTTCTGATACAGAAAGAGAAGGAAAATAGGTGAGAGTGATTCCTGCCTTCCCCTCAACACACCCACACCTGCGTCATCAGCCAGTCACTCCAACCAGAGCAGGCCAACCAACATCAGGGCACCCCAGTAAGGTCCCCATCCCTTCCTCCTAGGCAGACTGGGAGGAGACTAGGAGAAGACTGAATGCATTGGTAGTTGATAACAAGACCAAAACTTGTGTTCTCCCAGCTACCAGCATGGTATGACCTCTCTCTGTAGCCCAGAAAATATTTAAATTCATTCTAATCTACAAAATACAAATTTGGTAGTATCACAGAATGGTTGAGAACGTGATAGAATATTTCACTCCCACAATAACTGGAGACAGTGGCCACTTTTCATGCAACAACAACAAAACTCCTGATGATGGTGAATCAGTGGTTGGGCTGTTTCCTTTGTGTTTTTCAAAGACATTGTTCTTGTTCTACAGATGGAAAACCAAACAGTAATTTGTCTGACAATGATTTTACTCCAGGTATTAGATTAGAGCTGAAGCCTTCTCTATCTCACCTTTATTCCCTATTCCTCCTCTTCCTCCTTAAACTTCCACAGGATGAAACAAGTCTAGGGAAACATACCTACTATCAGATAACATAGCAAGATAAACAGAGAAAAAGTATTCAAGTGGTTTGCCTTAAATGCACAATTCAAGTCTGTGTGATGGTTCAGGATAAGACAACCAGCTCTACAGTGTGTGCTGTTCAGCTCATCAAAGAGATTCTGACAGGTGAGTTGTTCTATAAACACCTTCCGTATCAATGTCCCATACGTGGACATTTCAGAATGATGGACAACTCCGTCCATCCCTGAAGTGCAGCATGTCTTTCTGTGACAGAGTGCCTTTGCTGAGCGTCACAACTTACACAGCTGCTGCCCATCATATTTCAATGCCTTCTGAGCCTGAACGTGGTATAAATGCCTTTTCAGACACGACAGATAAAAACACTGATTAAACAGAGTTCATTAGTCTTTCAGTACTATAAAAGTGTTTTGGCTTTGCCCTTTTCTGCAGAAATAACATCTCTCTAATACTTGGATCTAATTTCTTTTTTTTTTTTTAACCAGTTTGGATATCATCACGGGTCCAAAGACAGTGCAGACAAAGCTGAAAGCAGGCAATTATACAGAAAGGCATGTTCTGAGAGAAGACTTGCAACAGAGAAAAGAGGAAAAAAGGAGTGAGACTGATACAATAAAATCACCACAGAACAAACAACCTGTTTGTTGAGATAACTACAATCAACTAAACCCCAAGCCGTTAACACAAAGAAATAGATGTCATTACCGCTGATGAACCAAAATAGGCTATTTTATGGCAATCTCTGAGCAATGAAGAAGGAGGAGCCCTACCACACAGATGAATCCATTACAAAAGAAAGATGAAATAAGTTAGATAATGGAGTATGTGTTTAGATAAGCCAGGGACTGAGCTCTCTCAACAGTTAACATGATCATTTTACTTCAGTTCACAGCACATTTTCTTCATTTTTTGATTGATTTGGTTTTGTTTCAGTTGCAAATTTTACTTTGAATTCTGCCCTGAAAGAAACACAAGATTAAAAAAAAAAGGGGAAAATATTTGATACATTACAAAACCCATTAAACAACCTCTAAACTCATAGTTCAAGCTTGTTAAACAAACAAACAAAAAAAAATTAACCCAAATGCTTTTAAATGAGCCCAGATCTATCCGATGTTGGAGAAACTTGGCAGACCTTTCAATGTGTTACAAAACGTGCCTGTCCCGCTCACAGACTCCAAGTCCACAGGCTGGCACGTGCCCAAGGTCACACGAAAAGCAAAGCACCGGAGAGCAAGAGCACAACCCACCAGCACCGACTGCTACTGACGGCTGCCACAGCACTACCTACCTGTGCTTGCTCCGGCTCACATCCAGAGCGGAGCTGCCAAATCTTCACTTGTAAACAACTTCAAGATAATTAAGCACTGCTTTTTAAAAAAGGTTTATTAGCATCTGTTTAACTGGATTTTTTTTTTCATTGTATTATGAGATGGTAAAATGAAAGCTTTCTTCCTCTTATACCTAAAATTATTGTTCCCTAACAAACTTAAGAATAATAATTTAAAACAACAATAAAGGGTAATTACTGGTTTTATTAAAACAATCTATCACGGATACACATAGCACTGGTATTCCATGGCTGAGAACAAAATGTACGCTATTGAGCATTTTGATGATTAAATACAAAAGCATAATTAAATATGCTAATGAAAGTGAGATTACGAAGCAGGTAAACCACTTGTTTTTTGTCAAACAAAAGTAAAATGTATGGTTTTTACAAATTTATTTTATTATGTATAAATATTTATTTTAACTATTTGTTTTACTATCGCGCATGTGCATTTATTTTTATTACCTTTTCCTCTGTGTACTTCTGCTGTTATCTTCAAATGGAATAAGTGGAAGAGATTAGAATAACATATAAGCTAGTTCCTGACAAAACATAAATTATCTCCATAAAAATAAATAAGGTAATCAAAATAGTAGGTAAAAGAGAGGCTTCCTCTACACAGCCACGGGTCTGTTGCATTATTCTAAGCTGCAGAGAGAAAAACATTACCCTTGCAGATAGGCTTTCCCTCATTTGTAACTGTGGCTTCCTTTTATATCTGTGCAATCTGCAAGATAAATTCTCTATGTTCTTTTGGAAGCCTGTCTTAAGCTGAAAAAAAAGTTAAAATTTCCAGTTTAACTTCTAGATCTAGCAGAAAGATATCAGTTGACAAAACATTGGCTTTGTGGGCACTATTGAAATATCCTACTTGCTCTAAAAAACTTGAGGCTCGTCCATTTTTCTCAAAATTCAGGAGCAGCAGCGACTCCCTCTTTCACCAGCAATGGGTACTCATACACGAGGAATCTCCATATGATGGGGACTAGCTGATTCCCTGTACCTGATGACATCTAAAGGGATTTTCTCTCTACTGCATGCCATATTGGCAGAAGGAAAAAACCCCAACATTTTCAATTGCTAAGCATGCTAAGATTGGATAATTACTTAGAGCAAAGCAGAATATGTCACAACCATAATAACAAGGTTAGACAAATGGGGAGTCCTCAGGAGCGGGTGGTTAGAAGTGCAGCTAGTGGAAAAGACGACAGAGACTGTAACTCTATGTCAACCAGTTTCTTCTCCCAGTTATTCCCTTAACATGACCAAGAGACTTTCAAATTCCTGCAGCTGAGTACTGGTTGGAATGTATTCCAGAAACACATTTTTAGAAATGGTCTTGATAAAATTTATGGCCAGCTGTTTAATTCTAATTTCATGCTCATGTCTTCCCTCCACTAGGGTGTTGAAGTCAGCAATGCAATGCCATTAATGCCATGGATGGTTAGCTGTTATGTGAATGTACATATTTGAACAAATGTTCATTTCAAAATGCTATAGACACTCTTTGGGATAGTGGAGGACAGATAAAAGTTTGCTCTGAACAAAATCAATGCACTGCATTTAGCCAACAATCACCCTTTTCCTAGGATATGGTTGCGCTCCTGACTCAAACAAAAATAAAGCAGAATAACTTTATGCCAGGGGAAAATGTGAGAAGAGCAGAGTGTGAGGGGCAGGACCAGCACTTCTTTAAGACCATTTATATCTGACCCCTGTGCCACTAAGAAAATACTCTTGAAGGATTTCAATATAGGCATTATGTACGAGAAAATACAGATAAACCAGTTCTTCAGAAACACTGTCGAGCCTATAAAGAGAGTGTAGCTTCTAACCCAGCTAGGACTCTTAGTCTAACCTGAACATACAGACCATAGTGTCAGAATTACAGCAGCCTTGTTAATACCCCCAATACACATTTTTAAAAGTCTCACTGAAATCCAAGTCTTTCTTTTAGCCCAAGTATACCTTTTTAAACTCAGCAACCTTCTTTTTTTTTAAAAAAAAAAAACACAACTGGATCAATTGCCTGCTCAGAAAACAGCTCAATTCTAAACAGTTCCAAATTGTTCCTAATACTGGTCGTCTCCCTGCTGCCACATGGCCCCACTGTACAACTACAGGTTTCTAGTATCAGACATGCTCAGGGTTTGTTCGCTGTTTCATGCTCTGCACTGCAGGAGGCATCAATCTGTAATAGCCAAGGTTCTGCTCCTACAGGGAGGCTAAGGAGTTGGTGAACTGCTGATTTTATCCAGGGGAACCAGATTGTTTGCTTCATAAACTTTGAGGAACTTCTGGGTTTGTTGTTTAAAAAAAAAAAAAAAAAAACAAACAAAAAAGCCCGCAAACCCACAAACAAACCCCCAAGAAGTAGGATTGCTCACCAAAGATTATCAAATTATTGCTGTTCTCTTTTGCTCAATACTATCTTCTAACAGAAAGCTGTAACTTCCCATTCCCTAATCCCTATTTGCTGTGCAGGCCTGGACACATCCTTTAAACTGCTTCTCAGCTCATCTGCATAGCAAAGCAAGCGATTAGCAGGCAGCTACAGTTTTACAAGGGTATTAGCACAATTCAATGAATTGTCATGGAAGCCACTTCCAAGGGACATCACTGCATGAACTTGTGCATAGGGCCCCAGGCAGGCACGCATCCTCCCACCACACGGCCAGTTCTGCCTGAGGAACATCTATAGCTCCCTCAGAGAATGAAACTAGAGTCTGACACGAGGAAACTTTCTTCAAGTTCTTCTTTCTTCAAGCAGTCTTCAGAAGGGAAAAAGATGAAGGACGTAATGAAGACTGATACCAGTGCAAAGCGTGTCGGTGTTCAGTTTTTAAAGCTTCTCTACAAAGTCCTGTACTACTGATATATTTATCTTGGAACTAAAAGCCTGAGCTCTGGTTTTAATGAGCACAGGAAGGTCAACTCTAATGGACCTAAAGGTATAGGTGTAGCAATGGACTGTCTATATGACAGAAAATGGTCATGTCCTCATTTACAGGCACACGGAAACGTAGAGGCAGATTTACAGCTCTGCTTACTTTCTTCATCTCTCATAGGTAGCAGCAGGGAACTGGTCTTCCACTAGCTACAAAATTTGATTTACCGTGACCAAAGAGCTGTGTGTTACTATAGCCAATAACTCTGACATAAAACTGAGCCAGCCCGCGGAAGATCTTGGGCTGTTTGCTTGCACATGGGTCACAGCTGAAGTGAAGCTGGATTGCAAAGAGCCACATCTGGTTCTGGGGGTGCACTGCCCTCATCTTTGGCTTCTGAAACATAGACAGTGAAACAAAGTTCACGGCACTACTTAAAATTACAACGCTAATGAGCAAGTTAGTCATGCCCTAAAAGTTAGGGAAAGTCTCATTTGTCCACATCAAGATCTTTATACTACAGAATGTTTTTTTCTGTGTGAATTAAATCTCTTGCACTGGCCATTTCTTACTGCATATATATATATATATAAAAGAAAAAGAACTAAAGTGGAAAGGAAGCAGTGTGTTTTGTTTTCAGTAACTATGGCTTGATTCTTTGCTGCCATGGCTTTAACAACAAAGCTAGAAGGAAGTAGATGAGCATTCATGTGTGAAAAAAAGCCTATGTTTTTAACAGAATTAGGCAGCTGAGCTCATTTCCAGCCCATTAGGATCAGTCTATGAGACAGTGCTGCCAATGAAAGCGCAAGAGATTAGTTTTCCCCTCACTAGCTTAAGCAATGCTCTGGGCGCCAAATACAGATCACGACACTTTTCAGGGATATTGCAAAGCTCATGCAGGGAACTGATCCAGATCCTGCCTTTCAATTTCTCAGCAAAGCCATTTCCACACAAACGCACCACTGTGCCCTAAAAGAGTTTATTTTGAAATGGAAAGAGGAGAAAGGAGGTAGATGCTTATTGGAAATCCATTTGCTGAAAGTGTGTTAAGGAAAGCTAAGAGTTTCTAAGAAAAGATCTGTTAATATGTCACTGAAGCATTCCAATAACTACTGCCACAGCTTGGCACCACAGGTCTGCAAGTTGTAACAGCCTTTACGGTGAGACACACTTTTTGTTCCTTTAATATACCACTGAATTTATATAAAGAAAATACTCTGTTCCTAATTTCATTTTCCTCTAATATTCCTACCTAGAACAAGTGCTTTTTGAAAAAGTCAGTTTGATGGTTGGTTGTCCTCCAGCTGTTAATGATTTCCTTCTGTTCAGAGCAGAGGGCAAGAAAGAAGGGCAGAGAAAAAATAGTTACTGCTTTGCTATTAAAATAACAATGTTCCTAACGGAGATCTGTTAGCATTTGCTCCCTAGATGGTTATAATTTATCTCGAGAAGCAGAAGATTAGAAACATCAGGGATCTCCAACTGGCATCCATTCAGCTCTACTCTCTCAAGATTTACAGACACAACCACTTTCTCTTCCCTCTTAATTTTCAGAAAATCTCCTATGAAACTAAAATCCAAGAGCATTACAGCTACAAAATGAAACAATCAAGTGTTGGGTCCAGTTAGAATTAAGTCTGCATGCACAATGTGAATGTTGGATTATCTGTGCCTATGCACCGTGCCCAAGGACTTGTAGAGAATTTTGGCTGTGGTACCAGGGGACTCAAAACCAGCCCACCTAAGCCCTCCAGCATCCTGGTGTCTTACGGCAGCCCAAACCTCCCCTTAAGGGTAAGAGGGTACGCACACACAAACACACGTGTTCAGCCCTGACCATCACAGCACCCAAGCACCTTTGTGCCTCTTGGCCATGGACCACTATACTGAAATAGTATTTTTCCCCACAGAAGCGCTGCCTCGCCCAAGCACACAAAACATCTTTAGCTCAATGTAAAACAGATGCAAGTGTCAAAATAGCCTGGCAATTCAGTGAACTAACTAATGGTCGGACTAGCAGACAGCAGTAGATTGCAGCCATTTATGTCTTCATCTGTGCCAGTGGGTAGCAAAAGAACCACAAGACTTCATTTTGGTTACGGATGAGAACATTTTTTACTGACCACCTGCTCTACTCCTTCATTCTCCCTTGCTCCATCCCATCCACTATCACTGTTTCTTCTGCCTACCCAGCCCAGTCTTTTCGCCACTCAGCACTTATTCCATGCTCAAAGTCCTCAACTACATCTGCTCCTAAGACTTCTTATTCCAGTAATAAGAAGTCCATCCCAATCCACTCTCCTTCAGGGAGTGCAGCTCCTCATCAGACTGGGTTCCTGATCCCTGTCAGCCACTGGGTCTTGGTCTCAGACCTTGCTCATACGTTCCTCCTTCATCCTTAAAAGACATCCTAGCTCCCTCTCCTGCTCTTCATGCCCAGCTGCCCTACACAATCATCTTTCCCACCTTCTTCTCCCAATTCCTCTCTAAATACACTGCCTCATTTCCCTTCTGCCAACACATCTCATCAGCTCTAAGTTCAAGTCCAGCAGATTTCTCCTCCAGGCTGACTGAGCACAGAATGGAAACCATCTTCACTAGAGGATTAAGGAACCTTTCATCACTTCTAGTATCGAATTTAACCTTGGACAAGACAAGAGCAACTTAGAGCAACTGAAGTCTATTAAAAATTTAGCTGTTACCATCTGTGAACTTTCTACTGCTTATACATGGACTACAATTTTTCCATTTCATCTAATTCAATCACACAGACAGACAGTGGTGGGTTTTCATGTTGACAGGAGGAAAAAAAAGAAAAAAAATCCACCAACACCCCAAAAAAACCCCACCCCACTCCAGAGGGAAAGGTCAGCCTTAGAGATACATCAGTTGCTTCCTCCAGAAGATGTAGGTTTAAGCTTAAAAATTGAATAAGCATGAACAAAACCTATGTTCCCTTCATCTCCTTCCTGGAAATGGCTTTCCAAAGCATTCATCATGCCAGAGGTTTACTTACCTTTAAGATTTTCAGCCAAAATGACAAAGTTTGACAGGCCCTAAAGAGATGGTCCTTACATAGGACCACAGAAAGTTTCAGGAAACAGATTGTACCACCTGCTCCACCTCCAACCCTCCCTGCTATTTTCTCTTTGCCTCACAGTTTGGCTTATGGAAAGGGCCTTAACCTATATCCTGAGGCAAACTTCCTGCGTAGTCAAACCTAGTCAAAGCTATATACAAGAGAGTACCATTCAACTTGTTTCCAGTTTTAGGCTCTAAGAACCTGGAACATGGATTCCCTTTCTCTATGTGCCAATCATAGCAGCTCACACAGAGGTGAGGGGGACTATCAAAATATTTATTAAAGAACGCATATGAAATCATTTAAAATAATAATAATAGATTAAAAAATAATATAAGATCCAAGATCACTGGAAAACACTGCAGAGAAAAGGAATATAAAGGACTCAAAATTCCTCCGCACATCACAGCCAAGGTACGAAAACACTCAACAGAGGAACCTTGCCTAACAACTGCCTGCATTCCTACTACGCCTAATGGAAGCACTAGCCCTTTGCTTTCATTATACTTCCCAAAAGAACACAAAAATAGAGAGACAGGAACTGGCTCTCAGCACTCAATTAAGATTTAGGACGTCAATCAAAGGAGGTTAAAAGCTGTTCTTGTTTTGTGATATTCAGAGAGTGTATCTGCCTTATTCGTTGTCTATGTTCTCCCATCTAGACATCACTGTCTGTATTAAAGAGTACAAGACCACCTAAATAGAAACCTAACAGCTTGGGGAAGTGTGAGGTACCAGTATACTCATCAAAATAAATTCTCCTGTGAGAGCAGTTTATTGATTTGTATATTTGACTCTCTTTGGGATTATTGTTGAATTACTTTTATCCTCTGAGATGAAAGCAGCTGCATGTACATCAAAAGCAGACAAAAAAAAGTCACGTTTAAATTTTTTTTTTTTTGCATCTGTGTAATATCCATTACAGATCCGATTTTCAAGAGAGCCCTCTGAGAGCAACAGTGGCGAGTAACTCCATCACACATACAGCTCTCATCTACATTTTCTCTAATGATTCTGGCTGAAGCTAGCATCTTTTCTATAAAGCACATTATTTGTCCTTGAGCAAGTGACAGTCTAGAGAAGCAATCTGACTACATCTCCTTTTATCAGGTGAGCTGCTTGCTAATTGTTGATATGATAAGTAATTTATCACCACTTATAAATACAAACACAGCATATAATTTCCACTAGTAACTTGTAGTACCATTGAGGAGCTTAAAGCATGGCGGTCGTCAAGAGACCATGAAAATGTCATTTTGCTGGTCTGCATTCATTCTTCACTAAAAGCTTTTCATGCTCTGCTTGCAAGAAAAAAAATGAGATATTTTTAATTGCCAACCCTCTGTTTTCACTGTGGGACATGGACTCACGTCATTTTTGTTTTGCTGCACACATTGCAACCAATGCAGCATCTGGAATTGGGATCTTGCTGTCTTGAGAGGCGTATGTAAGGAGGAGTTGACTGGTGCTCCTTTCCATTTGCATGAAGTGAGCTTTGCTGTGCAGTCATCAGAACTGGCTTCAGTTCCTCAAATATGAAAATCCACACACTCCAAACTTAAAACTCCAGTAGGATGATTTTATAATGAATAGTGCAGTAGGAGAATCGTTCCTGTGTTTCACGTGGCAGGACATTACAACCATAGGTCAGCTTGCAAACAGAACCCTCCGTGATCACAACCCTCAATTTTAAAACTCATCAAACAGATGACCAACAGCCGCCACATACTCACTAACAGCATGAATGCGAGTTTTGTTAAAGGTAGTTATGAAGGAATATGGTGACTTTAAATAAATACTTGCACTTCTCAGTCTGCATTATTGATGAAAACCCGTTTCCTCAGCTCTAAGAGGAACTATCCATTTTATAATACAAACAGTTCAGTAAAGCAATGAAGCTGCTAGCTGCACTCTCTCAGGGCAGCCTATACGCTCGCCTACACAGACGTGAGCAGGACTGCTCTTGGACTTCACAGCAGCATCAGGGTTAGGTATAGACTGGACGAGAAAGCTACTTTGAGACCAGGCAGAGATGGAGCACTGGAATTCCAGACCATTGCAGCTGGATTTTTACTGTGTTTCAGCTATTCATCTGCTCTGGCACTATTTTTGTCTTTTGCAACAGACTGTTGTAAAAATCAGGTCTTTGCAAAGCTATTTCAGACAAGGCCAGCCTGTAAAGCACGTCGGTTTTCTTTTAGTGATGCAATTACAAGGGGAATGTAGTCATGAATATCACTGAACTTTAAAATATTGTTTCTAGGGGCAATAGATTTTACCCAAAGAGATATTAGTGCTCCACCTCGACATTAAAAAAAATCACTTTAAAACTTAGAGCAACACATTTAAAGTCCATTAGTATGCGTTTTCAAATGTCATGCCTCGAATGAGACAGTCAAATTCCTGAATCAATCAGCCAAAGGGAATTATTTTACTCAGAAATTATGTGAAGAGAAAGTAGCAGAAAACAGTAAAATGTAGAATAACTTCATGCTGTAACTTAAGCAACTAAATAGACTTTTTGGTGAAATAAGAAGCAACAGACTACGTGTATCTGCTTCACAGGATGATGAACTGCAGAACATTTTGTTGTTTGTTTTTTTTTTTTTTCTGTAGTAGAACAAGGTTTGGGATTTTAATTTGTGATCTGCCCTACAAATAGTGCCTGGGATGTTTTCAGGCATGCACACGTAGCACCAGGTGCCCGAACACTAGCTCGCTAGCTGGGTACGCATCAGATACAGGGGGCAAATGTGGTATATGCCAACTGCAGTTTGTCTATAGGCATAGTTTGCATCTGTATTTTTGACATTGTGCTCTTTCCCAGTTAAGTTTTCAAGTATATGCATGAATCCATATGCAAAATATGCAAACCCTAGTTTCTTCAGTTAGAAATTCTGCTTCGGAGCATCCTGTACGCCAGTTTGACTCACACAAATGGCATGGCAGATTCTGTCCTAAATGCTGAAGAAAATTAGAGCCTACGAATCCCTTCCATCCTGGCTAACATCCCATTATCCCAACAAAGCATGTTTAACATATTCACAAGATGACTCGCATTCACCTGAATAGCTCGCAAGTCCTGATGTATGGCACTGATGGCTTTCAGATACAAAAGCAAATGAACTCAGCAAGCTATCTCCAATAATTTACCATGAATCATACTGCCCTTCATCTCCAGTATGGCATTTGTGTTAATGTCTTCTGTTTGTTTTCCCCTCCAGCAATTCCAGTCAGGAAAGATTCTTTCCTGTAGCCAGAGAGTAGTGGTGGTACCTTCTATGTAAAAGACAGACAGCATATAAGATGAAGCAGGATCAAGAGTCATAAACTTCATTTCTTTCCCCAGTACTCTTACAATTTTAGCTGGTCTGACAGGCAATTAACCCAGATCAACCACTGCTGGTGAAGCATCTTGTCTAAAAGCAAAGAAGATTAAATAATCTAGTGATCTGATTCAGAGGGAAGATGGCTGACAGATGGCAAAAGAGTCATCTACCTTTATTTTCATATTTCCATTGAAAAATGAAGGGCCAGTAGTAACCAATAAAGTATAAAAAAATACACTTGTATTTCCAAATGCCAGGAGAAATAGCCTTCTGATTTAAGTGTAGCTAAAAAAAAAAAAAAAAAATTAGGTTTATTTAGGTTTTAAAGTAGACCTCAGTAATTGTATGAAAAAAAGATTTTGCATCATAATGGGTAGCAATATGAGGCAATGAGACTTGATAGTGTCAAAGATGCTTTCCAGTTACATGAATTGCACTGAAAATGTTAAAAAAAAAAAACCACAAAACAACTGAGAAAATACCTTGAAGTAAGTCACAATTCATTGTAAAGCCATCAGCCACAGCTCAGGCCTTTTGTGTAAACTCAGTTCTGATGAATTTTTTCTGACTTCTTGTTCCACACTAGAATGCTGCATTTTTTATGTTTGCAGTGATCTGTGATAATACTGGGTGAAAGCTACTGTAAAATTCAAAAGTAAAACATGGAGACTCCCATCCCCATATATACCAAGGAGGAAACCGCCAGACCTAAGACACTCTTTTGAAATGGGAACCGAAATGTATATATTTTGCTCAGAAGATGACCTATGCTGACACAGAAGAGGCTCAGGCTGAGTTTCGTTAAATAACTGTGCCAGGCACAGTTTAACTATTTAACTATTTAGCAATAGTTATTTAACTATCTGGAAAAAACAGTAACTATGATGTGATTATCAATTTAAGAAAATGTGTATTGAGATTGAGATGGAATATATTTGCATCTGAACTCAAGTTCAAAACTGAAACATCAGGTACATAAATAAAAAAAAAAGAGAAAATCACTGTACTATCATTTCAGTTTTGCTGGACATCCTTCTGAAAGTTTCTTACTCTCATAGTACACCTTGCAGCAATGACTCCACTGCTTGGGTGTGGTAAAGGTGATTCCAGCAGCCTGTATTTAATAGGAAGCCAACTAATCACATAAGGGTTAATGAAGGAGACTAAAAACTCCTGAGAACAGTTTCTAAGTTATAGATTACCCATACAGTGTTAATCTCTTTATATACTTCCATAGCAACTGCTATAGAAGTAGACCAAAAGAAAACTTAATGTTAGTATGCAGGGAGTAGTATCAGGAGATTTCTATACCAACTCATAGCAGTTCAAATTTGCAACTTCAATTTTTGTCAAATGTATTACTGCAACAAGACTTGCAGTTGATTGGAATAAATTCATCAGAGTCAGTCTGAATAACATATCCACTTACAGGCTGTCTCATTAGAGGCAATGCACCCAGCTACGACTTCCAGGGTGTCAGCTTGAGAACAAAATCCGAAGCAATAACCTTTTCACTGTGCAGGATCTACCATCTAAGCTAAATTCCTTAAAGCTATCAATGTTAGGGGCTATCGGCCTCAGCCTAATAAAGCTAGGAACTTCCTAGTGCCAAAAGATAAACTTCCAACCCCGCCAACAGAAGAGGTCATTATGCCAGATGAGATACAAGAAATATTGCTGTTATGTGTGAAATCCTTTTTTACATGGCCCTGCATAAAACATTTCAATTAATGCTATTGCTTAATCCATTTATATCTAAAGCAAAGTGGCATGAAAAGGAAGCCCTAACACTGCAACGGCCTTTGGTGATAATCTGGAGAAGCTACAAAGCAAGGAAGAATTTCCTCACATCATGTACCGCACCATCAACGCATACACACATCTGATAGGACGGAACCTTTCTTAATAAGCTTTCTGTTCCTTCCTAGCGGAAGGAGATTATCATCTCCAGGAACACGGGTGCAAAGCAACATGCTTGTCACCTCTCAAGTATGCTTACCTGCTTACTCATACCAACCTAGCTTTAAAATGCACGGATCGAGCATCTTTAGTAGTGCAGTCACTGAAACTCCATATACACTGCAAATTCCACTGAATAAATTCATTAAATACAGGGCTGTTTTCCCCTGTGGAATCCCATTCTCTTCTGGGCTATGCTTCCAACAGGTAGTTTAAAACTAACTTGAGCATGTTTCCACAAACAGTAGGCAATGGTATCAAAGAGGAAAAAAAAAATGCACAGTATACTGTAAACATACAGTTCATCAGCCAGAAAAGAAGTAATGCATGAAGAAAGAAGAACCAGAAATGAAGAACCAGAAATTTTCAGTGACAGGGTTAATATTCTTGTGAAGATAATCCTCCTATCCAAGATGTGACAAATCCAACTTCCTAGGAGATGGCTTTGAGACGTGAAATAAAGCTGCATTCAGCAGCAGTGGACAGCACATGTCTGGTGCTTCTATTATAAGCAGAAATTAATACCCAGGTAGAAATAACCATAAATCAGTCTTACTTAGCTCATCAGCTGAAATACCAGCCTTTACATAAGAATACATTTTTGGCATTTGCAATCTTACACTTCATTGTGATAAAAAGCCAGCCTTCTCACTTAATCCTGGTCTGCTAATCAGGAAGGGTGGGAAGCTGAGAAGCGGAGCTTGCATCTGCTTGCTCAGACTCTGAAACGACGGCGCGCGGGGAGATTGCTCTGCTGACGGTGCGCGGGCATTTGTCACCATCTTAGAAGCTGGGAAGGAGAAGGAGCGGTATGTTAAGTTTGAAAGCGACAGGCTTCTGAGATGCCAGTTCCAAAACCAAATAGATCAATAATGAATAACTTGATCATGAAGCAGATCAAATGCATTCCTCAGCAGTTGAGGCCTGATTCAGGAATAGTATGGATTTTCTGATGCAAGTAATCATTAAATATGCATAAAGATCCACAGGATTCAGACAGAAAACAGATCAAAACTACTTCAATATGCTAATATGATAAGAGTTTTCCTAGGAAGATAACTGCTGTAATTGGGATCAGACTGTAACTGTACTCTGAAAAAGGCAAGCCTGTGTATTTTTGCCTACAATACAGCGAGTCTGTTGCAAAAGGAACTAAGGAACTTGATGTCTGTGCTTTGAATAGAGGCATATAAGATCCAACATATTCAATAAAAAGTCCATAACTGCCTTTTTTTCCTCTCATTTTTTGCCTAATGCTTCAAAAGAAATAAAAAAGAACCCACTGAATTAGTTGTACAGCATTGTACGTAAGGAGACATAGATGGAGGCTGCATGGAATTGACAAACGAATTTCATTCTTGGAATAGGAAGCAAGGTGAAAATCCTCCTCCTGGATTCTCCCCTAGAACTTTTAAATAGAGTCCTGGAAAATACTGAAATATCTTAAGTCTGCTATCCATCAGTAGCCCTAAGTGAGCATGACATGCGAAAAGGGAACATTTAAAGGGCCTCAGATTTCAATTTCTACCTATATCCAGTAGGGAAAAATATTCCTCAGGTTGAGAAGGAAAAAAGGCTTGGCCCTTTGATACAATAAATATATGGATGAAGGAATCCAAGATCATTGTGTTAGAGAGAGCCATTCTGCTTCACGCTTGGAAGCTTCCAACTTACCCTGACACCAAGACTACTTAACTTGATGATATTTCTGTTTCATCTAAAATTCTTGTAAAAGGTCAGACAGTTTGGGAAAACCCTGCTGCTGAATCAGAAGCAGGAGGAATATATACTGGTTATCTGTAGGGATCTACTCCCCTTCCAGGCCCTGAACCATGCAAGAGCTGAGGATCCAGCCTCAGCTACTGGAGTAACTGCAATTTTAACAATAAAGGCTCTGGGGTCAGCTCGTGAACGTTACTAAAATTAGACATTACACAGCAACAGCAGGAATGAAGTGGCCCCTATAAAGGAGCCACCACTGAGGAAGAACTTATGCCACAAAAAGCTGTGTTCGGGAGCACAAAATGACAGAACAAGTCTGGCCCATGTATTCAATTTGTCACTTGAGTATCAGCGTTCACAGAGATCCATCTATAGCTAACCAGAGACAAAGGGAAAAAACTATCATTCACTAGTGATAGTGTGCTTTTATCTTTAAACTTTCTTTTCCTAGTCCAAAACTGCAATAGTAATCAAATGGGAATAAAAGGAGTTTTCTTTGATAAGCATGTCATGCTGATGAAAGGCAGCAGAAGCCCTCTATGTAGACAAGAACCATAAACATTAACAGACGTTGGTATTTGGAGCTCTCCTCTGTTGTGTCAGCCCTCAAAGGGCTATTTTTATGAATGAAATTCTGCACAGGAAGTGACGGTGCTGCATCATTTCTGGCAGTGCTTTGTTGGAGTTCAGCTGCCCAGGGCCAGCCCTCAGCGGGTGGTAGCTGTGACCCTGGATCTGTATCCAAGTTCATGCCTTTTCCCTTGGTCCATGCTTGACCTACACAGCAGCTACGCCTGTGCCTTACTGATCCGTACCCAACCCTTTCTTGCCAACTTGACCTCCTGGATTGACCTCAGGCCTGCCTCATCGCTATGGGCTTGGTGGCAATCTAGACCATCGTCTGACCCTGATTACCATCACCAGACACACTCAACTTGTCTTGTCCAGGTGGTGTGGGACCATGCCTTTGGCAGCGAGGGCACTGCCTGCGCCTGCCCTGCCATCGCCCTTGGCTCCCAGCTCGTCGGCCCTGTGGAGCAGCCCCCTCTTGCTACTCCTGAAAATTTCTATATTTGCTATGGAATTCTGAGATTAAGACAAGCCATAATGTTCCTTATATTAATATATCAGTAGACTTTTTGTTTAGCACTTCCAGATTGCTTTTTGTTGCCTTTGAATTTTTAGCAAACTTTTATTTAGTTTGTTTTCATTGTTTTCAATAGGAAGGTCTGAACTTCATATCCAGATGTTATTTTGTCCATAGCAGGCAAGGCTTTTGTCAGCTGATAATCATAGATGCTGGTGTGTTTACATTGACCTATTTAAAATCTCAAATGGTTATAACAGAATGGGAAGCTAAAAGGCACTCCTTAGAAGTGTTATTCAAAAAGTATAATGGTCCTATTTGTCAAAAATGCAAGTTTGCCCTTTAGCACAAGCCTGGTACACAAAATAGTCTTCAGACAAACTCCTTTCAAAATAGCTGCTCTCTTCAAGTTTTCAATAGCTGACACTGAAAACACACTTTCCCCTTAGTTCAGAGGGCAACCATTTTGTTTTAGCCTGCTCAAGAAGAAATGAAAGTTGATTGTCTCCAGCTCCAGCAGCCCCCATTGACTGCCCCTCAGATTTGAACCTGCCCTTAAGGCATCTTCAATCTTCATAGATTTTCATATGCAATAAGAGCAGGGCAGGGGAAGGAAATGCCTGCGTGTGAGATGGAGCACAGGACACGCTCCAAAGGGAGAGCCACTGCCAAGTTTCTGAGGTTTCCACGCTGCTTACAAAATGTTTTACGTTGTGTTTCAGTATGACTGCTGCACAGAGTAGGTAACCTTGGAAATAAATTGTTCGTGAATCAGCAAATACTTGTGTGTGTCCTTAAGATTTTCTGAAGTGAGATATTTACATCCTTATATAATCCTAAGAGGAAACAGGTGGCTCTTCAATGTACTTTTGGCTTTTTCAATTGCATGCTCAGGCTCCCAGAACGAGGACTCAGGAGTGGGCGGTTAG
Organism: Theristicus caerulescens; assembly: GCA_020745775.1. Lineage (NCBI taxonomy): Eukaryota > Metazoa > Chordata > Aves > Pelecaniformes > Threskiornithidae > Theristicus > Theristicus caerulescens. The sequence continues at coordinate 3,495,039 of CM036569.1, forward strand.
TTGCTGTGTAATTGCCCTGCTATGGCAGGCAGTGTTACAAAGGCACTGAAATCTCCCTTACTAAACAGGAATGCATTGGTTTGCTTGTGTGCAATTTGTAGTACAGCATTTGTCTTGAATAGTTTCCTTTTGCATTTGAATGCAAACTGAACACATTTATTTCTATCTACTTTCACAAGTTACTTTGCATTCAAATTATAGGAACTTGTATGCACATTACGCTACAGACTAAACAATATAAGAGAGGCGTGCACTGGAATACATAGAGCAACTAAAACAAGAAATAGGTCTAAAGTTCTCGCTTTTCTCCCAGGGTAATAGAAAACTCTGTAGCCCAGATGTGCACTGTGCAGGCAGTACCAAGATCATTACATCAGAAACGTGATCAAAGAAGAAAAAACCTCAGGGGTAGGAAGCAACACATTCAAAATTATTTCATCAGAGAGGCCTTAAAGAGTACATGCAAGCAGCAAGGTAAGGACGGGTTCACTGGCATTCTGACATGGCTGCTTTCTCATGGTCCCTGGACAATCCCTTGGCTACTTCTCTGTTGCAGTCAAGCTAAAGGCACTCAGATTTGCTCACTATGAGTTTCAGGAGTTCTGGGGACTGAAAGGACATTTGTAAATTAGTAGCTACTGACCTGTGATTGACCATCAATGTGCGATCAATAGCGTAGACAGTACCAGAAGGGATAAGACTAAAGATGGAAATTCTTGGAAAAGATACCAATGAGATCAATCACATCACGATCGGAAGTCCTCAAACCACATGTTACAACACATATAATTCTAAATACAGCTTTTCCTCAGAATTTTTTTTGGCCACCTGTTACCCGAAGACTTTTAGCTCAAAAAACTGCTCTAAACCAAACAAGCTCAAGCGTGTGGTACACCTACACAACAAGCAAAGGCACGCACCATCACGCACTGCTCTAATTATATGCCACATCTATCATGTTTCCATGTAAGGAGTTCAGAATTACAATCACTATTCCTAAAGGAACAAGTTTTGATGTGATATCCTTCTAACTTGCCAACACAAATACTCATATCGCTATTGGGTCTTGGACATCAACAAATAGCAGAAAAGGTGACAGAAAAATATAAATATTCGTGTTTTCCAAAGCATTACACTTACACGAAGAAAGAAGTTTAACTTAGAAATGCCTCAGGACCACAGATCATTAGAGATAATCTCTTCTGCCTTTGTGAAGCATACTGTAGGAAATGATCTGGCACTGCAATTTCCATTCTAAGCTTAAATGCCCCAGGCAAAGAGGCTACTAATTCTAACACATTAGTCCCAAGACTGAGGTTTAATAGAATTAGTTTGCTTTTTTCTTTCTTAATTTCCATTCAGCTATTCATAGCTATATTCTTGCTATCATCCTGCATTCTTCTTTCCCCTAAGTGTTTACAAATGCCTAAATTATATACTATTTTTTTACTTTCTGCCCAGATGTTGCCCAATAGAGGCACAACATGTATGTCTAATTACCTCTTTACAGTCCACAATATCTCATTCTATTTCCCTGAGCATTTTGAGTGCTATTCTTTCAAATCCTTCCAGTTTTTCACCATCTCAAAGATAACATCTGATTATTATGACATGTTCAGGAACACAGTTTCTCTCCCCCATCTTTCTTCATGCTTTGAACCAGAACACTAGATAAGCCTCCTAACTCATAAGACTGGTAGGTCCAGAGGTCGCATCTGGAATATTATGTGAGTAAATGTGAAGAAACATTCTAAATGCAAGTGGCACAAGAAAGACAAGAAAAAAAAAAAAAATCACCTGGCAAAAAACACACTCCTGCTGATTACCAACATTTTAGTTATGTCAGGATCTGCAGCGTTCCCTAAGTGCTCTGCCTGCAAAGTACAACGAATGCAACAAATGTAATCATCTTACTTAGGAAAAGTCAGAGAACAATTTAAGTGAGGTTAAGAGAGCAATGGAAGACTCAATTCTTATCAAGCAGCATTTTTGCTGTCTTTCAGGAAATTCTCTCACACAGGAAATGTGTGTGTGAGAAAGATCTCTGGGAAAAAAAGGTAAAGGAAGGTAATCCATTCATGTTGGAAAACAAGCGTTTACAAGCTTCTTTTTGCCCTCATTTTGAACTCAGTATCACAAAATACTCTGGAAAAAAAAGTATTTGAAGACAGATTTTAGTGCACAAAATTAGGCATTATTTTAGGAATATGAGTAAGCATAGAAAAAGGTCACAAATAAATCATTAGGAAATAAATTTAGAAATCAAACACAGAGGGAGATGATATGAGCGCTAGGAAGAACATTTGCAGAGCCACAAGAGAAAGGGTAAGATGTTTCAAACACTGCAGGTGGAAACAGGGAGAGATTGGAAGACATTTCTTTTTGGAAATGGCAAGGAAATTCTAATCTCTCCCTTTCAATCACTTACCCAAAAACCCTTTCCAAGTTTGTTTATTCAAATGAAGCGGAACTTGGGCCAAAATGTAACCAAAGACATTTAGTGCATCCCAAATCTCAGTTCTAATTCTGAAACAGCAATTACATCTGTGCTGAGATATGCCAGTTTTACATAAAAAAAGTGAAACGTAGGATTCTGAATAAATTTGATTCTTAAAAGTTCTTGTGATATTGTACATAGTATCTTAGCTTAATTTCTTTCACTAATATTTAGCGTCAAAAAATAAGCATGCATCCAATCCTGGGAGCACGAATTGAGCTTGTTGATCTCACTAAGAACTTTATGAAACTTCATCGTCGCTAAACACCAAGCAGCACGAGACTCTTGTTTACTCCCATTTTTATAGTGTCTAATTCCCATGTCATTGCAAGAAGTTAATAATCTACTTTCTTCCGATTAGATGTTTGTTTCACAGTCAAAAATCAGCACATGGTACACGTCATTCATTGAAGCAATCAGAAGAACACACTCCAGTCAACACCATTTATCAACGTCAACCGGAAGAGCAATTATATTTCATCCAACCAAAAATAAACAGACAGGCATCACATCTTTGATGACAGGCAAAACTATCATCTGTATAGCTCTCATCAAGTCCCCACTAACACAAAATGGCACGTGGGTATTTGTGCTAGTCTAGGAATGCATTACATTGGAGTAATCAGAAAACAAAATTTTAGAGAAATATTCTGGGGATGTGCATGGGAGCAGAGAGAAATTAAGAACATAAATCTTGAATGAATCAAAAGGGAAAAAAAACCATCAAAATGTACAATGGCTTGATTTGTCAAAATATACTAGAATGGCTTGATTTTTTCAGATTTCCTCCATGCCTGTAAATCCAGATTAACTCCATTAACATTAGAGCTCTGGTGGAAAGCTGGATGCAAGAGAAAAGACTCTGATGTTGGTTGTTTTATGAAGCGAACACATAGAACCACAAAGCTATTAAACATTCAGCACTCTTCTCTGCTTAATACCAACCACAGTATGCTTTATTGCCTAATGTTTATCTCAAAGTGGTACCCAGAGAATCCAGTTAAGGATAAGGCACTAACACGCGTACAGAGCTCAGTGAAGTCACAGGGGCGATCCAGTGACTTAGAATATATTAAGAGAAGTCTTACACAGTTAAAGATAAAAATTGCAAGGAAGATGCATATGCATTCACCTACATCTGCTTATTACATATAAGGAACATATTATTAGGTGGAATATATACATAATTGTTTTTTTGGAAAAATGTGAAGGGAAGTACAAGAAGAGATCAACAGGAACAAGATAAAGGGGAGAAAAAATTATTAGTGTTTTCAGTATTGTTCTAATGCTTTATTCTACAGCCATCTGAGACCCTTAAAACCAGCACTGTCCCTTTAGATTGTCTTCCTAATTAGTACAATAAAGCCTGAAATGATCCTGTGATAGCACTCGATTTACCTACTGCTGCAAGAACCCTAAAGCTTTCAGCCACACCTTAGCCACATCGCGTAAAATTCCCAATAAAATGGCCCGTTTTCCTCGTTTTTATGTACAAGTCAAGTTCTCAATGGCAACTAAACACTCTAGGCAGCAAATTTCTAGGTATTAATTAATTTCTCAGGTGGTTTAAGCCACTTAATCTTTGGCCTCATGCGTTATAGTACCACCCAAAGCAGGTTATAATCACCCAGAAATGCATTGCCTGATGTGTCTTTATTGCTTAATTATCAAGGTGAGATGCTCATATTTAATTAGGCATTTAATTATAAGCAAACACACCTCTAAGCATTACTACCAAAAAAGTTCACTTAGCTAAGGAATATAATTTGTCTTTTTTTGTTGTTGCTTCATTCTTGCATGATACTAAATTATACTTTGGAGCATAGTTTTTAATTCTGCCAAATGGATCCTGAAGCAGAAATTATATATCAAGCTTTGGCTTTTATGTATTAATGTCAGGTCAAATTGCTGGGCCCTCCTCAACCAGCTTTTCTGTGAAGTCAACTCATATCCAAAGCAAGGTTATCACAACCCCAGCCGGCAGATTGAATCCAAATCTCTTTGGGTGCAAGAAGGAAATCCCTTCCTCTAAACCACCTGCCCTACTGAACTCATCTTGGTTACGCTGGAGAGAGTCATTCATCAAGTTGTGACCTGAGTAGAGAAGACGTGGGTCTGTACATCAGCTCCAAACGGCTGAGGCGTGCCCTCCCAAGCCCTTCCCTCCTAGGCTTTATCAGCATCTATAAAATTACCCGCTTTATAAAAGTACTATCATTTCATTAATCAGCAGGCAGCAACTACCTATAAGGCACAGTGTGAGAAGACATACAGAAAAACAAGATGGGAAAGAACCTTGACACCTTATAGACACCATAGTTATCTTTACCTACGTCATTCCTGACAGGTGGCTGGCTAAATTCTTCCTCAGTGATGTGACGTCTGTACAACCTCCTCACGCAATCCAGTCCAGTGCTTCAGTAGCCCTAATGTTAGAAAGTTTTTCTTAAAGCCTAAACGGAATCTTTCTTGCTGCTATTTAACCTGATTACTTCTATTCCTGTCCACTATAGACACATAGAAGAGATTACCCTCTTCTTTCCTTTTATGTTCTCGAAGAATATTATGTTCTTTCTGTGCTGTCATCCAGACAAAACTCTTCTAATGATTAAATCTTGCCTTCCAGACCCCCAATTGTTCTTACTGCTTTCCTTTGGGCTTTCTGTTGCTTTCCTTGTCTAACTTCACAGTGTCCAAAACCGGATTTGGTTCTTCAGTTGAAGCCTTATTAATGTTTTATTACAGTCAAGAGATAACTATGTTAAGGGGAACTCTGCTCAACAGCTTCATATCACACAGAAGAAAAACAAAACAAAAACAAACAAACAAAAACTTGACAGAAGACAGAATAATCAAGGTTAGCATGCATCGATATCTAGTAGCTGTTCACACAGACCTGCTGCTAAGGACAACAGACAACATTTTTTAATTGGGTAAAAAGGGTGATGACAGAGACAGAGTTTCTCTTCCAGCATATTCCAAACAGATTCAAACCAAGACACATTGTACCGCACGACTTTCACAGTCTCTTAAGCAATGATCACAGCATCTGAAGTTTGCCTAGAAGCAACAGCCGACAGTAACAATGATACGGAGAAAGCCCTGAGGGAATACTTATTCAATTTGTTGTAATTTTGTGTTGTTCCCAACCTGCTGACCAGGTTCTTCATAAGAGGAGTGTTTTCACATTGCTCTTCAAAGAATGGACTATGAGTAATGCTATCTCTTCAGGATCTGCTTCAACTACTATACAAGCCATGTATCTAGGCAGGAGAGAGGAAATCTGCTGGAAGAGCTCAAGGAGTTTGCTGTAAGAAGCCTGCCATGAAATACACACGGCCAGAAATGTAGTTACTGGGTGCCGAGTTCTTTGCTTTTGGGGCTTTTCACTGTGCTTATTTTCTTCCTTCCTAGTTAATAGCTCACTCTCCTGAATGAGAATTCAGTGTGATCATTTTAGACATTAAGGTATGAACAATGAACACATTCCAAGGACACGTCTGCGCAGGTAACACAGCACAGAAATAAGATTCGCATTTAGTTAGTATCTCATTAACATATCTAACCGAAGACAGAGCAAGGCAGTCCCACAACACTGAATGAACCAGAAGGGGCTGCTGTTTTCCTAGAATATCAGGAAAGTATCAAGAACAGCAGAGCTTCAGCCCTCACAGTTTGTGGTGGCTAAAATACTGATGATCCCCTTTGGCATATTTGCAAGATTCAGGATATATTTAGTGAAAAAGGAGCAGTGACTTTGTAACTAAAAGAGAGACACAAATGTTTTATTGCTCAAAACTATGGTAAGCTGATAAATTTGGAAGGGAAAAAAACCAATATCCTACAGTAGTGTATGAGGGGAAACAACTGCAAGCCACTTTTTCACATGCCAGACCAAGCAGGAGCACTTTAAGGAGAGAAAGCATGGTGGGTTTATCTAATCAGTGAAGGACACTATTGATCCACCCTGACGTTAATGCAGCTGTTCTGTACTGTCCCTTCTTCTCTTTTCATGCCCCTATAACTGCTACAGGTACAAGCTACACAGGAAAATACAATCTTCCTCTTGCTCACGTTACCACTTCTCTACTAGATACAGTGAACCATAGTGGGGCAGCCATGTTGTGTGCAATCTGATGCAACCACCACCCAACAGGTCATCTGAGGACGCCCAAAAGGTCACTCCTCACCGACCTTTCTCTCCTTTTCCCATCTGTACATTTGCAGGTGACTTCTTGCAGCCCACCCACCAATCATGCAGCCAGCTAGAGGTTATTAGAATGGATAATCTTCCCCATCTACACTTCAAGCTTCCAAATTTACACAGAACTGAACTGCACAGAAGAACATTTTAACACCTTTCTCCTCTTCCCCCAGTATTTCAGGGCCCACACTTCTTATTGCAGAGGCAAAAGCCATTTTCTCTTCAAAGTTTATGGTAAGTTGAAATACAGAGCTGCAAATGAGGCTGCTACTTTGGAGGTAATAACTTCCACCTCAAACCAAGTACTGTGCCATCTGTAGATTCCCATTTTCTGTTTCTGTGATTTGGGTTGGATTTTTTTGGCCAATTGCATCAAGAGCTATCACATTTGTGTTGGAAAGAAAAACGGTACTATTTTATTAATTGTGTGATCACCAGCATTTTACACTAAACAGTCCTCTGAACTTACATCAGAAGTCAGAAACGGTCCCTAAACCCAAATGTATTGTCTCTGCCTAAAGTAGAAGTACCACATGTATTCTGAGCATCCGATACTGCAGACTAATGGCAAAAGTAGATTACAGAGACTGTGTGAAGGCACGGCAGAAGAACCACTGAACTTCAGTGCACTCTACCAGCCCTGGGCTCTCTCTCATAGTTGAGTTTCTCAGTGTTTTCCAGTCATGGTCGTCGTTTAACCCCAGTCAGCAACAGCGATACAAGTATAAGCTCAAGATCTTTTGAGACATGAGGTTTAACTATGTCACCCCTTGAATTGCATAGAATATGAGTTTTGCACTTAAAATACCAACCTCCTTCCTAACTCTACCCCTCTCTTCCCAAAACATACAATAACACAAAACAGTGAAAAAAATGTAATCTTGGGAAACGCTTTTTAAAAGAGATTTTTCTTCAAAGCCCTGCAGTCAGCACGGGGGATAAAAAAGGAACTCTTTGAACAGCTCAGATGATTTACTTTGCCATATAGGACACTGAGTTTGATCTTTCAGCAATTATACGTGTAATCCTTGTATTGCTTTAGGATGTGTGATCCGTTAGTTTTGACCCAGTGGGCATTCTTTGAAACCGTACTTGAATGAACTGTGTATTTTCCCCAAGCAGTATCTGAATTAGATTTAGTGTTGTTGTGAGCGTTAATAGGAATAGGCACTTTTTATGTAGATAATAAAGTTTCATTTGTAAGAGCATGTTCCAGGCCATTCAAGAAAGAGGAGCATAAAAAGAGGAACATGGCAATAAACAACCTCCTCCAGGTCAGAGAGAAAACACATGAACATTCAAAAAAAGAAAAAAGTTTCTACTAGGTCCTGCTATTTTTTTGCCCACTTCAGAAGCAGCCCAGCTGCTAATATAAAGACCTCTCCTGTACAGACTGTTGACTCTGTCACAAACAACAGGCAATAAAGCTTCCTCCCCCACCCCCCTTAAATGAACACATCTCCAAACTTGACAAGCCATGAGGCATAAAATTGGACACTAAGTTGTTTATTATAGTTTAACATTTATGAACTCTGACATCAACTTTTCCCATCCATAGAGGCATAGAAATACAGAATATACCCTTGCACGTGAATCATAGACTCATCATAGAACAACAGAATGCTCTGGGATGGAAGGGACCTTTAAAGGTCATCCAGTCCATCCCCCCTGCAATTGGCAGGGACATCTTCAACTCGATCAGGTTGCTCAGAGCCCCATCCAGCCTGGCCTTGAATGTTTCCAAGGATGGGGCATCTACCACCTTCTCTGGGCAACCTGTTCCAGTGTTTCACCACTCTCATTGTAAAAAATTACTTCCTTATATCCAGTCTGAATCTCCCCTCTTTTAGTTTAAAACCACTACCCCTTGTCCTATCGCTATCGGGCCTGCTAAAAAGTCTGTCCCCATCTTTCTTATAAGCTATAGCGAAGTTTTTAATCAACCATAAGACTTGGAGACTCTGAATACCTGTAAGGTTAGATTAGAATGGCAGTTATTAGGATTCTATGGATGTATGTCATTAAAAAAAAGTTAATGCTTCCTTAGCACTGCATGCTACCTAAGATTTTATTGATGGTGTTCATGTTGTAACAACAAGTTAAGCTAATCGCTACCAAGAGCCTTTTAAAATCCTACCAATCTATCATGCCATTTATAATTAATTCATTATTTTCTAATGCAAGTATTGTCACAGCTTCAGTTCCAACCACAGCTTGGGCACTCGTGGTCTCATCATCACCTTCTGCTATCACTCCTCTCTGGTGGATACTCACATCCCTGTCTCACAAGAGCAGAATCAGAAGCTCCTGCCACTTCACTGTGACTAAGGCTATTACATTTTACTTAAATTTAGCATGTCAGTGACCACGCAGCAAAGCACATACAATTGTATTAAGTAAAAAGTGAGAAAGCAAAGTACCACTGCTGTAGGACAAAATCATTTCCAAGAAATCTTCCTAAAAAACACCTGACACACAATGTGAACTTACTAAACACTCTGATCCTTCACTACAGTCTCCTGAGAGGTACAGAGACAAATTTTAGTTCTGTGCTCCTTTGCATCCAAGTACAAGTCCACCACCATGGCTCAAGGCTCTCTTGTTTTAAGACCTCTCACTTCTATGTGTTATTTCTTACACCAGAACGAAACTGTACACGCATTTTTTTTTTCCTAAAAAAAAAACAGTATAGAAAGAGATTATTTTTCCCAAGTTCAGTTTATACTCCTAGATAATTGTATTAGCTTCCTATCACACCGGGAGTGAAAAAAAAAAAATTACATACAACTCTGGTTCAGCAATATACTTTGAATGATGATACTTCTCCATATACAGTCTGAACAGTCCTGGTAGTTTCAAAATTGCACTTCTGTCTTTAATAAACACCTTTAAAAATCAAGTATTTCATAATGTCAAATATAGACATTCCTCAGATTTGTTATATACCTACAGTTCTTCTAGGGAAAAATACAACACATGAGAAGATCAGCGTACAACACCTTGTCCTTCAGAAACACAAGGTGTTTCAAAGTGGCCTCATATTCCTTTGTCTCTAGTTTTAGTGAGCTGATCTCTTTATCAAAGCAGGTTTAGGAGGACAGATAAAAAGTAGGCCATGAAAAACCTAACAAAAGGGACTTGCTGCACACAAAGGGTTATATCTATAGAAACTAAAGTAAGGTGTGAATGCTATGTGAAGTCTGATGACAGGGAATTCCTGCTCCCCACTATAGCAGATTACAGAAATCCTTGGATGGAAGCAATAAGGATCCTCTCTATCACTGAAGCCATTTGGAGATGTCCCTTTGTAGACAGCACCCTTAGTCTGGTGTTCTGCCTTGACCTCCGTGCAACAGAAAAGCTTCAAACCAGCAGGTAGCTTCTTTGTTCATGAATGTGAAGAAGAACCTGCTTAAATGAGCATCAGCTGACAGACAGGAAAACATTTGTCACTAATTCTCAGAAAGGTACCGGAAAACGTGTTAAACAGAACAAATGCAGCATGGGGCAGCAGAGGGACATACAGCAATGCTCCGACATGTACCAGCTCATTTGGAAAGACATTTCCAACTAATCTAGCTTGGCAGAAGGAACCAATCTCATGCAATCTTTCCTCTTTCTCCCAAACCAATCACTTGTAAATACTCCCACATAGTTCTGACCTCGTGGTCAAGGATATTACTTTGCAGTCTTGGAAAGCAATAAAATCCTCAGAGGACAGGAGAAAAGCTTTTGGGGTGAGTCAGGGAAAAGGAAATAAGGTTTTCAATTCAGGCAGTGAGAAAGGTAACTAGATCAAGCATCTAACAAGTTTTTAGCATTCGCATGAATGCCCGACAAAGGGACTCAAGTAATGGGCCAATCTTGGGTGATCGCAAGAGCAGAAAGGAAACAAACAGTGCTTTCCATTTATCACACCTTCCTAACTCCATTCATGCCAAAGGAGAGGTGTTAAATGGATTGAGCAGCTTACGGGCAAGGTGTGTGTGCGTGGAAACATAAGAGGAATTTTCTCATTTATAGAAGAACTAAAACTAGTGGATCACACCGCGCATTGCTTCCATAGGCCAAGCTGGCAGGGACACTATGCTAGAGCCAGCAGCACAGTTTTACAGGGTACAGCTATTAAAGTGGTATTTTACTGTCAAGTTGTCAAAGCTGTTCCTTTTCTTCTTTTCACTCGTTTATCAGTTTAACATCAACACCTTCCCCTGACACTGCCGATGTGGTGCTGGAGGCACAGAAACTTGTGCAATAGGCACAGAGACTAAAGCAATTTGAAAATTATCAAAAGAAACAAAAATTTCAACAGGAAGTATCTGAAGCTCAAGCAACTGAGATTTCCTTTCAAACATCTTGCTTTGGGGTGAGATTCTCTGAAGTGCAAGGCAGGGGTTCAGCAGGACTTCCCAGGTCCCCAGGGCAACCTGCCCAGGAGGCACAGATGCCAAAAGCGCTCTGCAGTGCTTCACGTCAAGGACCTCTGGCTGGTGTGCGGCAGAGCCACAGCCCTGGACGTACACATCAGACTAAGAGCCTCTCCAGACATCCTAATTATGGTTCCAAAACAAAGGCTTCACCCAGAAATGTCTCATTTTGTTCTCTCCTCCTGGCCTCAAAATTCTCAAGGCACATGCAACCACTAAAGGCTATTTACTCGTTGTCCAATACAGAATAGTTACTACTGCTCAGTAACGGGCGAAACAGTGTTATACCCCAAAAGGAAAATCTGTTTCCTTACACTGGCAGCACCAGCACTGAAGAGCTTTATTTTCCAGGAAGAAGTGCTGGTCAAATCCCCCTCTGCACCTCCAGCAGACAAACAAAACAATGCAGAAGCTACAGCCATCATTACAGCTGATGAGGTCCGAACCTCATTCCAGAATAGCACTCACATATGTAAAATTTTGGTCCCTGTGGAATACAGCTCCTAATTCTTACAAGCAGTGCCTGAAAAGGAGAGGAATTGCTGATATACAACAGACCCTCTATCAAACCTATATGCATTTAGAATTTATTAAAGCATTTTCAAGATGTTTTTCCTCTAATGATGAAAATCTTTCAGACACAGATAGACAACAGGACTTCAACTCAGTGAATACTCAGAAAATTGTTTCCCTTGGCTGCTCTCCTGATTAAGCATTTGGAGTCTTCTCCTATTCCCTAACAGATCATAAAGGCTCTTTCAGGTTTAAAACTTTCAGGAACAGAGTTTAACCACTAAATTTGTTTTTCTACTCTGCTTTTAGGAAACAGAATCATATCAAAATAAAACTAGTGTTAAAAGCAATAAATAGCAGTAAGCAGCTATTGCATAAAATACCCTTAACTCACAAAATTTAAAACAACCCGCCAAAAAAAACAGTAGTTTAGAACACATCCAGAGGTAATTGTTACATAAAATTGTGTCAAAACAGCATTTCACTCTTCCTTAAAGAAACAAACGCCTGCACTATTAACACCTCAGATTCAATACCAGGGAATTCACACTCTGCATTATACTGAGAAGGATCTTTCACTTGCCCCTACAAGGTCATTGACGCCAAAACAGAGAAACTCTGTTTGAGAGAGACTGCAGTAGTGGCCAATATAAGGTCAAACTCACAGAGCTCAATTTCTTTTTCAATCTGAAAAGCCATAGAGAGGAAAATATTCATAATAATACAAAAAGAATATAATGTGCATGTCCTATTGACATTAATATTAATCCTTGACTGCCCTGATACAGGAGTAAGTCAGCGGGAGCCAAAGAAAAGATTGGGATGCAGGAGGCAGAGGTGGTTTTCTGTGCTATCAGCAATCTATACTGCCCATGACATCCACATTCAACTCATGCCAAGATATTCCTCTTTCCTCCCACCCCTCAGCAGAGCCAGGCACGCACCTCCTCCTCCACATGTGAACAGAAACTAGGAGCCCAAAAAAATTAGCCAACTAAGAAGTACTACTACTATGCATTTATTACTGAACTATTTAATTATGTATCATACACTCTCTGCGTAAATATATCGACATATAACATTTGATAACAAAATACTGTAGTACTAAGACCAATATAATAATTCAACTAGCCAATCTGATTATTAGAGTCAGAGGTTGCTAGCAATACCCACCTACCAGTTCTGGGACGATAGCGACTGCTTTCTTCTCAGTTTTGATCAAGAAGGGTTCCTGGCCGTATCCCCAAACTTTTAAAAAATGGGGGATTTAAGGAAAAAAGTTTAACATAGTTTGGCAAAACTATTGTTTTAGAATTGAGATGTAGAATTCTACAGAAAAACAGTTGTTAAGTACTGCACATCCTTTTATGTTTGGGTGGCATCAAAATCAATAGTAAGGTGCCCAGTATACAGGCTACATACAGCAGTTGAAGCGTTTCAATTTATGGGCAAGCTGATATACTCAAAGAAATCCTTTGATTTTCCTTGGGCTGATCTTTGATGTTTATGCCACTACAGGTTCCATTTGCTGTTTCTGCATCTTCAAAGGCATCTAAAAACATTTTCTCCAGCCACATTTTCCTCTAGCAATTTATTTGCAGGGAAGGGGGAAAAAAAAATGACAATGAAGGTTGTGTGGACAAACAAGTTACTTGCTGTAAATGAGCATCATTCAAACCTATTTTTCCCAGTCTTCCAGAAAGGAGAAAGGAAAACAAAGTGAATACCTTGGTTTCAAATCTGTGGCCACCTTCCCATATCTGAACACCACTAGGCTGGTGTGTTATTCATGTCTGGATTCTCTGCAGTAATACTCTCCCATTTCAACATTGCTGTCACATACAAGATCCAACGATATCAAACAGAATTTATAGAAGCATACACTGCTCTTGCCAAAGGCTACAGCTATAAAATACAGATATTCTGCCCATTTTTTATTGTTTGTTTAATTTTAAATATATGAAGAGCGATAACAAAGTTTTAGTCCATCTATTCTAATGATATTAGAACTAGATCCTAGATCAGGAAGCTCAGATTTCTGTTTGAGCGGACAGACATCTAATGTCTGCAGCAGTACAGCATAAAGGTAAAAACATAAAACAGTACAAGTCAACAAGGAATATTTCTTTGCTATGCTGCTAGCCATTTATATTTGAAGGCACTGTGTCAGTAGAAAGCTCAGATATCTCCTAATTAGTCACAATGGGCAGACTGAATATTTACTTGTCAGCTGGCCATAGCTTTATAAAATATTTACAGCTACATGCACAGCCCAAACAATAAGATTTTTTTTTTCTTTTGCCATTTTCTACTTCACAGTACTGGCCTAAATGTTAAAACCCTGTATTTTGGTCAGAAGTTATTTTAAATCTAAAAGAGCTACTTGAAACCATGCTACTAGCTCCATTTGAAATGCTGGCTACTGAATGCTGCTGCTTCCATTTTCCAAGGAAAAAAAATGTTCTGCAGGTACCACAGCAATCTCATTTCTGATATAGGAGAACGACAGGGTGGAGGAAGAAATGATTTATGTGATTTTAATGTGATGTGAGCCAACTGGTAGATATTATTAAGATATGGTCAACAACACAAGGGCATTTGAGAGCCCTTTTGCTAGCACACCTTTGTCATATTTCAACACATGACCTTTAAAAATTAGTTTTTAAAAAGGGATCAAGTGATTTGAGAGATCTTGGACTAAAATACATCTCATCTACCACATTCATGATGAAATCCAAACAAAACAGAACATTAAAAATATCATTATGACCATTCTACAATGACGCACACAGATAGGAGACACCTCTACAGGCACCCACATTCCTATGAAATTGTCTATTTTCTTCCCTTTATTTCTTCCTTTCTCATATGCCTCTTTTAAAGCATCAAATCAGCTATAGCAGGCCATTACATTTCTTTATATTGTCACTCTAAAGAAACTTGAGCATTAATTGCATTTATAGTAAGCAGAACTGAAAAAGGTCAACTATCCAAAAAATGCTTTTTGTACTAAATGCCCTAACAATGATTAAAGTCTTTGAACTATCAGGGGGATTTTGATAATTTCACCAGCAGCTGAGGAAACCAAAACCATCTGTTGGTAAATATTTGAGGGAACAGCACCTTCACAGTAAGGATCACTGAAAATGCAATTCCTTCAATACAGTACAGATCATGAACTTGGATGTTGTCCGTAACACAGTTTCTGGGTTTGATGCAGTTATAGACAAAATAAAACCTCACAGACGTCACTGAGAACCTGAAAAAGTACAGTTTGTGACCAGTAGCCCTCAGAAAATAACCAACCGGTATTCTTCTCCACAAAGAATAATGGTGCATTTGCAATGTGGTTTTACACCTCTGCAGCCTGTGCGTTTCTGGTGGTTTGAATTATTATCTATCCCCAGGTCTGCCTGGGTGTAGTCATGTGGAATACTAGTCACTGTTCTGCAACTGAATAAGGAACACCACTAAAATTATTGAGGCTATTTAAAAAAAAATAAAGTCACCTCTATTCGATACTGCAAATCCTTGAGCCTGGCCTTTCCTCATTTCACATTCTGTATCGTTGATATCTTCACTCCCCCCACGAAACACTGGAGCACTCTGACAACGGTTCTTTTCTGGTGTGCAAATACCATTCAGAGGACATTTTTCCCTGTCATTTTCTACCGCTGAAACATTTCTACTGTACTTTAGAACTGCATATGTTCCCAGGACTGTGATATATGGTGATTTTCTCTTTGCAGAAAACTTGTTACCCCTTTTATTCACTTTCAAATTGAATTTCATATTGATTAAAGGTACAGGCAGACTAGTGGTTATTTAGTTATCCCTTAAGAGAAAGTATCTTACCAAATATTTAATTTTCTATTGCATTCTATATCTAGTGTTTTCATATCATTGTATAGAACTTAACACTTAATTTTATTCCTGCTATAGAATTTTATAGGGTGGTCTTAAAAATCTTTAGGAGTAGGCATAATTCTTTATTAATTTCTACTGGTTTTTAAAGTAATTCCTGTAGGACCTCTTTGCTTTCACCCTTAAATTCTTCAGATACAGTTCATAAAGGTTCACTGAACACATATAGATGATATAGACCACGGTATCTTTAGCATGCTTAAACTTTGAGGTAGGATAACTTGTGTTCAGCTACTCAGGGTCACTCGATTCTTTGCCTATTTACAAATAGGAAACTACACTGATGTTAAGCTCCAGCTTCTTTACCCCCTATAAAAATATGTGAAATTAGCTATTCATTTCAGAATGAACATTATCTCTCCACCACATGCCTCGAGACACTACTTCCCATCGATAAGTGTTGAATACACATTGCTGACTCAACAAAAGATACTGAACTTTGTATGCCAGTTATTTTACTGCACGTTCAGGAACAGTTCAGTTATTCTCATGTATGATGTATTGAATCGTATCCTTTTTGGGTCCTCTAAGAAATTGTATTTGTCATCCTACATTTTGTACTTTATGAATAGTATGATCACAAGGGGCTAGCTATCATCTTTCATGACAAATAACAGTTTTAAACCAATATTATTGTGGCCAAAGGAAAACAAGTCGTTACTTGAATGGAACACACTGCAGCATTCAAAAAGTTCCAATTTTTACATCACCGGATTTCCAAACATTTAAACATACTAAGCACTCAGTTTCTGCTTAGGAAGCAGAAGACCCTTCAGCAGAAAAAGAAAAAAACAAAACTGACTATTTACAGGGTTTGTTGAGGGACCAGAAGGCCAGCAAGAAAGGGTTGAAACTGTCCAACAATAAACTGGCATCAAATCCTTTTCCCACCCAACGCCAGTTCTTTTGAAAATGATTGATGTACCCCTTTCATTTAAAGTACAGTTTGAAATGCAACCACTAGGAGAAACATAGAACAAGATATGGAAATAGACCCCAACTGGTCGCATAATTTAATACACAACACTAGAGGAAAAGGGAAACCTTGCTTAGAACTCAGCAATGAATTCCAGGGATGGATGGGAAAGAAAAACAGTCTGTAACACTGACCTGCAAGGGCAATTAAATGACTGCTTACTTTAATGAAGTATTTTAAAACAAGGCAGTGCAATGCAGTTGGACGACTTCATCAAAATACATTCAACTTCAGCTATCCTCAGAAATGAGGAAAATGTATTGCTAAATTTTATTTTAATAATGATCTTCAGTTCCAGAGACAGGGTGGTGCTGACAGGGTGGCTACCACCCAGCTCCCTGTCAGCACGGACTTGCTCTTCAAACATTTTTGTCATCGATGACATTTTGATTTTCTGTACTGCAGGACTGGCGTGGAACCAAGGACGTAGAAAAAGGAAAGATTAACAATACAGGAAAGAAGCAAGCAGCCCAACATTATAGTAGTGGCCTGAGGGCAGACCCAAAGTGTTTTCAAGCATTTCTCCAATGCATTTTTCAAGTGTCTCACGTTTCCAGAAGCCTCTATAAAGTGCAGCCAATGCTGTCACTATATTGCTCTGGTCACTGCCACAAAATGTGTTCTGGAAACAGCTGGGAATGTTTTATTGCATGCCCTTAATAGGGAGTAGCCTAAAGGTTCATAGGCTTAATAGTGAAAAAGACCTCTCCTGTTTCCTAGCCTTGTTTTCTGTGGATTCCCATTACCGACGGCTCCATCACTGCACTATATTAATGCTGCAGTGTTGTACATTTGCCTGTACTGACACGTTCAATTTATCCCTTCTGCCGATTTTTCTTCCTCTTTCACCCATCTACATATCATCTAGCACCATATTTGTTTCCCATTTAAATCCCCATCCTGAACTTCAAGGAACAACCAGGGATTCAGGGTCACTGATCCAGGATCATTCAGGGTTTTCTTTTCAAGAGAGAGGATTAGCTACTATTTTGTGCCTGGTTATGACAAAACAGAGATAATACTTCTGTTAAAAGGACTTAGATATTCTGCTCTGCCTCCTCTGTGATCTGAGGTGCAAATACAGCCTAATTCTTTAAGCCATATGCATATGCAGACCTAAAAAAAAAGTCAAGGTTGCTGGCTGCATGCAGGACATCACCTGGCAATGAGGTTTGAGGACAATGATCCAGTTCAAACCAAAGAGTGTTTCAGGAGAAGATGCCATTTTCCCCTTCTCCCCCGGCTGTAACCTGCCCTTTCACAGCACAGACTGCTCCTCCAGTGCCTCCTCCTAACTGCTCTGCAGCTCTTACCAACCGCTGTGCACAGAAAAAACCCGTGCCCTGAATTGCCAGGATGTCTTCTGACCAAGTTTCAACTTGCCTTTCAGTCCCATGATTGCTGCTCATTCGTGGGCAATGGTTTGCTGCCCCACCT
Organism: Theristicus caerulescens; assembly: GCA_020745775.1. Lineage (NCBI taxonomy): Eukaryota > Metazoa > Chordata > Aves > Pelecaniformes > Threskiornithidae > Theristicus > Theristicus caerulescens. Next base: position 3,513,017 of record CM036569.1, read on the forward strand.
CTGACAGGGGCAACAAGCAGTCAACGCAGGGCGCTTGGAGGCTTCCATACAGCACCTTTATTGGAAAAGTCTCCATCTAATGCCTGGTCCAAGCAGATTGCAAATAACCAATTTTGACAGTAAAGCAAGTAAAAAAAGGTCTTGATGTGGGTCTTTAACACTGCAGGTAAGTGCTATTTATGGAATTATGTGCAGAAGTGCTAAAAAAACAGGGGGAACAGGTCCTTGTCCCATGAAGACTGGCAGGGCATGACAGTAGGAGGGAAGGAGAGCCAAGAGCCCCATCTGCTCACCCCTAGAGCTGCCTGTCTGTGCACCACTCCTGTTTTCCTGATGCTCAAGTTTCCCTGAAAGCTTTCTAAATCAATAAGTTCCTCCTTACAGACTGATAGGCAGATTACACGCGTACACTTCCATCAACAGAACATCTACAGAAATTAATCAAAATTCAAAATAGATAAATGTCAAATTATCTGCACCTTTATATCATCCAAGCTTCTTGCAGGAACTGAAACTTCATCTTTATGCAATTCCTCTTATCACTTAGTTCGCAATATTCTCTGAGCCAATCAAACACTCAGGGTTCGCTCTGCCAAGATCATCTATATTCCAAAATCTCTTTATAGCAATGCTTTCAAGTTTTAGAACATGGAACACCACCAATTCACAAAGTTATTTAAAGCGTGTCAGGTCACATTTACTACATGTCATTGACTTTCATATATATAAAATGAACTATTAAAGTCCACGTGAATGCATGCATGCACATGTATGCTTGTCTGTGCATATGTCTGCCTATTTTATTTCTTCAGTGAGCCATGCTCTACAAGAAGCCTTACTTCCTTAGGCTGTATGTTTTATTGCACATGAAATAAATCTTCACAGAATGCCCAAGCACATAAGTTTTTTTGTTTTTAAAAAAGAGAGCAAGCTTGTTCCTGTCATGTTTGTTCTATGCTAAGCTAAAAAATCAAACCAAGGATTGTCATTTGCCTCGGATTTTTCTTTCTTCTCATCTATGGAGGTGACATGAGAGGATTCAGTTCTGACTCTTGTGGAAACTGGTGTCAACAAAACAAGCACATGAGCAACGGTAGGCAAAATCCTCCTCCGCCCTGTGCACCTTGTTGGGATGCTTCAGCTTTCCTGGGATGCAGCTCTACTGGAAGGCACCTGCGACTTCAGCGTCAAGAATTTGTTCCTCACTGATCTTCCTGCTGTAGCAGCCAGTAAGTACACACATAATCAGGGGTCTTTAAACAAAAAGAGTATTGAGATCATGAAACTCATTTCATATAGGGGAAAATGTGGGAGATAATTTTTTCAGTATCTACAAACTTGGGGTTTTTTAAATATTTTAACTGCTTGGGACTTTTGGCTTTGTTTGTTTGCTTTTAATTTAAATATATTTTCTTACAGGCTATTTAGTATTTCAAGCAGTACATATTTGTTACATATTAAACAAAGTCAAATCCCTGACCTGGAAGAAGTCCCCCACCACTTGGGAACATGGTTGTTTGAAACTTTGAAAGAGAATAAGCTGCAGCCACTATTGCAGGTGCCAAGAAGATGTTGCAGCCATGTCACTCAGTTGCATAGTTTAGTCAAAGTTATGGACCTGGGTATGGAGAACAGGAGAAAAATGTCTTTCTCAGTTTTCCTTTGTGTAACTGCAAAACAAGGCACAAGATGAAAAGTGCTCTTTCTGAACTCTCTGAATCTCCAAAAACAAATCAATATTACTCACTACAGCTAACAATTCCTCAATAATCAGCCTTAAATGCAAACCTGGGTTTGTTTTTCTCCTGTAGCCAATTCAATTATCTTTAACTTCAAGCTGAGAACCACCCCCCAACTCTAAGGTGTTGATCTTTGTATTTTTAAGTTTCAGTTGAAACTAGCAGTATTCATCTAAAAGCACACTCACATAAACTGTAAATTCTAAAAATTAACTTTACAAATAAGAAACATAACTCATCCTTTTCTCAACCTCAAAATATAAAAATTCAGAAAGTCAATAAAGTCAAATTAACCTTTTCACCATGGCCTGATTCACAACCTGTGCATTGAATGTGGCTCAGGGAAACGATTCAGTCTTGCACACAGACACCCTCACCCGCTTCCAGGGCTATCAGGAGGGGCTACAGACAAGGATATAACAAATGGGACCTGGGGATAACAGCTCCTTGCGTTCAGGTGCTTTTTACCTCTGACAGTGGTACTTTTAAGACAGAGCTATGGAACCTTCCCTCTTTGCATTGTTGCTGCTACCACCACAAAGAGGCTGAGAAGTCGTGGAACAGCAAAGGACAACTGTGGTAGCAGCTCCCAGTGCAGCCAGTCCTCTTATCCCATAAGTAGCCGGGAAGGCAGCGAGCTGCTCCCTTGGATCTCCTGTGCCAGCCAGATGGGAAGAAAGCTCCAAGTTGGTGCTTCAGTTTTGCTTTCTCTGCATATACCCTCAGTAGCCTGAGTCTGAGCAAACTAAGCACATCATTGTGTCTTTGCTGGAAGGCTCAAAGATGGTATTTAGAGAAGGAGAGAGATTTAAGTGGAGCATATTGCAAAATAAAGTATTATAAATAGAATGTTAGACTACTAAGAAACCTCCTGGGCTCTTTAAATTTGTGCTTTTTATTTCTGACTCCTCTCACAGACTTGCTTTATCATTTAAATCTCTAACGCAGCAAAGATCAAAGTTCGGTGCTGAGGAGTTCATACATTTGATGAGCTAATCAGCAGAGCTGACTCAGGTTTTGGGGGTATGCATAATGTAAGCAACAAAGGCAAAAGGCAACAAAAAACCGCAGCTGCACAAGCACCTTGTGACAACCCCATCATTTTAGTAATCTAAACCTGGATTGGACACAAGACAGACGACTACAATTTTCTACACAAAACAAGATAGCGCTGTCAGAAGCAGCACAATCCTTTCAGGGCTCTTCCAGCTCTGGTTATTTCAAAACTACTGTACCTATAATAACTAACTGCTATTTCAGCCTTCATGAGCTCTTTTTCCTCCTAGGAGAGACAGAATAATGAACTGTCTCCCACCCCTCTTGCTCATGTTCACAAGGCTTATGAGATCTCACCTTCAACCCCATTCCCTAACAGAAGTACCCTAGCAAGTTTATATATTTACATATATAGCCACAAAAGGACATTCTTGTTTTGAGAAAGAAAGCCCACTGCCATCTCAGCATAGTTTGTGGATGTATCTACCTAAATACATCTTCAGCTGAACTTGACCAGGTTACCCACCCAGAAATGTGTAACCGCAGCTCACATTCACGCCCCGTTAAAGCCATCCAGACAGCAAATGATATTTGAGCGTTAACAATTTCCCTCCCTTTCCTTTTCTGTCTGCTGTGCAAATGGCTGACAAACCTTGCCAGCAGCCATTTATAAACAGGATAAAACTAGGTTTTACAATTTAAATTAAACCAAGAAGCTCCCAGAAAGAAATAAGAATGCAATGCAGTGCTGTTATGGAAGATGGCTCAGATGATACAAATCCAGCTCTTTCATGACTTTGCAGTCACTACCCAAGACACCTCGTAGCCTAGAAGCAGAATATTCACAAGCATTTTAAACCATGGAAGGTGCTGACCAGTAAAAGCTATTAACTGAACTCTAAATAATCAGAAATTCTCCCTGTTAGGGCTTGAATTTTGCTCTTATTATTTTAAGCTACCTAAAGCCATAATATGAGCTGCCAGAGGCCTGGTGGGGAGTGCTGATCTACTGGGTTAAAGCTGAAGCTCTAGGCTCTGCCTGCACGTGAGCTAGAGAAAGGTGCATTAAGGCCTTTTTGCTTTTTAAGTGGTAGTGTGAACGGTAACAAAAAGTATTTACCAGTAAACAGCTTGGTCTGTATTTTTAATTCACAAATATCTTGCACTGCCATTCCAGAATCGCCAAGCAGTTCACAAAGGTAAGATTACAAAGCAATGCTAATATATATCAGAACATCATACATATGTATAAGGACACAAAGAGACTGCAGGACAAGCTTGAAGATGGAAAAGCAAACGCACATTTTTTTACACAAAGTAGACCATCAATACAAACTGGTGTACACTTAGGACGTTTTTGCAAATATAGATGTAATTTTGGGCCACAGCAATTTGTGCAGACACCAAAATGCATTTTTGCACAGCAGCTTGCACACACAGAAAGCCTTGCTTTGTTCAAGATCATACAGAACCAACAAGCAGAAAAATGTATCCAACACAAGTTCTGATCGAAAACAACGAACCTCATTGATTCCGGTCTGACAGATAACACACACAAGAACTCTGGCTCCCGCAATGATGTACTGAAAATCATTAAGGTTATAATAAAGCCAATGCAATAACAGCAAAATTGCACTTTAAACTTCCAACTAGAGTCTGTTCATGCCTGCTCCCGAGTCCCAGCCTGTCTGGACAGACTACCCTTCACGTTCGGCGTGTCATGCACTAGACAATGTGGCAGACAGACCTCTTCTCCCTCCGAGAGGCCCAAAGCAACAGATGGAGCAATTAGCTCCCTGCCCCACAATATTGCTGTGTTTTGAACTGAGGGTGCCAGGGAAGATAATTGCTTTCCCTGCTCTCCTGGAATATGCTGCATTGTTTGCTGACAAACTCTCTTACTCAAAACACACACCATAAAGCCCAGGGCAGTGAAGCATTTGTATGCCTCTGTAAACGTAGCTAACCACAAAAATTCATCCCCAGTGCAACATCCAGCATTTTGAGGTAAGTCCCTAGCCATTCTGGCTGATACAGAACATAGTTGTGTGAGATATACCAAGATGTTGCCTTTTTGCATACTAAAATAGAGACTTAAAGAGATGTTTCTACCTCATTTTAACCAAAATTATCCGTTGTTATATAATGTTCCTCAAGTAAAATGGCTACTATGTCTTAATCTCTTAGTGGCCACGTTTCAGTGGTAGGCAATTTAATTTATGTTTGGCTTTGTGGCATGGAGAACAAATCTGGATACAAAATGATAATTAAGCATTTTGAATTAATTACTATTATGGTCTTGACATTTAAACTTATCCGCTCTCTATAAAAAACAAACAAACAAAACCCAAAAACCACTGCTGTAGCTGCTTCAACCCGTCTTTATTTTTCTCTTCTCTAATTTTAGAAAAAAAAAAAACCATGTAGTAAAGTAAAACATCTACAAATACTTCACAACCGACACATTTCTTCATATATCACTGTATGCAGCATTCTGCAGCACTGAACATATTTTGGTTTAAGATCATTACAGGCTGAGAAGAACAAATTTTAAAAATACTGGGTCATGCCAGACATCTAAATTGCCACTGAATTTATCCCTCTCAAAGTAAGCCTTTATGCGCTGCAAATCCAGGTTAAAGCGTTAGGGAGCACCTTTAACTGGTGCTGCTATCTCCACACCTCAGCCAGGCTGTTCCTCTAGCAGAGCGTATTAGCATAGAATAGGTTTTTTTCCCTGGCCGCTTTAACAAGCCATGTATGATTGGCGAGGCACAACACGGACAGAGTTTGTTTCCCGACACATATTATACTGGGTAGTTTCAATCTACTGCTTTGCAGCATGGTAATGAACATCACTTATAATATATTCTATATCTTGAAATTATTTATGTGGTGCCCCAGACTTTGCTAAGTGCCATCCTTGAAGACTTTCAACTCAGACTTCAATGGGGTCTGATCATGTAAACCAGACTCAAGCAGAACTCCATCGGCTTGGGCAGAACTCAGTTTATGACAAGTTTATACTCATGTAAATCCACTGAAGGACTGACACACAGAGAAACAGTAATATTTAATACAAAATAACACATTTTACATACAGCATATTACATCTGTTTCTCCCTCATGGAGCTGTCCTCTCTCGTACCGCTCTGCACCCATTCTTTTGCCTCCTGGTGAATCCCAGCCTCTATTCAATATTTACTCACTGGTTATGTTCCAATCTCTCAATTTTTCCAGAACTGAGTCTCTGTCAAACACAGTTTGGTCACTTGACTGTTGGGGTTTTTTTACTGGAGTAGGATAGACCACAGAAGAAAAAGGAGTAAAAACCAGCTGCTCCAGGAAACGCTCACAGACACACAATGATTGAAATCATGCACACAGCATTTCTACCAGCCCAAAGTGGCTCTAGAGAAACAGCTCTGTTGAGCCTATGGTCTGTCAAAAACATGAACTTCTACAGATCTGCACAGTTACATGGAGGAAATAGGGCCTTATTTATAGTAAGTAGCAAACCATTATTAATTCATTTGCATTGCCTATAAAAACAAAATGAGCCATTATGACATTCAGAGGACTGTGTAGCACAGTTCTGTTGCAATTCAGCATGAAATACTCTGGAAATCTTTGACAATTTTCCACACTGTGAGAATGGTTTTCTAGGATGTGTATAAACAGCAGGACGTTAGTGGGAGAGGGATGTGCTGATACCATTGCTTTATTGCTTTTTCAGAGTCTCCCTTTGTTGCAGGGCCCTTGCCTACAAAAGGTAAAATTTGTTGCAATCTTTCCCTACAAAAGATAAAACTACCAGCAGTATTTTGAGGGTCAGCCAAAACCTACTCTTCACAGTACCACGTGGTCTTCTGCTTCAGAACTGCGGCATCCAGTTTCACCTGTCATTAAGGTGTTTAGCTGGAAGAAGGGCTTTTTCCATACTACCACCTTCTCCTACAGAATTCCTGACAAGGAAAGTAGATGGTGCGGAAAATCCATATTTACAAGGTGCCTATCCCCCAGCCCCAGTGAGGGAAACCCACATGGACATGCACGTGGGACTTGCACGTACAGTGTCTCGAGGCTTTCCATTAGCTCAACACAGCAGGCGACATGTCCTCCTGCCCAGAACGTGCTCCAGCCAGCACAGACCCTAACCAACCCTAACTCAAGCAGTTGCAACCAACAAGGAGTTTGAGAAGGTCCTGAGAAGTACATAGTTCCTATAGCAAATTATTAGAGAGCTTCACTGCAGAGGAGTTGGGGGGAGGGTTTAATCACTTCTTTTCCCAGCTGGCCACTGAGAAGACTTTTCCTTTCTCTTTCCCTTCTCTTTTTTTTTTTTTTCCGCGTGTGTGCACGCAGGGGGGTGGTTTCCCACCCCCAAGATAACTTTCATTGCTGTTAGCAACAGATGCTACTAAAACTTTTTGCACATAAACCTGGCCTGACATCTTTTGTGCAACAATATTGCACAAAGAAGGAAGGGAACAAACACCAAAACAGTGCCCAGTGGAAGAACACTGTGGAAATGCTAAACAGGCCAAGGTCACTGCAGTAACATGCAGTTGCTATGTGCCATACCAAAGGCAACAGGATGGCAAGTGCTACAGCTATGGCACAGTCCCTACAACTGCAGCAGCTACAACAAACAAACAAAACCTTAGCATATCCATATAAAGCAGGGGAAGTGTTGCTAATCCTCCTTTTATTGATAGGGAAAATGAAGCGAAGGGAAGCACAGCAATTAAGTCTGTATTTTCAGCATCACCTCAAACATGTCCTCGCAGGCGTCTCACCAATTCAGTTCTCTACGTGAGCCACCCCCTTCCCACAAACCGTTTGGAACTCAGAAGCAAAGGAACAAAGTCACACAAATAGGAAGGAGGACACCTTCTGCCTCTTTCTCTGTTCGGTGAGTTAGAAACAGCACGTGGCAGTGGTCCCAGGACAGGTCAGACTGAAGTGTCCTCCATGCACTGCAAGGTTTCAAAAGTAGGTTTAGAAAGACTTGCGTTCATCCTGTTCTCGTACCTCACATCACCACCTCTGTAACACACCTCATACTCTTATGACAAGGGCAGATTCGTTTCTCCACTTGTGCCCCATGTGCTTGAACAGACTCGTCGCGACAATCCCCTTTGCTCTCTCAAGTCCAAGGCTTTAGTAAAAAAAACAGCAACTTTGAGGGCCGCATGGAACCACACCACTGAGCCACACGCGTTAAAACATGACAGATTCTGTCTCGGGGTTACACCAATGTACGCGCACCCCTGTGCTGTACTGCCGTTAGACGTGGAAACATGCTCAAGCTAGAAACACCTATCTACCCCGCACTAGCAGCAATCTGGAGTACTTGGAGAAAGAGAACTAAACTCTAAACTGGCTTAATCTATTTTCAGCAGTGATTACTAGTTTGAAATGCTCATTCAAGTCCAAGAGCTCAAATAAACTTCCTTAAAAGTGATAAATGCTCTCAGTTATAATAAGGTACTATTGCCTCCTCCACACCTGGTCTGTAATGATGGCCTCTACAGAGCTGCTCAGGGTCAGTGGCCCTACTACTCTGCTAAATATCAATCATGGTGATTTCAGTTATAAAATATGAGGCTAATGAATCCTGGTCCACGTGCTTATGCACTGTGTACCTGCCTGCTCAGCGAAACTAGTATCAGCCCATTAGAGATTTTTCTTTCATAATGGTAACATTATGAAATTCTGCAAGGTGACAGAAAAACTGTGTGCTTGGGGATTTTTTTCTGCCCATTATTATTTTTCACATCACTCTGCAGAGCTTTAAGTACATGATAAAAGTTCACCAGAAGTATCTCAGCCCAGACTGTGCATTAGCTATTCACTCCTATGAATGCTTGCTGCAATGGATATAAAACCATGCCTTGTATTTTTTTTTTTTATGACAGGGAATCCTTTCTTTTATCGTAATCGTTTATTAGCTTTCATTCTCAGTTGTCCACTTTGATTTAAGGTACATCTTTCCTCTAGACTGACAAGGCAGCATGAAGCAGGCATATCAAAGCTAAAGAGTTATTTACTTGAAAAATGCTGGCTTTGAAGATCTCTTTTTTTCCCCTTAAATGGAGTCTTTCAAAGTCCAGTGTATGCAACTCCCCATTGAGTAAAATGACTGCACTCCTCATACAGCAGCTCTTCGGTAGTCTGTGATCCATCTGGTAGCTCAGGCAATTTATAAAGCCTGCATAATAGAGTTAACACAAAATGCCATTCCCTCAGAGTTAAAACACAGAGTGAAGGTTCATGAAGAACAGGGTAGAGAAAAATGTTTGCATGAAGATCTCTGCGGCAGCTCTTCACGCAGTATGGCCCCTCTCATTCGTAACACCTTTGGGAGAACGACTGGCTTTGGTCTGGGTGGAGCAGGAGCAACAATTCCCTAACAGGATGACCGTAAAGTCCTGTTTGCTCCCCTAGTTCTCCTCAACCCTTGACTAGAAATCCTCAAGTCCTTCATTTAGTCTGCAGCTTCCTCACTCATCATCCTCCCTCCAAGACACACTAATAGCTGAGACTGCAACATTAAAAATCAAGGATGAGGGAACTTGGACTCCTGGTCAGAAGAGGGAGCTTTTTGAGTAAGAGGACCAGTAAATTAAAGATTCCTGTTAGAGGAGGAGACAATAACTTGTGATATACCCCACTAAAGACCATGACAAATAAGGAATAAAATCAATTATAGAATAATTCAGGCTGAAGGAGACATTTGCAAGTCATCTGGTCCAACTCCCCACCCAAAGCACAGCTAACTTCAAAGTTACATTCAACCTTGAAATTTGAACAGATCCATTTCTTCTGGTCTTCTCACCACATATCTCCAAGATGATTTGGCTCCATCCTCTTTATTACAACTATTATTCAGCCACTCATGTGCCGCACTTCCCTCAGGACCTTACATACCGTCATCTTACAGTCACAGCAGCCAAAGCTGCCACTAACCTTCAGAGCCCCGAACTGTTCGTGAGTAGCAGCTTCAACTGAGAATCTCTTCTTTTTGGCTCATCCAACACCTGCAACCTAAAATTGTTCTTGCTGAACCCCCAAAACCTCCTGGATTGCTTGCATCCTGCCATGCTGCCCTTCCAGCTGATGTTGGGGCGATTAAATTTCTGCGTGAAAACAGCATCTCCAAGAAGCTCCAGTAACCCACAGGCTTCTATGAGACCCCACAAACAGACTTCACACCTGCCCGTCCATAGCTCAATGTTATCACTATGACCTGACGCCAGTTACAGAGATAGACATTCATCCCCATTAAAACTATGCTAGCACAAAAATTTAAAATATACTGTTTTCTTTCACAAGCATGAAAATTGTTTGGGGAAAAAGATGCCTTTTTTTTTTTTTTCACTCCCCAAGAAATAAGAAAAAACAAGTTGAACATATGTTGCTCATGATCTTGGAGAGGGGGAATCTCTCAACACCCTCCTCATTCCTTGATGTCAGAGAGTTTGCCAGGTTCTCCCTGTTCCCATTCACACCGGAGTTGTATTTTTAATTTTTTTTTTTTTTTTAGAGCTGAAATTGACTATATGAAGTTTTGACAGCCTTGACAGCATCATGTGTCTTCCAAAGCTTTCCAGCACAAGCAAGAAAAAAATAAAAATGGAAATCGAGTATTATTTCATGACTCACTAAAGGGCAATTTGTATGCAAGTCTGCACAGTGGTTTGGTTAACTCATCAAAATTTTACACCAAAACAAAACTCTTAGGACTCTAACCTTCTGCTCTCCAAGAATTAGGGAGGATTCTTGCATCACTTTTGACAGTTCTTCCTTAAAAATTGAAAGAAGAATCACCTTGCACATAGAATTCAACCCTGGAGGATGATAAAAAGCCACTGACATTAACAAAGAATGTAATTTTTGTTTAAAATCTAACATGTATCTTGCTAGTGGTCTGGAATAGAGAAATTTGTTGCCTACTTTGCTGCTCAGTTCACTGTGCAAAGGGCAGTTAGCAACTGAACGCTGTCTTCTTTGGAAGACATGCTGTAACACAAAGCAAGCTCACAACATTAATCCTAGAACCTGTTAACTGATTTTACGTGGACAGGTTTGTCACAATCAGTGACCAGCTGGGTGATGCAGAATTTTCCCAGTCATCACAGATCTCAAAAATGCAAGAAGTGTCCATTACCGGTACATGTCCATTGAAGTCCATGATGCCACACTGATGTACACCTGTTAAATATGCATTCACATGAACATGAATGAAGACTGATACTTTGACATGTTCTGATCCCCTCCATACACCTTCACATCTTAGGTAGCTGCAGTCGCCAGAATCGCAGGGGCCAGAAGAACAGATTTCTTCCCTACATCCCCAGGACTGTGAAGGATTGAAGGTAAAATAAAAAAGACTACATACCACAGCAAGGCATGAAGGACAATTCAGCGTCCAGCACATTAAACCATGAGCAACTCTGAACTCATCAAGGCCTGGCTAAGCACTGTGGTCAGCAGAAGCACAATGACATTTAGGAAAGCCAACATCGGAAAAATTACTCCTGCTGTGCAGCCATCATTTACTTACAGGTAATTGCCTGTCCAGCTGGTTACTGGAAGGACACATGGATCTCCCACAGTGCTGTGCTACCTATGGCATGCATGGGAACATGTTTTCTTTGGCTGTTGTATTTTGATAGACACCATGTTACTGTTTTCGTATAGAAGGAGCAGTATTCTCTGGCAAGGCTTTCTCTTGCCAGGGTTGCTGGCAAGCCCGCTGTAAGTTCATCTATATTTCTAGGATTTTTAGTTTATCTTGCAGACCAGGAATACAGGTGCTTTTTGCAAGGCCCACATTCATGACAGAAAAATGAACAGCATCCATTATCAGCAAGCCTGAGCAGTTAGTTGCAACCTAGGCTTTCCCACACAGTGTTTTTGAATTCTCGTCCCTAACACATACTTAACCCTTGTCCACACTGAAGGCAGTAAGCTCTCGCATCATTTGATGCTGCAACACAAACTCAGGGAGATTAGTCTCGGGGTGAGCAAGCATATTTTTCTCATCCTTTTGGAAAGGGGGAGGGTGAAATGGGAACTAACTGACAGGGCTTCCAGGTCCCCGCTGCCTGGGGGTAAGAGCAGCGATGCCATCTCATGACCGTTTCCTGACCCACACAAAACAGGGCACTTCCACCCCGCTCCAAAAGGAGCAAACGCATCATCACAGCTGCTAGCACCATGTTACCCCTCTGGCCATCTGAACCGAGAAGAAACATCATAGGCATAGAAATATAAGCTATAGTCTAGTTCCTTCCCTAAGTGAGGATTCTGGTTTACAATAACAGAAAGCCTTCTTTACCTGGAAAAAAAAATTAAGTCATTAATGGCTAGTGAGTTCCTCCAGCAGTCTACACTAAATCCATTATTAACCTAGCATACTGTAAAAATGTTTATACTCCACAGTGCTAAAGAAAGTAACCATCAGGCAAACGACTCTGTAAATCCCACAAATCTTTCACGACTCAGTGTGTTTAATAATGGTACCTCACTTCAATGAATAATCCACAATAATGACTACACTAATATAATAATTAGTTTTTTGCTTCCCATCTATCTGCCACTACATAAACGTAGAAGTCAGATCTATGCATTTTTTTGACAATTACCGTTTCTTTTCCTCTATTTAGAAACAAATGTAATTACTTCAACTAGACAAGACAGAATTACTTCTGCAGCAGAGTCAAAACATGCATCAACACTCATTTTCTATAATTATTTCACAAGCAGCTCTGTCTGGCATCTTTCTCAAATGAAAGGAGTTTTCAAAAGGCCTTTGGCTACTTAATGAGCAGCACACAATACAGGCACAATTGAAGAAAAAAAAAAGGAAAAAAAGAAGAGATTCTCACCATTCATTTAACCTTCTTTTTTAGTGTCTGCCTTTAAACACAAAATAACTTCAGAGAACAAGATGAACCTTCTCATACCCTCACTTTTCTACTGTACTTGACAGACAGTGAGAGTTGCCAACAGTCTCTTCGAGGACAGAGAAGTGTCATGGCTAGGATATAAATAAATACTGTCTATATCCATGTTTCACTTCCTAGTAATGGATTATTGTAGCATCTTGAAAAGACTGTTGTGATTAACTTTAAATTTTTTTAAATTATCATTTATTAGGGCTATTGTCTAGACAGAAAAAACACACAGAGCTCCCATATTCCCGGTGAATTAACACATCACAGAGTGCTCACGCTTAAATTGGCTGTAGAGTTGAATGTAACTAGTAAAACCAAGTGTGGCATGGAGCCAATATTAAGAAGATATGAGAGTACATTACTGCATTAGTTAAAAGTCAGTGGTACGACCAGGGGCAGTTAGCATCACTGGCCAGAAGAAAAACCCCCCTAGATGCTTTTGCTTGGATTAGCCAAGAGCTTTGCCTCTTCTGTACAGGGGAAGCTGAGGATCAGAGGAACAAAAAAGACAGGCAAGAGGAGACAGGCTGCTCTTGACAGCCAGGTTTCTCCCTTCTCTCATCAGTCTTAAACCAAATAAAATGTGACGCCAGTATGACAAAGGGCTATTCCCCTTCCACAAGCTTCCTAAAGAAAAGAGGCACAGAAAGTCCTATGTATTCTTATAGCCTCCACGCTCCCACACAAATTCATCACCCTTCTGACACCCAAAGCCTGACAACTCCTGCCATGAGCTTTTATGAATTAAAAAAGAGCTATTTTAAATTCAAATAAGGTGGCACAGTTATTAAGTTATTTTTAAATTCTTCTGCACTTTGAAGACAAACTTTGAGTCTCTTCACTTCCCAAACAGGGCTTTCAAGGCACAGATGAGTGAGCAGTACACTCCAGTTCCTCACTCCGTTGGCTTTACTGATGACAGAGTGATTAGTACCGCAGAACAATATATTAAAGCAAAGGATTCAGGAGTCAGAACATGTCCAAGACAGACAAATAACAAGAAAGTGCCTTAGCAGTGCAAAACTCTAAGTAAAAAGCAAAGAAGTAACTTCAGGTTTAAGTAGTTTTAAACTCAGTCCATAGTGAGATTAGCGTCGATTTGGCAGGGGACAAAATTAAACTTCTAAAGATAAATCTGTAGAATCACGGACGATTTGTAAAATGGTGTCAAACAGTTTGCCATAAATCTAAGTGATATTAAGTGCAGCGAACAATCGTAAGATCTCCAATCCAGATACCTAAGCAGAACAGAAATTTGGATGTTTCAAGAACCGAAGATGAATTTTAATGACTTAAGAGAAAATTGAGAAGGGAAATTGCCTTTCAAATCTTCTTCCACAGCAGTTAATGCTTCAAACTGCCATCTACTATACAAGACGAAACCTCATTTTGTCTCATCTTAGGATGGCAGAACCAGTAACTAAGAATCCAGATGAGAACCTGCACTGCATTTTAAATGTGATAGTTACTGCTTGAGCCAGGAGTCAGATTTAAATCCACATTTGCCACTGATTTTATTTATTTCTTTATTTTTAGAACCTAAGCCAAGTTACTTAATTTCATTGAAACTACTTTCCCTGCCATGTGCAGGGATAGGAAGGAAGCTGCTCGGTTTTCTAATCAGGCTTTAGACTCTGTTTTTAGTTTTTAGAGTGAATAAAGGCCACAGCCTGCCGACCCTGCAATGAGTTACAACCAAAAAGCAAGAAAAAGGACTCTGATTTCAATAAAGCGCAATGCAAAAGGCTAAAGACTCACTGAATGGGCTAGAGGCCAAAAAGAAATCAATCAATAAATAAAAGCAAAATGGCAATACAAGCACGACTGCCAGATCCTGGGACTAAAGGATTGGGACAGTTATTTGAGTGCATGCCATGCTCTTTCCTTTTACAGAGACTCTCCTCTGTCCCCTCCTGCCTGCTGAGCTGCTCCTCCTGTCACCGAGCCGTTCTGGAAGGAGCCTCCTCAGTCACAGCAAGTCTGAGACGGGCTGCTGAGCCCCGACCAGGCCCGGGCCCTGCTCGCCTCTTCTGGTTCTGGGCCCAGCATCCAAATCTGGATCACCTGTTCTCCAGCCAAGGGCCCACATCACCATCTCTCATCTGCCAGTGTGACCCAGCAACTGCCGATTAATGCGGGCAAGACTTGCTGCATCTGCCTCACCAGGGTGTTTCAATGACAAACTAGTCCCCTAAGGAAGATTTACCAAACCGAAATGCAATATATCACTGAGTTTCTACAGTCAAAAGCAGTGACAAGTGTGTCCCAGAGTGCAGAGTGTTAGTTATATCAAACGTTGAAGCCAAGATGTTCTTACCCTCTCCGTTTCCAAATGTGCCATAATATTTACTGCTACAATATCTCTCCTCATCAACCCTTTAACTATCTCCTATGGAGTCTAATTAAAATGAAGTATTGTAACATACAATCAACACTTGCACACTATTGATAGATACTTGCAGATGTTATTATAAAGAAAATAGCTCCTCAGTACTGATTAACATAGAAAGCTTAACAGAAAGTTTCTGTATTTTCCCTGTTATGCATTAAGCTTAACACTTCGACAATAGGAAAGTTTCATTGCTTCTCCTTCATTTAATTACTTTACTAAGACTTCATACTGGAACACCAATGCTTAGAATTAGGCAATAATTAGGAGATTCCTCCTCTTTGAATCTGCTACTTCAGCCTCAGCCACACTGAAAACAATAACAATCTTCAGATACCTTTTTCAGTTTTAGACAGTGGTCTCAGTGTATAAATAAATAAATATTTATGCAGTGTATAAATAAATATAACAGTGATTATCTGAGGAAGCAGGGGGCAAGAAATGTCACTGGAGTGAATTGCAATATCTGAGGGCTGGACCTTCTCCTTCACAAGGCAGTTGTGTGTCTGCTTGTTTGCATACGCACATGCAGAAGGGAAAAGGGCAAAGTACATTCATCGAGTTGCCAAATTTTAATGCAATGACATAATAATGATCTTACCACATTTTATGCCTCTTTCTGTATTTATTAGTATTGTATCAGGATGTATAAGCCCGAGATAAAGATCAGGTTGCCACAGCATAAACACAGGAGATGGCAGATTCTATTGAGCACTTATACACGTATGCACACACACACAGAGTAGGCATCAATTTCTCTTTACAATATACTGCAGAAACAAAATGTCCCCAACTTAATGTTATTATAAAAAACACATTATACGGTATCAAATAATGAGATCTTCTCCAAAGCTGCTTCTAAGCAAGTGACATCACTTAGATATTTAATTGCCATACATTTTACTCAGAGGTTATTTCCCCCTCCCTACAAACACACAACTTTTTAAGTTTAGGTCTTCAGGCAATTTGCCCCCCAGTTACAAAATTGTTCCAAGGAATGTTATAATTGTTGAGGTATTATTTGAAAATGCCATGTATACCATGCCATGCAAGTTCCTAAGAAGATTAATTATAATCTGAAGGTCTTACAGGCAACACGCACACCATCTGCAAGATGAAAAAAACTATTCCATGGTGCCTCATCCTCCTAGGACAATAGCTAGAATCAGAAGGCAGCAGGACTTGCCACCCACCTAACACACCACTCAAAGCAAACAGCCACCCGAGAGCTGAAAGCTGGCACAGCACTTAAAGGAAACAGAGATCTGAGACTGTGCTTTGAGGGAGGAGAAGCCGAGCTCTTATTCCCACAAGGATGAAGCACCAGCTCAGCTCTGAAATTCAAATACTTTTTCACTAGAAGAAAGATAATAAAATTTAAAGAAAATAAAGGAAACAGGAGAGAGAGATGATAATGTAAAAGTTGAACAGCACTCAACCCAGCGCTGCTGTATCCACAGTGAACTCAACAGCATTCCAGACATCCACTGTGCCTCCCCTCTAAATTGAACACTGCCTATTATTAATACTGTAATAGCTTTGTATTAAAACAAAACAAAACAAAAACCAGAAACAAAACCACCGCCATACACAAAAAAAGTGGTACAATGCAACGTGAGGGCTGCCAAGAAGCTGTGCTGTTCTGAAACTTCATGTCAAACCTCCCCTTATAAATGTCTCTCTACTATGGTACAGCTTGACACCCATATGTTGTCTCAGCAATGTAGGACATGGAAAGCTTCGCAGATCACACTGACTGGCACAGTTCCCGAGGCTCCCACGCCTCCCTTCAAGCAGACAACATACTACACAGAACAAGGCTCCCTAGATAGCCTAGGATAGTATTTTAGTGTAAGTGAATCTAAAATTATTGCAAGCTATATAATTTGGCGGGTACCTTTGTAAGAAACTCAGAAAGCTCAAAGGAATTGTTTGAGCTCATTGTGACCAGTAGAGGCCACAGTGCCGCATATTTCCAGCGGCAGCAAAGACGTTCCTGGTGCTCTATGGGGATCTCTGGAACAGGCATCAGATCTTCTGCCGTCTCCCCTCCAGAACAGCAAAAAGAGTAAGTATAGGTAGTGAGGGACTCTACTTTCTCAGCAGCCTTTTGAGGCTGGAGAACAGCACTTCCAGCCAGGTTCTCAGCCAAGCACAAAGCTCTGGCTCCACATCCCACCATCTGTTGACCCTCTTGGGGCTGGACATGAGGGCAAACAGGGAGCAGATCCAAGAGCTGTTTTAGCAACCTGCCCCCTTCCTTACTCTCCCTATTCTCAGAACTAGACATGCATCCACCACACAACTACAATGAACTCCCATTTTCCTCTGCCAGGTCATCACAGGGAGAGCTGTCAGTTTTGCCACTATGGAAAGGTTTTCCATCTTGAGGTGGAGTGATGTAGCAGGGAGGAGAAACGCAGACGGCAGCCTGGGAGCGGGGGGTCAATGCCTGCAGTTTTGCACGAAGAACGAATGAGCAATTTGTGGCTGTCACAGATGCAAGAAAGGATAAGCAAAAGGAAGGTTTGAAAACAAATCAAAACCAGACCAAATTTAGTGAGGGTCTACTATGAATGGAGTGGGGAAAGAGAGAGTTGGTTTCTGACTCAGGATTTTTGAGCTCTTTGGACCACCAGTACTGTAACATTCATAAACATCACAAAAGCAAAGCAGAAAGGATTTTTAAGGACAGACCTGTCAACACAATCTGGGAATCACTCAGCTTTGCTGCCCAGAATATGACCACATTATTGTTATTTCTGTGCTCTGAATACACAAGGCAACCTGCAGTGGTGTAAAGGGTGCCCAGAGCATCTCACACCATCCTCATGCTCTCAGGAGGGAACAGATGGAGTGCTGCAGGCTACAATTTGCTATTTCAGCCTGAATCCTTTAAGGAAGACAAATTTAAAGAAAATGCTGAAGGTGATATACCAGCAGTACCCTGGTCCTTAACCCAGGGGACAACCTAAGGTAGGATTTGTTTCATAAAATCTTAAAGGTATTTGAGTTTAAAAGCATTCCTATCTGTCAACACATTCAAGTACATGATCAGAGGCAATGCCATTTCATGATTCCTGTGCAAATCTCATGCACAGTGTGGCAGGTTTTGTCCTCCTGTGGTGAATACAGGAGATTTCTGCATGATGTTTATGAAGTCTGTAACTCAGGCAGCAATTTAATCTCGTCCTGCTTTTTTCCCCTAACCTCTAGAGGATAACTCTAGAGTTATTTACCTTCAGTGGGAAATACATGGTCAGCAGACAAATGCATACGTCTAGGTAGGTACTTCTGGGTTAAGAGAGTAACCGTTAAGATTTGTTGACAACTGAAAAGGTCTAAGCAATCCAATTGAAAGTGGTCAAACGGATAAAACTGATTGTGCCAAGTGGGACGGTTAGCAGAGGACAGGTGCTACAGCGAGAGAGAAATACATCACCGAGTTCTGAAAAGCTGTTTTACAGGGACTGAAGGTTATAGATTTTAGTCATGTAGTAGGAAACTTGGACCCTGATTTCAGAACCCAGAGACAGCCGGAGAGAACATCACTGGAAGGGAAGAGTTGAGTTCGCTGAAACAGCCTCACATGCAAAACCTGTTTGAGAATGACGCAGGGACTGGGGAGGCAAAAAAAATGTATATGAATGTCTAAATCTTTCTGCTCTTTATAGCAGCAATCAGATGTGATTTAATTTATAAAACCCCGTCGTACGCATTTTGAATGATGGGCCATTCCCAACACACAAGCCATAAACCCAGAGTTCCCCCAGCTGAGCACTCAGAGAAATCGTACACTTCAAACGCCAGGCTGTTGAGGGCAGGGGGGCAATCATCAGGTCCTGGGGCAGCTGGGCCACAATCCCATTTCTGTGCAGTAGTAACACAGCACACCTGCCCCGCGGCTGCTAGGCCCTGCTTCCCAGGATCAGGGGAAGAGCAGGGCTGTTTCTTTGGCTTGAAAAACTAACACACAATTCTAGATCTCAGACGAAACCGCAGAAACCTCTGGTGCCTCCTCCCCAATGGGTTGTATAGCATCATATTGCTCCGACATTATTCTTCTTAATACTCATACAAGAAAAAATTACAATATTTCTGTAAGATGAATAGCATAGTGCCTCATAATCCCTTCTATTTCACTAATTTAAACTGTGATTTCATAAGTACTTCTGTGGAGACTAACACTGCCAGATCTGAAATTAGGTAATCATGGACACACTGCAGCAATCACAAAGAAATACTGAATTATTTGCAAGGTCCTTTTTCATACTATGAATGAGGGAAGTGAATTTTAAAAAAGCAAAATTCAGTACCTATTCTTTAAAATATTGCTGTTTCTGAAGCCTAAGTACTCTGGAGGATATTTAAATGAAGACCTGTCCCATGCCCACCAACCTCACCCAGCGCTGACCTCATAGCAAAGGACTTTTGAGCAGAAAATTCAATCTTTTGCATATATGCAAATTCCCAGCATGGCCATGCGGACCGCAGGTTAAGTAGCCTTCAGTTATTTTTGGTAGACAAACAGTACGTTTCACAAAACATATGCAGATTTTTAATATTAATTCATTATACTGTCATCTGCATCATCTAAAATTGAGATTCAGGTATATTCTGAGTTTCTGCAACTCCTACTACTTCCCCTTACCTCCCATCATTTTGGAAAAGTATGGCATCTTGTTGCTGGTGTTAACATTCTAGAATCAGCTTCCAAATGGAACAAATGCCAGAATACAGCTGCAAATGATGAACCTTTAGACACCTAGCATGAAAAACAGAAGATAAGCTTGTGCCCCCTCATAAAAATAAAGGAGAATCTACTGTGCCAGGCACCCTATAGGTTCTTCATGGCAGACTCTCTACCCTAACAAGCTGAATAAAGACGACAAAGGATGAATGTTTCAGAGCTGTGTGTTGCAAATGAGAGGAGGCGGTCAAAGGATCTGATTGCTACTGGAACATTAGGGTTTAAGAACTAACATATGAGCAACAGGTCCTTAATTTTTAATTATTGTTGTTACAAGAAATGCACAAAGTTAAGGTGATGAAGTGCAAATATTTCAGCATAAATTGCTCTAACCAGAAAAAAATCTCTTTTCCTAAACAAAGAAACTCAACAGCAATTCTGTACAAAAAGCATACACCCCAGCAAATAGTATGTTGTTTGAAAAGAATTTTTAGAGTATTTTGCAATAGAGTAAAAATATCCCACCACTCTTTTTTTAGGTTCTTACACTGTACTTTTAACAATGTTACCTTTGCTTAACACATCTGCATCACAGGCAATGCTCTGCCTGCCCCTCTATCCATAAACAGTGCTTACTTTTAAACCATCTCAGTGTTTTACTGCCAAGGGACACCCCTGTGACAGAGAAAAGGCAGGAATAACAAGCTGATAATGATTATGCCTTCAGCACACAGGTACATGTCTGCAGCCTAAAGAGTACTTTAACAAGATAATATTACTTTTAGCACAGGCCACCCTGATCAGGCTTGGAGATTATTTCTTGGTACAAGCAAGAGCATCTTTTACATTGAGACATACGCAGAGACAAATAAGGACAGACAAACTATCACTCATACTAATGCACCAAGTCCCATCACTTGGGAGCACCACACGAACCTGTGAGCCTCAGTCCAGCTGCGCTGCCAGCAGCGCAAGAGGCTTGGAAGATTCAATATAAATTCCTGATCGGTTGCAGCATAATGCACCGATATTATATGAAGCACCTGTTTGCACAGAGTGCGATTCCAACTCTTTTACACTGAGATATTTGCTTCTATGTGAAAATAAGTAAATATTTGTTCTGCTGTGCCAGCTGGATCAGAGGAAAGCTATCAATTGCCTAAGCCTTTCACAGACAGTAGGAGAAGGCTGGCAGAAGGTGCGTATCTGGAGTTCGCATGCACAACACTAATTGGAAGCAACAACTACTGAAAACAGCTTCAGAACATAAACAGGAACGCCAGCAGTAGATACAAAACTCAAATTTACTCTGTAGATTTTACATCAGGCATTGCAAAGTTCATCTTTTACATCTGTGGTTCCTGATTTCTTTAGAAGAGTAGGACAGAGACCAGAATCAAGGAAGTTGAGTTTTCACAAAGGAAAGGGAAGTCTTATAACTGAAACTAGTAGGAGTGCACCATCGAGTGATTTAGAAGACCATAATATATGTGTTGAGGGACGGGAATCTGTGTTTACAAGAAACTTAACACTAACCACCCAAAACCCCTTCCGATCGCCACAAAGGAAATTATAGGATGCAACATAGTGATTTCTATACATTACAGAATGTAACAGGCAACACTTTACACCAGTATTTTAATCTACTGCATGTATCAGACAATAACTCGAAGACATTTGGGCTTTCTTATAGCAGCAAGGGTATCTGCTTTGTCTGAACTGGCATACCACAGTTTTAATTCTGTATGAAAGAAAAAAAACATCGCAGCTGTAGACTTGCTTTCAGTCTCTTACTCACAGTTTCTTTAGTGACAATGGGATTCTTTCTGCCCAGGAAAAAGAATCATGTGAATCTTTTGGCAGGGGAATGTATTATGAATGTAAAAATAAACATTATAGCAAAGTGACCTATAGAACAGCACGTGGAAAGATTTATGCCTATCCTAGGTTTACAAATAATCCAAGGAGAATAAAACCAACTGGGAAGAGCTGGTTTTATACATATACATACAGTAGTTCATACATAATATTGCCTTTGGTGCAGCATTCCTTCTGTTAAATTTGGCATCCCACTCCTCTGCCTTACTCCCTCCTCTGTTAAAAGAGACAATTTAATGCCAACAGTTTATCTTGCTATTAAAAACATTAGTAAGATAAATTTATCACTTAAAGGCTTTATCTTCAAAGTGGCAGACTTCCTTGATATATAATCTAATCTTTCAAGCTCACCAAAGATTTTTGTCAAACTTCATTAATTGACAAATCAACTTCAGGAGGTTTGGATCTATTTGCAAGACCTACTTCCCTCCTGCTTCTTTTTCATCTTCTAGTAAATGCTAGAAAAGCTTTCAAAGGGCCACAGGGAAGAAACTGTGATGTTAAGGCTTTCAGATTTTGTTATCTTGTGAGTAGTGGTCTCGCTTTAAACACCCTTCCAATGGTCTCTGCACCAAGATTTTAGTTTAATAATTTGAAGGATTATTGGCAGCTAAAATGAGCATTTGTGGGTCTTGACTGAAATACATTGTCATACCAGCTGTCAGTCTGATTTTGATGCTCAGGCCTGTATGCCTCTCCAGCAATATTTGAGTACTTTGATATGGTCACAGCTATGGTCTACTTGAATACTACCTCTAAAGTCATAAAATATTTCACTGCTGCATACTTTTAGAAAGCCCAGTTTAAAAAAAAAAAAAAGAAAAAGAAAAAGCTTTTAAGTTTTTTCACTTATAAAACTAAAAAGCAAAAATAAGTCAAAAGGAGTTGAAAGCATTTCCTTTTTTTTCCTCATTGCACTCAGTGGAATAACAATTAATTAAAATGGTGACTAAGTTTATGACCCCTACCCAGTCCCATGGCCATGGCAATCATCTGGATCACAATCCAAAGCCTGGGGAGACTGGAGGTCTTTGCTTCTCCACCTGTGTAACGTTAATTGGGATACAAAGGGATCCCTGCATCCCCCAAAGGGGGATGAGATCACTGGTTCACATTTGGTTTTGTCATGTTCAGACACCGTAACATAATGGGTCAACACTGATGTCCAGGGACAGAATAGGTGGTTAAAAAAATAAAACAAAATTCCATTTTCAAGCTCAACCAGTATGAAAACGCAACGTACTTGTGCAGACAGACATACACACCATTACAAAAAGGGTTTTGTACTCTCATACTCCATCTGCTGGTTCTGCAACAGTATTTAAGACATCAACATGCTTTTTTCTTTTTTTTTCCAAGCTGTGCAACACCCCTGCTCACCTGAGTAAGTTGGCAAGTGTTAAACAAGAAGTCATGTTCATATCAATATTTCAGAGTCCACTGGGGAAAAATAAAAGGGTAAAATATTTATGACAAAATGTAAAACAACTAAACATGTAAGGAACAAAGCTGTTCCTAAATGTCTTAGAAATATCTCAGGGTTAAAAGCATTAACATGAGGTTAAAAATGCAGTGCGCTCTTCCATTTGGCCCCTGCCTTGCTTTTGTATTATATGTTAGAGCTTCCAAGAAAGCCAATTAACATGCATTTTATTCTTTGAAAGGTTTAAAATTGGGCACTTTCAGTGTATAAACTCTAAAACGCCTCTTATTATTTGAGTGCTTTTTAATGCAGACTTGTGTACATTAAAAATACATTTAAAAATGAAAGGCATTTATGTTTCAGCTGTCTTTGGAAAGGCAAAACGAGAAACATAAGCAGGAAGCAGCAAGCAGTGTTTGTCCCAGGACAAAGATAGGATCATGACTATGCAAATCCATAGAGCTTAATAAATGCTTTGCAAGACTGGGTCTGTCATTTCACTCCCAGGATGAGTTATGGTATATATTACACAGAGAAGGAAAACAGACACCTCCCTTCGGTCACTCCTCAGTGGAAGTTCAATGCTTAACACATGCACTGCAGGAACACACACAGAGCATTATCCTTTCCAGTTTCCTCCCACTAACTGGGCTTTTCACACCCGTATAAAGCGACATCTGGAAACGATCATCTCATTGCACCCTCAAAAAACTAAAAGAAACAGTAATAATATGGTAATAAGGGATGAAATTTTATGAAAGACGCCACTTAACTGAAGACTAAAAGACACCATGCAATTTAAATAAATTGCTTTTAGCAGGGGACTGAGTGACAATCAAGAAAAAATGCCTGGCCCATTTTTGCAAATCGTGGGCCAGATTTTCAATGGGTGTAAAACGCTGACTTTGGTAAAGCAGTGCCAATTTTGCATAAGCTAAGGATATAGTCCTGTGAAGTCACATTTTTAGGACCACGCTGGAGACACCCTTAAATTGAGGATGCTGAAATGAAGCTGCATAAGCAAAGAGGCAAGAAGCTATTAACACATCAAATATCTGCTTATTTTGCTTCCCTCCCTCCATAGTTTCTTTAAGTGAGCTGAAAAACAGGAATCACATGATTGTCGGAACGCGTACAAGAAAATTCAAACAATATTGTGTTGTACACAACGATGAGAAGTCAGTTCCCCGATTAACATGGGGTGTTTTGGCAAGGCAGAAGTTGACATAATTTTGGTTTAGGTTCTCTGTGCACAACTTGTGTCCAGACTCCAATCTAGAAGACCTGAAACCATTAATGTGGACCTGCATCTCCTGTCAGTGACCTTCTTGTACATAGCCTTCATGTGTGCCCAGCGTGTTTCAAGTACAAATACAGCTTGGAAAAACTGCAACAAGAGAAAAATCAAACTGGTTTGCATTCACTTAAAATGTCATTCAAAACCACTTTCACTAAGAAAAGTATGGTGCACACCCCAGATGTTCAGCTGCCTCAAACCTACAGTGCCACGAAGTCAAGCAGTGCTCAGGGATCTCTTTGAGCTCAACAAAACAGAATGGGGGTTTTGTTGTTGTTGTTTTGGGCTTTCTTGCTTTGTTTTCTCCTCTCTCTCTCTCTCTCCATTTTTGCATCTTCAGATTAGGAATACTCAGGCTATTTAGTATGAAACCTGGACAGAACTCAGGAGTCGAGAAATATAGAAAAGAACAGTGTCCTAAATTCAGCTGGCATGAAAATAAGTGCTAGGCAGGTTCACTTCTTTTGTAAGAAGTCATGAGGTCCCATCATTCACAAGAACTGTTCTTCATGGCGTGAAAGCCTAATGCCTCTATGAAAGCTGTCATCTTACTGACCAGCCTGCCCACTCAGAAAATAATGTTATATTCAAACCACATTATAGAAAGCTATTAAATTAAACAGCAACACCATCAAGCAGAAACAGTGTGATGTAGAAATGAATAACTAGACTTCATCCTAATAAATAAAAATAAAAAACATTTCTGGATAACAAACTGCCTTTGCAGATAAAAAAATAAATCCCTAGAATTTAAATCCATCACGAGCAAAATCCCTCTGGAAAAAAAATCCAGACCAAAGCACTATTATGACTGCCTTTATATTCATAACTGTATTTATGCAGACTAAGATAAGGGCAATCAATCCACATGCCTCAGGACAAAAAGCTGATCTTCTGCAGGGATCAGGATAAAGAAAATTCCTCACTGTATGTACCGTGGTTAAAGGCAATAGGGGATATGCTTCGCTAGACTCAGGAATTTTCAGACATTGGTCGCTGCCAGAAACAAATATCAGATTTATGGCATACTGATGGGCTCCAGCAGTAAATCTCAGCCTCCCCTCTGCACATTGCTGCTTTCCAACACACTAAATTTAGTGCCTGAACTTTGGATGGACTGTGGCCTCACGCCAAACCACGTGTCTTGTCGGCTCCAGCAATGTGGCTTTTCAGGAGTCCTGGATTCAGTCAGTCACCCAAAGTGCACTAAAACACTCTGCTTCCCCTTCCACCATTTAATTACCTCCCTTGCTCCTCCCAAATTCCTTCTGTTCCATATAGATTGTCACTGTTGTTATATCCCAGACAACGTAGCTTCTTCTTTTTTCAGTTCTCTTCCAGTAACTAATTCATAGATCTAATCTAGCCTCTGTTCTTTGAAAGGTATCTTTCCAGTTTGACCACATTTCTACAGCCAATGCATCCACAACTCGATAGTGATAGTTCCTCAAAGAGACATCTTTTGCCTGGAACACCCCTATACACACAACCGGCTGCACCTCTGCAACTTGAAGAGCACACAGAAACGCACTTTGCTTCTTACAGAGCTCTGTAGTTTCAGTTGAAGCATTGTCTACATTGCCCACGAGGTCTGAAGGTACACATTATGGGCTAGACAGAAGTTGAGACCTGACAAATAGAGACAAGAAAAGCGTACCACTCTGACATGCTCAGAGCCACAAAATGCATATCATCAAGAAATAATTCACCTTTTCTTTCAGCTATTATTTAAAGGGTAAATGCTGTCTTTCTACTCCCTCAAAAATTAAGTGAGGAGGGGGAAAGAATAAAGTAGAAATCAAGATACATTTATTATCTATTTAATCAATTTGGCAGGGAAAATCATCATCTTATACGCAAAGGGACTTAAGCTGTTTGGGTGCGATACAGATGAAGACCCTATCTTTCAACAATGCTACCAGGCTGTTTCCAAGCACAAATTGGGGATCAAGGATCAAAAAGAAGGAATATCATATTTTTGTAACTCTACTCTTATCTCTCTAGCTGACATGCCAAAGGCGATTGAGGTGCAATGAAAACAGAGTTTCAATCATCAAGTTAAGCAGACAAAGTCACTAAAATGGGTACCAGTCCCACAGGCTTTGCGGGATCCACGTACCAAAACTCAGACACGAGATCGTGCCATTCTCAACAGCTCACCTGCAGCGCTCCACGGCTCTGGGGAATAGGCGCTATCAAGAGAAGAACAAGTGCATTTCACTGTGCTACACAAGCCTTTGGTTCAGCGAATTTAGCAAGAGAGCAAAACCGAATGCAAGCGGAACGTGCGCTGCAGAGGCTTGTCTTACCATAGCTGAGAAAAGCACGTCCCTCGCAGCATTTACCGACACAGAAAACAAGCAACCCAGGTAAGGCCTTCCTGCACTGCTGATATTCTACAGGAACTGTTTTTCAAAAGTAGGCAATCCTGCTAAATAAGCGTCTATTTTCCTGGTTGTCTACATTTGAAGTTATAGAAGCCACTGGAGCTAAGAGATAAAATTTAACTAATATTAATAGGGAAATGAATGTATGTTTCAGGACAAGGCTTAGAGTAACTCCAAGTTAAATTAGTCTGTGATACAGTGATTCTAATAATACCTACACATCGGTTGTACAGAATTATCTTTCAAATCACTTGATATGCCATTTGTGTAGTGCTTTGACTCATATATCAGATTTTTTTCAGGTTTTTTTTTTTTTTTTTTTTTGGTAAGCTTGAAAAAAAATGAAGGCAGCAGTATAGCAACCCTGAATCTTATTTTTCAACATTAACATGTGAATGTTTCCTATTTAATAGGAGCTATCACCTTAAAACTAAATCAGAAATAAATATTTTTTAACCTGTTGTTACAACAACTCATACGAACTCAGCGCACAACAACATAACCTTCTGGCTGTTCAATTTGTGCATTTCCTAACAATACACAACTACCTCCTTTTTCTAACATTTGTAACAGAGCAACAGACAAAAACATTTCTATAAAATACAAAAATGTAGTCCTAAAACCGCAAAAAAAATGGCAAAAGCTGCTTACTACTTCTAAATTCGCAACATTTCATGGCAACAAAGTACCTTTTAATAATAACTAAAGGAAAAGGTTTTCCAACTACTTTGCAATCCCATATCAAACTCTGAATGTACAGATTATTTGCATTTATATCAGCTACTTTCTCCTGACTATTTTTAAAAGGAGTATTGAATTCAGCTACACCGTTCAAGACTAACTTTTATTTCCCTAGGCCAAGAACAAAAATTGAGTATTGATCTTGACAACTACTCCTTTCTCCAGGAGTGAGATCGCATCCTCCTGCTGAATAACCCAGTCCCTAGCAGCTTGTCTTAAGAGATGGGTTGCATGGGATCTGTGAATTTTTCCATCTGAGGACAAACCTCCTATTATCATAAGCTTGTTCTATGAAGAATCATTGGCACACCTTTTGCGGGGGGAAGATTATAGGATTTCTCAGGACTTTTCCTCCCCTCCCATTCCTTACCAAGCAACTCTCCTGTCAGACTGGAACGCTTTCTGCTTCCAAGCCTCAAGGTCACAAAACCCTCCTCAACTTATGAGTCACCTGTTGTCATCATGCAAAAAGGCAGAAAAGCTCATGTTCAGGATAGCTTTTTCAGATAGTATTTTAACCAGGTCTAAATATTATTTTTAAAGAAAGTTTTATCTCTGTCCCTTTATTAATCTTCATTTAAATGTTACTCTCTGGCCTTGCTTTTCATGCAAGTTCATCCCATCAGAATGCAAATACTTTACAGATGAGATCCCCCCCCCCCCCCCCGCCGATGACCTCTTTTGCAAGGTCTTCCCTTCTCTTTCCCATCCACCAGAGGAAAAAAGGATTCTTCCCCTATTCTCCCTTTCTGTGGCAACTGGAGAAAGAAAAAAAGCAGGGGAATAGTAAATAAGCACAGGGAAGAAAACAAGCCCCAAGCTTCCCAAATCACAGCTTTCCAAAGTGCACTCTTGAACAAAGCTCACGAAACAACGATTTTAAAGAGCTCTGTGTAACTATTGAGGATGGCTAAACAAAACCACACTCAGAAGACCAGTGCTGAACTACTAGGCACTACTGGGAACTATGTTCAAACATACGATTCCGTTCCTGTTATCTCACCCAACCTGTTATTTTGTGGGTAAAAACTAATATTTCATATCTTCCTTTCCTTTAACCACCCCTCAACCCTGTGTCTGGTCTTAACCTTAAGCAGTCTTTCTCTTTTCCCCATTCCCTGCTGAGCAACTCTTCCCTCTGACTGACAGTTTACTGTTTTATGCCTCAAGGTTATTTAATCTCCTCCTGCCACAAGACACAACCTATCACAGCCTATGAAAAAAAAAACCCAAACAAAAAAAACCAAAAAACAAAACCAAAAAAACCAACATACACAAAAGCCACAACAACAACAACAAAATCATTCATTTACAAAGACAAGGTTTGCCATATTTTCTGGCAGCTGGCTTTTCCTGGAAGAAGGCAAGCTGGGACTTAATTTTCAGTATCATTTCTAAAGATCAAATATAAATGAAGTCTTGTAATGCTGTCCTGTAGAAAACCAAAAGCATCACCAGTGGGATAATGGATGCCTGGGCACATGCTGTTTATAGAAATTTAGATAAGATATTATCCAGTTTAATAAAACTTCTTTGTGCTCATTTAGAGCAAGACCTTTCATAATTAGGTTTTATGGGGTTTATATAATGAAAAACTTTTTAAAGTCCATATAAACAACTTCCATTCGCTCTGATCAAAAATCTGAAAATCATGAATGATCTTGATAAGAGTTGCGTCATGGTGTAATGACTTTCTAAGCTCATGCTGAGCCATTCTGGTCATGCTTTTGCTCAGTCTGACAGTCAAGAAACACAGCAGACAACTGCATCTTTGTAAATGAGCTTCTGTCACTTGATTTGAAGTGGAAGAAAAGCATGGTCCTTCCCAAATCCTGTTCTAATTTAGAGATGAAAATAAAAAAATAAGAATCTCATTGCAAGGTGTGCCTAAACTGAAGGCTATCCAGTAATTACTCAGACTCCCTAGCACGTAAGTATACAACATCTATGTGAAAAGACACTAAGGAGATTATTTAGTAAATGGGATATTGACTCCTTACTGTTGGAAGGTTGCAGACACTTTCTGTTTATGGTTACACTGATTTCTTGCAATTTAAATAAGTAAATACTTCTGCTCCAGTATATGTGATACTCTCTACTATTACTTCTGCAGTCAATTTTGTTATCTATTAGTGGGCCTAATAAATACAGTACCAACACTAAACAGTCCAGTAAAACAGGACTGCTCCAGTCATCTACTGACTGCATACAAATGTGTAGGAGTCTGGTACTCCCCTCATGCTAAGAAAAAGTAATGACAAAGAAAAGAACCAAAAAATTCACTTGAAAAAAGCAGCATCACTCATCCCTCAACTATTTAAAAAAACTCTCAGTTTTCATTGATGTCATTCATTAGCTACGCTAAGAAAAATCAAGGAAGTAGTGCTTTTTCTTGGTTGAGCACATTTTTTTAAATTCTTTACCATGGAAGTTTTGTGTAATTATCCTCTATATAGGGTATTTTGAAGGAGTTCCATGACATATGGAAACTGGAATAATGAGCTGCATTTTCTTGTCTATCATTTCAGCTGGCATTTTGTGGAAGTCATACATCTTTACATATTGGGTAAGTCTCCCCCTTCGAGTCCATGCTTAGATCAAGATCATTACAATTTCTCCCGCCCAATGCTCTAAACAAAACATAAATGCCATCACCATCAATCTCAACAAGCTCTGTATGACAACTAATGTTAATAGAATGACCTTCTCCAGTTAGATTTGCATTAGTAAATTAGGACAGAAAATAGAAAGTGGCACTGCTTAGCCAATTTGAACAAATTATCTACGTCATCCTTCATGATGTCAGTTGATAACTATGCTGAGTAAGGAAACTCAGCAATTTGGGATCCAATACAAGACATCGTTAAGCACAAAAGCCAACATCCTTTTCTTTTTTTTTTACCCCTCAATTAAACTAAACCAAGCATTCTTTACGGGTAATACAGAAAAGTTTGCAAGCCTGGCTGCTGCAGAGCACGTGCCTGCAAAGTCACAATGCATGAACTACAGACCAAATCTCAGCATGTCACGTTTCCATATGTAAATGCCCAGTCCCAGGCCAGGCCTGCAGTTACTTCTGCTGAAAGGAGAATTTGACCCCACTCATGAAGGAGGAGACAGCCAAAAGATGAGCAGCAGAGCATGTGTCAATTTCCCAAACAGGCCAGGACATCATCCATCTCACTTCATGTTTTCCACCTAGCTGCAGAAAAGTCTCCAAACATCTGTCTTCTACCAGTGGACAGGTGCTGACTATAGCAAACACCTACATGCCAGATCCTCACGCTCAGATTTATTTTTTTTCAATCAGTTCTTCTCAGAAAGACACTGAATGTTCACTGCTTTATAACCTGTACAAAAAAGGAAAGGCAGCAAGGATGTGCCCCCAAGCCTCACAACACGCTCAACCCGCTGCACTTCCTCTCTTGGTAGAGGAAGAGGATGCTGCTGGGGATGCTCATGCTGTGACAGTGGGTGAGGAACACCAACATTGCACTGCTTCATCCCATCCCATGATGCATTTGGCTGTTATTCATGCATTCTTCACACTTCAGACTTGATGTTTGGTCAGAAAGAGTAACCGGAACCAGAATGCTTTTGCATAAGCTCTCCGCTACTTAGATCCACTTGCTGTAAACCACTAATTTGTGGGGATGGAAGGAAGGTTGTAGTCTTTTAATCTCTGTCCTTTGTTTGTACCACATAAAGGACCTTGCAAAAATTACAAAAATGCAAACCTTGAGAAGACAGTTGTGTGGTGGAAAAAAACTGCTAGGTAGAAAACTTCTTTGTTCATCCCCTTGCAAGGCACAGAGCTTGATTTCCCTTAATGGCTAATCATTTATGTATGAAAACAGAATGAATAGCCAATATATCTGAAACATGAGGAACATGATCCTTTACCTTTTCCTGGAAAGGCCAATATGGCTTAGAAAGAAGAGAGACTTTTCCTGTCCCTGGATCAAAACTGATCTGTTCCAATATGAAAGACAAAGGGAAGATGCTGCACAGTGTTCGAAGAGGTTTCATTATCAGAAGTGAGGAGAAGAACAAGTTCCATCAAACAGAATACAAAAACATATCTTAAAAACTAAATGCTTACTGCTTCACCACACTGCACTGATAAATTGATAGCACTGTCAATTTGTTAATAACCAAAGCTGAACCATTACGCAAGAACAACAAATATATTGTTATGCGCTAACACAGTGAAAATTTTATAGCAGACTAGTCTTAAGAACAATTTGCCTACTGGAGAATTGGTTGGGGATCTCTCATCTGCCTGCCCATTTCAACAGAAAACAGCCATACACTGTAGCAGCAAGTTTGGCAAATACGTTACGTGTATAAAAACAACAGTTTCTTAAACATTTGCCTATGGAATAAAAAGTAAAATATTCCAGGATATATCAAAATTCATAATGTCAATACAGATCACTGATGAAGCACATCTACAATAAGGATGTGTGGAGGACCGTTTGTTAATGTGTTAGTAAGTGAACCAAAATAGCTGTGCCATATTGCAAAGCAGTAGAAACCCTACCTGCACATTTTGTTCTTGTTGTCAGTGGCGGTCCAGGGGGCCCTGTGCCTCCTTCTCCAGGGCGAGTGAGCAGCACTCTGATCTCGTACTCCACATCAGGATCCAAATGCCACAGTTTGTAATTAGGAGAGTCTACAATGTGCGTTTCTGCCCAATTCCCAGTGGTCGTCCGATATTCCACCTCTTTCAGTATGATGGGCCCATCTCCAATGATGGAGTTGGCGTTGGGTTTGATCCACAGGTACGTGGCTCCGACAGCCAGCAGCTCAGGAGGGGCAATAGGAGTTGGGGGTTCTGTAGACAAAAAGAAATCATGAGAGGCCTGAGACAATTTTGTCAAAAGGACCAAATTTCCACTACACGTCTGTATAGCAAGGCTGTCCCAAAATCTTTTGTAACACAGGCACAGTTTCTCCTGTCATTTACCAAATCTTTCATAAGAATTTAATCTGTTACTGAAAAGAATTTGGCTTCTTTTATTTGTGCTAAAAATTCAGCCCCCTTATACTGGGGGTAGTATTACCTATTTCGAAACACCTGCAAAAAAAACAGTAACCACAAAGCAACTTCTGTTTAAAATAAAATCCAAAAGTAATTTTTAAAAGATCAGAAGGCTTATACTTATTCCCTCTTTTAAGCATATGAGCAATAGCAGTCAATATGATATTGGAGGGTGAGGGGGTAAAGAAGTCTTAAATAAAGAAGACAGAGTGCACTTAGCATTTACCATGTATAAAAAGGCTGCGGTACAATAGCCCTTCCTCTGCCCTGTGACCCAACGTGGCAGAATATCACCATCATTGATCACGGTACTGTGGTTCAGCCAAAGTGTAATGCTTAACATGACACAATTAGCAATGAGTGGAAAACTCAAATCACTTGCTCATTTTGTGGTTTTACCAAGCAAAATAAAGGTTAAAAATAAGATATATATTTTTAATCAAAGCACCGGCTGTGTGTCTGAGAAAATACTAGCAAATTTAGACACTAGGGATCTTCCCATGGTCAATATCAGCAGTCAGGATGCTGCCAGAACTGACTCTAACTGAGGTTCTTGGTAGCTCAGAGCTAAGAAAAACTCTAAGGCACCAGTGAATCACCGCCTCCTGTCATGTTTGATTGCAAAGTTTGCTTAACTTCATGAGCAAAGGTACTCAACAAAAGTCTGCATGAGACTTGGAGTGCCTAGATGTCTGAAAAGCATCATGAGGAGGCAGGAACCCAGCCGCTGAATATCACCTCTGTGATATTAAAAAAGAAAAAAAAGGCAAGCCAATAAAAGACATCTCTCAGCAGCACCCTTTGATGAAAGCTACAAAAAAAAAAAAAATCTACAGGGCTCTGGCTGCCTGCCTGATTTTTATTTTTCCCCCCTCTGTCAGTGTATAAATAACACTTGCATATTGGAAGCCGCACGAATAGCATATGCCTTGTTGTTTTGAAAACCTTAGCTGAACTGCGCAAGATTATGAGCAATTTCTATAATCTCATCTAGCTTTCCCTCTGTCACACTCTAACGTGGTTTGCCCTCAGCCCAGAGGACACAAACTCTATTCTCTTGTGAAAATAAGGTGACCAAAAGGACATCTCTGTCTCAGAAAAAGAAACCTATAAATGTTACAGTATGACATTAATTTTAGAGTGGGAATTATTCTAAACCCCTCTTAAAGGTGATTCCTCAAAGAACCCAGAGAACTGGAAGAATCCAGGACCCACAGAAATGTGGAAAAGAAGAGTTTCAGCACTATATGATGGGAGGAAGATAGGACTTTCCCCTCTGGAAAACTCTTGCAGGTTAATATCTGCTCAGTGAAGAGAAACAAATGCACAGGAACCATTATTATACAAAATCATCAACTGAAATGTTACTTAATGTCATTTCCTCTGGCTAACTAATTACAATGAATGATGCTACCTCCTTGATATTGACTGCAGTGGTTGTGCATTGTACCTCTGGAAAAAAAAAGCAATCTGAATTGTAATTGTAGCAGGTATCCAACATGAACAAAAACCAGTGTCACGAGCTAAGTTTGTTTGTACTATTGTTTCGCACTGTTCCCTTAACTCCTGCCAGAATCTTTTTCTGATATGAAATGTCAGGCTGATTATGTTTTGACTTAGTAAGCTTGCTTCTCCAAGAAATTTGTTTTCAAGAAATGCATGTAGATACATTTTCATTAAAAATCAAATTATTATAAATCACAGTTTATTACTTGTTTCTTGGTGCAAGCCAATTAAAAGATAGACTTAGTGATTTTCATTCCCAATGCAAAAGTGACATCTAACAAGTCACATCATAGCTGAACACAGGACAAATGAAAAATTAAACTCCATTCTCCTGGGCTGTAGACTTCAATAGCAACATGATCCAGGTTACTCTGGGATTTGATTGCAAGTTAGAAGAGATACACAGGACTGAGCTTAATTAATAGAGCAGTTTGTCCTCCTAAACAGACATGAAAGTCTCGTCTAGCAAGTTTAGAAACAACTATTGCCTAACTGATTTAAATTAAGAAGACACCCAGCATTACTGTCTCCTCTCTTTATTTTAGGCCAACTCTAAACACCACCACCACGCCCCCCAAAAAAAAGCGATGGTGGTTTTCTGTTTGGTTTTGGGTTTATTTTTTGGTGGGTTTTTTCCCCCTTGTTAATTTTCCCCTTTCTAAGTACCATTTGAAAAAACAGGTGCCACAGAATATTACAAAATTAGGAGTTTAAACTGTTGCTCCCATTTTCTGAATTTAGAACACTAAGATAAGTAGCCGTTGTAGTAGTTACTCAAGGCTCAATCCCACCTCACTGAAAATAACAGGCTCTCTCCTACTGGCACCAACTGGACAAGAAGCAATTTTTTTTAATATCATTCTGTGCCAAATTACCGCAAGTGATCTAAACAAGTTACCCATTATTTAGCAAAACTAGCACATAAATAAGGACCATTTTTTGGCTTTTGTAACTGAACACACTTGTCAGTTACATATGACCAGCCTGACGTTATGAGCTCACTCCTTTAATTAAAATCTCTATGTGATCTTGATTAAATAAACATGGTGACAGATTGGCCTTGTACACATGTAATTGTGATCAACCATATTTTAAGCCCCATTTCATCCAGACAGTATTTTATATTGCAAGCTTTGTCTAGCCTGTTGCTGCTTTCAGCCATTCTTCCTCCCCCTCCGGGCACAGAGGAGAAAGCCACAGGCTCCCCAGGAACGAGGACATCAGGAAGATGGTTGATTTTATTGTATGTGCAAAGCAGCTCCAGTTGTGCAGACATGAAGGGAATTTGGGGGTGTGCCTTTTTCTTCCCATTAGAAGAAGAAATACAGCTGTGGTCTACAGCTGAGAAGGCTGAACACTGTTACAGCTTTAAAATGACAGAAAGTTTAGTAGGGCAAAGAGCACGAGAAAACAAAACTAGCATAAAGGGCCGAAAAAGACCAAACAGACTCATAGAATATCTCAAGTTGGAAGGGACCCATAAGGACCATTGAGTCCAACTCCCTGCTCCTCACAGGACTACCTAAAACTAAATCAAACGACTAAGGGCATCATCCAGACACTCATTGAACTCTTGACAGGCTTGGTGCTGTGAATACTGTACTTTCCAACTATTGTGGAAAACATGTATTTTACTCTTTGGCAACTGCTCCTGAGTTTCTCCTCTACTAGTGGAATATCTCTCTGTGTGATTTTCTAAGCAGTTGTTAGACAATGGAAGAAAAATGGGCTCCATGCATCCTTCAAATGGATCTGGGAAGACTGAGAGACAAAGCCCCATCAGCTGTTTTCATGGTCTCCTGTGAAATAATCCATAAAAAAAGAAATTTTAAAAAATGTAATCTTAAAATAGCTGGATTTTATATGAATAAAGCTTTAACTTTTTTGAAAATTCCTTCCTTTTTCGTAATAAGATCATCTGATAAAATGCACAACCAAGACGACCATGAGCTCTCATTTGCATTTGCTGGCCTATCAATGGTTTTAGACAAAAAGAACTCCTAACGCTACAAAACATTAGTATATCGCAAAAGTTCAACGATTCTGTTTCTTAAGTGTCAACCTGTACCTTTATTTTGTTACTGAATAATCATGCCAACAAGTGAAATTCCTAACGGGACTCCCTCAAGCACTGAAATAAGCTCTCAACGTAGGACTGAAGAAAACCAGAAAACAAAACCAGAAAGGACCCAGAAAAGGCTGATACGCTTGTTACATAGGGGAGGAAAGTAGGTTTGTGTCTGGCTGGGCCACCCAGTCTGTACCTTTCACACTGCTTGATGACCCTTAGGTCCTTCCAAAACATCAGCTGCGCACGCCCCATACACAGCCAGGCCCCCAGAGACGCAGGAAGATGGCTGCAACACGCACACAGCCAGCCCTGTTTTGTTTTCTCGCATGTATACAACACACAGCACAGGTTCTAAAAATAAGATCAGAAGAGACACAGTGTTTTTCATTCTTGGGGATTGAAGAGGTGGGGATGGGAGCTGCTATCAAGAGACATTTGCCTGACAAGCAGGATCTGTGTTTTCAAACATGATACTGCTTATTCCCCTACTAATGGGAACCGTAAGCTTTTCGCACAGCGTCCTCAATGAGCAGCTGTGGACTGTGCTTGCCAAATGGATATAAGGATGGGACTGGAAGGCAAGGAAACCAAATTTCAAGCTTCTGAGAACTTTCTTAAGCAAAGAATACAGAACAAAACATATTTGTATAGTTTTCTACACAATAGCCACACACTGTTACAATTTAAAGGCTATTGAGAACATAGGCTCTTGAATTTGCATTTAAGAAGGCAAACCCAGCTGTTTTAAATAAAAATGGAATCGTGTTAAAATGTCTTTGTTCTGATTTTTTTACCCCTCGATCCTTTAGGCAGAATTTGTCACCTTTGCACAACTGTTGTGCACTCTTTATTGCTGGCTATTAAGAGATTCACTTGACTGTATGACAGCACCTACATTGGCATTGCTTATTAGCACGCTTCCTACTACTGTAATAAATGCAGCAGTTGAATCTTGTTTTCCAGTTATTGTCCGAACTTGCAGTTCCATTTACTGCACAAAGGAATGGCACAAGGATTTTACAATACTTAGCATGAGACTATTTCACTGTGCCGACACTGTACTAATAGTTTTTTGTCTAAAAGAGAGACATTCAGGTCTGTCTCACAGTAATGTACAGGCTGACAGCAGTGGCACATGTCAACCGTGTTGGAAGAGTGTGCCAGCGGCATTAATAAAGTGATTCATTAATTCACCTGGATGGGTAGATTGCACCAGCAAGCGATATAGTCTGTCTACTCCCAAAGAAAAGTGCCCAGAACCCATTCTGAAATCAACAATTTTGAATATTTAATTAAAGCCAAAATCCAGGAAAGTGAGAGAAGAGGAAGATTTAGGATTTATACATCCTATAGAACAAGGGGCAATGGTTTCACAGGTGCAAAAATCTTTACTGTTGGTTTTGCAACCCATTATGAAACAGAGCAGTCCCAGAATGCAAACATCACTCTTACAGCCCTGTGGATATGCAGGTCTCTTCTTGCCCCTGTTAAGATCAACACTGCGTTCATCCTCATGAACATCAGCCACAGGATGCTTACGGGCTTAGTAATCAAAGACTGACAGACAAAAATGGAAATTTACCCTTTTAGCTTGTGGCAGGGTTGGTTATTTAGCTAAAGAGCTAGGTCATCAGAGCAGTAAGTGGGGGGCTGCATTTACACACTGCTGTATTGTTCTATGGATTAGCAAATTTAATGTCAGTACTCTCCACCTGATGCTTCTTCCCAACAATAACAGTGATAAGTAACTTTAGTACTTTACGATATAGAATACTCATTTGCCACATCATGTCACGCACTTTTTTCTTCTCGCTTTTCCCTCAGGAGTTAATGTTTCTGTCTACAAGGGACTCGCCATACGTTTCATGTACAAGAATTGGGGGAGAAAATAAAAATGATCCAGAAAGATGTGAAAGAATTGACCAAAGTGGTCAACAAATCAGCACAACAGCAATGAAAAACAAGAGACCAGCAGATCTCAGGGGACAGCAATCAATGTCACCAGAGAAAGCCAATGGAGCAAGAGACCCAGTATTTGGCAGGATGCTTGTCTCTTGACATTCCCAAAACCCCCAGATTCAAAGACTACAGACAAGAGTCCCTTTACATCTCACAACAGTGTAGGTGTAGCATTTATATATGAAGGGAGAACTTGCTGCAGCCTGATGAAAATGAAGAATACATATTCTCTATGTATTTTCCCCTTAAGAAGCAGTGGAAATGCTCCTTGGTGATTTGAATACCTATGTTCTAAATTAAGTAACTGGGCTGCCTAAGTTTAAAGACAAGAACACAGTAATGCTTACAGGAGTTACTATAAAGCAGTAGAAAACCTCACAACCATTTCCTAAAAGCACTGCAGTCACCCATGCAAGACAGCTGGAACGAACCCTAGTTGAAGAAAGTTCATCTGTATTAGTGTCACCTTATTAAACAAAAATTTACAAAGTCGCCCTGAGACCAGAAAGAGTTGGTACAGGCCCATTGCCTCCTACCAACTCTTCTAATAGTGTTACAGGTTAAAGGAGAGGGGCACCAGATACCAAGTGGAAATTACAGTAGCATACTATTTCATTAGCATTTCACACTATTTGTGTCTCAGAAGCTTAGCCTGAATCCCACCAGAGCCTCAGAAGATGCTTTCATTCTCTAATAAAGAAGAAAATAGCATCGGATTAGTTGAACAGTATCTCATTTCCCAGCGTAAATTAAGTGAATTAGATGGAAGACTCTGTGCTCTAATTGTAAAGCTTATTACAAGAACTCGCATAGATCAGAACTGAATGCTTGTCTTTGAGTCATCATTTGTACTGTAAAAGAGAAAAAAAAAAAAAGGTGAGTATAGACTCTCCCATGGCTCCCTAATGGCTCAGTATTGATATGTAGGAATCTCCAGCACTGCAGCAAAACACACTCGTAAGTCCTGTGCATCGAGAGTGCTAGAAGGCAACCTTTCTTCACATGGATAGGAGTGCTACCCTGTACCGTGCACACGCAGTCTCTCTAGGTAATCGCTAAGAATGACAAGCTCCCCAGGGCTGGGAATCATGGACAATTAACTCTCATTTTTAAAGTGCATGTAGTTTACCGAGTTTTTCAACTGCAAAAGAGCTACAAAATGACACCATGAACAAGAGCAGCAGTATGCTTCTTGTTGCTTACGGAACGACATTACTATGGAATGTCATTCTGTTTACAGAGATCTTTCATGAACCATGAGAGGCCCAACACAAAGACTTTTGTGCATTAAGAACTTAGGCATCCACGAGCTGATTGCAAATACACTGACTTGTACCACGTACCTTTGATATGTTCAAGCCTGTACTAGCAATCTCAGGTTCCCTTTAAGTCGACGGAGAGAAATGGAGAGTTTCAGAGAATGTAAAACTCATCTCAAGGTACATATCTAAGACAGATAAAATTAACAGCTCCCTAATCCCTCCCTCTTTTGACTGGTATTAAAATTTAGGTGAGATGCGTTTTACCTCCTTACTCTTATTTTCTCAGTGCCTGGCCTTCAGTGCGAAATACAGTGAGGTATCAGACCAGTTACTCTGTTAAGGGGGAAGGCACAAAGCAAGGTGTGCAAAGAACTGCTTGGCAAGAAATAATACTGAGCACCTCTACACTCTTTGAATGCTCCCTGAATGCCCTCATTCAGGGCAGCAGAACTCAGGTGATGCAGTCTAAAACCATCACATGAAGACAAAGGATTATGCTTTTCTCTGGAAAAGATGAGCACAACACACTTTCCTTTTATATATGCAGCCAGAGCATGCACTGGTGACAGTGATGCCCTTTGATTTAACAATTCAATACTTAAAGTGCTTGTCAAAGAAAGAATTTCATTCTCTTACTAAGACTGTTCGGAGGCTGGAGCACTTTAGCCCCATCTGTTGAGATTGTGTCACACACAGAAAAAAGGTTCAGTTTTCATTTGACCAAAAAAACCCAATAAAAAGACCATGACCTTCTCTAACCAGCATCTAACTGCTCCATTTTGCTCCTCCAGGACCCTGTGTAGTGTGCTTGAACCAAGCCCTGTTCTCCAAACTCATCCTTGATACACTTTCCTCACACAACAATTAGTAATTTTTAATTGTTTCTACTTCTCCTCATTTCTTGGAGCTTGCCCTTGATGACAAACACATCAGATAAGCGTGGACTAACATTTCATATAAGTCTTGAAATGACCTATGAAGAAAACCAAGGTAGGTTTTAACGTAAGACACGTATCTGAATGCAGTAATTACAAAAGTATCACAAAGGACGAGAACTGAGCGTCAGCTCTCCTTCAACAAGGGAGATGAAAATACTGGAGCTTCCCAGAAACTCTGGTGAAAACACACCGATTTCTCCACTAGAAACTGCTGCAACTGTGCAACGCAGCAACAGTCATTCAAGTTGCGGGTTACTTCTGAACCTGTGTCTGAGTTCTCTCTTTGCCCCGTGTGAGGAACCCCAGGGTTACTATCATCTGTGCATATTCACACTCTGCACTGCTTCCTTTAACAGCCAATTCTGTAATGCTACAATTTGAAACATCAGCCTACGGGAGGCTCCACCAAGCCTGTACAAAGATATGGAAAACTGCATCCACATCCTATCAAAAGGAAGGTCCTCTCTACCAGTCAGTAGTCAGGGCCAGCTTTAGCTCTCTCTCGTGTTTCTAACTCCATAGACTATTTAAGCTCATATATCATGTGTTATTAAATCTATTTCAGCTTTCTGCACGAACAAGCTGCTAATCTCCCATAGGGACTGGAAATGTAAACTCAACAAGCACCAAAAAAAGTAGAAAGGCGGGAATAAACACATAAACCGTGAAACATGTAATTTCAGGTCAACTCAAGTTCAAGCAGCTTCATCAGTTGCTATGCTACCAGCTTATGATGGTGGGAAAGGATGAAGGCAACAAGATTTTATAGCTTCATCTATAGAAGCTGTTTAGCAACTTTCGCTTTCTGGCATATCTCTGTCTGCAGAATAAAGGATTGTTAGTCTCTAAGCTGCTGAAATGGCAAGTGACTGGAGGTATTGACTACTATGAAGCAACATGGAATGGTTTGTCTGGATTGATTAAATAGCTTAATCCATAGCAAGCTGCTAGGTTTGCAGGAAAAGCCTGAGGCAGGATTCTTCATTTCATTTAAGGCAAAGTGGGGAATTAAACATCCCATTGTCCTTTACCACCCTGCCCACCATCTAAAGATGTGTAGAACAGATGAGGAGGTAAGGAGAACTGAGGCAACAGCCAGCCTGGAGTTTAAACATGAGAGACCACCACGGAGGAGACTTGTAGACTCACTGGTGTCCATTCTGCTGTTGCACCACGGATACTGATCTCTCTTCTCGCAAATACATTATGTACCCCAGAGCTGGGTCAGCTCAAAGAGCGAGGATGCCCGTGTGTGCACATGAAGTGCATTTCAAGGAACTGCTCACAGTTAAACCTCACAACATATTGGTGAAGCAAGTACGAGCATGTTGTTTTATAGCTGGAAATAATGATTAATGGATGGCTGTAGGGCCAGAAACTGAACGTAGTCTTGTGTTCCAGCCTAGAGACTTTATGACCCCCTACAAAGAAACGTATGCCAGGCTTGACATACAAATTTAGGCCCTTTCAGCCCATATAGCAAAATGTTCTCATTTAAGCAGTTATTTTCCCATGACAGATCTGCGAAAAGCACTAATCACATTTGACCACGAGGAGGCAAGTCAAATCTGACATGGCCTCTAAAGAGCTGATGCTGTAGTAACACATAGAAAACTCACCACCAGGAACCTTGGGGAGCCGCCATGGTGGAGACACACCACTAAAGCAGCACCCTAGGAACTCTTCAACCAACGTACCTGTATCACGTGAAGCAGCATCGAACAAACTATCCAGGCAACT
This sequence comes from Theristicus caerulescens, assembly GCA_020745775.1. Lineage (NCBI taxonomy): Eukaryota > Metazoa > Chordata > Aves > Pelecaniformes > Threskiornithidae > Theristicus > Theristicus caerulescens. Next base: position 3,555,042 of record CM036569.1, read on the forward strand.
AAGGCTCAGAGAGGATGGCCACCTGAGTGCATGTTTTCTTGCTATTAATCTGAGCAAGAATACAATTCAGATCTCAGTATTCATACGAAACTTGGATGAATCAGAACTGACTAACTTTCAAAGGAACTTTGCTGGGTGCTCCTCACGTCTTAACTGACTGAAATGACACACTTGGGCAGACTGTGAGGAACACGGTTAGCGCAAGGGAAGAGCAAGCTTTGCTGTTATCACAGCTATGCTGCTTCATTCAAATTTAAAAGTTTTTCTCTCTTTACTTCTTTCTCTGGGAGTAAGCATAGATGTATGCTCTAGGAAACCTAAAGAAACTACTTGAATACTTGGATATCAATGACATTTAAATATTCCTTATGCAGATTCCAAAACATTCACAGTAATAACACCTACATAAATTGTATTATGGTTTACACATAAAGTAGCACTTTTCATCCCTGAGATTCAACACAGAGATTAATCACCCATCCACTTTTACTGACAACAAATAAACAACAAAGTGTGAAAAAGAGCCAAGTTGCTGCCAATAACCATTCTGCTGCCACTAAGGCCACACTGCTTATACAGCTATGTGAGCAATCTAACCATTTATTAAAATGTCAGTATGGCAAGAATCTTTGCTTCAGGTGGCAAAAAGAATCATATTGTCTAGCAAGACAAACATTAGGAAGAACAACTTGAAGTTTAATGGCAATTTCCAGAACATAAAGGGATCTGTTCCACCTTTAAGTCATATGCCAGTCTCTCCAGCTAGTGCAAAATATGCACAAAAGAAGAAACTCTGCCTGCTACACACACTCCCAAAACTGAACATTGACATTAATACTTAAGTATTCCAACTATTTTTTTCCTGAAAGAACAGTCAGAATTTCTACTTCTGAATTTAACTGAAAGAATACCTGACAGTCAATCCTATTAACCCTAAATATGCTCCAACAATATGAGGAATTTTTTCAAAAAATACTTTCTCTGCTTATTCTATTTTACCTTAACATAAGTTGAACAGGGCTTTGGACTGTGATCTTCACCCTACTACAATTTTACAGTTCAAAAGTATCTGACTTTATGTAGATATACCTAAAAGCCTTGCTACTTTAGAGACAACGCAAACTACAATCAATTTGTTTTGTCTTCTCTGTTTTTTCTTCTTATATTAATCACATTCATTAAAAAAAAAAATTCTTGAAGCATGGCTTGGTTTGGAACATGGGGATCCGTATACACTGAACCCATACAGTAAGCGTACAGTCTTACTGGCGCACTGTACTTGCAGAGAGTTGAGAAGTCACGCCTGTTGACACCACGAACTTCATGTCTGATAAACTCCATTTTATTTCAAGACTCTTAACCCTGTATCACAACCTTCCCTGTGAAACAGCATAAAAGAGACATTTCAAAATCTCTTTTGTGTATGAAAGAACCTATTTTGTAGCCATTAAAGACAAGAGATTGAAGGTCTAAGACAGCAATCTACAGTGGTGAACAATGAATGACATTTCTACTCATCTATTCTTAGAGCTACCAACCGAGTGAGCAGCCAATAGCAGAGAAATTACAGGGGATGGGAAGTGAGAGCTGGTAATTTCCACAGCTGCGGCACAATGGAAAAAATCTCCAAGCACAGGGAGCAATTCCCTAATCAAGAGGCCAGACCACTCCGATAAATTTAATAGCCCAACTAAGGAAAAGCAAACAGGATATTTCCACTAGACTTGAAGGTCACCAGAGATCCAGGATCCTGGATGTTATAGTTTTACTGTTTTTCTGTAAGTTTCCCAATATTCCCAAGAATGTCTGCAGTTAGTTAAAGATTTTTTTCTTTTACGTACATATTCCTTGCTTGCTGTTGCATTGCCCCTGAGACAGTTAATTAAAAACAAGATCTCCTACCATCAGACAAACCTGGGAGCCTATTTAGGCTTTGGAAGAGCTGTAGCACGGCCTATGGAGTTTAGACTGTAGAACTGAAGTGTTTTTTAATGGGTCCTGTATCTGAAAACCAGTGTTAGGTCAATGTTAAGGACAACCTGGGTCCTGCACAGGCAGGATCCTGCATTTTAGGTTATGCAACAAAAACCTATTCATCTAGAGAAGAAGCTATGTCTGATTCCCATTATCCCAAGTTTTGTGCATATCCAAGACCTCAAATCAATTTCCATCAAAGAAAAACCCTACTATAAAAATATTTGTTCCAATGGTAGAAATGGTAGATTAAAAGATTTTATTGAGGAGCTAACAGAGAACTTACTTTGCCACAAATCTTCCCAAAAATGGAATCTGCAGATGTCCAAAGCATTATCTGCATATACGACCAAATAGATTACTAGTAGTTTCTACATTGAAACCTTTCTGTCCAGAGTTTTCTGCTCACAGTATATTATTACTCCCCTAACCAATACAAATTGAACCTGGGCTTTCCTAAGAAGGTTCAGATTCGATTTGGATTTACTGATTTAATCAGCTGAGAGTTTTCTACACAGTCTGGTCCCCTACAGGCGTACATTTAGTAAGTTCCTGAGATTCAGCGTGGGCTGCAAAGGCTAAAAACAGGGGGAAAGGAAGATGGGAATTCTACGAAGAAATGGAATAATTTTTTTTTTTTTTTTTTTTTACCAATATGAAGAACGATACAAAGGGTTAAGATCATAATGATTGGTCATCCTTTCAGGATGATGCACAATGGTATACAAGCTTTGATATACAATCTGCCAATTTCTAATACCAGTATTCCCTAAGTATGACTATCAAACAGGTCAAGAAGCACCAAGAAACAGCAATTCACCCATGTTTTCTGGCTGAAACAAGATCACTGGACTACCTAAACATAAGGCAAAATCTGATTAAGCATTACACTACTGCAGAGTGGGATTTGATATCACTACTGAGAAGTGGATTATATGTGCTTATATATGTACATACCTGCTGTATTTGTATTGCTGTGATGTCTCTAACATCGTGGCGATAAGGACTGTACAAACAGTGCAAAAATAGCCTCTACACCAAACAGCTTGTAACTCAGCACATACGGACAGACAGAACAGAAAGAAACAGTGATGACTCCCAGCCAGTAAGACAGGCTGCAGTCTTTATGCATTATCAGCCTGTTACCAAGTACTTTGTAGTCATAACAACAAAATTGAGAGATGTCAATTACCATAATAGAGAGCACATAATTAGCAGCAGCCTGAACAACATGTCATCCTGTAAAACTGAAGAATCAGCAATCAAAATGCAAAATGGCCAATATACTATTAGGTACAAGAAGTTTTCTTCCTATATTAGAGTTTCAAATTATGACTTGCAAAACTATTTTTCTCCTCTGTAAGGAATATTTCTCACTTTGTACAAGGACTCTACTTCCTTAAGTCAGTAAAGAAGTCACAGAATCATAGAATCGTTTAGTTTGGAAAAGACCTTTAAGATCATCAAGTCCAACCGTTAACCCAGCACTGCCAAGGCCACCACTAAACCATGTCCTCAAGCACCACATCTCCCAAGCTTTTAAATACCTCCAGGGATGGGGACTCAACCACTTCCCTGGGCAGCCTGTCCCAGTGCCTGACAACCCTCTCAGTGAAAAAGTTTTTCCTAATATCCAGCTTAAACCTGCCCTGGCGCAGCTTGAGGCCGTTCCCTCTCGTCCCATCGCTTGTTCCTGGGGAGAAGAGACCGACCCCCCCCGGCTCCAGCCTCCTTTCAGGCAGTTGCAGAGAGCGATGTGGGATCCCCTCAGCCTCCTCTTCTCCAGGCTGAGCACCCCCAGCTCCCCCAGCCGCCCCTCCCCAGCCTCGTGCCCCAGCCCCTTCCCCAGCCTCGCTGCCCTGCTCTGCCCACGCTCCAGCCCCTCCATCTCCTTCTGGGGGTGAGGGGCCCAGCGCTGAGCACAGGATTCAAGGTGCGGCCTCACCGGTGCCGAGTACAGGAGGATGACCCCTTCCCTAGTCCTGCTGGCCACACTATTCCTGATACAAGCCAGGATGCCACCTGAGCACGTTGCTGGCTCATATTCATCCAGCTGTCGACCAACACCCCCAGTGCTTTTCTGCCAGGCAGCTCTCCAGCCACTCTTCCCCAAGCCTGCAGTGTTGCATGGGGTTGTTAGATTCCATTATGCTGTGATTTGAAATGTTGATGGATAAACAACTTCAGCAAGGAAATGCCACAGAGTTTGGAAATCTAAATTTTGAATTCTTGAGCTGCGTCTTTCACATTGAAGCAAAATATCAAAGATTGATTACCTGAGCATTTGCTACATACATAAAATGGAGTTAGGACACATAAGGGTTTATTTTCCCATTACTTTGTATATGTGGAATTCCTGCTGATGCAGATCAATGGAAAATTTTAAGTAGAGTATAAGCTGTCATATATATCATCATGAACATCTGTGCTAAAAAAGTTAGTGATTTTATTGCTACATAATTATTAAGCATGGGGTCAAAATTCACCTTTCATACTGCCAGTAATTCCTGTCAGGCACCTGGTGAAACATTCAATTTCTAACACATCTCAACATGAAACAGCATTGCAGTGTTTCATTGAAACACAAAAACTCTAAGGAAGAACAGCAATAGAAAACATCTAGAAGAACAGTCTTGCACAACCGCCTAAAAGGACCTGACCTGATTATGCACAGTAAAGTGTTCAGTCCCTCAGGTTTTTTTTCTATTTATTTTCTGTCTTTACAAGCAGAAACCTACACTGTCCAAATAAACTCCAGTTAATACCTGACGAGATCTTTCTTCAGTCCCACAGAAAATCATTTATTGCTCAAACTTGTAAATTTACATTCCCTCCTTGGAGCCCAAATAAAAATCACTAGAAGTGAATCATTAGACATAATCACGACCTTCAGAAGACCTAAATATTATAGGTCAATTCTTATGCAAAATACTTGCACCAGGGAAGTCTACTGCTTTGTAAGGCTATTTAAACCAAATTTGTTTTGCTTCACTCAGAGTTCCTTTTTCCAAGGTATCCTTAAAAACAGTAGAACATCTCCTGAGTTGAGAACAGGCAGATACAGATTATGGTGTAATACCTGGCTTTAATGAATAGCGTCTGATCATTTCACTATCATTTGTTAACCACTCATCAGCTTAGCTCCTTGTAAATTTGCTTAATTATTTAAGAAATACAAAGATTATTTGGCTTTGTGCCTAATTCTTCTCTAGCTTATGCTGGTACAAATCCAGAATAAATGGAGTTACCACTGTGATGCAAAGAAGCCAAGTTTCTGCTCTTTTGTTCCCCAGTAATCTGAAATGTTGATGATTTCTTATCCTTCACAGGCAAGCTGATAAGAACCAGCACCAGAGGGAACTATTTTCTAACAGAATCTGCACTGTGCCTGCTCTGAACCCATTTGTTGCTTAGTAGGACCCTGGCACAGTTCCACAGTCCAATGAACATGATTAAAAATTACCTGAATTTAGTCTACTAAACAGGTGGCTATAACCAGTCTGGAGGGAGAGGAAAAACACTATCTGCTAGGTAGAAATACTTTATGCTTTCTAGAATGGTTTAAACAAGGATAGGTCTATAGACCTGAGTACAGACAAATTTCAAGCATCCTAATTCCGTTAACCGATGGCTGTCAAAAACTCTGCAATGACCAGGAGCAAAAAGTGCGGGCAAGGGAAAAGAAACCACTGCCTGTCTGCCTGTACTTTTCACCACAACATGAATATTTCGTTAAATCCTGGGGTATTGGGAAATAGGAGATGATGAGAGAGTTAGTCAAGAAAGGACGCTACTCAGTGAACACAGCTGTTGCAAGGCAGTGGAGTGAAGCCTGCCTCTGAGGGTCTGGCTCAACTCCCTAACAAATCCAGGGAAAAGCAGAGCCAACAGCTTATAGTCAAAACAAGCAATGCCAACTGGATAAAAAGTGATTAGAGACAAAAGAAATTGCTGGGGAGCTAGTCAAACTGACAGGTACACACCGGCGACATCCAAAGCTGGCCTCTCTGGGGCACAGGGATAAAATAATAGGGTTTGAAATAGAGTTGTCTGTAGATGGTCCGCAATAAGATTACAAAAAATCCCGATTTTAAGAAGTGTGCAATAATTTCATGAAAGGCAAGCACTGAGCTAAACCCATCTGGACCTTCTGAGCAACTATGGTTGGTTCATGCACAGGTATTATGCGCCCTAAGCAAAGCATTACAGGATTTCGTTTCCAGGAGAGTTAAAGTGAGGAAATAATCAGAAAAAGGTACACTGGGACTAATGGAACAGACACAGAACCAGTCCCAAAACCATAACAAAACCCTCTAGAATTAGCTTGATTACAAGTGTTCTTGATTATTAAAAGTGAGACAAGAAAAACAAACAGTGGAAACAAATCTGCTGCTTTCATCTAGCAAAATACATTTCAAAAGTTTTCCAGGAGAAGGCATCGGCTCTTTAATACGTGATATTATACGTATGCCTTCAACTCTGCTGCTGATCTTGACAGCTGCACTTTAATTTATTTGTGTAACTCTTATTGCAAGTTGAGTAAAATATGGAATGCAGTGAATCCGCACAGTGATTTAGAGCCATTACGTACACATCTGTCACAAACTGCCAGTCTGAACGTGATCTGCCATGCAACTGGCAGGCATTCACTGCATTGTTAATAAAATCTGTGGCTATATTTTCTTGGGATCTACCAATATTCGTTGCATAAAAGCAAGCTGCCCCGAAACATGGACAGTAAAATTGAGATTAATTCACACAGAATGTACAAGCTTCAGTTGCAAAGATAACAGTGGTCCACTTACTCCGATATTGTTGGAAATGCCTGAACTTTATCTAAGAATGTAAATTACCTCTTTATATACATTAAAAAAACTCCCAGTGACACAAAGGCAAATTATAATCTCGAACTAAGAGGATATGTTACAGGGAGAAACAAGCAGTTCACATACACGCACACTTTTTTTCTTTTTATAGGGTTCTTAGGAGCTCATTTGGAATTTACCGTGCATGTAAATGCCAAATGAATTTCAAGTACTGCGTTAGCTGCCAATCCATTACACAATCTCTTGCAATTTTAACTTACAACTCCTAACTGCCTGTGGCACCAGTTTTGGATTCTAGTCCTTACAGCCCATTACTTATTATTTAGACAATCTTGTTCTCCTGTGGAAATCACAGTATTAACATTTCATACCACCTCCCAAATAAGGTGCACTTATGATGGAACATTGCCCAGTGTTTTATAACGGAAACAAGAACACACAGGAGGCTACAAATAAGCTCTGTTCCACAGCAAAGGATTTCAATAGCAAAATGACTTTTACAGACAGTTATTAAATTTAACCACAAGAGTTTAAGGTCCTTCTTTATGAGACATTACCACAACAGGTAAGAACAGGAAAAAAAAAAGACAAGACTGCTGCCTCTTGCATCTTACTAGCTGAAATGACTGGTAAAGCCTCATATTCCAGAGTGTGAACTAGAACAACTGAAAGGTCAGCACGCCATGTCTTCTGTCACCCCTGCTACAGACAGAAGCATTTCTTTTGCTGGGAAATCCAGCACAATGCATTTATAAGAGCTGTAGGAGTAACTGGGCACCCTCCAGTAGTTCATGATCCTGAGAGGCAGGAAAAAGGAATTAAGCGAGATCATAACCCTAGATGTCAGGAAAGTGGACTTTGGCCTGTTCAAGTTTCTGCTGGGAAGAATCCTATGGGTCTTGGACAGAAGAGGGGTCCAGGAGAACTGGCTGATTTTCAAGGATCATCTGTTCAAAGCTCAATGTTAACTGGCAAATAAGTTGCTCATTGAGTTATTACTACTGACAGCATACAACTACTGGAACTAGTTTCAGGATTCTGCAGAGCACACTGAGCTCAGAATGATGTATGCAACTCAAAATTTCAAGGGAACGAACCCATCAGCAGTCTGCAACAGCTCAGGACTAGGAAAGAATACTGTACCCTGGGCAAGTCAGAGAGGGTTGAAGTCAATCATATTTAGTTGCTGGTGGTTCCACAGAGAGACTGCCCATTTTGAGCTTGCAGTATACTAAAGATTTTCTTCACCAGAAAGCCAAAATTTTCATAATGGTTTTGTGTACATGTTCATCAGAATTACTGCTATAATTTACACTTTTATGTTTAAGTCTGTTTTCACTGCAGGCATAAAAAAAGGTTTTTGGGTTTTGAAGATCCGGACTTTTAAAGATCTACCTGTAACACCTTCCAAAAGGAGCTTGCAAAAACTAAGAGCAGGTCTCCAGCTTCCTGAAAACATTAAGATAAAAAAAAACCAAAACAAAACCATTTCTTTGCATCATTCAACACAAGAAAACAAAAAATTCTGAAGAAATAAAACTAGACTGCGGTGCAGTTTGTCTTACCAACGTAAGAAAAATTAAGCTTTAATTGTGTAAAGACAGCAGGCAACGTAACAGACCATGAAGCAAGCAGCACACACAGCGTTCCCATGGCACACTCCCACAGGTATCCAAAGCTGTGCCTGTATAATTTGGCCAGAATACAATCCACAAGTTAATATCCACAATTAGCTAACTTGACCCACATGGCCTTTTCAAGTATCTTTTAAGTGCCTTTTACTTGAATTGTATATTACAAACCCCTTCATTTCTTTGATTCATTAAGTTCAATGCCTCCTTCACACATTTAATAACAGCAATATCTGGCTCTTCAATCAGTGGAATCCTTCAAGAGACCCAAGGTAACCACATGAAAGGAGCACAGGCACATGGAAGTTAAGATTTTAAAAATTTCATCTGATACGATTAATTACTTGGCTAGGTTAATTTACCACTGAATTGCACCCAATTCATATCCTCAGAAATCACAGTACAGACTTACGAATCTAAGCCTGTGAATCAACATTTTCTAAATGAGTCATAATAACCAGACATCAAAGACCCAGCGATGAAAATCTATATACCTAATACCTTCTCAGGGCAACAAGCTCCTGCAGTTGAGCTAAGATAGGGCAGCAGCAGCACTACCAGCTTACTTGTCTCTGAGCAGCCTGTCTTGTTTTCAAATTCATTGGAATTAAGAGAGAAAGAAAGATGTCCTAATGTGATGTCAGCTTAATCAGAATTATTCATTCTTCATTGTTCAGTTTAAAGTGCCTGGACATTAAACTCAGTTGCATTTACATACAAGATTTTTGAATGAAAAGTAATTTATGTGGATAATAATAGCATATGCATCTCAAATAGCTGTGAAATAAATCTAAAGGCATCATTTTCTTATACGTAAACAAGAAAAAATGCTTAGTAGCTGCATATGATGAGCCGTCAATTGGCAGTCCTGGGATTCTTGTGTTCCTTGTTAAAAAACATCTTTCAGAATGTTGCTACAACTTATTCAGTAGAATTAGCTATAGGCTAGTGTAATACAGAATGTAAATGCAATGACTCAAACTAGCACTTAGACACCACAGCTCCCCGATACAGAGCCAATTTCAAGGCAAACTTAACAAATCCTGTCTATAGAAGACTGAGAATCTAGATGAAGGATGTACAAACACAACAGTTGAATACAGTCCGATCTAGGCAAGGCACAGATATAATTTGACACATAAAAGAAGCTAAAGAACTGCAGAATGGTTCATACTGGGGAAAATATCTTCTCATTACTTCTATCCCAAGATTACCTGTATTATAGGATTTACAGGATACACTACTATTGCTTCATTTGTTGGAAATGCAGTGGAAAATATGATCATGGATCATTCATGATTGTTCAATTGACAAGCCACTCATGGGACAGTTAAGAATTGCAAACTGAATATGCAATACACTTACAATCCCTTCTTTTTTCCCCATCGGGACTGGATGATACACTGTAATGCACAAAAAACTCACTGTCAGTGGTAAATCCTGCAATGTGATTTAGCCTAAAAAGATACAACAGGCAAGATCTATATTCTGCCATTCCTACTTACCTGGTCTTTATAGTTTCTAGTTAATCCATGTCAGTGTGTCCAATTCACAGTCAAGTGGATTCAGCCTTCCTAAATGATTCATTCCACCTCTATTAAACATATGATCCCATCCTCTTTTTCCTACAAGGTTGTCAAAAATGGACAGGGGTTCACTCGTGGGGCCATAGGAACTGTTCTGCCCCCTCTTCCCAAGGGACTTAGAGATTCTGTGCTGCCCTCTGCCCACACACTTCACAGCTGGGGGCAAGTATATCACGATCGAAATTTAGGCATTTCTCATCACATAACCAGCTATATTCCCATGCGTTCACCATACAAGACACTGCCAAATACCAAACAAGGAAAACCCAGTACAAACCTTGAGTGCATCCATAAAGAACTACACGGGCCCATCAAGCCAAAGAACATGGCTTCTTTCTTTCTTTCTACACATGGCATTAAGGACTGACAGGAACACTCCAGGATTTATGCCTGTAATATGCAGTTTTAAGGCCAGCTTGTTTAGCAGGTTATTGTTTCTGGTTGTTTGCCAGAGTTCAGTGTCCCATATATACAGTGTAATGGCTTAAAGGACTGCTTTTTTTATTCCCTTTAATAAGATGAACAGATACCCAACAGATGAACCAGTGAGGAGGAGCAGCAGCATGTATCTGATATAGCAGCAATAGTTCCTTTTCAGTGTCTAATAGTACGATAGGTTCTGCTGTCGGAGCTGTGGTCATGGTAACACTTTTTTACGTAAGTATTTTCACAAGCACTGGCCTGAGGGATCAAGAACGTTAGCCTCTAAGATGTGTTGCAAAATGTGGCAGAATTTGCAGTAAAGGGGCAGCTGTTGAAAATTACTCCATGACATCAATGAGAAGGAAAGTGTTAGAAAGGCTTACGTTTTAGACAACCTCCTACATTTAGAGTAGCCTCCCAAATGCATTTCCTAAGTCTGTGCATTCTAAAATATCAGCCCTATTAACTTCTCTTGTCAAAAACACAAAAAAAGCCAGAAAGTAGAAAGGCAACTTCCACACTGTAGAGGTATAAAATGGAAAACAAAGCTTCTAAGGAATTTCTCAAAGTAAAGAAAATAGGACTTGTAATGAGGCAATCTAAATCTGTTCTGAAGAGCAGAGATGAAGAAAGAAGAATATAATTTCCCATGATCTGTTTTTTCCTTTAAAAGCCCCCTTAGAATGAAGGTAGAGCTGCCTGAACTTGAATTCTACTCCATCTGGTCAAGAAAGTAAGATACAGGAAGAAAGTAAGAAACAGTTTAAGCAGAAAACCACTTTTCATAAAGCAGTAATTTAAGTGAAAACTTTCAGTGAATCAGTCGTATGTCTTGCATTGTATCCTATTTCAACAGTGAGGGTGTCACAAACTATTTGTTCACCACATCCCTGTATGGACCCCGTAATGCAGAAAACTCGCCCATGAACCGAGAAGCAGATCATTGTCACGTTAAGAGCTTGGTCTTTCCATGAAACGTGAACACTGACATCTTACTTTTTGGGGACAGTAGAGTCCAAAATTTTGCAGAATAGGTTCAGGACAGTCCTAAGAGATGGATAATTAAAAAAGCAATACTACCTGCGGGAAGGAGCACAAGCCATGATGTGAATCAAAATCAGAATTAGAATCCTCTCTGTGTCAGCTAAAATATATCCGCTTTTGATGGCACATCTATTTTAAATGTTTCCTGTTCCTGAATGCTGTCATGAGAACAGTAAGGGACAGCAAGAGATGAAATAAGTACCAGAATACTTGAGGGGGCACGTAAATAAGCTGCAAGGAAAGAACAAGCTGATTCAACATTGGGAGAAGCAACTTAATGCTAAACATACACTGCAAAAGAGAAAATGCTGTCTGTTTGCAATGGATTCATTCTTATCCTGCCCACATCTCCCCGCCAGTCAGCATGACACGGCCAGACAGAGTGACTGCAACAACAACTGTGTGGATAAAGGGTAATTGGACAGGGAATCACTTTTTCATTTTCACAGCTTAGGCTCCATGATGCCTATTTCTCTATAGTTTCATCCTCTCTCTGCCTTGTGAGTGGACGTGGACAAAACAGATCTGTGTCCCAGGGTGTTTGATAAAGAATATATGAAGCAAAACTTGTTACAACTTAATAGACTCTGTATTTGAGTCTGCCATCCTTTCCATCAGCACCAGGTGCAAAGTATAAACATCCAGCTATCACAGATCAGCAGCGGTATCCTGTCCCAGTACTGGCTAGTTGTTGGCACTCTCAAAGATAGATATAACCATACCTCCTACTTAGATGATACTTCTGTAGAACAAGGGAGTGAACTTTCTCTGAACTCACTAGAGCAACTTACACTGCAAAGCAAGCAAGCAAGCCAGAGGCAGTTGTTATGCTATGAAAACACTGGATGCTGTTTTCTCTTATCTAGATGACTTGCGGTTGCCCCATATCTAGTTATATTTGGCTTAACATGGCAAGGTTTTGGAAGTGGGATGGCTGTAGGGATGGCTTCTGTGAGAAAAGAGCAGGAGCTGCCCCCATGTCAGACAGAGCCAGTTTCAGCCAGCTCCAAGATGGTCCTGCCGCTGCCCAAAGCTGGGACCGTCAACAGCACTGGTGATGCCTCTGTGATAACATATTTAAGAAAGGGTAAAAAATCCTGTGCAGCAGCTGGGTGTGAGAGGAGTGTGAAAAACATGAGAAACAGCCCTGCGGACACCAAGGTCAGTGAAGAATGAGGGAGAGGAGGTGCTCCAGGCGTCAGAGCAGGGATTCCCCTGCAGCCCATGGAGAAGACCATGGTGAAGCAGGTTGTCCACCTGCAGCTCACAGAGGATCATGGTGGACCAGATATCCACAATGCAGCCTGCGGAACACCCCCTGCCAGAGCAGACAAATCTCCTGTGTGCAAAATACCCTCTCCAGGTAGTATCAAGACCAGTGACAGAGATTAAAAAAAAAAATAAATTGGGGGGGGGCAGGGAATCAAGGGAAGCCAAATAGATGGCTTGCTGTCATGGATGGTCTAACAGTCTCAGCTTGGGATTTTTTCCTTAATCTGTTACCAGTTACTGCAAACTTCTGATTTTGGATGTTGAGTTAAAAAAGGAGAACATACACAATTGCACAAACAGTCAAGTAAACACCTTTCCTCTCCTTTCCCCTTGCTCAGCTTAAGCCAGAAACTTCTTTCCACCTTTCCAGTGTCAACTTCCCTCATTTTCACCACAAGTTATGTTCAGTCCCTCCCAGTTCCTTCAGAGAGGAGACAGGCAGCACACGAGGCTAGTGTGTAACACCTTCTTCCCAATGCTCTGGGCTTACTGGTCTCCTTCTGCCACTCTCTTTCCTCAAGCAGTGTCTGTAAGTGCACGACTTAGAGCTCTTCCTTACCTTTTGTATAAAACTTTCAAGCACACTTTAAGAGTTTTAAGAGAAAAGCTAACAAATGGTAAATCCTTGAGAGCCAACAATCAAATTCAAAGACCACTGAATTAACAGACTGGCTCTCTGAGTTTGAATTACTTTAGCATCCCAAATTTCCCAGCTACTGGCTTTCTAAGGCTTTCCTTCCCCATAGGCAATGAGCCGCCTCCTCTTTCAATGACAGCTCAGGCAAACACTTGGGCTTGGTGCTCCAATCCCAATTACATCACCCTTCACTCTTCTCCTACATTAATTAGATGGATGTAGATTTTGCATTATTTGAGGAGAACCAGCTCATTTTACAGCACGGGTTGCAGCTCACCCGCATGCAAGCTTTCCAAAACATCAGAAGTACCACAGGGCTGGGTACTGGCGTCCACACTGCAACGCACAGTGCTGTTCTGTAGATGCCAGAACAGGTATTGGCACCTAGGAAAGGGCCAGTAGTACTTGTAAAGAGCACCAGAACTTGCAGGGAGGGGGCTAGGACTAATCCTGAATGCTGAAAAATTGTATTTATCTCCAAGTAGACATTGCTACCTCCTCCACTCCACCTTACACCTCTGCAAAGGAGGAATTTCAGTATCTTGTAAATACACACAAAGACACCGGACTGGCTGGGATTAGCAGAGCATCCCAGCTCGCCATTGCCAGCTTTGTCCAGGTTACAAATACCTCTTTTTGTAATCGTTACAATGATATTGTGTAGCAGCAGTTCCCACAGGTTAATTATGCTACAGTAGAGAAAATTGTGACTTGGGTAAATTTTATATCTTATCTATCCTTCACTTCCTCTTGCTCCCAAACCCTTCTCTAATCAATCTGAGAGGAGACAGATGGAAAAAAAGATCCTTTTCAAGTAAAACAGTGGCTATGGAAAGGGATTCCAACTAAAAAAAGCACCCATCAAAACACTCCGCTTTCCTATGCATCTCTTTAAAGAGTCTTGCAAATGCCAATGGAAATGATGGGGCGTCTGATGTTTTGACAGAAGCAAGAACATCATTAAGGTAAGAGCTGTCAGCAGGTATTTTATTTTCTTCCTGAAGAATAAGGCTACTGTTTAGGCATTACTTTTTTACTAAATCTTTTTTCTTTTATTTCCATTCTATAATGCAATCCTGAAAGATGGCATACTTTATTTGCCTGTGAACTAGATAGATTAGAGAGTAATAGTGACAGCTTGTGAATAAAAGCACTATAACCATGCATGATTCAACGTCTGCGGCCAGCAGAGATGCACTAATTGCCCTGCCACAGGGATAAGAGAGGAAAACTATTCCATACCCCAGTGCTTTCCTCATTAACACACCCAGACAACAATGCTTAGGTAAAATTAAGCAACAGCAAGATGGTACCAAAAATTTCATAATTTCATATACATTGAATAATGACCTATATAGCTTTAATCAAAAAACCATGGCTTTCTGTATATACTTACAAACTCGTCAGACCCCCAGGTATGAATTAATATGATGGCATGACCAGCAACACATAGCCAGACAGGTTGATGACATTAAACACAACCGTAGGGACCAAAGTATGGGCAATCCGTCCCAAGGGATAGCACCAGGGTCTTTCATCTTAGCAGGTGGCAGATGAGAAATCGGAGTCAAGGTACAACCTAGCTCAGGGACCAGGCTTAGGAATACAGCCACAGGCTTTGGCAGGGTCTACAGATGCTGCCAGCCTTACTGTCTCCAGCAACAAAGTTCAGAGGATGAGCAAATCATCATGGCGCTTTGAGCAACCTGGTCTACCAGAAGGTGTCCCTACCCATGGCAGCAGGGTGGGAACTAGATGATCTTTAAGGTCCCTTCCAGTCCAAACCATTCTATGATTCCCATAATCCAAGCTAAATGGCTTTATTTGTTCATTAATTGCTTAGTAGGCCTCATCTACTGTAAAACCACTGAGAACTCAGGACCACTCAACAAGCAAGTTCTTCACATTAACAAGGGGGAGGAAGTTCAAGAAAGACAGCAACAGATTTTAGGAGACAACTGGTGACAAAAACCAAAGTTTACGAGATCAAGAAGCTAAATCTAAAGAACTGTAGGGCGAACAATGCAAAACACTCCATCCAAGGCTTTTGGAGAGCCAACGGGTGCTGCTCAGAGGAATGGCGCCTGGAGATGCACTATGAATATAAATGGAAGGTCAGTCCACGGTGCTGAACACTGCTACTAGTACGCTCCAACTGGGAGAATTCAAGTCCAAATCTAGCAATTATGGCATGAACAGGAACTGCAGTTCTTGAGAGAGACACAGAATATTTGAGGTTCACTCAGAAGAAATTCCTGGAAGGTACTCAGCAACTCAGTGACGCTTACTTAATCCACCACACAAAATAAGAATTAAAATCCTTTCCCAAGGAATTGCTACATGTCAGTTTGGTACAGAAGATTAGAGAGGTCAAGCAGATCTGCTGGAACAGACTGCTCAGAAGACATTTATCAATAAAAGAAAGGGTTGAATCAGAGAGTGGAAATACAGGTCTTCCTTTATCAGGAATAATACAATAGATGTTTATGCTCAGTACTAATTTGTTTAATGGTGCTTATTCAGAAATCCTTATTTAGTTATTAAAAAGACAAGTGGCATGTGAGTAAGTATTGTTAGATGCCTTGAATACTGAAGCAAAGGCATTTTCTATAGAAGAACAACAGACATATGAGAGAATGAGTCAGATATTTGTGTTCCCTATTTAAAATAAAATTAGCAAGCTTTTAGAGGAACACACTGTTTCCAGATATGTAAAAGCATTCATGATTCTATCTGCAGTTTCCAACCAATGCAGAAGTTTTACTTGTTCTAGTCGATACACAGCTTTTGCTCCATTCATGTGGCACATAATAGTGATGAACACTACCTGAGAGAGTAAAAGACTTTCTGGAATCCAAGTTGTTTTACTTTCACAGTGAATACACCAGGGAAGGGAGTGGACAGATGCAAAAAATTTCCATTATACATTGAAAATCTGTTTGGACAAATAAGCTCATTCATCATCAGTAGTACAGCAGGTTTGCACCTATTTCCATACTTATTTAAGTGTTAAGAAATGCGTGAGACACTGTATCTTCAGATCTCCAGATCATGCTCTCAAAATTTGCTAGCCACGTATTTTCTCAAAGCATGTATCACACACACGCACACTGATTTGGTGCAGGCTCTCAGGGAAAAAAACAACATCTGGTTCAATGCAATCAAATCAACAAAAAATTAAACAAAAATTCTAAAAATACTCATTTTTAACTACTAAAAAAATCCATATGTGCTTTTCAGCTTTTGCAAGGACATTCACAGCCCCAAATCTCCTATATGAAACAGATGGCAGTGGTATTTACTGTAGTTTCTTTTCTGTCAAAAATCCATGAAGAAAAAGCTGTTTTCATGAAGTTTCTTTCTTATTAACCATTCAGCAGTAGTGTCTTGCACTAAAATAAACCTTGTTACAACATTCAAACTGACCATATTAAAAATGAACTAGCTTCAACCTGTGTAAAACCAGCACTCCCTAAGGCTGTCTTTAAAGAACAGGAAAGGCTTTTATTGACTACTTAAATTTGAAATCCCTTTTTCAATTGATAAGCAAAAAGCTAATTGGCTATAACTGATGTGAACTTAAGATATCCCAGGCACTGTGCTAGTGGTCTGCCTGCCTTTCACTTGGAAAAACTGGAGAATTCAAACTTTCTCTCAGGCCAGTAGTATTAGCCTGCGGCTTGATGATACAGTGACTTCAACAAGCAGCAATATTCATCCAGAAAATGTCTCCTTTTAGCTCTCCCACACTACAGAAATGGTGTGATAGAGCTGATTCAAGTAAAAGTACAATGGCTTCCTTTTGCAAGAGTTGTGGCTGGGGACAGGAGAGGAACTTATTTTTCGTTCATACGGTTCATCATATGACTACACAAAGATCCAAATAGAGTAATTCCTTCCTAAGGGCATCAAGGACTCCCAGCTTCAAGTCTCACCCATTTATTCCAGAATGCACTTCAGACACCTGTTTCCTGGTCAGGATATAGGAATAGGACCAGAGTGAAGCAGGAGGAACTGGGCAAGAGAGGAGAGATATAGTAGGAGGATGAGTAATGTGGAAAGCTCTGGTTCTGATGGACGTGCAGAAGAATGCAAGGAGGGGTGGATTTAAGTGCATATATAGCCCTGCACATGGCCGACACTCCTACAGATGGTGGAAGCTGACCACTGTCAACTAAGATGGAGAAGCTCCAAGTCAAGTCCTCTGACATCCATCTAGGTCTCATCCCAAAACAGCCCTCAGTGCAAATGAACCACATGTAACTAAATGAAAATATGAATTTTCTCACTATCACGGGCCTAAGCAGCGTATTCAAACAAAAAGTCAATGTGTATACCTGCTGCACTGGATTAGCTTCTAGGATCACAGAGCAACATGCACAGATTCGAATGGCACACTTGTTAGGTCTCAAGGATACAAATGCACATCCCTACAAAATTTTGTTTTCCTTTTCTTCTTGGATATGTATTTCATGCAATATTAACCATGCCCCATCCTTCACAATTTTATTACCCTAATTAAGTTTGCATTTGTTAATTTTCCTGAAAATTGAACCCAGCGGGGGTTTACTGAATACTTCTTTTTCTCTCCAAGTGATGGTTCCAAACAGGAATATAACAACATCTATAATGAAAAGCAGGCTGTGGACCCTACCAAGATATGTGACAACTCATTTAACATATAAATTGTTTGAGGTATTATTTCAGGTAAGTGATCCTAATGCACTGCCACATTTTATGCCATTAGCCCCAGGGCCCCAAGCATAGTCATTTAGTTAGATACCATGTTAAGTCCCCTGGGTTCAGTTTTTCACAAATGTTAACAAGTACAGGCTCAGATTTGCAGTAGAGTAAATGCTTGCTTTCACGCATGTGATACAGTGCACAGCAAGATCTGTACCTATGCTTGTATTCCTGGATGACTACATCCACTGTCCTAACTACATAGACTACTTTAAGCTTCCCGTGGCATACAGCTACAGCCACTTTAGAAATACTAAGAAATAATATGTGTATTAAGCGATATCTAGTACAGCTATGTTGAGCATTCACTTTAGTGGTCTAATGAAATGGCCTCAGAGAGCAAGTTCCTCAGTCGCTTATGCAGTTAATTGAGAAAAGCAGATACCTTTGAAGCTCTCAAGAGGAAGATCTGGTCTGCTCAAGTTTAGGTACTCTGCTCTGGCAGATTGGATGCCATGCATTGTCAACTAACAACCAAATTTCTGTTCAAAAGCTTCTGAGAATTACAAACACCACCAGAATTACTGCCTTTTAGTTTGTGTCCTGTCTCCATCTATTTACAAAGGTCTAGCCAAGTACCCAATCTGATTCTCTACTGTGCATGTAGAATGACTTTTTCCTTTAAGGAGCCTGAAAGCACAGGAGGTTCTTGATGTGTGATGCATATGATACTGTGACATTGAAGCAATTTTTGAGTAATATCTGTATCTACTACCCAGGTCAGACAGGGAATGCTAAGTATTGAAAAAATACAGTTAAAAACAAACAAACAAAAAACTATCTAGATCTTTAAGGATTACATGCCTTTTTTGAATAACCACTACATAATACCTGGGGAGAAAACAGCAGAAGAGAAGAGCTAAGTGTTCTGTTCCTTTACAGGTATATAGCCCCACTGGCCAATCTGTGGACCACATAGTCCAGATTTGGCAGGTATAGATGGCTTTTTTCCTAAAAAGAAATTATAAGACGAGCAAATCACGATGGAGTCTGCAATGATCAAGGGGACAAGAAGGTAGAGGTAATCAACAGTTGTGCTGCAAGTTAGGTTCTTTTGTGCTTTGTACTAATAGAGTTTTGGGGTTTGTTTCGATTTTTTGTTACTCAAATACATTTTGTTGCAAAGCACTTCTGAATCATAGTTTGATCATAAAAGTTGACTCATTCCTCCCCATGGACATAAACATAGTATCTCACGTATCCAGTAACAAGCTGGACTTCTTTTTACTCTCAATTTGTGATACAACTGCCTGGAACATTAGCTTGTTCAACAGACACAAATGGGAAGAGAAAGAACACATTAGAGACTGTAACTTGTACACATCTGACACCAAATTCTGCTTAGAAATGCCCAAGCAATTCTGGTTTAATGGAGAAACAAAAATAAAAAAAGCGACATTTTGCATACAGTATTCTCATTACTTATTTTGAAATAAACTGGCTTTCCTCTTTTGCTTTTTACAAAAACACATACAAAGCAACAGGTATCAATAGTGCAGTCCCCATACTAGGAACTGCACTGCCGCAATTGTAAATAAACCTCTACTATTTTGGAGTAACCCTAGCAACTCAAATGTCTTACTGGCGAATTATTAGTTATTTTCTCCATTCGCTTCTACCAGAATTACCTACTGTATTTTCCTTTGTTCAAATTGGAAACAGGATAACTATACATTGCAGAAACCAGAGGGCCATTTGTCTGATCTTAGTGACAAAATTTTGATTGATATAAGGAAAATTATCACCTCACCTGCACCAAAACATTTTGATGTGGACAGACATGTCGATGAGTGGATAACATTATGGCCTGTCACTTGAATTGCTGCTCTAGAGAACAGCTAATGAGGAAGAGAAGTAACGGGTGCATATAAAAATGTGAACTGACACAAAGATGTACAATGGTATTACCTAGGACAGAAACCTCCCTTTTTTATTTTTTTCAAGCAGGTAGTACAGCATATACCAGTGAATGCAGTAAATGTTGGAGGTTGCTAATTTAGTGTACACGAGCCACTTGAAATAATTTTCATCTACAGTACCTCACCAACTGCACAATATTAAACTTTGAAGGGTATTTCTTCATGCTCTCAAGGGATCTTCAGATCATGCTTTGAGTAGGAGAATTTGCTTTCCTGTAGTTCCTGGCAGTGTCGTTGTGGAAGCCCTTTCTCAGGTAAGTAGCAGGTCCATTGCTGATGTACTTGCCTCTACACTATTTATTTTTTCCTGCTGACATCTCAGAGAAATCTGATCCATCACTGCCGTTCATTACTGCTGCAGCACTTTTGAAGCAGAGATACAATCCTCTGCCAAAATTCAGGAACAACCCCCACCCCAAAAAGCCCAGGAGTAAGGTGCAGGCTCCTGAAGAAAGTTCAGCTGTCACTGGAGCTGTCCCTGAGTAAAGATGGGACTAAGGGTGCTTAGACTTTATAGAGTTAAGCAAATCATACAAGTACATCGTATAAAAATATTCTGGAGTGTTTTGCGTGCCTTTAGAGGTCACAGACATTCCACGTTGTGCATATGCCAATTCATATGCTGTTTCCACAGAAAACTCAAGCCATTCACTAGACAAGCCAGCTTGGATAGTGAGCACTAAGTTGTATTTTTTTCAAGTAAATACATCTGTTCAGTTCTTGCCCGCCCCGTTTCACTCCATTTGACTATCTTCTAGCTATAACGGCTAGGGAGGTTCTATCTCAACTAACAGCAAGTAGCATTGTAAGCCACAGAAAAAAGCCTCACATTTAAGGTCAGGTTGTAGGTCTACTTATCTGAAATTTTCAAGTCAAACTTGAAAGAAAAAAACCAGCTAAGGCTGCCAACCTACTGAGATTTGAGCAGCAAAAATAAAACTTAATTGATAAAAAACAGAACCTTTGTTAAGCACCAGTAAGTTTTAGATGTAAAAAAAATCTAGCCATTAACTGTTATATTGAGCAAGCAGCATCTTAAGTGTTCATATAAATCCAAAGCTTTCCAAGACTAACACAAGGCTGGATTCTGCCTATCTTACACATCACAGTGTTAACCTACATAGTTAGCAACAGAAGCCCTTTAAGTTTACTGTGAACCTTAATTAAGATTTTCCTACATGTTTGCGCTCCAGTCAACTCCTTGTATTGGTCTGGAGAGGTGAACATTATCACACAGCTTTTACTCCATCAGTCTGACCATTCAGTTGACACAGTCCTCCTTGTGATGTCTGTGATAACCAGGATGGTATTACTCTGGCTGGGAACCTTCCCTTTCCCTTCCCACCTAAAATACCCCCAAACGTTAGCTGAAGCAAACTTCAGGATTTGTGCCAAAAATCCCACTCACCTCCCACATTAAGTGCAACAAACACTATTATCACCGCCCCTAGTAATCTAATGTCACGGATATAATAGGCAGGCACATCAGAAGTGTCTGCTAACCTGTTAAGTCATGTGAAAACTAGGTGAATCTTTCTTCACCACTCAATACTTATCTTTTTATTTCAGGTTTTTATGATACATAGAGTTTCAGAATACCCTGTGGATCACAACACTCCTTCCATCTTTCACATCTCCTGGGCTGTATATCTGCTTATTTTCAGTTTAAAGCTCAGTCTTCAAACATACTTCTTGATTTAGGTTGTTCCCTATGAGAGACTCCAAAGTATTATACTGAGCGATCAATTCTTTCTCTTTTCTCACAAAATGCATTTTGAAGCAGTAATAAATGCTAGAAATTCCAATATACTGCATGGTGTGCTGTTCACTATGATAGCTGTAATGATAGGTGATAGGTCTTGGTATTTCCACAAGAAGCATTCCAGAGCCTGCGAGAAATTGGGAAAGATTGAAACTACACACAATACTCCTGCAAAAAAGGAAAAGGGTGGGAGAGCCAGCACCAAACAATACCCGAGTCTCATTTATTCCAGGAGCATATGCATTTCATTTTCCATTATGGCCAAGCTACCAGTTCACCTAGTTGCTGATGACAGAGCAGTTGCCAATGCTCACAAAATACTTTCTGTGCTTTATTCCTATCAGGGTTAAAGCACATAAATACAGAAAGAAACACAAGGAATTCTGAAAAACTTTTGCTAAAATCCAACTAAAAATCTGGAAAATTTACTTCCTCGATGAGGTACTGATCTCCATAGCATATGCTATGGAGCTGAGAAACAACAATGACAGTGACGGAGTTCACAGCTATCAGAGCAAGAAGGCCACAGACAATATCACTTCATTTATCCTTCTGCTCACATTTTTGTTAGCCAGTTCAATGTTGATAAAACAGCACACGGTTCCTGAGGCACTCGTGCACTGATCCAAAGGCTAGGGACAGTAGGTGTGTGAGAGCCCCCATACTCCCTTAAACTATCTCAAATCTGACACGCCAGGGAACACATCTTGATACTATGGAATGAATTCAGCCTTCATGGTGTGCAAGTGCACATGCAAAAATACCTGCACGTCCCAATTATGAAAGCTTTTCTGTGACACAAATGCCTTTTGGGGGGGCTCAAGACATTTCTTTTTTTCTTTTTGTGACAGACACCAAAAGGCTGTCTGACAAAAACAATAATGTTAAGTTTTACCACACCTGAACTAAAACCCAACAACTTCCATCAAGTCTCCATTAGCCATTCCTTGAGGCATCCAGTACACTTTCTTATTAATATATTTATTATTTGTTACTGGATTGAACCCAGAAGTTCATCATGTAGGCAATGACCATCTCCTGCCACATGAAACAATCTGAAACATTCTGTGTGAAAAACTGCTTTTTCTTAAGCATGTAGTACATGTTTACAGTTACTTTCTTTGTCATTGCTGAAGAGGCTTGTGTTAGAATTGGGGAAAAAAAATAAAAATCTATGTGCTTACAAGTTTCCCATTCCATAGCAAGAAAGAAAACGGTAAGCAAAAGTATTCATTGTGGAAACAAGAGAGAATGTTTCACAAATATATGTGAAAGTCCAGTTTGAAATACTTTCCCCAGAACTGACAGCAGCACTTCAACACAACAAGGGACCTTGCAAAGATACTTAAGACACTTACATAAGTTAACCAAGCCAAGATCATGGTCAATACAAGTTCCTACACAACAACAAACCATTCAATACTTCAAGATTTATTATATTTAGCAGAAAGATTTAAGATCTGTTAGATGCAAAAGCTGGAAACATTTGACTGGAATAAGGTATAGCCACTAAGCAGTGAAGATAATTAAGTATTTAAAGAGCTTACCTAAGGCTGTTGAGATTTTCTATAATTTAAAAACTTTTAATCATGATCAATCTCTTTTGAAAACGATTCTGCATTATTCATACAGTATTGCGCATGATGCAAGAATGACTTGTAAATTCTATGGCTTGCATATTGCAAGAGGTCAAATTAGATTAAACATTTTTTCTTTCTGTCATTACATCTGTAAGTGAGATGAGATACATGAAAAACAATAAAACTTCCTTATGAGTATAGAACTGCTACACCTGGGGCTGAGGCATGCAGAAAATTCAGATCCTCTATTTTGAAAGTAAATCTTGGAAGAGAGAATAGTCTAATTCCTACTGAAACTATCAGAGCTTTAATGAAGAGTATTAAAATTTCCTTTTTGCTCAGGAAATACCAATAATCCTACTGCAAAGACTATAACAGTACTGTGATTCCAAGAAGACGACATAAAAAGGAATTATGGTGAATTTGAGGATAATTCTATAACAGAATGAGTTTCCTCAGACTCCTTGACTAAATGCAGTGTTAACTAATGCTAAATTATATCGAATTGACAGAGTTTTAGAGAGGACCATGCATATGGTGAAAAGGTTATATCTTGGAGACAAAGAATGTATTTTTCCTAATTACTGTCAGTGTGCAATTCAATTCTAGATAGCAGAGTTAAGCCTTGTCTGCCTTCAACATGTGTCACCTGATCCACACAGCTTTTAATGTAGTCCTGTCCTTTCTTAGTCGGCAGTAGAAAATAAACAGAGCACTCAATTGCCAGAGGCCATTTACAAAATCAAGACTCACACTCTCAGAGCTTTGAACACACAATTTAATAGTGGCATCAAATGAACATCCCCAGTTTTAAATCCTGAAAGAAAAATTACTGAAAAAGTATTACACTTAGGACTTCTCATAGTTAGATATACAGAATTTATGCAAAACGCTTGTCCACTGCATGATTTCAGTTCTCAAGAGCATATGGGTTTGTGACTACAACAATAATCATAAAACTTTCCACAAGCTAAGTGATTGCTGCACGTTCTGAATGGCCTAACCAATAGGCAACAAAACCAACGTACCAAAATCCTTGGTCATCCCTCAAGTACCATTTTCTTGACCCAAGGCAAACAATAGTAAATGATTTGCAAGACTCATCAAGTAGAGCAAAGGTATGTAATAGAAGTAAGGTTAAGTGGAAGGGAGATGGTAGAAAACAATGTAAGAGCAAGCACCGAAGTGCTTATATTTAGAGTTTCAACCTCAAAATCATGGAAAATACTGACAAATCACTGTTTAGTGAGCAACCTGGGTCAGAAGACTGAATAATACCATACTGCTGATTAAAAGGCAATATGATATGGTCATCAGTGTTCACAAGGGTCAATCAAAAACTCATAAGCAGCAGCAGCAGCAACAAAAGTAGCATTTGCCATAATATGAAGGAAAGAAAAGAGAAAATTAAGGAAGTAAGCAATCCAAACCCCTTCCATTTTAATTTGTGTCTGTATCCTGCTGAGGGAACAGTTTGTAAGTTGTAGTCTGTCGTGTAATTCGGTATTAGCTGCAGGCTAATAAATAGGACAGTAAAGCATATGCAAAGACTGATTTATAGGATCCAAAGAGAGAGAGACTAAGTCTTGCAGCTATTTGCATCTTCCTCACATACAAACAAGCACTGATGGAAAGTTTCCTGCTGAGAAAGAGAGAGAGGCAATAGATGCACTGGAGAGAAACCTGGTTAAAAAAAAAGGAAGAAAGAAGACTAGAATAACTTCTTCAGAGAGGGGTTTTTACATATTTGTGCAGCATAGCAGAGCACAATGCTGCAGCTGAAATTATTCATAATAAAAGGAAAGTTAGAAAAATCAGCAACATGAGGAGAGGTCTACGAATAAGCCAAGCCAGTTTTGCAAGGTCCACCTTAGAGGTGTTACAGCATAGCTGTTCAGTGGGCAGTATGGACTGTAGAGCACTAGGAAACATCATATTATGTTTTTTCCTTCTCAAATTCATAGGCTAACGATTAAAACAGTGGCAGAGCTTGCTGTAATCATCACCCTATTTAACTGCTGCTCAGTAGGTTTCTGCTCTTAGATCTAAAGCGTTCTTTAAAAGTCACAGCAGGACAGTGGTAACAGTGAAGATGTGATCTGAACCCGTGTCGCAGCACCAGTAAAAGAGAGGAACAAGCAGTGGTATTTAACATGGCAGAAGATTAACACATCAGATCAAAGCTAAAAAACAGCACAACAGATTTTAGGGTGGTGATTCTATGCGAAGTGTATTTCATCATCTTATAGCTAGAACGGATGCTGGGAAATTACTTGCTCAGAAAAATGAAGCATTCTTCAATTGGGTAGAGATGGAGAAAAAGGACTGCAAAATCTCAATTCAAAACTGCCATTTTGGCTATATTCTTGCCTCAAATAATCTCACTGTTGAGCGGGGAACTAACTTCAAAGTGATCATTCTTTCCTTAGCACAGAAACATGCTCTTTAATCTCTTCATTCAGATAGGACAAATGCAAACATAACCAACACTCAGCTTCTCCCTGGAGTTCAGTTATACTGGCTTTGAAAGCAAAGCAGTTCAGCTCCATCATTCAGAGGTAAATGCTATGCAAACTTTAAAAATCCCATTCACCTGAATACCTAACACAAGCTTGCTGAATGGCCTCCATTCAGCACCGCTAACAGACTTCAAAAGACTTCTATCATCTCCTAGCTTTGAAGCTTAAAAGATTCTGGAGCTGCCATAACGCTAATATGCTTAGCTCTGAACTCAAGCATTCAGTGTTTACAAAGCTCCATCATTCTTTCCTCCAAAACTTGCAACCTTCTTTACCTTAGGATGAGAGCTTCAGCTTGTAAATGCCAACCTCCAAACCCAGCAGAGTAGTTTAACAAGTGCCCATACAGTAGATCACTTGCAGCATATGTAGTGGTATGCTCAAAAGCAAAGGAGGTAGAAAGGTGTGTATAACACACAGACCTGTAAGTCTGTAAGAAGTCTGGGTATGCACATGAGAGAGATTGTTTAAGAAAGGGTTAGACCTCAACACAGTCAAAGGTGGTTCAAGATGTATAAAGGGAAAAAAGCTAAGTAAAATAAATCGAGGTAAGGTGGTCTTTAGCACAGATCACTGGGAACCAACACATTGCTTTTAACTGTTCTATCTCTTGCTTTGCAAATTTTTTTAAAACAATAAAAATAAATATAAAGGCTGAGCACACATTTCATACATCCTAAGAAACCCAACTATGCACAAAGCAGACTCACAGTATGCTGCCAACAATGAGTAAAGCTTAAATCAAGGCAAAGATGGCTGGGGAATTCATTAGCACCTTGCTCAGGACAGAAGTCGTCCCTTCCACAAGTGATTTTGAACTTAGTTCAGTCGTCCTACAACCAAAACAATACCTTTGCAGAAAGCCTATCAGCTGCAGTAACTACTGCATTTCTGAGAGAGATCAGTAACTACGCTTCTTTACACTGTGTCTAGCGCTGCAGAATTTTTAAAAGTTCCAATAATCACATTGGTCTGAGGCATTTGCATCTACAGAAACAGTCTACTCCCTTCATTGGAAATTAATTTGTTTCTCCTATACAGATGGGATCTATAGGTCTCACTGTATCGTAAATACAGTCTTTGTTTTGCTGGTTTATTCTTAAATGCTCTCATATTAATGATCATCCTTTCATACTCAGAAATCTGATGCGTCCTTGTCTGCATTTCATATTAAGCAAAGCACTACTTTTTTAGGGTTTTTTTTTCTGCTGCAACAGAAGTAATGTTCTGATGTGAAAAAGCTATCTTTCCTGCTGAGATAACAGCTCATACCCAACAATTATATCTCACAAGTGTCCAAGTATGCCTAAATCATACCAGACTCTTCACCAACATCCAAGCAGTGGATGACAGATGATACTTCAAGGGACTTCTCTTGAATTAAAAGCATTTAACAGGATTGTAACCACAGGGTGGGTCAATTCTATTTTCCATAGAAGCCCATTAATAACTTCCCTACAATTAAACAGGCAGAAGAAAGATGAGCAGAAGAGAATTAACAATGAAGAAACAAAGAACAATAAAAAGCTGCCAGACACATTTTACAACAGCACATATCTGGTGGTCTGAGTTACCAACCTATCCACTGCAAGAAAGCTTCCATTTAGCAAAGGCATTCGGGATATGTCCTTAGCATTTGACGCTCTTTTCTGAGCATTGACAGTCCTGAATTAATTTCTGTGCAGTTGCCTTAAACATTCTTGATAATTTTAACTAGAAACTGAAAAGGCTGAGAGTTCCAACTACAGAACATAAACCATAGGGACAATGTAGCAGGAACACACTCTACTAGAAACAGCAGCACAGGTTGGAGAAAAAGTGATATAAAGTTAATTCTGTATTTTGACTACACTTGGCAAGCATGCTAGAAAGCTAATGGGGAGGAGAAGTAATACTGGCCAAGTAACTGCTACTCCTCCCTTCCTTTTAAAAATAAATAAATGAGAACTGGTAGTTGCAAGACAGCACAATGGAAGCCTCCAGCATTGAAAACCCAAGAACTCAACACCCTTTACACCCAGCAGCAATATACTAGAAAGTCACATTACTGCTATCTTTCTGCAAGATGTAAGGAAGCATGAAATATGTGAAATTACCTTGTTCATACTTTTCAAACATAAGTGTCACCCTAGGTAGGCTGAAACACATTCATTTGTGTTTTGCCAGCATCCCTGTTTCCGCCAGCTGCATTGATTTTGGGGAGCTTTCTCTAAAATAGGAAGTTAACAGGTGGGTATGGTTTAATGGAATGAACACCAATAAATAGCATTCTATTTCCACTAATTTTTGGATAGTATCTTTTATCTGAAGACCAAAATTTAATGTAAATTATTGAAGCATTTTTAACATTTTAGGATTGAGGATGCTTTGACAAGCAAAGCATTATTTAGACTTTGATGCCCATTTTCTCCTTTGTATTGTCTGATGAGATAAGGCACCTCAGAATTGCAGATGAAAGAACAAGGCTTATCACCTTGTCTGTAGAGGTCTACCCTGTAAGATCAATTCATGGAAAAGTCAAGGAAAACACAGAGAGCCTAGAGAAAGAAGAAGGTCTACCACACAGTGATGCTTTCTTTTTCATTATTTTTGCTATTTGGAGATTCCTTCTATTCCCTTTGAATGCAGGCAAGAAGGAACATGATACAAATAAAGTACGAAAGATGGTTACTAACCAAAGCAGCAAGAAAGCTCCTTCTTCTCACAGGGAATCTTGCAAGTTACTCAATTAAAAAAAAAAAAAAAAAAACAAACAAATCTTT
This sequence comes from Theristicus caerulescens, assembly GCA_020745775.1. Taxonomy (NCBI): domain Eukaryota; kingdom Metazoa; phylum Chordata; class Aves; order Pelecaniformes; family Threskiornithidae; genus Theristicus; species Theristicus caerulescens. The sequence goes on from CM036569.1 coordinate 3,583,720, forward strand.
TACCAAGTTAATCACACCTTCATGTAAGGAAAAGCTATTTCTTAGAGTCTTGAGAGAGAGAAGAAAATAACCCTGAGACACCTTCTCGCTACTACTAGCTATTAGAGCTTTCTCTAAGAGCAGTGAGGACTCCTTCCCCCATGACTTCCAGTCAGCAGAACCGCAGCTGACACGAGCTATCTGCTCACCATGCCGCAGCAGCAACTGGTACCTGAGATGCATTAGGGAGGCTTGGAGGCAATTCCACAAACAAGGAAGGAAGGAACAGCTTTCTGTACACTCTTCATCCCTGGAAAACTGAAGGATATTTACTCAAGTCCCTTCTGCTTCAAACAGATTGTTTGTTAGTCTTTCTCCATTTCTGATTGCATTTATACCTTCTATTTAGTCAAGAACTTTATACGTCATCAGCAACGTCATACTTGGAAATCTATACATTAAAACCAAGTCCAAGCAAATTCGTCCCATGCCTGCCTCTCTACCAGTCTCAAGTGAAATTTCAGTCAGAATAAAACCAGAACTCTTGGACTTACATTTGCCTCAGGAGGAAAAACAAACAAAAAACCCAAACCAAACAAAAACACACAAATGATGCACACCATTAATCTTTCAAGTAATTCCTGAAACTCAACTCAGTGGTGTGATAGGAAAGCCATTATAATTTCCCAAGTGGCTACAATCAAGATAAAGTTTAAGACAGTACTCCCTGCTTGTTTTACACAGAAACAGAAGGGCTACTGAAGAGAGAAATATAAAAAGTTGGGAGAAAATATAGATTGAATTGTGTACACCATTACTTTACAAACTTTCCTTGTGCCCCAGCTGTAGCTTTGTATTCTTCCTGGATACGCTTATTCTCATTTATATCTTGTTGACTAATGTAAACATGAGAAACAGGGAATGCACATGCTGGAACACAACTGCATGTCTGCATGGCACTCGGTGCAGTTCTGAAAACTGGATCCTATATGTAAAGTATACATTAATCGGTTCTCAAGGAAATGACTTCATTTCCCAGTTGTATTTTGGAGGTTAAACAGAAGGAGAAGGAAATATTTCCTTTTGAAAGAACACATATCATTCATACTAACTGCCGATTTCTGTGGAACAGCAGCTTTGTCTTCATATCTCCCCCATCCACTTCACATAAAGATATTAAGTTGGACTGAAAGAAGAGAAAGTGGAGTTAAAGCTCTTGGTGAGAGTGAATGAGTGTTTGCAATCTCTTTGCCTCCCCTTTTCTTGCCACGTACCCACCTAATGATTACAACTGAGTTAAAGCAACTGCTATTGGACTACACCGAACTAGACAATTAAACAGAGCAATGACAAGTTCAAGTAATTACCAGCCAGATGCGAACACCAAGGAAGGGAGTATTACATTCTCTACACCACTGTGACTGCAAAGCAATAAAGGAACGTAAGTGGCTTTTTCAGACACCCTGCAATCACGGAGCCATTCTCCCTCGTTCAGTCACTTCAAAGCCAGCATAACCTTCATAAATGGTTCGTGTGCACACACACACAAAACCCATTCTGTGCTGGTGTAGTGTTCAAAAGAGCAACGTCATTACATGCTTTATCAAATCGATATTTAACTTCTCATGGTACAGTACATGTAAATTCTGCAGACTGAATCTGTTTGTGTAAATTGGGAGAAACAGAGAAAGAGATAGCACGCAGCCTGAGGGGAACCCTCATTATCACAGCTTTACTGATACTATTGGTAGCACCAGCAAGAGACTTTCTCCTGTTCACAAGGTGATAACTTTGAGGACCTTGATTAATGTGCATTACTCAGGCAGACAAATTCAAATCTTTCCAGCACCTTCTGAGATCTGGAAGAGTCTGATAAGTAGCTGGAAGGCATGAAAATTCCTATCTGAACTTATTAATGCATACTAGAAAAAACACTTTTTAAACAGTAAAATCTAAAATGTATATGTACCACAGCTGAGCTTATCTCCTAAATGGTTCCAAGGGAGGGAATGGACTCATTTCTTCTACCCACCCTGATCGCAAAAGAGGATAGTTGCAGTACAGTGCCTACTTTTCATATCAACACCCCCAATCTCCTGAGTGAAGTATGGGGATTCGAGTGCCACCACAGAAACAGTAGTTATATTACCCCATGACAGCAAGGATATTATGTGGATTTTAATGAGTACATTTGGCATGAATGCCTTGGGGTATAGAATTATCCATGCATCAGGCACGAAAACAAATTAAAAAAAAAAAACACAAAAAAGACCAACCAAACAAAAAAAAACCCAACCCAAACCAAACAAAAACTTTGAAGAATCTTTTTCATATCCATCACCTCTCTCAGTAATTGCTTTATATGAAGTGAAAGGCATCGGAGTTTGAGACCATCCTAACCAACTACATTGAAGGCGATTATATATTTATCCCAGGAACAAGCTCTACTCTACAGTACACATGTAACGCCCTATTATATACTTTCATACCTACACTGCACTTGTTCTATTCAAGTAAAGCTCTGGAGGGCCTGATGCAACATTTCTAGGGCCAGCTCCAGCCAAAGATCAGGCTCAGCTGTAGAACAGAGATGTTTTTATTTCTTACTACTTTTAAGCTCCAGAAAGCTCTTTCTCCTAATAGGACTTGCTGCTGTTTAATAATTAACTGAAACTATTCTGGACACAGCTCCAATAATAAACACTGAGATAGTCAAAATACCTGTAGAGGTTTTCCATGATGAGTCTGCCTTATAATTGTGAATCTGGACTTTGCACAGTATATTTAATACTGGAGAAGCTTAAATATATACATTTATTTAAATATCTAATTATTTAGCAATAACTTGACAGGGGTTTTTTTGTTGGGGGATTTTTTTTGTTTGGTGTTTGTGTATGTGTTTGGTTTGCTTTGTGGTTTTTTTAGATTCCAGTGTCTACTTAGGAGGTAAAGACTCAGATCACTGGAGCAGTTTCCACTGCGTACCTGGTGAGTTAATAAACAGACGGTGCAATTACAGTGACAAGTATCATACCAGAAAAGACCTAGAGAAAAAATAGTAAGCAACTCTGAAAAAAACCCCTCTGGTGTCACATCAGCTTCTCATGTCTAAAAACCTTAAAAAAAGAGTGACTGATAAAAGATGAGCTGCCCCAAATATCGCAAGGATGACAGAAAGCCACTCAGTTAAAAGACAGACTGTTTTTCATCCATGTTGACTAACTGAACACTTTGAAAATCAACTAAGACAAAACTGAAGAGAACTTGAACATACCCTTGGAGGTCTATAGAGGAGCTTTGTTGAGTACTCCCTACCCCGTAGTAGCAGAACAGACCCTAAGAAAATGCCATGAGCCTTAAAAGAATTTGCATCAGGTAGCAACAAAACAATTTTGAGGGGCTTTCTGAAAGTGAAAACCTCACAAAAACTGGCTCATGAAAAATAGGTTAGAGATGCTGTAATATTCCCTCTTTATCAGCTCTCCGTGGATTCCCACCATGCATTGAGTAATTAATTTAGGCATCCAGAATATCTGAATGGAATCAGGAAATAAAAAAGAATTTCAAACAAACCTCCGTACGCACACACAGAGTTTAAAACGTTATTCACAACCTTACCTAATGTGACAGGTGTCCTGAAAGGACGCTATCATTAATACATACCTTAAATTATAAGATTCCAGCCAATTTCCACAGTCTTTTAAACAATCTTTACACAAGCAAAACCTACATTTAGTTCAGAATATGAGTAACTGCCACGCAGCTTTTACTGAAAAGAAAATTACAGAGAAGCAGCATTCCATTCGCATGCGATCAGCATAGCAAGATGTAGAATCTCTGGGTTTTTTGAAAACCACCCTGTACAAAATTGTATTAAATTACTATATGTGCAACAGTGAGAGATAAGAAATAGAGAAGAGCTATTTCCACTGGAGCACCAAAGGATGGTAAGGTGTACAGAAGGAAATGATAGGTTTCCCTGGCTTGACTATTATGATTCTAAAGTGCAAAGAGAAGAATAAATGTATTGTCATTTATACAAGCCTTGCAGCAGTCAGAAGACAGACAGGTATTAGCATAGACAGCAAACAGCTCTACAGAAAAGCATTTTCACAGTACTGCAAAGGTATCGCCTGCCACTAAATATACTGTAATAATTTGAAACTAATAAAGTCATGGTCTTTTGTATAAGATTTCCACTAATTACTTTACAATAATATCCTGTTCTTAGTAAAGATGTCCACATAGACAAGTAAGGCGAGGACTTGGGGGGGAGGGCAGCAGAAGGTGGTGTGTGTTTAATTTCATTGTCATTTCATTTGCGGAAATACGTATCTATTGTTCCAATTTGGGGTGTACAAGAAGTACATGTATTTCAAAGCAAAATCTCTCTTTCTGTATCTACCAAATATCATCATTCAATATTGAGAAATGTAAATTATTCTTTCCTTTCTCAATACTACAATAAAACGTCTTATGCATAAGGAAGCAAACAGATCTTTATATTAAAACGATACACAAATACACTTACAAAACTTAACCTTCATTGAAGAAATCCGCTATGATTTTATGTTCAACTGATCAAGAAAAAGCACGTGAGAAGCAGAGTATTAGCTTGGATTTAGTGGGTTTAGGGGCAGGACTATCAATTGAGCAAAACATCAATTACAGACTAATTTAATGTATACCCAAGTACATTATTGCAATTCAATAAACATCTCTTCAGAATTAAACAATTCCAATTTGCTTTCATTTCAGCTTGTGTGCATGCATTACAAATTTGCTATTTATCCACAGTAAAATTAGTCAGCCTGTTTGGAAGCACTCATCCATGCAATCCCAGTGTGTCACAGTGCTACATCGAACTAACCTCATATGAACGACTTAACCTTACCTGCTTACTAAACAGGAGCAAGGAGCAGAGGAGTGTACCTTCCCATAACAATATTACTCTCCTAAAATTTCTTCTAGCTAGGCATCTGCCCAAGTAATCCAGCAATGAATCTGTCAACGCCTCTCCTGGTGGACATCCAACCATTCATGTTTATAACTTATTCTTCTTTTTTTTTCCTTCTTATATTGTTGAACATGAAAGTGTCAGGCACCTACTCAACTTTGCATATTCTGATATTTGGTTGCTCTGGAAGATTGCCTTCCCTCTATTTAGCTATGATACAATACTAGATATGCTACTCCTGGCAACTCAATTCCATTTTAATCATGAATTAATTCCTCTGGATTTGAACAAGATGCAAGATCACCAAGTGGGAATTAAAAGCACCTGGCATCTAACAGGAGCATTCTCTCTTCACAATCTGTGTAGTCTGAATATCTGTACCACACAACACTATAATTAAGGCATTGTGAAGGCATCAGTATACTCATCATGAAATGACAGAGTAAGTTGGTAGAAAGTACTACAGTGGACAAAAAGTGATCTCATTTCTACAGCAGCCCTCCATTTTGACAGAAAAGTGAAACATTTAGATCAACAAAATTATATTCTGCAAGCAGACCCACACTCCTCCCATCTGACATCCCCCCACCCCAAACACAGAATGTCTCAGGAGCAACTTCGCCACCTTCTGATCTCTGCACCTAAGAGCCAATGAGCATCCCTGTGGTGCAGCTCCGGGTAAGTTAAAAAAAAAAAAAAAAAGCAGCACAGTAAATAGCACTTTACTGCACATCTCATGGAGGCAAGATTAAGACACATCTTGCATGTGTCAGGCACAGTATCAGCTCTTGAATCACAGTAAATAACAGGGCTAAAACCCTAGCATCCTTCAAGAACTACTGATGTTTCTACTGTGTACTTCAGGACATCAGCAGAATCAATCCCGTCATTTACTCCCAGCAGCCCTGAGCAGCCTCTTCTGACATGCAGTGCTCCATCACAAGATTACTGATGCCTGATATAATACTGTAAAGGAAGGCAGGTGAAGCTGACTGACAAACTGTTTAGCCGACTACATTAAAAGTATCCATAGCTACTATGCATTACTACAAAAGCTTGTGAAGAGGGCTGTATGCAGACCAAGTTTCGATTCAAATATTTGTTTTAAGAAAATGATTTAAATTCATGCCACTTTTACCCCTTTTTCCGACTTAAATTTAATACGAATGAAAGAAGGTCCAACAGGATGTCAATTTTTATACAGAGATGCCATTTGGGAGGAAGTACTCATCTCGCATAAACCTGCTGCTTTAGTGGAACCTACCTTTCACTATTAATTCTGCATAATTGGAAACTCCAGATCCACCATCTGAACGAATGACACATCGGTACTTGCTGATACTGCGTTGAGAGGTGTCAGCCACGCTGACGGTAGCAGAAAAACGTCTATGGTTGACCACTCGAGTGACCATTAATGCTGTGTCCCTTCCATTCCACTGCTGTAAAGGCAGACAAAAATAATGTAAGTTATGAAGACACAGATTATGCATTCATATGTAAATTCATTCTTTTTTCTGCTACTTAACATGGTTCAGACCCTCACGTTCACATCACTAGCTTAGATTTTACAGAAGCACAATTTTTCAAGGAGAGACTGCTAGCCATACCCCTGAAAAATTTACAGGGTTGTATGAACTAGGGCTTAAATATTCTTACACATATATTTAAGTTTTCATGTCTAATTCTTGAAACATATTTGGGCATTTGATGTGTTATATATCCTGAAAAGGCTGGAGAGCGACAGTTCAGACTACACAATTGTACACAGTATATTTAGAGGCGTGGTTACAATATGAAAATATTACACATTAATGGATTTTGTACACCCAGGAAAATGCTACAAATGAACAGATTTTATAAATTTGGCATTTTCCGATGTAAAACTTTGATTCTGGACCAATCTAAATAAATTGGTTGGATGAGCAGACATCCTTATATGTCCAACTTTCCTCAATAAACCTCTCTACCAATGCCAGACTACATTTTCCCACCTGGAAAAGGGACAGATGAAGAATTAGCTAGTTCTCCCCAGCATAAACACCTAAACTTGCTCAGTTGGTCTAGTTTATTAGGAGTTTGAAAGGAAAACACACTGCTGTTTTGCCGATTTCCAGTAATCAGTTTTTGGGGGTGTTTCCAAGGCTATTTTCATTAAATGTTTCAGTTGTGGAGAATGGAAAACAGGTTTCCACTAGCAACAATAATGGTTTCCTCCCAAACCCCTGCTTCTCACAGGAAAAGGTTCATACTGCTTCAGGTCAGAAGTGTTTTTACACACATCTAGTCATAACTGTGGAAAGATTTCACTGAAAGAACTCAAAAAAGGGAAAGAATAAGCCAAAAATGTATCTCAGTGGATGCTAAAAGTACACCATAGGTTAATAAATTCCAGATAAAAATGTAATTTTTAGGAGAACAGCTGTGATGAGAGTACAACTAAAGTGACTGTCAAGTCATTTTTACATGATGCTGATTACATTTCTCACCAACTCAAGCCTTTTTCCCAGTACTAATTTTTATTTTTATGATTAGGTAAACTGATTCCTCTCCTAGTATTTAAACTAGATTTGAAATTGTTATTCTTAAAGTTTATTAAAACATCTGAAGTCAATAGAAAAGTTTGAGAAAATCTGTTAATTATTTGAATACAAATGCCATAGCACCCATGACAAAGGCCATTCTTGTCTGCCTCAGATGTTACAAATATGGGGTGGTCAGGGCCTCAGTCCCATCAGCCCAAGCTGAAAATAAAAACTGTTGACTGTCTTCAGCATTCTGAAGGTTTATGTTGGCCCTACGTACATGCACAGTACAGATAGCAAGAGGATCCTCGACTTGTTTGGGATGTTAGGTGTTTAATGGCACAGAAGTTTAGAAGAAGCAAAGAGCTCTACTCTTTTAAAAGCTTCCAGAAGAGTTCTATGTATAGAGCATGGTAATGTTGGGACTCCACATATCTGAGCACTTCAAAGGCCAGAAGAAATAATTTTGTCCTTCACTGGGAAACATGCACTCCACATCTTCAGTTTGATAAAAGTTCCATTTCTAACTCTAGAACTGCAAATGAGTTCTTAAGGTTGTTACTATACCCACCTGCATAGCATGATCCAGTCTTTCAAGACCAACCAGTAGGGTAAAAATATAGATATTAAGAGAGGGAATGTTTTGGTCTTTTAGTGAGTGACTAAAATCTGCTACCAATGCAGCCAAGGGAAACTAGGAGGAAGAAAAACATTGGGTACAAATTGGTTTTGCCTGTTTTCACCATCCAGGTAGTAATCTCAGACCTTAAAGTAGGTTTCCTTCTTAACATATTGCCACTGACTCTGGGCTGAGGACACTTTTCAAGGGTGAGAGGAAAGAAGATTGCATAATTAAGCAGAAGTGAAGAACTATTCCACTTTTTCTGTCCCTTCTGCTTTATGACTGAGTGCTTACAGGTACATGGGCATTTGTTTGAAACCAAAATTTTGCTGTCACTGGCCATTTTTTCCATTTTCTGTATCACCATTCTGTACTTTGTCATCTTAAACTCTCACCTAGAAACAATTTAAGGCAGTTCTCAAAGGATCTTGATGAAAAGATTTTGCCCCACCACCCATTCTTTCTCTATCTACTTACTTTACTTCAAAAAGTAAAAAAAAAAAAACAACCCCAAATTAAACCAAACAAAAAAAAAAACCACACCACAAAAAAAAGCACATTACTTTACCTGGAGCCAGAGTTTGTCATGCTGCGACCACTTCCCCCCCGGCAATGCACTGGAATGTCGCGTTCTGTCCCACATTAACCTCCACGTTCTGAAGTCGTAGGAAATGAGGTGCTTTTCCTAACAAAACATGCAAAGTATTGCAAGGGTAGAGTGAGGCAGTAATTGACTGTGTTACACCAACACAGATACAAGCACTCAGCAAAGCATTAGGGCCTATCCTTGTCAAAGTGATTTTGCAAAATAAAGCTGTCCTTCAGTATTTAACTATTCACCGTAGAGTGAGGTGGATGATGGATCTGACAGAGGATGGCCTAAGGGATCATACAGAGCTCTGGCACATCTAAAGACAGGCTTAGATCAAATAACAACACAAGTTCACGGTCATCAGTACAATTTCTTCCTGCTTGCTATACAGAGTAATTGAGCAGTTTCTTTTCTTCAGAAAATTGTGTTTCTAAAAATGTAAAAAAAAAAAAACCAAAACAAAAAACCAAACCAAAACAAAACAAATGTTTCTGAGCTTGTCAAGCATGACTGACCCAAACCAAATTTTCACAAGGGTCTTTTTTTCTTTTTTATTGACTATCAAATACATCCTAGACCTTTAGAATAATAATGTGTCATTAATATCAAATGAGATATTAACTGAAAGATTCATATAACTGACAGCATTGTATCACTGTATTAGCTTAAGATCACTGATATCAGTGTTTTGCTGATACTAAACTCAGTGTTAATTCAATATTAAACCACTGATATTAGAATGCAGATTTTGCATTTGTTCACAAAGGACCTAGATCAGAGGATTATCTTTTTGACTAAATACCAGACTCATTTACCTCTGTAAATTAACTCACAAGAAAATAAAATGATTACAGAAGCGAATCTGACACTTTTAAATAAACTTAATTCTTGCTGGCCCTTAGAAAGTTTGTGCGCCATTTGAAAACTTTTAGTAGGACACGCTGGACAGCCTCACGAGACTTTAAAGGTCAGAGTTTTTCAACTTCATCTTTACATTTTCTAGTATGATTAGACACTAATGAAATACATCATTTCAGAGAACATACCAACCCATCTTTTTCTATTAAATCAAATAGCTTCAAAAGGATGCGGGCACCTGTGTCTGTGTGTGCATGAAGCTTGACACGTAAGTATTTGTCTACTATAGACACATGAACAGAGAACACACGCCTATACACTATGCCAAATGTTTTTATCTAGCTTCTGTATCGCATTCACCACATGCTCAGTTTGCTGACAGCTCCTGAAGGAGAGTGACTCTGTACCATCGTGCTTTCTGGGGATCAGTAATTTGCGTCAAAGTTTACCGGAAAACGATCTCTGGATGACAGTCAGAATGTACTACATGATGTCTGCAAGCTAATACCAGTAATTTCTGCCCACAGTCTAAGGTGGGCAGATACAAGCCAGCTCCAAATACGAAGCTGCGTAGCCTGGGTGAACGCAGTCACACCAACCCCAAACTCCCAGTCCTTAGGTCTGCCCAGCTTCAGGAGCATCAGGCTGTCCTGTGATTGCAAGTGCTCACACACACACAGTCAATGAGCTTTTAGCATAATTAAAATTGATACTCCAGTGCATTCCTGCACAGGACAGAAAAAAAGGCAACACCAGGAAGATTTTTTTTTTCTCCATTACTGTGTCATTAGGGGCATTTCACTGCGTTTTTGCTGATACTTAGGTTTGTCTGCTATACTGTCATCTACGAAGGTAAAGCAGAAATGAAGAAATAACACCAATAATTTCAGTAACCTCCAGGGTCATCAGGAGCTTCATGGTCCCTGTGTTTGGAGTTCTAACAATTGTAAAATGAGTATGAGGGGGCAAAGCCTGCACAAGTCAATGGAACACATTCTGGTGACATTTACCCTGGTGGCTGTCATCGCTCAAGAACAAAAGCAACACTGGGAATCAGACAGGAGAAGCATTTACAAAGACTGCAGAGACCTTGCAGCTTGCAATGAGTTCTGTATGCTGCAGGTTGCAAATGGAGTAGTTAACTGTTTGACTCATTTCGGTTTTGAGTCACCGAGAATGCACTTAATTTTCAAGAGGGACCTGAATATACTTGGAGAAATTAATATAAAATCAGTTTAAATACTTGATTAAGGAGGGGTGTAGCACAGCATCCTGTCTCTCTCTTGTTAAATCCCACAACTTTCTTGCCTGTGCTTTGCCCCATAGTTTGTTCAGCAGCCTCTTTCCCAGTAAAGGGATCAGTCATCACCCAACATGCTGTGGAACGCATACAGACCATTTGGGGGATTTGTTTGGATGCTGCCAGATATCAGCAACATCTGGTTAATACAGATTGTAAGTATTTCTTAATGAAGTAAATGCACCCAAAGGCCTGAGCAATGAGCACATGGTAAACACAAATATGATTTAGTTAAACAGCAATTAACCATACTGCAGTTATCAGAAATGTCCTGTTAAACTTGAGCGGAACCATGTCTGTCACACTGAATGACAGCTATGCTTTGAAATTCTGTATTGCAAGAAAACCAGTTGATTTCACTCCATCGATATGATCCATGATTTTTTTTGTGGGCAGCTGTCACTGACTTAATAAAACTATGAACTAGTGAAAGGGGCTGTTAAAAAAAATATTTAGAAGAAACTGTATACTACATACACAATATAGACACACAAAGTCCTCAAGCCACACTGTAGATGCATAGAGAAACCAAACAAGTTCAGACTCAAAGATTAAGGCTCAAGGTTTCTTTAAATTGGGGAAAAAAAAAAATTAAAAAAAAAATCTAAGCTTATTATTATGGCTGCAATAGAAGAAACACAGCACTAATATTTTTGAACAGCATAATAAACCTGCATTAGTTTCTACTCCTGTGCAAGTGTATTGTCTGAATGAGATTTATTTTTCATATCTTTATGGGGGTGCTGAGTGGGTTTAACATTTGTTGGAAGAGACACCTTTGGGATATGTCCTTTACAAGGAAATACTGAAACAATTTGTTTGTTTCTTCTTTTCTTAAGCTAACCACACAGGTTATTATCAGAAGCTTTTTAGATTTTGTTTTCTACAGCAGCATGATTCAGAAATAATAAAACAATCAGTTTTATATTCTCACAACAAGAGAGGAAGAGAGACTTCCACAGACGTCCTGATGCTAGCTATAGACTGAGAGCAGTTTTGCCTTTTGCACAACTTGAAAAGGTATGTAATTATGCAAGGCTGATTGTCTTTAGGTGTCTCGGAGGGATACAAGACATTTTGGCGCTGACCAAATTGGGTAAATCACTCCTTTAGACTGCAAGGCCTGGTATATAACACATTGATACAGTTAGAAAAACAAAGAGTGCTCACTGCATGGATGGGCGAGAACTCTGACTTCATCCACAGCTATGTACCCTGGATGTCCTTTCAAAGAGACAGATTCAAATATCACCTGAAACACAAAATAAGAAAAAGTTTTCTTAAAAAGAATAGCTACACTCGTCATTTGGCCAGTCACCATATTCTGCTCTTATTCCAGTATCCGAGTCATTCAAGGCATTTCATCATTAATAATGAAGGGATACCAAGGCAATTCAGTATGTACATGCATACCAAACACTGAAAAACTGTTTGATATGGAAAACAAAAAGTTAGAGCGACATTCATTAGGATTAGAGACAACTATGTGCTTCTTTCATTTGGAAGAGCAAAAAATACCCTGTGTATATACACACCTATATTCACTTTAAGCACCAGCTTAAGAACAGTAAGTGGATAATCATTTGACATCTTGTTCTTAGTATGCCTCAGAAAGTTTGAGAATGCTGTACGTGAGAGAAAATTCTCTTATTGAATCAATAACCCTGCATGGATTCTTCTGGAGAAAACCTTGATTTGGCATGCGTGTCATTGCAGTGTTAGAAAGGAAATTACAAGCAACAAATGACCCTGGATTCTAGTCACTGGACTGCAATAAGATTCTCCCAGAAATAAAGTTATTCCTGCCTTTCCCTGGATTGAACTAACATGGTCTGAAAATAAGTATTCTTAAAAACCACATGTAGTATTTCTCTACATTAATGGTGCACTAACTAGCACTTTCTATTTTATTTATGTATCTGGATAATGAAAGTGTTCCACTAATTTGGGTCTGAATAGACAGATATTCAATTACAGATGAACAAAAAAATCTCATTCTTCCCTATGGCTTTGTGATTTTACCTGGAAAACTGCCCTGAAGTATGCTGTTACTAAAAATATATAGGCCATCTGAAAATCAGCAGTGTGGGGGCGGGGGGGGGGGCGGGGGACGGGGACGAGGACAACAAAACAAAAAACCCCTAACTAAAAGACCTGACAAAGGGATCATTAAAACTAGGTTAACTACTGCCAAATAAGCTAACTAGCCATTCAGGAGAAAATAGTATTAAATACAATGCATTTTGCCCAACAGTTAAAGGACAGCAGGACACGAGGACATGAGTTGTAGCCTGTGCCCTCATTGCAGTCTACACCTTCCTCAAGGGGGAAAGTGCTGATCTCCTCTCTCTGGAGCAGCAATGGGACACGAGGAAATGGAATGGAGCTGCGGCAGGGGAAGTTCAGACTGGGAAATTAGTTCATTAGGAAAAGGTTCTTCACTGAGAGGGTGGTTGGTCCCTGGAACAGGCTGCCCAAGGAAGTGGTCACGGCACCAAGCCTGTCAGCGTTCATAGAGCGTCTGGACGATGCTCTTTGTCATATGCTTTAGTTTTAGGTAGTCCTGTGAGGAGCAGGGAGTTGGACTTGATGGTCCTTATGGGTCCCTTCCAACTTAAGATATTCTATGATTCTATGAGGAACAAGAAATTTAGAAATGTTAAACTGCAGTAGAAAAAAGAAAAATGCAGACTGATTATTTAACATCTTGGTAATGCTGCCTCTCAAGTTAGTGATTCTCTTCCCAAAGGAATGAAGTGCTCTCCTTTACTATTTAAAAAAAAAAAAAAAAAAAGAATGGATGGAGGTGTAATGGGTGCTGTCCTCTGCATTTGAAAGGGATGTCCCCTGTTTCCTTCCCTCTTACTAAAAGTAATGTTCACACTGTTTTAAATTGCTCATTTTTGCATGAATATATAATAATGTTTTCAAGGACAGAGTCAATTAACATGTTCAGCTGGCATAGTTACTACTGTTAGAGCAGTATTCTAGTGCAGCTACTTGTTTTGTTAGAGAAAGTATTTCAGTAATTTGTAACCTCTCAAATTCATTACTAGAACACACAGTTAACTACTTAAAGCCAGTTTTCAACACTTATTTTCATTCTAAATAAAAGCTGGTATTCCCAGTCTGTCACTGTTTAGCCTCTTCTTCATCTCCTTCATCAGAAGATTTAATAAAATAAAAGATTCAACTGTCCAAATGCTGATCACTGCATGCCCTGGCTATGAAAGTAGACCAATATGTCCTTCCTAAGTACAGAATTGCTGTTAATCATTTTGCTTTGCATTTGGGCTTCCAGAATGTAGTTTCTACTCATGTTTCCATGACTTCCTAAGTAATCTTCTCTCCCAATTCAAAACACATCCAAATGTGAGATCTTCTGAAATAAGTCCATTAGAAAAAAGACATGATAAAACCAGGTAGAACACAAAAATTAACAGGCAAAGATATAAACTAAGAAAAGCTCAAGTGCTAACAATATGTAGAAACAAAGTTCTACTCCAGAGGAGGGTGGACAGAAAATAGGCTGTCCAAGGAGCAATAGGAGGAAGCAAGTCTCTGGAAGATAAAATAATCCAAAAAACATCAGCAAGTGTATGGTGTTATCAAGGTTCTTGACAGGCTTTTTAGGGACTGTATAAAATAAGACTATAATGCAAGTCCTTAGTATGGAAGTTATAATTTATTTTAGAAACTGAATGTCATTTATGATAAAAGTTACACTTACTAGGAAGGTCATGTAAGCAAGTACTGCAACTCCCGTCAGACTTGAATTAAAACACAACATTACAGCTACAAAATCTTATTTTAGTTTTGGATTTGTGAGAAGCTATAAGTCACAATGAACTAATTCTCAATTTCCTGCAAGCCAAGAACTTGGAAAGAAAAGTTCTCCAAGGCATTGGCATTAGCTATTAGTGCATGGCAAAAGTAAGCACTGATACATAGAGAACCGTCTTCCGTTAATTACCGACACATACAGAGTCTTTAATACAGCACAATATAACTTAAACTGGTAACAACTGACCCAGCTCCTAAAAAACCCAGGCACACTGGTGCAGAATCCACTGAAAAGAGTGGAGGATTCCTCTCAATTCACACAACGTCGTTTTGAGAGAGCATTTTATTATCTGCGCTGCTTTATACTCAGATATTCTTGTTATTTCCCAGTTCAAACTTCCACATTGTTGTCTTTTACTGTATTTTGCAGCATCTCAGCCCTATCAAAGCGAGAAGAACAGAAGCACCCCAGGTTCTCCTGAAAACAGGGAATTGAGACCCAACATGAGGAAAATGCAGAAATCCATGCTTGTGGGGTCCAGTTCTGCAAATTTCACACCGAATCTCTCTCGTGTCCTTTTAGCTTCAGTCAGAAATGTAGTATAATGGTTGAGACACAGGAATTTAAGAATGCTTTACATTTAAGGAGCTTCTCAGAAATTAATATAGACCACAAAATACAAAGCTTTACTCTTAAAAAACATTCTTAAATGCTCCTGAGAATGGAAAATACCAAGTCATTTCATGTTTCTTTACCAATAAACAATCCTACATTTCACTGCTGCTATGTACCAACAATGTCTGTGTTAGCAACGTAGCCTGGCTCATCCGTTGTGGTACAACAGTTTTCTTCAGGCATGGATCAATAACGTTCCTTGCTATACATCAAAAAAACTCTCCCTGGCAGACTCTAGTGCTGCCCTTGGTGCATTCTGGGACGAAGTTCATCCTTATGGCAAGCAGTAATTCAAGATTACATGTATTACCTTTCCCCAAGAACTATTACGGCTTTTTCTTGCTACACTTAAAAACATTTGCAGGCTGGGAATCCGAGTAACTCTAGGGTAGACGTTATAAATCTCCACCATCCCCACGTTTATATGTCAGCAGAGTGCTTTTGGATCCAGATGACTCATATGACCCTTGCACAGAACTGTCAGATCTAAAACACGACCTCTGGCACTTGGCTCGGTTACTGGTTTTCCACTAGTCACATCTCCAAAGCTCAAAGTACTTGTCGAAGCCTCAGACTCAGGGCAGATAGTTTCAGATTTTTTTTGCCTAACTGAATTTTTGATGCACACTGCAATTTGAGATGGTGCGGTTTCTGTGCATTAAGAGAATAATCCACATTTTGCCTCACGCAGACTTCATTTATTTAGGAAAAATGCTATTTTTTCCCCATGTTACCTGGTGCTTTTGAAATACAGAACACGCTTTCAGGCTTCTTGCGTACAAAGAGCTCTCCAGGCATGCAATTTTGATTTAAAGCTGACAAATAACACTCTGATGGCACGTCCTAGATTGTGAGTGTGAAATGAGACACTCCCTAGGCAACAGTACACCCAAGCTTTTGTCATCCTGTCACCTCTGGGCTCCTTGAGCGAGAAGTGTTACTTTAGGCTACCAAATAACCATAATTTTGTCTAAGTCCTTCATTGTGTGTTCTTCACTTTTGCAAGTTTAAAGTTTTCTTTTTTTCTTTTTTTCTTTTTTTTTTTTTTTGTAAAAACCTTGATTAAATGTAGAGGACTGCAGACCATCAACAGAAGATGATTTATAAAATCAGGGACTGATGATAGATCAGTCTCTTACATCCCCCATAATAGTGGGACAGATCTCCAATTTTAAAAGTCACACTTAAGGAATAAGAATACAAATATAAGCAGAAGGAAGCATCACCCCCATCCATCAAAAAGTAAAAAAGAAAAGCCTTGCATTTTCTAGGAAGAAACTATTCCTAGGCAGTTACTGCTGGCTTCCAATCTGTTCATTTTTGTGCTGCAGTGAAAAATTCTTGTTTGATTTAAAGGATTTTTTGCTCAGGAAAAGCAAACTTGACCTGCAAAAGGACTTGCAAAAGAAGTAAGGCAGGCTCAGGAAGTCATCTATTGGTATTTCCAGAGTAGGATCTCTCTTAGTGTGAGACCAGACTACCTTTTCCAGCTTTTTCAAGCACTGATTATCTAGGTGAAAGGTTATTTCTGTTATCTCTGTGGAGCACCTACTACGAAGCAAATTTTGGTTCATGACCAGGTTCATGTTAATATGAATGGAGCATAAGCACTTTCATATGACTTCAGAACAAGAGACAAGTTGTGCACAGCCGCTTAAAACACCACTTTCCACGCATTTGCATCTCTTTATCCCTTCCTCTCACCCTGCATAGTGTGCTCTATGCACTCTGCCGATATCCCCGACTCTTTTTCAGAGGCAGAACATTAAAGCATTCTACTTCAGCTCAGATTTTATAGACCTCCTACCCAGTTATTAGAAGCAAAAAAGGAAAAAAAGCAGCAAGCTTTTCTACCTGCTGTTTTCTTTCCACAGACTATTTGCTGCCTTTTCATAGTTTATTCTATCGTAATTCCTATCTCACTCATGCCTTTTATTAGTATCGTATGTACATCAGCTTCTCCTGCAAGGTTTACGGTGCAATTACCTCCCAGGCTTTTTTTTTTTGTCTTGAATATAAAACAAGACAAAAACATGCCTTCAATACCTAACAAGAAGTATGTGAGCCCATTGCGTGCGATCTTACCTAATTAAAACTAAAACAATGCCTGCAAAGTTGCCACGTGAAGTTTTAAGTGGACAACTAACAAGTAACTGTAAAATGAATATAACCAAAAAGCATCTTACCCATTACATTCCTCAACTTTGTGCTTGTTTTAAAAAAAATAAATCTCCTAACAGAGCAAGTAAAACTATGTTACTAGCAGTACTAAAAAGAGGAGGAATGGAGGAGATGGTGAAGAGTATACTCACGCTGATGACATGGTACGAGATTTTATTAGTAGTTTATGTACTTAGACGCCTCATATGGGCACAGGAAAAGTCCAGATGCAAAGCTGAGTGAACAAATGTTTCTTCTTATGGAACCAACCAAGGGCCAAAAATAGTTCAGGCAAATTTATGCACAGATACGGTTACACATCTAGACACCCAGTTTTATTTACATTTACATAGTGCCATGGAAAGTGCCAATACAAGGCTGTTTATGTGCCAATTTCATTATAAACAAGCGGGTCTCAACTTGCCAATAATTTGACTCCCAGCAGCCTATCCATCACTCTGTGACCTGACAACAACTGAAGCAAAAGGGTGAAGCGGGAAGAAATATGTCAAGATGCCTATATAACCTTCTCGCTATAAAAATGGTATATGTAAACTCATTCTGATAGGCAAAATTCAGGGGGTGGGGGGGGAAATTCAATTTTCAGAATACCTATTGCTAACGATAGCTTAGCTTATACCTAGCCAAACGTTCAAAGGAAAAAGAGAGGAAAGTATTACAAACTCCTACCTGATAAAAATGTGGCCAAAATGTACTGATGGCAAGTTCTGCTTTCACCCATCCTTCTGTAACAACCCCCGAGACATTCCATATGGGATTGCCCTGTGGTCCTCCGTTCACCTTCACGTAGACGTTCAACGAGCCAGGACTTGAACGGTCTCTGCTGGATAAGTAATAGTGGAAGTCGATGCAATGTGTGTCGTTTTCCTTCAGCGTAGGCAAGAGCAAGTGAGCTTTCTGCCCAGATGCGCGCCCAGAGCTGTTCACCATCATGAAGGAGCCTATAGAGGAAAGCAAAAAGAGAAGAAAGAGTGGTTTGGTTGGCTTTTTCAGTAAAAACAGTTCCATTAGAAAGTCAGTGATTCCCTTAGAAGCCAGAAAACAAAACATTCATCTGGAGAACTCAAACTAGCTATTTAATGCTTATTGTTAGGCAACAGAAAGAAAGGATATTAAAATTGCCAGGTATATACACAAATAGATTCAGGGCCAACTAAAACCACTTTAATTAGATAACTTAAAAATCAAAATAAAAATACTATTTTGCTTTTATTATTTTATAACCTTGTGATAAAACAGTAACTTTAAACAAAAGCATATTCATGCTTCAAGCAGCAACGAGGCTCTCCTACCGCATACAGTCCCTCAAAGGCACATTCAATACAAAAAAAACTACAATGGACCAAATTCTCAGCTGATGCTTGCCTACGTGGCCCCTACCCACTTTATGCCAATCTATACCTGTGAACCCTGCATCTTGGTGCTATAAACTTTTGAAGGTTGTAATGTGTGAAGAAAAACTCAATTTTCAGAGCCCAAATGAATTAGGCTTGTTAGCATAACAGCAACATCTCAACTAGAAACAATGCAACAAGGCCGATTATTCTTCTAGGAGGGAAGGACAGGTTGAATGTAGGGAGGGAAATACATACTAAAGGCAATTTATGAGTTTGTTAACCTGGAAGCTTGCATCATATTAACCATGGCACTTGATGTTGAACTCGCATTTTGATTCATCAAGCAGTTACTTTACAGCACATTGTGTCTCAACTCATCTCTTCACAGATGCATCAAGGTGACAAATGTTAGCAATAAGGAAAAACATTATGAGAGTTATTTGATTCAATTCTGTTTAAAGGATCTCCTTTATGTGTGTGCAGACACTCACACTCAGAAAAAGCTGAAGAAAATACTAAGATTTGGGGACGAAAAAGCTGTGTGTCAGCAGCCAGGCATGATAATTTTTAATCAAATGCAGCCCTCTTGACACTCTCTGTTCTGATGCTGCTGCCAAGGCACGCCACAAATGTATTTCTCTGCTGGCCTCTTGCAGTTCACAGAAGATTGAGTTTGAAAAGCCTTGCCTCACTTCTAACCTCTTGACTTTCCCTATTCCATGCCATAGCACTGTGACACTCAGATGAGCCAGATAAACATTTTGATCAATTCTGTGCAGTGAACAGCCATATATTCTAAATTTATATCAACAGATACCAGCAACTTTCTCCAACAAAAATGTTTTTTTTTTTTTCCTGTGTTCGTATGATATATATGCATTTTGTAAAGGATTGAGAAGCATGGACACACAAGGAAGTCAAGCTTTCAAAAAAAAAATAAAAAAACACACATTCTAGAGACCTTGGAAAATTCAAGCACAATGCAAGCACAGCTGGGGAAGACGCTGTACTAAGAAACATGAAAATTTATAGGCATGATGCTCTCTGGCAATCCTATCTTTCATTTTGATATGCTGAAAATCAAAATGGCCCCAAATCAAGAAATTCCAGATTCATAGCAAGGAAACATAAGAGCTGAATCCAAACTTTTCAATTTCTCTCTAATAATCAAAGTCAGTTAAGATGGGATCCTGACAAATGCTCACTGTTGATCTAATTCTACTCCCAGTCAACCACAAAATCCCCTTCTTCAGCGAGTACTGTATAGATACTCGTCTTAAAAATCCACCCAAATAAGCTAAAGTCTTGAGAAACTGAGATTTGGATTCTATTTCTGTGGCCTAGGATAATTTATTATCAGAAAGCACAATTGCCAACAGGCTTGAAGAGGCAGCACAGCCCGACAGTTAAGGCAGCAGGCTGGAAACCTGACAGTCTGGTTTCTAAGACTAATTATGACACTCACTTCCCTGATCTCTGTCAGTACACATAGTCTGCCTTATCTTCCCTTACAAATAAGAGCAAGAATAGTCACAAGAACCACTCTTCTACTGAGAATTTGGGAGGAAAGCCACTGTAAAACTGCTGAGCAACAGTAGCATACTACAGAGGAGTATAGCAGCTGCTGTGAAATGCACTGCCTGCAGCACTTCAATGCCATTTTGAGAAACAGTACAAGATACAACGAAGACAAGTTCTACGTTTGCCAGATCTCATACTTGAGGATGATGGCACAGTCAATTAAAACACTCGGTAAAGAAAAACAGAGCTCCTGTGCATCCACAAGGTTTTTGATCAAGTGCCTGCTACCCTGGGTAGGAACCCAGGAAAACTCGTTTTTGCACCGTCTCTGATTGGATTGTAGGACCCATCATTTCACTTCTGGGCATCTTTCTCAACTTTCTTTTTTTCTTTTTTTTTTTTTTTTTTTGGATAATACATCAATTCCTACCCTAAAGAACTACTCTGAAGCTGTACTGCGTCTAACACAATATGGTCTTGAACTGCACTGGGGTAGGTGTTTCAATGATAGAAAAAGTTAGGGAGTATTTCACTTTTACAGATTCATGTATAAAAATAACGAGCTTTCCTCTGGGAGAAAAAACATCGGCTTTTATAAAAAGTTCAAAGCAATAATTACAATTTTATTTTTTGCCACCCACAAAAAAAAAATGAATCACAAGCTATTTGCCGTATGACAATGGCCTTTTGTGCAACTGCTGACAATTCTAGAGAGCGCACGGAGCCTGAATCTAGTGACTGACAACATGAGCAAGCAAAATATCCATCCACCAAAAAGCACATAACAAAATAATTCGTCTTAGTTACTAAAAGAATAGCATTACAAACAATTGGCACATGCAAATTTTCATAGCTTCTTATTTGTAGCTTATGATTTTTTTTTTAATACAGTATGCCTAGAGACACAGGAGAAAACACTGTAAAAATGTGCCTCTAATAAAGTCCTGATATGAGGTATTATTTTGTGTGACGGTGGAAAAGATGAAAAATTTCCACTTATAGTGCCATCTCTGTCAGAGAAAAGTACTCACACCTTGTTTATATCAGTTGTCATCTGTTAACTACACCACATTCCTTATTTCTGCAGAGACTCAGTGTGACAGCTTCCACAACAAACCGTTCCCGGGGCTGGCCAAGGCACTGCACACCACCTCAAGCCTGGCCAGCGTAGGGGGTGTAGGGAGTTTTGTCGAGACTATAATTGACATCGGGTACAAGAATACACCGATTTACCAAATTCAGTTGTGAATAAATTATACCCTGTATTCTATAAACTGGCCTCCAAATATACCCATCTGTACACATTCTCATTTTTCTTTTCACAGCAGGAACTTAAATGGGTATCCTGTCCTCTAGGGCCTTCAAAAGGTTGCTCTGCATGCTCCAAGAACAACAGCTGAGATCCCCTGTCCTATTATAAATGTCCATGGCCAGTGAAGCTTGTCTGGGCAGGACACATCACTTAGAGATAGGTGAGAGATCATGAAAATTGCTCCCACCAGAAAAAAAAAAATTCAAACCAGCCTTTTAAGGACAAGTGTGGTTTTCCTTATTATCCTTAATAAAAATAGACATATTGTGATTCAGAGTCTGACAGCCTTCTTTAGACTGAACACAGAATTGAAGCTGATGGGACTTATTCTCAATTTATAGGCCTATATGTGCAAATAAAAGAGATACAATCTGGTCTGGCACCAACAAACCACTTGTCATATTTTCCACTCATATAAAGAACTAGGGAATGAATTAACATGTCACAAATGGAAATTATTGATCAATGAATGACTGAAAGCCACTTAAATGTCTCCAGGCAAGAATTTGAATAAAACAAAAGGTATCTTGGAGAAACTCTTATTTAGACCATTGCATATCCAATTTTTGAAAAATAATAATAGTAGGAAAAAAAAAAAAAATCATTTAGCCTCGTTGTTTTGGCTGCTTCCATCCAGAAAGTTCACATGTCATAAAGTCAACACTGAACTGAAAAAATGAGTTTGGGGGAAAAAAGTACCTACACTGTGTAAAAGCTCTTCTTTATATTTATTGGACACAGAAGTATATGCTTATTAAAGCAGAGTGAATATCAGGTCCATTAAATTTAGTGCTCTGATCAATAGGTTAGATTAATTAATATCTTGCTGGTTTTGTCCTGAATAACCAAAAATGAATGTGTTATGTTCGGCTCAGTCAGAAGCAATGAGGATGTAAAGACGGTAAATAAATTCATTTTTAAAAATCTGTTCAAACGACAGGAACATAAAACGACACTCTCTCATAGTTATTAAACATACCACTGAAAATTGGGGAATTAAACCATGAAGTGCTCTCTAGCTGGCCATAAATTTCAATTTTTCCCCTGCTTGGTGCATAATGATGCCTTGATAAGCGTCCTATTATTGATGCATCTGCAACATATATCCTCTTTTTGGAGCTGAAATGCTACTCTGTAGCAGATGGTGGCTATTGTGTTTACACATCAGCACTTTATGATTGCATTTTCTCACGTCTGCAGTAAAAAGAAAGCCGTAATTGAGTTTTTAATGGCTTTGCACATTGTTCATTAAGATTACATGAGTGTGTTCTGACAAATGACAGCTGAAGAAATGAGCCACTGAGAACCCCTCGTGATCACCAGACAGACCTCGGTTGATGCTGTTTCACTGTTGGCTTTGAAGAACTATGCTGTTTAAAAGTGAAATTATAGCAACCATTAAAGACTGAATGTAAACTTGAAAAGAAAGCTGTCAAAATGCTCAACTGCAAAACGAGGCTTCTAAATCCCTGAAAACCAGAATCAGGTACAGAATGTTCTTTTAAAGAGCAAACTCCTTCCCAAAATAAAGGAATGAGTTTCCCAGCAGCTCCATCAGG
Source organism: Theristicus caerulescens (assembly GCA_020745775.1). Lineage (NCBI taxonomy): Eukaryota > Metazoa > Chordata > Aves > Pelecaniformes > Threskiornithidae > Theristicus > Theristicus caerulescens. The sequence goes on from CM036569.1 coordinate 3,606,919, forward strand.
TGCACGAGCATGTTCTGGACACAGTTTTGCTTATTTCCAAGGAACAACTCTATCTCCAAGAAAGTAAGTCTGACATCTTCCTTGTTAAGGCAGAACAAAGCAACATGGAATAATCTGGGTTGGAAGGGGCCTCAGGCCAAGCTCCTGCTCAAAGCAGGGTCGGCTGTGAGGCCAGATCAGGTTTCTCAGAGCTTTTACTTACTAAGTCTTACAAACCTCCCAGAAGAACTGCCCATCCCCTCTGGGAAACCTGCTCCATTGCTTGACAGCCCCTATAGTTTTTCTTTATATGCAGTCCAAAACCTCTCGTTTCAACTTAGACCCTTTGTTTCTCGTTCTCCAGACACTTGCTGCAGTAAAGATCCCAATGAGGCATTCCTGATAGCCTCCTTGTACATACCTGGGGGCCACTGCTCGGTCCCCCCAAAGCCTTCCCTGCCCCAGGCTGAACAATCCCTGGTAACTCCTCAGCCTCTTCTTACAGGGCAAGTGCTCCAGCCCCACAGACTTGGTGGTGTTCGTTGAACTTGCTCCAGTTCATCACTTTCTCTGATATGACACCCAAAAATGGGCCCAGTATGCTCAGTGCAATCCAATAAGTGGCAATGAAAGGGGGACCACTTCCATTTGTCTACTGGCTATGACCCTGTGAAAACAACCCAGGATGCCATTAGCCTCCTTTGCTTCCAGAGCACGCCACTGGCTCATACTCAGCTTGCCATCTGCCAAGATCCTCGGGACCTACTCAGCAGAGCTGTTCCCCAGCCAGTTAGTCCCCAACCTGTCTGCCCAGGTTTTGCTGCATTGGTCCGTATCAAACTTCATAATGTTCCTATTGGACCATTCTTCTATGTCTGTACCTCTAACTGCTGGCCTTACCCCAATTGTTCCAACTCTTCCCTCCAGTTTGATGGTATCTTCAACAAGAGCTGCCATCCAAGCCGCTTTGACCCATCTAACTGCCACCACCCATCCAGACCACAACACCCCAACTTGGAAATGTGTGAAGGTCTGTCCTGCATCTGATACCAGCAGCCTCATAGGACTTATTCTTCTGGAGTTCACCTACAGTACCAAGAGAGCTCAGATAACTTTCTATTTAATCAAAAATATGGGGGAAATTAAGCTGTTCTAATTGGATGCAAACCCAAGATGTTCTAAGAAGGATGCTTATTGAAATAGTAAAACACAGTATTTTCCCCAGTCATTTTAACCTATGTAAGTGAATGAGTCTACATCTTTGCAGTTTTAAATGACACATGAGAAGAAAAGTCTACTACCACAAATCCCCAATACACAAGAAAAAACTGCCACACAGTCTGTGTGGATGAACATCAAAACACAGGGCAGCTCATGGTCAAGGAGAACAAAGCTGTTTAGAACAACATTAATTACGCTGGCAGCGTTACAGGTGTGATTTCTCACCATACTTTTTACCATCCTTTCAAGGTTATCATGCGTATGTCACAGAGCCCCGACCGCAGCTCAGACCCCAGGGGGACACTGCTGGCAACCTCCCCTACTAAGAGCTTACTGCTGGTCTTTGCCTCTTATCTGTTCACCTTTGGAGCACCTTGTCTCTTCTACTGCAGCCTCACTTCTTTCAAGGAAGCGTCATCTCAAATGTCTTTTCCAAATCCATTCCATTGTTTTTGAAAGTCATTTTAATAACAAAATTGAATTTACTTGCCTTTTTTTTTTTTTTAAACAAAAAAAACCATCAAAGTATTCCAATAGATTTTTGAGGTGTGACTTTCCTTTGCAAGAGTGCTTTGACTCTTTCCCAGTGGACTAGGATTAGGGTCAGAGCCAGTTCACTATCTCATATACTGACCTGGAAGTCCTTTACCACAGGTATTTTTACAGAAGGACAGATCAAGCAAGAGGCACCTATGCCAGCCAGCTAAGCAAGCTCATGCCTTTCCTAGTTTCCTAGGTTTCCACATACTATATTTTTGCATACCTTTTGGTAAAGCACATATTTATAATAATGTCAAGTCAATCTGAATGCCATAGAACAGATTTTGAAAAGCAGCTACACTAAATATGAAAAAATACGTTGAAGGACAATATAAGAAAAAAGTCCATCTACCTCAACACTTGGTTTCCAGCAGTGACAAAGTGGCCACTTTAAGCAGAACATAAGAATCAGGGTACTGTGAAGTAGAATTTACCATTTCAAGCTTCTGACAGTCAGCTATATCAAGATTTTTAAAAGTCACAAGCTGCATCTACCCCTTCCATTGATAAGGCACAGACTGATCTTCCTCCCATAATTTTTGTTGAGTCAGTCAGGAATAAGACTCTGTCAACAAGCTCTATAGTTTAATTATACACTGCGCTGGGGAAAATAAATAAATATTTCCATGCACTTGCTTTAAGCTACTGCCACTTAATTTGTAGTTCTTATTGTATGAAAAGTTATGATTACCTACCTGCTTCACACTTCCCACATTTTTATATCCCTACTTTTCATACTCGTGTATAACTGAACAAGGCTCAGAAATCTCTTCCCCCTGACTGAAGTACTACAGAGAGCAGCGTTTGTACAAACTCAAAATTAAACAAGGTGTATCTCATTGCTGCGATCTGGTTTTCAAGTACTAGGACAAAATCAGACCCATGGGTTTTATTTCTCAAATGTGGGTCGTACTGGATTAAGCCACTAGTGAAATAAAGAGAGTTTGATTCACGAATAAATATGAATATAAACCACCAGTTGAGTTCAGTATAATTCATGAGGACAATTCATTCACTTGGGAAATTGTTGGATAATAGGAAAGTAGTTTTTAAAGAGATGGTCTACTATTTGTAAAGAGCTTTTCTTCTGGAAATTAACGTCATGGAAAGAATTACGTTGTTGGGGGTTTTTTTCCTAAGAAAAATCTTCTCTGGGAACAAGACTGATCCCATATTACTTCAGTGACCGCAAGTATTTGCTGCAATTATTTAAAGAAAGAGTGAAGATTGTGGCATAAATACTTTATCAATCTTTTCTGAAAGACTAGGTGTGTAACAAACGCAGGTCTTATTTGCACATTTCTAAATGTCCTTGGGAGGGGCAAAGTCTGCAACTCTTTTGCTTTATATAAAGCCAAATAATTATAGGACAATACTCAGAACTAGGAAACCAGGTTTCCCACAGTTTCATAATTGGAAACTGTAGACTTTTTCATTGATTCTACTGATTGAGCCATAAATGACTGCTGGCATTTTCAGTAGATCCAGACACTGTTACCAGGTGTTACCAAACTACACTCCTTTTACAAATTTTTTCCAAGGTCTGAATAATGGTGACCCAGACAGCAAAAGATGCTAACAACCCAGGAATGGCCTCCAGCCAAATGACAGCTTCCCTTTATTCACTCCTGAAGTAAATGCTGAAGTAAGCGACATGTACTGCAGGGCTTTTACCATCCAAAATGGGAAACATTAAACTACCCCTGACAGAAGAAACAAGATGAAAATATATCATGGATTACAAAGAAAAAAAAAAATAAATCACATTTTAGCGGTTTGCCTCTTTACATGCTGTTGGATCAGAGTCAGCAAGCCCTCATCAGCTACGAAATCCAGATGGGAGGAGATCAAATGACTGACAAAGCCAACAAGGGCCTAATTAGCAGAGGGCTCTAAGGTGGATAATGGGATTTCTGCAAGAGGCTGTGAAACAGGGACTCAGGGATTAAACGTTTTGTCAAAAGTTTCAGAACCCCAGTTTTCTTAACAGCAGACAGACAGTCTCATTAAGAGATGGGATTCAGAGTCCAGAAGCTTTGTGGTCCAGTCTGGGTTATAGCTGTTCCAGCAACATATGTTGTGACCCACCCAAAATCTGTTTGCCCGTTTTTGTTACTTCTATATGCTGCTTTTTTGACCTCATGCGTAGGGAAGGACCCTATTTGTTAAAGGGATGTTCTTTTAACTTTACAAGAATATTTAAATCATCATGTGAAAATAGCTTCTTCCCTGTTCTATTCTTAAAAGCATTCTTCTTATAATGTAACATAATTCTGTGACATTTACCAAGGACAGCCAATGATAGAGATTGACATATTTGCAATATAAAGCTAACATGCAGGATTCAGGTTCTGACTTCGTAATTTCCTCAGTGACAAATGGGGATTTTTTTCATTGGTCCGAAGAAAATTAAACTGAAATGTGAAGGCAGAACTCTTATAAAAATAGCAATGAAAAGCAGCACTTGGGAGAGTGATAGTATCCAACACAGTAGAGGCAAGAGGAAATTTTTAAGCACAGGAGGGACTTCTCGCTGTCTCAATTTCTTGCATAGGCACAATCACTGAGCTAGAAAACCTCGCACTGCAAGACAACTGACTGTAACACTACAGAAATGACAAGGCAGAAAAAAAAAAAAGCCTTCCTCTATTGCTAGTTTCTGTCCTCAGCTACAGGCCAGAGTGGTCTCTAGTAGCCTGTATTCAATATGGGAACCTGTTAGATTCAGTGTGGAAAATCAGCACCTAAAGGTTAATTCACATCTGTGTAGACACAAACACAGCAGTGATACTTAACTACACTTCAAGATGCCCCAAAACCTTGTTCTAAAATGTTGGATCAGACAGTTACTGAAAGCATTGACATTTAATAATTCTAGTCTATAACAGGGACTGCACAGTTTATCATGAAGATTCATGACAAAGCTTCTCACTTCAGTGGTGCAAAGTGATGTCCAGTGTTGCCTTCCACCTGCATCTCTAGAGCACTGTCCTTCCCTGCTTATAAATCAGTTGAATAACATTTGCAACTGATGTTTGCTGGAATAGCGTCAGTGGTCAAATCACCTTTCCTCTTCACCAACAAACTCAAATTTTGATTTACAAAGCAGAAATCATTGTTCATCAAATCTCAGAAGAGAGCCATTGCTCTACAGTTACAGCCATCTGGCAACCGTTCTACACATCTCATGCTTATCTCTAGGCTCCACAGTTATTTCTAGAATTTTCTTCCCACATTTCATAAATGTTTCTTTAATGAAAGACCAATTGCCACAGTTGTAAGCCTAGGTTCACTGAGAAACAAAAAATGATGTGTACTGTGGAATCAGAAACAATTCTATAAAACTCAACAGTGAAAAACTTTTTAATAGATTCATTGCCAGCATTCAATGTGGCTAAGGTCACTGCTGTAGCATACTTCAAGAGTGTCCTTATTCCGTTATTTATAAATATGGTACAAATTGTTTGGCAGTGCTATTAAAAAAAAAAAAAAGGTTCCATTAGCAATGGAGGTATTCCAGTCTATCAGGTAAAGGAATCTTGTAATAATAAACATATAATTCTCTATAAACAATAGACCAGAATTCTCTACAACTTTAATTATACCTTCTTCGTTACATCTTCATTTTTTAAAACTGATGAAAATGTAAGCTAAACCCTGGAAACTGAACAGGTTTTGTTGCTTTTTACTTCCAGCAGCCTGACAACTATTTATCCTATCAATCACTATCTTAACACTTCGGTAAAATGGAGGCAATTGATTTAAACACTTAATAAAGTTCAGGTTATTAAATGGGCAAATAAACAAAATAGGGGGAATGGCCATAATTCAACATAATATCTTCATTTAAAGATATTGCAAATCTTGTTCTTAGCACCCAGGAGCTTTATTACAGCTGAGCCTTGAAAGAGAAAGCCCACAGAAATGAGTTGTAGGGACATTAGTAAGCCTCTGTTCAAAGCCTCTCGCAAATGCCGTTCAAGGCGGCTCAAGGATTCAACAGAACACCGAACACCTTCCTCACCTGTGATTTAACCTGTGGCATAAATTGCTGCCAAATGCCTCTCTCTCATGGAAATAGCAATATTCCAGTAAGCAGCCTCTGTATACACCCTCTGGAAAAAAAACTCATAAAAATTTTAAGTTCAAGATATACAACTACTTGTGTAATAAGCATGATTTATTAGATGCTAAAGAACCCTCTTAGGATGAAATACCAACAATAAAGGAGTTCAGAGGTAGTGGTCAGTAAAGACTTTTCTGAAAAAGTAATTGCTACTTATTATGCATGCCTGAGCTTTGTTTTCAAATATGGAACTTATTTTAAAAATAAAATTCTGTATCTTGTTAAAACCCAATTGCTAAAAATATCTCCAACCAGGTAGATAGAGATTCAAGGAAAGCATATTTTAGGTTGGTGACTACAAGCAATTAAATAATTAAATCACTTCATCTCAGCTACTGCAACATCAGCAGTCGCACCCCCTTGGAAGGGGCAGCAAGACAAAAGTCAAAAAGTCTGCTGCCTCTCAGTTTCAAAACTGTCAACAGAAACATGCTTTGATATGCCTAAATGTACATGACATGCACAAAATTAGGTATAAAATTTCTGTTTTTAAAAGCTGTCTTTCCCATGAATGTCTGATATATGTAATAGTCAACAGACACAAAAAAAACTCTAACAACATGTGATTATCCTCATAGACTATCTATTCTGCATTATCCAGATACAATGAAGACATTAAAAACTTAACAACAGTCCTTTTCCAGGGTACCCTTTGTTCTCTACTTTTATTTTGTGTTGATCTTGTTTTCCAATTCTGGTTTGTCTCTGAACACATTTTTTCACTTTTGCCTAGTTCTCTCCACTACACGCATTTTAAAACATGAAGGACATAGACTACAAATTCCATTATGCCTTCCTCTCCCTTTCCAAGGATGCAACAGATATCTGTTGGATGCAGCCTCATTCGTGAGAGGTGGGGATGGATAGCTCAAGGTTCATAATAAGGTTCAATTTCATTTGTTTTAATTTGGCTACTCTAAGGCCACTGAGATGGAATACTTGCAGGTGGTTACCCTGGTGTCACTCAAGGTTCTCAGGCACTAGTCTGCTGTGTCTAACAGTTTGCATCACCCAAAGCCTACTGCGTGTCTCCAATGCCTCATGAGATCATCAGTTGAGACAGCTGTGTCCATAGCTTCCTGTTCTTGATAAGTTAATAAACCATGCTTAACTTCTTGCTGTTGTGTTTAATTAAAACTGACATAAAATCTGAATTGCTGGGCCAGTTGGACCCTAAAGGTTGAACCAATGAGGACTTTCTGAAAGACACTCTAGAATCGCCTTTGGCATCAGCAAGACAGCTGCCAGAGCATTTTGGTGAAAATATTACTTTACGAGGAAGTACTGAACTCCATGTAGTTCAAGCACATACTTATTTTCAATATATTGGACTCTTTGCTTGATCATTAAAGACAAATAGCTGAATATTTTTTTTATTACATAATTCTAGAGCATTAGAGGCAGTTTACATGTGAGCCAGAATTAAATATCTCATTAGTAGGCATGCAGCTATGTTACTAGCCAACATTTATGATCTCTGCAACATGTGTAAAACTTCCATGTGTCTTGTATATGTAACATTTTCTAGGAAACTGCAGAGGGATTATTACCTTTTATATTTGTGACAGAAAACACATATTAAACATAATGCCAAAAAGCAACTATAGCAAATGATGCCTAAAGAGGAATTGTTTCTTAAGCAGTTTGTTTTTACATAACTGTGTTCTAACCATATGGTCACTTATTTGCACATTTAAGAAATCAACACTACAGCTCTAAACTCAGAATATGGTAAAGGTTATAGGCTGAGCTATTTTTGCATCGAATTTTCAGCTTTGCTGAGCTCAGTTTCAACAAAGTGTTGGGTGCTGTTGAAGTCAGTGAAGCTATTCTGGGTGTACGGCAGTATAGCCAAGGATGGAATTTGGCACAGTGAATTCAGAAAATAATTAAGGCCATCTCACAAGCCACCACACAGTATGGCAGCACAAGAATTTCTCAAAAGGAGCAGCTCAGAACTGCAAAAGCAGAGGCTGATGCAGACCCCTGTGGAGGTGTATTGGCACAGGAGAAAGGAGCCTCAGTCATTCCAACCCACATCTTTACCAGCTGTGATCACTATCAACTGCTCATTCCCATGGGAACTAAATTAGACCAGATTGTTCTCTAAAACAGGCAATGTTTGTTTGCCTGTCTTAACTCCTGTTATAATTACAGCAACCTAAACAGGGGAGTTACTATTAGCACCCTCTTTTTCAGGGGTATTGTACTGTTTGGGTGGACACTTTCTAGCGGAATGTTACCAATATATTTCAAGAAAAGGAAATGCCACCTTGAAGCGGCTCAGCTGCCAACAGTGGCTAGTACTAGCACTCAGAGAAGGTGCCTAAGTCTCCATGATACAATACTCATTTAATCCAAATAGAAGATATTTCTCCATAACATGATAAATTTGGTGACTGGGTCATGACACAAGACAGTATTTGTGCTTAAAAAAATCCCAAACCATGCAGTTGCAATTCAAGGTTATTAAACTAGAACCATCATTACACAAAAGCCTAATCATTATCTAAGTAAGCATCTGATAGTCACTGAAACTTGACAAATATTTCTATGCAAATAACTTGACAGTTGTGTTCAGTAACAAAGTATTTCTTTGAGTAGCTTGAAATATGTTGTCTTTGAGCCACTGTATACGTCCCCATGTTTTAATCAAACAAATATGCTCAGTACACTTAACATACACATAATTTGTAATATTTTATCATGACTCACTTCTTGGTCTTTTTGATATTAAGCAGCAACGGGATTACCAGTATCTACAAAGACTATTATTCCCATGCGCTTTTTTGAGCCCAGCTGGATGCCTGTGTAAATACTTTTTACTAAATTGTCCAAAAGTACATATAGATTTATTTCCTGTGGACTGCAGTTCATTTAGAACCTAACAGTGTTATATGCATGATGTTAAATTCTTATTAGAAATTCATGGTATCTAGTCAATCTCATTTTCCAGTCAAGATTTTCCTGCTGAAAACCAACAGGGCTGTGTACTACAACACCCATTCTGAGCTCTGCAGGCGATGACAGGCTGACTTGATACCACCACTTGGATGGAAGCTTCAAATATTGTACCTGGTGAGTTCCTAGATCCAATCTAAACCTACCTTTTTCCCCACTAGGTAACTCTTATGTAGTACTTGCCACGCCAAAATGACTGGTTTATATGGTCATAAATGCATTGAACTGACTAGGAGGATTTAATTTAAATAAAAACTAAATATAACTGCATTACAAACACTGCACCAGCTCCTGGCACTTTGTTTAAATGGATGGAGCTAAAAATTACAGACAGTACAAGGCTGAATGTACACAGAGATTTTTTTGTTTGCGGAGTAAAGCGAGTTCGTAATGTTAACCGGGAATCGTAAGTTATACACGAGACACAGGCCCTAACCTGTCCCAAGTATGCCAGCCATTAGTTTGTCTCAAGTTCCTCACAGCTCTCAACAAATTATTCTGCCAGTGCCACGCTATGTATTTAATTGCTCATTTCCTCTTACAGAGCACAATTTAATATATTATTAGGGAAGACATTTGGGCCATCAGTTGTTAACCTTGTGCCGCATTTGACTATTTTCTGCCTCCACTAGTCTTCAAATCCCACATAGAATTTTGTTCCCCCCTGAGGATTACTTTATTTAATAAACTCTCAGGAGGTATTTCAAAAGCTTTGAAATCCCTGGTAAATCCAGTTTTAATCCATTATTACACTGGCATAGAAGTAATTTCTGTACAGTAGAAAGTCATAGTTTTCCTCAGCAAACACTCTGCTGGTTAGTCTTCCATGCTGGATTCATGCTAAGTGGATTCATCTATTTGTTATTGTTTCAGTTGTTTTACCTCCAAGCTTTCTAGGATCATCCCTTTTTCTTTTCTTTAAAGAAAAATAATTTCCCCGCACTTCTTTTCAGGGGCCAATTAACCAGCTATGAAAAAACCTATTAGCAAAACAACCACTTCACTTAAAAAATTCCTCAGATTATCAAAAAGACTTGGTTGTTCCCTACCAAAACCACCACTGGTTGTTTGCCCAACAGTACCCAAGTCTGACATCCATGCAGAAAGGTCCAAAAAAAGACACAATAATTTCTAGAATTAAAAGTAGTGCAAAGTAATCATTTAGACCATCTGAAGCGTACATTTTTCACCAAGTGAAGAAGCTAATTACTGATATTCTAGCTGACTCACCAGTTCTCGTTTCCTGCAATGAGGAGATTTAAATAAACCTAGTATCTCCTATTATCTTATTCTGAAGTTATCTCTTCACCCCAATTTCAAGTGTCTACACTACAGTTTGAAATTATTCTTAGTAAGCTCCTTCTCATTTTTTTAAAGTAGAATGCCATTTTTATCCTCAAAGTTTACACTTATTTGCTAGTCATCACAGTCCCAGCAGTCTCTCTCAGTTGGGACTTTCAGTCTTCAAAGATGCCACCCAATGTAGCAACGGTTGAATGACTTGCTCCAATATATAAGCGACACTTCCTGAGCTAACGTACAACTGGCAGTATAGTTTCCCACATACAGCCTCAATCTTAATTCTTCCACAGAAACCAATAGCAAGATACACATGTACTTCAGTAAAAGGGCAGCTCTAACACACTTTCAATTCACTAATTCTATTTATTAAAATTGTTGTAATTTAAGCAGGTATAAACATCTTTAAGGGATTACACATTTTACTCATTACCAGACAATGAATACTTGGGAGATGTTCCCAGCATAAATAGGAATAAAAATTAAAATTCTAAATCAAATGTCTTGGAACAATATCAAGTATTGAGACTTGATCGGAGTGTTAGGCAATTACAGCAGAGCATTTCAGATGGCCAAGAGGTAAAGTGAAAACTTCAGTCATGTTTTCAGAATCTGAATGAAGTTTTCAGTACTGGCATGACTTAAAAGGGAACAGAGATTTTTCCATAGGCAAGGCTTATCCTTACTATTTCCAAGAGTTTGCAGCTGAAACAGGTTGTAAATACCTTGGGTAGAAGGAACTCAAATTAAAATACACTTGAGCAGTTTTCTCAGATTCTGATCCTGTTCTAAGTGAACCTCCTCCCTGAACTCAGCATGATCAGGATCAGTGCCAAATTATTAGCAAGCATTTTCTCAGTAGGATTATCTATTGAAAAATAATTGCCCCTCACGGCCTCACAAACAAACGAGCCATTTATGTAGGATTTACACAGAGTTAACTAGAATTTTCACAAATTCATGCAAACAGACTAACCTTCTAAGCATGTGGACACAATTAAGCTTTCAGTTTTCCCATTAATCTCTCTTACAGAAATCTAGTCCAGGATCATACTTCTATTCCTCCTAGTTTAATATATCAAATTCTACTCTTACTGCAAGAGTTATTTGTGTTGTTAGACAGCTCCAAGAGTCAACCTTGTTCGACACAGATTTGGGGATTCAGATTTCCCTAGCAGCCACATCCCGTTCATTTTTAGAACCCAGTTTAAACGGCCAGCTGAGTTTCTGGCAAACTGGGATGATTTTCATTCGACTTTGCACTTGTGAATTCCAATCAAGAACTGAAGGAAGAGAATGTGGATCCCATCCTCCACACACACACAAACACACACACACCCTGGGTTGCTGTCAGGCTCTGGATACAGGAATTTTTAATCCACTGACAATAATATTGCAATTCCAGGTGTATATTAGTTTTATCAAAATCATACGCTGTGTGACAGATATTCACTGCACTTCTACTGCCACTAGAAATGCTGCTTGGTGTCGCTTATTCCCTTACTCCTTCAGCTGTCTTCACAATATCAAACTAAGCATTAAAGAGATGCCTTGCTTGTAAGAAAATAATTCAGCATAATCTTTTGAAAAACATGTGTGTCTGTGCATGTCATACAGTTATGAGTTGCTGATATTTCCCTAAAGTGATTAAAGCTTTCAGATGTCGTCATGCAAGAAAACTACCTGGAAAACTTTTACAACCCCCAAATCTTTGAAGTATTCGTCAAATAACTGTTCAGAACAATTTTCTGATCTGTGCAGAAGACAGGCAGCACAAGAATCAGCAGGATATTTTAACCTAAACCATCTTTGCTTAAGAAGGCAACTCAAAAGGAAAACTGAGTGCCACTTTTGTTTTCCAGATTGCACTCATCCAGACAGCTTTGGAGACAAAATCACAGGAGAAATAAGAAAATCTCACATGCATAATTAAATAAGATTTCTTCCTCCAGTGGTTAAATACAACATAAAATGTATTATTACAGAATCTTATTTATTAATACTACTTAAGCTTGCAATATGGTCCAAAAAATAGGCAGTTACTTAAACATGTAGCAGTGTTAACAGTAAATACATCTGATGGATCTTATACAATCTCTCCCCTTCTAGAGTCCACTTCAACTTTGCTTGACTACTACTGGCGTTAACTCCATGTGCACTCGAGTAGGGTCAGCATACATACTCTGTCCACAGGTACTAGAATGGCACTCCACTCACAGGTGAAGAGCAATAAAGACTAAATTAGAAAGTTTATACCTCTGAAAAACAACTGTTGAAAGAATCTCAATGTTTATGACAGGTAGGCAACAGTATCTTTTACTTTGGAGGCTCTACTGACACTTATCAGGGTAACCTGCGCAACATGCTCATGACTTTGTCATTCATATGGAATACTGTCATCTTAAATTCATCATGATGACTAATCTCATGAAACCCATAATATTTTCCTTTAAGTGAGAGTGTATGTACAGATAGCCTACTGTATTGCCCAGATAATCCATTTGTCAAGAACAATGGTATCAGATGCTAGATAGCTTGAGTATTTCTCAAGCTATCAAAATTTCTCAAAACCAAAAAAAAAAATACAAGGGCATTTAGACTGCCTTCTCTAGTTGTTTGATAAAGCACTGAGATACACTGGAACAGAGAACCTGAATACTGCGTGTGTCACTAATCCTTCAAGTATAGCATCTTATTTGTGTCAGTGATCTGTGATAACTCAGAGGACAGCAGTGCTGTAACCACACATGAAAAGCCCAGCACTGTTCCACACACAGAACTATTCCCTTCCCAGCTCTGGACTGTAAGGCACAGAGAAGAATACACTATATTGAAACAAATACTTTGCCTAAAAGAACAGTAAAAATATTAATAGCTTAAAGCATAGTCCCTTGGCAATGCTCTGCTCAAAATGGCTCTATAAACATACCATGTTCAGTGGCTGAGTAAGAAATGGACCTGAGATGGACCACTGCCAACTGCGATACAAATGTACTACATTTAAAAAACAACAAAGTTTTTTTCCATTTGTTTAGCACACACTGTTCTGTTACTTTTGGTATACACAGCACCATGATGTGAGCCACCCGAGGAATGGAGTTTGAGCAGTCCTCCCATCTGACAATTTCCTTTGCAGGTTTGTCTCCTTATACTGTAAGGAAGAATCCAATTTCAAAACCTACAGGCAGTCCATTTAAAATGCATCTTTCCATTTTGAACACATACCACTTGCAGCTTGTGCTTTGAGGACATGCAATTACGTGTCACCCTCATAAGGCAAAGGCTCAGCATATTCCACTAAAAACTGGTAACGTGCCCTAGGTTTACATCTGCAACATGGATATCTTTATGAAATTTTGATTTCACAGTGCTGTAGATACCACATGCTAAGTGTAATCCTTCCTCAAAAAAAAAAAAAAAAATCTTTAAGAATCCCATCCTATTTTTCTTTTCTTCTAAAAGAGCGGATCAAGTATTAGCCCATTTTAATATTAAACAGTTCAAGATTTCTTTAGTCAGTGTATTCGTGACAATGCATAAATGAATTAACAAGAATTAAGACAATTTGCCCCATTTGGATCAGTTTCTATTTTGTATTCAACACAGCCTCTATCGAGGGGACTAATTTGGAAGACCAGCAGAGTGTAATTTCTTCCTGTTCACAGAATTGGTTAGACTCAGCATGCAACTGTTTCCCTACCAGTTTTCTAAGCGCTGTTTCCAAAGAGTATATCCTTAATCTTTGTGGAATTCTCTGGGTCATTAACATACTTATTTTTTCCCTAATATATTTCCATTATGCATCAGTGTAAAAGATTGTTTTAACCACTTGCTATTTAGGAAACTATCAAACAAGTCTATTTCACACACGATGCTAGAAATCAAACTTCAAGAAGCATCTAAAATTCCACATAGCACCAAGTTGTGAAACATTTTGTTGTTTTTCAGAAACAAAAAATAAAAGTCTGGACAGCTAAACTGCCACATGAACAGCAGCACAGCATGTTTCCAGGTATTTTGACCAACACTGTGACAGTACTGAAAACTAAGGATGCTGACCACAAACTGCAGCAATGTCAATGAAAGCAAAACACTAACTCTGTTTCAATACCACATCCACACTCCTTACAGCTCCAGGCACCTTTAAACTACATTTCATACTACAGGTACAATTTTCAAGCGCCTGTTGCTTGTCCGTTTCTGCATTGTCAAGCATGTACGCTTGCTGCATGGCAGGATTTCACGTACTCAACCACACAATTTTAAATCATAAGTCTCAAGCATGCTTACAGTATGCATTAAAATGTGAAGCACTACATATTTGCAACTTTGAAATAAGTGTGAATTTTAAGTACTCATCAAGCTCTTGAAGATGTTGTTATTAGTACTTTGATGTCTAAGACTTTCTACAGATAAGTCAAGCTACAATCTTCAGTTTTCCCTCCTCAGCACAGCGCCACCAAACATCACGCGCAGTATGACGTGGGAACATCCAGACAAGGAAAGGCAGGGCTGGACACCGAGTTACCAGGGCAGCTGCTGGGCAGTCAGCAAACACCCCTGCTGAGCCCGCTCGCTCATCTTTCCCACACCAAACACCCCCCAGAAAACCGAAGTCTTCGCAAACATTTAAACAACACATTTTACATCGAATTTGCCCGTTCTCAGCTGTGACAGCTCAGACCACATCCAGCGCCTTGTTAAAACTCACAGCTTTCAGTACGTGAAGCCACGTGAAACCAGAGCCAAGGCACTTTGTGCTGCAATGGCAGCGCAGGGTTTCTAGGACTCATTCCTCACGCCATGGCTGTTTAGTTATTGCAGCCAGCAAGAACGTGTGAAGTGACACTTGCGTTGCTCAGGCTGACAAAACAGCCGAGGTGGCCACAGAAGAAACCACGAACTGGTTTTGGCCTCAAGCCTATCAGTCTGCAACCACGAGCGACTCCAATGCCTAATGCAGGAGTGAAGCAATGAAATCAATTCTGTTGCTGCCTCCTCACGCAAATCTCCCAGCAGCTCCTTAATTAAAAAAAAAAAAAAAAAAAAAATCAACCTTTTCCTAATATAAATATAAATATTGAGAGAACAGTCCTTCCCTTCAAAGCAAAGACAGGGTGAACATTAAGGTCAACCTGAAATTAGTCCTACTAGTTTAGATTTCATCAGTGCGAGACTGTTTTTTACTTCGGATAAAGAATACAGAAATCGACATACCACATTTGATAAGCAACTAATTAGTCTGGCATTTTCTCTTTAGAATCAGCAAGCTTGTAATGCTTTCAAATAAAACAGTACAAGAAATCTTATACTGAACAGTTGCAGGATAACACCTTTTACAGAAATTCTTCGAAGGCTGGGTAATTAGCTATCAACCTCGAAACCTTCAAACTTAAGATGTTTTAGGCTTATTACACAGGGAAAAATCACAAGAAAAATAAATTCTATTCAGCTACTGAGAATCACAGCAGATTTGCTACTTCTCGAAGATATGCTACCAGAGAATTTGTTGCTAAGACAAGTTTTACATAAGCTAAGGACCTGAAGGCCACCTCAAACACCATAAAATTCAGAATTTCCTTTCTTTCACAAATCAGGAGAGACGCTTTCCTCATGTTTTCTTGTCCTGATACCTCAGCTTCGTTGGGGATTTGCCCCTTCCTGCCCTGCAAACGTCCAAAATTGAAAGCAGATACAAAAGGTGTGCAAGGAAAACAAGTCATCCTTCTTCCTCAAGGTGTCCAACCAGTGCAGTTTCCCTGACTAAAGGCAAATGCAACAGAACGTGTTCCCTAATTAATGGAGAGACATGTCCTTAGTGTTCTAAAGTCAGAATTGCTCAAATATATTACACCCCACCACACAGTGTAGCAGCATAATTTAGTCCTTTATGACAGGCTTAGGGAAGAATACATACTTTTATAGTACTTGTTGAAGTATGTGCTGATGCATATGTTTGCAAAGAAACATGGATTTATCTTGTTCTGTCCATATAGATTTTCCTCTATTTAATGAATAAGTCACTAGGATAACAATAGCCAAGTCCTACTACTTAAATTCACAACAAGGACTTTCAAGGCTGATACTGTCTGATCTCAACATACTAACTCATAAGTTTTATTTGTGATTTTCTTTGGAGCTTTTCCCTCACAAGGTATCCAGATGCTACAAATAACACCTTGTTAATGCATATACATATACATTGATTTTCTATGTTGAATAATGAAATAGAAAAGAAAATATCCAGAATGTCTTTATGCCTCACCTGATTCTTCATTTGAAGTGGCCACCAATATTATTTACAGCAGCTGTTTGACCTTGCTAATTTGCACTTGCTGGAAGAGCATCCCAGAGATTTCTTCAGAAATTAGGGAATACCGGGTGATCACTACGCTCCAAATTCTTTACCTGCCTCTTCCCTAGTTACTGGTATGTTCTACCAGTACCATTCACAGAGTTCAAGGAGGACTTAAAACACACACATATCTTAAAAATCCGATTACAAGCTTATTCCCCAGTACTGACATGCTACCACAGGATGCAGAGGAATTTCAAAACCAAGGGTCAGACTTAGAGCTTCACTTATTAAAATGCAAGCTAGTTTCAGGAGCTCAGCAAAACATTTCAGTGAATGTTGTGTCAACCAGTTCAAAGAACCAAGTCTTTTTAATGAACTCTAATATAATAACAAAAAAGGAAGCGATAACACATTAGAAATGATTCAAACATCTCAGTGGTTCAGCTGCTTCTGCCATTTGTATGCCAGCTGCCTTGCTTGCCCCTTAAGGCCAGAGTCTTTCCACTTATTGCCACAACATCAAAAGACAAACAAACACAGAACTGTAACTCCCTGGAAGATTTAATCTCAGCAAGGGTGATCCTATGCTTGGCAAAATGAATAAATCACTGATATTCTTACACTTTCCTGGTATGAAGCATCTCTCAGAGAGGAAAAAAAATCCACAGAAAAATGTATAAGCATTAGAAACACCCAGCCCTTCAACACCAGCATTCCATGCGGGATCAGCTTTCCACGCCATACTGCTCTACAAACCCTTGTAATGAATGTGACAGCAAATGTTTTGCATTACTTTTTTTTTCTGCTCATACAGAAGCAGGATCTTGGGGAAGTAATGGAAGTGGCTATCCTGGCATTATCTAGATTCTTTTTTCCCCAGTAGGCCATCTGTTGAAGAAAAGATCACGGACGTCCGTGCCTCAGCTCCTTGTGAAATTCTGGCAGAGGGGTATGGATGCCAGTTGAATTCCTGACACAGCTATTCAGTTAAATGAAACAAAAAAAGCTTGTTGTGGGGGCGTAGGGGGCAATTACACAAGCTTATAAGTCACCACCATGACAAGGGGCTGAGCAAAACCTTGTATGAATGGTTTACCTAGTAACATGGGCACTTTTCTTATTTATGAATTATTCACCAACCTAGCTTGACACCTATGAATTTGTTTGGGCTCTGTAATAGTCTGAATCCTGTATGTGGCATTTTTCAGCTGATGGGTTACTCACTGTTCATTTCTGCTCATCACAACATGTGCCTCTAAGCAACAAAAGCACGGTTTCTATTCCTGGATTGGATCACTGAGCCTTTTACAAACAAGGAACAACTGCTTCCACAACAAACAGCAAATATCAGACAGATTTTTTCAGGCAGGCACAGGAATTCTCAATAACAGCCATTTGCCCAAATTTCTAAGCTTCCCACCCCCTAAAAACCCAAACCCACTCTTATTGTGACTAATTTCCCAACATTTCTCTTGCTCTTTCCAATTTGATTTTTATTTGGCCTTGATCAAGAGAATAAGATGAACATCCTTAGAAATGCATGAGAATCATCAGCCCAGGCAGGGTCTCACAGCAGTGCCAGAGAGCACGCAAGCAGATTTTGAAGGGACTGTAGCAGCTTTGGGAGCTGGAGCAGCGTTTGCAGAAAAGACCTGGTTTTCCAACTACTGAACCAATCTTTTCCTTTAGTGGCAGAAATGTTAAGACCAATCTTGTCTTAATGATAGAATTAATCAGGCAAAAAAACTATATAACCACTGATGCACAGGGAAGAAAGACACAGCAACCATATTTCCAACGTACTATGTGAACAGCAATGCCTTTGAAGAATTTTAATTTAAAAAATTGTAATAAAATTCATGTTTTATTTTGCTTTTAAATGTTTTGCATTTGGAAGATACATTATCAACCGCTTTAAAAGTATTGGTATTTTAATGGATTTTGGGTCTGAAACACTGATAGCAAATCTTTAATTTAGTGCTCAATGACAAACTTATTTTAAAGAACGTTTTAGCTGGGGGCCTCAAGCATACTATTGAGCACACAGCTCGCCTCAGGCATTCCTTTAGCCTTTCATTCTATTCTGATCCTTTTGCACCAACGTCGCCCATGCTATCACTCAAAGGTGCACAAGTGTCCTGACTGCTAAGACCCTCCATATTTTTTCCTCCTAAGCAGACATGTTCTTGCCACTTACTGGAATATGAGTAGAAAAGAAGCTTGCCCAAAATCATTTCAATAACACATAATAGCTTACGACTTAAACTAAGATCCTACACAAATGTGCTTGCAAGTCATCAAAACAGGTATCTGCATTTCTAACAGATCTAACGGGGTTAATCATAAGTAGCTGTGCCTTGCTATCCTTGGGGAGTTTGGACAACAGCATGTCTACCTTGCAAGCATCTCCAGCATCACCATCTCACAATGACATGAAAAACATTTATGTTGTCAGCTCACAAAAGAGCAACCAAGCATGGAAACACTTACAGAAGTTTTCCATAATAGGTATTTGAAAACAAGTGCTGGCATGTATTACAGATGCTGTTTTAAAACACACTTAAGTTTCTCACAAATTTTTTAAAATTCTAACACACTTCTAAATAGCTGTTTAAATCTTAAGGACTGTGATGTAGCCTGTGCCTCGACACAGAACACAGCTGAGGCACAGTAAAAAGACCAGGCTATTAGAGCTACCCATGTCACCCATCCAAGGTGATTTCTTCCTAAAATACCACAGATCCTGCCTGTGCTTCCAGACAAAGCAAACAGCTCTGTGCTTGTCTGTATCTTTAAATCTTGCATTATACTGTGTCATTTTTTAGGGTTTTTTTTACATGGTTTAGAGAATTCAACTTCAGCTATAAAGTCACGAACAATGCCTTTGGCAACTTAAGTCCTATTTCTGTAAAACATATAGGGATATCTGCCTCCTGTAGCATTTTGTTCTTCTGCAATTTTGTTTTTCACTCAGCTTTAATTTTGCTTTTTAACACCTAAGTTTTGCTGTTTAACAGCTATGTTTTGGACACCCAATAAAGTGAGACCAAACAGCAGCAACCCCCCCAATGGCAACATAGTTCAATTAAATCTAGGGAAGTCCAGTTTAGGTGAAGCAAGACATATTGTACTTGCATATGATATATTGAGACCCTCTAAAAAGTCCTAATTCCTGCTGCTGTAAGAGAAATTCAGCCTCTGACGATCTGCTTCAATGGGCTGAAGTCAAAGACTGAGGTGATTAAGACAAACTACACGCAGTATTTCCACCTTTTGTACAAAATTGAACAAGTGAACATTGCTCAGACCAGAGTGGCAGAAAAAGTCACAAGTTAAATGAAAGCATTTTCACTGGAATGTAAAAATCCTGTACAACAACTCCCTACCATTATCTTTTCTCCATGAGCTGCTGCATCAGAAAGCACACAATGAGACAACAAAGCCCCGGACAGTGCAGTGTTTTTTCACCAAACACATGAAGTGAAAGAGCCCAAGTGGCACAGTAAAATAAGCATTAATTTGTCAACTAGATATGCAGAATAAGTTGCAAGTAGAGAAGAACTGGCCTCTTACAAGTTACTCATTTACCTCCACAAGTAGTTTCAATGCCATTCCAGGGCACTTGAGCTATTTTTTTCATTTTTTGAGATACGGGCAAGTGTTCAAAACAATCTCCTTGCCAACTCTGAAAAGGCATTCAGCTATTTGCCCAGGCAGACTGGGGAAGCACAATTGCATCCTTAAGAGTGCCTCTGTAGATTTTGGCGATCCAATTACACCAGTTCAGTCGAGGAAGGCTAGAGTCAGACATTCCCACAGAACGAGTCAACAGTCAGACTGGAATTCAGAACAACCTACATGGAAATTCATTAAGTTCCCATATAGTCCTGCTCGTTCTATCCCTCCTTGGCAGAAAATGCCTATATATATAGTCGTGGTACACTCATGTATAATAGAATATTTCAATGACTGGAAATAACCACAATGAAAAGAAACAAATTCAACAAAATACCATTAAGTACCAAGTAACTCTCTGACCTGTGTGCTCTTGATAAATAATTTGTGTTTAGACAGGGTTTTCTGGGGACATGAAAGAAAATGCTCCTTCCTTCTCTAGTTGTCCACAGGCCTTCTCTGACCACAAGCAAGTTTAACCTGGCTTGTCTTCTGGCTGTTAATTAATAAAGACAATTACTTTTAAATTGCAAGTATCCATTTCTGTCATTACTTAAAATTACCTCAAATGTGCACAGTTATTAATTTATTTAAAAAGTACATTACAAAGAGGCAGAAGATATAAAATTAAATAAATGTGAAGCATGGACTTAACACAAGCCAATAATTTCTCCTGGGCATTTCAAGCATATTATTTTATCCAAATATTTAAAATGGGTTTATTGATTTATCTCACTGTTCCACTAATTCTACATTTTTCATTTTTCCCCACCTTATTTACTTTCTGCCTAGACTCCCTCATGCAGTTTGCTTTCAGCTCTCAGTATCTCTAGCGGAGTTTACTGACAATACATACCATATGTTGAAGTTATTCAAATCCTTTGAGACATTTAGAATGTGCTAAGATATTATGACCTTTGAAAAGCACAATGAATGAGAAAGGCAGGTTGCAGAATGGGAAAAATGACTCTTCTTTTCTTGGGAAAACAACTGCAGTTGATAGAGGCATGCCCTTCAAGAAAAAACCTAAATCCTCAACTGCTGCAAACTGGCCAGGCTCCAAGAAAGCCAGGAGAGGTAAGAGATACACCGAAACCACCATGTGAGAATTTGGCCTGTTGGTTAACAGATAAATTTAAGGATGACAAAGAACAAAAAAACCAAACCAACCAACCACAAAACAAATCCCTCATACAACCAGAAAAGCCCACAAAGCTCCATTTAGTTTCAGTTTAGCATAAGGATACAATGCTGCCTTTGTTATTTGCAAAGATTATAACGTAAGCACAAATCTTCAACACTTCTCAAGTGCAGTTCTTTTCTTGCTAATGGGATTTAAGACCTCATCCTAAGTGGTAGACCTCAAATGGCAAAGAGACACAACTTGTGGTAAGATTGCCCTATGGCAGTAAGCAACCCATCTTTTCCCCAAAAATCTTTGACTCTCAGTCTGATCTTGGATTTCACCAAAAGTGCACCAAAGACAGTACCTTACCGATGACTGAGAGTTTCTGAACGACCATCTCTACCTTTCCTAACAGTACTTCTTACTGGAAGAGGAAACGGACCACAGTAACCAGCTCACCATGGGGCCAGTCTGCAAATTACTGCTCACAACACTCATTTGGAGGTGAGATGAAAACACACTGCAAGATTAAGAGGTGTTCCCAAACTGAGGGACCTCCCAAAAATAAAACTGGGGTGGAAGCACTTCACTGCAGGCAAAACCACAGTGAGCATACAAATTCCTTTCAGAAGGGATACATGTTCTACCGTGTTCTACTACTGTTACTGCACTGGTGAACAGCACAGTCCTTCAGCCTAGGGTTGAGGTGCAGCAGTACAACCGCATGCTGTAGAACTGCTTTATGTAATGACACCGCTCTAGATACCGGTAGCCATCCCTCACATTTGTCAATACTATTAAGAAAACAAATCACCTGATATGAGAAATTTAAAATTTCTTCCTACAGTAGAGCAATCCTCCAAAGAGATACAACTAATCAAAGAAACATTTATGTTGGATATTGCACAATGTTTCCTCAAAGCAAAGTCAACAACCTGTGAAAGAGTCACCTGTGAGAAATGATGGAATACTTGCCACTGGAGTCATTTCAAGGGAATTGCTAAAATATTCAAATACACATGGGCAAGTCAGGACAAAGAGATGGAAAAGGAGGGACATCCCCACCACTAGCATCCAACAAAGAACAGGGTCATAGACAGTACTGTTTTTTCTCTGATCTCTAATATTACCAGACAATTTTATGGTGTAGTAATTGCATTCTTGTGTACAGATATCAAAAACAACCTGGGATTCTGAAGCACACATTCTGGGAAAACTGACAGTTTCACAAACAAAAATAATGCTTAAGTGTTTATTTTTTGCCTGCAAAAATTAGGTTGGAAACATGTTAAAAAAATAAAGTTTTTTTAAATGAAAGAATCAATATTTATGACTTTGTTCTATTTACTATTTATCGAGATACTTATGTTAATTCTTATCTTAAACAACTATCATTCTTTCAGGACAACGCAATGTCTTCACAGCCTGAAAAACGTCATCGTACAAGTGAAGCATTGAAAAATTTGCCATATAAGTAATAAGCATCTAGACAAGCTAATGAGCAGAATGTCTTTTAGTCAAACTAGCACCAAAAATCCACGAAATACTCCTCCACTTCAGGAAGAACACATGGACTGGCCAAATGTAATGTTTAGGATATATAGAATGTACCAAGCACATCGTTTTGACTATGACCACAATGTAAATGGATGCTTAATATATAATTAAAGCAGTCATTTAAAAAGATAACAGAGAATAGAAAAACATAATAGAACAGAAAAACATAATACATGATACTGTGTATACTGAAGTGAACTCACACAAAAAGGAAATTTGGTTTCAGTTCTTCGCCTTCAGCCCTGCTATATATTATTTTTATCACTAGTGCACTGTTGCATATCATATTTCCTTAATAAAGAAATGTAAGCAACAAACTCAATTAAGTTCCGTAGTTGGGAAAGGTTGAGTAAAACAACAGGACTGAAGCACATAATGGAGCACTGTCACTACTAAGTGAACCCATAATCACTGAAGAGCTGGGACTGACGAGTAGGACAGCTGGAAATTAACTTCAGGCAAGTTTCAGTTTTAATCTCATTCATCTTAAATTAAAAGGAGTATATTCTGCTAGAAACTTTTATTCTACTGAAGAATTAATCCTTCTGCAGCCTTTTTAGAAAGATTACATACAGTTATTACAAAAGTCCAGTGCTTAGCATTGCAGATATTGCGCAAGGCTCAAACAATCTGGACTGGTTATAAAAGTATATTTGCAGAAGCACCTTTTTGAGCAGGATGCCTGTGTCTTCAGAAAGGCTTCTAGTAAGCAAATGTAAAGAATGCTACATGTCTAGAACTACCACACCAAAACTTTTGGGGGAAGATCCAGTTTAACAGCAACATCAAAGCAGCGCTCATTTTTCAGTATAACTTCACTCTTTCTCCCTTCTTCCACTCCTTAGCCTGGATTTTCATTAACAATTCCAGTCATCAAATGAACCTTAAAATCTCCACTCTCCAACACTATTCCAACTAAGTGAGAAGAGTTTAGATGTATAAAACACTTTTGCAAAGAAAGTCGGCAACGTTTTTATGGAGTACAGCGCTGGTGGAAAGCCACTTCCCCCTTCCTCCCCATCCTGAGAGTTACAGCTTAGCTAATGTTTTAAAAGTACTTAGAGCATTTACCCTACTCTTCTCCTTGAAAGCCTCTATTTGATGTATTTCTCTTTATTCCAAGGAATTGTAATTAATGTGCAAAGCCCTCTCTCCCTTCTAGCTCACAATGCCTTGTTCTTAAACATATCACCAGCTCAGATATTCCTGTAGGATCTGCCATTTTATTCCCAGCAGAACATCATTATAATTCAATGAGGCCCCCTGTTAATCGTTTTTCCCACCTCTATTTTCTAAAAGCTATTAAACCTATATTTTGCCAACCTCCCTTAATACTTTTAGATCCTCAGGACCCCAGACCATTCCAGTTTGACATTTGCTGTACCCTCATCTCTTTTCTAACAGCCTTTCTATAATAGGGTGAGTTCCATTTAATGCAGTCACCCCAGCAGCCCTGAAGAGACAGCTAGAATTTTCACTCACTCTGCTCATTCGTTCCAGAATTTGTTTGCTTTTATTGTGCTTTTAATGCTGCCGAGCAATGCATTAAAGGCATCAGCTTTATCCTTTATAACCTTTTTTCTCTATTACTGCTTTTTTAGTTTTTTAAACTGTATGATTACTTATATTCCCCTTGTTTTCAGCTTTTACAGCTTCATTGCCTTGCATTTATCTAGAACTCCCAAATCATATATTGTCCTAACCTCTAGGCTGGAACACGTTCTAATCTTTTTTATTCCTTTGATTGTAAATAACCTTTATAAAAAAACGTTAAGTCTGTATTTTCAGCATCTTGCTACAGACTTCCCAGTCACATCCCTGTAAGAAATTCCACAGGCCAGTTCTAGGGGTTATCGTTTTGACAATTTGCTATATAGCAACGGGGTAGAATACATAGTTAAGCCCAGCTCACCCACCAGTTTCAGATCTTCAATGGATTCCTTCTCCACAAGTATTTCTAATTAGTTTCTTTAATGTATACAAACATCAACCTTCATTCCGGAGGATGATGCAGCTCCTTCCCCTACTTCAGATTATGCTCATTATTCCTTTATCACCACTTTTACACAAGAACTACTCCACTTCTTATTTCTGTTGCCTACTCAATCCAACTAGATTCAAGAATAAATTCAACAGCTGATTTCCTCTTGCATTTCGTATCTCACTGTACATCTGGATAAGGAGGAGAGAATTTGGAAGACGAGTACAACCTTTTCACAATTTCCAGCCTCCTGTTTTAAATTTGGATGTGCATCTTTGAACATTTTGATCCTGCTGTCGACTCATTGATTGTGATACAGGAAACCTGTCAGTGGCCTCCTACAATATGATTAGGAATTATATTAGAGATATTCAGTTTCTTACTGCACATGCTTAGAACACTCTACAGCTACAAATAAATACTTTATATGGAACATTCTCCAAAGTACGTAAGAGATACAAAGAAAGCATACCAATAGGACTTATATTTCAAAACATTGAGTCATCTGTGAAAATGGAATTTAAGTACCTGAATCCCTTGAGCACTTGCTGAAAGCTCTCTGTAAACTTCTATTATTAGATTTTTACATTGATAAAGAAAAAATTCTTATAACTGCATCAAAATATTAAACAAAACTGTTTATTATATTCAGCATATTCAGCACTGGAATGCAGGTTTAAAAAAATACCAAATGTTTATCATCAGCCCTTTAATAATTTCTGATATATGAGATGGGCTTCCACATCAGCTGAAAATAAATCTTGTTCCCTCCTATTTATCATCTCCTCTTCCTCACCATAAGTCAAAGCAAACGTTGAGTCTATCATTAAAAGAAATAATTAAGGATGGAAGGTAGAAACAGGATGCTTTTATTTAAGATTTCTCTTATTCAAGATTTCTTTTGCAAACACATAAACAACAATCAAGTGGACTTTGGTAGATAAAGAAAAAATATATTCAGTGTCTCTGATAGATAATGTATCTCAGAGATAATAAGATCTCTCTGGAGTGGTAGCTATAAAAATTTGGGGTTGATGTCCAGGTTACTTCAGCGAATGAGAGCTTTGCTAGTCCTCAAAAGGAACAAGATTAGATGGACTATGCAGACAAGTCCTCCTATTTCAGGAGCTACATTTTTTTTTTCTTTTTTGCTTGACAGTCTTTCTTTCAGGAAGACACTGAAAGGAAGCTGAGAATTGCTCATCACCTTGAATAATAAATGATAATGCTCACTTTAAATGTTCCTCTGCCAGATATGGGTCCCAAAACTTTCAGAGATTATTTCCTTGCATAGAACAACAAACTCAATACAGTTACCCCTAGCTATCAATGGAGATACTGAAAGCTTTTCTTAGGAAGACTAAAAAAACCAAAACATAGCAAACCTAGATTTATGCAACAAAACTCCCACTTCCTCAGACGTTTTCAGAATAACGATCACCTGATATTACCCTGCTCTTCAAACACCTTCCCAGGGGTTGTGCCAGAACATGAAAAGTAAAGTGAGTCTACAAATCAGAATGTATGTAGAAATATCTGAGTTCTACAAACTTGAAAAATCATCCTGAAGGCATTGGAATGAAACAATCCTGATCACTTATTTTTCACTTTCCAGTCCAAATCCCAAACTGATCACAGAGCAACTACAAAAGGCAGAATGATTCTGTAGAGGCAGCAACTTTCTTCCACGTTTTGCTAATCCAGTCAAGCTGATTTCCTTTGTTGCAGAGAAATTACAGAAGAATCCTCAGATTTTTATATTTCAGAAATCAGTATGCACATTTTGAAAATCCACATTACTCTCCTCATTGATCAAATAACGATTCTGTTTTAAAATACTACAAAATGAAAATAAAATTGTTCTCTATCTTCAAATTTACTACGAGAACAGTTATCTCCTGTCTGAAGGAGAAAGAGAGAT
Source organism: Theristicus caerulescens (assembly GCA_020745775.1). Taxonomy (NCBI): domain Eukaryota; kingdom Metazoa; phylum Chordata; class Aves; order Pelecaniformes; family Threskiornithidae; genus Theristicus; species Theristicus caerulescens. Next base: position 3,633,603 of record CM036569.1, read on the forward strand.
CAAAGCTTCTGACTTGTATTCTAGGTTACAGCTCTAAATGCAATTAAAAAAAAAAGCTCCAAAACCAGAGAAATATGGTATCTAGCAAATACAGCATTTAAAGGGAAATAATATATATTGTCTGAACAGGAAAGCAGGTCATATAGTCTCCTGTTATGTACTGGACCGTTAACGCTCCATACAGATGAGAAGCAAGCCAGGTCCCTCCTGAACATCTGTGCCACTGTGCTGTCCCCAAGAGGATTCCATTGCCTTTCCAATATACAAGAAACAGTACCTGACTTTAGGAACCAGTTAAAAAGCAAATAAGTCCTTAAATGTCAAACCACAATAATCACAAGTGCTTTAAAAAAAAAAAAAATATCTCCAAAAACTGGGAGTATTGCAAATGAGAGACTAATTCAGGATAATTGCCATCTGGTTTAACATTTGAAAGCTGTGCCTCCTGCATCTGAGACTCATGTTATTTTCAGGGGAGACATCTCATTTGGGTAGGAAAGAAAAACAACTGGGTGACAGTCACAACAGTTAACTCAACTGGGCTCAGGGGCTTTAAATGCTAGTAACAACTAGTGGGATAAAAAAGAGTAAGTGCTGAATTCAGAGTTTAATGGGTGTTCTAAGTAGTTTCAGATTTCTGCCACCACTTAAGGTGACACGGCAATGCACAAGCTTGTAACGGAAAGGAAAAGGATCCTCCACAAGAAGCAGAAGTGCTACTTCCATTTCACCCCCTCCTGCCCCACTTTTCCCTCAAGAAGAATAGCAGACGAACCAAGGGAAAATGAAGCAAATTTACAACAGAGTCAGCTTGCAAAATACTGCAGGATAATTTCAAAATCATTACAGAAATGTCGAATCATATTACTCTTGCAACAGTGAGAGAGGTAGACCTGGTACACAGTTAGCCAGGGCAACTTCATTTAACACCTTGTTACTTCTAGGCTCATCTGCTCTTTTGCGTTGATTTTACTCAGAAAAAAGGATTTCAGGGAAAAAAAAAACCTGCCAACCATCAACTTGTTTTTACTAGAGAAGCAACCAGTCTTGCAGTACAAAGTATTTACTTATTCATCCCCAAATAGAATTGGCTACAGGGAAATGATTTAAGCCTCAGTGAACCAGCAAGCATCATTTGTGATCTTTTTCCACACGCTGTCCGATCCTTTATTGTTTATTCAGCTTCTGATACTTTGTTTATCTACTGATATGGTTTAGAGGCTCCCGTTGTGGTTTGTTAAGCACCCTGGAACTGGGTTACTGCTGGCATCAGCAAGGTCTCTGCTTCACTAAATCCACAGGCTCATGGATCCAAATAGGCCAATTCACTCGTGTCACAAAGTTGACACCTTTTCGATTTGTATGTGAAACTTAGAAGGAACTCACACATGTCGGACACTTGTCTGAGCCTTCACTTCCATGATTCAATCTACATTCAATATGTTTTTCTACAGAATTCAACAGAATCAAATGGATCTCATTATACAGATTAATTGAACAAGTTATCCACACGCTGCCAGGGAGGATATACCAGAGTACAGAGAAGGAAAACTGCAGAAACCATTGCCCTGATTCAGCCCCTGCTCACATGGTGCAGTCGCAGTCACGTAACTGATTTTCATCCTCTCCCCACTCCCAGCTCAGGTGCACAGGGCGCTGGAATGAGAGGTCCATCATTACAGAGACACTAATTTTGCTTGCACATACAGAGGATTAGATTCCTGTCACATATTTATTTCTTTTTTTCTTTAATACTTGTTTATACCTTACAAACAGTACATTGATATTACAGTTTGCCTTTAGAATACTTAAAACTAAAAAAAAAAAAAACAAAAAACAAAACTAAATTCTAATTGGTAATTTTTAGTTTTTATAAATTGCTACTGCAGAATAAGGGGGGAGAAACTATTATTAAGCAGTTGGTCACAGAAGCTGTATTTCTGCTAAGAGACAGAGATGCATTTGAGCATTCCCAGCAGCTCTGGTCCTCTCATCAGGGTTCCCTGGTTCTGCCTCAGCCACAGAGGATTTGCTGAAAACCCCAGCTTCCTTTTGGTCCAGTTTCCTTCCCCCAGAAATAGAGAAATTGGTGGGAGTGCCCAGTCTCATCTTGATGTATAGAACTGGGATATACAGAGTCCCTTTGTTCAACTGATTTAAATCATTACTTTTTAGTATTTCCTGGAGCAACTGTGAGAGCACAGGTGCCAACGGGGCTCTGTTCCACCACACCCAGCAACAGAGGATTGCTCCCGATTACATTCTCCTCTGCCAAAATCTCACTTAAGGTCTTCAGAACATATTTTTATCTAAAGCACAGGGGTCACAGGGTAAATGGCCACACTTGCTACAAAACACAGGAGACAAATCTAGTTCCGCATGAAAGAAAACAACAAATTTATAACTAAACAATTACCTGTAGTGTATTTATCCTAATCTCTCAACACAAAAATGTTTTCAGTGACTTGAGGCAGATTGTTTCGCTAGTGAGAGATACAAACTGTCAGGAAACGGCAAAAGGCAATTAGTAAATCACTATCTCTTTTGTAATCACTGATGAAATTTCCATTTTTTTTATCCCCTATTGCTCATTCCCCCAAACAAGCAAGACATCACCTTGAAAATGAATGCAATTAATTATATTAGCTGGAGCTTTTAAAACAGAATGGCTTCTCATTTACATTCCTGGCAGAAATTCAATAAGATTGCACTACTGTAATGTTGATTGACTGCGGTTATACCAGTATCCTGAAAAAAAACCATTTTGTGTTCATTATGGGATTTTTAGAGCCAAGTACTTTGAACCGTTAAGTATTCTGAAGTAAAGCTGCAGTGAAGAGACTACAGAAAAAATAGTTTACTGTGGGTTTAGAGAAGCTGGAACCATTTCCTTCACTTCTGCACCAAACTCTCCATTTACTTTTAACTAATCAAAAATTAGCTGAATTCTCTTACATACCTGAACTATTTATAAAGATGTCTACCAAACCTACAGTCTTTCACCTATGCACCTGAACACTTGCCCTCTCTTAGTGCAGCCACAGCTGTGCTGGTACAAAGTGACTGCATAGCTTATTATTTGTGTACAGAGATTTCTTGATTTACCTTCGGTATCGGTGTAGCAGTGGCCATCACAGTACTGTTGTATTGCTTTAACAATATAGGCTAAAAGTAAACACCACAATAGAAACTGTTACACTGTCCTCGACAACAGAGTTTCTGTAGCAAACTCAATTACAGACAACAAATGAAGGCAAGAGTGATTATGCATGTATTTTTGAAAACATAACTGGTTTGTAAAAACATTTGTATTTATGGTGAAGTTAATAGTGAAGAAAAAATGTAGACTGGTGTTTGGATGTCAGGCTGCAGGATGAGGTAATGGCAGAAAAACATTTAATTGCAAATTGGGTACACATTCTACAGGCCTATGATCATTCTGCTACAGAATTACACTGCTAGCATAGATGCACGAGAAGGCTTGCTGTGGTCCAAGCATGCCTGGTACAAAAGGGAAGAGCTACATCTCTCCAACTCAAACAAGACGACCTCTGCAGTCAACAAACGTCCAGGAGTAAGTGTATGTAAACTGAAAGAAAAGACTTAAGTCAATGCCCTAAAACCACTTATTAAATAAAGTATGGAATAGGCTCTAAGGCTAGTAGGTTTTTAGTTCAAGCAGATGTATGGGAGTACAGCATAAAAGTCATGCTTGTAGAAAATTTGCCATAGCCCACTGAATTCTGCATGGGCTATTACACTGTACATTTACAACCCTGATGCATGCTTCTCAGATTTCATATCTGAACTTTTTTAAAAAAAGTTTTAAATACATTTGTCATCAAGTGAGATAATACTTATTGCCTTTACTTTTGGAATAATGAAAAAATATTCAGGAAAAGCAGGTGGGAGGATTAAGTCTGCTATCTCAAGAGCTAAAAAAAAGAAAAAGGTAAGCATAGAGCTGTAGGGTGACTAAAAAAAACCCTAGTGTTGGTCACATTCCTTTAATTAAAAGTAGTAGGGGAGAATCATTAGGCTGATTTCAATTTGAGCAAAGAGTTAATTTCAGATAGACATGTCAGTGGCTTCTATTTTTCCACAAAAGATGGAGATTAAGTCCTTATAAAGGACTTGATGCAACTCTTTATGTTTAATATGGAAGGTATGAACTCTCTATTTCAGCAGGAGGATGTTGGCGATTCATCTATTTCTTAAGTCTCTCTCAGACAAAGAGAAATAGAAATCTAAAGAGATAGCTGATAAAATAAGGAAGCTAAAATAACTCTCAGTGTATTACCTGTATCGGAAAGGCTCTCACAGAGGAGTATCTAGATCCAAACGAGAATTTCTGAGCAGTTCACACTTGTCTTTGAGTCAATACCGAGATTTTAGCTAAATGTTGTGAACTCTTTTCTGAGAGATATGTCTAAGGGGGCTAAATATGATCTAGAACCTGCAGGCATGTGATGTATCAAGTTTAGCAATGGGCCAAACTAGATGTGAAGCTGTAGTCTGGACCTGTGCTTGCCAGGATCTTACAACAGGTGATGAGAAAGGTGTTATTTGATTTAATCCACATGTATGAAATTATAATAGCTTTAAGATGATATAATAAAAAAAAAAAAAATTAAGCTGTTTGTCCTAGCAGACTGCAGATTTGCAAAAATGGATGTGAAGACAAAAGAAAGTCTGGAATGCAAGGAGTGAGACAGACTAAAGTTACCAACTTCATACATTCATAACCTCCCAGCCTGGGTAAGCAGTTTTAATGTACTGTACACCATGACCCCCACTCTGTACTATCTCATCTGTTATTGTTTCTCACCCTGTGTCGTATTCAGGCTGCAGTACAGGGCACCAGTGAAGTCTCTCGAGCACCATAACACTGACTCTTCTCTTGGAGTGGTCATGGACTTCTGCTGTACATCTAAGAATACAGGACAGAATTCCTGTAACTTAACCCATGGTTAGTTTTATTTTTTGGATGAAAGGCATGTCTCTGGCAAGCAGCCTGGACCAATACTGCATGGGAAATCAAGATATGTAAAGAGACAGGGCAGACTGCTTATTCCACAGATGCTAGCTTAGCTTGATAAGCTCATGAGCAAGATGAGCTAAGATGGTAATCACGACAAGGCTCCAATTTTTACCAAAATCTGTATGACTCTGAAATTATTGTACATGGCCAAAACGCACGTCTGGCAACACTCTGCACCTTGCAGTACATCTCTATAGATTTCATGGGAAACCAGATCTCACACTGGGGATGCAGAGTAAGGATGGAAGCTGAGATGGCAAACTCCAGTTAACGGAAGGTTTGGAGGGTCTGAAGCAGTGCCTACAGGAGAAAGGTGGCAGACTGTTCTAACAGTGATAGACATGAAACCGTATCTTAACATACTGGCAAACTTACTCCACCTGGAAACTGCAGGTTTAAGAATACAGCAAATCCACCTCAGGGGAAGAGTAATATAACAGCCCTGAGGCCCTAAATTAGAGTGGATTTGGTTTTCAAGGAAGTTTGTCACTGTCTAGAGGGAAATTTAGTATGACCACTGAAGCTCCGAGATGCTTCTTTACATTACTAACCTGCTGTTACAAGTTCAAATATTTGGGGAGAAAAAGGTTTCCTCTTCAAGCATAGGACTGGAGCACACACTTTTTCCTCTTCTACACATGAATAGCTTGAATAGATTATGCTTAAAGTTTTAAAAAGAAATCAAAATAAACAGCAGTACTGTTATTTCACAAATCAGGCCAAATACACATCCTCACAGTTCACCCTGCCCAAACACTAAAGCATCAGGGACAGAGAAAGCCCTATGTGTAACAGCTCTTACTTATTTTACAGTGAGTTACAGCTCATTTGGAGCAGAACACTAATTAAATACAATCAGAGGCAAAAGTTTCAGAAATCTCCCAACAGCACACATTAGCATATACTGCCAAGAGACTTGATAAAGTTCAAAGCTTATCTTGTAGCCTCCACGCTCCATGTTTGCTCAGAGCAGCAGCTGGCCAAGTGATCTCCCTTCTTCTCAAAGAGCAAAATTAAATTAGATTAGATCATCTTCTCTCCCTTGTAGAATTAAGATCATGCTATGAAAACAAGCAAATTAGCTTTTGAAATCCTGTTTCTCACTTAAAGGCTACAAGGCTGAGGAATGCTTTCTGTACCAATTCAGTGGAGCTGCAACAGAGTGTGCGTGTCCTGTTTTCCTGACAACCCAAAGGAAATAGTTTTACAAATCTGTGTCTCGCTGGGCTTGAGGCTGTGAGTGACAGAGAATCTCGAGGGATGAGGCCAAAGAAGGGAACAAAGGAGAAAAGGAAATGGACGTAAGGTCATGAGAAAAGACACCCAGAGATGGTGTAGTAAGAGCTGCAGGAGTAGAGTTTTGAAAGCTTCTTGGTTTGTTGCTATGTAAAAACACTTCTGAGTAAAAGAGGAAAACTTCATTCCTAGACAAAGTAAGATAAGAAATATGAATGTTATATGAGAAGAAAAGCTCAGAACGTAAGGAAAAAAAGTAAAAATGCAGGGAACAGGATTGTTTAGACTTGAAAGCTGGACTGAAGAACAGCAAACGTTTGTGGATGGCAAATGGGATGGAGGGTGAAGAGTTTTAGTTCAGGCATCACAGTGATGCCAGATGCCATACAAAAATCAAACAAATACATAACACTGAATGAAGATCAAAGGGGGCCACACAAATGAGATCCTATATTTAAACTCTAGTTTCTAGAGCTGAATCACTGCACACCAAGCTGCGAGGTCAGTTGGCACAGATGCACTTAAACAAGCTTATAAAAATGTGTCCCCATTAAATTACCATGCTGCAGCAATTAGACACACTCCAGAAGACCATCCTATGCAATCTGTTCTAGATGAACAGCTAATGAGAACTAAGCTAAAACACTTTTTTCTGGTTATGATTCCTCCTTTGAATATTCCCATAACTATGCTGCTAAACAACTTAAACCTATAAAACTGAAAGGGCGAAAGACATTTGTCTGCTATGGACAGATGGAGTAGTAAAACTGGCCACGAGAACGCACAGCAATATCTATGGTACATCTTCACACAGTCACCCTAGACTGCATCAGATTTAGCAAGAAGTTAATTTAGCTTATAGCTTTTTTTTTTTTTTAAATACCTTGACTATATCCTAGTTAGGCCGGGGTTGAGGGAGAAGGTAATTTGGTTTTTATTGCCAAGATTCTTCACAGCTTGATTTTCACTACCATAACTAGAGCAGATTAAAAGATGAAGATGGCACTGGGGGAAAAAAGAAATACAGAAAGTCTCATACATGTGGAAAACAAAAGAGGGATGGACCAAAATGGAACTTTTGAAGCATTTATGTTTTCATATGGTATCTGAATAGCCAATAGCTAAGCCTGAGTTTACAGGGCAGACTGACTCGTGAGGAGGTGTCACTAACAGTTATCCTGTGAAAATGTTAATCACACTGCTCAGAGTCATTAACTTGGGTGTTAAGGATGTGTGTTATAGAAGCAAATTAAAAAATGGAAACACTGCACAAGCTTTCAGTACATAAAACATTTGTTCTAAAGCATCTTAAAATTAACCAGAGAAACAGCTCTCGTCTTTCGTGGCTTTGAAGAGGGCAGACCACTCACTGCCTCTAAGTGTGTTCTTTCAGCATGCCTCCACACACAGCTGACACTGCTGCGTGCGCCAGAGCCGTAGCAGGAAGACTGGATAAAACAGCCATTGAGATTACGGCCTGACTCAGCCAACATCCATACAAGGCAATAGATGGTATTTTCAAAGATCAAAGGGATGTGGTCAGATCTTTAGTGTCAAGGATAGTCTTGTTTTAGAAGAATGAGGTAAACCAAGGAGGCTCTTAAGACACCTGAGCTGTGTTACAGGTTTCCTATTCTGCTTTCCTTAGAATATCCTTCTGATCAACACTGACGTTTCCTTCATATTACCCTTGTGCTTGCACTGTAAGTAAATCCAAAGTAAAAGACCAGAAGAAAAAAGTGTTTCCACAACTAGAAATATAAACCCTCTCTATAGTGACAGTGAAGTGTCTGTCTTCTGTTTGTATGAGGCTTACCCCGAGGTACCAAGTGTAAGTACTGCAAATAAGGGCTTGACACCTCTCTGTTTTTATAGACATTATACTAATAAAAAGCCAAGCATTTCTCAAGGTAAATGAGGGCCCAAAAGGGCTTGTGTTACAGCCTGAAATGCCTTAATTTTCTGTGAATTCCCTGTGACTTGGCTGGTGCCATTTTTACCGCAGCTGTTCATTCAATTGAGAGTTCACATCATGAAACATGACAGTAAGAAAAAGAGCCGATGAGAACTCAGTGAATACAGCTTTTCATTTGAAAAGATCCTCAAACACATACAATTGCTTTATTTTGCTTAATTTTCAACATTCAAAAACATAATTGCATTTATTTTTCTAGTCAATACTGAAAACAAGTGATAATTTGTAATATTACAACTTTCATCTCAAAGGAATACAACCACAACAGTTTCCACTCCCTTCTAAAAGAGGTGAATGATATGGAGGAGGTTGGATTGCCTATACAGGAGATGCATACATTATTTTTCCCCGTGAGAATATCTGAATATTGTTGCTATCAACTTCCTTTTGTACACGTATAAATGACTTTCAGAAAATAGACTTATTTAAAGCCAGTATTTTTCATGTGCCAAATTACACGCACTAAGTATCTAATACTGGGAATAGCAAATGCTAATATTTCCTAAGCATAAAAAAAGAACTCTCTTTTTCCCCACAAATTCCCAACAGCAACAGTTCTCAGTGGAACCAGTGAACAGAGGTTATAAACCCTTCCATCCAAACAATCTGTATCCTTCTAACTAAATAGTGAAGCATTTGAAAATCTCAACTGTGTACACTGCTCATTATGAATTCCCATCCTGTTTATTTTGAAACTGGTGGAAAGACTTCCAATTATTTCATTATACACTGAATTGGGCCTATAGTAAAGAAACAGCATTAGTTAAATAATTCATAACTCTGCAATCTTAGATACTGTACAATAGCTTTGTACTCAGATGCTGAGAGTCTGTTAAGTGGTGTGATGGTCTTGTGATAGAAGTAAAAAAAGAAGTAGGTAAGAAAGGAGAAAGACAAAAGTTCACTGGGAAACACAAGACACATGGGAAAAAAGTAGTGCATTAGCCGAACAATCCACTAGCAGCATACAGACTCTGTAAGAGATTATACCCCGTTTCCACTGAATTTAAGGAACTTCAGGAGAATTCGACTGACTCTATGTTAAGCAACTGCAAAAAGCTGAAAATTCATATAGACAGACTTAGCAAGGCTCTGCTATTAAAGCACGAGGGACTGAGCAACAACCTTAACTACACTTCTTGCCTTTCCTGTATTCTGCCCAGCCTCTACTTTGAATGCCTATTGAATGCCTCGGTTGCTTTCTTGGATCAATTCTGAGGAGTAATTTTGCCTACCGTTTCCTCAGCATTTCCTTTGTAAATCCCTATCTGTCAGCATTTGTTCATTCATAACCTTCTCCTTCCTCTTTTCAAATCTGGTCTGTCTTGACTTTGGCCGTCTGCCCCATGCAGATTTCTCAGATCATTCTTTTCTTAGATCTTCTTTCCCATTAGATTTTTCCATCTCTAGCTTGCTAATCAACCTTCCAGGATAAAGAAGAAACACAAGATCCTGCAAGCGGGTCAGGGCAATCCCTAGCACAAACACAGGCTGGGCGGAGAAGGGATTGAGAGCAGTCCTGAGGAGAAGGACTTAGGGGTTTGGTTGATGAGAAGTTCAACATGACCTGGCAACATGCACTCACAGCCCAAAAAGCCAGCCATATCCTGGGCTGCATCAAAAGAAGCGTGACCAGCAGGGCGAAGGAGGTGATTCTCCCCCTCTACTCCACTTTCATGAGACCCCACGTGGAGCGTCCAGCTCCGGGGCCCCCAACATAAGAAGGACATGGACCTGTTGGAGCGAGTCCAGAGGAGGGCCACGAAGATGATCAGTGGGCTGGAGCACCTCTCCTATGAAGACAGGCTGAGAGACTTGGGGTTGTTCGGCCTGGAGAAGAGGAGGCTCTGGGGAGACCTTATAGCAGCCTTCCAGTACCTGAAGGGGGCCTACAAGAAAGCTGGAGAAGGACTTTTTACAAGGGCATGTAGTGATGGGACAAGGGGTAATGGCTTTAAACTGAAAGAGGGTGCATTTGGATTAGATATAAAGAAGAAATGCTTCACCGTGAGGGTGGTGAGGCACTGAAACAGGTTGCCCAGAGAAGTTGTGGATGCCCCATCCCTGGAAGTGTTCAAGGCCAGGTTGGATGGGTCTTTGAGCAACCCAGTCTAGTGCAAGCTGTCCCTGCCCAGGGCAGGGGGGGTGGAACTAGATGATCTCGAAGGTCCCTTCCAACCCAAACCATTCTATGATTCTACCCAATGGAGAAGAGGTTCTGTGAGAAATGCCTTAAGCCCTCACTAGGCCTGCAATATTCCCTAACCCTGTTAATTCCTTCAATATCACTAGAATCTACCTATTCCTTCCGAAACTTTTGTTCCTACTCTAGTCACTGCTTTTCCTCTGTTCCTTGATATCCACTAGCTTCACACTTATCATTTTTAGTATCCCATTTTGCCAGAAAGACCTTCCCCATCTCTCATTTTACCTAAGCGTCTTGTTTACTCCTGCTCTTCCTTAAGCACGCTTCTCTTCTTGCTCTGAATTTTTTAATATGAGCAAAGGGGTATTAAATTATCAATCTGACCCTTACTGTAGAAAGAATTTCCACAGAAAGAAGTATTTAAAACAAAAGATCTTAGGCAAAGCTTGTTTTGTATTCTAGCCTTATTTTAATACAACCATATTTATTTCAACAGAATTTAAACCAGATTTCATCTTCTTGGAAGAAACCTCTCTTCCTTCTATCCCCCAACTCCTGAAGCTTTTAAAGTTTTTACTGAGAAATGTTTTTCCATTGGTGTGGCTATACAATTCCCTAACTTGGCTCTCAAACAAAAAACGGTTTTAACACACTTGGCATCTGGACAGCACGTCCTAACAGAACTCAAAATAATAGATTACAAAAAAAACGGAGACTGTGTGCTAAGATGCTGAAAAGCATCAGTTCCTGCTAGAGCCAACAGGTGCTGAGAAAAATTAATATGCTTCAGTACTGAAACCACGGAGGAAAAACACATACAGCAATGGCTTTCTTATCCTTCCTCCTAGTGCGATGTTGAATGATGTTACGGCAGTGCTTTAAAAGTGTCATGGTCTCACTAATGGTGATAATGGAAAGGTCCTGACATTCACAAACAGCTCTGTTTCTGACAGCTTTCATGGAAAAGGATCAGAAATAGACTGACAACAGTTCAAATGTACCATTTAACACATCGAGGTGCAGTAACTACAGGTATTCCCTACAGACAGCAATCCCTTCAGGGTCATTAAAAGGCCTTCCTAGAAGTCATTCTTTCAGATTCCTTTGATAACATTTCTTTGTACCATGCATGTTCAGAGAAGGCTACACATCCTTGCTAAGCTTGATTTCAGTACCAGAGTACCATCTACATCTAAGTGGAAGTATGCTTCTGCTAACCTCTCTCAGTGCACATAAGGAGAAATTCTGTCTCGCATTTACAATATGAATGACAAAGTATTAAAAACTGACATGTAATTTCCTTTCAGCAGAAGGCCTCGAGAGGGGTAAATGTTCTTAATTAAATCAACTCCTCTTGCATCTTACATCATGGAATAGCTAGCTAACTACTTAGCTTTTAAGTCTGATATTCTTAATTTACAGGTCTGCAATTTCACATGTACTTAGGTCAAATGGTCCCTCACTATTTCTATTCTATCCAAAACTAGCACGCCTAATTGCAAAAGAAAGGCTCTACTAGGTGTTAGAACACAGGAACACAAGACAGAAAGCAAATATTTAGTAAGAATCACTCTTAAGTCTAATTGCTTTAAGTTGTTACCTTTCTAAAATCAGTTCTGTGCAAAAGAAGCAATTGCTCATGGTCTTCATTGCTGGCTTTACTTGCCTGAAGAAACAAAATTATATACTAATGCAGGTATGATTTAGTTACTGGCAACCCAGACCTGATATGAGATAGTCAAAAAATATGGGTGACGATACATTCCTTTGAGGGACAGCTAAATCCTAATGCTGGGCTTTGAGCTGCCATTACAGAGTCAGTTACAGTAACGGCTTTGGGCGACTTACTGGATGGAGTAAGATAGAGTAATTAAAGGCCACAGTGCAGAAAAAAGTTCCCTCTAGTTTCTTGCAAGGTTACATTCCTGCTAAAGCTGTATTCATAAATAGGCCAAAAGAGTACACTTTCGCAATAGTCTAAACATTCTCATGCACACCCACTACAATAAATCCAGGAAACTAAGTAGTCAACCCCCAAAACTCAGGTTTGTGTAAAATAGGGATGAAATTCTGGAAGGGAGGAAGAACTATTTATAACTGCAGCTATAAAAAAGAACCCCAAAACACAGACATGAAGCTGCATGGTAAACAGCAAAATAAAAATGCACTGGGGAAAGCTTCCAGAGATCCCTTTCTATTTAGACCTTAAAAGCTGAGAAATGACTTTGAGTTCATTACCTGTCCCCAGACTAATGTATTTACTTGTACGGAAGTGAAAGAGTAGGGAGAAACATATTTGACTCATTCTTAGTAATTTCCCCTGCAAAAAATATTTTTTGGAGAAAAACGACATACAGACAGCTGAGCCAAATTTCTTTCTCCCTCTCAGACAAAATTGGATCATGATTCATCATATACACAGCTGAATTTTAATTTATTCCTTTAACAAGTTTGTTTGTGTATTTTCTTGTAAGCAAGAATTAATACACTCAGACACAGGAAAATGTTAATTTTGTCGTATCACCTTTCGAATCTACAAATGTTGAGTCTAACTCCTGTTGGCATTCATTCTAGCCTGAAGAAAAAAAGACAAATGTCTGACCTATGCACAGAGGTTCCCTGTTCTTTGTAGAGGTTAACACTAACTTCACATCAGTAACCTCCTTGAATGATATTAAAGGATCCTGCCCGTCTTGAATGTGGGCATAGATGGACGGTTATCACCTTCCTCAAGGAAAGCTGTTTCATAATTATTCATTCACACTGTAACTCCATGGTGCCACTCAACAAAAAGAGGAAGGTGACATAGGAAAGCATTTGGCCTATTAGACTAACATAAAACTTCACTCAGTTCAGTGGAGTCCAAGCAGAATTTAGCCATCTGGTATTCATATATACATCACGTCTATGATGTTCGCCTGCTAAATGAGTAGTTCACGAAGCAACGCTAATGATGATAACCCTTCTGTTCTTTCAGCGAGAAGCGCAGAGAGCCCTCCAGTTACTGGAACAAAAGAACACACCCAATTAGATGTGGGAAGAGTCCCCATCCCTTATCACTGCTGCAAGAGAAAAGAAAAATTCTGCTACGAATTCCCAGCGAGGTGGTGCAACGCATTCAAGGGAAGTGATGAGTTGCACACACTAAAGAGCTCTCGAGCTGTGTTCACTTCGTTGGGCCACGCAATGCAGACTCACGTAAGAAAGCACTCAGAACCCATTTGTGCCTTAACCTTGCCAACTATTATCTCAAAATGTCCACCACTAAGAGGATTCAGCACACACTCCTCCTCCAAGTTCAGGAGGGAAGATTATAGAGCAAATGCTGACTACATCTCTGAAGGGGGAACCAGACCTGTCAGTGCTGCAGCTGCCATAAGCACTAACGGTGTAGTTAGCAACCGTTTGGTACTAACCTGCCATAGTCTTCTGAAGCACCATAAAACAGTTTGAATCCTTTAGCTCATTTGTAAACAGGGGAAGCACAAAGCCACCGTGTGCGCACTTCTGAGCCACTGGTGCAACACTAGGTGTCTGCTACTTGATAAGCTTTACAGAAATACACACACAAAATCCATAAAACTATGTATCAGTGGCATTTTCCACAACTATTTTGCATATTCCAAACCATGAGTTAGACATCACAAGCAAGTTTGGCTCTTAGAAAGATAAAAATGCATCTGTTTCTACCACAAACACACCTTTGGTCAATAACAGGTCCTGTTTCTCTTTGCAGAAAATTTGTGGACTCTGGAATAAGCAAGCAAAGCGAGGCAATTTGCACTTGCTAAGTAACATACAAGTGTTGTAACTGTAATTCTATATATATATATTTATATATATAACTAAATAGTATAATTTGTTCCAAACATTTTGCTCATCCCTAAATTCATAATATTTAAACTTCTGTCTCCTGGACAAATAGGACATCTACTTAGAAAGCAATTCAGCAAGGAACAGCAGTGATATGGAGCATGCATATAGATGCATATCTATGTATATACACACACACAAAGTAAAGTAGCACTTACACTAAGTGCCAATTTACATACATGAAGGGAAGTGAGCAGTCAGGCAGATGGGGCCAGATCTGCAGCCTCTGTGTGCAGATTGCTCAGCTGCTAACTTGGAACAGGGAAACTTGACAAAAGCAAACTTGAGCCTAGCAGTAAATCTAACACCAAGGAATGCTGCTGTAGAAAGGCACATGGCACAATGGCTTTGTATTCAGAGTAGAATCGTTTTTAATACAATTAACGTAATTACTTCAGTCTAGTCAGCCCTGGTTAAGTCTCCATTGGAGTTAATTAGGAAACGATGGTAAAATACTTTGAATGTACAAACGTTAAATACTTTCATTATTAATATGATTCTTGCAACTGCTGCAAGAGCAAGCACATCCAGGGTCCTTAGAATACTGAAATGTTGTAACGTGAAAAATAAGGCCAGTACTTTTGCCTGGCTAGTTTAAACACAACATATTTCCTTGTTGTACTAACCAAGTATCTGCCTCAAAAATACAGAAAAGCTCAGGCCCTACTTTACCAACCAAGGAAATAACTTCTGTGATCCAACACAAACTAAAGAGCCATGTCCATCTCACATCATCTAATACCAGCACATAAAGACTGAATATTTACAGAAAAAGAGGAATGAAAACTACAAGATGGAAATGAAGAGGAGCAGGAGAAATCTACTTGCTGTACTTTGAACTTCTATAACAGAATTAAAGTCTTGTGCCCCGCCACCACCGTCATGCAGAGTATGGAATCCCTGCTTGGTAACACAGCTTTAGGCAAATACTCAAAAAAGATAAGAAAGCAATGATTGAAGGCATAAGGTAGAGGGAAGGAAATGAGACGCTGAATTAAGAAAGGTTAAAAGGACTGGGTCATGTTTATAGTCCTGCAAAACAAAGACTTAACTGCATGCAACTATATAAAAGAGGTAATAAAAGAGAACAACAACTGATTATTCTCCCTAGTCAATGATGGAACAAAAAAATAATGAGATGAAGCCATAAAAAGGAAAATGAAGGACTGAGAACCTTTATAACTCAAAGAGTGGAACAAGCAGCCCAAAGGCTGTAGAATACTCATCACTGAGGGTATTCAGGCTTAAGTAAACACCCATCTGTTAAAGAATATTTTGTTATAATCACTCCTGCTATTATGCAAGGAGGTAGAATAAGAGTCTCACCAAAGTCTGCGGATTGGATACCTACAATTCATTTCTTTCACATTTTGAAACATTTACTCAGAACAACAAACATCTGGTTCTTAATCCCCCAATTAACAGTGTTTCCAGCCCTAAGGAATTAATCATAGAATTCATGGAAAACAGTTTATTTGCTAGCAATGGAGTAAAAGAAATTGCCTACAAACTTCTACACTGCTAATGGAGCAGTTTAATTGCCCCCCCTCTTTTTTTTGACATTTTAATTCAAAAAATAAAGAATAGAAAGTCATCCCAGGGCAGAGACCTTTGCAGCAGTGTGTCAGCAGAGAATTACACAGCACTATAGACTCAGGCTCTCATTCGTGGTACTGACCTCCTTTGAAGAGCACTCCGAGATCTAACGATGAAAAGTACTGTAAAAAGTGCTAGATATTATCATTAGTATTCAGGAGGACAGAATTCTGTGGCTTGGTTGAATTCAAAGGGACCTGCTGGTACTTAGGAAAGCTGGTACATTTTACAGAAGAAAATAGCTCTGATGGCAATGTTAATGTAGGCTGGCTGACCAGGGTGGGGGCAGGCCATGCTTTCTGCCAGTGTCTCCCAGCAGACTGCGCTGCAGACTTACTTAGTATCATTGAAGCAACCTAATGCCTGCTCATTTTTTGTTTTTACCATTTCCACAATGTAGTATTTTAATCTATTTCCAGCTAGAAAAATAAGGTAGTGTCTAAAATACCATCCCGATAAAGAAAATCTACATTACAGCTTGTGTTCTCAGAACCCTATGCATTGTGGCACTCCTGTTACTGATCTTCATGCTAAGGAGCTTTCCTGGCTACGGCTGGCCACCAGAAGATGCATATTCCACGAACACCTCTTTGTTACCACCTCTTTCCCCCTGCAGCTCAGTGGATTTACACCCTGCTGCTTTCAGCTGCTGTGGAGAAATTAAATGGAATGGAAAGTCAATCACCAAATGTTCTAGTACTCTGGTTCTAAAGATGCCCCTGCTTGTAGGAGTGGAACGTGCTGTTTTTCAGTTTATTCACCTGCCCTTGCCACTAGATGAATTTTAAGTAAACATCTTTTATTCTCACAAAACAGATTTTCACTGAGTAACCAATACAAACAACATGCATTACAATTCTATCCAGCAATGCAGACTCTCAGTAATAGCTCTGAACATCTCTGCTAGGTTTGGGCAGTCTAATTGACCACTATAATTTACTTCAAGGTTAGCAAGATATGGATAGCTCTTGAAAACATGTTTTTGTTACTAAAGCCTTCTGTACACATTTGCTATGGTCGATGATCTTTTTCTACCTACTGATTTCACCTTTTCTTCTGTGTGAATAGTCCTAAGTCCCAAGACATTGTGAGGAACTGAGTCATTTCCCCTTACACCCCTTAAAATCTCTTTAGATAATATTTCTTTATCAGCACATTCCAGGTTGATGGCTGCTTTACCTTTGCATCTTTCTACCATAAAGCTTTCTGCGTTTCTTATTTGATGTCTAACCTTTATTAAATTTGCAGCTGCTTGTGCTGGTTTTGCCTGGGATAGAGTTAATTTCCTTCACAGTAGCCAGTAGGGGTCTATGTTTTGGATTTGTGCTGGAAACAGTGTTGATAACACAGGGATGCTTTCGTTATTGCTGAGCAGTGCTTACACAGAGTCAAGGCCTTTTCTGCTCCTCACTCCACCCCACCAACGAGGAGGCTGGGGGTGCACAAGGAGTTGGGAGGGGACACGGCTGGGACAGCTGACCCCAAATGACCAAAGGGCTATCCCACACCATAGCACATCATGCTCAGCACATAAAGCTGGGGGAAGAAGAAGGAAGGGGGGGACATTCGGAATGATGGCGTTTGTCTTCCCCAAGTAACCATTACATGTGATGGAGCCCTGCTTTCCTGGAGATAGCTGAACACCTGCCTGCCAATGGGAAGTAATGAATGAATTCCTTGGTTTGCTTTGCTTGCGTGACTTTTACTTTATTTATCAAACTGTCTTTATTCTCAACCCACGAGTTTTCTCACTTTTACTCTTCTGATTCTCTCCCCATCCCACCAGGGGGGAGCAAGCAAGCTGCTGTGTAGTGCTTAGTTGCCAGCTGGGGTTAAACCACGACACGGCTCCAACATCTTTATGTATTTATTAGTGCTACTAGAGATGATGGAATGATGTACTAAGGGGGAAAATACACACCTCTATATTTATTTAGTTTCAGAAGAAATAATTTTGAAAGCCTTTTTTAAAATTACATTGTAGTGTTTTGGGCTTGGTTTTATGGTTTTTTTTCTTCTTTACTGTGCCATTCCAGACTCTTGTTTGTCTATTGATTTCTCCATGGTTCCAGCATACTTCAGATAACAATACACCTTCATATGGAGGTCAGGAAGATGGGTTTACCTTAACATTTAGAGTTGACAAAGTATTGAATTCATCCAGTCCAAGCCATGTAAGCCCTCCCACTTATTCCTTGCTTTCCCAATTGCATCAAAACTGTGTATGTTCCTATTCCTTCAGATCACTCTGGGATCAATTAATTCAAACATCTGTCACATCTCTCTCTAGCTAGGTCTTTACCAGGGACAGGGAAAAGGACACAACAGAGCAGAAGCTGAGGAACCATAGAGATAAAATTGCCATCATTAAAAAAGTAACTACATCCAGAATAATGAAAGACATTTTTACAGACAAGGCCAGAAAACTGCAGCTTTCACAATTACCTTCTCTGGGGACACCACAGCCAAATCAAGTGGTACTAGGTGTTCCACACTTTGAAAGATCTTGTTCTGAATAATTTCCAATAATAAAATAATGAAAACCCCCACAACTTAACCAACCTTTGGTGATGGAGAAACCGCAGCTAGGCTGGTATCTCGTGCACTTCTTTTCTACTGACAGCAAGCATACAGGGATGAAGACTGGGTTTACCAATGGCTATGGCAGGGAGCTGTCGCTGTATCTGCTCTACACGGTATACTTAACAGGCAACTAGCAATTACAAGTCTCTTACCCCAATAATTACAGCCATAAGAATACCTCCTGAAGAACACTATATTCCGGTTCTGCTATGTAGCTCATGCTTCTCAGAGTGCAATGCACTAACCGGAATAAATACTTCCTTCTTAGGACTGAAATCAAAGTCTTAACTGGCTGGTCAGGTCTGTTTGCCATCGTGTCCTTTCAAGGGGCTTGCACTGCTATTTTAGGCAGCAAGGAACACAGACAAACTGATTTTTAGAAAATTTTAGCATGCTTTCTTAAACAAGTTATTTTTCAATGTGAACAAAGCATTCCAAAACATTTTCATCAAGGCTAGAGACCTTATTCTGATATACACCCATACACAGCGTAACAGTAACTTCCAATGAGAAACCAAACTATTAGAAATTATCATTACTGTGAGCTCTTCAGAAAATATTCCAAGTATCATGTGGAAGACTATACTATTATTGGGTGTTCTCAATATATGTTAGGAAATTAGATATTCTGGTAACTCTCTCTATTGGAAATGTTGTTCTTGCATATAAAAATTTCACTGTCTGAAATCTCAGCCTAATCAAGCACTAGCTACTACAGTTACTTCTTTAGGAATTTTCTTGTCTTTCTCAGAATTAGAATTTAAAGCAGTCAGTTAAGAGCTAAATGGTAAGTGGAAGGTCCAATATTCCCAGACATAACAAAGCTTTACTTTTTCTGGCCTCTCAAGCATGCATCTCCCCAGATAAGACAGCTCTCTGATCCTGAAACATGTAAAAAGCTGGCCAAACCTTAGAATATTATCTCTGAAACATTTCCCCTCTGTTAAATGCAGGAATAAAATAGGAATAAGGAATGTAAAATGATTCAGCAAGGATATCAAATGGTAAATGTTGTAAAAAGCCATCTCACGTTTATGAATTCTGTTGTCAGATTATTTTGAACACAAAATTCATCTTTTTATCACTGAATAAAATCCTACCCCATTGCTGTGGGTAACCAGACCCAGTACACACCCATATAAGGCTAACAGCTGATTCTCTCAAAGAATGTCATCTCCCCACTTTTGCTGAGGCTTCTTTCTTACCAGTTGGGACAGCAGGATCCATTGTTGGCTTTTCCCAGGTATTGATCTGCTCCCAGGTAAATCCATTGGTTCCCAAGGCCACGCTATAACCACAATTACTGTAGTGCTCATCAAAGGAACAACCACCTAAAAACAAGAAAAATAAATACATTCCTGTATTAATTATTTATATCTCTTTATTGTAGGTCATTTACTTCTATATTTTGTACCCAAGTTTATGCAGGGGAAAAAAAAAAAGGAAAAAAGAAAATTAATTTCCTGCATATTAGATTTCAGGCAGCAGAGAAGGTATCCAGAAAATATTTTTATGCTTTCCACACTCTGCATTCATTGGAAGCCTTTGTTTTCTTCCCTCCATGATACTGTTTCTTAGATCAGTTCCCTTTATTTCAAACTATTGTCTTTACGTTTTCAAGGACAATTGCACATGACACACAGGTGCATGAATATTTGCATTTGGGTCCCAGCAACTGATACTTAATTACATAAACCTCCAAGTCAGATATTAAAAAAAAAAAAAAAAAAAGGAAGAAGGAACCAAATGGTAAACAAGCACAGCATCACTGTTCCTATAGTGAATCCTCACTTCTTTTCACTTTTAAGCCTTGAATTATGCAAGGTTGGGTTACACCTACGGAAAGTGCAACCTTCCTTTTAACCACCTCTTATATGTAACAACATGAAGGTCTGTGTGGCACATAACCATTCCTCAAGGTCTTTCGAGCCAATACTTTTGAGTGCAACCTTCTAGTTTCTTGACAACAAGTGAATAACAAGAAGTGGATGGCAACTCGCATTCACACCTTCCAGACTGTTGACTAAGTGATCTTTCCTACTGCAATTCCTGAAATACTTGGAAGTAGTTAACTGTCATAAATAAACTGGCAGCTGCCTGAACACTTGTGAATCAAAGAAAACCCATGAACAGTGGAATGAAATCTTGTATTCCAATGCAGATCTTCGAAACTTGTGTCACGCAGACAAATCAAGCTAGTTTACTCCCTGGTAGGATATTCCTACACTGATGTCCCTTACACTACCTCAGGCACATAGCTCTTCACATCTACCCAACTTAGCCTGCCAAACGTATTTAAGTACTGGATCCATTAGATCAGGCAGCCTTGGCCCTTAAGTTTATACCTTAATCATGCCAACAGTGCCTCTGTACTGCTTTGGTCTTCTCTCTTTGGGAAGTAAGGATAATTTTTCTCTGCAGATACTAGTGCTTGAAAGTCAACTGGACACATCTAACACTTCAGAGCTGCAAGGACTGAGCAATGCTCAAGGCAACACTAACTTGGTCTGCCAGCCAAACTGCCAATTGCTCTTGACACTAATCAGAGAGTTATATGCACAGAGATGTTCCTGACTCTTTACTCCTTCCCACAGGCTGCATTGCCTACACGTACACAATAAATAGCTAGTACATGAGTGATCTGCGGTTCCTTTGCAATAAGGATTATCCAACGCTGTGGACACTGAGGCCTTCTTTAGTTTTCACCTAGATCTTCTATTCTCTAGCTTCCAAGAAAGCCCAAACTTGTCTCAATTCCTGTGAAATGCCTCATAACTGACAAAGACAAATATATAGCATGTCATTAATATTTATTAAATCCTTATTCTGTTAAAGGACTTCATGTGTACTCCAACTGCAACTAGTTTTCTAAGTTGTTCTATAAAACTTCACCTATTATTTCTATTTAAGTATATACTAGAAGGATTTGTTGGGTTAAGTACCTGACACCCCAAAATACTCTGTTGCTAAAGAAAAGTTTAAAGACCAAGCTTGTCCTAAAAAAATAACAATTGATATATTGTACATTTTCATTATAAATAGATGTGACTATAACAGATTTTATGACCTTTGCAAGCTTGTCTGTCTGTTTCAGTAGAGTCTCTGCAAATATTTCTGAAGTTTCATTATTTTACAATATTTTAATAATTCTTGCTTTAAATTTACTGTACTTGTGAAGCTTTCCCAGCTGTCAAAATGAGCAGGATTACACTTGAACTGTTTCCCTAATTTCTTAAATTTAATTTAGGTGAAAAGGTTCAAATTTAAAATATTAAACGTGCTCATTAAAATGTCTAAGAGAAAATGAAGGTGTTCTGGATTGCGTGGGAGTATGCAATGCAACTGAAAGTCACCTTTTTCACAGCGAGCAGGTATGAGAGATCTCAAATACCCTGCTCTCACAGTCTCCAAGTGGGGCATTCTAATCTTGATAGATTAATAGCACAACTTCAGACATATACCATTTCCACACTACCTCTGTTCAGCACACCACAGCACACAATAGCGGTGCTGTCTCTGAGCTATTACTTTGAAAGGATTGTAAACAAATTCTCTGATTGAGCCAGACAATTGTAGGCTGCCTCAGGTACACAGAGAAAATTGCACAGGTGCTGCTACAAAGTCCCAGAAGCAAAACAAGCCATAGTAACAGGGAATGTAATCGTCGATATCTTGGTATAATCAGCCAAACAGGTTATTTCATACATGCTGAGGTGCATAAAAAGTTGGAGGAGAGGCTGAAAAGGGGATATGGTGAGAATATCTAGAAATTAATTGGGAGTTTCCACTGATAAGATGCAACACCTGAGGAAGCTTTGAAGTGCCTTGTCTGAAAGTCAAAGCTAACCCTGTAGTACAATTGGATAAGAAAGGAAAGGATAAACCATGGAGAGCCTTAAAAGTAGCAGCAAGACATCTACATTTTAAAGAAAGAAAAGGTTAGTGGAAAAACCTCCAAACGCAAAGTGACAGGGCAATAAGTCAGAAGGATTAATTTACTAGAAGCAACAGAATTGGAATTTGGAGAGGTGAACTTGCAGGAAATGAGGACAAGGAGAAAAAAATGGAGTCAATTTTAAGGGCTCATAGAAACAGGCTGGCTGCACGAATCTCCGGTACCAAGAGCAGGGAAGTCTCCATCTGCTTCTTGCCATGGTGTGTCAAGAGAGAGCAGAATTAAAAGTGAAGTAAAGACTCAGCTGGGACCCAGAGCCGTATTAACTTGTGAGCTGAACAGTCAGCAACTCCTCTGTTCACACTATTACAGCGTGCGTTGTATTATGGAAGCAGGAAAGAAACCCCAGAAAGTGGAAGGAAAGAATCACAACATCCAGAATATCACGGATTTTGGGGTTACTCACAGTGGCTTGTGTTCATATCTGCCAAACAAGTATATCATAGGTGGTCTTAGTCCTACCTTTTTTGCAGAACACGGTGGACATGACATTACAGCTACAGTTACAGGCAGCCACGTTCAGAGGAGCAGCTGTGAAATTTCCACCCAACTTCACCTCAGGAATTCAAGGCCCACCGTGCTCTCTGCTCCTTTGCTGACCGTGGTGTCCACAGGAAGGCTTCCCACACATTTCCTCTTCCCCCTTCCTGGCGTTTTGCCCTTTCTTAAAAGCATTTTCCCAAAGGGGCCACCAGCACCGCTGAGGGGCTCCGCTGCCTCCCGCAGTGGCCTCGGGGGAAGCAGCCGGGCACGGCCCTGTCCAGCACGGGGAAGCCTGGGCCTCTCCTGAGCGAGGCCGCCCCTCCAGCCCCCCTGGCTGCTGGCACACAGACACAGAGCACAAACACTCGCTTCCAACTGCAAACCCAGCCTCGGGGTCAAGTCGGGCTCTCTTTGCCTTACCCTCCCCTGGAAGAGGAGCCAGGCGGGCTGAGGGACACTCCGCAGCGCCATTACCCCATTACCACACTCGGATCCACCTCAGCGACAGCCCTGCCACCACCCCCAACAAACCGAGTGGGCTCCATCCATCGTTGGGGTCCACAGCCTCGCTGAGGCCAGCGTGCCAGACCAGGGAACCCCAGGACCTCGCCACAGTAAGGGGTCCTCAGGTAGGCCCTGCCGAACAGAGCACGCCCTGCAAGCTCTAGTCCCTGTTTAAGGAGGGTAAACTGGGATGACAAGGAAGAGTTTGAGAAAAGCGTGGCATAATACCTTTCCTGTGGAACATTGTTGACCCAGGAGATGAAATGCTCTTATGTTCAAGCGTGCATTCAGGACAATCAGCTCCTAAGCAAGCTAGCAAGGAAACACAGGGCAAAGGTGCATTTGATGTCCCATTGCACTGGCACAGGTGCTCCTCGTGCTCACCTAATGGGATCCAGTGATCCACTTTGCTACACAGGCACCCAGCTGCAAGATCCTTGGAAATACAGTTAGTCCTCACTAATGAATTTCAGCTTAAACTAAAAATTTATGAACAGATTTTAAGTGTCCACTTAAACAGGGATAGTAACTCCAAAATGGGCCAACAGGCTAAAACTAGCAAATGTATTATTTTCACTGATATCAGCATAAGCTTAATATGCAGCATTTCCTGAGACACACTGCCTATATGGATACCTACATATGAGCTACATCTAAATGTGGTGGAACATAGAGAGAGGAAAAAAAAACCCAAAGGTTAGATCCATCTTAATACAAAATCATCCATCACTGAAACACAACTGCTTGGCAGCAGAACAGGGCTATTCGTTAACGTAGAAAAAATAATCCTCAAATTGAAAGAAAAAGATACCACTCAATTAATTTAGATACCAGGTTTACATGTTATAGTTTTAACCACAGTATCACAAAGCTGTTTGAGGAAAATGAAACCATTTACACATTCACCAAAATGGAGTTCTACATCTTCGTAAATTGTTAACAAGAATGAGGATTTTAAGAAGCACACTGGGATATTAGAGTCTTTCCCCTGGCTGGCTGAAAATTGAAGAGTGACAAATGCAGTTGCTAAGTGGGGCAAAAGAAAAGGAAACTGAGATGACTTTGATATTGTTAGATATCACACATGGTGTTGACCCCTTTTCACAAAATGAAACCCAAACAAGAAAGAAGCTTTTCCCTTCCTAAAAAGGGTCATATTGAAGCAAATAATGGCTCACATAGGAAGGATAAAATATCCCTTGTTTTACACTGCAGGCTTGCAACAATGCCACTGCTCATCTGAGTGATGCTAATTAATCTTGAGCAGACCTATCATCAGTTACTGAGACTTGCCCCCGGATTAAATGTAAACCAGCCTTGCATAAATTGAATGCCTCCTTTGAATATATAATTGAATTTGCAGAAGTGTGCGCCAGGGGGGTGTTTAAATAAGTGCACAAATATGATAAAAAGAACTTCACGCCATTATATCTAACTCAGTAAGCAAAAATAATGGCAGGGCACGTTCCAATTAGTGTTTGATTTATTTATTTTAACAAATCCAATTAGTAAAATGTTTTATAAAGTCATCCAATGTCAAACTCTCATGGACTCACCAGATGAAAAAAAAACCCAATACTTCTGAAAAGGAATAAAGAAACACACTGATGTGAGAAACCTCATCGGTTATCCTGCGTTTCTAAATACACACAGAAAACAGCACAGCATCAGACATAATTTACTCAAGCATTTACAGCATTCCCAAGGTGGGGAGGAGTAGAGACAGCAAGAATATCAGTCGCATTTGTCCCACTCCAGGCGTTTCTTCTGGGGCATAAGTAGTTTAGCTTTCTCCCTTATTTATTTTAAGGCGGGGGGGGGGGCAGAAATTTAAAAAGCATGCAGTATTTTTCTGTGGAACATCCCTTTTGAAACACTCATGGGAGCTGAGATTTAGTCCATCAATTTAGACCTTCTTAGCCTCACAAAATATGAGGCAAGTAGAGAAAGAAACAAACACTATTATGATGAGGTAGTACTTATGAACTATAAAACTCCAGAAATTAACACACCACTGTTTCTGATCATTCATTCTCATCTCTTCCAATGACATTCTTCTTTACAAGGGCCATAAGAGATGCATTTGGCTCATTAGGATAACTTCTATTATGGGATTTATTGTATAAAAATCCATTTATAACTTAGTTTTCAGACTGTAGACTTCACATAGTATATGCTTGAGAAATCTTATTACATATTCTTACGGAGGTGGGAGGGAGAGAAGAACAAAAACGTGCATGTAAAGCTTGTGCTGAGTTGCTTTAAGATGGGATAAGTCAAGGGATATTGGGGTTTCCTCCCCCAGGAAGAGTAGTTGTAGTGCTTTGTGTGCTTTCTGCTCCTTCTAGAAAGATGAAGACATGAGAAACATGCATACAAGCAACCCAAAATGCTAAGCTGAACAAGAAAGCAGATCCAAATTCTGCAGACCAGTCCTATTTTCTGACAAGCACTGTCCAACAGCCTCAGCTCTAAACAGACATCATGCCAAAGAGGACAAGTATGGAGGGATTGGAGGAGGACACTTGTCACTTGAGATGTCATTAGTTTCAACCGTAACACCCTAGAAGCAATGCGTTTTGTATAGCCTTAGATATCTGCGCAGCACAGGATGGGAAGTTTCAGAAGGGCCAACGGTAACTGGGTATCTCATTTCTCAGAAAGTCATCCTTTTGCCATCACATTATCAACCTGCTGTTGTAACTGGCTAATTTCAATCAGTACTTTATTATTTTACTCAACTGTTTATTCTATTATTCACAGATTTTCAAGGAAAAGGTTTCTGTGAAGAGAAAAAGAGTTATCTTTACTGAGTCAAAGGGCACCATGTGTTCACTGTGTATTTAAACTCAGACTCTACAAGGGAGAGAAAGATGCTAGGACTCCTCAAACTGCAGGGAAAGCTTTGATCAATTTTTGTGCCTCATTAGTTAACAGACGATCTACACCAGGAGGAACTGGGGAATAGGTTCCCCAGTGTGTAATAAGGTATAAACTCCAAAGTAAAGCATTCATACCATCTTTTTCTGATGTCAATTGTTTAAGAACTAAGCTTAGACCTAGCGTAAATTCAGATAAGTCACTCAACCATGAAACACAAATCCACTGAAAACCAGGCTTCTCTACTTCTGGTGCTCACAAAAGTGCTTCTCTCAAGGTATCCAGATGTTCTGTGTTGTAGAAGTAAACATAAGAGATTTCTCTAGTGCCTCAAACCCATTCCTGGATGTGATTTGGTTTCTGCTGCAAGTATCAGTCCTCATTGTCAAGGCGTGATTCATCTGCCACAGGACAGTTCATTTCTTTCCATCTTACTCTTAACATAGCATTACTAGATTTACACATAAGCAGAGAAGGTTTTATCTACACTCTGGAAGGTGCTAGTCCTCTGAGATACGGGTAACAATTACCTGGCTTAGGAATGGATCATTCTTGTTAGATTTGACTAAATTTCATTCCTTTTGCATGATCTCTGTCCTGGCAATCAGATCTTTCAGAATGGGAATGGATGGGAAGGCAGGGGCAAGGTAGAAAGTATGTGCAATGAAAATTGCTTTAAAATTTATATGTATAGTGGTTTTTGTTGGGGGGTGGGGTGGTGGTGGTCTGTTCCCCCACCCCCCCAAAAAAAAAATCAAGTTAATCCTTGAAAAAACTGAATAGAGCTTAGAAAAGCTCTTCATTTCAAATGGAAACTGTAATGGTCCCAAAGTAGGCTCAAGATTGGAATTTTTTGTATCACAGTGATTTCAAGTACTATCAGCCTATAGGGATACATTTTTTGAAAGTCTTTTTTAAATTTATATACCATGTCAAATTGCTGTCTTTGTGGGTTCAACATTACACATCTATTTCCACACACTTTGAAGCACTTTACAAGCACAGCCTCCGTGCGCGCACACGCACACACAACACGTGCATGAATACAATCAAAGGTTGCATGTTCATTGCATAGAAACCTTGCTATAATCACAATATTGCTGACACTGCGTAAGGGATCACGTACGGTCTTCACGATGAGCGTCACCAATAACATAGCTTAATGTTATGAAAGGGACAGACTAGATAGGTCTAGCATTATCTAGTGAAACACCTAAAGACAGTGTCCTCCCAATAATAATAAGTTGTTTCTTCCAGTACTTCTCTGCAGAAATTATTGGTCCCAAATGTGGAATAGAGCCTGACAAAGTTTATCAGTTATCCTCCTAATCCCATGGAGCCACTCTGCTGCAAAACAAGCTTTGTGGCTGGGATCCTGATATATATGGAACAAGTATTTAAGCTGTATTTCCTGAACTTGTCAGGTTAAGCTAAGTTTTTATTCTTAAATTCATTATTATAGATTTCTCTTTGAAAAAGCTTGCCTACAAATCTCATAATTTGAGCCCTAGACCAGCTCATACATTCATTACTAATTCTGTACTTCAGAATCCACCAAGGATCGGTGAAATCGCTTTGAAGTATCCTAAGAGTAAAAGTAACACTAAATGTCATTTGTTTAAATTTATATGTCCAAATCTAGGATGACTCATCTAACTTCACTTGCCAGAATGTATGTCCTTTATTTAATACCAAGAATATCTTTTTGCTTCTGACAGCTTAGCTGTCACTATTTCAATAGCTCAATATTAACATTTTATTGCTTTATTTAAGCATAAGTATATACATATCTATAATCTCATTGGATTTTTTTTTTCACTACAGAACAAAGTCAGTTAACACACTGCACCTTTTCAAAGAGCCCTAACTTTGCAAGCTCAGTTTAATTTCAGTCTGCTGAAACACACTGAGATTTATTTACGTGAAGAGTTTTCAGAATTGCCTATCCCAATGTAATGAAACTTGTAATATTAACACAGGTTTTCAAAACCATAGAAAATTCTTAAACAGACAGTCCCCACTATCTTTCCTTACGATTCTAGCTAATAATCTTTTTAATTCATTAGTTGAGTGGCTTTCCACCCTTGAAGGAAGCTCCTGCTTTATTCATAGTATGATGAAGATTCCTTTTGAAAAAATGCAAATTTGTAGCACTTACTTGCTTTTATTATTTTAGTCTAAATATAAGCCTTAGTTTGCTTCATTTTGTTTCTTAAGTTACAGGACCAATTTTTTTCCTAAAATAATGCTGTTCTGTATCCCAAAAATCCATCTTAAATTATTAGCCATGTTTGTTGAAGATGTGCTTAGGTACATTTGTCAGTAAAAACCATTTATGGGTATTCATTGTTTCTGCAGAAAAGGTAACATTGCTTTTCTTTCCTTCCAGCATCTGATAATTCTTGGGTCTAATTATTCAGTGTACCTTAAAAGGATTATCTAACATTGTATTTATGGTGCATTTTCACCAAATTCTACATCAACTGTTGCACTGGAGTCTTGATCAGTCAAAACTCTCTATTGACTCACTTCCTTTCAGCATTTTGTAACGTCACACATGGAATACCTATTTAAGCGTCGCAGTCATTTAAAATATGTACTTATTTTACTTTTACCATCCACCAAGGCAGAAAGAAAACTGTCTGGAGATAACTATTTCTCACTTATTTTATATTCCATTAGTAAGCCTATCTTTTTCAATAAGCTTTTATACAAACTTCAAATTAACGTGTTTGAACTTTAAGCAAGAAGCAGTCATTGACTGACTCATCCTTGGTGATGAATAAAATATTGTCTTGAAAGAAACAATTTCAGGAATTCCAATACCATCCACAAGTCTTCTAATCTTTCTCCTTTACCTGTACTACAGTTCCTTTAGTGCTGCTGAGGCTCCTGTTTTGGAGTAAGATCTCCTTGTAGCTGAGATGTTTTCTTTGAAGTTCATGTTCAGAAAACATGAAGATAGCAGCTTAAATAAGGATAGGAAGTCTGGTTTATTGCCACACCAGTGAACACAGCATAAAATTAAACATGATCTAGTTGCAATAAAACATAACTAGAACGGACTTTTGTCATTTTTAGAGAAGAAATTAAGTGCTTATTGGGCTGGCATTTCATAATCATTCCATTAGCTCAACAGTTTTCCCCAAAGGAAGCCAAAGGAAGCAAATTAAATCAATGCTGAACTTCAGAAAGTCCCCTGTTCTCTTTGGAAGTGCCTGCCGTTCAGTTTGCAAAGGCCTCAGAGTAAAGCTGTTTGCACGTAGCATTCTCTGAAGCTTCACCACCACATCAGCAAAGCTAACCCCCCCCCCCGCCAACACCTAGCATGGTCTAGTGACTACGTCTTTCTTTTGCACTTACAGAAACCTGACCACAGTATGCATAAGGACAGAAAGGGGGGTGTGTATACACACACACACACATCTGTATTCTAAGTGGTTCCAAAAAGAAATACTAGTAGTTTAAATGTTTTCTTGTAGAAGACTAATATGGTGGGTTGATTCTTGGTGAACAATACTGACGTTTTGTTTAAATTGCTTCTGAAGAACACATGCAACTAAAGCTCCAGCTAGACTGCTCCTTGATATTTGAGCTAGCATACCTAACATGTACTAGCTCAACTGTATACTGGTTGAATATCAGAAATTTATCTAAAAAGATAGATATCATCTGTTACTGAGTATCAACAACGAAAATCTAATTGGCTAATACAATGGTAATAACTTGGAATGAGTGTTGCAATTGGTATATCTTGTTAAATTTAATAACGTGGTTATTGGAAGCTGCTCCCTGGGAGTGGCTGTATAAATAACTTTTATTGAAGTCTAACAATTCTTACAGCTGCAAGTTTGTACGTTTCTCAGATTGAGGTTATCTCTTACAAAATATCCTTTTACTCATTGCTGACCATTACTGTTTCAAATTACATATAAAGTGCAATGTCAAGGATATTTGAAGATACTTATTTTAAATTGTTTTCAGTTAAACCATGATGTTCATTCAACGTGTCAGGAGCAAGTCAGCCCCAGAAATGACAGTGGTTAGCCAGCTGCTCTGCTTTCAGGTGCCCTGGAGTCAGACCCAGGGTAGAAGGGCAAATGCTAGACTATGCAAAAGACCTTGCAAAGTTTGATAGGGTGACTGATGGTTGAGGCCCTAACAATCAGCTAGAGATTCAAATATTAACAATCTGTTACCTGATATTTTTTTTTCTAACTCTGCTTTTTTTTTTTTTTTTTTACTAACTCTGCATTTCTCATACACATTTTCTCCCTTGATGTTCCTGGGTGTACCATTTCCATCGCAATATCCAGGATACTTTTCAGAACCACAGTAAAGTGGGGCAAACAGAGCACTGGAAGCCCTGCTGTCCTCTGCAGCACACTGTAAACATGGGAATGATGGGAAGATTTGCTTGCTTTTAGCCTCCAGACTCTGTGTTAGTTCTTCGTCCAAAGAGCAAAACATATAATAAATACGTGCCAGGAATAAATAAGATCTCTGCCTAATAGCACATGTGAGTTCTTGAAAATATATAGAGCTCCTTTTCTGTTTAACCAGATTTCCTACTACAGTATATAAGTGTATACGCAAAAGTGCCTCTCTAATTACAGCCATGAATCTTCCACTTACAATATCTGACCCAGAACATGCACTTAGCAGAGCTGCAGCTGCAGTGTTCTAAATGCTGCATTAAAGATGGACAGCAAGGGAAAGGAGAGAAAATAACACAAATGCAGTTATCTCTAAAGACAGCTCAGATTTTGTTAAAAAGGAGGCCATCACAGCACATCTCACCACTCTGTGTTATTCTGACACATCCTTAGCCACCTGCAGTCAGTGACAAATCACAGATAATCTGAAAAAATGACCATTGGCCATGTTTTGCTGAAGCAGCCCCACTTAGTCCCTACAGGGCAGCTTGACTCCATCCTCTGATGGGCGAAAATTATTTGCTAGTAACAGGTTGTGAACAGTTCAATATCTGCTGAGGTTCTTGATTTTAGAGGAATTCCAAACTGTAAAATGGACTAATTTTCAACTATGTTCACTATGCACTTCATTTTGAAAACAGTTTCAGGCTGTACTATCCTTGTTATACAAAACTTGCTTGGCAACAAACATACAGAAAAAGATACCTATTCTATCATCCAAGGCCTTTTTCCCCATCTCTGGGATAGATCATCTCCAGTTTGAGGCTGAAACTTAAAATAATACATTTCCAACAGAAAATATTTTTAAAGAAAGATTTTCTGAATTCCCCAGTTCTTATTCCTTTAAAATAGCATCAAGTCTGAACTCTACCAGGAAGCATTAAATGCTTAAAGCATTTCTTTCTAAGACTTGAAAGGCACAAGGTGAAGGAATCAAAATGTAATCACTTTTCAGGATACTGAATGACCAGATTCTAATAAGAAATCCTTTTCTGTCATATAACCCATGGTTTCAGTCATCATTTAATCCTTGTTTCACTGGGACAGGTGAACTAGTTACTCTGAGCTTTTCATCCCCAAGCACACCTGCACTTCATGTTGCAATCCAAACGGACGTGCAGCTCAGCTGGCCCTGTGAAGAACAGATTCTAAAAATCTAAATTGGAAACATGCTTTGAAATAGTTTAACTGACAGTACATCAATATTTCCTTCTAGTAACCTAGGAGGATTGTGTTAACACCTTCTACGTAAGTGTAAAACGAGACACTTTAGAAGTATTGTAGACAAACCTTCTATTGCTGTTCCTACACTGCAATTGTCGAGGCTCATAAATGCAATTCAGATGCACAAGAAGCTCATTTACTGGACATTTACTTCTGGAAATAAGGTCTTACCAGCAATTTAAGAAGATAATTGTCTTTGCTTAAAAGATTTCTCTTTACACTAGAAATCAAATGACACTGTCTCCATAAATTAGACAAATACCTTCTGCATGATATTGCTTTATCCACATCCTCATCAAGCCCTACAAAGTACCTTTCCACTTGATTTTGGTAGATGGAAGGGCATTTGTGAGTATAGCTGCATACAGTATTTAACAGCACAGGAAACTTCATTAAAATGTAATGCATTCCCAGAGCCCCCAGGTGAAAGTGCAGATACTCGGAAGCAAAGATTTTTTAAAAAGTGTCCTCCTAAAGATTTCAGCTATGCACTTCAACTGAGTGTAGTTTCTAATAAATTCATTGTTCATTTTTATACAGGTCATTGTAATTTTAAGATATGTGCAAGAATCTGATTCATTAAATATATGATGCTTCAAAAGATTATGATTATGATATTAAGTAATTCAGAAATTAGATTCAGTTTCTGATCAACTGAATTGGCATTAAATATACTTACCCAATTAGAACCATACTGCAATTATATTGATACTTCAGTTAACTACACATTAGGCACTATGGCCAAAAATGTAAGAGAGATGGAGTGAAAGCAATGTTTTCTTGGTGTTTGCCCTATGGTCCTTCTCTTAAGCTGAGGCAATCCAAAATCTTTAACCCTTCAGGTGCAAGGCTTAGCACACTGCATAAAGTAAGGTAAAAACAGAAATAAAATAAGCTAATCAGGCATCCCCATTTGTTATCAACCCGCTTTGTAGCCTGTTAGAACACCTACCATCTTTTTTACCCCAGAGTCCTCTAACAATCACCTGACCAGCACATATCTGAGATTGGCAAAGGAAAAGACAACAGAGCATTTCACACAGCCAGCTTAAAAACAGAAGAATGGCTGAAGCGTGTCAGACTTCTGCTAGACATTACTTAGAAAAGATGCAAGAGCAAGACAAGCACACATTGAATCTTCCCTGAAACACCCTCCCAGCCTCAAACAAGCCTCACTGATCCCAATTGCTCTTTTTCAATGAATCTGCCCAACCGTTTTCAGAATCTACAGGTGCTTCTGGAATCCATAAACTCCTGTGATGACTTCTACATCTTAGCCATACTCTGACAGCTTCTGGCTATTACCTTCATGGGGATAGCTAGAAACAGAGGGGGCAGGGGTATTTTTGCCCGTATGCAAGGCCATACAAACACAGGACAGCAGCACTATGTTTGCATTTGCCCTGTGCTGAACTGACACTCCGGCGATGAGAACGGGATTGCAGTATATTGTTTGCCCATGGAAGTGACTGCGCCTGTCAGGCTGTACCCAGGAGGCATAACTGCTTTAAATCACATTCTGTGCTTTGGGACAAGGCAGACTTCTCACTAGGCTATCAACCTACAGTATTTTTTTTTTCTTCTAAGGCACTATCTCGCAGGCAGGAAAAAATTGTGATACTTGACTGTATTGCAGCATTTCTAACAGTTTAAGACTATTTTAAGATTAGATAATGAATAGAAACTTGATGATGATGTCCCAGCTGGAATAAAGATGTTATTTAATGACATCTGAAAACACTGATCTGTAGCAAAAACTAATAGAATTTCCCAGAACAGAGACTACAATTAATATGGACTTTAAAAAAAAGCAATATTTAACCAGCAGTTATAATTTTATTGGCATAAAGACTAAAAAGAATCAAAGTGATTGAACTTGGTTTCAAATATAAAGATTATACCCGAGTTGCATAGGTCAGGTTTTGTTTTAATGAAATCATTCCCCTTTCCTCTCCAGTCTTTCCTCAGAGAAAGAAAGATTATACAACCATAAATCAACTGCATTCAGCTGCAGGACAGGTGTGAACATTGACTTACTGAACACATTTGACCTGACTTTTAGTTACACTACTAACTTTTAAAACAGTTACACTTCAGCAATCCCACTCCTCACAAAATCACCGAAGGTCAGTGCAATCTTTGCAGTGAGATTTCTCATGTATGTAGAGCTAATTGCCACAACACTTCTTCAATGGAGTATTATCACAAACGTGGAATTTGATTACACTCAACTCTGAAAACAAGAAAATGAAAATATGAGCTATTAAAAAGTGACCTTCTCTTTCCTTAGAGTTGACAGCAGCCACTGGGAACACTGTACTCATGATGACAGCACGAGCTGTGTGCCTGAAGCAAAAATTACAGCATTTATTAGCAGATAATCAGCTAAATAATCTGATTTTTTTTAACCTACATTGAATGATGAAGAAAATACCTAGGCATACTCGAAAGAGCTACGACCAGTGACATGGCATCCCTTGGTAATGTGCCATTTTCTTGCCAATGTCACCAGGGATCATCTTATCATAGTGTTCTTGAGATGGCTGGAAGACACCGTGGTGAGGACAGAACAGTGTAAAAGTGAAACACTGTTTATTGTTGTTTTAGAAAAGAAAATACTTCGACTCTGAAGGAGTTTGTGCAAACTACAGTTTCACTTAAGCAGAAGTTTGACTGTCCTAGAGCGAGGCTCCCACACCAAAGAAAAATCTCATCTAAAACACACAGCTGTAAGGACGGTCCTCACAATCCTGAAACAGACTGTCCTCTGCTCAGCGCGAGACCTGGGGATGCAAGAATGAAGTTTATATATACCTACGCAATCACAGAAAGTAAAATACTGAGTTGCGTCAGGCAGTGGAAAGTGCCAAGACAGGTAAGCCACTATCTCTTGTTCCTGGGTGCCTCTCTCTCATTTGTTCTTTTGAAACTAGAAGTCTTATGATGACATTTCTAGATCTTTCCAGTCAGTGAAGGGCTGGCCAATTCATTCTTTTTCCAACCTGGGGTGGCTGGAGCATTCTGTGCTTTCCTTTCCTTATCTCTACATATTTTCGTAAGGAGCACCTCCCTAGCCTGTGTTTTGCTGGATTAAAGCAAGCCTCACACTCACGGTCTCCTCGTAGGAAAAGTTCTCAATTTTGCCAATAATCCTCATAGCCCTTCTTTGCATCTGTGACGTGCTGAATTAATCTTTCTTCTGAAGGAGTACCTATGATGTACAGAATACTCTAGATGAAATAATTTTACAGAATACTCCAGATGAAATAGTTTTTGATCTATAGAATAGCATTCTTATTTCACCATCTCACCTTACAGAAACACATTCTCTTTTTGGAAGCAAATCTCTCAGACTCATCTCAATCTCCTAGTATTAATGCTCCAACAGCTTCTTGTCACTTCCACCAACTGATTTCTAATCTTAAAGCAAAAAACTAATTAGTCCTGAGATGCATGACCTTGCACTCTGTAATGCTAAATTACATCCCTTTTTTTTTTTTTTATTTCATCACATTTCAAAGTCCTCATTCCTCCGGTCTGATAATTTTATCCTCCTCCAACTGTGTGTGATTGACTATCTATATTAGCACATTCCTTTTTTTATGTTGGGAGCATCAGTAAAAAAAAATTAGATCTCAAGAATTATCCTTTACCTTTAGTTAAACCATGTCCAGTCTGATACAGTAGAAAGGTATTAAAAAAAGCTAGTAACGCCCAGGTTAGTCCTAGATTCACCCATTTAATGTATTTCCTCTATCGTACTGTTATAAAACCTGAGTTTCAGGTTATATCTGAGTTATTTCAGAGTTAGATCTACACTACCTTTTCCAAAGCAGTCCATCCCTAGCAGTACATCTCTAACCCACAAATAATTTTTCAGTAACCTGCAGCTGGTTTTGGCTGGGATAGAGTTAATTTCCTTCACAGTAGCTACAATGAGGCTATGTTTTGGATTTGTGCTAGAAACAGTGTTGATAACACAGGGATGGTTTAGTTACTGCTGAGCAGCACTTACACAGAGTCAAGGCCTTTTCTGCTCCTCACCCCACCCCACCAATGAGGAGGCTGGGGGGCACAAGGAGTTGGGAGGGGAGACGGCTGGGACAGTTGACCCCAGCTGACCAAAGGGCTATCCCACACTATATGATGTCATGCTCAGCACATAAAGCTGGGGGAAGGAGGAGGAAGCGGGGGTCATTCGGAGTGATATCATTTGTCTTCCCCAAGTAACCATTACATGTGATGGAGCCCTGCTTTCCTGAAGATGGCTGAAACTGTCTTTATCTCAACCCACGAGTTTTCTTATTTTACTCTTCGGATTCTCTCCCCCATTCCACTGGGAGGGAGTGAGCGGACGGCTGTGTGGGGATTAGTTGCTGGCTGGGGTTAAACCACTATAACAGTGTATCCGTGTACTGATTCCCTTGTGAAGTCTATCTTTTAGGATCTATGTGAGCGCATGTCCAAAAACCTAGACTTTAAATTAAACCTCTCCAGCTTTAGCAATCAAAATTGCAAGATTCAGTAGTGAATGAAAAAATTTGTACCTGCTTGGACCAATCTTCCATCCATCTATCTAGTTCCATATTTTATGATATTATAAGTGTTGACTATGTGATTTAATATCTTAGATAAAGTCAGTGGACTAGCATGCTAGTACTGATTAAATTGGGCAATTATTAAATAGAATCTGATTTCCAGTACTGTCAAATTGATACAGTATTTAACAGATAAGAAAGTGACAATGAGAAACATAAGAACAAGCATACTTGCTCTAACACCATTCATTTAACAAGCTTCCATTTGGCTTTCTCAAATTTGAAGTTACAGTTTTGACATGAAGCATCAATAATCTAGAATTAGTAACTCATAAGTACCTTTACTAGTTAGTACAAGCTTAGATTTTTCCCTCATTGAATCTTGTGAGAATTTCACAGTATTGCTGATGCATGCTATGTGTAGAAAGCATGCTGGTTCTTACCCTGGCTTTGAAAGTTTACTTTTTTATATACGTATAAAAATAAGTATATTCATATGCATAAGCTAGTAAGAGAGATCCTATCCTCTTTCTGCTAACTGTAAAATTCAGGAAGTTGATCTACGTTACACCTGGACCGGTAGTAGCTGTTGCTTTTCCTTCACAGTGTGAAAAAACATGTAAACAAATAGCAGTCACTGCTCTGTTTTCCATGCAAGGCAGGCAATAGGTAACCTACTGAGGACAGCAGGTGAGAGTGCTTGGTTAGGAAGCAAGCCACAGAAACTTGTTGAAAACATTAGGTATTTTTGTGGATTAACCACCGCCAGCAACCAAGCACCACACAGCCACTCGCTCACTCCCCCCTGATGGGATGGGGAGAGAATCAGAAGAGCAAAAGTGAGAAAACTCGTGGGTTGAGATAAAGACAGTGTAATAGGTAAAGCAAAAGCTACATGCTCAAGCAAAGCAAAGCAAGGAATTCATTCCCTACTTCCCATCGGCAGGCAGGTGCGCAGCCATCTCCAGGAAAGCAGGGTTCTACCCACGCGTAACGGTGACTTAGGAAGACAAACGCCATCACTCCGAACGTCCCCCTCTTCCTTCTTCTTCCCCCAGCTTTATATACTGAGCATGATATCATATGGTGTGAGGTAGCCCTTTGGTCAGTTGGGAGGGGACACGGCTGGGACAGCTGACCCCAAATCCTTGTGCACCCCCAGCCTGCTCACTGGTGGGGTGAGGAGCAGAAAAGGCCTTGACTCTGTGTAAGCACTGCTCAGCAGTAACTAAATCATCCCTGTGTTATCAACACTGTTTCCAGCACAAATCCAAAACATAGCCCCTTACTAGCTACTATGAAGAAAATTAACTCTACCCCAGCCAAAACCAGCACAGATATATACCTTGTTTTATCGGACGATAATGTGGTACTGTATGATCTTTGGATACGCTGTACCAGAACTGGTAAAGCACAGAAAAATAACCGAAGTCCTTATTAAAGTTATTTTGCTAAATCCCAGTGGACCACACTATCATAATGTGTTGGCTTTTTTTTTTCTCCTACAGTCCTTCGCTACAGATCCACCCAAGTTAAAGGGTTATACTTAAATTCTTGAAACAGAAAGACTGAGAACACTCATCGTTGGGAAGCTGTGTTATGGAAATGAAGCCTTCCGCTCAAAATTTCAATCTTTTCCTCGTTATGACTAACACATTGCAGGTTTCTTCATACGATTTACTTATACTAGCGCAAGCAAGACTCAAAATACTTATTATTAATTGAACCATGATGTGTCAATGAGAAGCAGAAATCATGCATGATGATTGTTTCCCTCTACTGGTCCACACTGCATTTACATTTGAGTGGCAGAGCTGTCGCTCCAGGTAGCAAACTTAAAGCCTCCTCTAATACTGCTCAGGGAAAAAAAAAAAAGAAAATAAAAGAAAAAAGAAAAAACACACACACATAATTTTGAACTACCATTAGTCATTTAAGATTTTCTCAAAAAGAAGAGATTTGCCTACATGAAAATACCAGGGATTTAGTTTATTTCGTATATTCTACAATTTTTCAGTTAGCTTCACATATTTCTAGGCTCCTACAAAGGTCACATAATTCTATCTGTTAACATGTGATTTTCTACCACAGACCAAAAAGCCTTCACCTGTTTTTAATGAGCTTTGTGGCCTTTGTGAACTCTTAAGCTATTAGATATACTGACCACTGTCTAACATGGGATATGTTGAAAAGGTTGCCAGGAGATACACAAGTTTACTAACTACCCACTCTTTACCTTTTTTATTATGTTTCTTTTCTGCGTGACTTTTAAAGAAGCGTGATCTGCTTGAAACCCCCCACACCACTGCATGTAAAGAGACATCATTAGACTGTAAATTATTACATTCTTATTTTAATCTTTAAATTATTAAAATTTCTGCCTTTCAGCACCAGCATTTTTGGGCAAGTATAAAGTGTTTTCTAAGAGTCTTAAGTCTTTTTGGCTACAATATCATCACAAGTCTTTTCCAAAAATGTTTCCTGGAATGGATATTCATCCTTTTTCTTTTTGCCAGAGATGAAAACTATACCCAGCTGAATATGCAACTTTCCATGTGCTTGGATTATCATAGCACCCCAGAGACCTAAATGATGGCCAGAATATGAACATATTCATGTTATTGTGCTAAACCCCTTCATTTCTTTGGAATTTGTATTACACTGTACATGATAAAGTCCACAGTGAGAATCTGTAATGGATTCCCCAAATGAATGAGATTCCGGCAATGTGCTAGGAGGTTGAGAGTTTAGGATTAACGCTAGGAGTCCAAACACTAGTCTAAGATTTGTTGCTAGCATAACACTAATTTACCTGCTAAAACTTTGGTGTCCTCTGTCTGGCCAGAGAGCCACTGCAGGGAGTCCTCATGAGAAGAGTACATTTTGGAGGGGAAAACTGAACAATTATAGACCATCTGTACTTTTTGTATAATTTGTTGTCTAAAACATGGTTTAGAAGCTGCACTGGCTAAAAATGATGCCCAAGTCATTTGAATGCCTCTCTGATTTCCCTTTTAGGTTACATTCCTGTCCTGGTGATACAGGCAGCAGTAGGGCACCACGGGATGAGAGCTCTCTGGTAACCAGTCCGGCATCTCTTCTCTGCAGTTACATCCCAATATGTCATCCCAATGTGTAGTATTTAGGTTGGTGGAATACATTCAGAGGGATAATGCATGCTATACTTTTAACAACAAAGTCCCTAAAAAAGTAAAATAACTAACAAACTGTCTTACTAAAAAAAGTAAACAAACAACTTGGTGAAAGTCCCTGGCTGGTACCTTAATTCCCAATTTTAGAATACTGACCCACCAAGTTTATACCTACCACTTCCTAAACAAGTAAAAAAGCAGTTGCTATCGATTCACCCAATTTAAATTTGCCTGCCCACTAGCAAGCCAGTCTCATTCATGAAGGTGTCACAGTTTTCTAAATACAAGGTTCCAAGTGTTTGCTTTGATTACGTCTGGCTTGACTATTTCATGGCACAGGGAGACAGACTGTAGACACTGACAACTCCAGCTTAGGAAAAAAATAAGTAAGTTCAAGTCTTAAGATTTGTGTATCTCCTTTCCCCACATAGAACTATGCAGACTTCACCCAAATTTAGGTCATTAGGTATTTTAATTACTTTTCAAAACAGTCATTGTATTGTTCTCACCGAAGTAACACTTGCTCTGCCTGATAGATGCAAAAGCTTGACTGACAAAGTTCATACTGATACCTGAGAATGTGGATTGAGGCTCCTGGGTGTTCCCCTTTGCCGTTACAAAGCTCTTGAATGCTCCCATTACATAACAAGGGAGAGTCCTTGGGGATAATTAAGTTTTGGGCCCCTGAGCACTCCTGTCTAGACAGCTGGGCGACACAAGAACTGAGTCTGCGCAGAGGCAAAGGTCAGTCAGCGAACACGGTGAGGAGGACTATGAGCCTTCGTCTGAAGACCCCCAAAGACCACCTGAGGACCACCACAGAGGATGACTGCGCATGCGGATCGGACATTTACATATGTTAATAAGTTCCAGGAAATCTCATGTTTATGTAGATGAATTCCCGGAAATCTTATGAATATGTATGTTTTCATGGTATATAGTTGCTGAAAGTCCGTCAAGCCGGCGGAGCACTTATGGAGGAATTATCCCCAGTGCTGCCCGGCGCCGCAATAAAGAATGCCTGCTTTCTAAAACTCCAAAATAAGTTTTAGGGAGTGAATTATTTTGCCGCTTTCCGGTAACAATACCACCACCGCCTTTACCCTTCCATCTATAAAGAAAGACCGGTTATAGGAGCAATGTTCTACTTTCTGTGCTGCTACTCCTGGAAAACTAGAAAGTAACAGATACGCTAACTTTCTCTGAGATCTCAAATGTTCACCATACAACAGCAAACACAAATTTTCAAGACAAATACTGCTTTTGAGGAAAGAGTTATTGTTTGGGTTTGGGTTTTTTGTTTGTGGGTGGGTTTGGGTTTTTTTGGGGGGGGGTGGTGTTTGGTTTTTTTTTTAAGGTATGAAACACTGTGTTCAAATAAATCAAATGCTATAATCCCGTATGATTCATTTACTTTTACTTCAGACAGGTTCATTTGCACCAGAAAGGAAAGCACAGATTTCCATCTCTAAGTGTTCCCTTGTCCACTTCTGGGTTTTTGCAAACTCAAAAGCACCCTAGCAGTTAAGGCACCAAACTTGCTTGATGCTCCTCTTGCTCTACAGCTCAGCAGCAAGACGACGATAAGCCTTCGCTTTGGTAGAACATGCAGCTCTGCTCACACTTACTATATACAGAGTACAACTGCAGAACGTGGCAGTTTATTTTCTGATGTAAGATTGTATTCACATGCACATTCTGCTGTCATGTTTGCATTCACGAGTGAGCAAACTTTTAGCGCCTGTGACTATAAAGTTTTCACTTACAATTTAGGTTTAAAATTCCCTGAAAGGCAAACAATGTTGGAAACACTTTCATTACGTGGAATCCTGGGACGGACGTGTCTACAGACAATTCAAATGCATCCTTAGGTGACTACATTAAAGTCATGAATAAAAATCTATCAATTAGCAGGTCAGTCATTTACCCTTCAAATTCTGTCTCAGGAAAGAAGCCTAAACAGAAGAATAACCAGATTTCTCTTCCAGAGGGAAAAGCAGTATTTCTGGAAAAGGCAATGTTTTGTGGTTGATCCTTGCCATCAGTTTAGATTATGTGAAAAACTCTTCTAAGCGTTACTTTTTAGACCTTTTCATAGAATTATCTGGCATTGAGGATAACACTGAAATAAAAGCAGTGCTTTTCATTTAACTGTGAGAAACTTAAACACTGATAGACTTTCAATTTGGGCTTGTTCATAGACCTCCCTAACACTACACACCAGGAAGAGCAAACTAGGCAAATAAGTGAATAACAATAGCCGAGGACAGCAGGAGCAGGACATAGCCAGAGACACAAGACAGTCTGAAGACCTCCTTTGACAACTGCTCGGTGTATTAGGAAACTGTGGTTTAGCTTCAGAAGCAGCCTCTGATAGTGGATTTTCTGAAGAATGATTTTAATACAACTTTCTAAAACTCTGACTTGAATTAATACTGCTCGAAGGAATTATCTACCACTGAAACAACCATATTGTCTCTCCCTTCCCTCTCTGTTATACGAAACTGACTGCAACCTACAGCATCTCCCCTCTTTTCACCTGGCACCAGCACTGACAGCTCTAGGTTTCACCTTCCAAGACTCTTCCATGTTTTTTTTCTAATACAATTCAAATCAAGAAATAGTAGCAGAAAGCAATGCTTGTGCTTTCCCCCCCTCACTTCCCCTTTTAACTGATAAAAGCCCGGGGGGGGGGGGGGGAATCACTGCTTTAATTTATGGAGCTGAAAATTTCAGTTAAAAAGTCAATTATAGAATCAGGAATGGAGAAAAAATAGATTGAAATAAGTTTGCAGCTAGTGGCCTTGCCACTGCTGTAAATGAACAAATGTTCTCACTGTACAGGCACCTTTCGTGAAAGCAAGGGTTTATATTGCATTCTTTCTGCAATACAAGTGGACATATTAAAACTATGCGTGGGGAGAGAGGGGAGTTACTCTGATAACTCTTCTAGGGCTGTGGAAAGAACAGCCGGTACTTAAAAAGCAAAATACACGCTACAGCGTGAGCTTCCCCTTGTCCTCCCTTCCTACTTACTCATACTGAAGCATCCCAGAGCTCTTACCAGCTTTAACACCCTCCCCACCTACACTGCTGTTGCATTCAAGTGTTCGTGTGGGCTTGTGCATGGACCCAAACGCTAACCTTGCTGCTCTTTCTTGTGCAGATCCTGCCCTTCTATTTCTTCTTTGATGAGCAAAACTCTGATCTTCCTGAGAAATTATAAAAACATAGGGGGTAAAAACCAAAACAAAATAAACCCAGCAACAGTGATTTTTTTCACGACTGTGTAAGAAAATGACCCCTGGTTCCAACTACTGTCATACAGCAGAGTAGATAAGATGTTGGGTCTTGAGCCTGTTGTGGCATTGCACAAGAGTTCCTGCAAGCCCCCCGCTTTAATACAGTTTCACAAACAGAAACGTCACTTAATCCCTTGGTAAATTGCTTTTAAAGAAAATTGCGAAGTATGAAGAGCTTTCCAGCATTCTGAGTAAGATATTAGACAATTGCCAACTTCCTGAAGCAGAACCCAGAGATGCCAAACTCGATTTCATCCCATTCTGCAAGTGTTACACGATCTCCTGGCATTTTATCACTTTCATGATTCTGGCACACAGTAGAGCAGCAACACCCTTTCACACAAACACAATTAGAATGGCAGAGCTCATTTCACTGCAAAAACCTGAACAGACTTGGAAAGTTGTTGCTTGTGCACCTGCCCACGAAAGCTTACACTGACCCTACAGGGTAGTAACGTAAATACAAAGCAGCCACTAGGAACACAGTTACTCCACAAAGGCCTCTTTGCTGTGCATTTAAGGACTGACTATAGAAACATTTGGGGCTACAGGGAAACATTACATACAGAAACATGAATTTCACGAAGATGCTTCATACTGCTGTCTCAGATGGAGCCATCCTT
Organism: Theristicus caerulescens; assembly: GCA_020745775.1. Taxonomy (NCBI): domain Eukaryota; kingdom Metazoa; phylum Chordata; class Aves; order Pelecaniformes; family Threskiornithidae; genus Theristicus; species Theristicus caerulescens. Next base: position 3,677,150 of record CM036569.1, read on the forward strand.
TGTTAAATACACAGCATTCGATTACTTAAAATTCCTATGTTCTTTTCTCCAGGTCCACCCCACACTAAGCATCTGGTACTTTTTTTTTTTTAAAAAATAAAAAGAGATTTTAAATATCTGAAGATTCTTGAATTTAAAATACTGAAGGCCTGATAAAAATTTCAACCAGCAGCTGCTGTTAGCAAGAAGCACTCTGGAGACAGACCATCATGGGGTACTGGGAGGAAAAGACACAGCATGACAGCAAAACATTCATTTGGTTTGTTGCAGTTTCCAGAGGAGCTTACCGCATGCCACCACCACCTGCAGCTTTGAGTGTCATCTGGAAGAGAGAGCTATGTGGGGAAATAACCACAGCCATTCCCACCGGGTGCACTGGTCCCTGCCACCACATGCACAGAAAAGCTGTAGCCATCAGGAACACGGATCATCTTCCCCCGTTATCTGAGCTGCAATTAGGAGCGCCAGGATTTCTTCTACCTTTACGCAATGCAGGAATACAAGCAGCTTTTGCTTTGCAAAGAATATCCTCATGCTCAGTGCATTCAAGCAATGACTTGATCTTGTAATTCGAGAATTCCTCAGAGACTATTTGATTGTTCTAGAGGAATATAAGTGACTTTAAACTGTCTTTCAAATTAAACAGCATCGGTTCCCCCCAGAGGTTAAGATAGATATGTGTCTGCTTTACATCACAGAAAGCGACAGCTGTAGCCACTGTTTCCCAGGCTGAACAGAGAAATTCCACAAATAGTGTGGAAATGGAAAATTCTCCATTTTTCTAATGCTTCCCACAAATCAAAGTCTCATCATTTTGAAATGCAATGCTATGTACCACCTCTAAAAATCTCCAGCAAATCTACTTTTTCTGGTTTGTAGAGCCCTGGTCAATTCACCTAAGTTTTCAGGATATGTAAATTCTGCTTTACAGACAGATAACCTGTGCCAGAGCACTATGGGGAGACTTCATTGTCTCCTGGAGCAAAGCTGCACAACACGTGCTCTGCAGAGAAATTTCTTTGCTCTTCCAGCGGTTAAGAAAAACAGCAGTATCGTTATGGCATGCCCTTCACCGGAGCTGTGGGGCAGCACACAACCTTAGCAGGTTAAGAAGGGCCAGGGTTGGTTTGGGCTGGGGGTGTCCTAGGAGAGGACAGATTCATGCCCCACAAGAGCAGCTGCCTCCAAGAAGCACACACTGCCCCGACACACCACTGACTCGCACCATTGCCATTTGAGCCCTTTCTCCAGCTGCTGGGATTGCCAGCAGTAGAGAAAAATCATAGAATCATAGAAACATTTTGGTTGGATAAAACCATTAAGGTCATCGAGTCCAACTGTTAACCCAGCACTGCCAAGGCCAGCACTAAACCATTTCCCTAAGCACCACATCTCCCCGGCTTTTAAATCCCCCCAGGGATGGAGACTCAACCACTTCTCTGGGCAGCCTGTGCCAGTGCTTGATAACCCTTTCAGTGATGAAATTTTTCCTAACATCCAATTTAAACCTCCCCTGGCACAACTTGAGATCATGTTACTACATGCAAAGCAGCAACAGTGCAAGAGAGAAACAACCAAACAGTAAATAATGCTGCTGAATGCTCTGAGGTTTTTACACATTGAACTTTCTTTGACAATTTTGTACTCACAGCTGTGACCCTACACAGGCTACAAATGTAAGTGCAGATCAAATCCTAATTCGTAGTGATTTTTACAAAGCCTTTAAGCCAGTAAAGCTTTGCTAAACTCAGGAGTCAAAAATCTATCGTTTCCCTACCCTGAAACACTTGCAGACTTTGTCAATATTCAGAAAATCATCATTCAAACCTCCTGCAGCTGCAAGCAATTGGGAAACCAAAGCAATGGAATTAGGATGAGCTGGTTCAGGTGCTGAATGGAAGTGACAGTGAACATATAGTAGTCAGGTGAGAAAGCTAAAGTTTGCCTTAAATCACAAGGCAAACTATACATATTTGCAGGATTAACTCTTGGAAAGAAAGAGCATTCTGGTGCAAATGACATTTGGGATTTCTGTACCTTCCCCTTCCCACTTATAAAATGGGTGCTGCAAGTCTTAATATTAGAAAAGTACTCTTACTGGAAGTGCCAGGTACTTCTAGCAGCTCAAAAAAATCCTAAATTGTTACTTTGGATTCTTTTCTCCTCTGTAGCATTCTCCTTGTAGACAAACACGAGAAGAAACAACCTCAGTTGAGCAGAGAAAATTAATTTCTCTTTCATGTGAACGGTATTGTTTAGAGATCCTCCACAGGAGAGGAGGTCTCAATAAAAACATCAGTCTTTCTATTCAACAGTGCAACAACCACATACAGGTATCATCAGCTGTTTTCCGGATCTGTTTTGCAAACAGCAAACCAAACCCCAAGTCCTCAAGCTTTGCAGACCTGAACAGACCCCGAGGCACAGCCAGTAGGTAGGAGAACATTTTTTCCAACACTGCAGAAAATACAGACAACCCAAGTAACCTTGATTTCCAGACTTAACTGACAGCAGAATGGAGCAAAAGCACTGCTATCATTAGCACATCAAAAATGATACACAAATTAGCACTTTTCCTGTGAAGTATTTACATAAAGCCAAACTCTTCCATTCCTCATCCATTGTCACAAATTCAATTGCCTAAACATGGTATCAGAGGGCTAAGCAGAAACGTGCAGGTTTGCTTCACACTGCCGTGGTTCCACGCTGTTCAATTCATCCAAAACTTCTCAGTTGCCCCATCGCCTCCTCCATAATAGCTATAACCAGAGGAAGGTTTAGCTCCATGAAATACATGCCCCATTTCAGTCAAATGATCCAGCTCCTGAAATGATGAGGATAGAAAGGATGGTGAGAATGCTTTCTTACTTTCTTTAATACCTGCCACTTGCCCAGAATAAGAATAAAGCATACTGCAGCCAGGTCTCTGCCCTTCAGAGGATGACGGGACCATCGTTTCTTACCCTCACTTGTTTGAAGTAAACAAAAGAAGTAAATAAAAAAAAGAATGACATTTGGAACCAATAACATAAAACTCCTGGATCTGGGGGATACGGCTATAGCAGTTTTCTGGTAAGCCACTTACATGTTTATCTGCCAATTCTATGTACAAGATTTTCAGACTTTCTTATTTAAACAATGAGAATTCAAGCACTCTGTACTCTAAGCAGCCAATATAGTACTGATAGGGTCTTAACAACAAAGAAGGCACAATCTAAATTTACAGAAACAAAACTAGTGCCACCATGGCAACAAGTTAGCAAACGGCAAAAACTCTTTCTAAAACTGGGAAGCAATCTTGCCTCTAATCACACTGATACCAGGTGTACAATTCTTAAATACAGTCATTTCTGGCACAGTCACTTTGCAAAAAGAAAACATTAAACTGTGTACAAATATTCGCTGAAAATGTTTACAGATGCACACTGTCTTGCAATAAAAATTGCATCTGTAATACTGCCCGAGATGATTTTCATTGAGGTAGGAAATACTCAACTGTGTACAAATCTGGGATTGCAAATAAGCACAAGCTTTGAAACAGATACATACATTCTGAAACAAAAATACTGAGCACTACGATGCCTGTAGACAGCTCCAGCTAAAAAGGGAAAAGTAACAACTAGGTTTGTTCCAAAGCACGTGGCTGTCAAAGCAGAGCTCTTCTCTGTTCATTTAAATGTCTCTAACCACAGACACCCAAAAAACATATAGGCAAAAGGCTAGTAAGACGCAAATAACACTCAACTCAACCTGGAACTCTTTCTTTGGGCTTTTTTAGAGGGGAGACAGGAGGAGAGCCTTGGGGGGTCGATTTGCGGGTTTTTTTAAACATATAATGTTATTAGAGGCTTACACAGAAAGGAGACATGTCTAACCATACCTCAGAAACAAAGCAGCATTAACAGTCGTATATTCTAACAAAGATACACAAACCTGAAGATATTAAAAGAGCAGATAAAAACAGTTCCACTCATGAGAACGAGAGAAAAAAATCCCTTTGCAACAGTTCACTGAAGCCAGTGGAAAAATATCAGCTTCAACCTGACTTCACCAGGTTGAAGATCAGAGTTGAATGGCACAGGATAATCCAAAGCAGAAGTCTCCAGTGACTTCATTGCCTTTTTTTCCCCTATTTGTTTGAGGCCAAATAATAAGGTGAGCCAAGTGGATTACAGAAAAACAGCAGCTATGAAGGATTCAGCCATAGCATTAGCTTTGATGACCTTAAATAAGGAATCATACCTCAAGACAAGTATTACTTCATCAGGAAGCCAGAGACAGGCTGGAGGTCTCAACTGTTGGGAGGATTTCAAAAGCCCTTCAGTTATAAATTGCTGGTTCCACACACTCGCAACCAGCAATTTCAGCCTGAAGTGTGCCAGCCAAAATGAACTTCTTTTGGAGCTGTTGTGTAGAAGTCCTCACGAGGATGAGTATAGTCTGCTCAAACCCTCTCCACAGATGAAGTCAAATATGTGAACTTTTAATGTGGTGCAACTTAGCGCTTAAATACAGAGCTAATTTGAAAGGAACCATAAAAGTAGTTTCAGAGCTAGACATCCTTTTGGAGTGCAGAGAAAAAAAAAGCGCTTGCCACATAAGACTGCAAACCAGAACAGGGCAAATGCCTTCCTGCTTTTTAGCATGGTACATGTACAGCAATACAACAGCGCACACACACACGTGGCTGATGAACCAGGAGACTCCTTCTCAAAAAGGGTCACAGTGAAAGGGCTGTTAGAAGTAATAGTCTGAAGCAAAGTTTATTAATAGGGAATTAATAGCATCATTAAAACATGCCAAGAACAGGAACAACCAACCACCAAACCCATGATGTGATATTCAGCAGAAATAAGCTTTCTGATGTGTTGTCCTTTTACCTCCTTACATTCCTACAACTTAATTACAGCACCTCCCCATCACCTCCCAAAACAGCAGCTCACTGACCTGAGCCAGCTGGAGCACAACTGAACAGAGCTGAGGACCAGCTAATTTAGGTGGCTCCTTCCTACCTACTGTCCTCCCCCACCCCACCCCTGCAAAATTTTACCCAAGACTAACTCCTATTTGGAATTTGGCTGAAGTTGGTTATTTGCTTCAAAAATTATCAGGGAAAAGGGACAGAGCAACATTGGTAAAGATAACTTGCCGTGGAAGAGAAGTTGAGGAATCTCAGGCTAAAACCACTTTGTGTTATTACTGTCAGCCATGCTTCAGCAGCAGCAGCTATATTGAAAATGTGAGTGTAGATCACAGGCTATTACCTGTGTAGATAAGAACCTGTTCTTACTTGATGAGAAATAGGTTACAGAAGATGACCAATTCAGCCAGCTAAAAATGTCTGTAGAGCTGCTCTAAGTTCTCTAAAACCTGAAAAGGTACCAAAATGCAGTGCGTAGCTCCCCACTTGTTCTGCCTGTCCTAGAGCAGGAGTGGGTATTCAATCTCACACGTGTTTGCTATAAGTACAAAATATAGGCATGGTTCTCATTGTCTTGTGATTTGAAATGTATGGAAATTTAAAGCGTGAAACTACAAATTATTTCTACATCTTGCATCCAAAATACAAGTATGTACAGGTCTCCGGTTTTCTTTTGTGGCACCAGTTCTGTTGGAGGGTTTATAAGCTTTAAAGAGCACTACCTTCCTGGTCCCATAGCCACCACTGTCCTCTGTGTAACAGAGCATACTCATCTGCCTAGAGTTACACCTGAAGAATTTTGCCCTATTATTTTCTTCACATGAACAAGGAGGAAAGAAAACAGGAAAATGTGTCTTTAATCAACCAGGTAGGTTTTGAATGCCGGATCTCCCTACCTGTACCTCCATTAGACTGCCCTCTCTCTCTTGATTCCGTGCAAGCCACTTACATTTCTCTCAAGACCTGAGAGAAATTACCTTCTATATTTGTTATTTGTACTTTTCTGCTTGTAATGAGTAGTTTACTGTTGCAGAGACATGGCTGATCAGGGTTTCTGTTGTAACGATGTAAAAAAACTCTAAGCCAGTGCATCAACAGAAAGCGTTTATTACACCTTGTGAACAACCAATTTTTGTTTTCCTTTTTTTTTGTTTTTCTTTTGGCAGTTTGTACTGGGAAAAGCAGTTAAACATAGCTGTTTCATCATGCCACATGACCACAACTTTCTCCCCCCCCCGAGACCTTAGTACAGAAGATAGAAACCAAAAGGATCATGGAGGGTAAACCTCCCTGTACCAAAGAACTTGCAAGTTGCAACAGATACTGCTTAATAATTATGGTTTTCAAGGCTTTTAAAATGTAAAAGCTTTTGATACCACTGTAATAATTAACTGATGGCATTGCTGACGTTCAGTAGGTATAACTGCCCGAAGGAGGACCCCATCAAAACAACATTCCTGTATACAAACTAACGGTAGTCCTACTTATTGGTGCAGGTTCTCAGCTATCTTTCTCTCTTTTATCTGATGAAAATTCAGAAGGTACAATTTTAAGCTATCCTACAATTTGAATGTTCCCCCTCCTCCCCAGGTGACCCAGACTTTCACTCTTCCTCTTCTGTACTTTTCAGTTAATGAAGTCATTGGATTAAGAAGTTCCTTCTTTGTTCCCACAAAACATAATTCAAGCTTTTCCCACCTAGCAGGGGTCTGTAACCTCTGCGACACCATCAGCTTTTATTTTAGTTTCCAGTCTACCTATAGAGGTTAGAATGTATTATTCTTTACAAACTAATCTACCTCCTCCAGCCCGAGTACTGGGTGGTGCTGCTGCTGTGCCTCCAAGCACAAAGTTCAGTCCCCACACAGAACACTTAAATTTCTGTGGCACATGGCACTTTGCATCATGCATTAACATCAGCTAGTTGATATTTTCTCCCTTCCCTAGTAGCTGTTTTATGCGGAATGACGTTCTACTTGGAGCCTGCTCCAGGGGAATGAATACTATGGGATGGATTTATAAACACAAGTTCCAGAAGTAGGTCAAAGGCAGGCACCAGCTCTCACCTTCAACAGGCGATGCTGCTCCTGGAGAGATACTGAGACCCGCAAAGGGGTTTGCAGCAAAGGTGTCATGGACAACTTACAGTAAAAAAAATTACTGGTCCCAGTATATGTGCGTATAAACCATCAAATAGGCAGTTAAATAGGCAACGCTCTCCTTTCCTGCTGTCACTGCTGGCAGAAGGGCTCACTCCACCTATGGGGATACTGACAGCCACATCTCTCAGCCTCCTGCTTGCTTGAGCCTCATTAAGCTCTTCAGATGGCACAGTGACACAAGGGAGGGACGAGAGCAGGAGCACTGTTTATGTTGCACATGCTTGAAGCAGAATTTTCACGAGAAAACACGCTGTTTTTTCCCTGACAGTTGTAAAGGCCCACAGGGAACATTTTAGCTATTGTAGCCACTGCTCCTTTCATCAAAACTAGGCTTCAGTATGCAGTTTCCTTCCCTCTGCCCAGGATGGGAGAGCACAAATAGGAGCAAAACCTGCTCCTGGGACAGCCACAAAATCCAAATGGAAGAATGTGCACAGAGTTCCTGGCAATCACATCCATCCAGACTGGAAAAGCATAGAGGAGGGGAGCCAATTTCCCAATAGCTTAATACTAACCTACATTTTGAATACTCTGTTGTGGCACTGGATATCTCAAGATCAGAATTAATTGCAAGGTACAGGAAACAAAAGAGAGCAAAAAGATTATGCCTCCAGCAAAACACATCAAGGGTCGCAAAGATGCAATGGACTCAGTTGCTTATTGGGAAGGGCAAACCTGCCTTGCTTCTAGGAAAGTGAGCATGTATTCTGTCACAGCTAAGACCTGGAGATGAGAACAGCAAACGCTTGTCTAGAGAGCAAAGGGACTGTGTTGGCAAGTCTAGTTCAAGACATCAGGCTGAGACAAAGCAGCTCAGTTAGGCCAGTCTGCCAGGCTACTGTCTCAAAGCTTTTCAACAGGTAGAATTTGTGAACAAGCCATTTTTTTAATACTTGATCTCCAATGCCACAAGGTGACCCAACCTTTTATTCTTCGTAGTGTTTTTTTTTTTTTTAAAAAGGCTGTCTGCATATCCTACATACCCCATTCATCACACCTACAGAGAGGACAAAGCTACACAGGCACCAAACCTTAACTGATCAGCCAGGATAGCCACATTTGTTGCCCATAACCCAGATGAAAAAGCAGGAAAATTATGAGATGCCACCACAAGAGACTTACAAACCTGCACAGTCAGTTGTGAGGAAACATCTCAACCCACTGCCAGAGCCGTGTCACCCACTACATAACCAAGAAAATCTGTGCTTATTGGGTGACAGCAGGATACGCATTTGCTTTTTGGTATCTGCTGCAAGCAAAGGAAACGGGTACCTCAGCAGGTATTATGAAAGCGGCTAAAAATGGAGAACAGTAGCACTTTTCCTCATTCTTATTATATTTGTGTTTTCAGCCATGTGGGTGGGTGAAGCAAGTTCTCATGCAACCATAGCTGTTTCTAAACAAAGCGTGTTTCTGTAAACTAGAGGAATCTATTACAAAGCACAGAAAAATTTTTTACACACACGGTCTAATAACATGTTTTGTCAATTAGCTCAGGCACCTTTCAAAGGAGTCACAATTTTACCCTCTTCCCCTTCTTTCCTCCCTAGAAATAGAAAAAGCAGCAGTTGTAGAAGTAATTCTTAAACACAATTAGCATTTATTATAACTTCCCAGGTACAACCTACGCTTATCTCCCAACAGCATAAAGAGAGTTCTCTTTGAGGGGTTATGATAAAAGTAGTCATTTCACAGCTGATCTCCACACACTGTTTTAACAATCCTGCCCATTTCTAGAAAATCCTGTCACCCTATAATCTTCAGAAAGCTTAAAGGTACATAACGTAGCTTTAAAAACCCACATTGCTTAAGGTCTCTTATTAGTCAGGTTTTCCCTAAACTCACTGTTCGTTATTTCTCAGCCAAGAATTGAAATGAAGTTCCCGTAATTCCACTAACGTGTTACTTTTAACAGGCAGCGATGGGTGCACTTCCTAGCTGCCAGAGGATCAAAGAGCACACCAGGACCATTATGCGAAGGAAAAGGTGAAACCAGAGCTGAATACCTATGATCTTCTGAAGCAGTCTGAAGTATTCTTCGTTTAATTCTAAATTTTCTGCATCTATCCTTTCTGTGCCTTGAGAAGGCACAGAGAACTCTATGCTCTTGAGAATAAGGATGTTCATCTTTAACCTGAAATCAAAGCCCTGAGTACTCAATAGCTTGCTGTATGCCCCCCAGAAAAGTGAGATATTAAGCAATACTGCAATAATTAGAGAAGGATAACCTGTTCCCATTTTTTTCCTCTTCTTTGTAAAGTTGTAACATCTGCCTGAATCACTGTTTTCTCTCATCTCCCACTCACCCTCTCACTGCAGTTTTGTGAAGTGGCAGCCAAAACCAGAGGTTGTTCCTAGTTTGGAACATGAAATTTAATTAGGTGCTCCCTCTCCTGCGAGGATGAGGTAGAGAGAGCCAGAGACAGAAGGCACAAGCTCCTTCTGGAAGGAACCCAAAAAAATTAAACTGCAATCAGATCAAGCAGTAAGAGAGAAATGTTTATTAATGAAACCTGTGTTAGTGCTGGAACAGGAGAGATGTATCCAATCCCCACACTATTTGGACAGCATTCCCGCTCATTCCTGTTTGGTTGAACCCCTCTGTTCTGTTTTGGAAATCTAACACTGGATAATAGTGAGCAAAGCCGATCAGTCATTCCATCCTCACCTACAGCTCCTTAAAGCTAAATCACCTTCTTATTTTAACCCATAGATGGACACACCACACAGGTAGAAACCAGTTCTATATGCTTGGTGCTGTTTAGGATTTCTTCTTTGGAGGGCAAACGGGTGCTGGATTTCACCTGCAGGAGGAAAGTTTCCCCAGAATTCATTGCTTAATGATGTATCATCCCTCATCCAGATGCTTTGCAGCTTAGCAGAAAATACTCCCTATTCTGGGCAACTTTAACAGCTGTGGAAAGATGAGGAGAAGAGGGCAACCCTGATTACATGGCCTGTTACAGCTCTGCTAACCATATTTCTTGTACAAGCACACTGTTACGTTTTTTGGGTTTTGTAGGTTCTTCGGTTTTTGCAGGTTCTTACCTTTGGACTAAGATCAATCATGCAGAAATATTTTTAACCAGATGACAGAACCATGATCAACACTTAGATAGCTGCAATGATAGGACCACCACTTTGTTGGAAAAGTAATATAAGCCATCACCAACTGTTAAAAAAAGGCTTGGAAATAAATATATTAGGAACTGGTTTTTGAAACACAAGAAGAAAGGTAGCCAGGAAACTCTTTAGTTTTAACTTGACCAAATGAAGTGGAAGTGGTTGAGAATATGAAAACTGAAACTATTTTGAATGATAGCAACCATGAAGTGGTCAAGTTCACAGCTCATGGAAGAAGAACAGCAAAAACGATGGACTTCAGAAAAAGCAGATTTCAGTGGGTTCAGATGGCCAGCAGATAATGTGCCATGTGAAACAAGGTAGCAGCAGTTCTGGAAATCTTGCAGTTCTTTAAAGCAACTTTTCACAGCACAGAGAATAGATAGCAGTAAGAAACTGAAAGACCTGAGTAACAAATTCTTCAATGACCTCATGTGCAAGCAGGAAGTCTAAAGAAGAAGGTAAAACTAGACCATATTACTTGAGTGAGGTCAAAAACATAGCAGGGGCAGGTGAAGACGAAGATCAGAAAGGCCAGTGGCACAGAAATAACTAAAGAAAGGCTATAAAAGCTTGACTCAAGAAGTCAAGAAAACACTGTACTGCAGTGGAGAGGTAACGTTACAGAAGCTAGTAAGAAAACAATATCATGATAGCAGGTAAAATAGGGGGGAAAAAAAAGTTTAACATATTTACAAATGTCAGGTGTCTGTAACTTGGCTGGACCTGATAAAATGCTCACAGCTGGTGGTTTCATTGCTTTCTTTGAATAAAACTGGATTGAGAATTGATAAGAATCTAGAAGATGCATAAAGGTAAACATAGTACCTATCCAAAAAAACCCCAGCTAATTATAGAGCAGGTAGCTTCACTTAAAATTCCTCCTCAAAGCACTAGCACACATTGGTAGACAAACCACCTATATGCATTTGGATGATAAGAAAATGAGTAAACAGCCAACATAGATCTGTCAAGGATCAATCTATTTTCTTTCCATAGCCATGTAATAGACTGTTGGATAAAGGGATAACAGAAGTTAGATATCTAGACTCCAGTGAGGCTTTCAACACTGTCTCATCAGATAGACTTCTAAACCCTGGTTCTGAAATTTGCTCATTTTAGAGATGCCCTTTTTTTATTATTATTATTTTGTAAATACAGTAGTTCACCAACAATGATTCAGAAATTCCTAAGGAAGCATCAGACACTTCAAAACAAAATGTGGCCTAGCATGATGCTGAAAGCTTTAAAAGCATCTGGAAGCACTATCATAACTAACTGTGGATGACCACAGCAAGGGAAGACGTTTACAAATCTCTCATTAAAAGTAGAGTTAAGCAATGGGACCAGTTTGTCTGGGAAGGCTGGAAGGCTACTGGATCTCCAGCACTGGACTCTTCTTAAAAAAATAATTAAAAAAAAAAATAGACTGGTCCTAGGAAGATTAGACGGACTTAATCCTGTGTTGGGAGAGGGACTGACAAAATGCCATTCTGAACTTCCAGCTTTAATTTTCCGATCACTTGAAAATGTTTTATAAGTGCTAATAAGTAACATCCCTCGTACCTCCCTGTACAGATGGCTAAATGAGACAACAAGTGATTACATGATTAGTTCAAGGTTTTGTCAGCGAAAACAAGCACCGAATCCTCCTGCAACTCTGAGCACTCAGACTGGGTTAATTCTTGGACTCTCTAATCTCTGCAGGGTACAGGCAGCAAAAGAACATTTCTTTACATTTGTGACTGGAAGAGGAGGATAAGTGGCTGGCACAGTACCTGAATCCATCTCTTTTCTACTCAGCAGGGAGAAATCATAGACCCTGCTGATTTGTTCAACCAGCACGCGGATTTAGCTGAAAGCTTGCTTCAGACAAGTACCACGTCCATGTCCTCAGTTCTCATCCTTGTCTCAATGGCACAGGCAGAGTGAGAACTTCCAGAAGGATCATAATCAAATCATCTCTGCTTGAAAGACCTCAGCTCCCAGCGCCGTGGTTTCTACCCTGCCGCTTCGCCCAGAGGAACCCTCCAGGTCCAGCAGAAGTAAATACTGCTTCAACACCACGGCAAATAGATAGATGCACTGCTTTAAAAGAATCATTTGTGGATGGATACTTCTTTGAGTATGACCCACAGAACATACAAACTATTCAAAACAGCAATGGTACACGAGAGAGAAAAGTATTCCACAATGGGCTGACTGAAGACCCCAGTTATATTTGCTTGTAAAGCGTATTTACATTTGGGTAGTTTGAGACCTCTGAGATTTTGCTTCTTCTGCCAGTCAGATACGAACACAGAACACTCCCATCTCAGCTGCTATCGAGGACCTTAAAGCTCCTTTTTTTTTTTTTTTTTGTTTAAACATTGGCCTCTGCCTCCAGAATCTACCTATGAGCAGAAATAAATATGCCCAAATTCACCAGTTAGGGTTGTTCAGGGTATTTTCAATCCTGCCACAGCATGGTAGTCTGATATCCAGTGACACTTCTAGATCAAGTCTGAAGCGACTTGGGTACACATGAAGAATTTGAGCACTTCACTAAGAATCCATATTTCTTAATTTCGCCTGTCTCTTACAAACCACATTAGACTGGAGAGCACATGGGAGGAGGCAAGTCCATGCTGCTGTCAAGTAGCCAGCTTCTCCTGAATATTACAAACACCAGTTCATACTTTACAGTTCACACCTTCATATTACTGAATGTTGTACTGGGAGGAAAACAACCCATTTTTAATTTCTAGTTGTTTTATTTTACCTTCTTTCCTCAGCAAGAAAACAGAGTATATTGTTTTGTACCAAACCAACTTTTTCTTTACTATTTTACACTTCATTCATTGCTGCCAATGAAACAGAAACATACTTAGCAAGATAACCCTCTTTCCCCCAATTCCCCTCATTCAGCAACATGGCCAGCTGTAGGGAAATTATGTGGAGAGCAGAATACTACAATCATAGCATAAATGCAATATGGTTCCTTACCGATACATGACTGGTGGGTTGTGGCAATGTGGAAGCCCTTCTCTACACAGAGATAAAGAAATCCCAAAGTCCTTTTGCGGTACAAGTTCACATGCCTGATTTTATAGTCTAAAAAGCATTCCCTTTTGTCCAGTCTTACGGTAAAAGCAACTGTCAGGACACAGCTATGATGCTGAGACCACCAGGAGGGATGGAAAAGGGAACCCAGCCTGACAGCACATCTTCCCACTGTCAGCCCAGAGCTGCCAGGATGCTGCGCCCATCCAAGCGCTGACAAAGCCATGCTCACGGAAAGCTTTCCCCCTCCCCTTGGTACAGCTGTCAGTAAGACGTCTCGCTGGCTGCCTACAGAGACAGGATTAAGAAAAGCTTGCACTTCTTTTCCTTTCTTAAAAGAGTATATATGAAAAGAGAATAGCACAGTTCTGACTTGCCCAGACTGTTTATTCCAGTGGCAATTCACGGATCTAAATTATTAAGCCTAATTTTTACACTCCTTAGCATCCAAAGATAATGTGTGCTGGGTATTACTGCAGCTTATTAGACACAACGTGGATCAATGAAACAATCTAGAGGACATAAGGTAATGAGATGACCGAGCTTGCTACCACAATGACTCACACTTAACGCGAAAGACAAAAAATACCTTCTTAAAATACCACACCACCACAAAATTGTGTGTATGAAAGACAAGTCATGGCTTTCTGAGCCCTTCTGTACATTTAACTTATACTCTGAAACTGGACTCCCGATAACTTAATTTCCATTTTCAGCCTCAATCCTTAACAGATGACACACTAATTGTGAGCTGCACTGACCCGTGGGATGCAATGGCAGAACATCGCTCGCAAGGAGCATCCTACAGACTTGGGGCCAAATCATCCTCTGGAGACTATAGCTGGAGCATCCCTGGCAAAACTAAAAGCCTTGGCCAACACCTGTTTCCCTGGATTTGCTGTGGGAGAGTTTGCCAGCCTGCAAAAATCCCTGGTTGCCATAGAAACACAAATACCATAGTAAAGCACAGGGAAGAAATATTCAATTGTCAGCACAGAAAGATTGATTGTTTAGGTTTCCCCCCACACGTGTAAAACCAACACAGGGCTTTGTGTCATTTACTCCCAACCTAAACTCCTTCCCGCTGGTTTCATCTGATATTTATGAGGGCTGTGATCTAGTAACCTTCTTCCTTTTCATAGCAACAGCCTCCTTTGCTGCAGTAACAATAAGCCTAAGTACGTCGGGAAGGGGGAGGGAGCCCTGTGCCGCGTACATCTCCATCAAAATCATCATGTAGGCAAAGCGCTAAGGAAAGAGGGGAAGAAAAGGATAAAACGCCATCATTATTTTTAAAAAATTCCCTTTGGGTAGCACTCCTTGAATACCAATGGCTGCAGCCCAGCTCTTTGCTATGCAAGAGGCATAATCATACAGAGTCTTTCAGAAAAAAAGCTAGACCAAACTCCACAGTTCATCTGATATATTATTCCCATGGGTTGTAAATCACTCACGTTCCCTATTAATGAAAAGCCTGAACAACTTTACGACCAATTAATTGGTGTACTTAGGTAAACGAAAGTAAGAGTAACATATTGGATTAAAACAATGGAGCAGCTTGTCCAGTACTCGGCATCCAACAGGAGCTGGCTACGGAGGAAGGTATAAGCAACCAGCAAAAGATCATTATATTCAGTAACAAGGCTCATGGGGAGGAAGGCAGTGCCTAACCCCAGGCAATGAATGGTTGGCTGATGTCCTAAAGCAGGCAGCTTTATATCTCTTCTAGAACTTCATCCTACATAATTTAACTGTGGATTTTCAAGTAAATGTCTAATCTTTTGCCAAGCCTACTAAGTTATTTTCCTGAAATGCCTCAAGACAGAATGGCACAAGCAAAATGTGTGCTCTTTTTTATCAGTTTTAAATACACTACCTTCCAAATTTCTTGGATGTCCCTTTGTTCCTGCATTACAAGAGCAGCAAATAGCTGCTAATGAAGAACTGCACAGATGTTGCATTCTCTCTGATGGATTTTTCTGTGTTATAAGCAAGATACACAAAAATAAACATTACTGATTTGTATTTTCATTCTGGATTAGTTAATCAATAGAATGCACAGTGAAAAAAGCAGAGAAGAAATTGGTTTGAAAGGAGAACTAGGGTAGAGAGGATGCTTGGTGAATACAAGGAGCAAGGGGAGGTAGGCAGGGAGACCGGTGTGAAGGAAGGCTGCGATGCTGAAGAGAAGCCACTGTGGCAGGACACTTTTACATCATAAAATGACGTCATGAAAAAGCTCTTTTTCTGAGAATGGGAACAGGACCCACAGATGAAGAATAGCAGAACAGGCATGTCCTGGTTTCAGCTGGGATGGAGTTGGTTTTCTTCCTGGTAGCCAGTATGGGGCTGTGTTTCGGGTTTAGGTTGAGAACAATGTCGATGATACACTGATGTTTTGGTTCTTGCTAAGTACTTGCTAAGTGGTGCTCACACTGGTCAAGGACTTTTCAGCTTCCCATGCTCTGCCAGGGGCATGTGAGGCTGGGAGGGGGCACAGCCGGGGCAGCTGACTCAGACTGGGCGGGGGGCTATTCCATACCACGTGACGTCATGCTCAGTATATAAGCAGGGGAGTTGGCCGGGGAGGGGTTGGATCGCTGCTTGGGGGATGTGCTGGGCATCGGTCGGCGGGTGGTGAGCAATTGTACAGTGTACCGCTTGCTTTGTATTACTACTGTTCTATTTTTTTTTTATTTTACTTTAGTTATTAAACTGTTTTTATCTCAACCCACGAGTTTTCCCCTTTTGCCCTTCCGATCCTCTTCCCCATCCCGCCGGTGGGGGGTGAGCGAGCGACTGCGTGGTGCTTAGTTGCTGGCTGGGGTTAAACCACAACAAGGCAGTAAATAAGTACAAATATAACGATCTGTGTTACACCACTGGAAATCTTCAGTTTGGTTATGGACACAGTGTTAGAAGAACGGATCAGAGTGCTAAGATCCTTTTATTATTTGGGAGTTAGAAAAAGCCCACCAACACAGTATCATTTATGGAAAAAAAAAAAATCCTTGGCTTATTTCCCACTCTTGAGTAATAGCAAACAAGCAACTTACAATGAATGTCTGCGGTCTGATCTGCACAAATTAGTGTCAGGCGTCTCCACACACATCCCGTCTTTTTTGCACTTGCCCTCTGACCTCATTCAGTGCCCTGCCACACTACTAAGTTTCCTAATTAAGTGTATATATGTTTAGTTTGCTTCACTCTAACCAGATAATAGAAAAGCATGTCCTGGCTACTAAAACCTTCAATGGCATACAGTGCTCATCACAGGGCAAGCAGTCTCACATTGCTGTCCTGTGCACAGCTTCCAAACAATTATTACACACATGGGGAAATGGAAAAGCATCCTACATGCGCACAGCGGACCCTTATTTTAGGGTTAAGTTCACTTCCTTGATGAGGCTGCTTCAAAGTTAATGTGAAGAATTAGGAAGCAGTTTTAGTTAAACTTTACCAGAAACAGCACACAGCAGGGAAGGATTGGCCAGAACTTGAGATGTGAAAGACCGAGAAAGGGAGATATTCCTGAAAACCAGAACTACAGCTAAAGCTCCTGTAGCATCTATTTCATTTGCAGGCAGAATTAAGAGATGGACTAGAAGCAGTGTCCTCAGGAAAGCGCCCTTTCTTGCAAAGCCAAAGGGCAATCTCTGTTGCTGCACGCCACTGGTTTTATTTGCAGTATGTTCACGCCTTTGAGCGTAAAGGAACAGGGTGGCGCCCACCAAAGCCTATGCCACTGCAACATCAAAGAACTACAGAGCATTCACATTATATGCTTAGCATTAATAGTTTTAATTAAAGAGTAGAATGTTATAAATTAGAAAGGGGCATTCATTTACAAACCAATGCTATACCACAAAAATAGGAAAGCGACACTTGCTATAGCTACGTACATTTTTTGATTAGCACTTCAGACTTGGCATACACAATGTTTCTATCTTCCTTTCATTTATAAATAGGATTGATAAGTTTTCAAGGCATTTAAAATTGCTAGAAAATGCACAGACAGCTTTCAGAATCAGCACTGCAAAGCCAAGCTGCTTCTCAATACAAATGTTAACTGAGGTAACTCCCAAAAAGATATTCCGTATAAAAATTCCTTTGTATACAGGCACAAAGCACTTATGCATCTCCAGAAATATAACTTTAAAAAACCCACACCAATACAAATTCAAGCCATTATATCACATCATCATTTGGACCTGACGCAAAATTCACTGACATCAACAAGAGCATTTGCAACCACATTCAAGACAGGATGCCCAGTGTCTCTGCGGATTGGACTTGGTTTCAGGAAATCTAAGCAAAGATCAATGGATTTTCAAATACTAGTACTATCTCTGGTACAGATGTTCCTTGCTGCTTTAAACAAGTCACTTTGCAACCCAACTCCCCCATCTATAACATTGGAAGAATTTTTCGCACTTTCCTGAAGCAATGCAAAGGGGTTTGGCAGGGAGTAACTTGGAATACGTGCAAGGCACTTTGAATATGAATGCGTTATGTGCTGCTAAATGATTCCATTTGAAAAAGACCAGCCCCAAACAATTCTACAGAAAACCTGCTTGCTGCTCCTGTACATTCAGCCTCTTTCAACTCAGTGCTGTTGTTTTATTTATGCACTATGGCTTCTCCAAGTTCTGCAAAATTCATGGATTTAAACTAATTTCAGTTTAAGAAACTAATTTCTGTAAATTAAAGTCTGCAATGCTCCAGGGTTTTAGGAAAAATGAAGCATTTTGTCTGCTAAAAGGAAAACTAGAGATATCTCCTGGGAATAGCTAAAATTGCTTAGTTTCTCTGCTAATGCCCTGAGACACAGTAGTGGAAACAGATGTATACACAAGGGCAGGATGCAATCCACTCCAGGGGGATGGCCTCGAGCTTCAGAATTCACTTTCCTTGCCTCTCGTTACACAGACACTGCAAGGCTGAGCCTTGGTGATCCATCTGCCCGAACAGGGCAGGAGGGGTGGCTTCGGAGGGAGGGTGCGCAGGAAGGGAGAAGTCCTTCCCCAACTGCTGATGGCCCAGAGTTGCATAAATGCAGACAACAAGATGTGTTTAATATAGACATGTAGAAATTTAACTGTACAAGTATAGCATACTTTCACCAAACAGCAAAGATTTTTACAGCAAAAAAACTTATCCAGAAGTTAAGTGCATTCTGCATTCTCTGCAAGGTATATAAATCCCAAAGGTTAAAGGGAAGATTTGCAAAGGAACTTAAAGTAGACTCAGTCATGCACACCACTAAAGTCTAAAAGATTGGTTTAACTTAGTCTCTTCCAAATATTTCCTCCTGTATTACATGCTCTGTAACTTAGAGAAGAAATACCAACTTTCCTGAAATTCATACATGCATTATGCTCAGATGAAAACTGAAAAGTTATCATCCACTTCCAGAGTTTTACAGAAGTAGTTAATTCCCTTTTTTCTGTGATTTCTCCCAAGTGAAGGGGAAGAAAAAACCCTGCCACTTGGTGTTAATAGAGTGTTGCACAGACTTTTGCCTGAAGGAAAAGCTTTTAAGGAAGCAAAAGCAGAATTCAGCAGAAAAAGAATCCCCCTTTACCTCAATTAGGAGATGAAAGGGGCCCCTTCAGGTCCCTAGAAACCTGAAAGGACGGGGCAGTAAGAGCAGCAGGGGTAATAAAGCTTTATGATTTTACTTCAAATGTTGCAACTGCAATCAGTGAGAAGAAAAGTTTTCAGTTTGCCAGACTTCAAATATTATCAAGGGTGTGGTTTTTTACTCAGTAACATCAGTGTAAACCTAGAGCCACGCCACTGACATTAATTACCTTGCACACATATTCATCCCCGTATGCCAAGAGGAGAATCAGCAGTTGTGGGTTCTTATCCAGCCCTCATCAGTGGTGTGTTTCCAGTAGAGCATTAGGTATCATGATTAACATCTGTCACTTGAGCTTTGTTTTTTCATCTTCTCCTTGGAGTGTGTTACGGGCAGGACAGTGTTTCAGTGTTTTGCTCATATGTAAGCATGAGGAACAAGCCAGAGAGCTAAAGAAGGCGACCAATGAGTATTTTAACGTGAGACCATTGAAGTAAAAGTTTAGAAGCCCCATTGCTCAAGTTAATTAAAACGCAGCATTAAAGAGTCAACAAAGAACAGCCCCCGCACTGGCGCAGGATGGAGAAGGTCTATTGCTGGAGTTTGTATCTGCAGCTAATGCCCAGAACTAAAGCAAAGGAAAAACAATAAGAGCAACAGTAACTATAAATAGGATGGCTATCTCAAAGAAATACATAGTGTCTTCTGAGTTTTAAACTCACAGAATAGCTAATTCAAGTAATTTGTAATAAAAGGATGGCAAGAACAGGCCCAAGCAAGAAAGAGGTCAGAAGGCAAAAGGTAAGAGAATTGACCTATGAGTTACAGATGTGTGCGGTCTCACTGGAGAAAGAACAAGGAGAAAAAAAAAAAACCACGCAAGCTCTTCTCTAGTTACTGGTAACTATACAACTTTTTTGTCTCTTGCGTATAACTAAAAGGCCTGGACAAACCCTCCATTCCCTACTCCACTTAACAAGAGTGTTGCTATCCATCCAACACTCCTGTATGTTCTTTGATACAGAGAGAAGGAAGACAATGATGGCTTTCATAGATGACATTTTATTCGTTAATGTTTCTCCACATCCACCTTCCCTTTGTCAGACTCAACCCCATGACACAAAGGCACAGCAGAACTCCCCTGCAGTTCTTTTCTCTCCACACTGATTCAATGCCACACGAACACACTTTGCTTTTCTCCTCTTGACCGCCTCATGAACATTGCTATTTTGTCATAGCTGCCCTGTCTGCCACTTAAGATTTCCTTTAGATTTTAAGTGCTAACAGTCTCCAGAAAATCAACAGAATATTTAGTGAAAAATCATTTTCCTTTTCTAAGCTAGTTGCCTGACCCCAGCCCCATGTCAGCAGACCCAGGGAAATCCTATATAGCTTTGATTACATAGATCCACTCTGAGCAGCAGTGCTTTAGGATACTGCCAAAAGTTCAGGCCTGTAACCCACATTGTTTCAAATGAAACAACAAAGCAAACTTAATCAAACTAAGTTTACCAACAGACATAACACCAGCTAAGAAACATAAGAAAATCTACAGTCCAAGTTTTGGACTTCACACACTACATATGAAATACAAGGTGACAACGTTATTTATATGACAAAACTTCTGTCATCTTAGCTGATGCCCCACACAAATAAGATGAAAGCATTTCCTTAATGACTGCAGCATCTCCTGCACTCAGCAGCCAGCGTGGGAGGAAGAGCCTCAGCGCCTACACACGACATATGAAATACCTCGTCTTTCTGCAGCTGGAATTTTCATCTTGACCTGTTCAAATTATATTGAGCTTTTCAAAAGGGATAATAGCAATTCTGTTTAAAAAAATAAAGACTAGTCCTCCCATTCTGCACAGACATTAGTCATTCCTTTTTTAGCCCATTTTAGATACCAAGCTTTAAAGAATAGCCATGAGTTCATTTTCACCTGTAATAGCCTTATCTGTACACTGAAATCAGGGAGTCGCACAACTTGCTGCCCAATATTCGTGCATATTCAACCACAAATCTACTTTTGCAAGAAGGTGCTATACAATATTCATTCTTAATTACCAAATATTGCACCTTTAACTTTGAATCTTGTTCCAAACTCTGTTGCACAGTTTGTAAATTAACTTTTTCCTCCCTTGTTCTGTCATTGGAGTGCCAATACTCAAGAAGAGTGGTATTTGCAATTTAATGTGGAAGCATCACTTCTGTAGGATATTCAGAAGTAGAGAGCAAATACTTTACTCTTGGTCAGGCCATTTAAAAGTGGCCTGATGAAATGAATTTGTAAGAGCAATACTGAAGGGGGGAAGTATTCACTCAAAACAATCCCTCCACTTCCATGGATATGACCCAGCAAGAAAAAAAATCTCCAATTCAGTATTGCCCCAAAGACACAGGAATAATTAAATTTCCCATTGCAAAAGTCCTAGAATTCCTTTTTTCTATTTTATCCCAAATTGCAATAGGCTGATGTGGTTAATCAAAGTAGTTCCAAATGCTTACATTATTATTCAAACTTCTATTTCCAGACAGAGTCATTTAGTAGAGTCTCTGCTTTAGGCAAAATAAACTGAAAAAAAGTCTGTTAGTATTTTTGTTGGGCAAAGGGTGAAAAAAGGCAAATAAAGAACAACCATATAAAGTGGCTGAAGCCAGTAAGTCTTCATCTAAACACAGTCTAGCAGCTACTGAAGAAAGTTTACTGTACTCTTAGTTATAGTATCACATTAAGTTGGTTCACAGAGATTTGATGTTTCAAATTTTCAGAGAGCCAGAAAAGTCTCCTGCACTGGCACAAAACACACCCTATGAATTTACATTATTTACATAACAACTAGTTGTAGAAAACTAAACTGACACCATCATTCATAAACCAGTCTTGCACATCCTTCACAATTAGGACAGTGATTTTCTTTTAATTGGATGTATAACGTTCAGTTTAAAGCCACCAGATATCTCAGCATCATGGAGAGGCTACAAGATGCAGCGGTGTTTTTTTTTCTCAAAATACTGAGCTCCTGCCTTTCCCAGTGTGATGGGTCTTTTGTTGCAGATGACAAATCAAGACAGAAATGACAAATCAATCACTTCATATTACATTGGCCCTTCATTTCTTGATACAGATATCCAGAAAATAATAGAAGAAAGGTAGAGAAAGCCAAAGACTATCTCTGACTTCCTTAATAAAAAGGAAGAAGCAGACTTCACTATCAAGGCAAACATACAACACGTCCCCAGGAGGATACCTGGATTTTGGAAAGTAGCAGTGAAATATATCACGTCCAAGACACATAAGAAATGCAATGGTTTATTGTGACTGATCTTTTAGATAATGAGGTAGGTCACATAACACAAGATGTGCCCGATCCAACCACTGTTAATACCATCTAGTGACGACGGAAGTTTGTTCTCAGCATCCTGGTAATGGGCCACTTAAAACGACAGGACCCACCGAAGTCTCCCCTAATCTTAGAGCTGTGATTTCAATAGCATTAAAATTTTAAAGAAATTAAGTATTTAATTTCCTTCTTACTATTTTATGTTGAGAAGCAGAGGTGAGACTGCAAACCAAGAACACAGGGAAGATGAATTTCATTATCACTGTTTCATTATCCGTCCATCTCTTCATTGTTTCCCTGCTCTTTTCCATTTCCAGTAATTAAAACCAGACCTAGAATGGGCCGATCCTTACAGCATCTTCAGGACAGGAATACACCCCAGGAATGCCATACAAAATATACTTTCTCAAAAACTGAGACAACATGCTATCTCTAGAGCTGCCATACTTCTACAATATTCAGACACAACCAAGAAACATATATCACTGAGCAGACCCAGAAAGAGTGCCCTGACAAACAGGACACCTCTGCAACAGCAAAGGAATGAGCCATGGAACTAAACAGAGGAAGACTTCTGGAGTGCAGAATGATACTGTTAATTGAACTGCTTAAAAAAAAAAAAAATGTACAAATATCCACCTTAATTATGCACAAGGGAAAATCACTTAGGTGGTGCCTCTTAGTATTTCAGTCTCACTGCAATCCCAGGGAGGCCAATATTTGCCCTATCCAAGGAGGCGGAGCACAATGAGGTGTAATAAAGGAAAGGGACTTCGTGTAAGGTATGTACAGAATAGCAGACAGAAAATATTGACTTGGCAGAACAGAGAGAACATCATTTGGAATAGTCTTCAGGTCAAGTCTAGTGCAGCAGCGGTTGAAAAAACAACTACTTGATGCTGAGGTTGCTGGGAAAAGGCAGGAAATTAAAAAAGGGAGATGCTGTGTCAACATTTACCATTATTTTTAATTTAGATTATGAATTACAATAAACCCAACAGCAGACTAACAAAGAACACTCATGCAAACTCTGCTCTACTTATTTGTTGATAAAGCAATATATGTGAGCAGTAAGTGCATCAGATCAAACCAAAACGTGAGGCAAGATTTCAGGTTATAGTAATACCGACAGCACTCAGTCTCTGGACCTTGGACTCAAAGAGTATGCGTTACAAAAATGCTGTCAGTCTGGAAGAAATCTTTTCCCACAGCTGTGATACAGTCCTTGGGAAGGGACATACTACATCAGAGAGCTCCTAAGTCTCCAGGTGAGCTGCTGAGTGCTCTCCTGCATAAGGATAGATTCTCTCCCTTGGAGGCACATGAAAAGGCAGTAGCTACCTGCCACATCTTCCTGGTTAGTTTTTGCTAAATGAGCACCTTGAAAAAATCATAAAATTTCAATATTTATAATGTTTGAGCCTCTATCTGTTCAGTGTACAGAAACTATACCCAGAGGACAACATTCTGCTTTGTTACAGCAGCACAAATCCAGACATCTTCATTTATTTTTTTTTAAGCCGTGACTCTACATCTGTACTAATGCATTTCAGAACAGGATTTGGCTCCAATGCATGCTGTCAGCACTGATCCTCCTATGCCCATAATAATCAGAAGGCTTTTTCTGCTAAAACAAGACACCAGCTGGATGTCCCCTCTCTCTCCCTAGTGCCTGTAGTCCCCGAAGCCACAAACTAATGCTACCTTCAACACCTCTCTCCTCGAGAGCAAAGAGCAGAACGCAGAGCTACAGCCTCAGCTGATGTGATCTGGACAAACTCCACCGAGCGCGGCTCTGCAGCGTTACAGCTCTCCGGGTCGAGCAGCAGCTGGCACTCTCTCATAGCGCTGGTTTTAAAGTTTGCCTGGTTATTTCATGAGAAGTAGTTCTGTCTGGTTCCTGAAAAAATTTGGTCACAGCTGTTCTTGCAGTGTTGCAAACCTTGAGGTTTTAATGCTTTGGGAGAGAAAAGTGTGCAAAGGCAGCGCCAAACAAGTTGCAGAGGCTGTAACAAAACCTGGTTTTCACTGGATCCGTTTCCCTCCCCATTGCTCCCATTCCTGCCCCGCTCCCTGCAGCAGAGACGGGATGAGTCTGGAGCTCTGCATGTATGGGCTGGCCAGGCAGCAGCCATCTAATACAGAACTGCTCAACGCTGCATTTTCTTGCAGCTACTCCCAAATTTCAGTCTCTTTCTTCTCCCAACTACTAACTAAGAGCACTTGAGCTGACCAAAAAAAAAAAAAAGGCTTCAACTCTTTCACAGTGACTGAATTTAAAATTAGTTTCAAATGGTTCAGTTGGCCAGTATATCTAAAAATCATTAGTGGGAAACAGAGCACACATGAAAAAAAAAAAAAAAAAAAAAAAGAAGGTTGAGAAAACCAAACATAATTAATTGGCTGTCATCTTACTCATTTCTTTTCTAGGTATGCAAATATACTATTTCACTCAATGCCTCAAACTTCATAATAAATTGGTTAAAGAATGGATCTGACCAGGAGAGCTTATAGATGAGACAATTCTGCCCAAGCCGTTTGAGCCATCTTAGACTGACATGTTAAATGCAGCTGACAAAAGACAACCCTATTTCTACAATGAGTCGAAGAGAAAGTCAGCCACTGAGCTAACATTTTGGTCACAGAGCAGCATCAAGGCAGAGAATATAAATGCTGCACAGTTAAAAACAGACTGTCCTCTGCAGTGAAGAGATCTTTTGTTAAGGGAAGTATGAGAATTCCCTTTGAATTGGTTTTCTGTCCTTCTGCCAACATAAGTTTGAAGTATTACTGTACAGTGAGCTGCACAATACTGTACAGGTTTGTTCCAACAAGTGAAAATACATCCTATACAGCAAGCAATGACATTTTCAATCAGGACAAGCAGCCTTGGTGTTTTCATTGTAATCTTAAAAATGACAGTAGTAAGTATTGGCAGTTAAAAGGACATCTTTATACAACAGGAAAAAAAATTCTGGAAGGCATGAATTTTTGCCCAGTCCGTAGTCAAGTTACCATTTGTAGAGAACTCTTGCACAGCATCCCATAGCATCATTTGCTGAAGGCATTTCATCACAGAACAGCATTTGCTTGATGACAGGAGAAACTTTACCCTGTTGCTGGCAACCCAGTGCCTCTGCCCTCACACTCCTCCCTCCGAGATAACACAAAAGCAGCACCAATTCATGATATCCTCCTGCATATCATCTGTATCCATGTGCTCTCTCACCTAATGCTGTGAACACTGTGGGGCACGGATCCTCTCTTTATTCTGTGTTTGTATTTATTGCACACAGCAAAATATACTTCTATGAGTTACCATACCAAGGAGCAGGGGGAAGCCAGCCACTG
Source organism: Theristicus caerulescens (assembly GCA_020745775.1). Lineage (NCBI taxonomy): Eukaryota > Metazoa > Chordata > Aves > Pelecaniformes > Threskiornithidae > Theristicus > Theristicus caerulescens. The sequence continues at coordinate 3,702,677 of CM036569.1, forward strand.
TTTGAGGGATGCTCATCCAGATTTATAATCCTGGCATAGAGGACAGCTGTCTTGTTTATTAAGGAGTAGGAAGTTATCAAAGGGCTGAGCAAAAGCCTCATGATTGATTTCTGGAACAGAAGTGAGCCTGGGTTATTAACTACATATTTGCCAGTGAAAGGGCAAAACTCCTCTGCTCTTTGTCAGGCACAGCTACACCTGTGCCAGATGCTCATCTCAAAACTCGAAGGTACCCATGTTTGTGAATCAATAGTGGTGTATCTATCTGAAAAACATGTCTGGCCTTTACATATTATTTCTTCTTCAGTGTATGCACACCAGCTTTATAAAGTTGCTGTCAGATGCGTCTACGGGGTCCAATCTCATTAAGCGCGTGCATTCTATGCAGTTTCACAAAGTATAAAATAATCCATTTCAGCCACCTTGCCTAAAATTTACAAGATGGCAGCTGCAATCCTAACTCTTTGTGTTAAAAAAAAAGCACATAAATTTTGTTCCTGATCAGTAGCCGAGTTCACCAATAGATGACTTTTATTTGAAAGTCTGCTGAAGCTCTACACTTATCCAGAATGAAAGAAAAACTGTACCTTCAGCTAAGTCAGACAGAAATACATATTTGGAAAGTAAAGTGCTAGCAAGCCCCGCTCCTCAGCTCTTAAAAAGCCCCAACAGGTGACTCCAACAACGCAAGTGAAGAGTCACTTTTCAACCTTCCTGAACTTTGAAGTAAAGGAGCCAACTTTGCTATTGCTAGCAAAGAGCATTGCCAGTTTTCATCCCAGCCATGCAGGAAGCCTCACAGGTGCGGACTCCCTGAGCTGTGAAAATCAGCACTCCTCCCTCCATCAGCCCATTTCCATCTGCTTGATGGGAACCAGCTACAGAGGTCATTGCTGTCTCCACTACAAAAGTTACCCTGCAGCACTGGAAAAGGCACAAGTGGAGGAAAGAGATTTCCAATAGAAGAAATACTGTCTTTCAAGGACAGCCTTTTGCATCAAACTGACAAAATCACAGGAAGAAACAAGGTAAAGGGATTGCTGGCAGAAGCAGACTTCTGAAGTGGCAATAAAAACAGCACATAGATTTGCTGTTCAGCTGTAATACTGCTTTTTCTAAATGCTTGACTTCTCAGACTTAATGTGGTGTGAAAGCTGGGTTTGCATGAAATAGATAAACATAATTATCTTGTGCTCATACAGAGCATTATTTAAAAGAAGTTTTCCATATTCACAATTCACTAGGATAAAGAGGATTTGTGGTGATCAGGAGGCCAGCAGAAGTGAAAACGTGGGTATTAAGTAAAAATTTGGAGTGTGGATTCATCCAAAAGAACATTTTAAAGATGACTTGGAAGGTATTACAGTTTGCTAGGAAAAGGCTTATAACTTGAGAAAGAATTTGAAAGGAAAACAGCCCTTGACCTTAGAGCATAATAAAGCTCCTCAATTGAGAGTCATGGTTCGCACCCATTTGGGCAGGACTGTCGCCAGCGCAGGAATCCTTAGTCCCCTGCTTACTCATTTCTGCATGCCTTGACCTTCTCCCCTACTCACACTGCAAAACCACAGAGCGAGCAACCTCCCCATTTCTTCTAAGTCACACTCAAGGCAAATAACTAAAGGTTTCTGTGTGGCTTAAATTAAATATTCTTTTAATTCAACTTTATATTAATAAGTTACTTCAATAAATCAATTTTAAATGTAACACTTATTTTCTTCTTTTGTAGACAGTATATTTAAGTCTGTTTTATGTATCTAATTACCTTGAAGCATCATTTTTTTCCATTATTTTAATTTCAATTCAAATACATGTAGACAAATCAAAAGTAACAACCAAATTTAATGAGAACAACCCACGTGATTCACCCACTGGTAGAAATGGATAGAAAACAAAGAAATCATATCCATATTAATCTGTAAACCTGCTTAAATCAGTGCTTAAATCTACATTGCAGTCTTAGCACTGAAAAACTCAACTCTAAGGATATATCTTGCATTAACCTTTAACTGGATTTATCATCGATTGAGAATCTTGCCTGGGAAAACAACCAGGTAGAAAAGCAAAACAAGTTTACATTCTGCTTGCCAGTTTACAATCATAATTAGAAACTGAAGTGTTAAAATGAAGTTTAAAGACCAAGCCACTCCAGAGCTGGTTTAGCACAAGCTCTTTAGAGATGACAGGTTTAAAAAGCAGCCTGCAGTTTTACAGTGGCCAACCTTTACAGCGTGGAGTTGTCAAAGTGTTCTTCATTAGCTTACATTTGCTCTAAATGATGCCAGGGAGACTTTCACCACTGACCTTGATGGAAGCAGAATTAGGGCACTGTGGAGCATATTTTTGAAAATCTTAACCTCTGCTAATATTTCCACTGGGTGCCATGACTGCAGTCACCACTTATGTTACAGTTTTATCCTCATTTCTACTCCCTGTTCCATAGCCTATCAAAGTGGTATTTCACCTATAATTGTCTCAAAAAGAGCAATAATACTATTCTACAACTCCATCATTTTAAGAACTGAAGAGGCTTTCTTAGCATTTCTTATAAGCAGGAACAGATTTAAGTAGTTGGTCATACTCATGCTTTCCTTTCCAAGCAGACTTATCTTTTTAGTGTGTATCCAGGTGTTGTCAGAGAAATCAACTGTGTCTGACTGGGATGATATGAGGAAGACAGACACCTGCAGTAGCAACTGGTGCTAAGTGATTTCCTAGGGAAGAGCCTTCTGTTGTGGCTGACAACAAATTACACATTGACAGGGCACGTGCTCCTCAGAAGATAAAATTACATCATTTTGAGAACTGCTTAAGACCCTACTGGAAAGCCTGGAACTTCGAAAACAAAGAAACATGAAAAAAAGAAAACAACTTATCGCCTCCTGATTGTTCCTATCATGTGTGCCAATCAAGTCACTGCCACCTACACAAACCATTCTTTCTTTCTGCCTCCCATTGGCAAATAGATAAAGGATATTGATTTGACTGGCAGAGAAATAAAAACAGAGATTCAGCTTCACTGAACTTTAATATAACATAATTTGAAGTTAAACTCATTATGGACTGGTATCCAACAAAACAGCACTTCCAAATCTGAAAAAACTAATTCCGCTTCAAGAAACACTACAGGAGATCAAGAGCAGGAACAGATGAAAAATATTTCATTTGAAGGCCAGAGGCAGATCTTTCACGTAAAAGCAAAATGCAAGAAGATTGCATCTCACACCAATGCCTAAAGAAAGATCCTCTCAGCTCATAACCAATATTGAGTTTGTCCGACACCCGCAATATGTTTGCATAAAAGCCACACTCCTACTCCATCATCTTAGGAGGACAACAAGAAATCAATCTCAGGGTATACGGATAATCACAGTGACTATTCCAATATAAACATAACACAAGCATTAAAAGGAAAGGATAATCTTAATCACTATTCCTCTAATCCCATCCCTTCCAAAGCCACTGGAAACACAGTGAGATTGCAGTGATGCAGAACACAGTCTGTTAAGTATCCCATAACACGATGAAATTAATTCAAGCATCCCCTCCCCTCTCAATATCCTCTATGTCAATTGTGGTTCTCTGAAATATCCTCTGCCCCAGTGTTTTATGCTCATAGGGCATTGCTCCAGAGGCAAGATAAAGACAAAACTTTGTTTTTTCATACAAAACTCAGCTTTCAAATGAAAGACAAAATCTTTCAGGTGTTACTAAGAAAACCGAGCAACTAAAGTTATGAGCAGTGAACTGCTTATGATCAAGTGCTGTTCAAAGAATTAGTTTAAGTGTGTAGTCCGTGATTCCACAGAATACAAGAACCTAACAATTTTCCATATGCTTGCCCTTTTCATCATTGTGAAATGAAGAAACATTATCCCTATTGTATGGGTGACAAACTGTCATATACAGACCACAGGACATGCTTTTAGATGTACCTAAAGCTGTAAGTTGGTAATTAGCAAGGTTTAAAGCAGCAGCCAGGCATGTAACTCCTACTGAAAACCAGTGGCAACTAATCACTTAACACCCTTCTAAAACTGACATCAAGTTCCTATATACCTCCTGTGTCCTTAACACCTTTGAAATTTTTATCAAATTTGCACAAAACCTCTAGAGGACATCAAATAACTGAATCCAGATACCCAACACCCAGGCTGCTATCTACCTGCCACCAGGTCATTTGCTTTTCTCCCAGTAAGCCTGGAGGAGGCAAGAGATGATGAGTGCTGGATTATAGCTTAGACATCCAGTCGGACAAGAATGACTCAACAACTCAGCACACACCAGTACCTCGGTACAAATACTCAGCATTTCTGTGCCACTGATCCAAAAGTTCTAGAGAGTTAAGTGTGTAGAGGTCAGCTTAAGGAGAAAGTCATCTGAAAGTAGAAACCATACAAGTAGCAAAGATACTGCGTTTCACAAGTAGTACAATTCTGGGACCAGGACCCTTCTCTTATTTCCATTTCTCAGTATATGTCCTCACTTGTTATAACAGACCCGAATGACTGCAACACCACCTCTAGTACCTTAAGACAGTCTTAACAGGCAAGTAGAGAGCACAGTGCTCGCCCTAAGCAGCTTGCAGTGCAAGCAACATTGTCCTTTCTTTAGTTTTTAGGGTATTCTGAAGCAGCCTGTACTATCATCCAAAAAACCCCTTGATACCCAAGACTTTGCAAAAGTAGAACTAAGCACCACAATGGTTAACACATGCTGCAAACGACAAGCTCCATTTTGCCTTTGCACCGGGCACAGGTACCGACTCACGTCCCCTCACACCCTCCTGCTCTCCCCCGTTTCTTCCCAAGCAGGCACACAACTGACAGACCTCTGGGGCTCACACTGTTTTCCTCCTGATGAGTTCAGACACTGTCCACCGCTCTCATAACCACCCAAAGCTACTCAGCCGCTCTCCTCTGGAAGGAGCTTTGCTGCACCACACCATCCCAGCCTCAGAGGCTCTTTGGGGCATCTCACAAACCCAGGAAGAGACAACGTGTAACCTCCAGGCCCAAGTCCTCTATTCTGCCTCCAAATCCATGTCTCTCGGTAAATAACAAGCTCTTTATTCAAGTACCACCAAAACTCTCATTTATGAGAAGCAATATAAAGCAGCACAAACATAATTGAAACAAGAGATAGTGTGTTTTGGTTTGGGGCTTTGGGGGGGGGGGGTTGTTTGTTTGTTTGGTTTTTTGTTTGTGGTTTTGTTTTTTTTTTAAACCAGCCAGGTTTTAATTTTTACTTTTCCAGGATTGACAAACACTTGCAACATTTGCCCAAATCTAGTTACTCTTTCTGTCCAAGATACTTTTTTCTAGGACAGCACAGAAAATGTGGAGTCAGAATGAACGCAGGTATGATGAGGAACAGCAAATGCACATTTGCACTAATACTCTAAAGCACAGTAAGTCTACTGCATACCTACCTGGATACCAAGATATTCGCTGATTTGTAAAAAGTCATCAAAATTGCATGTATGAAAACAGCACAAAAGTGGGGTGCCCTTTATAATGCAAACTCTCTCGCTGCAGGCTTGTAAAATCTTGGCAACCCGAGTGGTCCACAGATGTTAAATACTATTAGATCACTTCAGGGAAAGATCATGAAACACTGCTCTGTCAGATTCGCAGCTGCTGTTCCATGGGATTTCAGACGATTTCAAATTAGAAAGAAGGGACACATTTTTAACAGTAAGGGTGATTAACCGCTATTGCAAACTGCAAAGGGAAGGGCTGTATCCTCCATAGGAGGTGAAAAGTTTCCAAAAGACACATGTAAGCCAAAACATAAGGTAGGCTTTGGTAGCAGTTACAGTTCATTTCTTGGCTCTGAGCGAGAGAGAATAAGTGAAACCTGACTACCAGAAGATGTGGTACTACTAGATGGGCCCTCCTGGGCCTAATTTCTGTGGGTCTATGAGTTTTAATGACTGTTCTCACACACAATTTTGCAAACTTCTGAACTTTCTATGCCTTAACAGAAAAAGAAGAAACTGTGGAGACTGAGAAGTCCTTGGGTCTACTCTTAATCATAACATAAACCCTCCCTGGTTTAAAAATAGCAGAGTGGAGGAAAGTAATAAATTTGCTGTCTTGCTGAAAATAATAGAGGATCCAAACAGCCTGGGAAAGACTGTTTCAATAAAAATTGAGGCAGCCACTCTAAACTTAGGAAAACTCATACAGCAAGATATTTACTGAAGTCTATTGGTTAGATGAAGAGCTTTAAAATTCAAGGCAGAAGCTCAGTGTGAATTAATAGGCAAGCAGTAGAGCAAAGGAAAGGAGCAAGAGACAGACTAGTACTTCTTCAGAAAATAACTATATGGGGGAAAAACAAAACAAAACTTTGATTTAAAGAAATAGGTAAAAGGGAAACCCCAAAGGTGTAACAAGAAGGCTTAAAAAATATTCTAATTGTTGCGGCTGAAAACATAACCTCACTATTGAGAATAAATACTACCATTGTTGGGAATAATCTAGACAAAACGCATGCTAATATCGCTTACATGCTAGCGTGCTGGGTTTTTTTCTAGAGGAAAAACTAAACAAACCCCCATTGATTCTATTCCATTGTTGCTCCTGCTACTTCCTTTGTACCACTGGAGTAGCAGCAACAGAACTGCAAGAGTAAGAAGAAATAGCCTTGAAAGAATAGCAACATCTGGCAAAAAGGATGCTCTGCCTCTGGAGTATGGTCAAAATGTCCAAGAAAGATCAATTCAAAAAGTCAGGTGTTACAGTGAGATTCTCTCTGGGGCTGGTCTATGATCTAGACACAGTTTAAGTGTGCTTTTGGAAGGCTGGGGACTGGAAAGGTTAATACAGAATAAAAAAAAAATACAGTCATTTAAGAGATACATGCATAAAAACTATGATGCTATGGAAATTCACATATTTATCAAAGAAGCCCAATCTACTGTCATTTTGTGTTTTCAGGGTAGATCCACAAGTGAGCTTTAGTGCCGAATTCTTACCAGGGCAAAGAATACATGTATGCGTGACAAAAGACGGCGTGGGGAAGGGAAACGTGCAGATGACTTACAGCTGAAAATATCCCCACCACCACCCCCAAAAGCCCCAAAAAGTACAAATCTGACAGCATAAATTTAAAGGCTAGATTGATAACCCTTAGGTCCTAGAGGTTTGACACAGCACGTTCCATAATATACTTTACAAGGTTTTCCTTAGCATGGTGACATGCTTCAGTGGACCAAAAGAGAGCATCCACTTTTGAGAGAACTGAAACAAGAACCCCTTTTTAGTGAGCTTATGGATTTTATGAGAGAGGATTTTAAGGCAATAACTTGCGATTTCAAGCCTACGAAGCCGTAAGATGTTAAAATAGTCTTATTTTAGATAACGTAATTCTTTCGTTCTTAACAAGCATTTTCTTATCATACTATGATAAGCCATAGCTTGAGTTTGAACTATTCCTTTGTTTCAAATAAAAGTGACTGCTATGGCTTGAGCATGAAAGCAAAGAGGATTCAATAAACTAGTTAATCTCTTCTGTCTTCTGTACACCGGTTCAAATGTCCTGAGCTGTACAACTTCACTCAACTAAAAGGGCCAGGGCGGGAACGGGGCCGTGAACCATTTCAGTCTCACAGCTCCTGATTTCACCACCATCCAGACAAAAGTCTCCTTTCCAGTTCATCCAGCCTTGAAGGTTTGTGGTTCTAACCCAGCCACCTTTCCCAGCCAACTCATCGGCAGAGTTGCAGTACGTTCAGAACAACATGTCTGGCAACGCTGATCCCTTCACAAGATACCATAAAAAAATCACGAATACAAAAAACCATGAATGAAAATATTTGGCTACAGAGAACTATTTCAGGCTTATTTCAACAAACTTTGGAATTTTATTATTAAGTAGGGAAAAAAAATATTATGATTTTGCTTTGGAAGCATGTTTTACTGCTGTTTCTTAAAAAAAAAAAATGATTTTTGCAATTACCTTCCTACATAATTAGAAAAATCTTGCTAGTACACAGCTAAAGTATTCTGTTGCTTAGCAGTTTTCATCTCTTAAAATGAGAAAGTGTACAAAAGGACTTATGGTCTCAAAAGCAGAGAGTGTGTAATTTCAGCATGTTTTCAGAAACAATGATCTCATCTTTACCAGTGCTAAGCTTTACAGTTTACAGATCTGTGCAACTGGATGTTTTCATGGCTCCTACAAGATCTTCAGTCACGTTCTTTTTCTTACAGTCCTTTTCTTTCACAATAATACGTGAATGTGTCACATACCCAAGAATTCTTACACCTTGATGCTACATTGAGCTTTACACCGAAGCACAAACACACCTTAAGCCTCAGGATCAAAGTTATTTACGTGCTCAGATGTTATGGATGCAAATAATACCTTGAAGCTATGATACAACTTACACACTTAAAGAAATTATTCGTGGCAGTAAAGTTTCAGGTAATTAATCCCTTAATATTGGGGATATATGTGTGAGTTTTTTCAACCCAATATACCACAACAGAAACTATACACAGTAAAGACTAGGTGGTTCCAGATAAATGATAGTTAGAATTACTGTCAATTATTTAATGATTAATTTCTATTTAGGTAAGATATATCAACAGGTTTTATAGATGCACAGTGAGAGAGAAGGAAGCACATCTGAAGAGGGTCTTTTTATAGCCTCAACAGCTCTTTCTCAGAACATCCTTCATTTCAGTGGGATTCAGCAAAGCAGTGCTTGCTGCATCAAAGTAAATTGTGGAAGATCTAATGAGCTTGCCTCTTCCATTACTTCCATGTTGGTGATGCTGCATGTTTTTGCAGTTCCAATAGCCTTATTTTCCTAGACTTTAAAACTAAGTCTCAAAATTTCATCATTTTCTGGCACTTTTACTTTATATCGGAGTGACAGATTCTGTAAACTATGGAAAATTCTCTATTTTAATTCCAAATCTTTCAGATGATATTGATATTCATTTACATAATCTAAAGCACTCTGATCTGAATCAGCAGGACTCAAGCAACACGTGCGTGTGTTTGACAGAATAAGTGTTTTGCCTCTTACAGCACTGATCTCTGAACACTACTCTGCTGGAGCGTACTCAAATAACAAAACTAAACAAAAAAACCAAAAATGAATCAGTATCAGAAAACCAGAACCTCTAAAGCCAAAGCCAACATTGATTTTTAGTGCAATATTGTCCCCAAAAGTTCTGACAGTTTGAACTACAAGAAGATAACCAGGTTTTGCATCTGTTTGTTCTCTTTAATACACAAATCCCAACCCCAAATTCAGTCCAGATCTGCACAAGTACATTCAATAGGGCTCCACAGAGACCTAATGCCATGTGTCTGTGAACAGTGTTGGGGGTCAAGGTACAGCAGTAACTGCAGTGAAAAAAAGTGACAGATATTTTATGGAATAAAAGTAGAAAAGGGAATCCTTGTGAAGAAATTTAACAGAGAACAACTGATAATATTGCTTTCAAGCTACAGTTCTCAAGCCTACAATCTTCACTTACGTGGACAGATATTACACAAATTTACACGACTCTCCAGAGTAACATCCATCACAACTTGACTTTATAAAGCAGTTGAATAGGCATAAGCGAGAAAAACGTACGTGCATCTCCTTCACAAATGCAGAAAGATGCCCAAAACTGTGTATGAAACCGTTATGCAACCTAAGTTTTAATTGGTACATGTATTAAATAAACCAAGGGATTATTTGCTTTCTATCTTAGATTTTATCAAAGGCTACCTCTTCAGGTTCTCACCTCTTTTTGAGCAGGACAGATTAGTCTAATGACACTTTGGATGAAGCACTCCATAATGCAAAAGATACAGAAACTATTATCCCCCCACTCCCCAACCTTTCCCATGATTTATTAAATTGGAGCAAAGACTGCATCCTCCTCCTCATTCAACAAAGGATTAGATAGACAACGTGGATAATGGAAAACCCTAAATCCACCAGATTGAACTTCAATAAATAAACAAATCCTAAGGCATATTAACTCTCTGCACCTTTCTAGCTGAAGTGGGAGAGAGAACATCCCTAAGAGTTGCACCATGACTTGCCCCCTGTGTTTCTTACACGATCCTGTGATGTACCCCACAACAGACATTCTCAGTAGAAGAAAAGTGGACTAGGCAGACTGTTGGTCTGAAATAGGTACTGAATTAATGAATTATTTCCTGCCAAGTCCAAATGGAAAAGCTGGTCTGCCAGAGAATTCCATTGTATTTTTTCCCCCTTTACCTGCCCCACCCATCCCCCCCCAAAAAACCAAAAGCCATTTTTCAAAGTCATTACATGAAATATACGTGGTACTTATTATGCAAGCACAATAATATTTTATCTGATTTACAGATTCTGCTGCGTCTCTCACTACCTAAGCCAAAACTGCATGAGTGATAAATTACAGGGATGCATGAAATTGCAGACTACAGGGGACATATTCTCAAAGATACCAAAGGAAGGTGCAATATGCATGCATTCAAAACAGCCAGGGAAAAGGAAGCTCTCTCTTTGCATGGGAAGTTCCTAGATGTACAAATTTCCTTTGGTTGCTGATTTGAGAGCTAGGAGTTTTTAGGGAGGGAGAGAAGGAAGAGAAGAGAATACTCTGAGTTCTAGGGTTCAGACAAGCATCGGTAACATTTGAAGCAGGATTATCTGCTGGTATGCCTCAGCAGACCTCTGCTCCCTTTGCAGAGCTATCCTAAATTACACACACTGAAGGACTGTTCCTCTCGATCCTCCAAAGCACTGGGCAGTGATCTGTATCCTGCTCGCTCTTGATCTGCAAGGGAGGTTGCCTATATGACACAGCCATTTATTCTCTCTTTCTTCCTTCATCTTCCATGCTTGCCAAAAGCTACATGCACCAAGACCAAGCTAAAAAGCCCAGCTGAGAGGCAAAGTGTTCGCTCAGCTCAAGCTTTGTCATGGTGCACTGACACAGCTTCTGCACAGGCACTGATTTTTCTCTATGGCTCAAGACAGAAGCAGCCTATGTTAATGTGAGTCACTCACATACGTAGATATACCTGCCAGCAAATACATGACCAAAAAAACCAGAACCTGAGGTCCTCCAAAGACTGAAGCAGTTGTCTATGCCATTAATATATGAGGTAGAGGTCTCTATTGACAACTGCTGCCAAAAACTGCTTCTTTACAAGACACAGGTTGGAAGTTATCGTAATAGCCATGCTACAGTACTTCTGTAAGTCAGGCTGACAGGACAGGGGGAAGAAAATTACACACTGCTCTACGATAGAAGAAAATGCACACAAAGAACCTTATACGATTCAGAAGAGCAGGTTTATGCCTTTATGATCAAACCTATTCATTACTCTGTACGCTCTGTATAACGTCTTCCTTCTCACTGATTGACACTCTCAAAGACACATTTTCAAGAGAAAACTAGTGGAGTTTTCCCCAGGTCATGGGGTTGTCACATCAAGTAGCCTGGGCAGGTGTAATGAACACTCTGCAGACGAAGTTTCAAGATTCTGCCTTAGTTGCAAACTCTTATCTGTCATCCCATTCCTTGGAAACAACTGCCATTTCAAGTTGTCTGTCCCACCAAGAGTAAAGGTCCCAGTGGCACCTAGTGAAAGGGAACACTTGGCTTAGGGAACTGAAATGAACTTAAAAACTAAGCATTAAAATAGCACTATAATGACATATACATGACCATCTTGGAAATATTGAGATGTACTTAAACAAAAAAAATCCCCCAAAGGTTCTACATTAAAGCTATGACTTATGAAAAAAAGCGGAAATTAAATCCAATCTTCTCACTTTTCAGAAGGCGATCCCAACCATCTCAACTCAACAGCAGCAGTGGTTGCTCATCTAAGATGAGCTTGTGGCATTAACCTTGGTTTTATCAAAAAAGTGCCCTGTTGACTGGGCACTCACTGCCTCCGTACGCAGAGGCTGAAGAGCTCTGCCACCCTGGCATCTTCAGCAGGGCAGATCTCTGGTTTAGCCTCAGTTAGGCACAGGACCAGCCCGGCAGCTGTTCGAGTTGTACGTTCTCTCAGGACAGATAGCAGGCAGTAGCTTCCAGAGTTATTAATCTGCCACTTTTCAAGAACACTGAACACATTTAGAATGAAACAGAAAAAAGAAGCTATGGATTATCCTTCTGTAAACACATCACACGCTCCGCAGCCAGCCAGCCACTGACTGCAAGTACAGGTGTTTTGCTGTGAGCAGACTTTGGCTCCAGAACATCATTAGGAAAATGCTGCTGTGCTTTCCAGCTCATTTGGCGAGGGCAACGGAGGCCGGTAACTAATGCCTACAACTCTCTCAGTTGAGTGAAAGACTGGTACAACTGTGGGACGCTTCCAATGCTGTCTTTGCTTTCCAGATTTGAAGGGGTATGTTCCCTTGTCGATGCTGTGTGCCAAAGGCATACCTGGAGACCAAAAGCCTGCCTTCTCCTCTGGGGTTCCAAGACTCTCAAACATCTTTCAAAGAGAGATGAAAAATCCACCTAATAAACATGGAAAGAAACACTCTCACAAAGCTATCAAGAAGTACAAGAGCTAGAGAAATTACTGGAGGGACTGAGGTAGATTTTCAACATTTTTTTCTTTTTTTCCATAACAACAACTAAAATTTATACAATAGTAAAAGTCTCGCATGAAAATGCAAACATTGCTATAATCCCTGTTAACAAAGCACACAGAGAAATTAAAGCAAGCTTAACTAAGCAGTGTTTGTGAATATTAATGAGCCTAAAAGCTAAATCCAAGCTTTAAAAATTTAAAGTAAAAAGAGGATTGTTTTCAGACTAATTTGTATTTAAACTGGATGCTTTGCATGTGAAATGCAAGAAAGAATGAACTATCTTGCCCTAGAAAAGCATTAAAATGAGGTTAACAAAGTAAGATCTTTGAAAATTCTGAATATCTGGATATATTCAGCTTTTAAGCTGATACACTGAGCTATCCTCAAATGCCACTGGACAGTAGCTCATTCCAAATCTCCACATTACATTTTATTGCAAAGATCAAAAGAATACATTTTTTTTTTTCTTACTGTCATAGTACCCAGCAGTAATGACTTTTCCACCTGACAAGTAAAAGCAACGCATTCACTGCCTACAGAAGTTTAGGACAAACGTGGAATGGCTTTCACATCTCACACAGGCAGTTCAAGCTTGATTTTGTGAATGTTGAGCATCCCTCGCATCAAACTGAATGCTTTGAAATCCTACCAACTTCAGGGAGGAACAGAAAGCACGTCAGGTGGGATTCATCTAAATCTTAGATGTTTGTAGCAGACACCCATATCATCTCTGCTCCCTTTACAGTTAGTGAAGAGAAACTGGTACTTCTACTCTGAATGTCATTTCATCCTCATGTAGATGTCTAGGCGAGATGAATCATCCTTGAGAACCACCTATTCCTCTCTACTGGCTCTAAAGGGAGCTGAAGACTCATGCCAGTGCAGCTGTCTATAATGCAGACATCTAAAAGTAAGCAAGATGAATCTCACCCTTCATGTTTCATGGTTCAGAAGCCCAATGTACCCTATCCATGCACTGAAATTTGACCAAGGCATTAAAAGTACCAGTTCAATTCTTAGAACAGCCATGTTCTTCCATGACCAGACTTCCATCACTCAGCCGTCCTGAACTGACGTAGCTTCATTAGCATCGGTGCTTTTTTGGTTTTGTGAGGTTTTGTTGGTGGTGGTTTTTGGTTTTGGTTTTTTTTTTTTAAATAAAGAATCTAACCCCCACGTGAATTTAGTTCATAACCACACCAGTTCAATGAGAAGCATTTAATCTGAGAACTACCACTGGGAAGGATAGGCTGAACCACTTGACATCCTAACAAAAATATGTCTGCTCTATTTTATGTTTGGAAACATCCAGTCCATGAGACAAAATCCATATACTGCTTAATATTGATAAGTGAAAAGCAGACAGTAAAGAATGAGATAAGAATTGCAGTAATCTCTAAAAAAAAGGTGTAGCATTAGAAGATAGCAATTCTGTTTGCCAAATACCAACACCAGGCATTCCCAGGAGTGCCCAAGTGCCAGAGGGGCAGGGAGCATCCGGGCTGAGGCATGGGAACTCAGACCCTTCACCTATCCATGTAGGCACATCCAGAGTTTCAGGAAAAATCATGAAAGCAGTTGCCAGGCAGCCTCAACTATATTCTAACATCTCCTTCTAAATACACTCCAAGCCCAAAGGAAACAAATTCATTTTGTAGGGGGCAAAGGACCCATACAGAGCCCTTCTGCCTTTACTTCTTTCTGTTTTGATGGAAGGCAGCAACCCTAAAGAATGAACTACTGGTAAAAGAAAATAAATCAAAAAAAAAAATCATCTCAGGCCAGTTAGCTTCTATGAACTCACTTATTTCTCCTTTCCCTCCCAGCACCCCCATCCTATCCCTGTCCCTTCTGCACTGATTACAAGAGTACAGACAGCTGCAGCCTGCATTATTCAGCTTAAACAGAGATCAGTGGTTACTGGAGTTCAAACGGTTCATTAACTTCTTGTGCTTGGACCCTGGAGATAAGAATCCACTCTCTAGAGCAGAACTGTACAAAGACAACAAAAGATAAATAAAATTATAAAATAATACATGATAAAGTGAGCAAAGCAGGATTTTTTACCCTCTCCTGTCAAAATCCTAAACAAAGGGGAATTCCCATCCTTCCCCTGCAGAGATGAATGTAGCTGAGAACCGCGACCTTCAGGCTTAAAGCTGGAATTTACCTCTTGCATTCATGCACAAATAGGCTAATAGTTTGGATCCAAGTCAGAATCACAGATGTGTATATCCTAAAACACAACTGCTAACATGTTTGGCAGCCGTGCAGCATTGGTATGAATAAGGCTTCCCTGCCAATTGGTCTCCAGTGCAAACCAAACCTGCACAATAAAACACACTCCAGCGTTGCTCAAGCTCTGTGTTCCTGCTCCATGGGAAAGGAGCAGGATTTAAGAGCAGCAGCTTTGTCAAAGCTTCACTGCCTCCCTCACCAGCATCCAGCAACACAAGATCCAGGTGCTGAAAGTTACATGTGCTCAAAGCCAGCTCATTTATTTCAGTCCTGACAAAAGCAATGACATTTGCCAAAGTTTCAGTTTAATTCATCCTAGGCTGAAAAGCCCCATTCCCTAGAGGTAAATATTGCTGTCTAACGAGGAGCAGTCACGCACAATTACACTGCAAGGCAGCAAATGGCTGAGGATCTTCAGAAAGCTGATTTGTTAGACTAATTCCTGGAGGTAAGAACTTCAGTAAGCGATGGCTCAAAATACAATCTCAACGCTTCCTAGGGGATGCTACAGAAAGGACTTTGGATCTTCCTTGAGATAAAAAAAGGTATAAAATAAGGAGTGAGGGAGAAAGTAACCTGAGCCATCTCAACTCTTTGTGTATGAATTTCTTCACAGGAGAAAGGAGATTATTTTAAATGTGCATTTTATAAGCTGCAGTAGGAGCTTGCTTCCAGCGCTAACAGCTGATCTCCTGACAGAGCAGCCCACCTCTCCTGCTGACCGGCAGCTCTCATCTACCTCCAAGGCTGCATTCAGCCGAGCCCCGGTGCCGGGCATCTATAGACTGCAAGCAAGAAAACACTTGTTAAGGCGAGGCTTTAGCCAAGGGTTGTAGGTTCCCCTTCCAGAGCAGTGTCATACCTGCCTCTCCTGCTCTACAAAGCCAGAGCAGTTTTCTGCTCCTGCTGCTGCCATGTGGGCCCAGCTGCAGTTCCTAATGCACATCATTATTTCTTGTAAGGGTCATCTAGCACAAAGCTAGGACAAAGCAGAAAGCAGCCACACAGATTTGTATTCTATAACAAAGATAGTCTAGAAAATAGCGGTATATTGCTGAAGCGGGATGTGCAGTAGCTCTGCCCTCTGAAGAACAGCTCTCCTTCCCCAAGGTACTCTCTCTTGCATCTCATCCCATTCTTCCCCACTTTCAAAATGCCAGTGCATGCCTACGAGGAACCTTCTGGCCCTTGAACTAAAACTATCTGGGTCTCATTTTAATGTTGCAGAGCTTCTGAACTTTTTGCTTTACACCCATTAAGAGATATTTCACTTCAAGAGCACCTTTCAGGGTAGGGGAAAAAGAAAATAAAAAATTAAAAAAAAAGAGAGGGAAAGGGAACAAGAAACCCCCTTAGCAAACCCAGTAGCACAGACTTCTGTAACTGATCCAGGAGGGAGATGAAACCATAATTAATCCATTAGGGAGACAGGGATGTCTCAAACACACTTTTTTGGGAAGGGGAGGGGGGGAGCACCTGGTTATGTTCACTTTACAAACAAGCAAAAGCTAATTGCTTCAGAGTGCCAGCAAAGTCTGTCCAGGGAATACATCCTCTTATCTAATTCCACCTGCAGCCTGACTGTGCCACTCTGAATTATAGCCAAGATCAAAGAGCATCTGTGCATAGCATTATTGTATTTCTTCCTCCCCTCTCTTTGCTCCACGAGACAGGTTTGTATTTCTGATCGCTCTGTCAGCTAAATTGTTACTTTTAATTGCGAGATGTTCCCACTTCTCACCTTCCTCCCCCCACATCACAGCGATGTAAAGCTCAACGTATCCGTCATGGTTTACAGCAGCAGGAAACGTGACAGTCCCGACATGGCAGCTCATTGCGGGATCGACTCCTCACAAAGCGGCTGCTGCCAGGTAGCTTTTCTGTCAATGTACAGACCAGCATCTGCAATTCATACACTCGCTGATTCCCACTTGCTACTGCTAATAAGGGGCAGGTTAGATACAGAACAGCATTAATTAGTTATAAATTGAAATTAATTACCATAATAATGAAAGGATGCATGAATATAAAGTTTGTTTCTTTTACAGTGGTATTTACAAAAGATAGATTAGTAAGGTAATTTGCGTTAGATTTTTACTAACAAACCCATGAGGAATTCAGAACACGGTGCAAGGAAACAGCTACTCAGAGGCATTAATTACTAGATCACATCAAACTTAACACCTTCAGGAGGATGGAAACACCTCTAAGAATCAAATGTCATAAAGCAAAAAGTGTATAATACCATGTACCATGTCTGTTCGGCACGTGCTCAAGGTTGCCTGTTTCATTGATTTAAAGTACATCTGTGTTGTTGGGAGTTGAATCTGCCCGGCAGCGGCAGAGCATGCTGCCTCGGAGCACCGACGGTGATGGAGAAGCACCGATCCAAGCGCCAGCTCGCAGGACCCTGGGTGCCTTCTTGGGCAGCCCAGCTTACACTGAAATCTGTGCTGAAGCGTTGGTAGCCAGCAGAGACCACACTTCACAGAGCCCCATCTCTAACTGTGTCTCTATAGATATCTGTTTACCAGAAGCCATAGCAGAGAAATAGCTCACAAAATTATCAGCCATAAAACACAGCAGAGAGTACTGCACAAAACGACATCCTACGCCTTGGAGGACAGACCTCATTCTCCACATCTCTGGTTGGTTTAAGATAAAAGAAACTCTTTGGAAGTTGGTCAGTGGTATGACTTTTGTAAGCTAGTTTAACACTTCCATTCTCCGTGACTGGCTGGAAATCGGCAGGGTTTTTGGTTGGTGGGGGTTTTTTTTGCACAACATATTGAGCTCACTCATCACCCTCTGCTTTATTAGGCTTTGCAACTTATTTGATAACACCAAAACACTCAGCACCTTTTTACATAGCAAGGTAGTGGGTGGCAGCAGTGGCAAAAAGGATGAACCCAGCATTTCAATTACTGGCAATTAACGCAGCAGGACTATAACCAACCCGCAGCGGTCCCCGCTGCCGGCGCGAGCCCGACTGCACGCTACTACCGCAGCATTGTGCGTCCCACACCTAAGCCTGCTCTAATCAAAACCCCACGCAGTAGCTACATGCTACTCACAGACAAGGCAGATGACAATGATTAATCCAGGAAGCTTAAGTTATGATAGCAACAGCTGAAATAAAAACACTTTTGTGGGTAGATCAGACTCAATGTTGAGAAAAGGCTAACAAAATTGACTTAACACAGAGGAGAGCCAAGCAGACATAGGAGAGAAGCAACTGTTGTTACAGATGCCTGGACTTGCACTCACATCTAAGACTTTCCTGAAAAACTATTTGGTCTACACTGGGAATCCACTGGAATCAAGTCACAGGCTCCTAAGACCTTTCACTGGATCCCTTCAGTATGATAACAAACCACACATCATGAGCCAGAAACCTTGGTACTGTCAAACAAAAGGTAATGGTTGCCTAGGACACTGAAACAGGGTACAAGATGCACAGTAAAAATTTTAAAGGTGAAGCTCTGGCTTTTGCTAGGTTCAGCTGGCAGTTTATGGGCCAGCAAACTTCCTTCCGAGAATAGCCGCTTTATTTGATGAGGGAATAAATTTGGTGCTTTACAGTGATAAAAGGAGTGGCTGCAAATAATGCCAAGGTGGGGAAAAGGTTTTAATCTATGCTTATCTGACCAGGGAAGATGTACCTACATATTGCCTGCAAAGGACAAGTCCACACTGGCATAAATAACATGTCATGTAAAGCAAGCGTAACTTCCATCAATTCCGTGAAAGGCCTTTTAGGCCTGTAAGTGCAAGTTTGCACATACTTCATTCATTTACCATCCCTAGTGGGTTTTGTGTTAAATTAAATGTTTATACAGTGCTTTGAAAATGTAAAGTACTGAAAGTAGCAAGTCTTTCATTAGATATCAAAGATCTAGCTATAGCTTCTAGAGAATAAGTGGATCCCATCAGCTGAAATAATTGGTTGCATCTAACACTGTGACAAAGTAGAATGGTATAAATGTCTTTTTTCCCCATAGTGTATAGACAGGAAAGTACAGAATCACACTCAGATTTGCTCTTGGAAGAAACAGATCACGACAGGATTATTTTACCAAAAGGATTACCTTGTTGTTTGTTGGGAAGAGCATTATCTTTCTCTTAAGGATCAAGTGTTGGACATAGCTAGAAATAAGACACTAAAGATGATAGATAACTGCTATAAACCATTATGGCAAATGTGATGTCTTTGATTTAGGTGTGTTTTACCAAAGCCAGACTCTGCTGACTTTGCTATTCCTGACTGCAGAAGCGCACAGGTTATATACAACTGAGAAAATACCTGGAAAATATGAAGAAGAGACTGCCCTGAGAGACAAGGGGCATGATCTACAGAGTTACAGTTTCAATGTTTCTTTAGTACCCACAAATATGAATGTTTTTTCTGCAGTGGAAATATGCCTTGGATTACTGATTCTTTGGATTTCAATAAAACATTCAAAATTATTTTGGAGGATTTTTGTCTTTTATCACATTATTCTGGGATTAAGATTCCTATTTTACAAGCCTTCATCAAAACAGTTGCTATCTTCTACTGCCAACTGTGCTGAAGTTGGTAAGAGACCCATTACTTTCCCAGTATCTGTACTGCAGTCTCTAAATAACAAGACAGGAAAAAAAAAACACCCCACTCAACAGGCAGCAGATTAGCACTGCCACCACTAAGTAAACTAAAAAGATGCCACCATAGAAATAATAAAGGGGGGAAAAAAAAAATCAGTTGGAAAGACATTGACATAGCAGCATAGAGGCATCTCCAGCTGCTTCGGCACATCTGGCCAATAATAATCATAGAATGGCTTGGGCTGGAAGGGACCTTAAAGATCATCTAACTCCAACCCCCCTGCCATGGGCAGGGACACCACCCACTAGAGGAGGTTGCTCAGGGCCCCATCCAACCTGGCCTCGAACACTGCCAAGGACAGGGCGTCCACAACCTCTCTGTGCAACTTGTTCCAGTGCCTCACCACTCTGAGTAGAGAATTTTTTCCTAATATCTAATCTAAATCTCCTCTCTTTCAGTTTGAAACTGTTCCCCCTTGTCCTATCGCTATCTGCCCTTATAAAGAGTCTCTCCCCCTCTTTTATATAAGCCCCTTTTAAGTATTGGAAGGCCACTATGAGGTCTCCCTGGAGCCTTCTCTTCTCCAGGCTGAACAACCCCAACTCTCTCAGGCTGTCTTCATAGCAGAGGTGCTCCAGCCCTCTGATCATCTTTGTGGGCCTCCTCTGGACCTGTTCTAAAAGGTCCACATCAAGAAAATTACTCTCTACCACCAATTTATTTATTCTAATAAAGGACAGAAGACCAGAAGCTGATTTTGTAGGACGTAGCTATATAATGCATTGGCAGGGATCTAAAGACATGTGTCACTTCTGCCATTTTCTCAGGTTAAATCTAGCAGGCCAGAGCTGTGAACCTCCCTTCACCTGCTGCAAAAGACAACCCTAGCCTTGTGACCTGCCAGGAACAGCAAGGGTTAACACCCCTTTCTCAGATGCTTTGGATGTGCTGCTAAATGCAATAAAACAGTAATCTTGCACCTTGTCATGAAAATAGGGGTTGGAGAGCCTTCACCCCCTCACTAATTCTGAGCAGTTAATTTTATTTACTAATTCTTCTTTAAGTATCCCCACATATTTTGACTGTGGGGTTGGGGCTCTGTAATTTTGTTTAGATTGGTTGGACTGTGTGTCCTCATCCTAAACCTCCCCCCACAAACTGCAAATGCTGCTTTGGGAATCTGTGCAGCTCTCAATACTCACAAAGGTTACCAAGAGAATGCATCCAAATCTCTTAAGTAATGTCACAGCTCTAAAATACTCAGGTTTATTTAGACAGTGCTTTTAAAGGAGATAAAGATTTAAGTTTTGATTATTTAAAATGTAATTTTAATCTTTTTATATAAATGCTAATAAAAAAATCTGGGAAATATCTTAGGGAAGCAGGGAGAAGTTAAAGCAGAAATTGTTCTGTGGGAACTTTCTCCTAGCTCCCTGAAGTATGAGCTTCAGTATCAACAACCACTCTGATTACTGTTACAGTGTTTAAATAGCCTTTGGTTCACACTATAAATTGGCTCAAGATTTTCATCTGAAGTGTGACAGTGATCCCGATACCTACAGTTCACTTTGTTAGCATGCCAATTACCATAGATTTACTTAAATCTGTTTTCAGATTTGACCACCAATTTGACAAAAATCATAGCTCATACAGCGCTTCTGCAACACAGAAAATAAAGAGAAGGAGCAAGGCAATAATCAGTATTAAGTGTATTAGCTGATCATACTGACCCACGGACAAACTATCAGAGCAGCTCTGCAGACCGTGCATGTCAGTTTAAAGTGATAAGGGGTCCTGCATCTCTAAGACGGTCTGGACAGCCTAGAGCAAAGCAAAGAAGCAAACATACATGATGGAGATACAGGAGTATTTCAGCTCTGTGCCAACGGCAGGGTAAAAGAAATCAAAGATCAGCTAGTGGTGAGAGAAAGCCTGAGAGCCCATGAGCTTGACAACAGATAAGTGAAAAACTCAGATTTAGGCAGAACGGCAACAGGGGACAAAGACACTGTGAAGTTCTGCTAAAGGGACTATTACAAGAAGCAACTTCAGGGTTGTGTTGTTATCAGGTCCAACTGCTCCAGCTGACTCACATATAGGAGGGAATAAAGATGATGAAGGCAGACTCTTCTCACTGGTGTCCAGTGAAAGGGCAAGAGGGAATGGGAACAAGATGAAATACAGTTAATTCCATTTAAACATAAGAATTAATTTCTTTTTATCATAAACTTGATTGAACACTAAAACAGGCTGCCCAGAAAAGCTGTGGAGTTTCCATCCTCAGAGATATTTAAAACTAGACAAGGCCCAGAGCAACCTGCTCTAACTGACCCTGTTTTGAGGAGGGTGATTAGACTGAAGGATCTCAAGAGACACCTTCTAACCTCAAGAATTCTGATATTTGACACCATCTGGGAAGAAAGGGAGAGGACCTCGGACACCTCAGGAACCAGCTCCTCCCAACTCAATCTCAAAAATCAGAGGAAAGGACTCAAGATGCCTTTAAGATGTAGGAGGCTCCAAACACAAACTGCTACCTCCAGAACCCCAAGCTCCTCTATACCTTTTAGAACCCCATCCTTTTGATGCCCAAATCCTTCCCATCAGATATGGGAGTGTTATATCCATCCAACTTAATTTTTCCTTTAGCTTCATTTTCAGTATCACCTTTCCAAATCCACAGTGAATGTCATATGTTAATGAAATAACCCTCCAGAGAAGGAAAGCCACAATGCAAACATGAACATCTTTATGAAACATAATTTTTGTTTTGGGAAAATTTCTTGCAGGAGAACAGTCGTGGTTTAACGGCTCCAAATTTAGCTCACTAGTGCCTCCTCACATCTCAAAGCTTCTAGACAGTCTACATAAGCATATAGATTTTATAATGCCCACGCTGGCCATTAAAAAGGAAGTTCTTAGAACCGCAAGCAGAATATAGAGCAGGCATGCCCTGTATCTAAAACTTTGATTTTCATGATGGCAGCTGTGAGATGCTAGCGATGGAGAGGAGTGAGGAATTCAGCACGTGACAGTGCTATCAAGCAAGCACAAGGTTGTAATGGGGACCCTCTCCTCCTGAGGGGAATTCAGAGCTCAGAAGTTGCTGCAAACAGCAGTGACTGGCCTAATCCTCTTCCAAATAATCCACGAAAAAAGTTACAAACTGAAAATTGCAACAAGAAGCTTCCTATGGCGCACTGCAGACATATTTCAACTTCACACCCCATCTGAGCTATGCGTACAGCGTAGTTCAAGCTACAGGGTTCATTCAGCCTACCACCTCTTCCCCGAGACTGATGATTTCTGCTAGCTGTTACAACACGGCCACTTGTTTGCATTAGGTTTCCGCATACAAGGAAAAATGCCTTTCTCACTGCTTGAGCTGGCTTTTGTTTTACCTGAAGGAAAAGCAGCAAGAAAAAGTCATCTGAAACTCCCTGGCCGGAGCTTTAATAGACTTTCACCTGCTGTGTAGCAGGCACAGAAGGCAACCCAAGGCACATACTTCCAAGAGGTTAAAAAGCATAATGTGCCCTCGACTGAGAATGGCCATCCATCTGTAGCAACATGAGCAAGAGAAAATTAAGGTGGAACACATACACAAAAAAGCAGAGAACCCCTATATAGAGGTAAAAATCACAAGTCAGCTCTGAACAGAACATAGCCAGACAGCGTTGGACTAAACAGGTGCATTTGGTTTTAAATCAGAATATAGGAGGCAATAAATCATTTCTACATAGGCCACAAGAGAGCTGTCAGATGGCAGTGACTTTCAGAGGTTACCAATCGAGCCTAGGATCAAACCTGCAACTTTGAATTTAAAAGACAAAAGCCCAGACCTCCCATCCGGAGTGGTACTGCACATAAAGCAGCTGTGGCAGCAGGAACAGCAGCAGCATGCTTTTAATTCACATTCTTTATGATCCATATTAGTCACCTCGGAGAGACTGGGCTAATTGGAATTTTTTCTAACCTTCCTAATAAAGGCCTCGTCCCAAACTTTATTATACCCAGCAAGCAGCAGTATCACAAGGTGTGGGCAGAGCAGAGGAGAGAGCATGCCAGTATAAGCTACATCTATCATTCTATCCATCTCTCTGCTGATCTCATCAAGAACAAATCTGACGAATTCCTGTAACTCAGGGACGCTGAGGAAACCGTCTGGGCCAGCTTTCTCATCTACCTTGCATTAACTGCAGGAAGCACGATGTTGCTACCAATGCAAAGAATATTATATCAGCTGCTAAAATGCCTAGACAGCAGTCTCCTAACCCACACTGACCTCCCTCTGTTACTTACTGCCCAAGTCAGCCTCCAAAAAATTGAAGAAATAATTGGGTTTTAAAATCTATTATTAAATAATACTACTAGAAACGTTGAAAGAAAATGCATTCCTACTTTTTACTTGGTAAATAGCATTTTTTCTTATGTAACTAGAGAAAGTTAAGAGCAGGAGATTTTTTAGCAAGTGAAGTTCAGTTCCAGTTGGGATGAAGCTGTCACAAGTACTGCTACAGGCTTACGTGGGGGAATAAAAACTAAGACCACATCAAGTACTTCTTAAATTCCACCCTAAACTGACAGGCTTAAGGAAAACTAGATGAAATCTGGCTTAGTACATTGCTATCTTTTCTATTTGTATGATAGAAGCAAAGGTACATTAGTACATTAAGCATTCTTGGGAGTTAAGTACTATTATTCACACTTTACAAATTAAGAAAGTAGAAGTGATTTGCCCAAAAGCCATAAGAGAGACAAGGACTCAACTGAATACACAGCCCACAGCCTCTCCATCTGGTGCTCTTCTATCTATGAGACAATACTCTTTTAGCCTACTACCAGTGAAAGGATAACACAATCTGGAAGGGGTTTTTTATCTTGCTACATTTTCAAAGAGGAAATAGACCTACACTGGAAAACACTCACATTGATTGTTTGTGCCGAGTCCCAAATTAGATGGAGAAATTCTCATTTGGATAAACCAAAAACATTCTCAATTTAACATTTCTCTATAATGAACAGAAGGATAAAAGACACTGGAGATTTTTGCCAGGCTATAATAGAAGTTGAATTAAATTCAGAATTTCCGGGCCAGGAAAAATTCAAACATGAAAATATTTCTCTGCATCCTGAATCAGAGTAAGGAATTTAATTTCTTTTAACCTCTAAAATAGGACTTGTCAAACTCTGTTTTGATAGTCTTTTTAATCAAAATGACACATTTTGATATTTCTGAAACACTTCATTCTCAAAGCCGCAAGTCAGCTTGGTATTAAGTAATGTTTTCCTACTGCAACACAGATCTCACATCTCCTTACAGACCATCTCTCCCATGGACACCCTGTTACAGCACACTCTGGTGATCTGTCAGAAGTCTGGAACATTATTGCAGGAGATGAAGCTCAAGCCTTTTATCTGTAAGCTGAGCTCTCAGCAGCTTCACAAGTCCTAGACAGTAAGGAGTTCATAGCGAAATAAAGCCACAGACAATCTTTCTGACTCAAAAGGAAAACACTGGAAGACAGTTCAGACACTTCCATCCAAGTACCAATATTTTTGTACTGACCGTGAAAAAAGTATTCTTGTTTTTCTTTTCTTTAAAGGGGAAGGGGGAAGAGTTGCTTGCTTGTTTTCAAGACTCTAGGCTTGAAACTTCCGCAGAGTAACTGACTTTGCAGATATTGCACTTTCTACAGTAACATAATTATGATGAATAATTCTCAAACAGTTTTTATGTAAAACTGTAAATTAACTTGTATTTGGACTGTTCACTGCAGCTTCTCTTCCCCTCAATGCTTCTTTAGGGCTGGGTACTTGATGGGCCACAAGCACCCCCTGCAATTAATTCCAATTGTCATTAATCTTGCAATTGCCTTTTTTTGTCTTTTCTGTCTGTTCTGAAGCAGCCAGCAAAAACATCCGAAGAAGCTACAAACACCAACAAACAATGCCAGAACAAAGAAATGTGGTTTGGAAATTTAGCAAGCATAGGTATTCATGTAACCTCTGGGAGATCTGCTTTTATTCACTTTTCCTGTTGTATGAGGAGGAAAGATCAAATTCATTTAAATACATAGAGGAAGCTTCCAGAACTAACATAAAATATTGCAGTCATTGAGGTTTTGGTAATTAGCACAATGCTATGTATAGCATGGGATTGAAAAAAGGCCGTGTAGCATCTCAAGCCATTAACCGCCATTCAATTCTTTCTCTCAAGAGAGATCCAAAGGCAATGTTTTACCTTTTCTATTTCTTGTGGCAACCACCTCCTCCCTCTCTTCACCCCCAACGGTATGCTCTTACCCTGAGCGTACGATACCCTTGAAGGAAAGATCTCCCGACAAACAACGCACTCTAGCATGCAATATTGGCTGGAGTTATGCCATAACATTTAATCGAAGGAAGCTGGTTAGTGCCACAGTTTGAAGTCAGGGAAAGAAAAGCAAAATACAGAGATCACTTTTTCTTCTTGCCAATTGTTAAAGTAGGTGACACGAACAATGATCAGATACAGTAATGTTTGTAACAAGCAGAGATGATCACGGGGCTGGGAATGAATGGTTTGGGCTTTACAAGGGGAAGCAGGATGGGACAGATGATGTGTCTTTTGATCTCCACTTTGCAAAATCCCACACTTCGTTCACGGTGATCAGCTTGGCAATAAGCAAAGCAATTACAACCATCTACTAGAAAACAAACAGACTGGCAAGATGGGCAATCTTTATATGGTCAACAAAAGCCCTTTAATTTTAATGATTAGCTGTAAACAGACACCCAGTTAGATGAACAGAAGAAAGAATGGAAGCAAAATAGACTAGTGGTAGTCAACTTTGCTCAAAATCAAAATCTCATTTGCTCTCACAGCTCAGTTCATGCATGCCTTACTTTATATGCCAGAAGTTGTTGATACAGCCATTGTCCAAAGCTGCAGGATACTTTGGCAATACAACTACTTGAGATGCTTCCTGCAAAGCAGCAGTGGGAATCAATCTTCAGGTCTTTACATTGCTTCTCTACAGCAGCAAAAACATTGCAAATGATCCATGACTAATTCTTCTGAGTAAATGAAGAGAGAATTAAATCTATCCTGTTCTTACTTAACACTTACAGGTCAATCCATTGTTCAGTTGCCTTTTTGTAAATGCTAATGAGGCAAAGACAGCTATAACCATGTGTTATCAGTCCCCTGTCATGGTGAGTGAGGGGCAGAGGATGTTTTCAGACAGCTCTGGAAGCCACGTGTCCATCCATGATCAACCACACACAGTGGTGAGGATGGAGACAAGCAGCCAGAAGCCCCTTGGGCTGCGTTCCCATTTCTTTCCAACCTACCACTCTGAGCTCCTCACATACTCCTCATTTCTTCCTTAATTACTACAAGTAATTTTATTAATATACTTTGCAGCACCATTAATTATTACCTGAGGCTTAACATAAAAAATGATGAGGCAATATAATCTTAATGGTATTAATTAATACTACTATGGCTTCAAAGTTTCGCAGATCTGGCCAACAAACCACGTAAAGCGTGTTTTGCAGGTTTTGTTTGGTTGGTTTTTTTAGTTTGTGCTTTGGTTTGGGGGTTTTTGTTTTGGTTTTGTTGTGGGTTTTTTTTGTTTGTTTGGTGGTTTTTTGGTTTGGGTTTTGTTTTTTGGTTCTTTTGGGGGCTTTTTGGGGTTTTTTGGGTTTTTTTTGGTTTTTTGGTTTTTTTTTTTTTAAGTAATGCTGCTGACAACAAACAGGAGCAGAAAGGTGGAGGCTATAAAAGCAGAGAATTAAATTAAAACCAAAATAACTTCCTCCAAGCATCACCATTATGAAATGTGGCAGTTTGTCCAAGACACTTTCATGCTTTTGTCAGTGAAGACAAGAATGCAGAGACATATGAGCCACTGGAAAGACAGCAGTAAGGTCCCATTTGTTTGGAATTTTTTTTTTTTTTTGCCTCCCTCCTTTCTTGTGTTCTAAGCACAGAAGCAATCAGCAAGCTATCTCTTGACATCATTTGATGGAGAAAGGCATAGTATGACCATTAATAGGACAGAGATGGTAAAGGCTTCAGGAGCTGCAAAACTGGACATTGCAGCAGTCAGAAAACAGAAGGTGGGAGAGCAAAGTGCAGAGAGAGTCTTTGTTCCTTCAGGGACACGTTTAAAATCTAATCCACACAGCATGCCCTGTCAGAACAGAAAGGCTAAAATCGTGTGTCCTCAGCACAGTTTTTACCAGAATCGTTAAATGTACGAATTCCATGACTACACCGTCAAAAGATCTGGCACCAAAAACCCAGACTGGAGACTTCTATTTCTGAGTTTCCCCCTCTTTCTCTCACTCAGATTGAGTGGGGCGGGGCTTACAAAAAAGCAAGTTTACTTTGATCCCAACTCTCAGAATGCAATAGTTCATCAATCAGAAAGAGAAATACATAAACCGTAGGTATACTGGCGTGATTTCCAGGGGCACTGAGCAAACAGCTGCAGTTGTAGCTACGAGGATCTACAGCTGCTCAGCACCACTGAAAAAAAAAAAAAAATCATTCTTGTAACAATAACTAAGTACAGCAGTCAAACCACTCAATAGATGTTATTAATTATATTGTCAGCTGAAGACAGATGTATTTACTCTGCAGTGATACTGTAATTATCAAGAAAGTGCCCTGCCTTTGCCTAGTTAGTACTGTGTGCAGTAATTAATTTTTCCTGTGCATATAGATGTTTGATAGTATTATGCAAATCACAAGGTATTTGCTACCCATATTTAAAAAAAAGATATCCACTGTCACACTCTTGAAAGCATCTTAAAACAACATTAAAAAATTACATGAACACAGAAGTACAATGTCCTTGTTACATGTCTTTGAACTAGGCTTTAGGAAAAAGTCTGCTAGAGTTGACAAACATCTTGAAACTGCAGCCCTGGTTTTCCAATGAAATTGCTCCCAATAACTTCTCATCATAGCCAAGAGGCTCAAAAGTCACAATCTGAGAGTCTCAAAACCCAAGTACTCGGTAATCAGGCTCAGGGAAGCACTCGTTGTCTGGGGAAACTCTTGTGTCTGTGCACCCCACAGTACTACGTGCACCTGAGTATGGGTGGCAATACTGAGAACAATACAGCTTTCTACAACAGCTACACGGAGATCAGAACAGACCAGAGAGTAGTCCCCAGGTGAGAAAATATTCTGTGGCACAGTCCTGGAAGCAAAGGGTTTGATTTCACCTTCTCCCATCCCAGGCAGCACAGCCCCAACTCAGAATTTACCTTAAAAAGAGCCGTTTTCCTACTTCCTTGCAAGAGATTAGCTTCTTGGCTTTACCATTCCTAGATATATATAAAAAACTACAGGTTTATAGGAAATACCCATAACTGGGAATCAAAGAAGCTCTATACCTGAGGGGAACATTAACATATCATTATCTGGTATTGTAAACCTACTCAGTTTAAGCATTACACATTCTTCCAGTAGAGACACAGTGTTGCGTTTGACTGAATCTTGTACAGCTACATCCCTTATCCTTCTCCCTCTGCCACCTCCTACGGATCCTAACCCTGAAAAACGCAAAGTTCTCCTCCATCATATAGATGTGTAATTAACTCTTACATTCACCCGCTTCAGCTGCAGAGATCAGCAATAAAGGTATTTCAAAGATGATTTCTCAGCTCCCACAGTTGCGATGCAAATGGCAGGCTGAGAAAAAAGAAAAAACAAATGAACCGAGATCTTGAAATAACACATGGTAGCATCATAATTGAGGGCCAGCGCTGGCTCTGTGCCTAAAAACGACCCTTCAGTTTGTCCTGACAGTGCATGAGCATTGCTGCTTTGTGGTTTCCGACAAGAGAAAAACCTATATCGTGACCACATGGTTGCAATGACTTGATGCTACATTGATGCAGCTGCACTTAACTGCAGTGAAATTATCCCCAAAATGTTAAGTAAAGCCTAAATACACTATTTTCTTTTGGTGTGTCCTGTGTGTGTCCCCCACCCCCACTTTAAGTGTTCCGTGTTTGAATTTTCAGGCCTATGAGAATGCTACAACATTCACATCAAGCCTTTCTCTTCACCTGTGACTGACTTCTGCAGGGGCCATCTTGTATTTCTTACTCTGGAGTAGATCTTGATCTTCCAGAAAAACTGTTGTAATTTTGCCTTAGTAAAGGCTGCAGGAGGCTTCCATTGGGGATTTATTCAACTAGAAGAGAAATTTATTTTTCAGAAAAAAAAAAGGGAAAAAGATGTAACTTTTTTTTTGACAACATACAGCTTAATTGGAAATACAGAATAAATTAGGACAAAAAAGCCCAGGGATGTTTAAGGCAAAAATAGTCTTTAGCAGCTTTGCATACTTGAATATGAAGCAGAGGCAAATTAACTGATAATCTTCTGTGCTAAATTTATACAAGAGACAAGTTATTTTACAGAATATTCTCTAGAGTGGTCTTTAAAAAAGAAGTTAGCATTTTACTTGACCAACATTATTTCCTATTTAAATAATTATGATTAACCATGTCAGCACTATGTATTCCTTTTATGGTTATTTACAGAGTATCTCTGCTATAGGTGCTGTACAACATTCACAAGGTGTAAGAACTTAATGCTCTGCTGTAAGCGCTTGATAAAGAATTTTTATAGTGTTTGCCATTTGACAAAATTGGGTAATAAGCATAATAAATAGATGTATCAGGCATTAATACTATGAAAGCTTTTCTAAATCTTTCTGTCCATCCTCCTTGCCTTTGTTCTGCATGGAACATGAGTTTTCTCCAGCTTAGGAAAAAAGATCGAATTATCTTCTGTTAACCACTCTCCTAGAAGTGCCATGTGTTTAAAAAAAACCACTCCAGCAAAAAAGAACTATAGCCCCACTTTTTCTATCCTAAAGACCATAAAGCTATTTTTAAAGTGAGACATTCCTCCCAATTCCCCACTCCAGAGTCATCATAAGAAAATCATTTGTTGCAAGACACTGGCACTCAACTTCCCAAGCTCCCCTGGGAAAGCCTTCCCCAGCAGCACAGGGCTGGCCAGAAAAGCGACCATTTCTCCATCCTCCCTCTTCCCATTAAACCTTGTCATAAAGCGCTTCTACTAGAGATTTACAAAATAACGTGAAGAAAAGCCCACAATAGGTGGACTCCAGACCAACACAGCAACGGTGAAGGCCAGCCTCCATCTCAGGGCCCGCTGAAGCCAGCCCAGGGCAGCTCCAGGCATGATCCCACACCGGCTGCCCCAAGACAACCACCATAATCACTCCAAAAAAGGGGGGGGGGGGGGGAAGAGTAATTACTTTTTAAGGAGAGATCATTAATATTACAGACTTATCCTCTTGTGACAGCACTGCTGGGGATTGAACCAGAAGAGAGATGGAAGTCTTAAAATCTGATCCTGCGACTCAACTGGAAAAGCTGTAATGCACTCGCCTGCTTTGTGACAGGCTGACCGGGGGTTATGTTTCCCCTTTTGAAGAACTTCCCTGTTGAGTTCTCCTCAGAATGGCTTTGCTTTCCAATAAGATGCATTCAGACATACAAGTCCCTTTGATGTGTCAGGATCCACTGAACAGTAATAACCTGATTACAGTGGAGAAGTCTCTTTATAAATTCCCCCATAGACAGGAAAATTTTTTTGTTCAGAAATATTTACTTCCACTCAAACCAGTATTTCAACCAGGAGCTATCTCAATGTATCGGGAAAAAAACCTGATCCCTATAGTCCTCTCTGTTGGGTAACTCTACAGAATACCACTTTTCTCATCTCCTTTCCTCCTCTGACTCGGTGATCCCGCCAAGAATGAATCCTGGCCACAGCTCAACAGTCAGTTTTGGAAAACATCACTTTCCAAAGTAACCCAAGGACAAAACCATGCTGCTCTGCCACAAGCGGTCCCCAGGGGACACGGAGGTCATTGCATGCTTGTCAATATGGCAATTCGTAATGCTTGCCATTTATTCTTTTACTCCCACACTCTTTGGCAGAGCTAGTCACCTTTTTTGTTACACATTTCCAGTTTGCTGGCTGATGCGAAATTGAATAGCTGATGCTAGATTTGCTTTTGTCACAAGGTTACTACAGACCTTGACTTTTCTTACTAAAGAAAATGACTTTATGTCATCCATTAGTGGTTGTTTATTATGGAGACTTCATACTGCCTCCCGATATGGATGTCTTTGATTTTGAAAGAAAATCAAAACAGGCACTTGTAGTGTTCTGGGAATGAGGGCAGTGGTGAGGAAGCAGAAAAAAAAGACTACCTCATTAAGTTAGTTTGGCTATAAACTCAGCAGAGCCCAATCTCAGCATTATTATGGTCTGTTTCAATTTTAAAGTTCAAGTTTAAAAGGATATGAGATTAACCATCCATGGGCTCAAGTCTCTGCCATGAATTCTTCTTTTGCACAGCTCTCTCATGGTTTCAAAATTTGCCTGGGTATAAAAGCAGCGACTGCACAAGTCAGCTAAAAAACATCACCTACAGCTTCCCTGCTCGCTAATTCTTCTTGAACTTCATTAAGAAATGCAATAGATATATAACAGCATAACTGCTCATTCCTCTGCTAACTTCCAAGTTTTCAGAGAAAATCTCTTGGACTTCTGCTCTCCCTACAAGCTCTCCTTGCTTTCAAAGCTTCCCTCTTTGTATCACCCCCTCCCCAGCATATTCTAATTATATTGTCTCTTTCTTATTTTACAGATTTTCCCCTAGAAATAAACTGAAACAGCAACACAGTGATCCTACAGCAGGAGGTGGAACAGCACCCCAAAGCCCAAACTTCTGAAACAATCCCTTCATGCAAGGGCACGGCACACACCGTCTGGTCCTTTGCAGACAGAGAAGTACCAGTTAAAGCACGAGTTTTAACACTGTTTAACACTTACCTCACATAAAAGCCATAAAAAATTGAAAGGACTGGCAGCGCTCTCTATTAGTACACAAGGTAAGCCCACGTTTCCGAAGTAGAAAATCCCCTTTGAGTAATTTAGCTGCTTTGCAGTTATGATCATAGATATGCAGCTACACACACCGCATGCAAAAAGAAGTGCAATAGTACTTGCTACAGAGAGAGTGATTTCAGAAGTAGTTCAGGGGTTTTGAGTCTACATATATATAAATAAAAGATTAAATCAAACTTTAAACAAGAGATTAAAAGTACATTCTGCACCATTACCATAACATTCACAAATCTATAATGGGAAAAAAACATTATAATTACTTTATTATGCTTATAGTTTTGAATGAAAGAGGATTTTTGGTACTACGTGACATAAAAAGCAAGGTTATGAGGTTTTAAGGCAAGAGAAAAGGAAACAAATCCCTGCCAAATGGCCATAAGCAAACACAATGTACACTTAAACCTTGGTAATACAAAAGTTGCATCTAATCAGAACGGGTTCATATACCTACAAACACATAACAGCATTTGGAAACTGCACACGCAAGCCCCGGGGCAGAGCACGAAGCACCTAACAACCTCCAGCTGCATGCACGGGACTGAAAGGAGCCCCCCAGTATTCCTTGCAGCCCCGGGAGGGTTTCCTGTGCCACCCCGCAGCAGGAGCCGCCACTGCCAGCGCTCCGCCGCAACAATCCTGGCATTCACCGGCCGGAGCTGGAAACACAGCGCGACTGTCCAGGCAGCGCCGTGAGGAAACACTGGGGCTCTCATGCTCGCTCACATCCCACTTCATACGGATGCAAGACTCAACTCCAAGCTAGACAATTGCAGACTAAAAATTACAGCGCAGCAATTACGCACTGTAACAACCACATGCCTCAATTCTTTGAGGGCAACTTTTGTTTTTAATTTCGTGGGTTCAAGACACTGGATTTTAAGGTAATTTGATTTTTTTTAATTTTTTTTTTTTTTATATTAAACATTCACCGATTTGTTACCCTGAAACTTATTCTGCCTTTTTTAGGTGTTTTTGCTGTGAACAAGCAGAGACCAAGACACACACACGTAACAATTGTAGAGGTTATGGATATCTGTAGTCTCATATTTCATTTTCCTATCCCACTCAACTACCTGCACCGACTACTGTGGCCCATTCCAGCACAAAGGGAACATCCCCTGTACAAGGCAAGAGAACAGGGTCCCAGAAACCCAGGGCTGCTGTGAACGTAAATCCAGAGACCTCACCCTGACTGCTGTGTACGGTAGAATGAACTGTAAATCCATATCTCAAAGTAGAAGAAAAAAGATTAAATTGCTGCTGCAGATGTCAAGTGCATCAGAAGCCATGAGATTGGACTGATTTTCTTTTGGTGTTTCCCCACCCCCACCCCCCCCCTTTCAAAATAAATCCAGTAGTGGTGGTATATTTGTGTTGCGGTGGCTGAAAAAAGGCTGCAGTATCCTGCTCCCTGTACTAGGCAGTGTGCAAACATAGCTGTATCTGCCCTAAAGATCTTACAACATCAAAAAGTCTGCTTTATTGAAGAGAAAGCAATTGTACCCTTGAAAAAGAAATTTCTTTTTTAGAAACCTTAGGGTTCAGGATGCCAAGTGTAATAACATCAGTTGACACTTTCACAAAAACACATGGTGAAGAGAGTAAAGATTTGAAGGGGGGAAAAAAAACACCCTCAAAACCCTGTACCAAATATTGTGACTTCTCCTACGCTAAGGCAACACTTCAACATTTTCAAATGAGAAATCGAGATGACGTCTTCAGCCCACCCAGAACAGCCTCGACTATTTCTTCTCTGCAATGGCTTTTCTTCCAGGCTCACAACATATGTTCTAAGTAAACATCTGAGATTGCAAAAAAGTACCAACTTTTCAATGTTAGTGGCTATATAGCACATCATCCAGAGTTATATGACAACATTTTTTAAAGGTGACATGTCAAGGAGACAAAAAAGTGCTACCTTGATCTCTTCTCAGGAGTTCCAGTAAGAGATTTATTCTTCCTAGGCAGCCCATGACAAACAAACTTAATCATTTTTATTCCATCGAAAGCAGACATAGCATTTCTATTCCAGGAGATCTATATACATTTTTGCTAATTGTGCAATAGCACAATGCTTTCTTGAACAGTTGAGAAAGCTGTCTGATAAAGAGCTGAGGAAATCAGGGATTTTCTGGTAACATTGGCAGCAACAAAGCAGAGGATCATTCACTACTGGTATTGTGGTTACATCCAAAGTAGATCAAGGATCCTGAATGTGAATTTAGAGGAAAGCAATACCTAACTGGTTTACAGATGCTTGGGAGAGGCTGTAAAAACAATGTATAGTTCTGCATCTACACTTATCAATACTAC
This sequence comes from Theristicus caerulescens, assembly GCA_020745775.1. Lineage (NCBI taxonomy): Eukaryota > Metazoa > Chordata > Aves > Pelecaniformes > Threskiornithidae > Theristicus > Theristicus caerulescens. The sequence continues at coordinate 3,737,342 of CM036569.1, forward strand.
TGCAAACAAACCAGGCTTGAGGTCAACCTTAGCTGCTCATCTCACCCCACTGCTCATGATAGTTGCTGGAGATGGCAATGTAAACTGGCTGTGATAGCTAAAAACTCCTAACTAAGGACAGATCTAGTGGGTTTTTAAAGGCATAATATGCTTTTATTTTCATTCCTTGGCAAATAAGCAAGCCAGAAATTTGCTATCATTACTGCCTAATTCCCAGCTTTTACAATTGTCCTGGACACCAGTGACACACACTGAGGACTGCAGCGTATTGACAAAGGCTGAGTTTCACACAGGGGCTTGGCTCCACCCTGCTGGAGTCAGTACTATGCAAAAGACCCAATGACAGGACAAAAAGCTGCAGCTTTATCAGCAGAATCCACATCGCAGTTATACTGTATGGATAGATATCACAGCTTTACCTGTGCAGGAGCATCCACAGTTATGTGGTGTTCATCAGCAAAATACTCCTTCCATCAACGTAAAAGGCTGAAATAAGGAGAGCTAACAGTTGTCCTCACAGGGCTAGAAAAAGCCCTTACACCGAGGGTACCCAATAGCTAGAAATGACACACTCAGGAACTGGCTATCATCTGCTATTTCTCAGAAACACAAAATTTGAAGTCAATTAAAACAAGCTCCTACCAACTCCCTGCATTACCTGTCATCACTCCAAACACTCCTAGGGCCCCATAACAGAACTTGCATAAAACTAAAAAATAAAAACCCCAACCTGAATATGAATAACTGACATACAGGCCATTCACATGAAAAGTTAACACTCTGAAAGAACAATCAATATCATTTCCCATTAGTTGTCTCCACAGATTTATCATTTAGGCTTTTCTTTAGCAGCCTTGAAGGGAAAATGAGAGATGTGTGTGACTGCACAGGAACCAAGAAAGGTCTCTTAAAGGCATTTAGAGCTATTATTATAATCATTTCCTTTCAACAGATGAATGAACTGACGACGTTAGACATGAAGAAAACTAATTTGCTATAGGATGCTACCTATACATTATATTACAGCTGGATGGCTAACCTTTGGAGCTGTATGAACTGCCCAAAAGCCTTCAAGAGAAGTTTCCACAGCAGAGCTGTGGCACCTCATCCTGCTGATGGATGTTCTCCATCTCTGACAAGGACCAGGTCTGACCCCACTGAGGGTTTTGGCTGTACATCTGCTTCAGCCGCATCCCAGAGTGCAGAGGCAGGATCCCCTCCTCAAGCTGAAACTGTCTGCTGTTGGCTCCCAGATCTTGCTCTCCTCCTCACTCCGATACACGCAGCAATTATCTTGCAAATCCCAGCCATACGAGGGTTTTTATTCACAGCTCATACCACCAAAAAATTTGGCCATCTATTCTTCACCAAGTAACGCTCCATACAGAGAGATGGGGAAGCAGCGTTGGTAGAAAAGCTCAGCCATACTTTAAATAAAAATCGTAATTCAAAGTCTTCAGCAGAGTTAGACATTGATTTGCATTAAGGAACCACCAACTTGAAACACACAACGCAAAGCTGCTGGAGCACAGGATCTACTAAAGCACTGCCCCAGTGCCCAAAGCTGGCTGCATCTCCTCTGTAGATCCCAGCGTATGGTGTGGGGTCTGTTCAGAAGCTCAGTTTGACAAGGCAATGCTCACGCACAGCTTACGCCCTACAGACTACAGCTGATAACATACTTCTCTCAGACCACCACATAATTCTGGGATCATTTTTGCCCTAGGGAGAAACATTCCAGAAAGTTTAACCTATGTTGTAGGGAATACTGCATGTATCCTCTTCACTGTACAGAGTCAGGGAAATTTCTGACAATACCCATTCAGTCTGATTTTTTTTTTTTCTTCCTAAGTCTTCCTTGACAAATGATGAAAAACTCTGCTAAGCACTATATACATAAAATCTAACCATAGTAAACCTGTGCTGTTGTGAAGATGGGCTTCTCCTGTGGCTCTGAGATCCCAGGTTCTAATTACAAAATCTAGCAAAGACTTTCAAAAAACTGCAGTTGCTGCATAACTGAACAGAACTGGTCTTGAGCATAAAGGCAGAGCCTGTTGTAGGAAAGAGTCAAAAGGGCCCTGAAACAGAAAAAGAGATTAACTTTACTAATAGCAGTTACCTGGAATTACTTGATGCTTGGAATGCTCAAAATATATTCCAAAAGAGTGCATTTCTTTAATAGGTGCAATGCAGTTTATGTATGCACACTCACAGCCTGCGTTTCTCTGTAAACACAATAATCTCCCTGAGCGATGGTGCACAGGTATTCAGTTCCACTGACACCAACAGAGCTGTGACAGCTCGCACCAGCAACGCTCTCAGGTCAAAGATTGTTGATTGTCACGTCCAGACCCAGGATTAAAAACAATTTATAAACCTAAACTAGTATCACAAAGCTAAGTCTCTAAACGTTAGAGAACTGAAATACTTTGAAAGATGGGTAAGGTATGTGCTATAGATTAGAATTAAGCTAATGCAGTATAGATCTGCATTAGTTCATACAAACCAGGGATCATTTCTCCATAGTAAAAAGGAAACGCAGAGCTATGAAGCTAAATAAGCCTCATGGAAGTCAATCCCTATTATCTTTTTTTTTTTCTTTAGGCTTTGTTTTGAGCAGCTAGTTTTCTTTAAAATTCTTCAAGACAAAGCAGCATCATACAGTGTAGGGAGTAGCTCCTTTTATCTGCCTCTCTATCTTCTGAGTAAATATTGCATCATTGTTCTCCCTAGGAAACCTCTTTCATCTTTGTTTTAAGGATGTGGGTGAGCTGATGTAGTTGTGAGAACCCATCAACCTTTTACATCTGAGACCAGAACTGAGGGCATCCTCCTTCCATAAAATAAAAGCACGTGCAAAGATTTCCGCGTCATCTTTGCTCACCACACTGACATTGTTCACCAGAGGTCAGCTCACTCGAGACTTTCAGCTGCTGAGGGTAGCAAGAATGGTTTCTTGCTAAACTTTTTTTTCCCCCCCCGCGATAGCATCAAAACAGCTCACAGAAAATCAAAGCGTGTATGTGGCTAGATGCCATCTGTTACCCTTTCCAGAAAAAGGGTCGTGATATTTATATCCCCTGAGAATATCCACATCAGCTGTAGGTAAAGACTCTATTCCTTATATACAACTCTACACAGAAATATAACGGTTGCAGAACAGATGGGAGAAAACAATACAAAGATATTATAGGACAAACCCATATTATATGGAACAGTTCTATTCCTTACATAATTATACAAGGATGGGGAGTGAATTGCAGAAGTATACTGCAGCTTCTGGAAATCTAAAAATTACATAGAATAGATCTTAAGTATCCTTCGTAATAGAAGAAAAGCATTTACACTTAAAATGTTCCATATGTGATCTGGATTAAAAGGAAAAGGGAATATGGTAAAATAGTAGTAGTTTTTGTGGCTTTTTTCAGGAGTTACTCCATCACTATGCAACAGGGTCATGGAACAGAAAAGTGAGCCCATTCTGGTGGTGGTCTCCTCTTGCATCGGTCCATGACTGTACATCTACAGCATCCACCTGCCTCGGTTCTTTCATGCCAAATGCTTAAACTGAAGCATCGTTACCTCTTCAGCTCCTAACTGATCATAGGAAGAGATATATCCACACATTCTTCTATCTCTTTCATCAGATGAGTTAATCATCACAGATGCTCTTAAAAAAGAAATGTTTGATTTATCCAAGAGGTGATCTCCAGCATTGTCTCTGCCACAAAAACATACACCTTCTACTCAGTTTTCTGTTTAAAGGTCCTACAGCTCAACTTTTGTAATCAATATTGGTAAAATCTAGTCCACAGGAGCTAAAAAACAAAAACAAAACCACTCCCTAAGAGCAAGGTTTACTTCTCCACAGAGAAGCAGCATCTCAGAAATTTCTTAGTGCTAAAACTCTCAGTTTCCATCAGTGTGGAACAGAAAAAAGTGCAAGACCAAAGACTATTTTCAGAAGTCTAATGTACAGCTTAACATCAGTTTAAATGATGCTTCTATAAAACAAGTTACCACCTTAACGTACTAACTCCACTTTTCTTTTTACTGCAAACATATATGTTTATATAGTTCCTTCGATCCAAAGCCCTTTTTTCTATGTTATAGCTAGTGTAGTGGAAATGTTGGTACAAGCTCCGTTGCTATTAAATATGCAGGATAAAACGTACCACAATTTAACAAGAAAACCCATTAAGCAAAATATTTTCTTGCATAATAACAACTAAACATATTGTGGCATATACACATTGCAGACCACAAACAGCCAGCTACGTGCAATGGCAGAATCCTAAGAAAAGTAGGTAAAAATATGCAAACTAGGTTTAGACCACTACCTCTTACCCATGGCTATGCCGTCGCTGCAGAGTGGACACAACATTGCCCAAAAGCAGAAGAGCTAGTATTAATATTCAGGATACTTGCCAGTTTCCTGACTTTTGTATTAGTCTACATTAGCAGGGGAAAGATTTGGAGGAGACAAAAAGAAAGAATCATCCACATCTATTTCTAGGCAGCTGTTACCTTACCTGGCTACCACGCAGAAACGATGCACGTGAACACTGGGCTCACAGCAAATGTGAGTTGATACAACACGGCTTAATGACCTACCACAGGAGAGACATACAACAGTATCCTGAATTTGCTACTAGTCAACCACCAGAGTTCAGCTGACATACACTAATTTAACTGGTGTCAGACCTTGAATTAATTGCACAGACTGCATAAGACCTTTGGAGATCGTGTATACTTCTCCAAAGAGTAACGGGGAAAGCAGACAACCGCCTGGTAGCCCTACCCCTTCCTTCCCATTTTAAGCTTAGTAGCCCCGTTCCATGTAACTCCCCCCTCCCATATTTCATCCCATAAGGAACACATCTGTGTTCTGCGATCCACACCTTAATTCTGCTACTGTGTCATGATAGCGAGGTAGATCTTAGATAGAGTTAATATCCACAACAGCATAAAGGGAACAACTCTGCACTAGAGTCAGCTCAGATGCTGAGACATTTGCTAAGCCTAGGGAATTTCTTTTCTCTATCTCATCAGTCCCCATTCTATAAAAAGAAAAAAAAGATATATATTCCTCAGTCTAAGACTGAGAAATGTTACAGCCCATCTTCACTAGTCATCAGCAGCTTTCAAATTATTCATGCAGAAAATTACTTAAAATGCCTCCCCCCACCACATATAAATGCATCTTTCTGATTTAAAACAAAGTTCAATTCCCATTTTTTAAAAAGCTTTTATCTTAAGGAAATATGGAGGCTTCAAAGTTCTGTAATTTGCAGTTCATTTGAACATTAATGGAAAGAAATGTTCTTCCACTTCAAACTATTTCCTCAGTCAATTAGACAAATCCTGTAAGTGGAGTTTGTGAAGCAGTTCGTGTCCAGGAACTTAATTAGTACTGAATTCCAGAACTTGCATCCACCTCACCCACACTAACAACTATGTACGGGCCGTGCAGCTCGTGACACTGCACAAGGAGGGCATCTGTGCAGGAGCAGCCATGGGGACAGCTGGGGACACCAAAGGGTCAGTTCAGCCAACGCAGCAGCTGGGACAGATGAAGACTGTTAGAAGAGGCTGCAAGAGGCAGGCATCAATCAGAAGGGAACAGCTAATTAAAAATGGATGAAAGACCCAGCAGAGGTCCTGACTGCCTATGGTCATTGAGAAAACTCCTACTGCAAATTTTAAGAGTAATAGTTTTCCTCAACGCCCTTGCTGAATTTCTCATTGACATTTGCAAACTATTGCTGCTACACTCCCCTGCAGTTTCAATTATACTGTCACTTGCCCATTTGTTTGTCCTAGTTAGCTGCTCTGTTCTTAACTGTGGTTCATGGCACTCCTAATTAGGATTGCTAGCACAATGCCTTTCAACATCAGAAGTAACAATCCAGAGCTGGCTTGCGAGCCTGAAAGCCATAGGAACAAGCACGAAAGCAGAGTAGCTCTCTATCCTGACAGAGCAAGAACCAGATTTCACTCTCTGGGTAGCTGCACCTCCATGGTAAAAGAAGTGCAGAAAATACTGAGCAATTTCTAGAAATATTTAGGGTCTCTTGGGAAGAAAAGCCTTTGAACAATATTTACAGAGAAACTGAGCTAGGAAAAAAAAAAGGAGCAGGCCCTACTGCCAAAACAGTCCTTTAAATCCTGGTGGTAGCATAATATTGTAACAGAAACTAAGTAAACTTCTTAATAAAAGGTTTATCTAAAGCCAGCTTGCCTCATCCTATGGGGGCTCATCCCAGCTTCCTCGCTAGCATCACTACAGCAAACACAATGGTGCATGGGTGCTACCAGTGGACCTCAGGGCCACAGGCCGGGCTAGAAAGTAATTCCCTCAGCTGTTGCTGTATTCTGGTAAGGAATTGTCCAGTTTTTGTTTGTTTAGGTTAGGGTTTTTTCCCTTTTGATTTCAGTATCCATAAGAAAAAAGTTTAAAAACACAGAGTCATTTGGAAAAACCATCAACAACAAGGTGAGTATAGTCTTTGGTGCAGTAGGAAGGCTTACTCGCCAGCACAGCTAGCAAATGAATACACTGCATTCCCCGATCTGGTATGTAGCAGCTTTCCATTTTTAAAGAAAAGACAAGGCCCTCTCATTTATGTTTTTATCAGTCAGGCATTACATATATAAGCAAAACACAAGAGGCCACACTCACACACCTAAAAAGCTAACATTTCCTACTCCCCCAACTCTGTCCCCCAATAGTAATAGTCTAGTAGAGGATGGTTCCTCTTCCTCCTAAACTTCAAGTGAATGAAACAGTCTTGAAAGCAAGTGATAATTATGATCTTAAATTAACAGCAAACATTGCTGTAAGTTTCATAAAAGGCAGATTTTACATCAAATACAACGAAAAAGAGACTACTGTTTTTTTGAACACTCCTTTCACATGCTCCTGTATTTGTCACCTGTGCAGCAATCAAACTGCTTGTTATGGTCACACACCTAACAAGACTGTCGTGGTTTAACCCCAGCTAGCAACTAAGCACCACGCAGCCGCTCGCTCACTCCCCCCTTGGGATGGGGGAGAGAATCGGAAGGGTAAAAGGGAGAGAACTCGTGGGTTGAGATAAGGACAGTTTAATAGTTGAAGTAAAATAAAACAGAACAGTTAAATAGGTAAAGCAAAAGCTGTGCACACAAACAAGGCAAAACAAGGAATTAATTCGCTACTTCCCCATCGGCAGGCAGGTGTTCGGCCATCCCCAGGAAAGCAGGGCTCCATCACGCGTAACGGTTACTTGGGAAGACAAACGCCATCACGCCAGATGTCCCCCCTTCCTTCTTCTTCCCCCTACTTATATACTGAGCATGACGTCATGTGGTATGGGATAACTCTTTGGCCAGTCTGGGTCAGCGCCCCTGGCTGTGCTCCCTCCCAGCCCCCCGTGCACCGGGCAGAGCACGGGAAGCTGAAAAGTCCTTGACCAATGTAAGCGCTACTTAGCAACTATTTAACGGTACTTAGCATCGACATTGTTCTCATCCTAAACCCAAAACACAGCCCCATACCGGCTACCAAGAAGAAAATTAACTCTATCCCAGCTGAAACCAGGACAAAGACCCATAGCACATTAAGAGGAACCACTTGAGCAGGTTTATTCCACACCACCCTTACAGTCCTTGCACCTGATTTAACTCTCTCACATGGGTAAAATTCAAAGATACTGGCATCACTGAAACTTCCAAACCTTAGTCCTCAGGGCCACCTCTATGACTGGATACTGTCTGGGACAGGGAACACATGTACTATCTGATGTATACCTACTTACCAACAGTAAGATACGTCTACATTAATCATGTAGTCCTCCCATAACCATAGCATCTAGGCATATCAAGTTTTTTTTTATTAATTTGCCTACATCCTTGGACATGAAAGAGTTTTTATTCTGATAGTACACTTGTAAATAAATCACAAAAACCACAGCTCAGATTTGTCAAGATAAGCAGGTGCCTAAACACAGAGGGCCTTGGCAGGCATTCCTGATAGCTGCAAGAGACCTCAGTTATCCAAGATCAGGCAAAAAGTCTGTGAAGAAAAGGCAAGTGAACTCTGGTCCACAGTTCAGCCTCACATCATTAAACAATCCTTTCATATGCAGAGGTGTATATCCTATACACAACCCGAGGAAGAGCCCAGAGCAAAAATACACAGCAGAAGTGCTTGATCTTGCAATCCAATAAGCTATTCACTTGCCAGCGAAGTCTGTGTGATCTGCAGACTCTTCTCATGGCTCTGTACTGATTTATCTGGGGGAGAAATATTTAAGTCATCATTCAGCCCTGTCTATCCCTTCACCCATGAGTTTCCTTTGAGGGTCCTGGGCAGCTGCCTGCCCTTGCACAGCCTGGGGAGCAGCTCTGATGAGGCACGATGAGCTGTGATGAGCAGGAGCATCCAGCTCACATGATGGAACCAAACGGGAAGAAAGCAAATAAACCCAAGAACCATCTCAGGGCTGGCAGTGTCAAGAATCGAGGGAAAAAACATCACTAAGAGGTGTAACAACTGAAACAAGCCCAAAAGCATCCACCACATTTTTTTTTGTAAGAGCTCATATTTCTGTTTTGTTTATTATCAGAAAGAAATACAATATATTTCCTATCCCATAAAACACACATATAATTTTTGTGGTAATAAGACCCAGGAGAGGCATAAATATTCCCAAGGGTTTCTGCAGTTCAGAAGAACACTGTAAAACAGTTTGATAACTTGGAGATTACATTTCCCTCTGTTCACCACACACACTCAGACACACATACAAAAGCCTGCCAAGGGGAACGTTATCGATGCTTTATAACTATAAGCCAATAAACCTCATGAATTTAATTTATTTGAAGACTGCAATAGTAGCAGAAAGATAAGTGGCTTCCTTAAATTTGGGATCATTAATTTAATCCCCACCCCCAATACACACCAGCCAGCTTTCTATGTTAAATGCTTTCATGGTCCTTTTACCAAGAGCAAGCAAAACCAGTAAATGGCATTTGGGAAGGAACACTACAAGCCCATACAGCAGAGTCCTTCCTGAATTATCCAGAGCAAATGGTGATGTGATGTTTCTTCTGGCAGAGCTTTTGGGTTGTTCCCAAGAATAATTAAACCTTAAGATGGAGAGGGGAGCGGTCTTTGCCCCTGAGCAGCTGAAACCCATCCATCTGTCCCAACCCATTCTCCCACAAACACCAGAGCTTCCCTCCTGGAGATCCTGCTCAGCTCACAGGTCTCACCTCCTCCACTTCACCCACTACTGATATGGAGAGGACCCAGCAGCTCCTTTTCGTGGTCATCTCCAGCACACAGCACATAAGGCATTTGGGGGGTTTGCAGAGCAAGATCAGAGCTGGCATAAGAGTTACAGCAAAGGATTTTCCTCCCCAAAGTAGCTACAAAGCTGACACAAGAGGATTCATAGCAACAGCATGTCCAAGAGTCTGTTTAAAAGTTATGAGATGATCAAACCTGCTATTATAGCGTTTCTGTAAGATGCTGTTATCAGATATGACCCACCACAGCCACCCATGCCTTGCATCAGCTGGCTTATTTGTGGCATTTAGCATCATAGTTCCTATTTGCAAGAATACAGAGAGCATCAGCTGCGCCTGCTCTGAATTGCGATAAAGTTACTCCATGTGGAAAGAAGAGGTAGATCAAATCCTTAAACCGTCAAAGGCTTCAACAGTGAAGAAATAAGATGCTGTGGAGTGAGGAGTGCCAAAAATCCATCAAGCGCAGGTTAGCTATCTTGTCAGTGGTGCTAAATAGGTATAAATGGACATGTTCAGTCAGGCAGAGAGAGTACTGTGGGGAGCTCAATGAGGGAGAAGGAGGAGGGAGGCAGCTCCCCTTCCAGATGGGATAAATCAGCATCTGTTTTGTTCTCAGCTTTGAACACCTAAATACATCTTAAAACACAAAATAATAATAAAAAAATCTCCACACAGAGGCAGAGGACTATGAGACTGAAGGCAGAAGGACTTGTTAAATCAGACAGCACACATTTTAGACAATGCATTCAGCCAGGAAAGAACTGGTAATCCTTCACGACTTGGGCAACATTACTTGCTTTGTCCTTGCACATTTTGAAGGCAAGCCCTTATTTTATAAAAGCAATGGCTTAGTTATGCACATTTCTTGTAAACCATCTCTACTCCATAAGGGCGCAAATTTAATAAACCCCTTGACTGCCGTTATTTCTGCTTTAAAATTTCAGAGCAACATTTCTATTCCATGAATCATCAATGATCTGCCCTGCCCAGCAAAACAAAAAAAGAAAGAACAGCTGCTCTGTCTGAAGCATCCCTGTATCACAGCTGCTTGCTTGCTGCATGGCTCACATTCCAGAAGCCCCGCTCAGCCAAAGCAGAGGGGCAGCTCTGCAAGCATGCAAGTAAAGTTCATTTCCACCTAAAATTCTCCCCCAAAATCTGTCTCTGTTCCTGCTGGAGACCAAACGCACCTGTGGCAGTTACAGCATCACAAAAGACACTTATTTGTACAAAATTTAGTTCATAAAGCCATTCAAGCTTAGGACTTAAACACCTGCCCTGTCCTATGAAAGCTAACCACAAGCACTGACCGTGCATCACCCAAAATCCCAGGGCACAGGAGAACTGATCTCAAGAAACAGCAATTTTAAATCTATTTGTCTGGATTCTGTTTCTCTTTGGCTTTGGGTGCAGCTTTCAAATGACCTGCGTGCTGCCCCTCCACAATACACCAAAAAATAAACAAGAAAACTATTATTTCATTTAAAAGCACATCTTTAAAACAACACACCAAGATTTCACACAAGCACAAGTGTTTGACACGAGGTTTCTCAAACCAGAAAAAGAGCATTCTTAAGGCTGCTATCAGAATATTAACAGCGACATATAGAGCCTTTCTCCCCCAAGAGCAGATGCCCAGGGCAGCCAAGCCGTTACTGAAAGCTGTTGCTGTCAGAGGACAGCCCCACGAAGGCTTTCGGGTACACGCGTGGCTGGAGAGCATTCAGCCACCCACATCAGCGGTGCAATGCTCCAGCCAGGACGGTCACATTGGCTGGGCCAAATGGTTAAGTCAGGGATTGAAGTCTGACACTGCATGTAGGTACCTATGCTGTTTTCTTCTTTAAATGACCATGTCTGAAAATAAGCTTAGCTAATAAATATATAGGAGAAATAAATTAAGACTTGACAGAGCTAGCACTGCATTACCTGACATGGACAAAACCTAATGTTTCCTTTAATTCCTTGAAAAAAAAAAAAAAACTTGTGACTATGCAGGGTAAATAAGAAAAGGACCAAAAAATATACACTTGAAATACATGAAATTATGCCTTATTCTTAAAATAAATTATTCAGTTGTTTAAGCTAGCACCTATTCAAATGTATTTCCTTGAGGCGAAGCATCTTTTCCCCAGTACCATCATTCTCTTTGAAAGCAGCATTCATCTTATTTGCCCCTTTTGGAAAGGGGAGTTGATAGGAAGCTAGAACAGATTTTAGTAGTATTCATTTAGCTTCCCAACTCTACATTGTTCCTCCGCCTTGCCCTACGCATCACCTTGTGGCTCAATCCTGGAAACAGTACGGGATTTGTAAGTGGCTGTCAGCTGGATACCAACCATGCCGTATTTGTGGTTGCTTGCTCAGCTCTAATGGGAAGACAACAGCAAATCCACAGATTTGGCTTCCCTTCAACTATGAGACTGCTATAGCACAGAAGAGCCATTTATACCTTTGAACTCCTATTTTCTAATTCATATTGAATGCCAACTTCAATTATTATTATTACTTATCACTAATTATTATTCTTTACCTTCTTTAAGCTGAAAAAGAAAAAAGTTGTACAAAATGAAACATAGCGAGCACTGCGATACAAAAATCACCAAAACTACTGACAAATCAAACTGACACCCAGTGTCACCCACCATCTCCCTAGAGATAACTGGGTCTTGCAACTGGTACGTCACTTTAGGACTGACCACGTACAATATAAGCAGAAGTTTGTGACCTGTGGATCTCTGAAAACTAGTTTTCCTTAATACAGATTTAAATGTCTTAAAATGAATAAAAGCTGGCATTTTATGAAAAAGATCAGAAATATAGAGCAGACAAGGCTAACCCATGAGGAAACCAGCGACCAAGCCTGTCTGCTGGCTACATGCACTGATATAAAATACAATTGCTCTCGAACATTCCTGAAACATAATGAAAATGCCAGATAAAAGACTGAGACATCTCACAGCAATGCTGGAGGGGAAAATATTGGAAGATTTATACACGTCTGGAGGTAAGTGGTGGAAAACAGTCTGCAGAAGGTGCAAATTTCATCTTTCCAGCTATTCATCACCTTAAAAGACACTTGCTTTAGGCAGAGACACATATTACAAATTTGTTACCAATTCCTCTTGAAAAACATTCCAAGAGAATTTCATTTTCCAAAATCAAAGTAAATAAAAGCAGCGTTGCTCTCTGCACACCAATGCAGAATGCATTTTACATGCACAACTCATGGTTTGTGTATGTATTAAAAATGTAACAAAAATGACAGGGGCTTTAAAAAAATCAAACCAACTCTCGGTTGCCTTCTTTCATAGCTTTGTCAGAAACATCAGATATTTCAATTTCCATTCATTTGCTTGTAGCATGATCAATGTTTTAGTTTACAATAACACTTCAACTCAAGTTCTTCAGAGAGCTTGCAAGGATGAAATTCCTACTATAATTAGTAGGAGTTGCAGTGAAGAAGTTGAGAAGCACAAAGATGAGCCCGAATTTTTTGTCACCTTAACATTTATCACAAGTCACAAAACCACAAAATAAACATAACATCTTCAAACAAACCAAGAAAATCCCAATCCTACAGCAGATACTAGCTACTCTACACATAAGGACAGGAAACAACTTGCTTTAGTCACTTGGGTTTTCACCAGGTTTTTAAACACATCACCAAGGAAAGGATCTTGTCGACCCCTAAATTGAGAGATGATTTGGATGGTAACCCAGATTTTTTAATCACAGGCTGTTCTGCCAAAGCCAATTCACAGGAGCAGACTGTTTCACACCTGTATGTCTATTTTTCACCACTCCTGATGATCACACACAATTAACTCTTCTCTAAAGCAGAAGCCAGCTTGCTGCCTCTACTTCTTCCCTCCCAGGTCTCAGCAAAGAGCATGAAACAAAGCATAGGCCACACCTTATCACCACCTTCTCCCCAAAAAGAGAGGCTGTTATAGCTGGTAGGATCCCTATTGCCCCCCATGACTGCCCCATTCCCACCCCCGACTTGGTTAGAGGTAGCGATGCTGCTAGTGGAACTACCTAGACGCCCCACTGCCCTGCTGAACTGCACAGAGCCATTCAGCAAGCACCCAGAGAGCTTGACCCGCCAGCTGCACCCACCCAATGGCACCAAGAGAGCTGTGAAGAGGGAGCAAGCAGACTCCAGAAAACATCAGTTTTATTAAGATCTTAAACCTATTACATTAATAGGGAAAACACCAAGACCTTCAACTATTTTTTTTTTCTGATTCTTGATTAAAGACCACTTCCCAGAGCAGCAGAAGTAACGTCCTCAAGTTTTAGCCACAAGAAGGTGAGGTCTGCAGCACCCTCCTTCCCTTGCCCCGCTCTCCAGGTCAGCACTGCTCCTCCCCAGACGTGCCTGTGGGAGAAGGTGCTCCAAAAAGCAGCCAGGATACAGCAAGCACTTGAGACGGCACAAAATGCACTAACAGTAATAAAATTTTCCTCTAAACTGCATCTGCACAAACCAGCCAAAATTTAGAAATGCCCACGATGTTTAAGGCAAGCCTTATATGCCCCAGAAAAGAACTGAAAATACCCACCCTGCTAAGCCCTTTTATTCACAAGATAGTCTCTGCAATAGCTTAGTGGTCAAGAAAGATTTCTCTGACTGGTCAAAAATAAGTGATAACAAGTGGCTGCAGAAATGAATAGCTTTCTTAGACTTTCATTTAATAAATAGTTTTCTTACGTTAAGCAAATTTCCTGGCTCTTTAAGGTCACTGTTTCAGTACATTTAAAGATCCAGTGATTTTGTCTGCAATATTACAAGAATACAAATGAACATTTTTATTTCAAGCTCTTTTAGCTTGGAATGAAACCCCAAATCAAAAATATCAGTGGATCTTCAGCTTATTTTAAAATATCTTGAAATAATTAAAAAAAATTGTTTAGAGAAAGCCCAGGTTTCATGCCTCAGAAGTCTGTAAGTGATACTGATGCCCAGTCAGTGTTGTCTTTTTTTTTTTTTAAGCAGTAAGAGATGCATTAACCAACTTCTCAGTGCCTACCATTGCCTGCAGCACTAATCAGGGTCACATTTGCTTTTTTAATCCCAAAATGCAACCCCTCAACTCTTTCCTGTGCTAACTGGACAATTGTACCTGAAAAGGTGCATCCTAGATCTTTGAACTATCATCTCTCCCTACCACTGGAGCAAAACGACACGTTAATAGGTAAAAAAAGTGACTGCATTAGATGGCAATTACAGACCTGTGGATTATCACATCAGGCTTTAGCATAACCCTTCTGGTTGTGAAGCAGGCAGCGATGAGTACTGCAGAGTGCTAAATGAAAAACGCACAGGGCATTTACCCTGGTGAGTAAACAAAGATTGAGCACAGGTTGATGAAATCCTAATGTTAAAGGCAAAACCCCCAGTCCTGCTGCCATCTAAGTCAAGTTGATTAGCTGCCTACAACAACGCAGGTTCAATTAGAGAACTCCTCCATTTAAAGCGCTTAATAACACAAAGTTTTGGCTGGGATCACTGATACAGTGACCATCACTTGGATCAGCATACTCCAAATCAGTTTAGAAGACTCCTAGGAACAGGGTGCTCTGTCCTGGAAATAAGTCCACATAGCCTAGAAACAGCTGAAAAATCAGCTGTGTGGTTCAGGCATTTGTTCTGACCTAATTATTTCCAAGTGAGCCTAGAGGGGTTTGGGGTATTTCCCCCCTCCCCTCTCTCCAGATAATACTGCAAATCCTTAACTACATTTCTAACCCAGTGATTTCTATAACACTTCTCAAAATATTAGTAATAGATAAGCTGAGGGGTGGAATAGTAAATGTCTAAGTGTTCTCTGCAAATTTTTTAAGCAGATTTCAAATGACAAACCACTGATCACCAGGGACCTCTGAGGTCAGTGCACAGATGGATCCATCTGCAAGGTATATCCCTACGGCACAGAGAGTCCCGAGGATCAGAAACGATGGAGGCGGTCAAAAATGCACGGTCAGGTATTTATCAGTTCGTAGAGCTCCTTAACTGACACACCAATTCACAGGGGGATTCTCGGGAAGCTTTATTTGATTCAGGAACAAAACTGCTTCTTAATATTTGAATTACTTTCCTTGTTCTTACTCTAAAAAATAGCTACTGCTAATGCTCAGCTTTTACCTGGAGTTGTAACACTCCCTAAAGATACCAGGTGAGGCTCCCCCAGCTTTCAGACTTGGCACCATCTTTTTTTTTAATCCAGTTCTCAAATCTCCTACCTCTTCCCCAAAAGTCATTATTTTTATGGCTTCTTAAACTATGAGCTTGCACTCTTTACTCATTTCCAGTTATTGCTTGTAAAAGCAACTTGTTAACCAACTGGCTGGTCTTGCTGCATGGCCTGGTCCTGCTCAGCACGAGCCAGGAGGGCCAGCTGTGGCAAGGCAGCACAAAGGGAATTTCCTTCCCCACAGAGGTATCAAGAAGCAATCAAGATTTCTTTATAGCCATCATAATAGACTTTTCACTTGGCTAAGTTTTACATCAGCTGTATTTTATAGGCGAGAAAAGGGGTGGAGGAGAGGAAAGCAGATGATGATCATATCCTGACTTCACTTGGGAGGGGAAAAAACTTGATTTTTAAAAACAAGCAAGTTGACTAAATGGTACAAAGTGTTAATCATATTTCAATATGACTGGAAGCCACTTTGCTAACTGTGGCCAAGGAAGAAAATAAAGAGGAACATGAAAGAAAACAAATTTCTGGATCTATGCATACAGAAAAGTGACAATTTCTAATTCTTCCCCTGCACGGGAAGGTACCTACCATGTACTGCCACCCCTGCAAATGGGGAAATGGAGAAGAAATGTAGCTCTGGAACACAAGAAGTTCAGAAATGCCCCTAGTGTATCTGTGGCAGGGGTGGTGGTGGGATAAAGAAATCATGCAAATTACTTTTATTTACTGAGTAAAAAGCAAAAACTACGACAGCCTAGAGGAGATGTGGAGTTTGGGTTTTTTATTGATGTATTTTTTAAAGGGCCAATTAAATGACCTGAGCAACTATAGAATTGTCAATGTGACATCAATCACAGGTAAAATAATTGAACAGCTGATACAGAACTCAATTAATCAAAAATTACTGAAAACTAATACAATTCATCCGCAAACCCATGTTGACTGAAATAACAGGCCTTGACAGATTAACATAATCTCTTCCATAAAAGCTTATTGAATACCAGGAAGGGTAAGTGTTGACAAAGCTACTTCAAACTTTCAGAAGTTTGGTGTGATTTGGTGTCTTGCTCAGCCAGCCTGCTGCAAGAACACAGCACACACTAACAGAGCAAGAACTGGCTACTGCATCACTTCCAGATCTACTACATGGTGAAGACATCCTCTCAATCTCTGATATTCAGGAACCAGGGCCAGCCTGGCTGCTTTCCAGGCCTTCTTCAATGTGTGATCATTGGCACAAAACTTCTCAGTACAGCTTACAAGGCATAAATAAAGGCACCTAGAGACACAACAAAGATTGAGGTGCAGGTCCCTTTTCCCCAGTTTGCTGGTATGAAGCTAAACCAATACATCTGAGGCATGAAAGATATATGGACAACTTAATGGACTAGGAAAAGTCACAGAAGCAAGAGCCTGTCTGCAGATGGGAGCAGGCAGAGGATGTCGGAGATGAAAAAGGAGGAAACAATAGAGAAAGCGAGCTAGTTCTGGTGAAGAGATTGGGAAAGGCAAAATACTTGGGCCAAGGAAAGGAAAAAAGCCACAAACATTTTGATATGTAGGAAGCACTTTTGAAAAATGATGCCTTTTTTCAAATGTTTAACTTAACTACGCAATGCTTGTGGATGACTTAGATTCCCATTATTGCTCTGCAGTGCCTCACCTTTCTGAAGCACCGAACTCCCAGTGGCCAAGGTGGGTTAGGAGCCAGTGCCTGCTGCTCCACAGCAGCACAAGACACACTCAGGGATCTCAGGGCCTCCAGCCCTTCAAGGACTTCAAAATCAATTCTATTCCCTTCCATCTCCCCTGCTACCAGCCAACCTTTGCAACTTAATTATAAATCTTTTCTCCCACAAAAAGGATGGCTGATATTCCTAATCTCATATCAAATCTGTGGTAAACTCCATAGCATCTCTTATTTCCAAATGAATTTGTCTTATTAAAAAGTAATGAGCTATTAATTAACTTTGCACTCATACAAAGCTGTTTAATTCTCGATCCAATTAACAGCAATCTGCTGAAGGATTCTAATGATTATTTTAAATTTGCTAAGAGAAACATCTCAGAGTCTTTCATAATAAGATATTTATAGAATGGCTTGGGCTGGATCTTGCTCACATTTTAATTCAATAATGTTTTTATAATACTTCAACATCTCTCTACAACATTATCTTTGACAACATATCATTTAGATGCAAAGCAAGGCTGAATAAGTAAAATTGCTTATTTGGAAGTTGTTTTGAAGGAATTATTTTGTTTTTAGCTTTCCCAATCATATCAATATAGACATAGAAGGTTCCAAATCCTCAAGTACCATTTCTGTTTCAGGTAAGTCTCACATGGACTTCACCCAGGTATTTGCTTTGCAGAGACTGCAGCAATGGGCTGCTTACCACCTTTTCAAAGTGTTAACGAAGTCTCCTCTGTCCGCACAGAGGAGCCCACTCAGCAGCCCAGTCTTGTTAAGTTGTAACCATAATGGCAGTGCTTATCTTGTACAACTTCTAAACCTAAATATGGGCTGGCCTTACAAGGTTGGACAAGAAAGACTTTATGTCCATATCATTTTGGCATCTCAAAGTTTTTCCCACCCCCCAAACCACAGACAGAACATACACCTGTGTAGCGTACACGCTTGCAGTCACTACCTAGACTCGCCTTGCATCTTTTCTGACAGAGGATAAAGAACTCCTGAAATCTGCCCTTTAAAGGGCAGTCATTCTCTCCACCGCTGCAGCAAAGGCATCTCAGAACTAGAAAGTTGCAGCTTTTGGTTACAAATTTTCCCAAAAGCAAGTGAAGAATGCACTCAGCTCAAAACATGGAGGGGCGTTCAGGAAGACAAAACCCCACTTTCCAAAACCACAAATGAAAGAAACAAACTTTAATACTAAACATCACAACTGCATGTATGGTTCTTAGTAATTAATTGCCACTGCCTACCTGAAATGAAAACTGCCAGAAAACCTGCAGATCAATATTCAATTCTGAGCAATTCTGCGGTGTGCTGCATCACGTGGGCCTCGGACACCCAATTTCAATCATGAGTTCAGAGCAGGAAATTTATAAAGGCAGTTCATAACTTACCTTTGCACATGTTATCTCACATCACACACAACACCCATCTAGTTTAGCTTAATATGTACCCAAACGTGAAGAGGTATAACCTATGGTATGTTAAAACTGATATGCTTATCTAGAAACACAGCAATGGTTAAAGTCACAGTGGCACAAGGATGTGAGGAAGGGGCACTGAACTGCATACAACACAGGTTTTTGGTTTGGGTTTTTTGGGTTTTGTTTTTGTTTGTTTTGTGTGATTTTGGTTTTGTTTTTAATAATACAGCTCTTCTAACACCAGCATTTGGTAAGTGTCAACATCATCTTCTCATCCAGATATAGGGGCTTGACACTGTTTACATACAGGCTTGACATGCCTTTTGGACCTTACTTATTTCTGCAGTCTTGTTGGATTTCCCCACTTCATACACTACTAACAGTGCAATCATATGTAACATCTGTCCCCATAACACTGGTACCCATTTCGGGAACTGAGGCTAGGAAAGAGTGTACCACCTAGGCTATAAACAGAATTGAGTCTAAGAACAAAATAAACAAAAAACAATTTCTGGCACTCAATGAGTCCCAGTTAAAGTCAGCTCTTCTCCCTGTATGTCTACATTAGCAAGAAGCAGGATACACCAGGACAGAAAGCTGAATTTTCCTGATTTTATGTATTGAAGTAGTTCCCAAAACATTTGTCTGAATTTGTTTGCTAAAGCTTTTGAGATGTCCACAGTAGCAAATCAAATCAAATCAGATGCTGCTTTTTGCTTTGCTATGATCCTCCAGCACTTTTAATTCTCACGTAGCATCATGCAGGACAACTACACAATCTGGAGCAAGGACTGTTCATCTTCCTGATTGATAAAGAACATCTTTGGGTTTTATTTTCTCTCTCATAGACAGTTCATTCTGCATGGCTACAGTGTTCATTTGCATGCTTCATAGCCTCCTGCTTCAGAGGGGACACATGCTACTGTTTGACGATTTACTATCTGCCTTTGATTGAGGCTGAGGGCATTTCACATTATTTTATTATCTGATGTGTATACACACAGCGTATTTTTACTGCTGCATCCGTACTCTTATTTTACAAATCAATGCTGTGCTTCTCTCTGAATCAGAAGAGCCATCTGAAATTATTGATCTGTTCATATTTCTTTTTCTATTGATCATGTCATGTACAGCACCATCAAGTTTCCTTTGGCACAGAGGATGTTCAGATTATGCAATTTTCCACGTTCAGTGTAGAGACGGCTGCTATTAACTTGCCCCAAAGTAATAAAAGCTAAACGTCCTGAATATTTTGTACATAACCCCCTGGACACACACATTCTCACACACGCAAACCAGTTTTAGTGTGGCCTCTGCCTATTTAGATTGGACAAATTACTGCAGTTGACAAGATTTCCCCAGTCTCATGGGATGGCCCAAATACAGCAGTCAGAAAGAGTACCTGGTTTGCAAAATTCAGGATCTGAAAGACAATATATGAAGATGCTTTATGCTATACTTTTCTGAAGCACAGAAAAGGCTTTAAGAACCATTTACACATCTTACTTAACCAAAAGACAATTTGAAAACAACTCCTGTTAAACAACTAAGCTATTTTCAGGGAGTTAAAATAAAAAAAAAAAAAAACCACAACACATCAAACTGAAAACAATTCCCCTCTAGCTTCTTCCATAAAAAACTTCTATAAATGATTTTTCTCAAATTCCATAAAGAATTATACTAGAGAAGAGACACAGCAGTAACAAAATAGGTTCTTGGTGTATTAAGGAATTAACACGTGCCACGTGACATCTGTGCCCTTACAACTCCCTTCTATAACAAGGGAAGCAACTGTGCACTGTGATGAAGTCAAATTTGTACACCAGTTTTCAGACTTTGGGCCCAGAAAAATGCATTTCTCTTTAGAAGAGTATGTATTTTAAATACTTTCCTTCTTCCTTGATGGAATTCAACTGTGCCTTGACTGCACAAAGATACTTGAAGTATTCATGGTCCCTTCCAAGAGTCTCTCAGTGCAATAGTGCAAGTTTTATGGAAGTTGATGTTACGCAGCTTCACAGAAGAGCGGGCAATTGTGTCGTGACCTGGACTGTGTCATGCACAAAAAGTATGTCTGTCTAAAGCATCACAAGTGTACTGGATTGATTGTGCATGGACAACAGCACCTTCGCCACGTTTCATGTATCTGAGAAGCTCTAGATAACACTGATTTTGTGTACATAATATATATGATCAAAAAAGTCTTGCAACTCAGTTAAAGCTGTTGATCTGACCAGTCTCCAGAGCACCTGGAAATAGCTAGATTATGCCCAAATAACCTCAAATTTTACCAGATGCAGGTGTTCCAGATAAATTGAGAGTGTAAGAAATAAGAGAAGTCCCGAGAACAGAGCATCAGAAGCAGCACTATACACAGAAGGATCTTTGAAAGAATCATTTGATAAATATTACTTCCTTTGCATATAATTTGTGTATAAAGATCACTCCCACTGAAGTCAAGCAGGTTGAGGTCATTAAGAGCTAAACTACCTTAAAACTGAGATCAAGGCCTAAACACAAATATGTATTTCAGCAACGATCTCCAAAATAACAGCACAATGTAGGTCCAAGGGTATTAGCTAAAAAGTTTTCAAAAGAAACTTTATCCTTTTTTTTTTCCTCTTTTTAAACCATGGTATTTATTACAAAATCTCAAATAGTTGATTTATATGGATTTCAAAATATCACAACTTTTATACTTAATGGTTTTGTTCATCTCAAGAAAAGGTTTACAAAATTGGTAGTGTTATAACTCACACTGTACTAAAATGCAGATGGGATGGGGTGAACCGGTTGTAACACTGCACAGCAATGATTTGGAGCAAGGACAAAAAAAAAAGAAACAAAAAACCCCCCACAAACCGAAACACAACACATCCAACTGAAAGAACTAAAAGCAAACAGGTACAATACTACTATTTAGCCCAGCTTTTTCTGGGAGCATCAATAAAAAGCAGCACTTTTAAAAAAAAAATTTTGTTTGATAGAAAACTGGGTGCAGAAAGTTCACAGAAGTGCAGGATCATTACAAATTAAATGATTACAGATACATGAAATACAACATGGCTGGAATCAGGTAAATAAAGCAGTAAGACAAAAAAACACCAAACAAAACAAAACACACAAACCTTGTCACAGCCTAGGCACCTTGCACCTGTAACTTTGTGAGAACTTGTTCTTTTTTCAGTGCAAAATGCTGTCAGTTATAAAATGAGCAATCTGTTCTCCTCAGAACAAAGGAAAACCCAAGCCCAATTTGTGCAGCTTCAGCTTCTCCACATTGGAAGACAATTCAAAACCATCTCAGCAGCAGCTTGAATTCACATGCTCAAAACCTGAGGGTGCCATCTGCAGCCCTACATTTACATTTAATGTTAAATTGTGCTTCTGGCAAACTTCATTCTCTGCCTACAAAGCCTCAGTCTCTTACTCCAGCAGCGATTCCCACACCACTCTTCCAGCATCCACATGTTGACTCCTAAACTCAAAGGACATCTGCTCTTGAACATTCAAAGGAGAACGAGTCATCAAAGCTGAAGATGCACCACACAATACTTGGCATCATAAGACAAGATTTACAGAAATGGTGAACACACTGACAGTGCAAAAGGTCCTTGGAAACACCCACGCTGTTGTCACTACGGTTATTCTCTACAACCGCTTTTTTCCCCAGCAGCACAGGGCATGCATGTGGAGAAACACAAATACCACGCTCATTTTGAAGTCATGCAGCCACAGCTTCTCTCTTTTCCAGAACCCAAGAACCAATTTGACACTGCCTGCTGCAGTTCTGATATGGACCAGAGTGCTGAAGTGATCATTATTTTCAAGCACAGCATGGTTGTGGGCTGGGGAATCTACAGGCAATGCTGGGAACATGCTGCCTTCACAACTACCACTAAAATCACCCCACAGTCTTGAAAAATCACTCATCTCTATCAACATCTACTACCAACCGTATCTACTGTTTATAAAGTAATTCTTTTAATCTCAGATTTATCTTAAAGTTTTGAGGATGTATAATTTGCATGCAGAACAGCTTATTATAAATCTTCTCACAAACAAGAACAACTACAAAGTCACTTTGTACAACTTTCAACATTGAACAGCTCCAAAACAGACAGAAACCCAGTTACTTGCAGCATAGCATCTCATCATTCAATACTGAGACGCTTTCCTAGAACTATTACACTATTCATACAGTACAGGGGTATTTCTGTGTCAATTTGGATCAGTCCATGCAATATGTAACTGATTTTCCATAGTATACTTTAAGTGCAGTCAGACAACTTAAGGCCTTAATAAGTATTTTAACAGATCAAAAGAAATACAAGTGAGTAAAAGGCATTTTGATGTTTACAGTTTAGAAGCTTTCAGGACACATATATTTAATCAGAGAGAGTTGATTAGGATCATGGCTGAGTGATTATTTATTGACATGTGCATAGAGGGATGGAAACAGAATGGGATAATTGGTTCCTTGCCAGAGTAGCTGGCAATTGTTATTGACCATTTTTTATTTTTGGACATCGGCCCAAATATTGTTATATATAGGTGCCAGGTAAGCTTTACGTTCAGCAAAAGCAAATATATGTGAAGTTATGCACGTAGTTAATTAATCCTTTTAATACTGGGCCAAGCTACTCCCAAAACCTCACAGTTAGTCAGGGCCTCCATCTGCATATGTTACAGAGCAGTTACACACACACACACACACATTATTTTCAGCAATCCAAGCAGAAAAACAAGTTGGCATTTAGAAAAAAACAGCAGCAGTTAGATACATTTTAGGCACTTGGTATGAAGCAGTAATCACCACCTTTCTCTCACAGCCCAATATTGAAATGAGGGAAAAGCAAATGTTTGCTTTTCTGAGAAGGGCAATATTCCAACAGATGAGAAGTAGAACCACCAAATATTGACAGAGTGTGAGGATTCGCAATCAAAGCGGCATAAGGTCTCTGTCCCTGTTGGGACTTGAACTAAGCACCTTCACCTCCTAGGAGTGCTTGGTCTATCAGCTGAACTGTTGGTAATAATCCTGTCTAAGGTCTGCAAACAGAGATATCATGCTCACAAGAGAAGATCACAAGAAGAAAGATGGCTTAAAAATTGCTGGGCCTCATCTGTTTCAACAAAGCTGCAAGTAGGGAATGGTTATGGGTCAGCTCCAACAAGTCAACAGGAGCTTTTCCACATATTTTGATGGGCTTTGAAGCAGATCCTTGAGCACAGCAGCTCGGTTGTTAATACGCAAACCTTTAAATAAATTCAAAGAACGCCTTCATGTCTCCTCTATATGGCTGAAGTCACATCCAAAATTCAGCTGCTTATGTTTTATCTGTGAGCAGCATCAGTGAAAGCAAGATAGACCAGAAACACAGATTTTTCAATCTAAAAATTAATCCACCAACTCTTCCCCCCCAAGCCTTTTCTTAAGCATCCTTCTCGCTTCACTGAAAATTACCATACCTGAAAAGACACTTTGGCCCATATATG
This sequence comes from Theristicus caerulescens, assembly GCA_020745775.1. Classification (NCBI taxonomy): domain Eukaryota; kingdom Metazoa; phylum Chordata; class Aves; order Pelecaniformes; family Threskiornithidae; genus Theristicus; species Theristicus caerulescens. Next base: position 3,761,470 of record CM036569.1, read on the forward strand.
TAAGTTACAATCTTTCCACAGACTCTTTTTTTAGTACTGTGATTCACCTTTCATAATTAATAGCAAAGAAATTCAAAACAAAGTCACAGCATTTACTTATGGGATTGCTAATCAACTTTCCAGCTTCATTAGTGTTAAAAGAACTCTCTTCAAGACCTCCCCAGAAGCCTCTATACCCTCTTCTGCATTGGACTATATGCACAAACATATATACACACACATACTCCTGAACCTTTACAGTTGCAAAATAAAGATACAGAAAACCCTGAAATGTTGAGTCAAAATAGGAGAGCACAGACTGTTTGAATTACAAGCAGCTACATTATTTTAAAGTTTTAAACCCTAAAAAAGGGGGGGGGGAATCAACCCCAAACCCAAAAACTTGTTCAAATAGTTTCTTATTTTGAGGAGATAAAAGAATATATTTGCAGAAGGCCACATGGCTTTGTGGGAGCAGGGGGGTCATTCCCAGCTTTGTTTTCTCAGTAGGGATCACTAACTTGCGTGGAAAGTTTTTGTGCAGATTAGCGTCCTTTAATTCAAAGGGAAACCCCAAGAGCATCATTTGACTCAACCTCTGATTTGGGATAAAATTTACAACTTAGTATTTTTCACCACAGTAGAAAATACACATGGCAGGGATGGGATACATATGGAGCAGAGAAACATAACAAAACTTACTTTCAGAGTTCATCAGATTCCCAAAAGCACTTCTCTTACTATCAAATTCAGAAATATTTTGCATATGCAAACAGACACCTGTTAGTAATTCTGACAAGCAACAGCCTGTGCATATCTACAGCTAAGCACAGACATTTTAAGAGATTTGGAGAAAGGTTCTGAGGAGGAGAAAAAAAAAGTAGTCAGCTATATATGCAAGGCTTTATCTGTGTGACAAAACAACACTAAGAGAAAGCAATTTAGAAGCTGGCATTAACTTCCTTACTTTAATACTTCCAAGTTAAAAATCAATAGATTTTAATTGTTTAGTACAAAGCAATGTTTTCCTCTGAATTGAAGCAAAAATAGTTTCCACATTCTCTGCTAAAGAAAGCTCCTCAACAAGTATTTATTGAGTATTGATCAAGATTTTTTCTCATCAGTAAAACAAGCTCAATTTCAATCTTCTATAAAACTTGAAAGTTTCCAACAGAAAAATTAAGCAATGCTCCAAGAATACAGTGAAAACTGTCACAGTTTTGTCCTGCCTTCCCACCCTGTCCAAAAATTTTCTAATTTATCAACCTTATTATCACCATAAGCACATGTCTAAGGGAATACAGTTCTGTCCAAGAGCTCCTGGACAGCTGTGAAGATTCTTCAAAGCAGACGAGAAACAAAGAAGGATGCACTTATTTAACAGTCAATTTTAAAATATATTTAGTTAAAAATTCAATGGTGGGAAATTATAATAGGAACATTAAAAAAAGGCAACGCACCTCTGGATTCCTCATTAAAAAGACAGAAAAAAGCATCTTAAGTGGTTTTGCAATTAGAACCCTGAAACACCAACTTATGAGAAGACAAATTACAGCCTTTTGTAATTACGTGGTATCACAGCTCCTCTTCAGTGTTTAGTTTTCAAGAATACTGTCATAACGAGATTTCAGCATCAAACTGGGCAGAAATATCCGTTGAGGGTACATTTAACACACACCTGCATGACTGATGTCCCAGGCAGAGCTTTGGCTCTTACATCCCCAGGACCCTGAGCAAGAGACAGCATCCATCTGACAGAGCAGGTAAGAGCATCTCTGCCAGCAGATCTGCCATCTTGACAAGGATCCAGCTGTACTAGGATGGAGATTACAGCCTCAGGTAAGGGAGGGACCAGAGGACAGCGGAAAGAGCCCAGAGGACCACCATCGGGATGGTCATGACTGGAGCACTTGCCCTAGGAGTAGGGGCCAAGAGAACTGAGCGTGCTCCAAATAGAGTACCCAGAATGACAGAAAAGGCAGGAATAAAAGTGACCAGTTCTTACCTAGCCCACAACATCCCCCACATTGTGCTTTCCTCCCATTCATACCCTACTCCTGTTATTTTTACAACCCTCCAGTACTCCTTCTGCCTCCTTCCTCTTACCAACTATCGCATCTAAGGACTCCCTGAAGTGGCTTTACAAAGTCATTCAGTCTCGGGCCGTTTATCAGCATGACTGACATCCACCTCCCACCCAAACAGTGCTCAAAACACAAGGTACAAAACCAGGGCAGCTTTCAACATGCATTCAGAAGAGAGTCTTACTCAGCACTGCCTTTGTTTCTCCCCTATCTTCCACTGAGGAAAGGAATTTTCTTTCAAGTCTGGAAAAAAAAAAAATGCTTCTTACAGCATAAGTCTTTGCAGGGAAAACTCAAATCATCTATGGAACAGCAAGTCACCGAGCAGATTAACAGCAGCCCAGGTCCTCCCACGTTTTCTTAGGGATTAAGAAATCCTCACCATACTCCAGCTAGTAGAAGGTCCTTTAGGAAGGCATACAGAGCAGAGCACGGCCTGGGATGCTCTGATAAAGAGGCACATGCCCACTTTTTTACACCCACTTGCATAGTGCCTGAGTTCTATACAGCCCACTTTTCTCTCACAGCTTGCTTTGCTCTCTCCTTCCTCCCCCTGAGCTTCTCAAGTTCCCTTGCACTTTACAACTGACACTTCTTTGCTACTGGCTTTCCCTTTTATCACTCCTAAACAAACTTAATGGCCAATATTACTGGTAACTTAATGCAAAGATAACATTGCACAGGCACTTTTCAGTTTTCTCATATAGAGAGAAACTCACTTGGTCAATGACCCAAACTGAAGACAGTTTACTCCATCCACAAGTCAAATTTGAAGCACTGCAGCTATGTTAAGACTGCTGAGCTCAGCATTTTGCAACACAGCCGGTTCCCTTGTGCTCAAGGCTATGCTGCCTTACAGTCAGCTCCAAGTACAAACAGGCTCAGTTGCGCAGGTCTGCAAACGATCAGTGATATAAAAGCAAACTAATTTTAATGCAGGAGGTCTGCTATCCACACCTATAGCCATGTATTAATAGGTTACCACTGCCCAAGATAGGTGTGATAGGCCACAAGGAAAGAGCAAGATGTGTACACATTTATAGATCCTTGTGCTAGCCAGGATCACATCTTATACTAACACAGGGGATTTGTTTCCCTTCTCTGCCCAGACTGGTTATGAAATCCCTAGGGTTGGGGCTAACGATGTGGAGTTTTCCAGTTTTGAGCAGAAGATGGGACATTATGACTGAGGAACATCCATCACTGGAGAAGTCACATCTTTAAAAGACGCTACTGAGGCCAACTCTGGTCTGGTGGTGGCTGTTACCTTGTGAGCACTCAGTACAACCCAAAACCTCTCTACAGCCAGAGAGGAGCCTGTACAGCCTTAGCAATCAGCTGATCCAGGCAAGAATAATCATAAAGCAGGAGTTCATTCAGACTCTGGGAAGAAGACTCTATTGATCTTGTGTTACATGTACAAGTCTACATCAATACCTACACCTTTCCTCACTGAAGCAGCAGGAGCTTAGAGCAGAGGCCTGGCCTGCCCTGAGGAGCTTTCTCTTACCCCATTTAATGCATGCATTTAAAATACTATTAAACCTGTTTCCAAGACTACTTGCAGTGCTTGCAGTTTACAGACTACTGCAAGCAGGTAGTCAAAGTCATATTTTGCAAATCATTAAATTTAATAAGATTGGTCTGAGCAGGCAGAGCAGCAGTACTGTCAATCCTGTAGTGGGAACCTGAAGTACCCATGGAGCCACGCATGAACGTACAAGGGTGAACAGCCATGGACCAGATTAAGCCAAGATGCATTTGGGCAGGTAGCCCATATTCACAATACAGAGCAGGAATCTACTGCTACAGAGAGTTTTCTTTAGTCAAGTTTAAATCCATCAATGGAAAAGCCCTCCCCTTTTTCCTGCAAAGACTGCTATGATATTTTAAGATGTGAACAAATGCAAAAATAGGTTTAAAATACAGTGCTGGCAGAAAAAGGATTTTGGAGGTATCAAATATGCAACACTACACTTTGTAGCACCACTCCCAATAAGAGGGTTTAGCAAATAAGTTATGAACAGCCCCAACTCATTAAACATACTATAAGAGAGAATAAATTGACTTTGTTTTTTCAATTTACAGAATTCAAGCACACTTTAAGTTTAGTTCTACAAAGCCAAGCCACCTAGACAGCAGGGATAACTCCAGATTTTAAGGAGGTCCAAGTACTAGAAGCCTTTTTAGTTTTCCAGGAGCCAAATAAATTGTTCAAGATGTCTTAAAAAAAAAAGTCTCAGCTTCTAGCAGAAAACATTCTAGATAAGTCAGTATTTCACCAACAAATCTCTCTCCCCTCTTGTATATTGTCTCAAAAAAAGAAGTAGTATGCTTTTCTTTAAATGAAAATATAACAGCTACTGACACACTGATTACCACCTTTCTGTACCTAGTGGACAGCACTGAGACAGTAAATCAGGACGAGCTAACATAATATACCAATTTATTCAGCAAAGCCAAATATTTGATTAAGCACACACTGAAATTTAATCAAACAAGAACCACCTGGGAAATCCTGCCCTATGTACCAGCTATCTCCAAATAAAATCCTAATATATATATATGTGTGTGTGTAAAAATACAGAGACAGACAAAATATGTAAATCCAAACAGGTATTGCATTAGGGTTGCACAGATCTGTGCAGAGAGTGTTAAAACATGCATGTGCATGCACATGTACAGACACAAGTATCACAAGACGGACACGGATGTACCGGTGCAAATCCAGCAAAGGGCCACAATGATGATTAATGGGTTGGAGCATTTGACATAAAAGGAGAAGCTGGGAAAGCTGGGATAGCTCAGCCTCAGTAAGGCTCATGGGGATCTTATCAGTGTCCATAGATGCCTGATGGGAAGGAGTAAAGAAGATTGAGCCAGTCTCCTCTCAGTGACATCCAATGAAGGACAGGAGGCAAAGGGCATGAATTGAAATACAAGAAATTCCATCTAAGCATGAAAACGAAAGCTTTTCTACTGTGAAGGTAGTCAAATGCTGGAACAGGTTGCCTAGAGAGACTACAGGTCTCCATCCTTGATGTATTCAAAACCCACCTGGACTCAGCCCTGAGCAACCTGCTGGAGGTGGTGATCCTGCGTTGAGCCGGGGTTGAACTAGACCATCTCCAGAGGTTCTGTCTCACCTCAACTGTTCTGCGATTCAGTTCCAGTATCAATGCCATTCAATGTAACACTTGCATAGCTTGCCACGTATGCTTGAGCAACTACAGATCAAGAAGGTGGAAAATACCATTTTACACTGGAGATATCCTTACTGTTCACATAAAACACATGATAAAGAGAAGAGGAGCTACTTCTTGCTGATGGGGGGGGGGGGAGGATTCTGAAGTCAGATTAAACACTTTGTTTACTCAGGACAAAAAAAACCCAACAGCTTATGTGAATAGCATTGTGCTTCACCACTCACAAGCTTGTCATTGTATGACAAAATCAAAAAGAATGACCTGGGTCCATCATAAGTGCCCCCAATGCTCAAAAGAAATGCATTAAACTTTTCCTCTACTACAACATAGACATAAATCACTCACAAATGAAAACGATGGTCTCGCCTCAAAATCAATTCTTAACAACCTCTCAAACGAAAAGACAAACCTCTTTCACTTCCGAGCATTTGTATATTTATTATCACACCATCTTTCTTAAAAAGAATACTTGTCAACCGCATGAAAATCAACGTCTGCCCTGCTTCAATGCATCTGTCACCTGCCACAGAGCCCTCTCTGAAAAGGCAAGCTCCAGAATCCACTTATGGTGGAGACATCCCCAGGCATCTACCTTGCAAAAGCAACATGACTGTGCTCCTCTGCTCATTCAGGCCCTAGTCTGATATGCAAGGCTCCCTGAGGCTGTTTGTAACACAGGTCTGAGTAACTGCAAGGAGAAAAGGAGCATGAGCATAGACATGGGCATGCCTTTGGGTCAGGGGCTCACTTACAGGAGTTTGCTTTAGCCTGAAGAAGCACAAAACTCATTCTGGGGGACCAAGATCCTCCAGCTAACCTCTTCAATTTAAAGTTAAAAAGGTTGCAACACAGTCCCTAACCCAAAGGAGTTCCCCAAAGACAACTACAGCCAACAACCCTTCTACCCAACAACCCCAAGTTAAACCATTCTTTATCTTTCCTATCTTGTACACAGGGCTCTACAACAAAAGCACAGTTTCATTTCTAACCCAGACACCTACGCTTTGGCTACGAAAGGCAACAAGGGCAGAAGACTAAGATAAAAAACTGCCACACACTAAAACAAATTCTGGAAGACACTAGCCTCAGTATACAAGTTCTGTCAGGGTATGGGTTTTCTGGTTTGTTTGCGGGGTTTTTTTTGGTCTGTTTGTGGGTGGTTTTTTTGTTTTGTTTTGGGGGTTGTTTTATTTGTTTGTTTGGGGGAGGGGTGTTGGGTTTTGGTTTTGTTGGGGTTTTTTTGTTTGTTTGTTTTGTTTTAGTTTGGGTTTGTTTGGTTTTTTTTTCTCTTTTTACAGACAGTGGTGGGACCTCCAGATCTCATTTCAGCTGGTTAGTACAGGACTGAGATCTCTTCCTACAAGGAAGAGCCATGCACCACTTACTGTCCCTAAAACACTGCTGGAAGGTAAAAAAATAAGTAACTCTACTGATTTCATTCAATGCATGTTCATGGATGACAGTCAAGATCTTATCAAACCTTCTAGAGAAGGCATCATTTAATAATATTGGGAGTGAGAGGGGAGCCAGCCTGAAAAGGCACTGCGCTCATATTGCCTTTCATCAGGAGATCTCGAAGTATTTCACAAGTGCTAATTAAGCTTCCCCAGATTCCTATGAGATAGAAAAGAATCATATGTGCCATTTACAATAGGTAATTGAGACGTGGCAAAATTAACTTGCCCCAAGGTTATAAAAAAAGACAGGGACAGAGCTTGGAGCAGAAGACCTGAGCCTCTAAATCCCTGATCTAAGCATTAGAAAATATTCATCTATTCCTTGCCTGAGTGTCTCACAATGCAGAAATTCCTGTGAGTGTAAGTAGTATTATGAAGGGAGCATGCTTCTCACACAATTTGCATGATTTCAGTACAACATTCAAATAGGCTGCTTTGTCATCAAGGAAAGCTAAAGTTAGCTAAAAAGGGCAAGGTTTCATTTTCACCTGTGAGATTACAAAGTGCAAGCATGGTGAGTCAGAGCTCTTCGATTCTCCTGGAAAACCAGGAGCAGAGAGAGTGCAGAGGGCTGCAATATACTTACTTCTGAAAGATTAATTAACAGTGAACTATCGTAAAGGACTGGGGGAGGGGAAGACCTTGATTCATGTTCATCTTAGAATACATTTTCTTTAAATCATTTCCCTTGTGTAATTATACATATATTACAGATAATGTTCTTGTACTCGATTCGCCTTGCTATAAAATGACAATGTAAACATTCTCCTCCTCCTTAATATCTTTAGAATCAAAGTTATTATCTGAAGAGAGGTATCTTGGGGAGCAGTATTCAATACAACAAATAATTCATTTGTATTTACATTCTTTTTAAAACATTAAAGTAGAAGGAAAGGAGCAGAAAGTCAAGGTCAAGTCCTACATAATTATCAGCTTGAATACGTGATTCCTGCTCCCGTTACCTTGTACTATTTCATTACTGCGTCCTATGGACATGTACCATCAATAAACTGCAGTTTAAGTTTTCAGGCTTCTGTTTTGTCCTGAGTTCTCATACAAGAAAAATTGTAAGTGCCATCTATTTCTGAACAATTAATTAAGTCACCGTTCTGACACAGATATCCTGAAAAATGACGGCCTTTCCTTCCTGCCTGAATTACATGTCAGTAGAAATTAAATCCATGGCAGTAAAAAGCAAATTTATTAATCTCACCATGCTTCTCCAGTCTTCTGGTGACCTGTCACAAACTTCTTCCACAACATCAAGATCCCTGAGTGTCCATTCTCAGCAGAAGATGCTTTAACATGCAGCACAGCTGGGAGGCCTTGATGCGCTCATGGCTGGTTGGGATGAGCTTAAGTACCAGCCTTGGGAAAACAAAACCCATGAGCTGGTGGCAGCCCAATGACACCAGAAGATCCCCTTCAATTAGGGCTTCCCTCCCTGTACCAATAGCACAGCATAAAGCCACTACAGTGCTGTCTTCCGTCTGTCAAACGCATATGACATTTAATTTTTAAGACAGAAGAAAAATGCCGTTAGAAAAAGCTTTCCTAAAACATTTTTAATCACTGAATTTTTCTTACCTTCTTACTCTTCCTACTAGAGAGTTGCTGCAGTGAAGAGGAGAATTTAGAGAGGATTCCTAAATAAATCCATTCACCTTTACGGGCTCCGAACAGGGGCTGATCTGCATATTTATTAGGCATATGTTGCGAGCACACAAGCCTGCTGTTGCACTACAATAAATTCCTAGAACATCACCTAATAACACTGATGGGCATTACAGGAAACACACTGGACACAGGAGGAATGAGTGGCCACTACACATGGCTTGCAAAAGGAAAGAGCAGAGTAAGGAAAGTGAATTGGAAGCCTGAAGATATAAAGAAAGAGGAGAAAGTTTTGAACAAAAGCATTATTTGTTCTCTTTAGCACTGCAGAAATGTAAATACTAAAAACAATAGCAAAAAGAATAGAATTGAAGTTAATTTTCAGAAGACATGAATTCCCTCAAGTTGACTGATACACAGCCTAGTTTCTCACCTTCTTTTTTCTTTAATGGGATTCAAATAATCAATTATACAATTTAATTGCAACAGTACTCAGTTCCCCACCCAGCTTTCTACTATTTCAGTTAAAATGAACAAAGCACAGGGTGACCTTAATTGCATACATGATGCTGATTTTGATTCAAACAAGTAGTATAAAATGAGTGCACCATGAAGCATCATGTAGTAAACACATTTATAAATGAACAATCATAAAACATCAAATCCCAATTCATTATAGTCCAACTGTCTGCTTGCAGGTCAAATCTAAGCCACAATTCAATTCCTTGCAACCCTCTGCCATCACCTTACAGAGAAGTTGTTTGCACAACTCACTCTGCCCAAGTATCCAGACTTTTGCTCATATGCCTACTTTATTGATTCTGGGGTGATATTGTACAAAAAAAAGAAGAGGCAAGGTATTGCACAATCATGCAGACCAGCTCATGATTGCAAAGCAGCAGACAAAACCCCCAACAATACACTCGAGCCCCCAAATTACTGTCCAGCTCTTGGTGGTGATGAGCTTCCCTATCTGAAAAAAAAAGATATTAAAAAAAGCAATAGTGTTAACAACAATAAAAATCAAAAGCTTTCTAAAGGGTATTAATTGCCCTAGCAGAAGGTTGTCCACAAAACCCTGTATCTATCTTCTCGTAGGGTTGACTTTAAAAAAATTACCTGATCTCTTTTCTGCCATCGGACCTTTTGTTGTTCTATGCAAAAGATGGATGGTACTTACTAAATGAGCAGCTATTCAATATTTTGTTTTATTCTTATTGTTAGCTCTGTGGCCCCATACATTATTTACTGCACGCTATGCAAACTGATCTCCACAGAGAGGGTTATTAATTTCCTCTCAGATTTCTCTACAGCTATAGAATTTCTGTTCCTTCACAAACATTCACAGATGCACTCACCACCCCACCTCACAGCACTGGCTTCAACCCTCCCCATTTTAGGGACTCAAAGAGAGACTAAGGGAAGATACCCATGTTAGCTCCATCTTCCCCATCTGAAGCACCCAGGGATTTTCCAGGTCCTCGGGAATCTGTATCAATCCCACACATTGGAAACACAGCAGCACTGATTTCAGCTGTAGCCATGGCTCCCAAAGCCCGTTTGGATGTTACATCCAGGGCCTCCACTCAGGGCCCACTGGGGTAGCAGCTAGTGCTCACCTGCCAAATCTTAGCTTGAACAACTCAAAGTCATTGGGGATCTTTGATGCAGAAATAAGACATCGCATACTTAACACTCCTCCTCTCTCCGACTTGTACATTATCCACTTTTTTAGCACCTACAAACCATACATGGCACTTGTAGTTGGGGTAGGTTTTTTGTTTGGTTGGTTGTTTCATAAATACTGCACTCCCTCTTTACCCCCAGGTTAGATCAAGTCTGAACACAGATTTGGGGAAGGGAGTGGGAAGAATCTGGAGGGGGACATGATGCAGTCATGCAATCTTGAATTCACCATAATGCTGATGATATTTAATGATATGCAACAGATATTTAATCACATGAATTAAAAACAGTTGAGAAGCATTAGTATGTGAACATCACTTACACTTATTATATGCTAAATACAGCATCCTCTTTTTTTCTCGTTATACCTCCTCCTCTTTCCCCTCTTCAACAGCATTACAAGAAAGGTAGAAATTTAGAGAAAAAAAGCCTGCACTGTATTATTCAATTTGTTTTCTCATAGAGTGCAGTACTTTTTTTCCTCTACAGAAGATAGTCAATTATTTTGTCCCGTCTAAATTAAAATGACTCGGGCAACAGAGTTTCCACCATTTCCTTTGGGACACAATTCCACAACCTCATAGATCTGCAATAAGATTTTCCTAATGCTCAAAGTAAATTATTCTCTTGTTTTAATCTCATTCTATTACTCCTGGTGCACATTAAATAATTCTCCGTTGTTCCCCTTCCTTTCCTCGGAGGTGCTCTCCCTTTCACAGCTCCATTCTCAGTTACAGGTCCAGAAGCTAAATGTATTTAGATATTGTAAATCTTTGCTCAGAAGTGAAGAAACCGCTGTTACTTGTAGGTACTCTCGATATGTTAATTTGTCACTCTCAGGAATAAGACGATGTTCAGGTCTGAGGGGAATATTCCAGACAGAAAAAAATCCCAGACATACAATTTTTTTAAACTACATACACAGCAGGTGGCATATTCTGCCTTTAATGTACTTGCTTCTTTTCAAATTCATATTCAGTTGCATGCAAATATGCTGTCAATTGTCAGTTCTCTCAAAATCTCAGCATTAATCACTCCCAGATTTCTCTCATCCACTCAAAATAACTTTGTATACATTTACTCTGGATCTATATTGCAATACTGCCCAAGACTGGGGCTAAATTTCTGCCTATGGTTCTTAACGCTGACATTATTTCTCCACTTTGTAGTTCTTTCAAGTTTACTTTCACTAAGAAAAACTTACAAAGGAACTACTCCTAAGTTTCTCCTGAACTTTAATGGAAATTGTATCTGAAGTCTGATCCTGATGAGTAATCTTTCTGCCATTCCCTACGCTATGGGGAAGCATGTTGTGGGTAAATTGTTATATACTATATAACCCAAACACTCATTCTGTACTCTCTTCAGAAATTTTGACATGAATTACACTTGGCAAGCAGGATACACTCCAAACTTGTACCATGTATTGATAACACTTCTGTTGTTTCCTGCATGCTCCAGGTCCCAAACATGTGCAAGTCACCCCCTGAAGCCAGTAACCACTGGGAATTTGCTAAGTGACACAAAGAAATTTAGTACTTCTTTCAATTAAACTCTCTCTCATTTATCTAGCATTCTGTTAGCAATAGAAGCTCATCAGCACAGAGCTTTTTGGGAGGGTGGGGGGAAATAACACTTTTCTGCTTTCTTGACATGAGAGCTCTTCACATCAACATGGGCAAAGGAACCACTGGAAGGAAGAGAAAACGTCTTTAAAAAAACACACACAACAACAACAAAAAAAAACTAATAAAAAACAACCCACAGGGGAGTGATTTAACATAGACAACTGCCAAGTGACCTTCAAACACCACCAAGACTTTGTTCCAAAACACCACTACTCAGCCATTTTGAGAAATAATTTTGAATAATTTTGTATTATTGCTAGAAAAGCAAAGCACAAGAGTAAAACAGATGTCCAATGCAGCTATACTCAGTATGCTGATTCTTTACACTAAACATGCACAGAAATGTAAATAAGCACATTATAGAACATTAAAAAAGAGTTTGGCACATGGAAAAGCTTTATAATAAAAGATGCAAAGTTGAGAGTTTACTTTAAGAGGGATATTTTTGCTTGGTAGGGTCATTTAAGGACAATTAATTATACTTTCTTATTTTTGCAGGCTCTGGCCTTGGCAGTCTCCAGGGTTATCCCCGTGCCAACAGAGACAGTGTGTTTGTTTATTTCCAAGCTTTCCGCTTCTCTGATTATTGCTACCACGTGCTGATATCTGTTAGTACATACACCATCTCCCCTTTTTTAATCATAAAAATATATTTACTGTTTATCTACAACACCCTATTGCTAACAAAAATAATCTATTCAGGAAGCCAGAGCAGTGCTTTGACCACCATTTTCATAGTAGAAATCACTTTTAAAAGTACTCATAAGACTCCCTACAAGATTTACTGAAACCTTGACTGAAACTTCTTTGGTTGCCAGAGAGGTTACGGATGCCCCATCCCTGGAAGTGTTCAAGGCCAGGTTGGATGGGGCTTTGAGCAACCCGGTCTAGTGGAAGCTGTCCCTGCCCAGGGCAGGGGGGTTGCACCTAGACAATCTCGAAGGTCCCTTCCAACCCAAATCATTCAATGATTCTATTATTTTATACTAGATTATATAGATATTATTTTGTACTAGATTATATAGATTTTTTTTCCCCCAGTTCATGCTGGAATGTTTGAATCTCAAGAACTGCAGGGCAACTACTTGTTTTAGAACAGCTCTTTTCTTAGAAATCAATTTTCAGATCACATTTGTGGAAACTTTTCAACTGGTCCTAGATTTAGTGAAATCTCCCCCCGCCCCGTCCCCCAGAAATTAAATAGCAGGTCCAGTTTCAACTAGGCAGCATCCAAACAGTCAGCAGCATCCCCAGCAATAACGATCACGTGTTTGTGTGCAGGAGTATCATGAAATAACTGTCTGGATTGCTGGCAAGCAAACTGGCCATCGCTGCCTCTTTACCTGCCTTTTGCAGGCAGGACACAAGCGGAGTGCTGCAGGGTGCCTCCGAGAGATCCATTTGCCCTACAGGGAATGAGTCAGCGCTGGCAACGAACAGCCAGACCACAGGAGCACGGAGAGCTGGAAGCCACCAATCTGAAAGTCAAATTTATCAGAAGGTTACATCCTGTTTAGTCAGAGCAAATAATACAACAAAAAGGTCTGCCTCAAACCATGTTGAGCTTCAAAAAAAAAAAAATTTTAAAAAGGGAAGAAGCAAAGATGAGCAATTGGCTTTAATTTAATGACTTCTGGACATTTAATTTTGTTTGGCTGCTGTGCAGAACTGTGCATCACATCTGGGCTGCCTGGCACAGGCTCTGAACCAAGCCCAGCAATGTGCTAAAGTACCCAGGCATAGTTGCTATCCCAATGAGCTACTCTGCTACAGACAGGGATGGATAGCAATGTATTTCAGAGGTCAAATCTATCAGTCTTTTCCTTTTGCATGCTTATTCTTTTCCATTTTACTGAAATAAACAGCATGCAACTGTAGTGTGAACACAGGAACAGATCTCTGAAATATCAGCTGAGCTAGAGTAACAACAGGGAACACTGCTTCTATAATGTTTTAGGCTCTTAAAATATTAGCAACTGGCAAGTTTAACATATAAATCTCACGCTTTTCTAAGCAAACCTGGAACGGGTTACTAGTCAATTCAAAATATTCATGTCAGTTTGGTTTGTGAAGACGTATGCTCAACCACTTTGAGAAAATGTCAAGGTAAAATTAAGGAGGGACAATGAAAACTAGGCACCACAGCCCACGTTTTGGCCTAAGGACCAAAATTTGCAACAACAAGCTATCTAGCAATAACTTTGGCTGACAGATTACTTACTGGAAGGGAGACAGAGACCATGGCAGTGACAGCCATCCTCCCAGTCTGCCGAGCATCAGGAACAGCAGCCAATTTCCGAGCTTTATTTTGCGTCTGCTTCCTCACTGTTTCTATCCTGTCAGGCTCCTCTTACTTTCATGTTTCTTTTCACTTGCTCGCTTCCTCTTCCTACTGCTATAATCTCGTCATACTCGCCTTCTCATCGCCTTCTCCATAACTAACCCCCCCACTGAAACACGCCAGCATCTTGTCAGCTGCCACCCTTGCTGCTTGGCTGCAACACTGCTCCCGTTTCTTCTGTTGTTTCTCTTTTGTACAACTGCAAGATGAAAACGTTCTTCAGGGTACAAAAATGAGTCATTTGTGCCTCTGAAGCATTTAACACAGTTGGCTTTTCAGATGTTTCAAAGTTACTATACAATAAAGCAATCACATTGGGTTTAACAAACAATAAAAAGGAAAAAAGGGACTTTTTATTAAAGATGTCTCTCACTAGGAGAGATGACTTGATACCATCACAAACTCACAATTGCCTATCAAGTCCAGAATTACACGGAAGGTAACGAGCTCTTCTGCTCAGCCAGAAGAATTGTTAAGGTTGGAAAAGACCCTTAAGATCATCAGGTCCAACCATTAACCTACCACCGCCAAGTCCGCCACTAAACCATGTCCTCAAGCACCACATCTACCCGAGAAAGCGGGTCCCCTGCCAGAGCAGAAATGCAGGTACGTACACCTCTCACAAACAGGTGGGCTTGCATGGAAGATGCTAGAAAGAGCTGGTGAAGGTTTATATTGGTGCTTTTCAGTTCTTAGGAACAAACTGAGAGAACAACGGAGTAAAAATTCTTGACACGAGCCCAATGCAGTCAAGTGTGGAGTTACATATATACACTTTCTTGGCTTAGGTTTTTCTTTGTGGTGTTTTTTGTTTTTTGTTTTTTTTTTTTTTTTTTTAAATCTACCTCTTTCAGCCACACACCTCTGAAAAAATATGAAAACGTGAAATATTTCCTTGAGAAACAACTGATTGTGGTGGAAATACATTACACTTTACAGTGTCATCAACAACTGTTTCTATTAGAGCACAGAATTCACACCTAGAAATGCAGAATAAGATTTGGGCTGCCAGCACATAAATGGGTGCACATTGACAGAAAATCCCTATTCTGGAGAAATGAACCATCAAGAGCAGCAGCATCCCGTCTTGCTGACAGAAGTGCTCTTCTGCTTATCCAGCAAATACTGCTGCAATTCCAGTAAGTGTATTTCTAAAGGAAGAAAGACCCATCTATAGCAGTCAAATTGCTTTAATTCCCTTCTTCCTCCCCCGCTTCATCTTCATGCCCTACTTCTGCTACACATGCACAACCACACATGCTTTCTGCCAAGCAACACTTTTACTAATCTTCATTACCTTCTTAAATAAACAAAACCTTGTGGTATCAGTACCATTCTCAACTCCATGCTTTTTCATTAAAAAAAGAACCTGAAAGCCCACTGCACACAATTTCTCTATTTGCCTATTTAGGTCTTTTTTCCTATTTGCAAAGCTTCTCTCCCTGTTATTGAGAAGCTGACCTTTGAGTTGATACTAAGGGAATGAAGATTCACACACACGCAGACTAAGATCATTCCACTAACAGTGACAAATTCAGCAGTACTGGAGTGAAAAGCACAATATTTCAAGAATATCATCACCAGTACAGTGCAAAGGCCTACTTCTGCTCAAGTAGGTAACGATATTTTCTTTAAATTCAAAGAGAAAAGGATTCATCCCCAACCTAAAAATGGATAAACCCTGGATTAAGTTGTAATACTCTTGATATTCTTGCTCTTTACAACACTGCAGAGGAAAAGGAGTGAAACAGCCCTCCTTTGCTCAACATACAGCTGAATTAGCAGCCAAGAGCTGCTTCCCAGTCATTCAACATAGTCACTATCCAGGAATGAAGCTGAGATTATGACAAGGATGTACATGAAAAAGAGTGGTAAACTGTTTCCTCTGTTACATCGGATCTGAAGACATTTCAGCTAACAAAACATGAGATATGGGACACTTTGAGCGCTTCCAGCACAAAGGAAACAGCAGAACTGAGTAGAGAGGTTTGCGTAACCGTAGGTTGCTCAGGCTGCAGCGCTGATCTGTGCCCACACAACATCATCAGCTGTCAAACCCCACAGCCTTTCTGAGAGATGAACTCAAAAATATCAAGGAACAAGGGCCAGGTCCCATCCTCCCAAAATTCACAAGCAGCTCAATCATTCTTTAACTACATGAGCTGCACCGCTGCAAACCGTGGCAGAATTCACCAAGTCAGCTTGAATTCCCAAGCCTGCAGTCCCAGGGAGATCTAGCCAGAGGAAAGAAGAAATGAAGCGGTTGGCCTTAGATTGATTTACAAGCACTAGTTAAAAGAAAACAAGAAAGCCAGAGGAGACCAAGCACTAAGTCAGTTCACTCTTCCTGGGGTTTCTTGTCCTATTTACCAGGTCTTGTTCACAGGCGGACATGCCTGTGCTCCCCAGAATTACATCACGTCTAACTATGGCATTAAACAACACTTACAGCATTCTTCCTCCAAAGGTCCTTGTTTTCTTTAACTAACTTACGAGCATTTTATTCTGGAACGTGCAATGCTCTGCCACTCAGCTTGCAAAGTATCCGACATCTCTGAACCGTGGTATGACAGATAGGATGTATTTATCAGATATTAAAAAACAAGTGGGTCTGATTAAATAATGTATAGTCTGGGTAAGACATAGCAATTGTCTCTTCCACCATGAAGATATATGATCTTTAGAGCTTGCAATAATGAACACTAGAAGCAATTACTCGTTATGTAATTACGAGTGTACAGAGAAGGCCAGGTTGCAAGAAGTCCTTTCTGATGCCATCAGCAACATTCACTTTCTTTGCACGTCTGCTTTGGCGCGCATAGGGGTGCTCTTTTCCTTTGGGTTTGCCTGGAAAGAGCTGGGTGGTGGGAGGCAAGTGGCACTGAAAAGTAAGGGGCAACAGAGGGCCAGGAAGGTGGCCGGTCAAGAGGTGGGTAAGGATTTCCCCCAAAAAGCAAATACCATCCAAATGAAATGATATCCAAGTCGTGTTAACCAGTGCAAACAGGGAGAGCACCATCAGAAGAAAAATTAGAGAACTAGGAAACATGAACAGTATCAGAAAAAAGTGACTCTTGGCCAAATACACTGGCTTAAACAAGCCAAGTAATACCGCCCTGTAAAACGTTCAGAAATACCATAAAAGCCAAGTGTACCACATTCTTCTCAAGAATGACAACACAGAGCCCAGAAGCGTCAACCCACGAGCTCTTCTTTGGGGAAGTGGAGCCCTCTGGTACCCCAGCAACGGGAGGCACAGGAGGTTTCTCGCATCGCAGCAGGAAACCTGGACTACAGCTCTGGTCAGTTTGTGACAGCAGGTGACCTCTGTACGCTGCTGTTCTTTAAATTCTCTGCAAGGAAAGCCTCGTCTATGAATGTACCTACAAGCATGTTTTAGAAGCTTCGTTACATATTTTATCTATGTATTACAAGACACCGAGGAAACAGACTGAAGCAGTTTCCATAAAAAATTAAGACATCTCTCTCTAAAGGACATATGCTTTATATAGCAATACACACACGCACTCCTGCTGCTCGTCACCCAAACATCATAAGAGTTTTTATGAATGTTAACTAGGCTTCAGCATTTCTATGGCAAAACAGATAAGTATTATTGCTCTTACTGCTCACATTAGTGAGCAAACCCATACATGCGTAAATCAGATTTTGGTAGGTGGATTTCAGACAGCATCTGCTTTTTTTTTTTTTTATTAGGGCCACATTAAGTCAGTCTCAAATTTGCTCGTTGCCAAAATATTTAAGCTCCGGTGCTAACATTGCGCACCTCTCCAGGTCTACGTTCAGCACTTTCCATTCAATCAAAGAACAATACCTGCCAGTACGCATTCGTTTACCTCATTTACAAAATTACAATGAAAATTACCAGAGGCATAAAACAACTATTATGATAAATAATGAGCTTAAAAACCCCATACGCATACAGAGAGAGAATCGGAGACACTGATCCTTCTTTACAGAATGCTATTCGAACGAAGGATTGTCAGTGCAATGCTGAACAAATCAATTTCTTTCCCTTTCTTCTCTCCACTTAACTAGATTTTATATGCAAAAGTAATTGTTCCTATAAGAAACAACCCTTGTCCATATCTTTTGAGGTTCACAAAGCCTCAGACCTACATCTTTGCCACTCTGCGGGTTTCCATGGTAACAGATGATGGTGCCTTCTAAAAAAATACTATGATGTTCTACAATAAGTGTCCCAAATCATTCCCATAATATTAATGAAAACTGGAACACATGGGCCCACATGTAGAGCATAACAGACTAAAAAAGTACAATTAAATAAGAAAAGCAGAGCTGAGGCACTTTCAGAAGGGTGGATGGTAAAAAAAAAGGGCTCTGTGTTTGTAAAAGAGAAGGATTATTACTCAGAGATTCACAAATGCCTTTATACACACAGTGACCTTTCATTGCCTCTGTTGAAATAGGCAGTTTCACAGTATCACCTTTTTAATATTAATTGTTTATGTATTAGAAAACAGATCAAGCCAGCCAGGAATGAAAAATAAAGTTGAATTGTAGTGCTAACAGCTCCCCAGAGGGAGTGAAAAGTGATTATTGAGTTAAATGGCTGCATTGTTAACAATTGCCACAGAGTAGCTTGCTCAGAAACATCCATTTTTCATTGCCAATTTACTGACAGCAAAATCCGTGAGTAAATGAACTCCTAGTAAATGAATTAATCTTCCCCAAAAAATTCCTTGCAGTTTGCTGCCCTTCCATCTTCCCGGACAAACCATGTGTAATGAACTATCAGTTGCCATAACTTTATGATGTGGCAGCAGTCTTTGAAAGCGAACAGCTACACGTCCCAGTGTTCAGGAGCTCTGCCACAGCGAAACAAGGAGCAGGAAAATGAAACAATTGAACCAAACATTGACATCAGAAGACAGACAAGGGTCAAAGTAATCTAGTGTTCAGGTGAGCAGTCCCAGTGTAAACCCGCTGTCCTACCTTCCCCCAAATGCTTTTTCACAGCTGCAAATGACTTTAATCTCTTTATTCTCCACTCTGTTGTGCTAAAAACGCACACAAAACAGACTGTAGCAAAGTGCACAGCAACTGCAAGAATACTCCACATATTTGGTGGGAGAAAAACTGCACACGTGCTTTAAGGAAAAAACTTCCCGTAAGCAAAGTTCCTTAATTTCTGAAAAGCTGAAAGAATCAGCAATTACTGGAATTACCTGGTGTCACTTCTGTCTCTTCTATAGGGAAGTAGAGGGATTAAATTAGTAGCTGACCCTAAAGCTAACAAAAAGTTTAGAACCTCAAAAGCATACCTTCAGTTATAAATAACTACAGAGACTGCAGGCAACTAAAAGTAATTGCTGGGGAGAAGGGTTCTAAATAGAGCAATACAGAAATTACATAGAGAAATACGTGTTAACCAGCTCCCTCGATACAAAACTAGGTATTCCAGAAAGAAGCCATCAGCATTCTGCTGTCGCTTCGTAGTATTTCTAATTTTATATGTTGTGAATAATACGAAGAAGCAGCAGCAGCTGTGCAGGTCGGGTAGGAATTGAATACCATTTTGTCTTGACTTGGGGCTTTCCTACTTCTTAGCCCAACTATCATATAAGAAAATAAATCAAAAACCCCAGCCAACTTCATAGCACAGTGATTTTGGGGGGATGTTTAACAAAAGGCTGCTGAATAAACACATTAAGCTTTGAAAAATAATTCAATCAGAAAGAGACAGGAGGTATTTGCATCCTAATAGTTATGGAGACAGCACCACCTGATGGAAGATGCTGAAACGCACCGGTGGCAGGAACTGCGGTCTCGCCAAACTCCACTGAAATTTCAGAGACAGTGCACCTGAAAAGCTTTGCTTTTACCATAAAAATATCAGCTATATGGACAGAGTCCGGAGCACTACACTTCATGCCAGATATATAGTCTAAGAGGAGAAAACTTTCTTTTAACTTCATTCATAGAAGCAGCTCAGAAAACATTATTTATTAAAGTCAGCTCCTCTTATTTTGAATGGTAAAGAGTGCATTAAAACAGGAGGTGGAAGGTGATACTAATGGTTAGGAAGCCTCATCGTCACTATTCCCACTGAAATAAAGATTAAAACAAAATATTTCATAGTTTTCTGAAAAGAATGACAACATCTGGCTAATCCCTAAATTTGCACGTTTAGCTTATATAGCTCATATTATATTGCTATTTCCATCAAATATAAAGCATCTTCTGCCCCCTTAAAAGTTTGCCATTTTCACAGAAAAGTCTTTTTCCTAAGCATCTGGCTAAGTGATTCATCAAAAGCTAAGGATCTAGTCTCAATTGACATGAGAAGTGCACAAGAGCACAAAACACAGTTGGAAGAGAGAGAAAAAGAAAAAACCCAAACATAGCTTCACATATTGCTTACTCAACGAAGCAGCTATTAACTAGGTTAGATTTCCCAGCCTTTCTAATAAATCTGGGGATCTGTGCAGTTGCCTAGCAATGTAAACACGATACCACGGTGCTGTCAAACCGTGCGGGACCGACTACAACATCCACTTCACCGAGCTGCCCGGGGTCTCCCGTGCCTCCCGGCCCTCCGCACGCCAAACTTTCTTCCGAGCCAGACTGCACCGAAGAGGTGAGTTAGAGGTACGCATTGTGCTCCTGCTCCGTGCTCAGCCTCTGCTACGCTCTGCACTATTGCTGTTTTAAGGCAGCGAGACAAAGTCATTCGAGCTCTCAGTCTTAACTAAGACACATCTTCCACTGCTTGAGATGAACTGAACTTCAGCGTGTTGGAGGTATGAAACAGAGTCTCAAGTGCTGAGATTTATCCCTGCTAACCAATGTTGCACAGGGACTTTTTTACTTATCTTAAATATACAGATAGGGGGAAAAAAACCAATTTAAAAAAACTTAGAAAGCTAGATACATGAAGTCAAGAGAGAAGAAAAAGTTACAACTGTTTATTTTTTAATATAAAGAAAAATTGCAGTGAGAAAATTAATGCCATATTAAAAGATCCAAGGGAAAAAACAAAGCCACACATCTCTGCTTTACCTACAAAACAGCACAAGAGGAGAAAACTAGCTCCATAGGCACCTGTCATCTTCGAGTAATTCAAACTATGCCTAAAGGAACTTGCAGGAGGGGGAAACAGCCAGCTGCTATGAATGTGCACATGCCAGGGAGCAAAGTATTCCTTACGATCAGAGTGACAGAGAAAGGGACAACTGGGCAGGAGCCAGTCCGAGTAGCTGAGTCCCCCGAGAAAGTTACTTGAGCTGTGAGATGGAAGGGGAGCAAAAACTGCCACTAAACTTCTGCAAACAACCCCAAAAACCCCTTTTGCCCGACCGGAGGGGAAAGGCAGGGACTCCTCCCGAGCTGCACATCCTTCAGGAGCTAACTCCTGCCTCGGACTCGGCAAGACTGTTTACTACAAAAAGGACTCAAATGTCGTGAATCCCAGAGTAAAAAGGCGATATGTTCATCTCCCACCACCCGCAACTTTCCAAGGAGCGAGCCTCCCCGGTCCGAGACACGGACACTGCTGCCGGCGGCAGCCGGGGCCCCGCGGAGCCCAGCGCGCACGGCGGAGCCCTCCGCAGCCCAGCGCCGGCACCCAGCCGCTGCCGGGGCTCGGGCACCGCGCACGCCTCGCTCCAGAAACCGACTTTTAATAAGGCGGCTCCTTCCCTCGCCGCCCAGCCGCCTTCCGAGAGACGTTTCCATCCCTGCCTGCTCCGGGGCTTGCAAGGGGAGCCCCCTGCGAGGCCGAGGGGCTGGAGGAAGGGGTGAGGCGAAGGGTTCAGGCTGCTCGCACGCCCCGGGGGATGCCCCGGGGGAGCCGGGCAGGGCAGCGGCCGGCGGGGAGAGCCGCGCCGCGGGGGAGCGGGCAGCCTCGGCGGGGCTGCGGGCGGGCTGGGCGCACTCACCTGCGAAGACCTGTCCCTCCGCCTTGGGCAAGAGCTGCAGGAGAAAGACGATCGCGGCGACGCCGGTCATCCTTCCCCGGGAGTTCACCTGCCCTCCCCGCTGCCGCGGTGCCGCTGCCTCCCTGCAAATATCCCCCGCATTGGCGGCTCGGGCGCGGCGGCGGCCCCGGCAGCCGGAGCCGCGGTGCTGCTCGGAGGAGCCGCCGAAGTGGCGGCGGGCGGGGGGCGGGCGGGAGGCTCCCCCCGAGCCCAGCGCCGGCCGCGCCCGCCCAGCGCCGGCCCCGCTGCCCCGCCGCGGCGAGGGGCAGCCACCCCGGCCGCCCCCTCCCACGGATTGAACGCCTTCCTCAGTGGCTGGGCTGTGGATTGCTTGGTGTTTTTTTTTTTTTAAATCCCTATTCGAGCCCAGCTGCACACACAAAAAATCTCCTATCGGCGGCAGCTGAAGTACAGCATCTTGCCAGCAAATCTAGGTTTTCCTGCTCCTGCCCTGTTTCCAGCGGGGATGGAGAGTAAATGCAGGCTATGGCATTAACCGGAGGATGGGATCGTGGCTGAGCGCGGCACGGGGGTGGGAGGGAAGAAGCGACCCTCCGCCAGAGCCAGGCGGCGGGGTTCAGAGGGTGCTTTGTTCGAGCGGCTGGCAGGAGCAGCTGAAAATAGTAATTTTCATGATTATTCACTTTACTTTCGAGAGAGTTAACTGCTAAATACCTAATCACACCGTGTACTGCTGCACTCATAGGCTTCATACACAGGCAGAGACACAGTCTTCAACAAAATCCTAAAAATTGCTTTCCGCTGGCAACTTTACCAAAAAAGCGTGCCCTCATAAGAAAAATTAAAAAATAGGAGACATGGCAATATCGATCAACTATCTGAGCTCGGATTTGCACAGGAAAAGGAAAGCGAAGACCACCAGGATAAAGCACCTGTTTACCCATTAACACAACACGGGATTATTTTAAACAGCAACTCGACTTTCAAAACAAATTCCAGCGGTGCTCGGCACGCTTTTACTCGGAGTAATAGAGTAATAGTAATAGATTTAATAGAACACTGCTTCCTCATTAAACCTAATACCGCTCTTAGCGTCGTTTAACCCCCTCGCCTCCCCTCTCTGTGGCTCTTTTCAGCTCCCCGTCCCCCGGGGCCGGCCCGCAGGGGGGGGTGTTGCACCGGCGGTGCCCGCCGGGCCCGGCCCCGCTCCCCGCCGCTTCTGGGGAGGGAGGTGCCTGGGGGAACCCGACTGCAGGACCCAGGCAGCAGCACAGGCCCTCCACCAGCAGGAAGAGCTCTCCCCCTGTGCTTTTAGTCTTGTGTCAGTTTGGCCCTGGCCCAAACCTGGAGAGGAGCTACACCATTAACACCAATTTGCATTTAAAACTACTAGTTTGCATTTCACATGAAATACTTGAGAGCTCCAGAGACTTAAAAGTCACGCACAAAGTGTGAAGATGATTTTCTTTTAGGGCTTTGGGAGTCTTCAGGAGCCATCGTGACAGACTCTCTTCCGTGGGCCAGATTCCTGCCCCTGGGAAGGCTCCTCGGGCAGAGATGCGGCAGCCCGCTCCTGGGCCGCTGCAAGGCTGTGCCCACCCCGAAAGCAGCAGGCAGAGGGCGATCAGCTGGGAGTGGAGGAGAGTATTTGCTTGCCAAAGCACGTGGCTAGCTGCCCCCCAAACCCACTGGCCTTCAATGAGTAGAAAAGACTCTAAAAAAAGCTGTGGTGTTCGTCAAGCGAGGAGGCTCGTGGGTTTAGCGCTGAAACATTTTGACATTTTGAAATCAGCATTGAAGAATTTCACATTGCAACCCTTGTCCGGTCAAGTGAGAGCACTACTGTGCTAGCCAAGGTTCACGTAACGGAGAAAACATCAGTTTGCTACTGTCCAGCCTGAATGATTCCATACTCCCCCCTCAGCATCCCTATCCAGAGCTGAGTTTGAGAGAAGGTCCAAATATCTCACTCAAAACCAAATCCCCCCAGTCCAAACAAGCCCTACAATCAATGAAGTGCGGTCCTTTCTTTAGGTGTCAGCATCACGTCAAAAATTATGGCATGCCACTATCTTTTATCGAGTAAAAGGACAATCACAAACAAGTATACAATTAGAGATAAAGGGAAAGCAGAGAACAGAACAGCAAGGAGAAAGAAAAAGTCACTAAGTAGCCTGCTAGGTAGTAGAAAGCATCCAGCCCGCACCGTAGGCATAGTCAGAAACTGCTGGAATAATTCTGTATCAATGCAAATTGCTTGGACAATGAGAACACAGAGTCTTGAAACACAGAGATGGTGCTGCTAAGAAGTGAAGAAAACAGTAGCAAAGAATAAGCTGTAAAAAAAAGCCAACCTTAAATCAAGTGATCACACCAGTTGTTTCTATATAAATTAAAGGGAAGAAACAACAGCAAATCTGCAATTCATGTTCAGAATGACAAAAAATTGATAAACTAAGTGATTTACTGAGGTCCAAGGAGCTTAGGGAGTGGAAAGCAGAGAAGCTTATCGCTTCTTCCAAGGAAAGGTGTCAACCTAAGAAAAAAAATCTGCATTGTAAGCAGAAGGGGAAGAAGGGTAGAAGAAAAGATCCTTACCTCTACCTGGATAAGCAGAAAGAGGTTAGAAATAAACAACCTACAAGAATCCAGAAAAAGGACTGATCAAAAGACACAGCTATGTCTTAGACATCAAATAGTGTAAAGCCAAACATTAGGCTGAAGTAAATCAGGCTAAAACCTTATAAAGGATTGTCTGAACTCAAGAACACTTTCTTGTGAGAAAGGAAAACAAAGAATAAGGTAAGACGCAGGATGACTGCAGTGAGGACAGGATAAACTAAAATTAGACGGATATTAGCACAAAACCCCAAATCCTGAAGTATTTCAGTTAATGACAACACTGAGCTGGTAATAATCTAACTGCTGAACAACAAGCACAGTATCAGCCCTGCAGCCACTAATCTTCCCACAGTGTACAAGGCCTTTGGTAGAAAAAATTATGAAGGAATAAAGTTGTAGAGCTAAATAAAAAAAATAGTTTAAAATACAGCATGGATATTCAAATGGAAATTAGGCAGATCCAACCTTTAAAAAAAAAACCAACCCACAAAACACCACACACACAAAAAAAACCCCAAACACCCACAACACACAGGTAATTTTGTAAATAAACCAAATACCATCAGGTCACATCTATCAATGTTTTACCAGAACATTCAATTGAACAGCACATAGGAAAATAGGCAATATTACAGGAAACACATGCAACAAAGAACTGCCCTAAAAGAGAAAGGCAACAAGACTGGGCTGCAAGGAGAGATCACAGGGACATGAGGTTAATAGTCAGGTACTTTCAGAGTTTCGTTAAAGTTTAATTTTAATTTAATACCACTGGTTGGCTTCTAATAGAATATACTGGTGACTAAGTCAATAGATACTGGTAACACCAGAGGACTGAAGTAGTCTTCTAGACAACATCTTTGAGGGCTGGAAGTATAGTGATGGGATGAAATCCAACTATAAAAATCAAAAGTTGTATCGCTAGAGAAGGGCAGTGAGAAAGCACGCTGCAGGAGTGTATCAGCATAACTCATTTACAGCCAAGGGAACCCCTGAAATTCAAACAGGGCCATGATATTGGTTTTAGTGATGAACCATCAAGCAAGACGGGGACAAGCTGTGCTCCAAAACTCTGACACTAACCAGGAGATAACACACACGACTGTATATGCTTTTATGTGATCTGTGGCCTTTGCAGCTAGCACAAAGAACTAACACCCCTACAAAATGGTCTTGCTAGATCTCTATAGTTCTGGGCTAACGTGGCCTACACAACATTATTTTATAAAAATAGCAAAAGAAAAGTTCCAAGTCTGATTCCATCCTAGTGTATATCATCATAGCTTATTTTGCTGTTACTAATAACTCAAGCAAGGTCTGAAGTGGCTTAAAAAATAAAACATTAACAAAAGTTGTGAAGTTTTCTTGAGCTTATCACTCAAGGCTTCTTGACTCCACAGAACTGCTCCCTCACTGTGTCAGATGAGAGAAGAAAATTTAATCCTTAGTTTTATCCACCTACAAATGATGCAGCTTGCCCCTGGAAAACAAAGTGCTGAGCAACTGAAGGCACTGTCACATTATGACACTAAGTGCATTTAAGCAAGAAAACCTAATTAAAAAAAAAAAAAAAAATCAAGCTCATGGACTTGACTCAATACATATGTTTTTGAAGTATTTAACAAACAAGTTAGTCTGTAAATATCCAGGCCTGCTACCAGGCTAGAAAAGAAACATGGAGGAACTCATCCAATCCCTGTAGCGTGTAGAACATCTCTCATATCTCCAGCAGAAAGCCAGCTCACAGATGGCAGCCAGGCTACCTCTGCCCCTTATAGACAACACAGGTCCTCTTCCTAAAAATAAGAGTAATACTCCACAGCCCACGTGCTTCTTTTAAGGATAGGAAAGCATCTTTTTGCGGTTCTGTGTGCCTCTTTGGTGGTGCACAGCGACACCAGAAGACGGCTGCCACTCAGCTGTCTGGGTATAGGCAGATTCCTAGAGATGCAGGAGGAACTTTGCTCCATCTACGCAGCATCACGCACCCAACGGGTGCATAAGAGAGATCCTCATCTTTCTTTGAGAAGTTCGGTACGCATCAAGATCAGTCCGATCCAATATGGTAAACTATTTTTTCTCCCCCAGGGCAAGCAATATGTATATATTCACAAATAAATTCACACACAATTTACAGCTTTCATTACAGAACTACCTATTATGCAGTATCTTCCTTACAAATTAGCCAGCAGGATTCACGGGTGAAAGTTGTAGGTAAAGTTCAAAGGGCAAGTTTCCACTTCCTTACATTGTGCCCTGTAAATTTGGGTCTAGAACATCATCTGTTAAGTTTTTGTTGTCACGGGTGGGCAGAGGGGGGTTAAAGAAAGGAAACTGAACACCTTGTGCCATTTTCCTGATATCACTTGCAGCTTCACCCATCTGTCTTCCCGATTTCAATTTTTATTATTAAAAATAAAACTGTGTCTCCAGCATTAGCTTCAGTTCTCCATATGGGCTCACCCATACTTACGTACCTACACATGCACATACAGATACTCCACCCCTACAGAAAAAAGAAACCCGTACCACAGCTGCACATCACCTTAAATACTGAGGAGTTAATAGTAGGCTAACTCTGTGAACATCAGGGAGAAGACCTCTGCCCGGTTGCCTGTATCCTTTAAGCAGTACCTTGTCTGTTTTTCCACTCCCACCAAATTATCAGCACATTTGCAGATAACTATGTGCGCAAATACAGATACCAGCTGCTTTTTTTAATCTGGTTACACAATGAAATCATTAATCGATGTCAGACACATTGGCATTGATCTCTTATGCATCATCCTCATTAATAAGTTTCTTCCTTTCTGAAGATAAAAAACCTAACTACCAGCCATCAATTATTCAGAAATACAAGTTCACCTTTATACACAAACAGTGACACTTTCCGGGAAATGCCAAAAAGGCCTGGATCTAGCAGTTTATCTTGACAACGCTGGATCATGGAAAAGCAATATATTAATACTGTAGGCAGACACAAGCAAGTAGAGAAGTACAGCAAGGCGGCACCATTGAAATAGGCTGAAAATGTCAAACAGCCCAAGTTCTTCTCCATTAGCAGTGAATTTTGAACTTAAACTCTTCATCTTCCTATATAATAGAATAAGGGTCAGAGTACTCGGATAAGAGCCTTGCTAAAACAAAGTACAGGTTTTCATGGTTGTAGCTCAATTTATAGATGAAGATTAACAGAACTGCAGAGACAGCTCTAATACACAATATTTAGTTTGCCTATCCGTAGCTTCCTATACATTGTGCTTCTTTTAAAAGGCTGAACAGCAGAAGAGGCAGCACCTGGTCCTTCGTGCTGACTGCTGACTCGAGGTGGATGAAACCCTGTAGTGGGAGAGGGGATATTCCCTGTGGAAAACACCTGAACATGCTCAGCGGAGAAAACTCCTCGCATGTACGTTGAGAGACAGGGACAGAAAAATCAGACCCAGCCAAAAGGGAGCCCACATCAGCAGTACAGCCAGGCCTTGGAGGGAATAGAGAGAGGCTTTTCCCAAGCACCCAGAATAGATGCTGCAGCATTTGCAGGAAGCCACTATGTTGTTTGATGAAAGCAAATCTGAAGGCTGACCCTGAAAGAGAACAGTGGGCAGAGGGAGACTTACTTATCCAAACTTTTATTTTTATTCAATATTTTTCAGATCACTCTGAGCTTTCACTATTTTAGAAAGCTGGCAATTCTAACAGTGCTAGCTGTAACTCATTTTCAAGGTAAAAAACAAAGACGAGGGATGTTGGTGTCATTACTGCCATCTTCTGACTCAGTAGTACCTCGAGCATATTTCTCTGCGTGGAATATTTTTCCACTAATTCTGTTATTTTTAGCTGTTTCCAAAGCACTGAACAGGTATAGCTCATGCTTTACCTGGGTTTCATTGCTTAGGTACCACGATGTATTGCAAGATCTAGTCCTTGACACTGCTCATTTTCCCATTAAAAAGCCTCCATGCAAGTTACGCTCAATATAAAATTTTCTTGAATTAACACTACAAGGAAATGGGGATCTGGATTGCACACGGATTATCAGCAGGCGGTTACTGTGTTCTGCACAACTTCCCAGAGGATGCTGCCATTAAATGGGGAAGCAGGTGCCTTTTCATCTGTCATAAGAAACAGGAACAGCTCCTCCAGGTAGGGGTCATAAATACATTGCTACCTGCCTCAGACAACTCACAGATTCTGATTGCAGTGGGAGACCTCAGAAAAACATCTGAAAGTGATATTATATCGTTGCAGATTTCAATCTGTTGGGATTCAGAAATAGCTATCACACCTGTCAGCTATAAAGAAGGGAGGCCAAATAGTTGCATTCCAGTTAAAGACTACTCCAAGCCCAGTTTCTAGAGCAGGCAGTAGCATGAGCTCTGCTTTAATGAATATTTCTAAAAATTTGTGGTCAATGTACTTGAGAACCACTTACATTCAGGAGAACAATAACACACAAAGAGAATTTCAAATGCAACTTTCCAGCTTTTGGGAGCTTTCCCGCATCTCTAGGTGTAATGACAGAGCACACTTACTGCCGTAACAGAAGGAAGTCACAGAATCAGAGTGGCTGCATTAGCACCTCTGGATGAAAGTCATTTTTTCCCCTCCACACCATATAGTATTTATCCTTTGTCATTAATCTTTTTCTCTGAGGAAAGTAGAAACTCAACCTAGACCTTGTGGGTCAGCTTCACATCTGAGTATGGGAAGAAGTCATCCCTCTACCAAAGTGTGTTCTTCTTGTAAATAAGGGAAAGAATAAACTGCTCAGATACTCAGCTACTGGAGACCATAAATACCCAATTCAACAAAAAGAGAGGCCAGCAGAGGTACCTCAGAAAACAGAAACAAAACCCCCTCGAGTATTTGGAGCCCTTTCTAGAATTTCAACCTGATTTTTCTTTCCCCAGCCCTGTTCCTTTACTTTAATTTCCCTCTACCTTTACTTCTCCACACCATTTCAATACACTTTCTTCTGCCTTCTCCCCTGCCCCTTCCCCCTCCCCCCCCAATCTCAAGCAAATCCCTTACAAACAAGGGAACTCACACACTACTTACTGCCAACTTATAGTTCATTCTTATCAGGGCTCATCCCAGTTCCAGCAACTAAATTAAGAGCCTTGTTGCCCTATGCTAACTGGAGAGTTGGTGAAAACAAAAGTACCCATGGATTTTGACCCTAGAGCAAACTGATTTATCCCATGGAAGAGCCTCTCTCTCTCTCTCCCCCAACTGCACGTTGAACCTTGGAGTTTCAGTCTCTTAATGGCAACTGAGTTAGGCATGGCAACTGAGTTAGGCATGGCAACTGAGTTAGGCATGGCAACTGAGTTAGGCATGGCAACTGAGTTAGGCATGGCAACTGAGTTAGGCATGGCAACTGAGTTAGGCATGGCAACTGAGTTAGGCATGGCAACTGAGTTAGGCATGGCAACTGAGTTAGGCATGGCAACTGAGTTAGGCATGGCAACTGAGTTAGGCATGGCAACTGAGTTAGGCATGGCAACTGAGTTAGGCATGGCAACTGAGTTAGGCATGGCAACTGAGTTAGGCATGGCAAGACAGGCTGGGTTAAACCAAGCCACAGTGCCCGTTACACCTCATCACATACCTGCCCTGGAAACAGAAACCTCTCAGGCACAGAGAACCTGTGTATACAATACCTAGAGCAATGGGACCATCAGAAACAGCTATAATAAACGCGATTAATAATTAAACAGTGAGGCCTGTCAGAAGGTGACAGGGCAGCATAACCAATGCCATCTCCTACATCCCCAATTTACTGAGCATTCACTTTAGCAGTTCTAAATCACACCCTGCTGCACCAATAAAGCCAAGCAGCTCCTCCTTACAAGCCAAGTAATTGATTATTAAGAATATTATTATGTGCTTTTGCAGCCAAAGCTTATTAAGAAGAGAGGCTCAAGCAGAAATATGAAGAATGATCATAAGAATACTTGGCTTACTGCATCACACCAAACCCACAGAGGCAAATCTATTTAACTTGTGACTACTACAGTAATTATGAGTCCTCAATGTACATGTATATTTTCCAGTTATCTTCATACAAATTCTACTTCTGTAGCAGTAGAATTCTTTTCCTCCTCATCTTCCCTTGATTTTTAGGGATAGAAGGAAGAATCAACAACTATGGCAAGTTTAACTCTAGCTAGCATATCTGAAAGTCATTTTTTTCCCCCCAATACATCAAACTCAATATGACAAATCACAGCCAATTCTTTCACTGCCTTACTCTGTCCTCCCTCCAAGAAACTGCAGAATCCTAATTTGAAAGTTAAGATTCCACAAGGCACATTTCACAAATTCCCAACTCAGATAAACAAAAAAATATCAGTAAAGGCCACTTAGTTAATCAGTGAAGAATGGCAGTCAGCAAAGAGTGCTCTCAACAGCTGCAACTCATCAAATTTACAAAAGCACAGGTTGTCAGAACAGAAAAGTAAGAAACCTTCAGCACTTCATGCGTGTGAACCTACAGCAGGTTTTTCACTTCCATTTTGCAGATAAAACCAGCATCTTCGTCACTCCATGGATGTACCCCAAAAGCAATCAATATAAGAATTTGTCTAGGAGGAGAAAGAGGCCGAGAACATTAGTGAAAGGTAGAAATTATTTTGAAAGTAAACCAGTTATGTTAAAATTTATGATGATGTGCATTAGCTCACAGTTAACCATAAATTGTTCACTTATTCTCATGAGTTGTACCCAAGGGATTTGAGCCCACATAAAGAAAGCAGCTGAGTATTCGCAGGAGGTGTAAGCCTTTCCTCCTGCACAGCATGCTAAACACCAGCCCCAGCAATTTGCCAATGAATTGTGACTAAAGAGTCACATCCATTATGCACTCATTCAGGAAAGCATAGAAGGGTACAGAAAACTACACAGAAAACTTGGAAATTCTAGAGCACCCATTTTTAATGGATTGCTCATGAAGCTCATCTAATAAAATCTACAGAGAAATTTATAAGCTAACATAATATAAAATATTTTTGTTAGGAATTTACTACAGCACCACAGCTAAGCATAAACTTTATCAAGTATTTGGAAAATATAGAGCACCATAAAAAAAAAAAATCAGAATTACTGTATCTTCACTGTTCCCCCTCAAAAAATATCACTTAATCCCTTTATAAGGCATAAGTATTCATCAGGGTTCATTAAGGCCATATTTTCCTCTCAGTGCTATGGCACTGTCATTAGCAGTCATTAGTAGAAGGGGCAGGAACACAGTATCACACAGCAGAGCTTTATTAGCTTTGGAAACAAAGGAACAATTTCTTCCTCATGCCAATAAAGTGCTTCAGTTTCCTACAGGCCCTTTTTCTCTAAAACCCCACCCACCCTTTCCTAATTAATTCAACTTTACCTCCTCCTTTGACCATTCCACCCCTTAACACAGTCCATCTAAAGCTGTTTAGATGAACACAACAACAATTGTAGATGAACCCTTAAGACCAGCACATGGGCACAAGCCCCAACTTCCCCACCATTATTGTTCTTGGTCTCCCCTATCTGAGGGCCTGAAACCCTCCATAACAACCAAATTTACGAAAACACCCTGGTCTTGCTATTTCAGTGGCCAATTCGCTTTGGCCACTTGGACCAAAATGGACCCAAGGCCTGAAGGATACAGGCAAGAACTGCTCAAATTTCCTTCCCCCCCCCCCCCCCTTAACATTCTCCTGCAGGCTGTAATCTGGCTTTGCTGTAGTCACCACCATCAGCAGATGCAAGATGCCCTTTTCTATGAAAGTCTGTACTTCCCACTGAATTTCTGTAGCTATTCTAAACATAGCTTTTAAAAATAAAGCTAAATATCTGTATATGGCTGGCCAAAGTCAAGGAGTGTCCCCTCCTGTGGCAGACCAGTGAATATGGACTGGCATCAGATATTGCACCCAGTCCAGTACAATATTTTTATATTTTGAGGCTGGACTTTATAAAACTGTTGAGAGCTGCCCATTTCAGATAAGTGTCACATGAACAAATTTGGCTTTGAAGCTTCCTAAATAATCAAATAAAGTGTCTTGGCCTTGGTAAGTGCTTGTAAAGCAATCAAGAACTGACATGATAACCAAATGTTTCTCTAATACTAATTATGATTCTTTGAAAAAACACTCCTCTAACACTAATTTATTTTCTACTTGAAAGCCAATCTTGCTAGTTATTAGATATTCTCCTTACTATCACTATCAGTAAATTATTAAACAGCTGACCAGGCTTTGTTTTAAAGTGATTCTCTTATGAAGCTCCCTGATATATTTACCATGAATACTGAATGATTTTGAGGCCTCTAAGGACCCATGAATGATTTCTATTTACTACCTTTAGCAAAAAGCCTGTGTAATTAGCAGCAGGAATTTCACTTGAATCACAGCTACTGGTGATATTTCCAGCTCACTTGCATAGGGTCTCTTTAAAAAAAATAAAAAACAACCAACACAAAAGCTCTAAGCTTTTGATGGGAGAAAACATTTTAGCCTAGGAAGTCAGTAAGTGGCTATGCACTCAAGGAGATACGTGAAGAATCAGTCCCCTACCGGGAACGTGGCAAGGATCTCTATACCCAAAAGCATCAGCTTTACCACCTAATAGAAAAGAGAATTTTATAGAGTTCTCTATAAAAGCATCTAACCTCATTTTCAGCCCTCCTGCTACGAGACTCTATGGCTATCATACTCCCACTCTTAAACTAAGAACACAAATTCTTCTGGTTATGTACCTGACACAGGCATACCTACACTTTTTTTTTAAGCTTCTTTTTCAGCTAACATCCTTTTATACATATTCAAGCACCTACCCTTATAATAACCCCGCCAAATAGAGTAGCATTGTTATCTCCATTTTACAGATGGAAAACAGACAGAGAGGTCAAGTTCTCCCAACACACTAAAGAGGTACATAGCAGAGCTAGGATTAAAACCTGTAATTATTACCGTGTTATTATAGTGTTATCAGTATCCTTATGGCCCACAGTAGTCAAACAAAAAAAAAAAAAAAAAAAAGGACTGAAAACATGGCAAACAATCACAGTTTCTTTCCAAAAGCCCAGCTTTCAGTAAAGTTATATGGAAATGTTTCAATTATTTGTTTAAACCAGCCACAAGCAGATAGACTTCCCATGTTCTTGAGGAGTTTACTAGAGCAATGGATGCATGCAGCAGTCCCACAACTTTCTGAAAGCACCTTGTTGCAAGGATTTGGTACTTGGAGTGTCATCTTCTGCTGTCGATTGGCTTCAACCCACACAGACCACCCAGTGCCTGCAGTGGGCAGAATCAGGCTGGAGGGCCAAAATTTGGTTCCTATTAACATTGAGCAAGAATTTTATTAAAACAGTATCTCTTTCAGGTATATCTGGGGAAAAAAAAAAAGGCATTCCTGATTTAAATATCTCATGAAACAAGAAAATTAATGAAAACTTCATGAAACAAGAATCACATAAATGAACTAAAGAGAGGCAAGAACTCTTCACAAGCACATTTGAAGTTAGCATTTGCAGAAAGATTTGAGAATTCATCCAGTGTTTGCTGCACTATTTCTATTCCTGTAAGTAACCATAGGCTACGCTGCAGTTGAAACCAGTAAGAGTTGTGTGCCCGGGAAGCTAACACTGATTTCAGTGAATACAAGACTGAATTCAAATTAGACACCTCAACAGAAAAGTGTCCTCATCTGAGATTTCATCTCACCTTTGATATAAGAGGAATGAGTCTACCACCAACTCTCTAGCTAACCATCATTCATAAAATGCAAAAATAAGACACACTGCTGTACAGAAGTCAAGATGTCTCCCCCCTCAAAAAAAAAAAAAACCCAACACACACCACTGAAAAAAAGCCCAAAACACAAAACCCAAACAAACTACTCCCAAACACCAGACCAACAAAAACCACCCTGACATTCATTAAGTCTTAAAGCATGGTTTGGAGGGGTTTTTTTGGAGGGGGTGGGCAGGGTGGTGGTGGTTAGTTTTTTGTTGTTGTTGGGGGTTTCTGGGTGGTGTTTGTTTTGTTCATTTGTTTTTTTGATAGTTTGGTTGTTTTGTTGTTTGTTTGTTGTTTGTTTAGGTGGTTTTTTTTTTTTTTTTTAAATCAAGCTATCACAAATCAAAATTAATCTAGGCATAACACCACCAAATTCTGCTGCACGAGGAAAAAAAATTGGCCCAGAAATTCTGAAGCTGAACATTTTAGTTCAATACTCAATATTTTGGTAGCTGCAGTAATTGCTTTCTGCTGGAGCCAGAAATAAACCTGTTAAGTCTGCAGTAAAAGCAATACCTTGACGAGCAAAATTGTAAAAGCACAACTTCCGAAATCTATATAATCAGAGAAATCTCACATGGGAACACTTTGCTAACTAATTGTAATACACATACAAGTGGCTTCCAGATAGGAAGTGTTTCACCTAGCTTTTACTGCTTCGGCCAGCAGAAACGGATTTCCACTTTTTTTAGCCCACTTAACAGACCTGCCACTGGGGAAAGGGAAAAAAAAAAAAGAAAATGCAGGTTATATAGTCCAACACTTACACTTACATGACACCCCCAATTATATTATCTCAAAGCCTTCCCAAAGTACTAGTTAATAATATTCAAACTTTCCCTTACATGACAGGTGAACTAATTTTAGCCTTAAGGCTAAGCAAGCCAAAGATTAAATTTCACTGTCCATCTCATACAGTAACAAAACAGCTCATAGAAGGCAGAAGTCTCCAGTTCTGCTTCCCTCTGCAGATAAACAGACAAGATTTCCTCTGAACTTGAGGGCACAACCACAGTGCAACACAAAGTTTATAAAAATCCAGTTTACTCAGTAATAACATCAGATTAAGTACTCCCAATGATCACAAGCTTGTACAACTTTGGTCCTCTGCAATATCTAGTATCTCTTCCCCCCAAATCCCAAATAAATATAACCCTGAAAATGAGAAGCACATAACATCGAGCCTAGAGCATGATCCAATTCCAGCTTGTGCAGGTTTTGTGCTCTGTGTGGTTAAGTGATATACAATTGACTGTTCAATACCAAAAAGCAACAATTCACAAAATTGGATTGTTACAATTTTGAGAGTGATACCAGAGTCAGTTTCTCATGGAAAGTCAACAGCACTTAAGCATATATTCATGACATTTAGAAAAAAAAGAGATTAGGCTGGGAGTTGAGAGAGACTCAAAGGTAGCATTAAGCTTCCAATAAATCCCATGAAAGTTAAAATTAATTCCCTTAGGTGACATTAAAAAAGAAGTTTCTTAAAAGTTGATTTGCTGTAAAATAATATTTTAAGCACTATACAGCATCAGAATTTAATGGCTAGATAACACTTGGCTGTCACATACCACTGTGACAATTGTATATAGTATGGCACAGATGCCCAATTGTCTTCTTTCATTCCCATCTGAGCAGTTTTATCATTATCACCTCTGATATGGTTAACATGGAGCCAACATTCCTCTCAGCAAGAGATGGGAAACTGGAAGACCAAAAATCCATGCTGCTTCAGCTAAAAACTGAAGAGAGCAGTTCAAAATAAACCCAAACATTTACAAATTAATAGAAGGAGGTCAATATACAAGAGTATAAAATACAGAATAACTGATAAAAGAATCAAAAGACACTAGGGAAAATCCGTGGCAGAAGGGTTAAGTATGATAAAGAGTTGTTGTTTTAAAGCATAATGAGATTTTTATCACTGGCATAGGCCCATTACTGCATAAGAAGGGTAAAATTATTAATAACAACAGAAAAGTTCAATAAATATTTCTGGTTTACATTTTGAAAGAAGCAGGAGGATATACTTGTGTCACTTGAGAAAAATGAAGTGCTGCAGCTGCAATCAAGAGCAACTCAGAAAGGATAACAACAGGAACTCACTGAAAACACCCTAGGACATGTTTGACACGCTGGTACTAATTTTAATACATCTCTGAAGGCTGATAACATCATACCAACATCCAAGTAAGGCAAGTGAAATGACTCAGATTCACAAAAACTGGTTAGCTCTGGGCTAAGTCTTGGGCAAAAAGGAAAAATGGCCCCAACTGTTTAACTGAGAGAGAGTTATGGGACAGGAATTTATAGAAGGTTGGGTTAATTCCCATTCATAAAATTGATCTTGACAGATGTGATATACTTTGAGTGGTTTAAGGTGTTTGATTTGATGATGCACATCATTCCCTAATATCAATTCCCTAATTGATACCATAACCTATAAGGAAAACATAATACTTAGAGCAAGCAGTAGGAAGTCGATTGCTCTGCAACAGGGGTTGTCATCCAGGAGCTGTAATCCGACAGGTTTGACGCGAGTTCTCCAGCAAGGGACAATAAAGTATATCACATAGCATCACATGTATCAGTAACCTGGGGTAAACCTAAACACATTGACTACAAGCGTTTGGAGAACTGGTAAATAATGATCAGGAAAGGCCAGTCATGTCAAGCAGTCTGCAGGGCTTCAACGTGCACGCATCCACTCCCACAAACAGCATTTTAGTACATCTTCGTGCTAAGTGCTATGTCTAGAAAGGATGTGCATACTTGTAGAATGTGAGATTCTGTTCAGGAAAGAAGTAAAGAAGGGTTGATGGGTCATACTGGTCAGTAACAAAACCAGTAATAAAATGTTAGTTACCATTAATTAGAAACCAGCAGTTTCTCCCAACACTGTATATGGCAGAACAGAGACTGTTACTGGAATGGTTAAAACTCATGTTCACAGAGATGATGTTGGGCAAAAAAAGATGGTATGGAAAGCATCAGAGGCCAGAGGAGAAAGTGTCTCACAATGGATAGTAAGAGAGAAATCAGTCTGTTTATTTTATCAAAAAGATTGAAAGGTACTTGATTACAGGTGTGTCCTTGGGGATAAGATGCTAGCTACTAAAAAGCTTCTTAAAGTAATAGAGAACAACATAACAAGAAGCAATATCTGAAAGGCCAAGTCAGACAAGTTTAAAAACTAGGCAAGTTTTTTTTCCTCTGCCCAACCACCATGGGAAAAAAAAAAACACCAAGCAAGCAAACCACAAAGCCCCAACAACATTATTCCCCTCCACCATCCTTAATAAAAAAAATTATACCTTGTGAAGCAGTGCAAAATGGTCATTAGGGAAGCTGAAGTTAGTAGCTGAAGACCAAACTGACACAGCTTAACTCTTAAATATGGCATATTGCTAACTTGATAGAGAGACACATTTTTGTTTCAATCTTATGTCTGCTGAAACTCTGCCACAAAAGTAACAGCGTGGTATCACCTTGATGAACAAAACTGGCTTCAAGATAAACTTCTCTATTAAGAAGCTAAAACTATATACAGAATAATTCACAAAGATCCTATTATTCCATTCTCTGCCTGCAGTTTATAAACACACACCACTTTGTCTTACTTTGCCCAGCATGCAGTGCTTTTTAGGAAGCAAAACAAAAAGAAGTCTATGACACATTTCTACACCTTCATGAAGACGTATTTTATACAGCTAATACCAACCCAGTGGGAAGACTCAATAGAAACGACAAATAATAAAGAGCAATCAGAACATAAAAGCTCACTCTTCAACTTCAAAGTGCACCTCCGCTTGCTGCAAAGTGCCTGCAGAGCTCTGCTTTCCCATTGCCCATCTCCCCCAAAGCCCCAGCCAAGCCAGTTTTCTGGAAGCTGAGGAGCTGTCCCAAAGGCTTCAACTAAACACATATACCAGATGTTTAGCTCATTTACATCTGCTATATCTTCCAAGCAGATCTTTTTTATTTTAAATGGTATTTTGACTCTTTTGTAGTATCTTTCACCTGACGGGCTCAAGGTAAGTTACGAGCACTGATTAAGCACATCCACAGATGTCCATTCATGTACCTTCATTCTCCAAACTCCCTCTCTATTCAAAACAGGACTGAGAAAGAGGATCACAATTTTAGGAATATATTTCAGTAGATTACAGTGTGCTCTTACCAGAATTTAGTCTTGATCAGTCATTCCTTCCTCTCTCTCAGCCTTCAACTGTGGTGCTGCACAAGCAGAGTTCCAGGCATAAACAAATCATTAATATCTGTGGCAAGATGCTACAGTCTGCACTGCTGAAGAAATAGTTCACAGCACGCCAGTACTGACCTGCAAGACTTTTCTGATTCCTAGAGGCACTCTAACCACAGAGTAAAACCACCTAAGCCTGTACCTGTAAGGCACATACTTTCATTGAAGCTGGAATCCACCAGTGGTGAACAGAAGCTACAGGATATCACATATAGAGGTTTCCAGTTAGTGGTTTGTAGAGCTCTCTAGGTCCAAACAATATTTCTAATGCCTCTCTAAAACACAACTTAATGTGCTTGTTATCACAGGCACTGCTACCACAAGAGTTTCCAGAATATACAAGTCAAAATAAACGGCAAATTAGTGACAAACAGATGAGAGTTCTCCCTGTGGCAGCTCAGCCACTTACAGACTTGAACATGATACACTTAAGCTGATAGTCAAGAAAGGGGCTGGGGGGGGAAGTATTTCTGAACTCTCTTTAGTCCCCCATAAAACACCACCACTCTCTTGATAGCTACTTACCTCCAACACCTCAACCAGTGGTATAAGAAGTTATGTTTGCCAATAGCCATTTAAGATGCTCAAATTAAGACTAATTGGCTTAGACTCTATGAGCAAACCTGCACCTTGGTCAGTACATGACTGATCCCAGTTCCCTCTGAAAGTTTGCATTGCAGACACACTTATCACTCCTTGCACGCAGAGCAAAGCTGCTCATTGAATGAAAGCACTAACTTCAAAAGTTTTTGAGCCCGCAGCTGCACCCAAGGTAAGCAAATAAGAGGGACACTTCTTTAAAACAGCTTGTCTTGTCCTGAAACTTGAAAGATGCTCTGTAGGCTACTGAATTAGATAAGATGGACAATTCTTCAATAAACCACAGGCACCCTAACTTTTGCTGTCTTCCTGAACTTCCACTTGAGATGAAAACTAATCTGACACACTCTGCAACGATGAATTCACACAGTCCTTCTGACAAGGGCAAATAAGGATCTTCCAGATCCTCATTCACAGATCTTGTTCCTTCTGGTAAACCCAGTAACAGGCACTGCACACAAGAGTTTTCTTCTTCCAGGTCACCCCTATGCTAACAAGGAAATGGTCAGCAGTACAAGATTTGTGCCTTTGAGGGATGCAGCACAAAAAAAAAAATGGCAATGCTGGAGTGAATTCAAGGAGTAGGGAGACAAAACTGCCTGTGGAATCCAGACGAGATCCCATGGGTGCCCAGCAGAGCTGCGGTGTATCATCAGCTGGTGAATTGGATTGCTGCTGTATTTTTAATTTGTTTCTTCTCCATATAAAAAGCAGCAAGATAAGTCACCAGTTAAATTAGTACAGCTTATAAGAGCAAAAGTAGATTGAAATGTAAATTATAAGGACAATGAAAATATATAGTGCATGCTATGGAATCATCCTTCATCCTTAAAAAAAAAAAATCATCTAAATAAGCATCAAGAACACTGAAGAGCTAGCACTCGATATAATCCATAAACAGCCGTTAAGTTAGTTGTGCTTACAGTCTGTGAAGAAAGCAGTTAAGATTTCCAGGCTCTTATCCAGCATAAACAATGCTGCCCTATGGACTATTTTTGCCTGAGAACATCTATAGTCTCTTTCCTTACCAATGAAGGTAATATAGAAGAAAATGGTCAAAAAGTTAATTATTTAAAGAGGCACTGAATTACTTGAAACAGATAAACCCAATAAATGTGAGGATTTTTAAAAGATTATAGGGAAATAATGCTTGATTTGAGGGAAAAAAATCATTAGAAAGTGTTGATATTTTAAGAGATTAGATTTAGTAATGCAAGAAAATTAAAAGGAAAAACCTGAAGGCTGCCTTAAAGCAACAAAGAAGGAAAGCATGCAGCAGACTGTCACTTATACTTTAGAATCCCTTTTATCCAAGACGCACACGCTTACGCAGCCAAGCAGCTGTTTGCTGTGGAATGTGAATGGAGGCATCCCCCGCACATTTGAAGGACATGCATATACACGGGCATCAACTGCAGGATGGCTATTCTACTTTATACTATAAATTTAATTACATAATGAAGTTGATATATCAAGTGATACACAGAAACTATGACCCAATTCAGATATATAGCTATACAAGCACATATTCAGTGTGCATATCCATATACATTAAAGATATAGAACAAAGAAATTTGTAGCCAGCTCCTTGGTATGCAAGATATTATGCCCACAACACTGTTGGTTCATATGTACTAATGGGGAATACAGCCACAGGAACTATGCAAGCTGTCCATCAGTGCCATGGCTTCAGGCTAAATTACACTTGCAATGGCATTTGCAATATTAAAGGACTAAAGGGTACTTACAACTTCTGCTTTAATTTTTGCCTTGCCTGACTTCAGAAGACGCAAAGGAGAATAATCCAGCAGCACAGTACAGACTGCATTAGTCAGGGTCTGGGCAATTAGCATCCTTAATAAAAACTGCTTGAGGATAAGGTATATTTTGAGGCAAAAAAAAATTTAAATTATCTAATTTTGATATGCTCGGGATTCAAAGCAAAGCCTCCTGCTGTCTTCAAAGCATCACTGAATGTCAGTAAGAGGAGAAAAGTATCACTGTGTCTCTTGTTACAACATTCATTTATTACCATCTATTCACTCATAAATGTCAATGTTATTTCACCCTCCCATTCCTCCTCCCTCCCTTTACCCTCCCCCACCAAAAAAAATGTGGCCTTGCCTATAATGAACCTGGTTGTACGATTTTTCTACTGCTGGAGACTTAAATAAGGCAGAGTCCTGTAGAGTCCTGCAGCGCAATGGAAAAGTGCATGCTAGTATGTATGCATATATTATATAAAACAGAGCATGTGTAATAAAGAAGTCTTTATGGGTGTTAGATTTATTCCTATTATGATATAAAAGCAAAAAATTGCATTGTATTTTAACAGATAGTACCACTTACACCTGGTAATGTAAATCACACTACCATGGAATGACATTACAGAACTGCACAGGGTCTCTTGCTTTACATCGCTGTCAATAGCTACAATGCCAGGAGTCCAGCAATAGATGAGTATGTAATGTATTCTGAGCTACAGGGCTTAGAAAATTTACTGAATCTATTCCAGCTATTGAATTGTCATAAAGAGCTCTGTCAGACTGATGACATTCATCAGATCAGGCCGATCTAGCAAATTTATACATTATCCTTTCCCTTTACTTCTGCTAGCAAAGGAACAGTGCTCGGGACAGAGACCGCACACATGCGCAGATGGGCACACTTACTCCTGAATTCCTCTCTCAATGATCCTCTAATCCTACCCAACACCAGAAGATCAAGAGCAAGGAAAACAGTAGTAAAAGGAATGCTATAGAAATTTGAGCACATTGCAGTGAGGCATCCCCAAATGCTACCCTTGGACAAGAATCCTACTTTCTAGGAAGGGGAGGAAGGAACAAGAATTATAGTACATTGCAATGGGGCCAAGATCATGCCTTACTCATCCCTCCTCCATCCTGATGTTTGGCCAGGTTTATTATGAAGGAAAGACCTGTTGATTAGTAATGCTATTTTGAAACTATGATCATAGAATTGTTTAGGTTGGAAAAGACCTTTAAGATCATCAAGTTCAACCGTTGATAATATCATGATAAATGACACTAAGACAGACCATTTTTAAGGGCACAAGAAGTCAAATAACTTACCCAGAGGCAAAGGGAAAGCAACTAATGAGTTTAAAAGAATGTAATAACCTAGTAGTAGCTGTGTTTCAACACCCAGACAGTTCTTTAGCAGAATAATGTGCCTGCAAAATAGTTTACATATGCAAAATTCTGCATCTGCCATTTGCAAACAAGCAATATCTTTTTTTTCAGTGCAGAGAACTGTGAGGTTTTTGTGCATACACAATGACGATGGCTTACCTGGGTTGTGGGTGTCTGTAAACACCAAGTCTTGCTCCACTGTATACAACTAGTTTTTGAGATACAGAGACAGAAGACATCAGCACACTGCTCAGGCCTCTGGGAGGTGGCACCTATGTGCACATTCAGTTTGGCTCTAAGGATTTCCCACAGAACAGAAAGCCCAAGCAAGAGCAGTTTTTAAACAAATATTTTTGATAATTGCATACATGGCAGGAGAAGATATGAAAGGAGCATGAAAGCTGACTGCATTTATCTGAAAGGATGAAACAGTTTGAAATGTTTCCAGTTATGGAAGTTCTACTTTAAGAACTTTGTCATTTCAATTTTTCTTGGACACTTTGTGGTGCTCTACATTTCTGTGAATTCTTATCTCTTCAGCCCAATGCCACAGGCTACAGTCTGGAACGTAGCCCAGTTCCCATTTTAATCAAAACAGAAAAAGGGGGGGGAGGAGGGTGTGGAAATATCTCATGTCATAGCATAGCTAAGCACTGCCACTTCCATCCCCATAAGACTCTACAGGATCTTCGGTTCGCTAAGCAAATGTGAATCTGAGGGGCATCTTCTAGTGCTGCTGCCACTTCTTTCTTCATCATCACTGCTGTTTAATTTGTCTGAGGAACCCCAGCTGAGGAACACGACAGTAGCACAGCAAGTTGTTGGCTGCCAACCAGAGAAAAACAGCTCTGCAGCTGACAAAAGCCCAGGGTCCGTCTCTTATTCCTCCAGAATAACCCATTTCTGGCTGGCTGACAGAAGTGAGTGAGAATCTTCCATCACTAAAGCACACCCCTTGATAGGATGCTGGTGGTGACTCACACACCAAATTGGCTGCCCTCATGTTAGCTGCTTGGTCAAACGGTCTAATTTTTAAATAGCCAGCCTTGCTGGAGCTACAAGTTCAAATCTCAACAGTATCTGCTTGGCACCATTTCCTTTTAAGGCAGAATAACAAAATGTCATACCATTTTATAGTCTGAGATTGTTACAGAGTTCCTCTGGGGTCTCCAGATGAGGCCACCACCCCCCAGGATTTGGTTTCCTGGCTACAGTACTGGGTTGGACTGGTCACACACAACCTCCCTTACAGCTGTCAGACTGCTGTTGTCTCTGCCACCAGCTCCCTGATGCATGGAGTAAGGATAATAATGTCTTCAATACTTGATAAAGCTCTTGAGATCCAAGTGTTATTTTATGCTTGTAAAGACATTTCATAAACTTGGTGCCCATAGCCAAAGTTTTTCATCCCTTTACACAGTTTGCTACATGCTGATTGCCACACTTAACTCACGTTGGTCACCTCATCTCAGTGGTGTTCTCTGCAAGGAGCTATAGCACTGACTTGAAATAAAAGTAGGTGTGAAACAAAATATTGAGAGGAAAGAAGGAAAGAACTGAACAAAGTAAAAGTCCTTGTAATGCCACAGAATTACTGTCTCACTCTTCAGTCTTTGTCTCCTTTTATATCCATGCTCCTAGGGACAGTGGAGGAAAAGAAAATAATTGAATAAGTGTCCTTCATAGGATGCTAGCAGCACAACAAAAAGCTATGCTTTTAATGACTTGGTTAACCCATGTGCAGGCCAGCTATTTCAAAACCATCCAATTTGTACTGGCACTACACAATTAGAAGTCAGGTTCACTCCTGGTGTAAAAGCTCAGATTTAGGTTATGGGCTAAGTTGTACCTTTCTACACTATAGCTTCTGGAAGCCACCGCAACAGCACGTATAACCAAGGAGAGGATCCATGCTCATGCAGGTGAGAAACTCTCCTTTCAGTCAATGCAAAGCTAATCATTTTCCTAAGAAGCAATAGCACTTCAGATTTTCCTTGACATGTTCATTTTCTTGTTGTATGCAGACAATGCCACCTCTTTAGGGCTACAGAGAAAATACACGCAGTACATCAGAGTCTGTTTTATGCATGACACTCTAGCAATCATTACACTTAAGGGCATACTATCAAGCAACTTAAAACCCCAAATTTTATTCATCCTCTGCTTCTCACAGCCATTCCAGTGCAAGACCACATACAGTGTTTACTGTCTAATGGGTCCCTCTGGGATGCTTACGGATTTTCTCCATGGCACCAAGTTTTTATCTCATCAACAGAGCCCTTCCTTTTCATGGCTTATGCTATGCTATGACTGCCAGCTTCCTCTTCTCCTCGGAAGTGCCATTCCTCCTCCCTAACTGGAAG
Source organism: Theristicus caerulescens (assembly GCA_020745775.1). Taxonomy (NCBI): domain Eukaryota; kingdom Metazoa; phylum Chordata; class Aves; order Pelecaniformes; family Threskiornithidae; genus Theristicus; species Theristicus caerulescens. Next base: position 3,806,179 of record CM036569.1, read on the forward strand.
CCACTGTTTAATGTTCGCAGAGTTTTCTGCCACTTTGTCTAATTTGTTCACTTGTGAAGGAACACTTTTGCCCCAGCCTCCATGAGTATCATTCCCTCAGCAGCCTGACACAAAGTCTATTGCATGATGTATTGGCCTTCGGTTCTGCTCCTCTCCTTATATGCTTTAATAATTCTACATTAGGTAGAAGTGACAATATAATCCTTGGGCCGATTTTACCATTACTATATTGGAAGTCAGTAAAGGTTTTTTAAAGCTTGTCCAGTGTTTCAAAGACCAAATGCAATATTTGCTCTTAATAGCAGCTCTACAGTCTAGTTTATGGCTAAGTGGCATTGTGCTAAACTAAATAAAATCAGAATATGAAATGAGTTAAGCAGTCAGGTGTTTGCATGTCAGGAAGTCTTTTTTTTTGGGGGGTCATTTGTGTGGTTTTTTGTCGGTTTGGGGTTTGTGTTTGGTTTGTTTTTGTTTGTTTGGGGTTTTTTTTATTTTTAATTATGAATATCAGCTTACCCAATACTTACAAAAGGAGAGACATTTCAGAAGATCTGTGCTGCCTATATGTAAAGGAAGGGTTGAGTTTGTTGCATTATATCACAGTTCTGACCTTTTCTTAACCAATTAAACCCACTATTGCAGGCTTCACTTCTGTGTGAAGCAGCCAGGCTTGCTGAGCACCTGGCCACTGCACTACACAGGTTTCTAGTTCTTTAAACACAGCTACAGTAACTGAACATGAAATTCAGTCTGCAGCTACAAATCCAGCACCATTAACAATTACACCATATACTTCAAGATATCAAATATAAGTACGAAAAGGAACGAAAGCATTTTTTCCCAATTCCTAGGATGTTCCACCCCATTCCTGGGGCAAATACATTTACTCAATGTATTTTCAGGCAGCTTTACAGATAATTCAAAAGCAGCACAACTTTGAGTGCCAAGATTTAAACAAGATAGGAGGTTTTCCTGAGACTGGATTATTCACCATCATTGCCTACTGCAGGACTATTTAGAGGCCCAGTCTTTGTCATCACCCGATGTATTAATCCAGCCAAGTGGTCAGCACCTCTTCTATAGTTTATGCCATTTCTATATTGGTCCCAGTTGGCAACTGTCCTATGGGTTAACTTCCCATACAGATATCATCCACCAAGGAACAGACTCCTCCGTCTCTCTCCATTCTACCCTCGCAGCAAGCATGCACCAAGAGGAGAGGTGGCAATGCCTTGTTGGTACTTGGAAGATCACTTAAATGAGGGTCATGACCTTTTAAATCCAGATACCACCTCTAATTTACACCCCACTGTACACTGAAAATACCAGTCAGTAAGAAAGAACTGCTTGATGAAGAAATTTTAGGAGGAAAGGCAAAAAAACAGAGAGCTGCAAGAGAGAAAAGAAGGTAATAGCAACAGAGCTTAGAAATAACTGGTCACAGAGAAGTGCAAGACTTAAGTCAGGAATTATCTCACTGATACTTAATTAAAAAAAAAAAATAAAGGGAATCAGGAGCCCCATGATTGCCAGAAGATGTGCATTTCAGAGTGCAGTCAACACTAGAAGTTTACCGGTGGCTGGTAATCTATGTTACACATCAAAGCAATGGTAACACTGTTCCTGGGCTGCACTTCTAATCAGCCTGCAATTTGAAGAGAGGTCTCCCGGATTTAATACAGGGCTGGGAGATTACTGAGCACATTCTGGCTCATCTGTAATAAAAGAAGCTGCTGCTATGTCTTGTGTCTCCCTGTAGTGATTATAGGCCAGCACATAATCTTTCTAAGTGTTGGGGGCAGGGATCTGCTCAGTTCTCAATTACAAGATTTTTTACAGCTTTCTGTAGTTCATCATGAAGCTTAGGAAATATGGCAAATTACAGCAGGTTTGTACAAATTCTTCCTTCCTATTTAGAAATGTTTAAGAGATGACTTAGAAAGACAACAAAAAAAGTGTTTAAATTACAAAAAAAAATTTTCCCCAAAGACAAAACATCCCATTTCAAGATTCAGAATTCCTCCCACAGCTGAAGCTATCAACAGCTATATCCAAGAAACAGGGGAGCACTGCCAACTGTACATTTTCACTGAAAAACAGATTCATACAACATTTTGTGCACAGTACTGTCCCCTCCTGCTCCTCCATGCATCAGACCGATGCTTCTTCATACAGAGTAACCAGGTGCTCAGATGCACAGTACAACAGCTCTATGGCAACAAATACGATGTATTTATACAACTGTTTATTAACAGTTAAGAACAAGGGCACTCCATCCATGAGGACATAAGGAATGATACAAAAAGGCAACTCTCAGATCAGACTGGGTGAGGGCAACATTTAAAATTTACCCTTGGTATCGGTAAGCACTGTCTCATTATTTTACTGCCGGAACATGGCAGAGACACTAGCATCCATTGAGAAATGCCATTTTACTAACTTGTTTTCTAACTTCAGCTTGCAAGTCCTTCTGCTCAGATGCACAGAGGTTGCCTGACTTCTCAGGATAAACCAACAGCCCTCGCCAGTCACCTTGGAGGTGCTGGGGGCTGGCGGGTCAGACCTCCCAAAGCATCAGCACAAACCGATTCATTTCTTCCCTATCCCCCCACCTCCACTTGGCACCAGGACACGCCTTTTGAATTATTTTCTTCCTCCCACTTTAACTTCATTCCACAACACAACATTGCAGCATCCTGCTACAAATAACAGCCTCCCCGTTTTCAGGCCACCACCGCACTCTCCTGCTGTCAGCACAAGGGCATATGTGCTCTTTGGCTTCCTCAAGTGAGCTATTCTGAGCCCTGCTAAGAAAAATCTATGACTTTACACCCTGTCTGAGCCTCAGCAGCAATCACTAACACTCTACGTTTTCAAATTTAATCTCATTTCTGATTAAACTTCTCTCTCTCCCATTTGTAATCTCACTTGGCGGTCTGATTTGTGCAGCTCAGTATAAATATGTGCTTTAGAATTAAACTGGTTCAGCAATTTTGACAATGATTTCTCGGAAATTAAGCCTGGACAATTTGTTTGGCTGAAGTAGAATCATTTGAAACATATATGATAGAAAGGCTATCAAGTACTTTGTAGTGTAGCACACTAATAAATATTAGCAATGGAGATCTCATTTATGCCTGGTTGCAAGGGTGTTAGGAAGAGGCTAGTGACAACACGGTGCCCTCTGACCAAATGCAGAAGCAACATTTTTGCTTAAAATAAAAAATAATTGCAAAGCAAAGCACTACACACAGGTGGCAAATGTCATCTCCCCCCAGGGAATAACCTGATTAATAACAGCAGTTTAAAACAGGACTGAACAGCCAGAGGAAGATACCTGAAGACCAGGGTTTGCGTCTCAAGACTAATGACCCCAAACCCATGCTGTCCCACTGCTCAACATGAGGAAATTGGACAACTGCTCTGGGCCAGCTGAAAAATAATGCGATTTTTTTTTAAGCAGTCTGAAAACTTAAGGCATGTTCCTCCAGGAGCCCCGAAGTCCACGATAGCAGGGAAGGACATAAGCAGTCTCAGCCATACAGCCGCTTCTGCCCCCAAACCCAAGCTTGGGGCTTCCCCAGGAAGCTATGACACACAGCGGGGCACCCAGGAGCCTTGACGCAGAGCTTTGCATTATCCCTCACCAGGGACTGCAATGCATAGGTCCCCAAGAGACTCATCAGCCTGGGAACATACAGATTTCTTCACTCACATGGGAAATATTACACACATGATTAAAGTTTCCTAAAATTCTTGCCAAATAATGTCTTCCTAGGTCCTAAGCCATCCTTGCTAAATCTTGTCTTTGTGTGAGGTTTATAGTAACTGCTTCCTCAGTCTCACAACTGCTTTGTTTTGTAGCAACTTCTTTAGTCCACCCACCTTATTTTTAGTTCTTCAGCAATGTTTGACTTTTTTTTTTTCTCTCCAAAACACACACCTTCTTCCTCCACTCTTCTTCCTCACACACTTTTAAATGCCCATTCTGTCTTCTCCCTTAAACTTTCCTTAGCCCTTGAAAACCCACTCATCCTCTTGTTCTGTTTCTTCTTTACAGCCTATTTTACCTCTACGTGTTCTCAGTCACCCCCAGACATTACTCTGGTGCCCTGACCCTACCACATCCTGACTCATCTCTGAATAAACAAATCTCTCCACCACCTCAACATTCACTCATATTTACATCATGCAAAGTTTACAGTACAGCAACACCCTGATGGACATCACTTCTCTACAGTATTTCAGAGTTCATCACCAAATATTTAATATCCACTTCGATGAACCATTATTCATCTGAGATTAATTTCCCATATGAATGAATACAGGAGAGTCAGAGGAATTAATTCAGGGACCTAAGAAATGCACCAGGTGAATACACAGGGGCAGTGTACATGCCATGAAGGATGGACAAGGAGGACCAGGATGACCAGCCAGAGAGGACACTTTCACTCTTCTGCAAGTTGCCAGCAGCTTCACCTGGAAGACTCAGTGTCCAATGTAAATCTCAGTGTGAGCACTCCTAGTGCCTTTTCTGAGTGCTTACATATTTGTTGTTGCACTCTCCAAATGAATCAGCAGCACTCATGGTTAAAGGAAGGAAAAAAAATGGGGCAATAGCTAGGCATTCAGTGTAGCAGATGGAGAGAACAATGATCCATCCCCCAAAACAGCTCTCAGAAAACCAACATATTCTGTGGTTGATGATCCCAAAGGTCCTCCTCCTCCCTCTCCATCCTCCTAGCAACATACCCATTCTGAATACACAGGGCAATATACTACATAAGTCCCTGCACATATCCTCCCCCACTCAGCTGCAATATTGGTGCAAACAAAGGTGGCCTGCTCAGTAAAAAGCAGTCATGCACACACAGAAACCTTCATTGCTACTTTGCAGGTCTTTAAATAGGAGGAAATCCTCAGATCTTCTGTAAATACTTACCTTACAATGTCTGTTTACAAACTGCCACTGCCCTGTGCTGTAGACTTTTAAAGACACCAAACCATTAACAGCTTTAGGTCAAGGATTTTTCTTCCATGTTATTCAGGACTGAGCTCCCACTCCTGAATAGAGCCTCTAAAAACTAAAGAAAGATGCATTACTAATAGATGTCCAAATGCTCAGATTTTAATTCCTCCACTTTTATCTCTGCTCTCATGGTCTGCTCATCTAGATATTTAGCAATCTCTTCTAGCGTGGCAAAATTGCATTCTCTCTCCCCATAGTTAATCCAAGGTGCTGCTGGACAAAGTAAGGCAAAGGGACTAATTTAATCCTAGCTGAATTTTTTTCCAAAATCAGTAATAACATACTTACCACAATGTTTTTTTTTTTTCCTGTTAATAGTACTGAAGGACTTCTTTACTAGCTTTGAAAGAGAAACATAGCATGATAAACAAATCTTGGCATTTTGCTGTAGTAACTATTTTCATAGGCAGCAAGAAGAATAAAAATTAATTGAGAATAGCTACAGAATACAACCATTCTCAACTAGCTGAGCCAGTGTAAAGTCCAATTATAATACCCATACACCTTCATACAAGAACTAACAGCCAAACCAACCATCCTGTCTTTCCACATCTTCATAAATACACCTCCAAAGTTTCCCAGTTTAACCATGTACTTTTACTGCAGGCACGAGTATATATTTTTCTAACTATGTGAAGCAGCAGGAGAGACCATGACAGGGCCAACGTGCTAAGGAACGTGTAGGAGGCAGCAATAACAAACTGACATGAAGAAACAAGGTTGTAGTTAGCACAAACAGAGTTATGTGGAAAAGTTAGGGGTTTTTCTCTCTAATCTAACATACCATCCCATCCACCACTAGACCTAGATATGTGTTATATCCTTCTGACATGACCGAGCCATCCTTGCAAAGGAAGCTTGTATCTAGGTTACCAGTGCTCTTCCAAAAAGTACTTTTATTCTTCAGAAAGCACCAACAAGACCTCGTTTTCAGCTGGAAGGAATTATCCAGGATGAAACTACTTTCTGTATTGTCATTATCCAATAGTGTTTTCTCACTAGTTATCCTGAATTTTGAAGTGGTGCAAAACATTTACTGGTGCCTGTGTGAATAAATTCAAGTATGGCTTACCCAATACCAACACGTTCTTCTAAGCTCTCGACCTTGAGGGCAGAGTTCTGTAGTTTAGCAGTAACGCCTCACCTAAGGCTTGGGAAGCTTTCAGCTAGCTGAGCAGAAGCAGCAAGTAAAGAGCAGTAATGTTGCAAACATAAGCAAGCAGAGATTCAATTCAGAAAGACGACAGGTTATACTTTTGCTGTCCATAAACTCATAGGTGCACACAGCAGACTAAAGTAGTCTATGTATTTTGGTTTACAAAAAAATTTGGATATAAAAAACATTATATCCAATCCAACAGCAGTGTGAATTCCCATAGCTCAGGTACTCATTAGGCCGTGCCTGCTTTGGGCACACAAAACACATCATCCCTTTAAGAAATGGTCTGGCTATCTTGTCCACTTGATGCTATTGTAAGATTGTTTGACCTCTATTCTCAGTATATTGGATCCACACTGCACAATGAACAGAGCTGGGCTCTTAAAAGTGTTAACTAATTTAGTGTTATCCAAAACTTTGCCTTGTGCTTCCCTTTCTCCTGTGCCATGCAGTTTAGGGTTCACTTAAAGCTTGCATTGAAAGACTAACATCAGCTCAGGATTAGCTGTGCACTTAAGAACATGTCCCTATCCTTACTTCAGTGCTCGTGGCCTATACTTAGATCCAGTATTGTGCTGCTGTGGGTACCAGCAGTCATCTAGCTACAGTGGCACAGGTCACACTACAGGCTACAAACCACAGCTGAGGAGCGGGGTACATCAGCCAAAGCTCTTGGCTGCCTCATCTAGATAGAGCCTGATAACCAAACGGTGGGTGCATCTACCTTACACACCTGTGAATGTAGCAGCAACATTTCTAGTTCCCCCATATGAATCTAACCCTTTTTATATTGTGTTTAATCAGAGGAGAACAGAGACAAGGATATTCCTACAGGAAACTAAGCTAAATACCTTGGCTTTCACATTTGGCAGACAGCTATCTCCATGTGCAGAACTCAGGACTTTTGTTTACCAATTGATTTTTAAATAACAACATTTCCCATCCTGGATGCGCAGAACAGTTCGCTGTAAATCTTCTCACTGATGTCTTACTGAGGCAGTCGACAGCATGAACCAATAGCAATACCAGGGCTGTGACCTTCTCCATCCATCTTAATTAGGTGTTAACTTCAAAAGCCTTTTTGCTACATGTTACCTGCCAGCATCAAACAAAAAGACAAACACCAGCCTTGAGTCATCAAAAATGTAATTACAGGGTCTCTTGGAGAGGTGGCTCTGCCTGCTTCTCTGGTTTTAACTCTAGGAATTTATAGCATAGAAACAGCACTTTAGCAATACTTAGAAGAGCCCTACAATGAGAAAATACACCAAGAGACACTTGCACAAAGTACAATTTTATTTCAAACAGCCCTGAATGTCACAGGCACTCACATTGCTTATTTAGTGCTCTCCCACCTAGATTTTCAGAAGACATACTCCCCCCGCTTTTTTCTTTAACACAGGTATAGATAGCACATGCAGACTTCGCAGTCCAATCTGTTGGCACCCATCAATCCATTTAATTACACAATCTGGAATGAAGCAAATGATTCAGGAGAAAATGGGTTATCAGACAATATAAAGTTACTAAAGCACTCAAGAGCACATCAATTGCACTTGCCGTAGGACTTCCTTACGCACTACCAAGTGGTAACAAGTACCTGCATCTTGCACATCGGAAATGCAAAGTAGCAGCAGATGCCAAAGTGTAGTGAGGAGTTCTGCACAAACCTGTAGCACCCAAGGTGCCTTAACCCGTGTATGAACTAGCTCATGTACCTTGCACAATGCCTTATGAAAGCTATGTTAAAAAAAATAATTAAGTTGGAGAGTCATAATAAGCATGCTCCACAAACATAGTTTAGTTCACCCATAGGCTGCTGTGACAATATCATAGTCCTGTTCCTGCAGAGACAGACTTAAAAAAAAAAAAACACACCACAGAATGGTAACATTTAAAAATCTGGACTGAGCCACCTCCTAATACACCACACCTCACCCAGGAGGGGATCAAAGAGTGACTGAAGAGAGGAGGCCAACAACCAACTACCCAGGAAACATCTCGGCGCTTATGGGTATTCAGAGCCAACATTTTGATAAGGGAATGTTTGAAGCTAGGGAAATGGGAATAACCAGTTGATCACATTGCTAGCCCTATACTTGTGACTTGATTGAGTGTAAGAGGAGAACACAACTATTTTCCAGTCCATCCAGCACAATGGCTCACCAGGGGCTTCTCGCCAGCATCAATATTTTTCTGATGTATATTTCTGTCTGATGTAATAACTCCTTTTTTTCCTTTTCACAAGTTTCTTGAATCTGAACAGTGATCAAAGCACCAAGGACACTGGCATTTACCAGTTTTCCTATCGTTATGACAAAACTAAGCAACTATGTTTAACAAGAAAGCTCTTGATCTGGATTACATTAACATTCCCCCACCTTTTACCCACAGGAGCTCAAACATATGCACAATACTGCTGAATAAAATGACTGTTTTCTGAAAAACAGACTTGAGGCTGCACAATGTGCTGCTAACCCACTCGAGAACACTGACATTTATGCTTACAATTGAGAAATAGCTGTATTTTAGAGAAGACTTCAGGATTAAGAAACTTCCAAATCCAACATATCCTTGCCTTAAATCTATTAGCTTTTCCTATGCTACTATATTAAACCAAAGTTCCTTAAGAAATGGTATGAAGCAGAGATTACAGTAGAAGTCTCAAGAAACCCTGATTTTCCTTTCATCTAATGACTTAAAAAAATAAACTTATGTCATTAACAGAGCAATAAAAGCATTGTAACTGGGCAATTTATTATTGTAGCAAAGTGTTAAACAATAAGCTTCCCCCACACCTGTTTTTTCCTCTTTTCATTTTAAGAGACTTCTTGCTATTTTGAACAAGTTATTTGAAACTATGTCTGTTTATTCTTCTGCCAAGTCGTTGAAATACTTCTCTTGCAGAGACAACAAAAGAAAGAAACAAATTATTTCACAGAAAATGGAATAAGAGAATTTAATGCTATAGTGAAGGCCAAATCAACTGTTTTTAAAACAAATCTTTAATCCACTGAAAATGTTCTATTAGGATAGCAGTACGTTGAAGCAAACAAGCAACGTAGATCCAGTCATTTAGCTGTCAGTGCAGAAGAACAACCACTGTTCATTTCTTACACAATAACTTTTTGTTCCAAATGGGCAGGTATAAAATAAATGGAACTGTAGCTGCAGGAACATCACCTGTGACTATCAGGTGACACAAGGTTAAGAGTGCCCACTATTGAAGATTCCCACATGCAGCTGTAAATATAACTGCATTAGCATGGATCCTACACACTCCGAAGCCTTTAAGCTGGTGAATACCAGGGTTCAAGGGCTGCTTAGTGCCCTACATGTGTTCTGCTATGGGAAAATTTCATCCAGCACAGTAAATCATGGCTGGCTACTGTGCTACTCTTAACAAGCAAAGTTATTTAAACCTACTCCCTCACCCTTCAGAGGCAAGAGTATTGTCCAGTGCAAACTCTAGCTCATCTCAGTGCCGATCTCCGTGGGCTAAAAAGTTATTCTGCATTTCTCCCTTCTCCTGCAGCACCCTTCAGGAACCAAGTGCTTCTTCAGTCTTAACCCGATGCTTTCTGCAAATATACCCTGACTGAGCACCTTGCTGCTGCATACACATAGCCCCAAACTTCCAGCCCGTCTTTCCTCAGTCATGTGTGTGCTGCCCATCTTCTGCTGGAGGCTACAAAGCCCAGAATTCAGGTCCAAAAAGGCTAACTCTTTATATAAAAGATCCCACCTGACAAAGAGGTACATCCACTTTCTTACTAACTGGACTGGGCAAGAAATAATTTTGCCATGCCAAAGTTTAAAATGCCTGTAGTCTTCAGAGGTGTCAGGAGATCAACTTCTTCAAGTTTTGTGGAGTTCTTTCAAGTTACCAAATTGAATTTAATAAATTGAAAGGTATTAATATCATTCAGCTGACTATTCAGCAATTCTTATCAAAACCCTTTTCTCCAGTGATGATAGCAATCAGCCTCACAGGTTAAAAAAAAAAAAATAAAAGTCTGGGGGGTTGGGGTTTTTTTTGTTGTTGTTTGGTTTCAGTGGTTTGTTTTGGGGGTTTTTTTGTGTGCGTGCGTGTAGAAGGCAAAAATAAATTCACAACCATTTATATCTGGAACACTGGAAGTGACTTTTGCCTTAAAAAAAAGAGTCACCTCTTATGGGTGGGATCAAGGAAGGGTCAGGTCACTGTATCAGCCGTTATTTGCTGCACAGGGAGATGTTCTTTTGTTTGTTTTAAAGGCCCTCAGAAACGCAGCTGAGCTCTTCACTGTGGTCTTTCAGCTACGGTATCACAAGGGCTTTTAGTGCAAGGTTGAGCCAAAGATGTGCAAAGAAAAAAACCCAGTGTGATTTAATCACCAAGAGCCTGCAAAAGATGAATTTTTCAGTCTGCACCAAACCAAATGCTACTTTATTTTATTTGACCATTTTCAACAAACCCAATCAATATCTCAGAGTAGAGGCATCAATCAATGCACAAAACTTTTTCAATCATTGTGCTAAAGGAAGAGAAAACCACAGGAGAAAGCCTTCACTGCTCAGAGCTGCACTCCGAAATCAGGGTGTGCCACAATGAGTGCACAGAATAAGTGCAAAGCCACGCAAAGGACACTAACACTCTGCACAACTATAACAGGTAATTTCCTAGTACAACCATATTTCAAATCGTGGGGTGACAGAAAAACACAGATGACATCTCCTGCAAGTCATTTCTGTGGGAAAGCTGTACCAAGCATATTAAAAATAGAGATATGCTATACTTGGTCATGTTCTTCAGCCAGGCACCTTCTCGTCTCACATTTTCACCCACTCCTCAGCCCGTGCTGGAAGGTCCCCATTACAGGTCCATGCGAGGCATGCAGCAACACTTGATAATGGTAGCCCTGCACATGCTACGAGAGCTGCAGCTGCTGTCTTAAAGTTTCAAGTCCCTTTGCACTGCTTAGGTGTTGTAAACTCATTTATTTAATTTCACAGGCCATTTGATTTTTCAGTCTTGGTGTGTGGGTTTTATTTTTTTTTAAAAAAAACTTCAATTTTTCATGCATTTTAAACTTTTAAAAAAGTTCATAAAAAATGAACTTGCTGAAGCTAATCTTTATTACCTACATATTCCCTCCTCACCTTCCTGAAGTACCCTTCAAGGAAAAGCTGCTGAGCAGGTATTCTGCTAAGTTATGAAAGTCTCTAGTTGTCATTCTCAATATACCCTGATGTCTTGATGTGGCCTAAACCCAGAAAAGAACACAAAGTGAGACTGCTTTAGCACCTTCCTCTTCAAATAGAAAGCTACCAAAAAACCAGTACTGTAGCATAATCAAATGCTTCCTGGAAATTCCCCTCCAACTTTGAAAGAAAAAATCTGACGATAGGCCATGGAGGGAGAGAAGTACCTTCTCACCTCTTTGGGTTACAGCTTTCTACTTCATTTACTTGAATCATAAACAAAGATAAACTTTTATTGACTTAAAAGATGAAACAGAAACAGCCCTCACTGTACATAAAGCTCCTGAAAACCACCAGCCTCCCTCATCTGTTTTTACCCCATATGCAGTCTTGAAACTATAGAGTCCTTTTGTAAAACAGTACCTTTTCGCAGCTACAGTGTCTCTCCTGAAAGAGATGCTTCTCCTTGTCCTGCAGATCTGCTATTACTCCAAGTCCTTTTCTTGCAGCAAAGACAACATCCTCTACTCCTCCTTCAGATAGTCACTACTTCAAGGAAAAAGACTCTAGACCTGGTTTATCTTCTCTCCGCAAGTTGACATGATCTGGATGATGTCTTATGACTATCGTTACAGAAGTCCTTTTTCCTCAAGAGTAGTACCAAAAGCCACAATCACTTACAGGTACTGAAGCTCTGAGGATGCACTCCATGTTTAGCAAGATATTTGGGAGTTCGCTTGTCCAGTGAGCCAACTCTTTGCTATGAATTCAGACCAAGACGGGGGGATTAATTTGGAAGTTACTATCAAAAGTTAGGTCACTGTAGTCTGTTTAAAAAAAAAAATCCACACCAATTCAGCTTTGATTTCAACTGCCAATACTCATTTATGCCTTCTTAGGGAAAGAAAACCCCACCCACAACTAACAAGTCTCTCAGCTAGAACTTTAAAAGCTGGAGACCATAGGGAAGATAAAACCAGGCTGTTTGAAGGTACATAGTGACAGGACAAGAAGCCATGGAGACAAGTTTTAATAAGGGAAAATCCAATTAGATTTTGGTGAATACATACATATTTATACTTCACAGTGAGGACAGTCAAAAATTGCCAGAGGAGCACAGGACAGTTATGAGCTCTCTATCCATGGAGATTTTCAAAGCTTAATTGGAATAAGGCCCTCAGCAACACACTAACTCCAAAGCTGGCCCTGTTTTAGGCAGCAGGGTTTATACCAGATTACTTTCAGAGGTCTCTTCCAACCTACGTTTTTCCTGCAGTAAAAGTCCATTCAAAGATTTGACTCTTGCTCAAGTCTCTATGCTCCACAGGGAATACGTGCTCCATTGTTGGCAGAGAATAGCATTCATACCTTTGCATTCATTTAAAAGCCCTGCAGCTGGACTTGAGATCTGTCAGAAGAATAAAAAGGTTTTCAGACAAATATTACTGATACTTAAAACAAAAGAAAGAAAAAATATGTTTCTTTCTAGAGCTAGGAGCAACCCTGTTCCTCTGTGGATGGTGACCTTGATGGATATGCAGTAGACTGTTTGCCCATAACCTATACTTTCCAGGAGAAAAAGGCAGCTGCTTCACATGAGATCTTGGCTGGCATCATTTTGATGCTGGCAAAGAACTCCTCCAACAGTTCCAAGGACCTTAAGAATTTCAGGCTTTTGGAAAACCCTCTCTTTGCCCAATGCACATGGCACCTCCTAGCAGGTGATGGATATTGAACATGTTGAAAACAGAGCAGAAATCTGCAATAGTAGCATAGCATGTCTAACGAGCCTGTAGGGCATTGGCATTCATAGAGCAATGTGACTGCTAGGCATCACTCTGTCCTACCAAGTGTATCCTTCCCCCCCCATCTTGAGTATTTCACATCTGGCTCCTGGAGGAAAAGAAGGAGCAAAAACATGTTTGTTGTCATCTTTGAAACACCTTTTCCAACACTGACAAACGCTCAGATTCATTTCTTTCAGTACAGAAAGCCTGTCAATCCTCACTACAATATGTGTCTTTCAACAAATTTTCCACATCTCAGAAAACTCCAGGCTTCCCCTGGGATAAGCCCTCTTCTTTATAGCATTTAACCTTGATTATACCTTGTCCAGCAGTACACATGCAAGGTGTTCACCTAACCATCAGTTTTCCTCCTCCAGCCACACAGACACTAATGCATAGCACAAGCAGCAAGTCATGTGTGTACAGAACAGCGTAACCACCTAAGCTGAAGACTTCATTCATAATAATTTTATAATCTCTACATGCCAACAGTCATGTCTATCAATCATCTATGCTGATCCATTCAGAAAATTGTTCTGCTAAGATGCTGTCCTCATTTTCAGACATATTTAAGTCTCTTAGCATTCTTGCTGAAGATATACAGTAGTCCTGCTTTCTGGTATTTCGGCTTGAACCCCCCCATATGGATATGTATCTCAACCACAAAGTTTGCTAAATACAGTAAGCCTCCTTTATAAACAGCTGGCTGAAAGTCAAGTCTTCCTAGAGCCCTGGCATTTGGCTACAACCTATTTGTAAAGCTTTCCCCAAATGTAATTTTAGTTTCTTGCAACCAGACTTTGTCTTTGGTCCAGTATCATTAGACTCAGCAATTTGATTCTTTTGTCATTCCAATACCCTCCTGACAGAGACCAGCTCATGGCTTATCCTCTGTTAACATGCATGGCCAGTTCTACATTCACCAGGATATTTAATTTCGCTCTGCACTGCTGAAAAGTGCATTACTTTATTTCAAGAGGGGAAATCCACATATCAACATTTTATGACTAACTCTCCCCACTGCTACACAGGAGTCTGCTTTCTTTCAAGACAAGATTCCTTTGTTTTCTTCTCACTTCCAGGTTATTTGCCTGAGTTTGTAAAAGGTAAAACTATTTGTATTTTCAAAGGTCCAATTGTTGAAGTATTTCTAGCACTAGGTCACTTATGATTTCAACAGGCGAGTTAAAGATGAGAATTAAACCTTAGAAACTTGAGCACCTTTTAATGGTGTTGTGGTTTAACCCCAGCCAGCAACTAAGCATCACCCAGCCGCTCGCTCACTCCGCCCTGGTGGGATCAGGAGGAGAATCAGAAGAGTAAAAGTGAGAAAACTCATGGGTTGAGATAAAGACAGTTTAATAGGTAAAGCAAAAGCCATGCACACAAGCAAAGCAAACCAAGGAATTCATTCCCTACTTCTCATTGGCAGGCAGGCATTCAGCCATCTCCAAGAAAACAGGGTTCCATCACATGTAACAGTTACTTGGGAAGACAAATGCTATCACTCCGAACGTTCCCCCCCCCCCCCCCCCTTCCTTCTTCTTCCCCCAGTTTCTGTACTGGGCATGACATCATACGGTATGGAATAGCCCTTTGGCCGGTCTGGGCCAGCTGTCCTGGCTGTGCCCCCTCCCAGCTCCTTGCGCACCAGGCAGAGCATGGGAAGCTGAGAAGTCCTTGACCAGTGTAAGCACTACTTAACAACTAAAACATCAGCATGTTATCAACATTACTCTCATCCTAAATCCAAAACACGGCACTATACCAGCTACTAAGAAGAAAATTAACTCTGTCCCAGCTGAAACCAGAACAGGGGCACATTTAGCTTATTAAATCCTTGCAGCCTGTGCATAAGCCTTGCACACTTTTTTTGGTTTCTGCTGCTATAAATTCCTGTAGTTCTGGGCCACATGAAGTTGCTTTCTGCTAGCAATCATCTGTGAATTCCCATTATTAATGCCACAGACTGGTCTATCCTGCAGCATACAGCTTAATGAGCTACATGCTGCTATGCTCTTTGAATAAACTCTCCTACGTACACAGCTACAGTTCCACCTTGCCTCCTCACCTGTTACCAAACTTGAAACGATTTCCAGTGCAGCCTGTCTGTGGCAGGTACTACTCTCAAGATCCTTCACAGGTCTGTACTTTCATCTCCTGATTTCTGGGGTTGCTAGACTTCTGAAGAGGGAATAAGCTTTTATTGCCAGACATACTGAAGAAAAATTGATTCCTGTTTGTCATTATTTCCTTCTCAAGAGACTTGAGAATGAGGCTATTACCTGCTCCTGCTAACCATTCCACCTTGGATACATTAAGGTCATGATTTTCCCATAGCTGTGTTTTCCTCATTACCAGCAGGTTCACTTGGCTATTTATTATACTATAGGCCCCGTTTTATGAAGGCAAACAGGATCATGCTCCCCATCCTGTCCAGACCACATGGCATCATGTAAGTACCCTGCCTATCCTTTAGATTTTGCCCACGTAACCTTTCAATTCACATCCAAATCAGGACTTTGTCCTCAAAATACCAATTGGAATTAGCTACTTTATTCTATACATCAGACTGGAAGGACTGCAGGTGAGCAAACATAAAGGAAGGGGCAGCATGGCTGGGTAATCTAGTTAGCAAAGCATGCATAGTTGCTAGTAGCATCTCAAAGATGAAAAGAACCATTTCAAGCATCACATCACCTCAAAAGTAAGCAACAAAAAAGGTAGCAGTAGTACAGCTTGTCAGACTAAGGTCGTTATAAATCAAGCACATTCACAGATCCAGGTCACAACATTCAGGCTCAGTCAATTAGCTCATTAGTAAGAAAACATTAAACAAACAGTGGCATTTCCTTCTTATAGCAGTAGAGTAAAAAAAACAGCTTCAGAGTTTTGCTTTGGTACAGATCCTTGATAAAAGGAATCCTGTCTGCTTTCAAATTATACTGAAAGATATTTTACCTTTTCTAAATCAGTTTTCAAAAACCAACTATCTTAGTTTTTAACCACAATATCACAAAGTCAAATAAATGTTCAAAAAATGAACAAGAGTTTACTTGGATAACCAGTAGTTTATTGTGTGCTCCATATTACACTCAAATTCAGAATAGATTTCAACCTCAAAATTACTATCTAACAAAATCATCACTGAACCACAGTAGCAGAAAGCAGTTCATTTAAATGTAGTAATTCTGGGAATCATTTCAGCTTTGATTAACAGGAAGACAGAAATATGGAGAGAGGTGTCAGGATAGCAGCTTAAGGGCATCCAGTCTACAGAAACAAGAGAGAGTTCTCTAGGAAGCTTTGCCATTATCCCTAAGAAAATACATTTCAACCTCCCTGGAGTCTTATTCATCCTCCTCGCATCTGTCTTAGAAGTCCAAGTTTAGAAGTAGCGCCAATGATAAATGAGATTTCCCCTATGCAAGTTCTACTTCTCCCTGAACAGTTACATAAATCTAACAAGAAAGAGATGCTGCTCCCTCTTCCATCCCCAGCTGTCCCAATGTTTTAGAGCTGCACAAAAAAAAAACAAAGGAGAACAAGAGACTGCGGAAATATATTAAAATATAAAAACTTATTATGCTCACCCTAAACTATTGGTCCATATTATTTCTGGCAAAACCACATAATTTAAGGGACACTTTTCATTTTACAACCATTTACAAAGCAATTCAATTGTGTCTACAGGAAGGAACTCAGTTGTGTCTTCAAAGGAAGAAAGGAACAGTATAGAAAGCCCAGAATAAGATTTAATGAGAAACAAATTTCAGCCACCTTATTCTTCTATTCCATCTATTTTTAAAGTCTTTTTCTTTTTTTTTTTACTGTAAAAATTGTTACTTTTAAGTTCCAGTACGCTGTTCACAATGTAGCATTTGCCTTTCTGTTCAGATATATTTTTCTTCTAGGCTTCCAAGCCCAGGAGCAAGTACATCTCTGCATATATGCCATGTATCCAATGCACAATCTCCACTTATTTCCTCACCTTACCTGAAGGACAGTCTGGGGATGTGGTATCTTTTTCTATAGAGATGGGAGACCAAGTCTAGTAGAACCTGACTCCACCTAAACTGACTGAAGCAGGGCTGAGGGAGTAGGAAAAAAAAGGAGTAGGACAGCACATCTTGCAATAGATCAACTCTAAATCTCTAGCCCAAGTTTAGAAACATTTTTGCAAGTTATAAGTGTGAGTAATTCTGAACTTACTTTTTTAATTTCTGTTTTTGAGGCATAAATCCCTTTTCCAGCAGCATTCGAAAGTTAATTACTGTTACATGAGTTTAACAGGTTGCACAGTATAGGACTAGTTACAAGAGGACTATCCTCTATCTGTTACCTGTGTTCCCCAGTTAATGGGGAGAAGAAGAAAGGGCTCCCAGTACAGGTGTGAAGTAGAAGACAACATGTACACAGGATGCAAAATCTGTCTACTGCAAACTGGACTGAGACACCAAACATGTTTCACGCAGGCCATTGGACAGCTACCAAATTAAACCTTCCACTTCTCTATCAACCTTGGATAAGTTTAGGTTGATAACCCAAAGAGAGAGATTTTGTTTGTCTGATAGGAATGAGACAATACTGTTTCAAAAGACAAAAAAGTTACCAGACCAGTCAAGTTGCTAGTGTGTAGCTGTTCTATTAAATTTTGAAAACTGGTTGAAACCTAGTTGATTCATAAGAGTGAATCCTTCCAGTACAATATTTGACAGGTTTTTTTAGAAAAATAAACGCTGGAACATTTGATGTGACTTGTTGACAAACACACACTTTGAGATGTTTGAGGATACATCTCTTGGTATACAAGGAAGGGAGATTTCTTGCTCTTCATTCCTAGCCTTAAAATCGCAATTGCCTACACAGGAACTTTACACCTTTCCTGAAAGTTGCCCTTTCAACAATCCCCAGTATAACAGAAGTGGCCCACAGGTAATTATCTCAGACTTCACACAGACTGAAAGCTAGACAGGTTTGTCAAAATGATTTTTACTCCTATGGTTTATTATCTTGTTGTGAAGATTTTTATGAGAAAAAGATTAAATCCCTGCCCTGATGTGTGCATTTCATTAAGCTTCTAATCCTTTAAAGAGTCACTAATGCAACTAGCCATTGAAAAGCATTAAATCATAGTTCAGTCATATTGACCAAAATAATCTCCTAATTATTTCAGAATGGAGCGGAGCACAGGAGCTGCGCTGTAAATTACACTCCAAAACTCTTTTAGGCTGATGTACAAAACAAAATGAGTAGAAAGGCAACTTTGATTACTTTTGGTATGCATGAACATAGGAAGGTGAGAGACATACCTCTACTAAGCAACTCATTCAAAGTAGACGGTATTTTAAGTTCACTATTCATGCAGTGGTGCTTAATTCAGTCATTTGGATGGGGTGGGGGATATGGTTTCTATTGCAGCTGATGAGCCACTGCTATCACAGTATCAAGATAAGAACTAAAATGAGCAAGTGAATTCCAGGTGAATTATTAGCAAATTCAATCTGCTTCTGAAGCAAATGCCTAAAAAGCACATCCAGTCCATAATAAAAACAAAGTGTCTGCCATACAGCTGATAATGGATCTTACATTACTTAGAAATCTTTTGGTTTTGCTACTGTAAGGTTATCTGGAAGCACGTGTAAGGGGCATCATTTCTAAAGGCTGGAACTCACTTCTGACTTCATCTCCTTCTGCTTCCCCTTCAGGTAGGCACAGAGGGGACACGGACAGACACATATCATTTTTCAGTCCTTGTATGTCAGGTGATGACTTCTACAGTTTCCAGAAAGGGCTTTTCCCACTAGTGCCGTGCACTCGAATACATTTGCTGAAGACTCAAGAACAGGTAGCAGCTATCACAACTGATGCAAACAGTAATCCAGTAAGGAAAGCTATGACTGATACAGCTTCTTATTCAATGCTAAATTTACTATACCCTATGTGACTGTAGCCATAAATCTTTCAAGAAGAGCTTTCCTTGTAAAGCATGCTTTTGAGTATAATATTTGCAATTTAAACACCCAATAGACCAATAATAATTCACTGTCAACATTTATAAACCCTTCTGAATAACTTGCATTCTCATTACTAGAAAGATCATCAGAAAAAAAAAAAAAAAAGACCCCACGCTTAGAAGCAAGATGAAATCCCTTAAGTCAGAACATCAGTTCAAAGGATAACTTCTACATTTTTGTATCATTTTTTACTAATTGTCTGCATTTTATCATGGCAAACAAGGAGCAGGATTACCTTCCCAGCTAGATAGGCATGGTAGGATTCAGGGTGAGCCACAGCTTTCAGGGAGGTGTGTCAAGGCTTCCTAAGAGCACTGAAGTTTAAAACCACTTTTTCTTTGTTCAGGCACTAAATGGAAGCAGTTTTAAAATGGAGGAAACAAACACAGGAGAACTAAGTGGGATTTCTAAAAGAAGCCTGCTCCCTGCCACTATATCCATACACACAAGGTCTTTTCAGGTTTATTTTTAATCCAGTTTAACAAATTTCTGTGTTGCTGCCAACTCTACACAGTCTCTACATCTCTTGGGGAAGCCTTTTGTGAGACTCATCACAGCAGGCTTCCAAGCTGGCCATGTCCCTCAGGCCACCCTCTCCTTTTGCCCACGTCCCCCCCAGTCTGGAGCCTTCTCTACCCACTTCCCTGTGCAAAGGGTGACCTCCCTTACTCCAGGAGAGCTTTCCTCTTCATTAAAAAAAACTACACACCCACCCTCCGCCACACCACCACCACCCATCTCACAGCACCACAAAACAAGGCAGTAAAAAAAATGCTATCACAGTAGGCTTCAAACAACTGAACCTCCACAGAAGTTAGCAGGATTTGTTAATGGTGTTGGACAGAGAGGGATTGGACTTTAAGAATCAGAACTCTGTGATGATCAAAAGCATGTTATTTTTAAATATATTTTTATCTTTACTTGTTCTCTCTGCTTTAGACCCTACCGGACTTTGCTGCAGGCTACATTTTCTCTTTAATTAACCAAGCTGACCTGGAATAAGTTAGACTTATGCTTAATTTCCTTCCAGCATTCTTTCTTTTTGCTAAAATTAAATACATGTAAGTGCAAATACCACTGGGTACTAGCCCACAAGTCTGCATCAAAGGTAGGGTAGGCTAAACAGGATCATGAATCAGAGGGCTTTTGAGGCAAACTTGCCTAGACCTTTCCCTTACTGCAGACCATCACAAAAGACTAAAACAGCTTTTGAGCTGAAAGAGTCAGATTTTGGCAGAATGTAAGTTAGACTAATTAATTTTTCTACAACAGCAAAAGCACAAAACACCAAAGACAAAACAGAAATTTAAGAAGTTTTAAGCCTTTCTGCACCAGCCTACCCTATCCATCCAGACAAGTCCTCCTCTGAAGGTTTAGCTTCAGCTCTCAGGAGCTTTCTGCACTGCAACAGAACCAGCACAGCCCCTCTACGTCTCTGGGAATTTATTCTTCCCACGATTACAAACACCTGGCTCTGCTGCTCACACCTGGATTTGATTGCCTCTTCTCTTCCCTCCCCTTCTTTGTACTCTGCAAACTGCCTCCCCCAGCCCTGCACAGCTGGCTCCTGTATCACACCCTCCGCACGGACTCACCTGACCTCGTCACTCCTTTAAACAACACAAGCAAGCAAACTAGGTGATGGGGTTTTTTCACAGTGGTCAGAGAAACTCTGTGAAAACCTAGAAAAATTATGAGCAGATTTTGTCTTTTTTATATCCCCATGTTTTTGTAACCACACCTGAAAGTTCCTTAGCTTCTCTACTCCAGCTGGGATCAATTAGTAGATTAACTGTAGTCAACAAGGAACACGTACCATGAGATTGCTGCAACCAGACCTTTATCAAACTACTTTGGTGAAACTCAGATTTTTAACATTGACAGAAATCATCCAAAACGCTCACTGGATAATGGAAGCCCTATGAAAGTGTTCTCCCAGTTGTACCCTGGAACAATGCCTCACCCTGAAAACCTCCATATGTAATATCTTGCCAGGCTTTTTTCCACAACTGTATTAATTGGTACCTAAATAGGTAACTGAAGACATTATCTTTGCCTACAAAGCTTTGCTGTCACTCACAGTTTTCCATTCTTACACAGACAAATCTTCCAAAAAATGACAAGCCTAGGAAGTCTTCTCCCCCTCTCCTTTCTCTGGAGCCTGACAAGGCGCGTGTCTTCCATCCTCAGATGTCTGCCTGGTAGGATTCATGCCATTATGGGGTTTTCCTGACTGTACTTTTGTCTTCTGAACAGACTGGACAAACATATTATCATTCTTTAAAAAGAGGCTTGATTACAGCCACCAGACTCCCAGTATTTTGCAGTCTTCTCGTGAAGTCTTGCCTCCTGGGAGCAGACCACATAGCTGCAGTGCCTGCACCCTCGGGGTCGCTCCCCATTGCCAGGACCTGGGAGTCTCCATGGTGGGGACCTCACTCAGACAGGGTCAAGTGCAGGTGCTGCAAACAGCTGGCCCATATTTGCTCATTCTCCATTAAAATTCTCTTGCTCAAGCACCTACCTGCAGACTGAAGCAACTTTACCCAGACAGAGAATTTAGATATTAATAGGTAGCTAAAAGGCTATTCACCATGCTTCATTTACCTTGCTAAGAGCTCTTCTATAAAATGTGAGCGATTAAAATACGGTGTGGTATGTGATTTATTCTCATCATGCAAGTCACAAAAGTAGCACACAAATGCCAGCTGACACACTATGGCGTTGAAATAATCAATTTTGCAGTGTGATGCTTTTATGAAGGCAACTTTCCATATTCCACAGATACATTAAAAGAGAAGGTCAGTCAAAATATCCAGTATTCTCTCAAAGGCCTTTCTCGGCCAGTTTTTGGGTGTTTTTAGACAGTGAATCAGCATTATTTCCTAGTTTGTCTACCAGCTAGCAAGAAAGTCACTTCTTTCTTTGTCTCAGTATCAAGTATATCCAACAAGATAGTGACTGAAGTGTCTTACTCTGTTTCTAATAATGCTGTCTACCCAGTACCTTAGCTAACTGCGAGAATGTGCCAGAGCAGGTTATATACCATCAGGTTTTTAGTTCTTGACTTTTTTCTTATGCCCTTTATTTCCTCAGGCTTGTCAAATTATGGTTTCTTTATTAAATTGTTCATTATTACAACTTCGGCGCTCGAGCCTACTGAAATAAGCCTCCAATTTATATCCACAAGCCTTGAATCAAAGCTCTGTGTTGCAAGAATTTATTGGCCCCTCAGCTGGTGTGGTTACACTATTACTAATTTTAACTCTTGCCCGCAGCGCCGGTAGTTGTCACATTTTCTCCAGAACCTTTTATATTCCGCTGCCCTGCCATCAACACTAAGTGGGGTGTAGTTGCACCCATGCAGTTAAGAAGCCAAGTGCAAAAGTCACCCCTCTTCTCACAGTGAGCAGTTATACAGCCATGTCAGCAATAGCCCTGCAAACAGAATTGGCCAAATATTGCTAGTTGCTAGCCAAAGGTCTGGCAGGGCAAGTGTTGAAGAAGTGGATAACCTACTCCCCATGCAAACGGAGAAAATGTTTCCTCATTTAGCACAGATTCAATATGCTTTTTACCACTTTGTAGAAGAAAATCCAGTTTCATAAAAGTTCAAGTTTAATATCAGCTGCAGGCCTTCAGGAGATATTAGCTGATAATTCTCTAAGCTTTTGCTGTAGACTCCCTTACCAGCAGCACTGAAATTATCAAATTACAGTAATATGATGGAAGACCTTTGCTGCAGCAATGAATTTGTCTCCCAATGGATTTGGACACAGTTACTTACCTTCAGTATTCACATATGTATTAGAGGTCCTATCATATAAACAAAGGGCCTGAGTCTCTTTTTTATACTATTACTAAATAACCAGCCTCAAGAGATCAACCATCCTTAAGACTATCCAAAATTTTAACATTTCTTTAAAAAAAAAAACACACAAAACACCTAAATTGTAAGTATTTTTTTATGTAGGCTGTGCTTTGATTTTCAAGCTCCTTGGCTGTTGCCATCTGGATGTTCGATGTGTTAGGAACCCCCTCTTGGTATTCTGTGTCCATGCACTGGGGTCTTCTGAATTAAAAAATAAGATAACATACTTCTCTGTCATGCTCCAAATCCTACTAAACCATCATGGCAGACTTGCCCATGCTAGTGCAGTATGATTTGGAAAAGGCACTGCTGCCAGAGCTGTAGAAGCCTAGAAAAAGTTTTTTCTTACTTAAAGAAGAAAAAAAAAAGCCATCACTAGAAGTGCCAGCTTTCTCACTGCTCAGGAAGACCTGGTTTATCCTCTGCTGGTCTGGCTCACAAGCCTTTTTCCTGGACATTTGATCCCAGGAAAGGGGGTTTTTGCTAGCCCCTCCACAGCTGCCGAGTGCCAGCGGAGTGCCCATTTGGGAGACTGAAAGGCAGATGGTGATGGCTAACAGGGATGAGAGGCTGCTGATCTACACCCACGGTGAGTTTTATCTAAGTGCTATCTGCCGCACAAAGTCTGATAAGGCAGGTGAGAGAGCCTCACCCAGCACCGGGAGCTGAAGTTCAGAGATGACTGCAACTCTTTGAACAGCCAGGAAGATGCTCTTTTCAAAATGATGGTCACCAGGGGCATGGTAGGAGGATGCCTGTGCTCCCCCTTTAAGGATACCATGTTATGCTGTGTGAATCTTTTCATGATTTCCTTCAGGTACTTTCAATTTATGGGTGGGATCTAGCTGTGTGCTGGAGAATTTAATGGGCACCTTGACTAGTAGGAGTTTGTTTTCACTCGGTCATGGTTTCTGTAACTTTATAAAATTTTTAAAGAGCAGAGGCTCTGCTTCCACAGGGCGAGGTACTGCCTTGATCTTAACTGTCTTGTTGGTCCCTGTTTTACTTTTCAGGATTGAAAATATGTAACATTTTTAATCAAGATGTTTATATAAAGATATATCCTTGAAAAAAATCAAATGCATATAATGAAAATTGAATTAATTTGGAGAAATTATTTAATTGAAATCATTCTTTATTGGCCCAAAAGCATACATACATACAGATGAGATTTATGGAGTTTTACCAAAACAAAGCAGAAGTATCAGTGAAATGTGGGTAAATTGTGTAGGATGAAATTAATTCCAATACTTTTCAGTCTAAAAGCTTAAACTAAATGTTACCCCAGATTTTCCAGCTAGTCAACCTTCAGGAATTTTCCAGGCTGAAATAATGAAGTATCAAGACTATGTTTAGACAGAAGGGAGCAAAAGTGTAAGTTAAGCAAGAAAAGCAAGCAGTTACTGGTTTCTATTCATCCTCCAAGATGTTAAAAATAAGTTTTCCCTTCTTAATTTTGAGATGCAATCCTTAGGAGGCTCTGAAGACTGTAAATCAGATTTCCAGTATACTTTCTGTAGGCATTGAAACAAACTCTCTTGGCTCTTGCAGAGTGTTTATTAGCAGCAGACTAGCTGCACTGTTTGCTGGCTCAAGGAGCACGTGGTGATGGATCGCATGCCACAGCGGTGGGTTGGTAGCCAGGGCTTTTGGGAGACCTGAAAGCTAGGGAAGTACTGATGTCTGGGCTTTGGAAAGCAGTGCTAAAATTGGAAGATGTAGCTGTGAACTGTGTGATTAGAAAATAAAACAAGTGGCTAATTGCAAAAGCTAAGGGCAGTTCAGCAAGACACGGTCTAAGGCCAGCCTGGTCCTGTCTGACACTGGGACTACTGGGACGGGCAGAGCTAAATATCCAGGACCAAGTGAGCAGGCAGCGCTGCTCCGCAGTGCCAGAACTGCAGCACAGCACTTTCCCTATCTACAGATCCATTTTATTCTCCCTGTGGAAATGCACAAAAAGTTCTCAGTGAAGTAAGTGCTGCTTTGCAGTGATTGTTCAGCATATTTGGGGTTAAGATGACTGGTTCCTTGTTTCTATTTCTATACATTTTCATGTGCTTCCTGAATAGATTTTGCTCACTGCTGCAATACCAAGGCTTTACTGAAATAAAAGCCCTCGCTAAGTTTTGTACTGAGCAAGAGATTCCCGCACGCATGAAATCCTGGATTTTCAACATGGAAGAGAATCTGCAGAAAAAGTACTGCTCAGCATGCTGCAATTTTCTGAGATATACTTTATAATAAAACATTCTGCTCTGCAGTAGCCTCAACAAATACATATGTCTATGATACAGGGGTTTTGTTTGGTTTTTTATGGGGAGAAGGGAGGTTTCTGGTGCTGAAGGAAGGAGGAGCCATGAAAAGGAAAGCGAACAGTGAATCCTACTTCTCTTCTGCCAACACCCTCCTGCGGGTGCCCTTTTGCCCGGGTGGCACTGGGAGCGGAGCCTGACAACTCAACCAGCCCCCAAGCAGGGAGGGCTCGCCAAACTGCCACCCCTGCACCATTATCACTCCGAAATGGCCGGTTGTGAACGGAGTGAGTTAAGGCTATTTGAGCCCTGTAATGAGCGTGTTTACCAGTTCTCAAGTTGAGACATAGCTCTGTGGCACAGATAATTCACACTGACGCGTACACGCTGAGACCAGAGCGCAGTCTCCACTAGCCCGACATCCCCGTGCTGCTGGATCGCTCATCAGCACACGTTTTACCCAGCTGCAGGCACATAGCTACACATCTATCAGATCAGTCAAAGCAGATGATATCAAGATTTACGTTTTATGATGGATGGCACCTCATTCTGCATAAAACCTCCTCGTACAAGGTTAACTCATTAAAAAAACAGTGTAAAAAGACCCAGTCCTGGAAGGCAGGTGTTGGGAGTGAGGAGCTCTGTCTGCTTTGTCCAGAGCTGCTCATCAGCCCCTGAAGTACCACCGGAGATGGCATCCATTCTGCGCGAGAAACATATCCATCTTCAAACGAGGTAAAGCAATCTTTAAATTAGTATGAAGAGGGCCAGCAATTCCTCCTGAGCAAGTTTGAAACAGATAAGCTCGATGGGGGGAGGAGGAAGATGTTTTCTGGGTCTAAGTTCACCACCTTTTTTACACACCTACACAGAGATACCACACTCAAATTTAAACCATTCCTCTTGCCTACTGCTTCTCTCCTCTTTTTAGACTAACACTGTATCTATACGGCTATCTATACAGATATATAGAAACCAGTTCCTGCAGTACAAGCATGTGAGTTACATGCATTTATTTTGGAACGTATATAAATATATAGATGTAGATATGACTGATAACAACAACAACAACAAAAATCAAACTTAGTCATTAATTATAACAACGGTGCTGCCAACCACCGGCATTTAAAAGTCACGAGTCAGCCCTCACAAAAACATGAGGTATTATGTTTCAGAAAAATAATACGTGTTATTTATCTTCTGCTTTTCTGTATTGTTAAAATGCATTTAAATCATATTTTGTTCTTAATCATGGAGTAGAAACTTACTTTTGGGGGCGGGGGGGGAGAAAGCTGAATTTCTCACACTGACATCACTCCAGGAACCAGGACTTTAAGGGAAAAAGCCCAAACAAATATAACGTGCGGACTGTATTAAAACTGTGAGAGTTGGCAACGCTTTGTCATAATAGAGTATTTTTATGCCAAAACAACTGTGTGTGACAAGGATAAGCTCGGCCACCATCACATTCTACTTCCCGCTTCTCACATTAACTCTTTGCTGAAGCACCAGCCTGCAGTGTCAGCCCCTATCTTTAAACAGCTCTTTGTAGATATATTTTCTAAGGAAGAAACTGCCGGAGTGCTCAGGGTCAAAATCTGCCCTTGAGCAATGTCTGCAGAGTCATATTTACAGATTGTACTAACTAGATATCAAAGCTCCAACACCAGAGATAGCTAAAAGTAATATGAAATAAGAAGTCTCTTGCTAAAAGAAAACTAATGTAGAAGGGCAGAGGGAAAATTCATTAGCTGGTAGCAAAAAGAATAATGGATTTTGGAGCTGATTCTTTAGGCTTTTTCCAACATCAGCAGCTTTAATAAATGGAAGTTGCAATATTTAGGGAAGAGTAATTCTGTTGGGAAATGTTTCCCAGTTTTCAAATCTGCACATCAGTAGCTGCACGCAGCTGCCTCCAGGTGGATTCCCTGCCTCCTTCTATCAGGCTATGGGATTTGATCTCACCAGAGTCCCTTGAGTGTAATTAAAATTCTGAATTCCTGATCCTGCCTCAGCTCGCTAAATGCAGGTTATATATCTGGAGTGAGAAACACATTACTCAAGGAGGACGTAGAAATTATGAAAGGGAATATGCCCACACCATGTTGTTTCGTTGACTCACACACCACTTATCACTTAGTGATGTATCCCTGACCATCTGAAGGCAAATGGGGGTGTTTTCCTTCACCATAACTTCTTTGGCTTTCTCTACTCCCGCTTCTATACATCTGCACCAAAACTAGGACTGTAACTGGCACCAACTGAGTGCTGCCCGCTCTGGGTTTTTTTGGAATTTTATTTGGAGTCTCAGTTCTTTGAGACTGAAGCCCTGCTTTCACTCAAAAGTTTCTAGCTTGATAGCATCCAAATGATAGAGCATATTCAGTGAGCTGAGGCTCGAAGCTGAGAGCAAATAAAAGCATGAAAATATTAGTGTAAAAATTGACTTTTTATAAATCAGTCCTAGGTAGTCTGGGTTTCAAACTTCTAAAGGGTGTGTAGTTGGTAATACTGTATCATGGGTTTTTTGCAGAGAAAGAGGAAATGGCAAGTAAAGGAACTTGTAACAGCCTCCACAAAACACCAGCTAAGGTTTTCTTTGTTCCTTTAAAATAAGCTAATGCAGTGAAACAAAGGAAAAAAACCCTATTTGGTCAAATAATCCCCTTGGCTGCAGCACAATCTTTTTTAAGAAAATCCAATGCTGTAAATAACTGGAGTAATTTCTCAGGAGATTAAAGAAAATAAGCTCACTTTCTTTCCAGAAAGAAAATAAGCTAAAATATCATTGACAGATGGCAATCTGAGGCTCGAATACTTTATTACAGGCTGATGACACCATTTTCTCTCTCATATTTACAAGTATGGCAGGGTACCTTTTATACAGCTGAATGGAAAGAGCCTGTTTAGCTGAGTGCTGTTGTTTGGCTTGTTCTCCCTCTTCTCAGACAAGAGAAAAATACTCACTGTAATGTCACAATAAATCTGGTATCTATGAAAATGAGACCAAGAGCCCCAGCCAGGCCAGGCACAGCCTCTCCCAGTGAAATGTAATCTTCCTGCACGTGTATCTCAGCCGGTGCACTCTGTCGCTGATCCGAGACACACAGCAGCCGGCAAAGCCCTGCAGACCCTTTCCTAGCACAGCCTGCCACAATTATGCTGGCGCACTCACTGTTACAAGTAAGTCTCCTGTGAGAGACAAATAAACTTCCTTTTAATAGTGACCTGAGCAGCAATTGAAGCTGGGATGTGGGGACAGCAGAGAGCCACGTTGACCCATGGCACTACTGTGGCTACAGAAATTTTCTTTCAAAGACGCATTTCATTTTTTCTACTCATTTTAGCTCTGGAGACTATTATAGCTATATTATAGCTAGAAAAGCAACGAAAATGAAAGGGAGAAAAGCTTGTTTTCAGCAGAGTTTCTTAAGCTAAACAAACAAGCTCCTGTGATCCTTTTGTCCAACAGTGCCTCCTCCCTCTCCCCTACACCCAGTCTTCCAAGACCTTTGACCATTTCATCCTAATGTGACAAGCTTCCAAGATATTAGTTCCTAAAGCATTCATAAACAGGGAGTCAGGTTTAGGAAACACATCCTGCCAGCAGCTCTGCTGAGGTTGAAGCATCTTGAGTTCAATTCCCATCAGGCACCAGGGAATCCACATCAGGAGAGCCTGAGCCTGCCCCTTCAGAGCCACCAAAGCTGGTAGGAGGCCAGGCTGGCTTCATTCCCCTGCTCATAAAACCGCTTGCCAACACAGGGACTGAAGGGCCCAGGGGCTGCAGGGACAGTGAAACATCTGTGTGATTGATTAGGCACTGAGAAAAACCCATCTTGCTTTTCAACTTCAAAAAGAAAAAAAAAAACATTTCAAAGTATTAATAATAATTCAGGTGGTAAATGAGTCTGGTTGTGAACAAGCAGCAGGTCCCTGCCTACATTAGATGTATGTCTTGTCTTGCAAGTAATTCAGCTCTAATCCTGTAGGAGTTCCTGGAGACAATTTCAACTATTTTGCTGGAAGCGATATGGTTGAACTAGTAAGCACAGCTTTATACCCAGCTAGTTAAGTCTCTAAGTCTCAGCTAAATCAGTGAAAAACTCCTGGCTTTGTGGGATTTTACCTGCTTGGGTTTGTTAGCATCCTTATGTACAGCCATCCTTGGGGTGTTGTTGCACTCACAGGCGTACCAAGGAATGCTATCCAGAAGATGTTCACAGCTGGAGATAATAGTGAGCAACTGAGGGCAAAAATAGGGAGGTATACATGGGAAAAAAGAGTTACTTCTGCTCTTAACTGACCAGACAGAAAAGGCTGGGAGGAAAGAGGGCAAGTCATTAAATCCAAATCTTGGCTGATAGAGGAAGATAGCTGTATCTTTTCTTGCAGGATTTGTGACGAAGGAAATAAGTCAGTAAAACACATTTTCAGCACTGCTGCTGTGCACCATCGTTGCAATTATTTAGCAAAAAGATGGTTTAGCCTAAATAAATACTGTACTAACTCTGATAATGGTTCTTTTAATTTGTACAGGTTTGACGGTGCACTAAGGGCTATGGTCACAATTATTTTCAAAGAATAGATTCTCTTTCATGAGACCATACACAGGATTTCTTTTGCTTTCGTCCCAAGGATAATAGAAAATAGCAGAAGCTTGACATCATAATAGAGTTCAAGTGCCTTAGCAGTATATCTACTCTCAAAGAATTATAAAAAAGCTGAAGCTAATGTACTTTTCTGTGTGCATGGCACAGGCAGGCCATTTTATAGCTCTTGCAAATAAACAGACTGTTGCCTCTCTTGTCCATCAATTGAGGCAGCTTTTGCAATGATATAATGCCGTTGATTCAAATCCGATCAGCTGCTATTGCCTAATTATACAAGCCAAACAAATCCAGACTGTTTAAGGTAGAAGGGGGAGGTGGGAGGGAGAACTGCCATAAAACACTGAGGGAGAACTGTCTTCTCTTTTCAAACATGTGGTAAAACCAAAGAGTTGTTTTCCCCTTAAACAGGAATACTGCAGCCATGATTCCACAGACCTATTTACTTTTCTTTTCATAATGTGCCAGTCTGCATGCAATAAAACTGTCAGGCACAACTCAAGAGCAATAAATATAGGGAAAACTGTTATTTAACGGGCCAAGAATCATCTGTACAGTGTCACTATGTATTCAGAGCAGTACTCTGGTAAAAAGTCATTTTGCAAAATGACAATTTGTGTTGCATCTATTTTCGTCTCTCCTCCCATTCCCGTTCACTCGATTTTCTTGGCAGGAGTAGGGAGATTTCTCCATCACCGCTCTGCTGCTGCGAGCTGCTGCTAACGAAGCAGGCACTGAGGCTGCCCAGTGCACTAACACAGAGGGAAGAAAAGGAAAAGGCAGAAAGCTGTAGGGCTCTGAAAGACTGTGAAGAAAGCAGGATGGGAAAGTTACTCTACTTTACTAGTCTCAGAGCAGATATGTAAACTTAAAGATCACATATATTCATAGGCAAAGAGAATGAAAGACAAAATCCCAATGCACCAGAACCTGAATACGTATTTGCTTCAGCTACAACTCACAGAAAGTGTTGGATACAGTGGTCCCAGTCTGAAAGAGACAGAAAGAGTCTAAAATGTGGGCATTTTATGTCCCACCACCACCAAGGTCTGTACGCTCGAGCATTTACTGGTTCTTCAGGCCAAATACCTGAATGGACAGTCTTAAAGAAATACATGCTTCATGCAGTCCCAGGTATAAAAATCTCATCAAGCCTGCCAAAAGCATCACCTAAATATATGATTCTTATTTTAAACAACACCTCTGAAAACATAGCTCACCTTTCCAAGATGTTCATTTCACAACTCTGGGAGATAAAACTGTTCAAAACACTTCTCATGTAATGACTTATCTTCAGATACTGGAGCTCCATGTGAAAATGCTGCACACTGAGACTTGCAGTGAAGACTCCAGGAGGTGCCAGTGACCCAGCAAAGGTCACTCTGGGCCAAAAGACCTCAAGGAAGAGAAATGGTGACTAGAATGATGTACAAAATAAAGGAACCTAGGGACTTAACTCAGAGTCGAGCCACCTGAATGGGTCTAAAATCAAGAGGCATCAACTGTGATGTCCTGCCTATATTGTACCCTGGCTAGCTATGTCCTACCACCAGAAGCTTCCCACATAGAGATAAATGGATAAGACTTTCTTTACTTCCAGTTACTTAATGAAATCTATGGCCTGCATTGGGCAGGGGGTCAGACTCAAGGATGTAACAATCCTTGTGTCACTATCCAGTGTTTTCATGCACTGTTGTTCTCAAAATGGCTGTATATCAGTAGGTGATTACGTGATCCCTAAGTTGCTGTGGGCAATTTAGTCACATTCATGATGTGTTTTGAAATATCCATTCTCAATGGTGGTTACCAGATGGAAAAAGACATTTAGGATTTAACAAACATCATTCTCAGGTGTCTTGCACCCAATGAGGCGAGGAAAGGCAGTTACTGGAAGGAAAGAGTACTTTTGGGTGTTCTCCCATTGGAAGAAGGTGCTGCCAGGCCACCTATCCAGCTAATGATCGCACTGCTGACATACCTACCATCTTGGAAGCCCCCAGAGGAACATAATAGCACAGCATACCAACAGTGCAGAACTGCACTTACACTGAACTTTGCTATCCATCTTCTCAAAATACCACTGCTGCCATAGTGGGAAGGGGTTTGTCGAAAGGAATATGAAAAAAACAATTATTGGGCTTCGATCTTCTGTGATGCTCCCAATACTGCTGTGTGATTTGCTCTTTTGAGCATCTACAGTATCTGGCCAGCCCCCTTTCATGAAAAGAAATAGATTCCTGAAAAATCCTAATAAGCAATATTAGGTTTAGCAATGATGCATGCGGGAAACAACCAGGTAGCATATAGATCTGAAAACAACCATCACCACTACTTTGTTCAGGAATTATATTTATTTATGTACTACCATTATCAAGTGACACAACTACTGGATAGGTTGTGTTGTATCTGCAGTCACAGACAGCCAACTGTGTAGACAGGCTGGAGATACATGGCATTTGATTCAGGACTTTTACAGCCACTTGGCAGGCCTGTTTTGTTGTGGGAGCATTGGCAGGCCTATAAATAAGTTATTGATTTTAATTTGTGGACAGAATATTGTTTAATCTCTGCAAACTGCCTCCTGTTCCACTGCATAAAGTCAGCAGAAGGAAATAAAAGTATCAAATATCTGCTGAATTGCACTGGGTTAAAAGTCTGCCATCAGTGACATTTTACCCTTCAAAACCAACAGCTAGTTGCTTACATCCCGTTCTCCCGTTCTCCTGAATTGAGTTATTTCTAATGCTGACAGCCATCTCCTCCACAGAATCTCCCTAGAAAGACTGTGGGATTTAAATGATATCTGATAAACCAGACGAATAGTTTTGGCTTAACTTTGGCTTGTCTTGGGACTTTCTGTGGGGGTGTGGGGCAGCAGACAGGCTCTCCATCAGTGATCCCTGGTACAGGTGGGTTTTTTTCGGAGGAACCAGATGGATTCTGCTCAAAGGAAGCGGTCAGGACAAGGCCTCTCTCTCCCTTGTGGGTCTTTTTTTACTCCTCTGATGCTACACAGTAAATTACTAATCCACTATGTCTTAAGTGACCAATTATCTGCCAGCGCCAGAGCATAGCAGTCCAGAAAATGCCACAAATTCACCTTGATTCAAACACAGAATTTTAACTCAGCCATGCTCACACCTGGTTTTGCTTCCCATTTGCAGTTTTGCTGTAAACAGCCAGTGTCTTGAAGACACTGGCCCGGGGAAGCTGAACTGGCTTGTGACAGTCGCGTTACTGAGGTGCCGGCGGGATGGCCATCCCCATGGGGCTGCACGCCGCTGCCCTGCCTCCGTGCCCTTTGCAGCCTTCTACCATCACTGCCGACTCAGCCACCATCCCTGCACCCTGCAGGAGGCAAGGTTCACCACGGCCTGTTACTTCATGAGTTTAAAGTCATATAAACCAGGCACTGAACCCACCCTGTGCAGAGTTAACACACTCAGCCAGTTTATTCTAGTCAGTACTTAGAAGTCTTTTTAGTAGAAAACTGCCGTTTGGACCTGGGCTTTTGGCCTATACATCGACGTTGTATATAAGGAGCAGAATGAATCTATTTATTACTTTTACTTTATTGCTTTTATTTATTATTGCATTTTACTTGGAGTCAAGCTGGAGTTGAATACTGATACCTGGAAATGAAAGGCTAGGGTATTCCCACTGCATCATCCAGCCTGCTTTTTCCAGCCACAGTATCAGCTATTACACTACCACATTTTCAAGTAACCTTGCAATTCAGAAATTTCTGTCAAGAAAAGCATTTTCAAATTAACCTTTGAAATTATGGCTGCTCACAGCCTTTCCCCAACTTGACTCATGGAGTGAAGCCCGTCTCCTCTGAAATTCTATTAAAAATGCTAGCAAAATAAACCCATTACAGCTATAACAGCTCAAATTAATGTCAACATGTCAGGACATATGTCTAATTTCAGTTTGGAGACTTGAAGATTGGAATCCTCATTATGGGCACCATCAGCTGTTTCCAAACAGCCTTCAGGTCTAGAGAGATTCATTTTAAATGAGGAACATCAAGGCAGAGCAGACAGAACTGTTCAGATGGTGCATTAATTTCAGTCAGTTTGCTAAGGCTATGATTATCATCACTGTGGATTCAATAATTTTCTCAAACTTTCTACTGATGCAGTTTCGTAGGCCTTTCCACACATCTTCCTTCTCTATGGGAGACAGCAAGGGAAAACATACACTGTGGCCTTCAGGTGGGATAGATGGGGAATGAGGACCTCAGCTAAACAAAACAGGGCACCCATTCTGCTCAGCCTGGCAATGTGAGAGCTATTAGAAATCTGTGCCCATCTTGTAATCTGACGGTTGTAATGATTCAGCACAATGGGACCACTGATAAGGACTGCCTGCACCGAAATGAAACTGAAAATTGAACTGAAAGTATTAAACCACTCAAATTGTATGTACTTTAGTGAAAAACTAGAACACTAATCTATATGCATATTGACTCTGGTATATAGAAAAGGAGGGTTGAACTTGTATTACAACAGTATTCAGAAACTCCAGTTGGTATTGAAACCTTTGCCTTGGATGATATAAACGCAAGGCAGCAGACAGGTCTTTTCACAATTTTCCTGCCATTTAGCTTCGGAAGACACAAAGGAACAGAACAAACAGGAAGGGAGATGGATGGGAATGATGTGATCTCACAGAACTATGCATAACCTAAGCATATGCACGACCTGATTCTTCAGACAGCATGCTTATAATCATTGCTTAATCTTTTCTCTTCTGTCTGTTCTGAATTTTATAAGTATTTTTTGCCGATTTCTCCTTCTTGATATGCAACCTCCAAAAAAGAAAAAGAAGAAAAAAAAAATTGTCACTTGTCCTCTGTTCCCATTGTCACTCACTACTTTCAGGAGAAGCCTTGTTTTTTTCCAAGGCTATACACATTTGATGCTTCTGAATATAGGTTTCTGAATTTCTCACTGCTGAGCCTCTGTATCCTCAAACAAAACAGTGCTGCTCAGTTTTGTTTTGTCAAGTTCAAAAATGAAAAAAAAATGACCTTTTGACACAACTGAGACACAAGGGTGGACTCCACTGTTTGCAAAACTTCTGGGACTCTGTCAAAACTAATATTTCTTGTTCTCAGCAACATTTCAGTTATTCAATGCAAACCTGAGAAATGCTGATGAGCGCAAAATGAATCTCAGTTGAAACTTCTCACAGTGAAGAAAAGCTTCTGTACAAATTCTGGAATAAAGACCATCAAGACTCTGTCTGAACACATGCTAGAGGAAAGAATAACATACTGTATACTAGGGAAAAAAGAGAATATCTAAAGCCTTCACCTAGCCCACTAATTGTACTAGAAAGCTGCTTAGTTATGGACATAAAGTTTGCTTGGGAGTAGAACAACAGATCCCCACTGTCGTGGTTTAACCCCGGCCGGCAACTAAGCACCACTCAGCCACTTGCTCACTCCCCCCCGGTGGGGTGGGGAGAGAAACAGAAGAGTAAAAGTGAGAAAACTCGTGGGTTGAGATAAAGACAGTTTAATCGGTAAAGCAAAAGCTGTGCACACAAGCAAAGCAAACCAAGGAATTCATTCCATTGGCAGGCAGGTGTGCAGCCATCTCCAGGAAAGCAGGGCTCCATCACGCGTAATGGTTACTAGGGAAGACAAATGCCATCACTCCAAATGTCCCCCCCTTCTTTCTTCTTCCCCCAGCTTTATGTGCTGAGCATGACATGCTATGGTGTGGGATAGCCCTTTGGTCAGCTGGGGTCAGCTGTCCCAGCCGTGTCCCCTCCCAACTCCTTGTGCACCCCCAGCCTGCTCACTGGTGGGGTGAGGAGCAGAAAAGGCCTTGACTCTGTGTAAGCACTGCTCAGCAATAACGAAAGCTTCCCTGTGTTATCAACACTGTTTCCAGCACAAATCCAAAACATAGCCCAATACAAGCTACTATGGAAAAAATTAACTCTATCCCAGTCAAAACCAGCACACCCACCAAAGCTGGGAAACCACCAGGACCAGCTCCAAGCACTCAAGAAGCTCTGTAGTGTGTGTGCCTGTGTGCACATACACATCTGTACACATCTGCACACATCTGCATACATATATAAGAATGCCAAGGGTCACTGGAAGACAAAGACATTTCCTGTCCACTTGAGTCTTAATTTTCTCCATTGCATTTGTTGGATTATTTGGCTCAAGCTCTAAAGTGCTGACTGCTGCTGTTTGCCCACTGGATGGTCAGTGGTGAGGGAACATTCACAGCACAAAAAAGCAGATTGACCTGCATTCGGTGCACTTGCCACCGCAACTCTGTGGGCAATGAATGGAGTAGACTGAGGGGATTTAATTGGGATTTAAGGAGAAATTACCCAGAATGTCTGGCTTGAAAACATTTTCTGAAGCAGCTCCAAAGGTTTCTTAAGAGCAAGCCATCAGAGACAAATTAATGGGTAAGCTTCACGTGAGATGGTCAAAGTACATGATAAATGCAATTAATAAGGCACTAGATTAGATTTTGACATTCAATTCTGGACAGCAGATAAAGTGGGAAACTGCCCTTCTGTGCCAGGAGCAGAGCAGCAATCAAGGGGCATTCGCGATGCGTTACTTCCCCTTGCTCCTGGAGATAAGCAAAGGACTACAATCTTTCCCTGGATATACTATCATCTCTTGACTCTCCCCTGCACCAGCCCGGCTCCCTTGGCAGTGTCTTGGAAGGAAACTGTAGTCCAGCCTACTCCTGCTTTTCTCTGAGCCTTTTTCACTTTCCCAACAAGTCCTCTGCAGCTAGAGGAAGCAAAACAATACAGGGAAATATCTGTTTGCATCCACAGTCTGGGCCAAGCAGTCACAAACCTGAATCTCTCAAAAGCTTTTCCTTTCTTCTTGGACTTTTTCCTCATGTCACTTTTTCCTTCACAGATACTAAAAATCATAGTAGGAATAATTTCAACTGAACACAGCCTAAAGCAGGACTATTATGTTTACTACCATCAGCAAATACTTGTCAGGTGAAAAGTAAGCTGAGGAGGAAGAGTAGGGGAGTAAAAGTAGGCTGGAGGTGAAAAAATGGGCCATCTGCCCGATTTCATGTTTTATGCAAGGTAACCAGGAGTTTTGCAAGTGTTGTACATGATTAGGGTAAAAAGGGTTGTGCTGAATATAAAACTGCCCTGAACACTTCAGCTATGTGCCAATACAGCATTTCTCATCAAAATATTGCCCAGATTTGGCAAGGGGCTGAAGTAAAGGCATAGGCACCTGCTTCACCAGGGGGATTTACCAACTTAAGCTACGTGTGCTTACGCTGGCAGAATTGGTGCCTGTCGCAGAAGAGTGGGCAGCTCACATCACGGGCTGCTTTAGAAGCCCTGTATCTGCCCTTCATTAATATCTGAAACACAAATAGACTTTTCATGGTTCAGCATGAAATACAATCCTGCAAACAGCACTTCGAATCTGAATTTAAAAATGTACCAACATTTCAAAGCTCATGAAAGTCACTGTAGTGTTTTGACGGATCCCTGTAAACACTGTGGCCATTTCACAGTTACCTCGGGCTATCTTTTCAGCCCTTTAATGTAATATTTAGACCAATGTTGTTATTAGATTTTCCCTGGATGAAAGGATCTATAAACGTAAATGCCAGTTGCTAATTCCTGCTAGTACAAAATAATAGTATTAGTACATCACACAATAAGAAAAAAATTAAGCTGGTAATTTATACTGCTGAATTAGATACACTAACAAAAGAGAGAGGCAATTATATACCACAGTAAAATCTTCAGTGCACAGACTTAAGCATTCCTCAGTCTTTAGTGTTCAATTAGGGTGAAATTTACTTTCAATACAAGACATAATGCCAAGAGCTCTCACGCCCTCAGTAAAAATACAGGATTTCATCTCATCTGCCTCCATGCAAAGTCTTTTTTATTCTGGCAAAGCTCAAGGTTTAGCTCTAAAGAACAATTTGATTTGCATTACACATTGCACTAACAGGCTGCAGCGCACAGATTTATCCGCTGAATTAATATATTCTAATAGGTCTGATGATCTGTCTTTATAGGACCATTTGATTAACAACAAATTTATTCACTTGGCAGCTGTATTCCTTAATCAGGTGTTCGTGAAGCAATAGCATATAAATATGTATAAATGTCAGATTTATGGATCAGAGACTACAATAATTTCATTAGAAGAAAGGTGGATTGTCTATACTTCTAATTAGTTTCCCTTTAAATAGGCTCATCATACCTACACGTTTGTACATGTCTAGGGCCTGATTTTCAGAGCCAAGGGTGCATGTCCAATTGGGCAGCATTCCCTTCCTCAGGAGCCTAATTGGAGTCCTTTGACAAGTCCTTTCAACCCTATTGCTCGATTATATTGGACACTACACAAATATTTGCCTCTATTAGATGGTTTTATAGGGGGTTCATTTCCAAGACTGAGTAATTCACATATTTGCACATAAACATACTTTGCACCTGGCCAATCTCTGCTTGTCATTCCGTAACCCAGACACACAAAAAATAGGTGCTGGCAATGTACATACACTGGCGAATCGCAGAAAAAGAAATTATTAAAGAGAATATGTTCAGTTAAATGGATCCTGGTTGTGATAATAATGAAAAATGATCATAATTACCAGGGAGAAATATTCTGTCTGTGGAATTCAACCCAGGCCTTTAAGGTAGGTTATAGACTAAGTTGATAAAAGTATTTTTACCTTTCTTTTTTGAGAAGATTCTCTAGGAGCCACTTTTACACTTCATGGGAGGGTGGAAGAAAAAAAAAAGTGGATCTGAAATAATCCTTGGTTTATCAGGGATAAGTACTGTTATTTTGATATCTGTACAGGAGGTAACAGGACTGGAGCTGTCAGACCCTAATTAAAGTAAAAACTGAACTGGCTGTGAAGAATAGGCAGTTTGAACAGTGTTAGTGGCCTCTACTTCAGTGTGCTACAGGTATCCAAGTTGAAATTTAGAGCACCTACATTTAGAAGATAAAATTGCCTACCCAGCACTGTGGATACCCTCAGAGGACTGTTCAGCGTAGTTACATTACAAACCTAAAAAGGCATGAATATCCTTAAAAATTATCCAGTTCGTCATACTTGGTCTAGGTAACTTTTGCATTTGACTTAAAATTTTCCAGGAAACCTGGAAGAAACCTGGTGGCTGGAAAGGAACATCAACCCTATGGAAGTCCTTCCATGGAAGGGGAATGCATAGCACGTTGCCGGTACTCAGCTGCTCGGTTGCTGCCTGGCTGACCCCAGCTCTGCCGTGCACCAGCTCTGCCTGCGCTGGCGCCCGCAATCCCCAACGCCCTTCTAGTTACTCTCTAACCAAACAGCTGAATGACACCTCTTAACTCTTCAGGAGATCACAGGGAATTAGGGCATGTAGGAACTGAAGGCAGGAGACATTGTTCGCAGAGGCACGCTCTCTGCAAGGCAGGTTTTGTTTCCCCGAGACCAGATTGAAGCCATCAGCTGCTTCTTTCAGCCCTGCATAGTGGTGGAGGTGACAGGCTGACAGAAAGCATGACAGATTTATGCCACGTATTTTATTTTAATGAAGTACTAGACACAAAAAAGATAAGAACAAAGATGCATTCGCTACTGCTCTAAAGTTTTACCGGAGCATACTAAACTCCTAACTTTGTATGTTGTAAACACTGTCTGTGCTGAAGCTGCATATCTGCATCTTAACTGAAATTTCCCTGTGGTGTGTCCTCTTAGTGCAGCATGTCACACACACAGTGTTTCTTTACATATCATCCATACTGCTGCATGAACTGGAACAAACCGAAGCAAGCCTCCACAAGCAAAAGGAGTTTGAGTACCAGCAAGATTTTCACTGTAACTCCATGTAGAACTGGCCTGTGTTTTAGAGCAGAAGGGATTAAAGGTCTAGTGCAGATTCCCTGACTGTGCTGTCCAAACATGTTACAGGTGGAGACCATGCTCTAATCCTGCTTTCATTTCTAGCTGGAATAATTTCAATAAAATAAAGATAATTACATGCAAGTCTCAGAGATCTTAACCATGCTCCTGCACCATTCTAGTATATCCAGCTGTGGCTGTATTGCATCCATGGAGGGGAAGCAAATTTTGCTACACAGAAGTAAACTGTAAATAAATGAATAGCTAAAAATCATCCTCCATGCAGTTCCAGTTGAATAGAAATTTGGACCTTTTTTTTATTAAGTTACTGACCTATTGTCTTTCAAAAATGTAACAAGCGTAAGGAGACTGATCCGTCGCCATTTAATATTCAGCATACAGTTGTATGTTGAGATGGATATGAGAGTAATAGTTCCTTGCAATATTTAAGTCTACTGAGCCCTGCAGATCTCCTCTTCTAATATCACTTGATTTATCAAATCTGATTTGGGACTTATACCCTATATAGAGAGAGTTCTCAAATTCCTAATCCATTTGGCAACAAGTATGTTCTCTGCTTTACTACTTCATCTTCCTTACTCGCTGATCTGAAGGGTTGGAGTTTTAAACTCATTTAGCAAGGACAAAAAAAAAGGATTTTATTGTAAGTTTTGACAACTATATATGTCCTGATCCAGAGAGTAAATAAAATGCGAGTGCCTATTTGCTGTGCCACTAAATGCAGGCCACCAAACTGATGACCTGTGATGGAAGATGTACAAGAGTTGCTGCTGAGTATACAGAACTGGAACCAGTTTGTCACTCATCACGAAAATAAGAGTTTCCAGAGGCAATTATCAGGCAGCTGAAATTGCACACTTCTAATAGTTAAAAGTTTTTTGAGGCATCCCCCTTCCCAGGGACATTTCATAGTTAGGTGCTGAAAAGGAGAACTGTTTCCTTTTCCCAAATATGCACTTCCAACCCCAGGTCTGAGAGACATTTTGGCATATGGACCAAGTTGCTTAAGGTTAATGTCAGCCCACTACTAAGGGTTGTGGATGAATTTTATCTTACACAACACTGGGTCAGTCACTTAATTTTTCCTAGCCTGTGCTTTTCTGCAACAGAGAGTTTTCTGCCACAAGTTGTTCCCAGCCTCCCTAAGAGCCCCGTTCGATATCTCAGCCATGCCCTTGAGTGCAGTCAATCCAACACGGCTTCTGCTGCATTGTCCTGCCTGGTTTAACTACGCCGAGTCATGATGCTCATTCTGCCTTCCTTGAGATGCTCTCCCATCATCCAAATGCTTTTTTAAAAGCAACTTTCTGAGGCTGACTTAACTTTTTCAGTTGAAATGGACTGGTTTTGAGTGAGTAAATGTCTGGCCCTCCGTCTTTCAGTTAATGACTTAAAAAAATCCAATAAACAGAGCAACCCAAATTACAAATACAAAATAAAAAGTACCAAGCCCTTTATTTCTTGCTCAGAGGCAAATTGTGCAACTTTAATTTAACAGAAAATGATCAGCTTTATGACTAGATGTGTTGCAAATAAACTGACAATCTTTATACAATACAATTACTTTATTTTGTGTGATATTATTATTATCTGAGCCATCTGACACTCTTATGGCTCATATAAAAATTCCTATTTTAGTGTGACTCTGTGCTTAAATAGATCTCTTTGTACGACATGAAATAACCCCCTCTCTCACCTTAACATTTGCAGACTCCAAAATATACAGAGCTCTATCATATCCCTTCCTCCTCAAACAGTTGGATTTAACATCTTGGTCAAAGCAAGTGTTTCCAGTGATTTGAATGACTATTGGATCATCCCAAAAGTGTACCTATGGGAACAATTTAGCCCCATGGGACTGGAACGAAAGCTTTCCTTAAGCTAACTGACATTTTTGACAAAAAAGGGTATGTTTCTGGATGGAGACTCATGGTAATTCAGCTATTTTGCTTCTGTTCCCTAAATAAATTCATTCAAGTGGCTGGCATTGAGTGGCACAGTGCCGGGCCAGGCAGATATACCCATTCATTATCATCTTCCCTCGCTACATGCCACATATTTAATTCTTCTGATCCTTCCTCTCCAATCTCTCCTCAACCCTGGGATCCTGTTAGCAGCTCTTCCCCTTGTTCAGTACAAATCCCTCAAGAAAACAGGCAGGTAACTGCCATTATGTTTTACAATTACTTAAAAGCAAGAAAATTTTGCCCGCTGTGTTAATTCACTCTTTGCCACTTGGCAAAAGACAGTCTCCCCCTCCCTCTTGCTGCCCTGCAGCCCACGATTTGAATGCAGCCGATGGGCACAAGGTTAGCTTTGATTTAGCACGACACAAAGTATACAAGTGGCTTCAATTTCCAGCACCTCCCCCTAACAGCATCCTCACTCGCCGCGTGTGGCCGGGGCACGGAGCTGGGTCTCTCTGCAGCCTCAATCCACCAAGAGCAGGGCTTGCAGATAAAGATACCTTTATGCTCTGGTTTCTTTTAGCTTTGCTGTGACAATGAATCATTCAAAGCATGAGGTAATGAGGCAGGCAGAGTCAAACAAGTTGCATTCGATCAAGCATCCAGATTAGGTGGCACAATTCCCGGCACAGGGATCACATGCACCTGCTTTGAAGGACCCGCACCGGTTTTCTCATCACTGCTGATGATATTGCTTGGCATGTGAAGAAACGCACCTTTCTAGCTGATTGTCTTCCAAGCACGTGGGGAAGACGTATGGCATCTGCCATTACAGTTTAACTCTTCCACCCCAGGACTACCTCCACATGCCCCACCGTCTAACCTGACACTGGGGTTGGATGTAGAGGAGTCAGAAAATACAGATCAGATGACAACTGCCACCTCCAAAAAAATGTGGTGGGGTCTGGAGGGGGGGCACTGGGGGGCTGAGCCCCCAACAAGGGCTCCTGCTCACGCTGGGTGGAAGAAACCCAACCCCACGGGTCCATCAGCTTATTGACGTCGCATCGACAGGAGGCTGTGACTAAAGCAGCCCTTCTCTAACCACGTAGTGTGTGTCAGGATGCACAGAATCGCCTGTTTTTTCTGTTCTAGCAGAACTGAAAATTCATATGTTCTTTACAGCATTTATCTCTTTCTAGCTGCTTCCAGTGTGTGATCCAAACCATTTAGCTGTGTATCTAAAACCTATTTTCTCCTGAGAATGCGTGGAAAACACTTTGCTTTTTTGGCAATAAGTGCATTGCTGCTGTAAACAAGATTTTTCTGAGCTCTTTTTAATGAAGATAATTAAGAACACATTATAAAACACATTATTAGTAGTAAACAGCAAGTAGTAAATCCCATCTATATAATGTTGCAATATTATTAGGTTTCTTCCACTAGAACTGCAGACACACACACCCTGGCCATTCCCTTAACACCACAAATTCTTGATATTTGGTCACAATTCTTTAAAACATGTTACGCAGAGGTCTGTGCTCTAAAAATAATAAATGCTATTTACTCTTAAATACAACTGGATGAAAAGGTAAACAAATATTTGTCAGTAGCTAGTGTGTTAAACAGCATAAACAGGAAAAAAATGGTCCCAAAAAAGTATGTAAGCTATCGGAATTTGAGGATCCTTTAAAATAAAATAAATTTTTAAACAAATTAAAGGGAAGGTGATCGAGTATTGTGACACTGGATAGAAAGATATGAAGAGGAAGAACTGTGTTTACCATAACAGCAAATCTTATTATTTCCTGGATCACTGATACTCTTGCAACTTCATGTGATCCTGAAAAGCATCTTGGCTGATTCAGAGAAATTACATCTCTGTCTCCAATATATGACTAAAACCTGAAGCCGCCCTCAGAAGGAGAGCTCTGGTTCCTGCTATCACCACTTGCCATATGTCTCCTCTTTCTTCCTCCACCTTCTTAGCCTCATTTACTATGGAAACAAGGCTTGTGTGATCCTGCTGTCTTTCTCATTCCTTTCACCTCACACACAACTTCTAAGCCTGTAGGTCTGTCTTGATCAAATTTGACAGAACAGTCGAAAGCTCAAAGACAACTGGATCCTCAAAAGTCTTGTGAGGATAGGCAGCTGGGAGAAAGGGAAAGAGAAATAGAAACACA
Source organism: Theristicus caerulescens (assembly GCA_020745775.1). Lineage (NCBI taxonomy): Eukaryota > Metazoa > Chordata > Aves > Pelecaniformes > Threskiornithidae > Theristicus > Theristicus caerulescens. The sequence goes on from CM036569.1 coordinate 3,850,089, forward strand.
ATAATGTCCCCTATAAATGCCTGTCATGGGGTGAAGGACTGTATTATAAGCTAATGCTACTGGACATAAGGTAGTCATTGTAAGTTACGGGTCTCAAACATGCAAGAGTTTCCACTGTAACCTTCCTGGGCAGAAAATTCAGTCAGCCACTGGACATGCATCCATAGAAAGCAAGGCTTCATTAATTTTTAGTCCTCACGGATCTACTTGTATTTTCTATTCTCCTTTTCTGTTTTCTTCTTCTATTAGAACAAAAAAGACGGTGTCAGCCAGGCAAGACTTCATTATCTCTTTTGCAGGACTACTGTGTTTGCTACTGGAAATGAAGCTAAAAGCAAAGTCTTCAGTATCACCACACCAATGCTGGAGAAGCTGATCAGATCACAGGCTATCTCTGTTTCTCTACTAGTATAACTGCCAGGAAAAATCTGTCCCACAAAAGACAGAGGATTCATCTTTTCTTCGCTAATCTCTTCTTGCCTCCATTGTGAGTGTTTTTTTCCTATTTTTTTCCCCCCAGGAATTAGAATTCGATTTCAACAGAAACAATAACAGCAGCAGTAACATCAGCTCCATTATCTCTACTAACTGCTCTTTTCTCCCAAATATGTTTTTTTGCATCACCTGAAAGTCTCCAAACCTGGGTTTTCCTTAGAAAAAACTCTCTCAATAGCTAAAGGATAAAGGATTAAGGGATATTGTTAAAATGAAAGCCCTACTTAACACCTAACATCTTCAATTCTTTAACTATATTTCCTTTTCCTATATCTCTAATGAAAGGTTAAGAAGATCTTTAAGGCTGATTGTTGCCATGGGACTAAGCAGCCTGGAGTCTATTAATTCAACTCCCAACACTTTGTTTAACTAGTTAGTGTGCAACACTAGCAGGGTCATGCTGACATCCTTATTTCAACCCTCTTTTCAAGTAAAATAATTGGGCTACTCCTGATGACTTACAATTAAATTTAAGCTGAAGTTCACAAGTAAAATTTCTGTCTGTTAGCCTGTGTCAAGGAGGGTGGTGTTCTGAATCCTAAAAATTTAAAATCAAAGAGAAATGAGAAAACAGTATGTCTCATGATTAGGTCAGACTTCTGCGAATTTGGGGCCTGATTCAAAGTATTTTTTAACGCTGAAGATTAACCTTATTCCATGGGTAGTGGGGTAAAGTGGAGCAAAGACTATGTTGGTGCTAGGTCTGGATTTTCGTCATCTTTCCTTCTTACTTAAAATGCTTTCAACCCTTTCTTAAACTGTGACCAACTGTGAACTTATTTGATTTCCTTTCCTCTTTTGAATGACTGCTTCTACCTTTACAAGGTATGCCTTGATGTCCTGGTTTCAGCTGGGATAGAGTTAATTTTCTTCCTAGTAGCTGGTATAGTGCCGTGTTTTGGATTTAGTATGAGAATAATGTTGATTAACACGCTGCTGGTTTAGTTGTTGCTAAGTACTGCTACACTGGTCAAGGACTCTTCAGCTTCCCATGCTCTGCCCGGTGCACAAGAAGCTGGGAGGGGGCACAGCCAGGCCAGCTGACCCAGCCTGGACAAAGGGCTATGCCATACCATATGACGCCATGCCCAGTATAGAAACTGGGGGGGTTGGCAAGGGGGCAGAGACCGCTGCTCAGGGATAGGCTGGGCATCGGTCAGGGGGTGGTGAGCAATTGCATTGTGCATCACTTGTTTTGTATATTCTTTTATCATCATCATCATTATTATTATTATTATTATTATTATTATTATTATTATTATTATTATTTTCTCTTTCTCTGTTGTCCTGTTAAGCTATCTTTATCTCAGCCCACAGGTTTTACTTTTTTTTTTCCAATTCTTGCCCCCATCCCACTGGGGGAGGAGGAGCGAGCAGCTGTGTGGTACTTAGTTGCTGACTGGGGTTAAACCGCAACACTTGATATGTTGGACTCTCCAATGGTCTGTCGAGGAGACTTAAATGAGAAATAAATTTGATAAACTATCAGGTGATAGATAAATTCAATCTTGTATTCCAACTGTACTTTACTCATGCTAAAAACAATCTGTCTGTGTAGATCTACTCTGTGCTACCACAAGTGACATGAAAAGAAACTGCCTTTAGGTAGAGGATGAAAATTTGAATGTCTTGTAGATGGTAGATGTGCATACCAGGAATGTAGAGGCACATGGAAGTGCAAAATACTTTTACTGTAAGTCTTTATTTGATTTGTAACTGTTGGGCTAGAAGCTTATTCTAAAGTCTAAATTAGAGTTCTTGGGGAAAGGGGTTACTTGTTTGGTTTTAATTTTCTGCAGCAGTCCAACCTTTGCCATTTAGAAAAATTCACAAGTATCATAAATATTTCAGACAAACTGTGTGTGTATGTATACTGTATGCAAACTCTGTAGCAAACCATTATAGTTAACTCTGCCCTTGTAAATAACTCATGAAAATGAAGTTAAATACATGTAGCTGTCAAAAACTGCATAACCATGAACAAAGCAATGCAATCTTTCATTTAGAAAATTACTATAAATGTCAACCACAGAAAAGTAAGTCACTTCTGTAAGGCACAATAAAGGATATTAGAATTAAGCAATGCTGAACTTCATAACATTGAAAAACTTAAATGGAAACTCCCAGTTTAAATGAGTCAGTAGAGTCAACAACTGTGAGCTGAGCTGAGCTTCCAGTCCTTCCAGCCTCCCCATAGTGCTCCCTGCTCCGTAGAGTTTTTTTCTACAAAGGTATTAAGCCATTAATTCCCATTTTAAACCAAACAAGAGAACAGGCAGAATTTCAGTCAGGATCCTCCACAACAGACCTCCCCTGTGTGATTAATGAAGCATTGAGGAAGATGAATGCACATAAGCTCACTCTGAGTAAAGTGAGCACCACCTTGGAGAAAGCTTTTGATGAGAGGAAATTGCTCTGTATTAAGAGCTCTCTGGAGCCAAGGCGGAGACAAAAGTTACATTCAGTTCTCTGTAAATGAGTTCTGCTCTCTATCTTCACAACTTTAACTAAACTGAAGAAAATTGTTGAACAGGAAGACTTGGTTGCTCTTGAGATTCCATAATTTGCTCGGTGAATGCTTTAAAAAGAGATGGGCTGGAAAAGAAGATCATTGAATTTAAGCAAAATATAGTAGCCACATCAGTTCTGGTATCAAGAGGCAAGGCACATGATTCACAGATGAGAAAGGAGCTCAGCTGTAAAGGTAGGAAGCTGGAATAAGAATGAGGAAACACTTCGTGAGGAACGTGGTCCTCAGTGTAGGAAGAATACTAGCTCTCTTGGGAGAACAAGAAAGAATTCAAGTATTGTTCATTAGATGGCCAATTGCATCAGATAATTGCAAGGCAAGAGGAAGAAATTAAGATGAATAGTCTTACTCAAGGCAGGGGATGCTATGATGAAAAATGTTCCATTTGGTGCAACAGCCCATGGATCAAGAGACTGTCATGGAGTTTGCTGTTCCTTCCTTTCCTTCTTGATCCACTAAACCGTAGTACAAGTTCCCACTCCCTCACCACTCTTCTATCTGGAAATTTCTAAATTTTGTACACTAGCTCCTAGTATGAAGAAGTTTTCACCACCCAGTGTTCAGGATCGCTTCGCTGTGAGCATGACAGACTACAGCAGTAACCCATGGAAGAAATCTTTGCAACTCATGATTTGGAATTACTGCTGAACCTTTTTTTTCCCTTTAGTTCTGTTTTTAATCAAGCTTGAAATTTTATTCCTTTAAAGAAGCCTTTAAAATCTTCTCATTTTCTCTGGATAATACATCTCTGAACTACATTGTTATACTCTAAGAAAAGGACTATTTTCTGTCACTTGGAAACCCACGCCTCATTTTGAACTGAAATAAACCCACTAATAAAATTAATCAGAAGCACTATTCCTCTGGAGAGAGTCAGGGAAAATATGATGCGTTATAAACTGAACCATGGGATCCAATAATGCAGTACAGGCAATACTGAGGAACAAGACCTCCGCTAGCAGGGACACAGCATACCTCAGCAGAAGGTCAGGGAATTACTGCAGGAAAACAGCACAGATAAGGACAAAATCTAAATGAATGCCAGATAATAAAAAAGTTGAAAGCACATTGAAATTCTTGCAGAGGATCTGCAAGGATCCTTAAGATCCTTATCTATCGTTCAAGACCTAAGCTTCAGGTTTTAGATGGGCTAAAATTGCTATTGTGTGCACCTCCTTTTGGGGCATCCTGTTAGCAATGCCTTGTTTCCAGAAGAATAAAGCACACTCATATCCTATTAGAGTTGATTATCTAAAAGCAGTGAAATTCAGGCTGAAGTGTTGGGAGCACAACTAACAAGACATCTAAATTACCAGCCCCGAACGAAAATTGGGGTACTACTTCTGTCTAAGTCTCCTTTCAAGCTTTTCTGTAAAATAGAGATTGTTATGGCAATTTCCTAAGTGTGAAGGCAGGGTCAGGTAGTGTCAGCAAGGTATTTTAGATTTGTTAAACACTATCTGTGCCAAAAGTTAATGCCAGATCTCCGCAATGAAAGTGCAGGGCATGTCTAATGGAAGGAATATTGGACAACAGACAGTGAACTCTGTTTTATAATTTTTATGACTGAGAGATAAACTGACAGTGATGAAGAAAAGCTGCTGCTCTGGAAATTGGCCAGCTTTTCTGAAGCTGCTATCATCAGAAAGGTAACAGACGCAGTATTTCAGTAACAGGCCATAAGAAAATACAGCCAGTGCATGTAGTAAGACACCAACACTTGTTTAACCTCTTTCAGAATGCGAAAAATTACAAAATATTAGTTAAAGTACAAAAGGAGGCCTAATTTAGCAATCATGATAAAATAATGTTTACTGACTAACTAATGTTAGTTTCTGCTATGAATTCCACTCAACTTTGGTGGATATTTTTTTTTTTTGTGCTGTTAACCCATCTATAAACAGGCAGTAAAGGTGTAACAAGCCTGACAGTGTTGGTGCTATTGCGAACCCTTTGCAAGTTTATGATACGTGCCATAAAAAAAAGGACCAACACTCATGACGTCCTGTTCCACAGGGCTATTTCTCTCTGCTTTGTCTGACTGAGAAATTGGATAAGCCACAGTCCTCTGGCACTCCAGCAGCTCCGAGTCCATCCAACAAGACGACTATGTTCATGATATTCAGGATGACGTGATTTACCTTGCACTACAAAAGCGTTACGAGGTCTCTCACTCAATGTTTTCCCATATGAGAGGCACTACAGAAGTACCAAGCACTGAGTGGTTTGGGGCTGAGTGCTGGAAGGCACTCTGAGAAATTTCCTTTTTATCATAAGCCAACTCCTTCATTTGCTGGGCTTGAGAAACAAAAGGACTCCTCTGCTTTTTGTGCTCTGTGATGCTTTACTGGTTACTTTAGTGATGCCAACAGAACACTACTTATTTTTACTTTCCAGTGGATGATACCTTTATTTGGGCACCCAGACTGTGTTTATAACACAGCCTCAACCACGAGTTGCTGAATTTTCCTTTCTTCATCTTTTCTTTTGCTGGTTGGTGGCCATTTGCTACACATTTCTTTGTTGTTTTGCTCCATGCCCCAACCACTGTTTTTCCTTCAAGCTGCAAAGGCACTGCAAGCAGCAGCTCTGCTCCCTGAACACCATATTTACATCCTGGCTGCACTGCTATGCTCTCACAGTCTAAGTACCGGGCAAAGTCTTGAGGGATATAGGTGTTTTATTTTTATTTTCTGTGTTAACATAGATTTCAAGTAGCTTCCTTTAAAAACCCTGTCAAAAGCTTGAGGAATTGGACCATACAATAGAAATAATCTTCATTTATTTATAGAGCCAGGGCTGCAAAGGAGAACAGACTCAAATGTTCAGCTTACCTGCGGAATGGGGCTAGCATTCAGGGAGGGCAGAAGAGCAAGTTGTGTAGATATATTAAAAAGGGCTTGGTTTATCTCTAGTACAGTTGTAAGAGGATGACTATTAAAATCTTTGCGCATTCAGGAAGAAAATATCTGACTAGAACTTTTAATCTTGTTTGTGCTCAATGACACTAACTACTGATGTTAACAGAAAAGAACTGCTTATTTTTACTTTGCAGTAGATGACACCTTTATCTGGGCACGCAGACTGTGTTTATAACACAGCTTCAACCCCATGAGTTTTCCTTTCTTCATCTTTTCTTCTGCTGGTTGGTGGCCATCTGCTACGTCTTTCTTTGGTGTTTTGCTCCATGCCCCAGCTTCCTCCTTCAGAATTTGCCCCAACTGGGCAAAGATACCTGTGCCTATTTGATTCAGTACAATTCATTACAATGAACTCAACATATTTATCTGACTTCCCCTGGTACCATTATTGTCACTGTGGATCTGGAAGCACTAACCTCCTGCTGGGACATCAGCATCTCAGACAAGTCCTGGATTCTTCAAAGGCCACACCCAGTCAGTTTTTTTCCTGTATATCTCCTTTGATGGGCAGCACGAATTCTGTCGTTGTGCTCCTCAAAGACCACAGCCCAATTTCAAATATAAGGTGGCATTTGCCTCCCCACAAATTCACTCATGTTGAACTCTCTGCCATGGCAACTAAGCTGACAAATAGACAATAAACTACTTTGGGTATCAATCATATATTTTTCTAAGCAGGATCCTGATACTTAAACACAATGACTAAAATACTGCAGTGATTTCAGTATTGCCATTTCTGTGAGTGCATTAAAAGACTTCCGTCTGGTGCATTTCTTAATAACTCAGCTCTTGCAGGGAAAGGATTAAGTAAAAAAATCCTTAAATCCTTTTTTTTTTTTTTTAATCTTGTGGTTTATGGGGAAAAAATGCAAAAGGACACAACTTGCAGTTATACATAACAGTATTTTTAATTTTTTTTTTTAAATCTACAAGGACCTTTTAAAAAAGCTTAAGAATGAGAAAGACAACTAAAGAAAACTAGAGGAGTTAGTGAAAAATCTGGATTGTATTTAATGTTAACAAGGATTCATGTACTATATTATTATTGTGCTTTTTATTATTTTAAAAGTTGCTTTATTCTACCAGCACAGTTTTGGGATTACTTTTAATTTATTAGCACATGAGAAAAGCTCCTTCAGAATCATAGCCTAGGCAGAAGAGGACAAAATGTGGTGGGGTGTTTTTGGGTTTTGTGTTGGGGTTTTTTTTGTTTGTTTGTTTTTTGTTGTTTTTTGTTGGTTTTTTGGTTGTAGTTTTTTTTAAACTTTGGACAACAGAAGTGTAGGAACTACAGAACAGAAGGGCAGATAACATGAAGCACATCCCAACAACGAGAGCAAACCTCTCAAATCCAGCATGGGATGGTTCTGGCCAAGAATGAACATTGAAACTGTGGCTTGCGTGTCAGATATTTCTTCATTTGCTCATGTTGACCTCTTTGCTGTTGTGCCTAAACCTAAATGAGAAGATGACCAAAAAAATGGAAAACCATCTTCCACTTAGTATTCCTGTGCAGTGAGTTGGTACTACACTGTAACTTACTGTCCTGTGAGGTTAAGCACTGACCCACATTAGAGCTGTCATTGCTGCTGACCTCCCAAAAGCCCTCCCCAGGAGCACTCTGGCTTTGACGCTGGCTTTAAGCCATCATCTCCCCCCTTATTCATTTCTGCTTGGTTTTACTGATATAGAAATATTGCTACGCTGGTCAGAGCCATAGGATCAATAAAGTGGAGGAGGAAAGAGCCACATTCTCATCTGTCTCGTCCATCACTGGCAAACCTGGCAGCCGAGTTCTGCTGCCTGAATTCCATTTTTTCACTTGACAAAAAGCCTCTCTTGGAGCCTGCTGGTGGAGATACCTGAAACCTTATATACCTTAAGGCAACTGAATTGATACCCTGCCAGATGAAGAGAATCTCTCTTTATCTGGTGAGAGTTAATGATGATTTATTAGGCAGAACAGACAGGGCCTAGGACATATTTGCAAGGACTTGTCAATCAGCAAAAATTCCTCCAGAGATTTGGACTAAGCTTATTTCATACTTTTTATTTAGAAGACATGAAAGGACAATGAGACTTCAGTTTGAAGTACTTCTCAGATAACATGAAGCTTTAGAAAGATAAAAGGCTAGATGAAAAAGGACCTCTTAAGACCTGAGTACAATCCCATGTCATCACAGAAATGCCACTAAGGAAACAGGTATAAGTGAATAGGATTTGGGGGATGGTAAAATAAACATGAGATCTTGTAGGGAAGATTCCTGATGAAAAGGAAAGTCTGAAATTAAATCAATGCAAAGCATACTGCCTTAGATCTCAATAAAAACCACAACAAAACACCTTCAAATAACTGAATTCATGATCTTGCCATGTAAATTTCTGACACTCATACAGCAGACTCATGGATCTGTTGACCCATCAGGGTAGGACTCTTTGCCCAAAAGTAAATGTCTCCATTTCAATGAGTCACCCTGGACTGCCTTGAAGCCAAAGGAGAGAAATAGGTATTTTTAGGGTGTGCTTCTCACTTGTGTTAGCACAACAGAGTCAGACAAATCACCCTCTAAAAGCAACCCCTCCTCTCTAGTGAGCCAAGGGTCACTCAGGCCAGTAACATGTCTACACCACAGACCTCTAAAGCTCAGAGGGATGAATCCTCTTCAAATGACCATCCCACTATTTGCCAAAGGCTAGTTCACAGGAGACTGAATAGGAGGTGGGAGAGATTTAATAAGCCTCTCTGATTTGTAAAACTGTCTTGCCTGCATTTTAGTTTTCATCTTTCTAGATCCATAGCTGTTGCTAAAGGGAAGTTGGAAGGAAAGAGGAGCAGTAACAGAGTCATCCTCCTGTAAAACAGGATTTGAAGGAAGCAGGTGCTGAGATGTGCAGCAGATATAATAATGGAAAACTAGCTCCATTTAGACTTTGATTAGAAAGCACATGCAGTTAGGATCATCTTCTTTGTCTGTGTCCGGTCTGACAGTTAAAGAAGCCCAGCAGAGGCTGGCAGACCGCAAGTGTATGGGAAACACTTCCCACATCCAGTAACCTTGCTTAAGCATCACTTCTCATATTCATTTTGACCGATCGCTACCTTTACCGAGATGGACATGGCAGAAGGGTAGACAAAGCAGTATGCCTGCAGCAGTAGCATTTAAAGCTCTTAGCTAATAGTCTCAACAGGAGATGAAACCACCAGATATTTAACTCAGACACACGCGCTGCACACCTCCAGCTCCCTGCAAGGCTGCGGTAGCACAACTGCTTGAGCTCTCTGACCGCCAGGAAGATGCCCGCACTCTGCTCTCTCAGGAGACTCTTCTCCAGCTCTCATATATCCCTTCCTTTGAAACGAGCCTTGCAGACAGCGAGCGCGTGGCTGCCTGGAGTGTGGGAGAGCAACATTAATCACCTTTAAAAAAACCTCTTACATTCTAGTGACAACAGTCTGTACAAAAACAGAGCTGAGGCTGCATCGTCCCTATTTTCTGAGATTTATAGCAGAGCAGCAGGAACTTGCTTTGGGCTGCCTCTCACACAGTTCTTTAGTTTAGAAAACCAGAGCAGAATCTGCCTTCCCTGCTTGAATTATAAATACAAGCTTTGTCTCTGCACTCACTTAAAATGAAAATGGACTTCACAGAAGAGAGCCAACGTTTGCAAGTCTTTTTTCACTCCAAACGATAGAGGAGGTGAACTCTACCTTGGCAAGAGACACACATTACAGTATTTGAAGTTAATAGAAAAAAGCAGGGTGTCCTACCAAAGACACTGTCTATGTCTCTGCAACCATCCAAGATCTCTCTCTCAGTGGTGAGGCAGGCTCAAACTCCCAGAAGAGCCCAAGCCACAAGAGAAAACGGCTTGACGTTGATTTCCAGGACCGAGATTTCCCCTCAGAGGCACCTTCCCAGACAGCCCTGCAATGATGGCAGTTGTGATCTTCCCTGCAGTCACAGGGAGCACGACCCTTCCCTTGCAAATCAGAGGGCATCGCTGACTCACGTTCTTGTTATGGGAAGTTATGGCAGCCCCATCACTAGCTCTTGGTGTCAGGTGTCAACCACCAGCTCTTGGGCCAAGCTCCTCTAAAAAGAAAAAGAGCTCATTTATACTCAAACCACAGTATTGAGTATTCACACTATGCTACAAGGCAGTAAAAAAACCTAGAAAATCAGTAAAGGATGAAACAAGGCACGTACTTTCCTCCATGGCCTGTTGGATAGAGGTATTCTGCAGTGTATATCTCCTCTAACTGGATTTACTTGTGCAACCTTAACATTTTTAATATCATTTTAGTGTCTGCAATAGAGATTTTCTTCTGTCCTTATTCCCTGCAGTTACGCAGCCCATTCTTCTTTGTCACTTGAGCAGAACCATATCTCCATGGAAGGTTTATCATCACAGAAAGTGAAAGGCAGGGAGAAGAAATACCCACTATTCAAACTAATGGCCCTGTTGATTGATGCCAAAATGCTGCATCAGCTTAGTTCAGTTGCCCCAGCATTTGCTGCCACTGGGCAGAAAGTCCTCCCACTCCAAAAAGGTGCTTAATAAACACACATTCCTTCCACCTTCCATTCGGTGGGCATTAAGGGATCCTCATGGGAACACTAGTCATATAATGTTAAAGCATGAAAGCAATCTGTTCATGTATGTCTACTCTGCGACCACCAAAGGCGAGACCAAGCTACAGGAAAACAACCTTCATTACATTTGGGCTGCATCTATTTGCCTGCATTGCCTGTAGTTAATTATTATTATTATTATTATTATTATTACTATTATTATTATTATTATTATTATTATTATTATTATTATTATTATTATTATTATTGCTCCTTGCCACACTATCAGCTAGTGGCACCTTGTGGGAAAATCCCTACCAGGGTCAATCATTCTTATGGAACCCCATTGCCTATTTGAAGGGAAATCTATAGGGGAGAAATCCCACTCCAGCTAGCCTCCGGCTGATGCTACGGATGGCCCCAGACACACAAGAGGGGGAAATGCAGTGAACCAGCCTTGAGGGAGCAGTTTAAGAGCTGGCTGGCTTTGCTGGACCAGCCCAGCCTGTACTGATGGAAGGGAGCGCAGAAGGGAATTGTCTCGCTTAGAGAGAAGCATGCTGTTCACAAGCCTGGCTTAATGGAGAGGCCAAAGACATGCCAAAGGCTGTTTTGGCCTTTCTGCCTACACTGCAAACCTTAGGCAGCCCAGCAAGGCCCCAGAATGACCCTCCCACCAGGCTGTAAAAAAATCAAAATAAACCACCTTTAGCTCCATAGTCCAACTCAGTGCTGCATCTCCTGAAAGCCCAGTGCAAAACACAACAAAAGCCTTTTAACAGAAACTTTCCTTCTGAACAGGCATTTAAGTTGTTTGGGAGATTACATAGAAAGAATGAAATTATCATATATAGGTGACATCATATGGGCCATAGCATCTGCTCCCATATGGTTAATTGCTTGAAGGGAAGATAAATCAGCCCCTGTAATAGTATTACATAGGATGATGCTTCCAAAGAAGGAGATCCACACTACTGGCTTTTAAAAGTCTATAGGATTGTAAAATAACAACTAAAATTATAGAAGAGCTTGTATATCTTCCATAAAGAAGATACTGCTGCTGATCCAGGTATAATAAACCAGCCTCCTTCTTGCCTAGCTGGATCTGGTCCATTACTTTTTACTTAATGCTTTTTTTATTTTTATTTTAGATTTAGTACACATTATAAACACCTTGCAAAGAACGGATGTGCGAGTGCTGTGATTTAACACCATCGGTGCTGCAGCAGCTCTGCTGCGCAGGAGTAGAAAGTGACAAAGTCATGTATTGTACAGCACATTTGCTTTTCTCTCCCTTTTTGTTTAAATTAAACTCTTTGTATAAATAGTCATTCTGTCTGATTATATAATCTCCCACATTTAGATCGTCTGTGTTGCAACCATGGCAACTCCCAGAGCCGAACACATTCGGTTCAAATTTCTTTCTAAATTTGCTGATAAGGGTGAAGTAACAGCTTTGGAAACCCTTCTCAGACAACCTACATTTGTTCTTTGCATGTAGAGCTGAATCCAGCTTGGACTGACAGGACTCAACACCCTAAGTAGGTTAGGAGCAAGTGTCCATCCCGTTCCAGTTCAACTGGTTGCATCTCTGATACTAGACATGGATAACAGCAACGTCATCAAGGAAAATAAATAGCTATATTTTGTTTGATTAAAATCAAGTAGAAGAATTGAGCAGTGGTGGAGTTGGAGAATGACATCTTTGATGAGCAGAACAGGCAGCACCCACAGTAGCTGTGCAGATTTTCTCGCCTTGTCTCACCAGTGTGCTTCATCTTTGGTTTGGAAAAACAATACTGAAGCTAAAGGGTTCAAAAATTCTTTTCTCGTGTGGCTAATAAACCATCTGAGGGTGATGTTAGCTGTCTTGAGTGCTGATATTTGTCCTAATTTTTCACCTCCAGAATGTGACTCAGTGGTTGGATGAAGGGGAGCAGTTCAGCCATGGACTTATTGAGACTTTGGCCAAGTTGCACCGAAACTGCAAGAATTCTAGATTATAGTCTGATACTGGCCCTCTGAGACAGCCAGCCCCCACCTCTTCCCACTGCTCTGCACTGAATTTGGAAAGGGAAAGTAAAGCAAGGCCCCACATTGTGTGCAAAGTGGAAAAAGCATAAGTAGATTTTAAATAACAAGTTTTTTAAAAAAAAAGTTTAATTAGGTAAGTTTTCTAATTAACCATCATGATAACCTACTGTATTTTTCTATTTATATTGTAATTCTTGGTATTTTCTTCGAAGGGATGAATCATCACAATCAGGTCTTTATTTTTCTTATGGCATAAATACCCTGGATGAAACACATATTCAGATTTTCAAGTAACGTGACCGTGAAAATGCCCTATACTGGTCACAACTGCCAAAATGTGCCATAAGCAAAAATCAGATGCAGAGATTTTGCACTTGCAGCACTTCCAAATGTACTAGGACTGAAATCCTGCTGTATTAGGTATTGGATAAGTCCTATGGTCAAGTTGGAGAATTTATGCAGAAAGTTAAATTGTGCATATGCAGTTGCCCATCTGTCTCGCAGAACTAGCTTCTTCGGTACCAGGCTAGGCTTTTGTGGGCATTGCCAGATATGGCCTGAGAGACTGCAGACCTGTTTTGGTCTAGTTATAAATCTGCCTCACAGTCTAGAGATTGTTATCCTCATACAAATATGACAAGGAATCTAATACAGGAAACAGAATAATATTCCTTCGTACTCTATTTAAATCTTCACAGCAACAAATGAAAGCAAGGGTGTCACACTTATTTCAGACATTTTAGAGCTTGTACATAATTTAATCTCTTGCTTCAGTTGGATATTTACAACAATAAAAGGCCCAGCCATGCACAGACAATTCATGCTACTATTACAATAAGCAAGTGGCAATCAATAGCTCATGTAGACACTGATTTTGATTATACTTAATCAATGGTGATGCTAATAACTTACTTATATCAATTAATTTCTTTCCAATTACATCTTAATTACTAGTCTGGCTATACCAAAGAGGCCTAGAAATTATACATTAAGAACCCATCTCTTTTTTTTGTTTTATGTTGACATGAGCTTTGACACCATTAAGTGTTGGTCTGCATGCCGCAGACTGGAAGGAGAACAGAGATTAAATGCAATAATTAGTTATGTGCATTTGAAATTTAATAGGAGAAAAATATAAAAAATAAGGTTGCTGAGCTTGTACATTAACAGTAGCTTGTTGCATTAATTTGGTTTCTCAATGATGCTTTCTAATTCCTTTTTCATTACGTGAGGAGAAGGGATACATTTTGCCAGAGCTAATACTTTTGTGGAGATGCTGGACTCATTTTAAATGTGCCTATTCTCCTACCTGTCAACGATGGAGCTCTTTGTTATCTTCTTCCTTGCCTGATAATCCCATGGAGAACTGAATAAACTCAGACATTCAAGGGAATAACAGTAGCAGTGTTAGCCTGACATATTCACAAACCCACCAGGACTCAGCATAAGGTGGGGAAGGTGTTTAAATAAGCAAATAAAAAGCCACCTGAGCCTCCTTTGCAGAATAATGTAGCAGGAGCTTCTCTGGGAGCCAAGTAAACAAATGAATTAATAGAAGTCTTAGCCTCTCGTTGGGTATTATTCACGCTTCTTTATTAGGTTGCTCCCTGGAAACCTAGGTAAACTTTGACTGTGACTTTCTTTTTGATCTTCTGTGCCCAAATCGCCTGCTTTAATGTAATCCTGGAAACCTTTCAAGAAGTCTGTATTCACAGACCAGTCTGTACTTATTTCCATTTGAAAGGGCAGATGGTGCAAACGATGGCTGGAGCAGCTCAGTAGGGTGGCCATAGCTGATTTGAGCTGCGATCATGAAAGGGCAGAAAGGAAAGAGATAGGAAGGCTTGTGTTAAACTAAAAATGCATACCAGGTATCGAGACTCATGATTCAGGAGAAAGAGCTAAGAGATAACCTCCTCCCACCTGAGTTTTGCCCACTGTCACTGCTTTGCCCTGCTCAGTTTGCAATGGCTCACGGGGAGAAACCTTTACCACTGCCCCGGAGCCCTGCTTTGCTGCTTCAATATTAGGAAGTAAATCCTTCTGAGTTTAGGGACATTTGCTGGTATTGCCTTTAGTAGAAGTTAGGCAGTATAAAGTCACTTTGCCCTGTTGTTGGTGGCTTTTTCTGGACATATTTTCAAGCCTGTACCCTTCTCCCTGCACCCTGCATGTAAATCATTTGCCAACCGCAAACTGATCCAGGGGTGTTTAAAGGCAATAGTAACAATATCTATCTACAAGTGCTCTGAATTTAGGTCTACAGCATTTGTTTAGCCAAGCCACAGCAACTATTTTAAGCTTTTTACATAAATGCAACCTCTTCGGTTTCACTTCTATCTTTTACATTGCCGTGCATCCCCACTAGTCTGACAACTTCCCTTTTTTGGAGAAATTCAATTATAAAACAGTATTATAATGGTGCTTTTGATATTCCTGATATTTCTTTCAGTTTTTTCTTACTACACATGCACTTTGCTATTGCATGACCAGTGCCTTCTTACTGCGACCCTCTGTGAATGAGATTACCTTATACAGTACATTTGTCATCTGCTCTGTTGAGGTAAATACAGAGGTAAGTGGTTTGCATAAGTCTGAGTGTCCAAACTTAATGCACTCTTTCGGCAAAATCTATATTTTTCTATACACATGACAAAGCAATCTTATGATTAGCTGCAGACGAACACGCTCATTAGTGTCCCTGGGGAAACTGCCCTGCATTGCAATATGAGACGGCTTACTTCTCTTAACAACTTCACTCGGAAAGAATATTTCAGTATGAAATATTTCAGCAGTGCTGCATTTTGCTGCCTGAATTTGGATCACTTTAGATTGCCTCAAACATGCTGGCAAGGATTCTTGAGCGAACACAACTCAGGTAGAGACCGAGCACAAACCACTCCTGGGGAGGCGGAGGAGAGGATATTGCAGGACTTGGATGCCAAATTAGCTCAGTACCCTGACAAAGGAATCCCAACACCAAAATCCAGCTATACGCAGAATATAAAATAAAGTATAAATAAAAACAGTGGCTGTTGCCAGCAGCAGCTAAACATTTTCTAGTAGTAATCAGCGTGGTAGAGAAAATACTGAACTATTCCCCTACATTTCCCCCCGCCCCGTATTCATTCCGGAAGTAAGAACAGAACAAATGAATACAATTACTATGATAATTTCCTATTTTCTAACTACATAGAGGCCATTTGGATATCCTGGTATCATAATAGTTGGTAATTGTTGAGTTCTTAATGGCTTCTGTAAGGTTGGCCCAATAATGCTGCAAAAATAAGTAGGCAAAGAGCATAGCTGTTTAGACATTCATTGCTTTTATGAGCGGACCTTACAAAAGGAATTAGTTTATGTAACTCATATTTCATGAAGGCAAATGAAATCTCAAATGTCCTATAATTATAATAATTATTTCTGCCTGATGTTTAATTACTCTACCTAATGAGCCAGCAGTACTATAATGGACAGGTAAAGCTCTGATGAAAATGTCTTTCTCTTGTAATTTGGTTTCTGAAGGAGGACAGAGGTTTCGGTGTTTACAGCAGCACATGATTAAGTAATGTCACAATATCCATGATTTTCAAAATGTGATTAGTGGTGGCTATCCTGCTTCTGAAAATCACTGCTCATGTCACAGAAACGTGAGTTGGACTGTGCACTAAACTCTTGTTCCTGAAAGTGTTTCTGTTGATGTTGATTGCAGCACAAATAAATGATCACTAAAGTGTGAGCAAGGCGATCATAATGAGAGGTCTGGGAAAAAAGGAAGAGTCCATTAAGATCATCTGGAAACAGCATTTAAAACAAAATTTATGAATATGTGAAACTATGGTTTAAATTAAACAAAATACATTGTTTTGATTTTGGGTACTTGTCCTGGTTTCAGCTGGGATAGAGTTAATTTTCTTCTTGGTAGCCGGTATGGGGCTGTGTTTTGGGTTTAGGATGAGAACAATGTCGATGCTAAGTACCGCTAAATAGTCGCTAAGTAGCGCTTACATTGGTCAAGGACTTTTCAGCTTCCCGTGCTCTGCCCGGTGCACGGGGGGGCTGGGAGGGAGCACAGCCAGGGGCGCTGACCCAGACTGGCCAAAGGGCTATTCCATACCATATGACGTCATGCTCAGTATAGAAGCTGGGGGAAGAAGAAGGAAGGGGGGGACATCTGGCGTGATGGCGTTTGTCTTCCCAAGTAACCGTTACGCGTGATGGAGCCCTGCTTTCCTGGGGATGGCCGAACACCCGCCTGCCCATGGGAAGTAGCGAATTAATTCCTTGTTTTGCTTTGTTTGTGTGCGCAGCTTTTGCTTTACCTATTTAACTGTTCTGTTTTATTTTACTTCAATTATTAAACTGTCCTTATCTCAACCCACGAGTTCTCTCCCTTTTACCCTTCTGATTCTCTCCCCCATCCCAAGGGGGGAGTGAGTGAGCGGCTGCATGGTGCTTAAACCACAACAGTACTGGGGTTAAACCACAACAGTACTTTAAAAAGTGAAGGATAAATGCAAGTAGAGTGGTGGACCTAGAAAAGGACTTTGCCACCATTTACAAAACTGTAGGGGAAGTAGGATACAACTCTTCTCGTCTTATATACCAAGTGTTAAAGGACTCATCCAAAACGATGGAAATTCAGGTTCAAATCCTCCATTGCACTGACTTAGGGCAGCAATTTCACCCAAATGCTCCTGCTTTTTATGAAAGTATCCCCGTCACGAGACTTGCAAATCTTCAACTGCAGCTCTGTGCCTCTTGCCGTTAGGGTCTCCAGCCTGGTGGCCAGGCACTCACGTACAGAGGAGTGCACTTCAGTTCGATTGCTGTTCAAATACAGAACATCTAACTCAGCTATTATCTTCCAGGCCAAAGTGTCCAGTCATGGTCATAACCTCACCCTAACACACAGGCCAAGACAGAATTCCCTACTCCCCACCCTGATATTGTCATTAAGGGAAAGCTTAGATGATGTGTAACAGACCTACCTTTTATGGCGTGGGAGCTAGCACTGTTATTAACTGTGTGAAATCCTCATTCCAGGCAGCTGAGAATGTGCATGAGCACCAGATTCTTAAAGCAAAAACTGATACTGGAGGACTGCAGACATTGATTTGTTGTGATCCTGTTTTAAAATGAAAGAGAAATGAAGCATAGGAATTCTTGAGTCGGAGAACATGAAGGTTAAGTGTCAGAGGAAGCAACAGCAGAAGTAGAATAGTCCTCAAATTTTCTGTTCTAATACTGGGGGAAACAATAAGGTTAAGGCTCATTAACTCATTGTGTATGAGTCTGGTGATATTTGTAAAATGCCATATACTTCAGCCTAATGTAAATATGAAATATGGTCTGTATGTCTGTCTTTCAAAAATCTGTCCTGAAGCCCACTGAGCTGTGGAAGGACCACACTGCCAACATGAGCAGGGAAGATGCTCTCCCTATGCCCCAGTATTTGAGAAACTGTTGCTTAAAAAAAAAAAAATAGACTCTATTCGAAGCCTGCTGCTCGGTTACCCAGACCTGGGAGGAAACAACCTGTTTATGCAGAATTTGTCCTCACAACTGGCTGGTATTTTAGCAGTACAAGACTCTAATTTTAATACCATCAGAATTCTCCCAGGCTGCAGGTGAATCTAAGCTGCAGAAATGGAGCCAGGTTTCATTTTAGTTTGAAGTATCAAAACTGCTGACAATTAAACTTAATTGTATGAATAAGCTCCTTAACAGAATGCACCACTGGGCTTTCATCCAGCCTAGTGCTGGCAGGAAAAGAGAAATCTATATGCAGAGAGTCTGTCAGCGTCCCGTAACCTGAGAGAATGGGGCTTTATCACGGTTTAATAGAAACATATAAGGATCCTGATCTCCCTGCCTTTCCAAGAAAACTTCATTTTTCTTTTTCATGAAGTGTTGCATTAATAGTCCTTATTATCAACAACCTGCTTTTCCCTTGCCACATTTTCTTGAAGGTAAATTTCTAGAAAAAGTATTAAATCTTTTCATAAGGTTTAATCATTGGCTTTGGCTCTACCTGCCCAAACAACAGACGTGAAAAGTCTGAACAAAAAAGGCCCAATATCTTTTTTCTGGAGATATCCTTTCTGAAATATTAATGTTTTGTTCCCTCTAGGGTGGCATCTTTATTTGCTGTTTCTTATGCAACCAGTTTGTTACTGTATCTGCCTCTGCAACCAGGATTGCAGGAAGCAAAGATGGTTTGGGGGCCCAGGGGTCAGTTGTTTTCTATTTCATTTCTCTTTGGTTTAATTTTAATATATTTTCCCTTATTCTATCACTTACGGAGATCTGAAGGCAACTACTCAGGTTGAATAAATCTCAATACCATTACTAATAATTGGATATAGCCTCAGCATGGGCTTTTGTCTTCTGTAACACTATAAACCCATCTACTTTCATGCTACATAAAGTAGGCTTAAGGAAGGACAGCTGACCAACATGGCATTGTGAAGCTCAGAATGTTTGTCCTGTGGATCAACAGCTTTTGTCTCCGTGTTTTTTCCTATGCTGTGATGTTATCACTTTCTTATAATTACAAATGGGACAAGTCCAAACTCCAGACCAGATACCACAAGACTATGCAAGACTTTAGAAGCAGATTCTTGTGTTAATCAGTGATTTCTTTCTAACCTTCATGGTGATAAATGTCCAAAATATCTATTTAACATCTGTGAACTGTGGCAGAACTGTATCCCTTTCCACCCCAACAAAGCATCTTAGAGCCCTTACCCTACAAGATACGGTTCTTGATTGGCATATGGGATAAAACATGGTCCAGAGGGGAGTTTGTGGAGCCAAGAGGGTGCTTAGATACTGTGGGTGCTAGAGAGACTATTAAATACTCCAGAAAAAAAAGAGGTGAAGGAAAAAAAAAAACCACAAATGAAGCAAAACAAACCCCACAAAGTTAAAAATTGAAGCCTTTGACCCAGGACATGGAGCGGTCAGTGACAAAGCACAAAAAAAATGCAAGCCAGGTAAAGGAACCACTGCTGAAGCAAGATATGAGCCCCATAGATACTTATGTCTAATTTGTTTCCTTTATATGAGTGTAGTGAGAAGTAGCATATAAGTAATGGGGACAGGTCACAATTCTGTTACTCCATTGACACAGGTACGGAAGCGCAGGCACAGGGTCTAGAGACAAATAGAAGCTATGATCCTTTAGTGGAGCAAAACGACTGTGTTACAGGATACTTACAGGAGCAGAAGCCAAAGCCAAAACAGCAACAAATTAAAAAAATCATCAGAGCACCTGTACCTGAAAAGAAAGCGAGCTCGTTCCTGTTTTGGGGAGCCCAGAACTATGTACCTCGTGTTCAGAAGAAGTGTTTCTCATCTCAAGTCTAACTCCACCACCACGCAGCTATCGTAGGGTGGGTTTGTCTTTCCTTTCCTTTGCACTTATGTGTATTATCTGATATTTTAGTAAGCTTTCAACTTTATTTAAATGTGTTTTAGAACAAATCAAAACCCCTGAATTGATTCATGAGGATTTACGGCATTTTAATTACAGAGTGTGTTTTTGAATGATTTAAAGGCTGATAAGAGCTCGAAGCAGCCTAAGGTTCTGCAAGGAAATGAGAAACATGACATTTTGAAAAGGAAACCAATTTTCCTCAACTTAAACTGTTGCTCATATAAACCAAATTATAAATATACTCTGTGACTGTAATGCTACAGAGGACTGCTTACGAAAATATGATTAGTAGTGCAATTTTCTTAGGTTTCAGCTGCTTTCTTTTCTTTGCTGGCTTTAAAGCAGGAAAAATCAACATCCTTCCTCCTCACCCACCCATCTTTCTCAATGAAAATAAAACAACAAATCAAATTCTGCAGGATAGCTTGGGGATATCCTGATAAAACTCTGCTGTACAAAGAGAACGCGGGACAATGGTGGGGTATAGAAGGAAATATATCTATGTAAAGTGTAAAGAAATTTGAACATGGCTGTGATCCCAAGATTATGCCTCACCCAGTGCTACAGTTTGGCTTGCAGAGAAACAAAGACCAAGAGATGTGGCAACATGATCTAGCTTTTCTGCTCCAAAGACCACCCCACCATAATATGGCAGTCAGAGGGGCATCAAATGGGGAAAACATGTTGAAGACATCAAGAGCTTATTTTTTAACACGTTCTGGCAGGTCAGGCACATCATCAATGAAAACAGCAATAAAAGGACCACCAATAAAACCTATCTTGAGCAGCAGTATACTTAGCTACCCATAAATACATTAGGCTGCATTGGAACTGTGTGGGATTTGCAGGGCACCTGGTGACTTTGTAGCACTTCATTACATCAGTGATCAACTCCAAAAGCTTTGTAGTTTTGGTGTTAGAAAACTCAGCACTTAAATTTCAAGTTAAAAATAGAAAAATAATCTGGCCTACCCCATCTAGATATTAAAGATCTTGTACTACCTCTACTGAGAATTTGGGCTTTATCCTTGTGTAAGTAAAGGAAAAAAAGAATGCATTCATTGGCATTCTTCTTGCACAATTAACATGTATGGCATGTAATAAATGCACCAGATAAAAGTAGGATTTTTTTTATTTATCAGTAGTGATGGGAAGGAAAATGCAAGAGAAGTACTTGCTTGTAAGTGTATGGTAAGATGACATTGTGTGTGAAGTATTAGTTTCTTGGAGTTTGGCAGGTATTTATTACAGAACTACCTTCTTCTGAGTGCTATTTCCAACAAAACTTGACTGTCAGTGACATATATAAGGGTGCTGGAAAGCTGAGACTTTGGAAACTCATTTGGGAGCATCTCCATTAAGGCTCATTAAAACCAGCCCCTGCACGTGCAAGGAAGATGGTGGACCTAACTCTTCTACCAGCATACTGCATTTTACCCTTGACTTTGTGTCTTTACACAAAACCACCTAGTGCTGAGAGCAGCAAGGAGACCCAAAATATAGAGCAGCAATATCCTTTTAAGTCTTTTCTTATTTTTTTTTTAATATTTCTCCTTGCTGCTTCTTTTCTTTCATAGTGCAGTCCTGGAGAAACAACGGTATAACTTCCCCCATGCTTAGTTCCTAATGTGTATTTAATCTCTCTGCATTCAAATGGTAATAGATTGTTAAACATATACCTTCACCAACAGGTGCCTGGTGTGTATAATACCTCTTCGTTACACCAGTGAGTGAACTGTATCTGGTTTTTTTTAATATTAATCTCTTTAGCTTTTCAAAAGCAGTGGCACACATCGTAATTTTAAGCTCGCAGCTGATGACTCATTCTATTACTCCCAAACCCATGCAGAGCAAGGCAAGAGGCTGTCTAGCTCTATGGCTCTGCTGGATAAAACACCGCGTTGCACCAGAGCTTTGTGAGGATTCAGAGGAGGAAGCTATTGCCAACGATGAAGCTTCGTTAAGACACAAAGAAGGCAGCTGAAATGGAACAAATGGTAAGTCTCTCTGCTCCCACCCAGCCTCTACCTGGATTCATCTGCCCTGTGGCAGCTACATGCTGCTCGCTCGCAGTGCACAGGTATTGAAATTACAGTGTAAATAAGGTGGGTTTCATCCCACGATCCCAAATTAGATCAACTGGCATAGCCGCATTCACAGCGATTCTCAGTATTCGCTCTTGCAGAGCAATGTAGCTCTGTGGAGAGGTTGCAGGGAGCAAAGCAAAGCCGTCCGTCTCTGGAAGCTACAGCAGGGAGGAGGCACAAGGGAGCTGTGCCAGGAGCCCTCGTCCAGTGCAGTCAGGTGGTGACTAGCACTTCTCACCGCTTGCTATGTGTTGCAGCTATCTGACTTGTTGTGGGAATCACAGAAAAGCCCAGGGAAGCAGCTGAGGCCATACCTGCAGCTCATCTGGACCAAGGCAGCCCAGAGGGGGATTCATGCAATGGAGCTTTACCGGCTTTGCCCCCCGATGGCCAACATCTTCTGTCCAGCTCCTCCTGGAAGTGTCACACACTATTTAGCATGACGTACAGCTGACCTATGTAGGATAGATTGAGCTATTCTCCTTAGCTCCGTGAACCTCTATAGATGAAGGGATGAGGCACCAGTCTTGTGCCTGCCAAATTTGTACCTGCTCTGATATGACCCTGAGACTAAAGAATTTTACGGCTTTTTGTTCTCCCCTGGAGCCCCTTAAAAAGAACTCCCCAACATAAAAATGGAGAAAGAATATTAATAAAGGTGATAACTACAGTATTGGGGACTGTAACTAAGAAAGGGTCCTCAGAAACAGGGATTTTGAGCATGACATGCTGAAGAAATCCATGCTCATTTAAACAGAAGCAGTTGCAAGTGTGAGAGTGCATATAGATGATGTTTCAAGTGTTTTGGACCCTGAGAGATTAGTGAATACTGCACACTACCAGGTGTGAAGAGAAATTAAAGAAAATATCCCAAATAGAAGATAGGAGCAGGAGAAAAGTTCCAGCAGAGCTGAAATGATCTGAAAATATGGAAGACAACTAGAAGGGATTTATGCAGCACTTCGTAAGTGTTAGCAATGCTGTAAATGGAAGGGAAGACAGAGTAGATACATTTCTGACAGGAACAGGTCCTTACAAACTCTAAGTGTTTCCTGTTCTCTCCTGCCAGCTGTTTTCAACTGTAAAAGAAAACTAAAAGGAGAACCAGAAAAGTCGTAAAGGAACTCAAAACTTGTCCAACACTCCATATGCATGGGCCATGTCAACCTGTGCTGGTAACACAGGACAGATTACTTCCTTAAACAAATCAGCCTTTTTTAAAAATGAATGAAAATTATATATATTTATATTATTGGACACATTTGCTCGGAAACCCTGATCCAGACTTACTGATTGCTAAAATACAGAGCATTAAGAGGAAACGAGGAACTTGCATATTTAAAGCTTTGACGACTGGAGAGAGAACAGAGCAAATTTGTAGAAGCGCAGAAAGACACACAAAACTCTTACTGTTGAAAGAGCTTCCACATCTTGATTTGTTATAATTACTTGGAACTTTGAGTTTAATCATTTTTGTTTGTTATGCTAAGTTCTGGCTGGGAAAAGGAAGATATGTTATTAGGCTTCTTCCTTGAAGAGGTTGTTTCCAAGATACTAGAAGTACAGAGAGACTTCCAAAGACAAATTTCAGTTAGGCATAGACAATTAAAACTGCACGACAGGATTAAAAGTCTCTTTCAATCACTTTTGGCCCTGGTGGTAGGTGAATACTATATAATTAGCATCAAGTTGGCAACTCTCCTTGGAACATTTGACAGGTAGAGAAAAGTGTTCCCTCCCCTGTGATCTCTTTTCCTAGCCAAAGCCTGCACTGCCCGTTCCTGGTTCCCCAGGTTGTTGTAGAAGCTCAAAGAATGTCTACAAAAAAAATGAAGTATTTTTGCTTCCTACATCTTCATGTCCTTCCTCGCCAGATCACAGGAGCGTTGTCTTCTCTGTCATAGGCAACCTACATCCGAAACATGTAACTTCTGCTCGCCCAGGCAGCGATGCATGGCAAATCTCTCTATAAAGCTGTGCATTATGCAGCTGCCTGCAAGCATTCACTTACGGCTCTTGGATAGCAATCAGCTATGCAAAATGACAATCATCTATCACTTTGTGCGTGTCTTCAAGAAAGAACTGAGAAAAACATGATCTTCAGTATTTTGGTAAAGAAACCACATGATAAACAAAATCTCGGAGGCTGCATGCAGCATAACCTGGCAGCAGAAACTCCATATACCAGACTCCAAACTTCATCTGGAGAAGCCTGCATTCTGAAAACAAATCTGCGGAGAGTTACTATACACTGGAACATCCCCAAAACCCAGAAGAAGAGTGAAGTTACTAGGAAAATATCTGTTTTGCTTTCTTCAAGTCTGGGCATAATGTAAGACATCTACAGTATCACACCACTTCCACCCAGCAGGAAAAGGAGTAGATGAATGAAAAATCATCTACCTAAGCTTTGGGTGGTGAAAAAATACATATTTTTAAATAGATTTTTCCAATAACACTGCAGCCAGTATGTATTTTTGTAGTGCTCTAGTCACAAATCATTTCCAAAGGGAAAATTATAATGTGACAAACTGGATTTCTGGTACTGGAGTGAATCTGGCTGGAAGAAATGGGTAAATCAATAAACTAGCAAAACTCCTGTGTGTGAATAGCTGGAAACTGCCTACAGAAAAGCACTCTTGGATGTGCTGGTTCTCTCAGTAGTCCAGTCACCATGGCAGCTTCCAATCTGCAATACTGGAGGTGAAGGGGAGGAAGGGTTATGTGTGTAAAGAAGTTACTGCAGTATACACTGGGACATGAATTTACAGCATGCTGTCTTCTCCATAGTAACTTAAGAGTCTGCCTGCACACATGCTCTAATCCCACAGCTTTGTCTGAAGTAATTTCAGACGTCTTACTCAACAGTAAAAAAAAAAAAGGGTGAGCTACATTGCATTTATCAGGACGTTAAAAGCAGGTACAAGGGCACTTACAACAGAATAGCTAACAAATCGCAGGTCTGCACCCTTGCTCATCCGCAGTGACACCTCCAGGTGCTCAGCCTCCCTGTAAAAGAATAAAACGTTTTCCCTAAGTATACTGCTAATCGCAGTAATTGGAAGATACCATCCTGAATGCTGAACTAGCAAAAGCCCCGAGCTGGCCACATGAACATCCCCTAATGTTCAATTAAGATAAGGCTTAGTACATTGTTCAGTCTGCAATGGACAATTTTTTTCTTTTGCTGGATTGAAGCTTTTGAGATCAACAGAAAATGAAAAAAAAATATTAATATAGCACATCATTTCAGTTACACTGGAGCCCTATTAAACATCTGCTCTTCACTCAGCCCTTGTGCCTAATTGCCGTCTACCCAAGCACATCATTTCTTGAAACCCTTTTATCTTATTTCATTTCTCCTTTACATTGTTGACTGGAAGAGTCTGTTTGACACTTATCACATGAGACTGGTGTGCCAGTTAGCGGTAATGTGGCTGCAGCACATGCCTTCCCGGGACAAGGAGGTAGGGTTTGTATAGGGCTGTCTGCCACAGAAGGGCACCCACAGTCCTGTGGGAACGGGGAACGATTGTGCCGTGGGCAGGTACTGAACTGGGCAAGGCTTTGAGACAGATACCACCAAGGGCTGGAGTGGGGGTTGTTGCTTACAGGTGCTCCCTCGGATGCCCTGAAACTTTCCATGAATTTTGGTTTTACTTTGGAAAAATGGCCATAATAAAAATAAACAAAAAGCAGGGTAAACCAATCTGAAAATACTGGTTCAGGTAGACATTTGTAGTGGCAAGTTTAGGGTTTTTTTAACATACACTCAAAGCAACTTTTAATCTCGAGATTTTTTTTCAATTTTATTTCAAAATATGAAGGGAAACCTGGCAT
Source organism: Theristicus caerulescens (assembly GCA_020745775.1). NCBI lineage: Eukaryota > Metazoa > Chordata > Aves > Pelecaniformes > Threskiornithidae > Theristicus > Theristicus caerulescens. The sequence continues at coordinate 3,876,011 of CM036569.1, forward strand.
TTAAATGAATCTTTCAGCCCCAAATTATGGCTTTTTCTCTACTCTCATCACTGAAAACGTCGGCACACCTTTTATTACAGTTTCACCCCAGATGATTATTCTTTTCCGCTTTGCAAACTTGGCCAGGAAATCAGCTATTTATACAGCCTTCGTTTCTTCCAAGGTCTCAGAGCATCCAAAGAGCAGAGCCAGCTCCTCTGCCCCCCTCCTTGCCCTCCCGTGCAGAGGCGGTGCCAGCCCGCGAATGGCCGAGCCCCCGGAGGGCCATGGGGTACCCCCAACACCCAAGGGGGAGGTGACAGTGTTTCCCTGCTGCCCTCCTGTGGCCATGCTACGACCAGTCAGTCGCTCTGGTACTTGACTAAAAATCCCTCTATTTTTATAGGACGGTTGTTTGCACTTGGCTCTTCACCTGGACTGTTTTCTCTGCTCAAATGCAGTTGCATTTACCAAGACAATTGGTGCTTTTATGTGAAGGGATCGTGGATATGTTTCTAGATCATAAATTTTAATCCAAAATCTCACAGGTACCCAAGGATTAATATTTAATGGTTGTTCTATAATGTAATTTCTACAGGCCAATCTTTCATCTTCAAAACCATATATCATCAATAGACCTACAAAAGTTAGACTTCAATATGATAACAATACTTCATGAACGCAGTGATTCTTGAATTCCCTACCTGTCTCCTACAGGCAATGATGGTGTTCCTGTGAGTCTTAAAAAAATGAGCTAACATTTTTAATTGTCTATTATCTATTCGACTTATTGTTGTACTGTTGAGCTTCAAGTGTGAAATGCTAAGAGGAGCTAGATCAGTACCAGGACAAGCTGACAAGCAATACCTTTGCAATTGAGGTCATCATCTCAAGATTAAAAGGAGACTGTGATCTAATTCCATCTGTTAGGGGTCTTGGGACTCCATGTCTAATACAGGAGGCTGCTTGGGATGTCCTTATAATAGGAATTTTGGAAAGATCTTCAAGAAATATATCACCTTTCCCATTGGTTAATGAATCTTTAATTTTTTTTTTTTTAAGTGTTGGCCAAATACTTCATATGCTCAGTGTCTAAGACTTACATACAACAGGCAAAGGCAAGTGCACATGGACTGGATTTTTCCCCATGCTTTACAACTGCTGTAATTTATATTTCCCCACAAAGCACGAGTTTGTCTTTTCTCTGTCCTGCCTTTATCAGTGAAGGAAGGGAGAACATGACTGCTCCAGGCTGCCCAGAGAAAAAAAAAGGACAAAATGCTAAATTGACTCACTGCAAAAATTTCACATTACCCCTGGTGCAACAGTCCTCTTGAGAAGCACAGGCAGGAATGAGGCAGCTCCAGATGTTGGCGAGGAAGGCAGCAGTGAGTACTGCTCTCAGTGATGGTGCCCGCTCTAGGAACTGAGAGTGCTCCGTCTACAGCCTCCCTTCTGGTCTCTCGACATAATGCAAGTTAAAATCTTGCACCACAAGTGCGAAGAGCTGCCTAAAGGACAAGATACTGGCCACAAATGCAGTTTGGCACCAGCTCATGTTTCCTAGCTAAAGACTTGATTACTTTCTTAACAGTAGTCACTCTTCCCTTGCTAGCAAGTAAACCCATTACTCACCCCTGAGATGAGACATTCCAGGCACCCATAAATCCTAAAGAGCCCCATTTTGCTCAGATTTACAGTAGGAATGTTTCCATCAGCTTTGAATAAACGAACCTTGTAGATTGCGAGTGTTAGTACTGAGGGCTCATTTCTAATCTAGAGTGAGATTATGAATAAATCCAGCTAGTAGAGGTTAAAGCTTCTTATACAGTGACTTGTAGTCACATACCTGCTGCAATCATCTAAAAAAATAAATCCCAGCAGAGTCCATATGACCATTTTGGTTCCCATAATCTGTTAGGTTCACAAAAAATGTATGTGCCTTAACTTGTGCCTTCTGGGAAGGCTTTTCTTAGGATGTTATTTGAGCAGGTACATACAGGTAATCCTCAGGTTTCTCTGGAGGTGTAGAACACAAGCCTGTGTGGGACAGTAATACCCACACCAGGCACTGAGCTTTGCAGCTTATTCTGATTTTCAGTACAAGCCTGACCGGATTTCAGTAATTGTTTGCCTCTCCCCAGCCTGCTCCACTGACTCTCGTGGAAACCTACAGCACTTAACCTTACTTAACCAAACTTAGACCATGAAGATGTGAGTCCTTGGCTTCCATACAAGGTCAGAACGGACAGAGGCATTTGCCAGTTTTACCCACCTCAGACCGCTGTCAGATGGGAAAAACCCTGACATTTCATTCCCGAGTGTATCTGCTATGCACAATCTTTCTAATACAGTAGTATAAAATAGCTGCTTCCCTTGTGTGCTATCAAGGTTGTTTGAACAAAGAAAACTATCTAAGTAAGGCACACAATAGCGGTTTCAAATCAGGAGTGACTCTGATGCTTGCCTCTGTCCAGAAAGCCAACAGCACCTTACTCTTAAAAATATTATGACTACAAAGAGTGACTGACATTTGTTTAAATTATGGTTCTACTGCTTTCTCCGTTAATTGCCAGGTGGGAGCAATATTTTGGCTAATTGTTCTTTACACAAAAAGTAGTGCATCTTAAATGAAATCCCACTGCAAGTACTGGCAGCAATCTTCTAGGACCATAAGTTGCATGTAAAATAATCCTTCCTTTACAGCCTTGTTCACTAGCTTCTTAGTTCTCGGATAGCTATGAGCTTGGGTTTACCCTAGAAGCAGGAAGGCATTACCAAAAAACACGAGCTTTACTTACTGCCAGAGCATTATCTCTACCAGCTGCTTCCCTCGCTGAGGAGGGACCACAGGAACAGCAAAGGCACATGCTCCGTTCCCCAGACTTCCTTTGAACGATGAAATGTCGGTTGACAAGTCCTCATTTTCAGTATTTGAGGTTTGATTGTCCCAGAGCAGAATGCAGAAGCTTATTCTAGCTCTTGGAGCATCTCAAGTGTTTCTGGAGAGGGAAAGCAGAGGGAGGTGAGGGACAGGAACTGCATGTTCCTCCACGAGGGCTGATCCTCAGGCCTTCACAAGGAGCAGGTGAGTCATCAGAATAAAAAACCACCTCTCAACACACACTGAAAGAAATTCCATTCCAGCTTCATCCTTATAAATCTGGTTTTGTGACAATTAATTGTGTCCCAAAGTCAATGACAATTTAATCAAAAACACTCTGAACAAGCACAATTGGGGCCAGGTGCTCATCTCGTGATTCTCCCTTTTGTTTCTGCAGATTTCTATGGGATGTGTTTTTCTGTAACACCTATGTCTGATGTTATTTTTTTCCTGTGTGCATAATATTCTTTTCATCCCCCCAAATTTAATTTTCTAACTTGTTGGCTTTATCGCTTAAAATTTTAGTGGAGGATTTGGGTGTGCTGCCGACAAAATAATAATTTATATTGTATCAGTCAGTATCACTCCATTGTCTTAATCTTTCATAATGGTTTTTCTGCAGCTTCCAATTTTCCTCAGAATAAAACAAATTACTTAGCAAGTGGAATATCTTCTTGTCATAATAATTTAATATTAAAATGTCAATAAGATTTGGTACACACAGCAGAGGGCACAGAGGTACAGAGACAGAGCAGAAATGAAGTAAACTTAATAAAGTGAGTGAGAAGGTACAATAGGGATTGAGTCTGGCTCCTGCACTTGATATGAAAGAACCTTTTTATCCTGCAGTGCAGTACAATCATTGTGTAAGCAATAATATGATTGCAGGAGCACTTATACCTGCTGCCTGCCCACTTACGCTTAGTTGAAGTCCAGTACCAGCGTACTCCCCTGGGGCTGTGTATCCTCAGCAGTGAAGGGATCAAGGAGCACTGGATGGTGACAGTGTGTGGCACATCGTGGCAGATGGGGTGAAACACGGTGGGGAAGGAGAGGATGGCCAGAGGCTGGTGATATACCCTGGTCTCTGCCCAGCACTATCAGAGAGGACCCTTATAAAGCAGATCCACAGTTTTTGTGACTTGTAGGTGGATGAAGGCTCCGGCCTGTGGTCCAGCATCCTGATCCAGACATTGGGTCAGGATTCGTGCTGGGGAGTCTGATCCTTGCATGCATCAGATCAGCCCTTAGTGCTCAGTTTCATTTTGATGCAGTCCTAAAAGGCCAAATTCGCCTTCTGATTCTGATACCAAGACTTAGAGATTGCACTGACAGATGAATGTCAAGTGCTGTGGATTTATCTAGAACATAACGAGTTTCCTAAAAAGGTCTGGAAGTCTCAGGAGCAGACACGTCCTTCCCCTCAGGACTAGATGGTCAGCAGGACATGGTTTGGGAACAGTCCTGCTCTTCCTTGGGCAACTCCACGTGTCTTTGCAAAATGAAAGGGCAGAATAACAATCACAAAACCAGAATATTCAGGTTGGAAGAGCCTTTAGAGGTCATCTGGTCCAACCCACTGCTCAGAGCAAGGCTAACTTCAAAGTAGCATACAATAAAAAAGGAAGCAAATTTGCATGAGCTTCAGGAGCTTATTATCTGGCTCTGTTTTGTCTCAGACTATAGAAAAGCCATTTCTATATCTAACCACTCTTTTCTGTCCTGCAGCCATAGAAATGGGTGACTCTTTCCACATAATATATCACTGTTTGAAGTCCCCATTTTCAGTACCTAATGTCTACTTCTGCAAAAATGGGACATAGGGCTTGCTTTAAGTGCTCAGTCTTTTACTAATTCCTGGGAAGGAACAAAAAGGAAAGCTAGAGAAACCAAAAGGCTATGCTTGTCTGGTTTCTCCCTTTTCACAAAGGAATATCTTATGTCATAGTTTTTGCCCTTCATAGCAAGTAGACAACACTTTTATGTTATTTCAACCAAAAAGGAAATACAAAGCTAACCAGGAGTTAGCTGAAATATGCCTCGCTCTCTCCTACAGCTTTCCATGAGCAAGCACGAGGGTGGCAGGGCCGCACAGGAGGGCAGCAGGACACCAGAAATGTTGCCACCAGCTCAGAGCATCAGAAAGTTTGATGAAAGTTGCTGGAGTCTTCTTCTGCTCACAGTTTTTACAAGGAATGAATAAGGAAGGTCCTTCATCCACTGTGGGAGGCTTTTCCTTATTAACTGCTGCCCTCCTATGTGGAAAAATAAAAGTGGTAAACAGCAAAGTCCTTCTAACAGTCACAGTATTGAATGTCAGGACGATTTAGCTGTCAAGAGCTGTAAACAAAACTGCTAGAAAAGGAGGATTTTTTGAAGCCTTGTGCAGTGGAAGGCTGTTTGCTGCTGTATGGTTTGTTTCCCGGTTGTCGGGCTGTACCAGTTTAAAACCACTCAGCAGTTTTCTTGAGAGCTCATTCAACAGGACTAATTGCTCTGATAATAGGAAACTGATGCTGATGTTCAGCCAATATTTTCCTATCCTCCCTAGTGAGCACTTTCTGGCTGCCACCAGGAATCCCTGCCTCTTTTTCTATCTACATGTTAATACATCTATCTACATCTTAAATACTTGTTGATGCTCACTATATTTCTCCCTCCCCCATTCAAATTTTAGCTCAGCAAAACTGCCATAATATAGTTTTAATTTATCAGATAACTCTCTGTCACTCCTTCTTAATTGCTTTTCATTTGTTAGCTTCTTTCTAGTGTTGAAATGGTCATAACTGAATGCAATTTTCTACATGTGCCCAGCTGCTGTTTTGCGGACAATATTCACATTCTTTCTCCCTTATCATGCCTCTGCTCATGCAGACCTAACTGTATGGTAGACTTACTTGCAGCCATACTGCATTGCTGAAAACATATTCTCAAATATCAGCTATTTTGGTCTTGCCGTATTGCCTCTTCCTGCTGAGTGTATATCGTGTATCCCACCTACCAATACCAATCAATACCACCTACCAATCCATGCATCCATTGGTTTCATCTAATTGTATCTTGCCTCATTTCTTTTCTCTCTTGCTCCATCAGTGTTTTTTCCAGGATCGTTTTCCCATTGTTGTTTGCTATACCTTCCAATTTAAGCATCATCTGGGAATTTAATTAATGTGCTTTCTACCTGCTTTTCCAGGTCATTAACGGTGCTTTTGAGCAAGACTGGACATAATGAAAGTCCCCGAGGTACTCCTAGTACTGCTTCCCCTAACTAGACATTGCACACTGATGCCTGTTGTGCACAGCTAACAGCTTTCGAGATACTTCTCAATCCATATGAAATGGCTTACCTCCAAGGCAATTAAAGTCAGCTAGTTTTCAAGTGACGGTTTTTAAGCCATATAGTATAAAGTATAAAATTATTTACTGGAGTTCAAAGTGACCAAATACTGTACAGGTTTGATGTGTCTGTATTTTCAAATTTAATAAAAGAACTAACCCAGCAAGTTCCTTTTAGTGAGGGACAACACCCACGCTCCCATCTATATTACTCCTCTACCCTGAGATTTATACAGGTCCACTTCTCTATTGTGCATCGTTAACCTGAATGTTAGCTTCCTACTGGGGCTTTTCAAAATTTCTCATTCCTGCTTGCATCCTGCCCTGTCAGGTCCTGTCTGAGAGCAACAGCACTTTTGGCTAACGGGCAATGATGGATTTCTCCTTCAGAGCCACCACCACTAGCCTCTAGTAGCCATGTCTAAAACCTCTCCATTGTGCACATTGTAGTACATGTACATGTAGTACTGTTTATTTTCAAAGGATTGCCCTATATGTGAATAAATGCCCCTTAGTTCCTCGCTCCTTCTGCAAAGGACTGAGAAAAAAAAAAAAACCACCCAGAAATTATTTGTAGGATTATTTAGCAAAATCCTTTCAAAATATGAAGGGAGCTGGCAATGACTTAAAAGCTCTATAGAGCAACATTGTTAAATAAAGTATAAATTATGTACTGTTATCTACCTATCACAGAGTGGTGTTGCATCCTACAGGGTACTGCATGCTCATTGATGGGCCAAGAACTGCATACAGATGTAGCTATCACCAATTTATAGCAAAGCCTAATGAAGCAGTATTTGTAAAGCACTTGGGACCTTCAATTAAAAGTATTACTTTTTATTATTTTCCTTATTATAACACCTAGGGGCAAAAAAAGCCAGTCTGGTAACCAATTGCAGAACAATTAAATCCAAGTATGCATCCACACAGAAACAATAAAAGTGGGTAATTATACATTGCTGACAGGAGGAACGTGAGCTAGAGATGCTGCACAACTGCCTCGGCTCTGTGGCAATCCCAAATGGCATTCAGAAAACATTTCAAGGGGATCAAAGCTGCCTCACGGGCACTATACAAATTCACCATCATAAACACTGAATAATACATTACACTAATCTGATTGCTATTGACTGTTACAGTTGCATGTGTGACCTTGGGCATACATTAATCAAAGGGAGCCGTTCATATTTCCATCCTGTTTCCTGCAGCGATGAGCAAAACTGATCTCAAATCTCTTCTTGTCCCTGTCTCTCTTTCTGTTCCATCTGATGTCACTTGGAAATGGAGGCTGGTATTTGGAGGGAAATGGCTTTTTGTATCCTCCCCTCTTTGTCTGAACACACACGAATGCTCCGATATAGAATAATAAAAACATGCACCTTTTTGTCCAGCCAGTGCTCTCTGAACCCAATTTAGCAAGTGTCGCAATCTTAAAGAGCATTCGAACTTTAGAGTAATTGGTTTCTCAGCGGAGACTATAACTAATCGTAGACGCTCTTTGGAATTTCACCAAATGTGATTATTATTTACCCTAAGAAATGAGGCGTCGTCAAAATGAAAGATCCCATTGCTTTCGTGTACATAGCACAATGCAGTGTGTATAATGTGTTGCTCACAGGAGGTGCATCAAGGCTTAAACCAGAGAAACCAATCTCTCATCAGTTCCTTTTCCCTTTGTCATTAACAGAAGACAATGAATACAAGAAAGAGCTGATAATGTGTTGAAAACAAATTGAATAGGCATTGCTTTGCCTGCATTGATTCTCTTATCCTTCCCCCAAAGTTATGCGATGATACTCAGTGTATTATATTGCAAAAATCTCATGCACACGCTGTCTGGCGTGCTGCCTCCTGCCCCAGGTTGGTCTTTGAGTATGGAGAGCCTTCCTCCGGGGCATGTTTAATCCCAACAGCAGGGCTCTCTCACAGCTTGGTGTAAAAAATATAAAATCAGACAAAACTTCAAAATAATCTAATGAGATGGGTGTGATATGGTTTCAGACCATTGGCATGCAAATACATTTCTTTCACAGCCTTATTCTGTTACCTGAGAGCTAAGCATGATATAATACATAATAATGTAAGGCAAAGGACTTAAAGAGGGTGGGATTATTCCCCAAGCAAATGTTGTAAATGCAGACCATTTATATTTAACATAAAATTTAAACAAGTTATGGTAATACTAATACTATATGAATAATTGTCTCTACAACCACAGGTACCTGCTTTTAAAATGTTTGATTTAAAAATAAATAAAATTTTTAAAAATCTTGCAATGCTTGTACTAACAGCTGTCTCTGTGCCTTGTCAGAGAGTGCCGAGAGGGAGGTGCTGAAGAATACCTGGTCACGAAGGAGAACTAAAGAGGAGCAGGCTGGCTGTTTACTGCTGACAGTCAAGCAGTCGGCCCTCCTGGCAATGCGAAAAAACACAGAACTTAATTAAGAGGGCCCATTTTGTCTACAAAGCCTTTTACGGTCCATGGCCTTTGCTCAGATACACTTACTTTTTCCATCAGTCACATCAGTACCTCTGGGTTGCTGCAGAGCGTTGCCAGGGGACCCCCTGGAAGCTTTCTCCTTTATAAATTTTTCACACAGGTTCTATTACCTGGAGTGGACTTCCACTCCATAAGAATACAGCCTGATCCCCCCAGACCTTTATCAACCCTCGGTGCATATGCTACGATGAAGAAAACTAGTGCATGTAGACCACTCTTCCTCCTTTTTTCATTACGCAGCAGCTCTTCAGCACATAAGAGAGAGTTTCAGGACAAATTAATGGATATTTTAGGACATCTGAAAAGTGGTCTTAGAAAGATGCACCAAATTTTGTAAGGAGAATCTCAAGGCCATATTAATCCCTTGGACACGGCTATGAATGGCCATTGAAGTTGGAGGAGAAATGTTGTTGGACTCCCTTGAAAATGAAAACTGATTACAGAGTTTTGATGTCTTTGTGGGCTCTTACCCAAATTACGCAACACAAAATGGTCATGGATTGGAAATCACACTGCAAAAATATTTTTCTTGTCCCTACTAACTTCCTTCCTCACATCCGACAAGGAAAACTTAATTCAGCCCCCACATGGAAGTCCAAAAGGGAGAATTGCTGGCTATTGCAGATAGGGGTGTTTCAAGGGGAAAAACGAACTCAAGGAGAATCCAGGCATTCATTCTCCTGAAATCCAGGTTCGAGAAATAATTTAGAAGAATGGCTGAAGACTGCATCCTGCAATGCCTGGCTGTTCTGTATTCCTGTGAGTCAGACAGCTGATCTTTTTAAAATCTGCTCCCCCTTTACACCAGGAGAGGCTGGAGTTAAGGAACCTCAATCTCACTTACACAAGTTTAAAGCCAGCGTAACTTCTGACTCTTGTGGGTGTTACTTTTGATTTATACTCATGACGCCAAGAAGAAAATCAGATCAAGGGAATATAAATCAAACAGAGATCAATACTGAGCATCAAGGTACTAATTCTATCTCTTGAAACAGCCCTTACAAGCTGCAGGAGGCCAGGAGACAATTCCCCCGGCGCAGGCACAGCAGATTTATGTTGAGCTCTGGTCCTGGTGCAGGGGAGATGTTGGAGGTGGAAGGGGATGGGTCTGCACTGCACGCTATTAAGAATCTGTGTCTGTCTGGGCTGTCAAAGAGTCTGTAGGCAGCTTTGGGAGGTTGTCATAAATCAGCGCACCCTTGCATTGGGGACTGTTGATGAGAGCCAAGTTGGTTTAAAATTATCTTTTGCCCTCAGGAACCACTACAGAACCTCAGCCTCACGCTTCTCCTAGTGGAAGGACCAGAGGATAAGAAATAGTAGGTGGCTGAGAGCTCTTCCCTAAAACCAAACTCTCCCAAATGGCATGGCAATGATTTCTTCATCTTCCTCCAGCGACACGACAAGAGTAAAGCTGGTCTTCAAAGCGTGCTGAAATGTTTCATAACTTGAGCGAACGTGCACTGGCTGGAAAGGGCCGGGCCAGTGGTCCGTGGGAGGATACGGTTCAGTGTACTCTGTAAGCAGCCCATGAAGTGCCGGGCAGATGTTCACACGAGCCAACAGCTTGTCTGGTGGAGTCTTAATTTGTTTTTAGGAGACATATTAAAAAGGATGAGGCAATTTGGCTGCTTTATGCCAGCACTGGTAAATGTGACTGTATATATTATAGAAGTCTGAAACCAAAGAGCTCGGAAGTGGAGGAGTGGGAGAGGCACAGAAAATGTGCAAGTATTTTGTACGTTAGAAAATTTTACAACTTATTGATCAAAGCGCAAATTCTGCAGTTCCTCGCTTTGTAGAAATTTGCAGAGAAGTGTGATTGAAAGGGGAGATTTGTTTGGGGGTGTATGGGGGGGCTGGTCGGGAGAGATTGATGGCATGTTAAATTGCAATAGCTGATAGCATAATTAAGTAATAAAACTCTCTGAGCAGTAATTATAGGACATGTCAAACAGAGTTATAAGGCAGGAGGCCAAAGGCCAAGTGATTAACCATCTGAGAAGTGTAACAATTCCCTAGAAATGCCCAGCCCAGAGTGCTGTTGCTGCAGTGAAATATAATTTAATAAATGCCAAAGAGTAGGACCAGTTTTACATTTCAACTCTGAGCCAAAGGCAGTGCCTCCCATCAGTCTCCCAGTCCACATGAAAAAGAGTCAGGGGAGCTGCCCAGGGCCCTCATGACGAGGCTGAGGACATAGTTTCTTACTTTGTCCCTGTGAAGCCCAGCCTTCCCTTGGCTCACCTCCTCGGAGCTGGGCTATGGTACCCGGCATGACCACATCTCACCTGTCCCAGCATTAGCCGAAGCTGGTGCCCACTGAGCCATTTGATTTTGCTCCAGACAGGACCGGGAGTGCTCAGTCAGCTGAAGATGAGATGTGTTTTAGAAAGCTGTTCTTCATCATCTTGTAGCAATTGCAACAGTCTCCTAGCAAAGGTGTGGTGTCTTACTTGAATGCATCTAAGATATCTGCTGAAACACGCACTGAGGCTAATTCCTATTGCTGTAGATTTCACACAGAGAAGTTTCTACTTCATTAGTTCCAAAGAAATAAAGGGAAAAAAAAACCCTGATCTCTATCTCAGTACAGAGATACATACAATTGTATTTTTCTCTGAAAGCCATTCTGTCTGCTGCTTCAGGAGTGGAGGCAGTAAATCCATTAATGAACTAAGATGCCTTATCATCATTCAGACTTCAAGAACTCATGATTGGGCTGAGCTCAGGACCATGATGGTTTTTACTTATTATAGGTTAGTACTCCTGATGGACACCATTTATACAGATGCCAGTCTTCTGTTGAGCACTGCTACTCTGCTGCTAAGCATACATAAAAGGTCTAAACTAGTTGCTTTTTAATTTCATTTTATGTGCCTCCTTAGGAACAGGAGATCTCGACTTACCTTCTTTAGACACTTTGCTATTTTTTATATCTCTCTATCATCACCCCTTATTCCTCGAACATCTAAGATATATAGTTCTAATCTTTTAATCTCTCCACACACTGCAGCTTTCTATTCCTTTAATCATTTTCACTACCTTCGCTAGACCTTTTTTATTTCTGCTCTATCCTTCTGTAAGACTGGAGAGCAAAGCTGAACAAAGTATCCATGCTGAGGTGTCACTTCATATAAAAGCTATGTGATAATTTTGTGCTTTCAGCTGGCTTTTTCTTAATGCAAACGAACATTCTGTTTGCTTTTCTGGCCACCGTTTCTTATTGAATAGATGTCTTGTTGGCAATGATGCCTTATTCCTCTCCTGACTACCTACAGTTAATTTAACACCAATTCCACATATGAGTAGTTTAAATTGTTTTCTTCTTCCTTTCAGTATGCTTCACCTTATGCTTACTTAAACTGAGCTGATCCCTGAAATGTAGTTCACCTAGCTCTTTAAGAGACTCCTGAAATGATTTATAGTTTTATTGATGCTTTTGGCAATCTAAATTGTTATTTTGGCTCAACAGTAGGGCTGGTCCTGGAGCATCACACCACTAGCCTTATCCTGACACACATCTCTTACTCTTTCCTTCGTAAGAGAACCAATGCCCATGCAGCTGCTTACTCTCCCAGGAAATGTTTGTAGGAGACTATTTAAAACCTCATTGCAGATGGAAGTTTTTGAAAGCTACTGCCTTCTCTGCTCTGCTGCAGGAACACAAAGAAGTGCAACAGACTGGAGAGAAATTAATATCTTTTTTACAGAACAGTACAGTTTTGTCCATGAGGTAACATTAAGCAGCATTTTATAACTACCATATTTTTAGCTCATTTATTTGATTAAAGTGAGTATAATTTCTCTTTGCTTTCCAGGTGTTGCCCAACGTGAGAAATTTGCACATTCTGTACCTGACACTCCCTCAGCATACTATGCGCTTGACACTGCATAAGAAAGCTTGTGTGTTTGCCACTGACTTATGGTAGAACCTCAGAGAAGCAGCACACGTTGGCTCTGTTTCCATCTTTGGATAATGCAGATCATGATATTGACCTTTTTTTGTTAAGTACATTAAACCCATTCACAGCAACTAGAATATAAAGATCTTTTCCTCTAACCATGTGATTCATGCAAGTGCTACCACATCTTTCTATTTTTCCGTAAATTCCACTCTTAAATCATCATAATACCAATTTTCCATTAACCCTACAGACTGTAAATAAACATCAGTGATAGAAAGACACATATTTTTATTTGCCATTTGAAAGCATTTGTAAGCACAGCCTTATGAGCATCCAGGGAGGCTGTGTAGGCACGAGCCTGCCCGTAGGCTTCCAAGGACCACAGCACCCACCGTCTGTCGAAGCCAGTACATGCTAAATGTTCTCGGTACCTGCTATCTGAAGCTGCTTGCTCTAAGACCTTTATCTCATTTCTGGAGTGTCACTGAACATATTAGCATTAAAAAATAACCAGTTATGTAAATAAGTCAAATGTATTACTAATTTCAATGACAAAATTAACTCCTCACTTTAATAGGTAATAAAAATTCCTGCCTTCCTCTCCCTTCACCCACACTCTTCCTCAGCCTCAGTTATGAATCACTTCTTTGTTTCAGCAAAGTGGCAGAGGAATGCTATCTCCTATGCTATTTCCTTACCGTGCGTATGTGTATGTGCATAAGAAATGTTTTTCTCGTTCTCTGTTCTTTCTTGGGTCTTGTTAAACGTGGCACTCTCCAGTCCCTTGCTGTGGGTGAGGCTGGTGAGGATGGAGAAGGTGCTCCACCTGGGTCTAGCAAAGAGGTTTGTGGCAGAGCTGATGGCTGCAAAAAGGCAATAGTTATTCCTGGAGCAGCAGAGGGGAGGCAGCATTCTGGTGTTTACCTCTGTGAAGGAATTCTGGAATTTTTAATGTGAGAATGAGGAAGGGATTCTTTAACAATGCAAAAAATTAAAGAAACTCAAAGTGTTATCATTGCCTGCTAAGAACCTTACAACACACCTTTTATGAAGTGTGTGCATATATCATGTTTCTAGCTTAAAAACAGAAGCATAAACACCATTAAATGGAACCTTAATTATATAATACTCTTTAATGGCTGTTTTTATGTTTTGGTTGTATATCAAGCAATGTTCCTGAATTACTTATCTTCACAAGTACTGAAAAAATTACATCATTAAATCTATTTCACAAATGTTTACTGTGTAAACATGACAAAAAGTCTGCAAATACAGGAAATTTATTATGGGGGCCAAGTGCTTCACTTGTATGGTGGACACTCTAAATACCCACTTAAGCCTCAAAACTGTATTTTAGGAGGTACCTTTCCAAACAGGGAAGTTTGCTGAGCTGCTTGCCAATGATTAGGCAAATAGGCAACTGAAATAAATGCAAAGGCTTGTTAAAATAAATTTCCAACTCTAGAGCTGGCAGTAAAATAAAAATGGCATTTAGTGGAAATAGGCTTCAAAATTCAGCGTTTCTTTGCTGTTAAGGATACTGAGACTTTCTGAAAGTTCTCTTCTTTTCTCTTTTCAAGGACAGAGAGACAGAGTGTGTAACCCTGTGGCCTGGCATTTAGAAAACTCCACGTGGTAGTTTTGGTTTCTGGGAAATGGTGAACTATTCAGAACAAAACAGAGCTTTGAAAAGCCAGATTTTCCTCTGAAATGGAAATTTCAGGTACACTAGCTGGCTGTTTTGAGTCCTTGGTTACTGGCTATTACAGTCTAAGTGCTCCCCCATGTGTTTGCTCTCATCCTCTTGCTATAATTTTGGCTAGAAATTCCCTACAAGCTTAAAAGAAAAAAGGTGAGGGAAAAATCAGCAGATTTCAGCAAAATTTCTAGCTCACCTCTATTAAATATGAAATGTCTCTCAGGAAAAAACCTAGATATTTAGGCTTCTTAGTCATGGTCACACTTCTATGTCTCTGATCTTTTAGGAATCAGTCTCTGAATTGCTCCACAGGTGGACTGAAGCAGTTTAATTGCAAGATCAGGTCTGTGTGGGATAGGAGAGGTGCTGGTGGGGTTGTCATCTCCAGCTCGGATGCCCCCAGGACTCCCTGGTGACTGGAAATAACCCAGAAGGAGAGAGGAGGCAAGGGAGCATTCTCGCCTTGTCTTGGGGCTCAGAGAGGCTCTCCAGGAAGACCCTGCGAAGAATAAAACCCTTCCTGCCAGAGCCTGGTCCAACGTGCTGAGCAGCGAAGAAAGCATCATAAATTGCACGCACTGGTCATTTGTGCCACAACCAGATGTCTCAGTAATCCATCAAAAATTAAGCTGTAGCTGATAAACTTTCTTTTCTTTTTTTTTTTTTGTTTGCTGCTCATTATTAATTATGGCTTCAGGGGAGTCACGTGCATTTGGATAACAGGAGTGGAAAATTTTCAGGTTCTGCTGTAGTGTCTGTTCTGGAGGAACAGAAACAGTTTACAAATTCAGGCTAAAGCGCATGCTGCAAGTTACCTGACATAGCCGTAGGTGAAAGGTATATATTTCTGAATTTTCTCACTGATGTTCTCCATTGATTTTTCTGAGACAGCCTAGGCAAATCATTTAAACTCGGTGTCTAAGTTTACTCATGCCTTCGATGAGCTATGTATGATATAAAGTGGCTGCCTCTCACAGACCCCACGAGTGTTTAATTTATGTTGGTAAGGTGACTTGAGCTGTTTCGCTCGAGAGTCTGTAACTGCAAGACGTTACTAATAATTCAAAAGCAACAAGTGGCAAGAATGAGCCTTGTACCTGTGGATAAACATTTAGATTCGTAGCAAACATTTTTCACCTATGAAAATAAAAGTAAAGTTTGCAACTTCAGGTCCTTTTACCTTGGAAAAGCCTTCCAGAGTCTCTCCCCTCCCAGGCATTACAAGTTCTGCTTCTGTCCTGCAGACTCCAGCTTCCCGTTCCTGAGCACAGCTTTGTAGTGACTAATCCTTTCCCTCTGCACAGTATTACATGGATAATTGTGCAGATACTGTATGTCTTTTAGCAGACTTACTGGAATATCTTGCACTACTGTACAGCAGATCTCTTTTATTTAAAAACTTCAGATGGAGTATTTAACATCCTTTTTTTTTTAACATTCTTCAATCGATTCACTTAGGCGAATTCCTAAGCAGATGCAAGAATACATTTTAGTTGAATTTCAGAGGATACTTATTGCATGTTAAATACCACTAGGCAATTATTTAATGAGGTTTAACAAGTATGTAATAGATAGATTACTTATGACCTAGATGTGAAACCTCAATGAATATGTTTAATCAATTGGCATTCAATTAACATACATTAGGCTTTTCCTGCAGCACGGTGCTTTATTTTAGCTGTCTGGCTAACAGACCAGGCTTGCGTACTTGTTAACTAATTGCTGTCCATAATTTTAGGTCCAATATTGTACCTGTAATAAAAAAAAAAAAATTAATTGCAAACTTGCTCTTGGTGAGTTTATTGGCCTGTAATTACCCCGTTAGAAGTGTAAGTCCCATTTGGTGCATCACTATACTCAACTATCTTCTCTGCATTCACACCTGTAGGGACCTTTCTCTGCCCCAGGCATTTGTGTCCATACCTTTTTTCTGATTCAGCAAAAGAAACTAGCTAGTCCCTTCTTTTGAATGTCAAGATCTTCACTGGCTATGAAAAGGTAATATGGGATTAAAGTGGAATATAAATGAGCATTGCTGATGGATGTCCTAGGGTGGAATTACTCTCCTGAAACATCACAAACAATCCAGAAACTCCTCTGCATCTCTGTAGTGCTACAGTTTAATTAAAGCTTAATAAGGAACAACAAATTTGTAGGGGTCTTTGTCCAGTTGTATTCATTAATTTACATATAACTTGTGCTTTCTGTTCTCATCAGCAGTAGAAAAATTGTCTCTCTCCAAAAATTGTCAGAAATACATAAAGCACTATTAAATAATGTTGAAAGCAAGCTTAGCCAGGAGAACTGATGAGAAAGGAATTAATTTTCAGCACCACTCTAAAAGTGCTACAGAGGCTGTGCAGCGTGTGATGTCTTCAGCTTCCTATGGAGGTTTGGAAACACCCTTGTCTTACCTCCATGAGTACAAGCAGCTAAACCATTTGCTTCACGTGGCTGAAAAGAGCAGAGGAAGGTAAAAAACATGGGTAATGCTGAATAATATTTTCTGTAAGCTGGTTAATTTTGCTACAGAAACCTATATCTACAGCTTACTCCACCCAAGCTGATACATATAGAGCTCTGCAATATGGTTTCTAAACTCTGCCCTTTGACCCCAGTCTAATTCCCCATCTGACTTTACAGGCTTCACATCACCATGTGCTGCACAAGGAATAAGGCGGAATTTTTGGAAAAGGGAAAATGGTTTTGTGAAGACAGAAGCCACAGTGGGAGAAGTGAGAAAACGACCCAAATCTTGGCGTACTGCTAACTGGCTTAAGAATACATAAAATACCAATTTCAGTTCAATTCCTCATCTTTCAAACAGAAGAAGCCTTGGTGTGCTCTGAGGGAAGAGCTGGAGTGGAGGTTACAATATTGCAGAATCCTCACACATAACTCTCTGCACATCAATTAAGACAGATCGCGTGCCAGAAGAATAGCTGTGTGCTTTTGTCCAATTTTTATTCTTACCTTTATCTTGGAGTAGGTTTCTTTTTGGAAATTCTGTGCTCTGGCTAATTTGCCATGTTCTGTACTTACAAGCACTGTTTTCTAGCACCAAATCTGATAGTTCCAGGCAAACTTTGGTGTCAAGATCTGAAGGGCTACAGAGCAAGAAGATACATTTTGTTCTTTTCTTCTGCAGAAAGGACACCCTGCAAGATTAAAGTAACTGGATTTTGATCAGCATTTCCCATTTGCACAGGGCTCTTTACGAATTGAAATGTAAAAGGTCAAAGCTCCAAAAGCATTTTTCATTTCTAAAGAGGTTTGTTCACCACTGTAATTTAATAGCCATGCCAAAGCTGATAAGATTTTGGAATCTGTCCATGGCGTGTATTGATGTCACAGGTCAAAAATAAAGGCTTCAATGTAATTTATTTCTCCAAGCACAGTGAAGATAATAACTCAAGCACAGAGCAATATGTTAAAACTAAATTATATTCAATAAAGATAACTTATGCCAGTCTTCTAAAAACTAAATACACTTGGCTCAATTAGAATGTGCTCATTACTGTGGTATGGTGGCCTCCAAGAAGTACTTGGGCATTGCACAGTGGCCAACGTACGGTTCTGGATCTAAACTGTGGGGTTTGAGAGCACTGCAAGGGGGAGGAGATTGTTCCTCCCTTCTCTGTTGAAAATCTGACTTGAGGGAGCATTTTCCTGCACCAGCTTCTCCTGTTTTGCTTTCTGCTGGATGGAATGATGCATAAGAACAAAAATTCGTTCCTGCTATAAATAGAGTCTGCGCATGTGATACAAGGGGGAGGAGAGCAGATGCTGCACACATAGCTTCAACTGGCATGTCATGCTTTAACGCGCACTTAGGGATGGGGGAAGGGGGCACTTTCAAAACACTGGGGAAGAAAATTATCGACAGAATAGGCACAGCAGAGGCAGCCAGCTATAACGTTTCCTCTACTACCCAAACTGCATGCCAAAGTAATTTAAAGCATCTAATGCTGAGGTTCAGCAGTTGGTCCACTCTTAGTCTTTCATCCAGTGACCTGAAGGAGGAGGCTGACAGTGATGCTGTTCTCCCATGTGGATATTTAGTAGATGCAGGAAATCCAACATTGCCATCAGTGGAGTGTTGAACTTCACCCTTACAGCAAAATAGAAATCAGCAAGTTTCAGTACCAACCCAGACATATCTTCTAGCTTTCGCCCTTTTTTATAACTATTTTAGCACATTGCTTCTCCTTGTAAGAGTTTCTTTACATGCCCGAGAGTTTCTCTGCATGCCTCTCATTTGAGGCAATGAGACTTGATTTGGGCTACTTGCTTCTGACTGGATGCCACTGGATTATTTTTAGGCAGTAACTCTTCCTGAGAATTTGTAAGGTCATAAAATGGTTGTATTTGACTTCAGAGAATTTCATAGGTTTATGCCATCAGGCTATGGTACTTGAGACTCTTGTAAGAGCTGAAGAAACAAACTACATCTCCCAGCTGCACGGCTATGGGGTTGCCCAAGCATTGGAAACACCATCGAGGCGAACATAGGTTGCTCTGCTCATAGCCTTGGTTGAGACATATCCAGGGAGAGGCAGCAACCCTATGATCCCAGTATGCAGGCAAATATCAAGGATGCTGCACTGGATAAACCTGTAGGATCTATGATGGGCCCTAGGATCCATAAAACAATGTAACATCAGCTGGTGTGCTTCTTTGGAGCTGCACTTCTATCAGTGCAGTTCTGCTGGGAGCAGCAATACTTCTGTACAAGTTTGCATCGAGTTTGAAATCTTTAGGTTATATGGATGAATTAGGTTTTAGTACAGAACTAATAATTTTCAGTAATTTGTGTGTCCAAATAATTGCTTATACGCTGGTATCCAGTTAGCTGATTGTAATTTATCTAACATCACACACCTATGAAGAGCTACAGGGATGAGAGGAAGGGTCAGGTCTTTACTTGTCTCCAGACTAATGAAAATCCAGGCATGACCTCCTCTAAACAATGGGAGATTTCAGCTGGGAAAAATCAACCACTGTGAGGAAAAGCAATCAAATAGCAGTCTTGATTATGAAAATCAAAATGGTGAAAGACTGGTGACTTTTACCCTGCTATCACAGCTGCAATTACGAAATGACCACTGTTACAGACTGAATGAGGCTAGAAGGAATCATAATTTGCATGGAGAGTTTAGGATTAAACTAAAAAACAAATAAAATCCTAATTCATTAACAAAATCGACAGTGAAAGGCTGTAAGACAAGCACAGAATCAATTTCAATTTGAACTGAAGAATAAATCAGGTGCTACAAGGCTTTGATTTACAGGTCACACATCTTCCTGCAGGATGCTATCAACCAGTAACAACTGCTTCCAGTTTACAGGCAAACAAACCTAAAGTCAGGGTAGGTGAGGTCATCGAGAAAATGTGTGAAAGAGTTGAAACAGCAACATCAGCTTCTCCGAAACATCCTCACAAAAGCAGTGGGAGACATTCTCCACAAAACAAAGAACAATGCTGGAAAATGTCACGAGTCAAGACAAGAGGAAGGAGATGGATCATGAAGTCGAAGTAGCTTCTCAAAGAAGTGACAGGAAAACACTTCATCTGCTCGCTAAGGTCCTTACTGTCAGGTTACTGCAGCTGGAGCCCCTCTTAGGGATTAACAAAGAAAGATTTTTAACAGCAAAAAGCAAAAGGTGAAGTGGCCAAACCACTTTTAAAAAGCACCAAACAGGTAGAAACTACATTAAACTATTGACTTTGGCAAATAAACTGCCAGCGTTAAGAAAAACAACAGTGAAACACTACACAGAAAATTCAACAGCAGGTTTCTCAAAGTTGCAGTCCATCAGTGTTACTGAAATGGTGACTATTTGCTGGGATTGCAGCACAGAGCAAAACACCTGACTGCTCTGCAAAACCTGGGGCCAGCAAAGCTCTGCAAGGAAACACCAAAATGGCTCTGTGGTCACAACAGGACAGAAACAATTCCTGGTAAACTGGGAAGGTCTTCTGCAGTGTCTTTCTTTGCAAAATAGAAGAGTTGGTTATAGTAAGCCCTGCGGGAGGAGTATCATAATTTGACCCAGCAGGCCATATGTTTAGCATACGAACAAATCCAAACAACATTGATTGTAATGAAAACCCCCAATAATCAACAGACCAGTCTCTAGGCTCAGGGAAGCACCATCATATAACTTCTAGATTGCAAAAAGCACTTGACAGTGTCTGTTGCAAGTGCATCTGGAATGTCTGGAGGTGTAACACAATACAAACGAAGATGTGCCCTCTGTCAGGTGCCGTCCCAAGGTCAGGGTGAATGCAGTGGCAGCTTGTTTGCCTGATGCTACAGCGACGCTGAAGTCAAAGGTGAGTTCTCCCACACGTATTACTTGGCATTGCTACCAACTTCACTGCAAGAAATAAATAACAAGTTTCCTTATGAAATATGCAATGCGCTTTCAACGATAGCTATACTAAAAAAAAAAAATCAAATATTGTAATGACAGCATCACTCATGTAAATGACAGCTTAGCCAACATTGAAGTGAGGACCAGAAGGCTATGCAGAACTGTGGGGAAAATACTGATAATATTCACATTGAAAACAAGCTTAGCAATCACTGCAGTAGTTTAAAACTCAAGAACAGCTTTGGAAAGTAGGGATGACAATCAACAAACTTCTTTGCATATGTTGGCAGCAACAGTCTCCTGTGCCATGGAGATTTCAGAAAGGAAATAATGCTGTGAATTAGATGATGGTCATTGCCTGTACCACCTTAAAAAATATTTGGTTGTTGAAACTCTGCAACTCAGCATCTAAAAGGGCATTTTTGCTTTTTTCATTTCCATCTTAACATATGGATGTGGAAACTGAAAATCCATAGCAGATACAGGCAGATATGAAATGCCTTTGAAAGCAAATGCTGTAGGTAACTCTTGATAGCAAATAAAATTCATTTCTAAAAAATCAGGGAATTATCAGATCTCAGCAACCATGCTCTCTGAAGTTATCCAAAAGAGACAGTCTGATGTATCTGCTAAGGAGAAGGTCAGCCCATCTGCCCACATCTGGACAGCAGAAAGAACATGTGAGCGATCTGTCGAAAGGTCCCCTCCTAACTCTACTCACCCTCTACTCAAAGCAGAAAATTTAACACGATATAAGCTACATGCAAAGGTAGGCTGGATGTAGGATGTCTTTTAAAAATTGCTAGGGAGGCCTGGAATCAATGCAGTGGTGTGAGAAAAAAACTGTTGTGGTGAGCTTAAAAATAAATGGATGGGTAGGAGGGATGGATAGAGCAGGGAGCATCTAGAAGTAACAGAGGAGGAAGGAAACAGTCCATGAAAGAAGCATGAAGAAGGGAAAGCTGATGATAACAAAAAGCCTGAGGAAGGGCAAAAGCAAAGGGAAGCAATTTGGAAAGCAATACTAGGAAAACCAGCTAAGTAGGAAACAAGTCAGCTGAGAAGTTTCAAAGGTGTCTGTATGCACGTACAAGAGAAACAGGACAAAGGGAATAGAAAAATCATAATACTCTGCAGAAAATGAGGCGGCTGTGGCAGATGAACAGTGCTGCTGTATGGGCAGCCATGGGGCACTGCACGGTTTGTACAGCACACAGCAGAGCACACGCTGGAGTCAGAGCAGCGAATCCTACAGGTATCAAATGGATCAAAACTGATTTTGCTTTTGATAATTCTGGCAGGACAATCTAGACAAAACGCTGAGGGCAGTAGTTCTGGCTTCCCGACGTGGCTGAGCTTGCGCAGTGGGGTCATCTCACACGCTTTTCCTCAAGGTCAGGAGGAAGCAGAGTGTTAGATCACATTCCCATTATTAATGCCCATAAAGCCTTTTGGCTGGCTTCCTAGATCCAAGATGGATAATCTACAAGTAGATCTGATCAGGTTTTCCTGGTCTGCTGTTGATATTACAAGACTTTTTGCCTCTCCTGCAAAATCCTCCTGGGGGTCAAGCAATGCAGAAGGGATGCCAGACTCTGTCACAGCCCATCCTCACAGGGAACATGTGTTCCCCTCTGGACTTACTGCTCTGCAGCTGCACACCGTTGGAGGAGCTCCAGCCACAAGTTAGTATAAATTTTCTATTAACTCAGCCTGTTTCTAATAAAAAAATAACAGCAGCATTACTGGGTCAGATCAACTGTCCATCTGGCCTAGTTTCCTATAAAGAAAGAGGTTTAAAAAAGCTAATTGGTAGAGTTGCTTGGCAAAAGGTAAGTGGAGGTGGGTGAACACATTCAGTTAAATTTCATAGGTTTCAAGCCATTTACTTCAGGGTGAAATACATTTCTGCTGTCTATTATGTTCTGCAGCAGGTTCAGGACTATTCTACAACTAAACTGTCAGATCAATACTAGTGAAGGTTATTAAAAATGTGTTTTTAAATACAACTTTTTTGTTTGCTAGTCAACCAGCCACTGGGCAAACACTTGCATCACATGGAAAGTGAAGAGAAAGAGCCAGGACTCTAACAAATGGACCTTGGGAAAAATGAGAAAGATGACTAATTTTGGAGGAACTATGTAGCTCCATAAGACTGGGGTTGTCTTACGCAGGGCAATGGCAAACTCCAACAGAGAGGTGAGGTCTCTAATCCCCTCTTTCTCTAGGAGCAGTTAATTACCCATAGCAGCATGCAAACTTTTTGGTGACCCTGGACTGCACTTATAACGAGGAATGGACATTAGTGAGACTAACGTGAGCACAGCAATTAGTGTTGTCTACCCGCAGAGCCCCCGGCACCCTCCAGCACGCGGGCTGTGGCTCAAAGCCCCAGCCTTAAATCTCTGTGAAATTATTCTGCTTTTACATGTGCAGTGTGTTTGAGTGCCACTGTCCTTGATCTCTGTCATAGAGCAGGCTTGCAGACAGGGGAAGCCTTCAAAGCCTCTTTCTGTCCCAGCAAACTGCAATAGATGTAAGCTCAGCCAGCATGCCCATAGTCCCCATCTGCCCAGCACAGCCCAATTATAGCGGGAATGAGGATTTTGGCTTTCGGCTTTCAATGAGCACTGCCACCACTGCTCAAATCAAAGCTCCTGCAATGGGCTCGGCACCCCCAGCCTGGCCCGACACTGCTGTACCGGGGGACCAAACCCCAGCAAAGTCTGTGCATCAGCTGCTGGCAGCCAGGACGATCCACGCTGATAAACAGCATAACCATCCCCTGCGCCGGCGACCGAGGGGCTGGTGACAGGCTAATGGGAAAATATCACAGGGTATAAATATAAGGGTGTCCTTCCCACTGCTAGTGGCTCATTATGGCTCTGACCTATGGGGATCTGGGCTTATTTTTGTAGCTGGTGGAACTAGTGGTTTACATATAAATTATCTGATGAATGTAGCCTTGTTTTCTGTTCATGAATCATTCATGACCCGAGCCCAGATTTGGCAAAAGCGTGCATTTTCTGTAAGTATCCTCTGAATCCTTTGAGGAGTGCTGAGCTCACGGGTGTGCACAGGCTGCCCATCAGGGCTGTTCGCTACACACAGCCCGCAGTCAGACAGGTAACTCTCCTGATCTGATTTTTGCCTCCTTCACTGGATGGCTTAACTGTTTAAAACCAGGTGTAAAATGACAATACCAAATAGTGGTTTTCTTCAGACATGAATTCCCTTGCTTACCTTCAAAGATGTATGTTTTATGAGCTGCACCTGTTCTTCAAACTTTCCTATAAAAATCTTCTTTACATGCACCTGGACTGCCATTACACAGCATATTCCAGCCCACAACACTCAGGGTGCCTGGTCCTTCCCAAAAACATCACATAGGAACATGTTCCCTGGTCCTGACACCGAGGTCCTGTTGGCCTCTTGCAGCTCAATTAAATAAAATTTGTACTACGCCATTCACGCTTTACCTTACAGGGTTTTATCCCCACTTCTTGCTATATAGACTTTCCTCTAATTTCAAGCCTAAATTAACTCCTGGCTTATTTAAACCATTTGTCCTCATGCCCATCATTGTTATTTCTTTTCAGTAGTAATTTTCTCCTTTGGATGTTTGCCTCCTCATACGTTCCACTCCCAGTCTTTACCTAACTAAACTGAGTGCTTTTTTCCCTCTCTCAGATGGATAGTCCTTGTATTCCTCCGATTGTCCTAAATCCCCATACTGGACCATTTACAGTCTGAATTCTTCAGTCTCACACTTGGGGGAAGAGAACTGTGCACACTATTCTGATGAGGTCAGACCAACCTTTGCAAAATTGAATTAGTGCTTCCCTAGACTTCCAGCCTTAACTGGAAATCCTACTTGGGTATATCTGATATTTTTTTTTCTTGAGACTATATAATTGGCACTTAATAGTTAACCTGTGACGTCCAAGTACACTTGGGTCTTTCTCATCCTCAGTCGTTTCTAACAAATAGCTGAAATTCTCGCTACTGCTCTGTAAGTACTTGTCCATACATTATATATTATTATATTTTATCCCTTTTCTATTACTTCAGTTTCAAGGTCAGTCCTCAGTTAATAGCCCCATCCTGGTTTGCATTGATGATGCTCCTACCATCGTATGAGCTGTAAGTGTCATTGGCACGCTCATACGTTCCCTTCCAAGGTCAATACAGAAATGAAATATGTTCAGTCCCACTCCTGATCCTCGGGGATGTTTACTGGTAACCTCACTTCAGAGTGATAATTCCCCTTTCAGTGTTTCCTGTCATTGGCTTCCCTTTAGCCAGCGCTGTACCCACTTTACAGTTCCTGTATAAATTCTCAGCGCTTTCGGTTGAGTTGATAATTTCCCATGTGGCACTATATCAAATGATGTCTTCGGTCCAGATAGATGAGATATCTTGCATTTCCTTTGTCTAGAAAAATCGTTTATCTTATCAATTTTATCACAAATGGACACGGTTTGCCCAGAAGAGTTTAATCGCCAACAGGATGATCGTGACTGCAACAGAAAATTGGAGAGCGGGCTGTGCTCCCCGGCAGCTCTGCTGGACGCGCTCACTTGTCGAGGGGACCCTAATTTCAGAGACAATATTTCCTGCACTGCTACCCCTTGAAATGACCCACTCTGCCACTGGAGGCTGTGAATAGATGGCGACTCTCGTTCCCGGTACGGAGGCTAAAGTCAACACGAGTGATGTATTTTCATACAGCAGGCAGTTAGAGCCCGGCACTCCGAGGAGAGGAGCCAAAGCATTTACCTGTTTTATTTTGGTTGCTGTTATGTATCTATTTGTTTATTACAAGGGAAAAGGTGCACGTTTTTTACACAAAACGGATATGTTTAGTGCTTTCATTTTATGTTTTGAGCAGTTAAGCTATTCAGTGTTTTAAGGGTAGTATTGGTTCTTTATAACTCTATGCTGACAATAGGAGTCTAAGATAATGGAGCCTAAAGAGAGAGATTTTTCCATTCCCACATTGTTTCTGAAATATGGAGCGATCAAATGCACTCAGTAGAAGGTTTTGATCAGTAAATCTTCAGTAAAAGTGCCTTTAAAACATAGGTAGAAAGATTGTGGAAGGGAAAATGGCTTGAAGTTTTGGTAAAAACTCACAAAAGTTTTGTGAAAATTCCTTAAAGGCACTGGAGCAGGTTTTCTCTAATTGTGATATCAAAATGCCTCTCCCATCCTTGTCATTCTGGTGCTTTGGATCCATTTCAGCAAAGCTCGTAAGTAATGAGCATTTGTATTAATTGGAACAGAAAACAAGCATGCTTAATGTTAAGCATGGGCTTAATTCTCTGCAGGCTCCGGTCTCTGCTGCGAATGGAGCAGCAGACTTCTGTGAGAGCTGAGAAACGGGATGCACTTTGTCCAAACGTCATCCTCCCGGCAGAGTGATTAAGGGGTGTTCATTAATAAAGGGCTCTGCACAGAGCAGTCTGAAATTCAGATCCATCCCAGAAAGGGCAGGGTGCTGCAATGTCCCGCAGGCCTGAACACACTGAGTTCTCAGAAATCCATGCTGCTTGAAGGAAACTGCTTCATCCCCTTCCTATCTCAGTATTCACACAAAGAATGAGAATCCATGAAGGAATATTTGACTTTGGCAGAAGAGGGAAGGGTTAATACGAGCCATGCTGTCCAAGCACAGCAATCGCTTTCAGAGGTTGTGGAAGGCTGGTGCTGTCCCCCTCTGGGTGCCTGTCTCTGCTACGGGATATCCTGAACACACATCACAAACATTTTCTCCGTTTCTCAGGTTCATAATCTTCACAAAATCCTGCCTGCTGATTACAGCCCAAACATTCATTGTTTCCAGACCGCTAAAAAGTCCTCAGCCCTCTTGGGTGTCTGGTTTCAAATTCCTGCTTGTGCACATTTCCTGAAGTGAATAGAAATGTGGGACTTATCTGCACATGCAGTTGATACGATCTTCTGCAAAACCTGCCCATGGGCAATTATGCATTGAAAGGGCAATTACACACACAGCGACCCAATTTGCATACAAAATCGAGATTATTGCCAAGAATTGCATGTACGTTTTTGTGCAATATTCAGAAAATTGGGCCCCAAAGACATAAACCCTTTCTTCTGCTATCAAATCACTTTCTACTTCTGCAACAAGAAATGGAATATATATGAGTCATATTAGAAAAAATATTATTATCAGAAAATGAGTATGGCCACATCAGGTCAGAGTGCAGGTCTGTCCCCACTCTATCCACGTGTCTCCCAGTTGGAGGGACGAAGACCAGCATGTCCCAGGCTCTTGCCCAGCATCCTCTCCCAGCCACCTGTACTCCATGGCTCAGTGACTTTCAGAGTCAAAGAGGGGATTTTAGTATTTAATAGCCTGGATTATTCACTAATAAATGGATTATTCCTGCAGATAAAAATTCAAATATAGAATAAACCAATTCCGTTTGCTCACATTTGTCCGTATCAATGTAGTGTCTGATGAGTAAATATGCCACAGTGAGCAGATTCCCTTTTCCGCCTTTGCATCTCAGTAGTGAGAGGGGAAGGAGGGGTGCGAACACGGGTGTCACTGCTGTATCTTGTAGTATGTGTCCATAAAGACCTCTGCCAGCACAGCAGGCTGTCAGAGCCAGGCAACAGCCAGCCCTTCTACAAACCTTCTCGTGGGGCACCTTTGGCCTTGGCTGAAACAAGGACAAGAGGCAGAATCGTCTGGTTTCAAGGCATTTCTGTGCAGGACTGGGGGGAGCTGCTGGTGGTCCTGCAGCTCGCACCACAGCAGCAACGCCCCCACTCCAGGGCTGTGCCCCTGCCTGCGGTGGGATGTCAAATCACTATTTCACCTACTTCAGAGTTCAAAATGTGGGATTGGAGACGGCGTTATTTTGCAATGTACAAAGACATCCACTTGATAAAATAGTAAAATTTTTAGTGTCCTGCAATTTTTAGCGTCCCTTCCTAGGAGAGAAAAAAAGGGTGGGGGGAAGCAAGGAAGGCAGACAACAAGAAAATGTTTATTTGCTTCATAAAACCCCTGTTAGAGAGGCCTAGAGCGCCTTCCTGTGTGACAGCCCACAAAACACCCGGCACGCTCTGCATTGTCACTGAGATGTGGCCAATAAACTTTACGCCGGTAAATGTTCTCATTTAGCCAGTATATTTCGATAACCCCGCTTCCCGCTGTCACAGGTATTCAGACTCAAAAAATAAAGCCACCCTTTATAAAAGTACATTTAATGAGAGTTTAATGTTCACACAGTAAATTTGCAAGCAGCTGGATGTGTTTTTAAGTTTCCTTGACGTCTTTTATTTGTTTAATACATGGGTCTATAAAAGCCGTTGCTCTGAGCCTGCTAATGAGCAATAGGGGACTCACAGCTATTTAAAACCTGGAACAAGGCATCAAAATGAAGAATGCAGTAAAGGCTGCTGGAGCAGGGAGCTCCAGATGTGACAAGCGGTGCTTTATGGTGCAGGAAGATGGAGCACCAGACACGTGGCTGCAGTGTCACACCAGACACGGGCTTGCTCGCAGGAACCCAGAGCCCTTCTTTCCATCGAGCTGAACGTGAGCTAACGACCTTGCTTCCCATGGGTGCTAATGAGCTCGGCTTTTGTGCAAGTTGCAATGGGAGCCTCAGCATGGAAGGCTTAAGAGGATGGGAGGAGGAGAGATAGGACCTCTGTGAAGGTCCCTGTGAATCTGAAGTAGATTTCCATGGCTACAGCCAGGCTCTGAATCTTCTCCACTGAGGGGGCTTTTCTGTGATTGAATCTCTGAACTCTCTCTGCACCGTGCAGCTCATCCAAAGTGAGGACTGATCCCCAAAAGCCATGCGGAAGGAGGGTCAGTGACAGTACGAGGCAGCACCAGGGGCGCAGGCAAGCGCCGGGTGCAGGATTAGCTCCCATCACGCAGCGGTAGGGCTGCAAGCCCTTGCTTCTAGCGGAGCTGCTGCCGTGGAGAGCACTGGGGGTCACCACTGCCTGTCCCTGCGATCCTGCCCCTCCTTGGCACTGGGGGTGGTGAGGCTTTACATAAGAGATAGCTATGAGAAGGCAGTGTATCCATGTACATCATGTTGTACAAAGTAAAGTAAGCACCTGGGAGCCTCAGGAATCAGCCGAAGTTGGGAAAGACTTTCCTCTGAACATTTCCCATCAGAAGGCTGAAGATACTAGTTGAAGAAAAGATTTTCCTAATATATTTTGGGTTGAGTAATTGCTTTGGAAAAAGAAATCCTTAGGAAAAAAAATCTAAACTAGGGTATTTTTTCTTGATGTCTTTGAACAAAGCATTTTTAAGTTATACAACAACAAGACATTTATTTTATTTTAAAAGAATTAAAAAATGGATAATGAAAGTCTTTCATTTAATGAGAAAGATTTTTTACTTTAATTTCACTAAATGATTTTTATAAATTGCTTCTGGTTGATGTTAAGTGATTTCCTTTTACATTTCCTTATTCAGGTTGTGCAACAGACAGAAAAATCAGTTCTTTACACATCTTTACTCTTGAATTTATTGAATTCCTCTGTGAAGACAGAAAGGATGGGAATCCTTGCAAACTGAGTAATTCAGATGAATAGTGTCTTCAAAGTCAATTACCACTGTGCAGAGATGATACCTACTTCTCTCTCATCTGGACTCTCCAGCTCAATTTTTGCTCTCCCTAGAACTTTCTGAAGTTCCTTTTTTCTTTTCTGTCCCAGGCAAACTAGCAAGGGTTCCCTCTGTTGTGCATATGGATTAATTAGAGCAAGGAGTTTTAAAACAAGTCCCAAATCCCAGAATCATGGTACTGCATTATAAAATTACTCACCAATACCTTTTCACACCTTGGTCTGTACATCTTCTTTATGAGGCAGGTTACTGACAGCTCTAGTCCCGTCTGGTTTGGACTCACCAAAAGGGAGAATACTTTAGCTTTTCCCAAAAAGCAGATGGCTGAAAGGCAGTCCAACCCCAAGCCACAACAAGGCATCAGTCCCCCAGGATCTCCTAATGAGTCACAGCAGATTCCTTCTTGCAGGCTATATCAATTTAAGGGAAAACACCAATAACTATGTTAGTATCATGAATATCACATACATTACTGTTCATGAAAGACAAGCATTTAACTTTCATTCATGCTTGTTGGTTTAAAATAGGAGAGCTGACTGCAACGCTAGTCTCTGCCTGCCCAAGGTACCTCCAAGTAAGCAAAGCCATGAATTTAAAGCACCCTGTCTGCCTGCTGTAACTGTCCGCCATGGGCAGAAAAACACTATATTACTTCTTTTCCAATGTTCGTGTCCATTATATGCCTTCCTGTTTAGTCTGGCAACATGTCGTTACACTTCCTATTCTCTATTGCTAGGGAGATAATAAATAAGGCCAATTATTCTTATCGGAGTTGCATTAAGAAAGACTGCTTCCTCCAGTGCAATGTAAATGTCACTTTTCATTCTTACTTTTATGATTCTTTAGCCAGTTATGGATCCATGTAGCTGTGCTTATATCAAAGCCAGTTTTAATTTATTTTGAAATTAAAATTTTATGAGAGATTGCATCAGATGCTTTTCTAAAATTCAAATAGACTACGCCCACCACATTCCCTTCAGCTAGTAACTGTAATTCTATTTTAATAAGATATTGAATTTGTCTGCAAGATTATTATTTTTTCTGTACAAAACCACCCTCAAAGAAATATTTATCTCCTAATGTTTGTTTCAGATTTAGGAATTCAGTGTATGGTAACTGACTGTGTCATTCTTTCTCTGATTTTTCTGATGAGTGGGACAATATTTGCATTTCTCCCTTCTTCCGGTGCTCCTCGGATACCTATGGTTTCTCAGAAGTAATTCAAGGCAAGTAAGTGACTCCATCTGGAAGTTCCTTTATCATCCTGGGATGCATATCACTTCTCTTAGTTGGTCTCTGTGTCTGTGCATTTTAAATTTTCCAAAGGTTTCCTTAATTTGCCTTATCTGTCTTTATTTATTTATTTATTTCTCTCTTTTAATTTATGTTTAAAAACAACTCTAAACTGAATCTGGATCCACTACACAGACATACACGTCCTATATTCTACCGTATATCCCTGCGCAAACCCATGTACTTGCACAGAGGCGTTCATCAAAATGCAAGCGCGGTTTTGTTCAGCAAAAGCGATGTTCCTTGCGCTGTGCCACTTGCGAGATCAAATTCTCTGAGCTAGCTGGGACATCTCCATCTCAAAATAGAGCTCTCCGAAAGATGTGTATCAGGAATTTCACTCCATGATAGCCTCTTACTGCCTGACAAGAGACTGTTTTAGCTGTAACATATAGTCTGATGCTAGGATGTACATACCCTGTGTTGCAACACTTTCCTCTGCAGGAGATGAAGCACCTCTTTCCAGAGAGATTGAATATTCACCAGTGCGGAAGGATGTCCATAGCCCAGCCCGTAGCCACTTCGTATCCAATTCCCCGTTGCCTTGATTACAGCAACATCTGCCTCATCTTAGTGTATTCTCATCTCAGGCGGCCAAGTTTCTTCTGTCAATAATAAAAATAAGTAGCAGAGCATCCAATGTATTATTGATCAGATAATAAATATTTTACTGTTTTTCAATAATTCAACATTGTCTTAAAAAAAACCCCAACCCAAAGCCCCATGAACAATGGAGAAAATTCCCCAAGTCCTGAGAGGGCTTTGGGAAGAACGTAAAAAGGATAAAATCTGTGTTAAAAGCAGACATGCCTCTCTCATTTTAAAAAATGTTTTCAGGTTCGATAAAATAGTAGAGGGTTTGATGCACTTAATGATTCGCCTGAGCTGGTTGGGAGGGTAAAATATCTTTCCTATCTCAATAATTTATCAGAAATAATGTTGCAGTGGGAAGTATACAAAGCGTTGCACCCTGATGGAGCAAAGCAGCAAGTATCTATCTGCTTCAATACCATGTTTGCAAGTGACTGTTTAGTTTTATATGCTACCTCTTTCTTTCCTTAAAGAAACCATGAGCTCCTTCTCTTACACTATAGTTTGTGTCAGATTTACTTATTTTTACTCCTAGGTGAAAAAAACCACTCTACTTTCGATTGCAATGGACTGTAAAAGCATACACCTGGTGATAGTTTGCTGAACATTAAATACTCAAATTGCTTTTCTCAGTGCATTTACTGGCAGAGCTATCATGCAAGCAATGTAGCTCTTCAAAACTATAAAGATCACAGGAAATAAATACATTTCTACTCTGAAACGCAACTTTGTAAAAAATGGCACCAAGGAATTCCATGATTGCTGTCTTTTATCGTATTTGCCCCATTTACAGCTCCAGAGGGATGGTTTCCCTAGCGCTCAGTGCTGCATGGTCATCCATACCTGATAATGAAGCTCCTTGGCTCTGAACTAGTAATCAGTCAAAACTTCAGCAGTGACTTTATTTAAATGATGCCCACACTAGGGCAGGATTTTGTTTACTCCCTGAAATTTCCACCAACAGTTGTGAAATGATGGAAATACTCTTTTTTCCCTTGGTTTTATACAAGAATTTTTTGCCTCAGCAGTATACACACCACAATGAAATAATAGGAAGAGGCAGATCAAGATATTCAGCCAGAAGTTTCTTTCCCGAGGTTCTTTCTCCGCTCTGCCCTGCTCTTCACACTGCAATAAATTCTGCTGTCGCCAACCCAATCTGTGCCCATTTCCAGGGAGAGCAGGGCTGCATGTGTGGATTTAAAGCCTGTTAGACTCTGGGTTGGTGAACACTCTCCAGCTACGCCATGGGCAGTGGTCCAGGCTCCGACGTCCGCAGCACACTTGGGAAGGCTGAAATCACCATCGGGGGATAGGGCTGAAGCTGCCCAGCTTCACCTGAGCCTGAATCACCTAAAAAGATCTTGGGCCTGTTCTAAGAGGGTACTCGTGGCTGTTGGCAATAGTTTTCTGTAGAGACATGGTACGATGCTAATCTCCCATAAAAAGAGAGAGGCTCCATCACAGGGCTGATGAAATTGGATCACTGTAAGAAAAAGAGAGGAGATTTACAGGCATCATTCTCTGTCATCTTCCAGTTCTCTAGCCATCACCCCTCTTTCCATGTTCATAATAAACACTTGTGTAGCTCCAAGAAGACACCTTGACCCTGGAGGATGCTACAAAAGGCAGGTCCAGCTCAGTTCAACGCAGAGCAGTTCAGCTCTGACAAGGGTGCGAGCGGAGAAGCTGTGACGGTGCTGACACCTCCCATGTCCCGTGTCCCCTCATACTCTGCTTGTGTGAGCCCACATTAAACGTTCATACTGCTGGGGCTTGGCTGCTCTTATTATCCCTTAGCTTGAATAGAGTCAGCTTTGCTCTGCCCAGCCATTCTTAGAAAAGAAGATGCGATTTGATTTTATTTTAGATGCAGACATTCAGCTTATTAATAATTATGGGAGCTACAGCAGCATGAACTAGACCTAATTCCCATGAATGGCAAGCTCATTGAAAAAAATGGCCTAGTTGGGGGATGAATCACCATTTTTGTATCAGAGCGGGGAGATTCAGATGAAATGTGTTACTGATGCTGATTCTCTCCTCGCTGAGCTCCAATTCCTAATAGAGATCAAAGATCCCATTAGACAGATTTGATGAAGAGACAGTCCCTCATTATAGACTTCGAAGAAGCTGAACAAAAACCACAAAAAAAACCCCAGGGGCTGCTCTTTCTCTCGGCACAGCACCTGGCTCTTCCTCCGGCAGGCATATGCTCGTCTGAAACATCCCAAATAAAGATTTTATAAGTTCATTTCCAGAACTTGCTGGAGTTCTAATGAATCTGTCCTGCTCTCTGACATGGAAGAAGGAATGCAGGAATAGCTCATTAGTTTAAATTAAAAATAAACAAGTGGGAAGAAAATGCTCTGACAAGGAGTCATCAAGGCATTAAGGCTGTGAATGTAATTTAAGTTACCAACTTCTATGGGACACAAGGAGAATTCAAATAATGGAAGAACTTGGGTTTTGGGGTTTTTTTTTGGCTTGCACACAGGGACATCAGCCGTGCTCTTCCTGCCAACGCCCAGGAAAAAGGCACACTCAGAAAGGACCAGGAGCAAATCATCGGACAGGGGTAGATGTTCATTAAAGGCTCCTATTCAAGGCAATCCTGTTGTCACTGACTTCCAGAGGAGCTGCTACATCACCACTAAAGCCTGCACTTGCTGGACAAGCAGCTAAGTCATCTTTCCAGCAGCATTAGTATAGCCTACAGCAGCTGGGAAGGCTCTCTGCTAGTCAAAGACATCATCTCTGGTACTTTTCCTGTCCTTGCTTGGCTGCTGTATAAATATGTATATATTCTGCCATGCCTTGAGGTCCCGTAATACCAGGATTCCCTAATATTAGATTAACATACACCATATAACAGGCCAGCTAAAAATCTAGATTTGCATTTCCATGGCAAACATATTTCAAAACTTGGTGTCATTCTGCATTGCAACACTCTTCACCTTCTCCCCATTTAATCAATATTTCCAGAAAAAACTAAACATTTTAAAAGTCCGCTTCAACTTACGGGCCAAAATCTCTGGTCTTCATCAACAGAAGTTTAGCTTGATGCACTTTTGAGTTTTAATCCGTGGGGTGTTTTAGCTGTCTGTTAGCTTCCTCTCCTCTTGATGACTGGAGATGTCTTTCCCTGGAGAGGAAAGTCCTTACCATTTCCCGGCTCCTGGTGTTCTGCTCCTACATGGAGAGAATGAAACAGAGACAAATTCAGTGCAAGCAGCCTCCAATTTGTTCCCCTAGTGCAGCCCTGTGGCTGCAGCCTCAATCAGCTGCACACTAAACACTTTACTTAATTGGCAACAAATTGGGAGATATGAGCTGATTGCAATAAATATTTTACTAATCTTAAAAAACAAAAGGTTGCATCCCTTCTAGCCCAGTTTGATTGTGCGCAGTCACACATATTAATATGTAATTGCCACATCAATTGGCAATCGTGGGCTCAGAAGGAGCTCATTATGAAAAATACTTATGCATGTATCCTCAGTAGGTGTCAATCAGCTTCGTGCCATTGAGATCAATGGAGCTAGGCTTATTTATAGAGTTAAAGCTCCAACAATTCACCTGGAAAATAAACCCTACAGTATGTTCTCATATTCAAGCCGGGAAGAGGAAGAACATTTTTCTCTGCATTTCTTATTTACATAAAAATGCAATTTTGTCTATATCTATATCTCACCTATGTTTAGAAACAAGTTATTATTTTTTTGTGGTAAACCCCTCAACTAAAACACAAATATTCAAACCCAATAATGTTCTAGCTCTCCACACCCCATGTTTGCCTTCTTGGTTTCAGGGGATATATTGCAGATGTAAGCCCTGAGTTGCTGTAGTGCTGCCGGTGAGGCCAGGCTCATTTCCATCCCTGGCAGTGCTGCATGCCGCACTGACACAGTGCAGGGAATATTTCTGGCCGAGGGGATGGGAACCCATGTTACGCTCTTTCTATCTCCAGTTTCAATGATAAAATCAAATGCGGTGCATGACAGAAACACGTGTGTCAAAGAAATGACAAGAATTGGTTGAATTATTCATGGAGAATAAATTAGCGATGAGCACAGCCCCTTCCCAGCTCAGGAAGCCTATGTGAGATATCTCCGAGCTGATGGAGCCTTGTGTAGATCAAGAGTAGCTCCAGTTGACTCAACAGACTTCTGCTGAAGGGAAACTGGTATCAGGATCAGGTGTGTAGCTTGCAAGCAGTCACTAGAGCTGTCGCTGGAGTGGTTAGCAAATGTGGTTTTCATTTTCGTCAAAATGTTGCACAGGAAACCGCTGATTTCCACAACATTTTTGATGGGGAAAAGTCAAAATAAAGTGTTTCTCTCTCCTTTTGATAAGGAAAAAACATCACATCATCTCCTTAGCTGACTCAATTCAATTCTTTACTTTTCTGCGTGATTCTGATGCTCTCACGTTTTAGAAACAAAGAACTACAATAATATCACAGATTTTATTCTGTTTTTTGTAACATTTTTATTCTACGGAAAAGGTAAACAATTTTTCTTCGCTTTGGTTTTTAATTCAAGGGTTTTCTGTAGAACAGAAATTCCTTTTTCTGACAAATTTGTTGTGTGGATAGGATGAATAATTTTTCAGGCTGTATTTTCTTCATAAGTTGTTTACTTTGACTACTTACTAGTCATTCTGTGGGATATTTGAGTTGTCACTGAAGTCATTTTGACTTTCCTTCTGCTCCTGGAACAGCGGACAAATTGTTTAAACAGAAAAAAAACAAATGATGAACAGCAACTAAAGAAATGTAAATAATTCATAAATACTTGTTTCTGCTCATCCTGGCGTTCATGCACAGCACAGCTGTTCTCAAACAGCTAGGCAAACAGAAAGCTCTTCGTGCAATGATGCTCACATCCCCTTTTCCGTCACTATTTGCAAACAGCAGCCTGAAAGCGGAGCAAATAGTTGCAGCCAGTTGTACTGAAAGGGGCAAGATAAGGCACAGCAACAAATATTTTCCCATCACAAAGAAGTGTGACTAGTCCGATCTCGGTGGTATTTTATATGACATAGAGTTCAGCTTTGTATGAGGGCCCAGGACTTGCAATGTAGTGATCTGCCTGTTAAAGTCACACATCTTAAGGTAATGTCATGAGGCTAAATTCATCAGCTTGCTTAAAAGTTTGGTTTTTTTTTTTTTTCTTTTTTCAGATCTGCAGATGGGATGTGTGTTTTATTAGTACAATCTGGGATCCCAGGACACCTAAGCCAAAGGTGCGGTGAGAATGACATTATTTATAAGGGGTTTGACTGAAGGCAAAAGAGTAGCTTGAGGTGATGAAAGAAAATAACGAAAAATCATCAGTTAAGCCACAGAGGTAGAAAAAATACCCACTGAAGCATTATGGTATTTAAGGAGTAAGCACATAAAACAGCTTCTCAGGGCAGGAGGCTTTGCAGAAGGAGTGGAGCAGGTCAGGGGCATGGACAGTTGTGGCTCCCTGGTGTGTGGGGTAGAGCAGGAGCAAGCTGGGCTCATGGCGAGAGTCCTTGCAGGACCGGGAGAAGTGCCCAACTTGTGTCAAGGAAGGGCGAGTCAACCCGACCATCACACTCCCCAGCCCAACGTCTCTGGGAGATTAATGCCAGAAACAATGGTAAACATTTCCCAGGGATGCATGTCTCCATCTGAATTTCCAGAAGCATTGAATTTATCCAAGAAATAGAGCCAGACATTTCTCTTGGCAACTCCTCCACCTTTCCCACAGTGCTTTGGCGCCTCTGAAGCAGATATGTCATTGCACAGCCGACCAGAACAACACCGCCTGCTCCAGGCTCCCAGGACCTCACACCCAGCTGCTCAAACAGACCCTCCAGGCACAAAGCAGGATTTTCTAATGGTGGAGCCTGTGGTACACCAAAAAAGTGCTCCACACCAGCCCACGCCAGCAGATGGCTCCAGGAGGCCTGTGCAGAGCACTCAACCTTTTGTCTGAAGATGGACTTGAGTAAGTAAACAATGAAGAATAAAGTATTTTAGACTTTTCAGTTTGACATGGCGGCTAAGGGTTTCTCCCACCATATTGCATTCTCCATGTTGTCAACTGAAAAAAATTGACAATAGTAGCTAGATGTGAGTGGATAAATTTGGGTAACCCCCTGGAGCCAGCTCCTCAAGTGACCATACATTAATCATTTACCTCCAAGAAAGTACAAGTTTACTATTGGCTCTGTTCCGACTCTTTTCTGCCTTAATTTTTCTTTTCTTCACCAGCACAGTCAGTTGCTGTACTTTTCTTCTCCTAAGCAAAGGGCCATTATTTATATAAGGTGAAACAAGAAGGGGAAGAGAAATGGGTGGCAGGAGTGCCAGGGCTTTCTCATACTATAAGTCTAGCTCTCTGCAGTGTTTTATGGTAGGACAGGAAAAACACAAAACAAAACAAACAAATCACGAGCAAACATCCTACTCCACCGTTCTTCCAGCAGAGGAAATTTCCAGGGTCGGAGCTGGGTGGATGAGCTTTTCCAGCGGCCCCTGACGTCACCTTGCGGAGAGACGCCAAGTCCCCCGCTCTTAAATCCCTCTTTGTGTTTTACCCTGCCTAATTAAGTTGCTTAATTCCATTTCGTGGATACATTGTGGGAGCAAAGCTCTGTTACAACAATGTTAACGAGCCTGGGTTAGAAGTTAAAGCACCCGCTAATGTGTTTAAATGAGTTCTTACTCCAAGCTTTACTGGAAGATGTCTGGCTTGTACTTTGTGGCGGTGGGACAGGGCAGGGTCAGCCTCGGGTTAAGGTCCCTCTTCCCACACCTCAGCTCTAGCTCCGAGCTCCTCAGATTAATCACAGCCTGCCGAGACCACCTGAAGGAGCTGACAAGTTCCCACGTACCTCTTGAGCTTTGCTCTTCGGAATATTTTTGAACGTCAATGATTTTGGTTTTTCCTAAAACAATTCTTCTTGGAACACGTCTCCATCCCTGGAGGAGAAGGGAGTTTATTGCAGCTGACCCCTCTCCTCCTGCCAAGAAATCCTCCTGGTGCCCAGCAGCTCCTTCACCCCCCAGGATCAATTCTGCAGAGATAATTGATGGCTCCTTCATCAAGTCTTTCTTCTCTCAGTAAATACATTTCCTCGTAGCCAGCATTAGCATGGTCAAGTGAACTCTTTGCAATCAATGGCCGAGGGTGAGGAAGTTTCTCTGAGAAAAAGATTGTGTTAGCAAACTTGGAGGCTTGCTGCTGGGGCAGAATGGGAGGACTGAAAGGAACAGCATTCGGCTTCTCTCGGGCTGTTTTATTCCTATACTTTTTGTGTACTTTGCATAATAATGCAATAGAGTTGACAAAAGATTTATTCCTGGCGCCTATAAAATGACACAATACAATGAGTTTTAAACGGAGAGGAGAAAAAAAATCAAGAGAAAAGGTAATTATGCGGGCTCTTCTTAAAGTCTGTAAATGTTATGGACAGAAATTCAATTAGTGTAGAGGAAGCTGCAGAAGCATTCATTTTTTCCTTCTTTTTTTTCAAGCCTTTTAATGTCCAGGCAACGGGGTGTATTTAAAAGATGCCAGTTGTGCCTGTGCACAAGCATGCAAGCACATATAGGCACATACGTCTGCATGCGTATAATCGTTGCTGTTCTTCTCCTTTATATCCACGCACAGCTGTTCCGTTTTATGATGGAGCACCACTGGCTTAAGTAGAAATATTTTTATAGATTATGTGTAATCTTAAACTGGTGGTGCTCAGCCATGGGCTATAGTATGTGCATATAGTTTATATAAATCAATAACTCTCACAGAGCACATTTTGCTTTGAAGTACATGTTTGGACTGAAAAGGAGCTGTTTATATGAGTGCTGGGCACCCAAGCCTTTTATAGCATGTCTTGCTTTTTAAGGCCTTATCAAACTTTCATTTCTGAATTGCAGCCGTCCCCAGAGAGGACTTCACATGGGTGTTCATCCTTTTGGAAAGTATTTTTAAGGCTTTATCTTGTCTACCTGCTGATATATCCTCTCAAGTACAAAGTGTCATCAGCTCCCACACAGCCCCCCATGGAAGTGAAACCTAAACATAGAAACCGTAGTTCCTATGATTTAAAATGTGTAGCTGCACAAAGCAAAGTGGTAGAGCAGCCACCTCCCCCAGAACCGATGGGAGAGCCCGTGGGGACACGAGAAGCGTCCCTGCACCAGCTGCCTGTGCCAGGGATGCGCTGTGCCAGCAGTGGGTGCGCGTCCACCATCACATCAAACTTCCCCAGCCCCATCTCGACTGACTCGCCACTTCCTACAAAGATACACCATAAAACAGAAATGCTGCTTTATTCCTCCTGTCAAGAGCATGAACTGGCTTGAGCTGAGAAGGGTTTTGCAGAGCTGTAAACGCTGTGCTGGCTGACCGGAGGAGCTGGTGCTCCTGCAGAGCATGCCTTTGCCCACAGCAGGCTGCAACGCCAGCCCCCAGACACAGCCAAGCACTGGGGGTGTTTTCTTGAGGCTTCAGCTTTCTTTTGCAGAGGGACCTCTCCAGCAGACAGTCCTTTCTAGGGTTGCAAGGAGCCATGGCAAAACTGGCTTGTTGCCTATATGTGTACTTAGCCACAGCACCTTCTTGAAGGACACATCGGTGGGCTGCGTAATGGTGATTTGGGGGCTATGGCCATCATAAGACTTAGAGAGGCTAATAAAATGCTTGGGCATCTCCAGCTTTGCTTTCTGAACAACTGTCTCACTAGGGACAGGCTTGAGTGATCTCCTCATGCCGTGCCTGCAGGCAGCTAATGCAAACCAAGAGCACCATCTACTGTTGTGTGTTGCAGGATTATCCGTTATTGACATGGCTGGGGTTCACTAAAGGGGCTGTTATTACAGTCAGGTTTTTTGACTGTTTCACTGAACGTTGTTCAATAGCTTATTAGAGTTTACTAATAAGGAAACCTCATGGAGGAATGGATTTTTCTATTCAGCACTTACGCCACGTGTGAAACTCAGCATTTAGAGGGATACAGCGAGCCCCTCCTAATTGCATGCGGTGGAATACCATAATAAAGTTAATTTCCAGGGTACGATAATACACATTATGGACTGTACAGCCAATTAAAAGGATCATAAACCAAAACACTGCCTTGCATTTTTTGGTGGAAGCAACATGTTTGAACAGCAGCAGAAGGAACATGTTATCCTGCACTACGTCAGCTCCGTACAAAAGAACTTTTATAAAAATAGCATATGAATCGCATGGCCCAAGGGTTGGGTCCATCATCACCAGGCTGTGCAGAGCGACCTGCCCTCAGCCTTTGAGCAGAAGCACTCGTTTGCCCTAGCTGCTCCTCCCCAGGCATTTTTCCACAGATACCCCAATTTCTCAGAAAACCCAACCTTTCTCTGGAGCACAGGAGCAGGACGAAGGCTAAAACAAGTTACGAGGTTGTGGTCTGCGCTTCCAGCCAGGTGGGCAGCGGGGCGGGGGCTGATAGTTATCAGGGCAGCTGTTCATCCCCCCCAGCTGGCCACCACAGCCACCCACACCAAGCAGGGTCCCCTGTCCCCCACCAACACCCACACCCAGGGTGCTGCACGAGGACAAAGCGACAGCAAGCAGAGTCAGGCTGAAACCTTGCAGTGTGCAACCCCCCATTCGGGAGCAAAATCTTTTCATGCCTTCAAACCTACGAGCGATGACTTTTGATTACTTTTGACACTCCTTTTACTTTTTTGACAGTTTCTTTGTGGGTCTTTAATGTATTACATAAGCAGGGGCTTTGCAGGGCAGAGAATTCCTAGCATTTAGTGTTAGTTTAGTTGTTTTTTCCTGGTTTGATTTTTGCTCTGATTTGCTTGGGGAGGAGGATGCTATTTATGTCGTTTATAGCGGTGGGGGGTTTTGTCCGTAAATGCAGAGTGGTGTTTTTAACTATTTCTGGTGGCTCATGCGGGCTTTTGCAGCCAGTGAGCAGGTGAGTGCTGGTGGGACCCCATCACATAGGGGAGAATGGACAGGGGATGGATGGGCCCATCCTGCTCCCTTTAGTATCTTTATTATTGACCTGAAAAAAACCTGTAACAGCCCTGGCTGGGAGTCCCTGCTGTGGCCACAGGAACAGGGGCAAATCAAAGGAAGAACTTATCCCTTTCTTGGCTACCGCTAGACCACATCTACACCCCATTTTGGGCCACCCAGTAGAAGATAAACCTCAGTGCAGGCATGAGCATCAGGGCACTGATAAGAGGCACTCTGCAGCTGG
The DNA here is from genome assembly GCA_020745775.1 of Theristicus caerulescens. Lineage (NCBI taxonomy): Eukaryota > Metazoa > Chordata > Aves > Pelecaniformes > Threskiornithidae > Theristicus > Theristicus caerulescens. The sequence goes on from CM036569.1 coordinate 3,917,441, forward strand.
TAGCAAGTGCTGCCATTTTGATTCAGTAGCATTTCATATCTACTTTGATTTTGTGTAACAAACAGCCAAGGCACAGATCAACTGGCCTCATTTTTACAGGGAGACTTTTAAACCCTTCCCTGCCAGATCAAGAAACACATCATTTGCAGTCACAGTTATCTAAAATAAATTTGTTTTGATGCATGCTGTCGCAATGAAGGTGGAGGCTGAATCTCAAATCTGAAGAAACTAATTTGCTTCATTTTCTGTTCTTTTCCTTTTCTTTTCCACTTTGCAAATGTCCCAAGTTTGAGCAGTTCAGAAAGCAGCTGTAAGCGCTGGGGCCAGGCTGCGACCGCAGACATTTTCCTCCCAGCCCCATAAATCTTTTTCAATGGGCTCTCATTTTTCTTGCCATTGCTCCACGTGCCCCATGGACATGGAGCAGTGAGGTCTGTCATGGAGATGACCACTGCCAGGGACGGGGCTGGGCTCACCAGCTTCACGTGATTTGTGACTGGTACCTACAGCGCGATAGGGCACTTCAGAAAGCAATTCCTTCTCTTTTTATGCGTTCTTAGAAAACAATTACCAGCAGGAGTGATGAATGCACTTCTAATTATATCCCCACTGTCTCACCCCCTCCTAGTCATGAACAACTTTAATAGCAAAGGGCATTCAGGAAAGAAAATTGTTTCATTCAGTGATGATTAACCCCGGGGAGGGTTTCCACAGCTGGTTTGTTCTGGGGGGACGTTTGCAGTGTCCAGGGCAGATGTGGTGCAGGGCAGCAGCTGGACCGAGCTCCCAAAACGTCTGTGTTTTTTGCACATCGGCTGTGTCACCACTCTGTGTAGCACTGTCATTCATGGGTGGTATTTTGGGTGGAGCAGCATTTGGATGCATGTTTTATTGCTTTCACTTGCAAAAGTAGCTCCTAGCTCAAGCAGAAAGGATCGGGTAGTATGATACAGATGAGACAAACTAGCATGACCTTTTAAAGCCAACCACTTGCCTGTGCTGCATTTTGACTGTAGTTTTAAAGAGAAGGCTGAAAGACACTTTTCAAATGCTACCTTCTTGGCTAAAAACAGTTAACTGAGGACTGGCAGTGTTTGCAGAGGAAGCCTGATCAAGTACCTGATTTGGAAGACATGTGTCTGCTTCATCCAGCCTTGTAGGTCTGTTAAACAGTCCCAGAGAGACCACAAACGCATGCATTTTTCAGAAGAGATCAACACTCCAGCTACCTGTCCCAGCTGTCAATCTGAAAGCAAACAACTCTGCAAGCAGCAGCAGCGATGGAACAGTTCAGTCCTAGTTTCCTTCCAAATTCCTGCAAAGATTTGCATCCATCTTGTTTTAATTGGCCTTTGCTGGGCCTGTCCTTAGTTTCTCTTAGTTCTTCTTCTCATTTCATCTAAATCATTTGCATTTCATAAAAGCATTGTGATGCTCGGCTTGTATTGCAAAGGCTGCACCGTGAGCCTGCCTTTCTCATGTGCAGCTATTGAATCAGCTTGCTATTGTCTCAAAGTTCTTTTTTCCTCCTCCCTCCCAAAAGTCTTTGAGAGACATATAATACCCTCTTTAAAATGGCTCATCATGGATGTATCACCTGAGGATCTATTTCTAACCAAGATTCACACTGAATAAGCATTACCCTTGATAGAATTTTTCACGCATTAAATTGGAAGCAAGCATTGATCAATGCAAGTTAAAATAACACTAAGCTACGTAAATATAGAGCTCTGTTTTGTAATTATTTGCAATAGTTGACTATAAGCTTGAAAAATAACATTTCTTATCTCATCAAGTGTGACCTTCTCCACATGCCAAATACGGAGCAGCTTTTCTATGGGGGTTTCAGACTTCCCTGCAAAAACGAATAGCCCGGCCAGACTTGGGAGAGGGCATGGTTTTAGGTGCCAGAGAAAAGTCACCATTTCTAACCTGGGAGTGCAGAATAAAGGGCAGCTGCAGTAATTTGACATGATACTCCAACCTTTAAGAAATGTGGGTGCACAAAATAAATTTAAAATGAGTTAATATCTAGATTGCCAAATGCCAGCAAATAAATTGAACTTACTCTCAGCTTTGGTAAAGGGCACAGAGCAAGGTAAGGTGGGATGCGATCAGAGACTACTGTAAACCGCGGCTCCTTGCAATGGTGCTCAGCGATCCCCAGCAGCAAACGTAACAGGGATGCCGTAACGCTTCCCCACATCGGGGCGGGCTGAGGATGCCTCAGCAGCACACGGCTGGCAGAAAAGCATCTTCACATCTCTGTCTTAAACCCCTCTGATTGCAGCTCTGTGGTGGCTGAGGCTACGACCCCAGCTGTTTTGCCGTCACTGAGGCTGACTCAGTATAATTTTAAATCTATTATCTAAAATACATAGTGCACTGTCTTTTCTACCATAATTGAGACTTCTCTTTTCCTCTGTGGATTTATTTTTTTCTTTAGTTGGCTCATGGCAATCAGATAGATCGCTTCATCTTCCCAGGACAACTTCCAGTTCATTAGAACCCCCCTTTTTTTGTTCTTTTTTCTTTTTGTAATTAATGTGAGTCAGAGAATATTTTATATTTGGAATCATGTCATTTGTAGACAGTAGTCAAACGTGTTTGGTTAGCAGCCAGATGCTAAGCATATACAGCAGAGGAGTGAGATGAAAGGATGTAGGTACACAGGGAAGACACATGCTGATTGCGAGACCGACCCCCCTACCCCTCTCTGTGCTGCTGTGCTTGCTAAAACAGATGCCAGCATTCGCACAGTCTGAAAGGTAAATGAAAGCCAAATTCGGATGGAAACCAGAAGTAATTTGGAGGATAAATTTTTAATTAAAAAAGCAGTATGGAATAGCAAGTTTAGAAGGATTGCGCCCAAAAGCTTAAGGCTCTGTTTCTCTGCCCTCTATCTTTAGCTTTTTTATTGATATGGAATGAGGAATGAGCTTTTTCTGGGTGCATTGTAGGAAAGCACAATTCATGCTATAAGCATCTTTCTCATTTCCATCCAATATTACTGCTATGCCCTTTGAAAGGCTGCAAAAAAATACAAATAGAGCAGAAAGGGGTTATCTGCTTGCCAAATTATATATTTCAAGCAGGGGGCACATGGATCCAGCGCTGTAATAACTTCTAATTATCTTGCAGGGGTAATTCAAATTAGTTCAACTCTTATTTATGAGTGTGACATTTATTTCTTTGTATTGCAGCCATTCTTAAATGCCTTAACGCAGGATCAATATCATTTTGTACCAAGCCAGACCTGCACAACGTGCTACTCCCCAGAAAGCATTTGTTTTCCTAGCCAGGGCTTTTTGCCTGACCCACCTGCCAGTGAAGAAGTGAAGGCTAGGGCCCAGCGAGACGGTATTTGTTTCCTAGCTCATGGCTGCTTGCCTGCATGTAGCTCCTGGTGTCCAGCCAGGTGTTTGTGCAGTGATGCCACCAACTCACCACAGCACGTGTGGCCTTTTGCCTGGATGGAGACAAATAGGAGAGAGAGAGGACATGAGTGTTGCTGGGTATAGCAGTACCGAGCACATGAAGAAGACGTGGAGCTAGCAATCTTGCTGTATATGAACTAAAATAATCCCATTACTACACACATTGCAAATTCACAATGTATATCTATAGGACAGCGAATATGTTTTGAACCCTTCCTTTCCCTTTGTCTTGCTGTTCCAATAATCCAGCCTGGTAGATAAAATCAGCCAAGAAGCATCTACATTGTGCTCTCCAGATTTTCTCTCTGGAGCACCGATGGCAGGTGAATGTGCTGCTTTGCAAATAGCATCTGCCTGTGGTTTGAAAAGTTTAAGCTTTTGATTTGCTTTGTGTAGCCACAAATGGATGAGTTTAGTAAAATAAATTACTTCTATGCCATCACATCATACAGGCACTGCAGAGGCCAGAGGAAAGTATAAGTAACGGTTATGGTGGGAGAATAATCTGAAATCGAGTCTTCCCTAAGGTATGCGGTGTTGGAGACTGGAAGCTGTTACATGTGAGAAAGCGATCAACACTGAAAAATCTTTTTAGAGGAATTTCTTAGATGACAAATCCCTCTGCAAGATGTCACGGTCAGAAATCTATGAGATTTGGTGCGGCACTAATGTGGTTAGCTGATGTTTTTAATCACTGACATTTGTATGTGCAGAGATAAAGTAACTGGGGTCGACCCACTTTGAAATGAAGAAGGGCTGGAACTCCATCCACTCTCCACTCAGTTTTTTACAGGATGCAAAACTAGGTGAATACAGACATCATTATTAGCTTTATTTTCCTAGGTCATTTACCTCTGATTGATTTTATGGTGAGATATCCATGTGCACATGAAATATTTTGGTCCAAATTCATGCTAAGGGAACTCCAGGAATTTCAGGATGGTCAGGTCAGGAATGAACTCCGAGTATTTTGTAGCAGACACTCAATTCAAGGCCTTTGCTATGGGTGAATACTTGTAAACATACTCAATACTGAATAGCATATACGCTCAACCTACCTGGAGGGAGGTTACACAGACAAGTGCTGGGGATGGAAGTGATGCAGCACCTGGCAGCTCCAGCTCAGGGCTCACTTGGTGCTGCTGACACCAGCTTCGGTTTTGCAAATTGGCAGGCGAGGTCCTGAATGCCGGGCTGAGGTCCAAACAGCACTGGACAAGCAGGGAAGTATAGAGGTAGGAGTAAGGCAATTGTGACCTCTTTAAAAAAGGATGAAATAAGAAATAAAAGTGTTATTACATTACTGTCATGTACCTACAGATGACAAGTAACTTTAAAAATCCAGAATCTTTACAAAGTCAGAGACCAGTATTATCTACCTTGGTGTCCTCTCCCAGCGCTAACTCCAGTTACACTGATGGAAATTCCTCTGCAATCTATGCCTGTGTGCAAGAATGGAGCTGGTTCTTCTGAAACTTTGGGGTAGATAAATTAAATGAGGGAGGCAAAAGCGGTGCTCAAGTTTGATCTGATTTTAACAGATAAAAATCAGAGCAGCTCCAGCCAAGCCAGGAGCAATGCAGTGAAATCAGATTAGCAAGTCAGAGAGCAGCAAGTCCAGAAAGTGTCCCTAGAGAACATTTCACAACGCCCCTGATGCTACCCCTCAGCATTAGCCTCAAAAGCACTGCAGTAATGTCCTTTCTGGCATCGGCAGATATATTAGAGAGCCAAGTGAATGTGGTTAGCTAACACCGACTGTCTGGTCTTAATATTCACCCTCCTTCAGTGGCCTCAGAGGACAGCTGATACAGCACATGATTAGGCATGACAAGCTGAACCTCAGAGATGAACAAACTTGTTGATAAAGGACAAGGAAGCATTATATTTTAATGATACTAGAAATTAACATATCAAAATCTCGTTCTTTCTTTCAGTAGCCCATATTTCTGGAGAGGGAGGAAGAAGCTGCAAAACAGAGGGCTCTTTTGCATTGTAACATATGTTTGTGTCTCTGTTCGGTCGAAGTTCTTAATCAGAAAACTTTGTTTGAATCCATAAGTAGCTGCAGCGGAAGAATGATTAACAGGGATGCGTGGCAGTGCTTTAAGCTTGAGGATGCAAAATTCATGCAAGGTCTCTCCTTTCCCTTTTAATTGCAGGGTATATACAACAGAGGCCACTCACTGTCAAGATGAAAAAAATATATTAGCAATTTCTCCTCAACATTACTGCTAAAACACCTTAGGCATGTTTCACTGTGGCTATTTCAGGAGAGGAGCAATCTCTGCTATTTGAGTCCTGTGGCATAAAGCAAAGGCTGCTGGAAAGGAACCAAACCTGCCAGGAAATGTTTTTGTAACTATCACCTTTGTTTTCAAATCCCACGTGGCATTAATTTTTTGCCTGTAAAAATGGCATGTACAGAAGCAAAGGAGCTCTGATGAGGATTTGCTCTTTGTCTTATGAATCCAGATAGCTTCACAGTTCAAAGCGAGTTGTAAAGGACAGGCAAAATGAGAAAAATTCTTGGTTTTGTGACTTCTGCCTGCAAGAGCCTGAAGGAAGGGGATGAGTGGGTGGAGGGAAGTTATTGGTCCCATTAACTAGTCTGCAAAAACTACCTCTATTTTATGTATTTTTTTTTTTACCCTCTCACCTACTCAACACACAAAACTACAAAACATGACTAATACAAACTCGTGTCTCACCAGCCTATCTTGACAATAGGCAACCTTGACATTCTACAAGTAATTTTAAAAACTGTTTAGAGTTAACATTGGGGTTTTTAAATTTATTTTTAGGTTATCCATTTAAAAGTAAACAACTATGAATTCATTGTGTTCTCCAGGAAAGCAAGCTATCTGTTTCCAAGGCTAGGTTTCTGAGAACTTCACTCTAGCTGTATCCTAATGATATTTTTTAATAAGAAATGGACACTTCGAAGCTTGAGATAGAGTCATTGTTTGAGGTACAGCCCAGCAGCTGTCGCTACCAAAAAGGAATTAATTCCATCCACTTTCAGAGGGAATAGGTATGCCCAACCCAGTAGCATATTATGAAATTTGCATTGTATGCCCGGTTTTTCCCTGCGTAAAGGTAGCTTGTGATATTTTATTCCTGTTTATTTAGAGGAACATCTAAAGACAGACATTAAGAAAGAGGAATGACGCACACAATTTGAATGTCTATTTGGGTTGCAGTGATACGACGGCACCCATTGCTGCCTAGAGAATGAGAGGCAAGTTTTGCGGGGAAGTATAATACACCTTCCATTAAACAAACAAACATTGATATAAGCAAACCAGAAAACCAGAGACACAAGAGCTACAAACAAAAAGTGCTATGTGCAAACCATGTATGTCCCTTTCTAGCAGATTTGCAACGGCAAATGGATGCACATTTTATTGTTTTATTCCAACGTGGCCCTTTTCTTACTCTTTACAAAGGGTAAACTTATTTACCACTGGATGCTTTAGCCTGCTGCTGGCTCCTAGCAGAGCTGTGGTGTCTGGTACTTGCACTTTAAAACATTAATATTGCTCTCTGCTACACTGATGGGGTTGCAAAAAGGTATTCTGGTGAAGGCTAACTGCTACCTGCTCAGAATGTAAACGTGGGAATCAAATGCACAGTGGGATGCACCAGCCATAAGAACTGTAGACAAATCTTTGAGGTCTTCCCCTAGACGTGCTGGGAACATTTTTCCACTCAGCCTTGAAAGAGTCAGGATTGTTCCAAGTCATCCAAGTAAAGCTAAATTGTTGATCAGCATCCAGAGCAGACCTGCCTGGTCGAGGTTGCAAAAGAAAAATGGCTTTATTAGGGCCTGTCAAAGCTTAAACCTGATCCCATGCTGAAGACACAGCTTCACCATCTGTGATAAAGAACCTGTGTGTAATGATAGGTTCAACCCCACCAGTAAGACAAATAGGCAGCAGAGCCTCTCTGGGTGCACGCCGCTGTCAGTGCTGGTTTACACTGGATGTGTCCTCATCAGGCAGTCACTGCAGGTGACACGGTAGTTTCAGCTCTCAAAGCAGCAGCTCAGCTGGGGTTCTAAGCTTCTGTGGACTCCTACAGCATGAATTTTCCCTTTGTGCAGCAACACCACGTCTTACCTGACTTGCTTGCATGCAGCATCTCCAGGCCACTTCAGCATACGGGAGAGGAGCACTCACTGAGCCGTCCTCACTCAGGTAATGCGGGCACTGCCTCCAGGGAGATCAGAGCGAGCATCTACAGGATTCAACTGCGGTGTACTCAGGGGCATGGCCAGCACTAAGTCAGACTCCTGAGAATAAATGAGTGTCTCTGTAAGCCAGGAACCTCTTCACTTCAGAGGGGAAATGTACACAAACACCCCTGGAAACACCGCTGCCCCGCAGAGAGCAAGCTGCACTTCCCAGAACTGCTGCTTTTTCCTTCCAAAAATTCCTCTCCTAAGTAGCTTTTCTACAATTAAGTGAAGCATTTCAGGGCATAGGCAAGTCCTGTCCTAGAAACACATCAACTTCTGATATTCTTCTGACTCATTAAGAAGGGAAAATTAAAAAAGCACGAATTTAGAGTTGAGAGAAATGCAAATGTAACTATCAAAGCCTTGTCTTGCTTCTGCTGGCCACCAAGACTGGGTAAGGTGAGATAAGCGGTGTAACCATAACTTTGTGCTGGTTTCTATCTACTGGGGTGTTTGGATGGTGTCCAGACACAGGACATCAGATCTATAGTCTTCTTATCAGAGTAGAAATATAGTTCAGACCATCCTCAGTCCAATTCTGCAAAGCTGAGAGGCAGGAATGTTCTGCTCATCGTCAGGTGTGTCCAAACTGCATGATGTGCATCTATCGAACCAAAAATAGTTTCAAAATCTGATCACTGAAAGGTAACCGTGTGTTATATCCTGCACTACTGGTGCTTCAGCAGGAAGCACTGTCTAGTTTTGGCAAGGAGGAATCATTCAGCCTGGTACATCAGGACCCAAAGTGGTGTCAAGGGTGCTGTCATGCTCAAAGTGTATCAGCACAGACAGAAGCAGACAACTGCCTGTTATCACCACCTCCTCTCCAAAGTGGACAGATACAAGACCGCTCTAGACTAAATAATCCTAATAGTCATGTTAGTATGGCATGGAGCCCAAGGTAATACGCCAAGCCTCTCATTTTATTCATGTATTGTTTATATGTGTTTATAATCTTTAAACCATAGTTCTCTCCCATACTAAAAGATCCCAAACAGATGCAACAATAAACTGAAATTCAAGACAAACAGACTGTGAGGCAGAGACAGAGCAGAAAATAGTACTGGTGAATCACAAATACTGAAACAAAATAAATGAATCAGTCCTAAATAGTTTAATTAATAAAGGTTAATTTATTTATCATCCTGGCTAACCTGATATCTCTGAACTCATCTAAATTAATGCAAAAGGAACAAAGCACAAAAAGGGCAGCAGTAATTGGAAAGCCTCAGTAGATACATGTTCTAGAAGCTTCTTTTTCCGCTACTTAAAAAGCATCCCAGGTTCATTAGTACATCAGTGTGGTCAAAGGTGCACAGACATGCTCCCTCACATCCGGATTGGCAGCAGCATAATTAAAAGGATGTTAATGGATTAACTCCTGAGTTAGAGACAGCACTTTCTTCTCTTCCCTTCATCATGAAAGGCATCAGAGATGGTCACCAAGATGAGCCCTACTCACACATGAAACGATGCCTCCATTTTACCTAATGCAGTCTGCAGGGAAGACAATGACTTCATCACTCCCAGCAAAACGAGCCTGGGACACTTATAGGCTGAGAAATAGTTGCTTACTAAGCCTAACTACAAAGTCAGACTGTAACATGCTACTACTTTTCTACATCCGTATCTATCCCCGACTAGTACATAAAGTTCAGCATCTGAATATGTGAAAATATCACTGCGCTTGCTGTCTCACTGTAAGTGCCATACACATCAGTCCTCCCCAAAGCACACAGTTCCCCAATCCTGATGGCTTCTAAAACAGTCACAAAATTCTTCCTCAAGACTCAAACCAGAGAGAATAAGGAGTCACATGGTTCCTCAGGATGAGGTTGATGTAGGAGCTACGCTTCAGCCTGGCACGAGGAGTGCTGGGGGCAGCTGCAGGTGCCCCATTCCTCCCACCACCCCATAACCTGTCCTATATGCAGTTCATGCAACAAAAACCATTGCTTAATACTTCAGTAGCACAAAGAAAATCTAAGTTTTGTGCTTTCCATTGCACCATTAAAACACTTCAGCATGTGCTGCTAGGTAAATTCAAGGTTCCCACAAAGCTGTTATCACTTTTTAATTTGGGGGCTTCACTAGGTTCTCCCCTTCCATTTTTGCTCCTTGGTCTATGAGTTATAAGACTGATTTCTAATATACGTAAACAGGAAAAGAATTGCCTAGAAAGTCTACAAAGACTGTTTCATGTTGCTGATTTCTGAGTTTGTTGGGGATATCCTGATACCAACCTTTTGATGCCGCTTCAAGCTCCACATGCTGACATACTCTTTGTGGCTCCCCCAGGATGTACTTTTGCCTTCCATCAGGAAGGAAAGATGTGGCCCTCACTGAAAAGCTTTAATAACCACCTATGAAATGTAGCTTGAAACATGGAGTTAAAGAAATCTAATGGGGTAAAAAAGGAGAATCTGAGATTATACAGCAGAGCTATGGCCATAAAGTTATAATTTTCTCTTTTTTTTTTTTAAAAGTCCTTCTGGATTACTACATCCTATACACTGTAGGTGGCTGTGCTTCATTTCTAAAGGCATAAGTGGCTGTCACTTAAATAGTAAGTAACTGTGGGAAATGGTAGGAGAGCACATCAAAATGTTCAGTTTCAGATGGGCATGTGTATTTTTCATTACTTTCCCTTTACAATTCTGCAAATGTTAAGGAATTCTGTCCTGTTTCAGAAGAAAAAAAAGACACTTAGGACTGTATTTTTCTGTTTTAAAAGAGATAAGTGCAATTTTGGGAAATGAAGATAGCTTCCCACTCTGAGCAGACCCAGGAGCTCTGATATGTCACTGGAGAAAACAGCAGAGCAATATGGGGAGGTTATAAAGGTCACAGCTTAACTGAACTGTAATTGACTTTCAAACATTGATCCGTTATTATTAGTGTTTGTTTAAAAATCAAAGGTTATTTGATTTGAAGTTATTTTGCTGCTTTCAGAGGCTGGAAGCCCTCAGTTTGACTCCACTAAATTTGGTCATTATACCAAACAAAACTTTTGAGAAGCTTTTCTTCCAGTAATGCTTTTTCCCCCCTGCACTCCAGACTTCACTTTTCCATACCCAAATGCCTCTGGAGACTTTGCTTAGCTCTAGAGCAGCTTCTACTTGGCTTTGGCATCTTCATTACCATGAGTACTACCCATTAATATCTTCCTGCTTCCAGATGTAGAGGACAACCCTGGTTGTGAGCTCTGGGTATAGTCAGCAAGATTCTTCAGAAGTAGGTGCACAGTGAAAACATCAATCTTTTTCTAACATGGTTACTAGAGGTAAAACAGCTCCTTTTGTGCTTTGTGTGTTCAGTTATATTGACCTGTGAGAGGCAATCATGAGTTGTGGCAGTAGCCAGCAGAAGGTCCCAGGCTTCCATCAAAAGGATAGAAACTCTTTCACATTTCATTTCCACTAGTCCAGATGACTATTGCTGACATCTTGAAAGAACAGACACACCACAGCCTGAGTGCCCAAGTGGGTCAGTGAGAAATCATTTCCAATTACTTATTCATTGACTATTGCAGGGAAGAAAGCTCCAGATATTTCATCTGATGAACATCATTTAATCCTTTTTTTCAATTACCAGGTAAATAAGAAAACAGACAGTTTAAAAAAATTAATAACTCCATTATGAATTACCAGACCTTCTTGAAACGGAATTGTGATTATTAGTTCCAATTCTCATGTCAGCCTGAGGTTGACAAAGTCAACCTTGAGCTTATAAGAAATCCATTCAGTTGGCTGGACCCACTGGGGTTTGAGTCTTTAGGAGGTTAAGTTTTCATAACAAAAATTAGTGATCTAAACTTCAATTTCCTTTTTTAAAAGAAGCGATTTTCATATAAGCACATGAGTCCACCCGGGACTTGAAGAAAATGGTCAAATGTTGCAGAAGAAAAGCTATAAGCCACAGTGATTGACTACAGAAAGTGTATGAAGCTCCTGGGACATTACTTAAAATATAGAGCCAGGTATTGCACATAATTGGTACTAACATGTATTAGTCCCCAGTGCAGGGACTGGTTTTGTTTGATTCTGCACAGTAGCTAGCACAAAAAGGGCCTGGACCTGAGGCACAACAGTAGTATAAATAATATAAATAATTTGGGCACTGACCATATGGGACCAAACCCGAAGCTAGAGCAAGACAAGTTGATCTGCTGTGGAGGATGGAACTGTGCCAGCATACGCTGAGGAAATGGCCCAAGATCCGATCATGTTTGTGGGAACCAGATGGTGTTTTATGATTTTTTTTTTTTCATTTAAAGTTCCTCAGACTGGCAAGGGGAAAAGGAAGAGAGGAATGGTGTGTTGCAGCAGGTTAGTGGGTGGTGATGTGGAGCGGGGAGGAAACAGTAGCATTTTCCTAGGTTTGTGGAGTATGACGTGGAATGAAACAGCATTACAGACTAACTGAAGTGCTTGATACTCTTGGATGTGAATATATATTCCTGTTATTGGATAGAAACTTTTCCATCTTCTATTCCACTGAAGCCAATACAGGACCTGGCTGGTTTACTCCAGCTATAGGTCAAGTCTAAGTCTCCTACATGTCCATCCTGTGCCCCTCCTCATTGGAGGCTACAAGGAGACTGCTAGCAAACATGTGAGCCCATTGGTTCTCCTGCATGTTGCTCCACTCAAACCTCTACCCACACTTCCCACAGGGAAAGAGTGAGTAAACTACCACACTGCTTTACTCCTATCCTTTTTCTCTAAAAGGAGTTTTACTTAAGTTGAAATATTGAAGAGCAACAACTCCACAAAGTGCAATGATGAGGCCAAGAAGCCATTTAAGACCTTCCCAGTACCTTCACCTTTTGGAGAAAATTAGTAAGCTACTAAGCAGGCAGTAGCACATAGCAATGACTTTTCAGAAGAGAAATCTCAGCAGCAGCTCTGCCTTGTTCTGCCAGGCAGAAGCTCCCCTGGAGAGCTTGCCTGCTAGATGGATGGCAGGAGCCTTGGTAGAGCAGCTGTCAGGTCACTGACAGTCCCAGTGTGAGTGCTCATTTGGGCTTGTGCCTTTCTCCATGCGTATATGCAGCTATATGTGTGCGCATATACACAGACGCATTTATAAAATCTCAGTCAATATTGTGGAACCTGGGTCTTCAAACATTGTATTCAACAATTTTGCAATAAAACGAAGAGCCATTTGCAGTCAACTCAGCTAAGGTTTGCCAAGTGATTGTTACTTAAGTGGGTGCTGTGGAGGCAGAGAGGTCCCTTGCAGGATAGCCTGTGCAGATATTGTCATTCCTGGCCAATCTTAAACTTGAAAGAGCAGCCAAGATAGGCAGAGCAGTCAGAAGTTACACCAAGACACCCCACGTAGTCAACCAACCAAAACACAGTGGTCATGATCACTCCCTTCCTGATAAGAACCAGCTGATCCTCCAAATCATTTGGTTTTCATTGCTGGATTGGATGTAGCTCCTGCCATCTCCCCTCAGCTGAGGACTGTGGGGACCAGATCCGATTTCCACATTAGCAGTCCCAGCACCTATCTCCAACTGTAGAGAGATTTGCCAGGTGGCGAAAGCACAGTGGGGGCTGCTTATTCAAAGGCAGGGAATGGCATCAATAAATTCAGACAGAGCCTATCTGCTTGCAGGGGAACACTGCAGAGACAGTGATGAAACCTCTGATACTGCTTCTAATTGCAGCCTTTGCCCCTGGGAGCCACAGTCTTTATTAATGCAATTATGCAGTAGCCAAAGGCAGCAAATGCTTCTGCTGACCTTGGTAGGGGAACGGAGGCCTTTAGTCACCACGGGAAATAGCTTCCTCCCCTGGCAAATGGCACATAACCCAGCATGTTCCTGTTCCTGCAGATGCACCATCTTGTCATTTGACCAGAGAGTATGTAAATTGCTGTTTGATGCCACCTCCCTCACCCTCACAAAGGAGAAAAAAATCCAACAATTTTCAAGTTAGTCTTAGTAAAGGAAAATCAACAAAGTAAAACTTAAAATTACACTAGAAGTGCACTCTTATATCTTGATTTACAAAAAGTAGTAATAATAACACTTAAAGCACCCTAATTACAACCATTTTTGAGCTCTGATTTAATTGTAATTTGATGCATCAGTTCAATTAGCCTAAAGTCATTCAACATGGAGACCTGCTCTCTGAAAAATGTTTCCATAAATTGAAATTCTGTATCACAGCAAGAAGCTGCCATTAACAACAATAGGGTATTTGAGGGAACACATCTTAATCATTCAAGAATGGGATTTCTGACCACATGCTACAGACTTAGAACCAAAGCAGGCTCTAACCTCAGAGCATCATCTACTCTTTGTCAAAAGAGCATTTCATAAGGTTACCATATATGCTTTGTAAATACAAATCTGAAAGTGGATTACCAGTTGTACTTGGATTTTAAAGGACCAAAAAACCTCTTCTCCAGACATTAGTCCCAGCACTTTATCCCCAGTAGCTCTAAAATTGCACTGACTACCACCAAGCTTTGAGTTTCCCCATGCAATAAATCAATCACAGAAAGAAGTAAAGAACATCCCAGGACCGGACATCTCGATTGAACTACTCAAGGCAGACAGTGAGTGGAAAAATTAGAACTGCTACTTTACATAAAAAGATACTGAGACCTGGAGGAGCTGGAGGGATTGGCCAGGGTCATTCAAGAAATTGTCAACACAATTATGGAATATCCTGGTGGCATTGGACTTACCTTTTCTGGTGCTGGCTGTGGTGTGCTGGTGGTGGCCCCAGGACAGCCTGTGTGCCAGCCACGAGGTCTTTGGCTGGGCTTCACTGCAGAGCAGAGTAAAGCTTCCGCATTCAGCACTTTTCCTCCCTGAAGACTTTGTTGGAGTTTTTTTGGGTCTAAGTCAAGGAGACCTGTAAGATCTTTTTTCAAAATACCTGCAAAAAGGACAAAAATACCTACAAGGTCATTTTGCAAAGGAGAGGATTGAGAATTAAGAAAATAAATGAATGTATGCAGAAGCATGGAAGGCAAGTTGGGCAGGTTGCTTGCACCTACCCTGAGGACACTTTTCCTTGGTGCAATGGTAGATACTGTGACGAGGCCCTGGGGAACCGTGTGCCACCAGCTAAAGGCCCAGAGAACTAGCAACCCTCCCATACTGCGAGGGAATAAGACAGACAGATGCTTTTAGTCAGATGACTCATCTTCAAGAAGCCTAAGGGCCAGAGTTTTAAAAGACATTATAATTCATTAACCAACTTTAAAGTAAAGGCTTCTGTGGACCTCAATATCTTAAAATAATTATGCCTTAGAGACTTGCCCAAGGTTGCACAGAAACTCTGACAGTGCAAGGAAACAACCGTGTTCCTTACAGCCCCAGACCACCACTCTGCTCTTCCTTGGTACAAACACCCATTAATGAGCAAAGGGAGATTTGCATGAATTTTACTGTGCTGCTCGCAGCTCATAGCTTTCCATTTTGCATGATGCTATAGTTTAGTCTCCTACTGTTAAGCATGAAAAACTGCCATAAAGTGACAGCTGGTGCTAGCAATATCTGCTCAGTCCCTAACACCACCCAGCATGTACTAGTACTGAATATTGATGAAACCCAAATCTTATTACAATGTAGCACAATATGTTCCTTGCCTATAGATTCCCTTTATGCAGAGTTTTCTCCTTACAAAAAAAAACCTGTGATGCAAAAGGAGGATCCAGGTCAGGTCCAGGTTCAAAAAACCCACTTATCCCAAGGTTTTAGGAAAGCCCCATGGGTCTTGCTTGGCTCCAGGAAGGAGTGCTTCCTACTGCAGAAGTCTAACCCAGCTGCCAAGTGAACCCAAAGTTGGCAGATGTCGGGTGTTGATCCATCTCTACTTAAGAACACACTTTGATGCAATCTGGTGTCACATGTCCTGAAGACAAAGGCAAATTAACCACTTCAGACCAACAAGAGTTTCCATGCACAGGAAATTTTGTTCTCTATAGAATCCAAAATGAAAATCCCTGTTTACCAAATTCAGTTTTTCATTTTGGTGCCTTTCTCAAGTTCAAAACTGGAAATGAAAAAATGTTATGAGCTGTATCAGTCCAGAAATAGAAATACAAGTGTAAATTATAAGACAATGCTATTCCAGATACAGATAAATCTTGGAGGAGTTTTACTTCTGAGAATTTAGTGAACTTAGATCTACACGTCATTGATTCATTCTTTGGTAGTGGTCCAAATTACACAACATCCACATTATTAACTTGTGTAGCTGATAAGACACATTATGAATTCCCACATTCACCCCCTCAACCAAAGAAATTTGGAGAAACAGCAAAAGCAGTGCTTTGAATACTCTGGTGGTCTGCAAGTCAGCAGAAGATGCTCTATAAAACAAGAGAAGATATGAAAGTCAGCAGCAGGGGAACATTGCATTCCAGCACCCATATACAGGGCTGGTTCCTGACTGCTTGTAGTGCTCACAGACAGCAACTGAACAACCCCCTCCTGCCTTGCAGACCAGAAACAAGGAGAGCAGAGACCTCAATGGGCCAGCCCTCTACATTGGGGAAGGATCACCTTTACACAAACCATATCTTAATTCCCTTGTCTTAAATCATGCTTGTGCTGAAGCTTTCACACCACCCTGAGGCAAGTGACACCAGTACTTGATTATCCCTCTGTTGGAAAGTTGCACTCAATGGTCTAAATAGGTGAAACCTAAAACCGTGAGTTCTCCCATGAATTGTGGGCATGGAGAGCATTTTATTCCTCACCTCTTTGTTCAAAATAGTTTCAAATCCTAATCCTTCTGACATATTTGCAGCCAAGACCTTCTGTTTGACCTCATTTGCAAATTTAATAGGAACAATCTCACTCTCATCCTCAAGATCATTAATGAAAATACTGATGGACAGTAAATCCAGGATAAAGCTTTGCAGAACCCCACTTTGCAGTCTTCTGTTTTGATAAGAAATAACTTTCTAGCATGGCTTTCCAACCAGTTTTGCAACCACCAAATGAAAATTTTTAATGAGGTTTCTCTACCTTGGTTACGAAAATATAATTGGAGAAAATCAAAAGCTTTATTAATGTCAAGTTATATGATATCTACTGCTTTTCTTTTGACCATAAAACTGGATTGTCATAAGAGAAAAATCAAAATGTTTTGAAAGCCATTTGTTCTAGACAAAGCCCATAGGATGCTGCTGACCTCCTCATCATGTGCTAACAGTTTCATTATTTGTTCCAGTATTTCCCTGGCAGATAAAATTAAACAGCTGGTCTGTACATGGAGCTTCCTTAACCCCATTCAAAAGAATTTTTTTAACTTTGCCAGCAGATATCACCCATTCTTCATAAGGTCTCAAAAACAGCGATGAACAACTCTGAGTTTGCTCCAGGCTTTCTCTATATACCCTACAGTGATTTTTCACTGCACCTAGCTGATTTGAGAACAACAATCCACATTCTTTTTCTTGCTTTCTTCTGTGTTGGCTGCCTAGTGGCAGCTGCATATTTTGGTTGAAGCTGAAGCAATTCACATGAAACATTTTAACATGCTGGGCATTGCTCATCCACAACCTTCCCTCTTCACTGAGGACCAGACCAACTTTCCCATCTTCCTCTTGCATCTAAAATACTTGTGCAGTAGCTTCTTCTCATCCTCTATATCCTTCCTAGTTCCCCCATCATTTTGTGCCTTGGCCTTTTCGTTCTGTCCTCCCATGCTCACACACTAGCCTTTTGTATTCCTCCTTAGTAATTTGACCCAGTTTCCATAGTCTGAACTGTTCTGCTTTGCATTTGTGGTGACTGAAGGCATCGTGACTTAGCACTACTAAACAAAGCCTATTAGATGCACAAACAAAGCACACCAGAGAGATCTGGGCTACCATCACCCCTGTCCAGGACACCCGATTTCTCTCTGCATACTGATCTGAGACTTTTGCCTGCAGAAAAATAGGAGACAGCCACTTTTCTCTGGGATGTAATTAGCAATTATTTGCACTAATGTCTGTAGAAACTGGCCTATGACTCAGTTCTAGACACTTGGTGTATAGAGCAAAGAAGTCTCTTCCTTAGATGATGAAGGTATCACATGCAAAGCTGATGGGATGGCGGAGGGAATTGGGAGGAGACCTCCAGGCCCTGGGCTGGGAGCAGCAAGAGGCAAAGGGCAGGGAGCTAGTCTGACCTCCTGCACATCACT
This sequence comes from Theristicus caerulescens, assembly GCA_020745775.1. Classification (NCBI taxonomy): domain Eukaryota; kingdom Metazoa; phylum Chordata; class Aves; order Pelecaniformes; family Threskiornithidae; genus Theristicus; species Theristicus caerulescens. Next base: position 3,935,284 of record CM036569.1, read on the forward strand.
CATTCCCCCTACAATCCACTGCTGCCTTCAGTAAGACAAGAGGAATGATAAGGAATCAGGCAGACTATACAGAGCAGCCCCATGGGCAAAAATCCCATGTCAGTGGTCTACCTAGCGTCAAGATTTGAAGGTGCAAAACAGATGTTAAAAGAAGAAAAAAAAGGACCATCATGAGGAATCTAGCAAGTCTTTATAGGCAGTTTGTCCAGCTGTGGGAGACTGCTTAGAAGCTGCAAAGATGCTTGTCAAGAGGGTAGATTGGCATCAGGGAAGGAATACACCTGAAGAGCTTTGAAGAGTGAAGACAACAGCTTTGCTGGCACATCAGTGCTGTGACAGGGCAGGGGAGCAGCAGCAGAGGCACAGGCCAAAGAGAGATGGTCACAGCAAACTGGTAAAAACAAGCTCCCTAAAGAAGTGTTTTAACTGAGCAGAGTGGGGCAGGACTGCATTTGCTGAGGCAAGGACAGGGCAGTAGTGGAGATGAAATCACATTTCCAAGTTTCTGGCATGTCTGGGTTTACCTAGATGTGGGGTTTTGGTTGTTTTTTTTTTTCCATCCAAATGAAAAAAATTTTGGTGAGGAGAAGAAAACAGGATTCACAGCACTTTTCCAGGTTTTCTGTTACTCTGGAAGCCCAGTAAGAGAAGTAATTGAGGTTGGCTTAAGGGTATCCACAAACCTGCCTATGCACAAGGAAAATGTCCAGCAAACCTGCAATAAGTTGGTCAAGCTCCAGACCCACTGTGGCTATGAAAGTCTTTAATAGCTCTCCCTGCACTGTGTATACCTGGTAGCACTGGAAGAAACATGAGCCCCAGACAAGCTAACAGGCACAGACACCCTACCTGCATAGATGGATCAGATGGGTTGAATTATAGAAATGTTAGGCAGAAAGTCTGCAAAATTTAGAAGCAGCTTCAACATCAGGACCCAGAGGGAAATCTGAGTCAAAGACAGCAACATGGAGCTGACCTGAATGATAATCATGGTATTGGCAGCAGATCAAGGAAGGAAGATGGAGGGAAGCACATGGGGAAGAAACTGAGGTCTCTCAGCCACATGGAGATTGAGGTGATGGTTGCATCTCCAGAGGACATTGAAGAGACAGGTTGAGATTTATGTATGGACAGAAGGAGACAGGACTGATCAGGCAGAGATAGGAGTCATCAGCACAAAATCAGGAGCTAACTGTTTCTTTGCAGGAGAGGTTATTCCCAGCTAAGGCCTAAGGAGAGGAACATGTGAGTCAGAGGTGGGTGTCATCAGCACAGAAAGTCAGAGCAGGCAATACCACATGGCAGTCTTGGCCCCGGGTCTTGCTGGTGCCAAATAACCCTGAGCCAAGAACAAGAGCCCAGCATGACCACATCACTCCACCAAGTAACACATCACTGTAGTCTTAGAGCAGACATGCATTATGCCACAAAAGAGCTCATTAAAAGATCTGGGGGAAGATCACACCTGAGTGACTGGGCTAGATGAATTAATAAGAGGAAACAATACTTTGGTGAAAAATACAACTGATCATCTTTCTTACTACTGTAGAAGCAAAGCTTAAAATCGTTGTTTGGACAGTAACAAAGGGCCCTGCTGATCAACAGGTAGCATGAGAAAAACCCCAAACTGGGATTATTTTGGTTTTGGCACATTCCAGAAATAGGTTGCAACTTGTGTTATGCTTGTTACCTAGCCAACCTATTCCTCAGAATAAAAACAAACAGAAAAAGACAAATTCAACTAACTGAATTAACTAATTGCACCAACACAACCCAGTGGAACCACATGGCCTCTGGCACTCCCCAGTAGCTCTCCTGGGGTACAGAGACACAAGCATCACTGGGTGAGGGCACACACCTCTGTTCATCACCTGTCTACACCCGGGTGGGACAAATCCCACACCACCCCCATAGTGGAACACAGACAAAACCCAGTAGCTGCCACAAACAAAGGATTAAAGGACCCAGGCAATCTGGCAGTGGCTCAGCTGCTGCTGGACCCAGCCTGTGTATTGGAAGTTGAGGGGACCTCAATAATATCTTTTTTCAATTGGAATAACCCAGGTGTTTGCTTGAAAAGAAAGAAGGGATCCCTGTGGCAAATATTTGTTCATTCGTTCACTTTCTTTCAGTTTCTTTGTGAAATACCAAATCTTCTAAGAACTGTTGACATTTTCCATGACACTGATCAAAGGTATCATTATTAATGAAGAACATCATTTGACAGAACATGTTCAGAAAAAAAAATTTTCCCCTAATAATACTCTCAGAGATCAGGAGCTTGGCATCAAAAATGCCCCAAACAGCCCTCCCATGTGCAAAGCATCATAAGTGGAGGGGAAAGGCACCGAAAGGGCTGCAGGACAGAAATCCCATGCCTGCTCTCCAGTGCCTGCATGGCCAGGGTAACCACATACCCTGTAATACAGTACTGCCATCACCAGTAGCAGGCCATGAGCTTTGTACCAAGCTTGCAAAACCTCAGGACTGAAGTGGAGACATGGGAGGCAGCACAGAGGCATGCAGGTGTGGGGTGATAAGAGCTGGGCACAGGCTGGCAGTCAGGACCCCACAGCTGTGAACAACTCACTAATGGTCAGTTAAAGAAGTGCAAACCTGGAGCTGTGCAAAGTTGGGTTTAGATGTGACAGAGAACACAGAAGCAGAATCTAATATGAAGAGGGCACCACATACGATAAGTTTGGACATAACACAGAGCTGTAGACAAATGAAGAAAGAGCAAAGGTATAAAGTCATGTTAGCAAATATAAAAAAATGATGCCAAGAGGATTCTACAGAAAGCAAACAGAAATCACCACCAAGAACATCATTCTTACCAAAGGACTCAGACTCTGACAACTTGCTTTAACCTCCTCCATCACTTCCAAAAGGAAACCACCAACTTTAGGAGCCAGGAGAGCAAGGCAGAGATGAGCATAATCCCCAAAGAAGGGGTAGAAATTAAGTGCATGTATAACAGTTTTAATTACATTATTTCTTTCTGCAACAACCTGTCTTGTTTAATAATGATTACACTCTTAAAATATTGTATATACTAGCACTATGTTCTTAGCTTTACTTACACATAAGCTGTGCTTCCTTTCTGACCATAAATAAGATTGAGCATAACATCAGCAACATTAATTTGAGTGAAAAAGGGCTCAGCCCAAGTTGTCATTTATGTATTGTTTAATGGGATTTGGTGACTACTTTCCCTCCAACTGGATTTTCCTGTGGAGGGGACTCTCCCAGTTGCAGCCAATGTTGCTCACTCCCCATCTGTGCTCCCTGAAGAGACCTTTACAAAGACACTGCGAGAAATCCTCAGTTCCTCTACAGAAGCCACCAAGTTTCTGTTATACCCAGCACCATAAAGCCGCAGCCAGGGCCCTGTGGTCATGTCTGGTGGCAGTGTCCCCTATCCCACAGCACCACCTCGTGGGAGACTGCATTTTGAAAAAACCCACCAGCAAAACCACCAACTTGGATTAAATCCACTTCCAAGAGCCCCATCACTCTTCCCACAGCTTCAAATCTCTGCAAGAAGCTGCCATGGCACAGCAGGACCAGCACCGCAGCTTTGCAGGGCTTGTGCTGCCTCTTGAGTGCAACTAAAACAGCAAGGAGTGACAGGGAGCCCCACCATGAGTTTATTTTTCCAGGAGGAAGCAAAGCATCCTGCATCGCATTGCAAAAGCCATGCCCTTTAACATGCTGGGAAGGGTCAAGGCTCAGAGCAGGAGCAGAACTGCAGCAACTATTTAGCCCATCTATAAAGTGCCCTATTACAATTCTCTTTCCTTCACAGAAGACCTTCCAGTGATGCCTGCTCAGCCCTCAGGACACAATCAGTGGGAGGAAGAGCCCACGCAAGCCCCCATCTCATGTGGTCATGTCCAACAGTTGGCAAAGCCTTCAACTCCCCAGCTGCAACTACCTTCCTCAAGCTCCAACCAAATATCCCTGAAGAGTCTACCAAAACAAAGCCATAAAGAAATTTCATAAAACCTCACTTTGGGCAGTCTGGGAGATCTCACAGTGGACCCAAAAGCCTACATCACAGGCATATAGAAAAATTCCTCTGGTCCAGACTTTTTATCTCCAAAAAATGTTTATATTTGTGGTTCTGTTGCTTGGAGGTTGTGATTGAAGTGGACCAGCTGTTGCTTGAGTGATTTCCCCCATATTTAAAGTATTTCCCACAACAGGCCTGCTCTACACTAAGGAAGAGGGTAACCAGGCTCAGTGGAAGCAGGCGAGGCTCCTACCCAGAGGCTGTGCCCAGCTCAGACTCAGGGCCCGTCCTTCCTCCCAAGGTTTCCTGGAAAGCATGTTGGAGGGTGGAATTACCACCCCTCAGAGAAAAAAAAATACACTTTTTAACTTATTTTCTGCCTAGTTTTATGGAAAAAGCATGACTTCTCCTGTCATCTTAGCTGCAGATGATTTGCTGGGATACAGGAAAAACCAGAGAAAGCAGCCCTCCCAAGCTTGGGTTGGTTCTGCAGGCCACCAGCTGGGCCCTGCCATGGGGTACAGAGACACCTGATGCTTCCCACCTTCCAGAAAAGCATCACCTGAGGCATCTCAATGGCATTACTTTTCCTGACAGGCATCCACACCAACTCTCCTCCCTACAGAAACATCTCCTGCTGCCTTTTTAATAAAAATATCACCCTTCTTAGCCAGCACTAGTGAGAAAATAGTAGGAGTAGCAAACAGCTGCTATCTGCTACAAACATTTGACATAAAGCATATCAAATTAGCTCTACAACTCAGTAGCTAATGCCTCATACCTACGCAACTCAGCAGCACATCGCCCTCGGCCACGTGCTGGGAATCCCGTTTGGTAAGCAGCAGTCTGCACACAAAGGCAGGAGCCCCAGATGTTTGGCCACATCTTCCGCATGCGTACCCCAAACTGGAATTTAGCCTCCGGCTTGCCACTGTAGGAGCTCAGTGCTTCCCATTTCTTCAGATACCAGCCCCAAAGGGTTATTAATGTGCTCAATTTATACCAGCACATTGGAAATGTGGTGTGTCAGGCATCCATTAAGCTTTCAGTATCCTGCTGAGCTAACATCCAGGCTGATTTATTTTCCCAAACAGAGCGAGTGAGATCTTGGTGATGGGGAAAGCACTGCACACACTGGTCCCACAGCCAGTATCACATACAGGCAGCAGGGCAAGCATCTTCATCTGCCATTTAGACCTCTCTGAGGAGGGAGCCAGCAGACAGAGGAGTTTGCAGTGGTTTTATCCATCCTCACCTTCTTCACTAGATGCTCTTTGCACTGCAGTGACTCACAACCACTGCAAGCCCAGCACTGTGGAGCTCAGCAGGGCAGAAACCAAGGTTCACCCTGCTGCTTTGTCCATCCCCTCAGCCCTTGCAGTAAGGTTCCATTATTTCATGTCCTAGAGCCTGCTTTGCACAATTTTTCTTCTCAGCCATGAGCATTTTGTGCTCCCTCCCGCCCAGGAACAGCTGACCTGCCTGCACAGGGAGTCAGCTGCAAGCTTAAACCTCCCAAAACATCCAGAGAGCCTACTCTCACGAGCTTTCTCCATCTTCTTTTCTCTTTTATTAACCTGTTTATTGTACTATCAGCCCATCATCTCCCCAGCACTTCCATACCTCAAACCCACAGTATTATCAAGCCTGGCTCATGCTTTGTTTTGTGGGAAAAGTGGCTATGAGGCAAAGATGGAAAGGATTTGCTATCAGCATCCAGACCTTTGGGAATTCAGGCCCAACATGGAAAAGCTTCAATCACATTTCAAAGTATGCTGTGATTGGGTGGAAAACTAAAATTTCTACCTAGACTGTAGGCTTGCTTAGAGCTTTATAGCAGAGGCAAGATTAGAGATCAGACCCTCTATTTCAGAAGCACAAATTCTCAGCAATTAAACTGAAATAGGTTTTCCATTAACGACCAGTAATTAGGGCTGCTGCTCAGAGCCAAGCAACTCCAATTCCATCCGAAGGTGGCAGCTGTCCTCTTGTGCACTGGCCAACTCATTAGAGGGGCTTTATTTGCCATCTTCAGTGCAGGCAGCACTGAAGGCACCTTACCTCATCCCTCTTCTGTCACCAACATCACCATAGCATTTCCCACACTGCACAGAAAGGGTGCCAGGATAGAGCAACACAGCTGAGACAGGCAATCTAGGGTTTAGGTTATCAGTGAACCAGGAATCATCCTTATATTAAGTATTTGTTTCTTATTCAATATAATTCTTTTTCACAGCACTCACTACTTAAAAGTTGGTTTGATTTTACTGATATCGCATGCTCTGAAGGCTTTACAATGCCTAAGTCTTAAAAAAAAAAATATCCCATTTTGTTCAAGCTCTCAAGAAAAAGCAATGCCTGTGTAAGTTTTATTTCTGAAGAGGCACTCCTCTAAAGAAATCCTAACTCCCCTGTTTAATACTGGCCTGACACAAAGCTGCTGAGCTTGGGACAGAGAAGCCAAGAGCATGGGCCAAAGAGGTGCAGCTGCAGGGACAGCAGCGCTTCCAGCACTGCTCCTACCAGGCTGCAGCACCCACCTACCACAGAGGAGAGGGAGAAGAGGCACAACTCAAATTACTAAAGATGGAGCCTTCCTCATATTCTGAATGCAAGCACTTTTGGACACTGAGACTGTTCAAAACTTGAATTCAGGGGGATTTTGTAAGTGGGCCATTCTCTTTTGGCTGAACTAAATCCCCTTGAACTTTGATGGCTTGGTCTCTGCACTGGCTCTCTGCTGGATTTTGTGGCCTGAGCTCCACTCTGCTAATTAGAAGTAGCCTTTAAACAGCACATGAAACAGATGAGAAAGATGAGGAGGAAATGGTAAATCTAGGGCATAGGGGATGGAGTGGTGAAAGGCTCCCTCACTTGATCAAAGAGGCCTTCTTACTGTATTTGAAATTTAAAACTTAAAGTTGTTAGCTTGCTTTTCACATATAGCCAGTCTTCTTCCTCACATGGGGCCACCCCCACTCCTCCTCTTCCTTGCAGGAACCTGCTGCCCCAGTGTTCATTCCCAGCCCTTTTCCCTTCTCACAAGAGGACAGAAAGTTTCTTCATTGAGCCTGATGAGCAACAGCTGCCTGAGCAAACAGCTTCACACAGGAAGGTGTGAGCAACCAGCCACCATTAACACAACAGGCCCTAGGCACAGAAAAACATGCAGAACCATTTGCTGCTTCTTCCAAACCCTTAGAATTTGTATCCAGATTTTCCCTAGAGAGTGCTCATGCAGAGCAAGATTTCTGGTCACCCAAGCTAACACCAAGCCAAAGCAACCAGGATGAGCTGCCCAAGGATATGCACCACAGCCATGTGCCAGAGCCACAGGGTGCAGAGCCCAGCACGTCACGGGGTTCACTAAACAGGGGAGCAGCAGCACAGCAACCACTGAAAGTTTCCTATCAAGGTCTATACATCCTACTGGGAAAAATGCTCCTTGCAATGCAGGTCTTCTCTGGGGCTTTCCACCCCTAACAGAAATAATACAGGCACTCACCTCCTCAGGGCTGGCAGTCACACTTAGCAGCTGCAAACATCTCCTCTGTATGCAAAGGTTCACAAGCCAGCTAGCAGATTACAGAGCTATTGCAACAGACCTCACACTCCCTGTCTTCTGGAAGGACAACAGCAGTAGATCAGGACTGTAGCAAAAACTCCCAACAGCACCATCTCTGAGAAGCTACAAGAGAGGGACTGTCCCACAGCTAAGAACTGAGAAAGGCCTGGGTCTGAGCTTAAATGGAGCTCCAGGACCACAGGTGGAGGGTGTGAGTGGGGTCCCAGGTGAGGCTCATCAGGGGTTCAGGTTTATTAGTGCACTCAGGGTACCCTGCTAGGAGCTGATTAAGTAGAGATGCTGCTTGGGTGAGTTGAGTACCTGTGATGAGCTTGTTCTAGCTCAGTTGATAAAGAATATTGATTAAGGTATATTGGGAGACACAAAAAAGAAGATTTAACATGAGTAGTTTTTCTTTTTTGTGTTCACTTGCTGTTTCTATCCTGCTATTAAACATTGGCCTGATGTTACCTATTTTTAAAGTTACAGAATGTAGTTTCAGCCTTTCTTAGGAGACCTTCACTAGCAAAAGTATTGATGGCTTCTGAAACTCTCTTCCTTTGCACTGTTCAAGGCTTGTCCTGGGCTTCTGGCTACAAAGCCTTCTCTAAAGGGCAAGTGCAAATATAGCTGGGCTTGCACTGGGGTCAAAGCTTCAAGTTCTGAACACTGCTATGGCTTCAGGCTTTGCTTTTTTTCTCTTCTACTAGATATGTTTTTTTAAAAAAAGCTAGATATATGTACTGGAGACTTCTTAAAATCTGATTTGTGGTCAGCACATCAGTGTAACTGTCCAGCCCTGAAAACTTTCATATAGCAGGAGGTGATAGTTTCTCAGTGGCTGAGTTAAGAAATGGGAAGAATTTGTTTAGGTTTTGCTTATGTATTCTTGAGCCTTTGGTTGAACTGTGGAGTTGCTGTCTTTCCTCCCTCCCCAGCCTGGACCCATGGTTGAACATCCTTGATTGTCTTTGGTGCCTGAAGAGGAGATGGACCGGTGCCCACACCAGGGCTCTCACTCAGCCTTTGGGCTGCCCTGACTGGGTTTTATACTCATAATGTTGCTAAATGTTCTGCTGGATACCCAGAAAAAAATAATAAATGAATAATTAGCATCCGTTAAATATCAGCCCAGTCTTTGCAGTGTCACTCTTTCCCTACCACATCCCCATGAGTGAGATGGAAGCAAAAGGAAGACTTTTTGTCTTGTCAACATGTTGCTGGTAGTGCCCAAAATGGGATGTTAGTGCTCTGGGCGGTGCTTTAGCAGAGCTGAGGTCTCTGCTCCCAGGGGAAAGGCACTAAAGTGCCAAAAGTATCAGGCATGGGAAGGTAAAGTACAAATTTAAAAAAAGGATGAAGACTGAAGCAACTTTGTATCACATTTCTGTATAAATACAAACATCATAACATTTCTATGCATAATAAGGTATAAGCACTCCTGTCCCTGCAGAGCACTGGGAAGTGCCGTTTCAGTAACCTGTTCTAAGGAGCTCGCTCGGCGGCCGGGGGCCGCTTTCCTCGCCGCGCTGCCGCAGCAGCGCAAGGCACCTGCGCTGTCCCGCACGGGCAGCAGAGGGCAATGCAGCCGCGGAGAACGGGGGCCCAAACCACCCGTTTCGATCTTTAGTGCAAAATTCCGTTGCTAAGGCCCTTGGTTTGCTTTGGGCTTTTGGGGTGCAGGGCCAGGAGAAGACTCGCGGGTGGGAGGACCCACCTGGCCCACGGTGATGTCCTTGCCCCTGTCCCAAACAGAGCAGCTCCTGTGCGGTTGAGCTGGGGGAGCAGGCAGCCTGGGAGATGCCCTCAGCATCTTGGAGGGCCACTCTGATGCCTTAAATTCCCGCGCCCATTCCTGGACCAAGGTGCCCATCTCCAGGCTGCCTGCTGGGGTCCCGGGTCCCGGTGCAGTGGTGCTGCCCCTGGTGCCCACAGGGTAAACGTGGGTGAGATGTGTTGAGCGCTGTGCTGGGTTTCTGGAGCAAATTTCTCCCTGTTGCTCCTTGCAAACACCCTCATCCTGCCACACTGCAGTGTTACCAGTGGTGGGGACAGCCAGGCTGGGGGGCTCAGTGTGCTGCCTGTATCTGGCCCAGGACCTGACAATCCTGCACCGCTGCCGTTGCAGAGCCAGATGGCTCAGCATGTGGGAAAGCTGTGCAAGGGGAGTGCAGCCTGGACTGAGCACGGTGGCTTGGTACCCCAAAACCAAAAGCAGCTCCTGAGAGCACTGCTGCAGAGAGAGTGAGCACTGAGCAGCAGCAAAACAGCCCAGAGCCCCCCTGGACCGTGCCTTAAGGCTATGGGGGCAGCTCTGGGACCTGCACAGAGGGCAGGGTGAAGAACCACAGGCATCACCAATGACAGGAGAGCATGAGCTGCAAAGTCCACAATGCTGGAAGGTGGGATTGGCTCAGGGAGAGGCTGCAGGGCTCGTGGCCAGGCTCAGCTGGCGCTGGACCAGTGGGCGCTGCAGCAACCCTGACACCGGCTGGCACAGGAGTGGGTGCAGCTCGGGGCCAGGGAAGGGGAGGCCAGGGTGCGTCTTGTGTTTTGTTCATCTTTGCATTTTTTAATACCTTACGGCAGGTCAGTGAGATGCTGGTGGTGTGCCATGGAAACCGGGTGCTGCTCTGATCGCAAGGTGCCCTCAGCATCTGGGAGGGCCACTCTGACACCCTAAATCCCTGTGACTATTCCCAGGGCCCCCATCTCCAAACCCCAGTATCCATTTCATAGAATCACAGAATGCTTTGGGATGGAAGGGACCTTTAAAGGCCGTCTAGCCCATCCCCCCTGCAACTGGCAGGGACATCTTCAACCAGATCAGGTTGCTCAGAGCCCCATCCAGCCTGGCCTTGAATGTTTCCAAGGATGGGGCATCTACCACCTCTCTGGGCAACCCGTTCCAGTGTTTCACCACTCTCATTGTAAAAAAATTTCTTCCTTGTATCTAGTCTGAATCTACCCTCTTTTAGTTTAAAACCATTACCCCTTGTCCTGTCACTATTTCAGTGGGCAACACCATCGTGCTCTGTTGTACAATGCTGTGCTGGCACTGCTGTCTGCTTACATGTTGCTGCTGACCCCAGAGATGTTTGGATGCTTGGCTCTTACTCGCTTTTCCTCCTTCCTCTTGTGAGATCCAAGCTGTTGGTGCAGGTAGGCAGTGCTTCCCACCCTGCTGATGCTGGATGGAGAGAGCTGGGGTTTGGGATGTGGCGCGTGGCTCTGTGGAGGCTCGGGCTGGTGGAGGTGGGAGTGGTTGGAGGCTGTGGGGCTGCTCTCTGGGCCCAACACCACAGTCCTCACCTGACATGGGACAGCAAAGCCCCAACCTGGGTACCTTCCCTAGGGGCAGATCAGCCCCTCTCTCCTGCCAGGCCAGAGGTTTTTGCTGGCATCTTTCAGGCAGCAGCAAATTTGGGAGAAATCAGTATCATTTCTGCTGGGAAAGGTGGAAAACCAAGGCAGCCCGGTTGCTATGGTTGCCGCAGACCGTCCTTGATGCAACATCATGTCAAGCAGCTCTGCAAGCAGATGTGCCGCAGCTGGAAAGCAAAGCAATTCCCCCAGGTGTGAGCATGGCATGGCAGGCTACACACACTGTCCCTCTGCTCCCATAGCCTCCCCTGAGATGCTGGCTGTGCCCTTGGCTGCATGTCCCCATCCTTGTCCCTATCCAGGACCCTCCCTGGCAGCAAAAACCCCATCAGTGAAAGCAGCACTGGGGAGGGGGAAGCACGGCACTTACACTAAGCAATGCATGCAGGTGTTTAAAAATAACGCAATCAGAATATTTGTCATTCAAATAGTGTGTGTGTATATATGTATAAAGTGCTTAATATCAGAATCAAATGTTGTTTGAACAAGGGGGATGCTGAAAAAGCGCTAAGCATTACAACCATTTCTAAATCTTTTCTCCCTAAGAAATTATAGGATCATCAATTTATGGGGTTTTCTCGGCTTTGGTCAATACAGTTTGGGCCAGCATGCAGGTTCACTGGGCCCTGCTGCACCCTTGGAGGCTGAGGGCTTGGGCTCTGCCTCCTGCCACTCCCCAGGGCTCGCTGCTCTTTCCTTTGTAGTTCTTTGTTACAAGGCTTTTAGCATCTTAACCCAAAACGCACCTGACAGCCTCACGAGAGGTCTGGAGCGAAGCCGGCGCTGCCACCGAGAACCAGAGGAGAAGGAGCAGACTGTGCAGAGCCCAGGGCCTGATCCAGAAAGGTGTTCAGGTGTCAAGACCTGCTGCTGCTTCCCGGTGCTCGCCTGGGCTCTGCCCTTTGCACTCAGGACTCATATTTAGGGAAATGTCCCCCTGAACCCCTGGGGTGCTTCTGCCCTTGTCCACACCACGAACGGTGGGATCGACTCCAGTGCAACCCCTGTGAGGTGGTGGCTGGGACCTGCAGGGTTGGTGTCCCTGTGCCAGGAGCCAGCACTCACCAGGGACCCTGTGTGGTGCAGCAGGGCGATGTTCCCTCTGGCCACCTCGCCTGTGTCCCCTCTCCCAGGCCCTGGTGGCCCCCAGGAGGGCTGGGGAAGACTCCTGCCTTGCCTGAGCCCCATCTCCAGCGGTGCAGACGCTGATGAGCAGACCTTTCCCTCTGCACTGCTCAGGGATGTGCTGAATCCTGGCTCCGGCTGGCTGCCGGCCAGACCTCCTGAAGGCCCAGGGGGCTGGTTAAGCTCATTGCTTTTCTTTCAGAGGCTTCAGAAAGCCGCCCGCCTGCATTTAATTCAAATTTATTGAATAATTCTCTTGGGAGCAGCTAGCTCAAGACCAGACGCTACAACAGACCATCAATGAGATCAGTTGGCACGGCCCCGGCCATGGAGGGCTCTGTGTCCTCCAGCGCATCTCCGTGGCTGTGCCAAGGGGATGGTGAGCACAGGACCAGGCACCTGGCCCAGGGCAACGTTGGCTCAGCTCTAAACCTGGCTGCCTGCACTGCCTCCTGCCCCAGGGGATGTTTTGAGGTCTGTCAATAACCCTCCCGCTTCCACCCCAAACCTGTTTCTGCCTTTGAGCAGTTGTCCCGCAGGCAGCGGTCCCAGAACGGGGCTGGCTCAGCCCTCACCTGCCTCCAAAGCCTGTTGCCAGCTCGCTGTGCTGCAAAGGTGGTGAGATGCAACACGCCTGCAGCTGGATGCGCACGCACCCCTGGATGCACACCCCACTGCGATGAGATTCATGTCCACCACTGGGTGCAACAACCTGAGGCCACCTGGACAGGAGCGGGGACAAGCCAGACCCAGGCTAGAAATGCAGGGATGTGACCCTAGCTCCAGCAAGCGGGCGGTGGGAGATGAGACCAGCCGGATCCTGGGAGAAGGGCTTCCCTGAAGGAGGCTGCTCTCCAGGAAAGCCATTTTATTCTGTGCTCAGCCCTGAGCAGCTCTGGGGGGCACATGTGCCTCATCCTTATGGCATCCTGGGGGCTGTCCCCAAGGATGATGAGGCTGGGGACAGGGTGCCTCCATCCCTCGCTCCCCTGCTGCTGTGCGGTTCCACGAGGGCAGCCCACGCCGTGCCTTGCGTTACGCAATTAACCACTGCTCAGAGGAAAAATAATGATCTTCGTTAATGAGCGCACCATTTATCGGTCAGGGCCTGACGTCCCGCGCAGGGGCATGTGCAGTCATGCAGCAGGGCTGAATCATAACTCCGCTAACGATGCTGCGAGGCCCATGGAGAGAGCAGCCTTCCCGTTAGCTCCAGGCACGTGTTGCTCTGCAGCATGTACAGAAAGGCAGCTCCACACCATCCTCCATCCACCCCTCGTGCCCCGAGCTGTGGGATGGGCTTTGCGACAGCTCAACCTGCTTTCCAGCAAGGTGTGGGATCCGATGATGTGCCAGACCCTGGAAAACAGTGCCTGTGGCTGCAGTTCAGCCTAGACGGGGCAGGAGTGCCCAGGGACCTTGCCCCAGCGCAGTGGCTGTGCTGCAGTGCAGGGCCGGGGCACCGAGCCCCCCTCACCTTCCTGGGGTCCCTTATTCCACCCACATCCCCCTTGGCATGGTCCTCAGCTGTTGACCAGCTGGAGCCACCACCTAGGGATTTGCAGAGCGGCAGGAGGGGCTCAACAAGCCGTAGCCAGAGGCACCCACCCGATTTATTGTGCTTGCTCAGGCCACGAGCAGCATGGAGCTATTTCTGCAATAAAAGCCTGGGTTTGTTCTACAATCCTGATTTTCCTATGACGGATGCACGGCTGGTTTAGGGCGGAGCGGGGGGTGCAATCCCACCCCGTGTCCCAGAGGGTGCCCAGTGCTTGGGGAGGCTCCCCAGGGAGGGCAGGGGCTGTGTGTTGAGAAGGGAGGGGTGTCAAGTGATGCCCTAATAAACCCCACGTGTGTTTATCTCAGGCAGAAGCCAGCCGAGACATGCGGTGGGCTCTGCACCTCGGCCAGGCTGGGGTTTGCCCCTGGAGAAAAGCAGCTGTTGCCTTGGGGTTGTGCTGCCCAGCATTAAAAGCCGAATCTGAGCAGCGTGGGGGTACGGGAGCTCTGCACGAAGCGGCAGAGCCCCGCTTCCCGCTGCGAGGCCGCGCTGCCGCAGGGGCAGGCACGGAGGAGCATTTTTCAAACCCAGCTTTCGGATGCTCGCAGTGGGTTTGGGGCTGGGTTGTTAACGTATGAGAGACGCGGGCTGGTGGGTGGGAGCAGACTCACGCAGGCACTCGCCGCTGATGGCTTCCCCCCGCAGAGGCACTGTGAGGGGCTGTGTGCGCCCCGACAGCTTGGCAGGCAGCTGGAGCCCGCCCTGGGTGGAGGGGTCCCAGGGGACCCCCACCCATCAAGGTGCCTCGGGGGATCTTCACCAAGAGGGGCCCCGGGGACCTCCCACCCATGGGGTACATGGGGGGGGCCTCTGCCTCCGGGGATGCCCTGCACTTCCAGTGGTGCCTTGGGGGACCCCCAGCCACAGGGTGCCCCAGGGACCCCCACCCAGAGTGTAGCCAGGGGACCCCCAACTCCCTGTGGGACCTGCGCTTACAGGGACTCCCAGGGGACTTGCACTGCTGAGGACACCCTGGGGACCCCCTTCCCCAGACCTGCCCTGGGGGACCCTTACCCTCAGGGGTGTCCCAAGGACCCCCCACCCACCGGGATGCCCCGGGGTGCCCCTGCCCCACAGGGGTGCCCCAGCGACCTGCTCTGCAGGGGACACACGAGGGGACCCCTGTCCCCAGGGACGCCTCAGGGACCCTCACCCATAGGAGCGCGCCGGGGGGGACCTGCGCTCACAAGCCTGCCCCCAAGGACCTGCGCTGCTAAAGATGCCCGAGGGGCCCCTTACCCACGGGGGTGTCCTCCCTCCCCATCCACCGGGGATGCCCGGGGGCCGGTGGGAGCGGCGCTGGGCGGGCGGAGGGGTCGCTGTTGCCGCCAGCACGGCCGCCCCCCCCGTCCTCCCCCCCGCTCCGCCGCCTTTTGTTCGCCGCCCGTGCGCGTCCCCGCCCGGCGGCGGGGCGGGCGGAGCCGGGGCCGCAGCCGCAGCCGCAGCCGGGGCCGAGCCCAGCGCAGCGCAGCGGGACATGGAGGCCGCGCCGGCGGAGCAGGGCCCCCCCGCGCCGCCGCCGCCTCCCCCGCCGCCGCTCCCGCTCCCGGAGAAGAAGAAGAAGCCGCAGCGGGCGCCGTCGCCCGCCCGCCCCAAGGAGGTGCCCGGCTGGTCGCTGGCCAAGAGCCGGCGCGGCGGCGGCGGGGGGCACCCGGGCGCGGCCCCGCGGCTGGCGGCGGGCGGAGCGCACCCGCACCCGCGGCGGGCGGGCGGCGGCAAGGAGGGGCGACCCGAGAAGCGGGCGGCGGCGGCGGCGGCCCGGGCCGGCGGGAAGGGGCCGGCGGGGCGCGGCGCGGTGCGGGCGAAGGGGCGGTGCCGCGGGGCGGAGGCGGCGGCGGCCGGGGCGCGGCGGCCCGGAGCTGGACCGGGAGCGGGGTCGGCGGCCGGGCCGGTGGCGGGGGCCAGCCTGACCGACAGCAGCTCGGAGGTGTCGGACTGCAGCGCCTCGGAGGAGGCGAAGCTGCTCTCGCTGGAGCTGGGGCTCAGCGGCAGCGACGGCGAGTCCCCGGGCAGCGCCCCGCCGCCGCCGCCCTCGGCCGGCGAGGCCTCGCCGCTGCCCGAGGAGCCCTCGGCCGCCTCCATGGCCAGCAGCCGCCTGCAGCTCAGCACCTCGCTCGCCTTCTCCGACCTCACCGAGGAGCTGCTGGACGCTGGCACCGACGGGCTGCTCCGCGAGCTGGAGGACCTGCGCTCCGAGAACGACTATCTCAAGGTGGGCACGGCGGCATAGGGTGGCACGGCTCGGTGTGGCGCGGCATCCCTGGGCGGTAGCGTGGCACAGCATGGCATCCCACGGCATGGGTCAGCAAGGCTCAGAATCCCTGGCTGTAGCGTGGTTCAACACGCCTGGGCATGGCACGGCACGGCGTGGCATCCCAAGGCATGGCTCAGCATGGCACAGCATCCCTGGCCATAGCATGGCACGGTGTGACATCCCCGGGCGAGGGTCAGCATGGCTTAGCATCCCTGGGCACAGCACAGCATCTCAGGGCAAGGGTCAGCACGGCATGGCATCCAGAGCATGGCTCAACATGGCACGGCATCCCTGGGCAATAGCGTGACACAGCGTGGCATCCCAGGGCATGGATCACCATGGCTCAGCATCCCTGGGCACAACACAGCATCCCAGCGCACGGCATCCCTGGGCACGGAGTGGCATCCCAGGGCATGGCTCAGTATGGCACAGCATTCCTGGGAATGGCATGGCGTGGCATGGCATCCCAAAGCATGACTCGGCATCCCCAGGTAGGGCGCGGCACAGTGCAGCCTCCCTGGGCATGGCTGGGCACGGCTGGGCTCAGCTCAGCCTGGCATGGCATCGCTGAGCATAGCCTGGCCTGGCTCAGCTGAGCAGCACAGCATGGTGTGGCTGGGTGCAGGGCTCAGCATGGCTCAACCCAGCACGGCATCACTGGACATGGCCTGGCACGGTATGGCTGGGCTCAGCTCAGCGCAGCATGGCGCGGCTGGGGATGGCCTGGCACGCTATGGCTGGGCTTGGCTCAGCTCAGCGTAGTGTGGCATGGCTGGATGCAGGGCATGGCTTGCCTAAGCCTGACATGGCCCAACTGGACATAGGGCAAAGCTCACCTTGGAACAGCATGGCCTAGCTGGGCGCAAGACCTGGCCTGCCTCAGCACAGCAAGGCCCAGCTGGGCATGGCCTAGCACGGTGTGGTATGGCTGGGCACTGCTTGGCTCAGCATAGCATGGCGTGGTTTGGCACAAGGCACGCATTGGCACAACATGGACCAGCTTAGCTTGGCGTGACCTAGCTGGGCATGGCCTGCCCTGGCATGGCATAGACCGGCGCAGCTCGGCTCAGCACAGCATGGCCGAGCCTAGCATGGCCCCAGCTTGGCGTGGCTAGGCTCAGCACAGCCTGGACTGGCACAGCTTAGCAAGGCACAGCTCAGCATGGCATGGGTGTGCTCGGCC
This sequence comes from Theristicus caerulescens, assembly GCA_020745775.1. Classification (NCBI taxonomy): domain Eukaryota; kingdom Metazoa; phylum Chordata; class Aves; order Pelecaniformes; family Threskiornithidae; genus Theristicus; species Theristicus caerulescens. The sequence continues at coordinate 3,952,371 of CM036569.1, forward strand.
CAGCTTGGCATGGCTGAGCATGGCACAGTTTGGCTCAGCCCGGTTTGGCATCCTGGGACACAGCATGGCACGACCTGACCCCACGCGGTTGGGCACAGCTCGGCCTGGCACAGGGTGGGATGCTCCCCACTGCCCTCCCTGCCTGCTGACACTGCCAGACCCTGGGGAGATTTTCCAGCTCGCTTCTTTCCGCCGGTTCCCGTGCTCCCCGGGGCCTTTTTCCGGGCGTGTGGCGTGGCTGCCTGGTTCACAGGCGCGTGGTGAAGCCAGGGCGGACGTGCTGCGTGGGGACAGGGGCAGAGAGCTGTTGTGCCTCTGGTCACACATCGACCCGACGCGCTGCCTGCTGTGGGATGGGCACAAACACCCACTAGGTGCCACGTCCCGGTGGGCTGCAGGCATTTTGCACCCTCTGCTCTTCTTCAGGGTTGAGCTCTGGGTGAGACACTTGGGCAATCACCTGCTGGGGGGTTCAGGGGTAGGTACTGCGTCTTGCTGGCTGCTCTTCGGATGTCGCAGGTTGGAAATCAGGCCAGCTCTCAACCACTAGTGCCAAAGTTTGTAAATGCATTGGGATTATAGCAACGAGGTGGGAGCTGGGTGTTGGGTGATGTGCTCGAAGATGCTCAATCAGGCCCTTTATCCATTAGCAAAGCCCGGGTTCACAGCTGGTGTCCCAACTCCTGCCAGAATTAGCAGCAAGAGCTTAAGAGCTTTGATTTACTGAGAGCTGGAAAAATACAGATGAGGCCCCTCCGGTTTCCAAGAATGCGCGTGCAAACGCTGCCGTTCCTGCAAACCCAGCAATTGCTTCCTCTCTTTCCATGTGATCTTCTTCCCGGCAAGCTGCAGGCGTGTGGGGTGTGAGTATTTTACCTGCCATGAGGGCTGGCAACTGAGATCCCCTGGCCAGGAGCAGTGGGGAGAGCAGAGAGCTGCCAGAGGCATGCACCAAGAGGTGGCATGGGGATGCTGGTGGCATCCTCCCTTCTTCGCGCGACATCTCCTCTGTGTGCTCGCGCCAGCACGTGGGTCTCCTCCCTGACGTGTGTATCCTGCTTATAACCATGTTTTGGTGTTGTAGCTCACTTCTCCTGACGCTTGAGCAGGAGACCGCCGGGGTGGTACCCTGGCTCCAGCTGGGCAGAAGCCGCAGCCAGACACACGTACCCCTTGTGCTCCAAAAGAAGATGGAAGATTTGCTTAGTTTTTCCAGCAACGAGCAGAAAGCTGTGCTGGGCTGCAGCAGGGTGCTGGCTTGTGCCGTCTCTGCTAAAAATTCAGGGATTTGGGGCCTTAGGGCAAAAATAAAGGCCTAACCCAAGCAATCAGCATCACCCACCTTGCCGTGCAGCCCAGGTTTGCGAGCAGCGTGCAGGCACCCTGCAGAGATGGCCTCTGGCCTCGGCAGCTCCCCTCCCCTCGGGTATGGATGAATCAGACTTAGCAGAGGTGACTTATTTCCTAGGACTCACCCAAATAGCTGCAAATGAATATTTTTTTTATTTATTCATCAAAGCCAGCTACAATCTGGTGTGTTTTTAAAGAGAAATGAGGATTTTTGGGGGTGGGAGGGTTTTGGTGATGTTTTGGCACGGGCCAGACGCGCGTGGTGCTACTACGCCCATGTGATGCACGCTGGGTTTTGGATCTTCCCAGCAGAGCACATCGCAGCCCTCTGTAGCAGTGCCAGCTCACGTTGCATCTTTCCTCAGCTGCCATAATAAAATGTACATATTTAAGCACACATCACCCATTTCTCTTTGCAACCCCAATTTTTGCAACTCTGCCTTCCTCCTCCTGCTCTGTGTGTATCAGACAGGCTGGTGTCTCCTCTTGTCCCTGCTCTCGGGTGCATGCACCTGCTGTGACCCCCCATAAATGGGTTATTTCAAGTGTTACCCCAAAAAGGGCCATTTCTTGCGTGCGGGTTGGCAGCCCGGCAAGGGAGGAGGCATCTCGGGTGTCCTTGCCCCGTCTTGTTGTTGCTGAGCCATGCGATGGAGACCAGCTCCTGGCCCTGCTCAGCGGGCTGGAAAATGTGAGATGCGATACGGCAGCAGCTGCGGAGGGACAGGCAGACAAAGAGTGGGCACGGGAGAGGGTTTGGAGCGAGGGGAGGGGATGCCTGCAAACCCTTTCCTCTCCGCGGGAAGGGGCTTAGGCGAGAGCCACGTAATGCTGGGAGCAATGCTGGGAGCGCAGTCCTGCCTGTCCCCCTCCTCCCTGCCCTGCGTCACCCCGTGTCCCTCAGGGTTTGCGTGCATTTCCCAGCTCCGTGGAGAAGCACGGTGGGTGGGTGCCTCGTTTCCCCCGAGGCAGCTGGGGACTGGTGCATGCCACCAGCGAGGGCTTGCTGAGAGCATCCCACAGGGGCACCCGGGGCTGCGTGGGGGACCCGGAGGCTGGGTCTGGGCAGCCTGGTTGGTGCTGGGTCCCAGCTCTGCTGCTGCTCAGGTCCTGCCAGGCCACGGGGGCAGGGACCATGCCTGGGGATCCTGGTAACCACAGGCAGCGCCGGGGCGCAGGGCTCTACCATGTATCACCCCATTAGCAGCCACCCTGGAAGGAGCTTTGCAGCCTCCTGCTTTTTGGATGCTGCACGACGCGGGTTGCGCTGCAGAAAGCCCCCAGCTGTTTGCCTGTTAATTTATGGGGGCAGGTGTAAAGCTGAGAAATGTTGATTTTTCCCTCGCCGACGTGCTGTGCTCTCTGCCGAGCGGGAGCTGGCGTGCTGGCCAGGGGCAGGGCGCAGCGGGGTGCAGCGTGCAGGCTGCTGTGCTGAGCTCCAGCCTGACATGGAGGGCAGGATGGCCGATGTTTGCTGTTGGAGCTGGGCTAGAGCTGCTGTTAATGCACCTAAAGAAACCCCTGTGCGTGACACATGGGTGTCCCTTACCCATCCTTCGACCCATTGCACCCCAGTACAGGCTTGGGGTGAGCTGTGTTTGCTGAGACCCCCTCGCTGGCAGGGGACATGCCTGGGCACCCCGGGGCAATTTCCTTTAGAAATCCCCTCTCATTTTATTTTTTCCCTAGCAAATTCTAGCATAATTCCCTCTTCTGCCTGGTGAGTGCTCAGAGTTAATTGAAAGCTACTGCTTTTGTCCTGTAATCTTGGAGAAAGCGGTGCTTGTTGGTCCTGGACAGTAATCCCCGTCTTTGCACGAGGGATTGCAGGCTCTCCTGCGGGCGCACCCGCTGCCAGCGCGGCCCCGAGCTCCACACAAAGGCATCGATGCAAAACATACAGGCAGCTTCCACCCTTTCTCCTCCTTTGCATCTTGCGCTGAGGTTTGGGGGTGCGGGTGAAGGGTGCGAATGCAGGCAGGGCTGTGCTCCCCGGAGGGCTGCCTGTCCCCCACGGGCAGGCGGCTGCTGCTTGGCTGTGCCCCAGAGCCTGGGGCTGCCAAAGCAGAGGGTGTATCTGCAGGCAGCAGCACGACAGCCAGCCATATCGTTATTTGCATGATCCTGTTTTGTATCCGTTGCTGCTTTCTGCTTCTAAAAGATAGTGGATCCTGCTGAGGAGCTGCAGGCATTGCACAGCGCGAGTCCCCTGGTCTGGTCTGAGCTTGCTGCGTTCTTGCAGGCGCCTAAGCCAGCGTGTAACTCCCTTTGGGCAGGAGATCCGAGGGTTCAACTCTGCTGCTGCAACCTGTGACAGGTCAGATCTGCGTTTTGAGGTGTGCTCTGCCATCTCCACTGGTCCCCCTCCTGCCATGCCACCGCTCAGGGCCATCACCCTAAAGCTCAGCCCCTTCCAGGTCTTGCCCTTCCTGGAGGAGCCCATGTCCTGCAAGGGAGTGTACGGACACGGCTGTAGCTGTTGCCTTCTCCTGCTCTGATAAAACCTGATGGGGGGTTTTCTGAACTGGAACCAGGCAGTTTGCATCCCACCTTGCCGCTTCTTAGTTTCCTTAATGATCTCCCCAGGGAGAGACAGTTTCTCCGAGGTTTGCTCGGAGAAGATTGAAGGTGTATGTTATCTCTTGGGGTCCTCCATCGTGTGTAACCTGGCTCCTGCCAACACAAGTGGGGTGTTTGCTTCTGCACGCCATCATCCCTTGGGCATTGAGACAAGCCTCCCTGGACTGCAGATCCCCAGCGTCTTTTCCAAGACGGGTGACTTCTGGCCTAAAAAAACCACATAACCTTTGCTGCTGCAGAGGTGGGGTGAGCACGCATGCAGCGGTGGATAATCCTGGAGGATGGAGGGGATGAGCAGCCCACGGGTGCTGGGAGGCTGTGACTCCACGTAGGGGTGGGCACCTTTTTGTTTACGGGACAAGTGGCCGAGCCTGGCAGCCCCACAGGCGGTTGTGTTGGAAAGAAGTAATTTATCTCGTCCTCAGTGTTGTCCACCTCGTCTCCGTTTCACACTTTGTTTAGCATCGCTTATGGTGCTTCATGCTTGCAATGCCACCCCTGAATTTGGGATGTTTCTAGGGAATTCCTCCTCGCTCCTGGCTCTGCTCTGACCTTTATCCAAATGGACTTATTGCTTTGATTTTGCTAAGTTGGGCGTCAACTCTGGAAAACATGCAGGTGCAAAGGATGAGGCTTAGTGGCCGTCATGGACCCCTAAAGCCATCAAGACACCTCTGTGCACCCCATGGGCTGCCTCCAGGAGCCCTGGGGCTCTTCTGCCTGCCGCAGCCTGGCCGCAGAGGGGGTCAGCTTTGCCATCCTAAGCTCTCTTCCAGTTTGCTGGCACTTTTCTGCTCTCCGATCCTAATCCAGTTATTACGGCTTAGCAGCACGGCTTGCCTCTGAGGGGCAAGCTCGGGGTGGGCTCTGTGGCTGCTGGGCTGCGGCTGCTGTGCGGGTTTGTTGGCGTTACAGGGTGTGGGCGAATTCCTGCCGCTGGAGCAAAGGGAGGCACTGCTTTCCCGGCCCCCCCGGTGCCAGCCCTGCTGCAAACTCCCCAGCCCCGCTCCCTGTGGGAGCACCCTGCAAAGGAGCAGCTCAGGGCTGTGCCGCCAGGCTTTGCCCAGGCAGCAGCTTGCGCTGGACACAGCCTCCCCCCTAAAACAACAGTTGCTACAACCCGAGGTATAAACAAGCGGGAGCTCTTAGCATGGCGAGCCCGGGCTTCCTTCCAGCAAATGTAAGGTTTGGTTGGGATTTTTCCAAGGTCCCGGCTCCCTGCCCTGGCCGGCTCCTGCCTGGGGAAGCCGCATGGCAAACAGGAGCCGGTGCAGTCAGCGCTGGAGTGGGATGCAGGCAGCCCCGTCTGCCTTTGCAATCATGTTCTAGCCATGATTCACGTGACTTTGGTGGTCAAAGGTGGTTTTCCACCACCCCATTGCAGAGTGCCTGCTCACCTGCGACGCGTAATGCATTTTTTCCCATGAAAGCTCCCAAGGAATAGATCCCATAAACCAGCTCCCCGGGATGGTTTGGCTTACGAAGGTTTTGCTGGTGTCCCCAGGGCAGTGGCACTGCCACGTGGGGTGGGCAGTGCTGGCGGTGGGTTTCCGTCGGGGTCCTCGTCCCAGGGTGCATCGCAGCCATTGCAGGGCTGTCTGCCGGCACGTGCCGTTTGTCCCTGGGGGGTTTCATGCCTGAGCTGTGCAGGGGGTGTTTCTGAAATGTGCCTGCAGTGATGCCCCTGCACGGGATGGTCTCCGGCTGTCCCTGCGGCAGCCCGGCTGGGTGGCCCTGGGACACCCCGCTGCCCATCTCAGTGCCTCGGGGCTGTTTCTGCCCTGCTGTTGTTCTCAAGACCCCCCCCGGCAAGAAGCAGAGTGGCAGAGGGTGGCAGGACGCTGGTGGCCGCAGTGCCACTGGGCTCCCGCAGACTGGGCCAGGAGATAATCCAGGATTGTCTAATTGACGTTCCTTATTTGTCACGTAGTGTTTAAAGCCAACAGTGAGCGACTGTGACTTGTCCCCGCAGCTGCCATCCCCCCTCCCCGGGCTTGGCTTTGCCTTTCGGGGGAATTCTTGCAGCTGGGGCTTTGTCCGGGCCGGGCAAGCGCAGCAGCGAGCGTGCCAGCGCCTGGCAGAGCCAGCGCGGTGCTGCTGTTTCGGGCTGTAGGTCGCTGTCACGGGCGGTGTCGGGAGCAGCGGGGTCCTGTCCCCCTCTGCCTGGGGTGAGTGGGGGCTGTGCATCCCCGCTGCCTGTGCCAGATCTTCATCTTGTCCCTCCCTGGGCTGTGTCGCAGTGCAAGGTGGCAGCGAGAGCCCCTCACTTCTCAAGTGGCAATTGCATTTGGCAGTGATGGGAGGTGTTTGGGGGGGGGGGTTTTTTGGCAGGAAAGCAGATGCTTTATCCCTTCGCAGGAGTGGGCCGGGTCCACCGGGTCTTGTCGAGGCAGAGAGCATCCGATGCGATGCCTGGAGCGTTTGCTTGGAGGATTTGTGTTGAGACCACGTTCATGGGGACCTGAAAAGAGCTTTGGGCAGCGCAGCCTGTGTGGGTCCCCAGGGACCGGAGGGGACAGTCCTTGAGCATCCCCAGCGGCCATAGCTCTGCGCTGGACGGGGAGGTGGCACTGGGGCTGTGGCTGTTGCAGGGGGTCCACAGCGGCCGTGTGCCGCGGACCTGGAGGAGGCTTTGGGTTGGCGCTGGTGCCAGCGGGACATCACCCCTGGCCCTGCTGTGACAGTGACGCCGCGGCCCCGCACCGGAGGCTCTGCTGGGCTGGGAGAGGCTTGTCACTGTGGGAGGTGATGAGACCAGGAAGGGGTGAAAGGGGGACCCAGCCCGGTGATAAAACGAGGGGCAACCTCTGGTCCCCAGCACTGGTAGCATCTCACTCGTGTCCCTGCGTTGCCTCCCCTGTCTTAGTCTGCCGTCTCTTCCTTCCCTCTCCTGCCTCCCTGACACATCTTTTCCAAAGACAACCTACATTTTTCTCGGCGCGGCTGCCGCCTGTGCTGCTCCTGCAGCTCCTCTCCCTCCCCCACCTTCCTCTTTCTTTTACCGCAAATATTTATAGGCGCCCATGTTGGCTGTCCCCCCCGGGTGGCTGGCTTGCCGGGGGGTGATGGTGCCCAGCTGGCTCTGAGCCCTTTTTCTGCAAGGATGGGGCTTGGCCCTAGGGGTTGAAGGTCTGTGAAAATGGCTCATGGGATGGAGGAGGGCAGGGGAGCCACGGTGGGGAGGTGTCCCAGGGGGAAAAGAGGGGAGAGCAAGCTGCGGGGTCTGTCCCCTCTAACACACATCTCCCTGCAGGATGAGATTGAGGAGCTGCGGGCCGAGATGCTGGAGATGAGGGATGTCTACATGGAGGAGGATGTCTACCAGCTGCAGGAGCTCCGGCAGCAGCTGGACCAGGCCAGCAAGACCTGCCGCATCCTGCAGTACCGGCTGCGCAAGGCCGAGCGCCGCAGCCTGCGCGTGGCGCAGACGGGCCAGGTGGACGGCGAGCTCATCCACAGCCTTGAGCAGGACGTCAAGGTGAGGCTGGGAGGGTGATGTCCCCATCCGGGCAGTCCCCAGGTCCCCCAAAGTGGTTTTTGGTGAGATGTGGACATGATGGCTGGTGAGGCACGAGGGGGTGGCAGGGGATGTTGGGGTGCAGGGAGCTCCGTGGGGTTGTGCTGTTTATGGGGCTGTTAATGGGGGCATCACAATTCCCCACTAGCAGCAGTGATATGAGAAGTGGGGAGCAGTGCTTTCAGCTCACAGGTGTCCTGGGCATGGGGGCATTTGGGGGGATCCTGGGGGCGGAGAGGGCCAGCGTTGCCCGAGGATGGGCATCTTGCAGTACCAGACACAGGATTCATCCTGTGCAGGCTGGTGCTGAGCCTGGCCGTGTGCCCTGGGGTTGAGTCACTGATGGGGACAGGGCCACCACCGTGGGCTGGAGCAGCACGAGTGCACAGGGAGGGAGCAGGGGGACCAGGACCCTGGGGACCTGGGAGCTGCTCCTCTTGGCCGTCAGGAAAACCTTGCAGAGCCCCAGGCATCGCAGCACGCCGGGCTGGGGAAGGGACAAGGGGGTGACATTGCCTCACCCTCGCCAGCCGCTGGCCCTTGAGGAGCCGCTGGTGCCAGTGAGTGTTTGCTGAGTGCTCTTGCCGACACGGCCGCTGCCAGGAGAGGGGTGCGGTGGCAGCTGGAGATGGCTCGGGGCGGGCAGGCAACAGTTCGAGGAGTAACTTAGTTTTTTGAGCAGAAAACAGCCGGTCCCGGAGCTGAGATGTGCCACAAGTGCGGGGCTGCGAACCCACCTTGCCCTGCCTGTCCTTGCTGGGGGCCTGGCCCCCTACCCAAAGCACCCGGCAGCCCCCGGCTTGGGGTGCTGCTGCCAAAAACGCCACCCTCCAGCTTTTCCCTTTCTGGGAAAGAAAGCGCAGCCCATCCTCGGGGGGGGACGGGAGCCCAACCCCATGGCCTGAGCCCCCTCAGCCCTGCAGTGGGGCTTGCCGCTGCCTCCGCAGCACTGGTACCCCGGGCTGGGCTGGGGACCAGGGGGACTGGGGACAATTTTTCCCTTCCTGCAGATACAGGAGCGAACACTTTGTGCTGTTAAGCTCCCTTTATGCCGGGGGCTGCCCTCTTGCAGGGATCCAGAGGGGGGGCTCTGGGCCATGCCTGGGATGGATGGAGGCACCCTTCACCCCGGGGGCAGCTGCCGTTTTTTTCCGTAACATGATGCAGCAGCTCGCCTTTCTCCCAGCCCGCACAGCTGCTGCCCGCAGTGAGAGGCTGCCTGCTCTGGTGCTGCCCACCGGCTTTTCCAGCCTTGTGGGGGCTTTTCCAGCCTCGCGGTGTGGGAAAAAGGTACGAAAAGGCGATGAGCATCCCGCAGCATCGTGTTAAGGTTGGGGAAGGCAGGGTTTGGCCAGCGGATGGGGACGCAGGCAGCAAAGGGGGAACGGCGGTCATGGCACCCGATGGAGGGGGCACACACGGGGGCCAGCACGGAGTCTGCTCCAAAGGGTCTCAGTAACAGCCTGACGATCTCCGTGGGGGCTGCATGAGGATTGTAGGTGCCCAGGCGCTGAGGTCCCAGCCTGATGACAGCTCCGTTGTGTCCCCAGGTGGCCAAGGATGTCTCCGTGCGGCTCCACAATGAGCTGGAGGCGGTGGAGAAGAAGAGGATCAGGCTGGAGGAGGAGAACGAGGACCTGCGCCAGCGGCTCATCGAGACAGAGTTGGCCAAGCAGGTGGTGCAGAACGAGATGGACAAGCTCCGAGAGGTGAGGGGGACATGGGAGTGGGGACAGGGAGTCGTCCCCAAGGCTCTGCCCCTAGCAGGTGTCCTGGCCCTGCACCGTGGGATCCCCCATCCCTGCTTGCATTGCTGAAACCCAAACCGTGCTGCAGATGCTTGCGAAACCCAAGCAGCGCCTGCCCTCGGCGAGGCATGCTTCATCCCGCCCTGCGGGCACGGGGTGGCTCTACCCCCTCCCGGGGGGGGGCTATGGGACTTCCCCCTGCACTAGAGCCACTTCATGTGTCCTCGGCCACTCGCTCAGCCCTGGGCCGTGCCCAGCTCCCACCAGCCAGAGCTCTGCACGATGTGTGGAGTCCGCCGTGTCCCTGGCACAGTGCCCGGTGCTGGCCGTATCCTGACTGCATGCTGCTGGTTCAGATTGAGCTGAGCTGCGGGGCTGCATGGCAGCGATGTCCCGGCGGTGTCCCAGCAGTGTCCCGGCGGTGTCCCAGCTGTGCTGCGGAGCTGGGTGGGTGCCCAATCCCATCTGTGTCCTGGGAAGCCGTGTGCCATGCATGTACCCATACGCACAGGTCCAGGGCACTCCGTGCCATGCCTGGTTTGGGACCAGCTCTTGGCCAGGAGCAATGTCATCCTCAGTGACAGGAAAGGCATCCCGGTGACAGTGTGGGCCTGTGATCCATCACAGCACTTGTAACCCACTTCCCTACTGCCCGGGATGCCTTTGGTCCCCGAGGAGCCTCGGGAAGCGTCGCTGGCTGAGCCATCAGAGCAGCGTGTGGGAGGAGACGTGCCGTGGCAGAGCTCGGGCCCTTCTCCCACCGAGGACGGGGACACGACGCAGGGAGGGCTCTCTCTGTCCCCAGCTGTGCTCCACTGCGTGGCAGGGCAGGGAGCCAGCACACGGCTTGGCAGCTCTGTGGCCAGTTCTAGTTAATGCCGGGGCCAGCTCCTGGTGAGCCGCAGGACCCGGCCATGGTTGCCCTCATCCCCTCTGCAGCCATCTTCTTGTGGGGTGGCACGGAGCAGCATCACCCCAGCATCACCCCAGACAGGGTGTCTTGTCCCTCCACTGCACAGCTTCCACTAACAGGCGTGAAATGGGTTTCCCTGCAGCCGGCGAGCGCGGGCTGAATAACAAATGGCAGCAGCAGGAGCTGGGCTGGAGGACTCTCGCGCTTGAAAAACAGGCAGAGAAAATGGTTGCGTGGTCAGTGTGCAGGGAGATCTGCGCGCCAGCTGCTGCCTTGCCCTCGCAAAAGAGCGTGGGACAGGATACGGCCCCACTCTGCAGCTGCGTGAGCCCAAAGGGGACGCTGCCGGCTGGCACGAGACCCAGCGCAGCTCAGAGCCCAGCTCCCCGAGCTCGGGATGGCGTGTCCCCAGGCTGGCAAGGGCATTGGGGTTACTCACTGATTGCAGAGCGCTAATTAGACAAACGAGTGAGTTAACAGCCCTCCTCCACCTCCTCCCTGCTGCTGCAGGGCGCAGAGCGTGGCAGAGCTTGTTAGCAGCCAAGCCAACGTGGAGCGGAGGCTGAGCAGGGCTGGGCTCACCCCTCAGGGCCGATTATTTCTCCCTTCCAAGAGGTTTCTCCCATAATTGGATAATTGTCGGGATGGGCAGATCATCCCCAAAGGCGCATGTGTTTGCCCCTCCGGCTCTACCCCTCCGTGGCATCTCCTGGGGGACAGGAGAAAAGCGGGACTGGTCCAGGTACGCCGTGCAAAGCCTGCTGCATCGAGTTCAGCCGCGACAAGACCCTTAGGCACGGCCACCCCAAGGGACGCACCCAAGATGCAGCGATGACAGGCATCATCTGACCCAGGGTGCTGTGCTTGGGGCCGGGCGATGCCCTTTGCCAGCCCCGGTCCCCAGTGTGGTGGGGGCAAGGGATGCCGACGTGGCACAGCCAGCCCTTGGGAGAGGCTCTGCAGCAGCAGCAGCTCTAGCGATGGTCATGGCCTTAATAGGAAAGCCTGGAGCCCGGCACCTTGGCACAGGCAGCAGCTTACATTTCACAGCTGCTTTCTTTGGCTGCTGGGCCTCAGCGCCAGCTTGGAAGTAGGTCCAGGGCGGCCGCATGGATCAGCTGGCGCTCATGGGGGGCTGCATGGATGTTCCTGAGGGTTTTCCCCCAGCTCCACTCCCCTGATAACTGGCCCCGCTCTGGGCACCTGCTTTTTTCCCCCGTTCCAGTCTCCCTTATTGCTCCATCTGGCCTCCCCATCTCCCAGCTGTCCTCACTACCCTGGAGATGGTCCCTTGTGTCCCCAGAGACCCCGAGGGCAGAGTCAGCATCATCCTGCTGAGAAGCCCTCCCCATAGCTGAGTGACCAGGCCATGTCCCTTGCTAGGGGAGGATGTGATGGGGAACGTCATCATCTGCTGCTCCCACACTGGGATGCCTGGAGAGCCGTCCCTTGGCCTGGGGGTTGGATTCCCCGCTCCATCCAGCCCTGACAGGACCGGACCATGACTCAGCCTCTCCACGGCTCATTTCCTGCTCACTCCTGCTCTCTCACTGCTCACTTGCCTGCAGGGGGAATTTCTGGCCAAACCTCATGATATGATGCTTTCCAGTCCAGCTCCCCCAAAGCAAAGCGCCTCAGCCCACTGGGGCTCTGGTGTTTTCCTGGGGTTCACAAGCAGCTGGAGAAGTCAGTGTCGATGTCCATCCATGCTGGGTCTGTCTGTCCGCGCTGGGGTGCTGTGTTGTCGCTGGTGGGTAACAGCTCTCTCTTCTTTCTGCAGAATTCCCTGAAGAAGCGGGGGTCTCGCTCCATCGGGAAGACTGAGAAGAAACCGTCAGTGCAGGTATCAGCACCAGTGCGTCCGGGACACGTTACGGTGGCCCACCAGCACCCCAGGTCGTGGTGCCAGCTGGAGACTACGCCTGGCCCAGATGTAAATCTGGGCATGGCAGCGCCATCCCCTCGCTTGCAGGGCTTTCCTGCCTTTCAGAGACCCTGCATAAGGGAGGGATTGATGTGCTGGGCCATCCTCATTGTCCTCAACCGCTCCCTTGTCTCATTTATCAATGGAGCATCAGTGACCATCCGGTGGCTTTAACCCTTTCCCTGTGTCCGGACTGCAGTAAGGAGCTGAAGGATTTTGGCTTTTACATTGCAAAGCTGCTTCTGCTCTTGGGTTGTGGCTGTTGCAGCCTGGGTCCCTCCTGCCTGCGCCAGCAGCCGTGCTCGAGGGCGGCCCGGGAGCCCCACGGGCTTTGGGGGAGCTGAGGGTCCCCGTGGGGAACGGCTGGAGGCCGCTCTGTCCCTGCCCCACGCCAGGCTGCTGGGGCAGAGCCGGGGAGGGGGGATTTGCCGGCGGCAGCAGGATTTCAGCTGTCACTTGCTGTTGGGCTGAGCTGCTGTGACTCGCTAATGCTGTTACCGGGGCTCGCAGGGGCAGAGCTGCTGTTGCGGGAATAGAAATGCAAGTGTTTTAATACCAGAAAAATCCTCTTTCAAAGGCAAAAGACCTGAAAGGTTTATTCTGGGGAGCAGATCTGCTCCCCCGAAGCCGGGGCAGGGAAGGAGACCCTGTCAAGACACTCCTGCTGGTTGCTGCTGAGAGCATCTCATGGCGGGGACCCCGAGCACCCCGAGGGTTTCTGGGTGACCTGTGTCATTGCTGGCACAGCCAACTCTGTGCAGCTGCGGGACGGGGATCCCCAGGCCCTCAAAGACTTTCCACTTTAGTCTTTTTTTTATCACCGCCCTTTAACTCCATTGTTGAGAGCCTTTTCAGGCCAGCTGATGGTCCCAGAGTCCTGCCCCCCATTTCCCCAAAGAGCAGACTGGGGCTTTGCACCTACACCTGGCTGTGCCCCGAGCCGAGGGGGCTGTCCAGGAGCCCCTCCATCATCCTCCTTCCCGAGGCTGAAATACAGCCCGTCCTCTGCCTTCTCCCCGGGGCAGGAGACAACCCCCAGCCCTGGGCTGCACTAAATCCCCCCTCTGCTTCCCACATCCCCACGGAGCCGAGACCCCTCAGCCTGGGGACACGGGGCTGGATGTGGCCCCAGCTCTGCGGTGGGACCGATGCTCCAGGAGGGAGCCAGTGCTGGAAAGCAAACCCCGAGCTTCTTTGGGTGCAAACACCCCTGGACGTGGCCCCCCCCAGCCCATCCCTCTCCCACGCAGCCGTGGCCCAGTGGCCCTGTGGGCACAGATGCTCGTGACTCATTGGTGGCTTCCTGGGCCCGTTTCCTGCCTGGCTGCGCTGGGCGAGCATTGGCGCTCATCAAAAATGGAGCTGGGGGGGACAGACTCAACACTGAGGTCTGCTCCAGACCCCAGGAGCACTCGAGGTGGTCTTGGGGACGTGTGTGTCCCTCCAGCCGTGCCAAGGGACAGACGGACACGCCGGACTGCTGTTTTTTTTTCCCTGGAAAAACAGGAACTGAGGTCATGTCTGCCCCAGCAGGGAGAGCTGCCCGCGCCGGCCCTCCCCTAATCTCCACAGCTAATTAGGGGGGCACAGCTTTAATGCGCCTTAGCGAGGCCGCGTCTCTGTGCGCGAGCGCGGAAGAGCAGCAGAATGGTTCCTGTGGTCATGGCAGGACATTTGGGGAATAAAACAGCACCCCAACCTCATGGGACACCCCCCCATCGCCTCTGGCCTCGATATGAGCAGCTGGGGAAGTCTGCAGACTAAATAGCTGCTGCAGCATTTGGGGGGTGGGAGCGTGGGCACGGCTGGGGGGGTCGGGAGCACCCAAAGAGGGGGACAGCTTGTTTCTGCCAGCCAAGGAAACAGGAAAGGGGATGAGTTCAGCAGGGCAGAGGGCTGCTGGGGCCAGCAGCCACCCGGCCAAAGGGCTCGGCCACCTCCAGCACCCACCCGGGGCTCCAGCGGGTGCTGCGGGGTGAGGGTCGCAGCCCGGTGGGTCCCCTCCTGGCAGTCACCGTGCCGGAGCTCGGAGCACTCAAGTGACCCCACGGCATGGGAAGCCACGAGCTGGATGTCAGGAAATCCTGGTCCTCCATCCAAAAAGCTTTCCAAAGCAGAGAAACGGTCTGCCTGGGCAAATAGCCAAGATCCTAACTGCTAAATTTAAAAAAAAACAAACACGTGGAGAAACGGTCCCAAGAAGCAAAGGAGGTTGGGAAGGGACCAGCGAGCTGATGCAGGGGGTTTGCCTGGGTTTTCTGTCCCCTGGCAAGGTGATGGCAGCAAGGACGAATGCTGGGTGAGGGCTGGGACTTGGGGAGGTTTCCAGCTGAAACTGCTGCTTCTCCGCCCCGTGATGGAGCGTTTGGGGCTGAGCAGGAGGAGCAGGGCCCCGGCGGGGGGGGTTGCAGCAGCAGCAGTGCCAGTTGTTTCAGCACTTGCCAGCTTTTGGGAGGAAACCTTGTTGGTGGCTTTTCTTTTGCTCTGCAGAGTCTGACGGCTTTCCCTACCCCTCCTCCCCACAGCAGATCGGGCTGTGGCAGGGCTGGGCTCGGTCCCCACATCCCCGGCGGTGGCTCGATGTCTTTCCTGGGGCTGGAGCCATGGGTCTTCTCCCCCAGGCATCCTACCCTGTGTCTGGGCTCTCCCTCAAAGGCTCCAGGATGGATCTCAAAAGTTTTTTCCCCTCCATGAGCAGAGGCTGCAGCTTTCCTGGGATCACCGGGGTGGGAGGGCGGCATGTCCCCAGGCCTCGCTCGGAGCCACCGTGGCCCCTGGGAGCGCTTTTCTAACACCTGCACCCTCTGGGTCCCCAGGAGGACAGCGCAGACCTGAAGTGCCAGCTGCATTTTGCCAAGGAGGAGTCGGCCCTGATGTGCAAGAAGCTGACCAAGCTGGCCAAGGAGAACGATGGCATGAAGGAGGAACTGCTGAAGTACAGGTCCCTGTACGGGGACCTGGACAGCTCCCTCTCCGTGGAGGAGCTGGCCGACTCTCCCCATTCCCGAGAGGCCGAGTTGAAGGTCCACCTCAAGCTGGTGGAGGAGGAAGCCAACATCCTCAGCCGGAGGATAGTGGAGCTGGAGGTGGAAAACCGCGGACTGCGGGCGGAGATGGACGACATGAAGGGCCAGGGTGACAGAGAGTTGCCGGGGCAGGACACGCGGTTCCTGGCGGGTGTCTCGGGCTGCGGGGACGCGGGGGACACGGTGGCGGAGCTGCGCCGGCACCTGCAGTTCGTGGAGGAGGAGGCCGAGCTGCTGAGGCGCTCGCTGCTGGAGCTGGAGGACCAGAACAAGCTCCTCCTGAACGAGCTGACCAAGTACAAGTCGGACCATGAGCTGGACGTGACGCTGTCGGAGGACAGCTGCTCAGTGGTCAGCGAGCCCTCGCAGGAGGAGCTGGCCACGGCCAAGGTGCAGATCAGTGAGCTGAGCGGCAAGGTGAAGAAGCTGCAGTACGAGAACCGTGTGCTGCTCTCCAACCTCCAGCGCTGTGACCTGGCCTCCTGCCAAACCACCCGGCCCATGCTGGAGACCGACGCCGAGGCCGGCGATTCAGCACAGTGCATCCCCACCTCCGGCTGGAGGGATGGGATGAGCAGCAGCGAAGCTGACGGGCAGGACAGGGTGCCTGGCGGTGGGAAGGTGCCTGATGGTCCCGCCAAGCTGCTCAAGGCCAAGGATCTGGAGACCTTGCTGGGCATCCGGGACCAGGCGGCGCTTGTCAGCAAAGCGATCGATGTCTTGATTTCGGATGCCAACGGCTTCACCTCCGGGCTAAAGGCTTGCTTGGACAACGAGTGCATGGGGGGGCTGCTGGGCGAGGCGGTGGGTAGCGGCGGTGAGAGCCCCAGCGATGCCAAGCTGATGAACGTGCTCCTCATGCGGCTGGGCGTGCTGCAGCAGGACCTGGGCTGCTTTGCGAGGAAGGTGGACCACCTCACCGGCAGCCTCAAGGAGCACACGGACTCTTTCCCCTTCTCCGGCCCTGGCAGCCACGACCCCACCAAAGAGGTGCTGCAGAAGGAGCATGCCTCCGACTTCCAGGTATGGGCTTCTTCCCACGTCCCCCGCAGCTGCTGCCGCTTTATTTGCCGCCCCGTTTCCTTCTGCTTTAACGGAGCAAACCCCGATCCCCACCGTAACCTCCCTCCTGCCTCTCCAGAGCGAAACCCAAACTAACACCTCGCTGCATGCCAGTGGCACCGGGGACAAGGTAGGACTCTGCTCCAACAGAGTGTGCCCAGGGCAGGAGGCGGTGGGCATCCTGGCACATCCTGGCACAGGCTGGTTGTGCCGAGGTTGCCCTGCCCACGGCCAGGGGCTGTTGGGTGCGATCCCACCTTAGCAGGGGCCAACATTTCGGCTGCTCTCCCCCGGCTCAGCCCATCATCCCCAGCTCAGAAGCTCTTTGCTTATTGGGGATGAGCTGGGTGGGAGGAGAGCAGCCTGCAGCCTCCTGAAAGCAGCCCAAATTGCAGGGACCCCGGTTGCAAGAAGCCTCAGCCCCCAGTGGTACCCAGGCAGGGTAATTTGGAGAGCGAAGACTCCAGGGCAAATCTGCATCCGATGGGGAGCACCTTTGGAGCAGTGGAGCTCATGCCCTACCGTCCCCCTCCTCTCCGGGGGGCCCAGCTCGTGCCAGGGGCCGGGGATATCAGTGGTGGTTGAGGCCACAGGCACAAACCCCTTTCTGGAGCACACTCGCTTGTTCAGAGTCCTATTTTTCTGCATGTGGTCCCACCAGCCCCAGGTCCCAGTCTCCCCCAGTCACTGCATGGCACCGTAACTGGTGTTTGCACATTTTTTCCCTCTTTCTCTCTTTTTTCCCCTTTCCCCAAACAATCCAGGCCACGTGTCTCCTCATCCTGTGTTTCCTTTTGGTTTCTGCATTGTCTCCCGCCATGGTGATGAAGCTCCTTCTCCTCATCATCCTTTTTGTTGTCTTGTAGTTCTTTACTGTTTCGGAGACCCATTGTTTTGTTTTCTGGCTTTTTTTTCTTCCCGCTCTTTTGGTTTGTTCTCATTAACTTGCCCACGCATGCAGCAGCCTGATTTTAGGGACGCCGACCCTTACCGCATCCCCCACGCCAAGGACACCGACCCCATACATCCCCGGAGCTACAAAACCTGCCGGCCTGAGGAGAATGACTCCTACGCCACCGAGGTACGACGCAGGCGGGGAGCTGCGTTCCCTCAGCCGGCGGGATTGGGGCTGCGGGGACGGGGCTGTCCCTCTTGAGAGCCGGGGACAAGGGAAGCTGCAGAGCCCCATCGGGGAGGGACACGGGGAGGCGCGGCCAGGCGCAGCTCACTGTCCCCATCCCCTCCCTGGGCCATTGCAGATGAAGGAGCTGCAGCTGGTGCTGTCGGAGGCCAACGAGAGCCTGCGGGGCCTGCAGGAGCAGCTCTCGCAGGAGAGGCAGCTGAGGAAGGACGAGGTGGACAACTTCTCACAGAAGATCTGCCAGGTGAGTAGGCAGTAGCCCTGATCCCTGGGAGACAAGTGTCCCCATGCCCACGGCTGTGCCACCTCCAGCCACAGGCTGATGACCCACTTGGGGACCCGGGTGTCACCTGCGACCGCACGCAGCATATCCCGTCTTCAAGGGGCACGGGGCTGAGCACACTCGTCTTTGCACATGGGCGTGCAGCCATGCAGGGCTTCCACCCGTGGCCATGCCTTGATGGCCCTGCTGTCCCCAGCACGCTGCCAGGGTGTTGCAGCTCCCCAGGGGTGTTAAATATGGGGCCAGCACCAGGCTCAGCCCAGACCCTGGGGCAGAGGCACCATGTCGCTGCTGCCAGCCCCTGTCTCGGAGCACGCACGTCTCTCCGCAGCTGAAGGAGGACCACCAGAAAGCACTGCTGCGGCGGGAGTTTGAGCTGCAGAGCCTGAACCTGCAGAGGCGGCTGGAGCAGAAGTTCTGGAGCCAGGAGAAGAACCTGCTGGTGCAGGAGTCGCAGCAGTTCAGGCAGAGCTTCCTCCTGCTCTTCATGAAGCTCAAGTGGTTCCTCAAGCGCTGGCGCCAGGGCAAGATGGTGCACAGCGAGGGCGAGGACTTTTTGGAGGTACTGTGGGCTGAGGGGCTCCCACCTCGGCTGCCATGGAGGGGGGACCATGCTGTCAGGCATCCCTGGGGCTGTCCCTCCTGCCTACGTGTCCCACCCAGGTGTCCCCCATCCCTGCCCGGGGGCTGTGGGTCCCCTCATCACCCCAGCCATGCTGTCTCCCTCAGGTGAACAGCATGAAGGAGCTGTACCTGCTGCTGGAGGAGGAGGAGCTCGCCCCGCAGCAGCAGGCAGACAACAAGACGTGCGCCGGGGACACCTGGACTCCCAACACGGTGAGCGGGATCCCCAAGAGCCCAGGGGGTGGGCAGGATCAGGCCACGCTGCGGCTGCGTGGCATGGGGTGGCAGCTTCTCTCAGGGTGCATGGCTGGGAGGGGATGCTCCCCACTGGCATGTCACCCCCAGGGGTGGTCCCCTGCCCTGGTGGCACCCCCTGTCCCTCACTGTGGAGGTGGGAAGCCTGTGGGGCTGGGATGCAGAGGGGGCAGCTCCCATGGGGTCCTGCCCCGTTGGGTCCTCTCCAGTGCAGGGTCCCAGCTCCCTCCACTCACCCCCGATTCCCTGGCAGCCCAACGAGTGCATCAAGACGCTGGCGGACATGAAGGTAACCCTGAAGGAGCTGTGCACGGAGCTGCGGGAGGAGCGGCGCGGTGCCAGCGAGCTGCAGCAGCAGTTCACCAAGGCCAAGGCTGCCTGGGAGATGGAGCGCGCTGAGCTCAAGTGCCACATCGCCCAGGTGGGAGCCTTGGACACCCCATGGGCTGGTGGAGCTCCCCCTTGCCTGGTGGGGATGTGGGGCTGGGGGGCTGCCTGCGCCGTGTGCCCAGTGCTGGCTGTTGGGCAGGGCTGGGAGACAGGGTGGCACTGTGGGAATCTCAGCAGCCACTCCAGCAAGTGAGTTTCTATAGCAATAGGGCTGCCCCAAAAATCTGACGATGGAGCAGCAGAGGATGCTCTTTATTCCTCCACTGGGTTCGTCTGGGGTGGACGGGATGGTACTGGGGCTCAGCATCCCTCCCCAGGACAGGCATCTAGGAGCGGCATCAGAGCCCTCCTCTCCATCCCTGGGTCATGGCGCAGGTAGGGGCTCTGCACCCCCACGGATGCTGCAAGAGGGATGTACGGCTGCGGCGAGGGCAGGAGGTGGAGGGAGGGCAGCCTCGGCACTGAGGGAAGCTCCTGCCTGCAGAAGCAGTCCCATCAGTCCCCCGGCCCTGCCCTCGCAGTGATGAGGGTTTTCCGCTCCCTCGCACTGTGCTGGCAGCAGCCCATGGCCGTGCATCAGCTCCGCTCCCCAGAGCAGGTGCCAGCACCTCCCAGGCGGGATTTTTCCAAGCAGAGCTCAGCAGTGGTCCCCAGTTCCCCTCTCCCCCACCAAAAGAGAGCAGAGCTGCAATGGTGGCAGCACCCCAGTTTCAGGTGCCTTCCTGGCTGCCGGCGGCAGCAGCGTCCTCAGGGTCTGCTCTGCCAGCCCTGCAGGTGATGCTGCCCCTCTCCAGGAGCCGGGTCCAGCAGGCAGGATTGCAGGCAGAGCACAGCCGAGCAGGCAGGACATTCAGCTCGCGTCCCACTGGGTGACCGTCTGCCGGGCCGTCTGGCATGACGTGGCTGCAAGCCAGGTAGCTCGGCTGTGCCCACGGGTGAGCCGAGCTGTGCAACACGGCCTTGGGGACACGCTTATTGCCTGACCCCGGCAGCATGGGACCTGTGCTGGGAACCGGGATGCCCACAGCCTTGCCCCTTTGCTGGGGATGTCCAGCACCACGCTGGAGCCATGGGTCCCCCACAGCCACCAACATGTCCCTGCAGCTGGAGTCGAAGGCAGGCAAAGGAATTGCGGAGCGCACGCTGCCGGACTGGAAGGTGGCGTTGAAGAGGGAGCGTGAGGAGCACCAGCATCTCCTAGCCGAGTCCTACAGCGCCGTCATGGACCTCACCAAGCAGCTGCAGATTAGCGAGAAGAACTGGAACCAGGAGAAAGTGGAGCTGCTGGCCCGCTTCAAGGAGGAGCAGCAGCAGGCAGAGCAGCAAGCAAAGGACCTGCAGAACAAAATCAACCAGGTATGGTGTCCCCGCATTGTGAACGTGTCCTCCAGCCTCTGCTGCTTGCCCCCTGTGCGTGCCCCAAGAGCATGCAAATGCTCTCAGGACATGCACCAGGGGCAAGTGGCAAATGCTTTTGCTTGCCCAGAGGGGCACATGTTGCACACGTTGAGTGACCGACACATTCTCCAGTTGCAGAAAGGAGCCAGCCCATGGGCATTGAAGCACTCTGAAATGGAGAAGCACGGCAGCAACTGGAAAGAGGTGGGCAAGAGAATGCAGAGGGCTCTCAGGGTGCTCATTGGGCTCAGGTCTATGCTAAGGGTTAGATGGGAGGTCGTGTGAACCCCAAATAACACCCCCTTGAACAGCAAATGAGGCTGCAAGGGGGAGCACCAGGGACTGGGGAGAGTGAGAGGGTGGATAGCGTGGCTGAACCCCAAGGGCTTCAGTGGGGTTATAAAAAGTTGATTTAAAATAGATGTGGTCACAGTGAGCCCCATGTAGCCCTGGGAATGGGGTGCCGGGCCTGAGAGCATGGGGGAAGCTGGTAGTGCTGGAGAGGAGCAGGGTGCAGCCCCTGTTCCAGCCCATCTGTGCACTTTGGTCCTGTGCTTGTTGACACCAGAGCTTGCTTCTGTGTCCTCCTAGGCTCTCAATGAAAAAATCACAGACAAAGAGACAATCTCTGAAGCAGAAGCCAAGGGAACCAACCTCAAAAGGTGAGTGCGCTGGTGTCTGCATGGTCCCTGGGGCATGGAGGAGGCTGCATGGGGCTGTCCCCGGGCTTGGCAGCCCCGGCAGCCGGGGGGAGATGCAGCCATAGTCCAGGGTTGTCCTGGAGGCCAAGGGACATGAGGAGCAGGACAGGGTGCCCAGGAGGGTCCCATTGAGTTGGGAGTGGGGTGCCTCCAGCTGCCCCCCAACCCGCTGCCCTGTCTCATTGTGAGCCCTGTCCTCTCTCCTCCCGCAGGACCAAGTCTGTTTCCTCCATGTCAGAGTTTGAAAGCTTGCTCGACTGTTCTCCCTATCTCCCTGGAAAGACCACCCCAGGGCTGGGTGACCATTCCCGGGGCAAAAAGGCATCCGCAGCCACCCAGCTGCTGCCCAATGGGATCCGGGACAGTGCCGGTGTTACTCCCTCAAACTGTACATATGTGAATATTGAGCAACCTGCCCCCGACAGCCTGGCCAAGGAGAAGCTGGGCATCTCCTCCTGGGACTACTCCAGGGCAAGCAGCCTCTCCGGGCATGACCCAGCCCAGAAGCAAATGCAGAGGAGCTACACGGCGCCCGACAAGACAGGGATCCGCATCTACTACAGCCCACCGGTGGTGCGGCGGCTGGAGGCACCTCTGGTGCACAACAAGGAGGGGAAGATCATGATTGAACCTGGTTTCTTGTTCACCATGGCCAAGCCAAAGGAGCCAGAGGAGCCAGCCAGCGCTGAGAGCACCTACAGCCAGTGGCTGTGCAACTTCTCCAAGCAGCAGCGGGAGCTGCTGGACGGTGGCACGGTGGAGAGCGTGGTGCCACCAGTGCCCCGCTTCCCCCCATCGCTGCATGACCTGGAGATCTCTGGCAACATGAGCGATGACATGAAGGAGATCACTAACTGTGTGCGGCAGGCCATCCGTTCCAGCTCGCTGGAGAGGAAGGTGAAAAGCGCTTCCAGCCAGACGGTGGGGCTGGCCCACGTGGGGACGCAGACCATCCAAACGGTCAGCATTGGCCTGCAGACTGACCTGCCGCGCAGCAGCAGCGTGCACGGCAAGAGCTGGTCCCCACGCAGCTCCTCCCTTATGTCCATGCGCAGCAAGCAGATCTCCTCCTCCCTGGATAAGGTCCACTCCAGGATCGAGCGGCCATGCTGCTCCCCAAAATACGGCTCTCCAAAGCTCCAGAGGAGGTCTTCCTCTAAGCTGGACACCTCCAAGGACAGGAGCCTCTGGAACCTGCACCAGAGCAAGCAGAATGGCTCTGCCTGGGCCCGCTCCACGACCACCCGCGACAGCCCCGTCCTCAGCAATATCAACGACGGCTTGTCCAGCTTGTTCAGTGTGGTGGAGCACGCGGGCAGCACTGAGTCCATCTGGAAGCCGGGCTGCCCCGAGAGCAGCCGGGCCAAGCCCGAAGCACCTAAGTATGGCCTGGTGCAGGAGTTCTTCAGGAATGTCTGCGGGCGGGCGCAGAGCCCCACCGCCCCCTCGGAGAAGAAGGAGGGCACCGGGGAGGAGGGCAGCAAGAGAGCCGAGCACCCCAGCCCAGTCACCTACCACCCAGCCGAAAACATCTCCCGCGTCTTGAACAAGAAAGTCCTCAAGCAGAGCAGCTGCGAGGACCCCAAGCCCTTGTCCCCCAGCCAGGGGAGTAAGGACGCAGCCCTGCGGGACCCCGATCTCATCTCGGCCATAGCCAGTGAGGTAACGAGGCGGGGTGACCCCCGGGGTGTCCCACTGTGGTGGGGGATGGGGTGCCCGACCCCTCTAACCCCCCTGTGCCCTGTCTATCTTTGCAGGACATGGCGTGTGACTGCAGCTCCCAGTCCCTCACCTCCTGCTTTGCCCGGCCATCCCGCTCCACCGTCCGCCATTCCCCCTCCAAGTGCAAACTGCACCCCGTGGACCCCCCCAGGGCGGAGGAGAAGCCGGGGGCCTCGAGTGAGTGAGGACGGGGGGCCGGGGGACGCAGCGTGCCTGCTATCCACTCTCCTGCCGGAAGAGCGCCCGCGCTGACGCCCCGCAGGGGTCCCTCTCGGAGGCGGCGCGGGTGCATCTGTCTCCTAACCGTCCCCTCGCCCCCGGGGACGCTTATGAAGCAGATGTGGAGCCGGCGGCGGAGGCTGCCGGCAACCCCGGGGTGCGCGGGGATGTCCTGCTGGGGTGGCTGCTTCACCTCCCGCCTGTGCGGAGACCCGCTTCCTCGGAGCTGATGCCGGCACTTGGGGGTTCTCGCCAGTGCCCACCGCCCCGGGAATGTCAGCTGAGACCCCACCATGCCGAGGGCTCGCCGGGGCCCCGAGAAGGGGAGAGCAGCCAGGGGAGGCTGCTCATGTAGATAGGGCAGGGCTGGGGCGAAGCGCGGCAGGGACGCCGTATGGATGCGATGGATGGAGGCGTGATGCCGTGTTGGCCCCCGTGGGCGGAGGGTGCTGGCTCCAGCCCCCGCCGTCGCTGCCAGTGCTGCCCGCCCTGCCCGAGCTCCAGCGCATCCCTGCCAGCCCGGATTGCAGCGCGGTTGCATCAGCCGCGGGGCTGCGCGTGCTTCCCCGGGCAGGAAGGAGGCGGGGAGGGTCCCCGCGGTCACCCAAGCTGGGCTGGGCGTGGGGGCCCTCCCTGGCCACCCTTCTGCTCTGCTGGGGGGCTGCTGAGGTCCTTCACTGCTGGGAAGGGTCCGGGCGGTCCCCCTGGCTCCTCCAGCTGCAGAGACGGGGCCGCCGGCTGCACAGCGTGGGGAGAGACAGTGTGTGCATGCGTGTGTGTGCACACACTCGTGTGTGCGTATCTCCTGCCACCACCGCGAGGGGCCACGGCTGTGGTGCCCCCCTGCATTGCACCCACCTCCCTGCCTGGGGCCACTTGTAGTTATTTGCTCCTCCAAGTGCTGAATATACAGAATATACATATTTCTCTTTTTTTTCATTTTTTTTTCATTTTTTCTCTACTTTTGGCTCTGCCCAACTCCGGACAGCCTGCAATGTAAAACCAAGTGCATTTTAAAAATACCGAAATGAGCTACATTGGAGATGTACCAATTGGATTAAGAGATTGTGGGTTGGGAGGCTGCAGCGTGGCCCGCGGTCTGTGCTGCGCGTCCCTTGGTCACCACCAGGAAAAGCCTTATCCGGGGAGGGAGGGGGGCAATGGCCACAGCCCCCACGGCGGTGCAGAGCTGCCGGGGCTGAGGAGCTGCGTCCCAGCCCCGTGCAGAGCAGTGTTGGTGCCCCTGTGCAGCCCCAGGAGAGAACAGCAATTTTAGAGGAGGCTGCCTGACCTATTTTCAAGCTGCCTGTTTTCAAGGGATTCATCCAGATGGAGCTGCCTGCAGGTGCCCGTGCCTCCTGGGGCTCTGCGCATTGCTCAGGGGCTGTGTACCTTGCTTCAGGGGCTCCATACACTGCTCTAGGGGCTCCGTGCATTGCTCTGGGGCTCTGTACACTGCTCCAGGACCTCTGGATTGCTCTGAGTCCATGTACACTGCTCCAGGGGCTCTGCCCATTGCTCTGGGGCTCCGTACGCTGCTCCAGGGGCTCTGCCCGTTGCTCTGGGGCTGTGTACACAGCTCCAGGGGCTCGGCACATTGCTGTCATCTTGCAGCTTCACTTAAAAAATGCTCCTGCTGCCGAAGCTGCTGCCCCCTCCTGTCCAGCCGCATGCTGCCCGCAGCAGGCAGGCTGCATCACTGCCACGTCGCAGCCTCCGTCAGCATCTCCGCGACGGCCACTCACTGCCTGTGTCTTTGGACACACCAGCATCAGCCAGGGCCCAGCAGGCCCAGCACCGATGGCCTTTTGCTCCTGCGACGCCTGTCCGGCCCCACGGGGACCCTCGTCGCCCGGGTGCGGGATGCGCGGGGCAGGCGCTGCCCACCCTCACCAGCAGCCGGGCCAGGCAGCATCCCTGCCTGCCACGGAGAAGTCGGGTCCTGCACCCCAGCAGGCGCAGCGCTGCTGCGGGCAGTCTCCTGCTGTACATAGATCCTGTCGGGGTGGTTTTTAGCATTTTCATTGATAACTGGGGTTTTGTTTTTGTTTGTTTTTTTTTTTAAAGACTCTCTACTTTTGGAATGTGGTTTCTCATTTTTACTGCCTTTTAATTATTTGTAATATTGATCAGTTCTGTCTTACTCTGTAAATAGCGGTGCTGGGCATTACCCGCAGGGCCAGGGGCCGGCAGGGGATTCACAAAGGCAACGGGGAAAATTTGTTTGAGGTGTGGAGGTGGCTGATTCGGCCTCTGCCCCTGCGCAGCCTCTGCCCCCATCCTCCCCGCACGCCAGCGCCCGGCCTGGGGAGAAGCTTTGGGCAAAGCCACGCTTGCCCCTGACCTGTCCTCCTGCTTCCTCTTGCCAGCCCATGCCAAGGTCGCATGAAGGGCACCTTCTGCCCCGATGACGGTCCCCCTGCCCGCCCTGTCCTGCACCCCTGTACCATGCCTGCTTGTCGTGTGATGAATAAAGGCCCTGCAACCCCTCACCCACACCCTCGGTGCCGCCTTCCTGGGCTGCAGCGGGGCGATGGTGATGTCTGTCCTTGCTGGGGAACCGGTGCCACTGTGGAGGGGAGTATGGGGTGGCTGGGGCATCCGTGGGTGGGGAGATGCATCTAGCTCCTGTCTTGCCATCCCGCCAGCTGCCCAGCCCACACGCAGTGTCCCGTCATCTCCTTACCCGCCTGCCTCTCCCCGACCCCATCCTCATGTGCTGACCCCAGCTGTGCCACACCACCATGGCTCCCTGTCATCACCCGTGGGTCCCCCACAGCCTCGCTGCCAGGGCTGTGTCACCCTGCGCGGGGCTCCTCTTGGCTCCGTGTTATTCTTGTGATGCTGGCGCTTCTTACACATCCCCTGTCCCATCCCATCCTCCCCAGCCTGCACGCCAACCCCACATCCACTTTCCCGTTGCTGCCCATTGCTTCTTGCCCTTGTGCCCCTCGTCACCTGCAGATCTCAGCCTCCTCCAGGCTCACTACATTAAACTGTCCCTCCCTGAGGTCCTCCATCATCTACCATGACCCATCCATTTTGTCCATGTTCTTTGATCCCTCATGTCCCATCCTTCTTGTTATCCTCCATCCTCAATCACATCCCTTCCTTCCTTCCTGTGCTCTTCCATTGCCCACCATGTCCCATCCCTTTTTATTCTGCTCTTTCATCACCCGCCTAACTCATCCCAGCCCTCCTTTCTGTGCTCCTCCATCACTCACCGTATCCCAGCCCTTTTCCTGTGCACCTCCATCTTTCATGTCCCGCCCCTCCTTCCGCTGCTCCTCCATTGTCCACCCATCCCATCCCTCCTTCCTGTGCTCCTGTCACTCACTGTGTCCCATCCCTCCCTGCCATCCTCCTCCATCACCCACCACATCCCATCCTTCCTTTCTGTGCTCCTCCGCTGGCCACCATGTCCTGTCCCTCCTTACTGTGTTCCTGCATCCTCCATCATGTCCTATCCCTTCTAGTGCTCCACCATCACCCACCACCTCCCATCTCTCCCTGTTCTCCACCCCCTTAATATCCCATCCTTCCTTCCACGCTCCTCCCAGAGTGTGCTCCTCTGTCATCCACTGTGTCCCATCCCTCCCTGCCATGCCATGGTTCTCCATTACCCACCATATCCCTTCCCACCCTCCTGCATCCTACGTTACGTCCTATCCCTCCTTGTTCTCCTCCCTCACCCACCACACCCCATCCCTTCTTCCTGCGCTCTTCCATCACCCACCACTTCCCATCCCTCCTTCCTTTGCTCCTCCATTTCCCTTCATATCCCACCTTCCTGTCTTCCTGTCACACTTGCATCCCATCCCTCTCACCTGCTCCTCCTTCATCTACCACATCCCGGTTCTTACTATCCTCATCCACCTCCCACCATCTTCTCATGTCTTCTCTTTCTTCTCCACCTCCACCCTGTCCCATCCATCCTCATCCTGCTTTGCCTCCAGTTTCTCTTTTCCTTTCATATTCTTATGTCAATATCTCACCATCCCTTCTCATCCTCCATCAGCTCTCACCACCACTCTCCTCTACATCTTACCATCTTCTTATCCCTGCTCATCCTCCATTAGCTCCAACCTGTTTCAGTCTCCTCCACTTCTCATCTTTTCCCCCTCCTCTTCCACCTCCTCCTGTCTCTTCATCCCCCTCATCCTCCTCCACTTCCCCCATCCCAAAATCCCACCTCCCACCATTTCCCCGTCCCTCCAGCTGCCAACATCACACAATCCCACCTCCTCCTCCTCCACCGCCACATTTCCAATCCTCCCCCCTTGTGCTTCTCCATTTCCCAGCATCTCCTCATCCATCCTCCTCCATTGCCCACCAATCTTTGTCTTCCTCTAACGCCTAAATGTCTCTCCATCCCTCCTATTATCCTTGTCCATCTCCCACTGTCTACTCATCCCTCTTCCTTCATCTCCATCTCCCCCTCCCTCCTTGTCCTCCACCACCTGCCATCTCGTCTCTCCTTGTTTCCCTGTACTGCCCATCATTTTGCCCACCTTCTTCATCCTCCTCCACCTCCCACTGTCCCCCATCCTTCCCCATGCCCCAACACCACCCACTATTTGCCTGTTCTTCCTCATCCTCCACTTCCTACCATCTGCCCAGTCCTCCTCCTCCTCGTCCAACCTCTCTTTTCCTCTTCATTGTCCTTCACTTTCCATTGCCCATACCTCATTGTCCTCCACTTTCCACCATCTCCCATACTTTATCCCTCCTCGTCCATCTCATGCCTCTTCTTCCTCCACCTCAGTCTCTCTGTCCTTCCTGTGAACCACCACCTCCCAATTGTTCCCCATCCTTTTTCATGCTCTTTCATTTCTTGCCCTGTCCCTCCTCATACCCAGCCTCTGGCTATCTCACCATCCCTTGTCGTTCACCTCCCACAGTCTCCCTGTTTCTCCTCATACTCCTCCATCTCTCCCCATCTCCCCATCCCTCCTTATCCTCCAAGTGTCCCACCTACCTCACAGATTTCCCCTCCACCCCTTCCTGACCTCCAACCATCCTTCCTTACCTCACATCTCCCTCTCTCACTGTCCTTTCACTCTCCTTCACCTCCCAACTCCATCCTGACCTCCCATCTTCTCCCAGCCTGACCTCTCCCCACCTTCCTCTCTTCCATCCTCCCTGCACTCTTTTGTTCCCAGCACATCTGACTCCTGCTGTTATTTTTTCCTTCTCTTCCTCCTTCCCCTGCCTTGTATCCCATCCCTTACTGACCAGGAAAGCCACCTCCAACACAGCCATCCCTGATGCAAGCAGGAAGGGCCCGTACTGTTGGGGATGGGATGTGTGGCTAGGTTAGATGGAGAACCAGCCTCCCACCCCATCCCCACTACTCAAGGCACTTTCATGGTAGAGGTAATGGTCACAGCTTGCAGGCTGGGAGAGTCATGCTGGACATCAGCAAACACTTCTCCATAGGGCTGGTGCAGCTGGAACTGGTCACTGGGGAAGTGGGAGGATCTCTGCCCGTGGAAGGTTTCAAAACTCAGCTAGACAAAGTCACCAATGTCCTGATTTACCATTAGCAATAACTATTTTGGAACACGGAGCTCAACCAGAGCCCCCTGGAATCCCTTCAAGCACACACATCTTTGGGAAACTTCTCCAAGCAGTGGAGGATTTCCAACAGGGGCAAGAGAGGCCAGATATGGCTTTGAATGTAGTGCTTGGGATGCTGCAGGACACAAGGAACCATCCCTGCCACTTGCAGCTGCTCCATAGTGCTCAAGCAAGATCACCCCTTGCTGCTCAAGCAGGAGCATTCCACACTGCTGAAGCAAGCCACCCCATGCTTCTTGAGCAGGACCACATCAGCCTGCTTGAGCAGGACCATCCCACACTGCTTGAGCAGGACCACTCCATGCTGTTCAAGCAGGACCACCCCATGCTACTCCAGCAGGACCATTCCATGCTGCTCAAGCAGAACCACTCCAGGTTGTTTGAGCAGGACCACCCTAATGCTGCTCAAGCAGAACCATCCCATGCTGCTTGAGCAGGAACACCCCATGCTGCTCAAGCAGGACCTCTCCAGGCTGCTTGAGCAGGGTCATCCAATGTAGCTTGAGCAGAATCTTCCCATGTTGCTCAAGTAGGATCACCCCATGTAGCTTGAGCAGGACCACTCCAAGCTGTTCGAGCAGGACCATCCCAGGCTGCTTGAGTACCATGGGCCAGGCCGAAGTGGCTTCCTGAAAGACTGCTAGATCCCAGGCCAGTGAGCTGTCCCTGAGATGACCCCTCAGACCCTAGAGCCAGGGACACTTGCATCATCTTTGTTTTCCTTCCCTCGGGCTAGGCCATGCAAGGCCATGGCCAACCCCTTCCAATGACCCTGTGGCTGTACCAGGGCACAGGGCTGCTGGCACTGCTGCCAAGGGGAGGACAGGTCTGTTCTCCATCCTGAGGGAGCCCCATACCCTGAGGGACCTGCACGCAGGGCCCATTCAAAGCATCCCACATCACACGCACAGGGCCAGCCAGCCTCGCTTGACTGCAGACTTTGCCTTGCAATGTTGGAGGCTCCCAGCCATCCCATGGAGGGGACCCTGCCCTTACCAAGGTGATGTGTCTGAGGGACCATCCCACTGCAATACGGGCAGGGACAGGGCAGCCAGTGTCTCCACAGGGTGGGGGCGACATTTGTAAAGCGTTCCTGTCCACATGCCTTCCTGGCTAGTGAATTTGGGGGAGGGTGGAGGGAATTTGCTACCTGTGTTAGAAACTAGCTGAACTTATGTGT
This sequence comes from Theristicus caerulescens, assembly GCA_020745775.1. NCBI lineage: Eukaryota > Metazoa > Chordata > Aves > Pelecaniformes > Threskiornithidae > Theristicus > Theristicus caerulescens. The sequence goes on from CM036569.1 coordinate 3,981,984, forward strand.
CTCCCCAAGCTGGATTTCTTATTCCAAATGTTCAAATTGTTGTATATTGTACCGGGATTTTTACATTGAATTATTGTAGAAAACAAAAATTTAAACCAAGTCTGTTAAAAAATAAACATTAAAAATCTCTATGAAAAAGTAAATAAAAGCTATCTCCAAGTCCTCTTCTTATAAATGTAGAGCAGTGATGTGCCTCCAGCAGTGGCTTTCCTGTTCCCAGCCCTGCCCATCCCCTGCCTGCCACAGCCCCTGGGGACACCAACTATGGTGAAGATGCAGCTCCTGTGGTTTTGTAATATCCTGAGCGATGAAGGAAACAGCCCCATCTCGCAGCATCTGCCTGACTCTGCGGACAGCCCTAGCCCCCGCTGCGTGGCAGCGGGGGGTACTTGTCGGTGACTCCCTTGGGTCCCCAGAGGTTGTGCCCCCTCCCTCTGGGCAGGGCACGACCAAGACCACGGGTGAGCATTGCCTGGAGCCCAGTTTTGGGGTCCTGGGTAGTGAGGGTATGGCTGGGGTGGGACAGGCTGCTCCCTGTCCCCGCTGAATCTGGAGGCAGCTCCTGGACGAGTCACCCTCTGCCTTTTACCCTGGCCAGTGGTGCTGCAAGGTCTGACAGGTTTTTCGCAGCAAATGGCTCATCCCTGGGCCAAATCACAGTCCCAAGGCCTCAGCAGCTCAGGTTTGGTGCTGGGGATGCATGAGACCACACCACCCTCTGGTGTCAGCACCGACCTCAGCTCTGTGCCGGCCCTGCTCCAGCCATGGCCCTTCACTCCCAGGTCTGCCTGGCTACCAGTGCATCCTTGCACCACCCCAAATCGGTCTCACTCAAAGCAGGCCCCATCCTGCTCCCATCATACGGACATCCCCACATGGTGTGGGGCAGGCATGGCCAAGCCAGAAGGAAGCAAAGCAGACCCACTTTGTTGGGTGCTGTCATCAGCCCTCGCAGTCCCACCGAGCACTGGTGCAGTCATGCTGCCCCCTAAGCTGACTGAGCATGGGCCATGCTCCCCTGCCCACATACAAGCCCTTGCCCTTGCCTGAGCTTCATGTCCGAGCGAAGTAGTGGGGTGTGGGGCTGGGCAACAGCCCCAGGTTCCCCCCTGCGGATAGGTAACAGCTTTCTTGCTGCTGGGTACCAGAGGAGCATCCTGGTGCAGCTCGGCTCCTGGCTGCTTCAGGCTCTGGGCAGGGCAGAAGCAGATGGTGCCAGGGGACAACACAGTGATGCGTGTGCCCTGACCTCATGGCCGGGATGAGACCCAGCACTGCCAGCCCATGTGCTGCACCATGAGACAGGGCTGCAGCAAATTCATTCCTGGACACTGCATTGCTGGCACTTTACAGCCTGCACTGCTGCCACCTCAGACCCCGCATCCCTGGCACCGTGTGCCTTGCATTGCTGGCATCGCAGACCCCACATCACTGCCACTGCAGACCCCACACGGCTGCCGCTGCAGACCCTGCATTGCTGGCGGTGCAGACCCTGCACGGCTGGCACTGCGGGCCCTGGCACAGCGGAGCTGCATGGCTGGCAGCTCATCAGCAGAGGGCACGCCGCTGCCGCCTGCCCGCCCCGGCTGCCTGGGCCTCTGCTACCCAAGGTGCAGGCAGGAGCCCGCAGGACACGGCTGCTCCATGGGCTGCAGTCACTGAGCACCCCAGAGCTCCAGCTATCTCTTACTGCTCAATAAAACAGGGACAAAAGAAGGCGGCTATGTTTATGGGTGGGCAAAGACACTCTCTGAAGCCTGGGGACAGCTATGAAGCCACATGGGGAAGGCAGTTGTTAAGCTCCAACCTCGCTAACGTGCCGCTGATCAAGGCATCATCTCTCCCGAGCCTGGTCTCCCTTCCTCTGCAGCCCGGGCCTCCGCCAAATCTCTTACCGACCTGGCCCCCTCTTCCAGAATGAAAATAGCAGCAGCCGGCAGAGCCCAAGTAAACAAATGAGCTGCTGTGAGCGGAGAGTGCATCTTTATAAGGTTAATTGGCCCCATCTAGGAGACAGACAGACATTTTCTTGTGGCTAGAGCTCTCAAAAATCTCAGGCAAACAGCAGTAACGTCTCCTGGGTTTGATTTATAATCCTGATTGCGTTACTAGCTCATCTACATGTAAAATTATTATGACCATATTGTCTGTACTCTGCAGAGGGCTAAATTACCAGACTGTGATATTCATCAGCTACTCTTTTAAGCTTAAACCAGCCTGAATTCAGAGATCTCTCTCCTAGTGACAGCAGAGGCAAGACAGCTCAGGCTTGATCTTTGTGTTCAGCACAAGCTGGCCTGTTTTAACACCCCGATACCGCGATAGCTGGGAGCAGCCGGCCGGAGGGGAGGGAGGCTGCTTGAGCCAAAGGGCTGTGGAGCGAGCCATGCTGTGCCGCAGCCCAGAGCTGTATTGGTATCGAGCAGTTACATTTACAAACAAAGGAGCTGATAACTCCCAGCAGGACTGAAAAGCTGTTATCATGGTGCTGATTAAAATTTCCTCTGCAGCCAACGAAGAGGAGGAGCGTCATCAGTGGGGAGCCGTATGCAATCCACTGTTTAACCCCGTTGCTGCTATGTGCTGATTCATTCAGTACAAGCGGAGGGCTGCCCAGCCTGGCCACGTGCTGAAAATTAGCGTAGAAAATCCCAGCAGGAAGATCCACAACCTGGTCACGTCCTCCCACCCCATCTCTTCTGACTCGCTGTGGCCTTGCAGCTCCCAGGATGCTGCTCTGGGGATCCACACAGCACCATCACGTGTGGGAGGAGGGGGATGCCGGTGGCATAGCCCAAGGGTAGTCCTGGTGCTGCATGGTGCCTTCCCATCTGTCCCTGCAAGGCAGGTCAGAGCCTGCTCTACAGGTCCCAGGAGCGTTTGCTGGTGTCACTTGAGATTCCTTCCAGGTCCTTTGCTCCTTCATTCTCCCCCTCGATTCCCTGCCCTTACAGTTCTCCATAGTTCAAGAAAACTCCCTTCCCACTGCAGGATATTCTGATAAAGCCTCCCACTGCCTCTGGCATGTCCGTGCAAGGCATAAGCTTGTTTGTGCTGTGACATGTTCACCAGGTGAAAAAAGTGTCTTCTCTGATTACCATCACTGACAGCCAGATCACTGAGCTATTGCACCTCCCTGGCCAGACCTGTTACAGCCTCGCCAAGCCCAGGTCCAGGCTGCCCTGTCCAGGAGATGCTCTGGGATAAGTGGATGGGCAGTGGGAGAGGAGGTGGCTTGTTGTCCTTCTCCATGCAAGCACATGGGACTCAGCCATCACACCGCCCTTGGTGTTGCTCAGACAGCTCCGCACCTTCCTGGGTTGCTTCCTCCACTGCTGTGGGTTGCTTCCTTCCTGCCGTGCTGCATCCTGCACACACAAATTTTGGCAAAGAAGAAAAGACGTTCAGCTGCAGAAGAGCCCCTTCCACGGGTTTTGCTGAGAGCTGGTCCCAAAAGCAGCTGACCCTGAGAGCACCAAGACCTGACCCGAATTATCCTCTACACAGAGCCCATGCCCAGCAGAGCCTCATCCTGGGCAAACTGGGCACCCTTTCCCTTTGCACAGCCCAGTGACCCAGACGTGTGCTCCCATGGGAGGGCTGTGCCACAGCATGCCTGGGACATGTCTCAGCAGGGTCCCCGTGGTGGCAGCGATGGTAAAGAGCGTGGGAAGACCCTTCAAGGTGCATTGGCAGCATGCACTCAGTGGGGTGTGGAGGTTTTAACCACTCCTAACTCACATGGATTTATCAGCAAGTGGATTTTAAAGTGGAGGGGAGTTTGGATAAAGTGAGCAGGGTGAGGGGGAGCAGATGGAGGGAGGAGAGGTCTGCTTGTTTCAAGCTACCACATCTGATATGCTCAGTTATTTGCATGAACAGGGATGTGATTCACACACAGTTTTTGGCAATAAGGCCAGTCAGAAGGGAATGCCCTGTCTCCCCAGTTGGAGCCCCCAGGTAAGTCAGCTCTACCGGAGCAGTGCTTTGCCCAAATGAACCCAAGTTTCCCATGCGAGGCTGCCTCCCGCTCACCCTGCCGTACAGAAGGCCGGAGACACACGGAGTGTTTCTGATTTTCCAGTTTCTTTCCTCCACCCCCAGCATCTCTAGGACTGAGGTCTTGCACGTCAGGGAAGGTGCAGTGAAGAGTCCCACCATGGCCGCTGAGCTGCTGTGGGTGCTGCGCTAGAAAGGCTGTTCCCAGAGTACCCCAAGCAGACAATATGAACAAGGCACCACATAACCTGGCCAGTATCTTCTTTTTGACCCTCTGAGTTTCTACAAGAGACCTTAATATACATTAACGTATGCCCTTTATGTACTTTTATTCCTTTACAGGAAGAGGAAATGAAGGGCCCAAAATGCAGCTGATTTTCCAGGGCTGCCTGGTAGGTCAGGAGGAGAGCTGGGAGCCAAGCTTGGAGCAAACCCTGCAGCATCCAGTCCCACCACGCACCAGCTCCTGAGGCAGGAGCCCAGCTGGATGCAAGCTGCCCTGGAGTGGAGGGAGCTGGAGTAGCAAAGCATGGTCCCACACCAAGAGCCCTTTCCCTGGAGCCTATAAAATCACTGAAGGACATGTCCATATTTCAGCTGTGGGCCACTGAAACAAAAGTTTGAGAAGGGCTGTGTTTGTGCCATGGAGGCTCTGACTGATGGTACCAACTATGTGGTTCGCAGCCCTGTACACGGGTGCTTTCAGGGTTATCAGAGTCCTGCAAGAGGAGAGATCATGGGAAAAAGCGTCTGGGAGGCTATTCTGAGTTTTCCTCTTTGCAGGTGTGTTGTGAGAGATGATGCAACTGCTCCCCATCAGGCAGCTTCCTGGGCCACAGCTGTGGACAGCTGAAGCACAACAACAAAATCCCCCAGCCGCGGCAGCCCATACTGGGCAATGCTGGACAAAGGACAGCTGATGGGCTGCTGGGACATGGTGCTGCCCCGGCCCGTGGCTCAGTACGTTCTGCCCACAGCAGGCAACAGTTGCTGGAGAGAAATCATGCTGTCACTGAGCCCGGTGGAGAATTTCAGTCGGACAAATCACTGAAAGCGAAAGGCCAATGAGAAGGAAACCAGAGGGTGCCTCCCAGATCTGCAAACCACCTTTTCGTTGGCGCTGGGGCACCCATCCCACAGCAGGGAGAGCGACAAAGCACTTTTCCCAGCAGTGGGGTGAACTACAGGTCCCTGCCTGGCATCCAGGGAGACAGGAGGTTTGTTAGGGAGCTGCCAAGCCCTGCCTGTAAATGCAAAATCTTTGAGACGGAGGCTGCTAAAACTAAGGGCCAGCAACTCGTAATAGAAAAATGTTCAGTGTGAGGTGGCTTCTGAAGGGCTTCAGAAGTGTTGGGTTTGTCCCTCTTTGCAGGAGAGGATCAGTGCGCTTTCCAGTTGGGGTTGTTAAACAATGCGCCATGCATACCCCAAAAATCATGGGGCTGTGCCTGGACCACGACTCCAAGGGGACTGCTGGAGGAGCGCAACTCCCATAGCTCCTGGGGAGCTTCAAAACTAGCCGTGACAGGGAACCCAGGCTGCAGGGCCAAATGGACTTTTTGTTCAAAACCACCTTTTTGTAACAGGGAAGTTGGAGGAGGGAAACACCTTGCAAGGTTTGGCTGTATCCATACTGTGTCTGCCCACGGAGCGAGCCTGGGCTCAGAGCCTGGTGGTCCCAGGCTGAAACTCCAACAGGGAATGTGCTAAGATTGGGTATCTGGGTGGACGTGGACTTGTGTTGGAGACTTTGCCTACATCCGTGTGGCTTACTAGTGGAGACTGAGTCCCTGCACCCTCAGATCTAACTATTCCTTCCTGTGATTTTTTGGTTAATAACAAATGAATAATATGAGGCCACGCTGCAGCTTCCCAGGACAGTGATTTCATAGCATATGGCTAAGGAAGCTTTGTTACATGTGCTACAGTGCGGTGTGAGGGCAGCTGACCTATTTGGGGTGTAAAGCCTGCCGAGGTCATGTTGGAGAGGTGTAGAGAGCATCTCTGGAGTGATGCTGCCTGCAGAATACAGCCCATGCAGGGAGGCATCATCTGAACTACTCCTGGGTTTCATCGTGGAGAAAACAAGCTATGTCCTCCCAAATGGAGTCACAGAAGAAACTTTGCCCTCAAGCAGTGTGGACAGTCAGCAGACTAACACCAGCGCAGGGAGCTGCAGCCTAGATGTGCCCTTCAAAACTAGGGAGCATCCTTAATAGAAAAGACACACCAGCACTAGCCACTTTTGTCTGTAGAAAACTGTTTCCGGCCTCTTTGCTGATGAGAACATTGCATGGAGTGGCAGACGGTGCTCACCTGTCCACAGGTTTGCAGCTCTGCAGCATACAGCAAGGCAATGCTCCCAGGGAGTGCGTTAAACCATGGAAAACACCAAGGATGCCGGAATAGGCTGTACCTGCTCGCTGACACCGGGCCACTGCTCTCCAGCCTGAGGAATACAGTGTCGAGTTCAAGGTTATGGACTTTTATCTTTTGCGTGCCCCAGCCTAAACCACCACAAAAATTGCCTTCGACTCTGGAGCAAGTGGCGCAGTGGGCACAGCGGAGCTTTGCTCACCGGGGTGATATTCCCCAGCGCAGAGGAGACGTTCAAGGGTTCAGCAGCCTGCCTAGGCAATGCCGTCGGGACAGTCCAGCTCAACGCAAGAGATGTTAAGGATTGAGCTGAGAATGGGTCTGCTGCGGGAGGGACCGCCACAGGCAGCTCCTGCCGCTAAGAGGCTCACTAGAGAGACCCTAGGTCCAACCTCCTGCTCCGACGGGGATGGCTGCTGGGGGGCTTCTCTGGTTGAGTTTTGACTATCTGCAAGGGCTGAGATCCTACCGCCACTCTGGGCCACTGTTCCAGCATTTGACTGCTTTCTTGGTGAAAAAATTGTTTAATTTCTCACTAACTACACAAGATCTGTAAACTTTTTTGCAGGAGGAAAGGTGCTCGGTGGACTGACGTGGCTCACTGCACTCACCCAGCCAGTCAGCGCTGGGGAAGCGGAGTGTTTGGAATCAAAATGAAGGTTTTCAAGCATGGCCATGGCCTCTGGGCCTGTTTTGGGGCTGGTGAAGGAGGATCTCATCGATGGCGCCCTGGGCTGCTCCCCTGCGCCTGGCAAAGTGGCGGGGACTGGCCTTGAGGGGACGTGGCTCATGGGGGACACTGCTGATGAGGGAGACGTGGCTCATGGGGCAGCGCTGTTAAGGGGGGGGACGCTGCTGGCGCAGCTGATGATGGGGGACATGGGCTGAGAGGTGGACACCACTGATGGAGGGGACATGGCTGACGGGGGGACACGGCTGGCGGGGGGGACATGGCTGACGGGGCACCACTGACACGGGGAGACACCACTAATGGAGGTGGCATGGCTGACTGGAGGAGGCACCAGTGACAGAGGGGATGGGGCTGACAAGGAGGCCATGGCTGACAGGGGGAGACACCACTAATGGGGGTGACGGGTGTGACATGGCCGACAGGGGGACACCACTGACAGAGGGGACACGGCTGACAGGGGGGACATGGCGGGCGGGGGGAAACATGGCTGACGGGAGGTCATGGCTGACAGGGCGACATGGCTGACAGGACCGCTCCGCTGACAGGGACGCACCGCCCGCAGCCGGCCGCCGGCGAGCCCCCGCCTGCCCGGGCCGGCTCTGGCGCTGCGGGGCAGCGCTGCCCCCCCGCCGCCGCCGTCAGGGCGGGCCGCCGCCTCCGCCGTCTCCGCCCCCGGCTCCGCGCCGCTTTGAAGCGGGCTCGGCGGCCGCTCGCCTGCCCAGAGCCGCCGGCGCCCCGCCATGGTGCAGCCCGAGGAGCAGGCCCGGCTGTACCGGCCGCGGCCCGAGCTGCTGCCGGCGGCGCACGTCCCCTCGCTGCCCCACTACCAGCGCCTCTACCAGCGCTCCGTGGAGGAGCCGCACGGTGAGCGCCGCCGGCGGGACCCCCCTCCCGGCCCGCTCCCCCCGGCGGAGGGCCGCGGCGGGGCGGGGGAGGCCGGCGGGCGGCGGGGGAGCCGCCGGTTCCTCCGGGGGCTGCGGGCAGGGTGGGAGGGGAGCGGGGCCGGGGGTGGCCGGAGGGGGCGGCTGTGCCGCAGCGAGCCCCGCACGCGTGGGGTGCGGGAGCGTGGGGGCTGCCCCTCTTCTTCCTCAAAGCGCTGTCTTCCTCCTCTGTGCCCGTTCCGGGGTCGCGAGCTCTGGCCGTTGCCTTTGCAGAGTTTTGGGGTGACATTGCTAAAGAGTTTTACTGGAAGAGTCAGCACACGGGGCCCTTTCTGAAGTACAACTTCGATGTGACGAAGGGGAAGATCTTCATTGAGTGGATGAAAGGGGCGACCACCAACATCTGCTACAACCTCCTGGACAGAAATGTCAACGAGAAGAAACTTGGGGACAAAATTGCTTTTTACTGGTAAATTTCTGGTTTTATTATGGTGTCTAAGGCTGTAAATATTATGCTGGAGTGTACAAACAGTGCTGATTTCTACTGGGGTGAATGAAAACATGGTAAAACCTGAGAGGCGTTATCTTTACCTAGGTACAGCAGGTGTTTGCTTTCTGTGCGTTTGAGAAGAGCTGTGCAATGGAGCTGCTCTGCCCATCCTGGGATGCACTGAAGGGGCCCAGCGGAGCAGCACCAGCTCTGCCTTTGCAGTTGTGCCTGCTAAAAGCTAAGAGCAGTCAGATGGTACAGAGGCAGGTGCCACAGTTCCCTTTTGAAGTAGGTAGATGTGGGTAGAGATACGGGATGAGGAACAGCTAACATCCAACAGCAAAAAGCAAACTAAACCCAGATCTCCTGTTTTCGTGTTTTGTGGGTCTGGCAATTTTCCACTCCTGTGGCAGAAAGGTTCTTCTAAAACCTGAGCTTTTATATTGATTTCTTGCACTTAAACGTGGATAATGCTGTGCCACTCTCAAAGGCTGGCTCCTCTATGCTACATTTGGGAAGAGAGCTGAACTTCCAGCCCTATCTGAAGTATGTTTGTATTTTTTTTACCAGAGTAGTTACTAGTGTTAAAAGCCATGCGAAACTTGGTATTTTCATACTGATGCAAAACAGGTTTCACCAGTGATGTCCGAGATCCAGAACTAATGCTCCCCTGCAGAACTACCTCAGCTGGCACCACAGCTGTGTCCCCAAACTGGGAACAGTGCCTTGCCCACCTGCGTGTTTTGCCGTTTCCCTTGAACTAGCATGCGTTTATGTTGCATGGGTATGACTGTATGTGGCAGTACAGAAGCAAAATTAAACGTACCGCTTGTTAGGATGCAAGAACTTGTTGGGTTATGGTGAGTCCCTTCAGCAGAGCAGCTGGAGAAGTCTTACTGTCATTGCAATAAAAATACCAGATGCTCTAATGATGAACAACTGTGCTGCTCTATGTGATTTTGTGCAGCTGAAGAGTCCGTTCCCCCCCCAAGTGTGGTTGGTGTAAAGGTGACTGGGGGCTACCCTGCCACAGAAGGGAACATGTTTACACCAGTGTAGGCTGTGACTATAAAACTGAGCTCATACTACAGTTTCTAGCCATATGTCTACCGCTTCAGTAAAAGAATTACACTTATACATAGCAAATAATCATATTGATAAGATACAGGTGAAATGGTGGACAGTATTTACTTCCCTCCTAGTTAAGTACATTCTCTCACTTGCTCAGATGTAAAACGACTGCAGCTTCTGAATGAAAACTCCCTTGTAAACTCATTCAGGTAAAGGTGTGCCAGCAAACAAGGCCATTTGGCAGGCCAGCGCTGGCAGCTGTGCTGGGATTTATGGAGGGCATGGGTGCATCATTCTTCTTGCATGTAAATCTTTGGGTGACAGGTAGCAGCCTACAGCTTAAATTTGGTTTTGATGAAGATTTTCCTTGTTAGTTATTCCAGCAGCCTTTGTGGGGGGTATTTGTGATGCTGAGCAAAACTTGCAGTGGATATTAAAACGGTGGGTGTCTGTCAGTCATGGTGTTCATAGTGCTGAAAAATAAGGCGTCTCTTCCTCCTTAGCAGACAGTTTTCCCTGACTATTTTGGGATAAACTCTCCTAGCGTGCTTCTGTCACAGGTGACCTGGCACTGGGGTGTCTGGAGCTGCCAGCTGGGAACGTCGGTGGGAGGGATGGCAGAGGCGTGCTGCATGTGACATGTGCAGTACTGACCTGCGAGCTTGTGGCACTGAGGTCTTGAGGAAGGGGAGCTAAGGGTTGCAACTCATAAAACTACTCTTCCAGGAGCATGCACATGCCTCTCTGGACACATGCTTTTCTTCAGTAACAAAATGTTAATTACTGTATTCTTGTCCTTGCACATTTTGCGTTTGACGCTCTATTGAACAAGCCTGCTTTCCTAAAACACTTGAGACTTGTCACACTGTGTGGAAAGTCAAAAAAAGAAATGAGAGCCTCTGAAAGCCAAAGAGGATTCCTAGCAAAAAACTTGGATATTTTAAATACCTTGGCTAGCTGCTTGCTTCTAAGAATGTCTGTAGTTTGCTAGATGGCAAAAGGTGCTGAGATTATACCAAGGTGTCAGTGACTGCGTGGCTCTGAGAGCTTTGAAAAGATACAAGGTCATGGTCTTTGCTTTCAAAGAGGAGAAGTTAGGGGAAAAGTGAATAATGTTTCCAGGCATTACTGAGTGTCTCCAAGAAGAGATGGGTCCTGACAAAACTCAGAGCTGCTGTGTGCTGCTGGCTGTGGCTATCTCGTGTTTTGCATGGACTAGAAGGAACTAAAGTGGTTCATCCGCATCTGTCATGGCCAAGCTGCTCTGAAGGTTCCTGCATCACTGCTGGTCCAGGACTGCCTAAATCTGCTCTGCTCAGAGGGTCTAATCCCAAGCCACGTGGGATTGCCCTTTCAGCACAAAGGGCAGTACATGGGATTGCTTCACGCTGCAGAACTTGTACATTGGGGACGTTTACTGTTGCAGTACCGTCCTCTTGGTGCTGTTAGGACTAGGTAGTTCAAAATGACCATCCTGAGTCGCTAGGAAACACATTTTCCCTGTTGCCTCTTTCACTATGATATCTCTTGCTGCTTGTGAACGTTACAAGTATTTCTGCCCCTGCTGCTTTTGATTCCTCTTTCTCTGTTTGGTATTGCTGATGTGGCCTAAAAAGGAACAGAAGCTCCAGGAAATGTTTCTGATAAAGTGCTGCTCTCAAAAGTAAAATCTCTTTCATAATGGCGCGGAAAGGCTGAAGTCAATAACGCTGTGGTTACCGTGCAGGTAGATACCTACGCTGGCTTTTGTGGGCCTTGCAGGCGAAATGCACTGGACGTAGTAGCTGGGACGTGGAGGGCGCTTGCAGGGGACTTGAAGCAGTGCTGAGGACTTCATCTGCGGTGGGTAGCGTTAATGAGAGCAGGAGCACAGTGTGCCTTCCCCGTGCTGTAGGCATACCTGTGTCAGGTAGACCAACCCTTAGTTCTGTGCTAAAGTGCCTGTTAATAATCTCATATAAACATCAGCCTGGACAGCTTGTGGAGGTAAAAATATAACCAGGTGGGAATTCAAAAAACAAAACACATTTCAAAACTCTCTCTAATTAGACCCCAGGGTGTGAAGGTACTTGGATGAAGCCTCTTCTCTATGTAACCTGTGCACAGCTGAAGCACTAAGTTCTTGCCTTTGTTTCTCAAACCAGTCAGCCCAGCTGCAGTACTGGGGGTGCCTGGTGGGACCAGGGGCAGGAGGTAGAGCTCGGCATGCTATTTTTAGCCTCCCTGTAGCCTAGGTGCGCTGGCTTAGCAGGGTGCTGCTGGCTTCTGCCATCTTTGGAAGAGCGTATGAATTTTCTGCTTTCTTGTGCTTGCATATGAAATAACACATCTAGAAAGGAGAAACAAAGATAGTAAAGGCTGCCAGAGCTTACTGGAGCTTTGTTTAAACAAAAGCATACCTGCCTATCGTTCCCATTCTGGGCCTAGAACAAACATGACATACAAAGATAAAATGGAGAAGGTGCGTGTTTTTTTGGTTTTTGGGTTTTTTTTGTTGTTGTTTTTTTTTAAATGTAATAAAGGATTTAGGGGTGTGTAGCTGTGAGATTTCTTCCAATAAATCTTTCTGTAAGGAAAAAAAACAACAGCTATAGAGCATGTTTTTTCAAAAAAAAAAAAAGGGGGAAAAAAAAAAAGGCTGAGTGCTACTCAGGGGCACTTCTGAAGGTTTTTATTAGGAAACTGGAACTAATTTTTGGACAGCAGCCTTCCAGAGAGGATACAGATCTTCAAACACTGCTTTGGTCTAAATGTGCTGCTGGGGCCAAACGGGGCAAGGCCACACTTGCTGGTTCCTGGGGTCACTGTGGGCTGCTGGTGCACCTTGATCTGGTGGCTGTCCCTCACCATGGAGTGCCTCATTCTGGGATGTGCCACCTCAGAGTTGAGCATGAAGCTGGACAAAGCTGTGTTTCAGTTGTATTTCTGCTGTAAAGGTCTGGACCTCTTCTGTTTGCAGAAATAATCTTGTCTTAAACTGCTGAGAACAAAGTGCTTGGTCTCCGTAATCCAGATCAGCACTGTGTTCAGATACCTCTTTAGATACCTTCACAGGTATCAGTCTTCCATTACTGTCGTACGCGCACATGCTGTGACTGAGGATGCTGGCTGTTAACATCAAGACTTTCAGAAGTGCTTAATTGTAGCCAGCTTCTACACGATGCACTCAGCTCTGCTGCTCCCGCTGGCTTCGGGACTTTGGGGTGTCCTGTGCCAAACTGACTCTTCATTTCTTTGGTAACTTCCTGGATGATTTGTCATACTTCAGTGATGCAGCCTCTTTCAACACTGTTACAGTGGTGAAAGCACATCCCTAAATAACACTGTTTAAAGAACAAAAATTCACCCCTGGGAAGGCTGCGTTTACTGATACGCATTTGCAGGCGCATGCCTGCAGGCTGCTGAGAGCAATTGAAGCTATGTTGTAGGTGCTACCGAAAAGCCGTACCCAATGCTGCTGTTCCCACGTTACTACTGTGGAGGGATTGCTTCCGTAGGGAATCTGAGGAAGCTCTACAGCAGTGCGAAGCATTATGGAAAAGTTACCCTGTGTTTGGTGTATGCTTACGCCACGACCAGGCTCAGCACAGCTCCTTTCCCTGGTGGGGATTCTCTATGGGAAAGGGGGTGGCCCCACTCAGCCCTGAAAATAAGAGAGGCTTTCTGGAGTGCATCCTCAGCAATCCATATCGCCTCCCCATTGCGTGTGCTGAGAGGGGAGTGATAAATCGGTGGTCTTATTAAATAAATAAATATTAATTATTTTAGAAGCATTACTGGACAGTACAATGCTTTGCTTCTGGAAATCAGGCCAATTTGGTGCACCTAAAGTAGGTAATAAAATACATTGAATGTACTTGCATGTTATTAAGCTATAGATCTTGCACCCTTCTTCACGGGCAAGGATAGTTGTAGCTTTCCATCACAGAAGGTGTAGCTGTCTTCTGGTGGGTTTTGTGAAATCTTCCAGCCTGGGAGGGGGTTTACAAAACTGGCTGCATCTGCCTGAATGCTTTATAGCAGCATTTCTCGTACCTCCAGATGAGAACATCTCTGCTTTGTGGGGCCCTCTCTGACTCTGAGCTGTGTGGCTAGTGCAAGAGTGGGAATGGTGGGAGCATCAATAGAAACCTGGTATTAAAACAAGGAGTAAAGGAATAGCTGTCATATCTCAGGCACATCCAGGTCATGTGGTTTCCTGATTTCTTTGGTGGAATTCTTCCTCTTCCAGTTCTGGGACAGTCACCAACCAGTATGGTTAGTGCTGTGGCAGTAGTGCCAACAGCCGCTGTGTTTGGATGCTCGTATATAAGTGCAAACTGGGACAGGAGGGACTCCTATCTTGTCCTCAGGTGTAGCTCCCTGGCTTTTCTCCATTGGTGGATGGAGTCTCTGTCTTTAGCTGTGGGCTGTTTAGAGCAAGGGCATGCTGGACTCAAAATGAACTGGTTTCATGTCATCACTCTGATTGTCATACTGTGGGTTTGGTTGTAGATGAGATACAAAAACAGTGCTGCTGCAGGGCAGCATGGTGATGTCTGCTTAAAGGTTTGGAGATTCTTGATTTGGCCTGAGGGGCTGGAAAACACAGGGATCATGGTCTGAACCTTGTTTCCAAAGGCTATATGCGTGTGGCATCCGCCAGTTTTCTCCTGTCATATCTTGAGATTCTTCTGTCCCAAGTGTTTCTGTTAATGTCTTGCACTTGTGTGCTGCATCCTATGTCCTCTTTATTACTAGTGAAATCTATGAGATCGTTACCAGGTGGGCGGTTGTGCCAAAGGAATGAACTAAATACGCGAGAGTGGCAAAATACCTTCTTAAGGCAGGTACTGTCCTGTGGGCTTCCAGTGCGTGGGGTGTGCTTTCCCGGATGCCATGAGGCAGGGTTTTGAGCATCACAGTACTCAAACAGCTGGCAGGCACGGAGTCATTGAAATTGTTTTTCCCTTCCCAGGGCTGACTCGGAAGCGGAGCTTGACTCATCCCTGTCGGGTACACATGCTTGTTTGCAGGGAGATGCCAGGAAGGATGGTTGGTTTGATGTTTTGGAGATCTCAAGCCCCGTTGCTGCTCTGCAGAGCCTTCTCCATCAGGATGCAGGGCAGGAGCGGGGAGCCGGCAGGTGCTCTCAGCCTCGTGCTGTTCTGCTCTGCAGTGCAACGAAGGAAGGGGACAGGTTTTGAAGGTTGGTGACCACTTGATTACACAGTGCCTGTGGTCTTATGTGGTTTTGCCCATTCAGAAGCACCCCTGGACTTGTGCCTCCGTGGGAGGGCGTTCAGCATTATTGAAGATTTTCACTGGAAGTAGCTTTTACTGAGCTCAAATAACATGTAATCCTGCTCCTGTAGGCAGAATGGGACTTTTCTCCTCTGTTAGGTCGAGTCTGTAAATAAAGAAGGCTCTCGGGCAGCACTTGTGTGGTTGCTCCGTGGCTGAGCAGTAAGGAGCAGGGTTGTGTAAGCTCTCCTCCTTGGGAACACACCCCAGCAGCAGCCTTGAATCAGGGGAGCAGCTTTCATTTGGGTTGTGTTGGAGCTGTTTGCTCCCAGCCTTTTGCTCCGAAACCCTTGGTAGCTGCTACTGGCAGGGATACAGCATCCATCGATATAAATACAAGGGAGTAACCAGGAAGTATTTGACCAGATAAACAAGTTGGATGTCAATACGTGCGCAGGATTAGATGGCATGCACCCCAGAGGACTGCAGGAACTTGAATGTGAAATTACAGAGCTTCTGGCCAGGGTGTGCTCTGTGTTATTGCAAAGGGCTGCCGTGCCAAGGACTGGGAGGCTGCCAGCCGCACTCCATCTAGAGAGGGCAATAGAGAGGGTCCTGGGAACCAGTAAATCCGACTTGCATCCCTATAGTGGTACAGGGGAATCAGGTCACTGTGTGCATGGACCAGTGCAGTCTGCTGGGAAAGGTGATGGAGCTGCTGGGAAGTGAAGTCCTGCTGGCAGACCGGCCGGAGTGCAAGGTGGGTGACACTGAGCACACAGATACGGCTTTTTTCAGACCACTTTCGTGAGGTTTCCCACAAAGGGTTGTTCAAGAAAGTAGTTGAACCGTGAATGGAAGAAAGCTCTTTCTATGGAGCTGGTTTAGCCTTACCCTTTGCTTTTAATGGTCGCTTTTCAGGACCAGCAGTAGGTCCCTCAAGGATCAGTGTTGAAACTGGACTGCTGATGGTGGCCAGGCTCGTGTGCCCTCCGTAAACAGCATCTCCTGCTGCTGCTCCTGGAGGCAAAACACCGGACCCTGGTTCTGACCCAGCGTGGTATTTTGTTTTAGTCTAAGAGGCTCTTGGCTGAGCTGCTGTGAACGTCCCAGCGCTGAAGTGCAATACTGCCATGTAAACGAGGCCTGTGGCTTCCTTTATGTTCTTATTTGGTATTTTTTCCTCATGCTGTTCATTACTCTGACAGAGGGTCTGGTTCTGTTGATCCAGCACAAGGGATTTAATAATTTTTCATTAATTGCTTCTTGCACCCCTATCTTAAAATATTGGCTTATATCCTGTCCAAAGCCACCTTTCTGCATGGTTCTGGGTATGTGGTTGCACAATAACTAACTGGGGAAGTAGAGAGGGGGGTGTGTGCACAGATAATAGCTCCTGGATTTTCTCACGTCTATGAAACTTGTAATGCTGGCAGATATCACAGGCACCTTGACATGTTTTAAGAATAGCTTGCTTACTGTTGGGAGGGGCACCGTGGTTATGCAATGGTGGCATATTGTGAATATTGGCAGGAGAGTTGAAACTTGGGATGGATAAATGGAGTTCACGGACAGAGAGGATGGTGAACTCCTGTATGGATTCAGGACATGGAAGATCGGAGCCTTCAGTTTGTTCATTGGACTAGAAAACCTGATTATTTTATTTCAGCTGTATGAATGGCTTGTGCGTTCTCCCCTGGCACCCTGGTGTGAATGGAGCAGAAGTGGACAAGGACTCAGGCTCAATGTGGATGAGACTCGCTCTGAGTAGTGGCATTTACAAGGGACAAAGTGATCAGGCTTTGCCAGAGGAGGTGCAAATAGGTGCTTGTTCCAAGCGTTTGCTGTGCCTAGTGGACTTTCTGTGCCCAGAGCTGTTAGGCTGTAGTATTGATTGCCAATGCTTTGACGAGACCTCTTGACTCCCACCAGCGCAATGAGCTTGCCTTTTCCTCCTGTGCCCAGCCCTGTGCCAGAGCTGTTGTGCACAGCTGGAGCAGGGTTTCAGTTCTCTGTTTGCTTTTCTGCATATCGCTTGTTGTAAGTGTTGAAATGTGGTGTGATATGAAATTGCAAGCGCTGGCAGTTCTCAGTAAATTCAAAGCCCATCATTTTCGCAGAAGTCATCTCCCTTCTTCAGGGGAAACACCCAAGGAAATTGATGGCCTTCCTGGTTACTTTTCACACCTAGGTACCTGATCATGAAGCGTGTTTTGCATTCCTGTGGCTGCTGACCATCTTCTAAGAGATGTTTCTCGTATAGAACAAGATGACAGTTCAGCAGGTGACATTTGCCGATCACCTGTAGAGGTTTCTGTCGCATGAGGTTGAAATGTCCACCAAAAATCTGATTAAAAGTTTAATTTCCTATCATGGCCTTGATGGATATTGTTTGAGCTTCCATTGAAATCAGCTTGCCTGGCTTTCAGTGTTTCTAGAAGGTCTTGAAAATTTGGCAGTAGGCTCCATCCAGAGATGCAGTATTTCTCAAAATGGAGCGTTTCCCAGCTGCACGCGGCTTTTGACTGTTTTACTTACAGAAGCTTCGTCCAGGATATGTTTTGTGGCCCAACTGCAAATTGTTTAAACAAGGAATCAGCTGTGTTGTGCGGGAAATAAGCTCTCCTCCCATTGGACTGGTAAAAATAGTCCATGCTCCTCTGAAAATATTACTTATGGTAAACATCTAAAATGTTTCCTCTCATGTCCAACTCTCGCATTCTTCTACAGCGTTCTGTGGATTTGGCTCGCAGGGTTAGAAGTGCTGGCTGAGGTCGGCCAAACTCGGTGACCTACTGCGTAAGTCTGGCATATGAGCTCTGTTGCAACACCACATAATCATTTTGTTTAAAAACCACTTTAATTTTTTTGGTTTAAAAATCTTAAACTTTCCTTTAAATAAAATAGGTAAAAAGCTATCATTTTTCATTGGCTGTTCTCCTCTGTTGTAAAATACTTAAGAAAGTAAGAACATAGTAGAGTTAATGCGTCTTGACTTGATGGTTACTCAATATCAAGTGAGCAGGAAAAATGCAAAGCCACAGAGGAACAGAATTCCCCTTGCCACTGAGCAGATACCCGTCAGCGCAGAACGGCTGCTGATACCATCACCGGGGTACTTAAATGTGGTCCGTATTACTTGGAAACTGCTTTGTTTTGCCAAATGTGGCAAAATAATAGTAGATTTCCCTTGAAGAGGGGCTTGCTGACTGCTGTCGATCCTGCCTTCTCTAAAACTGTTACCCTTGAGTGTTCTGGCTCTCAGGTGTGATCGCAGGCTGTACAAACCCCATCGCATTGACTTTACTCGCTTGCTTATGTTGGCTCATGAACCAGCAGCAGTGTAACCCAGGAGGTGTTGGTTCCTTTAGAGATGTGTGAGCATTCCACAGTCTAGAGAAAGGGGCTTGAAGTAGATTTTAGGGTGTAGCCTGGCAGGTGAGTGGGAAAATTGGAGGTAATTCTGGAGGGTCAATAAATAAACGAGTGATTTTGGAGCAGTGTCCACCTCCAGCTGGGCTCTGTGCTGTAGGCATCGCTGAGGGTATGGTGAAGTGAACAGTGGTTGGACTGCACAAGATAAATATTATTTCTTTAGATGCCTCTGGTACTTGTTCAGGTTCTGAAAGGCTGCAAATAGAAAGAGTAGCTGAGAATGTATTTAATGAGAAGGAAGGACAGAAAGATTGATACGGTTTTTCCTATGGGATACTAGCAACCATGCAGGGTGTTGGGTGTTTTCTTTGTAGGCTGCGTTTCCATATGGCAATTTTTAAAGGTGATTAGAAGACTGATTCCCTGATCATAGACCAGGTGGTGGCCCAGTGTCCCTTTAGAAATACACTCCATTTTAGCTGTTTTGTAAAATATAGGCACAGTAATGCCTGCGTTTGAGTCAGTTGGGCTGGAGAGGATGGGTGTTGGGCGCTGGACACAGCACATCATGTTCTGCAGAGCCCAGAGCTCCTGGTTTGGCACGGCACAGTGCTGTTTGCCAGCCTGGTTTGGGTTTCTTTACAGCAATAAGGACCCATTCATCCTAGGTACATGATCAACTTTTAGTTGAGATGGTTTGGCTCAGAGATGGATTTGACAGTGGAGCTTTGTTGGGCCCTACCTACGTGTATGGGGGGCACTGGAGGGGACCACCTAGGGTGGTTTTAATGCAGGTCTCAGAGTTAACTGTATAGTTTTAGAAAGTGATGCTGTTAAATTGATAAGATTTTTCTTTTCCCTGGGATTTCTGTTGCCAGGTTTACTCAACAGTGTTCTCTCAGTGCTGCCAAATATTTCTGAACATACTGGGAAAACCTTTTCACCAGTGCCTCCCAGGCTACGCTCCATTGTTACACAACTTCTTTCTTGATCCTTGTCATGATGCAACAGGATTCGAGCATGACTGCAGGAACTGTAAAGGCTGAGCTTTCTGATAAAACTTTTACTCGAAAAGACTCTCAGCCTTCCGAGAACTCCTTTGGGTATTTGCTGCCATGCATTACTGTGGTGGGACATAGGTGATGGTAAGCATGGGCAGGGCTGGGCAGTCTGTCCCATTATTATGGAAAGTTCTCATGAAGGTTTTTTGCAAATCTGTTTCAACGCCCCAGCCCCGGCTCCCTCCTGGAGTCAGTGGTGCAGACCCTGCTGGAGACCCTTCTGCTGTGGGCAGTGTCTCTACGAGCGTTTCCATATTGAGCAATCCATGCAAATACAAGCATTTTTTCCCCGGTGAAACAGTGTCTTTTTCTCATTATCTTGCACAGCTAGTCTCTCCAAATTTCACATTTCAATGTAATCTGTTTTCTCAAGGACAGATTTTAAAGGACAGACTCTCCTCGAGTGCTGTTCCTGTGTCAAATGGGATAAGCGAGGCTGAGGGTGGAGGGAGAAATCGTATTTTTTCAGTCTTGGTGGCTGTTGTTCCCAAACCACCAAGCTGGCTCCAGACAGACCCTTCTTCAGGCCACAGGTTTCCCTGGTCTCCTGAGAACAGCCAAGGCCAAATGGCAGCAGGAGGTTTGTGAGCAGCTGATAGCCGTGGTGGCTGAGCACGCAGCCCGTGCGTGCTAGCACAGCCGTCGGAAAGGCCCGGGGCTGTCGCTGCCCATGCGGCGTACACGTGAGCTTGTTTCCCAGATGGCAGGAGCTCATCCCCGCCAAGCTCTGCCTGGCATTTCGGCTGTTCTAATTCTGGACGCGGGGCGGATTGGGAAGCCGTGAGCCCGTCTGGCTGCCCCCAGTGACCTTGCACGTGAGGACGTGCCACCGTGCAGGAGCCTGCAGTAGAGGAAAGCTCCTTCCTTCTCCTACCATGCTCTGGGGACAGGCTGCTGGTGGAGCAGGAGCTGGAGAACTTGCCATCTCCATCTCATGTCTCATGCGCCAGCTTGGTCCTGTGCTTAGGAGGGGTTTTGAGCTCTGAACGTGTTTTAGTTTAGATGGCACCAGAGATGTTTTAGGGCGGACATTCCCACAGTCCCCACCTCTGCTCTACTGGAGGCTTTCTGCAGTTCCCCACTGTGCAAATTCTCCCTGCGACGATGCATCATCTGAGAAAGGGTCCTTTCCCTCTCCCACCACTGTTTTCGAACTAGGAGTCCCTGTTACCTTAAGGGTGCTTTCCACAAGCTTAAATGCAGAGCCTTTTTCCTTCATTAGGTAAAACTGCTCTGTGGGCTGCCTCTCTACCAGTCAGGGAATGAAACCTGGTGGCTTCGAGGTGGTTTGCTTTGCTCTGAAAACTTGTCTTCCAGGTGCCCCATACCCCAGCTGTGCTTGGTAACTTTGGGTCAGTGCTTTTATTTGCGGGTGATGTGGTTACAGGAGCTTAGAGGAGAAACTTAAATGATCTTCAGCCCCTTTGGTCCTCAGTAGGAGTGTTTACAGGGGTCAGATAGGCTTTGGCTTTGTGCCCTAGTTTGCTTTGGTCTGTGATTTTTCTGTTTCTGACTGCCTGCAGATCTGCAGATGGTCTGGCAGATCTTGAAAACCCATAACACTTCACTTGCTCGGCTTCATTTCATCATTTTCTCTTGTACACCAGCTTCTCTTAGTGGTGTTTATAACCCTTGCAAACCACAATTATCATCAGCAATTACCTTGAAAACCATAATTCCCGCTGATGCAACCTGTGCTTCCTGCTGCTCCGTGCAAGTGCTGAGGCGGTGTTGAACAGGGAAGCTGTATTCATCCGTTACTCAAACAGATTATGCAAATAACTGTTACCTAGAAATCTGGTGAAGGAGAGTAACCAAACAACATTGCTGATTCGTTTGTTGCTTGGTCCATTTGGGTGTTTTGGGAAGTGCGCATCCTCTTGACCACCAAGCTGTAGCAGATTAAGAAGTTACCACCCCTCCCTACTGCTTGTTATCCTACTGCTGAGGTGGGCTCAGCTTGCTTGGATGGGCAATGTAAGGCTTGCTTGGTTACGTGATGAGTGGTTGAAGCAGACCAGTGCTTTGAAAAGTCCTGTAGTCAGCCCTGGTGCTTGGCAGAGTACAGTAACTTCTTAACCTGCTTTGGTGCAAATACCCCCAAGCGCATCTGGCCACAGCTTCCCTCTCCCACGCTGCTGCTCCGCATCCCTGACTGCTCCACAGGGATGCTAAAGTTAACATGGCTCTCACGAAATCCTTGCCTGCTCCTACAAACCATTTTCCCTACTGCACAATTTATGTGCAGCACTAAATCTTTTGTTTAGCCGATGTGGTCACTCGTACAGGGAAGCTGAACCTTGATTTAGCTACATGGGCACCTGGTCAAATAGGTGTGCAGCTCTGCATCTCCAAGGTCAAACTCCCAGCTGAGCAGGCAGTCAGTCCGTGATCCTCCTGTAAGTGTGGTTTTGCCATGGAGGTGATAAGTGTTCAGGTTTCCCACCTGAAGTTTTCTTCCCCCCCTGCCCAGGGTGACTCCTCCATGCGATCGTTTCTTGCAGAGATGCTGGTAGGGCCACCGGAGGCCTGTGCCGTGGGGCTTGTGTGCATCACGGCGCCTGTTCAGAAGCGGAGAGCCCGTTATTTTAACTGCTGGCAGAAGGGAGCGGTATGATAAGTGCTCTGCAGAGGCTGTGCTTCCTCTAATACATTGACAGGGACCTATTTTGTGCAGACCTTGGCACCGCTGGCCTGCACACCGCTGTGGTGATGGTCCCTGATGCCCTTGGGCTACCTGGTCCTGGCAATGAATGGCTGCAGGCAGCCAGAAAGCTGTCATCTTTGCATGAAACCTGAGTTTTTCAACAAAGCACCGATTTCTAGGAGAAAGCCTGCCTCGGAAGGTCCCCAGTTGTGTATCTGTGTGTTTAGTTTTAAAGGACTTGCATTTACTTAGTCGATGGGTGGTTCAGCTGAGACCATATGGCCAAAAAATGCCTTTCTCCAGCTGAGCGTGCACACAACATGCAGTATGTAAAACATGGGCTTCTCAAGTGCTAAAAAACTCAGATACATTCCTGCTGTGACCCAGATGATACTGTAAAATTTTGGATTACTAGTTGCTAAATGCAGGACTCGGTTTGAGGGAGATGAGAAAAACATCAGGCTCAAACTGTGTTTCACCATATATTTCATCTGATGATGTATCTGGGAAGTTTGGGAGCTGAAAATTGGCTTTTCCTTTCAGAAGAAGGCTTGCTGTTAGATCAAAGATTGTATGCTAGCAATCACAGCAGTGCTGTTGCCAACTATTTTCCTCACCAGTTGTTAAAAAAGGATATATTTGGGGGATGTTGGATTCTGCAGGTCTTGGGCTGCATGCTGTAGGTATGGAAGTGAACACTGCAGTAATGTTTTCAGAAGTGTGAGATTTTTTATTTTATTTTTATTTTATTTTTATTTCTTTTCAATTTAATTTGGACAAGTAAGTCCGTGTGAGAGGCTCAGGACTGACAGCTCTTGCTTTTATCTGATGGGCGCCAAAGGGAAGATGCCGCTCACAGAACTTTGCTGCCAGGGTTTACAGGCTCGCTTTTGACGCACAGAGTGCTTGGTAGCGTGTGAGTGGGCATTCCTTTAAATGTCCTGTCTAAAATACATAATTCTCTGGGCTTTTGTGCCAGAGAAGAGGACAGAGCAAACTCCGAGTGCTGCTGTAGCCCACTGAGTGTAGCTGTGGGCACTCCAAGCTATTTTCAGATGCGGGGAGACTTAAAGCAATTGCCTGCTCTTGAGAGACTGCCCGGAGGCCTTTGCCGGAGATGCGGTGAAAGGAGGCATCTTCTTGTCCTGTAGAAATGTGGATGTGACTCATTTCCCTTTAGGCACAAGATCATCTTAAAATCTGAAGCCTGAGGTTTCCCCCACTGATGCTAGTGGAGCTCTTTCACAGTCACACGAATGAATGGAAAGGACTCTGAAAGCCCTCTGAAAATCCTTGCAAAGTTTTAACTTCTCTTTGACTTTGCTCTCCGTTTCTCCTGCAGTGCCCCGTGCATGCTGGCTTTGAGGACAAGCCTGGGTGCATTCCCTGGCCTGAATTTCTCTCCCGAAACTCGACGAGGAGGAGGACCTGGTGTATTTGAGATGCGGTTCTTGTGTGCAGGGAAAGCAGGGATGTCTGAGCGGTGCCTTGCACCTGGGTGGCTCAGGGCAGGGCGTGGGATTGCAGGGCTTGGGTCGGAAGACTCCCAGGTTTTGCACGCAAAGCAGAGCCTTCCTCTCCCTTCTTAGGCAGGTATTGCACCACTGAGCTGACGGGCAAACCTGATCTCCCTGGCACGGGGAACCAACGTGCTTTCTGCTGTGTGCTCGGTTAAGTCTGCCGCCACCCAAAACCGCTTCACCTTCAGCGCCCAGCCGAGCCCCAGATAGCGCACACGGCCACGGGCTGCCTGCCTGCCTACCTGCCTTACATGGGAAGCCTTCCAGATGGGACAGCCTGTGCTAGTCTTTCCTCCTAATGTGTTTCTCTCTTAGTAAAGGTTGTAATTAGATCCTACGCTGCAGCAGAGCACAGGCAAAGGGATGTCCCTCCTCCCTGCCCTGTTCTGCAGGTTTACACTGGGCTGGGGGCTGGGTTGCACAGAGCCTGCCTGCAGTTCCCAGCAGACCCCAGTGCAGAAATCTTCAGGTGAGGGGTTACTGGGCTGGGATGCTCCAGCTTGCATTTGGTAGCATTCATAGAATCATAGAATTGTTAACGTTGGAAAAGACCCTTAAGATCATCGAGTCCAACCGTTAACCTATCACTGCCAAGTCAACCACTAAACCATGTCCTCAAGCACCGCATCTACCCGTCTTTTAAATACCTCCAGGGATGGGGACTCAACCACTTCCCTGGGCAGCCTGTTCCAGTGCCTGACTACTCTTTCAGTAAAGAAGTTTTTCCTAATATCCAACCTAAACTTTCCCTGGCGCAGCTTGAGGCCATTTCCTCTCGTCCTGTCACTTGTTACTTGGGAGAAGAGACCGGCCCCCACCTCGCTACAGCCTCCTTTCAGGCAGTTGTAGAGAGCAATAAGGTCTCCCCTCAGCCTCCTCTTCTCCAAACTAAACAACCCCAGCTCCCTCAGCCGCTCCTTGTAAGTCTTATTCTCTAGACCCTTCACCAACGTCGTTGCCCTGCTCTGGCCACGCTCCAGCACCTCGATGTCCTTCTTGTGGTGAGGGGCCCAAAAGTGAACACAGTACTCGAGGTGCGGCCTCACCAGTGCCGAATACAGAGGCATTATAATTGCCTTGAAGAGATATTTTATAGCAAGGCTCATCGCTGAGGGACAGAGCTGCACACGCAGTGATACTGCAGGTCTGGACCCAAGCGGGTTTGCACAGCGCTAGCCTTGATGTTGCTGCACCTGCGGCGTAGATGCACGAAGGAAAACCTCTGCCCGGTGAGGGAAGGCACTCAGCACGCAGCTAGACACAACGGAAGCAGATGCTCTTCCTTTGAGCCAGATCAGTTACAGCTGCTCAGTCCAGCACTGAAATCAGCTCTTGGATCTTTGACCCTCAAGTAATAAAATCAGAAAGGAAACTCTCCGATTTCCTGGTTTCTCTTTACTAGCTGAGAGCCCTGCTGTAAGGGACCTCGTCTAACGGTTTCACATGGCATTTAGCTCAGAGTGATGCTCTTGGTTATGATGGGGAAAGGAGAGGAAACTGCTCGGATGACAGGGCTGGGCCGCCTGCCCTGGGCACTGGTTCTCATTCCCACGCTTTTCTTTTTCTTTGCATTCTTGTTTCTCTCCTCTTTGCGGTTAAAAGGGGCCAGACTTGCATAAAGGATCAAGCAGGGAATCCCCTTTCAGGAGCCACTGGTGGGAAGATACGCTGCCCTGTGCACGTCAGTGCAGGTGCCGATGGGCCTGATTGCTGCAGAGTGCCAAGGAAGCCAGGAGCATAACTAGGTATCAAGAGGGATAAGTCGAGTTTGTAAGCAGCAGATCCATGAGTAGCTTTTGAATGGGATGACCCAAGTGTAACCACCAGTTCTGAAACCCCTGTCCTACACGGGGCAGGAGGCGCAGAGCTTGTGTCAGTGGGGCTCTCCCAGCTCTGTTCCCACCAGGACCGCGTCTGCCGTTGGAACACGTGGTCACTGTTGTGCTGACACGGAATGGCACAGAATTACACGAGAAATGAGGGTGTTTATGCATTTCTGCATCACAGGAGCCTTCCTTCTGTTTCTGTTGCTGGGGGAAGAGGGAGCAGTGGTTAGTTTTAGCTAGAATTCAGTACATATTTTTTGTATGCTCTGGACTGTTTGAGATGTTAAAGAAGTGACGTTTCTGTTCCCGAGTTAGATGGAGCCTGGCTGCAGTCCTAAGGGAGGACATGGCATGGAGGTGATTCCTGGCTTCTCCCCAGCACCGGTGGTGTTTTTTATTGGGACACTTTTCCAGGGGGACTACCAGCTGAGAGTGATACCCCTGTTCTTTCATGGATCACTAACGTTTCTATGCTGGCTGCCGTGGGGAGGGACTTGGGAAAGCGTCTCCCTCCTTCCCGGGTGTGGGAGGCCACTGCTCTGCCGAGTGTGAAGTCATTTCAAATTCTTCGTTAATCTCCCGATCTGTTGGGAGTGCCACCTCATTTGCATGGCTGAAGTGTTGTATCACATTAAAAATTAGCTGGTTTTTTTACTTTGGTAGCAAACCATTTCCCTGGGGATGTGACATTCCTGTTCCATCTCCGGCTGCCGCTCTTGGCTTTTCTTCCCATTGGTGTGTCTAATGGCAAGGTCTCGCTGAACTAGAACCTGAGCTGGAGGAGCCCAGAGCTGGTTCATAGAGGACCACAGAGAGAATAATACAGAGCAGGCATGGCACTGAACAAATATACACGGGTATATTTATATATGACCTTGGAAAATAAGACAGCCCTTGGCATCCTATCCAGTCCATCAGATGGTAGGTATTTAAGGGCTGGGTATTGCTGCACGACAACATTGGCTAATGTTTCATGCAGACATATCTGCATGTGAGCAAGGGTGCCATGCCATAAATCCTGACTTGCTCTTGAGCATGTGCACCCTTAGCTTTGGTTCTCTTGGACCCTTCTTGCCTGTCTGAAAGTACCATGTATTTCCACTGCATGCGTTCAATTGCTTTCAGGTGTAGTCATCTACAGGGGACTTTGGACTAAATTTTCCTACTATTGGAGAGCTTTAATCCAGGATTGGATTTCTGGGGTTTGGTTACTCTGTGCTCGGAAGGGCAGATGAGGACATGTGTTGTCCAGAGCCGTAAGTACCTCTGAATTTGCAGCATCACTGTTACCTTGTAATGCTTTTACTGTAACAAATATTACCTTGCTTTTCCAGGGAAGGGAATGAACCTGGGGATTCTGCGAAAATCACATACAGCGAGTTGTTGCACAAAGTCTGTCAGTTTGCCAATGTCCTCCGCAGCCAAGGTACATGACTGAAGCAATAGTAGCGTTGGGTACTGGGAAGAGTTTTGGAGATTGGGTTCATTTTTTTGCGTGGTTGCCAGTCTGTTGAGTAATTCTGTGCAAAATGCTTTGCTTCTGTGTCTGCTTCCACAGTTGTAAAGCAGGGTGGATGCAGATTTGCTCTGCAGCAAACTTTTGGAGATTCATCTCTGGCTCTGTCTGTGAAAGCTAATCAATGCTGCTCATGTCAGCTGTACAAGGAAGAAATCTATGCTTAAAACTTCCTGCTCTGGGGTTTTCCAGTAGCAGTGGTCAGTGGTTAAATTTCTGCCTCCTTCAAGGGCTGTGTCTGATGAGAACACGGAGTGTTCATTGCAGTCGTCTTACAAGAGCCGTAGGTCTTGAAAGGGAAAACCCAAGGCTGGTTCAGCTCTAACTCCAGCTGAAGTTTTATTCTGTGCATATAAATGTTGATTTTAAAAGCATTAATTTCTTTCTATATCCTGTTCTTTTGACATGTGATGTGTTCATTTTGACAAATGCCATGTTCATTTTCCCTCCCCAGGCGTGAAAAAAGGAGACCGAATTTCTCTCTACATGCCGATGATCCTGGAGCTGGTTGTAGCCATGCTCGCCTGTGCCAGGATTGGAGCTCTGCACTCCATTGTGGTAGGAACAAGCCCTTTGCGTTGCTTTCACCTCTGAGCTATTGGGAGGGAGTAGCTCTTGGTTTTGGGAGAGTGAGGGAGAGGAGCTGGAAAGATGGGTGCTGACTGTGAGATGGATGGAAACTAAATTAAAGTGCTGTTTCCTAGCCCTCTTCTGTATTAACTGTAGAATGATCTCCTTTAGCCCTGTCCATCAGTGCCTGGTGGTATCATTTACCATGGGTGACCTGCACAGTTGCTGCTGGGGTTTTTTGGGTTGGGTTTTGGTTTTTTGTGTCCTTGCTGACTTGGTTGTGTGATCTCTGTCAGTTTGCAGGTTTCTCGTCGGACTCTCTCTGTGAGCGGATTCTTAACTGCAGTTGTTCTTTCCTCATCACAGCAGGTAAAACATCCTTCTGTGCCCCTGAGCCATTACCGTTGCCTGTCTGGAAGGTCTTTATTTTAAAAGCCAAATGCACTTGGAATTGGAAAAGGAAGGGGCAGTGTTTCAGCTGAGCTGCCGCAAGGCGGATGCACTGCTTGTAGCTGTGCTTGAGTAATGTTTTCCACTTTGAACGTACAGTGAAGCATCTAAGCAGCCCGCCCACTTTGTCCTGTAAAGCATGATGTCACCAGCTGCTAATAGCATGTTTCCAAACACTTCTCATCCATGTTCTTCTACAAAATCAGCCAGATGTTTGCAAGATGTATCATTCATGAGGCAGTCCTAATATGAGAATTCCCTCCCTTCCCAGTTTCAAGGCAATTTCTGTTGCAACTATCGCCTTGTAAAGCGAGGGATCAAGAGAGGGGTAATGTTTGCACGTAAGCCCACTGCATTTCCCCAGCTGTTTTTTCCAATACTGCAAAAAATAGTCGTTTTATTAATAGGTCCATGGTATGGAAGGGACCCGCTAAACTTTGCAATCTGTGTTCTGGCCGTATTGGATTATTCCCCACAGAATACTCCCAAGAGACTTGGGTCAAATTGGAACCTCTCTCAGGGAAGGAATGTCACCATTTCTCTTGGCATCTGTTTCTCTAGGCTAAAAGGGCATATTAGGAAACCTTTCCCATCAGCTGCATATCTGCTTTCCCTCACTCCAGTGCATGAGCTCTGCTCTGACCTCCTGGAACTGCTCGTTGCTTCCAGCTGTCCCAGGCTGCCTTGGCTGTGAAGCCACTCTAATGTTTTCCTTACCATTTTGCAGATGCCTTTTATCGAGGGGACAAGCTGATCAACTTGAAGCAGATTGCAGATGAAGCCCTCCAGAAATGTAAAGACAAGTAAGTTTGGATTCCCTTGTAAGAAAGGCATTGCTGCCGGAATCTGCTCCGGCACAAATGGAAATGGAAGTTTTTGTAGGTGGGCAGACTGCAGCGGGTCAGACGTGAGCTGCACTACATTCATGAGCCTTTCAGAAGTAATACAAGCTTTGACTTCCTCATCTTAAAAATATTTTCTTTTCACTTTCCTCTTGTCTGTTCTGACCTGAAGGCCCACATATTGGATGGGAGGATTTGCTGGAAACGGACTGATCCACCATCGTTATGGCAGATCTCCCAGTTCTGCAGCAGCAGCTCTTGGAGTGGGAGGGAGTAACGCCCTGCCATACCAGTTGTGAACAGCTGGACACAGTGCTGTGGGGCACGTTAAGATGAGGCTTAAGTCTTGCTCCAAAGCCACTAATTCAACAATGAAACGATTCAAGTTTGGGAAATGGCTGTGTAAACAGGAACAGGCATTCCAGTTGACATGCACCAACATGTGCACAGGATCAGGGCCTGACTGCGCACAAGTACATGGTGAAGCTGCTTTATTTTTTTAAGCATCTTCACTGAGATACTGTAAACCATAAAGAGATAGATCTATCATCAGATTTTACAGAAAGGGAAATAATCATTGGTGAAATGACTTTGCCAAGCTTACAGACACAGTGTCTGCGTAGCTCATATGCAACTGAATGTGGTCTTGTAAGTTAGATCAAACATGAAAATTTAGGGCAGATAGTCTGCATGTTAGAAATTCAAACTCTTTAAAAGCATTTTAAACTAAAACTTTAAAACATAAGCTTGTATGTCTGTAGAATTAGCTACGTGGCAGGACAGAAGTGATCCTGAAGTTGGGAAATTAACTGATGGAGAACGTGTGTTGGTACTCTGACAGGGTCGAAGGGTGATAAGATCATTTTGTTTGCATTATAGGTAGGCTCTGTTGGCCCTCATGAGGGGACAAACCCCCATTCTTTTTCTCAATGTATAATCTGGCTTTGGAAGCCTTTCTTCTTTCTGAATCACACAGTTGGTCACGCATAGGGATGGGAGCAGCCACCTAACGTCTCCTGGGTGCTGCGGGAGGTCTTGTTTGTGGTCACAGGCAGGCAAATTTGGGATTTGTAAGGAATCTCTCCAGCAGTGACCTGTGAGAGATGCTTGTGGGATCCCCTCTTCCTCCATAGGAATCGCACCTGGTAAATCCCCAGTAAGCTGTGCACAGACCTTTCCTATTCTCTGAGCTCTGTTCCTGTGGCTGGTGTCCCTTGGCGATTCATGGTGTGCCTGGAGTTTGCATGGCGGTGTATGCTCTAGCTCAACAAAAGCAGCTCAGGGCCCCTGCTCTGCCTCCAGTGCTGCCTGTAAAGCCCACAAAGGGCAGGCTTAGCCCCTGCCTGCACAGCCTGGTCTGACAGCTCCTGCCTTTTACAGGGGCTCCCCTTTGAAAAAGTGCATCGTGGTGAAGCACCTGGGGAGGGAAGAGATAGCAGTGGATGGGACATGCAGCAAGTCTCCCCCTCTCAAAAGGCTGTGCCAGGACATACAGGTATGCTCCTGGTGGGATGAGAGGGGGGATTTTATTGCTATGGGCCTGAGCCCAGCAAATCAATCAGTACAAAACCACTGCAGTGCTTCCCCGGATGCTCCTGTTCTCTGACTCCTGTTCCTGTTTTCTCCCTTCCTTGCTGTTGTTGCATTGCGAGTGGTCTGAACAATGGTTCCTTTGCCTTACCAAGATCCTCTCCCTGCTGCTTCCTTTAACACCATCGCTAGCTGCCAGCCCGCAGGACCCCTGAGAGCACAGCGGGGTACATCTTCCAAAGCCACTAGGACAAGGACAAGATGCCCGTTTTCCTCCGCCCAGTGAAGGACTTTTCCTTCCTAACCCTGTATCTATCTCCCCTTTTGTGCAAAGACCAATGCTGGCCTGCAGTGTAGCTGTGACAGTGGAAGCAGGAGAGGAAGACCAGGAGATTTGTGCTCGTGGCGTGGGTTCAGTGCAGCCCCCCACCATGACAACAGTCATACGCTAGAATGGTGCAGTCTCTGCGTAGCTGGCACAGTAACTGTGTCAGCTGTCGGGGCCGGGGCTTTCCTTTGCAACTGAAACCAGATGAAAGGATGTGGGCCAGAGGCATGTGGTGAGACGGGGGTGGAAGGAGGAGAAGGTGTCGTGGAGCTGTGGCTGCCCGCTGAGCTCCTGAGGCTGGTGTGCAGTCCTGCTGCACCCAGCGGCTACCTGCTGCCTTCATCTGCTTGAAAGGCAGGTTGCTTTCAACTACCTAACAGCTCCGTGTCTCGCAATGGTGTCTTCTGTCCCTGTGTGTTTGGTGATTATTTGCATTGGGTTATCCCCAGGCTGCTGCTTGCTCAGAAATGAGTCGTATTTGGGGAGCGCGTTTGAGCTTTGGGCTCTGCTTTCAGAAGGGATGGTCTGTGCACATCCCTGAAACAACAAGTCCAGCAGATTCTGTATCTTTGAGTTAATTTTCCTTGTTCAGCTGTGTTAATTTTACTGGGGCATTGCTCAGTGTTTGCCAGCCTGGCAAACTGGTGTTTGTAACTGGTAATGTAACAATGTAACTGGTGTTACATTGGCCTCCTCTGCCCCTTCTCTTGTGAGGGCTGGGTAGCTGCAAAGGGGTGGGAAAACTGGAGCAGACCAGCCTTCGTGTGTGAGGTTTCCCTGGTCGGGCGATTGCAGAGAAGCCTGACCCTGCACTGGTCGCTGTTGGTGAGGTGAGGTTATTGTGCAGAATGTCCAGGCTGGAGGCTGGAGGGGGTCTCTTACCCTTTGGCTCTTGCTGCTCTACTTGTTCAGACACTTTATTAAAGATTGTTTTCCCTTGTGAGCGTGTTTTTACCACGCCGTTGGCTTGTGTAACGCTATCGGATGGTCCATGGGCCGTATGCCGGCTCTGTGTTTCTGTACCCAGCTGGCCACGTGCAGGGGGTGGCCTCTGCGACCTGCCGCAGAGGCGGCGGGTACCCAGGGAAGGTGATGGAAACGGGCAGGCTTTTGCTCAGAGGGCATCTCCTGGCCTGACCCAGATCTGAGTGCTCTCCAGCCTGCTGGGACGGTTTCCCAGCATCCAGGCCTGTGGGCTTCCAGCTCCCTGCCTGCAAAGCCCGGTGTGGATCCCCCGCTTCTTGACTTTCATGCCCTCTTTGTGAATTTTTAACAGGAAAAAAAGACTGAGAGCTCACAGAGACTCCATCCCAAGGTATTTACACACAGCACTGCCTTCCTCCTCGTGGCACCTCCCCTCGGCTTCCCCCTCTGGCACTCCACCTTCCTAACCGCTCCGACTCTGCACGGCCACACGTGCCTTCCTAACCGGGTTACTAGCAGTTGCATGTTAGCGATAGATACCACTCGCCGCTTGGCCAGAGCTCCCCATGGTTTTGGGGTGAATGCAGTACCACCAACTTTGCTTCCAGAAACAAATCTGCATCCATAAAAAACCCTGAGTGCACGTCAGCGTGCTGACAGGGGGAAATGCAAAACCGCTGGGATGTGCTGTCAGCATTCGGATGATGGTTCATCTCTCTGCCTTTTAAAAGCAGCTCTCGCAGTGCACTTCCCTTCGCGGTGAGGCTGGCAGGGATCGCACACAGCTTCCCGTCTGCGGCGGCATGCTGCAGGCAGCAAACCTGGAGCTCCTGACCCAACACGCAGACTCTGCCCACCCCGTCCAAGGAGCCGTGGCCTCAGGACGCCATGAGGAGGCAGGCAGAGGCAGGCCTGGCCTCAGGGGATGTGTGCCGTGGGTCTGACCTCCGCCGTGGGGCAGCAGAAGTTGGGTGCTAAAATGGAGGGATCCTTGAAGGAGGGATGCAAGAAAGCAATTGTTGGATGGGCTGGTGCAAGCCTGCCTTGGGCTTGTTTGACCTGGTGCCTTGCTGGGAGCTCGCTGGTGGGACAGACTTGTGGAAACTGCTTCCCCAGGTAAAGCCAGGAGCCCTGGGGATCGATGAGAGCTTTCCAAGTGGGCTCAGTTATGTCAGGCTGTCAAGCAGTTAGTGTCCCTTGCACCACATGTGCAGGAGCTGCGTGCTGGGCCATGAGGTCCCGGTGCCTCCAAATGGCACATGAACATCTTTAGGGCTGCAGAGAGTCACCGTGTGACCCCGTGGCTGCTCTCCACGCCTCCATGCACCCCACTGAGGGAGCTGTGGGGACTCTGTGCAGGCTGCGCCTGCGCGATGGGCTCTAACTCTGCAAGGAGCTGCAGGGCTCTGGGTCAGCGTGCCTGCCCTCGCAGAGGGGTGGAAAGGGGAGGTCTGTGCTGAGGCTGAGGAGTATTGCCTGCTCAGCTGCCCCCAAGCTCCTCTGAGGAAAGGCGAGAAGGTCAGGTGGAGTTAGGTCTTGCACTGAACCCGGAGAGGTCTTGCCACCCCGGAGAGGTAGCCCGCCAGCACAACCCTCGGGGTGACCTCTGCCCATCAGCCACAAGCATTGGTGGCTCTGTTACAGCTCTGGCATCCTCAAGCAGCTCCTTCAGGCGGTGCTGAGTGGTTCTGCGTTGGACCATTCACTTCTTATCAGGCTAATTACCTTAAAATCCAGACAACAGATTTTTTTGGGGTCTGCAGGGCCAAGCGGTGTGAGCCCAACATGTTCCTGTTTGTCTCGGGCCATGCTGCCGTAGGGGTGTCTGCAAGGTGTGCGGGACTGGTGAGCGTGTGGCTGTGCTAAGCGAGGCTTGCTGCTTTGCTGTTCGACTGCAGCTCCGGGAGCCCAGGAGGGCAGGAGGAGCCTGTTTGCTGTGAGAGTACAGAGCAGCTGCTGCTGAGAGGGATTTGTCAGCGTTACCAGTGGTTTGGACAATCTGCTTCAGGTCTTGCAGCCAGCCCGTGTTTATTAAAGGTTTTCCTTGTGGCTGTGGGCTGAGAAAAGAAGCTGCTGGAGTGGTGCATGGTTTGCAGCAAACAGCTCTGGGGCAGAAGCTGTGCTGTGAACATCTGCCTCGATGGTCCGTGAGGGGGGCGAAGTGGGGGCTGAACCCCTCATCCCGCTCCCTCTTGCTTTGGGCAGGCGTGTTTCTAATCTTCTGCTTTTCTCAGACCCCCTGGAACCCAGCCACGGACGTGTGGTGGCACGAGCTGATGAGCGGTGCCAGCACGGAGTGCGAGCCCGAGTGGTGTGACTCAGAGGATGAACTCTTCATCCTCTACACAAGCGGCTCAACTGGGAAACCCAAGGTATGCTTCCCAGCTCACCGCCCGTGGGGCCGGGCTGAACCGCAGTACCACCTCAGCTGTGGGAACTGGTGAGGGTCATGTTGGGAGGCCCCAGTAAGAAGAGGACCCACAGAGGTCTTGGGAAAGGGGCTGTGCTGGTCATTCCTGCTCAGCTGCCGTTCGAGCTCAGTGGACTGGTGACGCTCAGCTTGGCCTGGGAGGGTGAGGGCCCTGGTGGGAGCTCGCCCTGACAGTTGTGTGCCTTCTCCTCGCAGGGTGTGCTGCATACGGTGGGTGGATACATGATTTTTGCTGCCACCTCATTTAAATATGTGTTTGATTACCAACCTGAGGATGTCTACTGGTGCACAGCTGACATTGGATGGATAACGGGCCATTCCTACCTCACTTATGGACCCTTGGCAAACGGGGCAACTAGTGTGTTAGTAAGTGCTGGATGGCAGCTGGGTGCTTTTACTCCAAGAAAGTGGAGATCATGGTGCTGAGCTGCATCCCTGTGTTGCTCTGTGATGAGCGTACTTCTCACTTGCATGCAGTGCCCTGGGCTCTGCGAGGAAGGGGGGCAGTCCCCCAGGAGGGCATGGGTGACTGTTCGGTGGCAGATGGGGGGGCTAGTTTGTGTGTGGCTTTTGGGTGGTTAATTTTTCAAATGCTCCCCTGTTTCTTTCCCTTAGAAGTACAATCCTTGTGTACCAGGGGAGGCAGAGCTGCTGTGGGGTAATGCGAAAGCTGGATCGGGAGCAGGGAGTGATGTTTTCACTGCTGATGCTGATTTGACAACCTGCATTTAACTCCTCTGCCTGTATCTCCCTTGGCAGCGTACGGCTGTAACTTGTGTATGGATCAGGGAGCCAGAGGCCTGTGCCCAAGGCTCCCTAGGGAAATGCAAGCAGGAAAACGACTGCCATGTTGGGGGAGTCCTTTCTGGGGTTCTTGGTACTTTTGGTTCTGGTTCTGTCACTGTGTTTGGACCTCTCACACTTTACCATGTGGGCAGGCTTGTTTGGGCTGGTGGGACTGTGTCACTGTGGTAGCCACCCAAGTGCCGGTGCTGGTGGGGTGTTTCAGGGTACACTTGCTAGGGCACCTGGGGTGGGGTGACGCCAAATCCATCCCAAGGAAGCAGTAAAAGAGGTCCCTGGACTGGGCTGGTTTCGCTGTGTGGTGCCCCCAGCGTTCCTATAAGGACATGCTAGGGTCCAGCTGCTGTTCCCTGTTGTTCTCGGCTCCTCCTGCTTGGGAAGGTGCTGCAGGTCTGTAGCAGTAAGGAGCAGCTGTGTCACCTCCCTGTCTCCTGCTCAGTTTGAAGGTGTCCCCACCTACCCGGACATCGGGCGAATGTGGAGCATTGTTGACAAATACAAGGTGACCAAGCTCTACACAGCACCCACAGCCATCCGGCTGCTGATGAAGCACGGGGAGGAGCCCGTCAAAAAGTGAGTGCCAGTCCCCAGTGGGATGGGATCCCTGGCTCTGGCACAGCCAGAGGCTCCCGATGGGGGACCAGGGGCCCCAGGTTCCTTGCTGAGCAGCGGCTTCCTCAGCATATATTCTGAACAGACAGGATCTTCTGCCTTCTACACAGCAATATGCAGGCCATGTTTCTGCACTCCCAGCGCTAACTTCATTATGGCGCTTCTGAGCAGGTCCTCCTCTTTCACTGTAAGCTGCAGCGAAGCTCAGAGGTTGCAGGTTCTCCCTGCTCCTGACCCAGAGCTCACAGAGCTGTCCTGGGCAGAGAGCTCCTCCACGTGCTCCTTGGCCCAAGGAAGGGAAGGAGCAGAGCCAAGCGGGAGCTTGGAGTGGGAGACCCCAGAATCACAGAGGTCTCCTTTCTTCCCCCATGGAAGAGGACTGAGAAGGGTCTGACCTGTCCCTGGAAGCCCCAAGTACACTTTGGATAGCCCAGGGGTTTCTGCAGGCTCTGCTGTGCAGCAGGCTCACAGCTGCTGCTCTCCATGGCCTGCTGAGCCCCTGCCAGCCCCCTCCTCTCTGCAGGCACAGCAGGAAGTCTCTGAAGGTGCTGGGGAGCGTCGGCGAGCCCATCAACCCCGAAGCTTGGCTGTGGTACTACCGTGTGGTGGGAGAAGAGAGGTGTCCCATTGTGGACACGTTCTGGCAGACAGAGACAGTGAGTCCTCGCCTGGGTGTCCCTGGGACCTCTCTTTCCCTTGCGCTCCCCGCAGGGTGTCTTTGCAGGTTTGCTGTAGTGCTGCTTTGGTTCTATGTGGGCTAGTTGTTTTGCTTGCCCAGGAAGCTCTGGTGTGGCCTGTGACTGTTGGTTCCCCTTCTCCTCTTTCTTTCCTGGACCTCAAACAGGCTCCAAGGGGAGACCTTCCTCTCCAAAGGGTCCCTGCCAAGGTCTGCTCTGGACCCAGCTCTCCTCCCCATCTTTCTCTCCCCCAGCAGCTCCAAAGCTTTGTGCCCAAACACAGGCTCCCTGTCCCCTGCCGTATCCTTCCCAAGGCCCCATCTCCACAACTGCCCTGAGCAGCCTGCCTCCGAGTGGGACGTGATGTGACCAGAGCTGATGCAAGCAGCTGTGGAATGGGCTGGCGTGGCCCAAACTCACTGGTGTTTTGCCTCTCTTTGCAGGGTGGCCACATGCTGACACCCCTCCCTGCCGCCACCCCCATGAAGCCAGGCTCTGCCGTGAGTACTTCTGTTCTCCCCAGGGGCCCGGAGGGCTCCCCGGTGGCCGTGGCAAGGCACTGCAGCAGCAGCTGGCCCTGTCTGTACCATGGCCTGGTGGTTACCAGCCTGCCAGGGTGCTCGTGGGATGGTGGTGCGTGTGGGGAGGTGGCCACCACCCAAAATCCCAGGCCTGGCCCCGTGCAGCTCTGCTCACAGGCCCCACGTGCCACAGCCTCTCCAAAGCTGCCCTTGCTCTGCCTCCTACTCCCTCTGGTTCATGGGGTTTTAATGCGTGGGCTCACCTCCGTGTCTCCTTACTCTCTGGTCCCCATGGCAGACGTTCCCCTTCTTCGGTGTGGTCCCTGCCATCTTGAACGAGTCGGGGGAAGAGCTGGAAGGAGAAGCAGAAGGCTACCTGGTAAAGAAAGGCTGATCTTCCCCACCCTCCTGTTGTCTGTTCCCTGTGACTTCGGGACCTTCCCGATAGCATAAACACATCTCGGCTTGCTCTGGGTCCACAAAGGGACCCCCTTGGGTGGTGGGAACTCCCTTCACTGCCATAACTCGCTGGGAGCTTTATGCTGTAAGCAAACTGTTGAACTGATGGTTAAATGCACTTGCACACATGGGCAAGGCAGGAGGATGGGAGCTTTTCAGCCAAGCTCCTTCCCTCATGCCAAGCCTGACGAGACTTTCCCAGTAGATCAGCACTGGGCAGCAAGTGTCTGAGCGTCATCGCTCATGGCTCTATCTCCAGCATTTCTGTTGCCACATGCAAAGACTGGATCTTGTATCACCGTGGTGCAAAGCCTGGGTTATTGGTTTTGCTCTCACTGACTCAGGTCTGCGTTTTTCACCATCAGGTATTTAAGCAGCCCTGGCCAGGAATAATGCGCACACTGTATGGAAACCACCAGCAATTTGAAACCACATACTTCAAGAAGTTCCCTGGGTACTATGTGACAGGCGACGGTAAGGTTGTCCGGGGAGTGCGTCGCTGCAGAGGCCTGGGGACGGCAATTTAAATCTTGCCATGTCCTGGCCTCAGAATCCCTTATCAGTTGCTCCGAGGGCTGGCACTGCTTCCTCACACTGTCGTTTCTGGCTATTTTTAGGTTGCAGGAGAGATAAAGATGGTTATTACTGGATCACAGGGCGAATTGATGACATGTTGAATGTTTCTGGTAAGTAACAAGTTTTGTCTTCGGTGGGGACCAATGTGCTTTCTGACACTAGTTAAGAGAGACACCTTGCTTTGTGGGGGACACTTCTGCGTCCATTTCTGAAGCTAGTTAAAAAAGCCACCTTGCTTTATGGGGGATGGTTCTGCATCTGTGACTCTGCTCAGCAACCTTGTCCTCAAAGTGGATCTAATTGCTGGGTCAGGGTTATTTCTGAGTCTGTGACTTGGTGACTTTCTGCATTGTTTCCGCTGGAGACAACGCGCTGGAGGGAAGGAACTTTCTGTACCCTCTTAGAGGGGGTCCTTAACCAGCCAAGGTGCCTCTGTGCTGAAGGATTTAGGGCCACAGGGAATCACAGGGGTTGGGCAGGACCATGTGGTCCCTAATCCAACCTGCTGCTCCATGTAGGGCTAACCTCGAAGCTGGATCGGGCTGCTTGGAGCTGTGTCTAAAGAGGTGGAGATTCTCCCACCTCTCTCGACTGAGTCTTTTTGATTCAGCTGCTTCTCAGCCCATCATTTTCCATATACTGCATTTAATAGCTCCCTCCCTCCTTTCCTGGTGGCTGTAGCCTACAGGTACTTACTGCTGGCTGTGAGATGCTGCTGTGCTTGGCCCTGGATCAAACTAGAGCTTTTAATCTGACCAGCAGTGCTTGGTCCTCCACCAGCTGATCATTTTGGGAGCTGACCACCTTCCCGTGGTTTTCTGTGACAGCAGTCCCAGGGTTGGAATGTCGGAGTGTAGGTACAGGAGCAGAGGTGTACGGGAGTGAGTTGTGCCCCTGCCCCGAGATGCAGAGCGTCGTTCCATCTCCCCACGGCGATGAGCTGGAGCAGTGCATGGCAGGGCCAGTTCCTGGGCTCTGCAGATCCAGCCTCTTCCTCCTCTGCACCTTCCAGCTGACCGTGTGGGCAGGTCTCCTCTTACCAAATCCAGCTCCTCCTCAGCCTGTGCTTTGTTTAATTCCATGACTGTAAACAGTTCATGATCTGTTAAAGAAAGAAGCCTAAAGGTGGGAGGGAGAACAGCCGAGGGAGGTGGCCTTGCTCTGCAGGTGAGTGGTGCCTGGCAGCCTTCAGGGCAGCCCAGCCCTTGTGCTGCTGAAACGAGTTTCTCTCTCCAACTGTTGTCTTTTCTCAAACAAATGAAATCAATGCTCTCAAACCTATAGTTTAGGGCCTTTTACACCTGCAGACCTCTTCCTCCCAGCTGCTGGGAGGCTGCAGGACCCCAGCCCCGTGCGGGTCTATAAAGCACTGCCTCTCCTTGCTTCCAGGCCACTTGCTGAGCACCGCAGAGGTGGAGTCAGCCTTGCTCGAGCACGCCGCCATCTCGGAGGCTGCGGTGGTCAGCCACCCACACCCCGTGAAAGGCGAGTGCATCTACTGCTTCGTGACCCTGAGAGATGGCCACGAGTTCACCAAGAACCTGACGGATGAGCTGAAAAAACAAGGTAGGAACAGCCAAATATTTGGGAGGTTACGTGGCAGGGAGAGGGAGGACAGTGCTGGGCAGGTGATGGAAGGGTTAAGGGCTTGGGTGCTTGAATGAGGGTGTGTGTAGTCTGGGGAATGCAGTGTGGACAACTGCGACAAGGTGCCCCCTCTGATCAGAGAGCGTGCTGGCAAAGACTAAAATTAGTTCTCCCGGCCTTTGGCTGTTCATGTGATGCCATCTCTACCTCTTGGGAGTTGGCAGCTGCGTGAAGGCCTGGGGTACCTGGCAGGCTTCGGTTTGCAGCAGTGCTCTCCGGTGTGGGCACGGCTCCCCTGGCTCTCCCTGACAGATTTTAACTTGCTGTGAGGATTGTTTGGTTGCTTTGGGGTAGTGCTGTGGGTGTTTGTGCTCTGGTCTCAAGGGAAGCTCTTTCGTTGCCACAACAGACTGCAGCATTTAATAAATGAAATGGACCCATAGCAGTTTCTTCTCTGTAGGAACCCAACAGCAAATCAGTTCTTGCTCTATCAAAATGGTAATAGTGATTGGTGTAGCCCTTATAGAGGTCTCTTGAAGATGGAGAGGATGAAAAAATGAATGTTCTTGCCTTTGGGAAGATGTGCTTACAGCCCCGTTGGCACTGCAGCTCTTGCTGCCCCCTCCCACAGCCCGGAGGCTGGGGCGCAGCACTGCCCTTCCAGGTTCCCCAGGAGCTGGGCCCTGCATGTCCTAACTTGGTCATCTTGCCTGGAAAGGGTGCGTGTGGTATCATCTCCTAGTACCTACGATGAAAAATCTCTGTTATTTTTGCAGTCAGAGAAAAGATCGGACCGATAGCAACGCCTGATTACATCCAGTATGCCCCCAGCCTGCCCAAAACCCGCTCAGGTAAGGGGCCCGCGACAGTGCTGGGGAGGACTGAGCAGATCCTGCCAGTGGAAGGAAATCAGCCCTAAATTGCTTGTCCAGGGCCACGCAAGGGGGGAGCAACCTCAGGGCGAGCAGGATGCTGCAGGTCTGGGCACTCCCCACTCCTGCTAAGGATGCTAAGCTCTTCATCCTGAGTCCTGCTTTCTTTTCATGGCTGTTGTTACAGGAAAGATTACAAGACGGATATTAAGGAAGATTGCCAAAAATGACCACGATCTGGGGGACATCTCCACCTTGGCAAACCCGGGCATCATAAAACATCTTTTCAACAGCAGATGTGACACTAAACAGTAGCAGCATGACCTGTCCCTGCTGAGCAGAACTGAGGCGGCAGCGGTGTCCTGATGAGCAGGTCCCTTGAATAACCGCTGCCTGCCCTGGGAAGGAAACCTTCACCTGTTGAACTGAATGTACAAATGTTACGAACGAGGGAAAGGCTGGCCCTGGACAGGCCGTGTCTCCCTAGCGTGTCCATGCCTCGGAGGAGCGTGTGCGTCGTGTTCCAGATGGGTAGCGTACATCTGAGGTTCAGCCTTGTGCACAGAGGGACTCCTCCTCCTCCCTTTTCAGCACCTCGTTCTTGATTTTTAATTCTGTTTTGGGGGGGGGGGGGGTGTTAATTAACTTTCTGTAATGGAGGGGCGCTGGCACCTTGCGCACAGTGGGAAGGAACTTTGGGGGCTGGAGGGGAAGTGGTGCTGGAGTTACTCAATGCAGGCAGGCAAGGGAGGTGCATCTGCCGCTGCCCACACACCCGCTAAGCTTCCTTTTCTACTTGGAGCGCCACAGGCTGCAGGAGAACTTAAAAACGCTCTGGCATCGTAACTGTGTAGCTGAGTTTTAGTCTTGCATCTGGTGTCCAAGCCTGTTGCTAGCAGAGGTCCCCTAGCCTGAAAGAGCGGGGCAAGGCTGAGGGGAGCTCTGTGCTTTAAACAGGTTTTTTTGGAAGCCGTTTGGTACCAAGATCTGCTCCTTCCTAACTGCATGGTGCCAGCTGGTGCGTTTTTCCCAATCCGGGGTCCTCCAGGCCATGGACAAGACAGGGAGACACAGATGGGCTAGGAGGAAGAGTCTTGGTCTGACACGCTCCAGAGAGCACCGCTTCCACCCGCTCCCAGCTGGCCGCTCCATTTGCGTCCTGGG
Source organism: Theristicus caerulescens (assembly GCA_020745775.1). NCBI lineage: Eukaryota > Metazoa > Chordata > Aves > Pelecaniformes > Threskiornithidae > Theristicus > Theristicus caerulescens. The sequence goes on from CM036569.1 coordinate 4,023,007, forward strand.
GTAGGAGCTGGTGCTGTTGATACCAAAGGATGGAGGAGGGACAAAGCCATGCAGAGGCACCTTTCCCATTGCAGGCAACCCACAGCCATTGGTGCAGCACAGAAGCCAAGGCAGGCAGGGCTGCCTTAGTCCTAGATGATGTTTTCTCATCTGGAAAAAAATGGTGGAAGATGCTTCAAGTTAGCTTTTGCTTAAATCTGACATGGCTTTATGATGATGAGCGGAAAAAAACCAAAACCGCTAGCCCAGGAGCCTGAACATCACAAGGGTACTGCCAAAGCCATTTGTCTTCAAATTAATTACATTTAACTCCAGCCCCGGGTTGAGCTGGGAGAGATACCTCCTTTGTAACGGCTGTATGAAAACCGCGTGTGAACTGTTTGATTTTGCACTTAAACCAAAGGAGAAAGGGGCTTTAAAACTTGCTGCAACAGCTGTTTTGGTGAGTGCCAAGGTACAGGCTTTACCTGCAAACTGAGCTGACTTCTGGCTGGGCTGGAAAGGCTGAGGCAGCCGCCTCCGAGGTTGGTTGCTCAGGGCAGGGGTTGCAGGTGCTCTGGTGGGCTGTTGGCCAAGTCCCAAGTCTCACTTCTTACCTGCTGCTCTCACTGGCACAGCACTTGCCTGTGATCTATAACCTCAGCGTGTGCCAGTGTCCCACCTGCCCCCACGGCTCTGTACCACTGGATTGTGCCACCTCATTGCCAAGGATTCCTATGTCATCTCTCCTCCTCTGTTACTCTTTGTCCGCTGTGTAATTTTGGCTGGAAACAGCTAGAATTTTATGCAAAAATGCAATAAAATTCAAGGAAACAAAATGGAAACAGGCTTACAGCGTGTGCAGGGGTTGTAGGTGCTTCTCTGCTGTGGAGCCTGGGGGAGATGGAGGTGCTCAGACGGAGCTGTTGGACCTGCCCTGCCATAACCAGGGGAGGCTTTTGGGGAGGGGTAGGTTCCTGCCAGCGCGATGCTTTTTCAAGGGCTGGGATTTACAGGCTGTGACTCAGGCTGCGCTGCTGCTCTGGCTCCAGGGCTGGAGCCTGTGCCTCAGTTTCTCCCTGGTCTCCGGCCAACATTGCTCCACTAAGGCTCGTGGAAAGCATGAGACAGCGCGACGCCCACCTGTCCTCAGCCCCCCGCGCAGGACCAACGCCGGGGAGAGGGACAGGCACCCGCTGCGAGCGGCCCAGGACGCTCAGGGCTGGCGATAGCTGCCTTGCCCAGGCACAGCAATGGATACCAGCCTCCACGCTGTGGGCCCCAGTGTCGCCTTCGGCACAGGGGCCCTGCTGCAGTGCTCTCCTGCTCCTTGCAGCTGCATCTAACCCCACCCTCACTGCTCCAGCAAAGCGCAGTCAGGGCTCCAGGCTGAGAGTGTTTCCTCCTGGAGCCTGTCTTGCCTGGCACCCCTCACAGCAGCAGCTCTCCATGCACTGGTTGTGCTGGGCCAGCACCGCAGGGCCCAGCACCAGGGACACCGCTCCAAAATGGTGCTGTGCAGCCTTCCAGCAACCAGAGCAGAAACTGGCGGGTTGGCTTGAGCTGTCCCTGGTGTGACGGTACCTGTAAGGGCCATGCAGAGGTGTATGGCTGCCTAGAAGCCATGCCTGGCCCGGGAGAAGGCAACTGCCTCCCTTTCTCAGCCAGTCTGAGACAAAATTGACCCAAGAAAAACGTTCAGATTGCACGTACGTTTTAATCTCTGGCTGAGGGTAATCACCACCCCCAAAATGAAACAACCACCCAGCAATCACAGAGTCAGTCGCACTTACAGAACTGGACTCTTTCCGAGGTGAAAGATTGAGGATTGGAGCACGCACTGCGGCGTGCAGGCACGCCTGGCAGGGTGCAGGTCTGTCGCTGGGCACGGTCATTCTTCGGAAACGCTGGCTTTACGCTGCTTCTCACTGGTGTCGCTGAAAGGGCAGAGCTGAGGCTGCCTGGGTGCTTTACCGGGGCGCTGCCAGCCAGGTGCATCTTTTATGAACTTAAATTATCCCCTTGAACTGCTCGGCTGAGGAGGAAGAGGGGCTGGAGGAAGAGGCAAAGGCCCATGGGATGGAGAGCCTGCACGCCTCTGTCCCTCCACTGCTGCGCTGTTCCCACCGATTCATGAACCCTGGAGGGAGACGTGTCTCACCATCCACTGGTGCTGGTCCCAGAGCGAAGCGCTGGGTAGCTGGGGCTGCACTCGCTCAGCCTCTCCTGCAACTCCATCACTTCCCCGCTGCAAAGCTCCCAGTCTCAGCCCATCCCAGCAGGACCATTACCAAGGTCAGGGCTCCCTGACACCGCTCTCGGGCCGTGCGTGCAGCGGCAGACGCTCAGTGCGTGACTTGCAGCAGGATGCTTGGCACAAGCCCCTGGGGATGCAGGATTTACCAACACCCTGCCTGTGACACAAGGCTCCAATTCAGCATCGCGCTGGGATCTGCCACCACGGAGGGATTCTTGTGCCCACCCGCGGGGATCTGTTGGACAAGGCTGCAGGAGGCAAGGGGAGCAGAGGCAGCCAAGGCTGCAGGAAGCAAGGGAAGCAGAGGCAGCCCTCCCTGGGGAGGGCAGGGCCTGCCAGCTGCATTCTGCACTGCTGCCTGCCCTGTGTAGCAGAGGCAGTGTTTGGGATGAGTACTCAGTCCAACAAAGCAGGAGTTGGGCAAAGCAAAAGCAAGCAAGAGGCCCTTGGGCAAATTGCACCAGGGCAGCTGTCCCCTGTGCAGGAACGCTGAGGATCCTCAGGCACAGGGAAAAGCAGAAATGAGGGCAGCAGCAGCACCTGAAGGAGGGCTGGAGGGGCCGTGGGCACGTGGAGCTGGGCTCCCCTCTTCAACCTGGACCACAATTCCCGCAGATGAAGGCTGTTACTTGGCACATCCACCTTTCTTCCTCCCGTTCCTTAGGCTTTGGGTTTGTGCATCTCCAGAAATAACGCAGCATCAAGGAGCACGAAACTGGGAACAGCGCGAGCGCCTGTTGTGGCACATTCACCCTTCAGCTTTGCTGTAGGGACCCCTGCCCGCAGGCTAGAGCCCAAGGGAACACCCAGAGCAACGCAGGCCTGGCAGGCCACAGCTGGGACGCGCACGGGGCAGGGCCTCCGAGCCCGCAGAGCAAGGGAGTCCCTTCTTCCTGCAGGAGGAGGTGCAGAGGAGAAGCTAGGGCTGGCACGCAGGACGTTTGAGCAGTTGCGTCCACACAGTCCCTCCTCACCGTCCCCGACACGTCAGACCGTGGTAAGCGCACCCTAGGGAGAACATCGCTGGGGCAGATCAGCTCTTCGGGCAGCGGAGCGAGGTGGGCGGGATGCGGCATCGCCTCCTCACACCAAGTAAGGGGTGTCCAGCACCGCCACCCCAGCCGCCACCCCACCGTCTGCGTGCTCGATCGCCTTCGTCCGCAGGAGGTGGCCGGCGGCCTTGTTCATCACCATCTCCTTGCCCTGTCTGCAAAGAAAAGGGCAACTGAGCACCTGCAGAGCAGAAAGCTCATGGCATTTCACCTTGGACAATTTGATTCACGTTCCCTGCCACAGCGCAGGGCAGGTAACCGGCAAGTAAAAGCCCCAGGGCTAATGCAGAGGTCTGCAGACAACAGAGCTGAGCCTGTTTTGTGCTTGCCAGCAACAGTGCCCTTTCTCAGCTGGGCCGTTTTGGTCTCATTGCTCTGCACACAGGCAGTGTCAGGTTCTGAACGCTGCCAGAGTACATTTGTTTCTAAAATTGTACGAGAAGGACTTTGATTTATAAGCTATGGAAATATTTCTATGGGCCTACAAGGGTTTTAAACAAAAGCAGCAGCTATTTAGGGTTGAACATGACCGCATTAAGCCTTCAGATATTTCTGAGATTGCCAGGGCTTCAGAAAAGCATGTGGCTGCACACAGAACCCGAGAAGTGCTCCCCAAAATCAGGGATGAGACACACCAGTTCCACGTGGCCGTTACACCAGTAACCGCCAGCACCAGCTCTGCTGTTTTTCAACAACTCGTTTGGCAGCAGGTACAGAGCAGCAGTTCAGCGCCTGAACACGGTGCTCAGAGAGCTGCTGACAGGGGCAGAGCCCGAACGGTCACGTCTGTCCCCTGCACCTCCGCCTCCCCAGAGACATCGGCCCTGCTGCCGTGCTCAGACAGCGCAGAGGGGGAAAAAGCTCCCCACCCAAGTGCCGGCTGGAGCAGGTAACCACCCCGTAACGCAGGCACGTTTCTCACCTGACGTAGACACCAAAAATACCGAGCTCTGAGATGCACTCGGACACTTGTAGGGGACTGTGAGCCCTCAGCAAGTAATTCATTGCTGGCTGTGGTTTGATCTTATCCATCAAGATGTAGGAGGTTCTCTCAGGGCTGTCTCTGATCTTCTCCAGAACCTGCCTGAGCTCTTCACCATAGAGGTTGTTCCCTGACAACGAAACCAGCAAGTCGAGCACTTCCCAGCACAGCAGAAGCCATTGGCCCCAGCTATGCAGCCCCGGCAGCCCAAACCGACCCAGCCTTTGCCTCCCCACGTGCTGCCTGGGCTCCCCACACCCCAGCTCTGGGGCCTAGGGAGCTCCTCCAGGAGCAGCACTACCTTACTGCCACGACTAGTCCCCATGGCTACAAGAAGCTACAAGCCACCCCGCCCCAGCTTTTATCCCCCAGCACAGCCCCAGGAACCATCACAGAGCCACTGCCTCTCCTGGATACAGCACAAACCACAATGAAAACCCCACGGACCCGCTCCAGCTCATACCTCCGCCTTCTCGCTGCGGCTTCAGCACAAACCGGTTTGGGTCAGCGATAGCCGCAGCAGCGATCTTGTCACCCTCTTCGCCCTGGCAGGAAAGGATGGCAACAGCAAAGCATCAGGGAGGAGCAGGGACTCCTCGACAGACCCCTCTGAGCAGGATCGACAGGGTCCCCCAGGGACCTCAACAAAGCCCTCTCATCTTCTGAACCAGAGAGAAACATCACGCGGGCCAAGCACACGTCTGCGTGTTCGTTCCTGCTGCGGCCCCGCTCACACTCACCATGTCCAGGGAATAGAGTCCAGCAAACGTTGCTCTTATTCGAGCGACAGCCTCGGCACGGCCGGGCAGTAATCTCTCCAGCGTCCCCGGCCGGCTCAGCTCCTGCTGGACCTTCTTGGTGCCCGCAAGTTGGGTAGCAATGTCAGGGCACTTCACCGCCCTCGATCTCTCCAGCAACAACCGTGCCTCCCAGTTCTGAGACAGAAAAAGAGCAGCCATCCCATCAGCAAAAAAACCAAAAGGTTTTCTCCACTTTTTATTATTGACATATTTGCCTCCTCCCTCCCTGCCTGGCAGGGATGGGGGGTGGGAATAGCACTCTGCGGACAAGCAGACATGCACACATGGATTTCCCACCACCTCTGGAAACAGCACAGCCAGGTTAGTCCACTGCCTTTGCCTGCACCCCCTCCCCAGCTTGTCCAGTGCTGCCACCTCCAGACCACAGCAAGATCTGGTCTGTATTATTATTACCTGCAACCTAACAGTCCTAGCAGAGGACAGAGTGTGATCTGTAGATAAAGTCTAAACCCTTTAAGCAGGTGCTAATACCTGTGTTAACCCATATTGTACAGAAGGAATTCAGTGCTGTGGTAAGGGGTCGCAACGAGTGGTTACTGGAGAAGAAAGCCACTCATTTTTCTTATTGCGTGAGTGCCAGGGACACTCGCACGCACTGCCGAGTCACAGCTTCCCAGTGCCGTCAGCCATGCCGGACAGGACTAACCCCACCCAGGACAGGACAGATGCCCCTGGGATCACGGGGTGTTTCAAACTCGCTGGGCAAGGCCATAGCGTGGCCACAGCGTGGGCGGCTTCTCGGAGCAGAGCGGTCAGTACTGACCTGCTGGTCGTAGTTCTTTGGCACGTAGCCCTCTCTGTAGTACACCACTGCTACCTCCTGGCCGTCCCTGGAACAGAAACCAGAAGCATTCACAGAACCAGGCCAGTCCCTGCCTGCCTCTGCCCAAACCCCCACAGCACCAAGGGGGCTGCAACGGGGTCAGGCAGGCAACGTGTGACAGCATTTGCCCCTTCTCCTTGGCCTCCTGGGCTGTTCTGCTCCTGGCTGGCTCTGCCAGAGAAAGCTGAGGGCTGCAAGCCCTGGCTCCTCTCCACTGAGCCCCAGCTGGCTTGCCCCGCCCTGAGACTCAGGGAGCTGACACTTGGCCTCTGCCCTGACTAACCCAAGTCTCAATAATTCAGGCACCCAGACCAGCAGGGAGGTAAGAACCTGATTTTTTAATAGCTTTTGCCACCAGGAGCCCGGCCTGGGAGATTCCTGAAGCTGGGAGGGAGCAGGGTCCTTCTCCAGTGGCAATTCAAGGCAGGACATCAACTCAACAACCTGCCCAGGCACCAAAACACCCTGCCAGGGCAGGGCTGTCGGTATACCTGTAGCACCACACACCCAAGCTTTGGCCACACGAACCGTGCGTGTGGTGAGAGAAAGCAGCACAGAAACTGCTGACAGGCAGGCAGTGTAATTGTAAAGGCATTCGTCAGTAAGAGGAGAGGATACTCTGGAGGAAGTACAGTGGATACACTTTCCCCTTAACAGTCTGGCGATGACAAGTGTATTCAATAAACACAGCAGAGGCACCAAAGGTCAAGCCATGGAAAAATTAGCCTAACTACAGAAAAAACATTGGCATGAAACCATAGAGCTCCAAGCTTGTACAGCTCCGAGCACTCTACCCTGGAAACAGGACAAACGTCACACTTGAGACCAACTGCCAGCACTTGGGGCCTGCGACCTGCACGTCCTGGCCTCCACAGGGAGTGGGCAAAATGCTGAATGCATTCAAAACCAACAGATACCATAAGGACATGCAATGCTTCCTCTTCTAGCACTAATAACCCAGCCCAGCTCCCTCTGGCAGAGCATCCCGTGAACAGTAAACAGGAAACGTCTTTGTGGAAGCCTCTGAAATAGCCAGGGCTTTTCGTAGCAGATGTATGTGGAGGAAGTAAAGATCCTGCAGAGCTCTTAAGGCTGCAGCTTGAAGGAGGGAAATTATGATTCCAGCTGTAAGGGACTGCTGTGTGTATGCAAAGTCTCACCACTGTGAAAACAAAATATTTTCAGCTCTAAGGGGAAGCAGCAGCCTGGAGCACAGAAGAGAACTGCTTTCTCAGAAAGTCACTATTTACACTCAAAACATACCACCAAGCTTTGGTTGAAAATTCCCCTTTACAGCCCTGTGTGCCCAACACACAGCCAGGAACGCGCACCTTGGCTCATACTCACATATACAGCCTCCTGGCATCATCCAGAGACCCCTTCTCAAACACATCTCTGAATCGCTTCCTGATGACCCGAATATTCCTGTTAAGAGAGGAGTGGGAGAGTCACCAGGCTGGGCATAGTTACTTGAGCTAGAAATCACAGGTGGAACCGGTGGCTCCAGCAAGGAGGACCTGTAGGCTCCTTCACCTCAGGCTTTGTACTACGGAGCCAGAGGAATCCTACAGGCCAAAACAGTCCCTGTTTTTAGCTCCTGTCCTACATTTCCAGCCCAAATATTGTAGGAATCAGAACATGTGCCTAAACACCCTGGATTTCTCCATACTCAGCTTTCACCTCCTAAAGTGTTTCTGAGAGAAGTCAATATTTTGGTTTTTTCTATCCCTACACAACAGATTCGCTCACTGTTGGCTTCAAAGCCAAGAGCTGCAGGCAGTCAGGGACTTCCATGTTTTACCTCGTCAGGCTTTATAGTCTTTCCTCCACACAGCGGCAGTGTGGGCTTGCTGATCTGGAGACACAGCACCTCCCACTGCTCCAGCACAGGCTCAGGGCCAGACCTTACCAACACCTCCTTCTCCGAGTCCTTTACTCCACTGCCACTTTGCTTACTTTGCCCAGAGCTTTCACAATGGGTTTGAAGCTTCATTAATGAAGCTGTTATAAAATAGCCTGTGCCCAATCCCAAGTCAGAGAGCAAGCAGGACCCTCATTAACCCCGCTCTGCTCCTTATTGTCTCATCTAAGAGACTTGGCCACAGCAAAGCTGGTGCAGCTCTGAGGACTACATGGGCACAAAATCAGGACAGAATCAGCCCTGGAGACCAGAGGCTTTGATAGCTGCTGGTATTTCCAGCGACGAGCTGGTGCGAGGCTTTGGGAGGCTGGTGAGATGAAGGTGGGTGCTGAGGCTAGACAGGAGGCCACTGAAGGAACGCTGATAAGTCCAAGATAAAGGCTGCCCTGTTACATACCAAGACATGCCCTCTCACAGTCCCAGAAACTATAAAATGTTTTAACGTTATCCTTGAGTAGGTGACAAAGTAAAAAGCAAATCGATTTTGCACACCTCCATCTTTCCCTGGCCTGCTCTTACGCTCCCGCCGCGCCTGCTGGAGAGCCTGGAGACGCCCCACAAGCTGCGTTGATGGAAACACCATGATCTGGCAGCAGTTCGCTCTGCTTCCCTTCTCCAAAACTGTACCGTCTCCTTCCTTTCCCATGCCAGGAAAATTCAACCTTTACCTGTTCCAAAGCTCGTTTTCTACACATCGCTGATCAAAAATGTTCCGCTGGACTTCTTCCACCAGAAACATCACCACAGCACTGGAAGAGATACCAAGGACATCATTAAACCCAGAAACACTCCACACGCACCCAGGATCACCAACTTTTGATCTCTGCGATTCAGACTTCCTGCACTGCTCCTGCTCGCTTTCTCCAGTGTTTCTAAGGGTCAGCACACAAATGGAGAGCAGTACTGATCCCGTGTAATTACCAAACCGGTGCGGGGCATAAGCACAAGGGCAGGAGGAAAAGCAAGCTCTGTGCAGGGCTGCTGAACCACACAACTCCTCCAGGGTCCCTCTGCACCTCTCTGCCTTTGCAACACAGCAGCCTTGCACACTAAGACAACCGCATGGCTCTTCCCAGGGTGCCACAGGCTTTTTGAGAGCAGCTTGCCTGGCAAACAGGCATCTTTCGGAAAGCGCAATTTCAAACCCAAAAACGTGCATCCCCAGGGGAGACAAAATAACCCAGCCTGCAGCACCTCCTCTCTCCTTACCTTTGAGAACCATAGAGCTCCCAGGCTTTAGCGATACCCGAGGCAAGCCCTTTCGATGGGTTGTTGGGCAGCAGGCGCAATGCTTCCTTAGACTTTCCCAGCACTTTCAACACCTGCCTGTGGAACAAAAAAAAGGTGTAAATGCCATGACAGCCCCCGACCAGACCTAGGGAGCAGGAGTTTGCAGGGCATGCAAAGACACGGAGCGCAGCAGGCCATGCGGTACAGCTGCTGCAGCGCCTGGCAGCACAGGCCCGAGATGCTCCCTTACCCATGGACCGCCGCAGTGCGGGAGGTGAGGCCTCCGAAGCTGGCAGCAATGGTGTTTATTTCTATCTGCTTCAGAGCCGCTGTCCCATCCACCCCACAGTCAAACATGTAATCAGAGCGGTTTATGCCTAAAAACACAGACTGAAACAGAGGGGAGGTGAAGTGGGTTCTCCTGTTGCCTTTAACTGCAAATCCCTTTGATGACCTCGCTTCAAAATCCTCCTGGGGCAGATCCAGTCACCTTCATTTTGATAAAAACCTCGGCAAGGCATGCCCGTGGGTGCTTTGCCCCTTGCTGACAGCCCACAGCCGTCCTCAGTACTCCAGAGGAGTTAATAACACTTGTAAGAATAAAGGAGCTTCTGCAGGGACAGCCTGTCTGGCACAGGTCCCGACACAGCACACATCCTTGCGCTTTCCCAAGGTTCCGAGAGGACAAAGACAAACCATATTAAATCCTCCCAGTCAAGGCCTGACTGTTTCCAGCAGCACAAACCAAAGGGCATGACTGTCAAACAGGGCAAGGTCCTGAGCTCGCAGGCTGTAACCGAGACATCGTAGCATAGGGAGCGACCAGCCTGACTACGGGACAGTTCAAAGCCCGCAGCAGCAAGCTTGCAGACAGAGACCAGGCAATCCCACCGCAATGCAAAGGGGCACAGCTGCTGACCACTCGGGTCTCCTGCCAAGGTACCTGAGCCAAGCCTTCCTCCAAAACTTGCATGTGGATTCTGAAGAGTCGAGCTGTGAAGTCATCTACCTTGATGGTGCTAGAGAGAAAGACAGACCAGATCAGACCCCTTACACTGTCACAGAGGAACAAGAAAATTCATTCCTCTCCAGAAAAAAATCCTTAACAGGGACATTCTCCAGCACAAACAGCAGGGCTGTGGCTAGACCAAGTCCTACAGCACTGTTAAGCATCTCACCACGAATGCACTCCTCATCAAGGGCCACAATGCATAACCATAACGCAAATCCAGTTTGCTCAGCACAGCCACTCTACAAAAAGCACCGCTGTCCAGAGCTGACTTTCATTTGCAGGGCAGAGAGACTAGACAAGCAAAAGCAAAGAAATGCAGCAGAATTCTGCAGATACAGAAAAGAAATCGGAACCCTCTCTGTGCTTGCACACACAGTTCATAAAAGCAGCTTCACAAGCTTCATCGAATTCCCCCTGTCCTGTTGGGCTCCAAACCCCGCACACTGTGGGGCTGAGTGCTTCAGCGGCCCCGCTAGAGTAGGTCTGGCTTTTCTGCAGGGTCCCAAGTCCCTGAGCTAATTGCGAGCAGCACCTCCAGGAGCTGCCCCAAGACACTGCGCAGGAGGCGGCACAGGGCAGGCGCCTGAGCGCACACAAGCCCCAGGCGCTGCGTTCCTTAACCAGAGGTAGAAACATGCCCCCACAAGCTCTGGGTGCAGCCAGCTCTGGAACAGGCGCAAGCATTAAGAGAGCTCTGAGGGATCCAGCTTTAGCAAAACAAGAAGGATGCTGGAAAACAGTCCGCTTTGCTCTGTCCTGGTGCCAGAGAGCCAGCAGCACCTGCGCAGACAGGCAGCACGGAACAGGCAGCAGGAAGGGAAATGGGTTTTGTGGAAGCATCAGCCCTACAGATTACTGGGGCCACAGTCAGGGATGGTCGCTCCAGCACAGGGCAACAGGAACAGATAAATCCAGCAGAGTTCACAAGCCAGAGCTGACCAGTCTTCCGGCACCCAGAGCTTCTGGGTCACCTTCCCGGCATGGCTGGGAAAGCAGGGGACACGGGGTGACGGATCAGAGGTAGGTGTGGGGGAAGGAACAAACACCTTCTCTTCATAACTGCGGGCAGGCAGCAGAGCTGGTGGTTACCGGATAGCCACAGGCAGGTGCAAAACGAGACTAAAAGAGACTTCTAAATCTAGGCCTCAAAGAAGACTCCAGCAATTTCAATTTAAGGCCCAGGGGCCAACAAGCTCACAAGTAAGAATTCACAAGCTTGAAACACTGGCAAAATTGAAGATCATTGCAGGGAGTCAACTCTTGGCCAGATGTCCCATCTTCTGAGGCCCAAGAAGACCTCAAAACTCAGAGGCTTGATGGAAATTAATCTTAGGACAAACAATGCAGCAAAGGAGACAACTTCTGCAGAGGACAGGAGTGCCTGCCTCAGCTTGAAGGACATGAACAGACAGAAGGCAGGAATGCCTGAAAGGTGATAAATGCTTTGCGTTTAAAATATTTCATTAAAATGCAATGTGCAAGAAAAATTACCTGGCCAGAGTATGCTCCAGGAATTCTTTGTTTTGACTAATAGCATCCACCAGCAGGTTAAAGTCTTGCTGAACAGTGTACGCTTGTTCAAACAGGGCGCTTGGTACTGCGGATGGGAGCAGCGTGAAGGGAGCATAATTCACCACCTGCAAACAAGGATGCAGCAGAGCAGTCAGGTCTACGCAGTTTAAGTGGGGCTAAAGAGGTGCTTCCTCTGCTTCTCTGAAGGCTGAAGCCGCCCCCAGCCCTCCTCGGTGCACCCTGGAGAGACACACAGCCTCAACCCTGCAGACCCCTGACTTCTGAAGGCTTTGCTTTATGAGTCGTCTGCGGGGCACTGCAGAGGCAGGAGCAGCTGCTCCAGAGCTCGAGCTGGGCTGAGTGCTTCCCTCTGAAGGATGCTCTGTTTCCACCTTAACTAGAGAGCACTGTCTCCAAAACACCTCAGTTTCACAGACAAGGTGAATTTGCCAGTCCTGGGTTTTGGCCTTCAGAGTCGCTTCCTTTGATCCCTGCTCACTGAGTCCTAGGAGCGACTCTGGCCCCCTGGCTCACCCCACAGCTCAGGTGAGGGCCGCCCTCAAAGCCAAAATATTACTCCAGAGAGAAGTTCCCAATTCACCTTGATTTTGACACAAGACGAGGGACACTGGCAGTGTGTTTGGCCTCTCCTCCCAGGCTCCCTCCTCCTCTTACCCTTCGAGGTTCCCTCAGAGCCCTGACCTGACCATGGCGCTGATATCAAGGAGCAGCTCCTGTAGTGCAGACCTCCCTCCTCGTACCTCTGCCAGCTCCCAGCGCAGCTGCCTGCTTGCCCCCAGGCTCCTCAGGGACCCGTCCCTGACTGTGTCCCACCCTTCTTGCACAGGGGTACTTCTTCCCCGAGACCCCTCACAGCATCCCCCTCCAAGAGGCCGAGCTCTCGATCAGCGCCCTCACCGCAGCCAGCTGCCGGAGATTCACCAGAGGTCATCCCACGCATCAGCCACCCCTGTCCCCATTGCCTTGTCCCATGTAAGGGGCAAAGGCTAACTTGTAGCTGGGAGCATGCCAAAAACAGAGGCCCCCCTCTGAGAGACGCTCCACTGGTTCAAAGGATCATACAGGTGGTGAGAGGCTGGGAGAGACTCATAGAATCGTTTAGGTTGGAAAAGACCTTTAAGATCAAGTCCAACAGTTAACCTAGCATGGCCAAGTCCACCACTAAACCATGTCCCTAAGCACCACATCTCCCTGGCTTTTAAATACCCCCAGGGATGGGGACTCAGCCCCTGCCCCGGGCAGCCTGTGCCAGGGCCTGACAGCCCTTTCAGTGAAGAAGTTTTTCCTTATATTCAACCTCAACCTGCCCTGGCGCAGCTTGAGGCCGTTTCCTCTCATCCCATCGCTTGTTACTTGGCAGAAGAGATCGACCCCCACCTCGCTAGAACCGCCTTTCAGGCAGTTGCAGAGAACGATGAGGGCTCCCCTCAGCCTCCTCTTCTCCAGGCTGAGCACCCCCAGCTCCCTCAGCCGCTCCTCCCCAGCCTTGTGCTCCAGACCCTTCACCAGCTTCATTGCCCTTCTCTGGACACACTCCAGCACTTCAATGTCCTTCTTGTGGTGAGGGGCCCAAACCTGAACACAACGGATGAACTCCCACCACCACACACACACAGGGCTCCTGGCAATTTCCCAAACCTTTCCAGATCTCGCCCCCTCCTCGGAAAAGGGGAACTGTATCGCAGGGCTGTCTCTCAGGGAGATGCACTCATCAGCAGGACGGGGTGTGTTATAGCCCCCAGGTCAGCCATGCCTCAGCCAGGCAGCTGGGTGCTCGCTGCGAAGCAATGCAGGTTGACGAGGGCTCAGCAAGCCCAGGGATCGCAGCCGGCTGCTCCCCGCGCTCCTCTGGCTTTGCTGACTCACACCCTGGCCAGGACGGAACACGTCCCGTGGCTCGGCTCTGGCACTTACATCCGAGGCGTTGGGCTCGCCCTCGGTCCGCATCAGCACGCCTTCCAGCAGCGCCGCGTCCACGGCCACCGACGCTGCCTCCCGGATGGCCGCCTCGTCACGCAGGACGTCCTCCCACGGCGCAGCCATGGCCTCTGCGGAGGCAGAGCAGAAGTCACCCACCCGCTCCGCCCAGCCTCACCCTCCTCCCCGACCGGCAGCCCGGCCTCGCCCTCCGAGGGCCGGGGCAGCACGGAGCTCCGCACCTTCCTGGCCGCCCGGCTCGGGCACCGGGGCACCTCCACACCCTCCGCCGAGCCCCCGGCCCGGCCCGGCCGCGCAGGGCCGAGCACCCGAGCACCTCTGGAGCCGGCAGCGCGCACTGCCCACGGCCCGAGGCCGCGGCTCGCCTCAGGAAGGCCCGAGCGGGACCGCAGGGCGCGGACCTGCGCAGGGCCGGGCCGCGACCCCCCTTCTCCAGCGCCGCCCGGCCCAGGGCAGCCGGGGCCCGGCCCAGCAGCGGGCCCGCCCGGCGGGGAGCTGAGCTGAGCTGAGCTGAGCTGAGCTGAGCCGGCCCCGGCCCCGGCCCCTCGCTGGGCCGCGACCCCCGGGCCCGGAGAGGCCCCGCCGGCCCCCACCTGCTCCCGGCAGCTCCGGCCCGCCGCTGCAGCCCTCTCCGCCCGCCACCAGGCGATTGGACAGGCCTCCCCCTTCACCCCGCCCTGGGAGCAGATTGGCAGAGCGGCCGACCTATCAGCGCGGGGAACGACAGCACCGCCTGCCAATGCAGCTGGCCGGGGGCGGGGGGGAAGGGGCTGTGGGAGGAGCTAAGAGCGCGCATGCGTGTCTGGAGGGGGGCGTGGTGCCCCGGCGCGGGGGTGCGTCACGGGGAGATGTGACGTCATGCTGTGATGTCAGGCGCACGGGAGCAGCGCTGGCGGGGGCTCGGGGAGGTGCTCGCCCGCAGCGGAGGGGCTCAAGCTAACGAAAACCGGCCTCTGCTTCCAGGGGCGGTGCTGCTCAGCCCTAACCCGCAGCGAGAAAAATTCAGAGCCCCTCGAGTCATTACCAGCTGTAATGACGTCATCCCCCTCAGAAGGGATGCGACACCCACGGCACCATGCAGGCGGTGTGTGGTGGCTGCAGGACCCCTGGGGAAGGGCCACCCCGGCAGAGTGGAGTGGGGCTTCCCCCCGCCGCTGGCGTTGTAGGCGCTACGCCCAGCGGGGATGCGGTGCGGCACGGCTTGGGAATGGGTGCTGGGTTTGGTTGCTCCTGGTGGAAAGCAAGGGCTGTGCGCCATCCCCGCGGTCGCAGAGGTGAGGTGGGCACTGGGCTTCAACCTCGCCTATGCCCACGGCCTGAGGAACAGGTAGGGGCTTGCTAGGGACATTCTCCAGGATGGAGCCATTGCCAACACTCGACAAGATTGTGTCTTGTCTGTATATTGGGGACAATAATTCTACCGATTTATTGGGGTAGATCTTGTTGTGCTGAATAGAAGTACTCTCCAGTCCAAATGCTGAACACCTTTCCCTGCAGAGCTCCCAGCCTGCCGCGGTGCCAGTGATCTTCCCACCGGCGTGCACCCAAGGATCGGCACCCTGGCAGCGGGAGGGCAGCAGGAGAAAGGCCTGAAAGGCAGTCCTGAGGAGCTGGGCAAGGCAGCTCGCCCCTGCTCTGCCTTTTCTTTCCTAGAGTGTCTTGGTGTTTTCACCATGGAGAATTTGTGGCCTGTACCTTCGTTTACCGTACACTGCGAACCACCCCCAGAGTACCTACTGCAAGCTCCCAGCATCATTTCTGAGGCTGCTGTGAGCCAAAAGCAATGGAAAACATCTTCATGTTAACTCGTTGGCACTTTTTCTTGTACTGGAGCTGCATCATCTGTTGCCTTCATGGGAGCTGAAATTCACCCTTGGCAGGCAGGGGAAGACAGAGGAACTGCAAGCCTGGCTTTGGAAATTAAAGAACCTGAACTGAACCATTATTGGAAACATTTTCATGTTTTCCATTTCTTCAACGTCTTCATTACCCGCATCCCTTTGCTGCACTGCACCGACAGGACCTGGAAAAGGGGGTGGCCGGGGGGTACCTCGATGCAGCCCAGCCCATCGCAGATGTCCCCCGCTGTTCCCAGAGAGGCTGCTGAGTGCACCCGGCTGTCCCCACGGGGACATCCCTGACCGTGCTGCGGTAGGGAGCCGCTCCCGAGTCCTCGGCAGTCTCTGGGGCGCCCTGCGGCATAATGCAAGCTGATATTTTTCTCCCACTTTAGTTGTGTATTTATGCTCACTTTGTCTCAGTTCACCAGGAGATAGGGTTGCTCTCTGCTCTCCTTTCGGACCGAGCCGAGGCTGGAGGCTGTTCTGTGCCTCTTCAGTCGAGTACATCTGGTAAATCTCAGATTTCAGAACAGTTTCATGTACTTGCAGGGCATTCATTTCCCAGCAATAGGGCTCGAAATGGCAGTGTGACAAATCAAGACGGTTATTTCTGCAGGAATGTGTCTGTATTAGGAACGGATAAAATTTGTTTATGTGCAAATAAATCCAAACCAAACCAGGTCCTTCCTGCTTTTTTGTTTAAATATACAAAGGAACTGTCAGTCCTAACTCTCTCTGCCCTTACCGTAAGTGTAATAAAATGAAACAACCCTAACACGTTTGCCAGTAAGGTACCATCAACGCAACAGCAAAACTAGAAAAAAGATGTATTGTCATCACAAGGCAATCGTTTGTGTACTTACTGGTGTAATATAATTACTTAAGCATTTTCACAGTGCATTTATGATATAACTGTGAGGCTCCAACAAAAGCAGTGGGGCTGGACTTGGTTTGTGACCTGCGTTACGAACGTTTCAAATCATCGATTGCTGGTGAAGACAGGGTTGTGTGGCACTTGTGTGTAGCCACAGCAGAACGGCTGAACACCAGCCTCAGATCTGCATCTTTATTTGGACTTAATTTTTCATTAATGCATCTTTGGGAGTGGAACAAGTAAATCCACGTATGATGCTTGGATCCTGCAATCACAAAACTGGGAAACTGTGAATTATTTCATTGACTCCAGTGTGCTGCCCGTGGATACTAATTTTTTTCTGTCTGTTCTACCACCAGGGATTAGCTCAGACATTTCCTCACATCAGGGAATGAGAGAGGGAAGGGGCTGGTCTCTAACCCAGCCTCCTGCTCACACTGGGACCGTCCCTAGCAGGAGATCAGAGTGGCTGTGGCTTTACTTAGCCAAGCCTTGAAAACCTCCCAGGATGGAGACCTCCCCATCTCCGTGGTGACCTGTCCCAGGGCTGTAAGATGTGTCGCTGGACTGCCTGGGAGGAAGAGCAGATCCTTTCCTCCTTGGCCGCTGACTTGACGACTTTTTGCAAGTGACTTTATCCTTTGCCTCGGTTTCCCATCTGCCCTAAGATCCAGCAGCAAAAGCAGCACCAAGTCTGGACCTGCACAAAGTGCCAAGCCCTGCAGCAAGCCCTTCACCCCGGAGCCTGTCTGTGCAGGAGTCCCCGACCCATCTAACCTGCAGAGAGACTGTGGGTGGATTAAGACTGTATATATATACATACATATATATTAACCTAGAGCATGACAGCGGAGGAGGGTGCCAGGCTCACACACGCATGCTGTGCTCACACGTGTGCTGCTCATGCCCTCATCCACGCCTACACCCTGGGGCAGCAAGGGAAAGCCCCGGGCAGGGGGACCCCACCGTGGGACGCATTGAGAGGAGGGTACGAAGGCAGCCTCCCACCCTGGGACATGCCTGCCCGTGGTGGAGGGATTTCTCCAGTAAGCACTGGGCAATGCCTGTTGTTACACGCGGTCACCCTCCATAGACCATCACCGGTCGCCAGACCAAGCCGAGAGACGACCGGCCCTTTATCCTATTACCAGCGCCAGGAGTTGTCCAGGTCATTGCAAGCCTCTTAGCTCTGCTTTGAGAGATCTATCTCAGAAATAAAGCTCTGTGATTATAGCTCTCTAATGCACCCACCTTGTCTCTTTTCTGGACTCAAGAGTCCTACTCTTTCTTCTCTGCCGTCCCTTTGATCGGTAGCTGTTGATTCACACTTTAACTAATACAGATCCAGGCTGTGAATTTGGAAGTGGACTGGTAGATCCAGCCTTGTCTCGCTGGAAAACTGCCCTGCACCGGGAGCCTGCTTAGACCCCCCCACAGGGCAAGGGCTGTTTGCCCACTTGTTGGTCGAGGGATGGAAGTGAGGAAGAAAGTCCAAAAGTTTTAATGGCGATGCAGAAGGACAGAGTTTACTCAAACAGAAGCATTTCCCCTCTCAATCCTCGGTCCTGGCAGGGTCCTGAGTCCCCTCTCCTCTCCATTTGCTCTGAGAGTCTGAGAAAGGGCATAAAAATCTTGAATTTCTAAGCAAAACATTGCAAAAAATGGTCCGGTTTCATTGCACGTAAGTTGGAAAAAGGTGCTGCCCTGTCCTCGGGAGCTCCCAGAATGAATGCACCCTGCTCTGACTGGGAAAACTTTTTATAGCGAGCTCTGGCTTACCTTTTCTTTCTCTTTTCCAAATTCAGTCTGGAGAATGAGATCTTTTCAAACTAATCCAGTAGCCCGGGAAGGATTTGTACATGCAGATAGCCCATAATCTCTGCTACAACGTAAGAGAGCTGCAATGCAGCTCAGAGAAGGTTAAATGATAAAAAAATATGGCAGACACGGTAAGTATTTGGCATGTTACATGCAACAAAAGATGAACAACAGCAACTGGGACGTTATCTTTATTTGCTAAAAATAGAGTCCTGCAAAGTTTAAAGAAAAGCACTTTATACTTGTAAACCTCTCCTCTGGCTGTTAAAGAGCCTTCAAAGATGGGCTTTGTGGCTTTGGGATGTCGCATCCCCTTTCAAAGGCTGCCCAGGGCTCAGACAATTGAAACTCAATACAACATCAGCCACGACGGGGGGAGTAAATAGCTCTGACAAGACCCTGCTTTTCTAACTCCTCAGAGCCTGATGCATGAACGGGAGCTTTGCAGCAGGTACGTCCCCCACTCGGCCACATCCTGCACCCGGGATGCCCACGGCACAGCCCAGGTCCCCCAGCCATGCAGGGCAGAGGCAGCCCAGCACCGAGCGCACTGGCAGAGCCACCAGAAAGCGAGCAGATTGTTTGCCCACGACGCTGCCGAGTTATGCGCGGGCATTTGATACACTGCAGCTGACGGGCCGGTTGCAGAGCTGGGTGCCTGGCTGCCCGTCCGCGCCTTCAAAGAATCGCTCATCAACCACACACAGGCGCGCTCGCTTCCCCGGTACCCTGTAACGGGGGCAAAAAAAATCCTCCAGTTCTCCCTTGCTTCAAAACCAACATAGCCAAGTCTGAGGTTTTGGCCAACGCTGTTGTATCTCAGGATGGTTGTGCATTAATGCAGAAACTCGTCTTTGCAATAGAGTAGTACCAAAGCCATTCACTTGACTCCGTGAGTGGAGGGGATGATGTGATGTTCGGCAACAGCCAAGTAAAGAGAGAACAATAGGGTTATTTTCGTGGAAGAGAGTTCAGAGGGCTCCCCGGGGAGCCGAACCTCTCGCTGGCCCATCATGCACAAGAAAAACAAGACGGAACTCTTGCACCCTGGCTTCTCTGTCGTATAAATACCAGCTTCAGCCAGGGCATGAAAGAAATCTATTGTCTCTAAGGCCGCATTTCGATGCGAAATGCTCTGGTAAGGCCAGCAATCTTAAACCCCCCACATGTGTGCCTATTGTTTGAAGTGCAGAACAATTGAAGGGTGCTCTCATGGGCTAAAGATAGAAAGGCAGCTGGTGCTGTCCTTTTCCCTGTAACTGAGAATAAAACAATGCCCAAGTATTGTCTGCATTGCTGGAGCAATGACATTGGACTCTCTGCCAAGAGAGCATCTAAAAGATCAATGAAACCCGGGTTATTTATAAACGGGTAGTGTCATTTCTTCCCCAAAGTAATTTCACTTCCTTAGCTTTTCCACCAGGCCTTTCTGTGCCATGGAGTGGCCGTGGAGCGAGGTATAAATAGCACGGAGCCAGGCTGTGAGAGAGGCAGCGGGACCGGCTGGTGGAAAACAAAGCTGCCGTGCTGAACCTGCGTTTGCTGCACCTTCGCTTCCCCGAGCTGTGCCCGAGCTTCTGCAGCACCAAGGTGGAGACCAGCCATGGATGCTGATCCCCTTCTGCTGGGGGGAAGCAGGTCCCTGCAGGCGCAGCCCCGGCAGCCGCCGTGCTGGTTGGGCACGGACCCAGCAGCTGGTCCCCCAGGGCCAGAGTCTCGCCAACACCAGGACTTGCTTCCTGGCGTAGCTTTTAGGGAGGTTTATTTCTCCTGCTGGCCAACAAACAGGCAGTAGCACGGGCTGCATGTGTGTGCCCAGCTCAGCTGCTGCGCTGGGATGCTCAAGGTAACCCTTGAGCCCAAACGCCATGGGGCAGAGTCTTGCTTAGGGACAGGGGACATCTTGTAGCAGAAAGCTGCTGTCTGCAAGATGGTATCCCACCAGGGCATATCCAGACTAGAGACTGGAAATCAGACATTTGCTGATGTCTGATGGGCCATAGGGATGTGGGAAGGTCTCCTGTCGTGATGTGTGGACATGCAGGAATACTGCTCCCTCCTAGGTGACAGCCAGTCCTGAGGAAGGTCCAAGCCTACCAGGTCCCACGAGGAACTCCCACGTTTGTTGCCACTCCGTCTTGAACAGATATCCCTTGTCATGAGATAAACTGAGCTCAACCTAGTGTGAGGCTTGATGACCAAGCGCAGCGGGGAGGACAAGCTGAGCAGTGTGAGCCCACAGTGAGCAGAAGGCTGGGTTGATGGGCCAGGAGAGCAAAGCCATGGCCTTCATCAGGCCAAGGAAACAACTGTTAAAACCAAACAGGTCTCAGCCCAACATCAGCTTATCTCCTTAACACCACCCTAGTCTAGTTTCCCATGGAGCAAAGGAGAAGGTGCGTGAGGAGTGGAGAGAGCAGGGGGCTATGGTGGGATCATCCTGGGGACTGATGCTCTGCAAGCGGCTGGTTGTGTGGGCTTGGTGCGTATGCAGGACACCACCCACCCTCATGCTCCCAGATCTCAAAGCAGATGAAAACTGATGCAAAAACCACAAACAGCTAGGGCACTGCAGGGGCAGATTCTGCACACAAACTGGCAGAACCATGTCCCAGCTCTGGTTCTGCTCCAGCTCTGCGCCTGTCTTGCAGCCTTCGAGGCAGATCTTGGCCATGATTTCCAATGGCTGCTGCGTGCCAGCGTCTGTCCCGGCAGGCCAGCTGCAATTAAGGTGCTATTAAGTATTCAAATGAACAGGGCAAGATTCTCTTTTCTCTCCTTGAAGTGCATTGCCAAACCCTCAAGCACCTTCACTGAAGGCTCACACGTTCCTGTAATTTTTGCAGTGTTCAGTACAACCTTCATTCCTAAAGGATGCTTTACGGTGGCAATCCCCAGAAGAAAACCCCTTGAACCTCAAAGCTGGTAAATTCAAAGCGAACAAACAAAACCTCTTCAATTTTCCCACTCTCCAGGTGATCTCACTGTCTCCATGCCTGCACGTGACCTTCCCAGCACCTTGCTTGCTAACTCTGGACACTGATTTCTCACATCATGTCTCTTCCAGGTACTTTCTCAGTCCTGATACTCATTTTGGAGACGTCCTGCGTGCAGTGTAAGCACAATGCCCAGAGGCTCAGCCACCAGCATGCCCGTGCTGCCCAAGCGTCCTGCCATGGCGAGGTGTGTACCACTGCACCGAGGCGCTCATGGCAGCAGCAGCTTCATGCGTGTTCATGAAGGGTTGCAGAGGCAGCACATCACCCCCTGCCAAAGGACAGCCAGCTCAGGACAGGGGGACCAGCGTTGTCCCCAGGGTGGGATGTCCAGGCAGCAGGGCACTCATGCTGGGAAGTGCCCAGGGGGATACCGTGCTAACCCTGTCCCAAGCCCCACGGAAGCATCTGCCCTTTGGGGTCCCTGCAGCGGCATCACTGCTGCAATCAGCTCCTGCTGATGTTGAGGGGTGCATGGAAAACTGTGCTGTGGTGGTGGCTGCTGTCTCTCTCACCCTGGTGGGACAAGGCTGTGGGGATTTAGGGGTTTGCTTTGGAGGGAGCCTTGCATGGCCAGGCTGAGCCAGAGGGACGCTGTCGGACTGGCAGCACTGGCCTGTCACCTCCGCCTGTCTTGCTGTAAGCAGACATTCTTGCTCAATGGAAATATGCCTGAAATAGCCCCTCTGCAGATTGTCTTTATCTAATCAGCCGCCTTCGCACTCCCCTCCAGTGCATTTCAGGGAGCTGATAGCGGTGATATGTTAAGTGTGGAAACCTCTAGCGAACTGCCTGACACGTAGAGTAATTCTCCTTCCTGCCACTTATCGGAGCCTGCTAATGGGAAACATTCCTCCTGGGGGTCGGAGAGCAGCCAGGGGATTTCTCCAGAGAGGATGGCTGAGCCCCTGGCACCCTCCTGGCTCTCCAGGGCTGGGTAGGAGCTGATCTGACCACAAAATGCTCATTGAAGGGGCAGCTCTGCAGTCTGGTGCTGGTGGTGTCCTGTCCCATGGGGAGAGGCTTGTCCAGCCCTTGGGGGCATGGCTGAGGAGCCCCATTCTCTTCCATCATATCATGGGACACCAACGGGGCAAGCACAGAGCTACAGGGGGAAGAACGGGGGTATCTCAGTGGCCGAGGAGATGCTCCCAGTGCTGACGATGGTCATGCAGGGTTGGTGGGACATTCAGGCAGACTGTTCACTTCAGGCAGTAGCCACCTAAAGCAAGCTCCCCTCCGTTCAGGCTAAAGCCATGGGCTCCTTGTTGTGCCTGTGGAGTTTCGTGGGAGGTCCATAGGAGCCCTCTGCAGCCGCTGCCCCACTCAGGATGCCCTGTCACACCTGTCAGAGCAGGGCACAGCTCAGGTCATGCCAGCAATATGAGGATGAGCTTCCTACCACCCTGAAAACCACATCACAAACACCAGCGCCGAAAATGCCCAAACCCAGCGGAAGTGCACTTCAGCAGCTGCTGGAGCAACCATTCCACATTTCCCGTTCTACAGATCTGCTTGGCCTTTGATGGACCCTGCTGGAACCTCTTCAAAGAGGGAGAGAAACTAGGGCGAACAGAAGGAACTGCAGAAGGAATCTCCGAAAATAAAATCGCTTTAAAGATAAGGCAGGGGAGGGGGTGAGCAGAGCGCGGGGCGAGTACATGCCCTGAGAAGAATGTGTGAGGCTGGGCCAGCTGGTAGGTCTGGGCCGAGAGCTCGTCCCACTGCCGGGGCGCTCGTGGCAAAGGTACTTGGCACCGGACCCACCAAAGGCCTTGGGTCCCTCCAGAGTGTGGGTGGAAACCTGACTCCGAGCCCAGGACAGAGAAGCAGAAGACCACCACAGTAACCTCAGAGGGACCTGTGGTCCACCAGTGCCCGTGGCTCTTCAGGACACTGAAACTCTGCCAGCTTGGCAAGGTTGAGCACCTCTTCATGCTATCGTCAAGAGGGATCTCAGGGCTTCTATCCCCCTGATAGTTTCCCCAGGGGAGCTGCAGTAGACACGTCCATGGAGTCCAGCTCCTCACCAGCTGCTGCCAAGTCCCGATGAGGACTTGAGCTTCTGAACACCAGCCTGGAGAGTGCCCACATGGGACATGGAGATGGGGCTTGCACCCCATTTTATACTGATGTGCTCAAAGTCACCTTATTCATGCTACAGGCTCCCTTCCATGGGAGCATTTTAATTCATGGGGAAGACTGGCACCGGGCAAAGCCCTTACATTACACTGCACAGCCAATGAAGGCAACATCAACCTGTCCCTGAGCCCAGCCATGCTCTCTGCTGGGGCTCAAGCCACAGCGGACAGGTCTGGAGTCCTCCATGCCATGAATCTCCCAGACTTCACTCCAAAGCAGGGGGGGAGGGCAGAGGACCCACCTGTCAGGGGGGCGTGGAGGAGACGGCACTGGGAACCCTGGCTCACGGGGTCTAGCAGCAAACCATGCCTGTGCACTGCACATGGCACTGACCGCTGCTGGGACTTCAGCAGAAACCCCCTTCAGTGCCTGGCTTAGGTTCAGGGCAGGTCCCAGGGCTGCAAAAATCTCTGCAACCTGGGCTGTGTGCCCAGGCTGAAGCCACACGCCCCTAAGCAGCTCCCAGTGCTGCTATTCTGGCCGTGACAGAGGCCACTCCACATCCAGCTTGGGCACAGCACTGTGCAGCTAATCCTTAATCATCCCATGCCTCAGTTTCCCCTGCTCTCAGGAGGATACAACAATCCCAAGTTACTTTGGGGTGTGAAGGGTACTGAATGGGGAATAGCAAAACCCTGCAGCCATGGTCCCTGGTTCTCCAGTATCACCTCGGTGGGGTTATTTCTAATTTCTATGTCCCCAGGACATGACCACACGACTGGGGAGCCCACAGGCAGTTTGGCACCGAGGCAGCCCGCGGGGAATGCAGCGATCCAGACCGTCTAGGAGGACCAGATGCTGCCCCTCCCTGCATGTGCATGTGGGGGTCCCAAGTCACCCAGCTCTAGTTAGGCTGATTTCCAGCTCCGGAGGCGGCTGGAGCTCATTTCACACAAGTCCGCGTTGAATCCAAGCAGCCTACGAGTGCCCCTTCTCCCACGGGGGGCATGGGTGGCTTTGTGTCTGGGAAGGAGCAGAGCAGTGCTGCAGAGAGGAGCGGCCATGTTCCCCGGGGGGCTGAGCGGTGGTAGCCCACCCTGGTGGGGCGCACACGTCCCGGCTGCAATCGCTGGGCTGCTCCATGGGGACCTTTGTTCTGGGGAAGGTGGGTGCTGGTCCTGCCCTTGACAGCAACAGATCCTGGTCTGGTGGGGGAAGGAGGGAGATGGGGTGCAAAAAAGCATGCAGCCCTGCTTTGCTTTTTAATTGCACCAAAGCAAAGGCAAAGAAAAGAGCAGAGCGCTTGATGGGCAGGCATGAGGGTCCTTCAGGGAGGCAGCAACATGGCCAGCCCAGAGGGCAGAAACCTCACTAGAAAGATCTTTAATCTGGTCTAGCCATGAACGAAGCTCCCAAGCCAAGGTGAGTGAGCTCTGGGAGCGGGACCCAGGGGTCCCGGCAGAGCCCATCCACGTCAGCAAGACAGAGCAGGGGGCTCGAGCCCGTGCACTGCCATGGCTCCAGGGAGCATCAGACCCCTCTGACAAAACCGTTGAGTTTCACTTGCCTATATCCAGAAAAGAAAATTCTGGAGTTTGTGAGGTTTAATGTTAAATGGGCAGCGGCTGGTGTGCCTCTGGAAACAAGCCAAGCCCTTTGAGAAGAAGACAAGGGGGTAGCAGAGACCAAGCCCCGAGGTCCTTCCCTGGTACCCAGCTCCCGGGCGGTCTGGCTGGGGAGAGGCTGAACCAGAGCTGAGGTTGGGATGCTCCAGCTCAGAAAGCCAGTGGCCGCACACATCCCGGCAGGCAGCAGCTCTCCTGGCGGGATGCAGGGAAGAAGCAGGAGGACGGATTGCTCAGGTGCAGGAGGAAATGGCGAAGCTCTCGTTCCTCTGCTCCCTGCCGGAGTAGGCAGCACAGGCAGGCTTGGAGTGCTGCGCTGCCTCCCGGGGCTGGAGCCTCTCACTCTGCCTTTGTACTCGCCTGACAATACAGGAATAAAAATAACCAGGCTGCATTTGCAGAGAGATAAAAGCGAAGTTTGCCTTTTGTGTCTCTCCAGGCAGTGGGACAGCAGCACCAATGGAGCTGTGTGGACATGACACATGGGAATTTCTGACATATCTTTTCCCACTCTGACCTTGACAGACACAATAAAAAGGGGCTTTGCTGCACGCACACAGCCACTCAGTCCTATCACCAAGGTTAGTAATAAAGAGCATGTCTGTGTGCACGCTTGTCCTCTGCTACTAACCCGCTTCACCTCTGCAGGGTGGATGTTCCTGGAGGACAGGGGCTGACTCTGGCGGTAGGGGAGGGTGGGACAGACCTGGACCGAGAGCATTTTTGCTAAGATCTAAGATCTGTGTGCTTTGCCGAGTTGCTGGCTACCAGCAGTGGCTACGTTCGTGATAGCTGTGGTGTTTCGGAGCTCTGCTGTGCGATACCGCATTAGATGGATATTAGAAAGCACTCTCATAAAAGCGCTTTTCCAAGCAGCTGTCACAGCAGTCTTCTAGAAGGGGTCTTCCCAGGAATAATACCTCCAGTCTTGCTTTTATCTTCTTGCAATATTGCTCTGCAACATAGACTGGGGTCTTTGCAGAGGTTTTGTGCAGGGCTCCAACAGGTCTGTAGAGCTGGAATAGTTTTTAGCTGAGTTTATCAAGAAAAGGAGTGTCGCTGACGATGTCTGATAACGCCTAAAATGCGAATGTGGATTTTGACACCAAAGCGATGCTGGCTCACCCAGCTGGCACTTGCAGTGCGAGGCTGATAGCAGCAGAAGGGAAAGTGTTCGGTAATTGTCTTGTTATTAGAGTTATTATTAGTTAGTATTGTCGTTGCTGTCTTCTCTCACTCTTTAAAATTAAAAGTGCGTTTGGTGACTGTGTTGCCCTTGGTTAGCAGCCCAGCAGTGGGTGCTTTCCCCATGCACTGACTCCTTGTCCCTTCCCTCCTTCCAGTGTCCAGGTGTCTTTCACTCTTCCTTCGCTGTTGCCAAGTCTTCCTCCAGCTGGGCAAGATGTCTATGCTGGACATGAGCGAGTTTGGGGAGGCTGCTGAATACCTCCGGAAAAGCTACACAGAGCAGCTGAAGCTTCAGACAATCCCATTTGATGGTAAGACCCCAAGGCAGCTCTCGGCACAGCCCAGGGGAGCCCTTGGCCATGGCTCTCTTTGGAGACCGTCCCCATCCCTTTCCCAGTGCTGGTACCCATGGTATTGCAGGTGCTGCAGAATTGCCCCCATCACCCTGGAGGACAGGAAGATCTCAGAAGTAGGAAAAGCAGGTTTTTGACTGTTCCCTTGTCTGCTGAGGTGTGGGTGGAGGTGGCTGTTCCTCTCCCCTGACCCTGAGGGGCAGAAGGGCTGAGGGAGATGGGCTGAGGGACTGGTGGCAAAGACTTCTCCAGCTCTGTTTCATTTTGGAGGTGTCCACTCTGTCCCAGCCACCCCACTGTACCACAGCTCACTGTGCTTGGGGCTCCAGGGCCCAACTTGCTCCTTTTGGCTCGGCAAGGAGAGTTTTGCTTTCTCTCACTGTCCTTTTTTCATGACGGTCTGAGTGCAAGCACACATGAAACAGCAGACTTCTGTCAAACTAAAAGTTGACCTTGGCTAATTAAACAGCTGTCAAACATGAAAAAGGCAAAGAAATCCAAGCTCCTATGACCAAGATCATAGGAAGGAATAATCATTGTCCTTCCATGTT
Source organism: Theristicus caerulescens (assembly GCA_020745775.1). NCBI lineage: Eukaryota > Metazoa > Chordata > Aves > Pelecaniformes > Threskiornithidae > Theristicus > Theristicus caerulescens. The sequence goes on from CM036569.1 coordinate 4,049,883, forward strand.
ATCAGACTGCATCTATGTGGCTTTCAGTTGACAATTTCAAATGGTTTCCTACATTTCAACCTGTTTTGTGTCTCCCTTTCCTTTCCTTTCCTTTCCTTTCCTTTCCTTTCCTTTCCTTTCCTTTCCTTTCCTTTCCTTTCCTTTCCTTTCCTTTCCTTTCCTTTCCTTTCCTTTCCTTTCCTTTCCTTTCCTTTCCTTTCCTTTCCTTTCCTTTCCTTTCCTTTCCTTTCCTTTCCTTTCCTTTCCTTTCCTTTCCTTTCCTTTCCTTTCCTTTCCTTTCCTTTCCTTTCCTTTCCCCTTTCCTTTCCCCTTTCCTTTCCTTTCCTTTCCTTTCCTTTCCTTTCCTTTCCTTTCCTTTCCTTTCCTTTCCTTTCCTTTCCTTTCCTTTCCTTTCTCCTCTCCTCCAGGAAAGAAGCGAGCTTGGATCCCAGATGAGAAAGAAGCCTATATTGAAGTGGAAATCAAAGACAGCTCTGGTGGCAAAGTCACTGTGGAAACCAAAAATAAGGAAGTAAGCAAAATACCTTTCATTTTCCAAGGGCTAGCAAGTGTGTGCGGAGGGGGTGTATGTGTGACAAGATCAAGTCTGAAACTAGCCAAGCTCTTGCTGATAACCCTTCCACGCTCAGAGATCAGTCATGCCCTGAGGGGACACACACCGCAGTGTGTCAGGACACGTAGGCCAATCACTTGCCAAGAGTGGCAACGGTTCAGCATCCCCCCATCAAGTGTGTGCTTTCAAGCACGGTTTACCGTGCGAGACAGCCCGAAGGGGGACAGTCGGGCTGGCCCAGCGCAGCTCCCGGCCGCGGGAGGAGGGTCTGCCTGAAGGCTCCAGCACAGCCCTTTGCAATGCCGAACCGCTGCCTGGCTCATCTCAAAGGTCAAAACAAGAGGTAAGGGGCCGGTTGGCCAATTCCTGCTCATTTTAGCTGAGATTTGCAGCAGAGTAAGCAGTGCTGTTGGGAGAACAGCCGCTGGGCAAAGAGGTAGGACCAGCTATGTCTAGCGGTGAGGCTCCAGCTTTGCAGCAGCAGGAGGGAGGCAAAGCGAGCAACAATCAGCTGATATTTGTCGAGATAATATCCAGAACAAATAGCTGCAAATGAGCTTAATTAATATTCTTTTCTCGGGTATGGGAGTCTTATGGCCTCACAACATCTTTACGCTAGTGCAAAACTGGGAAAAAGAGCAAGGACCTGACTAGGCAGTAGATGGTAGACTTTGTTATTTCCATTTCTCGGCTAGTCATCACGGCACTGAGAAGCGCTCATGTCTGCCAAATTGAAAAGAAATATATGTAATCATCTTTGAAAAGTGTTAAGGTTTTGAGAAAATATTTTTGCTACTCCAAAAGAAAATTTATTGGGGAACGGGTGTCAATTTGAAAAGTTTATTCTGATGTTTAAAATGCTGTTGTTGAAGATCTTCAGCTTCTGCAAACAAAGCAGTTTCCAAACCTTTTTTGCCATTCCCTCTTGAAACTGTTTTTTTTTTTTTAATAATTTGTCATGGATTTACAAAATCTAAAACTGTATCTGCTTTCCCTGGATCAGCATTTCCAGCAGAAACAGGTTCAAGAGACATAACCCCACCCTTATCCGTCTATCTACCTTCCCGCTTTTAACACCTAACACTTTTTAACACCTCGCACTTCATATTACCTGTAAAAAAAACTCTTTGAAAGGTTTTGTTTAGTCTTTATTAACAAGACCATTTGCTAAATCCAGCGTCTTCCATTCAGGCCAGATACGTAACGCAATAGTTTCCCAGTGCTTGGCTTCGCAGGATTAAATAAATCCAGTTATAAGTGATGGGGTAGAGGCTTCAGCTGTTTGCCCAAATAACCAGCGATCTCTCTGAGCGAAAGACTGCGCTGCTGCAGGGTTTTAGGCTGAGCGCAGGACAGGGGTGTCGAGCACGTTGCGGGGTGACATCTCGGTGCCCCCCAGCTTGGACCCCCTCCGCCGGGCTCGGCCGCAGCCCGTGTCCCTGGGGAGGGGATGGGCTTGGGGCTTGCTCTTCCCAGCTGGGCTTTGTGGCTGGGGTGTTGGCGGGGCTCCCCTAGCCCCATCACCCCAGAATGGAGGGCAACCCTGTCGGGGGACAGCAGGCACGGGGCCAGGGCTGTCCCCAGCATGGGACTGTCAGTACGTCCACCCACCTGGCGGGTTTTGGGGAGAGGGTGTTCGGTGGGGGCTGGGGTCCATCTGATGTGTCCCCCTCCTCCGGCAGACGCGGGTGGTGAAGGAGGATGAGCTGCAGGCCATGAACCCTCCCAAGTTCGACATGATCGAGGACATGGCCATGCTGACGCACCTCAACGAGGCCTCCGTGCTCTACAACCTGAAGCGCCGCTACTCCCACTGGATGATCTACGTAAGCCGACGGCGCCCGGGGACAGGGGGTCACCCCCTGGGGTGGGGAGATGAAGGGGCGTCGGGGCCCCTCCGTCCCTCATCCGTCCCCTTTTCCCCCCGCAGACGTACTCAGGGCTCTTCTGCGTCACCATCAACCCCTACAAGTGGCTGCCCGTCTACACCGCGCCCGTGGTGGCGGCCTACAAGGGCAAGCGGCGCTCTGAGGCGCCCCCGCACATCTACTCCATCGCCGACAACGCCTACAACGACATGCTGCGCAGTAAGACCTCGCCTTGGGGATCCCAGTCCTGGGGGGTCCGGGTTCCCGGGGCAGGGGGTGAGGCGGGCGGCACCGGCCTAACGTCTGCTCCTTCTCTTCCAGACCGCGAAAACCAGTCCATGCTCATCACGTAAGTGCCCCTCCATGCCCTTGCCCCGTGCGAGCCCCCCCGCGCTGCCCTCCCGGGGAGCCCCGAGCCAGCGCCCTGTGCCCCGGGAGGGCCCCCCGGCTGCGTCCCCCCCGGCCCCGGCAGCTGCTGGCCCCCCCGTCCCTTCCCGCCCCGCCTGCCGCCGCGCCAGGTGACAAAGCCACGCGCGGGCCTGGCGGGCAGGCTCCCCCGCACCCCGACAGCTGCGGGAGCTGCCGTGGGGCGCCCCGACCGCCGCCATCCTCCAGGAGCGAGGGGGAAGGAGGGATGGAGGCCAAGGCCAGAGGGAGATGGCGGCGGTGGCCGGAGGGGCGGTGGCGGGGGAGGAGGGTGACGTGGGAGGGTGTAGGCCAGGTTGATTTCAAGTGACATACAGATAAGGGCTATATAAAGGACTCTAAAGGACCCTACGCCGCTGCCAGGAGCCACGGACATTTTTAGCCTCGGCCATAGCCTAATTAGGAAAGGCAGGGGCTGCGGAGAGATGCTTGGCGCGTGTCCGGCAGCGGCTCCGCTCCCCAGCTCCCCCCCGGCTCTTTGTGATCTGGGATTACAATGGGAGAGTGGCTAACTATAGGGATGAGCTCAGTGGGGCCCGCCGGCCGCCCGCACCCCGCGCTGGGCATGCCAGCCCCCACGCTCGCCCGAGCAGGATTCACCCCAGCGCAGTGCCACTGCCATCTCCAAGCCCCCCCAGCAAAGTGGGGCGTGCTGAAACTACCCGAGCGGGAGCAGTCGAGGCTGGTTCCTGGCTGATCCCGGACAGCTGAAGCCCCGGGGCCAGGGCCGTACAGCCTTGGTGGGCGCCGGCACCGCCACCATATCTGCGGGTGGGCAGCTGACCCCCCGCGGCACCTTCGAGGAGGCAGGCAGAGCCGGGGCTTGGAGCCGGAGGACATGGCGAGGATGGAGCTGGGTTTCGCTCCAAAGACAAACCCCAAAGATAAGCACGTACACCCCCAGGCTGGAGGGGATTGATAGTGCCGGCCTCCCTGTCCCTCCGATGCTTTGCTTCTCCCTCCTGGCACGATGAGTGGGGTGGCAGGTCGGCAGGGTCTCTGTTTGCAGTTTTGCCTGTTCTTTGCCTCATGTCCTTGATCTGTGTATTTCTGTTACTCTAAGCGGAGAATCTGGTGCTGGTAAGACTGTAAACACCAAGCGGGTCATTCAGTACTTTGCCATTGTCGCAGCCTTGGGCGACACACCGGGCAAGAAATTAGTAAGACCCTCTTTTGAAACAAGTTCTTGCTGTTTTCTTCCTTTCTTTATTTTTTTTTCCCCCCTCCCCCTTTCTTCTGCTTTTTACTTTTTTTTTTTCTTCCCCCAACTTTTTGCATTTGGAAGCGTGTTTTGGTCTGACCCACCCAGGGCTTGGCTTTTCCCTGACTTTTGAACAAGCAAGGCTTGAAATTATTCTGCTCAAGGGGAAATGGATTTTTTTTATGTGGCTGCTCAATCTGCACAGCCGGGAAGAGGTGCTTTAGATGCCCTCTTTATCTTCTCTTCCTCCTTCAACACCCCACAGATCTTCTTAAGGAGCATTAAAAGAATGGTGTAAACCTGCCATTTTCCACCTTGCCTCTTTTAAGCCTTGCTTTTCGTCCTTTTCTCCTTTTTTCCTCCTGTTGTTCATTTTGACCCTTTTCTACCTTGTGCTTTTCTTGCTCTTGTTTTGATTCTTGCATTTCTTTGGTGCTGGTTATTTTGAGCTGCCCTTGCAATTGCTTCTTTCTTCTTGATACGTTGAGGCTCCAGCCTGCTTTTCCCTTGTAGAAGCAAACTGGCTGCTTTAGGTATCAGACAAGCAATACTTCAGCATTATTTTCTTTACTCTTCTTTGGGTTTGGATTTAACTGTTCTTGCTTTTTGACGCATTTCTTATTTTCTTGAGCTAATCTATTTAACAACTTTTTGGCATCTCTTATAAAGTTTAATCCTCCCATTTTTTCTTGGACGTTTTTTGGCACTAAATGGTCATGCCCTGCTTTTCTGACCATGCTTCTTGTGGTTCTTGCCTGGCTTTTCTGGATTTCTAAAGACAATTTTCTTTCCTTTCTCTAGGCAGCTCTTGCCACTAAAACTGGGGTAAGTGTTGTAGACTCCTGATCTTTAATTGAGGACAGGGTTCTGCTGCACTGCAGAGCTACGGCGGGGTGATGGGGAAGGCCTGTGTGGGGCATCTGCCTTGGGTCTGGGAGCAAGGGCTGCCCCAGCACCTGGGCAGCTTTAGTTCTCCGCTTGGCTTTGTATCTCCCGCCTTCCCATAGTTTGAAGCTTTGGTGTTTCATCTCTTAGAGACTTTCTACCTTTCTGACTCCAACCTCTCCTCCAAAGGATCATTACTCTTCAAACGCTCATTTCTAATCAACACAGTGTTTGCCTGGGGGTGGCGTGGGCTCCTCCAAAGATAGGGTGAAGCCTCCAGTCTCTGAGCCGTTAGTGTCCTCCCGGCCTCGAAGCCCAGCTGAGGGCGGTGGTGCCGAGGGGCAGGGGAAGAGCCTCTTTGCCACGGGCAGCACTGTGCTCTGGCTGCAGACCGGGGCCCTGATAATGCCTGGACATGCCACCCTCTGCAAAGACCTGGACTGGCTCGGCCCACCACATTGCAGACAGCTGATGTCCTTCTCTGAGGTGCATTTCTGAGGTGCTTGCTTAGCTCTAAGGAAACAACCGAGTGCCTTCAGAAATCCAGCAAAGGCTCAGTCCCTCGCACGCCCAGCACCCCAAGGGCTCAGCAGCTCAGTCGTACATCCTTGGCCCTCGGTTTCTCTGCCTGAGCACTGAGGGACGGCCTTTAGCTGATGCACACTCTTGGTTGGGGGATGCTCATTAACACATGAGTCTCAGACCCCTTGGGCAAACCTACTAAGAGTGAGACAGCTGGGGGGCTGAATCTGTGGGTCCTGGGGCAGCCCATGGAGCAGCCCCCATTGAATCTCACGGGCCAGGCAATTTTAGATTAGGCTGAATTTAAAGATAACAGAGCAAAGCATATCCAAGTGACAAAATACAGTTTGTCAGTAAAGCTGTGATTCACAGCTGCTCCCTGTCTCTTTTGCCCTTCACATGCCTGGAGCTGCAGAGCTGGGGAGCAGTTGTGGGCCCAACATTGAAAAGACAGCACGGCTCTTGGTGGGCAGAGCCCAGAACTGGTGTTTCCCACCTAAGGAAAGCCCTATGGACTGTAACGTGTCAGAGCATGGGCAAAAGCTCTCGTGAAAAATCCTGCAGGTGCCTATGCCACCAAACTCTGCTACTGTTGTCAAACACCACTGTCCTTTGTGTGGCTTGGCACGAGTCTCTTGCTTCTCTCCTCAAATTCTTGTCCTGCTTTGCCTGCATTAGGTGGAGGCTGTCTCTTTATCTTTGAATTGTGCATGTGAAACACAAATGGAAAAACAAGGTTAGGGGAAGATTAATCTTGGGGCTTGCTCAGGAGAGCTCCAGTGAGTTGAGCAGATCACGCCAGCTGGGACCTGTGATGTGTTCCCATCACACTGTGACCCTGCTGTGCATGGTGTTGGTGTAGGGAGTTGTAGATAAAGCCTGTTTTCTGGATCTCTTCTTTTACAATGTGCTGTGATTTGAACTGTCCAAGACTTTGGTTGGTGGAAGAGGAAATGCCTGGCGGAGTCAAAGAAAGAGCCTGAAATATTTCAGACTGTTGTGGTGACAATGTGTGCTTGCTCTTGGTTTGCATATTGTAGCAGCCTAAAAAAGGGACTAAGGACTGCTGTGTGCAGAGGGGACAGTAGCCTGGATCTTCAGAGGGACCAGTTTGGGCAAGAAGAAGCCCACAGAGAGCATTGCTGCAAAACCTAGCTCTGCTGACCCCTAAACCGAGCTGCAATGCCTCATGAGACAAGGAGATGCCTCAGGAGCAGCAGGCTCTTAAAGGCAGCTAACGAGCGTAGCAGGCAGATGGTGCAAGGAGCCCCACTCTCTGTTTCCCTGTGTTGTTGGTAACAGATCCCCTCCGGCTGTGTGGGAGCTGACACATCCTTTGGGTTTGTTTTCCAGGGCACCCTCGAAGATCAAATCATTGAGGCTAACCCAGCTATGGAAGCTTTTGGCAATGCCAAAACCATAAGAAATGACAACTCCTCGCGTTTTGTAAGTGCCTTAGCAAGAGAGAGCTAACGTGCCGTGTTTATGTAAGCTGAATGCATCACTTGTGGTATTGTCTTTTTGTACGGTGTGAGCCAAAGGCACATAGCAGGAAGCTAGCTCTGCTTCCTAGTGGGATTGGACTGCTGAGGGCAAGCTTCTTCTGGGTGCATCAGTGCAGTAAATGGTGTGCTGATCAGAATGAACCGCCCTGGTGTCACAGCCTGTGGCTGAAGTCCCTTGCAGGACCAAAGTTGAGAGGGCCAGTAAGCACAGGCTGGAGTGCTGGAGCTGGGACAGACCAGCATGCCCCTTCCAGGGAGCAGCATCTTTTTTGTTAAGCCCAGCCTGGGTCTGCTGTGGGACGCAGAGCTCATCAGCCACAGGTGGCTTTGATGTGCTTTGGAGGGAAAGGAGACACTCCTGCGTGAGGTTCCTCAGCACACCATGGAGCAGGAGGCTGTGGGCAGACTCAGTATCATGCTGCCCCGCAGAAGTGCTTAGCTTTAAGAACACACTTGAGGACAGGGGGTTATCTTCTGTGAGTGAAATTTCTGCCTGCCCAGTGTTTAAAGCCTTAGGCAATGCTGTCTGACCCTCTGCACACTACAAACCAGAAACTTCACCCACCTACCCCTCACAGAGCCCAGTAACTTGCCTGGCATCAGGCAATGGGAAATTACCAGTGTCTTGTAGTTGTCTGAGGTTTCTAGGAGCTGTTCAGAATTGTACCTGTGTAGCCAAGCCCAGCACTTACCTCCCTGCACATGTTTTCAGGGCAAGTTCATCCGGATCCATTTTGGCCCCTCAGGGAAGCTGGCCTCTGCAGACATTGACATCTGTGAGTAAACGTGTGCCAGCTGCGGTGGGGAGGGATTTCATCTCACTTTTTGTGCCGGTGCTAGGTCAGATCCAGGAAAGAACAAGCCCTCCTCTAACCCCTCTGCCCTATTTGATTCTAGATCTCCTGGAAAAATCAAGAGTGATTTTCCAGCAACCCAAAGAGCGAAGCTACCACATCTACTACCAGATCCTCTCTGGGAAGAAACCAGAGCTGCAAGGTAAGGCAACCGAAGCTGCAGCATAGCCTTTATAGCACGATGGCCTGAAAATAGCCACAGAGAGCTCTGTTGTCAGCTTTGGGACCCACAGGGAATGAGCAAACCCAGCTCACCGTGCAGGTACTGCCCCTTGAATGCTTTGCTAGTTGCACAGGATCATAGGATTGGCAGATAATTCAGGGTGGAAGGGATTTCAAGAGTTCATCTAGTCCAGCCTCCTTTATCTTCACAGACCGAGAAGCGAGACTAAAGCTCTTTCTGCAGCTGTCTAGGAGCAGAGAAGTGGTCTCTCAGGGTCTATCTGCAGGGTGGGAGCGTGCTTTGCAAAGCTGCCTTGCATAGACTCCTCATTGTATGGCGGGTACAGCACTGACCTCAGCATGGATATTTACTCATTTTGTAGTAGGGGGAAGCGTTTTGCAGCCTACTCTGAGCTCCTTCAGCCACCCTAGTGAGATGACCTGTTACAGGTGAGCTTGCAAACAGCTCCACAGCTCACTTGCAGCAGCGGCCCTGGTGTAGATATATCCTAGATGTGTTCCTCAGAACGGTCCCAGCTGACCCAAATTTTCACTGGGGCAGTCCTGTGCTCTGAGCAGCTCTGCCCTCCAGGTGCCAGGTCACACAGGGTGCACAGGAAACATTTCCACGCTGCAGAAGGATGGTTGGCACAGTCCCCTGGGGTGGTGGTCAGCCTCTTGGCTGCGGGCTCTTGAGCTTGTCGCTGGCTCGAGAACAATACCTTATTAGGCAGGTCTGGAGAGCTGTGCAGAGCAGTAATCTTATCTGGTGGTCACAAGGACATGGATGGCCACTTCTAAATCAGTCTGCAGCCAAGCCATATCCCAAGATAGCAAGCAGGAGGCACATCACAGAAGAGATGGACCCATGTGTGGGCCTGCCTGGGCTTGAAGACGCTGTTCCTCCCACCGGCTAGTGCCCTCTAGTTGAGGCCGGTGAAGCCTTACCTCTTCATCTGAGTCCAGGGTTGCCCTTCTGCCCCAGCTTTGTCTCTGTCAGACTGGCCTCACCCCCTGCATGTCTTCCCCCAACAGATATGCTGCTGCTCTCCCTCAACCCCTACGACTACCACTTCTGCTCTCAGGGTGTAACAACTGTGGACAACCTGGATGACGGCGAGGAACTCATGGCGACAGATGTACGTCTGCTTCCTTCACACTGCACGGCCCAAGGCAGGGGCCTGGGGGAGGGCACAACCTCCTTCTGGGCAGACATGGGGACATGTCCTGGCTTTTCTGTGTCCCTCTCTAAATTAGCTGTGAGTTCCCTCTGGTTTATTGGCTCTACACATGCTGTGAGCCTACAAGAAAGAGCAGAGTGACTCTGATCTCTGTCAACAGCCTCCTCTGGGCAGAGAAGGGAGAATAATTCCCTGCATTAGGAAGGGCCTCTAGCACATGAGCACTTCCCATGGCTCCCATGAGAAGATGAGACCTCAGCTTGGAAAACCTCCTGCTCGTGGATGCTAGGCTAGTCCTTTTGCTTTCAAATAGATCTTGTGGGAGCTGGACTCACATTCAAAATCCCATGGACAGAATTCCTTGGCTAGGTGCCCACTGGATAGAGTACCCTGCCCAGAGCCCCAGGATGGGGAGAGTGCCTTAGGAGATGGTGGAAGGACCAGCCCTCACCTCAGAGTGGTGATTTTGTTTTATCTGTACTGCTTTGTCTCTCCTCAGCGTGCCATGGACATCTTGGGCTTCAGCAATGATGAGAAATACGGCTCCTATAAAATAGTGGGCGCTATCATGCACTTCGGCAACATGAAGTTCAAGCAAAAGCAGCGAGAAGAGCAGGCGGAGGCTGACGGCACTGAAAGTGAGTTTGGCTCCATGCTGCCAGGTCTGCCCAGCCTGGGCTGGGCATGCAAATTCCTCCAAGGGCAGACTGCGATAACTTCCCTGGCCCGGTCTGTGAAGGTCAGTGACCATGATCCCAAGCAACCACACTGTCTTAGGACCTGCTGCAGGTGCACAAAGGGGCTTGTCCTTGAACGGGCATATTTAGGACAGCCTTTTCTGCAAGCACTAGGTGGTCTCATCTGCATCAGACTTGCCTCAGCAACATCACAGGCTGTCACACCCTGGCTGTGCTTCACCTTGTTCAGTCTTCTTCTGCCCTTCATCACCTCTTCTCTTGCACTTCATTAGACAGCCTTCCAGAGCAGGTCGTCCACAGAATATGAGCCAGGCCGTGATCAGGACTGCAAGGACCTGCTCCAGTCACAGCCTACTAAAAAGCAGTTAGAGTAGGATACAGTCATTGTCTAATAATTTTCCTTGTTTGTTCTTAGGAAAATCCAATGCAAATCATAGATCTAAGAGAAAAGTCAGGCTGCAGAGCAAACCTGAACATTCAGAAAAGTCAGAGCTCAAATATTTCCTATTGCTTTTGCACTGCTGTATTATGCCTGGCTCCCAGGCATAATGGAGCAAGCTTCAAGGAGAGGGTGACTCTCCAGCATGTGGAAGGATGAGAAGGGGCAGCCCTATCACTTAACTGGAAGGCTTAAGCAGTAACTATACATCAGCTGAGGCAGGGATCCAGCTGAAATGACTACCTGGTTTGGACCTTGTCATGCTAACATTCATGAAGGAAGAGTTCCCCTTGCCTGAGGAATGTCAACACAGGATTCAGCTGCTACCTGGTAATTAAAGCAGATTTTGGTCTAGCAGTGATTTCCCTACAGAGGTGATTTTCTAGCTACAGTCTGCTATTAGGAGTCTATGAAAGATAAGCAAGAAAATCACCTCTCTTCTGGTCAGTTCAAATTCACTGCATGGGAATCCAAACTTCCACTGGAAAATGCATAGTGATCCCTAGATCAAGAAGACTCAAAAACTGATAGCACCTGATAAGGTGCAGCAGGTCTGCTGTGGCCATCTCCTCCAAACAGTAACTTCTCAGGCAGGAGGTCCAGACTTTGGAAGCATATCCAAGATAGGAAATCACACTGGACACTGGAGGAGACTCTGGAGCAGGTGGAAAAACTAGTATAGTTAGCATTGATCAGCAGAAAAGCTGGTAATTTTTTTATTTTCTTTTTTTCCTTCCTGGGGCTTCCTTGCTGGCCCCTCATGCCTTTGTACTGTTTTACAGGTGCTGACAAAGCTGCCTACCTCATGGGAATCAGCTCAGCTGACCTCATTAAGGGGCTGCTCCATCCTCGTGTGAAAGTGGGCAATGAATACGTGACCAAAGGTCAGAACGTGGAACAGGTGAGTGTGCTGGGACAGGGGCTCCTTGCTCATGCTGGTATGTGACTCCTTTGCAGGCAGGACTATTGCGTAATGTTCTCTGCACAGGGCAACTAGTGCTTCAGTTCACTCTCTTGGGTTTAGGAGGAGACTCCAGAGCAGCAAGAGAAGATGTATCCACAGTTACTGGCTTTTAGCAGCTGGGAAAGTTGGTGGCAGAGCTAGCAGATAGCTTTGGATATTAACCAGGGCTGGAGGTTCAATGCAGTATCTTTGAAATGTGGGTTGGATCACAGCCAGACGAGGTCCAGTTTCTATGGATCTGCTTCAGAGACAGTCACACTCCCTTGAAGAGTTCAGCTCTGCAAAGTAGAAAATTCATCTAAATACTGCTCTAAAACTCATCTAAACGGATCTTCTGGGAGACCCAAATGCACCAAAAATGTATCTTGTCAGATTCCAGCCACATCACTGTTAGGAACCCAAACCTGACCTGAATAGTGCAAGCCAGCCCTCGAGTAAAATTCAAGAGGACCTTAGGAGCTGGTGTCTTATCCAAAGTGAGCTGTAGGCTCCTGCCATGCACAAGGCTTCCGAAAATATCACTTTAGACTGAATCTGTAACCTAAGACCTTGGAGGCTAAGACCAGGCCAGGGACACAAGAACACACTTGTGAGCATGTGAAAACTAATCTTGGAGCATATACTTGACCCATGAACTCCCTGGATCTGTCTGCCTGTCCTTTGTGTGCCAAGAGGAGCTCTCTTCTTCAGCCTCTAGCTCCTACAAAAGCAGGGAGAAGCATAAGTGCTCATGACTTGCTCTATGATTTGCTTTGGCAGGTTGTCTATGCTGTGGGAGCCCTGGCTAAAGCCACCTATGACCGCATGTTCAAGTGGCTGGTGACTCGGATCAACAAGACCCTAGACACCAAGCTGGCCAGACAGTTCTTCATCGGAGTACTGGACATTGCAGGCTTCGAGATCTTCGATGTGAGTTCTGCAGGTCCCCTGCAATGGGTTCTGGGGAATGTTGTAGCTAGACAGCTCAGTCCCCTAGGGTCTGACAACTCTATCTCCTCCAAGAAACTGCTGGCCTTGATAAGAAAAAGAGCTCTTGTCTGAATTAATTTATCTGGAGCAAACAGGGAGCTCACAAGGGCTGTTCTAACATTGCTGTGGGCACACCTCCAATGATTCCTGGCTACCTGCTCTGGTAGCAATCCAGCTGAGCCTAGCAGAGATCACTCTTCACACCCAGACAGAGCAGAAGAGTGAATCCCTTCATGTCTGGAGCTCCTCCTTCTGACACAGGTTTGTTTTGTTCTTGCAGTTCAACAGCTTTGAGCAGCTGTGCATCAACTTCACCAACGAGAAACTGCAACAGTTCTTCAACCACCACATGTTTGTCCTGGAACAAGAAGAATACAAGAAGGAAGGCATCGAATGGGTCTTCATTGACTTTGGCCTGGACCTGCAGGCTTGCATCGACCTGATTGAGAAGGTAAGGCATGAGCCAGGGCACAGGAATGGTACTTCAGGTAGGCAGCTCGTTTGCAAAGACTGGAACAGTGAGAGGTGCTCTGCTACCAGAAATGAAATTATTCCCTCCCTCATCAGTGGCAAGTGCCCAACTTTGTTTTCCCCACACTTACAGCTCAGAGCCTCCAGCCCATTGAGTCCTTTTTGACACAAATTTTGACTTTATGAAACCATGGAAATTCTGTTCCTACCACTGGTGAGCCACAAGACCTGGCGTGGCCTTTTCCTTCAGAGAATGGTCATCTCTGCCCTTTTTTTCCTACCCACTTGCTGCCCCTCAGTGCCTCTACTTGAGTACTTGCTGCTTCAGAGCAGCTTGTATGAAAGATTTCCACCATTGCATGCAGGAAACACTTTTTTTTTTTGAAAGGAGCAAACCTGTCAGGATACAGGAGAGGATCTGCCCTTCCCAACAATTTGATGGACCTGGGCAAGCCCCCACGTCTTGCAGGCCTGGCCAGTCCCACTCTGACTGGCTGGAGGTCAGATGCAGCCTGGAATACACCAGTAATAGCTTGCCCCGTAGTCAATGTCTTGCACTATTTGCCTGAATGAGGACAAGGTCTCCCAAGTCAAGCCTTGCCTCACCTTGCTCAGTGGCACAGAAAAATCCCCCATTCTGGGATGGGACATGGCAACACTGAGCTCAGACTTCCTTAATACAACCTTCTCCCTGCAGCCGCTGGGAATCTTGTCCATCCTCGAAGAGGAGTGCATGTTCCCGAAAGCCTCCGACATGTCATTCAAAGCTAAGCTCTACGACAACCACATTGGGAAGTCGCCCAACTTCCAGAAGCCCCGGCCGGATAAAAAGCGGAAATACGAGGCCCACTTTGAGCTGGTGCACTATGCTGGTGTGGTACGTCCCCTGTCAGCTCCTCCACAGCATTCACACCTTCCCCCTTGCAGGGCTGTCCTTACCTTTGCCTCTCTCCTCTGGTGATAGGTGCCATACAACATCATTGGATGGCTGGACAAGAACAAGGACCCCCTGAATGAGACAGTGGTGGCCGTCTTCCAAAAATCCCAAAACAAGCTCCTGGCCTCCCTCTATGAGAACTACGTGAGCTCTACTTCAGGTGAGGAACAACCTCATCCCTTTTTTTACCTCTGTCTCTCCCTCCCTTTGCAGCAAAGCCTCCTTATCCCCACGCCCAGCATTTGCAGCATTGCTGCACCTAGCAGCCTGGGCAAAGGGAAGAACCACATTGATCCCTAAAAACCTCTCTGACCTGGGTAGGTGGGTACTCTGGACATGCAGTGCTGGCCTAGAGGCTTTAGGTGGGTGGTTAGGACCAGGCTGAGCTTGTGTGATGCTGTAGAGCTGTCCTGGTGGCCCTGTGACCTGGGATGTGTGAAGGGGTCTCTTGTTACCAAGAGCTGAGGAGCAACATCCAGAGTTGGGTGCTGTGGGAGATTTTTTGGTGGTCTGCGGCTTTGCTCTGCAGCAGGGCACTACCATCTCCGCTTTACAGAGAGCAGGGGCTATGGGCATTTCAGGGGTGTTTGCGGGTCCTCCTGAGTCCTCCAAGCTGAGCAGATGTTTTGCTGATGTAATTAATCAATATTTCAACCCAACAGAGGAACCTCACAAGCCAGGGACCAAGGAGAAACGTAAAAAGGCAGCTTCTTTCCAAACAGTGTCGCAGCTGCACAAGGTAAGAGCCAGCCCCTCACCCAAGGCCATGAGGGAAGCATGCTCAGAGTGTCCCAGTATCAGTCCCACTTCCCTGCCAAGACCCTGGGGTATCTTGCACATGAGCTCCTGGGGCCTGAAGGACCACCAGGGCTCCTGAAGGACCACCACTAGGCAAAAGCTCCTAACACCCTCTCGTCCCTGGGCAAGGGGCCTGTGCCTGGCAGAGTCCCAACCCTGTACCCATGCTGCTAGGGAAGGACACGAGGCTCCAGGCTGGGAGAGCGATGGCTCCCTTTGAGCTGGGGCTTGTGCTGCTTCTGCCCACGTGATGCTTGCGCTGCTCAGCAGCTCCTTCACCTTTGAGAGAGCGGCAGTTAAGACTTGTAGTGATGTTTAGATAATGTATTACATGAACATCACTTTAAGTCTGTGCTACTTCTCTCCTCATTCTTGTCGGCGGGAAGGACAGCCTTTGGGCAGAAGAAAATGGAGGAGGATCTTGCAGGTCTCTGAGCAGGCAGCTCTCTGCTGTCCTGTCCAGGGAGGTGACCTGAGCTATTTTACAGCTCAGGATAACACACACCCCCATTCCCATGCTTACTACAGGAGTTATTTGTCCACCCCAGAGCTTAAGCAACTGGAAAACAGCACAGAGGGGTGTGTGAGCCCAAAGCTGTGTCCTGCCATGACAGCCTTGCGGTGACAGGGTGCTCAAAGAGGGCAGCGCTTGTGTCAGAGCCCCCGTTCAGGGAGACGTGTGGCTTTCTTCCTCCTGGGCAAGTCACAGGCCTTGGGGAAAGGTGTCTGCAGCGAGAAGTTGCCCCATGATGACATGGAGCTATGGGGAGGCATTCCCTTCCCCGAGCTGGTCCTGGACAGGCTGAGCCTGTACGAGCCAGGGAAGGCAGCCTGGAAAGATCGAGGGTGCAGATGCCTTTCCCACAAGAAAAGGCAGGACCATGTCTTGGCTTGAACCCTGCCTTGGAGAGAAAAAGAGGCCCAGGCTGGATCGGCAGGGCCCTCTGTCACAGCGGAAGGGCATGGGCAGCACTGTGGAGGTGCAGGGAAAACCTGATGAGATGAGGACTGCAGCCAATGTGGATGCCAGCACTAGATTTGCAGGGTGCTGAGCACAGGGCTGATGGGCACCAGCAGAGCTGTGTACCAGGAATACACTCAGTCCTGTGTTCCTGGCTCTCCCTTGCAGCGAAACTTTAGCTACAAATACTTGGGAAGCATCTGGCTCCTCTCTGGCATAGCAAAACCTGCAGGTGCCATTTGGCATGTCTGCCAGTCCAGTCCCACTCTGGCAGAAGGCAGTGGTCCTGCTGCGGGGCTGGGGATGTCCCGTTGGCAGGATAGCACAGAGAGCAGCCAAGCTGGAGGAAATTCCCCCTCTCTCATGAAGAGTGGTAAGGGGCTCTCAGTGTCTGCTCTGTGGGGGTAAGGGGCTGGAGAGAAGTGTTTTAGGGGAGCAGAGCTGTCACCTCATGCCTCATCCCCTGTGTCTGCCCTACAGGAGAATCTCAACAAGCTGATGACCAACCTGCGCTCCACTCAGCCCCACTTTGTCCGCTGCATCATCCCCAATGAGACAAAGACCCCAGGTATGCATGGACTGAGACAGCACCCTGCCAGTTCCCTTGGGTGACATCCACATGTGGGACCTGGCAGGGACCCTTGCACCCCCCTTCTCCCCAGCCCTTTTCTTGCAGAAGTTCTGCTGCCACTGAGACCTGGCCCCGTCTCAGTGTGGAAACCCCTGTGACCCATGCCAGTCTCCTCTACTAGGGAGAATGAGTTTTGCCAGGCTACCATTTTGGTTGTGCCTTGATGGCTGGGCTGCCTTGCACTTGTGTATAACAGCAGGCATGGATCAGCCTTTCAGGCTGACTTCCACCATCCAAGGCCCAGGCTGCAGCACTGGTGCTCAGCAGAGGCCTACAGGACAGGTTAACACTCGTGTACAAAACCACGGGCTGTTTCCAGAGTTCAGGCCTATGCTGCAGCTCTATTTCCCCTGTCCTCTTGGGCTGAGTGTCTGGTCCATCTTTGTTCTCACCCACAGGAGCCATGGATGCCTTCCTGGTGCTGCACCAGCTGCGGTGTAATGGTGTCCTTGAAGGTATCCGCATCTGCCGTAAGGGATTCCCCAACAGGATCCTCTATGCAGACTTCAAGCAGCGGTAACTCCCTCTTCTTCCTTGCCCAGCAACCCACACGTGTTCTGAGGGGAGACAGACTTGCCCTAGCTCTGACCTGCTCCCCAGCTTGTGCAGGGCTGGTCTGAACCACCACAATACTCCCAGTGCATGTTCAGTTTGGGATAGCTCTGCTGCTGGCTCTGTGGTGCCAGACATGGATAGTTTGGTGCCAGACGTGATGAGACAGCAGGGCTGGTGATGTTTGAGATGCTGAATGCAGGGCTGGTGCAGGTAAATGGTGGCAAGGCTCAGGTCCTCCGATACTGGCTCAGGTTTCTCTCTGCCCTTGGGATCCTTACCATTCTCCAGCTGGCCCCATCCACTCTGCTTGGCGTGGGCCTGACCAGGCATGGTGAGGCCAGTGGCCTCCTCCTGCACAGTCTTCCTTGTGTTCAGGGGCTAAGATCTGGCAGGGTTCCCTGGTGTCTGCTCTGCAGAAGAGCCCATACTGTGCCCTGGATCTCCTGGTTCATACATGGCTCCAGCCTGTGCTGCAGCGACATGGTTCCAGGGGGAACTGGCATGACTGGGGTACAGGGATGATGATGGAGCCATCAACTCTGTGCTGGGGTTCTCTTGCATGTCCTCCCTCTGCTTTGTCCCTGCAGCTACCGTATCCTGAATCCAGCAGCCATTCCAGATGACAAGTTTGTGGACAGCAGAAAGGCCACAGAGAAGCTGCTGAGTTCCTTGGAACTGGACCACTCACAGTACAAGTTTGGTCATACCAAGGTGAGACCAGGCAGCTGGTCCCTGGGAGGGAGACATTGCCCCTCCTGTCTCTCTGCAATCCCAGTTTGCTCTCCATGCTCAGCTTGCTCTCTGTCTGGCCACAGCTCTGCTGAAACCCTGCACTCTGCAGGTTGTGTGGGACCCTTGAAGGGATTAAGGAGGGCAGAGGAAGATGCAGGCTGGGAAAAAACAGGTCTGAGCAAAAGGTCACTGCTGCCTGACCTCATACCACCCAACACAGCCGCTAGTCCCCGCTGGGGGATGTGTTGTGCTCAGGGCAGGGAGATCTGGTGCCCAGCTGTGCCTGTGCCCTGTGTGGGTGCACCTCCAACCAGTGCAGAGCGTGGGTGTGTGCCCGTGCAGGGAGGGCACCTAAAGCTGCAGTGTGTAGCCCTCACTGCTCTGTCTATCCCTGCTTTGGGCCACATGTAGCCCAGGTCTGCCCGACAGGTTTGTTACCCCTGAGCCTTCTGTCCTCTCTGCTGTTGACTCTGTTCTCACTCTCTTGCCTGCAGGTGTTTTTCAAGGCTGGTTTGCTGGGCTTGCTGGAAGAGATGCGAGATGAGCGTCTGGCCAAGATCCTGACCATGCTGCAGGCCAGAATCCGCGGGCACCTCATGCGCATTGAGTATCAGAAGATCATCAGTAGGAGGTAGAGTTGTAGGGGAAAGAGGCAGAACTTTGTGGGTCTCCTTGTTCCTTCTGCACATTTCAATGGGTTTGACCTGTGGGGCGTGCCTATGGCTGTCAGTGGTTGAGTATGGCCCTGTCCTGAAGGGATGGAGGGAGACCTGTAAGAGGTCTGGCATGGGCCTGGTAGGGAGGGTCAGTGTATATAGGTGGGGGAGCCTTTGGTTTCCACTGGAAGATTCAGAGGGATGCAGAGTGAAGAGACCTGAAAGCCAGGCCCCACCACCCATCCCACTAGGGCCATTACAGTGTGCAGACAATGTGCCATTCATTCAACATACTGCCATTTGTCCAGCTGTGGAGAACAGAGCCATGTCCAGGCCTGCAAAAGCCGGGTTTCTGCTGCAGTGAGGATGGGAATCTACACCCGTGATGATGCTGTGCTTGTATCCCTCCAGGGAAGCCCTCTATACCATCCAGTGGAACATCCGAGCCTTCAATGCTGTCAAGAACTGGTCCTGGATGAAGCTGTTCTTCAAGATCAAGCCTTTACTGAAGTCTGCTCAGACTGAGAAAGAAATGTCCACCCTGAAGGAGGAGTTCCAGAAGCTGAAGGAGGCTCTGGAGAAGTCCGAGGCTAAGAGGAAGGAGCTGGAAGAGAAGCAGGTCTCCATGATCCAGGAGAAGAACGACCTGGCCCTCCAGCTGCAGGCAGTGAGTGCCTCACCCTCTCTCTGGAAGTGTAAAGTTACTGCAGGGTCCATGGGTAGAAGAAGGAGCAGAGCGTGCTAGATCCCTCCTTCAGCCTCTTGCAGTTCTGAGACCTGCTTATTGCCACAATCTGTTTGAAATGCAATGTTACACTCGGTGCAAACCTGAAGCAACGGCACAGACTTGCCATCTCAGGGCTGCCGTGGGGATTCATGCTCCCCTGGCCCTTGAAAGGGTGATCTTCTCACAAGGGGGTGGGAGGGATGGCAATGTTTGCTTGCCAAACTGTGGCTAATCTGTGCCGTTTCTGTGCCAGGAAGTGTCAGTCCAGTGTTTCCTTCCTCTGGAAAGATTTAGTTGCTGTTAGCTCTTTGGCCCTGGTTAGTGTTAGTGGATGTCCCATGGACCTTGAAAATGGGCAGTGACTGGAGTTGTCTTTTTTTGTACACCTGAGCACCTCGGGCTTGCTCTGCCCCTTCCACAAGGAGAGCTTCAGCTCTGGGCCAGGATAGCATGGCTGAGAGCCTGCTGGTATGCTCCTGGGGCAGCGGATGAGCACTGGCTCTTCTGTGCCTGTCCCAGGAGCAAGACAACCTGGCAGATGCAGAGGAACGCTGCGACCTGCTGATCAAGTCCAAGATCCAGCTGGAGGCCAAGGTGAAGGAGCTGACAGAGCGTCTGGAGGATGAGGAGGAGATGAACTCAGACCTCACCGCCAAGAAACGCAAGCTAGAGGATGAGTGTGCAGAGCTGAAGAAGGACATTGATGACCTAGAGATCACGCTGGCCAAGGTGGAGAAGGAGAAGCATGCCACGGAGAATAAGGTAACTGACCCTCCCTGCAGAGGACAGCCTCATTGCCTTGGGGCCTCAGTGCTTGTGGGGGCACCGAAGGGAAACATCAGGGACAAGGCTGCTGGTGTGTGGGAGCTGGGGCAGGGCAGAGTGCAAAGAGGTGGGGGAGAGGGAAAAACCCTCTGGTGTCCTGCCTCATTGCACAGGAGTGTATGGGCAAACGGTTCTGTGCAATGGCAAGTGATTTGGGGCATTGACAAGCCACCTGGTGGAACCAGCCTGGCCAAGGGGATTGGGGCGGGCTGCTGCTGTGGTGCCAAGCTGCTGCCGATCATGGACTCCTGCCTTTCATAGGTCAGGCTGCTGTGTTAGGTTTGCATCCTCTCTCTCTGAGAAGACGCGCTCAATTTTTGACCTCACTGATCTAGGTTAAAAACCTGATTGAAGAGATGGCTGCTCTGGATGAGATCATTGCCAAGCTGACGAAAGAGAAGAAAGCACTGCAAGAGGCTCATCAGCAGGCCCTGGATGACCTGCAGGCTGAGGAAGACAAGGTCAACACACTGACCAAAGCCAAGGTCAAACTGGAGCAGCAAGTGGATGATGTGAGTCATAGGCCAGTGACAGTGAAGTGAGCGAGGTTTGAGTTACTTCTCCAGGAGAGCCCAAAGGCTCCCTGAGTGGGATCTGGAGGGTGGGCATCGTTATCAGATCACCATTTAATATGGCCAGTTGATGAATAACCCCTTTGACACACTGCCCCTGACCCAAGAGGTGGTCCAGAGTACCTCATGGAGAGCAGTCCTGGGCTCAGGGAATGGGACTGGAGACCATCTAGGAAACAGCTCTGGATCTTGGGGCTGCGTGAAGTTCCCACAGCAATGGACATGGGGAAGGTTGGGGCTACAGAGGGTCCTTTCCCTCCCTATCCTGTCTCCCTTCATTCTCTAGCTGGAAAGCTCTCTTGAACAAGAAAAGAAAATCCGCATGGACCTGGAAAGAGCAAAGAGGAAGCTTGAAGGAGACCTGAAGTTGACACAAGAGTCTGTAATGGATCTGGAGAATGACAAACAACAGCTGGAGGAGAAACTCAAAAAGTGAGTGTATGATATGTGCCTGGGCTGTGTGCTTACTCGGCCAGGCCAGTGCCCACCTCTCAATCAAGTGGACATGTGGCCTCTGCAGGGACTGCTGGGGTGTGACTTTGAGCACTGCTGGTGTGATCAGTCTGGCAAAATGAGGGCTTAGTTTTCCTGGGCGCTAGGCAGAGATGCTGAGGAGCTTGTCAGCTGCACAGACTAATAGACCAGGGCACTATAGACCTTCCTCTGTACATGGGGTTGGAGAGGAGAGACTTGCCTGGCAGGAACCTAACGCAGAGCTGGGACCTCAGCTACAAGTACAGCCTTCATCACTCATGTCCCATTCTCGTTGGAGAACCAGAGAACAACACCTAGGGACCCCGCAGGGAAAACCTGAGACCCAGGTTGTCTGCTAGTTTGGCTACTCCAACCCTCCCTCAGAGCAGTCCACGTGCTACTTCTTGCCCCTGCAGTCCCTTTCCCGTGTGGGTTTGTTTGTCCTGGACCTGGGTGTTACTGTGCAGGGAACAATCTTCCTCTGGCTTCAGGAGCCAGAGGGACTTGGCAGGACAGTGTTTGTCTGACCAGAGGCTCTGCTTCTTTCTGTACAGGAAAGACTTTGAAATGAGTCAACTGAATTCAAGGATTGAAGATGGGCAAGTGACTGAGGCCCAGCTGCAGAAGAAGATCAAGGAGCTCCAGGTATGGTGGAACTGGTCTCACAGCCCGAGAGTCCTGAATTTCCATCAGACGTAATGTGCTGGGGAATCTGCATGGGCCAGTCCCTCTCTGAGCACAGGGGCATCTCCTTGGCGGAAGAGTGATGAGAAAAGCTGGCATTGTTAGCAGAAAGAAAGCCCTCTGCCAAAGGTGGACTAAAAATTAAAGAATGAACTACTGAGGTGAATGCTAGCACCAGCATGAGCAACAGCCTCTAGGATGTAGTTCTCTATCCAGACTAAAACCTTAAATCCAGTGCCCAAACTCTGAAGATCCAAATCCAGTATGGTGGGCTTCTTCCTATCAGAGAGAGTCCCCCAGATTCAGGCTGTTTGCATGGGGGTTCCTACTGAAAAGAAGCTAGGATCAGCCTGGATCCTGATGGCAGGGAACAGAGGAGAGCAGGAGCTCTGCAAAACATGCTACCAAGGAGCACCAGGCACGCCTGCCCCAAGAATCCCCAAACAGCCCAAGCATTTGCTCCAGACTGGTGGCTTGTTGCTCCCCAGCATCAGAGGAGACACCTTGCTCCATGGTGGAGAGCAAAGATGCTTGAGCTTCACCCAGTGCTTGGAGCATCTGCCTTATTCTGTCTCTGGCAGGCCCGCATTGAGGAGCTGGAGGAGGAGCTGGAGGCTGAGCGTGCCGCCAGAGCCAAGGTGGAGAAGCAGCGGGCAGAAGTGTCACGGGAGCTGGAGGAGCTGAGCGAGCGGCTGGAGGAGGCTGGTGGGGCAACGGCCACGCAGCTGGAGATGAACAAGAAGCGGGAAGCAGAGTTCCTGAAGCTGCGACGGGACCTGGAGGAGGCAACCCTGCAGCATGAGTCCACGGCAGCCGCCCTGCGGAAGAAACACGCAGACAGTGTGGCGGAGCTGAGCGAGCAGATCGACAACCTGCAGCGAGTCAAGCAGAAGCTGGAGAAGGAGAAGAGCGAGATGAAGATGGAGGTGGATGATCTATCATCCAACATCGAATACCTCACCAAGAACAAGGTGGGCACTGGTTCTGTATGGGGCAGGTTCATCTCTTCTGTGAACATCAGTGCAACCGGTTGCAGTGTGTTCAGCACAGCCAGGTCCATGGGATGTTGTCCTAGGTAGCTCTTTGCCACAGCCAAGTCCCTCTTTTTCACTAGATATAGCTTGTCCCTGTGTCACTATGGCAGCGCTTGCAGGATGCTTTGCTTGTCCTAGTCAAGTCTGGAGGATCTGGAAGACATTCCAGGGGAGACTGACTGCAGCGAGCCACTGTTAGCTTAGCAGAGACAGGAGAGCTCTGGCAGGCTCCTGCTCTCTGCCTTGCGTGCACATGGGATCAGCTGAGCAGGGCAGCGAGGTCCCAGGGTGATGCAGTCACTGAGCCCCTTCTGGGAGAATGGTGCTCGCTGGCCAGAGCTGGGTCTCACGCAGGCTTTGCTTGGTCCGTGCAGGCCAATGCCGAGAAGCTGTGCCGCACCTATGAAGATCAGCTGAGCGAGGCCAAGTCCAAAGTGGACGAGCTGCAGCGACAACTGACTGACGTGAGCACGCAGCGGGGCAGGCTGCAGACCGAGAATGGTAGGTGGGGATGGCAGCCAGGGGACGTGTGGCTGCCCTGAGGCTGCTCTTGCTCTGGGGCATCTGCGTGGGGGAGCTGTGGTTCAGCTGGGCAGACTGTCCTGCTTCTCCTGTGGGCAAAACAAAAAATAGCAGGAGCTCCATCTGGAGCGGTGGGGAGTGGGATGTCCATGTTGTGCCTCTGCTCAGGCCTTGCAGAGGTGCCGTAGAGCTTGGCAAGGAAGAGGACCTCTGTGGTGGTGCAAGTTGTGCTGGGGGACGTGCTGTGATCTCAGGCAACAGAAGGAGGGGTTCCTAGCTGGCATACTCAGCCTTTAGCTGCTGGTGTGCACCTCTGCCTGCGGGCCCCAGCTTGCCTGGGTGGGGATACAACTGGGACTGCTGCAGGTCTCCACGCAGCTGAAGGCCACAGGCTCTGAGGGATGTGGGCTAATGCATATTGCAGCCCTTTGGCCCCAAAGTAGCTGTTTTGGCTCTGTTTGCATCCAGGGGAGCTTAGTCGGCTGCTGGAGGAGAAGGAGTCCTTCATCAACCAGCTGAGCCGTGGCAAGACCTCATTCACACAGAACATCGAGGAACTCAAGAGGCAGCTGGAGGAAGAGACCAAGGTGAGGCTTCTAGGGCATAACTGATCTCGGAGTGACACAGATCTCAGGGAACGGGACGTGTGTCCCACTGTGGCAGTGGCCCAGCTTCTTGGACTAGGGAGGTGGGACACAGCTGCACACAGGAGCCCCAGGGGCAGGTTTTAGCCTGGGAAAACAGAAGTTCCCTCCTGCTGCCCCCAGTCCTGGCACCATGGCCGGTGTCCTGGAGCCTGGGGCCAGCTGCTCCTCTCATGAGCTCTCCCTTCCTCAGAGCAAGAACGCCCTGGCCCATGCCCTGCAAGCCTCCCGGCACGACTGCGACCTGCTGCGGGAGCAGTACGAGGAGGAGGTGGAGGCCAAGAGCGAGCTCCAGAGGAACTTGTCCAAGGCCAATGCAGAAGTAGCCCAGTGGAGAACCAAGTACGAGACGGATGCCATCCAGAGGACGGAGGAGCTGGAGGAAGCCAAGTAAGTCTCATGGCAGAAGTCAGTTCCTTGCAGGTGGCAAGTTTCTGTTCAACGATGGGGCTTTCCCAGACCCCAGGGTGAGACTGCACCCTTCTGCCCGGGCTTGAGGCTGTTTGGGCAGGCTGTGGCCTCCCCTCTTCAGAGCAGTGGGGTGGGATGGCACTTGGGCTGGGAGCACTCACCCCTTGCTGCCATCGGCAGGAAGAAGCTGGCCATTCGGCTGCAGGAGGCAGAGGAGGCAGTGGAGGCCGCTCATGCCAAGTGCTCCTCGCTGGAAAAGACCAAGCACCGGCTGCAGACAGAGATTGAGGACCTCTCGGTGGATCTGGAGCGTGCCAACTCAGCCTGCGCTGCCCTGGACAAGAAGCAACGCAACTTTGACAGGATCCTGGCTGAGTGGAAGCAGAAGTACGAGGAGACCCAGGCAGAGCTGGAGGCATCACAGAAGGAGTCACGCAGCCTGAGCACAGAGCTCTTCAAGCTCAAGAATGCCTACGAGGAGTCCCTGGACAACCTGGAGACCCTCAAGAGGGAGAACAAGAACCTTCAGGGTAGGACTGGGCTCAGGCTCTTTCCTTGGGACTCTCTGCCCAGGGCCCTGTTCTCATGGGCAGCTCATGGCTCCCTTGTCCTCAGCCACGTGGAGAGACAGGGGAGCCTTGTAGGAAGGGAGAAGACCTTGCTGCTCAGCCAAGCCTGGCCCATTTCCCCCTTGGAGGGATGCAGCAGCCCAGCCAGGAGGCCAGCATGTGTCCTGCCCTCTTGCTGGGGCACTCTGGGCCGACAGGCAGCGTCACGTGGCTCTTGTTTCCAAATGGTGCACGTTTTGCTGCCGAGAGCACCATGGCTGTGGCACGACACTGGCTTGGGGGTGTTGCTCTTGGACAAGTGGGTCTTGAGAGCAGCTGAGGTTGTGCTTGGCGACATCAGCCGAGCCTGGGCAGGGGGATGGGGAAGTCACCTGCGCGGGGCTGGCCCTGCACACTCGTTCCTGACCAAACGCCCTTCCATCCCTGCCAGAGGAAATCGCTGATCTGACTGACCAGATCAGTCTGAGTGGCAAAACCATCCATGAGCTGGAGAAGCTGAAGAAAGCCCTGGAGAGTGAGAAGAGCGACATCCAGGCAGCTCTGGAGGAGGCTGAGGTGGGTCTGTGTTTCCCACTGATGCTTGAACGTGCCCGCTGCCCTTGAGAGCCCCCGTCCCACCCTGCAGCGCTGGTCAGCCAGTGCTGGAGCAGTGCCCCACACTGTGCTGGCAGGCTGACGGTCCTGAGCTGGGCTGCAGCCCCTGGGCCATGCTCCTGGAGGTTGTGCAACCCCAGCAGGGCTCTGGGGTGGCTCCACCTGCCCCGCTCCCCAGAGCTGGGGGGCGAGGCCAGGCTGCGGGGGTGGGTGGCTGGGGAGATCCCCCCCGGGGCCACCTTCCCATGGCTGCTGCTGTCTCTAGGGGGCCCTGGAGCATGAGGAGAGCAAGACTCTGCGCATCCAGCTGGAGCTGAACCAGATTAAGGCTGATGTGGACAGGAAGCTGGCGGAGAAGGACGAGGAGTTTGAGAACCTGAGGTGTGTGCTGAGAGGGGACAGGCTGGGCCATCACTGCAGAGGCAGAGCTGGCACCATGGCCCTGATGGGGCTGCTCTGGACTGGGTGTCCCTGGGCGGACAGGGCTGATGCAGCGTCCCTCCCGCAGGCGCAACCACCAGCGCGCCATGGACTCCATGCAGGCCACGCTAGATGCAGAGGCCCGGGCCAAGAACGAGGCTGTCCGGCTGAGGAAGAAGATGGAGGGAGACCTGAACGAGATGGAGATCCAGCTAAGCCATGCCAACCGCCAGGCCGCCGAATTCCAGAAACTGGGCCGCCAGCTCCAGGCCCAGATCAAGGTTGGGCGGCCGCGGGTGGGACAGATTCGGTGCTGTCCCTGCTGCCAGCCCTGGCTCCCTCCTGTCCCCACTGACCCCGTGCTGCCCGGCAGGACCTGCAAATCGAGCTGGATGACACTCAACGCCACAATGACGACCTGAAGGAGCAGGCGGCCGCCCTGGAGCGCCGCAACAACCTGCTGCTGGCGGAGGTGGAGGAGCTGCGGGCAGCGCTGGAGCAGGCAGAGAGGAGCAGGAAGCTGGCAGAGCAGGAGCTGCTGGAGGCCACCGAGAGGGTCAACCTGCTCCACTCCCAGGTGAGGGACCGCCAAGTCCCGCGTCTCTGCTGGCACTGGAGAGCCAGGAGCCTGTCCAGCAGCAGGGCTGCCGTGAACGGCCGGTCCCTGTGGCACTGAACCTGCTCTCTCCGCAGAACACGGGCCTGATCAACCAAAAGAAGAAGCTGGAGACAGACATCTCACAGCTGAGCAGCGAGGTGGAGGATGCAGTGCAGGAGTGCCGCAACGCTGAGGAGAAGGCGAAGAAGGCTATCACGGACGTAAGCGTGTGGTGGGGACTGTGCTGTACGGTTCAGCAAAGGTGCCCAGCACCCTGTGGGGCTGGTGGGTGGGAGGAGACTGGAGGGTCTCAGAACTTCTCCATTGAGCCCCCGTGTCTGGCAGGGCTGCTTGGCCTCGTGGTGATGCTTTTGTGCTCTTGGCCTTGCAGGCTGCCATGATGGCAGAGGAGCTGAAGAAGGAGCAGGACACGAGCGCGCACCTGGAGCGGATGAAGAAGAACATGGAGCAGACCATCAAGGACCTGCAGATGCGCCTGGATGAAGCGGAACAGATTGCTCTCAAGGGGGGCAAGAAGCAGATCCAGAAGCTGGAGGCCAGGGTGAGAAAGCAGGGGCAGACCCCTGGCTGTGTCCCCCAGGAGCTGGCTCCTGGTGCTGCCCCAGCCCCTGTGGCACCAGGCTCTGCAGCGCACCAGCACTGCCCCATCCCTCTGGGGCCAGGCTGTGCCGCAGGGGGGTCGTGGGCAGTGAGGGACAGTCCCTGAGGACCTGTGAGCCTGGGCCTGGCTCCCAGCCTTTGCTTGGGGTGGCTTAACCTCTGCTGTGGCTTCTGTGAGCTGGGAAAGTGGCTTGGCCTCAGCTGGGGCTGGTGCTGGCGCTAGGGAGCTGTGCTGAGCTGGCCTCTACCCACCCGCAGGTGCGGGAGCTGGAGGGAGAGCTGGATATGGAGCAGAAGAAGACGGCTGAAGCCCAGAAGGGCATTCGCAAGTACGAGCGGAGGATCAAGGAGCTGAGCTACCAGGTACGGCAGCACCGGTCACAGCTCCAGCCCAGCAGGACTTGGCCCGAGTCTCCCTGTGCTCAGCCTCTTGCATTATCCAGTGACCCGCCCCCAAGCCCAGCCCAGCCTGGGCTTATTCTGGGCTCTGTGCAGGGACCAGCAAGGGCAGGACAAGCTTCTCCCTGTCACAGCATCCACCCCCTGCTCTGTGTCCTTCTGCCCATTTGCCAGCACCTCCTGAGCTGGGTGCTGGGACACAACAGGGGGGACCAGGGGACAGACCCTGTGACACGGGACTGGGTCGGTGGGGCAGGTTGGTGCTCTCTGCGTGTGAGAAGGGCCCTGGCACCACTGGGGCTCTTGGGTAAAGGTATGGGGGCAGCTGGACCCTTGGGGGGGGGTCTTTTGGGATCCTGCTAACAGAGCCGGGGCACTCGCAGGCTGAGGAAGACCGGAAGAACCTGACACGGATGCAGGACCTGATCGACAAGCTGCAGAGCAAGGTCAAGAGCTACAAGCGCCAGTTTGAGGAGGCAGTAAGTGCCCATCCCCACCGCTGCTCTCCTTCTGGGGCAGAGAACAGCGCTGCCCTTCCCCGGGGCTGCCCGGGATGGCTGCGAGAGAAAGGGGCCATGAGGCCGACGGGGGGAGCTGGCAGCCTGGTGTCCCGGCTGTGCCCCACGCACCCGCCTCTCCCCTCACCCCATCCAGGAGCAGCAGGCCAACTCCAACCTGGTGAAGTACCGCAAGGTGCAGCACGAGCTGGACGACGCAGAGGAGCGTGCCGACATCGCCGAGACGCAGGTCAACAAGCTGCGCGCCCGCACCAGGGAGGTCATCACCTCCAAGGTAAGGCCGCCGAGCCGCGGGGAGGGCGAGGCAGGGGCTCCCGCCGCCCCTGGAGCCAGAGGAGCGGCTGCACAGCCCACGGCCGCATCCTGCCCGGCGCTGCCGTGGCACTGCCATCCTCACCCGCCGCTGTTGCCAGGACCCGAAGGGTGGCAGAGCGCTCCCCCAGGCTCTCACCAAAGCCCTTCCGGTTTTGTTTTGCCAGCACGAGTAGCAGGAGCGCGGCTGCCTGCCCTGCCCTGTCCCCAGCTGCCCGCTGTAGGTTGGAGGCAAATGGCTGCAACAGTCACTGCCAGCTTCGCACCGTGTGAATAAACGTAGATCTGCCAGGACTTGCTCCGTTGTGTCTGTCACGGGGTAACCAGGGCTGGTAACCTGCTGCTGGAGACGTGGGGGCAGGCTGGGGTCTTTGGGGGCACTGCTCACAGCCGGGCAGGGGCAGGAGAGGGGCACAGGCCGCCCCTCTCCCTGCTCCAGCTTGCTCCAGGCTTTCCGTGGGTTTTGGGAAAAGAGCCCTTTCCTCACCCCTTCCCACCAAACCACTGCAGCCCCCTCTCAGCTGCAGGGGACCAGAGCAGAACAGACCTCACTGGAACGGTTACTCCTGCGGAGAACATACAAAAATCCCAACTCCAGTCCTGCAGGGCCGCGGGAGGGTTGTTGGGCCTTTGGCAGAGGGACTGCAAAGAAAGACATCTCCACTCATTTCTTTAAAATAGATTTCTTTAATAGTTTCCATTTAATACGTTTATTTGCAGTTAGTAAATTGGCATTAATCTGGGCAGCACGAACCTCAGCAATCCACGGGGATAGTGCAGACTTCCACAAGTATTTGTTAGCGACAGGGGTCCCATCTCCCGCCCCGTCCCCGCGCAGCCTCCGCTGCAGCCCGCGAGCTCTCCCCGGCCCCACGCAGGACACCTCCTCCCCCTGCTCTCCATAAATGAGACAAAACAAGGATGAAGGACAGAGCTGGCTGGTCCCTCTCGAAATGAGATTCTTGAGGCATCTGGCATGGACAGATGAGCCCACAGGAACGCGGCCCCCAGTTAAAATTTGCCTGTGACCCTGCTGCAGGCAGAGCCTCTCCCCCGGAGAGCAGCGCTCCTTTGCTGGAGGAGCTGCTGTGGGTTTCTTTCCTGCGCCCTTCTCTGCAGCCGGGCAGCTCGGCCTCCTGCGTCGGCCTGAAGGCGAAAGCAAAGCCAAGCTGCCTCTAGCAAGCCCGGCCCCCGAGGTGCCCCTGGCCCCACGGCAGCTCGGCCTCACGCGGGCCAACAGCCAAGGGCAGCGCAGCTCGGCCCCTAACTGTACGTTACGTAAATACGGAGATGTAAATGAGACTCTGCAGGGTTATAGCAGCAATCGTTGGATGCACCAATTAACTACACTATGGAAAAGGCATCCCTTAACTTAAAAGCCTTTTAATTTGAAGCATTTATTTTAAGTGTACATCTATTACAGTTAAGAAGAAGCAAAGATACACCAAAAACACAAATACCCAAGAACAAA
Source organism: Theristicus caerulescens (assembly GCA_020745775.1). NCBI lineage: Eukaryota > Metazoa > Chordata > Aves > Pelecaniformes > Threskiornithidae > Theristicus > Theristicus caerulescens. The sequence continues at coordinate 4,079,246 of CM036569.1, forward strand.
AAAAGTACAGATGAGAAAGAAATTAGCTCGGGGAGGGAGGGGGCAGGGTGGGGGTGACAGGATGAAGAGCAGAGTTGCAGCTGCCGTAGCGAGGAGCTCCCGACACGAGGGGTGCGAGCAGGGTACCCTCACGGGAGCGGGGCAGAGCCTGCCCAGGGGATTCAGCCCCCCCAGGGAGGGACGCAAGGATCCCCAGGAGCTCCTGCAAGGCTCCAGAGGTTTATGCACAAGCTCAGCAGCTCTGACCCCCCTGCAAGCAAAGTACTGACTGCAAGTCCACAGCAGGACACCGAAGGGTGAGATAAGCGAGAGGAGAAGGGTGACTTTTAGAGAGCAAATCCTGCAGCTGGGGCTGGAAGCCTCATCCACTCATCCAGGCCCCAGCACAGGGATCCTCAGAGTGGGTTTCATTCTGCTGGCAAAGATTAGAGACAAAATGCTACAGCTCGGGGACGTCCTTGCCACCGGTCCCTCTCCAGAGCCTGGACAGAGCTGAAGTCAAGTCATCTCATCAAATAAGTTAAGAAAATTTAAAAAAAAAAAAAAATCAGAGGCATGTTTCAAAGAAAACTGCTTTGTGTTAGCTGGAGCTGCAAGATGCATTTTTTTTTTTACTTAAATGCAGTGGCTCAGGACTTCAGACTATTTCATTCCTGGGAATCTGACTGTCTTAGAGCAACACAATTAACGTTGGTGAGCAGGCAGGGCACGGGCAGGTTTGGCAACCAGGACTGCCGAAACCTAATTCCCCCCTTTCCAACATATCCTACACTGTTACTTTCAACCAGGAGTGTTTATTCCCAGCATTTAACACATTCTGATTAAAACAGATCCAGGAAAAACTGACATCTCCAGTAAATATTGCACTTCAAGATTAATGTGTGTGTTGGTATTAAGGACTGAAAGCAGAGACTGACATAAGACTTCCAGGCATAGCAGGTTAGCATCAAGAGCAATGGTCCTGAAAAGGATTTTAAAACCAGATTAGGTACCCAAGAAGGGACAAGCCGCAAGTTTAAAAAATTAGTACATTTTAATGCTAGTGCTCCGTGAAAAAGCCAACCCCTGCTGCAATTCCACCACTGCTGAAATGTCTCTGTTCTCCGCAGCATTGTAAAACGCCTTCAGCTGGGATCTGCGGGAAAGACAGCAGGAGCAGAGGATCTCTCCTAACGCACAGACAGACAGATTTAGTACCAAATGATCCAAAAGTAGATGGTAAAGAGGTGACTGGAGCTAGGGCTCTCAGGAATTAGAAGCACACACACCCGCACACACGCGCTCACACTCCGCCCAACCCTACACCCCCGATTCCAAACCCCAACAGAAGAGTTACACCTGAAGGGAGTCCTGGTGGTGGCTCTGCACGTGGCTGGTGTGTCAGGGTCCCAGTCAGACCGGCTCCTTGGACCTCACATTTGGAGGGGAATTCCTGTGCTTTTTGACTTGCTAATTCTGGTAGCCACGAAAGAGAGCCACAATGGAACTGGCACATACAGAGTATCCTCATCTGTCAGCAAAAAAACCTCTGACCAGCCAAGCTGGACTGCGAGAGAGAAAAAATAAAAATAGAGGCTGGTTTTTGCAGGTGATTATTTTTATCCCAGAACAACTGGAAGATACATCCCTGAATGTGTTGCCCAGAGAGCTTTCAAAGTCTCATCCGTTAGAGATCGGAGATGGGGACCGGGAGAGGGCTGGGGTTTTGACAATGCAGTAACGCTCCACGGTTCCAAGCCGCACACGCACACACACACTACACAGCGTATCCCTGAAAATCCATGGGCTGCGAGGTACCCTCCAAGCGCTGTCCATCAGAAGCCAGAGTGAAGAATTACTCCTCAGAAAAGTCTCTGTCAATGTCCATATATGCCTCGTCGATGTAGCTAACTATGGCACAGGGGGATGTCCGGTCTGGACTGAGCAGTATAGATACAGTCTCTTTCCAGTAGGTAAAACTAATACATGAGCTCTGTGGGAAGAGATGAAGAGGCTGGTTAGCGCGGTCCACAGGCACCAACATGCAGCAGAAGACACATCCCAAAGGCATTCAGCAGAGAACTGAAAATCGCATCCTCGTCAGCCTGAATTCCCCAGCCACGTGGTTTCACACCTCTGATTCACCGTTCAGCCCATCCTCCCTGGGGCACGGAGCAGAAGGGGTGGATGCTGAACCAACGACACCTCCTGCAACCAGCCTCCCACCATCCAGCTACAGGCAGGGGCTCCCAGCACCTCTGGCAACGACAGCCCTGCTAAGAGCAGCACAGGGTGACCACCAGCCCAGCAAGCCTGCGCGGGCTGGCAGGCAGGGCTGCCCGTAAGCAGTACGCACACACACAGACAGACCCAGACTTCTCCTTTGCTGTCCAGTCCAAACGCAAACTGGGACACTGAGGTGCTGCAGATCAAGCCCATGCTGGCAGTAGCTCCCACTCCTAGGGACGACACAAAGACAATACACCCTCCCCGCTCGCATCCCTCCTGCATCATTCTCGAGGCCAAAAGGCCTCTCTGGCAGCTCCGCACCACATCATGCACTACCCAAAGCCGTTACACACTGGACAACTACTTCCACCCCACCAGTGGCCCAAGACACAAGTACTGTAGCATGCATGCACAGCACAATGCGACCCTGAAATGCAGCAACGGCAGAGAGCTTTGGTCTCGGCAGCATCTCCCCTCCGCAGCCCAGCGCACCGCAGACGCGTCAAACCATGGCATGAACGCTGCGATGCGGTGCCCGGGTGTTGCAGGCCCCAAGTCACCCTGCCGCTCCCCAGGTCTAACTGGCTCAGCCCAGCACTGACACAAGCGTACTGCGCCAAACAAGGCTGAGAGAAAAGTGTCACAAGTCTGCACCATCCACTGCAGCTTCTCCTTCCCACACGGACTCCCTCCATTGCACTCCTCCTTTCTGGGGAATTAAAGCTCCTTATTTTAACTACTTCCAAGCCCTGATACTGCCCCTTTTCAGGTACCTTGTCTATAGGAGACTGCCTGCCCTGCGCTCATGTCACAGCCATGGGGCTGTGTCTGCAGTGTACATGCACACCAGAGAAGGGCTTTTCCATGAACACATTAAAAATCTGTTAAAGCTGCCACCCAAGCACTGAAAAGTCAAGGAAGAAACCTGTGCAACCTCCCTTTAGCCTTCTAGGCCATATACAAGGGAGTTACCTTCTCATCACAGGTCATTTTTTCTCTTCTCAGTGCCCAAGACAGACCAGCTCTGGAGGAGAAACTTGCAGGCTACTTTCCACAGGGCAACTGCCTTGTCTTCTAGCAGCTACCCCAAATATTTTTCCTGCACTGTTTGCCACACCAGGAAGAGAGGGGACAGTCTGGTTAAGGTGCTAGCTAGTCTGGGAGCTGGATCCTGTGCAGGGCTGGCGAGATGGTCAGCATTGCCAAGTCTCACTTCTGTGTGCCAGAGCCAAGACCTAAGGTCTTGTTTGCAGGGAAACCCAGCACCTACCTTGTGGTAGTCTGACTGCTTGCAGAAGGGACCTGACTGGGTAAGATGGTGTGAAAAGCACTACAGAAAGTTACAGTGGGGGGCAGAACTTGCTCCCTTCTTTCCCTTCACAACCTCTCAGTTCCCATTTTTGCTAGGTAGACAGACATTGCTATGACTGATTCTTGCTATGGTAAGAGGTTCACGTACATTTTCTAAGCAGGTGCTGTCTTTATCCTTGTTGAGGTAATGCTGTTGCCAGAATCGCAGGAGACTGTGGAAGTTGTTCAGGATGAAGCCTGGGTACTTTTCTGTATATTCCATCTGTTGCAAAGTGCGCAGGTAAAAAGGTAGCTTTTCTTTCCTTCGGGCCAGCATTAGGATAACTAAACTTGTGTTCAAACAACTGACATTTTCCTAAAAGTAAATATGATGCAGTAGGTCAAACAACAAAAAAATAGAGACATCAGCTGTACATATGTCCTTACAAAACATGCTCGTGGTAAGCATGCAGAGGAGGTTCTCCTACGTGTATCAAGAAAGAAGGGACAAGGATTTCCTCAAGAGAAGCCAGGTTCCTCCCTGCTCCCAAGCCCAGTTCATCACTACACAGTATCAGCAAGATAACTGCAAAGTTACTGTCAGCTCTTTACCTGTGTAAGTGTCTGTACATGAATAATATTAATGAGACGGAAAAGAAAGGACATTCTCATGGTCATCTGGGACATATATGATAACAGGCGGCACTCTGACAGGACTTCTGCAACTGCAGCAAGAGGAAAAAGACAATCATCAGGTGCTAAAGTTCAGACACATCGGTCGAAGCAATATGGCAGTAAGAACTGGCGCTCAGAGACTGAGCAACAAACCTGCAAGGTGGCATTTCTCTGTCTAAAACCAAAATTTTCAAAGCCCAGACTGAAAATAACCATTATCACTATCAAACACCCCCCCCCCCCCCCCTATTTCTTATTCTTTACCTTTAGCATCAGACTGATTCTCGAATCGGTCCAGGGACAGCGTAATGCAGCGAACAAGCATGTTTGAGTCAACCAATGAACTGTTGATCTGATTTAAAAATATCTGGAACTAAAGAGAAATACTTTTTAGTGTCGCATTAAAAAACAAACAAAAAAATTCATCCTACACCAACAGTCATAGATGAGGTCTGACAGAACAGCATTTCATACCCTCTTCAGAACGCGCACGGCCAAGAGGCGTACTAAGCCAATTACTCTGTTGGCACAAGGGGAACAGGTCAGCGACGCTAAGTAGGAAGAGCTACAAAAAGGGTTTGGTAAGTAGGGCAACAGCACGCGTTCTCCACATTTTTGACATTGAAAGAGTACAGTTCTTGAAGGTTATTAGAGAAACCGCCTTGAATTCTGAGCACAAGCACCTAAACCATGCACTTCACCAACGTAACGCTTCACAGACACGGACAATTTCCCCTTCCCTTCGGAAACAAGAGTTAGGTTCTGAATGCCAAAATACTCAAGGTCATTACCTTTTTGTTATCTCTAACAAGAATAAGAAGAGACAACACTCCCAGGCCGGCCTCATGCAGTCCAAGCCAATACCGGCACTGAGGGCTGACCAAAGGAGTCAAGCAAGCACCTTAAAAACACTACAGAACAGAAAAATGCCAACGTCTTGGCGCCACTAAAATCTCTTTTGAAGCTGTGTCACTTCAATGAGACCAAGATTTCATACGCTATTTGCTTTGAAAGAGGGAGCATGGCTGCTGGCTGCTGTAGTTCCCCCAGCTCTGCGTTTTCCTACATTTTTTGTACAGCAGACAGTGCCAGGTAGGAATATAGTGAGGAATTCATACAGAATGAGAATTAAAAAAAGTTATAGATCAATACATAGGAAGCACAAAGTATAAAGACAGATTCTCTAGAATGTGAGTTCATTTACCAGAAAACAACCTGAAATTAAATACATTTTTCTCTTAAATACATCTCTGCTTCTATTCTCCAAGGTCTGCCAGACCTAACAGCAACCAGCAAAAACTTACAGTAACATAAGCAAGAGTACGAAGTCATTCAAAACCTACCCAACAGCTGATGTTATATGCACAAAGTGCACAAGAGCACGAAACCCCTTTGCACAGAGAGCTGCCCATTCTTGATCTACATATGCAACTAAGTTTTACAGGTAATTACATCAACCATGACTTTTTAAAATGTCTGTAAGTTCAAATACCATCAAAGATAAGACATCTTTTTGCAGTATCAAATATTAATGAATATTTTAAGTCATCTCCACCAAGACCCCCCCTCTCCAAGCTCCAGTAAAAGATCTTTTGGAGCCTGTCTCAACGTCCACAACTACCAGCTTAACCCAAAACCCAGTGACTTCACAGGAAATGCGCTACCATCGTCGAGCCCTGACCTGTCTGATCATGTAATAGGGCAACGTTTTCTTAACAGCTCAGCACTTGCTGACTCAGAACAGCTGGGAGCACTTCTGAAAACACGAGTGTATGCAGCAACACGCATGCTTGTAAAGAGACTTTGGCAACTCACTCCTTAGTGTTTACTGTGCACCAAGCTCAACAATCATACCAGAATCAGCAAATGAACCTGACTTTCTTAGTGCTACATTTGGTTATAAGAGCATGTAATTTGACCCACTGGGGCCAGCTTTTACAAATATTTACCTTCTCATCTGTGTTGATGTATTTGTTGAACCTCTTGAATGCATCAATATTGAATTTCATCAGTTCTCCCAGAAGGTCAAAGTAACTCTGAAGCACATCTCGTGATTTGCACTCACTATCAACAATGCAGTAGAGAATATGCTGGCATGGGAGGAAAACATGTTATTGCCACAGTTTAGCCGAAGCCAGCAGCACAGCATAGAGTCTGATTTAATCACTATTTAAAACATTTATCTGCAGGTTTAGTTCTTAGATGACAGAACCAGACAACAATTCAGGTGAGTCTTCTGTTAAATTAACTTCCTGGTGATACAGGCTACAGAACTGGCCACCTCACACCTGGTTGCCACAAGCAGAATTTACAAATAGTTTTCAAAAATTGCCCTATTCCCTGTGAATATTTAACATTACATTTTTACCCCCTTTGGAATTCATTACAGATAAATCCTTCTTGATTGCTACCGAGATACATTACTGAGGAAGCTTGACATATACTCCATTACCTCCAGGAGTCCTCTCTTCAGCAGGAACATCTGGTCTGCATAGGAGGTGGTGCCTCGCAGAAAACTTTCAACTGCCCTTGCTTGCCAAAACCTGAGAAATAGAAGAAATGAGGCTTTAATTTTGGAGCAAGGGGAGTATTTTATCACAACTATAATTTAAATCAAATTTCCTAATCAGTTTCATTCCAATCTGAAGCTGGATTCAGACCTGTTGATCCTGCAGAAATCACTGACTGTACTGGGAATGCCGTTAAATGCAAGCTTTGGCATTCTCCCTCGCCTGCACTGCCACTGTAGCCAAGTGCAACAAAGCCAGATCTTTTCCAGCTTATGATTTTCAAGCATTTTCAACTGCTGGAAGCTGTATGAAAACAAACCAACTTCCCAGTCAACTCAAAACAGCACGTTACAGTGCAAAGTGAACCCACCTGAAGGAGGATTCAGCTGGTTCCTTCTTCATGACCTGAAGCAGTCTGGTCAACAAGCCTCTTTTCCCATCACAGACAAGACTCCTAGAGCATATGAAGAAATTACAGCATGAGTGGAAGGGCTGGCAAGCACTGTACCTTGTAGAACACTGAATCCAGTCTCTTTTAATGATCAAAATCCCAGTATTAAATACACAGTACAAATATTAATTAACTTTCATTACTAGTTCTACCAGTGGAAGAGTTCTCCTCACTGCCTTTGGTAAATGTCTGCAATACCTGCAACATGACTTTCAAATAAATCCTAAAATTATCTCTCAAAATGTTAATGATTTCAGAAATACCAATTCACAGCTTGTAGGAATTAGGAGATTAGAAAAAAAAATATACCACATTTGAGCTTAGGAATGAAAGAAAAACATGCCTTTTTTGCTCAATGAATGTAAAGGAAGCTCTAAGTTCCATTTAGGAGGCAGAGCAGAGTATGGAAACTTAGATGCTACATGAGGTAGCCTTCTTCTGTACTACTAGAACAAGTATAGAAGATGTAGAACTGCAGTACTACTTGTATGAAACAGCATCTTCAGTGGAGTATCTACCCACAGTAAGTTGGTGCAGAAGCAATGCCTTGATCTCCTCATGTATCAAGAAAAGCAACATGGAAACGAAATGCTAAGGGTGGAAAAGAAACCAATTTTAGGCCAGAAACTGAGCAATGATGCCTGTCTGGCTATACAAACCATCCTGCAGAGGTAGAATAAGATGCTTCAAGCGGAACTCTTCTACCCAAAGAACACCCCAGCATGCATATTCAGCAGGTGCACCGAGGTTGATGACTACGTACTGTATCGGCACCTTTGCTGGGCAGTCAATAGGCAGCTGACAGTGCTTGCAGGAAGTGGTTTTCTTGCAGCATGATAGTCTGTTCTTACTAACACTCGAGAGAGATGAGAAACTTTGCAGGTTGGAAAAAGCTGTTTACACCCTTGATCCACTTCCTTTTAAGTGTGCTCCTAACAGGGTGCATTTTTCCCCCTGAATACTTACTCCTTTTCGAACAAAGCCAGAAAGTTACCTGTGCTTAGACAGAAAGGATCTGAGTCGCACAGACACCATTTCTTCCCAATTAGGCACAGTCTTATGATAATAATTATAATTTAGAAATCCTCTTAGAGAATTCCCTTTGGAAGCGAGGTATATCTGCTCTGTGCAGACCAAGTCCCCGCTGATAACTCTGGGAGTATTCTGACAACTAAATTCTGCAAACAGTGTTTCACCTTCTAAGGCTCGTACATCAGAATCGTGTATTAAAGAGCTTATTAAATTAAAATAGTCAATCTAACAGATACTCAAGTATAACACCAGAGATTCTGTAAGTGGTTTAACATGTTAATCTAATTTAGTTTATTCCAGTTATCAGCTGCTCTTAAAATAAAGACTGAGCAGACACTTAGATCTGTTTATGCAGACTGCAAATGGACATTATGCGTGCACAGACTGCTCCTGAATCTCGATACTAAGATTTATTAGTAGCAGCAATTTGTGCATTAGAGGAATCCCAGTTTAATTTCTAGGTCTGCCTGCAATGCCCGTCGTGAGAAAGGCCAGACAAACAGGCAGACCTAGCACATCATAATGAAGTCTGGGCCATGAACTCAAACCCCTCCATTTTAGGTTGTTTTTTTTTTTTTTAAAGTGTCTTACTCTGAGCACAAACACACTTTAGATTTTCTAATGACCATGAACATCATACAAACCGAGACACTTCCTGCTGAAAGATGTCACTGAAATTAAAGCAAGTGAGGTGGACAGAAGGACCTCAAACAAAACAGGTGACACCAAACTGCCAATGTAGGTGCTTGCAAAACACGAGAAGCTGCTGACCTAAACCCTCTATCCCTACTCACCTGTCTGTGTTGACAACTGCATCAACTTCAGGGATGTTGGCTTTATGGGAGATTGCACTCAGCTCATTAAGTTCTTGGCTGTTTAAAAGGAGATACTTGTTCCTAAAGCAAGACAGTTGGGGAGTAGGGGAGAAAAATATGATGAATTCAAGAGGCAGGCAAACGCGTAATTCCATGAAGAGTAAAGCCACGTGCCTATGAGGGCAATCAGCTTTCACCTCTCCAGCTCTTCATAGCCACTTACACTCCGCTCCCCTCCACCACAGCACACTCCCAGGCTAGGCCAACTAGCCGCTGTTTCATAAGCCTCTTCCAAAATTTGCCAAATGCAAGTTTCAGCACTGACCGGCTTTGAGATGCCGGTTCTTTGCTGACCAGTTCAAGATCTTATGGTTTGTTTTGTGAATATTTGCTTCCAGATGGCACTCGTTTTTGAAAATCTCAGCAACGTTTTGCTGAATTTCAGCAGACAAATAGCAAACTTTTTCACAGCTTCCTACAGTCTTTTTCTGCCTTACAGCGACTATGCTCCTTATCAGTAATAAACCTCAATTAGAAAGCAGAAACGGCAAAAACGTACTTGATCATCCTGGTATTTTATTACTCTGAGCAAATTGTTTAGTCTGGAAATATTTAAAAACTTCATGAAATGTAGAAAACAAAACAAGAATGGATATAAACCCACAGAATTTGCATTAAATGCTTTATTCAAATAGTCAACTTTTCATAATGAAAACCAATTTATCTGTAAAATAAATTAAATGCAGAAAGTAGAAATGTAGTCCAGAGGCTCACTTTGACAGCCTCCCTGCCCAATGTCAGTGTGCTCCCTTAGAGCCCTCCTACTTCAAAGTGCTCAGAATCAGACAACCAAGATTTATTTACAGGAAGCCTAAGGGAGCATAGGATGCTGTGGTGAGCGTGAGGGTGTGCAAAGACAACCTATTCATCAAAACACAGCAACTACACAGAGGATAAGTTATTAGACCAGAAAGGTGAGGGGGATGCTGTCTTGCTTCAAATACTATCTTCCAGATTAGTGCCCACTCAGCTGTCATGTGAAGCTTCTTTTTATCTGGATCAACAGGTTTCTGTAATGAAAATACAGCCTCTCTCTCCATGCAATAAACAGTTTTGCAAGTTTGGTTTATACACAACTTTACTGAAGTTAATATTAATATGTAGGTACTTGCTCTCATCCTGTCCTCAGCTAACTCAGCTTATCTGTGATTTCATAGAAAGTTCATGTAACTATTTGTTTAAAAACCCTAACCAGATTCCACACATTTCACTTGCTCAAATGCTACAGCTGAAAGCTGTTTTCTGTTTAAAGAAGCCTGAGATCTTTATAGTAACCGCTTAAGTAGGAACATTATCTAAAGAGATTTTATTGGAAAACCTGGAGTGATTCCTGGGCAAACAATATCTTGCATGGAGGATTTACGATAGGTCAAGCCTTTCCCTTATGTTTACAATACCTCCAGCAGCTCCCCATTCTTAAAGCTAATACTTCCCAATCGCAAAGGCTGATACTTTCAATATGCATATCTAACAGTAGATAAAACCTACACAAAAATATCACCCCAGCTGTAGATAAGACCAACTAGGCAAGAAGTGAAGGCATATATGTATTTAGTGCAATATGCCTCAAAGGCAGATGTTTGTAAAGAATAGGAAACCATCTTGCAGGACTGAATTAGAGCAACGGGACACTGACAGAATGCAAGATGTGATTCTGCAAGTCAGAATAGAGCAACAAGTACCCCTGTACCAGCAAAGGAGGTGTGCTTCTTGAGTAAAAACATTAAAAAATAAATATATAAAAAATCTGCATCACCCCTCAATTACTCCAGCAGACTCAAGCTTCATAACTATGCCTTTTGAAGGCAAACAGAAGCTTTCTTCCTATTTCCAACCTTGGTTCCCAAAGGCTAGGTGACAGATAATTGCTCCCCTAAAATTTTCCCATCCAGTTTAGTCAGGTCCTCTCCATTGCTGGCATTTAGACAGCAATCATGTCTTCCCAGCCTTTTTACAAAGGCAAAAGAGTATTGATTACCCTCTTCAGAGGTATGCCGTCTTTCACCCTGATCTTCCAACAGCCTTTGTTTCACGCTTGTTCCACGCTGAGTTAAACCTGAACATGTCCCCACAGGGTACGTGAGCTCTTGTGAGCACACTGGCTCACTACCAACTCTCAGGGAGAAGGCAGATAAACGACATCGTGAAAGCTGCCTCCTTATTTCTTCAGCCAGAAAGCATTAACTCATCACATAAATGTTTCAGTTTGTTTCAACATGAAGCAGAAATGGGCTATTTTTAATCATCAACAGACATACTAAGGCATGCCCACTGGAGAGCATATCCTTAGCCTTTTCATAGCAGGAGCTGAAAGGCACATGAACATCTGAATCGCGTTTAAGGACGGTACAACGTTCCATTCACATGGAGCCTGCACCGTGCCTAGGACACCCACTGTAACTGCAACCAGGCAGACAATACCGCCGAGCCACAGTCTACCACAGCTTTTCATACTCACTCATGGTGATCGCTAAAGCTCTGAAGAAGCCTCAAGAACTGTATCTTTAAAGTAATGTCCTAAAAAGAGACAAGAAAGGTCAAAAAATGTTGCTTTAGTATTTTGGGATATCATTAGTTACCAAGCTGAGATGAAACAGCTGAATTGAAAACCTATCCAAATCAAATCCATTTGGACAGCAGAGCAAGTGACTTGCATAAATGGAGAAGGCTGCACGTTGCAGGCTTCCCAAAATAGAAAGAAATGGAGATTGCCTCCAAGCCTATGCATGTAACAGTTAATAACATCTTCTCACTGCAAAGGCAAAAAAGTTCATCACTGCATAGATCGATTTAGCATATCTAGGTTTGGAAGAAAAAAAAAAAAGAAAAAGAAACCAACCAAAACCCCACCCCCCACCCCAAAACCTGAGTGTGATCCATTTTGTGTTCTGTGCCTCTCCTTGCTAGACCCGCTAGCTAGTATTTCCTTACGTTTTGGTCATCTCCTACCTTTGGCCTCCAGGGACCACAGAATTTACCCTTTTCCCAGTTCCCAAACTAGGAAAGAGGGGAGAGGCTAAATTGCCCTTTGCTAAATTGCTAGCATGAGCCAAAGAGAGAGACTTCAGTGAAAACAATAATTCACAAAAACCTGAATGCTACCACATCTCAATTCATTTATCATACAAGCACCCTGTTACTCAATACAACTCCTCAGAATTATGTGATAGGATAAAAATCCAATACAGAATTTTAAAAGTTACTCACTGGGCTACAATCACAGTTTTGATTGTGTCCATGCAGAACAAGGGCTGATGCCGAATGCTTTCTCCAGATCAGTTTGTCAAACAAGTTATTGAGGCCAGGAATCAGTTTGAACTCTGCTATCATTTTATGAACCTGGAAAACGAGAGAAGTACATACGCATTTGCTGCAGCCTCAAATACAGATATAACATCGTCTGGTAAACAGATGGGCACAATTACGTCATCCTCTGACAACAGAAGAGTGAATTCCTTTATCAAACAGCATGCGTTTGTGTTAACATGCCCACTAACCATGGCGTTTCATTAGTGTAGTTTCCATTTGGTGGACATGGATAGAAAACAGACATTTTGGGAGAAAGCTGTGAGCCAGTGCTTCAATTAACCACTGTGCCTCTGGAAGCAGCTTTGGACATCGGGAGATCACTCACAGCACACTGAAAATACATCTGTATCTAACTTCTATGTTTCACAAAACTAAGCTGCGAATATTCTGCTGCCAGTCATCCACTGAGTGTCCTTTGCCCTTCTAGTGCGCCCGGCTGAAGCTGACGTAGTCCTCTGAAGACAGCACAAACTATCGATATCATTTTTGTTCAAGTGACCTAGGCAGGAGTTCTGAGCAAAGCAGAGTCCAGCAGTAGCACAAGCACATTGCAGTTCAAGCACTGCTCCTTCAGGTTAAGGGAAGTTGAACTTCTTCAGAGAATGCTCAGAAGAGAAGAAAATGCCAAATTACTCAGGTTTAATTTATCAGTCTGCCTGCCAAGCTAGGACACGGTACATCATGATGTGTTTGAAACACTATAGAGTTACTCATGTAAAAAAGCTAAGAATTTTGGTGTGAACAGCTGTTAAATACCTTCAGTCCAAGCTTTGACACTTTTGATGTAAGCAATTTGGAAGATGAGAAATAAGAGAAATACAAAGTGGGACTCTCATCAGCTGTAGGCCTATGACAAGCAGTATCTCCTGAGAAGTGGTGCAAATGACAACCATGCATGATTGGGAAGCCCATGATGCTGTAAAAATTAAGTGCCCAAAGCAGTAATGGACATGCTCCTTAAAATCAAGTCACCTCAACAATAACCTAGGTCATCCCTGAGATGAAGAATTGTAACCAGGAGTATTTCAAGCAGATCACTCCATTTTGTTCTATTTCCTCAAATACCTGAACGAATCAAAAACATTTGAAGCCGATGCCATTTCACAGGTTTTCATGCTTATTCTTGTTCACAGCATAGCTGATGGCCTTTTGCATTGCTCTTGGCTGTAGCCACCAACTTTCCCATTTATATGGAAATCACATTCCCACTGCTGGGCACCTCCGAGTATCACACCTGAGGAAGCACGCAGTTCCTTCCCACCTCACCCATACCACCCTGACAGATTGCAAAGCTTGGAGTCCTTCGTGCTCCCTTACTTTAAAAGGCTCTTGGACAGTTTGATCTAGTCACAAGCCTCCAACAAACACAGCTCTGAGGAATCTCTCCGAACAAAGCACTCCCTGTAGTCCCCGTCCCTCTGTGGCCAGCATGGCACAAGCACAACAGGATGAAACCAAGCGTGCAAGCTGCCTGCGAGAGCCTCGGCCCCTCACTAAAGGAGGAGCTCTCTATGCTCCTCATTTTAACTTGTGAATCTGCTCCTTTCCACACAGAGCATAATCTGCTTATTTCAAATGACTCATCCCCAATTTCAAATGTGTTCAGTTTACTTTTAGTTTGCTTAACTCTAAGTTCTCACCTGACAGACGGCTGCACAACAAAGCTCCTGACTCACAGTCATTGCCTTTGGATCACGCTTTCTCCCAGACCCCAAACTCATTATAACTACTCAGCCTGGGGATGCCAGACAATCCCTGCTCTATATTCATCCTTCAAACTCCTTTGACTTTTTCCTGTTGCTGCCCAGCTTCACATGAATTGCTCTATTGCTTTCTCACTACTAAAACTATTACGAGCTTCTGCTGCATGCAGTTTGGCTCCCTATAGCAGGAGCAAGGAAACCAGCTGCTTGCCTTTCACCACAATACAGACATGCAAGACAGCCTAGAAAAAATATATAAGGAGAGTAATTTAGGGTGTGACCATAACGAGAAGGAAGCAAAGGCACAGATCTGCAGTGAAACACCACTTATCCCAACAGTGTGATCATCCCCAACATGGCAGCAGGTAGGAGCCAAGCTGCTGCTAGCACAGTCGTCAATTCATGCAAGTTAGCCAGCAGTCAAGTTTAAACCAAGGATTTAGAGTAAACATTCAGCAACAGGTTGAGTTTGTTAGGAAGCTGCATCATGCTTCAAGCAAATGCCAGACCATTACGTTGATTATCATAGTGGACTGAATCAGATTTGCGATGCCCTTTAGAAATTCTATGCAAAATTATTCCAATATAAAACCAGTACCACCTTTGGCTGCTCAGACTGGAAGAGTGATATCACAGATCCTGTGCTTTTATTCCCTCATGGAAAAAGAGATACCATCAAGCAGCTGAAACGCTTGCCAGTGAGAGTGCTACTGCAGACACTGCTGTTCCCTGCTCATTGGAGCTTTCCACGTAGAAGAGCTCAGCTCAGTTCTTAATCTGCCTCTCAGGAAGGGGAATGGATCACATAAGTCTATGAAAACTTTATGTAGATTAAGGAATAAAGGAGATATGTGTTTCAAAGGCAGCGGATTTTACAAAAAGAGCTGGCTGTGCACAAAAAGTGTTTGGGAATGAAGTAACTCAAATCTTTCAAGAATTCAATTCCAGTCCTGAATCAGCCCTGGAGAAGTGAACTGCATGCCAGCTTTACCCGTAGACAGTCTCCCTCTTTGCATGGGGCAGAAGTAGCAGACGAAGAATAAAGAGTTGTTCTCCCAGGAAATTAAAAAAAGTAGTGAGCTTCAAAGCTAGCTATTTCAGCAGCATACTTTCTACCTCATCACATTTGACAGTAACACACTAGAACTGACTGAGGCAGGTAAGGAAGCCAGCACCTCCAGCTCTGAACAGGCGGCAGCAGGATGAGTGCAAGCTGCAGATAGTTTCTACAGGATCTATAAAACTGCATTCTTGTGGTGAAATCAGGCAGGAATGAATGATCTGACTTGATACAAGAAAAGAAAAAAAAAGTCCTCCTAACAGATCCACGTTCTGGTAGTTCCAGTTATGTCTTGGGCTTTTTTTAAAATTTTATTTTATGCCCAATAGAAACAGTACTTCTAAAAGGAATGACAACAGGATTATGAGTTTCTTATGGCAGTGATTGTGGTTTCTGCAAGAATTGCTAGCTTCCTCTGGTTACTATTACACAGAAGCTATTTCTTTTTAATGCTGACTATCCATTTGTAGGTTCAGAATGAACAGGTTAGTTATGTTAAGGACTGTACTACAAATGCATTTCTATTTTAAATTCAGATTAAGAGATTTAAGAGACTGCCTGTGGCGAGTATTTGTGACTTCTATACAGTGGGAGGTCACTAGCAAAGAACAAAATGCTCAAGATGAATGTGCGTAAGCAACAGCCCCCCAACACAGCTACTCTTGCCTAATACAACAGCCCTTCAACAGCTCAAAACAATTTGATCCTCCCAGTCTCCAGGGCAGCCGAATGCCCCTGCTATTCCAAGCTGCTCTGCTGAGCTGAGCAGACTGCCAATGTTGGAAACCTGTCAAAACTGTACCAGCAGATTGCTTTTCTTTCCCCTTCACAATATGCTTTTGACCAGTTTAAATCAAACTACAGCCAAGCTGCAGTGACTGGTTCTCCATAAGCCTATGTGAGGCAGGGAAAAAATTATTTTTCATTTCAAAAGCAAGAAACGCAAAAGGAAGAGATGAGTGGGATTTCTAGGCAGCACCTAGCGCAGACAGCACTGAAGTGTATCCTCACAGCTGAGAGTTTAACAACACACTTACACTCAGCCAAGACGTGGGAACCTACTGCAAAAATCACCCATTTACCCCAGAGGATCTCCAAAAGTGAAAGCCAAAGAAGGGGAAGGCCTGAAGGGGCTCTGTCCAAGCAGGTCACCAGTGCACCAGGAGGGGGAAGAACGCCTGGCTGCAGCTCCTGCAGCATCCAGGTACATCCAAATGCTTCCTCATGCACAGAGACAGGATGCCTCATCCAGGACACATCCTCCTGCATCCATCTTGCGCCACAGCAGAGCTCTGCAGAGACGGACCACCACCCCGACACTGGTCAGCACAACTTGTGACAAACCCTGCCCAATGGCTCATTCTGGTTCTCAGGAACGAAACACTGCCTGTTTGTTTGTGCATGGCTGCAATGATGGGATTTGCCCAGCTTTATGCCTTGAGCTTTGCCCTTTATGTTTCTGTGTCCATGACCTAATTAATGAGCGCTTAGGTTTAAAGAGACATCAGCTTCTGCATACGTGACCGTTTACAAGTGCTCACCTGATTCCTTTGCCTCCCCATGAGCAGCACGCAGAGAACATACAACACCTCCAGTTTATACATAATCTCGTGCATGATCTTCATGGACTGTGGGAGCTGTGT
Source organism: Theristicus caerulescens (assembly GCA_020745775.1). Classification (NCBI taxonomy): domain Eukaryota; kingdom Metazoa; phylum Chordata; class Aves; order Pelecaniformes; family Threskiornithidae; genus Theristicus; species Theristicus caerulescens. Next base: position 4,096,002 of record CM036569.1, read on the forward strand.
TCGTGTTGAGGTGTTGGCCAATCCACTTTCATCCGAAGACTCTGAACAAGATGGCAAAGATGTGAGCCTGAGGCAGCTTCAACGGGAAAGGATTTGTTACAGTTATTACTGTACACTGAAACACTGCAGATGTAAGACCAGCTTGAATCTTCTTCTCAACCAAAAATAGTGACATACAATAAATAACCGATTTAAATTAAATGCTACAGAAGAGAAGAAAAATATAGCTGGAACTTTAGAGGAGATAAAATGAGATTTTTAAAAATTAATTAATTATTAATTATTTATTATAATTATTAATTAATTTTTCCATAATAAGCTAAATGGCATCATCTACCTAAAATAAGCAAGATCACCTATATGAATTAATAGACTACTGCACCAGAAAGGACATGGTAGAAAAGGTAATAAAAGTCGGGGTGAGATTATCAGAAACACCTACTATTGGTCTACTCTCATCTCCTACCTCAGTACCAGTATACTTAGGCCACAGTTAAATAGTTTTCATAGCCCTTTCTAGAATTATACTGCTAAGGACAGAAATAGGATGTAACACCCTGTCGTGGTTTAACGCCAGCCAGCAACTAAGCACCACCCAGCCACTCGCTCACCCCCTGCCCCTGGGTGGGATGGGGGAGAGAATCCGAAGAGTAAAAGTGAGAAAACTCATGGGTTGAGATAAGAACAGTTTAATAATTGAAATAAAGTAAAATAGTAGTTGCAATAATAATAATAATAATAACAATAACAATAATAACAATAACAATAATAATAATAATAATAATATACAAAGCAAGTGATGCATGATGCAATTGCTCACCACCTGCCAACCGATGCCCAGCCCGTCCCCGAGCAGCGGTCCCCCCCATCCCAGCCAACTCCCCCAGTTTCTATACTGGGGCACGACGCCGTACGGTATGGCATAGCCCTTTGGCCAGTCGGGGTCAGCTGTCCTGGCTGTGCCCCCTCCCGGCTTCTTGTGCACCGGGCAGAGCAGGGGAAGCTAAAAAGTCCTTGACTGGTGTAAGCACTACTTAGCAACAACTAAAACATCAGCGTGTTATCAACATTATTCTCATACTAAATCCAAAACACAGCACTATACCAGCTACTAGGAAGAAAATTAACTCTATCCCAGCTGAAACCAGGACACATGCCATGACTGCAAGTGGAAAACATGACAGAAATCATGAGTGACACAGAGAAAGTAAATAAGGACATAGTGAAATTTGTAGGTTGCAGTTCAGAAAGGAGTTAGCTCTCTACACAATACATAAATAAGTGATGAACTGCCCTGCCACAGGATAGCGTGAATGCTTTTTGAACCCATGTGAAGAAACAGTAACTAGGCAAAGACACAAAGGAAGGAAACCATCAAAGGCTAAAAAGCACAGACACCACCTCTGACTCAGAAGTCCCTAAGCCACAAACCACTGGAGACTGAGACAGTATTCTGGGAAAGTACACCTAGGTGTGCTTGCTAACTGATGTTGTGGGTCGAGAGCTGTGACTGGGCACGTTCCACCTCAGCAAAATTGCCTTGTGAATTCTGTTTCAAAATGCCAAGCGTTCTCCAGTTTCCACCAACTTGGTGTGTATAAAGGTATGTGAGATGCTGCTGGAGCATTCACATACTTCATTTTTTGTGCATTTTCAGAAATTTTAATAATTAATTGCTACAAAACTAATGAAGCTGGACAAGGAAGAAAGTTTTCCAAAGAAGCACAGGAGCAAAGATTTAGATATCAAAATTTTGGGATAATTCTCATTCTGTTACAGAGTGCTTTGAGTTCTACAAGGCACACACTGCATTTTTGTAATATTGAAGGGTGAAGAAACAAAATAGGCGCTTGCTTCAAAGCGTTTTCCTACGGTTGTATTGACACTTCCATACGCTCACCTGGAACAATTATTTTTTTCCAATTAACTTATTTAATTTTGCTGGAAGTACCTTTCCTTTTTAAAGACGGGACCGCTTGCTTGGCATGAAGTATTCGGACCTGAAGCCATCAGCCTAAGTTTTGGAGCAAAATGCTGGTAAAATCACTTACCTCAGACGTGTGTTTTTGTCACTCCGAGGGATATTAGTGCTAAGGATGTACAGCGTTACAGTGTTATCTAGATGTGCAAGGGCACAGTCTGCCTTAGGACATTTCCTTTTGCTAACTTCATTTCTTGGAAAAAAAATCAGTGCTACACGAGAACAAAACGGGAGCCAGACCTAAATGCTGACACGTCAGTCTTTCATGCAAAAAAAGGGGAATCAATACCAGCTGAAAGGAAAAGCAACACATGGCAAACACTGGAGAAAGTTAAATATGCATCAGCTAATGGTGGCTAGAGGAATGCAAGCCAGATACCTGTACTGCTCTGCTCTGCCTCTTCATTTGCCACTCTCATCAGTGCATCAAGTACTAGTGCATTGTCCAGCCAGGTGTACCATTCTTCCAGCTCCTGAAGGAAGCTGGAAGTACCTGTTGTTTCAGACACCTTCCGTGTTGCCAGTTTGCACAATCGCTCAATGAAGCCTGGAATATTCAAAAGTGTAGCTGAAAAAGAAAAATAATTTTATTACGATTTAAGATTGCCAACACAACAGTCATCAAATCCTCTACACCCACAAGGTACCAAAACATCTGCATTACTAATATAGAAGAGCGCACAGAAACAAATTCTTTCTGGTTAAAAAGATCCAAAGATGGAAAAAGTCGGTGCGCTCTCCTATTAAGGACTGGAAGAGAGTGTACATACCCTAGGCATAATTCAATCAGTGTTAAACTGGTTTCTGTTGGACTTACACTGGAAGAAAATTAGTCCTACCCTACTCTAACTGCTTGTTTCCGGCCAATTCCCTTTTGCTGGCACTGCTGTTTTCCAGTCCACAGTGAGTCAGTATCAAGGAACTGATCTGGCTGAAAATTAAGCTGGCAGAAATAAAGCAGCAGCCCTTGGAAGGGGTAGCTCCACCTCCCCCTTCCTCTGGGCGATGCCACCTCCTTCATTGTACTTCCTGTGCCATTTGTCTCATCGCAAACCAAACTAACTCACTTCAGTAGCTAGGTGGAAAGCTGTTGAGTTTTTAAGTACTAGTTTCCTGAATGAGTTTATTATGGAGCGAAACAGATGGGGAACACGACAGCAGCCCCAAGTTAGAGGGTTTTAATTGTTGTGGAACTGCACCCTTAGAAATAGCAGTTCAAGGACAGAATTCACTGGCCTGCAAAATGGTTGGGGGGCCTGCAGAGGTGCTAGGAGCTGCATTTTGACCTAAAGGTTTCACAGAATAACTTAATTACAGCATCTGTTTATTACAGAGACATGGCTAAATCTTCACTTCACTACACACTTGTGGATGAAGTAGAAAAGGACAAAGAAATTGGCCATGAACACTATGCAGAAGAGTTGCAAGATTCTTCCTGCTGGTACCACCTCTGAAAGAGTAAGCTGCCTGATAAAGTTTTTAAAATGGAATATGCTTTACAGTCTTAGATATAGTCTTTAATTGTGCAAACAAAAAATGATTAGTTAAACATTTGCTTGGCTAAGTTCAGCTCTGCAGGATCCAAGCTTATTCAGTTCAACTAATTTAAATTAAACTTTGTACCCACACCTACACGTACTTGTCCATTGCTTTTTACAAGCAAGCTCTGGCGATCATAGGGCAGAAGACAGTGCACCCCCCTTTAAAGCTTCACAGCTTTTCCCTGCTGGATTATGCTATCCGTCTCCCACTGGATGCTGTAGAGGTGGCAGTGGTTACAAATGAAGCTTTATTGTTCATGGCTAAAATGCTCGAAGATGGGAGAACCAGCTCCAAAACCCCTTTTTGCACTTCCCAACATTGTCTGGCATGGGCCTATGCAAATATCTTCTTCAGAAGCCCAAAAGCTTTTCAGCATAATAAGATTTGAAAACAGCAGATCCTACATTTGAGGGCACTTTAAATCTCTTAAATTCATACTCATCCTTCTAGGCAAGACTTCTGCATCTGAGAAGTACTCAGCAAAATACAGAAACCTGCACCGCACCCAAAGTTAAAGTTGAGATTAGACCCACAGATTTCCAAGGCTGGTGTGGTAAGGGTGGGCAATGTGATTAATACTAAACACACTTTCTTTGTTGATAAAGACAGACATCCTGCTCAGGACAATGTCAGATAAAATCAGAGAAGGAACTGCTCCAACAGCAACTACACTGCATGCCATTTTAGTTCAGGAATTTGTATTTTAAGAAGGGCACAGAATTATGAAGAGTTGCTGAAGGGAAGGCCATGGGAGTGGCTGAGGGATAGAAAACAAATGCAATTATTTCAAGCCACTCAGTTCATCGGAGAGGGCTGAAATGACAGAAATTTACTCACCAAATTACCAACACCAGATGAAACTGAAAGCTACAAAGTAAGTTTCATTACCAGAAAAGATTGTTTCCAGGGAACTGCTTGAGGAAAGTGAATAATGAAAAATGCTTTGTAAGACAAAATGCTTATAATATCCTCTAGAAACATAGGCTACAGATGTGACATTGAGAAGAGGGAAACTTTACACACTGCTGAGGTGGTTCTGCGTTTGTTCATAACGTAACAATTACCTTGATTAATTTCAGCTCGAGAAGGACCCAAGTTTTTTTTCTGCTGGGCATTTTTGGCAAGAAGCGTGTGCTTGTCATCACTTCCTGTGTCAAGTTCAGAAATCGTGACGGCAAGGATCCTGCAGAAGTTCGCAAGCTGCTGCTGATCAAAACTGGACACAAGGCTCGCAAGATTGGGAATATCATCCAGTTGTATCATTTCCTGGAGGAGGCAACATCGGAGTGAGTCACACGTGATATTCAATAAGGGAACACAGACACAGCCAGAAGGCTGCAGCTACAGCTCTTCCCTGGTGAGATCTGCGTGTTATTTCTATGTTAGTAAGAGATAAGTAAACAGGCAGTGAAAAGTGAAGAGCCTGAAAAAACTGTGATTTACAACTGGTGTCACTTACGTTTATCAACTCCAGAAGTACAGATACCCATCTTTTAAAGACTAAGTATTTAAGTCAAATTTTGGGGGCTTTTTTTTTTTTTTTAAAAAAAAAACCCCAAACTTATTTAACAGACAAATTGCATTTAGGTATTACAAAGCTTCAGTTCAGTTTTCCACTTCTCACTGTATCCTCTTTGAGGCTCACAGATGAGAACTGAGGAAAAAAAATCTAGGTGTCAATCTTTTTCATCAAAAGATATTAAAAATATGTTGAAAACAGTTTTCAGCAAAAAACCCACTTATGTTCAGCGAAACTAAGCTTGCTTCCTATCTCAGGAAGTACATCATCCTCGATTTTACTCTAAAAAAGCCCAGTAACACATTACAGAATCCTGACCCTCTCCACAAAATGTACAGAGACACATTTCGTTCAGAATTTTCCCAGGGTTACACCTGTAATATTTTATTTGCATCACATCAGGGCACTAAGCTGTAATGATGCTGGCAAGCAAGTTCAAAAGCCTAGTTTGTGCGGAAGACCTAAGTGCCCTGTTCCCCCAGCCTACAACTTCTCAGAAAGGTGACAAACCCCAAGGTAACAGACAAGCATGGCAAGCCTTCCAGATATCAGGAAGGCTATTAAAATATTTGACGTGTAATCAGAAGGCAATGATGAAAAATTAATTTATATGAGGTTCATTTTCTTTATTTGAAATACTGGTTGTACTTTAATGACAGCTAGGCACTCACCCCCCATCATCCTCTGCAAGCTAGGCAAAAGCATCATGAGTACGATACCACATGCGTAATTTGGCTTCTGTATGAAATGTGATTGAAGTTAATAATCACTGTAAACAGTCAGGTTTTAAATAAGCTACAAGAAGTAAGAACGCTAGCTTAGAGGATTATCTTCAGCAACTCTTCAAAGAAACAGCTGTCTTTCCTCTACTGGCCTGAAAAGCCATACAAATAAAATTAAGAAACCAGTAACTAACCTTTTTAACTCCCAGGATATCTTCAATAAGCGTTGCAGTTTGTAGGAATGTCTTTTTGTTTGTCATCAGTGTAAACAGGAACAACACGAAGTCATTTCTTTCTGCCAGTCGCCTTGTGACTCCTTCCGTCTAGAAAGCAGCAAGAAGCACACGCAGACCCAGAGTCAGAGCCCACCGTGACAAGTCCTACGTTACAGGCACACGCAGGACAGTTTTACAGATGATGTGTTATCGAATCAGCTATTCCTGAAACCAGGAAACACTGTGTTTATGGTGACCAAAACTAGCTCCAGTCCTTGTTTGAAGTTAACATGACGCTTGCAAAAACGGCAGGCTCCAGGATGTGAGGCTTCATCTCAAGGCAGTCGTTTACTTGCCTGAATCAAAAGTAAACACTGCACGCCTGGTAACACATCAGAGAGGCCTGTCTCTGCTTTCTCATACAAATTGTAACCAGCTCCACTTTATGGTATGTAAATGTAGTCCCCAGATTCCTACTAAACCGTTAGCGTTGCTCTCAGCTGGGCAGAGTCTGAGCAACCAGAATCAAGCACTGGCCTTGATGAACTCAAGCGATGAACCCAAAAGTCATGCTAAAGCATGAACTCGCGTTCACCACCGAGTTCATTAAGGCCAGCTTTCATGCTCTGATCTCTGCTGAGAGCAAAGCCAGTCTTTTCTGGAATTAAACATAACTTAAACCTGCATCCTTACCACTTGCAAAGCTGTCCATTATATATGGCTGACATATTACCAGTGCTCACAGAACTAGACTAGCTCAGATACTTCCTGAATATTTACACGTAAGCATAACAACAGTTAATATTGCACACATTTCTGTGATCCTGAACACCTCTCATTTGAGAGCAGTAATACAGAAGTGAGTTAAAACAGCAGCTAGTCTATAAATGGCAAACTTGTTTCTTAGCATATTACACTATTCACAGGTTGCAAAAGGTGCATTACCTGTAGTTAAAAAAAAAATAAAAATCATGTAAGACAAGAAAAAAAAGTGTTCCCTCTCTTCCCCCTCCCATGTGTACACAGATACTTAGTAGTGAGAACATGATCTATTAAGACTCAAACCCTCGAGATTAGGTTGATGTCTTTGGAGAAGCTCCAAGCCAGTAACTGCCTTTTAAAAATTTTGTTAAACAATGCTCCCTAGGTTATGACATAATAAAACGTGTGATTAAGTAAACAATCCCAAGGGTGTTCCCGGCATGCATAATCTGAGGCACGCGCTTTTAGCTTCAGAATTTTAATGGCAAGGTATTTCAATAGGCCTTCAACCCAGCATCTTCCATCAACTGAACTGAACTAATATTCAGCACATGAAGGAGTTGCAGGATCCAACTTAAAACACTTTGCCAGCACCATTACTGAACAAGACCAGCTGTATCTAGAGTTAGCAGGCATTTCCAGTTTCAAATTTTAAGTTTGAATACAAAGGCTGATATGGCTTTCCTATGGAAACACAGATACAGAAAGATGCAAACCAGAGGATTTAAACTTGACAATGTGGCTAGGAAAACAGAAATTATTTGAGCAACACATAAAAATATAGGGTGGTCTGATATTTAACTGAAGGTATTATAATGAAAAGTTTCAGAGTAAGTTTAAATTCTGTTTAAAAGAGTCTGTATGTTGTCTTATCAAGTGGCACATGTAAAATGACCAGCAGAACACTCTTCCACAGCAGTTGTACTTACACATATACACGTGTTGTACAGTATGCTTAAACAGTCCTTGATGAGGTCATCGCTTACTGCAAAGGAGAAGACAGACATTCACTAGCTATACGTTGCCAAGGAACACTAACTTCCACAGTAGTGACGTGAATAGCTATAAAACAGGTGAGAATTTCAGGCTAACTGCTAGCTCAGATCATATGTGCAAATGCCTTGGAGGATAGAAACACTCTATACCTGACCTGTTCACGTGCTTTCTTCCAAAACTACTACCAGCACTGCCAAGGACCACAGACAGAGATGTACTTGTGGTCTGGTGTACTTAGTCACACACAAAAGAAAACGATAAGAGTGTAAACAATATTTTAGGAAAAATATCATAGATCAATTCAAAATCTGTCAATATGAGAAACTGCTGAGATACATATTAGTTCCAGTTATAAAGTGTGGGGAAAAAATAGAACAGCTCGTGCTGTTTTCTCCATGCAGCATCAGGAATTCGTAGAAAAGCTTTCAATCTGATTTACTCCACCATTTTAATATTTAAAATATGTTTTCAGTACAAACATACAACGGCTGCCTCTAGCTCAAGTTCAAGTTACTTTACCTTGGAAGTTCCCTGGCTGACGGGCATGGAGCGTACCCATGACATTTCCTTTCCTCAGAAGGGTTCAGGGAACCAGCAGAATCCCAGACAGGAGAAATGAAAACACTAAACTAAAGCTGCTCCGGCAGGAAAGTTGCACTGAAGCTGCTGTGCCCCATTGGCAAATTCTCCTTACAGCAATTTGGAAGTTAGTAGTCACTATGACTAGGTCAGGAAAACAGCATACTTTTCATTATCTCACAATCTCTATAACTGCTATTACATAAACAATGTTTTGTGGCGTATTATTAATAACAGTTAACTGTAGCTATAGCCACAGTAACAATAAAAGTTTCCAGTGACTGCAGATTTACTGCACTGAGAGAAGTACGTTATGCTGAGTGCATGAATACTCCTGAGCTGTGCTTTACAACAGGTGACTATCCTAAATCCCATCATGAATCAGTACTACAGAGAACAAAGAAACCAATGATTCATTTAGGAACAGGAAATTGCTGGTATAGAAAGAGAGCAACAGAAAAATAGACTAATTTCTGTCTGAATAAGGACACAAGGCAAGAATGAAAAAAAGATAAAACGCCTGTTTACTTACTTTTCTGTTTCTTTTTCTGTGTAATAAGAGTTGGTCTCATGAGAATTTCTACTAAAAGCTGTAACAACAAGATAAAGAATTAAGGGAATAATCATGGGGATACAAATAGCCAATTAATATGTCAGTGACAAATCCAAACTTAGTCCTGTCTCTGCTGAAGTCACAGAGGTGAATAATGGAAGCTCTACAATCAAAAGCCCACTGGTGTCAAAATTACATTGACAAAAAATAGTTGTATTTACCCTGAAGAAATAATAACAGTTGTATAAAGCAATCTCCCACTGGCAAGTTATAAAGAATTTGAGTCTGCAAAGAACGTAATTTCACATGCATCCAGGTAACATCAAGGATGGCTATCACACACCTCCCAAAATAATGAATCTTCAGCAATAATCTGCAGAGAGATCCAAAATCTGCAAAGGCTCTCCCTAAATCTTGCTGGGCTTCAAAATACATTTCAGGTCCAGACATAACAGAACTTAAGTTGCTTCAGATTTTAATCTCACCAATAAAGAGCAAGCCACTGCTCATGCACATGCGCCTTATATGTGTACTTACATATACATTTACAGATAACGCGAAGTATTGTCTCATTTCTATTTAAGGAATGTAACAGTCAGCTTTCCAAGACTAGAACTATGGTTCTGATAGATGGAGAAGTGATCTTTAGTTGTTCTAGCCTATACCACTGGTTTATTTTAAAACATTAAAAAAAATAGCCGTTTCTTTTAAAATGAGAGTTAGCCACTAGAAGGAATTGATGACTTCTGCAAGAAGTACTGCAAAAAGCCCCTAGTTTTAAAATTCAGTTTGAAATCGTTAAGAGCAATGTATGCTTCACCCAGTCAAGTCACGCCAACTGACAATATACTTATGTTCTACAACTTGCTCTATTTGTCCCAACTTAACTTTACCCTTCTTTTAATGAACTACCTACCCAGGCACAGAGGAAAACATCTGATAGCACTGGAGGCCCTGCCCACATTTTAAACACTGACAAATAAATAAATAGGCAACTTTAAAGAGGAATATAAGTTTTCTAGTAATATATGTAATAGTAGCTGTAGCATCAGTAGGGTAGAGAAAAATGACTGCAGCAGTAATGTAGTGCTCATATTAACGGCTTATGTTTTAGGAGAATGCACATCTCAAGGCTCAGTACCCGAGATAAGCATCCAAAGATATCCCTCTGCACTGCTCTTCTCCTGGGAAGGAACACCTACTGCAACAAGTCTGTCTTCTAAGGGTGGCCACAGTCATGATCGCTCCTGCCTTGCCACCCAGTGAACCTTTTCAGCTAGCATTTATTTCTCCTGGTCAATACTATAACCCACCATGTATTTATCACCTTATTCTTGCAGAACTGGTATGCTCCTCACATACACTCCAGGGACTGGACTGCAGTGGTGTGAGACACTCCTTGGAGAGGGCTTTCTTCAGCCATCCTACTGAAACTGCAACAGTATGCAGCAAGAAGCGCAAGAGTCCAATGGCAGAAAGAGAAAAGGTAAGAGGGTGCCTCACCAGAGGCAGAAGGAGCACAAAGGGAGTTATGAGATCTTATCTCTTGAATGGGGTTGCATTCAGGTCCAAAGTCGATGAGGCTCGTGTACCAGTTCATGTGTTTGTACTCTCAGGTAATATTTTACATGTATTCATATAAAGGGTGGAGACATAAATGTGCTTTTGTTCTTCCTTGATGTAAAAGCTGTCAGAATCCAAAAATATTTTAAGGAATATACTATCACACATTATAGCATACAGAGTACACTGCAAATTTAGTGTCCTTCCAAGTTACTCATGCTTCACAGTTTGAAATACTGCAACACAGAATCAGCACATGGCACACAGAACCAGCAGATTAGACTGCTTCCCTTTCAAGTCCTAGAGTAGGATTTTCCAAAACACGTAGCACTGGCTTCTACCACTGCCTTTAACCAGATGAAACCCACTTGTATCAGCCAAATCTCTGGCCATAGTACCAGGTAATTACAGCGTATCTGATATTTACCATCTCCAGCCCAAGGAAGAAAAAAAAAACCCCAAAACCCAAACAAAGCCAACAAAAACCAACCAACCAGGAAAAAACCCAAACCCAACACACACACTTATTCTGTGCATTCTTAGGTCGAAAGCACTTCTATCTACAGGAAGTATCACTATTTCCCTTTAAAAACAAGGGAAATTTAGAAGATTTTCATACAATGTTCTCAATTGCTTGGGTAGCTGAAGACTTTTGTCCTTGGTTGACAGGATACCAGCCACTAAACCAGTGCTAATTTCAAAACAGTATAACCTAAATACAAGTTTTACTTAAGTAAAGGCATGCTAAGTGTAACAAGAGAGAAGTAGCAAAGACACTGTTTAGTTAGACCAGAAAAAAAAAACAAAACAAAGGAAGAAAGTGTCAATTAGTTCACTGGAAAATACAAATCATATATTTCTAATGAAAGCTAAGATCCCAGAGTCTGTCACCATAAAATTGAGCAAACTTGGGTATTTGTGTAATGTAGAACTAAAACAAACAAAAAGATAGATTGCCAGAATGTCTACAGAAACCTTGCAGCTCTGTTTAAAAACTTTTCCATAGATGAAGCAGTCCGCAGTGCTGCCAGCAATAAACATAGACAACCTGGCTAAGAATGCCCTAGCATGCTTAAAAACCCGCCACATATCCTTCAGTGGTAAGTGAAATTCTCAGGGCTCTAGTACAAACGGTAGTATTTAATCTCACAACTAGAAATCATTTGAAACTGTTTTCATTGAGAACCTAGAGGTCTTGCCTTTTTTTAAGTTAAAAACAGACTACCTGAAGAAACAACCAGGTCTTCTACACCATGTAAGAAGCAGTACCTCACTTTTGATGATGTAACACCTTGGAAAATACACCCTTTTCACGTTTTGATTAACAGAAACAGGCAGAATTGTAATGCTTAACATCAAATTGGTAAAGTCATTCTGTAGCTTGCATTTAGAAGCTTCAAAGGTCTGAAAGACCTCACTTATAGATTTCTCAGTGGCCTGACTATCATGCAGAAATCTTTTGATACTGTTGAAAAAACACACTTACATCGACTCCTCCAAATAAATCAAATGTGTACGTATTTGGAAAAGTGGACTCTTGAGCAGCTTTTCTATCTTCTGTAACAAACGCCATGGCTTCCATTGAAAGAAGTGGAGAAATTTCCTGCATGCAGTAAAAAAAAAAAAAAGTTCAAAACCAAAACTCTTCATCAGTATAAACACAACTGACTATGTGATCTACTGACTCATCAATTACTGCATTCACAGCTCTTATCTACCAGCCAATTCACAGATACTATCACGCAAACAGTTTCAAAAATTAGTTAGCATATGATCACAGTAGACTTTAAAGAAAGCAACAACAAAATAACCCCTAGCTTTCAGGAAGAACAGTGTAGACAGTACCTTTAAGATGCTTTGGCACTGGGAGAAATCGCTGTTTGGGTGGCTATGTTCGTACAGCTTTTGCAACAGTAAGGGAATCCCATTCCATTTTGCTTGTTTATCTCTTTCCTTTAACAAGGCCTCTGTGATCTGCAACAAAGGAAGAATATAATTCCCATGTGTCCAGTGCTTCACGAGCAGGAAAACAACCTTATCACCTCCCCAAAATACCAATATCAGAATATCACAGAAAAATAGTTTATTGTAGAGAGTCCCATTACAAAATCCAGTACCTCTTTCCATGCAGCAATTTATCCAGGACTGGTAGCTGCAGGATTTTACAGATGGTCAAAGTATCTTAAGCAGGACAGGGCTTAAAGCAGATGTTATCATTTAGAGTACTTCATCTCGTTCCATATTTTTATATTGATCAAATATTTTTAAATGGGAACACATTAGTCTCTAAATAATTCCATTAGTAGAACTCCAATTGACAGGTCACTGAAGGAGGAAATGGGTGCCCTTGACACTATCAAAAACTACACTAGTCTAAGGTAGATCGGACACTGAAGATGGAAAGGATTCATTACTCCTCACACTCGGGTAGTAATGAGTATTTCCTCAGCCAAGTCCCTGAAGCCGTTACTGGTCATAGCAATGACCCAAACCACTAAGATTTACAAGCAGACTCCAGAAGAACGTATCAAAGATACGGTGAAAATTTCCTCTGTAGTCTTGCGCTAGTTATAAATGGAGACCAACAACTAAATCAGCAGGAGAACACCACTGGCATTATCCTCTGGGAAGCAGGCTGCAACCACAAAAAAGAACACCTTAGCATTTGCTACTACATTTGTGCAAACTCCCTCCATTTTTCCTCATTCTCCCCAAAATATATAAAAAAAAATTCTCAATATTCACCACTATATTTTACACCTGAAAAAAAATGAAGTAGCAGCACAAGGCTAACAAATATTCTGCTTAGAATCCACAAAAGATGTTTCAAAGCCTGAATGCTTCCAGGTTACTGCCAGCAGATGCTGTAAAAGGAGGAGCTCTTTAATAAAGTTCACCATCCAGTGAATGCTGACCAAAATTTAACCCCCTTCCTTAACGATACTTCAGAGGTACCTAGACCAACCCCGAAATAGGGACTTATCCTTGTACAGAAAGGTAAGGCAGACAACAATAATTATAGCCAGCAGGATTTCTGGCTGGTTTTACAAAATTTTTATATGCCTTCCAAATAAAAAACAAAATAAGGAAAAAAAACCCCAATCCTCAGGCCAGCAAGACTGCATCTCAATGCAACATTTGTGTATTTTCTCTTACTCCTAGAGCTAAACCTCTAAGCCGCTCTCATTCTGCGTAAGTCACTCCCCGAACCTTTCTGTGGCTAACTTGCATTGTTTCCCTCCAGCCTGCTTAAATGTTCATTGTTAATAGTTAACAGCCAGGAAATCTTGCTGCTTATTGTTTCAGCCAAGACATCCTTCTCAGATATACCTCAGTGGACCATTCCAAAGGGCCATTCCATTCCTGATTAGACAATTATATGCAAATATACCCCAATTTCTGCCTGAGAATTTAACCCTTTTCTCTGCTTGTTAGACAGCATACAGGAAGACCAGAAAACTGATGCAAGCACTTGAAAACTCAGCCTGGCACGTTAGCTGCTATGGGTCCTCGCCCTTCTAAGTTTCCCAGATAGTTAGGGTTCTTTTCCTGATACAATACCCAAATTTGCACATAACTAAGAATTTCAAGGCTCTTGAAGTATCAGGTTTTCTTGCCACAAGGGGTGATTGAAGCAGCATGAGCAAACCTGGGACATAAAACTCTCTCCAATTTTGAACTTTTCTCTGCTTTCTGACTTCTGAGTAAGAGTAATCAACCAGCCCTGCTGGAGAATGACAGAGTTCCTTCTGAGAAGGCCGTGCGCACAACAAATGGCAGGACGAAACTAGAAAGTCAAAATGGCTTCTCATCGCCTGGACTGTGAGTAATGGGTCAGCTCCTTTGAAGTCACAAATTTCCATTTCTCCTTGTAATACCCAGCATAGAGGGAGCAAGAGGAGCTCAGGTGTGGGAGGAGCACGCAGCCCCACGAGCGGCGGGAGTAAAAGCGCAAAGGACGCGCAGCAAAATGCCAGGGAAAGAATCCAACTCTCCGGCTCCAGCTGATGTGGAAGATACCACGGGCAACGATGACGTGCATGGGCTGCAGTCTCAGGTTCCAGTAGCACAGCACCGAATTCAGCATCCAAGTGCTCTCAGAAAAGGCCACACGCCCTTAATCGATGTTATAACCTTGTCCTGGGCTTAATACCGCATTTGTTAATCGCATGTACGCTTCTTGGTTTGGGGCAGGATCCACCTCCATTCTCATTTCTGTACTAGTAGGTCTTCCTCTCTCGGACTCTGAGAGGCAGTCACTTGTGCTGATCTGCAGAAAACTTTCAGAACTGAAATTCTGAAAGAGTGAAGCAAATGTTTCCTTGCTCTCATCTTCTTTTAACTGCTTTCAAAAGAAAAAAAAAGGTTTTCTTTCTCTTGATTTAATACATGTCTTTGGTTTCATTGCAAGCTCTAGCTTGTGGTCCCTGTTCTGTATTTATGAGGCTACCCTGGCTCTGAATATTTCCATTGTGGCAGGGCGGTATTTGCCAACGCAAAGATTTTGGATTCTGTGGAGGGATTAAAATTCAATTAGATTGTATGGAGCTGTCTTTCTTTACAACCATTTTGGTTAAAAACTGCATTTCACGATTTCTGTAATAGCAGCTAGTCAACGGTTTTCATTTATAAGCAAAGACAATTTCCTTCTTGCTCTTTTTGGGCAGACATTATTGAATAGTCATCAAAATTAGCACTGGGTCTTTTGGGGCCCATTTCCCTCTCCGGCATTTTTTTGGTCTCATCCAAACAGGATAAGCCCAATCCAACACTGATTTCTCAGAAATTTTCTTCATTCACTGAACAGCTCTGGATAAAATCTCTGAAGTCTTGCATACAAAGCTTGTGAAGTTAGATGCTATCTACCAAGAAGGGGAGGTTGCAGAAGCCCAGCTGGAAATGGCATAAATTAAAAGAAAGGGCCTACCTAACCGATGGTTGCAGGGGTTACGAACCCCGGCATGAGAATAGGACAGAGTAAGTACCAATTACTGGGAAAAAAAAAGAACCAGCGTCAAAACTTCCCTACCACCCAGGTACAGTAAACCAAACCGGTGCAAACACCAAGACACCACACAATCACTTCTCAGAAGTTTGCCGTAACACATCCAAGTTTTGAATCACAAACCGAGAAAGCCGGGGGGACGGCACACTGTGGCTCTCCAGAAGCAGTTACGTTCCAGGCAGGCCTCTGAAACAGCCCAGAGCTCCCAAACCACGCCGTAGTCCAAGGCTGTCCGTACGACGCCGGTTTTACACCCGCAGTTTCCTGGATGCTGTTTGCCAGCCAGGTGAGCAGACACCCGACCAGTACCAGGCATCTCCCCCTCCTCCAGTGGTGCTGTTGAAGCCACGGCAGTATGGTTTTGCTGGCAGGGCAATCAAAGACTCTCGAGGGATTTAAGTACAGAGCTAAAAATGTGTCATCAAGCCTACCCATGACTGCATGGCAGAGCAGACCAAGTGGTTTTCTCTTTAAAGTTTCCCAAAGGACTGGAGCCCAGGATTTCCCAGAAGATTACTCCAAAGACTGATAACTACTACAGGAATACTTCCCTGCTACAGAGTTTAAATAACTTTTGTGCATAGTTTTTCTTGAAAGTATACAAAGGACTGAACAAAGACACTACACACAAATCTGAATATTTCTTTTAAATTTCTTTCTACTCCTCCTGTGCTATAAATCCTTTTAAAACACCCCAGCATCCATTAGCATAATGGTCAATAAATAATTTTGACTAGTACCTAAATCTTCATCAAGTTATATTAAGTTATATGTTAATATTTACCTAAATCCATCACTTGGCCAGTTCAGTTCCCCTTTTCTTTCTCCCTCTCCAGTTTGCTATAGTATTTGCTATTGATGTTCCTACCCATGACTGCTATCCTCCAGGCACAGCCTCTCCAACAGAAGCAGCTTATCCTCCTGGCAGCTTTGGGCCCGTGCCCCTGCACGTGGTCAGAACTGCGTTACGAGCCTCGCTAAAACATTTGTTACTGGCCCGAGATCTCTTGTAGTTACGATTGCTTCAAAATCCCTTCCCCTTCCAGTGAGGATTTTCCTTTCCATTTGTGTTCCTGCATTGTGACAATTTTCATTGGCCTCCAAAGTAAACTTCTTATTTTCCTAACCTTGTCTCCATCACTTTTCTAAGCTGTGGTCAGTGACACATCTCCATGTCTTCCCATAGTTGCTGACGAACTGAAGGCCCATGAGCACATGACAGTAGCAGAAATACCATGAGCTAACCCTCCCCTTTGCTCTCCAGCGCAGGGCTAACAGTTTCTAATAAAATTGAGTCTCTATTTCACATTTTACCCTTCAAACATTTCACTGTCTTGCTCAACACTCACTACAGGAGGGTGTTTTCTGTGATCTTTCAAAAAGCAAAAAATAGTGACTCATGTGTCCAAGCATCCTTTACAGCACTAAAGAATTCACGCTGTGATAGACTTTACAGCTATGACACATCAGTTATAATTTTTCTTAATTCAATTTTTTGTTGCAATCATGCATGAAGGTAAGATTGGAAGTGCTTTAAAAAAGCAGAATTTCCATTCTCAGTATTTTCCATGACCACTGCTGAAGTATATATGCAAATATTCTGAAAGTTTGAAAGGAAAAAGAGGCACAAGATTATGGCTCTCAAGAAACAGATGCAAGCACACGGCCTCTACGTATTTTTAATAAAATTGAAATCTTTCCATATCCTTTCCTTCAAACCTTTTAGGCTGCACCTTTAAAAAACAGGAAACTAATATTTGTGCAATTAAATATTTGACTTTCCTCTGAACAGTAATAACTTAGGAAGTCATCTCTGACAGACTGCCAGGAGAATGATTATTCAGTATTTTGGGGAGTGCCTCGTCATCCCAGCTCTTTATTATATTTTCAGTCGCCAACAAACATGCATCAGTCTGCCTAAGTTGTTTCTTTCCTCACACAACTTTTCACAAAAAAGCCTAAACCCAAGGTAGATGACCCCCTCCAGGTTTTGCATTTTAACACAACGGCGTACTACAGAAACACAACTTCTGGCCACGCGGTGATTCTGGAAAGCGTTCCAGGGAGAAGCCGTCACCGGCCCCCCTGCAGCCGCGGGGCAGTAAACAACGCGGCCAGTCACCAGCTGGGTCTTTTGCATGTAGCTCTGATCAAGAACATGTCAGAGCGCCCCAAATTTTATTTATAAAAAGAAACTCTGCTGGTGATATTAAGCTGGGGGAAGGCCAGGTAAAACACCTATTTCCAGCCTCTCTCCAGCTCGTAGGTTCTTCAAAGTGTGGATCAAGTTTCCCATAACTACTGTTTCTCCATCCTCCACAACCCTGGATGGAGCCCACCATCCTTCTCCTGCCGACCCAAAAGCCGGCACGAACCCAGGGACAGGGTGTCCCAGGATAAAACCTGCCGTAGCTTCTAGCCAGGTCCAACCATCCCCACAACTCCCGAACTACTGCTCTACTCACCATCACTGGAGGAAGAGCTAGTCTATCACGACAAATAACAGGACTCGTAACCCCACAGCGTTTCCGAGAGCAGAACAACTCCAACACTGAACTTTAACACCAGCAGCTCTTCCAAACCACTACAGAATCTACCAGATAGTAATAATAGCTACTAATGTTGGTTTTGATGATTTTAGAGAAAATATAATTTTACATATTAGTGGATTTATTTAACTTCTCGGTGATTACTTTTTCCTTGGAACTGCCTAAGTTTCTTCTTTAATTCATTTTGAAAGACAGCAAAATCTGTAGGGATATCTAGGAAAAAGCAGAGGGGCAAGGAATATCACATCTACAACAGTTTTCTTCCCACTCATCTTCAGTCACACAAAATAAGACTACTGAAGTCCAACACTACCACTTTTGAGCATTTCTAGTGTACGACAGAGCTCTGGGCCCTGTCATATAAAAAGCACGTCCAGGCTTTCCAATACTCGCTAGCTGTCCTCTACTGAAGAGGCCTGCTAAGACCCGTACAATTAGAGCTACTAAAGCGGATTATATTCATGTGAATATTTTTTTGGTGGTGGTGGTGTAAGGAGGAAACAAAACTGATTAGAAAACAAAATATTTTCTCAGAGTTAGGAAAACTACTACAGACTACCGATAACCTGTAATGGTAGGAGCTGGAAATCTGGATGTCTGAGGCAGAAAATGTTTTCCTTCCACAGAGAGGTTTCTTTCAGAGTGGATAGGGACTATACTGCTAAGGGAAGCATCTATTCCTAGGAATAGCAAATCATGAAATACAGCTGGAAAAATGGACTCTTTTTTTCCATTCTGATTGTTTCAGCTAAGCCTTGGCAATCCTGTGAGAGCGAGACCAGTGCTGACGATCTGCTCTTGGGACTGCACCAGAAGCACGGTAGTTTGCCAACAAATCGCTGGTTAGTCTGTTATTATACTGCCCTGTCTACAGGGATTCACATAGCTGCACCTAAGTATCTTCTGGTTTCATGTTATATACATGCTTTTCACAGTTGGCTTGCAGCAGATGAAGTGTGTGCTCTCTTGCTAAGGGGATTTGAGCTTGATCAGCTGAGCCAAAATGTTCCTTTGCCTTCAAGGAACCGCAGCATAAATCCCGTCAGGTCTTACTTACAGTGCCTGTGTGCACAGAGCACAGCTGTGCCAGGAGAGGGACAACAGACCAGCCAGTTCACAAGCAGTATTTTTCCTTTTTAGAAAATGCGTGTCACTTCTGGAAAGTTGCTCTAGTTTACCAATATGTGAAAAAGCCCTTTCCCCTGCTCCGTACTCAGTGCTAGGGCAAACCCTGATGCACGGTTATGCAATGTGATACCAATGATTGAGGCCTGCATCCAGGGCAGCAGCTGATGCTAGCAATATGGCTAAAATGGATATATGAACAGATAATGGCAATATCTACTGAAATCTGCTTTATCCATCAACCTCCTTATTATTAATAATAAAGCAAAAAGACCAACCAGCAAGAAAGCTATGGCTCCTGGTAGGTGCGTACAGCAAGAACACACAAGGATCCAGATTTCAGAGCCTTAGCTGGCCTCAAAACTGCCAGGTATTCAGGCGGCTCCTGCTGTCAAAAATATTTTTATGTCCCTGTAAGATCAGACTGATGAACTTTCAGATGTAGGCTTGGCAACAATTATCCTTACCAATTCAAAGGCAGGCCCCTGCTTTTCTCATACAAAAATGGATCTTGAGATCGCCTAAAAATAGTATGCAAAGTTTTGTTTAAGAATAAATGCCACTGCTGCCCACAGAAGGGTACTAATTGTCTCCCGGAGATCAGATGCTGAAATACAGTGAACAACATTGTCGGAGAACACTACTCAGATGGCAGACACCACTGCAAGGAACGGTGTTTCCCAGCCTCTCTGAATTAAGAGTTTCAAAAAGGTTTCTCTTCCTCAGGACATACCAGCAGCAGTCCATGCAGCATATGACCCAAAATTTCCTTGCAAAGAACAGGAAGAAGGAGCTGAAAGGACATTCTCCCGACTTGTTCTTTTAGGCCCCAACACAGCAGCTCGGAAACTTGATCTGCTCTCAGGCTTTTCAGGAGCAAATGAGTTGAGAAACTTAAGCAAGGGCTACCACACTGTCAGCGAGGAGTCAACTGCAGGAAAACTGCAAACATTTTGATAAAAAAAATAGAACTTAAAAAAGAAAAGCACCCAAAACTGCCTTGTATTTCTTTAAAAGTTACATCAAAGTGTTTTATATTTAGATCATCTACAAACAAAAAGCTGCTTCAAGGTAAAAGTACAGAGACACGTAATTTACAAAGTTCAAAATAATTCAGGGAGTTGTTTTTTTCTCCCCCTTAGTCTAAGTGATTTAAAAATGTATTCCTACAGCATTTATGAAGCACTGGGAGCCCTAGGCGTCCAAGCTTTTAAGGCTTTCAGGGCAGCACAGCAATACTGACATTTATAAAGTAAAACAAAACAAACAAAACCCCAGCAACAAAAAAACCCACCTCAAACTTGGGCATTATGAGAAGGAGGATATAACTAGCAGAAGTTTCCTTGATTACTGTAAAAGCCTGGTCATTTGCTTCAGCAGTTATTTCCAACAATTCATAAAAGCCCCAAATTAAAACACAGTACCACTGCATTTCTCAAGCAAACCAAAGCCCAGAGTGGCGGTACCATCCTAACAGATTACATTGGTGCACAACGTTGTTACAGGTTTATCTGACTTAAATCGCTATGGTTGTGGGGGAGCGAACAAGCAAGAGCGTAGAAGTGGACAGGCAAGTTCGTGAGACAATGTGCCGCTTTGTCTACCTGCCATATGAAATACACGCCTAAAATGATCCCACAGAAATAAATTCCTTCAAAAGAGACAATATTGGGTTTAAATTCATGCAAATGATTTGCTTTTCCTTAAGTGTTAACCAAACTGTATCTGAGCAAGAAGTACAATAAGGACAAAAGAGCTGTTAAAAATCACCTCCTGCTCTTTTACCTACCTCAGGTACAGAATGAGGCACGGACGTTTATGATGAACAAGTCTTCCCTTAGCAATTGCTCAGAATCCTTGTTAAACAAGGAAAATACTGTTGTCTGCACTAGTGAAGACCACTTGGAGAAATTCTATTTTTTATTCCAATTCAATTTTTTTAAGATACTTTAGCTCAATAAATCACCACCTGAATGTAAGTTCTTTATCCCACACTTCAGCTTTCAAGTCTGCACCATTTCGCATTTAATCTGTAAAATAAATGCCAGTTATTCTGCATAAAGAAAAATTAATAGTCCATTATCCATGAGCAGCTTCTTAAAAAAGCCAGCACATGCACATGATAGGCAGAAGCCTAGGAATGATTTCATTCCTCGGTATTTCCCAGCATCATCAACTGGGAGAGATGACAAATTTGAAATAGACCTGGAATAGTTTCACGGAAAACCACCAGCATAAAGCCTATCCCATTTCAGAGCTAAAAGGTCTCCTGAGCCCCAATATCATAAGGTTGCCTTTGTCCATCAAATATGCTTAAATTTTAACGCTCCATTGTTACGGTTCCAAGCAGAGCTTCCTTTCTTTGCAGGAGAAAGCCACAACCTCTATCACCAACCAAAGCGACAGAGGAGGACGGCTTTTACAGCATGGCACATGCTTGTCCTGCTCCACAGTCTTCCTACAGGCAGACCGAGGATGGGAAGGAGGGAAAGGGAGCACGAAGGCAGAGGCATCCCTCCTCCCCACCGCATGGGGCTGCAGGACCATCCCTCCAGCACCAGGACCAAAGCCGGGCTGGCAGACGAGGACGGGGCGCCGCAGAGAGCGCTCCAGCCCGGACGGAGAGCGGCCACTTCGCCAGATGCTGCCTCCCAGCCGACCTGGCGGCAGGCCCCGCTAGGCCGGCCGGGCTCTTCCCGGCCTCGGCGCTCCAGAAGCGGCCTGACAGCCCCGAGCTGGTGCTCAGCCCCGCCGAGGGGCTGGCAAACACCCGCTCCCAACGCTCGACGGAGCGGGGCCGTGCGGGGCGGGCTCCGAGGCGGATTTGCAGGCCCTGCCCGAGGCCGGCGGCGGGCGGGGGGGTGGGCTCGGGGCAGGAGGCGCGGCAGGCCTCCGCCAGCCCGCCCCGGCGCCCCAGCTCAGAGCTCTACCCGTCCCCTCGGGAGCCCCCAGCCGCCCCGACCCCCGGGCCCAGCGAGCCCCCGTCGGGCCCCGGCCCGCCCCCCCGCCTCAGGTGCCGCCACGGGGCCGCCCCGTACCTGCGCCCCCCCGCGTCAGGCCGCAGCCGCTGAGCTGCCCGTGCCGGAGCTGCGCCAGGATGTTGGTGGCCGCCGCCCGGGCTCCGCGCCGGCCTCCCCCGCCGGGCCCGGGGCCGCCCGCCGCCGCCGCCGCCATGGCCGCTCCTCCGCTCGGACGGAGACAAACAGGAAGCGCCCCCTCCCCCCGCCGCTTTGTACGGAGCGGCGCGAGGGACGCTCCGCAGCGCCCCCGCCCGGGCCCCGCGCGCACTGCGCCGCCGGGCCGCGGGGGCCGCTGGGAAATGTAGTCCGGCAAGGGAGGGGCGCATGCGCGCAGGCGCCGCGGGGCATGCCGGGAAGGAGGAGGACACCGCCATCCCCAGGCGGGCACCGGCGGCTGAACGCCCGGACCGCGGACCCGCCGGGCCTTCCCCCGCCCCGGGCCTCCTCTCCTGGGGGCTGCTGAGGCGGCAGGGCCCCGACAGGAGCTGCCTCACCTCCACGCCCAACTGTATTTCCATTAAAATACCCACCCGTGCTTTACTATTACTTTTTTCCTGTTACCAGCTGAGGTGAGCAATTCAGACACGCAGGCAGAACTAAAATCCATAGCTCTGCGCCCAAGGAGCAGAGCAAGAAACCGCAAAGCAGGGACTCGCGACTGCAGTGAGAGCCCAGGCACAGGACAGACCTTGACGCCAAAGCTGCTCTGCCTGGGAGACGGGGAAAGCTGGAGCCAAGGCAGACTGCCCCAGCAGGCGCCGTTCTCCGCACCCCTGCAAAACAGCATCAATGCCTCCAAGGGTTAAAAATAAAAGTCAAAGGAGACACAGCGCGTTGGGAAGACAGACACTTGGGAGCCAGGTCTTGACCAAGGAGCGGGCAGCAGCTCCAAGGGAGCGACGATGGTCCCACAGGCACAACTCCCACCAGCGGCCGCCCTCCTCCCTCGCCGGCTGCCGCCTCTCCGGGGGCTTAGAGCTGCTGTCCCCTGCCCGGCCAGCGGCCCCGCTCCGGTTCTTGGTGAGACGGCAAGGAACACAGCATCCAATATGGGTGTCCAACATCACGACCACTTTAAACGCAGACCTTAAAATGGAATATAAAACTAACTTCCCTTTGTTGTACAAGGAACAATAGAAAGCAATAAAGACACTAGGGATCAAGATGATGCTTAACAGCACTGCCTAACCAGTGCCATGATGGCATCCACGTGATGTTTTCCAGCATCGCATCTTGCATCACTTCTCACCACCATGAATAATGCGCGGGCCTGATGATGATCACAGTTTTATTTGTAAAAAGCAAGATCTGCTAATGGATGACTTGCTGTTTAGATAACTTTCATGGAAAGGCACTGAGCACTGCATTTGAAGAAATACGAACGCGGCAATCTTTTCACTTGCACACTCACACCGCCTCAGATACAAAAGGCTGCTCAGTCCCCTTTCCTAGTGCTTCCCCTGCCCCCCCCCTTGCTTTTTGGTATGTTTTTTTTGCCATTTGCCAGCAATTCATGTGAAGGTCTGACTCTTTTTCCTCTATCTTCTCCTTTGTTAGCTCCATTAAAATAGTCTTTCACAAGATGTTTGTCTGACCTTTCATCAATCCACAGCCTCTCCAATCCAAACAATTACTTCTGAAATACCTCAGCCAATCTGGCCGTAAGTTTAGGGCTTTGCCGGCTGCTTAGAGTGGAGAAAAAAAAAAAACTCAAAAACAATTACAAGGACGGCATCAACAGCAAATGCTAAATTTGGTTTCTGTGCTATCTTTCACAACTCGACCAAAATCCACGGTTTCCTTCCAGCCTTTGACAGATGCCAGGAGCACGCACTGTAGGTGGGACCTTTTGAGCACTGACCTGCCTTGTTTGGAAGCAGTCCAAAATTGCCTCTACCCATCTGTGTTTCACACACATCTCATTTTGGATTCCTGACAAAACTCCTCTACGTTCTGTTAACATGACCAAGCGCTCACCATATTGCTTGACTGGAGCTCTCCCTCCAGCTGGAATATGCCAAAATAGACCTGCCATCTCTCCCCACAGATGTCCTTCATTGTGAGGCCCCTGGGAGAAGAGGCAGCAGGGGACCACAAGTTTTAGCTTTATTTTTTTTCCCAGCTGACTTGTGATAGTAATTTTGAATCTATCAAGTTCTCGCTAACAGCAGAGCCTCTTACGTTGTACATACAGGGAATGCAATCTGATCTCTAGTGGGACAGACAGCCACCAACGATTTCATCCCGCCATCCCTTAGAGACCTATTCCCAAACATCCGTCCTTCACCACGTTGCCTATGAAATAGCACAACTTGTACACGTGTCACTGAGGCTCAAGCATGCTCTCTGCCCTCCAGCAGCTAGGCCAAGTCATACAGTTTTCCATTTAAAGAAAAGGCTTACTAAGTATCCTAAGAAATCATATCACAGTTCTTTTTGTTAAAAGAAAGTCTTAGTAAGATGGTAGTTGCTCTAAAATACTGGAACAAACCAAAATTAAGGCTGTCTTGTGTTATTCTGACTCGTAGCACTAATCAAGATCCGTCTAGTTACTCACAGTAGAACAGTAGCTGTGGACAGATGAGTTCTTTCAGCTCCAACTGTGCTGAGGAAAGATCTTACGCCCTAAGGCTACTACCCCTTGGTTCTGCTACTGGAGCCTCTTAGGTGAGGGCACCAAAATGCCGTGGTTAGCAGAGATCGACTGTGTTGGTGATCTGCAGCCTATCCCACAAGCCTTTCATTTTCCTCTACTTCATGGGTGGGGCAATGCTGAGAGAGAATCAGGACCGAGCAGCGAGTGAAGCCATTGGGGAAGGCCTGCATTTTGTTGTTCTACAGATTAGACAATGAATAGTGAGATACGAACAGCTGGAAAAGAAAAAGATAACCTTACAGTTACAACAAGGAGCCACTACAAGAGCTCCATCTTTGTCTAACAATGCCTCGGGTTTAGGGTGCTCCTCTCTCAGCACCTTCCCTGCAACAGCTACATCAATGCAGTATTTCCAGAACAGCGGCTGTCCCACCTGCTAAAAGGAAAGAAGTACAGAACTAGAAGGGCCCGCGCCAGTCCTTCCCATATGTCTGTCTGTCCAAAGTTGCAAGTGTCTCTCACTGTAGTTTACTCACAACTGCAACAGGATTTCCATCCCGAAATCTGCCCTTCATGGAACCTTACAGCACTAGTACAGATCGAGACAAACCCAATAGTTTCTCAAAGCAGCCCCACCTCAGCAAAGACTGGGCAATGACCCAGTTGTATTTAAGTATTTCACTGGCCACATGGATTTATTTATCCTGTATCTCTAACCCACTCAAACGACTATAGCTTGTTTGTGCTTGCTCCAGACTCAACTTCCAGCAGGCTTGAAGAAAGCCCATAATTTTTCTGGCCCCCTGCCCCCTTTTTCTTTAAAAAGAAAAACTCTCTGTAACACTGCTGATTTCTCTCTTTCTGATCATTGCACACACCTGTCAAAAAGACACTAATAACACATTTAAAGGTTTGGATTGTCAAGTCAACTGAACACCAAGAGGTTTCATGCCTTTCACCTGTTAAGGAAAAAAAAAGAAAAAAAAGACAGAAATGCAGCCTGGTTTCCATTAGAGGAAGGGTCACAAGGAGCTCTCTGGCTGCCTGCTGCAGGGAGCAGCTTATGAACATCTGTTCAGCCGTCGCCTGTGCCAAGGGAGAGCAGCATTTCAGTCTGAAGCAAGTCCCCTCCCATGCTACCCTTATGCACGCTACACACAGAGCTCAGCTGGCCCACCCCGAGGCCAGCTTCACTGACTGAGGTGGCTGTTGTGGAGTTATGCAAGTGAGGCCCCAAAGGGAAGTTTAAAAGAGGAAGGAAATGGGGAAATTTCATAGGAAAAGCATGTTAGATTCTGTAAGAAGAAAGCGAGCTCCACTGAAGGGTAAATCAAACCTTTGCCAGTCACGCTCCACCTCAGTTTGCAGATGACATTACCTGGACAGTTCCTAAACCGGTTTCGGGCAGGTGGTCGTGACCCACACTGATTCTACACACAGAGGAACTGAGCAATTTTCTACCTCACAACTGCTCTCCTCCCCCCCACGCCATCCTTCATGCTTGAGACACATGCTAGACCTACAAATCTGAGCCTCCACCTCAAAATCAAAAGCTTTTCTCAACTGGCCATCAATCTCTCAGGCTAACTGCATATTGATAAAGAGGCCAAAGATAAAAAGCAGACCACATCGCAGAGGAGACTTGTAGCCTCAGAAGTGAAGCTACAGCCAGTGATTCATGCTTTTTCCCTCACGACAGGGAACTGCTCAGGCTCGTTTTTATAGAGCAAAGTAACCGCTGGACTCTGCATAAACCTGTAAAACTTGAAAACAAACTCACAATGAAATAAACACGGTACCTCTAACCTGTAGACTCTTCTTTCTCTTTCTGAACACCTGTTTGCTATTCAGGCAACCAACTGGTTTTAGATAAGCAACTCTACAGCATTAACAGCTGATACCTGAATCACATTTTATGAACCAGCAGCAGCAGAATTTAATGGGAAGCTGTTTCACTTCATAACAGAATTCACATTGTGAGGTATGACTTTTTCCATTATGAAACTATAAAAATATATTCCCAGAGTCTGAATCAATAATTTAAACTGATAATGAAAATAGAATCATGTGTTATCCAGGAAGACCTGTCCCAGTACTGCAAGTTTAGAGTTAAAGGATTGACTGGGGCAACTCAGGAGGGAGTGTGAGCTCTTCCTAGAGTTTCTCTTCTCTCCCCCTTTCTCTGAAGAGGCATCTTTAGGTTCTTTTGCACTTTCCCCTTCACCGTGGTCGGAGGCTCTTTTTAAAGTGAATTTCTTGTTTTTCTTCAGTGAGTAAAATTCCCGCATCAAGTCTTCCACCTCCCACTGCTCTTCCTTCCGCTTCCTACAGCAGTGCAGTGCAGCAGGGTCTATAGGATGAGCTTCAGTGTTGAAGACGTATCCTCCAGCATTCAAGACGCATTCCCCGTATGGCGTAATCACCACGTCAAAGACTGATCCATCATTGTGAATGAAGTTGTCTGGGTCAAACAGCAGGTACAAGTATTTTACTGTTTCAGCCAAAAAGAAGGATTCCATGCGATTATCCAGTCTGTGATCTCTCAAGTCTTTGATCTACAAAAGAAGAAATACAGTGGGTTACAGTTATATGGAATTCAGTAAGTTATGAACTTAGGGGGAAAAGTAAAACCAGCTTGCAATTCATTTCAGTTAAACAGCACAGTGTGGCACCAATTCACCCTGTATTTCAAACAGTTGTATGTAAATACATCAAGGTTTCAGATGTTTTGAATGAACATAGTCTAGTGACAAGCAACAGGAAGCTAACAATCAGGAGAAATGCACCTCCTACCTGGGTAAGGAGGAGAACAGTGAGTAAGCTTCCTATCACTTCCCCCACTAAAAAAAAAAAAAAAATCAAATCCTAAGGCTTTTGCCTACTTCACAAATCACAAGGCCTAACTCCCAATATTTTTAAGGGTTTTTTTTGTAAAACAGAGCTTGATAGTACATTTGAAATCTGTTAAATGATTTCAAAGAAATCACTCACTGCAGTTTTCTTGTGTTTGATCAGATTTTCAAGGCATAGTGGAAAAGCAGAATCACACAACTGGCAGGCAGAGCACCTGCATGTGAGCCTTCCTGCTGAGGTGGAACACCTAGCAGCTACCAAAATACAGGAGGCAGAAGAAGCTTCTGATCCTTTCCCATGTTTTGGGCTCTGGTGCAACAGCCAATGACAGACTTTGGCCCGCTGTTCAGGCTGTGAGGGAAGTTACTACCAGAAACGTGACCAGCGGTTACACGATCAGCTTCACAGAGAAACACCAGGGGCTTGTTTGAAAAAGAAGTCACGTTTCAATCAAAATGATCGCTTGACTCAATGGCAAAACATCATTCATGAGAATACATTCTAAAAGCTGATTTTTAGCAGCCATTTAGCCAACTTTGCAGTTGATTTAGCACTTACAGTTGCAAATCCACAGTCCACCTTGCTGATTTTCTCTATTGACTCCACCGCGTCTCTTCCCAGTTCTAAGAGTGTGGGATCTCTTGTAGCACGGTACAGGTACATTGCACTCTCAATCAGCTCTGCAAAAATACCCCAAACATTTGCAAGCATAAAGGTTACCAAACCACGTACAGAGGGAACACGAGATATTCCTTGAACTAACATAACAATACTAATTTAAGATGATCAGGTAAACAGCGTAGCTTGCGTTGTATTTCCTCTGGCTCAAAGCACAGACACTTGCTTTTATTAAGGATGTGCTACAAAGAAATCCACTCTAACCAGATTGCATCAGCGCAGGTAAGAGTGAATAATGCTCCCCTCCCACATCCAGAGAATGGGAGGGGAGCAAGAGAGGAAAAGGATTAAAACTCAGTTGTCAAAGGAAGAAAAGAAAGATGCTTCTAGAAGGGATTACAAACAAGAAATTCAACCCCCAAAATACAGTTTTTAAACAACACCGTAAGCCTCTGAAACAGGAGTATCTAAAGCACCATGAAAACAGGCACTATGGAAATTCTCTACATAGACAACACATGCACTGTGCTGTGTTTACTTACTAAAGACACAGGTCTTTTTGGATGCTATAATACATTTGAAAATTAATGCTGATGAGTATTGGTGGTAGAATCGTCCAATGCGAATGCCACCTGAATACTCAGACCAGAAGGAAATGAATTATTCTCATTTACAAAGTTTTACTGACTGTCGTGGTTTAACCTCAGCCAGTAACTAAGCACTACACAGCCGCTCGCTCACTCCCCCACCCCGAGTGGGATGGGGGAGAGAATCGGAAGGGCAAAAGTGAGAACGCTTATGGGTTGAGATAAGAACAGTTTAATAATTGAAATAAAATAGTAATAATAAATGTAATGAAAAGGAAAATAACAAAAACAGACAGAGATAAAACCCAAGACAGACAAGTGATGCAAATGAAAAACAATTGCTCACCACCAACCGACCGATGCCCAGCCTGTCCCCGAGCAGCGGCCCCCCTGGCCAGCTTTCCCCCAGTTTATACACCGAGCATGACGTCACATGGTATGGAACAGCCCTTTGGCCAGCCTGGGTCAGCTGTCCTGGCTGTGCCCCCTCCCAGCTTCTTGTGCATCTCCAGCCTTCTCAGTCAGTAGAGCATGAGAAGCTGAAAAGTCCTTGACTGGTGTAAGCACTACTTAGCAACAACCAAAACATCAGTGTGTTATCAACATTACTTTCATACTAAATCCAAAACACAGCACTATACCAGCTACTAGGAAGAAAATTTAACTCTGTCCCAGCTGAAACCAGGACACTGCACTGACCTAATAATTAGGTGTGAATTTTTTTTTTGGTCAGAGTTACAAAAAAAAACCAACCCCAAACAGAAAAAAAAGACAGATTTCATTGCAGTATCACAGACAGATTATATGTTTATAATCCCTCTTATATGTTGAGCTTTACTAGTGCAACTACAATTAGGTTACTTCAGGAACTCAACAGAACGAGAGTGGTCTATTCATATCACTTTCACTTCTTAAATTTAAAGGACACAGGCAGTCCCATTAACATTTCGCATGACTTTAAAACGTCCTATGTCAGACAGTCAAACATGTAAAACCCTACATTGTGAACCCAATTCATTAACAGGCCCCCTTCACGTAGTAGCACTACTGTTTCCTTCCTTTAAAATGTAGCCCTGCCTTTGTGAATGGCAGAAAGCAAAATGTGCAGCTTTGACTACAGAAATCACTGGCAAAATGCACGCAGGAACTAAGTCAAAGCAAAACTGGGGAGGAACTTTTGGAGAGCAGGCGTTGCTAACATTTAATCTTACCACCAGAGCAAAAGCAGGAGTCCATGTTCCTTTTTATTTCATTTCTGCTTACCAGGCCTGAGCGGATATCCTTCTCTCTTGTCCACTGTATAGCCCTGGGGAATGTTGTAGAACTCGGGCAGCCCACCAAACTGCTTCCAGACAGTGTAATAGTTGAGGAAGGTTCGCATGGCATTATCTACATCCCCAATTAGGCTCTGAGAGAGAGGAAACAAACAGCAAAGCAACATCTGGGTGAAGAAGAAACAGCACAGGAATTGATGCAATAACACTCCTATAAAGCAAGAGATGGTGACAGAAACGGGTTGTTCGACGAGCCTGAATGGCGTAAGTAATATTTAGGCACGATGCCTTAAGAATAGGTAGGACTAAGGAGATAGTGCTGCTTTTCTGTTGGATCCCATTCCGCACACCTAAATAATATGAAGTTGCTTTGATTTTTAGTTAATGGAAGGCTGGATTTCTTCAGTCAAGATTTCTTTTAGTAAATCACAGCATCCAGTCTATTTCAGTGGGGATAACAAAGTTCCAGACCAAACATAAGTACTGATGAGAAAGCAACCTCTCAGTGGGAAAGTATTCACACAAATAAAGCATTTATAAGGTGGTGGAAAAAGAGGCGTGATTTTCTTTTGCCTTACATTCCCATCTGGATTACGAGACCACTGTCAGTGGAGTTTGCTACAATAAAACTGCCCTCCCATCATGCTTAATGGGAGACCTTTTTTATAGACCATGGATAAAGTCAACATCTGCTCTTCTACAGGCTCAGACTACCGTGGATTTCACCAGAGATCAAAACAAACTTTGAAACCAGCACAGATGAGGGTTATATTTGTAACTTTTATATTAAAGACCAACCCAAGACAGATGAAAAAAATCACCATATGCTACTGGTATGACAGCTCTTACCTGTAGGCCTGGCCAGTAGGCCTCCAGGGACTGAAAAACAGGCATGGACACTGTTCCTTTGTACATCTGAACCCAGAGGTACCAGTCATCAAACTTTGTGTAATTTTTGATAGCTTTGTTATATTCTATAAAGAAACATAGATGGGTAGGTAATCCAACAAAAAAAAAAAAAAAGATTTTTTAAGAATGAGAGAAGCCCCTCTTTCACTTGAGCCATGTCAAATGAATGATTTCTCAGGATGCTCACTTTGGTAACTCTGTTATCACAGACTGTTCAAAAGTATTACAACAAAGGCTTCAGGACCAGCTCTGAATGTACCCTATTAGATTCTTCACCTTCTTCTTCCACAGTCCCACATGCAAAGTTTTTACAGCTGCAGTCAAGGAGGCATTCCTGGACCCTTCACACAGAAAACAAACCGCTCACCTAGAAACATGGACATCAGCTCCTTGTCCTGCAGGAGAATGGCTCCTTTAACAAGGTATTCGAAGTAGGAGTCCACTCCGGCCCCAATGCCAGCATCTTGGGCCACCCACTTGGCAGTTAGCACATCAATGTGGTTACCAACCTGGAAAATGTGAGGGAGGAGGAAAGAGGGAGTTCAAGTGGAAATAAAGCTTATCTACTAAACAATAATTAAAAGAATTAACAACACAAGAAACCTTTGACCTTCTTTTCAGACCATCCATTTCACAGATTCACAATGTCCATTCCAACTAGCCTTTTCTCCATTACAAGAAACGTTTATCAGTATCAGAGAAGTACAAACTGTAGAAAATACAACTTTGGAATTTTATGCTTCCAACATAAATGCTGCACTGGCCAAAATAAAACATCATTATGCTACTGCAAAAATGCACAATTTCAACATGATGTGTCTGGTCCTAATTCTGATCTTCCAAAAGAGTAGAGAAGGATGAAGAGGTACAGGCACAGAGATGGAGGCCAAGGATGTCAAAGGCATGAAAGCTGCCGTGCTAATATTTAAATAGATCCTTCAAACCTGGGCTCTTCAGCATAGGAACAGACTCAGCTGATGAAGAATAAAATACTCAGTCGTGACTTGTGTAGCAAAGATGAAAAAAACCCAGCTATTCAGTTTCTTTCTTGAACAAGGTATAAACCAAAAATAAGCAGATCCCAAAGCAAACAAAAGGAAGCACTTCTTCATAGAGCATACGAATAAATCTGTTCCACTTCACATATGCAACACTAGGAGTTCACATGGGTTCAAAAAGCAGCTATAGAAATTAACGGAAGAAAGACTGACCAGTGAACACAGAGATAACGCTTCTAGTGCTGGATATTCCTAAACCACCAAAGCTGTAGAGGCTGGTAATATCTTGGTGCACTTGCCGTGCTCTTATTCTCTTCCGTAGGCCACTGTCCCACCAGGCATTAGACAGACCTTTTACTTAATCTGTTACAACTGCTGTTACAAAAACTGCAATATCCAGTAGAAGGCATTTGTCTCCCAACCACATCTGTTATGGAACAGAACAACGGCATGATGTTGGGTTGCACCACTAAAGCAGAGATGTGGATGCTGCAGGTGTTCAGAACAATGTCAAACACGCGACTTCAGCCCCGTTATTAGCACTGCGGTTATTTATCCAGTTCTATCTCCTCTCTGTTTATGCTTTTTTACGCTTAGAATTGCATCCACAAAACTGTATAAAAAGCAGGCCAGAAAATTCAAAGTCCATTACTCACTCACCAGTCCAATATCCGAGCGATTTTTCCACAGTGCCTTCAAAGCCTTCCTGGCAACATCCTCAAACACTGGGTCACCAGTAAGGTGACTTAAAGTGGCAAATTCCACTATAAATGTACCAATTCCAGCAGTACAGGTAACTGGGGTTTCCCCAGGGTTTACTCCGTGCAGCAAGTTCACTGTTCCATATGGCATCCCAGTTGGGGTCTGAAAAGCTGAAACATAATATTTTTGGTTCACACAAGTGTTCACTGTTACGTTTGACAGACTGTCGAGCAAACATGTGCCTCACATTCCACTGCACACAGGCAAGAAGCGGGACTGGAGCAATTGCAGTAACTGCAAAGAACGAAATGAGAAGTAGAGTGTGATCCTGGGAGGGGCAGAGAGCTCAAGCTACACACAGTCCTGGGAAGGTACTGCAGATCTCTTCTGCCTTGCCCAGAGCAGTAGACTGCATCTCTACTTTTTTTTACAGCACAAGCAGGGTAGTCAAAATAGAACTAAAGACACTGGACAGGAAAGTGCAAACACTGAGCTCGTGATTCCTCAGTGGTAGCCCAGGGTGCACACCACACAAGGAAAGAGTGCCATGCTGTCAGGGCACACATCCCAGCAGCAGCTTACAAAGGGGCAGATAAGGCTGCATCTTCTTGTCTTTACAAGCTGCTGTTTCACAGCCTTTATTTATTATTTATATATTTCCCCTCAACAGGCAAAACCAAACCGATGTGTTAAGCGCATACAACACTTGGCATGCATATATACAACGGGTATCACGCACTTCACAACGTCTGCCCCGCAAGCTAAACCTGCTTTGAGCTCAGGGGATGCAGGGCTGTTTTATGAGTTTACACATCAAGCAGTGCCGTCTTCATCAAACACACCAGTCACCTCATGAACTACAGCACAGCAACACAAACCAGACAAGTCCTCACCCGGCAGGAGCTTGCGAGCTGCTTCCTCCGCCATCCTGAGGAGAGGTCCAGAGCACGGCCAGCCCACTTCAACTTCAACGCCAGCCTTCTTCGACAGCAAGTGAGCGGAGAGGAGACCACCCACCACTGGAAGGTGCACAGTAAGAATCCCATTAAAGAATGTGGGGGAGGAATGAAACCAGTTCTATTTCTTTGTATTTATCATGATGCAGAGGCAGTGTTTAATGAGAAGAAAAGTTAGACGGCTCATCTTTAACAGCTTACTTCAGTGTGCCACAAAAGAAGAGTGGTTGGTTTGTTTCTACCTGCCTGTTTGCAATGGGTAACAGACATGTATCTTCCATTATTTTAGAAGCATCAGATCCTACTTGCCTAATATACCTGCACTGCCCTGCAGACAATCAAAAAGCTAACAGTATAATGAACACAAACCTCTATGAGAGGAATTGTTTCATTTCTTCCAGACAGCTTACTGCTATGTTTGTATAAAGTAATACAGTGCACCTTCTTAAATTCCTTGCAGAAAAATCTCTAGGCCCATGTCAAGAACTTCAGTGTGACTGACAGAGGCTTTAGCCCTTTTCACAGGCTTGTCTACTGTCACATAACAAGCACAAACACTGAGAAATTACAGTGCTGCAAAAACTGGCTCAGCAATATTTGCAAGAGAAACAAAAAAAGCATAACCAACAGTTTTGTCCTCTGCCAGTGTCTTTTAGTTGGACAGTACTGAAGCATTTAGGCGTCCAACCGGGTACAAGACTCCAAAGGCCTCTTTGACTTTCAAGAAAAAAAGGCAAGTTTCACCTTACAATGCTGTCCTGGTTTCAGCTGGGATAGAGTTAATTTTCTTCTTAGTAGCTAGTAGAGTGCTGTGTTTTGGATTTAGGATGAGAATAATGTTGATAACACACTGATGTTTTGGTTCTTGCTAAGTAGTGCTTACACTAGTCAAGGACTTTTTCAGCTTCCCATGCTCTGCCAGGTGCACAAGAAGCTGGGAGGGGGCACAGCCAGGACAGCTGACCCAGACCAGCCAAAGGGCTATTCCACACCATATGACATCATGCTCAGTATATAAACTGGGGGGCAGCAATCGCTGCTCGGGGACGTGCTAGGCATCGGTCGGCGGGTGGTGAGCCAATTGTATAGTGTATCCCTTGCTCTGTATATTATTATCGTATTATTATTATTATATTATTATTATTATCACTACTATTCTATTTCATTTTACTTCAATTATTAAACTGTTCTTATCTCAATCCACGAGTTTTCTGACTGTAACCCTCCCAATTCTCTTCCCCATCCCACTGGGGTGGGGGGAGTGAGCGAGCGGCTGCGTGGTGCTTAGCTGCTGGCTGGGGTTAAACCACGACAAATGCTAAAGCAAGAAATTAATGATCTCTATTCAAAAACAGTATGTAAAAAAGATAATATACAATTTGTACTGTTTCAGTGGAAAAGATGTTTATTCAAAAGCTTAAAACTTGGCACCAGAATACTGGAACTGCCACGTCTACTTCTGTTTTTGTTGAGGCAGGAAGCAGAAAGGTGATGTGCAAAGGCAAAAAGGAAGTGACATTTGTTTGGGACTTTTCTGTGTGTTTACGTGTCCTGTTGCACTGCACTACAAATTCACGCTAGCCGCTACCTCGCGTTACCCCTGGGCACAGTTCAGAGCCTCATACAGGAAGGTAATCCAGCATAAGCACCATGGAAAAACCCACCTCGAATGTTAGTTTCAAAGACAGACGCATTGACATCAATATCAAAATCCACCCCTTCCTGCAGTACGTTGACAACTCGCTGGAACTCGGAAACATTTCCCAAGATCTGCAGGGGGAGCGGGACAACAGAGAACAAGGCTCAGAATTCACGGGAAAACAGAGGTGCAATTCAATGTTAGGGGCTAATTCTAGTTTCGTTTTACTGTTTTGTGAATTGCAAATAGCACTAAAAAAGCAACTGACTGTTTCATCTCATTTCAAAACATTTTCTTTGCACACTTGAGGTCTTTATTCCTGAGTCAGAAGGGGTCAGGGAGCTCTGGCCACCTGCCTCCCAGGGCTGGAGCAAAACCTCCACGGTCAGTTAATAACTGACTCTCCGGTGCTACCGCCTAAGCACCAGGTGTGGAGGAGGCCGACCGCGGCCTTGAGCGGGCTGAAGGCCGGGCTGCAGCGGCGGGGCTGGGGGGCAGCTCGTACTCACCAGCAGGGTGTCCAGGGCGTCGATCAGCGTGAGGGAGAAGCTGTGCGAGGAGAGAAGCGCGGTCAGGACCGGCGGGGGGGGGGGGGGGGGGGGGGGCGCCCAGCGGAGGGGCGCCCCGGGCCCGGCAACGCGGCGGCGGCGGCGATGCCCCGTCCCGGGGGCGATGCCCCTACCTGCCCCAGGTGTCCTGCCCGTCGCACGTCAGCGGCCGCAGCTCGTCGTAGGGGAAGGCGCTCTCCAGGTAGTGCTCGTAGGCGTGGTAGAACATGGCGCGCACCCGCTCCCTGAGGCACAAGCGCAGCCCGTTCAGCCCCCGTCCGGCCCGCTCCCGCCCGGCCCCACCGCCCGGCCCCGCACTCACCGGTAGGAAGCGACATCCAGCCCCGGGGCGGCCGCGCCGGTGCCCGCCGGCGGCGCCAGGAGCCGCAGCGCCCAGAGGCAGAGGAAGGAGCCCAGCGAGCGCAGCGCGGCCATCGCCGCGCCCGCCGCCGCCTCACGCCGCCTCACGCCCCCGCCCCGCCCCCGGCCGCCAGCCAGCCAATGGGGAGCGGCGGGGCGGGCGGCGCATGCGCAGCGCGCCGGAAGAGCGGAGCGCGGCCCGCCCGCTGCCGGGGCGCTGAGGGGAGGTGGCGGCGGCCGGGGCCGGCCCGGCCGCGGGGCTCGTCCTGCGGTGATTATCGCCGGGTGCCCCCGTACGGAAGCGGGGTTTCCTGCCTTACTTCACCGGAGGCCGTAACGGGGACGCGCAAGGGGCAGAAATGAGCGTCCTGGGTGGCTTGCAAGGCACGGGGGGAGCTGGCGGTACCGGAGGTGTAGCTCTCAGACCTGAAAATAAATGTAAGAAACGCTGTGACGCCTTTATAGTAATGACGCGTTACCGGCGATGGTACCAGCTGCCTGGGAATGCGCTTGTCCAGTGTGGGAGGAGGAGACGGTTCCTGGTGCTGCCGCTGCACAGCTCCTGGCTGGAAATGGCCCAGGATCTTTCCGAGCGATTGGGAGTTTCCCGGCCTGTAAGCCTCCCTCCTGGGAATCATCCTCACGCTCTTTCTCCCTCTAACTTCAAACCCAGCGTTCCCTGCGGTTTGCATGGTGCCTCAGGACCTGCCTCAGAGAAGCCGGCGCCCAGGCCTGCGCGAGGTGTCACCCTCCGGCGCTGGAGGTGGGCTTCAGGTGCCGGCTGCACCCTCGCGCCAGGGCAGGACCTGCTCCCAGGCGGCCTGGCTGGCAGCAGCCCCATCCCCTGCACAAAGAATGAATCCCCTGGCGGTGTCGGTGCTGTGGCTCACATCAGGGAAGATTTCCCAGCCTGTACTCGCAGTGTGATTACACTAATTTTAGCACCCTGCTGTTTAACCAGCAGGTTACATTTTAACATAGAATCATAGAATGATTTGGGTTGGAAGGGATCTTAAACATCATCCAGTTCCAACCCCCCTGCCATAGGCAGGGAACAGAGCAATTGGCAGTGATCTCTCTACACCAGCATCATTAGACTTTGATTGATCCACAGTAAATCCTTCCCTTTCTCCCCCACCCGTGCCCATGGGTGAGGAGGCGTGAGGTGGGACCCTGGTGGGGAGAGCAGAAACAAGGAGCAGTGATAAGCCAGTCCTTTGCCTGGCAAAGGTGCAGCACATAGAAATCAAAACTAAAGCAGCTTGCTGGCAGGAGAGGAAGGGGCACAAATAACCCAACGCTTCGTCATCTCATGCTGGCGTTTAGCATCAGGGAGGGCTGGCTGTTGTTGATGTTCTTTAATAAAATAAACCCACTTTACCCCAAGGCCCCTGGCCTGGGGCTGTCCCACTAGGTGTCAGTGCACACTCGTGTACCGGCGTGGCTGCCCACAGCTCTGCTCCGTGGTGGCAACAAAAAGCCACCGAGTAATTTCAACATATTGTTCATTTGCTGCAGCTGTAATTTAGGTTTCTGGGGCCATTTATCATAAAGCTGTCTGCTTTCTTATTCCATGGCTCAAGGCTGCTGGAGTATATCTTGCTGCGTTTCTGGGAGAATCAAACTATTGGAGCTGATTTCACTAAAAGCTGTCACAGTACATTACTGGAGCGCATTTTATTAAAGTTCATGTTCCAGACTTAAATTTAACAATGTTCTAGACCACTGTCATTTACCATATACTGAAACAGTAATTTCTCTATCAAAGTCAGTTATTGAATTCTAAAAATTGACTGAAGTATTTTTGAAACAGATACAGTATGTGAGTTGAAAGAAAAACAGGACAAGACGGAGGCAGAGCCGTACAGCATCTCCCCACTGGCATCAGAGGGAGAGCCGGGAAGGTGGGAGCGCGCTGCCACCGTGGCCAGGGAGGAGACAGAGTCTGGGGAGGCAACATCACGGGCAGTAATTGCACTAACTGAAGTGTGGTAATTAGTTGCTGCACCCCACTAAGAATTTGTAAAATATTTTCATGGAAAAAAATGTACCTAACTATAACCGAGTTGAGCTGTCCATCTCAAAAGAGCTTTCTGTCTCTCGACCTGCAAGGGCTGTGAATAGCAAAGACCAAAACAAGGGGTGAGCAGAGGAGGGTGTAGATGGGCCTGAATCGCTGCTCCAAGGACAGACAGGCAAGAGAACAGCGGCTGGGAGAGCCAGCTGGATCAAAACAGAGCTGGTTGTGAAAAAGCCGCTTTTGGTGCAGTGCTCGTCACCCTCCTTACCGTTTCTGAGAGTACTTCAGGCAGCTGAGCACCCTGGGCCAGATTTGGGAGGCAGATGGGGCTGTCTCTTCCCAAGCATTTGCTGCTCTGCCTCCTGACGTAGCCGCAGGTTTATTGCAAGCCCTGCTGAAGCCAGGTGACTTTGTTGTTGCCACCACAAGCCCCACCACAGAGGGGCTGAGAAAACTGGCTGTCGAGAGCTGGGTGGGAGCAGCTCCTGCTGCCAGAGGGGATCGCGCCGTGCCGCGGCTCAGGGTGTCAGACAGCCCGGGCTGCTGCTGCTGCTCGGCCCCTGCGCGTAGGATAAACAGCGACTTCTAGGTGGTGGTGTGGCAATCACCTGCATGTTTGTTAATAAACACAAATACAGCTGGTGGGATGGAAATTATTTGGGGGAAAGGGTGGTTTTCAGTTTGGCTGTGGCATATACTAGGGGAATATTAATGTGGTGTGCGCGTAGTATCATACAAGTTACATGGGCTTTGATGCAATAAATCAAAGAAGATGCTGGGAGTGGTGCTTTCAAATGGACAGAGCATGTTACTAAAATATTTAGGCCGCATCAGAGTTAAGTGCTTCTTCAGATGCCTCACTCCGGCTCGTCAGGCTTTCTGTCTTTATGAAAAGGCCACTGGCAAAATAATATGAAGTTTCATTTGGATGTGGGGGGAGGCTGTAATTATAGGGGTGTTTAACACTTTGCTTTATGACATCTTTAGGCTGAGGACTTGTTTACTACTTGCTATTACCATAAGTGGTGCTGTTGCCCTGCTTGCAATTTTGATGCCCATTAAGATGGAAACTGTATGTAAATCAGGATCGCCCATTAATATTTACAATTCAGGGTGGAATGTAGGAGTTTGTCTGTTATGAGAAGAACCGTAAACAGGAGTTTTACGAACACTGAAAACTGTTGCTAAGGTGGTTCTCTTGAAATAATTTTCCTTTGCAGCCGAACATCAATTCTTAATTTTAGTAGCACGCATAGCAGGATGGAAACGATGATTGATTTTTCTCCAAGTGCTGTGGGCTGCTGCAGTCGAGATTTCACTATAAAAGACTAGACATTTCCAATTGCTTTTTATAAGTTCAGAATTGATTTTATTTGTTTAGCACCTGACTAACATAATAAAAAAGAAATACAGCCAAATACAAGACACAGAAAACTCACGGGCTACCTGGTTTCTGGTCTTCCTTTCGGTGCCATGATATTAAGCCACGCTGCAATTTAAAACAGAAAGAGCTGGACTCCCGGGTGCCTGGCTGGGACTGGCGAGGTGTCCCAGTGCTGCACAGCCCTGCCCTCCAGGCAGGGAGTACGAACCGATACGTCCCACCAAGACGGCACTCAGCGAGCAGAAACGACAGCAAAAGATGAGAAAGGGAGAGCTGACGTGGCATCACTCCACCGCGCAGCTTGCCCGGCGTCAACTGGTTCTCTTTAAACCTCTTCTTGATTTTTCTTTCACTAACTATCTTAACTAACGTAGTTGCAGAAACTGTAGGTAGGCAGCAACCAGAGAATTAATGCAGCCAGGGCTCCTGTTCCGAACAGGTCTCTTCCCAACAGGGTCACGCAGAAGCTGTTTGCACTGTGTTCACAAAGAATTGTGGCTCTGTATAGAGTTTGAATATTTTATGCAAGTCTGGCTTGCTGTTGGGATTTTGACAAGTGAGAAAGCAAAAATAAAACCAAGTTAGCATTAATGTGTCTTGGTTTTTAGTATGGGGACTTATGGCACCCACGTTACATGACATCGATAAAGTCCAAAGCTGTTACACTTGTGTGAATGAGGTTTCATTTTCTTTATCCGAGCTAGGATTTCCCCATAGGGATTGTGGCTTTCATATTTTTTTACCAGGAGGATTTAGAGGTGTTCAGATGATTGCTGTCCATAGAATACAGATAGGCGAACAGGGGACAGGCAGCATTTCCCTTTTACATTAATTCGTCGTGTCCCCAGCGGCCAAGGAGCAGGAACGCAGCCTTTGGGTGCGGGCAGGGGAGAGGTGTGGGTCTGTCTGCGGTCAGCCCCTTCCACCGCGAGAGTCAGGGATGTCTGCAGAGGGACTGCTTTCTACATCTTTTACTTTACTTGGTGGGCTTGCAAAGATAGAAAAAAAAAATGAGGCAAGAAGAGTTATTCAGCCTTATGCATGGTGGGAAAGGGGTGGAAAGTTCGGTTATCAGCTCCAGCACAGCCAGGATTTTGACCTCGAAGTTCAAAAAACTTGTATGTCTGGGAGAATCCCCCACCTTTGACATGCGCATGGCGAACGTGGTAAGAAGGGCTGAGTTTACAGCTGGAGAGAAGCAATGAGAAACCCCTCCTGTGGCTCCCTGGAAACACAGAGAGATGGCAGAGACATTTTATTCCCTAGTTTATGACCATGTAAAACAAACTCACTGAAACTTGTCACTGAACAAGGATCTCCTGCTGTTAGGTAAAGGTCGGAACAGAGGTGAGT
Source organism: Theristicus caerulescens (assembly GCA_020745775.1). Taxonomy (NCBI): domain Eukaryota; kingdom Metazoa; phylum Chordata; class Aves; order Pelecaniformes; family Threskiornithidae; genus Theristicus; species Theristicus caerulescens. Next base: position 4,136,930 of record CM036569.1, read on the forward strand.
TTGTTTCTCAGAGGAGGAGACAAGGACTGTGTGCAGGAGCGTGTAACCGCGCTGGTAACTGCTGCCAAAGGGGCTGCGGGACCAGAGGGAGGTGGGTTCGGAGCTGCTGTGGGGATTTCCCTTGTATTGGGAAAAAGGGAATTTTGTCCAGAGGGTTTGCGGGGGGCAGGGGAGGAAGGGGGACACCACCAGCAGCCACGCTGGGACGGTCTGGGCTCGGGCTGGGGCTTGCACAGGAGCCCGGGTGGCAGAGAATGCAGCCTGCTCCCAGCTGATGCCTTTCTGCGGTGAGGCGTGAACCGCACGGAGATGCACCAGAATAGATGTGGAGGAGCCACTTCTCTCCAGTATTCATCTCCTTTTTGCCTTTTTATTTTTGCTTTCAACCTAAAACTACTTTATTGCTGCTACACAAAGTGTGTCATATATATGACATATATTAAGGCAGTCAGGTGAAAACCCTGATGGCTATTTTCTGTCCCTAGACTTGTTGTTTGACAGGGGTAAATAGTAAGCTCCTCCCTGGTAGTGTTGTTTCAGTCTGCTTGGGGTAATAATCTGGCAAACCCTGAAAGACATTATTCTCTGTGAAAATTACTTTGATATTTGATAATCGCCAATTTTGTGACACAGAAATTACCACGAAAACAACACAATCAATCTCCATAAATGGTCATCAACAGAAGCTTGGGATGGGGATGGTTTGCAGTGGGAAGCCCTGTCCCTGCTGGGATCTGTAGGGTTTGGTCACTGGTCTCAGAGACATCTCCCGTGGGGATGCCTGCTCAGCAGGGCTGGCTCACAGGAGCTCTGCACAGGAGCCAGAGCCACCTGAAGAGCACGGGTGCCTGGTCCTGGCAGGATTTGCATGAGACCCATGTGCCGGCCACACCTCGCTCCTGCCTGCAAGAGGAGTGATGATTTGGGCAACTAAATACAGCCCAAATGCAGCTCAGGCTCTGTTACCTCTCTGTCTTTCAGGGATCAGTTGGCTGGGAGAGAAATCCCAGCTGGATTTTCTGCAATGAATACCTGCTTTTTTTTGTCCATGCTGTTGGCACTCAGTGCCTTCAAAACTTACGTTCCCCTTTCTGCACTCACAGAGTGAACAGAGTAACCTCCTCCTTGTGAGGTCCTGGCCTCCTTTCCTGGGGATCTACCATAATGGCATTTTCGGTGTCTCATCCATGTTTGATGAGAAGGATTCAAGCAGCAAGCTGATTTTGTTAAAAGCTCTCTCCTTCCTGCTAGGTAGAGGCCTCTGAAGAAGAGGTGAGTTCATTAGCAAAGCTGGAAGGAAATCTTTGCATGCTGACAGGCTGGACTGGACCCTCCTGGAGAGCGGGTGAGACGTGCATTGCAGGAACCCCTGCTAGCATGGCATGGTCAGAGCAGAGCCTGCAAAGCAGTGAGGCATGGGGACCATACCCACCAACATGCTGGCCTGTTTGCGGGGCTGGCCCATGCCTTGGAAGCTGAACACGTGGGATGTGAAAACATAACACAAAGGTCTCGGAATTAATCTCAGCGTCGTTGTTCCAGTGGCAGTCTGTAGGAGACGCAGAGGGTTTGCTGGCCATGGTATGGAAAACTGCTCTTGACGGGGGCTGTCATCTGTGTGCATGTATAGCTGTCATCCATGGGGGGGGGTTTGGCCTGATCTTTTGTAGGCTGATCTGGTGGTCTCGCCACCATGCTGCAGCCCCACTCTGTGGATGAGGAGATGTGGGGTCCTGACCCCGTCCTTCCTGACGCTCGTTCCCACAGAGCCATTTTCCCCTCCTGCAGCATGGAAGGAGATGGAGGGGATCTCCTTCCTCTCCTCTCCACATCCCACTCGCTATGTGGGCTCCCACTGTGACTATGATGGCCAGATGTTATGGGTCTTGCAGCGGGACACCCACCTTGACTCCCTGCTGCTGTATGCAGCAGATTGGGGTCTCCCTTGGTGCACTCATGGCTGCAGCAGGACGTTGTGGCAGCAGGTCAGCTTCCTGCCAAGCTTCAGCCTCCATCCTCCATCCACCCATCCTCCATTCACCCATCAAGCCATGCCTGCTCCATTGCTCCTGCCCCAGACAGGAAAGGGAGAGGGACACATACAGGGTGGGTTTCCTTAGTGCTTCTGGTCTTGCTCACATTGCATCTCTTGGCTTTTCTGCGCAACCCCGAAGGCTCAGGAATTGCAATGTGTTTATAAGCAAGCTGAGATTCTTGGAGACCCACAGATTGAAGGAATGGGTCTTTAAGGAGGAAAGAAACCCAGTGCCCAAAACTTGCTCGAAGGTCTCCAGTAAGGGAGGGCTGTGGCTGCCTGCTCTCCTGGGCTTGGTGTGGGGCAGCACTGTGCTGTCCCAGCTGGAGGGTACTCCCATACATCCCTGGTGACTAAAGGAGAGCCCCAGGGGGGTGGTGGTGAACCGTGGGTGGGAGTGAGCTGGCAGGGGGTGGCATCCCCCATCCCAGCACCCTGCGGCATCTGGGTGCTGGTTCCACATCCACAGGCTGTGGCCTGAAGGAGTCCCCTAAGGCCTCGGCTATGCAGCTCCCAGCAGGACTGTAGGGACATTTTGACGTCCCCTTATGCTGCCTGGCAAAGCCGTGGACAAGGACAGCTTTCAATGGGGAGAACCAGCCCAGAACTGGACACTTCTGTGGCAGCCTGGACAGAGGTGCCAGCCAGAAAGCAAGGTGCTGGCAAAGATATTTGTGTTGAAACCTCTCTGGCAAACATTTGATGGTTTGTAGAGAACTGAAAGAATGAAAACATTGCTTTAAAAACAAAACTTTCAGTTTTCAGTTTTTAGTTTGGGATTATTGATAAAAATCAAGCATGTTTTCACTGGCAGTGACTTTTCAGAGCAGGGTTTGGTGGCTAACCACCTGCTCTGTCTGTGGGCAACCAGAACTGTTTCAAAGGCAGTTTTGCACACCTGAGTCCCTGGTCTGTGTCCCCAGAGAGCGCCTGCCCCTCTGGACAGTGCTGTGAGACACAGCCCTGCCACCATGACAGCCCCACAGATGTTCATCCGTGTCTGGCACGGGAAGGGATGCCATGCCTTTCTGTCTGCTGCTGCTCTGGCCCTATTCAGTGATGGGGCTGTCCAGACGGGTCCCCAGTAACCCATCCCTCCAGGTTCCCAAAGCTTCACGTCTTCTTTCATTCCTCAGCTTCTCATCTGTTCCGCTGCTCCTTTCTGTCAAGAAAGGGCATGGAGCTTCTCACTGGAGTCCCTATAGCAGCACTCGGGAAAACACCTTGCTGTCCAAACTGGGCTTAGACAATTGCCCCATTGCTCCTTGTGTCCTTCTGCTGTCAGCCCCCCAAGGTGGCTTCTGGGGCCCTGGGACCATGGGAGCCCCTGCGAGGGGCTACTGCTTTTGCTGGGCCCTTGTGATGCTCTGGTCTCCTCTTCTCCCAGGGAGAAGCCCATTCTGCCGCTGGCTGTAGGCAGATGAATGACCACAGTGCTGCAGAGAAGTCAGGCAGCTGACAAAGCTGCCAACATGGAAATTATTCTTAAAGGAGCCTGTGTGCCTTTTTTGTTAACAATTATATGAGGGGTCAAACAGCGTCTGTGTCACAAGAGGACTGTTTTCATGGCAGTTCTGCTGCGCCTGTCTGAATCCTCAAATGTCAGCGGGCTGGAGGGCTCCTTCCTCTCTTATTTGAAGATGATATTTATTTCTCCTCTGTTAATGTTTTTTAGAGCCTGCTAGAGAGCCTTGAAGACAAGTGCTGGCTCTGCTTTCACATCAGACAAAATGCATGTATCGAGTCATTCTTCACCGCTCCAGCTGTGAAGCTCCTTTGAGGCAGTGAGGTGACACGGTGGCAATGGACTTTGAAAGGACAGGTTTCCAGATGGGAAGATGACAGGCTGGCAGTGCAAAACTCCCTGCGATGACCTTCCAGCTCCACCAAAACAGAAGCAGGCTCCCATAAGACATCAGTGTAGCAGGAGATCTCCTGAGGTCCAGAGGTGGTTGTTTTCTGAGAGTGATTGAGAAGAGGACAAAACCACCACCTGCCTCTGACCTTCTAATCATCAGTGAACCCAATAGTTTCATTTACTGGTGTACAAAGAAGAAACCAGCAGTGGTACAAAGGGACACCCCAGCTGCTTGTCCGTCATGGCATGGTTATCTGCAGCTCAGAGTGGACAGAGGATGCCATGGTCAGTCGGTGCACAGGACCTTCCCTTGGACCCTTCCCACGGCGTTTTGAGGGTGCAATGCATTTATAACTGATCAGTCGTTGGCCTTCATGAGTCCCCATTTCAGCCTGTGTTGCATCCACTTTCCAGTGTCAAACTTATTAGTGCTGTGGCTTGTGCATCTCAAGTTTTCAGTTGTGATTTCTCAAAAATTGGATGAGTACCAACACGCAAATAACGACAACAAGGTACCACCCTACCACAAAAACAAACTGCAATTTTGGGACCAGGTTTGATAGGATTCTGCCAACAGATCTGAGTTGAATTTTGCTCATTGTGAGACCTAGTTGTTGGGGCTCGTTTCCTGTCTTTTCCCCTTTCTTGTTTTTTTGTGGTGTAACAAAACTCTGTGAAGCTTATCATTAGAAATGGGTTAGGACTTTACTAACCGTGCATGGATGTTTTAAAGGCATTTTGCAGAACTTCTTCTTGTATCATTCGCTCAAAAAATGTAATGAACCGAGTAAAATATAGTTAAAATTCAGATGACTAAGCTTATCTAGATTTTAATCTAACAAGTCTTTGTGGGTAATACCTTATACCAACACATACTTTCTGAATTTGTATACATGTATACAGGTGAAAGAGCTGTTTTCATAGCTGAAAGGGGAAAATATGACCTTTCTGAAATTCTGAAACTTCCCCCTGCTCTCTGAAAATAGAAAAAAATCCAATGAAAAACACTCTGAGAGATTTCTTTTGCAGATCAGGGAGGGATCTTTTAACCTACAGCCAAGGGAAGCTCAAACTGTGTTCTGCAAGGGGCCTCAGTAGTCCATACAGCAGATGATAAATGATCCCTGTATTAGGTTTGAGGACTCAGCAGGACTCTGCAATCAGGAGATGGGCTGCAAAATTATGAGGTTTTAAAACTTTTCAGCTCCTCCTGTTTGCCTCCTTGTTTCAGAGTCTTAAAGGGTTGAAGACCTTTTCAAACTTTCTCTTGTTACCTTCAGTGTTAGAAACATAACATTTTTCTTACTGACAGCTGAGATTTTTAACTGAACCGCATAGCTTCGGGCTGAAATTTTTAACTGAACCACATGGCTGCAGGCTGAGAATTTATGAAACAAAGCAAATCTCTTGGGAGCCGCTGATGCTTGGCCAAAGCAGTGGAAATTCAGGGTACATCACACCCCCAGGACCTGATCCTTCTCCAGGCACTGCCATGTGCGGCGCTTGGCTCCTCTTGAAATTTTGGATAAGCTTGGTTGTGGTTGGGCTGACACCCAAGCATCGTTGGCCATGCTGCCTGCACTGCCTGCATGCCAGTTGGGGCTCGCTGGGGCAGATGTGGAGCAGCATTGCAGGCAGGGAGCACCAGTGCAACAGCCCAGCCTTGGGTCCCACCGCGTCCGTGGGTCTGGCCACCCCACAGGGCCTGGAGTCGTGACTTTTTGGGGGGCTGCTGGTGTCACCTGAACTGCCCAGCTTGCCCCAGGAGCACCCTGGGGCTCTCTAGCCATGGTGCTGACAGAGCTGCCGCAGGTGCTGTGGAGGTGAACCGGCCAGCTCATCTCATAACTACTGTCATCGCAGCGTGGCGTTGGGAAATGAAGCGGCACAGTGATAGAGATCAGACGTGCTTGTGCTCCATGCTGCGCACCGTGAGAGGTAGGTGAGGAGCGGTTACTCCACTCTGCAGAACCGGTTGCGATTACAAACACGTTCCCGCTATGGGCTGCGGTGGAAACGCAGCTTTCTGACATTTCTCATGAGAAGCGAGACTTGCTCCTTCCAGCCCTCAGCATGGCCAGTAGCCAGGCCAGGCCAGCACCAGGGCTGCGGCTACGGCTCTCCCCGTCGCACCTGTGCTGTCTCCTGCCTCCTTCCAGACCCACCTGGGAGCAGATGGTCCTGGCGTGGTCCTTCCCCACATCTCCTGGGAGGCTCGCTCCTGTCCAGCCCATGCTGCAGTGAGGGTCTCCCTGTCTCTCCACTCACCACTCTCCATTTGAATAACCAGAAGTGGTAAATGCTCATTTACTGGAGCCGCCAGCTCAGACTTGGTCATCAGCCTCCTTACTGAGAGCCCTTAAGCACTGGTGATTTTGTTCCATCTCTGATTTTGACGAGCTGTTCTTCCCAGACCAGAGGAACCTTTTTCAACCGAAATTTCAGAAAACCTAGCACATTGTAGGGAAAAATTCCAGTTTAGACAAATCCACACTTTCCAAAGTAGAGTAACGTTGCCAAATACTCCAAAATAGAGTAATTAGGAAATTCTCATTCGGCTCCACCTGGCCTGGTCTTACTAAAATAGAAAGTCCTAATTTTGCATGTTTCCCCCATTAAGAGCATGGTTGCTGTCAGGCTCCTCCAACCTCAGTTTGCTGCTGTGGCCGGCTGTGCCACCAACTGTCTCTGGATGATGGCATTGCAGGGGCTGATGCCATGACCTGCTGCTCAGAGCTGAGCTTCGTTTTTAACTACACAATCAACCACACTTGTTTTCCTGCCTAAACAGGACTTATGAACAGGTAGAATTAGCTAGTGAGGTACATGCAGTTGGTGGAGGTGCTGTAAAACATTACCATTGAAGGAGAAGGAGTGAGGGAAGAAAGAGATCTTTTGTGAACCTCTTCGTTCATATGGACTTGAGCTGAAATGAGTCCATGAGCTCTTCATGGCTGCAGAGACCTGCCCTTGCTGCCTGTTTCCAAGCCTTGCCGTGGCCCGTAAGAGCTCTGCTCCTGCAAGGACAGAGGTGTTTTGGGACCATTGACCCCTCTAGCACCTGGAGGCACACCTGGAAGGGCCAGCAGGAGCCCCTCACTCTTTTCATGAGCAAAAGGCAAGTTGGGTTCGTTGGGCATGCCTGAGCATCTGCCCTGCTCTGCTCCTGCGCAGACATGTGGGCTGTGGCTGGAGGCTCTGAGACCCATGGTAGGTAGAGGATAGGGGAAGGATTCCCTTGGCCATGGACACTGCTAGCCCATGAACAAGCCTTATGCTTTCACTGTGCCCCTCAGTAGCCACAGGGTGTGATGGGATGGGTGCCAAGGGGCAGAGATGTTCATTCTGCCACCTTGGTACCAAAGGGTGGGATTTCCCTTGGGTTTCTGTGGGTTTCCACTGGTAACCACAAGGAGGTCACTCTGCTGTCATTGAGAGAGGTGCTGGATATATAGAAGAAAGGTTTTGGAGCACTTTCCTCTGCCTTGCGATGCCAGGGAGATCTCCCTGGCAGATGCCTGTGTTTCTTAGCAGCCTCCCCTTCCCCACCTCAGGGGCAGATAGAGATGCGCAGCCAGTGTAGCACATGGGGACACTGTACCTGCATGTCTCCTGGCCAAGGCTGGCTGCGATGCTGGTGCAGACCCTGTGGGAAGCACCTTTCTCCATAAGAAGCAACATACAGTGCCTCTGCCTATGTGATTTGGGGACCACTGACCAACCCGGCCAGTGCCCAGGTGGGAAACCTCCATTGCTTACCAAGGAGAAGTGGCAGAGGATGACTTTTTCTCAAAAGCCCCGTGAAGACTTTTCCCCTTCCAGTCTTTGTCTTGAGTCTTGCTGGACATGTGTCCAGCAACCAGCACAGCAAGACCTTTTACTGCACTGCCACGGCCTGACACTGGGAAAAGCAGTCATACATCAAAGCCAGAAAATATGAAATAAAAAATGGGTTTTAAAAAAATCTACTGAGGAAACAAAGCTTCCAGATCTTGTATAACCCCTCCTGTCTGGGCTGGCAGCCGCAAGTGAGCTTTGGATCCTTTGACCACCATTTTTAAGGCATAGAAGAAAATGATGCATTACAAAATCATAATGACCTAGTGGTCCTTTCTTTGGGAAGGCTTAGCAAGGCTTTGGAGCCTGGGAAGTCATGGCCATTTTGCTGTGGGGATGTTTTGCTTTTCCTACGCTCGTGTGCCCCAATTTGGCTGTATCACAAACCTTCGGAGAAATCTCATTTAGCATACACTCAGTAGCGGGGTCAGTAATAGTTTTGCGCCTCCCATCTACGCTGGCCAAGGCTGGGAGGTTGGTTCCCCTGGGTGCTCCATGGCCCTTTCCCAAGGCAGGAAAGCTGGGCTGCAGCAGGGAGGAGGGCATGGGAAGGGGTCTATGACAAAGATCCCAAAGCTTGTGAGGAGCTGAGGCTGGAGCTGGGCAGCTGGGAAATTGCTTGGCTGAGAGAGCTGTGGTTGGGGTGGGAGGAGTGCCGGCATGGTTTGGTGAGACCCACAGCTTCCTTGGCAGAGGTCTGTGAAGTTTCCAGCCCTGCTAATAAATCACATGGGCGTGATTATAATGACAAAGGAAATAATTACTTCATTGCATTTTCTCCTTAAGAAACTCATCTCATCGCACCCCAGTGCCTGTGAGCGGAGCAGTGAGGAGTTCGCAAGTCCAGAGCGTGGGAGTGAATTCAGAGTGCCAGAGCACAGGTCGTCTGTGCCGGGTGCGAGCGCGAGAGCTACAGCAGCCAGGGCTCGAGTCCTGCAGGTCGAACAAGGTCATTCAGAAGTCACCGTAGGGCAAAAACCTATGAGCCAAATTCTGCCTGGTGCTAAGGCAGCTCTTCATTATGTGACTAATCCCAAATCACCCTCGAATCAGCCACCTGCCTACGAAGATCTGCTGAGCACCCAAAGTCAGCAGGTTTTGGCCGTGAACACTATTACTAAGCCCTTACTGGGACAGCAGTTTCAGAGAGCTGATGTAAGCCTGGCCACAGTATAAGCAATGGCTTTATTTAGTACGTGTCTATCTCAGCCTGCCGTTAGAAGTTGAAATCATTCCTTACTGATGGGAAACAAAACACATCTTTGAAAAAAATATATCCTGGTGATGGGCTTTGTTTTGCATTTCTTTGTGACAAAAGTGATTAAACTGCTAAATCACAGCTGCTTTTCTCATAAAAAAGACAAAGCATCTTTAGATCCCGACATCATTTCAAGAGTTGCAGAAAGCTCTAGGTAAATGGGAGTGATTTGATCTATCTTGGTTTTATCGCTGTATCTCCTACACCCACAGGCTCCTGAGCAGGGTGTATTTGCTGTCTCATGGCCTAATAGCTTCCTGTGTTACTCATAACTTAAACACCGAGAGAGAGATAAGGGATTGGGTTTGGTTTGTTTCCTTTAAGAAGAAATGAACATTAATAAATATCTCATTACCAGAAAGTGTCATAGTGAAAGTACAGAGCTTTCTCCTGTTCCACAGTTGGCTCTTTAATTTTCACCGTGGTTAAAGAGCAACATGAAAACCCTGAAAAATGATCCCAGTCACACTCAGCTGAGTTTTCAATAACTGCTGGATCAGATAGGGCTGAGCACCTACCAGGGGAGATGATCAGATAGGGGCAGCAAACTGCTGCAGCCTTTGCTTGGTACAAATTATTCCCCAGTAACGTCCACTGAAAGGGTGAAAATTTGCCGTCGCAGCACCTGTGATGTCTGGTATTTCAGAAAGCTTCTGAGCTCTCAGGCCCTGAGGTTGGTTGCAAGGAGCCCTGGTCCTCCTGTGAGCCACTTTCTACGACACCTCCTGTCGCAGCCGTTGCTTCAGCTCGTCTTGCTCCGGAGAGAGCTGCTGACGAGGGTCTCCTCCGCCAACCTCATTTCAAGGAGAGATGGATGTTGTTGCCCCAAAAGCATGGGCTGGCCATGGAGGCGGCCAACGGATCTGCTGCACTGGAAGGCACTTGTGGCGGCTGTTGGTCCGGTCTCTAGTCTTCTGTCCATCAGGCTTTGTTCATGGTTGTCTCCAAGTGGGAGTGAAGATGCCTCTGCTGCAAAGGATGGCTGAAAAGGGCACCAAGAAGAGCTGCCCAGAAATGAAGCTGCGGGAGGCAGAAAGAGAGGGGACCACCAAGCTTGGGGTGAGAGGGAGCAGTGCAGAGGGTGAGAGAGAAACAGTGAGTCAGGACTGTCCCCAGGTAGGGGATTTACAAGACCCCCAGCAAGGAAACTGCTGTCCTGGCTTCAGCCACACTTGGGATGTGAGTCTGTGTATCTATTCCCTGGTGTGGAGAATGGGAGTCATTGCCAAAATCACCCCACAGAGCCTCAAAAGATGACATAAGCCAAAGAGGCAACACAGGCTGTCCTGGATAAACCCCAACAAATCCGGTGCTGATTGGAAAAAGCCAGCGACAGAGAGATGCCAGAGAGCATGGGCATCCATGCTCAGTTCCCCATCAGGGAAGGGCGATATCAAATCCAACAAGCAGCTCAATGCTGGGCACTGGTGGTGGGGATGATTTGATGCCTGGGTTTGGATGGCAAATGCTTTTGGGCAAACCATGTTCTCAGCACTGTGAGAACAGGAGAAGCGAATAAGCAGCGTGCTGCTCATGTTTGAAAGGTCCAGGTATGGGAGTCAAGAGATGTCAGAGGAACACCAGCTTCCTTTTAAAATATATATATAATACACAGCCAGGAGTGGGGAATGGAGAGGAAAGCTTGAAAAATGGGTGAGTGAACAAGAAAGGGTCAGAAAGCAGGGAAAGGTCCACCACCTAAAACTGCTAGAAAGGAGAGATCTCATGACTTTTAGGCCAATCTCCTGACACATGACTCCGGATTTTAGAACACGTGGCATTGGCAATACTGTGGATTATTTGTTACAAATGATTTACAAGGCCCTTCAGAGGGAAATAAATTTCGCAGGACAGTGCCTCCAGGGAAAATAATATGTATTTGGATGGGTGATTCATCATTCTGCATTAAGCCCATAAGCTCAGCTGACATCGAAGTATACCTGATAATCTCTTATCTAAATAATTTCCCCTTGAAATCCTCCATCTGTGCAGCTTTGTGCTGTTGATGTGAGGATAAACTGTTGGGCCAGAACTTCTGCTGGGGAAACTGGTCTTGTAACAGCACGGTCGAGATGGAGAGCTGCTGAGTCCTCCCCAGAAGACCCCACACCAAGTTAGGTTATGTGGAAGGCACCAGTGGTGCCAGATAGCCCCAGAGAGGTGGTGGAGGGTAGGGGACAAGGCCTGCTCTGCATTTTTTGGAAATCTGTGTCCCTTTAAAGCTTCTGGGGATGACCTACCTGGTTGTCTCTTGGCTCATGACCAGTACCAGAGGAAGGCTAAGAGCTTTCTCCAGAGCCTTCATCTAGCTTGGCCAACAGGGAGTTTTCCCCACACTTCGAGAGGTAGTAATTGTCTTCATCCTGAGACATTTCACAAGATTTCTCCAAATCTTTTCTTTGCCACTGTCAGTCTGGGTCATCTTCATTAGCCATTCTGGGATGAGGTCAGGCACAAATTCTGGGCTTTCAAATCATCTTCCATCGGTGATGCTGAAAACATGAAACAAACCCCAGCTCCCAGTAGTCTCTCCCAAACTCCTTTTTCTGCCTTCCTCTCAGCATCCTCATTTTTCTGCTGTTGCAGACACAGGGGCTTCTCCATCATAGGACTCCAGGGGCTGGTTTTTTGGTGGGGTATACTGGCCATGTGTAGGCTGTCATTATTGTGTGCTGTGGGTTGGGGCAGGACAGCTCCAGCTATGATGGGAGTAGAGCTTGGAAAGACTGTCATGAGTTTGGACATGGGCCCTTTGGGGGTCCTACCGCCCCATAGCACCCTCCCATCGTGTGTCTTTACAGCCATGCTGCAAACCAGAGACACTCCCGGGGGGATGTTAAAGATGCAGCATTTCCTCTGGCCAGCCTGCCACTGTGGTCTGTGCGCAGCCAGCTGGGACCTGGCTTGGCAGGGTGACATGATGCTTGTGCTACCGAATTCAAGAAATTAGTGACTAATTATAGCAGCCGCCCACAGCGTCCCCAGTAATGTAGTATCTGAGAAGGTCATGAATGCCGTGAATCACCTATGAATCCACATGTAACTCCGGTAAAATAACAGGAAATATAGGCATAATGAGATAACACCCCATCACTGATTATGCTGATAGTATGTACCGTGCTGGTTCCTTTGCCATGGAAACAGGTTTGGATGGGACCCAAAAGGGTAAATGCTCTGCAGCTACCTCTCTCTTGAATTCAGGCTGCAGGTTTGCCTCCTCACCTGGTTTGAAGGGTTAACTGGAGCCCTGCACCAGCAGCCCCACAGCTCACAGTCTGCTGGACCTCCGCTAGCCCTTAGCAGCAGAGAGGACATCTGCAGAAGACTTCCATCCAGCCCCAATTATACCCTCCATAGTCACAGTCAGCCTGGAGAGGTGGAGGCATGCAGCCGCGCTCTGTGTCCTGGCAAATGCACAGAGCCCCATCCCCCCGGCTCGCCACGCGGGGTGGGAAGGGACCCATCCACCCTGGACAAGCTCCGGGATGGAGAGGTGGGGAGCAGCTTCCTGCAGTGCCGGCGGCCAGGTCCCCTTCCCAGCGCGGCTCGCTGCTGCTGACACAGTTTCTGTGCTGGCGTAGCATGCGACAGCAGGGCACGGCTGCCGGTAAGCAGCGTAACTAGAGCCTCTCAGATGTGGTTATTTTGTTTTTCTCCCATCTTCTCCACAGGGGAAAGCTGCGAGCAGAGCTCACTGCTGGTAGTTTTGATGCGTCAGGAGAAGGGGGCTCACAGCCCGGGGCACACATCGAAGTGTTTGCACGGCACGGCTGGCAGCAGGGACGGGTCTTCCTCTTCCACCCCGCATCTGTCCCACAGGTGATGGGCACAAAGGCTGTGTCTGGCCCTGCTTCAGGCAGGTTCCTCTGCCCATGAGCATCCATGATGCTCCCTCTGTGCTACCTCGTGAGCCCCACCACCCGCACCCGTGAAGCTGCTTGGCTCCCTGTCTCCTCCATCCCTGCCGGGAGCCCCTCACCCTCTCCCAGCTTCTCCCCACCTCCTCCTCACCGTTCTCCTGGCACCCCATAAGCCACTGTCCCCCTCACTTTTCCCTCTCTGACTCCTCAAACCCCATCTTGATTCCCCCCATCCTCCCTGCCCCTCTCAACCTGCATGGCTACATGAGCATCTCTTTGCTAGCATGAAATTCAGCAAACCCAGGGCGTTTTGGAAGGGCTGAAGGGATCTGTGAATTTGCTTTGAATATAGCAATGTGTTTTGGCTAAAGGGAACAGGAGAACATTTTGAAAATGTCAAAATATTTTGTTTAGGCATTTTTTAAACAAAATGTTTCACTTGGTAGTTGACAAAAAAAAAAAAAAAAGAAAAAAGAAAAAAATTGGTTCAAAATCTCCAAAGCAAAACCTTCCCACTTTTGTTTTGAGACGGCACCTGCATGTAAGAATTCAGACTACAAAGGCGCAAAAGCCGTTTTCAGTAGTAAATAATGTCCAGGCACCCATGGGAGTTTCTTCAGTGGAAGTGAAAATGTTTCAAAGGGAGTCAAAACATTTTCTGATTTTATTTTTTGGCCTGTTTCACTTGCAGGGGGGTGGAAAATCTGTCCTTGCTGGGCCTGGATCAAGGACTCCTGTTCGTTTTTATGTGGGCTGCTAAGTAGAAATATTTATGACAACACATGTGGCTCGCTAGGGAGCTCAAATCTACTTCTCGCATTAGAGAGGGAATTAATGCTGGGGTCAGGTCCTCCACGGTGACCCTCTCTCTCTCTGCTACTCTACTTTGGCTTCTCAGCCCATAGGATGACGGGGCCACATAAAAATCTCTTTTCTCCGTGTCTAAGTTTGCTCCAGCCTGTGCTCTGCCCTGGAGATCCTGTAGCTTTTTCTCAAGTGAGGCTGCAATTTCTTTGTGTTTTTCAGAGCCTTCCTTATTTCCTAATGTATCTGGCTATCTGGCCGTTGTCTTCCTGTCCTCTCATCTCCACCAGCTCTCCTTGAACACCACCAGTGGGAGAGGAGCCTGGGGCCATGGTCTGTCTTCCCCTGGCCAGCACTGGCTGCATAGAACCCCTTCTGAAGAGCCTTCAGATGACAGACATCCCATTTTTTTGCCTGGTTTTCTAAGGCAACGATGTGCTGCAGTCGTGCCAGCTGCCTGTTTGTCTTTCTGCCATCTGTCTGTCAGTCCCCCACAGAGCTTTTAGAGCCAATGACTAATTTCAAGCAAACTTGCCTGAAGACTTGGAGGTGGGAAGTTCCTACGAGCACAGTGATAACTGGGAGCGGAGTTGGGGGGACCAAGTGGGAATGAGCAATCCCACGGCGTTTTGCCTCCTGGTGGCACCTCCAAGCTTGGGTAACTCTTCTGGTCCTGCTTACTGGGAGCTGTCAGATGAAATGTACAGGTGAAACACAACTTTTCAAAGAAAGACAAACATTTTTGGTTAAACAAACTGTCCAGGTTTAGTCCAAAGAAACTGCAGAGCAGAGCCCTAGGTAAGTAAGCCAGGCTGGTGGGTTTGTGCTGTCTTCACACCAGAAGGGTCAGGGCTGGGTTTCTGTCAATAATGTTTTCCTAATTCACCACACGGTGGAAGGGTGGAAATCAACCAGCCACAGGGTGGCCCCCAGCCAAACCCCCCAGCCCTGGAGCCGGGTGGGTGCATGACTGCAGTGGCTCGGCTTTCTTTTGGAGTGACAGCCCAACCCTTTGAGAAAAAGCACAGCCCTCCTTGCACGGCACCCTTGCTGGGTGGTTGGAAAGAGACCTTTGTGTTGAGGTGAGCAACATCTGAGTTTTGCCAGGGCATATTTTTGCTGTTAGAATTACAAACATTTTGATCAACATTTAATACTAGATTATAGAGATTCACAGATTTTTATATGCTGTCTCTTGTGGTGTTTAGGGGTTTTGCAGCAGTTTTGCAGATCACAATCTGATGTATTACAGCTTGCCCTTGGACCACAGTGATGTGAGTGTAATTTTGAGTGTGAACTCCTAGGCATATAACCCCATCTTTCTTATCTGTCTATATACTTGGTCCTTTGAATTCTTGAATTGTCAGGATTGTCCACCAAGTCGTCATGATATCCAGTGTTTTTCTTATAGCTGCAGCTCCTGAAGTTGCACTTGTACCAAAAATTCATATACAGTTGGAAAAAAATATTCCAGTAGAGCTTGGTGAATGTTTTTGCACAAAACTTTCAGGTGGTGAAATTTTCAGTTCACCAGAAGTGCAGCTGTTTTGTGAACCAGAATGGTTTGCTAAAGCGTTGGAGCTGACATGCACCACAAAGATTCAATTTTTATTCTGCATCACCTTTGTGTCCTGGTGTTTGCAGAGAAAAGTGCTAAGTGATGTGGATGTAGTTTACAGGCTTGGAAACCAGAAGACAACCAGAGGAAACGCAAAGGTTCCATAAGTGTGAGAAATGTTAACGTATATACCTCTAAGCAGCAATCAATCAGAGGTAGACCATACAAAGTTTGCCATCATCTTTGATTAATAAGGATAATTAATTGGCACAATGATATTCAAACAGACTGATGTGCTGTGGTTTGAAAGAAATCTCTTAATTTCTTAGGCCTGATGTGTATAAGAATAAGTCTTACAAGGAGCGGCTGAGGGAGCTGGGGTTGTTTAGTTTGGAGAAGAGGAGGCTGAGGGGAGACCTTATTGCTCTCTACAACTGCCTGAAAGGAGGCTGTAGTGAGGTGGGGGTTGGTCTCTTCACCCCAGTAACAAGTGATAGAACGAGAGGAAATGGCCTCAAGCTGCGCCAGGGAAAGTTTAGGTTGGATATTAGGAAAAACTTCTTCACTGAAAGAGTAGTCAGGCACTGGAACAGGCTGCCCAGGGAAGTGATTGAGTCCCCATCCCTGGAGGTGTTTAAAAGACGGGTAGATGTGGTGCTTGAGGACATGGTTTAGTGGTGGACTTGGCGGTGGTAGGTTAACGGTTGGACTTGATGATCTTAAGGGTCTTTTCCAACCTAAACGATTCTATGATTCTGTGGTTCTATGATTCTATGTATCACCTCGTCCTTAGTTTGAAGGATTTGGAGGGACACCAGTCATGAGCTGAATGACACCAAGATCTTCCCTGTCATAGGGGAAGCTTTTGAAGTGAGGGAATGATGTGTGTGATGGTTGGGAGAGAGTGGCTCACTGGGACAGGGCCAGGGCCAGGGCTGTCTGCCTGCTCAACATCAACCACATTTATTCCTGCTGGTCATGTCCAGCACCTCAAACCCTCCCTGCAGCCTGGTCCCAACCCTGGCGAGCTTCCCTCAGGAGGAGCTGGGCCAACTCTTCAAGCTCAGCCCCAACGTTAGCTTCATCATCCCCGAGAAGTTCATTCACACCCTTAACCCTGCACCTGCAGAGCGCTGGGATTTGGGTTTTTTTCACTCTCTGCCACTTTTCACATTGGGCCAAAGCAGAGGACAGGGCAGAGGGCTCAGAAAACACCATCTCAGCGTGAGGAGGAGGAGGTGGCCAGGACACTTGTTGGTGTGTGCACAATAACAGGAAGAAAAGTGCAAACACAGCCCTTGCACCAGGGTGGAGGACCGGATACGGCAATGAGAGTAGAGCCTCTCTCGGTTTTGAAGTTGCCTGAGGAGCGCTACTGTCTTCACGCCGAAGGTAAAGGGAGAAAATGTACAGAGGAAATTTGGCCCAGAGATGTTTTCTTCAATTTATATTTCAGGTTGCATAGTCCATGGTTGCAGGAAATAAGTGGTTGTGCCCAAAGCCTCCATCTTTGCTGTCATGTCCCATGCTGCAAGCTGATGTTGAGGTTCAGGTGGGTTTTCCCATGTGAGAACAGCCTCACAAATAACTGAGAGGGCCTCAGCATCTCTGCAGGAATTGAACAAAACTATCTTAATGACAAGAAAAAAATGCATGGAAGAGATTTTGGGGTACAAGGTCAGTTCTGGCTTTAGTAAGTGTGAGACCAAGGGGGGCAGGTTCGGAAGTCTTAGCATGACCCTGTCTCTCTGTGGTTTTGAACAGTAAAATACAGTTCAGCAATGGGAGTTCAAGGGTCTTTGCCAATTTAGTGCCATGGCAAAAATATTAGGAGATTCATGCCAATGTCTGGAAGCATTTAATATGAGGGAAAAAGAAAGAAGTAAACCCAAGTGTTTGTAAAGCAAAATTTGGCATATCTAACCAGAATGTCCCCAAGTTCCTATGATGGGAGGGGGCTCTGAACATTCCCCCGATCAGGACCAGGCATTTCTTCTCTGAGGGTAAGCAGCTCTGCTGGGCATCCACCATGGACAAGATCTGCTTTTGGCAAAAGGCAGGGAGAAGAGTGGGGATGGAGGATAGGAGAAACCAGCTTTTGCTCCAGGATGCCAGGCAGCTGCTCCTGCCACCAGGACATCTATTGCTTGACAGTAGGAGGGCATCATCTCTGAAGCAAGCTAGGAGCCCCTGGGTCTTTCTCTGGGAAACCTGGTGGCCTGGTCCCCACATTTGGCTCTCAACATGCTCCTTCAACAGCTGTGAAAAGCAAGGGGTGATGAGGAGTACCAGTTCCCCACCAGTGATTGCCACCTCTCTGCCCGTTGGCCAGACACAACCCAGCTCAGTGCTTGGGTCACACCAGGAGCCCTCTTGCTTGACTCATCTTTCTGCCTCCTTTGATGGCTCCTTTCACCAGCACCCGCTGCATGACACCACCACGGTCACAGGCTTCCCGGGCATCCTGGAGTTCAGCTCCCAATGATGGCGCATCTGCGGCAGCCCCCATTCTGCAGCTCTCCAGGCAGCTTTTATCATTTCCTTCTTTTCTTTTCTTTTCTTTTCTTTTCTTTTCTTTTCTTTTCTTTTCTTTTCTTTTCTTTTCTTTTCTTTTCTTTTCTTTTCTTTTCTTTTCTTTTCTTTTCTTTTCTTTTCTTTTCTTTTCTTTTCTTTTCTTTTCTTTTCTTTTCTTTTCTTTTCTTTTCTTTTCTTTTCTTTTCTTTTCTTTTCTTTTTCTTTTCTTTTCTTTTCTTTTCTTTCTTTCTTTTCTTTTCTTTTCTTTTCTTTTCTTTTCTTTTCTTTTCTTTTCTTTTCTTTTCTTTTCTTTTCTTTTCTTTTCTTTTCTTTTCTTTTCTTTTCTTTTCTTTTCTTTTCTTTTCTTTTCTTTTCTCTTTTCTTTTCTTTTCTTTTTTCTTTTCTTTTTTTTTCTTTTCTTTTTTCCCTTCTCTTCTCTTCTCTTCTCTTCTCTTCTCTTCTCTTCTCTTCTCTTCTCTTCTCTTCTCTTCTCTTCTCTTCTCTTCTCTTCCCTTCCCTTCCCTTCCCTTCCCTTCCCTTCCCTTCCCTTCCCTTTCTTTCTATTTCGTTCTTTCTCTCTTTCTTTCTCTCTTTCTTTCTCTCTTTCTCCCTCTCTCCCGCCCCCCTTCCTTCTCTCTCTCTGTCTTCCCAAAGACAGTAAACACTTCCTTATCCTGCTGCTATTTGTGCCTATAGCTTAGGAGATAAGATGGCATGTTTGATTAGGGGCCTAAAGCTGCAGGGATTCCTTGGTTCATGAGTGGCTTATTTTCTCTCTGCAGGTAGCTGCCCTACGTAAAGCTGCCCGTGAATCACATGTGGTTGGTGCACTTGTGCTTGGAGCGGCCTGGCAGAGCAGGAGAGGAGGGAGATGTATGGACTGGCAGGGTTTTGGGGGCTGCCTGTGGCCGTTTCCCTGCTCTCTCCAGAGATGATGGGGCTGATGTTTCTGCCCTGCAGAGCTGCCTCCTCCATCCTGCAGCCCTGACAGCTTCGGGTGGGCTCTGCCAGGAGACCCATCCTGGCTGGAGACTTCCCAGTGCAGAATTAACTGGGGCTGGTCGGAAGGGTGCTGAAGCTGGCAGCTGCCTAGTGAGAAGGCAGGGGGTGACAAAAAGCATATTTGCAAATATGGCACATTTATTATTTGCCAGCAGCAGGAAAGGAAGAGGAGTAAAGGATCCGATCCAGTTGGGTGGGCCTGAGCGGGAGGGAAGGAGCTAACGAAGGAGCGCAGCAAGGCTCGTGCCCTGCCTCCGTGCAGAGCAGAGGGCAGCACTGGGGGGCTCTGCCCTTGGCCCAGCTCTCCAGGAGGTGCTGGGTCCTGACCCTGGTGGTGAAATACCCTAAAGGATCCTCTCCATTAACAAATACAGCTAACATCAGTTCTGGATGCACAGGCAGAGAGAAGTCTTTGGAGGTTGGACTAGAAGACCCTCAGCAGTCTCTTGCAACCCAAATTATCCTCTCAGCCTATGAGATGGGGCTCAGTCAGCTGTTGGGCAGTCAGACTCCCCAAGACTATATCTCAAGAGTTCCTTGCTCACAAGCCTCGCTGGCAGCTTTCCACTTCACCCTCCTGCCTGAGCACAGTGAGAGGCTTCACAGGCAGGTAGGGCTCTGGCTGTGCTTCTCTTCAAAGCTGCCAGTGAACCAAGCAAAACTACTCATGTTGGAAACCCTCCTTATTTCAGGAAAAATAAGCCCAGTCCTTTGATTTTCGCTTGGAGTCCTAGCTCATTTGCTCTTCAGGCTCAGCAGAGCTCTCCCTTTTGGCATCTGCCAGATCACAGCACCGCTCCCATCATAGTCAGATACCTCTGATGGAGCAAACGTTGCCAGCTGTCATCTGTGCCAAAACCAACTTTTCTCTGTCCTGAATTTTCAGAGAAAAGCTGTTTTTTCAGGTTGAAACCTCAAGCCAAAATTTTTTCCAGTTTTGAGAGTCTTCTTTCCAGATTTCAGCCAGAACTTGGCCCATTTGTACCCAGTAGGAGCAATCAGTCAACACGTAGGGACCATGGCTTCCCCAAAGCATCACCAAGCCCCAGAGCTCAGCTTGCTTTTAGTTACACTGCTCAACTCAACTTCACAGAGAGCTGTTTTGTTTCTGCCTGAAAGGGGCAACAAGGAAACTCATGCAGTTCAAGTAATGAGAGAGAAATTGCCTGTAAGGGTGCACTGGGGTTAAGTATGACATGCATAAAATAGCAGGTCAGATATATGTGTGTATATACAAATACATGAACAAACAGACGTGTATATGTGCGTGTGCATATATATATTGACATTACCTATATCGTTTCTGCTGCCACCCATTCCTGTAACGCAGCTCCAGTTAGTATCACAAAGGATTTGTCTGTGCACCACTAGAGGCCAGTGTGCACCTTGAATAAAGAGGCCAATGCACTAATTAATAACCGCCTGTTGGGAGGACAATGTTTCTTGCGGGATGAGGCCTCGATGGTGGCCAGGTCAGGGGAGGCGGCTGCCCACCGCTGGCAGCCTGGCGGGATGGGTGAAACCTTCCAGCTGTGGGCCCTGTGTAATCCTGGCGACTTCTTGCAAAATCCTGCTGCACCGTGATGGCTTGAGCATGGTCCTGCCTAGGACCTGCTGCGTGTCCAGGGTGTCACGCAGCTGTAGCGTCCTCTCCTCCAGCCCTGTGCAGCCAGGCAGTCGCATCCACCAGGAGCCAGCCCTGTGCTCGCTGCTCTTCAGGGACCACTGGGACAAGGCGGCGGCAGAGCAGGTCCCACAGCTTCCCCTCCCCATGCCACTGCCGCCCCGATGCCAGGCTGGTGCAGCAGCAGAGCTCCAGGTTGGAGATGGGCAAATAACTGCCTGCTTCTCTGGCTGAGCTGTAGACAACAAGTTTTGGATGGCCCTGAAAAGTAAAATCAATTTCTGAGAAAAAATGGAAGACCATTGCAACACTTCGTTTAACTAAAGATGGATTGTTTCATGTTGTTTCACAGAAGTTTTCACCTTGACGTCGGCAGTAGCAGCAGCAAATTGAGACGCCTTTCTCCATACGAGATCATTTCAACACAATTACAACAGAACCGTTGTTTAGTGAATGTCAAAATGAAACATGCAGCCTTTTAAAAACTGTTCTGAAATGGCTACATTTTAGCTCAAATTATTTGCCAGCCCCAGACCCATGGGGGATGCCCCATTTGCAATGCGGAGATGAGGAGGGAGATGGGGGTCGAGCTGGGGAGGGTGGCACGGGTGGGAAGCGGTGCTGGAAGGGCAGCGAGGAGGGAGTGCTTTGCTGTGTGAGCTCCTCGATAATGCAGCTGTATTTCGGGAACTCTTCTTTCACAGTTGATGTTGTTTAAAACCTTGTTTATTACTCAGCTGCTTTTATCTTTGGGAGACGGAGAATGAGACCAGAGCATTGCTCCTGTGTGTAACAGCTTCTCTCCTTTGGGTGTCCTGGGGGAAACAGTGAGGTTCAGAAGTTGACTTCATGTCCTGTTGGAAACCCAAAACCTAATACTCAGCCCTAACTCCATTTTTTTTTTCTGTGGAGCAGAAATGAAGACAAGAAACAAAAGCAAGGTTTGTTTTTTTTTCCAGAATTCTTCCAAAATCTTTTCTTTCTGCTTCTTAGTTATGTACTTGCACTCCCATTCACAGCTGTAAGAGCTGAGATTTACTTTGACATGACCTGAAACAGGTTTAGGTCCCAGGAATGACCCCTCGGGTTGAGATTGAGGGTCCATCCCAGTGGTCACAGACAGATACCAAAAAAGCAAGAACAGGGCAAGTGTACATGATATCCCATCTGGACCTTCCATCTATTTTCAGATTCAGGGATTCTCCTGCTTAAAAACATGCATTTTCACTTGCCTCACGCTCCAGAGCAGCTACTGGCAGAGATAACCAGGGATTCGATATAGCCCAGTGCCAGCACACCTCGCTCAGGATCGCCCCGGGTGACCTGGGGTCAGAGGAACTGCCGAAAAGCGGAATAAAAGCCACACAGGAGAGCTGTCTCCTTGGGGTTCCCAGGAGGGAGATCTCCCCTCACTGGGTCCCTGCAGCGGTCACAGCCGTTGCAGGAGATGTGGCAGGCTCTGGGCTGGCTGAAACTTTGAGTTTTGTTGAAGTCTGATTTTGGTTGGAATAGGACAACCCCTGTGCCAGGCTGGGGGTCGCTGCTGCCTGCAGCTTTGCCGGTCGGAGACCTTGGGGGAGCAGACAGTTTGTTTAACCCGGGACACTTCAGCTGGGAAATGTCAGGCTGAATGAACTGCCATTTCCGCCGGGACTTTGCTCCCCGTGGCTCCGCTCCAGCACAGCCAGAGGAGGGTCGAGGAGGGAGGAAAGCTCCAGCACAGCCACAGGAGGGTCGAGGAGGGAGGAAAGCTGTGGTGCTTTGCTCTGGATAGCTCACAGTGCGCGGCACGGCACAGCCATCCTGGCGTCCCCACGGCTGGGGTGCAGCATCCTCCCATTGCTTTCTGGAGCTGGGCGCAGAGCTGCCCTGCTGGGATGGCTGCGTCTCTCGAGGAAGCTTTGCTGGGTGCTGTGCAGGGCTCCTCATGCCAACTGACGCAGCTCTGGTGGAGATCCGCCGGGTCCCAGGGAGATCTGCAGTTCTGTCGCTCTGGCGTACACCATCTGAGGGCATCACTCTGGCAGCCTCAGCTGGCACAGTCTGCTGGACTGGCCTTGCCACCCTGCTCTTCTCCTGGTGCAGAAAGTGCTGTTGCCTGTATCTGGCAGTAGGGTGGGACCCTGAGGAGCATGTGGAAGATGATTGTCCCACCTTACTCAATGTCCGTCCTCTTGCAGGACCTGCCATGGTGATGCCTCTGTGAGCAAGGAGCTCCTGATTGTTGCCTTGTCACATGGGTGGAGCACAGAGCTGCATTATCACGTGAGAGCCAGCATGGCAATCACCTCTTCTTCCTCCTCCAGAGACCTGACAGGGAAAGATGCCCCACAGCACCATGTGCGATATGTGGGCCACCACGGTCCCAGCCATCCCTCCATCCTGGGAGCACCTGAGCCCAGTCCAGCACAGGAGCCCAAAGGAGCTGTAACCCCATATTGCTTTTTACAGAAAATCCACCTGAGCAAAAGCCTCCCAGGGGAGGATTCAAGGTCACCGTGTCAGGGCCAGAAGAAGCAGGGAGCAGCCCTGAGAAGAAACAACATTATTAGACCCACCTTACTTTCTCCCCGAATCCCAAAGCACAGCTTGTTGCTGAGAACGGTCTGACGGAGGGGGCCGGGGGCTGTGTCCTGGAGGCACGTGTGCCCCAGCGGTGTTTCACAGGCATCACTGCTCCGGTCACCTACCCACATCCAGGGCTGCGCCAGCGCTGCAGGCAGGAGCAGGGCCCAGCTGGGGGGCTCGAAGGAGTGCAGTCACACAGGGGTTAACCGGGATCCTCTCTCCATGCACAGCTCTCCTGCCAATCTGCTGAAATCCACTAACAGAATTAGCACTGGAAATTTGGGCACTGTACTATGTTAAAAAAAAAAGAAAAGGCATGAAATATATTTAATCTCTCATTTCAGAATTACATTTGACATCTAAGTTAAATAAAATGTTCCTGAGGTCATTTAAAATCAGAAATAGTACAAGATTTGGGTTTACCATAGTTTCAGAATGAATCAGGTTTCTGAACTTGTTTTAATCTCTGTATAATTGCTTTTCTGTATACGGTAACCTTTAGAAAATGAGTTTAATAATTAGTCATCTCAGACTAGTTAAAGACAACATCCTGCCCTCAGTTCAGTTTTATTTTCAACAAAAAACCAATGCCAAAGTAAAGTCTTCACTATAGCTGGAAACACAGATTCAGGCTACATGTTAGGCAGGTGAAACAGCTTGTGTTAAGCCCCCTGAGAGCTTGGAAGTTTAGCAATGTTCATCTTGATGGCTTTTCACTCTCCTATGCAAGAAGAACTGGAAGAGGAGTGGAAAACATCAAGAAGCAGTGCCAGCCATGGCCGGTCCCTCGGCTCTGCCCCTCCTGGGCACGGAGCCCCAGACCAGTGCAAGGAGAGGGTTTAACTGGACGGTGAAACAAGGGACCTCATGCCTGGACCCCCTCTTTTCCCAGGACAGCAGGTCTGGGCAGAGTCCAGACACAGTTTCCAACTCCTTTGGCCCATGCCCGGTGTCTGCATTGCTAGCATGATCCCCATGGCCGGGGCATGCTCATGGTCCTGGTCCTGGTCACGCCACCATCTCCCCTGCTCCCTCAGCACCTCACTCATCTATATTAAATCTCATCTGCTTTCTCTCTCCCCATCACATTTCATGCCATCATGCCGGTCTGGATCTCCCCTGTGCTTATTAGTTTCCCAGTGCCCATACGTTATCCTCCCTGGTGGATCCGCGTCCTCCAGGTCAGCAGCTCAGTGGTGTCGGTGGCCCCTTGGTCCCTCACCACTCCTGCAGCATGGGGTCCCTGCAGAGTTTGGTACCTGCTCCCCAGCTTCTCACAGGGTGTGGGAGACCATCCCATACCTCCAGGACTGCGGTGAAGAAAGAGGCAAAGCCCAGCCTGTGCTGATGGCATGTGCTGTGCACGGGCACTGCAGGTATGGGGCACCCCGTGTCCCCAGCTGCTCTGTCCCACAGGGCTGCCCTTGCCCTCAGGAGACAGCGTTGCATCCCAACACCGCCATCAGCTACCCAGCTCCTCTTCCCTCTTGACTTCTGGCGGTCCAGTGCAAATCTGAACTGCAGGTTTCCTTCACTGTTGCAGAAGGCAGTGGAGGAGGCATGTCCTCCTCCAGATTCCGTTTCTTCATCACACTGCAAAAAGGCACTGCAAATACATTCCTCTATATTGTCTTGTGCTTTATTTAGTTTAAATTTCTAAAGGGGTGGACCTGCCAGCATGTCCCTGGAGGTATTATTCCAGTATCTGATAGATCTCACTCTGGGAAATGCTTCCTGTTACTCACCTTACGTTTTCCCTTTCTTAATTTCATGTCATTATTCTCAGCTCTAACCCCTTGGCTGATAGCGATCCCTTTCCTTCCTGCTGACAGAGCCTCTGGTTGGATTTGCAGGAACTCTCAGCATTCATTGACCAGGTCATTCCTACTGAAGCCAATGGTTTCCATGGTGCACAGGCTAACGGCAAGTGCTGCTGGCTTGGAGAGACCTTCTTGGTCATCCTGTTCCCCTTGGAGGGACTGTGCTGCTGTCCTGTTCACCCGCTGTCTCCAGCAATGGATTAACCCCACCCTGGGGACCGCAGGTTACTGATCCAGTTCCCAGCCCTGAAGTGCCCATTGAAGTCAGTGGAAAAGCTCACATCAGGGGTGGGATGAAGCTGTAATCCCACAAATGTGCTAATCTTTGGATCAGGAGCACTCAGTGCTTAAATGTCTCTCACAGACAGCTGAGAGTGTGTTTTGCTAAAGCAAACTGCAATTACATTTAGTATCTTCAATTTAGCTTGACATGTTGCCTCTAGAAAGAAGAGATGTCTTGTATTAAGGGCTCTGCAGCACAGAGAGTGTCTTTGACCCTCTCCTGTCTCCTTTTGCAGCCCCCCCAAGCCCTCTCCCAGGCCGCATGACCAGGCGAGCAGAGATGATGGCAGCAGGCAGTCCTGGCCAGCAGGAAGGAGCTGCTAATGCACAGCTATTTCTGTCACAGCAAGGAGCATTGTACAGCACTGACCGAGGAAATGAAACCAGAGCCTGTCTGGAGGCCAGAGCAAATCCAGGAGAAAAGGCCAGTACAAACCAGCTACTTCACTACAGAAACCAGAGGAAGCAGCTCACCAGAGCACGGTGGTGGATAAAGGCCAGCATTGGCACGCTACAGCTCTGCACCGGTCAGCACATCTGGGGCTGCGGGGCACGGGAGTTTTCCCCCAGCTGAAAGCCCACCTAGCAGTAATGGAGATGGATGTCTTTTCACTGTCTTCATGGAGCAAATGTATAACTAACATATCCTCGGTATTGTCCATGTGCCATACAAAGGTGAAGGTCTCATCCCTCTAGATCTTCTTAGGGAAGAGCAACAGACCAGAGTCAAGGTAGTGAACTAGATCCACCTTTGGCTGCTTTCTCCAGGAAGTCATTTTTGGTTCAGAAACATTAGATGATCTGATAACTCCTTGTAAATGTAGCAGTCAAGTCCCCTGCCCAGTCCCACACACTGACACTTATGTGGCTTTTTTCCCACCACCTTCCCCTCTCCCTTTCTTGTTACAGTTCTTTAACTTTTACAGTATGTGAGACCATGAAGTTTCTCATTAGCCCGCTGTTAAACTGGACTTTGGGAACAGCCATGCCATAAGTAAAGACCTCCTTGGGCACATGGAGAGGAGCAGACTCCCTAATGGGTCAGCCGATAGTCTCCTAATACAACCTCATCGTGCCAATCCAGGTTACTTGCAGGAGTATTTCTGTTGCCGAAGTTTTCTATGATATTCTTTCAAACTACTCATAGCTTAGGTCAGTTTTTGACCACACTCCTACCCCATGGTCCTCTTACACCACATCCACTACATGTGGGATGCAGGTGTGCAGCAGATCCTGTACCAGCCGTTAAAAAATTCTCACTGGAAGCCAAAGAGAAAACACGAGTGTGTGAGTAAAGTGCCTTAAGACACATATCTAAGGTGCCTCAGGATGTCAGTAAAGGGTGTGGGTCTCCCATAGGTCCCATTGCATCCATGAGGAGGTCTCAGCTACCCCATGTCATCTCTGTGATGCAACACATCTGTGTTTAGACACCTAGTCTCTCCCTAGGTTTCTGGAGCCTCGGGATTCATCAGAAGCTGTAGTGCCATGTGTTTTTATAGACCTCAAAGATAGAGCAGCTCTGAGTTTTTACAGAACATTGAAGCAATGAGAACGCTGATATCTGGAAAGGCTGGTGGTTGGCAGCAGGAGTTTTCTGGACTGCTTGGTGTGAAACATGTTTTCAAGTCCACAGTGAATGTTGAACATGAGGAAGAACAAAGCGCCCACAGGAAAAGAGCCAAACACAGAACTTGGCGAGCATCTCCACAGCAAGGTGGCATTGGAGTGTGGCTGGGTCCGTCT
This sequence comes from Theristicus caerulescens, assembly GCA_020745775.1. NCBI lineage: Eukaryota > Metazoa > Chordata > Aves > Pelecaniformes > Threskiornithidae > Theristicus > Theristicus caerulescens. Next base: position 4,163,696 of record CM036569.1, read on the forward strand.
CACACAACCCCTGCTTTCCTGGAGAACATTGTGCAGGGGGAGACAACTGGGGTGACAGCTGTCCAACAGCAGGCATGGGCTAGGGTTTCACACAACTTAGAGATGAAAGCACTCGTCTGTTGGTGCTCAGGGAAGCTGAGCTCACACGTGTGCTTGGGTACTTGCCAGTGCGAGAGCTCTGAGATTGCGGTGTGTCTAACCAGTTTTGAAGGCTGCACATTTCGAACCTGCTCCTCTTCTTAAGACCCAGTGGCACAGCTACCACTTGAAAGCACCACGTCTCACTGAGGTTGTCAGAGATCCATCTCATCCCCAGTCTTTTATATCGCTCTGCTCAACAAGGCTCAAAGGTGCTTAGATGTGGAGGGTCCATGTGTCCTGGCTGTCACCAGGGCTGCAGCAAAGCAACTTGGTGGGAAAATTAATGTGGGTTTGGATGGCCGGTGTGACTGGTGGGAAAGGATGTATGGGAGGTGGGAGGGAGAAGGAGGAATGCCACTGTCCTTGGACTGTCATCACTCTGTCATAGTGGGCTGATATGTTTAAATATATGCTGACAGGCTCCAAAGCTGTGGCTGGGTTACGCCCAGAGGAATTCACCAAAGTCAGCGTCTAAATAAGGAAATTCTGGGCTTGGAAAGCTGGTCCATAGTGTGTGTGTGGAAACAACGTCAGCAGACGAAGGTCCCTTCCCCCTCCCTTCGTTGCATTAACGTTTGCTTTCATTTTACTACTGAACAAATGAAGAAACAGCTGTGTTATTTAACAGTGTGCATTTTACTACCAACAAAGAATGGTCCTTTAAAACACGCAAAACGCTGTGTGCCCTTCCAGTGAAAAGTGGAATTGCAGGTTTGGACAGAATGACCTAAACAATAAAAGTGCAGCTGGAGCATTAAAAACATAGTTGGTGGCAAGGATGGTTGGGTTTGGCTTGACTAATCTGAAGGATGATCAAAAGGACAATTATGCTGCCTTAGGAGCAGAGCCGTTTGCCACGTATTACAATAATGGCAAATCTTAAGGACTGGTGGGTATTCAAAGAAGTGATCCAAAGTAAAAACCCATATCTCTGTTGCTACTATTTTTCCAAAGGTCATTCAGATATCATAACAGTTGCTTCTCAATGAAAACCTTAGATGCGATAAATGTGCATAGGTTATCATGCCTGTGCTGAGTGAAGGAGATGAAAGCAGCTCTTGGGCCCAAATCTGAGCTGGCCTGAAAGCAGCCATTGTGGGTACCAAAAGCAGTGAAACCATGGCAGTACATGACTCTGCACGTGCTCGGTCAAAATATTTCCCTTGCTTTCAGCTTACTGCTTGCATTTACCTCTTTGAGCTGCCTTGACCCCAAAATTGTAGTGTAGGCTAGCACTGAGCCTGGGGAAAAGAGTAAGCTTGCATATTCATGCTGCAGTTGCAACGCAAGTTGTGCAGAGAATAACTCTCTGACACAAATGACACAACACATCCAACATCTTGTCTGAAGCACTCAGAAATGAAGCTTGAGCGTGCAAGGCATTTTGAAACCTAAATAGGAATTTTTGTGTAAGCTCAGGTGACAGTCAAAGCAGATATGATGCATCTTTGGGGTTAGTTTGATGCAAATGGTCACTTGAAAAGAAATGTGATGGTTGGTTAGCCAAAGGCGAGCAGTAATGTGTGCTAAAAAAGCTATTGTATTGATTGAAATGCATCTAGAAAACATCAGTCTGATGTAAAACATGAGTAATCAGCAGAAGCTAAAGGCTATTTCATAGAGCTCATGAACATGTGTTTTTGAACACCCTTCATTAATAAATCAATGAAATGTTCATGTTGGCAGAGGGTTCAAAGCAGCCTTCAGTGAGCTGCTGGAGGAGGTGGCTGTGCCTCTGAAGGGGTGCTGGGTGCTGGGGTGCTCAAGGACACCAAGGTCTCCACTTGCAAGTGACTAGCAGTCACGGAGGACAGTGGTCCTGGGATCTGTCAGGGACAAGATGCCGCAAAGCACTAATTGCCAAGCGAAGGATCTGCCTGCAGCGCCAGGACTCGCTCAGGGCCAGCAGCCAATTCCTGCTGCGCTGTCGGACCCCGGTCTGGGAAAGCCCTGCACCCCATCAGTGCGAAGGAAGTTTGATTTCAAACAGTAAATCCATCACTTTCATCCTGTATCCATTGCAAAGGAGATCTCCAGTGGCCTCTTACAGAGGTCTCCGATCCTGGCAGCTCGCAGTCAGAGTGGGTTGTGTGAGACAGAAATTTAGAAGATACATGCAGAGCTTACATGCCTGAGAGACCTGTGATGTGGCCCTTAAAACCAGTATGTTTTCTGATAAATGATTGAATTTTCACTGCCTCCTGTTGGTGCCTCCATCCACCGGCCCCTCAACATTTGTGGTGCTGGTTAACTGACGGACCCAGACTGTTTCTGTCTATGGGACCTTCTGTACCTCCTGGGGACCAAGTGGGCTCCCTGAGTCCTGAAGGACAGGCAGGACCCCTTCCTCTCTCCCATGCTGGGACCACACAAAACCCTTGGGAGGCTGCACTACAGAACTGACAAGCTGGGTCTGCCCCAAGTCATGTGTGGGGTGCAGAACCCCTGCCCTGATGCAGACCCCACGTGAAATTTTTTGCATAGGGAGCACTCCTGCTGCAGCTATTCTGCATCTTTCATGGCCCTGGAGCTTGACTTTTGCTCTTCCCCAGCCCAATGAGGTGCCCTCAGCGCTAGCCTGGAGGTCTGGTTTCCCTCCATGGTCTCTTTCTTACTGAGTGATTTGTATAAAATCCAGCATCTCTGCCTAGAGCTGGTTTTGGAGGGAGAGGCCACAAGTGAGTGATGGGACCCATTTCTTCCCCAGGGCATGGGCTACCAGTTCACGGATCTTTGCCTGTGTAAGCTGGAAGCAGGACCAGCCAAGGTGAGAAATAAAGATGCTTTCTGGCTGCCCTTCCCTCCACAGCACCCACCCCTTGCAGAGCAAGGTACCTTTTCAGCACTTCTCTGTGCTGCTGAAGAGCTCCTCTCCTGGCAGCATTTTTAGCTACTGCATCCTTCTGCTCCTGGGATTTTCAGCCTGTAAATGTGAGTTAAAATATGCACTGGTGTGAACTGCAGCTCCCTGTTCCTGCACCTGCCTGCCTGCATCTCCAACCAGGAGCAAGGCTGGAAGCAGGCTGTGCTGGCGGCTCGAGAGAGGTTTTGGTGCAACGGCAAGGGAAATGGCTTTGGGATCTCATGAAATATTGCTTTCTCCATGCTGTTGGGTCATGTAGCATGAGCTGCACTCAAGCTTTCCCCCTCCTGATCTTAATGCAGGCTGATGGCCCTGTCATGGCAAGAGGCTGTGACGCCGGCTGACTCTGACGTGGCCCTGGGGTGTAACCATGCAGTGGGTGTGCGCTGTGGCAGGGGTGTCACTGCATCATGACAGTGATGCCATAGGATGCGAGGTCATCACAGCAAGACAGCGATGGGCTGTGACAGTTCCTTCACAGGGACTGGCAGCAGTGACTGGAGAGCTCTGCAACATGACGCTGATGCAGGAGGAACGTGATGGCACTGCGGTGCCGAGCAGTGTCCATCATCTGTGGTGGGTGAAGAAATGAATGTAACAAACAGGTGTATTGGATTGTGAGGACCAATCTCCTCCATCAAAACCTCCCTGTGTGACCATGGGCATGGCTCCAATGTTCAGCAAATGATGGGGCCATAGGAACACATCCATGCTGACCTTGCTTGAAGGAGCTTGAGCCATCGACCAACCTCAGCTCTCCAGCACAGGGCATAGGATGCATGCCCGGCAGAACTCTTACGGCTGTGATCTCCCTGAGATTGTAGTCTAAAGATTTACTTTCCTAAGGATCCTAGAAATTAATGTGTAAATTAAAATTCAGTTTGGTGCTCATGGCTTCATGCCTCTGTGGTGAGCAACCCATGCACTAAGGACTCATGTGTCTGAGCAGCACATCTTGGTGTGCCTCTTTCCCCATGGTTTCATCCAGGCACAAGCAACGCTGTCCAATAGAAAAACCATCTGCAAGCTCTGTTGGTCTTGGCTCAGCACCACAGCCCACCTTGGTTTCCTTGGGAGGGGGCTTCCCTCAAGAAGAAATGTTCAAGTCCCCATTCATAGCAAAGACCCAACACCATCACCCCAGAACACATGCTGTAAAGGTAAAGCTGAAAACAACGCTGTCCTGAACATGCATGGCTTCTGGCCAGCTTGTGGCTCAGGTTTGCACTCCTTGCCCAGGAGGGAACTGAGAGCGAATGGGAGCCCTGGGAGCAAGGTCCTGCCCATGTGCAAAGCTCGGTTTTTCTGACCTTTCAGACACAAAAAAGTTTGGGAGGGTAGTTTTTTGGAAAGAGTTGCAGTTCAGTTGCACACATAATGTTCCTTGCAGAGACCCCCAAAAGCAAGATACAAAAAAATGAGGCAACCTGACTATTCTTGGCCGTCTCTCTCCTTCTACCACCAATTTGTACAGTAAAATAGAGGTTTTACTTCAAGAACTATGCATTTTTAATAGATTTTATTTACATAATTTTTCTGTCTAATAAGATATGTTTTAAATGCATTAACTGCAGCATAGTTCTCTCAGACCTTTGGAGAAAAGAAACTACAATAAAGATTCTTGTCTCCTAATATTCTGGGTTTCAGGCAAAAATTATACTGTAAGATAGGAATGCTTAAAAAAACCCCATAGTTCCACTGAACAAGAAAATCCAGTTAGAAAAAACTGTATTGGAAAACATCTATTTGCCCACAAAATAATGTAAAAATAATGAGTCCATATTCCTCTTTGATGTGTGTGGCACATGCTCCTTTAAGGAGAAATTCTGTATTTCAGAGATAGTGTGCATATCGTGGAATGAAACGGTTGTTATGGCAACAACTCTCAAAAGCAAGTACTTAACTGAGAAATGTGTTCCACATAGCCATAGAAAAATGAAAACATGAAAACAGAGACAGGAAGAATGGACAAACAGAAGCAGTATGAGACGGCAAAGCCATTTCTGATTTTCAAGCGCACGGAGAAGCAGCACCGAACTAGCTTTTGGGATTTTTTTTTTTTTAATTTAAAGCAAAGTTTAAAGCTGCATCTCTTCCTGGAAGGTTTAATATCTCTTTTATTTGATATTGGTGATCTAATAATTAAAAAGTGCCATACCATATTAGTCCACCCTTATTGTTGTGGACCAAAGGACGGGATGCAGTTGGGCTGGTGTTTATTGCTGCTGTGTTCGGACAGCCCAGGGGCACAGGGAGCCAGCACCCTGGGGTGGCTGCATCCAGGATCCCCAGGATGGCTGGATCCAGCCTCCTATGGCTCAGAGCCTGCGATCCTGGGATCTCTGCCAGACAGGTCACCGGGGGGATGATCTGCACTTAACCACCTCCATGTGGACTTGCTGCAAGGTTGAACCCCCAGACCCATGGTCCATGCAGCTCCTGGCCACCACCCAGCAGAAGGTCAGTCTAAAGCACTGTGGAAGAAAGATGGAGAAGCATCGACTGCCCTCAATATTGCTGGTGTCTTCTGCCATCACATTCACATAGTCTGGAGACCAGACCATTTCCCAGTGCTACAGAGAAAACCCCTCTGGTCTATCTCCACCTTGGAAAAAAGTAATTTCTGAGCCCAAATCTAGTCATTAATTTAGCCCCAGGACAAGCAAGCGAGGCAGATGTTGCAGCCAGAACCCCGTTTTATTTTGGTATCCATTTCAGCATTTCCAGTATGGAAATCTGGATTCCCTCAGCACTGACAATACCTTCTAACTTCATAATAGCCCCCATTTCATAAGCACACACCTAACTTTTGCATGAAGACCCCAAGGCTGGCCCCTGAGCAGCACCGTTCAGCACTGCTCTCTAGGCTGATAACTTCGTTCTGTACAGCCTTCCCTTTAACTGGATCCACATCCACTTTGTAACTCCTGTAACTCCTTCAATAGAAATTCTTCCCAGAATCTCTATTGAAAGACTAATTTCCCATCAGGCTCTGTATGCAATATTTTGTTTAAACCTAGATAGATTATCTCCTCTGCTCCTCTCTGTTTTCCTATTAAAATGATATTAAATTAGTCTAATGTGATCTACTTTTGATAAAACCTTCCTGATTTTTTCCACTCATTTTGTATTTGCCTCCATGTCCTCAGAGGTCCATGTCTCAGTAAAATTTTCTAGGATGAATGGAAGGGCCTGAAACCAGAAAGTGAAGCAGCATAGAAAAAAAAAAGAAAAGATTAAAAAAATCCTGTGGTATTTGAGGTAACCCAAACCGATCTTCCTAATTTCTTTAACTATCATGTTACAAACTGCTTATCAAAGCACCTATAGAAATGACAGAGCCATAGGAACTGACTCAGTTGCAAAGTGAACCGTGTCGGTGCGTTAGGCTGGAGGTTTTTCCTTTGCAGTCGAGGTGGGCTAAATGCATGAGCAGTAGCCAGGTACGCTGCTGCAGCTCAGCTGTTTTCCCTGCGCATCCATACCCATCCTCACTTTACCTGCATGGCTGCCTCTTCCTGGCAAAAGATAAACTGTGCTGGACGCCTGACTTTCTGGGGGAAAACCTGTGTTTGTGGTCTGAGTGACTTTGCCCAGCCTTGTTCTGGCTTTGCCCAGCCTCAGATGGGTTTGGGTAGGGTCTAGATCTTGCTCAAGTGGTGCTGGCTGTGGCCGGTTGCTGCTGCACACACTGCTGTGACCCACCACGCTGAAGCACCCATGGAGGATGAAGGGTCATCGCTGGTGGGTGGCATCTTCTGTTTAGCAATGCCAGGCTGGTGGGACCCCACTAGACCAATCTCCAGGAGGAAGAGCAGCAAAAAGACTGGGACAAGTGGGGATGGCATCACCTGGCTTCACCACTCCTACCCCTCACTGACCTCCTTAGACCAAATTTCTGAAGGTGTTGGTGATCCTCAGGTTCACATCCAGGGCAGGGTGCATCTCACCCAAGCTCTCTCACTACGAAGCCTTTCCTCTGAGCTATGTATCCCTCTCCCTCTGTGGTTGGTGGGGAGAGGAGGCATCGCCAGAGCACAGGCGTCCTAAGACGGTGTCTAAACCGGGAGGCTGACACCCCTACAGAGCATCCATTCCTCTCCAATGACTTTTCTGGAGCTCATTACTAACCCCAAACTTCATTTGGGAGACAGATATAGACTGTCTGGATGAGGATTTATCCTGTGTTGTGCGTGACAAGTGAAGGGAAGGATTTCTCAATGTAGCCCAGGTCTGCTGAATCCTCCTTTGCAAATAAGTCACTTACATGTCCCAAAGGCAAAGCAAGAATTTGTAAATGAAAACTTTTTCAAATAAATCTTTTGTAGGATTTACAAACCTTCTGATCGGATTTGTAACTCCAGACACAGATTTGTATACTTGGTGCGAGATTTGAAGGATTTAAAAATCCATCTCTTGACTTGTGAAACAATCTAACATTTTAGAAACCAGGTAGCTAAACCTAAGACTAAAAGCACACAGCACTTGGGCCTGAAGGTTTAGTGACAAGATTATACATTAGAACAGGGAGATAATGTAACTCAGGTGTATTAAATCCTGATTTATTAACAAACTCAGAAGTAATAGCTTTACAAATAACTCCCAAGACATTTAAAAGAGCTTAACCCTTAGAGTACTAGCATTTGTCAGACTGCCACCTCTGTGAATGCCAAGCAATATGTTTAAATATACCGGGGAAAATTCAACTGCACTGCAGACAAGCCCTGCAGCCAGTGTTTCCCTCTCCCGCGGGAGCCGGGAGCGACTCCCAAGGGTCTGGGAAGGGGCTTCCCCCGGTACTGCAGACACCCCTGGCATGTTTCTGGGGTGCTTTTTGATCCCGTTGTGCTCAGACGCTCGTCGTGGCTGCATGTCTCTGCCTGCTTGGTGGCATGGGGCCCTGTCACATCCCCCTCCTGACATGTCCCAGTGCCACCACGGTCTCTCTGCATTTACGGGGGTGATGGTTGGGCTCAGAAACCTCTGCTGGGGAGGGCGCTTCGGTGGGCTGACATGTGGGGAGAGGGCTGGGAGCACGTGGGGACCAGGACAAGCTGTCTCCGTTATTGAAGGCTCTGTGAAAAAAGACCCTTTCTGGGGATGCTCTCCCTGCATCATCTCTTTCTCCTCTCCAGCAGTCTCAGTTTTTTTCCAGTTACCTCCTATCTAGGCTACATGGCTTTGAGCTCCTCAGGGGGTGGAGATGGGGGACCTCCACTTTGGGATGATGAGGCAGGATTTCATCCAGCTGTTCAAGTGGTCTGTGTGCTCTCGTATCGTTAAATCTCCTGGGTTCAGCAATAACCAGAAGCTGATTTCTTCCTCATCACAATCAATTCTGCAGTAATTTTACCTTTGACAAACCTGCTTGAAGATAAAGGTTTTCACTGCAGAACCAACTCTTCTCCATTCATGTTGATGCCAAATGCACCAGCATAATAAAACGGCATTTCCAGAGCAGTTTTTAGATAGAAAAACCATAATTACCTGGAGGAGTCTGACAGGGCTGCTAATTCCCCTTTCCTCTTTCCTCTGGTGCCCTATTAGCTTTTGTTTAGCATAATTGAGTTCTCACGGCAGTGGCATGCCCCAGCGAGCAGCATGTTTCGGGATTGCCCTGGGCACTTGACAAGCTCCGTGGGTATCCAAACCCTTGTACGGGGAGAGAAGCCCAGGGTGTTTTCAGCTGGTGAAAGAACTCGATGCTGTTTGTGTCCAAACTTGCTTGGAAACAAAATGACCATTCACAACAGCTTGCTCCGTTAATGGTGTAAAGTGCACTAGAAAATGATTGTGAAAATAATAGCTACTTCTTAATGAGAGAGCCAAGAGCAGCAGGCAAAGGCCAGAGCGCCACGTGCAGGGGGAACTGGAATGGAAAAGGCACTTGACATCTCTTGTGGGTTCAGCTTGCACGAGCAATTAAACATTTTTAAAACTTAACTCTTATTCCCTTTGGTGAGCTTTTCTCTCTTCCTTCTAGTTGGCTCTTCCACAAATGGCTGCTCATTATTTTTGGAATGTTTTTCTATCCTACTTTGATCAGGACTGATTATACGTAGCATGGGAGCACCCAGAAACCAGTCATTGAGTAAATGTGGATGAAGTCTTCCCTCCTGCTGAGGGGTATGTGCCACTGCTCTGCCTGCAGTCACTGCAGCATCTCTGAGAATCTCTCCTTGACCTCTCCATGTTTTTGCAAATATATTTAAGACTTGAAGTACTTTAGGGATGAAGTATCATCTGCTGCACTTCCCTTTATGTGTTTAGCTTTTGCATTTTTCACTTTAGACACAGAAAAGCATCAGGAAAGGTTTTCAGTTTCTCTCCTGAGTTGGCTCAGGTTTGTGGTGGACCAAAGCCCTGATTCAATAAAGCATTCAGTCACCTGCTTAACTTTAACCGCATCCTTAAGCTCAACTTTATTCAGGAAAGCTCTTAAGAATGAGATAAAATCCCAAGAGTTTTCAATGATTTGGTAAATCTTGAGTGAGGGGGTGGGCTGCTCCTTTGTCCTGCCAAAACACTCAGCAAAGCTCTCACTGAAGGCAGGATTGGTGTTGGTGTCTCTCTGTAAGCATGTTTTTTGTGGTGCTGGGCCAGGGTGCAGTTCCCAAGGGCACCACGATGGCTGATGCCTCGCAGTGAGAGAGCAAAGAGTCTGCCCCTCCATCTATCCATCTATCCATCCATCCTGGGCCACTCTGTGTTGAGTCCTGCCCTACGCAGGCTTGAACACCATGATTGCATGGGGCAAGCAGAAAGGCAGTTCCTCTAAACGTGGCAGCAGGTAGGGAAGAAGAAGAGGTGGTGACGACACTTATCGATTTAACCCAGAGCAGCTGAAGAGCCCTTAGGTCACCCATGCATACCTGGCTCCATCTGGACCATCTCCCAGCAGAGACAGTGCAAACACTTGGATGGATGCAGCGGCTCTGCTGGGCACCGCCTCTGCTTCCATCATCCTCACAATTTAGGTGACCGGAAGAAGGGAAAGGGTTAAAAAGAGAGTAATTAATATAAGAAGACTGTTCATTACTATAAGACGTCTGTGTATCATTAAATTTCATTTGAGCTTTAATTAGACAATTTTTTTTTTCATATAAAAGTCTTTGTTGTGTCAATTAGTTGATTGACTATCATCTGGTTTCTGGGTTAGTGAAACCTGATCTGTTGTGAATGAATTTGTTTATCAGGGAAAAGGGACCAGGGGATGGAAAAAAAATTCAATTAAATGTCAATGTGTGGAGTGACAAGCAGCATTCGATAGGGCTTTTAGTTTAATTGCTTGTATTTCATTAAGAGATATATTTATCAAGAGAATTCTTCATTTTCAAAAGATCCTGGATGTCTTCTTTTTTGCTTCTGGCTTTTTAGGCACTCTTGTAGCAATCAAAAAAACATAGAGAACTCTTTTTTTAATTAGAAAAGGTACTTCACTGTGACATGTTCTGAGACTGTTACATCACTGACATGTGGTGACAGCCTTCTGGTGACATCCACATGCAAATTGCAGGGGACAGGGTGTACACCTACGTCATTTGAAAGGCTATCACCAAAGATCTGCTGCTGCCTCTGCTGTTTGCGGTCCGTGACCATGCTGAAAATAGTGTGTTAATCCTGAAAGTTTGTGTGAGGAGGAAATCATTCAGCTCCCAATCCTGGAAACATTTTGGAAGGTCTGTTTTAAATCTTTTAAAGGCTGTAAATCCCTTTGGGAGGAATGGTTTTCATTTGTGTTTTATTTGGATTCCAGCTCATCACTTGTGGTTGACAAATAAAAATGAAATAGCCTTTGGTAGGGGGCTGGCAGGCGTCCTCATAATACAGTGTGTTTGGCCTGAGCTAGTGTAGTTATGTAGGGGCATCGCCTGGAGTATATACAGTCACACTGGAATAACGTGCTGAGAGCACTGAAGTTTATTTTGATAACTTTCTGTTTATTTCTAATCCAGCCTAAAAACTGTGAGTAGATAAGCCTGCAGCTGGGTTTGTTTGAGAGGTGGCAACAGGATTCCAACAAAGCTTCCAAAATGTTAAATGAATGGTTTTTTTCCTGAATGTCCAGGGAAACGGCAGGAGCAAGGAACGCCTGCACGCAGAGCATGGTGATGGGGGCTCACCCCCAGCACGCCTGCTGCCGCGGGAGGAGCGGTGGGATGCAGATGCAATGGCACATGCCTGTTAGCGTAGGACCTCCAGCAACACTGCTCCAAGGGTGAGACATCAGAGCCCATCTTTATTCTTATAGAGCACTGGGGGCCAGATGCATTGGCCAGCAGCTTTTGTGAAAAGGAGTATTTTTTGGCCCGGATGTAGGAAAATACCCGGTCAAGGGATCAATCCATTGGCTAAAGAAGAGAACAGGAGCAAAGGTGACCTTGTGACACCAAGTCCTGCCCTCTGCTCGTGCAGGAAACCCTGTGGTGTATCACTTTGGTAAGGTGATCCAGCTCCACCTCAAATCTAGTTTAATTCCTTGTCCTTGGGAGATTGTCTTTTCAGATATTGAGGCTTGGGAGCAGGGAGTCTCCATGGATTTGCTCAGTGCCCAGCAGAAATCCTGGCAGGGCCTCTGGGAGTGTCTGTATGATAAGTAGCTCTAATGAGTACTAATTACACCCCATACATGAGTGATTGAGCTCTTTTCTGAAACACATCGGTACATTTCAGTGTTTTCTGCCATATCTGTATTCTGTGCCCCCATTTGCTTGGAAAGTACAGCCAGGACAAGGTCTGTTCTCAGAAACTCATTATTTCTCTCATTCTGTGATGAGAATTCACTTTCAAAGAGTTCAGATAAGATGTTGGGAGGCAACACATGAAGCAACTGGCAATTATATCCTCCCTGAACATTTTGTCTGCAATGCTACACCAGCATCACGACAACGACGCGGAAGCTGGGGCTTTTACGTGAGGAAAACAGAATGGCACGACATGGAGAAATGCTCCAGGTTGTTCTCCCTGAGGGCAAACTATCACTTTACAAATGTACTTGGAGAGACCAGCGGTTTGGGCAGAGCAGAGCTGACATGGGTGAAGAATCTGTATTTTACCCAAGCCTACTGAAGAAGGAAAAATAAAAAACAGACCAGCCTTTCCAAGAAGGCTTCATACCAGCAGCAGCAGCAGCAGAAGAAGAAGAAGAAGAAACTGCACAGAGCGAGGCAATACTGTATGATGTTTGGGGATAATTATGAAGAATCCTGCTCTTCCAACACTGGACAAAAACTCCAGAAGAGTAATGGGAGCGTGCTGTGAACATCATACACCTGCATCACATACTCCTTCATGCTTCCATTTGGGGTGGAATTGGCAAACCTGGCTTCATTTTGAAGGCTGAAGGAGGCAGCTCAAGGTCTTTAGGTCTGTCCCTGCTCAGCATCTCCTGCCCTGTGCGGTGGGAGGAGGACCATGCAGCCCAGGAGAACCCCCAAGGGGTTTCTCTGCTGACTTTTTGGATCATGTGGTCCTGCAAGGTGTTTGCCTGGGCCCGTCAGGAGCTGGGTGTTCAGAGTCAAAGACCGCAGGTTTTGATCCCTGGCTGGGCAAGCCATGGTCCTTTTAGATATGTGTGTCTTCATGGATGTCCAGACATGGACAAACTGTGCAAGCTGGGCCAGGGGAAACAGAGGGGCTTGTTCTCATTTGTTTGTTACTGCAAACTGAGTTTTCATTAAAAAAAAAAAAAAAGAGAGAAATCTTGTGAAAAATGTCCTAATTGAGAAACATATACACACGTACTCACCTCCCCTGGAGCAAGACCTGCCTGGACATGCCCATACCATGTCCCTAGGAGAGGTCCTGAATCTGGGCAGGTGTCTTTCAGTGTCACCTCCAGGCGCCAGAACAGCCGCTCTCCTCTTTCTTTGGCAGCATCAGTCAAGCTTGTGGGGTTCATACCTAGGTTTTTTTTAGCTATTACTTTTTCCTGAAAACTAAAAATATTCTGTTGGGAGAAGAAAGGTTTTCCGGTCATGCCTTCTCAGTGTTCCCAGTGAGCTTCTGGTTGTGTGCAGGACGTGGGGCATTAATATTGCTCTGGAAGTCCCCAGCCTGGTGGAGAGCCCCATGGCAACTGGGCAAGCTGACAGCCCCATGGCTTTGAACCAGGGCCTCTGGTTCATTAGATAGACATCATTGCCCTGGGGAGTGTCTGAACTTATCCGACTTTGTGGCTACTCCATCCGTCTTGGCTCCTGTGACAATTCAGAAGTGTGGAAAGGTTCCCGGTAAACCTTTCAGACCTGCCTCACCCCACCAGGTTTTGGGTTTTCCCTGGTCAGGGGAAGGAGGGACCTTGCCCCGTGTGTCACCTACTAGGCATCCTCATCCCATCCTTTGCTCCGCAGAAGCTCCTCCGCTGCAGCGCCCATTGAGCTATCTCCTGAAGTCCTGGCTGTGAGCCCATGGTGGAGAGGACTGCTGGGAGGTGCTGCAGAAAGCTGGTTCAGTGTGCCGAGCAGCTCCAGCCCCTCAGCCACAAACACTTTGTTTTCATCTCTAAGTAGCTGAAGAAGTGTGTGCCTATCAGTAAATCTCCATCATCCCAACTGCAGTGTGTTTCCTCAGATAAGGGTGCTGTGTAATGGCAATTATGTTTTCATTTGTTGTGAGAAAACTTAATACGCAGAGTGGCAGAAATGTTATTCATCCTCTGTTAATTATGAGCTACTTACTGTAAGGAATCATGCAAAAACAAAAAAGTGTAATCAAATGAAATAAAAGGGAAGCAGCTTGTGCACTTGCCTTCATGCCGGGTGGAATTAGCTCCTGCAATGCTCTGACACCAATTATCATTAATAATGCTGCATGGCCCCATGCATGACCTTGCCTTCAGCTCCCCAGCAGCACAACTCCTGGGGGAGATGGGTGCAAGGGCCTGCGTGTGGGCAGATGCTGGGGGCTGCGATCCAGGGGTGCTTAATGCAGCAATACTCTCATGGGACTGAGCTTGCATGAACTCTACTTGTCCCATCATGAGCTCTGAAATGGAGCTGCAGGAGAATCCCAGCAGAGCCCCGGATGGATCAAAGAGCTCAGGCCATTGCGTTTTTTACGTCACAGTGTTTTCCCCCTCCAGGCTGTGGGATGCACCAGGAAAGAAAAAGATGGGGTCATGCTGGGGATGGCTGTAGGTCCGTGAGCCCAGGAGCAGGACTAACTGTCCCTGCAGGTCCAGAGCCAAGCAGGTGGAAGAAGCATCTGTGGTCCCACATGGTCTAGCGGTCAGGATTCCTGGTTTTCACCCAGGCAGCCCGGGTTCGACTCCCGGTGTGGGAAAACAGTTGTGTTTCATATTTGTGCTTATTTTGGGGCTCTCGGGGGACAAAGAAGATCGTTGGAGTGCCTGCTGGAGTGGATCCAGTGCAGGCTGCCAAGGTGGCCAGGGCTGGAGCACGGGGCAGACAAAGGGAGGCTGATGGACAGAGCTGGGTCTGTTCAGCCCAGAGAGAAGGTGAGGGGAAGATTTCATTGCTGCCTGGTGAGAAGGTGCATGGAAGATGGGGCCAGGCTCTTCCCGGAGGCACACAGTGGGAGGACGAGAGGCACCAGCTGGAGCAAGGGAAGTTCTCCTTAGTTATGAAGAATAGTTTTATTACCATGTGGTGGTGAAACACTGGAACTGGGGCTCAGGGAAACTGTGGGGTCTCCATTCCTGGAGATATTTGAAACTCAACTGAACAAGGCCCTGAGGAACTTGCTCCAGCTGGACCTACTGGAGCATATAGGCTGGACTAGAGAGCTTCAGAGCACACTTCTCGCCTGTGAAGTTCATTCATGGAAGGTGTTAAGATGGTTTTAATTTCCCCAGGGACAGGATGCTTGGTGGTTCCTCATCCTAGTTGAGCTGCCTGAGCTCTCTTCACCTCTCTGGTGACCCAGGGGATGGCTCTGTTGTGATGCTGGGCTAGATTAGAAGTCAGTGAGACACAAAATCTGCCTTGGAAGGAGTGAGAATTACACAGAAACATTTATTTGAGATGGCAAGGAACAGACTGTCAAGGAGGCAAGGCTGGGACACTACTTCCCTGATGGAGCTGCTGCTCCAACAGTGCGCACCCTGCCCCTGCCGCTAGCACATCAGTTACACCAGGCCTGTGTACTCATGCCCGGGTGTAAATTTGTCCTGTGGGTAAGAACAGAATGCAGTAACCAGGTTGTGATCTGTACAACAGCTCGGCAACTGATGAGGGTTGTCATTAATGCATTTTTGAGCACTGTAAGCTTAACAGCCTGACATAATGTAGCAAGCACTTTAAGTCCCAAAGAAAGATTTTTTTTTTCTCCAGAAAGTAATAAATAGCAACTGTAACTTCTTTCAGGGAAATTTCAGATCTATGCCATATCTAATGAGAAACTTCCTTCTGAGCTCATACCATTACATATATAAGAGGAGGGATGCTACCTTCATTTTGCATCACCTTTAAGTACCCCTGCATAAAGAGGGACTTTTACAGACGTGTCCACTTAATATGAATGCACGATGTTACAAGACTTGGATTTTTCAGGGTTCAAGTGCTACCACTGAGTAACTTTGCCTTTGTCACACCAGTATTCCAGTTGAGTTCCTCAGACCATAGCAGGGGACTCACCAGAGCTAAATCCCTATGAACACGTTCAAGCCTTAAAATGGACACAAGCTGCAAATGTTATTTGAGTAATTTGAATAATGACTAAATTCGTGATTACTTGGATCTTTCCAGGAATGACCAGGAACAAAAAAAGAAGCGAGATTCATCGTCTCAGCCCTCAGCTGTGAATTTTCTGCTCAGCTCTGCTGCTGATACCGAGAGAGCAGATGCTTCCTTACTCTGCAGAAACGCAGCATGTGAAACAGTATTTTAACAGCTTTATCTGATATTTTATATCTCACTGTCAAACATAGCAATGATTCCACTTCTATTTGGGTAAGTAATCTGAAAAGAAGGCAGCAATAATCTCTCAGGAGAGCCAGGCACGGGACTAATTACTCCAGCTAGAGATTTGTAAAGACACATTTTCAGTGCTGGGATTTTATCATTCCACAGGGTAATTAAAAGACAACCCTGTCAAAGGAAGTTTTGCAGTTTTAAATATTCTTTTTCCTCTATAAAGAATAACCCTTTCCAAGCTCAGCATTGGGATGGCTTTATTTCCCAGTGATGAATGCGGGCTACCCATGGTGCCTGCCTACCAGCCAGCTGAATGCCGTGCTCGGGTGCTCGCAGGGCCTGGGCAGAGCAGTGGCTGTTTCTGTGTCACCTCTGGATGTCAGGTGTTGGGAAGGAGGGATGCTTTTGCAGAGAGATAAACCCAGGAAGAAATTATCTGGCCACTGAAGAAGTTTAAAGAGACACTTCTCTTAGGCATGTTGATTGGATTGTCAAGCGCTGTAAGTTGGAGTCGTGCATCGGCGACCAACTGGAGGCAGAATTTCTGCTTGAAATTTGTTTCTTCAGAGAAGCACTTGCTGAAATCAGAACAAGGAAACCTGCTCATTGCAATGGGTTATGGCTCAGCCACCTCTTGAACTGGGGTTCACAGCCTGCGACCAGAAATAACATCCTTGGCTGCTGCAGAAAAGGGATCGATGTGTGCTGTTATGGATGGATGTTGCCCATAGGTCATTCCCCTTACCCCTGCATGGGAAACAGCCCTCATACGGGGTGAGCGAGGTGTTGCTGCTTTGATCCCCTTCTCAAAGTTTATACGGCACCATGCTTTCTGCACCAGGCTGGCTTGGTGCAACCAGCAATGATCACAACAGGACTATAAAGCAGAGTTCAAAGGATGACTGGTTGGCAGAGGGGATTTAGGCACAGGTTTGCAAATGTCACGGAAGGACAGGTTACATTCAGGGCAAACTATTTGGTTATCCAAGGTAGTTCAGATCTCTAGTCAAAGAGTCAAACTGCTTAATATCGACAATCTCCTTCAAGGCTGATGCTGGGTTTTCCAAAAGGTATCACTGAGCAATTTACTCTTTTGGATAACTTGATAATTTGGATATCTTGGATAATTTGAAAATCTGAGTGTGGGCATTGTCTCCAGGTCTCTGTGATTCCCCCATGGCAGCGGGGGTGCTTGTGCTCAGTATGGCAACGATATGGGATGGTCCACGCAGATGAAAGCAGGAGAAGCACATCTGCACTGCCTGGTGCATGGGATGCCAGGTCAGCCTGAGACCTCCACTTCATACCTGTGTCCCATGCAGCCCCTTTCTGCATCTTCCTGCTTAAACCCCCCTGTTTTTTCAGATGGGGTTTATGTCCAGTAAAGGATTTGGAAGTTAAGGAGTTAATTCTTAGAGAAACAAAAACTTTGGAGCTGACTTTGGTGCCCTTGAGTAGAAAAGGAAAGCACTGGCCATAGGCTGAGAACAAGGCAGTGCACCTGCACCTTGTCTCCTTGTCAGCCCTTCCTTCCCCTCTCCATTGGTGCCTTTTGATGCATATGGGGACCAGGGATATGACAGGCCAGTGAGACTGATGTGACACGTGTAAGGAGAAAGAAATAGTATAAAATGCAATGTATCACAAAATTAGCATCAACTGCCTGTTCCTTGGCAGCCTGCCGGTTTCCATCTTTATCTGGGCATTGTTTAATTGCCTAATTGTTATACTTAATTTATTTATTTTTAACTTGCCATGAGCATGTAGAAATGTAAATTTAGCATTAGAAGATCAGTTAACAAAGGATTCCTTTTCAGAGAGGTTGACTTCTCATATTGCAGCTTGCAAGTTTGTTCCCTGGGATGTGAAAATTCTAGGCTCCAGCTGTGCCAATTCCAGCCAGGCCCTGGCAGTTAAAACCGTGTGGCAAGACTGGCGATTGCAGAGCGGGTCTGGTGCATGGGGGTGTGCATCACCGAGCTCTCCGTTTCCCTTCCACCAGCAGCACGCTTTGCTCAGGGTCCTCTCTCCTCCCTGCATGGATCATTTCTCAGCTTGAGGCTTCTTGCAGATATGACAGTGGGAAAACCCAGGCATCAGAGAGCTGCTCAGGCTGCGGAGGGGGACTTCGTGGCATGAGTTTGGTTGGTTGGTAAAAACTGCAAAAAAGGATCCTCGAGGAACATGACAATGATGAAATATCAGTCTCTGACCACAGAAACACACTTCACCATCAGCCCCGGGGAGGGCACGTCTGTGCTGTTTGTGTCTCAGCAGTCTCCAGATTTCCAGTCCAATTTTAGGACCGGTGAAAGTGGAGGGACTCCACATTCCCATGGGCAAGTCAGAGCCTCTGGAGGAAGAGTAAAACAGTAAATTGAGATGAGCGTTTCTCATTTACTCCACTCTAGTCAGGCCACAGAGCCTTAGTGCAAATGGCATTAATCCACGCAGCCATTTACTGTAGTTTTTTTCCAAATCAGTATTTAGAAACTTTCTCGTATTTCTAGGAAGACAATTCCTTATCATTCTCTTTATCTGCTAGGGAGTGCTCTGATCAACAGGAACTCTATGCTGGGAATGGCCTAATTAAGCAAAATTAGCATTTTATCATATAATACTAACACTTAATCCTATATTCATGCAGCCTGCTTTAAATATACTTCCTGCACATCCTTTCCTGTAAGTCTCTCATGCTATGCCAGCTCCGATCTGTTTTTATCTATAAGGAATTGAGCTCGTACCTGTGACAGGTGCAGAGTGTGTTAAATCTTTTGATCATCACACAAACCACTCATCCTGATGTCCTTTAATCTAAGCAATGCAAAGAAAATCCTCTGCACTAGCTTTATGCTTCTTCCATCTCCCCGAGTTTAAACAGGAGGCTCCACAGCTACAGATCAATGGACCTAAATTGTTTGTCTTTAACTTAGGTGGGTTTAAAGAAAAGCTGCTCAGCCCAGCTGTCTGGAAGTTCACAAGATGGGAAGGGCTGTGTGCTGTCTAGTGATGAGGGAATTTGAGTTACCTTTGAAACTTGGTTGAGTTTTTACAGCAGTCGAGTAATTAAACAGGAGAAAAAAATCACAGCGAATCACTTACTGCTACATTTTTCACATCTTTCTTGTTGTTATTCTGAAACTAATAGTGAAATGCTTTAATTTATAAATTATTAAGAATTTCTGTAGTTCACAAATGCGGTTGGGAATTCTTTTTTTTTCCCCCCCCTGGAAATTATTCCTGAATAATTCGTGTGGAATAGCCGATATTCCAGTATTGCTATTGGTTCACATGGGTGGCGTGAGCCATCTGTGCGTTCCTGCCTCTAGACTGGCTGGTTCTGGTACCCAGCCAACGAGGCGTGAAGAGTGGGATGACGGAGGATCCCACTTAGTGTGATAAAACACATCTCTGCTTTTGGTGAAGTGTCCGTCCTCACATTTTCTCTCCATTAAGTGACTGAGTGTTGTGGGAAAAGAAGAGGATGGGGTCAGTGCCTGCATGCTCAAGCGAGGATCTAGGGGTGGTCATGGTGCTCATGTGCCTTGGGTGCAATCCCTGTGAACCAGACATGTTTCACAGGGAAGGGAGACACCGGTTAAATCCCAACCATCGTTTTTTGCTCTTTGATGTTTTCCTACAGCCTCAAGCTCATGGGCACCAAAACATTGTCAGAGAAGCTTGAAGGGATCCCAAAAGAGGGGTGTGCCATCAAGTAACTCCATCTTATTTCACCTGCCCAAATAAGTGTGTGTGGAGAGCAGGTCCCCAGGAGACTCCCTAGACTGCTGAAAATGAGACCCACTATTTTATTTTATAGTTAAGATATATAAAAAGTTAATTACAAATAGAAATATACTTCTGTGAATGGGGAAGAAAGTTTCTCACTATGAGACCAAAAATACCTTATGTAGAAAAAATAGGTGCCATTCCCTTTAATACTGCCATCAGGATGTTACAAGCAAAAAAAACCTCCCAAACACAAAAACCCCTCCGTGCTATGCAAAAAATCACAGAAACCTTTTTTCCATTACAGTGGTCACAGGCCATTTTGCTCTTCACTGGTGACAGGGGACCATTAGAATACAATCCCTGATGCCTGTGTATCATAATGAAAATCGTATTTCTTCCTGAACTGGTACATCAATTGTCTTTTTAGTAACCTGGGAAGTGCAGCTGTATGCAAACCAGGGAACGGTCCTTCATTCTTAATCTGTTCTCCTGCAAGATAAGTGATAACTTCTTAATGTAACTTTCCAGTCTGGTAAATAAGAAGTAGCTACAACATGATCCTGTGGTTTAAATAGAATCGTCTTCCTGAGGCTGAGTAGCTGCTTTCCATCCTCCCCTGGGCAGGAAAACTGATTTTGATAAAATCGGAGCATTCCTCTCTGTCTCTCTCTCTCCTTTGCTGGCACCTGCCTGCAAATCTGCAGGCAAACCTATTTGCATTTCTAAAATCATGTGGGAACTATTCCTAAAAAAAATCGGTGGCGAGACTGTCACAGCTCCTTGCTGCAGCAGTATGTGTCAGGGGGATGGACGAAGTGAGGAGTTTGGGGCTGGCAAGGGAGAGAAGGCGGATTGAAATGATGGTGGTGGGGGATGAAGGAGTCACAAGCCGACCTGGCAGCTCCCTCGGGGTCCCCCACTGCCATCCCTGCCACCCAGTGCCGGTGCCACCAGTCTGTCCCCATCAGGCTTTGTGACCTCTTTGCCTGCTAAACTCTGTGTGATGCCTGTATCCGTCAAGCCGCTGGCCATAACCGCTCCTGGGGCATCTGGCGCATCCTGAATTGGAGGTGAGCGCGGGTCAGGGCTGGCCGGTCCCCGCGGGGGGCAGGCGGGGGCACGGGGCAGGCAGCAGGCACATCCTGACCCGCTTCAGACATCGCCCACTGCCAGCCCAGGGGTGTTTGCGGGTGTCCAGCTCTTTGCGTGGACTGCAGGCTCAAGTGCTGCGTTGTACTTGTGTGGTGCAAACGATTCAATCAATAGGAGTGAACTTCAAAGGGAATTTCTGGCAGCGGCACATACTCAGATACACTGCATGGAAGTGGCCCCCAGTCCAATCTCTGCAGCACCTCCTGTGGGACGGGGACACCTGCCCAGCGGAGGGACAAAACTCGTTCTGTATGTGAGCCTCATCTCACCCCCAGAGGCAAAACTGAGAAACCAGGGGGAGAAATTCGAATGAAAAAACTGGAACCGTTTTATTGCGAACAGCATTGTAGCCGGCTTTGAAAAGGTTTTCCTCCTGGAGGTTTTTTTTTTTGTGTTTCTACTTTTTTACTGCCCCAAGCCTGCATTTTTTTAATAGAAATGATAAGGTTTCTTTTTACAAAAACTTGCTTGGCTCCAGGCAGTGGGCCCTCGAGTCGTGCCAACCCCTCCCAGCAGAAGGAGCCAGCAGAGGAGCGGTGCCAGCACCACGCACCCGCCTGGCTGCACTCGCCACCGCCGGCAGCTCCCCGAGGGCCCCGATTTCTTTAAATCCCTTTTGCAGCCACCCCGGTCTGCACCCAGCGGGAGATGAGAGGACAGATCCTGGCTCCGGCTTTGCTGGGGTGGGAGCGCGCTGCCTCGCGGCGCTGGAGCGGGTCATGGCTTTTTCTCTCTTCCCTTTTCCCCTCTCATTCACGTGCACAGGGAACCTCGAGGAACAAATAATTCAATCTGCTGCTGGATTGCCAAAGACTTTAATGAAAGCGCTATTTATTTAGCGTCGTCTGATACCGCATCTACAGTGACAAGGCGGGGGACTGAGTAATAACAGGTCCGGAAGCAAAGCGCGGAGCAGAGCGTGCCACCAGCATAGGAGTGTTCCAAAAATATATGATTTCAGTTTCTGGTTTAATTAGAATTTATTTTAAGTGGGTTTGCATCAACTAATGAAACAACTGTCATTGATGAACTGCTGCTGGGCAGGCTCGAGTAGATTTTAATCTCTAACCAGCAGCTCCGGCAGCTAGTGTAAGGGGAGCCTGAGGAAAGTCTATTACAGATAGACATCAATTTAAAATTACTCATCTTCAGGGAGTATCGATGCAGAGGGGAAACCATTACAGAATAGAGAATTATGTCATTAGATAACTGATCCAAATTCAGAGCTCACCTTAAAAACTAAATGATATTGTTGACAGCTTGTTGCATTAACTGCTGAAAGGGGGGTATTTCTTACCAGATCATCATGCCTCAAGAGTTCATGCTGTGCATGAGGAGGAGTTTTGGAGATTGATGGCAAATGGTGACCCACAGACCAGATGTGCACCTCCAGATCCCCCACAGCTGGTGTTGCAGACAGTCCAGGGAAGTGGTACCCAAGGGAGGACTGAAAAATACCATCCTGCTGATGGGGAAACTGAGGCACAGCAAAGCTATGCAAATTCCTCGAGGTTAACCCATCTATGGAAGACCACAAGAATAAACCCAGCTGTGCTGAGGGTTGCTCCTACAGACCAACACCTGAGTTATCCTTCACCTTTCAAGAACCTTAGGTACTTCACCCTGGTTATTTAGAAATAACTGGATAATCCCATGCTTCAGAAAAGGCCCTGATGTTTAATTTTCAGACCTGAACTAGCAGTGCCCGGGGTGGGTGCTGGCTATGGCTGATGCAGGGACATTCCCCAGGCCAGCGGCCCCAGCAGCTGCCTGGGGCAATGACCAATTCAGCAAACGTGTGAAATCACAGGGGACAAGTGTCTACATCGATGTGGATCACTAAGCTGCTGTTTCCCATCACCTTTCATCAAGGCTTGGGATGAAACTGTCTGTCAGACCTCTGGAGTCAGTTCTCAAAGGTGGTGAGGGCTCCCCTGGGTTGGTCCTTGCTCCTGTGAGACGTGGAGGCACCTTTCCAGCAGCAGGTACCAAAACCAGGCCTGGCCTGCAGGATGGGTGCACAGGAGAGCAGCACCGAGCTTCCCGGTGACTTGCACGGATCATTTCCCACCTGCTTTTCCGGAGCTGTGCATGGTGCTCGCAGGCATCAGGTGATGGAGACGCGGGCTTTGTCCCAGGAAGACCTGGGACCGTTACACAAAAGCTTCTGTGGCAGATCCAGACAGAACCAGGGCAGGAAGGGAAATCATCCAAAGGATGTTTGACACAGTAGAATTTGTTTTTACCTCTTTCCTTTAAAAAACAAAGCAAAGCAAAGCAAAGCAAAACAAGCTAGGAAATTGCATGCATGCTTTTGGAATGAGACAGCAGCTCAGGGTCATCTGTGTTTATTTCCAACATTTTATCTTATTTCCGTGTGCACTTTTTCAAAACAAGGCTTTTGGGTTTTTCCTTTTCGCTTCCATTTAGTCTGCATGCCCGGCAGCCTGAGCCCTGAAAGGTAAGCTTAGCACTGAGCTGTCATAAACAACCCGAAATCACACAGCAAACACATTCCTCCTTCCCTGCGACTGTCACTCTCCTCTCCTGGCCACTTTTCCTTTCACCATTTACAGTCCTGGAGAAGAACAAGGATGCACACACAGCCTGCCTTATTCGGGAGCACTCTGATGACCTCCAACTGTAGATGACACTGTCTCTTCTCGTGATCAAAGCAAGCACTGACCTGGACATTGCTGAAATGGGCTGGAGCACGGTGGCGGGGAGCAGCGGCAGCCCAGCTGGGGTCCCAACGCCGTGCTGGGGACCAGGGCTGGCATCCTCCTCCCTGCACCAGCCTCCGAATCTGATGAAGATGCTTTCTCTAAGCCCCCACACTGGGAGTCACCAACCCAGCCCATAGCTCCTCCAAACCAAGCAGCACATCTTGGATGGGGTCTGTATCATCAGAGCTTTGGAAAGCTTCGTTTTCCATCTGAGCTAGTGCCTGGCCTGGCAGCTGCTGGAGGTTTCTCATGCAGTCCCCACTGTCCTGGCTCCCTCCCTGAAAAGGCAGTTTGGAGGGGAAAGGAGTTGCATGTTATTTAATTTCTTAAATTTTTTTCAGCATGAAGAGGGGAAAATTTGTTATATGTGTTTTTTTTTCTTTATTATTTTTCTGGAATGAAATGGAGTTTTTTGATATATTGAATATATTTAATATTCAAATGCTGAGAATTTGCAGGACGGAGCAGACAGAGACTGCCTCTTGCGATAAGAGACATTATTACTGTTGTGAAGAATTCCTTTAAGATTCCATCTTAATCGTTCTGCTATTGAAATGGAAGAATAAAGTAATAAAATTAGATGTTTTGAAAAGACTTGATTAAAAAAGTAATTATCCTGCCAGCTCGCGGGTTCCCACGTCCTGTCAGGTTCCTCCAGCTCAGCCCCTCTCCTCGCCGAGCCCCTCCCTGGCTCCCCATGGGGACAGCAGCCCCTTTGTGGCCGGGCATCTCCGATCCACAGCCCCTTCTTTGGTGGCTTTTCATGGCAAGAGAGCAGAGCGTGAGTGGTGCAGGCAGGTCCCGAGCAGCGAGGTGGTGCAGGGCTGCAGGCAGAGCCAGACGGGTCAGCAAAGCCCTGGGATGGGGTTGCACGGCCGCAGGGCTGCGGGAGCAAAACACGCTTTGAGGCTGTTCTGGTGTGTAACTTGCCTACTGGTCCTGTCCCCCAACCTGGGCACCCTGAGCACCCTTCTCCTCTCTCCCCAGCTGAGGTCTCCCACCCCAGGCGGCTGCTCCCAGCCAGCACCCCGGGGTGTCCCTGCGCCGAGGCCAAGCACGCCCGCGCAGCCCATCCTTTTCTGCAGGAGCACGCTGCAGGTCTGGATGGCCACCAGAGTCTACGCACTGGAGCACTGAGCACATGGGGATGGGGCATGGCTGCCTCGGGGCGCCCCGCAGACCCTCCTGGTGCAGGGCTGCTGCTGGGCACCGCGGTGGTGCTGTGGTCTGGCTCTTGGCTCAGGCCATCATGCTGGAGGGAAAGGCACAGCTTCCTCCCGGCAGCCTCAATTCCTGCTTTGTGGCTTCATCAGCCCATGTGAGTGCGCACAGGAACCCTCTGAGGTCTGGGGCATGTGGGGAGCACCACCACATCTCCTTTGAAAGTGCCTCATGCCAAGGTGCATCGTTTCTGCCAGCACCTTTGTGGGGTGCCAGCCTGGGGCTGGGCTCCCCCCAACACTGGGCTCCCCACAGCCTGCTGGAGGTCCTGGCCCTGCACATCTCTGGCCAGGAAAGACAAGGGGTGCAGGATGATGTCCCATGCCTGGGAGCACCCGCCCTGTGCATGGGATGGGTGCGGGGCCTGCCCAAACACCATCCCCAGCAGCAACTGGCCATGCTGGAGGAACAGACTTTCCCAAGGAGGAGAGGAGGGAAGGCAGCATGCAGAGCTGTGCTGGGCCTCCCAGACCCTCACAGCTGTAATTGTGGAGCTCATTCATTCTGCATTTCTAATGGGGAAACACAGATGGTGACAGCTGAGTGCAAAATGCATCTATTAAAATCTGCTGCTGATTGTTCCTCATAATGAGCTTTGGGTTTTTTGAAATATGCTGCAGAGAATACATGTCCTCGTCTGGGGATGTAGCAGGTTACGGGAGACTTGTGCCTATATCTATCTTTGCATCTTCTCCATTGCTAGACATTTTCTGGCTGTTATTTATTATTTTCATAGTAGAATAACTGGAGATCCATCTCTGCTGGGGCCAAATAGGAGTTAGAGATGTCCTGGCTGAGTAAGTTCTCCAACTTGGAGACATGAGGCCACCCAAGGAGGATGTCCTTCCCAGGAGAAGGGCTAGCTGTACTCCAAGGCTACCCTTTAAATGACTGGAGGCTCTGGGAGCAAGGCGGTGGGGTAACGTGGAAGGAAGCCATGCAGTGAAAAGAAGATTCAGCAGCAGAAACTTGCTGTTTGAGAGCTGCAGGTGCTGGGAAGCCAGCTCTCCCTTTGGAAAGCCTGGTGGAAAAGGCGGATATCATCGGGAGCTGTGATCTTCCCCCTATGTGCAATGAGCAGGGTTGAGCGGGTCTGCCCGGTAAACACAAGGCATTTGCACTGTCCCTCCACACCGTGCAGACCAGGGTGTTGTGCACCACGCAGTCACCCCACTGAGGTCCTCAAACACCTCCAGGAAGAGAAGTGAGATGTGAAAAATCAGGGTGAGGTCTTCTGCTGGACGTCCTGAATGCAAGGACATTTAATTTAGCCCATTCTCTTGTGAAGAGAAGCTTTGCCTGTCTCTGTGCATGAGCTCCCCATTGGGGATGGATTCATTTTCATGTGTGAAGCTGTTTGCCTTCAGCTACAAGGGGCTGATCTCCTCCTTAATCACTTCAGGATAGAAGTGGAAAAGTATTTGGTCACAGAGAGATCTGAGGAAGCCAGAAGCATCCATGAGACCAGCCTCATGTTAGCCAAGCCAGGTTCCTTCTGCTGGAGAGGAATAGATCTTCGTGTTAATATTCACCGCTTTCTGCCTGGGGAGTTGGATGGGTGGGAGGAGAGGAGGGACAGTGCCATTGGGGCTCTGACTCCTGCTGAGTGCAGGAGGCTACTGAAGGCATAAAGGAAATGAGATGCCATCTAACCTAAGCCTGGGAAGCCAGCTCAGAGCTATTTATCAACCATGCCCTTCTATCATCCACCACCTGCAGGTCAGAGGACCCATGAGACCAGCAGATCCATAGGGGGACTAAAGAAAAACTTTGCAGATGTGGAGAAAATTTGACGCCAAGTCCAAACATCTCCACTTGTGCCCAGAGCAGGGAACATGCCAGGCTCCCCACTGCCAGACTGGGATGACTCCATGTCCCAGACACACTGCTTGCTCCCGCAGCCCTGCCCGGCACTGGCGGCCGTGCAACCCCATCCCAGGGCTTTGCTGACCCGTCTGGCTCTGCCTGCAGCCCTGCACCACCTCGCTGCTCGGGACCTGCCTGCACCACTCACGCTCTGCTCTCTTGCCATGAAAAGCCACTGCTTTGCTGGAGGAAATTTCAGAGCTGGCAAGATTTCTCCCAAGTCAGAGACTCAGTGAAGCTCCCACAACTCTGGCAGTGACCTTATAATTAAGCGGTGTAGAGGACACTGCTCCCAGCTGGCTCCCTGAGTGCTTATATTTCAGTTTGGGCTACATCCAGCTCTAGTAAATCCATTAATTACACTTCATACAGTGGCATTTACTGACGAATGAAAGATTTCATTAAGTCCGCCTGCTTCCTAAAGCACAGTAAGACCTCGGACAAGCTCCCCTGAGCCCTGGCCCCGGTTATTTAAGTAGCAGTGCTGTGCCTCCTTGTTACACACTCGCCTCACCTGCAGGGAGGATTTAGCAAAAGATCTTTTCTCTTATCTCCGCTGTGCTGCTCAGTCCCAGGCAGGGAGAAGCAGAGCTGCAGAAGGCAGGACTGGCTCCATCCTCACCAACTGTGCAGCCTTGCTTTTGTTCTGTGCAGGGACACAGGAGCCATCTCACTTCCAGGGAGCGAGAGGAGATGCATTAAACTTTCATGAAAACAAGCCAGCGACAAAGGCAGAACATGAGCTCTTCCCACCGCGGCAGCTTAGGAGGACTCTCCAGGCACCAGCCTCGAAGCACAGGGACCAGGCACTGATGCAAGGTAGGGCAGCTTCTCAAAGAAGCTCTGATCTGTGCTCCAGAGGATGTCCATGTATCTATGACACCTCCACATTTACTCTCTGAAATCTTCCTTTGTCCCATCAGCAGGTGATTTTGACCTTTAGAATATATCAAGGCAGTCCAGAGATAAGATAGCTTGAACGTTTGGGGTCTCAGCTCCAGGGCAAGTTTGGGTTTAGACTCCTTAGCTCTTTAGAGTTTCACTGGAGGGTGTAACCTCCACCGATAGGGATGCTGGTGGTCTTTCTATGGGAGGATTCATGTGGATCCTCCCTGCATCAGCTCCAGCAGCCATTGGCCAGCACGAGCAGCGAGCGGGGCTGTTCCCATCCTTCATTTCTTACCCGGTGGCTATGCTGTGCCCTGGGAGCTGAGCACAGAGCTGGAAGAGAGCAGGCTGGAGTGAGATTTAGTGGCTAACAAACACAGCTGTCTTCAAGCACCATTAATCTTCTGTATTTCTTCAGTGTCAGGACTGGAGTTATTTCCCAAAGCAGGGCTGCTGCACTACCTGGCCAAGTCCCACATGCTCTCGGGCACAGTGGCCTTGAAAGACATGGAACGAGCCACAATTACGCACTGTCACCTCCCCACCGGCCATCACCAATTATAGGCTCAAACACTGACAGGTGGGAGAGTTCATAGCAAAGGTTTATCTGTGAGTTCTTCTTTCAGGGCCTTGGTATCTCCAGGAGGTCCATTTCAAGATTTTCTCCCGAAGCAGAAGGACCGTTCTAGGAACCACCAAGCTGGGACCAAAGCCCAGAAATCTTGGAAACCTGCTGGCATCACTCATTGCTCCAGCAGGCTCAAGGACTGGGAGTCCTGTCATCCCCTCCCCTGCAAATCGTGTGTTGAGAGCAGAGGAACTGCACCCTTTCCTCCACCCAAACCCATGATCAGGCTGGGAATGGACATCTCCCTCCCCCTCTCAAGCTCTGGGCACACTTTCCTGTGGATATCTTTAACACCTGTATGGCAGCTGCTCACACAGAAAAGCATCACAGGTGAGACTTTCATGATTTCTATACCAGTGCTTGGCTTGAGGAACAAATGCTATTTCCTCTGCTGTGCCTGCAAAGCAGTGACCAGTTCCAGGTAGTTTAACAGCCTCCCAAGGGTGTTTCCTTGGCATGGGAACAGCTGGAAGCAAGAGATTAGAGCAAGGTAGGTTTGGTTTCTCTGCCATCTGCTAAACTCCAGGAGAGATGCCCTGAGGTTACCACCAATCTGATAGGAATATTAGAGACAGAAATGTTCTGACCTATCCAAGTTACCTACCTACCACTCTCCAGGCTGAAAGAGGCTTTGTGTGGTGCAGTGGTGGTTAGGTAAGATTTTCTTCTCTCCAGGCTTTACTTGAGTTGCCTCCAAAACTGAACACGGAGGGCAGATTTTCCCACATTGACATCTTCCTCAGTAGGATGTCAGTGAGCAGACTGTGAGGCTGATGAGCAACATGAAGTCTACAGGAGCAGGTTGCAATCAAATGGAGCTTGACTCAATGTGGAGGCCATTTTCCCGGACGAGCTCCTGGTGTAAAGCCTGTCCTTCTCTCCTCTGCTTCACTCCAGAGGCTGTGCTGCCCTCAACTCTAATCAGCCAATTGAAGACACTGGTGGAATAGGAGAGGTGATGGGATGTAGAGCACAAACACCTGTTGAGCATTATGTCTGAGCAGCCTGTGTTTGAAGCAGCTTCCACAGCAGCTTTGAACAGCCAACTGCCTAACCACCTTCAGACACTTTAGTTCAGAGCAAGTTTCTACCTTCAGACATTGCCCGGCAGGGCTTCTGCTCCTGCCAGCCCTGCTCACGTCCCCTTCCCAGGGGTCCTGCCAAACTCATCTTGACCCTGATCCCATGACAACCCCTCCAAGCAGAACTCATCCCACATTTTCTTGGGTTCACTTCTTGCCCTTCCCCAGGAGGGCTGCAGGGGCTCTGGACCATCTCACACCACAGAGCATGAGGACATGCTGCTTGCCTGCATCCTGCAAAGGTTGGGAGCTGCTGCAAGCCCTACTCAGAACAACCAGGGACCACTCCCTGCAACCAAGAGCCATGAGTCTCCGACCCTTGATAGCTGCTGTATCAAGTATTATTTCTGGCAGATCACTAGTGCTTAAATGACAGATACATTAGCTGAGTCAATGCTGAGGATGTAAATATGCAGCTGGCAGAGCTGGTGTTTAAGCAATAAGACATGACAGCGGTTGGGTTTTGAAGTGATTAGCACCTGTCTCAGGCATGCAGAGAGGTAGGAGGCTGAAGGTCAAGTGACTCGAAGTGCTCGTGGAGCACGGTAATCATTGCGGTGGGCACTCCAGAGCCCTGTGCTGTCAGGAGCGCGGCCACGGTGCCTGGCCAGATCCGAGTGCTTTCTGAGCATCCTTCACCCAGTGGGGACCTTGCCCATGGCCAGGCAAACTGAAGCTGTAGATGTGACTGGAGCTTGTACAGCGTGATTTGTACTGTGAGGACTCAGTTGGGCTGTACAGCCATCTCCAGCGCTGGTCTCCCCTTACTGCCCAAATGGCAGGTATCCATGGGTCCCCTGGGCTGTGCCCTCTCCATCCTGTCTGCTGCCACAGTACAGAGACTGGCTGGAGGCAGGTAGCATAAAAATTATCCCACGCTGGCGTACATCCTAACTGGTCTCCTCCTCTCCTCTCATGGTTAGAAATCCTGGCCTAAATCCTGACTTTCCAAGTTGAACATCCCTGCCACAGCCTTGGTATCAAGATGGCAGTGAGCTTCCTCATCGGCCGACCCTCTCCACGAGACAGCTCTGAGCTCAGCTTCAGGCAGCCCTCCTGCTCCTGCTGCAGGAGACAGCAGAAAGGACGCCCCAGCCCCTCGCTGTAGCCCCTGCAATATCCCGCTGCTTTATCACTTTCCTTCTTTCTTCTCCTTTCTCCACTCAGCACATGAGAGTTTTCCCACCCACTTGACTTTCCTGCTGTCCTGTTTCTGAGCCTGAAAGTGGCCCTGTGCCCCTGCTGAGGGGCAGAGCTTGCCTGGACCCAGGGCAGGACAAAAGGCAGCTGAGCAACCAGGTTGCAGCAGGACTTGAGCTCAGGGGGCTGCAGGTCAGGGGGCTGCAGGCTGCTTTTTTGCTGCTGGGCATTTCTTACCTATTGCTAACTTGTTTAATGAGGACCGAGTTGCATAAGAGTGATTTTAATCCTTCCTTTAAAGAGACACTAAGTTAATATAAGCCCAAGAGGCAGGTAGGTGTTCCCCAGGAGTAGGGACTACCCAATTTATTGCGCAGAGTGCAGCACGTCTGGTGACCTCCCTCTTTCCTGCACTTGTTTTCTCCTGCTGTGAGAGTCTTAATGGGGTGGCTCAGGGGAGCAGCAGCTCCTACACAAGGTCTGCAGGGATGTCGCACCACAGTCCTGGCTCCACTGGGGCAGTCCCTGTACTGCCGAGAAAGGTGTAAGTACTGGAGAAGGAGGAAATCTGCTGGCGAAGGAGGATGTCAGGTAGCTGAGAGTTGCCCTCCGAGGTCTTCTTACATCAAGGATGCTCCCACGGCAGAGAGGATCCTGTAAGACAAGGAGACACAAGTGGTGGCATTGGGAAATGCAATTATTAGACACACTGTGCTGGTCTGCAGTATCAGATGTGACTCTGAGTATTTGTCTGCTGGGTACAAAGGGAGCAGACCTCAGGACAGATCCAGGTAAATTACTGGCACGGTCCTGGGGACAACGGGTAGTTGTGGTCCATATTGATGCCAATGATGTAGGCAAGAATAAGGCAGCTATCCAGGAGGTTAAACGCGGTCTGATTTCCAGGACCGCCACAGTAGCATCCTTTAGTGATACTGCAATGCCACACCTGAGGTCTGAGGGACAGGCAGGAGTCAGGACACTCGGTGTGAAGGTGAGATGATGGTGCACAGAGGAGAGATTTGGCAGAGATAGGAGCTGGGGATCCAGGAGAGGAGGGATGGACTGCACCTTAAGCATGGCAGAGCCAGGGTGATAGTTAGCATGGTCCAAGGGGTCCTAGGGGCATATTTAGCCTAGGGACTGGGGAGACCTGGCAGGCAAGGAGGAGCACCTGGTTCAGCTGACCTGTTCAGCTTGGTGGATGTAGCTCAATGCACCTCTGAAAGGACCAGCAGGGCATAGGCATCACAATTAAAATAAAAGAAGGTGGCAAATGAGGCAACCTATGATCCAGCCGACTAGCAGCCTTAGCATGAAGCACCAGAGCCATAGCAAAACTTCCACAAGCTCCTGCACCAACCTCAGAGTTAAAACAGGGACCTCAGCTGCTTGGCCTCAACACCAGTTCCAACTCAGTGGGCATTGAGGAGCCCTGGTGGAGGGAGGATAGTCCAAGAAATGCAGCATTGCTGCGTTACCAGCATTATGAGAACAACAGAGCAGGATGGTGGGAGGGTGGCAGGGCATGTCATAATATAAAGAAGAAAAGCATTAAAATACCAGGTGGAAAGAGGAGCCCTAGGGAATCCCTGTGGGTGGAGAACCTGAGGTCTAATAATAAAAATGTGCTGCAGGACGGTACTACCCTGACAACAGTGGCGAGGAAACATTCAGTGGGATGAGCAAAGCTGCAAATTTAGGCCAGATACTAACTGTGGGAAATGTCAGCTACCCACGCACAGGGCAGGTCGGTGCCTCATTGGGCCCAGATGACAAGATTGCACTTTTGGACGTGACAGAAGAAGTGTCCTGGAGTGACCAGCCTTATAACCCACGAGGAGCAATGCTGGTCTGATTTAGTCTTGATTCAGAAGGTAGCGGCGGGACATCCCCTCTACTCAGTCAGGCTTGGCACGTTAGCACGGGCAGCAAGCCGAATCACCCCGCTACATGGATGTTTGGCTTCAAAAAGAGAACTACACAAAAATGAGGCAAAAGGACAAAGGAGCAGTGCAGAGAGCAAGAAGCTGTAGAGCAGCTCAAGGGGAATTCAATAAAGCTAGTGGGAGATTGGTTTAAAAACAAGTCAGAGAAAGCACTGCTTTTCACAGCAGACTTTTGGAGCTGACTGCCCCAAGGAGGGCTAGCGTGGATGCTACAGCCACCGGCTGCTCCTGAAGCAGAACAGGCAACTTTTGGTGGCCCCTCACCCTGTTTTCTTGCCTTTTGCACAGCCCTTTTCTTTGCAGAAAATATTCAGGGTTTTAACCAAAAGCGGCTTTTTAAAACGGGTGCTCAGAACCAGTTTTTGTTGTTGTTGTTGTTTTTCTCTCTGCAACTTAAAAATATCTTCAGCGAAAGCAAATAAGCCTGAGCAGGTTTGTCAAATCCTTCACATGAAAAAAAATAATAGTTACCTACTGGGTTTATGGGAAACAGAGCCAAATAATGGGCCAATGCTCTCCCAGTAAGAACGGGGATGGCTGCGTGGAGCTGCACAGTGTGCCCTAAGTGCAGAATTTGCAACCCGATCTCCGCTGTCAAAAAACGAAAACAAAACCGCAAAGGAGAAAGCAAACCCCTCCCCTCTCCTGGACCCCTCCACTTTCACCTACGTCACCGAGAGCCTCATTAGCCTCACAGACTTCCAAGGTGCTCATTAAAACCTCCACCGCTCCTGCGGGAAGCAGAGGTCCATCCACCAGCACGCCGTGACACGGGTGGCTGTGGGCATCCTGCGCCGCTGGGGAAGGTCCCCCCATGGGTCCTACTGACCCCGACGTAAATCAGGAGTAATCCACTCGCTTATTTGTCTAATGAGGAAAAAATATTTCCCTTGTGCTAATGAGGAAAAATTATTTCTTTTGCTACAACTCTTGCCTTGGCCGATTTGTCCTGGCACTTCGTCCCTCCTCGCCGCTGTTCCTCCTCTTCCTCCCTGCGTGACAGCGAAAGCTGCAGCAATAACGAAGCCTCCATCCTTTGGCCCAGCCTTTACATGCAAGCTTATAAGGCTCTGACAGTAAAAAATGGTCTTTTATGTGCTGCAGAAGTTCATAACGTTCCAGTGTTGATAGGGATTGAGTGCAAAAGAAATAAAATCAATAAAATATTCAAAGCTTTTACATTATAAGCTCGAGCAAAACTTTTTACCAAATGTTTACTGTATAATAAATTCTATTAAAAAGCCCGAGCCTGCATGGTGAAGAGGGGTGGAACGTTGTCACTTTAATTGCAATGGCATAAATATTTGATATTCAGTAAATTAGATCTGTAGCTCTGAAAACATTCTTGCAAATGGATTTTTACCTGTAGCACAGTGCCATTAGCAGGAGAAAGTCAACACAGCCCCAGGGCCTGTAATTAACTCAACCCAAGCAGAACTAAACATTTTTGACAGTTTTCCTGGTCTGGAATTAACTGTCATAGCAGAGAATGAAAGGAAGTGCATTGTCACATTATGTTTACGTAAAGTCTGTAAAATGCTGTGTTTTGTATTTTTGTTTTGTTAAGTCTGGGTTTCATGCCCCATTATTTTTTTCATCATTAGAGACAAGCTTAAAAACAACTAATGATGTATTTTATATCCTCAGACTAGTATCGAAGCCGTCTGAAAAAAGGGGGAAGACATTAGCTCTGTAATTCAATTTTTTAATTTTTTTTTCTCTATAACGAAGCATGGTACACTGTGTACTGGTATAAATCATAATGCTGTGACATTTGAAGACATTAGAAACTCTGGTTTTCCTATCTGATTCAAGGTTCTCAGATAATAAGCAGTTGTCTAGCCCATGTCTGTCTATTTTATTGGGGCTGGGGGAAGGCGTTATGTATGTTTTTTCCTTCTTTTCTTTCCTTTTTTTTTTTTGTATTTACAAAAATAACTGTCACTCTACTGAAATGCAAACCCTTGAGGGCAAATCTACTTAATGCTTCCCTGAAAGCTACTTATTGTCCGGTAGCTCAGAGAAAATCTGTACAACAGTAATTGAAGGGATGTGTTGAGCTTTCTGACATTTTGTCCTAGAAATTATCTTACCTGAAAAAGAAAGGGGTATTTAGCAAGAGAGCTCCTGTGCAATTTGGAAATGTAAGGATACTCATAAACAAGCTGATTAAAATAGATGTGGCTTGCTACATCTATAGTAATAACTTGGGCAAATGTGATAGTTTACATTAAGAGAGAAAAAACAGCCTGTTTGGATGGCAAATCTATGTCTTTTGCTGAAAGCAGGGATTGTGTTATAATCTTGTCTCTTTCTTGACATATTGAGAAGACAAGCAAATAAGGAAACAAAAATGTCAAGATATTTTTTTCCTAAAGATTGCCAGATAGGGAGAAAAAAATCAAGGCAAAATTAACACCAGTCTCGGATCCTGCCTGCGCTGCTCTGCCTTGATGCTCACTTAAATTAAAAGCTTTTATTTTGAATTTCTGAATATCTCAGGGAAAGAAGAGAAACCCCTCTTTTCCCAAGATACATCATGCAAGAAATGACCTCAGCGAGATGTAATTTTTATTTTGCATTCCATTTCAGCATAGAAGTCCCTCTTGTTTTGCTACACCGGTGCCAGTTGCAGAAGGGTTTTTAATGGTTTCTAATCAGCGTGCAGTTGCCTGTTAACTTCAGTCTCCTATTATGGCAGTTTCCACATCTTTATCTATATCCAGAAACACTTCTTTGATGAGCACACAACATTTTCATTAAGAGAGAGAGAAAAAGCAGGGAAGGCAGGAAAGCAGCCTCTGGAAGAGGGGAATCTGTGCAAACCCCCTTATGCCGGGAGCTTTCTAATCACAACAGGAAAGGGACCCTAACGCTGAGAGAATAAACAAGCGAGAGCAGATGAGGGTTTAACTGCTCTTGACAATCAGAAGCACGGTTTCAAGTGACTTCATTCACGTTAGAAATTGCAGCCTCTGCAATGAGGAACGTTTATTTTTTTTTTTTTTATCTGTACCTCCTTAGGGGCTAGTCACGGCACAGTGCTGAGCCTGCCATGGGCACTGATGGGACCTGCAAGGGTTTTGCAGGTGCCGGAGGGTGCTCAGCCCCTGGCAGGACCAGCCCCACTGGAAGATGATCCTTGCTAGCAGGGCTTTCTGCTGCTGCGTATCTTCTTACCGAATTAGGCAAATTACAGTGCACTGTATCTTTGCTAAATTAATTAGCTCAATTAGGCTGGGAGGGATGGAGAGGCGTGCGTGTGTGCTTCTTCTCGCTTTCTCTCTTTGATCACTTACCTGCTCCTGGAGGCGCTGAGGTTTATGAACAGCAGACACCAGCTCATCCCCATCCCCCTTGGGATGACTGCCCGCGAGGCACAGCCACCGGCCATCCCCGGCGGCACCTGGGGGTTTCCCCAGCCCCAGTGTGTTTCTGGGAGCCTGCAGCACTGAGTGCCCTCGAGTCCGAGGATCCTGCTACCAGCTTAGCTTTGGGCTGGAGGCTGAGCAGAAGGGAGATTTACCACTGGAGCCACAGCCCTCCTGGCTGCCCAAGGGGTCCTGTGCCCTGAGCGCTGCCGCTGGCATCTCGGCATCAAGCATCGCTGGTGCCGGCACACGGCGGATGGTCCACGCCACCATGGCCGGAGGGAGGATATCCCTGTCCTCTGGGATGGGGCACAGTATA
This sequence comes from Theristicus caerulescens, assembly GCA_020745775.1. Lineage (NCBI taxonomy): Eukaryota > Metazoa > Chordata > Aves > Pelecaniformes > Threskiornithidae > Theristicus > Theristicus caerulescens. Next base: position 4,199,649 of record CM036569.1, read on the forward strand.
TGCTCTCATCCTCTCAAATTTCCCTGCCTCTGGCTTCCCTTTGGCTGTGGGTCTGCCATGGCAAAGTGGGATCTCAGAGCACATCATCTCCCAAATATGAGAAACACCACGGCCACTTCTGAAGCTTTTCTGCTGCCTCCTGCCTGAAGACTTGCACGTCAGGCAGCCATAACTCCAGCCTCAGCAGGTGAAGAGGTGTTGGGATCTCCCTTTCAGTATCAGACTATGCCTCTGCCAAGCCCTTTGCCTCCCATTCAGCAGCTGTGTAAAATAACAGCAGAAAAGCATGAAATCTCACGAGTGACCAAGGAGCCTTGGGAATGCTGAATGTGGCTGCCCAGGTCCCCCTGCCACCATGGATGGTCACACCTTGCTTCCACCACCAGGAAGGTGTTCAGGACCCCCTCCTCGAGCCCCATGTTGGAGCAGCACCGAGGTCTCCAGCCCCCCACCCAGCTCCTCGGGGCAGACCACTGCCAGGAAAATGCCCCCGGGAAGCTGCAACATCAAAAGCTCCCTCTTCTCATATTTGTGCCTGATAAAGGATTCAGCACATGGAGAAGAAACCAAGTTCTGATTTATTAGTCGCGCCTAAACAGTAAAAGACAGTGCAAGGTCTATCAATATTGCTTAGCAGTAAAACCCAGTGTAATCCACTGCATGGTAAAATAATCAAGAATGTCACTTTTCATAGGATTCATCAGAAACAATAAGACATTTCACAAACAATCGTCACTCAGCATTAATGATCAGATGTAAAGAGACCTGAGTGCAATTACTAAAGAAAACAATTATATGTCAGCAAATATATTCATCTTCATTTGATTTAAGCACCCACCTTCTATGGCTATAAAAGGTATCTGAATGTTAACTCAATTTGCAGGGTGGCAAATTGAGCCAGCACAAAGCTGATTTCAGCAAGGTGGTGCAAAGGGAGGTGAGGGATGGAGCAGCCACATGGATGAAATGAAGCTCCAGGACAGACATCCCCATCTCAAGGCCCTATATGGGAACCCTTTAAGAGACCTGGTGGCTCCCCTTGTGCTAGGTGCACACCATGAGATTGATTGAGCTGAGGGCTGACTGCAGCCTCTCTGTTTTCAGATGTTTTATTCTTTTACCTCCTCTAAATCACAATTTTCCTCTGAAAGAGGACATGTTTGACAAAATCTAATATAAATGGGTAACTGCTTTTAGATCAAAAATAATCTCCATGAAAAAATTTCTCTTGATGTAAAGGATAGTAATTTTTTTTCCATAAGCAAGAATAAATATGCTTGCTTGTGCCTGAAGAAAGCATCACTTTCTGCGGCTCTTTATGCTGGCCACAGCCTGGAGGCTGAGACACACAGCAGAACGAGGTATTTACTGGTCTTCCCCAAGGAAACCGGTTCCCGGGCTCTGATCTTCAAATATCTGTGTGTTTTGGGGCGTTCTCCAAATCTTGAGTTTCTGCTACCCCTCCAATATGCCGGTTGTTACTTTCTCATTCCAGCTGACAGCATCAGCCCCAGTTGTACTGATGTGCTGCCACAAGCCACAGCACTGTGCCTCTGCCTCTCGGTGACCTGGGGTGAACTGCCCCTTCCTCACCCACATACCCGGGCGGGCAGAGGACCTTCCCACCAGGCTGATCTTGAGAAGATAAGAGAAATGGTGGCAACCTGTCTGCCTGTTTTAATTTTGCTCATTTTGGGCTCAAACACTTGTGATTAGCTTGAAGGGAAAAGGAAAGTAATACCAGAAGGGGAGAAAAGGCCTTTTTATTTTTTTTGTGGGACTGTCGCATCGAGTCCCACACAGTCAGTCTGATTCTTTTGCTAGTTTTGAATACTTACCCTTTCCTAGTGATTAGCTCTACCTCACCCTGGCACGATGCTCAGGTTTTTTCCAAACCCCTGCAATCAATTGCATGCTAATACATTTTCCTGCTGCCTCTGCCTGTTCCCTGCCCCATCCCCCCGACACGTACCAGCACAATATTACCTTTCTGAATGCAGAGAGAAATGAAGAGAGACTCACAGAACATGTGAATCACAAGGAAGTGGTTTCCCTAGTGACAGTAACCACATGAAAGCTCTCACCATTTACTCTCATGGGACCTTTTAGCACTTCGGATTGTGGGGAGAGCAAGAAAGCAGGTAAAAAATACTGTGGTTGGTAAAGGAACAAGCTAACCCTGAAATACTAAATGGTGTTGGCAACCCATGAGAAGACATCATCATCTCCTGGGGATTTTCATGAGGTTCACCCATACCACGTCGAACTGCACAGTGGCTCTCAGGTCCCTTCTCCAAGGCAATGCACCAGAGACCTCAGAAACCCGCACCACAGCTTGCTCAGATCCTCGCCCCAGCGAGCAGTCCCTGCCAGGATGACAGACAGCTCCCCAACATGCACTTCATTTTATCTCTTCTTCTCATGTTGGCATTTCCCCTTTGGAGTACCATATGGGGAGGCTGTGGGGAAGCTGGAGGTGATGGTGAGTAGGACAGTGGTGGCACTGGTGCCAGCACTTGGGACACTTTCTGGGTTACCGCGTGCTGGAGGCCAGTACGAACCCTGGTATGGAGGTTTCAGTGTGCTTGGAAAGAGTACAGCGGTAGACAGAGAGACAGATGGAAAGGGTGAGCCGACAGTTATCAGTGTCTTTGGCTCACACTCAAAGAGTTTTTCCTCCTCTCTCTGAAATGTCTTTAATTTTGTGAAACATCTCTGAAAACAAGTGAGAGCAATACCCAGAGCAGTCATACTGAGAGACCCCAGAGAAGTGGTGTCCACATGGGAAACCAAGAAATCATTCTTTATTGAAGCAGAACTGTCTTCCTCTTCTGTGTTGCCACCCTGGGCACATTAGCTTAATAACGAGCTTTTTAGCAGATTTCAGTGAACAAGAAGCAATTTATTTGTCGTCATGGTGACAAAGAAGACCTTCTGGAAAAGAGCGTTGAATGAAGAGAAGAAGGTTTATTGTGCAGAGCAATGAGGCATTCACTTGGAACATTAGCATCACACAAAGCAGACCATACAAGAGGTCTTGCTAACTTCTGGATGCATGGTTGGATGCGCTTTGGGTCCTTGCTTTCCCTGGAAACGCCAAGAGGAGACTGGCACTTGGTGTTTTATACACGCTATTTGATGTCCAGGCCTGTTCCTAGATGGCTCTGGGGGAAAGACAAAGGTTCCTTGTTGGTAGGTGGCTGAACCTCAGTGGTTGCATTTCTGGTGGGTATTTCCATGGGCTGAATTCTAAGATTCAGCTGCCAACTGAACAAACCCCAAATAAGCCAAGAGCATGCATCTCAAAGTGTACTTTGTTCATTTATTTTGACAACTCTAGTGTTTCTTTAATTATTTATAAGACTTCATACTGTACTGGAGTAGATTTTTGTAAAAATAATGAAGCCTTAGTAGTATAGCATCTACGATCAGATCTGCAGGGGAAGGGGGAGATAGGCAGTCACTCTCTGACGTGAGCAGAAAGTGAAATCTAGGTTGGAAGCAAATTCTTCGCTAGCAAAAGTTTTATAGCACCAAAGCAGAGAAGAAGAGATCCAGCACTGCAAGGGTCAAAAGGAGACTTTTGGGGTGAGGATGAATTCCAGAAGAGCAACTTCCTTCAGGAAATGGTGATTGAGTGAAATCTGGATTTCTGGCCATTGTGTATTCATCTTTGGAAAGCTATCAATGGGGAATTAAGGTTGAGAAGGAAGCTATGCTAGGCAAAATGTCATACACTTCAGTAAGGTGCACACATCACTGCAGTTAGGTGAGGATGTTTTACTTGAAGCATCGTCCTGCCTAACTTCCAGGACACCGGTAAGAAACACCTTGGAATACTTGATTTTGCAAAAGAGCCTGAATTTCCTCCTAACTCAAGGTGCAGTAAAATGTTGCAATTTCAGGAATCCTGGTAGAAAGGAAACACCTTTCCCTAGTCCCAGTGGCAAGGTTAAGGCTGCACAGCTTTCCCGTGGCAGAGGGTGCACAGGTGAGCATCTCGAGGGACGCTCAGCTGGCTGTTAGCAGCCTCTACAGCTTGCCAGCATTAGCAAGGGAGTCCTTGTCGATGGGAAACCTGCCCTTTTTGCCCTGGTTCCCGGGGGTGCTTCCCCCATGGGAGACATGAGCACCGTGGGTCTTTCCTCCTTGCAGCACAACTCACTGCGGGCGTCTGGACCCACTGTGGTTGCCCCAAAGAAGCAGTGAAAGAAGAAAGATCCCAAAAGAGGTGGTGGATCTCCCAGAGGTCAGAGCAGACTTCTGGTAAAAATCTGGCCCCAAAGCAGGGCTGGAAAATATCGGCAGTGCCTGGCTTCAGGTGAGGGGCTGCTGTTTGCCACAAGTCCTCCCTCTGCCCCGGGCAGAGCATGGCAGAGGCCACTGAGGACCCAAACCTCATTGCCAAGAGGCCTCTCTCCTTTCCACATGCGAGGCATGTGCTTAGTGAAAAGAAACGCTTGCTCTAACAGGCAAATGCTAGAAGAATGCAAAACCACAAAGAGTTTATATATTTAACCCACCCAAGGAATATAATTATTCTTTTTAATCAAGTCTATTCAAACCATTTATTACTTTATTCTTCCATTTCAATAGCAGAATGATTAAGATGGAATCTTAAAGGAATTCTTCACAACAATAATAATGTCTCTTATCGCAAGAGGCAGTCTCTGCTCTGTCCTGCAAATTCTCAGCATTTAAATATTAAATATATTCAATATATCAAACCCCTCCATTTCAATCCTATAAAACAATTCAGAGGATATGAGGAAGAATCAGAAAGGGTCCCATTACAGTCTGCAAAGAAATTCAAAAAAGGAGAAGGGAAAAACTCCAGCATACATAACGAGCTGCAAATGTAACTCCTGCTCCATAAGTCCAGCTTTGCAGCAGAGCAGGCCTGGGGGATAAGGACATTATCATTTTGAAGACTCATTTATTTCAGCACAGGCTGTACATGATATAAGAGCCAGGCTTCTTTTAGCTCTTGATTTGTTGTCATCTTGTTTTTCAATGCAGCATACATTGGTAAGAACAAAACTTCATCTGCACCCTGTCCAGGACACTTTTTTCAAGCTCTTAAAGCATATAACAGAATAATAAAAGAGTAGACAGTAATGAGCTATGAATAAAATCTGTATCTTCTCCAATACAAGGGATATCTCAGCAGTAAAGTCACAGATGTTGCAGTAAAGTGCAGGGCACAGCTGTGTAAGTGGTGAGAGGTGACACCGGCAGGTCTGGGCATTCGGCCCTTTTGGGATGGCTCTCAGGACACATGTCATGTTCTTATTATATTTTTAGGTTCTTAATATGCTTAGCTTGCAAGATATGGGTCTTCTGTCTGAGATGGAGGCATGGTGGTTGTATTTTCTAGGCTAGTTTTTCCTTCTGCTTTTGACTAGTCTGTGAAAAGATTTTGGATGGCATGAGATGTATCTTACATAATTCTAGAAGAGGTCTTTTTGAGGCTTCAGTTACTAATGTTCTATATCAGATTACTTCACGTATGGTTGATAAAGGCCTGAGTATTACTGAGTAAACAATAAATAATACAGGAACGAGCAGGGATTTCTAAGTCTCCAAATTTAATTTATTAAATAGCTCCTGGGACCAGCCTCCATCCATGGCTCAATGGCCTGGCAAAGAGGTTTCAAAGCTGCAGTAAGTTTCAGGAGGCTGAAAGTGTTTCACTTCACCCATGATGATGGGGGTCCCAAACAGGCAGTAGACATGGGAGGTCATCCCGTGGAGTGGGTGAGACCAGCCAGGGACCTGCTCTGCTGCCTGTGAGCACCACTGGACACAGAAACACATGGCTCTCTTCAGTTTACAGGGTAGTGCAGCACTGTGGGGGTCTCATCCAGAGCCTTGGGATGTCAAAGCCTTTGCATTGATCTTGATGGCCTTCTGGATCTGGCCTCTGTAATCCCAGAACAGGATAATGTCCATTATTTCCCGTGTCTTTTTTCCCAAAGGTTCCCAAGGCATTTTTAAGCTTTCATTGGCAGCTGTATCATAGATCACCAAGATCACTGCTGCAGGGTGGTTCAACGCCTGCAGAAGTTTAAGTTGGCTGGCTTTCTAATGGCTTTCACAAGGAAGGGCATGGAGAAGGCTGAGTGTGGTTACTGGAGCTGGAGCTGAGCTGGGACACAACGTGTCCACCATCAGCACAAAGAGTGCAAAGTTTGGGTTGGCACCTTAATCCCTGCCCAGGCTGCCATCTGAGGGTGAAGAACTACAGGTCTAAGCCCCTCACCATCATGTAGGTGTGCCTGGGCATCTCCCGAGCAAGTGCTGATCCAGCCCAGTTCCTCTTAACACATGGGAATAGAGAGACCCTCAGAACACAGTCACTGCGGCATCGTCTAAATATTCTCACCACTGACCCAGAGAAGGAAATGTTACAGTTTGTAGGTTTATACCTTTATTCATTTTTGCCCTACATTTATTTATTTTTATCTGGAAGCAAGAGGAAGAGGCTGGCCTGCCCATGCAGAGAAGGAAGAAACCTTTGGGGAGCAGCAGGCAGAGCTCTGGGTGGGCTGGGGGCTGTGAGAGCTTTGGGCATGGTGACAGACACCTCCCAGATGTGGTGTGCACCTCAGCTTTGGGCACAAACTTTGCGTGCAAGCTTGCAATATCCCTATTAAAGTCTTTTCTGGGCAACTCCAGCCACCCACAGTTCCTTGAGATGGGGTGATTCGTTCAGAGGGGGGTTTCCTGAGTGAGAGGGATGATTGCTGAGAGCAGAGGGGGCCCCTTGAGCCAGAATGCCTTTCTGTGGTTCAGGTAATATGAACAATATCAAAACAAAGCTGACATAGCTACTCTAATCCACCTAGTGCACAGCCTGATTTTGTGCAGAAGATGCACCAGCTATGGCCTGGGATATAAGAGCAGCACCTCCAGCAACCCTCAACCCCTCGAAGCACGCATGAATAAATCAATAAGGGTCGGGTTAACAGGCAAACAGTAAGACCATGCGTTCCACCTGGGTGAGCAGGACTTTGAGTGAAATGAGAAATCAAACATTTCTTCAGCAATCTTTGCCAGGCTCCTTCCCTTTCCGTTATCATTAATGGTATTGACTTTTTACATAGTATTCAAGGTTAAGCAAACTGCCTCCACAGTTCAGCCTTGCTGGGTTAGGTGTGAAGGAGGCAGGCCTGGAGACAGACCTCCACAAGGTGGATGTACACAGGCTGTACAGCAAACTCCCTTTGCTCAGAGAGCAGCTTCCTTCGGTCCTTTTTGTCCCCTCTGTTGGAAGCATCTTGACCCTGAAAGTCAGTGTCTTTCCTCCCTTTGCAGCTTTCACTCAAAATCCTGCCCTCCACTCCAGCTGTGTCTTTGGAGAAGTTTGACTCCAGATCAGAAATGCTCTGACTGAGGCTTTTGATGGCTTTCATCTTTATTCCTTCCCTCCTCCCATGCAGAGCTGGGACCTGCCCTCCAGCGAGGCTCCAAGACAGGGACATGTCCCCACCATAGGGCACCCCACCAAGGCAAGCACCCAAAAAGCCTGAAAGCACCAAGAGACGCTGAAATCTGCAACTCCCCTGAAATCTGTCATTCCCTCCCAAAAGTGTATTCTGCCTCTTTTGTCAGAAAACCTTCCTGAACTACCAGCCCTTTGCTAATTTTTACTGTGTCCATTATTCCCACAGTAAGGCAAGGACTTCATCCTCCAGCCAGGGCTGTCTGTCCATCCCTGGAATAAAGGACAGAGTGATTTCATTTGATTTTTGGGTTACCGTATTTAAAAGAGAGTTAAAAATGGATTGACTGTGGAGAAAAATAAAAGTACCAAGGAGAAGGGAAATGCACAGAGATGGGGATAGAAGCAGATCTACAAGAAAAGAAACTGGATGGAGCAGGATGGGGCCTTCCCAAGGACCAAACCCTGCTCCTCACTGCATAAGAAATCTGGACCACAGTCGCAGGTGATGTATGGGAGTAGCATCAGCCCCTTTGTTCTGCACTCATGTCTGGGGATATTTTCCAGCAAGTTTTGTCCCAGAATGGTAGAAAATAAATGCAAATTTTTTTTCTGCCTCTCAGGAAACAGCAGGGATATGTCTGTGTAGGAGGGAGCTTTGAGAGGTACGTGAGAAGGAGCAGGGGGCTCACAGGCTTGGTGTGCCCACACTTTGAATGGGACTGCTTCTCTCTGGTGGGAGAGACAGAGCATTTAATGAAGAATTAAATCAGGCTGCAAAAAGGGCTGAAACCGTTCTTGCTCCTGCTGGCATCAATGGGAGGTCTGGGTGTTTAACACTTCTGAAAGTCAGAAGAAATGGTCCCAAAGTACCTTCCGGGAGCCTAACTCCAGCCTGAAGATTTCCCTGGTGACAAGCCCAGACTTGGGCTCTGCAGGCAGTCTCCATCGACATTGCTTTCATGGTGGGGAAGGAGCCTTTTGTGGCTGTGACATGGTCAGCTGGGAGCTGAAGGACATTGGCTTCTTCCAGTTGATTGTCCATGGGATTAATGGAAATTGCAGAAATGAGCCCACAGGGCTGGGATGGAGCAAACTCCTTTAACCCGCGTCCACCACAGGGGCTCAAAATGAGCCTTATAGCGGGGGAAGCAGCACTGGACACCCGCACACCCTTCCCCAGCTGTGGGGGGTCTGCGCGTGGACACAGCAGGGACTGCAGCCCCCTGCACTGCCCATTTCACCAGCCAATTCACAGACCCAAAAGGGGTAGGGAACTCAGACACATCCCAAGTGCCTGCCCATCTCTACACCAAATGCTCTATTATTATTAATGATCATAACAATAATTCAGCCTATTACTATTGTTACTGTTCCTGTGAAAAAAAGAACTCCCAAACCTGGATATAGTTATGAAATTTTCTTTTGGCCTCCATAAAACATTTCCAAGTAATTATACAAAGAGTAGAGTTGAAAAAGAGCTGCACACAATTGTCATAAAATGTAATTAATTTTGAGTAATTCACAATGGAGAAAAAGTGCTGTAGAGAGTAAATTGGACAGGAGACTTCTGTGCCGGGGAGATGAGGTTTTGAAAGGCTGCTGACTAATACAGCACTGACCTGAAAGCAAATCCTTACATTCATGCTGGACCGGCTGTTTCCATGACAACAGTTGTTATTAGTAACTGAAAATGTATTGCTGTTACGAGTGGCAGCATATTTTTTTCAGTTGAATTCAAGAGCAGCTGGGTACTTTACTCATGAAGATAAAGTGCTCAGATCGCTACAACACTAATGTTATGTGCTGCACCTCTCATAATACAAACCTTATACTTACACATGATACAAAGAGATGTGTGGATTGCTTTAGGGAAAAGACCTCAGAAGGCATAGCGTAAATGGCAACTTGTATCAAAGAAATCAAAAGAAAATAACCATGGTCATCACTGTGCTTTAAATTAACTCTTTAGTGAAATTCCCTGAGGATTCAGGCTGACTGGAGCGTTCAAGTAACAGGTAAATCCTGTTAGGAGCTAAGCGAGCTAGCCTGACATCCCCAGATGTAACGCTGCCTCCTGAGAGGCACTGAGGACATCTTACACTTTAAATTAAGCTACTTCTCATGCACTACCCCCTCTTGTTCCTGTTCTGAGAGCAGCAATTTTTATGATCTTTGAGGAAACAAACTTGCAGAGAAAAATTCTCACCTGGTTCAGACCTGTGCAATGCCACTGACTTTAATAGCATCTCCCTGATTTTTCCTGATGATGAACAAGACCACACGTCAAAGGGCTCGAGTCTGAGCCAGTGCCACCGCCCCCCCGGTGAGCTGGTCGTGCCGGTCGTCTTGGCCTCTCTCCACCTCACCACCCCTCAACAGTAACCAAAAGCTGTGGTTAGACACCAATTGCAGGTAAACCAATTTAAGCTCTGTCAAGTTTGACTGTGGCTGTTGCGCTCGTATATATTTCAGATGTCCCCCTCTGGGTCCTATGAAGGGAATGTAAATCTTTATATCAGCATAACCGAGAGGAGTATAGCCCAGGAAAATATCAGTTGTCAAAGTTGCTCATGTAGGCAAAATTATGTATGTTATGTCGTATGAATGAGTCTGCGAATAGCAATAACATATTCAGGAAGCAAATAAGTTACAATTCATAATCAAAAAATGTTGCAAATTATATCCTTAATAGATTACATTTATAATCTACTTGAAAGAGATCTTTAGGCACTTAATTGACATATTCCAAGATAGCTATAACATATTGGCTAGTTAGATACCAATTGACATACTTATTAAATATCAATTAGCGCATTCCATAATTTGGTACCTAATTAGCTTGCTATAGCTATTCTATCAAATGCCAATTAAATGCTTGAAATTTCTTACAAGTTGGCTGCACTAAGATAATAATTAAGAATGCATTGCTTAAGTCATTTTTAGTTAATTACATGGCAAACTAATTTTGGCTACACACATTAGACCTTTCAATAAATCCCTCTTTATCAATCAATTGGTATCTAATGAACTCATTATTCTTTTCCTACATCTGAATGAAAGGCTGCTTTGCCATTCTGCTAGTAGTTGTATTTAGATCTATCTCAGCATGGATGTGGGGCTCCATGTGCCTCCCACCCCAAGGTCTCCAGTAGGGACGTGAAATGCCCAGTTCCCAGCCCAGGGAGCAGTCCCTGTCCCCCCATCCGTGGAGCCCGGAGTGCTGCGGAGTTTGGGGAGGGGGTAGGTGTGCAGAAGTCACTGTGGCCCCCCTGTCTGCCCTGCCACCACTCCAACCACCTGCAGCATGGAGGGCTCAGCACCAACCCACTTGCGGCAGCCCCATGCAGGCTGGTGTGCAAAAGCCATGGTGCCTGAGAAAGAATTGAGAGTCATGAGCTTGTGCTAGGAGGAAAGGGCCAGTTGTCTGAGACTTCTCTGTGGTGTGGGAAGTGAGAGGGTGAAGGAGGTTGGAGGTAGTGGAGCTCCTTCAGGTGAGGTGGAAGAACATGGTAGCATGAACTTGTGTTGATCCAATGCAGGGACATGTCTCCCTGAGCTCTTTATGGCAACAGAGTACCACTCAAAAAACAAAAATAGCATGCTGTAAGGATGTCTTCTCTCTTTTCTCCAACAGTTATGAGTCAGCTGCCTGATTAGGCTATTTCCATATGTGGAGCACCTTTTATGTCGGAGGAATTTATTGCATTAAGGTAGGCAAGTTTTACATGTACTTGTGGATGTGATGACCCTCTGGATGCAACATTCTTTGTTGAAAGGAACTGTACAGTGCCTGCCTGCCCCATTCCTGTGACTCACTGTGCTTAGCTGGGCAGCTGTAGGTCCTACTACTGCTAAACTGTCATCATGACCCTGGGAGACCTTGGCAGGGCTGCTGGTTTGGAATGGCAGGTTGGAAGTTTGGGTATGGACTGCACTGAATATAAAGACTTGTGCGGTAAATTGCAACTCACATCACTCCAGGAGGGTGCAAGTGGGTGGCTTCACATAGCCTGAGAAGATACGCAGGAGATACAGCCTGTGACTCTGCTCCATCAGCTAGTATCCTCTGCTTGTTGGACCCTCTCTGTCTCTCATCTTTGGCTGTAAATAAAAGGACTTCTAGTGCCCAGCATTATGCCCATAGGTTCTAGTCTTCTTTTTAATTACTTTTAATAAATATAATGAAAGTCATGCCAAAAATACCCATATTTCCCATTTTCCAGTTTTTGCTCACATGTATGTTTGATGTGCACATGCTTAATCTAGCAAAGTGATTGCAATGAAGTGAAGAGGCGTTTTTCAAAATGGTATGGGATGTCTGAATTTCCTTTGGGCACTCAGAGAGTGCACTGCTTTCCACTCACCACGAAAACCAGCAGCAAGGTCTGCCCTGCCTCGAACCATGCTCCTGGAGCTGTGCTGACCATTGGAGGTGGCACATAGATCCCCCCACCGGCCACGAGGCAGCGATGCTGACTGAATGCAATATGCTGAGTGTACAGGAGGGATGGCTTTGCTCAGTGCAGTCATGGTCTGTTTTGATTTCTTGTCACTGTACAGGCTGCACCGTAGCCACCAGAGGACAACTCATCCGTGCGATTTTTGTGAGCCTGGTGCTCCAGCTGCTTCTGACCACTCAAACTCAGCACGGAGGAACATTGCCTTTCTCTGCAGGGGAACATGGCTTTGGGAGCAGTGCAGAGAAAGAACATTGTTCACCTTAGGGAGAGTTTACGACAAACATCGAATGAAAAACAAGAGGGAACTCGCTATTGCATGCTATCAAGTAACCCTGTCTTGCATCCTGCTGCAGAACATGGCTCAGGATGCTGGTGGAGGTGACCGGAGGCACAGGGAAGGGACAGCCACAAGCCCGGGAGGACTGGAATGACTCTTCCTCAGCACTAGATACAGTCAACCTGGGCATGCTGCTTCCTCTTCCCCATGGACCATCTGCTGTTTGTTCTCCACACCAGAGCCCCCTCCAAGCAATGTTTGTGTGCAGCGAGAAGGCTCATGCCCCTTCATCCCTGTGCAGAAGTGAGGGGTTGTGTGCTCATGCTAACAGGGCGAGGAAGAGCAATTCACTGTGTGAGGCTTGACAACTACATTTTTTACGTCAAGCAAAGCCAGAAGCTTGAACAAATGCCTTTGTGGTGACAGACTGAAAGGGCTGCACAATTTTTTTTTTGTTTTGACATAATGAAAAAGGGCTTTTGACAAAATCCATTCTGCCCTTTAAATGAAGTTATTTGTTTGACTAAATGCACTGACTCCATCCAAATTATTTATTAGACTTGCTTGACATTGCAGGCAACCTGGATTCCTGCAGGGCTGGGGGCAAGAGGTGGGTTCTGGATTAATCTCATCAACTGATAACAAGGCAAACCTAGTGAAGAGCTGCTTTTTTACTTAAAAAAAGAAGGGGGTGGGGGCCACATCCAGCCATTGCACATCTTGCAGGCCTGGTCTGGGACACTCAGGTTGGGCTATTTTCTTCCCACAGGTCCATGACACTGTCAGTAAAACTCATCACTGGGTACCTGTACTGCCACGGTTGTCATCATCAGTTTTCCAGAGGTTTCACTAGATCAGGACTCAGGAAAAAAAGGACTGATGCACTGGAAGGAAGATTCCAGCTCCTCTCCCCATGAGCTTAGAAGTAAAGAAGGAAGAAGAAATCTCTGCTGAAGATGGAGGAAAAGGAGAAAAAGGAAATACATAATTTGAGAACACATAGTGGAACAGAAAGGAAAATAAGAGAATCGAGAGAAAAGGGCTGTATAAAAGAAAAGAGCACAGTTAGCCAAAAGGATGTCACAATTACAATGGGGATTGGGAAAGGCCTCACAAAAAGAGATTAAGTTAAATAGTTTAGAAGGTATAAAGAAGAGAGGGAAAGGACAGTAGGAGCGGGAGCCATGTTGAACGTTACTGAGAAGTCCCCGTGTCCCCCTGTGGGACACATGTTTGTGGAGGTGGTGTGAAGCCAAGTCAGTCTGTGTTCATGCTGGTTCCCCAAGCACCAGCATTGTCTTCCCTCTCCTACAGTCCCTGCCATCCTCTTGATTTCAGCATTGAGACAGCTCTACCAGCTCTGCAGAGTGCCCTGAGTGGGTGGGACACAGGAGCCCAGAGACAAAGAATTTTACGTGTTTTTCAGGCACCACCCAGGTGGTAGTGTGTGAGACCAAGAAAACCTGAAGAGACGTAGGAGCTGAGGGCACTAAAAATGCGTACAGCCAGAGCTCAGCAGCAATTCGTGGATCCAGGAGGACTGAGTCTGTCAGAGGACTTCACTCTTGTATACCCATTGGAGATCCCTGGGGTGTGATGCCCCCTGTCCTGGGACTTCTCACCATGTGCTGGGCCACTGACTGCAAGGCTCATGCTGTTTAACATATGGTCCCGGAGCATTTGTCATGTCTGATGTGCCAGAGCCTGCTCTGCCAAGGGAGTTCGTCAACACTCACTCAACCCACGAGCAGACTAAGAAGGAGAATTGACAGTCCATAAAGCCTTGGCAAGCACTGGGTGACTCATGAGTACACTAAGAGGATGCTGAGACCCCAAGAACTGTTTCTTACACCTCAGCACAGCAATGCAAGTTGGTGATGTTCTCATTAAGACTGATGTTTCTTTCTTGGTAGGAAGAAAACCATTTAACCTGCATTGTTCAGGAGACATGCCTGCTGTTCAGAGAAGCCAGCAGCCTCTGCTAGAAGCTGTTGTCTTTCCCTGGACTAACAGAAATGACTCCTCCAGCAAGACACACCTGCATCTTCATTGTGTTTCTTCTCTTTCCAAAGCTTGAGCAAAGGAGGTCCAGAGAGAGGTGAGTTTTAAAACATACCTAGAGTATCTGCTAATAATATGGACCCAGCTTCAAATTGCTGATTTTTGGAAGTCATGCACTAAAAAAACTTCAAAACATGTAAAAACTCAGCAAATTGGGGTCAAAACGCCACAGATTCCCTGTCCTCCTCATTCCCTGCTGCCCACCCTTTTAGAAAACAAGGGCAGTAATAGAAACAGGGAACAAAAGATAGTTATAATTTTCTTTACCTTCAGTTTTATTTCATATGTAAATACAGTAGCTTAAAGCCTTACAGGAGCAGAGAGCTCATTTCTGGCCCAGCAAGGACCAGAGAGGTCTGGAGCATCCTACAGTCTCCAGATGGCCCCTATGCAAGTGAGTCATCTGTCTCATCTGCCGGAGAATGAGGAGAGCAAAGTCCAGTCTGCATCTTTGCTCTGAAATAATTTGGGACATTTCTGTTAATGCTTGATACTGAGGAAACACAGCCTATGTATGTGAAAATGTATAGAGGGGAGATCTGTCCCCCGGGGCTGTCAGGGGGATGGCTGAGCCTTTAGCTAGGAGAGAAAGGCCTAGGCAAGGCAGGGGAGGTACAGAAACTTTTATTCAGGACCCTCCACTATAGACATCCTCGATTATTCACTTTTTTCATGTTTGTGTTTCCCCTTTCCTCCTCTCTTCCTCCCTTCTTTCTCCCTCCCTCCCTCAGGTGATGGTACTTCACAGGTTTGTGGGGTAGCCATGGCTGGGCATACTTAAATTGATTAAATTGAACATGGCTTCTAACTGCGTGACATCTCCTGGTAGAAGGGATACCTGAGACTGTAAAAGATGTGATTTCTCCTGGAGCTGAGATGATAACGTATCACTCACACATACATGATGCCTGTTCAACCACCGTGCTGATGGCATCTCTTTCCTAGTGGGTAAGACCTTCTGCTGGGTTCCTTATGAGTGGACATTTAAAAAGAATCCAGGTTTTATAAAGAATAAGACAACGGGGAGAACCGGCCAGTGCCGAGCAGAAGTCCTCCCACCGGGGCCCTGATGATGATCCCACCAGGGCTCATGGTGCCCCGTGTAATAGGGCTGTGAGTGGAGAGCATTCCACAGCATTTCCTCCTTAGCCTGAGGATCAATTAGTTTGCAGTTCTGTAGCTTAGGGATTCGTTAATTTAAAACCCCTTTGCTGGTCAAATGCAACCACTCTAGTGCTGTGCAAGGCTCTCCCACGTGGCTCTCATTGGGGAAGGAGGGAGGCATGTGCCTGCCTCCAACACTTTGAACGCAGCCATCAAACTGGGTCAGTTTGTCAGAGCTCAACATCAGAAAGGCACATTTTTCCTGCCTCGCGCTTCCTGAGCAGAGCAGTGCCCAGAAGGAGGTGGATGACCAGAAAGCACAAGAGCCCAGACCCAAACACAGGACTTGCCCAAACAACAAGGCATTTTGCTGAAATTTAGGCATCTGAGCCCAAACTGCCAGGCTGCAACTCTCCCTGCTGCTCTTCCATGACTGCTGCCTACCACTGGAGCTGCCCATACTCTGGCACATTTTTATATGAAATTGTACCGTACCTACCCAACTTGGGACAAGGTTGAAGAAGTCATGGTGATGCAGGAAAAAGATGCTCCTCCACCGCCACTGGGTGCTCCACCAGCAGACACAGCTGGCTCTGCCCCAGGTGCTCCCAGCTCTGCAACGCTCCCGCCGAGCATGGCTGGAGGATCGGTGTGGTGTGGTGTTTAAGTCTTGGCACCCATTGCAACATCCAAACCCAAGTCAGTTGTCTGCCTTTTCTCGGGCAAGACCCATTCTGGCAGTCTACGTGAGAAAAGTGGGCTGGGTGGAGTGATAGTTCATCTAGGTCACTTTTCTGTTTAATGTGACTTTTCCATCGACCGAGCATAAATTTTTACCCCTATTTATTTGCGTCCCTCACTGACTTGGCCTGAGCTCAGTCGCTGTCAGTGGAAACTACTGACATCTGAAATGCTGACTCTGAGGTTACTGAAACTAAACTAACACAACCAGCCACTAATGCACTGCGTGGAGGCAAACAGCCCTCTCCCTTCTCGGTCTTCCTTGTTGCTTGGTGCTTTTGTGGTGCTTCTCAGTTGGGGTTTCACGCTTTCATGTTAACAGCTCCTGTACCCCTGCCTGGTGATGGTGGGTGGCCAGAGCAGGCTGGGGTGGGCTCATTCACTCGCAGGTGACCTTGGAGTAACTTTTTCTTGAAATCAAGGATCGCACGTCACAGGGAGCGGGACCTTCCATTTACGTAAGGGGAAAATTGAAATCAGTCTGTTTTGCGGCTCTGCAGTTACGGGAATGGGACGGCTCCTCTCCCCTCACCAAAAAACCCAGCTGTGCCGTGGCCTGGTGTCACATTGACTAAACCTGAGAGCAAAAAATGCAGAAAAACTGTGGAAATTACCAGGCAGAATGAAACCACCGGAGGAAAAGTGTGCAACTTTTCATATTTGACTTCGGTGTGAGGATCCTGCGTTACGGGAAATATTTGCCGTGGTGCTATTAATAAAACCTGCTGAACAAATATCGAGCTACTAAGCAGTTATCTTGCACATTAATAATCAGATACTGCATAATATTTAATCTAACCATTTAGTCTGTAACAGGACTAGCTGTTCCTTTGCTTTTAATTACAGCTTTCATTTTAAGCTAACTGTACAAATTGGCAAGATTTATGAAGTATCACTAAACACCATACCTCTGCCTGCCTTGTGGCTCTACAATTAAAATGTTCATTTCTGAACACTAGATTTGTTTAATCTGCTAAAGAACTCTTGAAGTCATTTGGACAAATATTTTAACCTTCATTCCTTTCTGAATGAACATGGGCGCATGGGAAATCGAAACCAGTTCAAAGTCAGTGCACTGTAATGGCTGTGGAGCTTTGTCCGACTCTTAAAGGGCAGCAAAGGGACCTTCAGTATTTGGCACATGTTTGGGATGAGATGGGCATTTCCACTTGTTTTTCATTGATAAATTCTAGTTTTGTCCCCATGGGCAAGTCTATTGCTTCTGTGAACAAGTTATCTCAAATCTATGGGTAAGTAGCTGCACCATAAATAAGAAAAGCAAGACATCACGTTAGTGAGTGGGAAGCAGGACTCCTGTCCAGACTGTCTGAAGACTCAAAGTTTCTGTGCGTTGGTGCAGTGCTCATTTGGTTTTCTGTTTTGAAGGTTCTGTTGTTGGAGCACTGCACAAACATGGAATACAGACATCTTTGCCTTACAAAAGAAATTCTCCATGATAAGAAACACCACTGGTTCTTCCTTAGGAGATTTAGTGATAAAGACTTAGCTCTTCCCCACCCCATCAGGAAAAAAGTTCTATACAGAGCTCCACAATGAGCAGTGACTTACCGAGCCAAACCTGTTGTCTTCTCCCTCTATCCTTAGATAGAAGTCTGAAGTTGAAAGTCTCTGCTTTCATTTTCTGCATTTTCCCAGTAATCTAATTGTGGAAATCAGGCAGCCTCAAGCCAGGGTTGCCTGGGTTTGCTGAACTCCTACCCAGCTTGGCTCTGGCTCATATATGGTCTCCACACTTAGCTCTGGCTGTGCAAGGAAGACATGCATGGGAGTTGGTTATGGGAAAGGAGATTGCCGTGTAATTTTTATCAGTGCTAAGACTGAACAACATTGCCTTGGAACAAAGCAGAGCAAGAAGCTGCATCTCCTGGTATAGGCAATGGGAGATGACGTGGCAGCCCTCCTGTAACACAGGCAAAGCAGGTAGTTGCCCAGGGCAGCAGCCTGAAGCACAGGCATAAGGACACATGGGATGCTCCGGGTCTTGTAAAAGCTACTCCACAGCCATAACAGCTCCAAAGAGAAAACAGACTCAATGCCTGCAGCATCGCTTTCTGCAAAGACAGGTGGAGGGGAAACTCTTTCCCTTCTAGCATCACCTGTCCACCCTTCCTAGACCCCTCCTCTGCACTTGCAAACACCTTCCCTACATTTACCCTCTCCTTCAGAGCTGAGTGGGAGCTCAGCCAACCCCACGTGTTCCCCGGGGCTGTGTCCGCTATGTGCATACCCAGCCCAGCAGCCACCCTGTCCCTGCATTGTGGCTCATTGCATCTCAGGCAGCACTGGCATGTCTCTCAGTTTCGTTTCTGAGCAGGGCAGCCTTTGTCTACGAGGAAATGAAAACTAGAAAGAGTGATTTCCAGTCCCAGCAGCCCCCTCACATGGTTCCTTTCTCACCCAGCCCACCTCCTCCTCATCCTGGGAGGTGGGAGGTTGACTCAGCCTCTGCCAGGCTCCTGCTGCCCGCAGGGTCCCTCCCGCCTCGCTCTGGGGACTCGCAAGGGGAAACCTCCCAGGGCAAGAGGTGGGGAAGTCATGCCTGTGGCCACTCGAGATGAGGCAGCTCTGCAAAAGCCACGTGTGCTTGCCCTGGCACTTCATAACGAGTGATGCCACCGTCACCAGCAGACAGCATCAGTGCTGTGCTGCCGCCATGCTGCCCATGCACTGTGCTGCCTGCTCTCCCGCACCCTGTCTTGCTCTGCTCCCTTTCAGTCCTTGCTCTTTTCTGTCAGTCCTGTTTTCAATACTTTTACCCCTTTTTTTTTTTTCTTTCTCTGCTCCATTTCCTCCTGAGGAAGGGAGGAAAGTGTTAGCCCTTAAAATGCCCCTTTCCCCACTGACGAGGTGGTGCGTGTCCTGGGGGTGAGGGTCTGGATCGAGGATCCCACTGTTCTTTGCACCCACTCTGAATCTCTCTGCCATCAGCTGTCGTGGGCAACCTGGAAGGTGCAAAGCATGGGGAGAGCTGCCCCCATGCCATCTTCCCAAGTTGGAAGACCTTCCAAGTCACGCTGCTGCGGGTGGCAGTGGTTATCTCATGACAGGGCTGAGCTCTTCCAGTTCTGTGAACTCTGGACCACTGAGGTGGGTTCCTGTGTGTCTTTTATAAAGGACCCCAGGTCCCACCTGAAGACACCAAAAGTTGAAGGAACACCTCTTCCTTTGGGAATTTGTCCCAGTGCTTTTGATTGCCATCTCTCCTGAAAATGTGTGCCTTGTTCCTAAGTTGAAAATGTTCACCTTCAGCTTCCAGCCTCTTCTTCTTGTTCTGCATTTCCCTGGCAGATGTGGAAGCTCTTTAGTATCAGACATTTCTATTCCAAGTTAATTTTTATTCTTTGTTTTGCTAAGATAAACAATGAGTTTTATAAACCTCTCATTTCAAGACATTTTCTTTTGCCCTGTTAAGATTTATTTGGCGGTTTTCTGAACATTTCAACATCTGATTTAAAGTATGGATGCCAGAGCTCTGCACAGTTTGGCCACACTAGTTTCAGCAGTGCTGGGAACAGGGGTAAAAGCTCTCCCTCCCTCTCCCCCTCCCTCCTCCACTCCCTGTCAGAGACATCCCGTGTGCTGCAGCAGAAACTCATGTTCAAGTGCTTGACCATCCTCCAAAGAGATTTGGCTTTGGGAAGATCCTGCTTGGAGCTCCTCTTTTCCAGGCTGGCTCTGTGCTCTTTTCTTCCTATGCAACTTTGCATTCAGCTGTATTAAAATGCTTTCCTTTCCTCTCTTTTTAATCAGGGCCTGTTTACCAGGTGACCCGGATGGCTCTGTATGACTGTGTGGGACTTGGGTCTCTGCTACACACCAGTCCACCAGCCGTTGTGTGATCTGCAGGTCTGATTGGCAGGACTCTTACAGTTACCTCCAGGTCTTTGATGGCAGGACTGGCAACGGACAGCCCTCTGACTACCAGCGGTGCCTGCATGTAGCCACCAAACATCCTTCCTTCTCACCCTCCCCATAGTGACTCCTCTCTGGCAGCTGCCCTTTACTCTGCCTGCTCTCCATTGCAAAGTCACAGTTACTTACAGCACTGACAGTTTCAGTCCTGCAGTGCCTGGCACCTTGGCAGGCAGGCTGACTACCTCCACATGTGGGAGAAGACCCACTTTGGGCACAGGATGGAGGTTATTCTCCAGTTATTATTAGAAATCATCCTGGAGGCAATCAATAACTGCAGACTTACAGATGGGGTGAGACTAGGAGCCTCCAGCAGCTGAAAGCAGCAGCATATCAGCTCATATCAGACAGCACTGCCTGAGACAAAGAGTGTGAAATTAGCTATTGAGTGTAAAACACAGAAAGGAGGGTTTTTTTATGCAGGTCATGACCTGGAGCAGAAAATCTGGGGTTTTTTTCAGTTCTTTCCCTAGATTTTTTTATGCTCATAAAAACCATCCTTCCACTCTGTCCTGGACTAAGGACACTGACAGTGGCTGGCAAACAGCCTGAGTTCATGTCCGTTCTGGGATCACCCAGCTTTTCCCTTGTCCAGCACATGAAATTGTAGCTACCTTCAGAGCACATGGGAGAACCTGGGGATTGCGTGAGATGAAACAGGCTCAGCCTGCTTCATGGTCAGCCTTGGGATGAACACAGCACAGTGTCAAATCTTATGTTGCACTTTGTGTCCGTTGACTTAGTCCAAGAGAGTAAAATGCTGATCATCCAGTTCATCTTCTCTGAACAAAGAACCATTCCTGAAGCACAGTATGGACAGGATGTCTGTTCCATGTGTTCATTGAGCTCCTCCATCGGCTCTACCTGTCTACTGGGGCTCCTTCTAGATACTGAAGTCCTATCTGAATGGCTGTCCACCTTCACCCATTGAAAAAAAGGTATTGGTTATAGATAATCATGCTGGTTTAACTAAAACAGGATCTGGCCAGCCCTCAAACCTACTAGACGGGGCAGAAAAAGGTATAGTTCATGTATGCATATTGATTTCAGTAGTAATACCTCCCAGTGAAGGTCAGGAATGAAGAATATGAGGCAAGATTATATATCTAAATGGCCTGTATGAATAGCTAGAAGTATTCTGGAAGACAGCAGGTTAATACAGGATTTGCAGCATGATAATAAGAATAAAACATAGTCATAGGAGTAGTTAAGCCCTGGAGGTGAAAGACCTTTCAAGCTGAATGAAAGTCTAGCACTGTCCATCTAAATCATGACTGGAGTACAAGCAGAAACAGAAGAAACAGTTCCAGTTCTCCAGTGCTGGAAGACACTGGGAGAGTCCTCCAGTGTTGATACAATGTGCAATGCTCTCCCAAAGCACTGGCTATTAGTTAAGGTTTCTGGAGAACATCTCAGAAGTTAAATGTAAGTTGTGGCAGGAATGAAAAGAAACAATGAGGAAAAGGTTGAAATATTGGCACGCCATGTTGCATCTTTAATGAGGTCATTACCACAACAAGTAGTTGGGCTAGATTCAGTGAACAAAACACTGGTATTGATGAATCCCTGCTCATTATATTTGCATTCTTGTACCTTGAGGACATAACAATGAGATGGAAGCTCTCCAAAGAGGACTCTGTTGACCTGGGAGTGGGCAAGCAGATGGCGAAGAAGAAGCAACTTGTGTACACAGTGTCAATTTGTCACTGAAACGAAAATGATGAAGGAAGCAGTGAAAAGTCATTATAAGTCTGTGGAAGAAAGACCTCATACAAGAGTCTCAGAGGAGACTCCCATACATATAGGCTGATGCAGATCAGAGAAGGTAAGTCTATGTTATTTCCATAAAGGAATGATATGGCCAACTGAAATATTGGAAAGAAAGCATGGTTATTCCATTATAAAAAAACAAAACAAAACAAAAACCACTTTTATAAACAAGTAAGTCTCTGAAAGAAGATGATTTGGGGCACAAAAAAGGAAGTAGTAGACCGGAGGGAGAAGTAAGATTAAATTAAATTTCAGAACAATTTGAACACCTCATCATACTGTGTGCAATTATTATAACACCAGGAGCAGTCTTGGAAGGTGTTGGTTTCCCTCCCTTCACTGCAACAAATATGCTATGTGACTTACAAGAGAAGTAAGTCATGCTACTCTGTTTTTGCTGCCTTCTGACTTTTTGATTTGGAAGGACCAGTGTTTTCTGCCTGACTCCATTGAACCCCTTAAAGGGGGAAAAGATTTTTCCAAAAATATTCTTTAAAGATAAAAATTTGTCTTTGTGGAGACTAAGGATCAGTTTTGATGTATCTTGTGCATAAAAACTTCTTTTGGAGAAAATGTAAGAAACATTTCTTGATAGTCTTCAAATAGAAGGTTTGGTTTCAAATTTTAGAAGTACCATAATCATTAAGGCTTTTATTAAGAATTCTAAAATAGAGTCACAAAATACTTATAAAGTTGTAGCTAATCCAAACTGAACTTCTCAGATTCACAATATTTGAAATTTTGACTTTTCAGTCAGTTCTGTAATCTGCATGCCAAGGAGTTCTGGCTCATCAGGGAGCCCTGACGTTGTGTAGGAATCTGAAAGCTCAAGTGCAAGCAATGGGACCTGCTCTAGAGTCATCCACCCCCAACTTTCCTCCAAAGTCTGTAAAAAGCAAAATCTACAGAGCCTTGGAAGAAAGTAGATAAGGAGGTCAGAGAAGGGAAGAACAAGGACCAGAGGAGCCTTTTGAGAAGTAGAGTGTTTTGAAGGCTCACAATAGAATTAAAAACTCCATCAAGCCAGAACCAAATCAGTGAAAGGGGTGAAAACAGTCTCCCTTTGAATTGTGCTGTGCCCATCTGATTGTACAATGGAACAAATGGAACAAAAAGGTGAGTGCCTTTCCCTACAGCTCAGTAAGGTGCTCAGGAAAGATGGATAGATATCTTGTATTAACTCCCATCACCATGACTTGCCTCTATAAAATGTTCCTAAGTCGGAGGCATTTTTTCCCCAAACTAGTGGGAAAGCACAAGAAAAGGCCCCAAAAAAGGTACTTTTAAAGACAATAGGGGTTTGAGTCTTTTTTTTTTTTTTTTGAGAGGCTCTGAGACATTTGCGTGGGATTCTGTTCTCAAGCACATAAAAGGGAGTAAAGACTTAAAATGTGAGTGAGAGCAAAGACAGTGGAAAATAATAACATAGGCCAGTAGCCCACACAGACTCAAGAAAGTATCACTGGTGTCTGCTGCAAACAAAAAAGTCACTAATAAGCCATGCACAGATCCCGCCATGGAGCTAGAAAGTCTGTGTTTTCATTAAACTTTGCCATTGCTTCTTTCAGAAAGACGTTTCCGCACCTCTGTGCTCCTCATGACTACTCACATGGCCACCCTGTCTCTGTTGCTGCAGGACCATCCCCAGCAAACCCATCTCACACACAGGCACATGAGCATTGTCTAGAAGCTGTGCCACAAATTGTAGAGATGAATTGCTTGTGCTTCAGCGTCTGGGTGGAAAACTCACATAGAAGACAGACCGTAAAATAGGCGTACTCTTTCCATTTCCTCTCTCACTTAAGCTCATTATCCCTGCATGTCTCTCCCTGAAAATTGTAAATTAGCAAGTTACCAAGGTGAAAAACACTGCCCAAACCATGAGAATGGATGTGCTCCAGACAGCCCTGCTGTTACCATCTAGGGATTTGCAGAGGACTCTGTTGCACTGAGATTTGATCTTTAAGATGGCTGATCCCAAGGTGTTTGCAGGCATCGGTGCCCTGGGATCTTCTGAAGTGCCCGTGCAGGTTTCCAGAGTGCTTAGAAAAGAACAGTTTCTCTAGGTGAACATTAAAGCATGCAAATTTATGGTGTCTGAGTTGGAAATCCAGCATTAAAGGAAGCTGAAGTCTAACACTACCGCAGAGAGAGTGAGCTCAAGGCTATAGAGGAGGTTTCAGAGGCTACAACCAAGAGGAGGTGTCAGAGGGAGCTGGATGCACACGTTGAATTCCTTCCCCTACACACACACGAGCTGCCAGGGATGTGGTAGGAAACCTCCTTCCCTGTGCAGCACCTGAGCTGAGCCCCCAAACTCTCAGAGGTAACAAATGCATCTTAAGACCATTTTGTCAACACTTCAATCCAGGAAGCAGATTTGGTTTCATTTTGATACCATCCCTCCACCATCACCATTTTCTTTACAGAAGCTTTGAAAGAAGGCATTCTGTTGTTAAAAAAAACAAGTTAAAAAGGGAGAAAATAGTTTTAAAGGCTAGGAAATGTGTATTTACCGAGTGACTAAATCAACTACTTCAAAAGAAAGTGGATTAAAAATTTTGCTGGGTTGGGTTGGGGCTTAAGTGGGGGAGAAAACCAACAATAACAGAAGTGCCCTAATGAAAAACAAGGCGTACCGAAAGTCCTCAAGAGCTCTCTTACAACAAGCCTGCGTCATTTCATTTCCAGACCTGTGGCAAGAAAGAAGGATACACAAGAGCTGACCACTTTATAGGTGCATGTAACTCAATACAGGGACATGATTGCCAGCGTGTGTCAGAGTGCAGCTGCAAATAGGTCAATCAACATTATCTTCATAGCTTTTATCTTTGAAGGATAGATTTAGGATGTCTTGGACCCAGTTGAACAAAGTGATTTGCAATTAGCTCAAGTAAATCAGCCCTTGCTTTGAATTTTCTGCTGTAAACATATTTGTTGTCCCAGCTTATTCAGCTGCTAATGTACAGTTTTCCAGCATGGAGGCCAGCAGAACTTGCAGGCACAAGGCCCCATCCTGCTAAGCTTTATGTAGAGGCTGATGCAAACATGGTTGCTAATCCCAAGTGCTTTCCACTCTTCCTGGGGATAATTCTGGTTCGAGCTCCCATTTCAAAGCTGTGCACGAAGGCTGCTGGTTTCGAACGACTGTCTCTGGAGGGAGAACCAGACCCCCAATAACAAAGGGCAAATAAAGCATGAGCCAATGCTGAGGCCCCACTACAGGTATTTATCATGTGCTGAACCTTGTGCTTTTGAAAAGCTCTATCCTGTAAGACTCTGGGGGACTCACTCCACTCCAGGTTACCATCTGATGGTCTTAGCAAGCTGGGATTCAAGGCTTGGTGAAGAAATGTTTTTTCTTCCATCGCCCCTGTTACGTGTCTGCATGGAGTGGGTGTTTCCTGCTGCTAGGCAAGAAACAGCAGCTCTCAGCCCCTGCTTGCCATGGGGAAATGCTTGCCCAAAGACTCCCTCATAGGATCTTCACTGCTGTTGTTGGACCCACCATCAGAAGAGGCAAGTGAGTTGCCATGGGTGAGACAAATCCTTATGGTCCGGCTGGCTGAACTAGGCAAAGTCCTGACCAAAATCATCCCCAGCCCATGCAGGACAGCCCGTCCTCCCTCTTCCCTGCCAATGGGTTTTGAAGCACCGTTCAGCAGCACTGAGACATTGAGCTGAGCCAAGCCGCACAGGCACAAAGTGAAAAAGTCATTTGGTAATATAGTGCTCACTTCACACACACCGATTTTCGCTTGACTAGAAACTGTTAATGACTTACACTCTGGCTAGCCCCAGCCCAGAACAGTGCACACAGACTTCACTAATTAATAAGGTTTTTCAGTATTGGTCTGAGATGAAAGTAGTCATCAGAAAGAGGGGTGGGTGCATTAGGGATAAGAAATAGGCACCTTCACAGAGCAGACTGTTAGCCACAGAAATCTTGACTTAATGGAAAGCCACAAATGTCTGTAAGCAGCAGTTTCCAGGGCCGATGCATTTGTCAGACCTCCCTGGAAAGTTAGGGGTTCCTCAGGCTTGAACCCAGCCTGGGCTTTCTTTCTGCATGGGTTAGTGAAACAGGCCTGTAGGAAGCTAGGAAGAGACACGTACTGCTGCTTCCATTGGAGGTTCATCTGGATGGGGTACCTAGTGGCTGATAACCATGTAGAACATGAAGGACCCATGTGGGATTAGGAGCAGCCTCACCAGCTATCAAGGGACTCATGATACATGTCATGTATCACAACGTGATACGTCATGTATCACAACATGACACGTCATCACGCAACCGAAGGTCATTCTTGTCTAGTGAATTCCAGACTGCAGAGGACATGTGGACATGAGAGCTGCTGCTTGATTTGGGAGAGAAAAGCTCCTTTCCAAGCTAATGGATGCACTGGGGAGAGATGCAAGGGCCAAGGAGAAGGCAGTGCTCTCAGTTCTCAGTGCTGGGTGGGTCCTTCTCATTCCCAGAGTGCTATTCAGGTGTTATTAGCTCATCTCATCTTTCATTTTGATTGTAGTTCCAACCACCAAGCTGACTCTGAGAATGTGATCCTTGGCCAGCCTGACACCAACATTTTTTAATATTTTTAAATCCTGCAATATTATAAACCCAAGTTGACAGTATCATCTGCAGCGTGAGCCATGATCATGTGATGTTGACAGAACCAGAGATGATCATGCTGGTTGTGCTTTGGAAATCATCCCACCAGCTGAGCTATGAGGAAGAGGGCACAGCATCAGGAGAAAAGAGGAAGAAAAGAAGGAAAGCGGACAGTCTGACAGCAGGGCCACACCAGTATCCTTGGGGGAACAGAGGGTTCCTGGGATCTGTGAGTCCTCAAAGGAAAGGAAATGGCAGGAAATTCAAGGAGGAAACAGACTAAGGCATTATGTCCAGATTAAGACAAAAGAATGCTGCCCTGGGTGCCCAGCCCTATTTCAAAGGAGTCCCCATGCTGGCAGCACTGGGAGCATGAAAGCAAAGAGATGGAGGGGATTCTCCATCCTGTGGCAGTTGCCATTCTGGGCAGGGATGTCCTACATGGCACTGGCTCCTTCCTGCAGTGCTAGACCTTGCAGAGGGTATTTGAGGTGACTAACAGAGCAAAGGCATGGCAGAGGCAGTGCGATGACTGGCATGGGGTGGGAAAGGTGACAGCACTGTCAGGGTGGGCTGAAACCTTTCACACAGTGGCTGTAGTGTCCCATCTGCAAGGAGAACCTCACTACTGAGCTCCTTATCAGCTGGGTGGCAGACCCCCAGCAATAGCCTGTTTGTTAGGGTGTGAGGCCATCCTGCTTCAAAGGTGCACAACAAGCTCTGTGCGTTAGAGAGGAGTGGCTGCACAGCTCAGCAGCCTGTCACCACTTTGGGGAACTGGTTCAGTAATAGCTTACACTGGTAGGTGATGAATAATCTTACCTTGGTTTTCAGATGCTGCTGTCTCACTGAGTTAACCTTTCTTCTTTCATTGTTTTTTTTGGCCCCTTGGGTTTATGCTGGTGAGTCAGGAGATGATGCTGATCATGATTATTGAAAAATGAGTTCTCATCTCTAAGTAAGTCAGCCAAGCATGATGTTGGCTTGCTAGGGGCACCCTGTAGAAATCAAAGCATGCCCTTGAATGGATGAAGAAACTCCTGGCAGAGAGGTTTGCAGTGGATGGCCAGATTTGGGTCACAGACGATATTTCTCCCTCACCAAATCCTACCAGCAGGATTTCCAGCCACAGTTATGATGCTATTGGCCTTCTGCTCACAGTAATTTTTCCTCTTCAAAATCCCAAACCAAAGATAAGGAAAAAATGAATTCAGGATGACCTCAGACATTGAAGTTCTGGCTCCCAGAGTGTCCCAGAAACTTTACTTGGGATCACACAGTATGCAGTTTTTGATCCAAACTAGACTTAAGTTTTTTAATGTTCCCATTATCTTTGTTGTTTACTAAGAGCAGTCTCCTGATACTCCTGTCTTCCAGTCCTCTTTGTGCACCTTCAATCCCATTTGGGTCTAAACACTCAGCTTCATATCTCCTCTTTTTTTTTTTTTGTTAAAGATCGTGCCAACTTAGCTCTTCTTTGGGCAGGCTTCACAGACGGATCTGGGAATCTCAGTTAAAAATTAAAGCCCCAGGAGTTCCAGTACTAAGTGCATAAGTCTCTCCTTTAAGAAAATTTACCGGGTCATGAGAAGGTGATTGTATTGCACCTCTTAAAATTCCAACTACCAGTAACAAAACATCAACCTTTTTGGTAATTGCAGTAAAGCAAATGTTCTTATGTTTTTTTCTGTATCTCCACTGCAGGATTAACGCTAAAGGGATACCTGATGGGATCAAAATATTTCCAGTCTTGAAAAAAAACTCAATCAGAACATTCAATTTCAACAAGTATCTCAGTGACAGATGGGACTTCCCATTACGGCCACTTCCTCTGTGAGAAGGAATCTACTAATATCGGAAGCACAATGCACGGCCTGTACAGCCTCTCTGCTCATCTGGTCCCCTTAATACGTCGAATGTGAAATTCCATCTGGTAACCATGTGCATTCGAAACACATTTATGTGGAGACAAATTACATAGCTGTAGGATGCATTTCAGAAGCTCCATTCACAATGCCATCAAAGACTGTGGGAAACGTGTACAGAAAAGCCTTGCCTCTGAAATAATACCAGTTGCATCCTCTCTCGTGGTTGGCAAATGGGGATTTTATCAGACTGTGAGAGATGGAGGTAGTGAAGGAATAAGCTTTTGGTTGCTTGTTCTTTTATTGAGTCTCATCGTGTCCTGCCCTATTTGCAATAAAGCCTAATGGGCAGCAAAAGAGCAGCTGTCTTGCAGGCTCCTGGCTCTGGTAGCAAGCGGAGATAGCAGTGGTAGTGGACAAGTGCTGAAAAACCTGGAGGGACTGTATTGGTACATGACTCTCAGTTAGCTACTCTTTGATCTGGTGTACTAAATATGATCCTTTTGGTCCAGCTACCGTGCTTTGATTACAGGCTACAAGCTGCATGCGTACTTAAATGCGTGAGCAAATACAGTGAACTGTTTCTTGGAAAGCGAGCTCTCACAGTTTAATTTATCTCACTTATCCCTCCAGTCTGGCAGCTTATAAGTAACTGCTATGATCAGAGACAAGTTGTTTCCCATTCTATCTGGAGGCAAATAATAGTTTCACAGAAAGGGATCTGACACTCTCTGTATCTAAGTGTTTCTCACATACAGAACATTTGAAAATCATGATTCAAGTGCTGGGTGTCAGGCAAGGAGTCAGCCTTTGCTTTTTGTGATGAATCTGCTACCTGGACCTGGGCCAGCACGATGTACCATGGATCAGGTACATACTGCAGTTAATGAGGCAGCAACAACACAACTACCATTGTGTTCTTCATAATAGGAACTAATGGGGCATTGCTGAAGAGTGAATGATGCCATGTATGTAATTGTGAGATGGATGTGTGAATTTAATAGGGCACAGATTAGAAAGTAATCAATAAGTCTGGCCCATAGCCTTAATGGAGCTGATACGGTGAAGAAATACTGGGTAGCAGAACTATATTTGCAAAACAGCTAAAATTCCCGAATGGGGTTTCCAGGTTGCCTTCAAGAGGGGCTGAGTAGGATGCCTTACCCCTGAAAACACAGCCCCTGGAGGAGGGATTTACAAATGCTCCTGAAAAGCTGGGTCTTCCCTAATGTGAGATACTCAGCTTTGACTCAGGGACAGACATCTGTAGTGAAACTGCACAAAAGTGACTCCCTTTCTTCACACCAACTACTTCTGTGCTTGCTGGGATCCTCACAGTCAATTTGTGACCTCCGTGGTCCGGTGTGACTTTGCTCAGGAGCCAACACCCAAGCGAGAAGCGTGCATTGCATGGGATGAAAGTACAACCTGTATTTTTACAGACTGATCTATTGGCTACAAAAATATGTGGGTTTTGAGTGAAAGCCCAACCCAAAGGGCTTTAAAAATCTGTCTGTTGAACGTGCATGCATGGGACATGTCTCCAGTGATATCCCCGGGCTGGGGGAGAGTTGCACCACGGTAGGGTATCTCCATCTTCTCTGGACACCAAGCTAGAGTGGATCTGTCCCTCTGTGCATGATGAACTCTTTGTAAAACAATGTGGAAAGAAGCACGTTACATCCTTTTAACTGAATGACACTAGCTTAGGTAACAGTATTTTACTCCCTGTGGTGCTAAGCAAGGCATAAATCCTTTGAGAATTGAAGTAATAGACATAAACCCTCCCCTCTCTTCTTCCCCCTGTGACTCCACTCTTCTCCACTCCTGTATTAATGGATATTTTAAATCTGGAAGGAATTCAAGAGTCTGCAGTAGGTAGTTAAACATCCAGATGTATCAGTAATAATTATGCTCAGCTTGGGGAGGCGAGGCACTTGAATAACAGGCATGGTTTCCATGGATGGCTACAAGATTATAAACATAAAATTTATAAGTGGAATGGGAACGTTTGGTTTA
Source organism: Theristicus caerulescens (assembly GCA_020745775.1). Taxonomy (NCBI): domain Eukaryota; kingdom Metazoa; phylum Chordata; class Aves; order Pelecaniformes; family Threskiornithidae; genus Theristicus; species Theristicus caerulescens. The sequence goes on from CM036569.1 coordinate 4,229,938, forward strand.
TTTTCTCTTCTCTTTACAATCACTGCAGTTTAAATTGAAAACAGTGAAGGGTAGCAGAGCCAGGCAACAACCTGAAGACTGTAAACAAAATAATTCATGTCTTACTGATGGGATATGGTCATATAATCAGTAAATTAATTTAGCCTACTCTAGTTTCACCATTAACTTTCTATTTTCTCATTTCATTGGCATTTCCCTGCCCAGTTTATGTCTCTCCTTAATACATATTGTGCTATAAACCAGAAGCAAATATCTTGAAGGGTAAATGAAGAGGTAACGAGTCTACAAAAAAGATGTTATTGAGGTACATTAACTCCTACTTACTATCTTTTAAACTTTTCTTGATCCAAGATTCATTTTTACTATTTGATCGGTTTCCAATATAAAAATAAAATGCCAAGACATTAGATTTTTACATTGTGTCCTTAGTACCTAACAGCACCAAATGTTTCCCTGAGACAAGACAAGTATTTATGACCCGGAAAGGAAGGGAAAGCTTGCAAGCCTGAGGGTATGAAATCAGGGTGACTCAGAACAGAAGCTGGAAAATCACTTCAAAAGATCTTCCTAGCCATGTCTCGGACAGTTGTTGATCTAAGCCATGGTCTGGCAAGAGAGGAACCAATAATTCATATTGATTTAAAGCCATCTTTGCTACAAAAGAAAGCAGACACCTGATATCCATGTGCAAAACCTGTTTGTGCAATAGCACATCTCTGAACGTGTGCCATTAGTGCAATTAGATGGCAATTTATATGTAAATGCCCATTCAGTCAAATGTGCCTTTACTTAATTTGTGTATGCACTGGAATATAATTTCAGAGGGGTTTGCTGCATTTTCAGAATCTGCCCCTCAATAATTGAATGCAAGCGTTCGCACAATGCAAACCAGATTTTAATCACCAGCTTGCAGTGCTCTGACACAGCAGGAACAGGAGCCAGCGAGGTGCCAGGATGCAGAGTTTGCCCCTGGGTGCAGCAGGGTGTGCAGTGCCGCTCCTGTGGGTGTGTGCCAGGGGGAGCAGGATTCAGCTCACAAGAGCCGGATTGCCCTCTGGCTGAGCTGTTCTCCTCCACTAGCTCTTCAAGCAGTGAGGTCTGTGAGATGAGCAAGCCCAACACCATGCCCAGACTCTGCTGACTATCCAAACACCTGCTCCTCCTGCCCCTGCATGGGGAGGGTGCTCAGAGATCTCCCCTCCACACCCAAACCCCGACGGGCTGGCCCAGCACTGAGGGACACATGAGCATCTCCAACTGCTGCCCCATGCGTGCCAGCTGCATCTGGCCATCACTGCCATGTGCGAATTCAGGGTCATTTCAGGAACCCCAGTGATGTGAGTATAACCTGAGTGAAGTGTGGTCTCCCATGGGCCAAACCCAGGATCAGATCTGGGCTCTGGTCTTCTACAAGAACGAAGGTTGGGTGGTAAAGCTGCGAGCTTGTGCATAGAGAAGTGGCTCATAGGCCATTACTGTTCTGAGAGAGACTAGGCTGCTACTCAGGATTCAAACTTTGGCTCTGACCCACTGTCCTTAGGTGACTGTCAGTCGTCATTGGCAAAAAATTACACAATGATACTCCTTTGTGTCTTTGATATGCATCCGAGGAAAAGAGTACCTCAGCCTCTGCAGGTGCAGGAAAAATACCACCTCTTCACTTGTTTCTGCCTTTACCAGCTGAGGAATTTAGATTGGTAAAACACGTAGGTCCATGATAATTGGCAGTGCATATCAAGAGTAGGTTAGATGAGGTAAAACATGACCTCTTCTCCCTACAGAGGTTAGGCCAGGCTGCTGAAGTCTGTGCACATGGAGGGGATAAGCAGCAGTTGTGTGAGTACAATATGCAACTTGTACACATGGGTTTACCAAAAAGAGGATAAATTTTAATAGCAGGAATATTTTAACTGTTTAACACGTAAACAGCATTCTGGGCTGATTTGATCAATGCTGCTTTGCAGACCACATTTGGTATGGTGCTATATATAGTGTTCCTGGAGTTTTATTTAATAGGACGGTACATTTGATCCTAATGTGCCATCTCAGAAGTAATGAAGCAGAAAAGATCTTTATCTTCTGTGAAAGTTGCAGTTATTGGCAACCATTCAGAAAAAAAAATAAAAGTAATTGCACAATCTTTGGAGATATTGTATTGCTAACTGATTTTAGCGCAAAGCTTGGGTGGTTTTCATTCTGAGTTAATCAGGCAATGGACCATATATGTTGCAAATACATCACTTTCAGACACTCTCCACATATTGACAAATACAATTGCTGGGGCTGCTGCCTGAACGAAAGCTTTCTGTATCTTTGGATCCCTCTTTTGGAGCAAAATAAATAAATAAATGAGCAGAAGAAGGAAGACTCTTAACAATGTGCTAAAAGCATCCCTCTTCCTAGAGTACAGCATGGTTTGCCATTCAGTTGCCTTATTTTTGAACAACTGATGCAGATGGCACAGGAACTTGTATATTTGTGATTGCTCAACATGCTAAATATAGAGCTGGGAGTGAAGATGGGGGCCTAAATTCAGAAGAAGGATTCAGTGACGCAGTAATAACATTTTAGTGCTGCTACCTGTAATACAGGAGCTGGACATCTCATGAATGGCATGAGGAGACCTCATTGCCTGCTAGCCCCAAAGTTGCATCTGTCAAGTAGCTGCTTAGTAGTAGTGTTTATAAAAGAGCAAACCAGGAGCTGCTGAAATGACAGAAGGTGCTGGGGAGAGGTCTGCAGGGTTAGCTCTGCCCCCTGAAGACGTGTCTACATGACTCCAGGCCATCCACACTGAGGGGAGGAGGCAGCATCAAGGCTTGCAGCTGGGCAGCAAGTTTCCACTGCACCCTCAGTCTCAAGCTAAGTGAGCATGGGGAGGACATTGCAGGGAATTTTAGGATTTTGAGAAGCTACAGTTTGAGTTTATGCCCCAAAATGCTACTGCAGTTGCTCACATCCTGCTTATGAATCTAATTCCATAAACCCTTTGAACAGTAGGCTCTCCTGAGCATTGGATGAGCTCACCTTTCCCTCTCCCTGAGGACTTTTAAGTTTCATTTTCTAAACAGCAGAAGCCCAGGATTATATGCCCCAGTATATGTGTAGTTATGCATCATGCATACATAGATGCGTGACAGACGTGCACATGGAAAAGCAGTACCACAACATCCCACTTTGATTCCTAGCCCTGGAGTCACAAAGGCAGCTGTGGGGACAGCTGCATTCGTGTCATGAAATCAGCTGAGAAATAATCAGGAGGTACCCGTGGATGGGTCGTTTCCTCGTTACTGGTAGGAGATGCAGAGGCTCTTCTCCTCTGCTTTCTGGCAAGGCTGGTTTCTCCACTATTCCTTCATTTTCTGCTACTATGTTCGTTGCACTCAAGGTTTGTCCAGCCTGAAGGTGCAAGGTGCTCCTAACCCATGGACATTGAGGTGGGGTCTGGTTCAGGCCATGCCTTGCCCCACGTGATCACACTAGTATTTTTCACTTAGGAATAATAATTCATTGAAAAGACAACGAACACAGATTGCACAATAGGAGCTGTTATCAAATGGTCAGAAGAGCTCTGTCTCACAGGGTCATGGGTAGAAAGTCCACCGATTTTCAACAATGTTCCCTAAAAGGTATTTGGAACCAACCTGAATCCCTTTGTCTACCTATAACGCCTTTGTGGGTCACCTCAATAGGTCTTAGAAAATAATGTAGTTTGGAAAGGCCCTCTGGAAGTCTTCTGTCCCACTTCCAGCTCAGAGCAGGGCTCACCTCAATGTAAGGTGAGGTTGCTCAGGACTATGTCCAGTCACATTTTAAAAAATTTCTAAGGATGGAGATTCTTGGTGTCTGGCTTCCAGCTTACACACAATGCATGTAACATGAAATGCCCCCTTGCGAATTTACGCTTCCTGACCTGCACAGCATAGAATTTCACCCAGAATTTGGTAAATTGGCCTAGTTAGAGGCTCTGCTGATGTTGTAAAGGCTGTGGAAATAACCCTTCTCACAGAAACTACCAAAAAAAGTATCACAAAGACTACTCCTTCCTGACATGCAAGAAGTCAAACGAGCAGCGTACTGTTGGCAAAGTTCAATTAGCAACGTCCTCAAAACAGAGGCACAGCCAGCGTTGGCACCATGGGCAAGGGCCCGGCTTTGAAAATGAGACCATGAGCTTCAGGGCAGGAACGTGCAGTGCCTTGGTCCTCCCCAGGCTCTATCACAACCTGGAAATATGGGGTTTGTGCCTCCGCTTCACCGTCCTTAGAAAGGGCACAATGCGACCTGCAGATCTTTCCGTGAGTGGTGCTCTGCTGAGGCACGTGAGCACTGGTGGAGATGGAAAATAATTTATTTTACAATGGAAACTTTATGTAATGAGAATGGTAAAGAATGGGCTATTTCCTAGAAACATCAAACCTCCAGGTTTCCAACTGATGAGTTAATCTCCCTGCCTCTCTCTCTTGAAGATGCCCCTGTCCAGCAGCATTACGACCTGCCTTCATGTACACTCCTAAAATCTTGAGTGAAAAGCATCCTACAAGGGCAAATGATATCCCACATGCTAAATCTCTTTGTTTGATCTTTCACACCTTGTTAACTGCTCAGCCAGAGGGGTGTTCACAGTCCTGGAGACTGGGTACCTTCACTCAGCATCCTTCACTAAGGGGACCCCAGGATGAGCATGAAACTCATCCTCTGCAGAGCTGGGAGAGGATGCAGCTCTCTACAGCCTGCTCAAGCTCTTCTGGCTTTTTGAGGGTATTTTCTCAGAGTTTTGGGGGTTCTGCTGGTTTGAATCATGTTACCGTGAAGCTCTCCACAGGCACTGCGACACATTCAGCAGCTTCCCCGCTTCGTTTTGTCATGTAAATGTCAACATGAATGATCAGGACAGAAGCAAGAGTATCAAAATGGCTGGGTTTCCTGCCCCAGCAGTGACATTTAGAGCATTATTCAAGGCAGTGAACTTGATAGTGGGGACTTGCACAAGCTTGTCAGAGGATCCGAATCACTTGGGAGGAGCCTCATTGGAAGACGTGCAGTAAAGGACACCCAATAAACAAAACTGTGCCTAAATAGGAGGGTGTTTCAGCCTGACTCACAGCACATACATCTTCCCTGGGGTGTTTCTAGAGACCTCTCGCCGTTTCCCTGCCCTGGGCTGCCGCAATGCATTGGGGCAGCTTGGCTGCATCTCCGGCCACTTTGGGCTGCTCATGTGTGCTTGTGGAGGGCAGATATAAACCACCCTCTTCATTGTACTCTCACCCCAAAGACTCCAGACACCGTCCCTGGCATGCTCCCGAGCACCCAGGTTGAGGGACTCTGTCTCCCACCCCGCTGTCACCACCTTGCACTTGAATCATGGTGGTAACTCATTGATTTTTCTTTGGGAGAATGGCTGTCCCAGTTAATCCATGGATTTAACAGGAAGGATGCTGGAACTGGGAGAGTTGTTTCCCATTTTCTTTGGGTGAATTACGTAAAAGAGCTTCTGTGTTCCTACTCCCTGCTCCCAGTGCTCAAGCTTTGGTTGCCATCTCAGTGGTCCCAGTGAAACGCATGTTTTTCAGGGGTTTGTTATAAAGAATGACAAAATTCCCTTTGGGGCAGTAGCTTGGCAAACACTTAATCAACACAAAGAAGGGGACTAAGTTTTAAATGATCCATTTTCAATCATCTTCTCCCTCAGATACACTCCTGCTTCCAAGATTTAAATGAAGAAAGAATTTTTAGGGAAACTAAATTAAAAATAAAAAATCCTCCCTCCAGCCCCCATACTGGCAATTATTTCTTCCATTCTAAAAACCTGGTACAGCCACTCACTGGAGTGAACTGAGCTGAGCAACACAGTCTAAAATCAGTAAAAGCCCCCTTAGGCAACATCTTTTAGGTTCACTCTTTTCTTCTCTGAAACTTCTCTCTGTGATTTGTGGCGAAGGAATCTTTCTCTATTTTTAATCACCTTCATCATTGTCTCTACTCTATCCTTTTCCTCCTGGCTCGGAGACTCCTTCTCAGGAGCTGCCTGTCTGTCGGTCATGGTGAGCTGGTGCATTTTGAAGAGTGACAGATTGCCAGTTGGAAGGAAGGCACAGTCTGGGAGTGCAGTCTTTAGCTGATAATAACTATTTCATCAACATCAGTTCTTCTGTTTTACAAAGCATAATTCATAAAAAGAAAACCCTCTTGGAGATTCTCACAATACATAAAAGCATATAAATAAAATATAAATGAAGAAAACAAGACACGTTAATTACATACAGCAGAACAGGCTCATCTAAAAAGCCTGCTTGTCAGTTTTGATCTCAAGTTTGCTGGTGATATACTGCTTTTTATGGCTGGTGGAAGTGAGTTGGAGAATAATCCTATCCAGAGATGAAAGGCCAGTGTGGTTTGAGCCTGGACAATAAGGCCACCCAAAGGCCCTGGGGTTAGGTGGACAAGAGAGCCCAGGGGAACAGAACTTGAGGACACTGGACTGCAGAGAAAGCAAGCTGATGGATCCATTTCAAGGTGGGATGGAGATTTTTGGAATTCAATGGAGTCTAGGCATAGAGCTAGCAAGGGAGGCACAAAGCAGGGGAGATGGGATGAGCACATTCGCAGCTAACCGAAAGCTGGACAGCCACCTTTGTGCACAGGAAGAAAAAGAATCTAAGGAAGGGACCACGAGCATAATTAAGCCTGGAAACACTGGTGTATGAATCAATGTCTCTGAGACATGGAGAAGCTCTGACAAGAGCCACAGGGGCTAGCAATAATTCATAAGTGGTACAAAACGAAGCTGGCCGTGCAATTGATACAGAGACAGAGCATGTGTTTACTCCAGGAGAACAAGATGCCAGCAGTATGGAAAGCACAGATACAAGCTGCCACCCTAAACCCTCCAGCCCCGGGCACATACAGCCGACCACCACAAAGAGCATCTCCCACTGCACACGCCCTGCCAGTCCAACGCCCAGCCCCTTCGCACGCACACACCACGCCGGGGGGGCTCTTCCCCAGCTGCAGCACTGCCGGCAGTGCGGTGGGGTGAGCTGTGTTTGCAAAAGGATGTGTGTGGGGTGGGTGGCTAAAGAGAGAGGCAGGAGGGGAGAGTTGAAGGGCTGAGTTAAAGCAATGAGAGGGACCAGAGGTTAATGGAATGCAGTCATAGGACAGAGGACTGACTGTGGCAGATGCCACTGCTCTTGGGGTGATGGAAGAAGTCCTTCTGAACCCAGAAGGTTGCTGCTGTCTTGTTTTCATGCCATGGGACTGAAGGAGCACTGTGGTGGGGCTGCTTGGCAATGAGAGTGCTCAGCCATGAGGGCTTGGGAAGCAGGGACTGCTACACTAAAAGCAAACATAAAGACAGTGTCTGGGGACAATAATGTTTGGCCACACAGGGAGAAATGCTGTGGAGCAGATCTGGACTAGGCAGTCACAAAGTGCAGACTTGGCATGACTTCTACCATAGCGAAGACAAAATCTGACCTATATTCTCCATGTCTTGGGCCCCAGCAACATTTGGAAGGTCCCTACACCATAGAGAGAGGCCTTTGAAAAATGTTGAGCCATCATTTATAAACCTTGCGTGCAGGCACAGAAATTCAGATGCTCATCATTTGTGAGGGTAGACCCAGAGGCTATCGCTGTGACTATCAGTATGTGCAGGACATGTGGATAAACATATGATCAAATGAGTGTCACAGCTCCCTGGTGTCGTGCCAGAAAGCATCTGTGTCAGCTGCTGGCAGTGACTTTTGCAAACTTGCAGCTCTCTGCATCCCTGAGTTTATCAAAGATCACACAGCAGCCAACAGCCTATCGCAGCTTAAAGACCAAATAAATCTGTGGCTTGTCTCCCAAGGTCTTTCCTCTGGCACTTTTATCTCTGCCAAGAGGAGCAGAGATGTAGGAGGGCGGCGGGTTCACACACACGCTGTTGCCTTGTACGCGCTGTCTGAACCCCCCTGGGCAGCCCATCTCGTGGGCGTGAAGATGGTATAAATGCCTGGCGAGGGCTCAGGAGTCAGCACGAGGCTCCGCTTCTCCATAACAGCCACAGGAGTCTCTGGGAGGGAGTTTTCCATGTCGGCAAAACAGAAGTGAGAGGAGTATTTTTTGGTTATGAAGATCGCTGGGGTGGAGGGACTGGGGATGAGCATCGCCCCACACAGATCTTTGCTGCCCTGAGGACCTGCTAGATGTAGGTCCAGTACTGGTTTTTCTTCATTTGTCTTAGTATTCTGGATGTAACTACCTTGTTTGTATAGCTGGTGGGGCATTTTGTGCATTTTCTTTCAACGTTAATACTACTGTGTCAGCAGCACCACTGGGGACCGGTTTCAGAGAAAGCCTTATTTGGGTGAAAAAATTGCAGGCATCTAAAAACACAAAATGCATTCAGACTCATTATGGTTATGAAAGCTTTTTCAAATTCTGAAAAATATGAAACGTATCCCTTTTATGATTTGAAGTTAATGCAGTTTTATTGAAAACATTGTAAAAAATGGAGAAAAAAATGAAATGAACAATTCTATTTTGGGCCAAACAAAGCATTCAGTTTTCCCCACAAAGATTTCTTCCTATATTTACTGGCTGAACCACCACTGGGTGGCTTAGATCATGGATCCCAGCTGCCGTGTAGCAAGGTCTGTTGGCATGTGGACTTTCTGGTTGCTCAGCATGTTAGTGCGGAGGGACCTGCATGGTGGGTACTAATGCAGCTGCAGAAGGCCAAAGTCTGTGTACCCATGGCTGCAGGTATCTGTGCTAGGGCACCAGTACCCAAAGCTGGGCATTGCCTGTTGTATGTCAACAGTTGCACATAAAATCCCTCCCTGTGCTGTGCAGTTTCTTCATGGTGGCATGTAAAGCGTACAAAGGCAGCAAAGAGTTTACATCTCCAACAGTTGCCACGTAAACTTCCACTTCTAACAAATAACAATCCCAAGTGATGCAAAAGCTGATAAAATGAACATTCACACTTCAGGTTTCTGCAGAACTCACTGGGACAGATCTTGCCATAAAATCCTGCAGAGATGCACAAGGATTTGAAAATTATACCTGTTACTGAATGACGATCAGGCTGAACAGGGAAAATTTCAGACACAACCAAGTTTCAGACACTTCCTATTTAAAATATAGAAAATTGCAGAAAATTACATAGAAATTTCAAGCTGAGATGTGAAAAATTTAATCTGCAGAAAGACAAAACAGACATTCCTGCCCATTCACAACCCGTTTTGGGAGTGAAACCTTGAATATCTCTTTGCTGGCAGCAGAACTGCCATTGCTTCAGTCTTGAACTCCACAAAGCCAGAAGTCTAGGGTGGAAAGGGGCAGGTTTCTCCTCCAAACTAGAGAAATATCAGCAGATGCTGAGATATGACATGGCCAATATTGCACAATTTTAAACCAGGGGGTAAAAAGGAAGCAGCTATATTTCATCAGCTGCTTTTATTCTTGCTGTGTCCCAAATCCTCTGATCTAAAGGACAAGCCCAAGTCAGGAAGCGCAGCTGAGCTGCGGATGGCACAAGCATGCCTGGGCCAGCAGCAGCCCCCAGCTGGGCTGTGTGTGGCAAAAGCCTGTCTAAATGCTGTTAAACTACTGCTAGTTTGAGAAACCCCCGTGGGTCTCAGGTTGTGAAGTGCAAAGACTCCCTCAGCACTAACCGATGTCAAATATTAATGCTTTTCCCCTTCCAGCTCTTATTCACAACAAATTTTTATTGCAGCAGGAAATGTTGCTACCCAGCAGCTAGTCTGAATAGCAAAAATGTGGGATTAATTGACAGCTGTAAGACTAAACAAGACTAATTAAGAAGATACCATTCCCTGCCACAGAAGATGCTATCAGTCCCGACATGAATAGCGGTGAGGGACAGGGAACATGCCTTCAAGGAGAGAGACTTCAGTTTCATGGAAAGGAGGCTTCTGGTCAGAAATCCCACAACCTCGTAAAAACACTTAGCCTCTCCTGCCTGGGGGAGAGGCCACAACGCACATGCCCCGTCAGCACACCATGTGCCCCTGCCTTGAGCAGCCAAACTCCACCAGCCCAAGCAGGCTGGAGCAGATGCGCTCCAGTGTGGTCCATCACCTTGACTAGGGCATCTGCAGAGCTGCGGGCATGGAGGAAACCCCTGACCTGCTCCAGACCCATAGACAGCGCTGCAGATTATCCTGCATAATGCAGAAATCCCTGTGCTGCAGCCACCAAGCCCATGGCACACACTACAGCATCTTCTCCCCTCCCACATGTCCCTTGTGCTCCTCCTGCCTCCCTGCAAGGTTGCGTTAGCGGGGCACAGCCCTTTGCTACAGGTGCAGGGCTGCAGAGAGCATGAAGTACGCATCAGGCCAAATCCTGGGATTACTGTCATTCTTGGACACCCCCAGCCTTGCACTGTACTGGTCTGTATTCCCTCTAGCTTGGCAGGCTGGACCTGTTCTCAAATCTAGGACCTCAGCCAAGCAAGGCTGTCGGGGAAGTAAAACCTCACCAGGGGCCAAATCCAGGCCTGATGGCAACCCTTTGGATCAGGATCTGATCTCACTTACCTGAATGCATACATGAGGTCTACGCTGCTAAAAGTCTAGTTCACCCTGGAGTGGAGGAGCAGTTGGCATCGTTTCTCCAGCATCTCTCTGCTCCTGAGGATTCGCCTCCTTTCACCTCTCCTCTGCGTGCATGCTGGCTCTGCTTGGCAACAGTGATACCCTCCTTTCAGACCTCGTGGCGGGATGGAGATATGTAAAGGGTGCTAGTTTGCTGAAGGGAGAACAAATCGTGCGGAAGTCCTAGCTACTCCAAGGACCCCTCCCTCCTGAACAGCAGCTGCAGTTACCAAGCTGCAAGCATGCTGTAGGACACGGGCCAAGGCTGAGCAGATTGTGATGCTGTATAGGCAGACCTTTTCTGCAACCAAACAAGCCTGAAATAACAGGGTGCATGAGTCCATCCTCCCTCTTTACAGCAGCCTTCATTTCCTTGTGACTCATTCAGTCTGGGTAATGAATTTTCTTTATTAGTCAGAAATCAATTCCTCCTACTCCTGACCAGTAGACGATGCGCTGTGCCATATTATGTTATCTGTACTTCTGTCTGGCCTGCCAGAGAATGCGGCAGTGACTGGAAACTTCAAGCTGAAGATGCTTGGGAGGCACAGAGAGCAGAATGGCCTGTGCTCTCTCCTCCACAAATGTCAGAACTACCCATTTTATTATTTGACTGTAAATTTCAGATTTAATCCCATCTGCTTTCTCAGGGTGAAGCACCATTAAAAATCATTGCCTGAGTAGAGAGGACTGGGTCGAGACATGCATGTTTGCTTTATGTACCCTGGAAAATGCACGGAAAACCTTTATTTTTTCAGCAGTAGTAATAGCATGTAACTGGTATCTTTGCCCTCATATCACTTCACTTCTCTTGCAACACTCAAAAAAAAAAATCTACTGTTACAGATTCTCCTTATAATGCGCATTTGCACTTTTCCATAAGCCTGTCTGCATCTGAATGCTACAGATATTCACAGTTATGTTGTATGTGTAAATGCTGCAAAGTAGAAATGTTATAAAATCCCGAGGAGAACCACAATGGTTTGTTGAACATGCACAACTGCAGTGTCCCAGGGACTTGCGCAATGCATCTAACCAAGCCCTGGGGAGCCATCCACCACCGACACGCCACCGCACGCAACCAGCCCAGCCCCAGGAGTGATGCCTTCAGCTCTTTCCCACTTTCTGTCTTTATTACCTACAAAATGCTTCTGGCTCCTGATGCTGAATGTCAGGAAGGTCAATGGCTACAATCAGTGAGGGCAAAACTGGGCAAATTCTGGAAGAGTTGGGTTTGCAAGGTAAATGGGTGTCTGCAAGGCCAACAGGTTCCTGCTGTTAAAAAACTAGTTCAAGAGTTTCCCTTCACCACAGTGGAAACAGGGCTCAGGAAACAAATGATAAACACAGAGAGAGAAATTATAAACTCAACTAGTCCTACTCATTGCTGTGTGCTTCTTCACAGTAAGATCTACGAACTTGTAAGGTTTTCATATTCAAGGCACCCAAAATTCTTGTAGAAGTCAAGAAATGAAAGGATGGGTCCTAAATACATATCAACTGTTCATTAAAGGGTTACGTGCTTGAGACCTAAATACTGCAGTAGCTCTGCTGGGAAACTGCAGTGATCTGGACTACTGCAGTTTGCTTTGGAAAGTCAATCCCAGCAGAACAAGCACCAAGAACGGGTTCAGCCCTTCGTACCTGGGAACATGAGAGTAGAGGGGGTGTCAGTGAGGATTCAAAAGGTGGTTATTTGTATTAAATTGTTGATGCTTTTCAAGGAATGCACCTGAACAGCCTCGTGAAGGATGAATATAGACAGTGCAGCAGAATGGAGCAAAGGAAAGCTCTCTTCTGCAAAAAAGGTGATTTTTGGGGAAAAAAAAAACCAAACCAAACTAAAATAGAAGGTCTAAATAGCTGGATTTGAACGAGGCAGGGATATTTTTTTACAGGCAATAGTGAGGGGTCTGTAAGCCTGTACTTTGCAGTAAGGAAGAAAGAAATCACACTGTTCTACAAACAGCAGCAAAGGTTTCCCAGAAAGCCCAGAAGACCTCATAATCCTGGATGGCAGGTCGTTCCAGCACTGTCCCGCTGTGCCGGGATAACCAGGTGCCTTTAAGGCATTAGCAGAGCTGCAGATTATAAGGTCGGAGGGAACACTCTCATCAGAACAAGATACTCGAGAAAATATTCACTGTTCAAGGTGAGTCACTCTCAAAAGAGAATTAGTGTTAAGGAAGCACTGGAGACCTCTGGCAGAAATAATCTCCAGATGCCTGGTGTAGTAAGCTGGAGAGCTGCGAGGAAGCTGTTTATTTACAGAGTTCAGCAGCTTTGCCTGGTGATTGATAATATTGGTAATATTTGTCTTCACATATTATCCCATGTGTGAATCTGTGTGAAGAATCTAGTGCTGTTTCTGAGTTTAACAGGAGACATGCAGAGCCTTGCTGGAAGTGGTGAGATCCAGGGAAAAGGAGCCATTTATCTCACAGGCCTTCCTGCTGCTTGTGTCAGTGCATTTTAGGGCCCTGTTCTCCCATGTCCCAGCTTGTTGTATGTCCTGCTTGCTGGTCTTTGCCCTCTGCGTGTTCATGTACCAGCTCTCTGGCATTGTGGGAATGCTGGAGACCAGCTACTGCCCAAGAAGCAGCTACCATCATACCAAGTGCATCCATCTTAGCACTTGAAGTGTGTCATGCCCTGTGACTTCCCCACCATCCTAGAGGTGGCAGGTCAGCTGAATGCCAAGTCCCAAGCCCGGAGCTTCCAGCTCTTTGTAGGCTCCATGCAACGTAGACCTGGAGGCCTGCCAACGAGGAACAGGCCAACTAAGCAAGACAAAGCCATTCAGTATAAGAAAAAGGATTGCCAGAATATTTGGAAGCTGGCAGCCCTGAGCTCTGCTGTAGATGCTCACCTGTCAGTTGGCCCCACACATAGGCAAGAATTTAAAACATGACCCTGTGTGGGGTCTCACAGGTTGGGAGAGATGAAAGTGGATTCATCTGCATGCACAATGCAGCAGAGTTCATACCCGCATGTGTATTCATACAGGGGAGCAGAAGATTGAAAACCACATTGCTAAAGATTTTCAGTACTCACTTCCATCTCTGTGGCATTATTTTATTCCATCTAATCAGAGCAGATGTATTTTTGCTGCTGCAATAAATTGCCCAGTCTCTGATACATGTCTGAGAGATACACATAGATGTCTGACAGTGAATTCAGTTTTGAGTCTGTGTTAAGAATTACAGGCCTAAGGGACTCCAGTCCAGAAAATCATTCTTTCTGTAAGCTGGTTTTCTCCTGTTCGATAACAATCCAGGAAAGATGAGACACGGACCAGAGTTTTCACCAAGGGCAGGATGTATCAGCATTTGGGCCACAAACTACCTTCAAAACCAAGGAATCATACCAGCCTCTGAAAGAGACATCTTTAGGAATGGTCTAAAAAAAAAAAAAAACATTTCATTTTATTCACACCTTGACTACAGGGTAGAGGTTGAGTTTCCAGATCAGATGTGGTTTAAGGTTAGATTGTGGGGCCTGAGCCTTTCTTTCATCTGGCTTCATGAGGTTCTTGATTCAATGGGCACCTATTTGGATAATTTATTTTGCAAGATTTTTCAGAAGCCATCAGAGATGAAAACAGTGTTGACACGTGACTGGCATCGCTCAGAACGGCTATAGTTTCTGCCTAGCCTCCATTGCAGGGATGCCAGCATCTCAGAGATGGCTGAACCCTGGGATCAAGGTGGCTTCAGTGGTTAACAGTCCTAGAGAAATTTGCGGCAATGCTGGAAATCACCAAGGAGCCAAGTGGCTTTATATTTACATCTCTGACCTGACCGGGTCTTGCTCCTGAGTCCCCATTCCCTGGCAGAAAACTGAATCTGGTTTTTTGCTTTGACCAGAGCTGGCGAGCAGAGCCAGCAGCCCAGAGAGGGCAGCTACAGGCAGGGGATTGCTCATGAAGACATTTTGTTTTTCCTTCACAAACTAGTTCCTGGTGCAGGTATTTAGGGAACAAACAGTCCCTTTGTAGACCAAATATAAGTGGTTTGTCATTATCTTGAGAACAAACTGTTTGTTTCTACAGTTGTAAACACACTGAGGACAGCTATTTAGTCCTGCCACTACAATTAATAGCAATTTAGGTCACTTTCGCAAGAGGTTAATGTCTTCTCAATATATACTGGCTGTAGATCTAATCTTCCAGAGCTGATAGCTGTCCTGGAAGCTAAAGGAGAGAAGAAAAAAGACAATGTACCACCTCTTCTCTAAAACATACAACTTATACAACAAAATACTGCAAACAAGCAGCATATTCATGTCCATGTGTACATGTGTGTGTGTTACAGAGGCAGAAAACATATCCATGGTTTCCTGAGAGAATGTTTCTTGTCAGACACCAGAGAGGCTAAGAGCTTATTTAACCGAACAGAGTAAGAGGAATTTGCAAAGCATGTGTTTTTACCCCCTCCCACACACCGCAGTCTCACAAATGTAAACTCTTCTTTCTCCCAATCCTTTCCCTCTCTGAAATCAGACACTGTCATACATAACATTGTGTGCTAATTTTTCTCCTCTCAAAATATTTTCCAGCAGGAGCCATATATTTGCAGGAGAGAAAAAGTCCTCTTCTAAGTGGTAGTGACCTTACAGTCTCTTGCTACATTTCTGGGTCATCAAGGATCTGACTTATGCACTAAAAGAAGAAAATAAGTCGAATTATCCAGTTAGGGACTGGAATTGAATGTCTTGGCTTTCTTGGCTGGCCCAGCCATTGGCCTGAGTGTCCCAGTGTCATCTGACAGCCCACGGAGCTGGGGCAGCGAGCAAACATGTCCCATGTGCAAGCAGGTTGGTTGGTTGCTATCAAACCCCAAATTTCCTTACCGGTATGGAAAGGCCCTTTCGAGGTCTGCAGGTGGGTGTGTTTGCACCAGAAAAGGAAAAATCCCTGGATTTAAACAACAGAAGGCTGCAACATTGGCCCCAGCCCTCACTGTTCATAGTAACACAGGCTCAGCACTTCCATTCATCTATCTGTCAATGTTTTGGGGCTGTTTCTCTTTCCAATCAATCAGCTCTAAAAGACCAGTGATAATAGTAGCTGACATCCTGACCTTTTAGTGGAGAAGAGGCAAAAAATCCCTGTAGCAGATTGCAGAAAGCACAGTTTTGCTTTTCCAGTGCCCATTAGCCACATATTTCATACCAAACTAGAAACAACTGGAAGGACCCAGAAAAACAGTGGATTGCAAGGTGGGTGAGGTTTGGTGCTGGTGCAAAGAAGGCAAATGTAGAAGGCAGATGTCACATTGGGAGGTACAACAGAAGTGTACCTGGGAGGCAGCACCAGCAGTTCCTCAGCTTGACTCAGCATTGATGGATCCCCAGGTGTCCTTTGGTGTCCAGGAAAGTCCAGGAAAGAAGGGACCTAAAAGAGTCCAGATGAGAGAACCCAAAATGGGAAGAGGAGGAAAAAAGCTCCAGGGAAGATGTAACGACTGAGATGATTGAGTCTGCACCTGTATCGCTTAGCCTGTTGCTAGCAAAGGATCACCCAAGCCTTTTGAGAGAAATCCGAGGGGTGTGCTTGTACTTCACTAATATTTGGCAGTTGGAGAATAATAAATACTTAGCTTGCAGACAAGCAAAATGTTATTGTTTTGTAAAATCATAATCTGAGTGTTGTAATTAAAAGCATTTTAATTAGACATTGCCAATTACGCCTACCAGTCAGCACTAACAACAACTTATCATCCACATGGGAATGTATCCCAAAGAAGGAAAGGGACTCTTCAAGTGGTTTTTCTCTATTATTTTTAGACCATTTTCTCCTGTTGTCTGTACTGCTGATTATCCACAAAGTTGCAGCTGAGTAAACCTATATAAAAGGAGAAAACACAGGGGAAAGAGGAGAAGAGTTGTAAAGAGGAAAGTAACCACCTGTTCTCCATGTCTGTGCTGGAGAGGACAGAAGTCACACTGGGAAGGATCAGTAAAGTAGGCAAGGTATAAGGAAAAATGGCTTTTGACTCCGAGGACAGTGAAGCACTGGGGCAGATCACTCAGCAGGACTGGGGGGGGTGAGGGAGAGAATGTGGCTGGGAGTGTCTGTCACTGAATTTTAAAAGAAATAGGTTAGATAGGCTCCTGTCAGAAAGAACATACATGAAGCTGATCTTGTTTGGGATCAACTTTGTGAGGTCCCTTCTAGCCCTACTCTTTAGGATTTTTGTCATATATGATACTTTATGCTAAATGGCAAACTTTCGAGGTGCCTTGTGTGACCATGTCTCAGGTGCCTGATTCAGGGCCAGCTCATACAGATGACTGCTCATCTCATACCTTCGACTCACTCCTTTGGCATTTAATAGGCAAGATCTGGATTCTGGGGCAATAAAATCTGCTGAACCCTTTGGCTTTGCAATGTGCAGGAGACTCCGCAACCTGGATCAGAGTCTGGTCCTACACCTTTAAAATGCAAGGAAATTGCATCTGGCAAGTCTGGCATCTCCCTTGCAGGTTGCCAGTGCAATGGCAAGCACGCAGAAAAGTCAGCGAGCAGCAGGCAGCTGTACTGCTGCATATGGAAGGGAGAAATCCCGGAGGGCTGGCTCACTGTGTCACACAGTGCTGAGAGAAACACTCTCCATTTGGGTCTAATTTATGATTATCCCACTCACTTCAGAAAATCCTGTTTATTTTTCCAAGACATTAATTTTTTTGACCGTAGAATAATTTGTAGCCTAGTTTGTAGTCAGATGCCTAGAACGATACTGCTGCCCAGGGAGCGTGCTTCCCCTGGCATACAGCTGGCACTCGTGGGAGGTGAGGGGATGAGGACACCAGACCAGCTTTGTCCCAAGCCACCTGCTCATCTCTGTTCTCCCCGGTTAATTCCTTACTGCCATCCCCTCAGGGTCTCCATCCCAAGCACCTCCTATGCTTTTGTCGGAAAAATTTTCCGTAATAAGAACTTTGCCTTCATCTCTGGTGCCTTATAGAAGACAGAGAGGGAAGACACTGTGCTGGCCACTGTCACTTGTCCACACAGAAGCTCTGGTGGTACCACTCTGGGCTTTCTGACCGTCCCGTCCTGCTCTCACGTAAAGCCACTGAGGACTTTGCCTTCCAGCACAGTGGAAGTAGAGTATTTCCATAATGATGCTTTAATAGGTACCGTCTTGTTCTCAGATTCTTGTGTTCATCCTGTACCAAGAGCAAGGCCACCTGGAGAAAGCCTAGATTCATCACAAGCCTTTGCAAGCCAACCTGAAGAAGATTTTCAACTTCTTAGAGCAATAAATTTTAGAGGATTTTTTTCTATGAAGGCATTAATATTGGGCCTGGGCTGTTCTCCCCTCTGTGGGTGAGATCACCATTATAACCTTTATATAATCTATGTATTCATACCAGGAGGAGATGAGTGAAAGAGATCATTTGTAGGTAACGTTCCCACCAACACCGCTGCCACTTTCACACTGCAGACCCTGGGACTGAATCCAGCTCAGCACTGGAAACAGATTGCTAACCACCTCAAGTGTTTCCTGCTAATCAAGTTAACCTGTTTTAATTAAAGCAGAAAAAGACAGATCATCTAGCACCCATAACTTGCTTGGGAAGCATATTTAAAACATCCCTTCTATTCACTTTTTTGGCAATAGATGAGCCGATACACTTACAGCTTTTAAGCTGGGAAGATCATATTCTACAGTTACATGCTACCTAGGGAGTCAGGTTAGGATTTTAATAAAAACTAGTTGAAATGCTCTCAGTATGCCATGATTGCTATGTCAGTTTGCATTGCTGGTGAAACTGAAGGGAATGGCATTTCTTCTCAGAAACACATTTTTGCAGCTAAAATTTTGTTTCCAAAAGTAAATCATTTGACAAATCCATTGCTGTTGGTACCAGCTTTTTGTTAACTGGAGAGAGCTGCCTTATTTTTCCATATTTAATAGATCAAAGAAGATGAACCAACAGCCTTTGGCTGCAGTTTCAGAAATGCTTGATGTTCACCCTCACCCTTTACTGGCTCCTGCAGATGTGTGACCTACAAAGCAGATCATCCAGATACACCATCTTCAGCGCAATTTATTAGGCTGGAAAATACCCAACACGGGACCCTATAGGGAGCTGCCTGGAAGCCAGAATGGCTCAGTGCTAGGCTAAGGAGCTAAGGATGACCGAGGACACTGGATTAATCCATGGATTGTAATCCAGTCCTTCTGGGCTCATTTGAGGACAGGACGACTCCTCCACTGGGGTGAGGGAGAGAGATACCACTGTCTTCCCCTCCTGGGGCAGCAGATCTGGGCACTGGGCACAGAGCTGCCCGGCACTCCTTTCCCTGCCAGAAAAGAGAAAATCTCCTCATTCCAGAGAGAGATAATTATCCCTGATCGACCAAGTCCTCAGTCTCTAATCTGCAAACAGCTGCTGGTACATAATCACCCTCCTCATTAACAGTAACAATGCTCCTGCTCATAGCTTCACCCACACCCTCTCCTCCTGCGCTTGCTTGACATTCCCTTTCATCTCCTCCTGCTTCTACTGAGCGATCTGATCCCTTTCCAGCAGCTCATCCTGAGCACCACGGGCAAAAATACATGGTGATGGCTCTTCCTTCTGCGTGCCCTTTCTGGCAAATTACGACAGAGCTGAACCCGTGAACCTCAGATCAACACTGGCTGCCTTTTGCTGCTGCTTGAACCCACGATCCTAATTCAGACCTAATTGCTCTTCCGTATATGAGCACTAGTCAGTTCATCTCAGTGCCAGAGATGTTATCGAGGCCATCATGGTAAAAAAGACTGGATGTTTCTGTGGATAATGAGAAAAGTCACTACTGGGGAATGAAGTTCTCCTGGCGTTTGGGCTGGAGCATCAGCAGAAGCTTCTTATCAAGGCCAGGAAGACACTGGCTGTCTCTGTTGTGTTGGGACTGCTCTCAGCTCTTCTTCCTTTGAACTTACCCCTGCCAGACATTGCTCAGAGACAGGATATGTGGTCACCTCTCCTTCTCTGCTTTCACTCAGCAGTATCTAAAAAAGTTGCTCATCTGGGATGTCTCCCAGCCTCTTACATCAGCATGGTTCCTGTCTAGCATAGGCTTAAATAACAGCTATCACTCATGTCTCCTGATGAGTATTTGCCTGTCTAAATTGTCCTTTTTAGCTCTCAAATATTCTCATGCTGTTCTGAATTAAATGAGACACCCTTACCTATTTTCTGTTTAGAGCAGATGTCTCAAACTGCCTGCTCCTTTTGGAGCAGAAACCAGAAAACCCCCTTGCTGACTAGCCAAAGGCCTCATTCTATCCATGTCGCGTCTTTCACACCCATGCAAAAGTCTGTGTGCACGCGTGCCTCTGTGTGTGTGTGGGAAGCTATTTGCACTCCACTTGCAAAGGTGGAAATAATGACAGAAAGTGAGAGGCAGGTCTCATTGGGTCTAAAACTTAAGGCACCTGCAGTACTCTCACACATATTCCTGTGGCAACTGGGTTTTGAGGTCTCTGGGGTCAGTTTTAAAGTTTCATTTTGAAGCAGCTCCAGCCAGGTGTGGGAAAGGCTGCTGGAAACCAGCTAATGGAGCTGTTTGCTGCCTGCTCTCCCTCGTCCCTTCTGGGGCCAGCGTTGGGCACAGCATCTTAATAGCTGCAAGATCCAGCTAATCCCATCGCACAATCGAAATAGCCCTAAATCATCCCTGTCTGATTCTTGACTCCAAAGAGACATTTCATGGGTGATTGTGACTGATACAGTGTGCGGTAATGGATGTATTTAAATGGGATTTATGGGTGACACCTGTCACATAGACCCTTCCATCAGTGACAGGCTGGAGAGATTTACACAGTGACACTGAGATGTGAGCTCGTTGTAATAGCTCCCTCAGTCACCGGCAGAGCGTTTGAGCCTTACAGCTTTTGTCAGAAGCACAAACTGGGCTGCTTTGGCCACTGTATGATATGGCATTACACAAAATTAATGGCAAAGAGTTGAGTGCATCTTGGCATCTGTCCACAGTGGATTTCTTTAAACCCCAAAGCTCCGCTTGCCTTTTCAGCAAACATTGTAGGAGGTGTTTTGATGAGCCACTGGTCACAAGAACTTCACCGGAGCAAGAAGCACTCAATAAGGTCCCTGCCAGATGATTTCTCCTCTCTCCTGCATGCTCCCTGCCTTTCCCTTGTCCCGATTTCCTAGTGACTCTGGGTAGGGCTGTCACTCCAAGGCTCCTGGCTTGCCTGTACCCCCAGCTGTGTCATGAGGCTGTCTCCTCCATTTCTGCATAGACAATTCAGGTTCCCATTCTCCACTTCTCCAGGCAGCCACTTTTCTCCCTGCATCTCCAAGCTGCAGTTCGAAACGCTCTCCCCCACCTCCTTATTTACTTCATCTGCAGGCTCTACAGCAGACATTTCTCCCAGCCCCATCCAGAAAAGCCTTCCTGCCCCTTCCCGCTAGAGGATTAGTGAGGATATCTGCAATGAGATTATTTCTAGGAGACCACTTACGCCATCCTGATGCTAACTCACAATGTCAGCTCCACTCAGGCACAGCCAGGCTGCAGGAAGGTTCCAGGCATGATTTCTATTGTTTAAGATTTTATTTGGGGGGGTCTGGTAGATTGATTTATTTTTTCCTCATTGCTCTTTCCCCAAAGATCTGTCTTTTGCTATTTATGTGAAGCAGTTCATATCACAGCACACACACACACGTATACACACATACACACACCCCCCCCAAACAACTGAAGTCACCAATCAGTCTAAACATGCACAATGTACACAACATTTTGCTCCCTGAGCTATCAAAGGTGGCTGGATACTACCTTGAATTGACCTGTGGGAGTTAACTCTGTGAGAACATTTTCTCACTAGCGACATGATACATTTCTTGGTTCTTGGGCTTTCTTTTTTTAATATATATCTTTATAATTCTGCCATAAGGCAGTCATGGATTTGTAAAATTAGCCTGTCATAACAAATTCATGTCCTCATCAAAGGCTGCTGTTGTGCTTCCTCCCAGACTGGAGCATTCACAGACTAAAGCTGCATTATCACAGTAATTTCAAAGTTCAATAGTGTATTTTCAAAAGCAATTGCCTTTAAATACAGTTTGTTACATAACAGCAAATTTAGACTTACACTTACCCTTACCTCAAAATGAAAATGAAATTCTTTAAATAATAAGTCAGCTCCTGTTCACTCTTGTCTTTGTTTTTTTTGTTCTAAAATGAGCCAGTTGCCCTTGATGCCCCAAAAGAGCAAGGTTAGAAGGACTATATAAAGCCTTTTTATCACAAAAAGGGGGATTTTCAAACCCAGATGAAAGTGGCTTGCACATTTTTAGTCTCTCAAAAGATACTCTTTCACATGACTCTCTGGCCTGAATGAGAACCTCTTCTGCAGAGAGGTCCAGGGCAGGCTGGGATTGAGAGTTATAGATGGCTATGCCAGATGCTAGGGTTTGAGGAGAAGGGGAAGCTGTAGGTTAGGAATGATAAGGACATTGGTGGAAACCTTTCTGATCAGTAAAACCCCCATCACTAACCCAGAAAACCTCCTCTTTCCAATACAGTACACCATCTTTTTGTTTCTGGATGAATCAAGTCCCCCTCTCGACAGGGTTGAACATGTTCTTCTCCTTGAAGTCTTGTCTCCTTGCATTTCCTTCTCTCCTTGTTCTCCTGATTTTCCTCCTGGCTCCACAATTGTTCTTTCATTAAGTTGGTCAGAAAATTGGCCTCCTCACCCAGAATTTCCATGGGGATGTCCTCTTTGACCATTTCTTGCCCACAAAGAACAGCCCAGCCTTCCTTCCTACTCATGCTCTGCACATCCACCTCTCTACCCCAGACGGTCATGCCTGAGATTCATCTCATTTTCTGGGGAGATGCACAACTTGGACGTGTACAACTCAGCAAGCTACTCTAAGCATTCTTGGCTGGAAAGAGAAAGGAAGACCTTGTTGAGCACAATTCAACTGACCTGTCTGAGATGTCTGCTTTAGGTAGCTGTCTTCATAAATATCCCACAAACCACCTTGATATCATTCTGCAAATCCACCCTGAAGACTTGCCTGTCCCCTGGCAGCAACCCATAGGTCCTGGGTGTATTATAACCACCATCTATCACATTAACCAATAAAGTCAGGCTGTTTGCTTGTGCCCCCTCCTCTGTCTGTAGTCCCTATTTTATTTTTCCTTGTTTTATTGGTACACTGTAAGTTTCCGAGGTGCTGTCTTCTAATCAAATTCCTAGGTGCAATCAAAATAATAATAACAATGATGTTGATGATACACGTTTCCAATTAGTTGTGACAGATTTTTGATTGGTGAATCTACACAGGAGGATGCTGGCTAATAAGTGTTTAGATTAGTTCCCACTGGAATCACTAGGAGATTTTCATTTGTTTTTCACAGGTGCTGGCCTGTCTTGTAATACTGTTTGGGGACACAAGTGCTGAGCCCTGTTACTGCTGAATCAACACTGACATGCCTATTGGCTTTTGTGAGAACTATGGTCAAACCAGTCAGGTTTGTGAGCCTAAAGGCACTTTAACTCAAGATGCTGATCATCCCGAACTACCATCTATGTGCAAAGACGTATAATCATTTAGACGAACGTGAGCTGAAAAGCTGCAGGAATTTGAGCGCGTAAGCCTAGCGCTTACCCTGTGGTTAATTAAGGTTATCTCTTTGTTTGTCTTTTCCCTTGTGGGGTCTCAGACAGCAACAATCCAAGTGAATAGAAGATGCTCTTAAGCTAACCTTTCTTTTCTTGGCAGTTTGGGAAATTATAACTTATTGATTGCAAATAAATTCCCTACCAACTGGTGCTCTTAATTATAATGTGTAAAGAAACAAACTGTAACAGATATAGAGCTCTCAGGTCCCCTTGCATGCTGGGGGTAGATGGTTTTACCCAGACCTGTTGCATAAAATATGCTCAATAACCAACAGAGATAATGTTAAAAGAAGTAGTATACGAGCTTTACCAATGAGCAGGCAAACAGTGTGACTGATGCGGTATCTTTTGGGAAGGGTGGGTGTTGAACATCACTGAAATGCATAGAAACAGATGCTGACTTTTGAATGGTAACTGCTGCATTTTGACACAGGGTTTGAATGCTCAGAGCTGTTGAGGTGCTCCTGGTTCTACTCAGGCTGTGGGAAGTAGGGAAAGTATAAAGAAGTGGGGGGGAAAAGGGCAAAATTTGTTCCCAAGGTCACCATCACCAACACCACTGGCCTCTTGCATAGTGGTGAATCTCACCCAGTAACATTGTGCTTTACACAGTGCTTACAAATAAGAGAAAATTTCCCAAGAGGCTTCCAGGCCCAAGAGAGTACATTACTGCTGTGGTTTGGAAATAGGAAAGGCTTTTTCTGTGCTAGGCTGAGAGCATCCACAGACTTGCCATTGGAGTCATCGTGTTGGCTTTTCATGACAAACAGACAGCTGTTGGCCATTCAAAGAAAAGTTCACAGGCCTCTGAAGTTTTATATCTTTGCTAAAGGCTGATTCAATTGCAGAAGAAACAAAATATTGGCTATTGGCTGCCAGTCACTCCTTGCTTAATCAGTTCATCATCCAGTTATGTAGGAAGAGCCGTACTGTAGCATAGAGGTGAACCAAGACTAAATAATGAGTAATAAGGAGCACACAGTGAAAGCAAAAGACTGAATGTCTTAGCATAAAGTTCACAGGATGAATTAATGAATGATTTTCATAGAGAAATAAGAACTATATTCTCAAAGGAGATTACTCACAATGAACAATTCGATCAGATCCAGCCCGAAGAAAGGAAAAAGGGAAGAATAAATAGTCCTTCTCCAAAAGGAAAGGCTATTAATACTGCAATGTCTTAATGGTTCACACGAGGACCATTGTTATCAAGTGTATTTATTAATAGCCCAGATGCCTGAGCATTCATTTCAATGCATGAGCAGTGAAAATTTGTGGATAAATATGAAACTACATGTAATGATCAAGTCTTGAAAGCTCAGTTAGGAAATTCCGCAAGTTCCATGATGGGGCAGTGCGGTGGCTGAACAATTTTGATGCATAAAAGACAAAGTAATGGAAATTAGAAGGGACAATCTGAACTATTCATGTCCATTAATGGTTTCTAAATTGACTGTAACTGCTCAATAAAAGCTCATCATCAATGTAAAAATGCAATGAGAACATCTGCTTGGTGTGCAGAAGCTGTCAAAAAGTAAACAAAATTTGTGAGCTAAGAAAGGGAGCAAGAAATAAACGCAATAAAACATGGTCTAGGAGAGTCACACTGCCAGAGAACTCCTTGCTTCGTGGCCCGTTCCCAGCTCTCACAGCACCATGCTGCAAAACCACTGTGGTCACCTCCCCTAGCTCATGACAGCAGGAGTCTGGACAACAGATTACCCCCAAGAGAAGGCTTTCCTGACCTCAGTCCACCAATGGTTGGGAGAAGTCCTTGTCTTCCAGCCTTGACGCAAGTGCATGTACCTCTGTCGTAACGTCAGATGTCCTCCTGCACAGGGGAGATCATTCACACCTGCCCCTGGTGTTTCTCACCTTGATCCGCCATCAGATAACTCAGGATGGCAGGCATCAGCCCTGTGCACTGTTAATACCAAAATAACAGCCACCATGTAGGGGACCATTCAAAAAGCTCTTCCAGAGTTGGCATCTCCTCCCTCACCCTTGCTGTTGGCCTCAGGACCCAGCAATGTCCTTCAGCAAGCCAGGTGCTTTGTCATCCTTTAATAGTACTAATTGCCTAATTATCTGCTCAAGCACTGTGGTGAAGCATTTTAATGTTTTAATCTCCACTTCCCCTGGCTCCTTCCTTTGGAAAATGAATACCTGTCGCAGGCAGGTGAGTTTCTAATTCTTGCATTAAAAAAAACCCCCACCACGCAGCAGCAAATCCCAGGCAGCAGCACCAACCTCACATCTCACCCCTTTCCACATGGATTCCTCCATCACCCTTTCTGCTTCTGTCATCTCTGCCTGCATTACTGGCAAAGCTGTCTAGGCTGGGCCTTCAGTGGTTTTCACAAGTCTTTTTTTTCCCCCACCTCAGCCAACAATAAACTTCACATTTTCTTTACAAGAAGAGGCTCTTACCTCACCTGTCCTGAACCCTGAATGCCCTAGAGTTGCCTTCACACCAGTGTGATCTGTTTGAATTGGGTGTTTGCAGCTGTTTGGGTGATTTGGACTAGAAAACTTTACATATGATTTCATCAGACCCTGAACTTTCGTGCTGGCTTTCTGCGCTGGCTGTTAGAGCACCTGTCAGCAAACACTTGCAAGTTCTCCAAGTTTCCTGCTCCAAAATCTTCCCTTGTCCTAAGCCTACCACTGCGGACATGGATGTTTGGCAGAGTATTTTCCCTTGGAGTACAGCTTGTCTTCAATCACCTTCCATGTAGCGCAGCACTTAATACAAGTCACGTAGCTCTCTTCCTTTTCAGCTGATACACATAGTAAGTTAAAATGCAATCTTATGCCAATTCCATAAACAAGCTTCCAGCTAGCATTCTCTCCCTAATGTCCTCTACTCTCTGCTTGGGTACTTAAAATCTTCCATTACTCTGCTCTTTCTACATATTTTATTGTTTGTTCAAATCACCTTCCAGTCCAGTCTTTTTCTCCCGTATAGAAAAGGAGAGATGCTTTTTCCATCTTCCCATTTACTGCATACTTATCTCATAAAGTATGTTGCTAAGCAGGTACTTGTGGTAGAGCCTTTCAAATAAAACTGATGCATGTAAAATATTGTACAGGTAGCAGTGATTACTGCAGTAAGGAAGGTCCCAGTTCTGCATAATTCCACTGGCTTTACTGGACCAACTCTTCATACAAACCGGGGTAGATGGAAAGCGTTTCCAGCACTGGCCACAATAGAAGTTGTTATTTTCAGGTACTCTTAATAGGTTTGCAGAATGTTGTCCTTTGGGCTGAAATTGCCTATAATGGGCACCTAACCCACAGTGATTATTCCCTTGTTTTGAAAGTTTGAGCAGAATTAGGAGACCTGCTTTTGAATACGGTGAAGAGGAGAAATTTTTTTTTTTTTTAAATCTTTCTGACCTTTTTTTTCTTGGCAGCTCTACAGCTGAATTGGCTGTGGTTTGAAAGATGCAATTTGGCAGGAAAATAGCCCTCACTGGGGAGCAGTGCAGGGCTTCATATTGCAGGAAATTGGGTTTGATTTGCCCATGCTACAAGTATTCAAAAATTGCAATCTGACCATATGCAGTGGAGGGCTTTTGCTAAGCTTCTTAAAGGACATGGAGACCAGGGAATAGAATCTGCATGTCTGCCAAGCCAGAACAGAAATGAATTCCTGAGGGATGGGCAAGGAGACCCCAGCGTGGCAGAGCAGGATGCTCCACTCCTTCCCCCCTCAGCACCACTGTCTGCAGAAGGCAGGTAGGGCTCCTTCAGGTGAGGCTCAGCTGGAGATGGGCATAAAGCAAGAGCCACCCACAACCTGCCTTTAAGTCCTGAAAAGCATTTTCCCCAACCTTGTACCTATGGTTTGATTTTTCATGTTGAAGAGTGCGATCTCTGCACCCCAATGGATGTAAAACCATGCTTATTGCCATGCATGTGAACTCTTCCACTCTTTGCAATGGCTTTTTGCTGGTTATTTAAGATCTTGCAGGATAAGTTCCATGCTGCATAATGAAATGAGATTTTTTTCCTAGGCTGTCTCCAAGTGTGAACACTGGGAAAACTGAGTCCACAGCAATAAACAGGGTCCATATTTCTGATCCATTTTAAACCAGAAAAGAGATTTTTCACAGACTTCCTCAGCTATAAGGATTCTTCAAATCCTCTTCACTCCCTTTAAATATTAAATCATTCTCATGCAGACACTGGGCACAGTCCATTTCAAAAAGCAGTGCATAGAGCTGCAGGAATACTGGTAAATCATATTCACATGCACATTCTTTGGAGTAGTTGTGGGACAAAAATGAGGATTTCTTTAAACTTTGTGGGTAACTGACTGAATTACTGGAACAGAGTATTTGGCTAAAATAAAAATATCTTTGGACCTGGCAATTGGAAATCAGTTTGCAACAGTGATTTCTGATAGACAGTTGTACTCCGTGAGCAAATTCAATGCTTAGGGAAAAAGGATCAAGAGACAGGATGAATAAGAGATATAGTTCATAATAACTAAACATTGAAAAATACGGTCCTTCTGAAACATGGCGCTGGCCATCCTGGACTGATCTGCTGTGGCATTGTTCTCTTTGTTACTAAACTGCATTTTCCTAACAGAAGTGATTTTATTTTTTTTATGCAGAGCCAGCTTCAAGAACCCTGATTCATGCTGGTTTGTAGCTTACTCTGAAAATATCCCTCCTGAAACCAAAGTGGAGGGATAAACTAACTAGTATACATCTAAATATATACACAGAGAGTTGATTAAATTGAGCTGTTTGCCTTACGAACACTTTCCGCTTTGCTTAGCCAGGGAGATGAGGATAAGATGCTACATGGGGTTTATCTGATCCATACCCTACCTACGGCCTTTGTCATTCATGTCCACTCAGTTAGACGGGCAATTCATGCATTTTTTTCATTCCACTTTGACAATACTTTCCTCATTATTCACAGCCTGAGAGTACATAAAACATAAAAAGTGAGGCAGCGCTATTTCTGCCCTGCACTGCGGTAGAAAACCCATTAATTGCATTTTTGGCAATGAAGCACAATGAGGTACATGCATATAGGACTTAAAGCTCTTTAAATATGCAGCAAATGTTCCCCTAACGAATAGCCTTCCCTACTTTGGAGCTGCTCTGTGAAGTGCCAGTGACACAGGAGTGACTTCACCGGCCTCAGTGTAATTGGGGTGGGTGATCATGCTTAGGGCAAAGGTGGCAGCAGCTGGCCAAGGCGTGCGAAAGCTGCTTTTTAATCCGGTTGTCAGGAAATCCTGTACCTCCAGGAGTACTGAAGATAGTGGCAAGAAGGATAATATTATGCAGCTCGATATAAGTTATAACTCAATGAAAAAGCTACATCAGGGACCCGTGAGATTACACAGATGGTCATTCAGCCCCTTATGTTAATGCTCTGTGATATGGGCTTTACCGTGTGGCTGCACACTTTCTCCCATGATACAGTAAATCATATAGGGTTTTGTCTTCATTTGCAGCCTGCTCCCCCATGACAGTGGACACATAGAGACAGAGATACGGTGTGATTTACGGCATCTCCATGTACGTCCTCTAATTTGGATCTAACATTATCTTTTATTACCTGTCCTCAGTTCTTCTCAAGGCACAGATAAAGAGCTACAGGCTGGGCTTCAGGGTGAAAGAAGGTAACTGGTGCTCACAGCAAGACACGTGTCTGTGCAGGGCGACAGGAGCTCCAGATCATCTGGTCCGGCTTCCCACGGCCACGCTGTGGTGCTTTGGGATCCAAACGTATTACAACTGAAGGTGGGTTTAGGAATGAAACAGCAACTAGCAGGACCAGTTAATCCTGGTTGTTTTAAATGCGGAAATGGCTGCTGATCTAGAGGAACTGGGAAGAAGAGCCCTTAAGAGAGTGAATTTATATTCTGAGCTTTTACTTCTCACTCACAGCTGTCTGAAAAACATCACTCCCCCACCCAACTACTCAATGAAGAGAAGAGCATGAGGAGAAGGAACAGCTCAGATCTGGATGGGCTGTTTGTCAGGTATGAATTCTCTCATCCAGCCACTCTCACTTCTATTCAGCACATGTAATGAATGTCTGAAAAATCTGGAAATTTATGTTCAGATCAATGGGAGCTGATTAATTACCTAAGATGTATTCAGATAACAGAGTTGAGAGGAAAAGCAAAGGCAATGCTTTCAAAAATGCTCAATGAAGTAAACCAAGTACATTGAGAATATGTTTAAAGGATAAGTGCAAAGACGACCCAGGCAAGCGGGGTATCAAAGAAAGGAGACATCCAAAAGCCAGTCTTACAATCAACAACATAGACATGAAGGAGAAAAGAAATCTCTAAAGCTATTAAAAATCTGGAAGCCTATTAAAAATGGATGAAAAAAGGTACAAGGAAATCAAATCAAGAGACATGGAGTGGCACTTACAAAAGAAACCTTTAACAGAGTGGAAAAATTACTCTGTGATCCAAGTGAATTTAAATAGTGGCTCCAGTGACGATGGAGAATGGCACTTTCTTATTTCACAGACCCACTCCTAACAGATGAAATGTTGATGCACTTTCAGTCTATGGGAATACAGTGGGGGGTTCATCCTGCGTGTCCAGGCACGGTGTCCGCTCTTCAGCTGATCAATGACACAACTGCCACTTAAAAATCAAGGCTCTGCTCTGCTTCAGCACCAGGATCAGCTAATCCTGCTCATGTCTCGGTTATGTATTTTGAATCGGGAAGACCACCGTGAAAGCCAGCAAGGGTAAGGTTAGTGCAAATGAAAGCTGAATCTGTCTCTCAACTCCTTCCTGCACTAGTAACCCTCTCAACACCATGATCTGCCAAGGGCCCTGCAGAGATGTTGTGCCCAGCCTGCGATGCTTGCCGCAGCTCGGCACTGTGTGGGTTTTAAGCTCTTTGTCCATGGATCTGACTCTGAGCAATGGAAGCAGGAGAAAGCCGAGATAATATTGGCACACAAGAGAAAGCTGATGTTTTTATGTCCAGGACTTCTGCAAAGGACTAACATTTTTTTGAAGACATGATGGGAAGTCCCGTCTGCCCCAGCATCAGCTGCCTTCTAGCAACACACCAGACTCAAGCACCAATACCTTGGATGAAAGCAGGTGCTTGTGGGGGTTAGAAAGGCCTTGCCCAGTCCTGTCCCTTTCAGGTGAATATTGCCCAGGTCTGGTTTCCACTCCCTCAAACCCTGTCTCTCCCAGATGAAAATCTGCTGGCAGCTCTACTTTTCCCCACTTTCTTACTTTCAGCTTTATTTTGTTGCAGAAGCATCAACAATAACACCCAAAACATTACTCCAGAGGCAAAGGAATTAAAAAGTTACCCCTGAACTACGAGATTTTTATAACAGAATCATGGGGCTTTTTACATGAAAGGTTGAATATGCAGAGACATCAGAGGCATTTGGGTGGTGACCATCATTGCTGCACCTCCAGACGAAGCAACCAGGCAAGTCTGGCTGTGCTGCAGGAGCTGTGACCCACACCTTTCACCTCGGGCCCAGACTCTTGTTTCACATCCCCCTCCCTAGCTGTAAGACTGGAGGATGAGAAAAGACCTCCAGCTTCCACACCACATAGCTCGCCAGGAATGTCTCCGTCTTTTCTTCAAGCCTAGGTTTAGTTTCCTCCTTCCTCTAATCTTCAGGAGACTGTTCCAGATCATTACAACTCTTCTATTAAAAATCTTCTTATAACTTCCTAAATGCTTTCATGGCCAGCATGTTGCATTTGTTCTTGTTCCAAGACAGTCCTTTAGCTTAAATAGCTTTCTTTCTCCTCTCTGTTTATTCCCCCTTCCCTCATCACAGTCACGGCTCCCTTGGCCATTGCTTTTTCCTATTACACCGCCAAGCCCTTTATCTCCCCAGGCAGATGAGCTCTCAACCTGTACGGTCCCCTCTGCAGCCTTTCTATGCACCTTCCCATTTGCTGTCCTTCAACAGGGGTGGCGAGAGACGTGCAGTGGTCCTGGATGCAGTCGCACCTGGGCAGGGATGCAGTACTCATATTCACCCATTCCTAGTGGAAAAATGTTGCCTAGGATAAGCACATTTGCCTTTTTCAGAGCTGCACCATGCTGGCGGCTTACCATCCCCCTGTGACAGATGAGTGGAAACAACTTTCTCTCCTGTTCTGTCATTTCCAAGTGATGAGGCCCAAGCTTCAAGCAGAAATTTGTGTTATTAATCCCAGCGTGCACAGTTCTGCACTTTGTACTATTACATTTCATTCTGTTTCTATTACTTCCCTCATCAGGATCATCCGAGTGTTTTATTTGTTATATTTGATCCGATTTTCCATTTACCTTCAGGTCTTTAATTATTCTTTCCTCACAAATTTATTCCGAGCTTTGCATACTGTTGATGTCCCTAGTTGCCTGGACCCTTTATTTCTTCTTTTAAACAGGAGAACTGGGCTTGCCATTTTCTCCTGCTCAATTCATGTATTAAAAATCCTGAAGAGTGGACTCGTCATTTCATGTGCCAGTTCTTTTAGGAGTCTGGGCTGGATTATTTGTTCCCTCTGGCTTCAGTGCATTAAAGCTCTTTCAGTTTTGCTTTCACCTTGGATGCTGAAATTTCCATTTTTAAAAATCTTATGCCCATTATCTATCATCCCTGTGCCCTTGTGTCCTGAAGCATCATCATTATTGAAAACTGAAGCAAAGTACTCATCCAGGGTTTTTTGCTGTAACTACATTTATTTTTTTATTTCATTCATCTTGCTTTCTCTTTTGTCTGTATGACCTAAGATTTTTTACTTTAAAAAAAATATTCACAAGTTGTAACTCAGCTTGAATTTTGGCAAGTCTCATTTTAGTCTTGCAGTTTCTGCACTCTGAGGGAGTTTGTTGATCTCTTCTTCTGTCCCTTTCAGGCTCTCTGCTTTCTTGCAATCTCTCTTCCAGGAGACCAGCTGTATCCAGACTCCCTTTGCCTGGAATGTGCCTTCCAGATCGGTTTTGCACTTTTGACTTCCCAAGGTCTCCCCTGCACTCAGGCCCTAGTGCTCTCCTGGAGAGATCATGAGTAGAGCTGACTGCATTTTTTGCTCTGTTTCTCCAAGTCTGCCCTTCCCAAATAAAGACGAAGTTTAGTTTATCCTCCTGTTTAAATTGAACAAATCTATGATCACCTCATCCCAGTTCTTCTCTACATCCAGCTCTTCAATAATGTCCTCACTGGTTTACTAAAACTGCCTGTGAAACAGCTTCCCCTGCAGATCTCCCCACCTCCCGGAGCCTGGATGCAGGCTGGGGAGCTGTAGCTTCAGCTGAGGAGTCAGGGGTCTTAGGCTGGAGCTTGCAGCTTGGCCAGCATCAGGAACATCTGCCATAAGGTTGATGGGACAATCCAGATTCATGGTCAGCTCACGGTCCCACCTGAGGACCATGCATGGCCAGGACAGGAGGTGGGAATCCAAGCTCCAGAAAGCACTGTTCATAGTGTCTGCAGGCCACCCTGTGCCCTCTCCCTCTGGGAATACTCTGAACATTGCTACTTTTGACATCACTGGGTAGTTGAAGAAAAGTAACCAGATTCTCTTCTTCTGTTCTTATTTTGTAACAATAAGAACAATCTCGTTCTTCTGCTCACGCTACAGCAAAGTCTTATGGTAACAATAAAATAAAAGAGGAAACAAGAAACTTTTCTAAGAAATTAGCAACCTTTCCCCTGCACACATGGTTCCTGTGGTTTGGTTAATGTTTAAAAGAGCTCATGTTACTGATATTGCAGTTCAGATCTGATTAAAAAAAGACTCCTCTGTAGAAAGCTGAGGTTTCTCATCTGCATTTCTTCTACTTGAAGTTTTCTCATGTGTCTGCAAGTGCAGTGTCTCTGGATGGTTTTCAAATGACCAAAACCAACCAACCAAAGCAAAAGCAGTTTTAAGGTAGGCCAGTGTTAGAGGAGAGATCCTGGAGAGTCTTGTTCCACGCTGAGACATTCTGCAGCAAAATAGGGCATCCTGCATCAGCCATCCTTATCCTCTAAAAGGGGACATGACAGAGTTGGAACATTGCAATTTTCACGTTTTCTTTTTATTTTTTTAAATGAGGTTCATTATTTCACTGAAATCTTATGACTAGGGAGAGACAACAAGTTCCACTAGTCGTTAGAGTTCAGCGGGAAGCATTTCCCATCCCACTGAAAAATGTTGAGATGTTAAAGACTTTCCCAATTTATACTGAGATGTTAAAGACTTTCCCAATTTATACTGAGATGAAACCAAGCCCTTCTTGCTAAAAGGAACAAAGCAACATTCCCCTGTGTTTAGGGGCACTCCCATGAGACAGTAAACCTGGACCCAGCTCTGGCTTTTGCCTGAGCTCATGTCTAACCCAATCCTGTGTTCACTTGGGAGGTGCAGGACTTGCTCACGCTCTGCTGTCCCCAACATATATACAACGGGCTGAGAAGGGACGGGAGTCTCCTCTTCTCACACAGAGCCAGGGGAGAGCAGGTGTGGGGTGAAACAAAGGGAAGAGTGAACACCAGTGAGTGTGGGACTGGGATGGGTGGGAGCAGACACCTCAGGGAGAAGGGGAGGCCATTGGGGTAGTGGCAGTCCCCAGAAAGGGGCTGCTGAAATGCAGGGGAGCATAATATAAGTAAGGATCTCTGGTGCCCGGAGATTTTTCAGCGATTGATTTTGCATATGGGGGATCCTTACTGTGAATCATTCAGTCCAACCACAGCAATACTGATGTAAATCAAGGCTGTGGAGGAAGGATCCCCTCCTGTTTGTTCCTGCTAGTGTATGTGCTGCAGATCTCATTTATGGCGTTACCAAATGCTGAATCCAACCCATGACATAAGGCAAGATGCTGTTAGAATAACAACATAAATCTTTGTCTTTGAAATGACAAGACAGCTCTGATGCAAAAGGGAAGGAGAGAGACAATTTTTTTTAAATGTAATTGGTCAAGTAAAGAGTTCTAGTTTTTGTTCAAACTGTCAACTTTCCTCAGAGTAAAATAATTCCTTTACTAATGAGATCCAGCCCAACTTAAGAAAGGAAAGTGAATTCATTCAGCAGATGCATCTTTGTTACTCCTCTGATTAATCAAAACCATGATTTTTAGATATGTTTTTTTTTTCTATGTGATCTCCCAGATCTAATTATTTGCCTGCAAAAAAAAAAGCTCTTCCTAATGAAATCCAATGTGCACTAATAAAGACTAGCTTGGCACTGACAACGACACCTTTTGCTCCAGTTCATGCAAACAGTACCAGAGAATCATCTTTTTAATAGCACAGGGAAGTTTTGGTGAGTGCTGTCGATAGAGCCTGCGACGTCGCTTCTGTGCAGCAGGATTTTCCGTAGGCTGCATTAGTGGGACTGAGCCAACACAAAAGCTCAATCTGAGAGCTCATCAGATACTAATTTACTGCTGGTCCTGCTATAAATAATGCATGCCAATGGGGAGCTGCAATGGCCCTTAGTGGAGTAATGCACTCAGGCTTTCTTCCTCCCACAGAGGCCAAACCTCACATCTGTGGTGGTACCGCAGGAGAACTTTTTCAAAACCACCTCTGTGACTTAGGATCATTATAGGAAAATCACTGGGATTTAGGCATCTTTTATCTCAGTCAAGATATTTATATCTCCGTCAGGCTATTTCTTCCTTTATTGGCAGGAAATGCTGGCTAAAAAGCAGAAAGCAGGCAAAAGATCTATTTGGGATTTTCCATGGGGATGAAATGTGGATTCCCTGCAGGGTTTTCTAGTCACTCCAGTGAGGGCCAGCAGGTCCCTGCAGTGGAGGGGAGGATGAGAACGGTCTCAGCCACACTGTCCCTAGTGCTGCTGGAGAGGGTGGTCTGCGAGACCCCCAGAAGAAGCAGCAGGATGCTCCCAGCAAGGATGGGGAGGAGGACTCATCCTGACCTGCATCTGAGCCCTGGAAAATGAGAAAATTATTTGTCAAAATCAATTTTTAGAAATGCGGTCAAAATATTTTCTGAAAATCCATTTGAATGTATTTTTCCCCATCCAAGAAGAGTATCCAGGTCATCCAGTCTTCCTGGTATTGCAATGCCTGTGTAGCCAGGGTGAAACCTAGAGCTTCTCCTACAGAGCTCTGAAGTCTGTGACTCTCCAGGTTTTCAGTACAGGGGGTGGTTTTAGTGACAGACTGGATATTTTCGGCTTCTGTTCCACCTCTTCTTTCTGAAGGATCTTAAGAGATCTTGGCTGACACCTTCCCTGCCTTGTGTGGTTTGGGTTTTTTTCTCCTTATTTCTTGAGTTAACTCCCTCTGTGTCCCTTTATAAAACCCCGATGGAGCTTTGGCCTTTCTGCCCACGAAGAGACCTAAGACTGTGTGGGGCTCGTACTGTTCATGATGAATAATGTAGCTTCCCTGTAGTTTTCTTCCCTTCCCTTTACCGGCATTTCAATGGTGCTGCAAATTTTCTTGCAGACTTCCAATGTTTGATATAATGAGGTCTCTTGCTGCCTGTTTCTCTAATGGGTATCTGTTTTGGCCTCAAGCCCGTCTCCCCTCCTAACTTGAGTTTCAAACATACCTGTTGCCTGCCATCCTCAATGCTCCCTTTTATAGGATTAATTAAAGTTGGATTTCCATTTTCAGCAGAATGACTGTGGTTTAATAATCTCTTGAATTATCTTGCTAAGCCGAACGGGGCTTGGTGCTTGCTTCCTCCCTTGTTTCTTTCCTGCTTCTTTTCCATAAGAAGTTTAAGGATTTATGTTCTTTGAAATTCCTTTTTTTTTTTTTTAATTCCTATTATGTCACTGTAATGCTGTTCTTCCTGACAAGGGCTCTGGGACAACTGATGTGGTGTGGCCAGACTGCTCCTGTCCGTGGCCAGTAGTTTAGTGCCCACCTGGCAGAGCGGGTGATGTCCACCCTGGGATGGTGTGCCCCATACCACAGACCTCTCAGCCCTGCACCATGCACAGCATGTGGCCCCAGCAGGACGTTGGGTTTAAGGCGCCACGATCTCCTTTAGCATTCATCATGTTTAGCTCCTGGCACAGGGCTGGGGTACAGCCCTGCTCACTGCACTGGCAGGTTTGAGCAGTTTTGAGGCAAGGATAATCCATCTTGGGGGGGACTGCACCCCTGTGCAAGGGGCTGTGCAGGTGGGACCACCATCCATGGTGCCCATAAACTCTTCACCCAATACATAGATTTTCAACCCCCACATTTTCACGCATTTCCAACCTCCGCATCCTTCATAAGGGTAGTTCGTTCCCTCTGTTCATGAAGTTTCCATGGAGCAGGAGAGGCATTTTCCCAGGACAGGGATCAGTGGTGAATGTGAGACCCCTACCCCACCCAGGACTGCCATCCTCATCCCCTAAACACTGGCTTGCCATCACCTCCAGGGAGTCCCCAGGGGGCGGAGGCTTCTTCTAGGGAGGACTGTGAACCTAAAACGGAAATAACAAGAATTGTGTTGCATCCTCCACTTTGCATTCACCCTGGGGGGGTGTTGTGCACGTGCCCATGCATGGTGCAGGGATGTGCTGGTGCGGCTGAAGGTATGAGGTGCCCAGGGATGGTATTGGTGGGCTTCCTTGGGCAGAGATCCCCAAGCCAGGGTCACCCTGGTGCTGTGCTGTGCATGGGCAGTGCCCGAGCCCCTTACACACCTTGGTGGCCAAGGGAACAAGCTGGATTCCCCAGACTCAAGCCAGGAGTGCTCCAGCCCACACACAGTGAGGGCCAATGGGGCTAAGCCTGGGGCAGCATGGGGTACAGAGGGTGCAGCGAGGCCTTGCCCACACCTAGTGAAGCAGTGCCTGAAGATCATTCAAACATTCAGAAGCTGTTTTTCCTCCTGCAAAACCAGTTGCTCTGAAGAAAACCCTTCAAGCTGTCATAAAAACTACCATACATTTGATATAGCTTCTTGGGACCCTTGAGATGTGTCCCCTGTTTGTATGACAACATTGTTAAAT
Organism: Theristicus caerulescens; assembly: GCA_020745775.1. NCBI lineage: Eukaryota > Metazoa > Chordata > Aves > Pelecaniformes > Threskiornithidae > Theristicus > Theristicus caerulescens. The sequence goes on from CM036569.1 coordinate 4,267,149, forward strand.
AACAACATATCCAAAGGCACTGAGAAATAGCCTTTGCAAGGTTTCTCCTGGGGTCTAGTTTGAGATGTAGACAATCAGGGGCACCCCCAGCCCCAGCAGCCCTGGGCAGCTGCCCTGGGGCTCCACCTGCACCCCCGGGCTCCATGTCCAATCCAGCCTGCCCCATGGCTCATCCTATCCCCAAGGCTGAGCCCCACAGCAAGCATTTGGGCCACAAGGCGAGGAGGAACATGGATCCCACACCAGATCCACCAAGGAGCAGCAAAATTCAGCTGCTGAGAACTTGGGTTTGAGTCAAATCCCCGGTCACACCATGAGAGTCCCCAGCTTATTAACCACTGAAGCAGCAGCTCAGCTTTGTTTGAGAGAGGATTTAGGAAATCTAGCAAGCTGTTTTGCTGTTAGATGCTGAAAGGGGAAGAACGGAGCTGTAGTATTTTTCTTTCCCTGAGTCCCTTTTTATCTTTTGGCAGCCCTTTGTACAATTAAATAGCTCCATGGGGATGCCATATGTTGCCAATAGTTTTACACTTCTCAGTAGTGGGAGGCTGGAACACTTTCCAAATTGACATGATAGGAACCCATTACAAAATTCTTCTCTAAGAGGAATGGCTAAATGTTCTGTCAAGGAACTGAATTAAAAATAGACTAACTGGTATTGTTATCTCCCCAAAAGAATGCACTTGGCATCACGCATAAGATGGTACATCTGGTGGTACATCTCTGAATCAACCAAACACTAGTGCCCAAACACTAGTCTGGTAGGGCTGTAAGCAGCGAGGTGCAGAGCTGGGTCCAGACCTCAAGTGCAGGGTGGCGGGTTTGGGACCTATTTTCTGTTCCCCATTGCAGCTGAACAACATTAGCCTGGTCCTGCCAAATCCATTGCCCTGGGCTCTGTGCTTTCCCAGAGACAGTTCCTACCTGGACAGCCTGCCACCACGAAGTACCGCACAGGAGGACCTCATGGGACTGTCTTCACTCGCCTAAGCTCCAGCACCTCCCAGATGAGCTTCTTCCTGCTGTGCTGGAGCACAAAGTCACCCGAGTGCTCCCCAGGTCAGAGCAAGAAAGTGCCAAATCCAGCTGCACTTCAGTGCAGTCTGCCTGTGCACACAAAACTTGCTCCAGATGAATTTGTTTTCCCACCGTTTGTTGTCTTCATGAAAATATGAATTTTCGCCCTCCCCCACCTCCACCTTATCTTTGATTGCCTTGTTCTTTACTTGTTTGTTCAGTGACTCCTCTCTGCAGGGCGGGTGACTTGTTCTGCTGTGGGACCGGTGGGACACATCCAGCACACAGCTGTGGGTGGTGGAAGGGGGATCTCATAATAGCTTGATAACAGCTATTAAGTAAATACCACATACTGGAAAAAAAATGCTTCACTTCAACCTCAAACAGGGTGGGGCTAACTATCAGAACAGAGCTGTTTACCTTGGGCTGAAACACATGACTAAGGGACTTCTTTGAAAATCTGCTCCCATGAATTACTGGTTTCCACAACGGCTTCTGTTATATGGTAGTGACAGCTAAAATAAGCAGAAATTTCTTGGAAGGATTTTCTTTTTGTCTCAGTTATGCCTGTACTACAATTCTGGAGCATCATTCACACAATCAAAAATTGCCAGTGTGCTGGGTACTACAATTGCCAGTTAGAGCTGCCCCTTTATTTACTCTGATGCTGTGTTGGTATTGAGTTGGTTTAAAAAAAAAAAAAAAAAAGAAGCATGGCTGATTCCTACTTGAGTTTGAACTGAGAAACATAGTAAAACAGCAGCAGAATAAGGAGTCTACCTGGTGGTAATCTTTGGTCTGATTAGGAGTAGGTGAGGATACGTCTATTTGGTTTCTGTGTGCCTGTCCCTGGGAGTGTGCCATGTAAAGCCTCCCTGGACCTCCAGGATGAACCTGCTCTGGGGTTATGTTTGCAGAGTGTATGCTGGGCACAGGGAAGCTCTGCTGAGAGGCAAGGTGTATTAAATTAAACTGTGTGGCATCTTAATGGGTTTTGGACCTCTCTGTGGGCCAAGTGAACGTGTGTCTGTGCTTCTATACTGCTGCAGGTTTCCCCAAAGCCTGTGTCCACTGGCCAGATGCAGTAGGAGATCAGTAGTGTAAAAGACAGACTGTGGCCTCTGCGTAATTCAGACAACCGGACTGTTACAAGATCAGTTGCCAAACCAAGGGATTTCTTGTGTGTCTGCCAAAAAACCTCAGAGAACAGTACCTAGTGAGATAGAGCATACCCAGAACTATGCTATAGGAATGCCATTTTGGTAAAGAAATCAAAGGTTAGAGGACAACTGATTCCAATTTTTTTTTTTTTTTACCTTTTTCCCCTTTGGTCACTAGATCAAAGGCACACAGCTGTCTGTGGAAGAGCAGCCCACTCCTGGCAGCTCTCTCTTGCTCCTTCTCTTTCATGCATCCCACCACGATGGCCCACAGCTATAGGGTGGGCTGATACCCACCCGGTCCCCCCATTGCACCTCACCGCGGTGCCTCTGAGCGCTTGAGCCCTGTGGGCTAAGGAAGTCTTTTGTTCACCCATTTCTGGGGGGATGCTACAAAATACGTGATACCTACGGTAGGAACAGGTAGAGACCACACTTGGCCAAGCAGGTTGCTGCAGTCCCTGCATCAAGCCCAAACTAGTATTTTGCCTTCTGGATAGGATTAAGTGCCCATAGGCTAGAGGAGATCGGCCTTTCAGCTCTAGCCCCTGAGACCAAGTCCAACCTCAGGCAGGTGGGAGGATTTTGGGTACTTCCCTCTGCACAGGGCTTCATGACACCTGGCCAAGGAGTCTCTTGCTCAGGGGCTGGCTGCCCTGGCTCCTGTTGTGATGCTGCCAAATTTGAGTTTTGCAGTGGGGGGTGAGCGAGCGGCTGCGTGGTGCTTAGTTGCTGGCTGGGGTTAAACCACGACAACTGCACAGAATCGGAGTGACTTCTCCCTCTTCTCCTTCCTAGGCTGTGCAAGCCGTGAGCATGGTCCTGCGTGGGAGGAACAAGTCACCTCGGCAGACGGGAGATCCTTTGTGCCTTTCCCGGGATGTGCAGAGCTGCTTGGCTTACGGAGGGGGCTGTGGGTGAAACCTGAGCTATTGCTATGCAGGAGCTCAGGCTGGATCATCCAGTCCTGTCTCCTCTGAAGCTCAATGAATCTAGAAAACCATCTCCCCTTGTCATCTGTGCTAAGAGATTCACAGCACCTGCACAAAAGTGCTTTTATGTCTGCTTCATGCATATTGAGAGTTGACATTAAAAGAGAGAGAAAGAAAGAACAGTCCATTAGGCTCTGTGCACTAAATCCTAGATTTCAAACTGACACATCTAAAAATACCTATGATATGAAAGCAGATACAGCATGATAATTATATACTGCAGGTCTATTGTACTATTGTACTCTATATGGGATTCCTGCTCCAGCATCCACTGCAGCCATTATAAGAGACAGGAGCAAACCAGCCTGGCTAAAATGAAGAACCATGCTGTTGGATTAGCATCCTCAGCATCCTGAAATGCTCCAGACCCTGGTCCAAGGTTCTTCAGCGTGGAGTGCTGGGATCTGGCACTGAGTGGCTCTTCCTTGCCCAGGTTTGAGATATTTCTTTAAAGAGTCTTTTGGTGGCTGACCTGAAACCCGTTTTCTTGTGTGAAGTGGTTAGCATCTATGCTTTCCCACTTTCTGGAGAGAGTTCTCATGTCCTTGGATGTGGTAGAAAGCATACGTCATGAAACTGCTGACCTCAAGATGGTATGGGGGGAGCCGCCCAGGCTCTGAAACATTTAACATGTGAAATGATGAATTTTGTGTGTTTCTGGAAATTTCCTGTAGTTATAAACTCCAGTGAAAATTGAAATTAAATTGTAGTCTAATTAGTTAATGATCTAATTTTATATAAATAAATCCAGTAAATCATGGTCATTATTGTATGAAGCTTGTGTTTAAAATGAGTTCCATAACATGCACCATCTATATCCAAGTGTACGGACCGTCCCCCAGTTTTCACACTCAAACTCAGTGACTGTGAAAGCATGGGAGAGAGTTGTCTAAAAATCAAGTCTGCTGCTGGAAGTCTGCTGCCTGCCTGAGAAAACATGCAATATCCTCTTAGACCAGGCAAAACAGCAACGGGCTGGTTTGGAAACAGCTATTTAAGGGAGGACCGCAGGGAGCAGGAAGGAAAAGGGACCCACACTGCAAAGTCCCTGTGTGTCACCCGAGTGTCCCTGCCCCCAATATCTGTGTTGTATTTTCCAGCTTTTGCAACAACTATGAAAGCAAGTCAGTGAAGATGCCATCACACTTTGCAGAGGGTTCTTTGGGAGCCGCTGGCTGACTCGGCGGCGGGCAGCGGTGTTCTGCCAGCCTCATCTCACCTTGCACTTTCAAGCGGACAGGACAGACGGGCTGCTGTGATGAGCTGGCGATATTTCTGGGTTTAGCTGGTGAAGCAGGCTGGGATCCTTCAGATGAAAGACTCTATAAAAAGGCAAGTTATTCCCTGTAATTTGAGAGTACTGCCAACCCCAAATGCTAAAAAATTCTGAGGTTCCCAAACCACAGAACTGGCCAAACTGTCATAAGATTTTCATTTTTAATTGGAGTTCCTTCTTATTTTCCTTCTGGTTTTGAGCCATTGGGTCATGTTCTTATTTGCAGAGAAAAGTCGCGATGAAGCACAAACTGGTTTTTAGAAGCGAAACCTGAACCTCTTGCACGACCACGTGTCCCCAGGAGCTGGGGCTTCTGTAAAATGTCTAAGAGGGGGGAGCATCATGACAGCGGCACCAGAGTTGAGCAGGTGCCTTTTTTTCTCATCTGACCATGGCGGTGTGGGCCTGTGCATGTCTCACACTGCTCCTTGCACCTCTGCCCCCTCCGCCTGCTCCCAGGAGGGAGCACGGCCCCCAAAATGCAACTTTGTCCTTTCCCAGGGAGAGCAGAGGCCATGAGCTCTGCGGGAGGAAATCACTCCTCTTGCTCTTTCAGAAAACCATCTGCATTTAAATGGGTCAAAGTAAGCCGTGAAGTTCACACATCCCTGCGGTGAGAGCAGGAGATGTGTGATGGGGAGGGTGGAGCTGTCACCTTCGGTGCTGAGCCTCGCTGGCAGCAGCGGGGACCAGGGCAGCGGTGGCCAGGACAGCGTGCATGATTGCTATTGGTGCTCACTGCCAAAATTGCTAGAAAAAACACCAGGAAGAGCCCCAGAGAAAGACGGCTAGGTTTTTTAATTGTTTGCTGCCTAACAGTGATGGCCCCCCATGTGTCCACTCCACTCCTGGCAGTGACCACCCTGTGTTTCAGCGGTTCTAAAAGCAAACACCATCCAACCACTGCATTTCAAGCCCCGGGGTTTGAGCCTGTGTCTCTTCCTGTGCTGATGTACAGCACCCAACCCACAGTTCTTATGCTGTCAGCTGAGGTTCTGGAAGCACCACAGGCCTGTCAGAGCTTTGTGCTTCCACAGACCCACCAGCTGGGGCTCATAAGCAAGTGTTACAGTCCCCTACAGGGAAACGAGCCCTGACTTTTGTCTCTTTTCTCAGGAAGTGTGGGAAACAAGTCCCAGGCTTCCCAGATCCTTGACTTGTGCTGAACAGCTCTAGAAATAACTCCTGCATGAGGCATGGCCACATGTCCAGGACACTGAATACCTGGTGGAAGCATGAGTTGGAAATGAAACCTTCAGGGATTGAGATGGGCAGTGCCATACTCACAATGCTGAAGCTGATGGAATGCAATCCCCCAATCTGCTGTTGAAGAAACTGCACTTCTGTGCCTCAGTTTCCCCATCTGTGAAATGGGCACGTGGGCGCTGCTGCTGTTGGCGGAGTGCTTTGACATGCATTCCTGCTAAATGCTGGACGAAAGGCAGGAGTAAGCAAACCAAAGGGGAACAGAGCAAGCCCAAAGTTGCTCAATAACCCTCCCGGCAGGATCTGTAGACAGCTCTCAGATGGGGACAGGGATGGCCCTGGGGACTGGATGCCTTGGCCCTAGGGCCTGCTTTACCATTACAGCTCTTTCTGTCAGGCTGCTTCAGCATCGGGAGCAACGAGGCCCTTTTGCCCAGTGGAGACACTTTCTCTTAGCACTGAGCAAGACACAGGCCTCTGAGGAAGAGACGGGGAGCAAAAGGCTATGAGGCAGGTGAAGGCAAAACACAATTTCAGTGTCTGTGTAACCCTGGCTGTCTCTGTATGTGCTTTTTCTTACTATTCCTCCCCACTTACAAAGAGTCCATCTGTCACAACAGTTTTCCACTGAAATACCTATCCTGGCAGAAACCTTACTTTGGATACCATTATTTGTACAATTTCCTAAGAAAATACGCTACTGTAAGGACTTCCCTACTTGTACAAGGTCACCCACCCTGCAGGGGTTGTGCATCAATATCAGTACCAGGTGCACGTGTAACACAGAGAGAAATTCTCAGAAACAAGGGCTCTGAGATCAGTCCTACCAGGAAATTAGGACAAAGGGAGATACTACACCTTCCCTTTTTGAGAGCAAGAAAAAAGTTGCAGAACAGGAAGAGAAAGGGTGTTGTGCGAGTAGTGGAAAGAAAAAGAAAAAGGAAAAATAATAGCTGGAAAGAAGAAAGAAAATGTGGAAGGAGACAGATGACATAAGTGCAAGGAGAAGGAAAAAAGAAGGGATAAAGGTGTGGGGGGGAAAGCCAAAGCCACCTGGCAGCGCGGGCTGTGATCTGTGCTCCGTTACTCGATGGGCTGTGCAGCCAGGTGTTGCTGATCCCCGCATCCTGCCCGGCTCTGCAGATAACCGCCCGCGGGACCTTTGCCAAGAAAACCGGCCCCATCCCCGGCTTTATTGTTTCTTCCTGTCTCTGGAGGATCTGTGGGTGCACAGTCCCAGGTACACGTCGGTTGAAAACCATCTGTGATGAGAGACGTTGTGTGTCGTACTCCTCTGCTAGGGCTGGCTTCATCGCTCTGTCTTTAAATCCTGCTCCCAACCCCCCTGAAGAGGGGAGGGGAATTTGGGAGCTGGGCTTCGGCGCCCACCCTCAATGCTGAAATAAAAATGCCCCATGGGTAAACTCCAGAAATCTCGTTTAGCTTGGCTTGCTTTTTATAGGATTAGCTATTCCTCTGCATCATCACATACAGATAGATGTGTCAAAGGACCGTAGATTACTGTCGCTATTAAGGTCACCTGCAGGAACTACTCCGGATTCTCTCTGATAGCACAAAACCCAAGTCTATTCAAGTAACATAAAATAAGACAGGCTGTGACAGATTTCTAAGCTACTTCCCCACTGCTTATCCTCCCGCAGCCACGAATTCCTGTTGTCAGTGCGTTGAGCACGCGGAGCAGAGGCTGGCAGCGCAGGCAGGGGCTCGGCAGGCCAACGTACGGGAAAATCAGGCGTCTCCAGTATTTGCCGTCATGAATTGAAATGATATTTGTTTTCTGATAAAAGGTTGGTACTTTGCTCTTTCACAAGCTACTTTTAAAAGCAGTTACTCTGGGGAGTACTTTAACTCCTTCCAATAACCTCTTGTTCCTGCTTCTGCCAACGCACATGTAGGAGCTGGCATAAAACTTCATGAAGCTCCTGAGTACTCAAAGATACCCAGATCCCCTTGCTGAGGGAGAAGAGATCCATCCCAAATGCAAGTTATTATAGCTGAAGCCTTTAGGAGTCTGGCAATTATTGTGTAATACAAAGCATCTCATCCCTGCCAGAAGGGCCTTCAGGTCTGGTGGCCCTCTCTGCTCTTGCAGCTCCCCCGGGGAGAGGGGACCCGGGGGGACCTCCGGGATGCAGAGCCCAGCCCTGCACACGGCAGTGGCTGCGTGGCCCGGGGGGGACTGGTTCCCTGGTGATTCACATCGTACCAGGGGAGTGATGGTGCCCACAGCACTTCTTTCGGAGGAGGCACTAACTAGTTAACCCGAGAAAGTCAACGAGGAGAAAATTATATTGGTGAACGTTATTTGCCAAGTGACAGAAAAAAAAATTGTGATTTACTTTTGGGGGTAACTGTAGTTCAAATATCCTCAGAGAAGGTTAACTACTCGTGACAATATGCCCAGAAATAATTTATTTGGCAATGGATGAGAAAAGAGAAAAAAAAAAAAGTTGAATACACTATTTTTGGATAGTGCTAGTGAGCCAGGAACAGGGACCAGAACGTATTGACATGTGGTCCGTGCAGCCAAGCCCCGATCAGGCACCGGGTCCCACATGCACCTGCCCTCACAAGCAATTTGCAGGGACGAGCAGCGAGCTGGCCCCTCTCAGCTCCCCGTCCTTGGTCCAGCAACATCTGCCTGGCACCGAGATGCCCTGCTCTGTCCCTCCTCCCTCCCTCTCACCCCCCTCGCCTGCTTCAATGCTATATGGTGGGCACAGGGCCAGTTTGCTGGAGGAGCCTTGCAGAAAGAAACCCTTGGTCAAGGGGTAAAATTACTTGGAAAATGAAAGCCATCATGTCAGGCAGCGGCAGAGCTGTAGGAAGAAAACCCTGATTAGTATTCCTGGAGCTCTGCACTTTTTCAGAAGAAAAGCACCTACATTTAGCAGCTAGAGTAAATATCATGCCTTAATATTGTGTGTTAATAGACTCGCTTTTTCAGCTACTGATGACTGTAGTTTTAGAAAATTTATTGTTGCGATAAAACGCGTCTCTATCTCTCTCTCTCTCCCCCCTCTCCCTCTCTCTTCTGCTAATTGACAAAGAGGCCCAGTAATTAAAGGACAATAAAAGTTTTCCAGTAATTAGTTTCTGTTGTTTAGTTACAGGCCATCAATTGTTCTTTAATAATACCAATCGTTAGCATGCAGTAGTCAGTGGGCTCTCAAAGGCTTCTGGGGCACAACCACTTACCAACACTACACATTCCATTCCCATGAGGGCATCCTGCATCCAGCGGGAGATTAACCCTCTCCTAGGATGAAGTACTCCTACCCTGCCTTCGTGTTTTGGGGTAAACATCTCACATAACTGATGCCCAGGAGCCGGCAATTAGGGTAAGGTAATTATCGGTACCTGAGGAGCAGGGAGGTGGGTAGCTCACAGTGATAGTGCAGGGCACTGGCAGCCCTGGGGAGTGATAGGCACGCCTCTGTTATAAGGCTGCTCTTCAGCATGGCATGCCCTGCTAAAACACTTCATTGCAAAATACTCTTTCAAGGTCTGATTTTGCAGCGGGGCATTCCCACTGATTTCAGCAGGATTAAGTGAACGTATAGGCAAGTAAGCATATGCCAGTTGATTGAACGACTTCATGTTTGCCTGCCTGAATTTTTGCTCAAGGCTCAGTGTGTTTGCAAGATTTGGCACCCATATAATGATGGCTGGAGACAGTGTTCCCTCCTGGCCTCTCTTCTTTTGCTGGACCCAGCTAAAGCCACAATGAGAACAGATCCAGCGAGCCTGTGTCCAGGAGATATCTCAGCAATGCAAAGATCTAAGGCTTTGATCACCCTACATAAAACTTTAACCGTAAGATTAGATTCTAATTTAAAATAGGTGCCTAGGCTTCTCTAATGGTGGGAGATACGGCACCCCAGAGATATTGCCCCTTACAGCTCCTCCTCTCTACTGACTGCACCTCACCTGGCCTTGGCGTCCAGCCTGGACTGAGGCCCCAACCCAGCCGAGCTCCCCACCGCCCTGGTGCCTGATGTCAGGAAAGATGAATTTGAAGGAATTATTTAACAGGGAAAGGAGAAATTAAATTCTTCCCCTCCACAACGTTTTTGACAGACACCTTATTTATATACCTGACTTGGAATACGTTTGGAGGCTCTACCTTAAATGAAGTCCCACGTTGGTTACATGATTGCTGATAATCTCCAACAGCATTGCTGTTTTCTTCATTACAGGTGTCCCTTGGAAGCTGTGGCTCCTGGAGCTGGTAACTGCCCAGCAGTCTCAGCCACCAATAAAAAAAAATGAAATAAAATCGAGCCTCAGCATTGCAGAGAAAAGATTAAAAATACAGTCTTCAAAATTCAGAAAGCAAATTAAAAACACCTCCCCATCCCTTATTCACACAGAGATATACATAAATACATACAGATTGTTTCTGTAAGGCAGAGACACAATTCGGGGATATATGACTCACGATTTTTTAATCCTTAGGGTTGCAATGGAGGGGTGTCTTGCAGCACCTCTCGTCAAGCTGCAGCCTTTTGCTAACATTCACAGCATGGCTGAATTTAATATTTCATTTTCATATTTCATTTTCTCCGCCTAGCCTTCTGCAGCAGGTCTGATGTGAGGCGGGAGCAGTTCTCCAAGGGCATGGTCCTCAAACGCACCTCTCTGATGGAGCTTTTGTGGCAAACTTTTCTCAGGGCTGGGGTTGAATATCAATGGAAATCAGTGGAGGCTGTCCCCAGGGAGCAAAAAGACCACTGCTCCAAAGTTGGGGTCCTCCCTGGCCTGGAGGAGCTTCTCTCCTGTGGGCAGCTGCCTGCCCTGCCGCTGCCTGTCTCTGCTTTCCATCAGAAATCCCGTACGTGCCACTGCTGAACAGGCCGGTACGGTCCCATGAAAAATCTTGATTTTGTCTAATCAGAATTTTCTGACATTTCCTGGAAGATTCCCAAAGAGCACTTAAACACTTTTGTAACCTGAACTCTGGATATGATTTCTGTCCATAAATAGCCAGGCTGACGTTCAGTTAAATAATCATGGCATCCAACCATGTGGCCCCTGCCAGAAGCTTGGCATGCACTTGTCACTCTGGGAGAAGCACAGCACAGTTGTGCTGGGGTATCTGCAGCTTTCTCTCGGTCTCTCCGGCCACCTTGTCCACCCGGGTCCTCTTCCTCACAGTGCCCTTTGCACAGGCTCAGCCTGGGCATGCACTTGCCCCAGGACGTGCTTTGGGAGAGCTGCCCAGATCTCCCACAACGCTCCGATGCAAACATGCCTGGGTACGAGAAGAGATGTGGAGCTGCAGATCCCAAGTTACCAGAGAAGACTGCATTTCAACACTTCATTGAAACCAGAGGCCGTTACCCCTCTGATCAGTTATCCTGAGCGGGGCTGTGGTGCACCATGGTCTCCAGGGAGGTGGATGTGGGCAAGTGTCATGAAAGGCTCCTAAGGTGGATTTGTCATGCTTCAGGGCAGGAGGAAAAGGCAGCTCAACACACACAGAAGGATGTTACCTTGCGGATGGGTGCACAGGCACTTGACAAGGGCTTGGTCCACTGCAGGCACTTGGTGCAGGCTCTGCAGGCACCTTGTCACCTCTTCTCTAGTGAAGATGAACCACTCAGCAAAGCCCATCTCCCATGGAGATGCCGAAACCTTTTCCATACAGTCCTTTGCAATTAATTTGCCTGCGGTGAGCCCAGGCCAAGCTGGCAGAAACACACAGTGAGACCTTGCCCAAAAAAGCTCATTTCATATTCAGTTATAACTTCCCCCCTCCTGAGTTTCAGGGTTGCCTCGGTCCCAGCCTTGGCACACATTGCATGGTCTTCCAAGGGACCTGCCAGTGTCCCCAGGACTGGCAGGGCTCCGGGGCACTTTGTGATGGCACCTCCGTGTCCCAGCATGGAGGTCACTTGCAGGTGGCCACCAGGTGCTCTCTGGAAGGATCGCTCAGAAATGGGCCCAGGGTCATCGCAGGGCGGTCTTCATCCTCCCCTCTTGTTTCAGTCCAAATAGTGTACAGGTCCTACTGAAAACCCCCAAGGGACTGAGCTGCTCTCCTTCAGCCATGATGTTTAACCCTTCCAGGTCCTCTTTAACCACCTGCTTTCCCTCCTCTCTCCTACATATTCTGGATTAGACAGCAGCTGAAAATCAACTCACAAGCAGAGAAACAATTTGTATTATTTTGGAGCCCATAGCATCACACCTCCTCTTTCTCAGCCTTCGACAACACATTTACTTGAGGAACCAGTCCAGCACTGTCATTGCTGACGCTAAGGCATGGGGCGCTCCCAGCAGATGGGATAAGTCTGGAGTGTGCTCTTCCTCACGCTGAGAGGTCACCGAAGGACCCAATAAGACTTTTTCTACGTATGCCACTGTTTTCTTCAATGAAAGCAGATTTTGAGGCTCTGCCAGCAGTTCACTAGTGGAGAAGCAATAAGTGCAAGGGAACGTAGGTACTTTACTAATGTCTCTGCTTTCACCTACCTCCCTAAACCCCTCCTGGGAGGGAGGTCATCAGAAATCATCGCAAAAGACTGAGAAGCCTCAATTCCTGCTGCAACCAGGCAGGATGGAGAGCTGCTTCTGCTGCCCGAGATAGGGCCCTGCATGAAGTCAGATGCACATCATCACTTTACCTCTTTTTTTTTTTCAACAAGAGGGATGAGCATTATCAATCAAGTTTTGCACAAGCAGTTTACCCAGTTCTGCCTGTGTCTGGTGGAGGTGGAGAGACCTTAGAGACAGATGTTGAATTCTGCTGTCCATCCACCTGCACGCAGCCTTGCCTCGAATCTATGCCCCATCCTCGGCTTCAGGGACCGCAGCGTGAAGGAGGAGCTGCCCATGTGTGTACATACAACTTATTCTCAGTTACCTGCAACTTATATGTGGCTCCCTCTTAATGATGTGACCTTTTCTGGCAGGCAGGGTTGGGTCCAGGTGCTCCTCCCTATGGCTCTACACAACTTTTTAACCTCTATTTAATCTGATGGTAGTGGGTTGAGGTATGAAGCAGAAAACCTCAGTGCGGGGACAAAGCAATTATTATTTCTCTAAACACTGGGAAAAAAGCTGGCAGTGCAGCCAACAAGTGAGAAGCTGCTAGCTCTGTCCTGGCTCAGTGAGGCCAGGGTTTCTGGGGTGGCAGGCAGGGCTGCAAAGTCCCAGGGTTTTGACAGAGACTGACTCTCCCAATTCTCCCCATTCCCCGTGATGAAGCTTACAACGAGCTTTCCAATGGCTGGGTTTGGCCACGCTGCTGAAGGCTGGGCGCATCTTCGGACTGGGCGGATGTGGTGTATAGCCAGGGGAGGATTGTTTTTGGCAAAACCTGAGGCGTATCAGACAATCCATTTCTGAGACATGGGTCTTAGGGAAAATAAGTGTAATTCAGAGTGTTTGAAGCATCTCCTAATGCTTTTTCATGTCATATCTCAAAAATGGCTTGGCCTAGAAACTTCAGATTTGTTTAATTCAAGAGCCCTTGACGTAATCTAGCACAGATGAGGGCTTCTGAGAGGCTGCAGTGCTTATTTGGAGTTATTCTCCTCCGAATTACGAATATATTAGTGTTCTATCAGCAGCTGTGACAGTGAAAAGTTAAGACAGGCTTTCCAGACTTTGTTAAAGCATCCTTGGAGTCCTTTTCCAGGATCCCTGTGTCAGACTTGTTTCACCCACAACAACCCTGGGGCAAAGACTGCTAAGATGCACTGGAAACCAAATTCAGTCCTGATGTCTACATCAGTCAGACCTCCTCAGACCTTTCTTCCTTCAATAACAGGGCTTTCCTGTCTTCTGACATCAGTGCCCCATTCTGGTATCACTGCTTCCTTGCCAGATGTATTGCTCAGTAGGAGGGATTTGCAGACTGGGTGAAATGGGCTCAGCCATATTCAAAGGGCGGGATGGTGGATGTGTGGGCACAGAGCACACTCGGAGAAGGGTGGCCCAGCTTCTGTCCCCGGAGAGGCTGAGAAATGCCTGCTGTGCTCCCACTAGAGCTCCTCTGGGCACAAGTGCAGCCTTGCACAGGAGATAACAGGGGCACAAGCTCAGCTCCTGGCAATCCCTCCAAAAACCAGAAAAAATGCAGATCTAGAAATGAGGCTATGAAAACAAAACTTCCCAGAAGGCTTCACCGGGGAAATGCTATAAGAGACAGGACCGTTACCCCAGTGCAACCCCGCTCCCCTCTTCCCAGCCCAAATTACAGCAGCTGCCCTTCAGGAGCTCTTCCCTGGGAGTGCCCACCAGCAGGACCGACCGCTGCTGTCCGACCATGCCCGTGCCACCCTGCAGTTTGTGGCCCAAGGGCGTGCTGAGTTTCCAGTCCTCATCCACATCCCATTTCAGCCAAACCTAAATAAAATTAAAAAGTGTCAGACAACTCCTGGCAACAATTCATCTTAGGATTGAGCCAGCATGAAGTTTGGGAAGAGCTCTATTTGCAGTAATAAAACTGAAAAACTACTGAAATTCGTTTCCTCTCTAATGGCCAGGGTGACCGGGAGAGTGGATTTTTTTCATAATTATCAGAGCTAAGGAGAGATGTTGCAGACGGGGAGTTAATTAGAGCTGATATACTTGGGTATATTGCATTTCATTAAAAGAGTAAATAACCCCAGCAGATTTTAATCCTGCTGGCAAATTTCCAAGTGCTGCGGAGAGATTATCTTTGAGGGTTAAAACTAGGCCAAAGAGTGAAAAGCAGCCTTTCATGAAAGAAGGCAGCCAAGGATCCAGGCTAGAAGTGGTTGGCCAAAGCTCTGGGAAAATCAGATTGAAATCCTCAGCAGAAAGTACATTAAAAATGAGATAAATCACAATTACCTGATTTCTGTGGGTGAACAGGCATGCAGGAGGGAGTCAAATCCAGGCATTTTCTTCAACTGGAAGAAAAACGTAGCCTGGTGTCATTTGCCTTATCAACCCCATCGCACCAAAACATCTGACAGAGCTGCTTTGGCTGTTGAGGTTGAGGAGGGTGACCCAGCACCGACGCTAAGGAGTCTCGAGGGCAGCAGAGATCCCCTCTGCTCAGCCACAGCAGAGGGGACGATGGTCTCAGGGTGCTGTAACACCTCCTTGTAGAGGTGGGTGAGATGTCCCCCATGGTGATGTCATCCAAAAAGCCTTCTGGTACCTCCCCAGCGCTCTCTCACACCACCATGTTTGTGAACCCCTTGCGGCAACAATCATTCAACAGTAAGGAGACACTCAAGGGAGACAAGCAGAGTGACCCTGGTTTGCTTCAGATGTGATTTTAGGTCAGCCCCATCCACCTGGCAGGATTTGATGCACGGGGATTTAGTTACTCCTGGAATGAGCTTCTCTCATAAATATACACATGGAAATGAAACCGAGAGGTGCGGTTTTAAATTGATAGGAAACAAGATTTGCACATAAATTAACAGCTCCCAGTCCTACCTGATGCATGCAATGCAATTCCTCAGAAATCAGGGGAGCTGGTCCCTTGTTCCCCCAGGATTTACTGCAGCTGCTTCTCAGACCTCTCAGCCTTCTGCCAAGCGAGTGCAGTGAACACCGTGCTCAGGGTTCAGGTGGCATTGGGGAAAGGGGACACAATGGGACATCAGGTCAGAAGCATCCTGGCTCCTCTCCTGCTCCGTGACCCCGTTCACCAAGGGGATCTGGCTGCTAGATTACAGATCAGGCAGGTGAAACGCAGAGGGTACATGAGTGCTGTGCTCCGAAGGAGTGAGTTTTGGAGATCACCGTGGGTGAGCGAGAAGTCGGGGTCAGAGGAGTTAGTTGTAAAGGGCACAAATCTGCATCCTTCAGTGGAGAAGGGAAATGTGCCACATCACAGAGGATCCAGCAGATGCTTTGAAAGCAATTAAAAGAGACACAAGCAAACAAGGATGGTTCACCTGCCTTCATCTTCCTCTCTGCTCCCAAATAAATTAGCACCGGTAACGTGGCCTTTAGGCAAAATGATCTGCATTTGCAGGAGCGCAGCAAAGCATCACTCTCTGCAATTGCAGACACAAGAAAAATTAAGTAGATCAATGTAAAAGGTGCAAATGAAAGGAAAAATAAGCTCAAGCTGTGACCTTCTCAGAGCATTAAGAAGCAAAATGTGTTGAAGGAGGTTAAGAGGGTCTGCGATCAGTGTGAATTTCCATGTCCCACTCTTCACCTGACTCTTCACTGTCAGCAATTTTTGAATGTTGAAAATCACTTCTGAAAAATTCAAGTATCAAAAGTTTTCAGCCTGTAAATGAGGGAGAAATTAATTTTTGTCCTTTCTACTTGGGAACATGAGTTGTAAATCACTCTGTGAGCTATTTCAGGGCAGGACTGGAGTGTGATTATACGATGGCTGGATTACTTTGACGTAGCTTAATTCAATTAAAATGCAGTTGTTGTATCCTGAGAAGGCACCCAGATTCCTCGCCAGTGACTGCACAGAGACTTGCACTGGAGGGAATTACACCATTTTATGATCTCAGCTCCAAGTAAAGATGGTCTAACCCTCCAGCGCCCCCAAGTCATGACATCAGCGCTGGTCCCACAAGGGCACCTTGCAATCAGCGGATATCTTTGGTTGGAGGAACCATGTTTGGTTTAAACCAGAGTTTGCTAAACAAATCAAAGAACCGGAGAAGAGGACAAGCACAGTCACATAAATATCTCCATCCACCCTGCTGAAGTGGATACAAAAAGCCTCAGAGCTCACTGGAGCATGATGCTCAGTGGCATCTTGGTGTCTGTGGTTACTGCTGTCATCATTAACTTTGTTGGAAACCTTGCTCATTTGTCCTAGACTTGAATTTGAAATGAGCACTTCTAGTCTGGATCTTCTCTCACATCTTTGATGTAGAGATCCTTTGGAAATGAGAGCGGAGTGAAGCCAACCCAAAGGGAGGAGCAGATATCAGGGATGATTTTTGCATTTATTGAGAGATCAAGCCTAGGAAATTGTTTCCTTCCCACATGGCTGCTTATAAGTCCCCTTCAGAGACAGCACTCATTAATGCCTAAGAGGCTTCAATGCCGTAGGTGGATATGAAATAACAGCAGAGCATCTGTTAGTAGGTCTCAAAATACCTTATGCTTTGACATAATAATTACTTCTAAAGCTGAATAGGATTCGGTACGTTAAAATTCAGGAAAATAAATGAAAACGAGCTTCAGCTATGGGAAGGCCAAACTGCAATGGGAAAGGACTGTGCCTAAGACCACAGCTGGATCAATTCAGGAGATATCTGGTATTTAAACATGGGTGATATCTACTCTCAGAACATTGCTAGAAACAAAGGACCAGCTTCTCCTGTATCATAACTATTAGATCTCATATTCAGGATAACAATCCTATATGGAACCTAATTTTCATCGTAGAGTTTCTTGAAATCAGCATGATGTAAACACAACCTCAAAATTGTGTTTAAGTGCTTTGCTATGCCTACTAACTTTGATGTTGCCCATGCCCAGTACTACTCCCTCCAGCCAAAGGGAGCAACTGTTGGTGCTAAGTGGGGATAAAAAGGACAAGGCAATACAGCTGAAACAACAAAATCTTTTTAATTGGGTACAAGGGACTAAACTGTTCATCACACAGAGTAGCTCCTAAAAGCACCAAACTGAAGTGAAAAGGTAATGGATGATTAAGCACGGGAAAAAATAGGAAGCCAACAGCAAGAAGGGATTTTCAGTAGCCTTTATCACTGTATTACTCAAAACTTTCACCTGTGAGCCCTGGCTCACCTGCTGCTGGGGAGCACTGGGCTGCTATTTAACAGCCATGGGCAGCCAGCCTTGGGTAAAGTCATGAGCATTGAAGAGGTCCTGTAAATGCAGGTTACGCCATGGAGCCACATGGTGGGCTAAGGTGTTTTATTGAACAGTGTTTTAAAAGGGCTTCATCATCTAAAAGAAAGGGGGGGAATATACAGTGTTAAAGGGGCTAATTCTCCAGCTTTGTCAGATGTGTGTGATTCTTTCTCTCAGGTACCAGGTAGGTGCAAGCTTTCTGTTGTTCTGGGACTATTTTATGTCTTCTGGGTTCAAGGTCAGATGATGATGCCTAGTACAGAGAAGGGACAATTAGGCTAGCATATGTAGTTTAAAAAAAAAGGGGGGGGGCAATGGAACAGTAAGTTTGGGAGTGGAGAGCTGAGGGGATAAGTTTTTTTTAATAAAAAAGCCAAACCTTGTGAAAGGGAAGAGGTCTCTGAAGGAATACTTCCTCCCTGAAGTGTCTTGATTGGAAGAATTCCACTAGCCAGCGTGCAAAGCTCTCTCTGCTACTGCTGTTAGTCACACAATAGACTGAACAATTAGGACTGTTTGCAGGTAACTTAAGAGTGGAAAAAGTTCTCCTGATTAAGGAATTTTGGGCCTCTAATTAGAGACTAAAACAAATTCCATGTCATTGAGCTGTCCAGTCATAAGGCTTTTAAAAATATTCAGAAAAGCACTACCTACTGAGGGTGTCTGTCTGTCCAGCCAAGCCCTACGGCTTGGTCCATGGACCTGTCAGCCTGGCTGTCCACATGGCTTGTGGCCTCGGTCCATACCACATTAACAGTTGTGGCTTCAGCCCCACGTAGTTACAACACCCACCTGATACCAACTAGGTTTGAAGTGGTGCTCAGTGGTGGAAAACTCTTCATCCTGTGGCCTGGCTTTGCTTGATACTCAGGGCACCCTGTGGCAATTGGACTAAAATCAGGTTTTCCACAGTAACCTCTTTGAAAAGGATGCTTGGGAGAAGCTGCAGCTGGCTGCTAGAGATGGGTAAGTGATGGGACGGGACAGGAGCACAGGTACTAGATCACTTAGTGCCCAGCTTTGCTCAGTACCAAGCAATTCTACTTTGCCTCCATTAATTTCAGCATGTAAATTAAGAAAAATGAACTCAACTTCCAGGTTACTGGAGATAGATGACATTCATTCAGTGTGGCATTTAGCTATTGCTGTTGTTTACGTTTGGTGCCTCTTATAAATACGCTATTTCTGATTAAGAAGAAATCTTTTTCTAAAGGTTTGCTTAATTTTTCACTTCAAAGTCAATCTTTAAAAACCTCTCTGCCATTATCAAGCCTGCAATGGTTTCATCCTAATCCCTCTTATGCTCTCCATTCTTATCCTTTGCTGAGGGGAAATGATAAAATTTTTTCTGACACAGAACTTGGATCCAGTGCTGAAAGATAAGCTGTTTCAAAATAAAATGATGAATTTCAATTTCAAGCATTGGTTAACATTGCCATTTTTATAGATATTTTCCTACTGCAGATTGAACAAAGCATATTAGCAAAAAGGCCTTCTCCTGAAATAGTAGCTCATACTTTTCTAAGATTCCTTCTTCAAAGTTTCCACTTTTAAGTATTGTCTTTCTATAGTAGCTAACATCCAGAGATCAAAACTATCTTTATAATTAAAATTCAACCAAAACTAGGTCTTGGAAATTTCCAGTAGGTGAGAAAGCTGTAGGTGAACTTGGGTTTAAGATTGCTAGCTGGTTTTATTGTAAGACTATTTTAAGATGCTTAAAGTTTCCTTGTTCTAAAAACTAATGTTCAGACTTTGTCGGACATACTCACAGGAAGACTGAATGAGGATGCACAAGTGGCCTTGAACACTTGTCTTGGCAAATTCAACAGTCCTTCAGTGCAATTTGCATCGGTGTAATGGCTGTGTATGTTTACAGTTATGATCTGAAAAGGTCTGTCCAAGGCTTTTGAGGAAACTGTCTTGTCTAATGGAATGAACTGGCCCAGTGTAATTTTTGGGTGGGTATGAACTGGACTAGTTTCACTAGAGTCACCAGCTGGAGATTCCTGAATCAAAATCATAGGAAACTGTATGTGCATAACAGATTCAGTTAAATACATGTGTTTTGAAGGGAACCGGAGGGAGGAAGGCCTGCTCTGTTTATGCTCTGGCTGTTTTAGTTCATTTCTAGAGTGAAACAAAGCATCCATGATAGTGTGTACACACACACCACCACCACCCCCAACCATGAGCTGTGCATATGGAGTAGAATACATTGATTAATAGAAACTATTGAGTTCACTGCATCTTTACTATCAACAGGGGAGTATTAACCCAAGGAGGGAGTGGTGGTTCAGAGGGTGTTCTGGGGGTTCAGCTTTCCCTCTCCTTGTCTCTCCATTCCCTGCTGGATGCTAATCTGGAATCAGTCTCTGCAAATAGGCAGTGGACAAACCCACTGCCTTTGGACTGCTTGTTTCTTGCTCAATAGAGAAACACCCACAGTCACAGTGGCAGCTGGAGTCTTCCCTGGCCCTGTTTGGGTTGCAGCAGGACTATGCCAAACCATTACCTGTCCACTAATATCACTGGAGATCGCTGCTATAGGATCCTGCCCAGTTGCTGCAGCATTCATGGCTACAACCACGAAATCATTTCCATCAGCCAGTCTCCAGCTACAAACTGCAGCATGTTAGCAACACCATGTTGCAGATACAAGCATCAAGTAGTCCTGGAGACTAACACCCAGATTGAAAGCTCTTCTTTTTAAATCAAAGTACAGCCATGACAAATACCAGGTGTGTAGAAAGCTTGCAAAGTCCTGTGTTGCTGAAGGTTGCTTTGGTGAATACTGCGCAGTAAGAATATTGTAGAGCTCAGTGAGGAACATCCCTGTCCCACAAAACATTCCAACAGCCCCAGAATGTTCCTCTGATGGGACAAGTAAGAGGGCTTTACTAGTGTTTTGGGGTTTAGTAACACTAAGGAAGACGGAGACTAACCCTCAAACCCTTGAAGCAGCACGTAGTCACTTATGAGCTATGTGACACCTTAGGTCAAGAATGTTTCTGGCTGGGAACTTGAACCCAAGTGATGCATAGAGCAGCCGCATGATTGACTGTGGGGCTGCTGGGTGCAGCTTTTCCCATAAAACTTAGTATTTGGTAGAGGTGCATCGATGGAGGTTGAATGTCAGTAGTCAGGACTTTCAGCCTTTGGTGTGGAAGAGGAAACCTAAAGTCACCGAGTCAGTGAAGGCTTTATATTTACCATGCGGAGGTGCTTCAACAGGAGATATGGGGAGCACCATACATCAGGAGCTCCTATGTCCCGTATTCAAGTGTCTTCACCCAGATCTCAGCTTGTGCTGTACGTTCCCAGCTTTGATCAGAAATTTCATCACTGACCAGAGACATCTTTTCTCAAGCAAATTTTGTCAGAATTAATACGTTCCCATCATTTGGATGAATCCTAAGTGTCTGATTTTTTTTAGAAAGTGTCATAAAAAAACCCCACCCCACAATCCCAGCCTGATGTTAATGAGATCTGAATCGCTGTTTTCAAAGCGTGAAATTGGCAGTGATATCTTAAGCCTGAAAATGATACACATGCAGCAAGACGAAGCGGGACATGCTTAGTTTGTGAGAGAGGGCATGTTTCACAGCATAGACATGTCTTTTTTTTGTCGTTGTTTTGCACATAAAACCCTCTCTGCTCATTAATGGCACAATGAGGCACATGTCCACATGGGAGACTTTTTTTGTTCTTAGGCGTTACAACCACCAGTTCTTCTCCATCTCTGCAACCCTCTGTATTTTCTAGTAACCTTTGGAAATTGTTCACTTCAATTTTATTCACCAGAGACAAAATGCTAATACCCTGGCACTTCAAATGGTGAGGGGAGAAGGAGGGGAAGGAAGGAAGGAAGGAAAACCTATGTGATCTATTCATTCATTATTCCGCGGTGCATGGGAAGTCATCTCTTTACATGATTGACCTGCCTGGATTTGATTACAACACACAGCTAACCTTTTCCAAATCTGGTTGTGTCATACAAGAAAAGGGTTGAAGGCTGTTGCCATGGTGTTAAGGTATCTCTTGAGAAAGAAGAAAAAAAAGAGAGAGAGGAAATGATGCTTCTTTACTTCCTAGCCAAGTATAAACAAGAAACACACGCACATGTTTTTGTTTTGGAAGAGCTTTCAGCTTCTTATCGAGTCTCATCTATCAATGCATTTCCTCGGGAAGGGAAGGAGGAATTGTCTGCTTTGCAGATCAGTGTCTATTCAGCGGGTGGGGAAGGGGGGGAGATGACAATTGGAGAGAGGGAAAAAAAAAAAAGAATAAATCAGTCTTGCCACCATTCATGATTTATTCATGAGACACGTGAGTTTTGCATTTAAATGTGACATTCTCATGATCTCAATATTGTATATGCAAATCTAAAGATTTCTGCATCTTTCCACATGCCCAGCTTAAGTCTCGTCTCAGATCTGCAGCTCTGTAAATGTAAAACCGGCAAGGTTCGCGCAGCGTCTGGTTTACTCCCTGTTTATTCAGTGACTCAAAGACTGTAAGCAACACTGAACTGCTCTTAATATCAGAGGTATAATTTAGATGTCATTCTTTTTTATTTTTTTATGATAGTGAACTCTCACAGTCAGGAAATTACCTGTAGATTTATTAATGGCTTAACTTTCTGAGGTCTTGCCTTGCCTGAGCTTTCCAAGCACTTCTCTGCTAAGGCAAACAGTTATCGCTCAGGATAGCGTATCAGGATTAACACAGAGGAAATGCTGCGCAGCTCTGAACAAAGAATTTACACCGTGAGCCATGCCTGCTTCAACGCTTTCAACAGAAATGTTCAAGTTGTCAGTTAGTAAGAGGGAATGATCTTGTTTGCAGGTTTTTAATTAAGATATTCTTTATATATTAAAACAAACAAATGCACCAAATACGCTGGTGTGGAGAGGACAGGTTTCCCACAACAGCAGTGCTCGATTCAGGACATAACCTGGACCTGGGTAAAATCTGTCGGTCTTTGTCGCTGGCCAAGATTCCCAATCTGGAGACATGCAGCAAAATGAGAGGCGTGAAGGCATGACTTTGCAAAGTAATGCAAACTCTGCTCCCGGCTAAACTGATGTATACAAACTCCTACACAGGAGAGACCTTTGGCCCAGTATTTGCAAAAGTGGATTGTGGAGGGAAAATGCTTGTTCTTGGGGCTTTGCCTGATCCGTGCGGCTGGAATGTTGCTTCATGAATTAGTTACGGGATCTTGCTGCTACTTAGTGAATAAACCAGAGCATAAATAATTTTTATATGTTATTGGCTCAGCTCTGTCACTAAGCTAATGCAAATATTCCTCAAATATGTTATTGACAAACAACAACCACATTCATCCGTAACAATAAAAGTTGTAGTTTTTATAGCACTTTCCCACATTCTACGCTCGCCTCCTGTTTTCTTGTCAGACTAAACCCAGAACTTGCTGACGTTAATTGTATCCTATTCACTTGTGGTCAGGGCCCATATTGGCAAAATTCTTCCTGTTGGTTCCATGATTTTAAAGCCTTAAATGTTTCCTAAATATCCATATAGCCTAATATCCTATCTCCAACAAGGGCTGCTTAAGGAAAGTGTAAAAGAGACAAAGCCTGTACTGAATGACACCTTCCCAGGGTATTATCTCAGATTCAGGCAAATATGAAGGCAGAGAGTTCCCGATGTTATATATTCAGGTCATCACAACTAATTGCTTTCAAGAATTTGTCCCTTTTAAACCCACCTGTACATTTGGTCCCACAGCACCATATGGCAATGAGTTCCACAATTTAATTTCCTCTGGGGTGGACAACTACTTTCTTTTGGATAATTTAATACGGGTCCCACTTTTTTTCCGTTATAAGAGAGAATAAATGATTGTTGTTGAGCATCTTTTTCCACACTGCTCATGTTGTTCCACAACACCTGTCCTCCAGCAGCAAAGCTGGCCTAAGAAAATATGTGAATACTTTGCATTATCTCCAAACGCCTTCATCAGGTTCATTGCTCTCTTTTCCAGATCGCTGGTGAACACGTTGAACTGCGCAGCCCCAGTCCAGGTCCCCGTGGGGCTCCGCTGGCAGCCTCCCTGCACGGGTGACACCATCCATTTGTTCCTGTCCTTTGTCTCCCATCTCAAAACTAATTCTCTAGCTCTACAGGGCAACCTTCTTTTAGCCCACGACGCTGGCTAGGAGCCCGCAGTGCGAGTGTGTGTTTGCCTCTCCCAGTGATCTCAGAAACTTGCATTCAGCTGAAAGACAGGGAAAGATTACCAGGAAAAAAAAAAATCTCGCTGGAATTAAGTATTCAAAAACAATTTACCGATGTTTTTTCCATCATTCTCACATCCTCTTTTGCCATGTCTTCAGTACATTGAAAGGCTGGTACTGATACAAGCACCTGAAATAGCACACTTAATAGCTGGCCAGACTGGGAGCCCTGTCTTACCAGCCAGGGAAAAGAAACTCACACAGGGCTTACATTGTTATTTAAAGATATGCTATCAGCTCTTTTTAGCCCCCATTTAAAATCTGACAGGGGTAAACATTTCCTTGCAGAAAAAAAAAAAAACCACACATATATGCGTACTAAATTCAAAGACTCAGAGAAGACTGAGTTTGCCAGGTTTTCTTCGTTTACTTGTTTTTAATATGGGCTTAGCAGCCGGTGTTTGCAGCCACGCTCAGCAGCGTTGAAACAAAGCAGTTTACGCCTATGAGTGCCACAGTGATGCACTTGCTCTTGCACAGAGCTGCTCGCTCCCCGCCTTTGAGGAACGCGAGGACCTCTTTGCTGAAGGGTGCTGCTTGCAGAACTACTGAAATGCATGTTATTAACCAGCGCAAGTGAAGCCCAGAGCTGGATGAATTGGGTGCTCTGGAAACCCAGGCCATGAATGATTTCACTACTATAATTTCATTCTCCAGCAGTGGATGGAGCAGGTTTCTCCATGCCTTCCAGCTCCCACAGACCTCAGGCATCGCAGCTCTGCCTCCAAACCAAGCACCCTTGGACATCATTTGGGGCTGCATTTGTGAAGAAAGGGGCAAGGGGAAAAAGCATAGCTGTCGCACACACTCAAACGTGTTTAATTGTGCTGTGCAAGGAGGTTTCACCCTGTTCAATGCTCATGCCTGTGTTCACATGGAGCAGGGGTGTATTCTTAACGCAAGCGGAGAATGAGCTCCCTTGCAGACCTTGGTTTGTGCAAGCGTGGCCCCTGTGAATGTAATCAATGTTGTGCAGAGCTGCTGAAATAGAAAACAAAGCCAGAATGATCATTGTGCTAAGTTTGGGTTCCTCATTGTTCATTGAATTACATCAGTGTTTTCTTTAGTTGCACAGTCAGCTGGCAAAGGTTTGTTTGAAATCTCGAGGCTCTCCCCTTTCAGGGGAAAACATGAATTTCCGGGAGATGTGGGCTCTGCTCTGCATCACGGTGCTCGGTCTGCCGTGGCCCGGGACACGACGTGGCAGCCCAGCCAGCTGGGGGGCTCAGCCAGCCCAGAGCCCCTGAGCAAAGGCTGCAATGCATCCACAGGAAAAAAATGCTCTGGGCTTTTTTTGTGGTTCTTTTTTTTTTTTCCTTTTGTATTTAATGTGCAGAAACTATTTTATCTGCTTTAAAACAAACAAACAAACATTAAAACTTATTTTGTAGAGAATCCCTCTCTCCAGCTCATGACCATAATGAAGTATTGGGTTTCACTGGCATTTTATTTAGGTGATCCTATGTGGCAAATTCTTGCCAAAGACTCCTTGAATGCCGAGGGTGAGCAGCGACCGGCACAGCCTGCGCTCCCAGGGCACTTCTCCCTGCGGCAAACCCCCCAGAGCCTTGTTCCCCTGCCCAGTGGGACGGTGAACGGCTGTTGTGATCCCCTGAAATTCCCCCTGGAATATCAGGATGGGGTAAATCCTTCTTTCCCCTGCTGCATTCATGTACAAAGTCCTCCAGCAGCTGTGGGACAAGAAGCAACTGATGCTTCAGATCCTCAGTATGGACCGAGTTTGGGTGCGCGATTTGTGCCGACGAGCACATGAGCTGCTGAATGGGAGTCGCTGCTCATTTAAATTTAAGTTGACTTCCCTCTAAAAGTCTGATTTTCATCATCCACAGTCTAACTGCCCACAGAAGTCATCTCTCCTGACACCCCCCATGCCGTGTCTCAGAGCAAA
This sequence comes from Theristicus caerulescens, assembly GCA_020745775.1. Taxonomy (NCBI): domain Eukaryota; kingdom Metazoa; phylum Chordata; class Aves; order Pelecaniformes; family Threskiornithidae; genus Theristicus; species Theristicus caerulescens. The sequence goes on from CM036569.1 coordinate 4,292,783, forward strand.
CTCTTCTGGCAAGTTGAAGGGGCCGGATCATGAGCTGTAGAGCGGTGGGGTTTGGCTTTTTGGAAGTTATATTTTTGTTTGATCCAGAGCATGTACTGAGTGGCTCAGCCTGCACAGCCCACACTGACTTCATGTTGTTTGCCTTGCTCAGGGACTGGGTTTCTGGCTTTTGTAACTGTGTAGAGGAAAACAGCGGTAAAATGGCAGAATCTGGGATGAAGTTTATTAAGAGTCAAAGCAAAAATCTAGCATGGAGGAAGCTGTACAACATCCATGTTGTACAAGTTTCCTAATAAGCCTGCAGAACTTAGGAACCTAAGAAAAAGAAACTTTGCCAAGTCTTGTGATACTTGCTGCTTTTATTTGGGGGGGAGGCCTAGTATAGCCACGGAGAGAAGCTGGCCAAGGTGAAACCCAAGCCCAGAAGACCAAGGAGAGGAGGCAGGAGTAAAAGGCACGATGGAGAAAAGGGCACTGAGGGACTATCGGGGCAGAAAGGGCATCGGGGCAGCAAGAGTGGGTAGGGGAGGAAGAACAGGGGCAGAGACTAAAGGGAGGAAAAGTGTGGGTTGTGGGGATGGCGTATTTTACCAGGGTGTCCAGAGCTGAGAACCAAGGTTTCTGCAGCTGGGCCTGAAGCAGGCTCATCATTGGACATTGATGGTAGGGGGTATTTTTTTGGTGAAAACTGAATTTATCAGGGTTAAACAATTTGTGATTTGTATTAATTTTGCAACTTCCTTCTGCAAGAGAGAGAGAAGAGGGGGGGAACAGACTGAAAATATTCAAAATATCTCATTTCAACATTTTCAAAAATGAGACATTTTCAGTTTTCACGTTGAAAGAAAGCCTCTGTTTCCTGACTAATGTAATTATCTTAAGCTGTAGAGGGCAGGAAGTAACCTGACACTTAGCTGAAAGTTTTGTTTCAGACAGAGGACGTTTTGGGGGTTAAACTGTGATAATTCCCCGCACCCTCCCTGACGTTGCTGGAGTCTTTAGTTCTGCCATTAAAATGAAAATCCATTAGTTGTCCGGCTCAGCTAATAACACTGACCAGCGTTTCCACAGGCAGCAGAAACCCTGAAGGAAGGCTGCCAAAAGCCTGGGGAGTCAGAGTTCCTCTTCATGTTCAAAGCTTCAGACTCTCAAATGCTTTAGCGATGCCATTACAAGTGCCTGATGTTAGACTTGTGTCAAACCTCTCTTCTCCCTCACTCCATTAGCCCTGCAAGGACAATGATAAACCATCTAAAGAAGCAGGAGTCATCCCAGGTCAGGCTGAAATAGCTAGAAACCACTGATAATCTCCAGGTTCATTAACATTTTTGTTTTTAAAAGGTAACTTTCTGTCACCAAGAAAGTATAATATATATAGCAAGTGGAAGCTGGGATATAATTTTAGCCTTGATTCTTAAGGCGATAATATTTTGGGTTGTCAAGTGGGGGTGCGGCGTGTGTTGATGCGTGGGAATACATGCAAATACATTTTTTAAGTGTAGTATGTGTACCTAACTTCAGATCAGAGGCTACCCTGGGAAATTCCCACCCTGCCACAAAATGCCCAGCAATGATATGTTGGGTGAAAGCAAAAGCAGAGGCTTGGAAACATTAGAAAAAATTGCAGCAATGAAACTGAGCTAAAATGAATTTTGACATTTAATCCTAGATCAATTGGCAAATCTCACAATAGATAATTTTTTCTTGTCACCCTGGCAAAGCAGGGCCACGTGAAACTGGTTTAAAAAAAAAAAAATTCATTTCTAAGATGAGCCACCAATCTCCTCACTGGGCTGAGGGGAGCTCCCTCACACTGCCGAAATATTGAATAAGTTTAGAGAAAGAAGCCAACTATTGCAAGCTCGGGAGATCATTTATAAAACAAAAATCACTCTCCGCTGCATTGAAGAGCCTGAGAGATGCTCTCAGAAAGATTAATTTTCTGGGTAAAGGAGAGGAGCGCTGGCTTCACCCCTCAAAATGAACTGGCGAGATGATTCAATCACATCACTTTCAGAGCGTGAGCCCGAGACATTCATTCAAAGCGTAGTTATAAGAAATGACTCCTTTTCTTTAGGAGGAAGAATACTGAAGGAACTGTTAAACTTGGTCACAGTATGTGACATCCTTGAAATCAAAGGCAATACTTCTTCTCAGCAACTGCACAGTAAAATTAAAGATACGAAGCCAAATTCATCTCTGGTGTAATACTCCTGCCAGTGGCCGGGGAAGCACCTGGGATTAATTTCCTCTATTATACAAGTGGCACAAGAGCCTGAGAAATTGTTTTGAATGTTTTTTGTAACACTTCGTTACAGAAACCTTATTCACTAAGTGTCCCACGCATGCGAAATTGAGTGGCTCCGAGCTCCGCCTCGCCAAGGATGGGATACTGGGCTAATCCCAGCCCACGGGGGCAACTCCCACCCCGTTCACATGGGCGAAAGGTGGGAAGCTGCTAGAACTTAGTGATGTCTCATATAGAAAAAAATACTTCCATCGAATGATTGGTGATCAAGGAGGGAACACGGACCTTGGCGTGCCCGCCTTGGTGAAGGGGCAGGTCTTTGATCGCTGGATTTGGGGGCTGGATTATAGGTTCGTTGCCTGTGACCAGCGCATCGCTGGCGGAGTTGAGCATCACCTCCTCAAACTCTCAGGTTGTCCCGTGACACCTTCCCCAGATGGCAGCAGAGCAAGTTCGCCTCTATTCCGGCAGGCCTTCTCATTTTCTTCAGAGTAAAGCTTGTAAACTCAATCTGTGCAAGACAACGCCTGTATTTACACTCCTGGACATATCCCACTTCTTTGCTTACACTTTGCCTGCGGAAAGCTTACATTTTCCTGGAGGAATTATAAACGTCAGCGTGGTGAACTGGTGCTCGCTGTGCCAAGGTGAGAGCTGGGGCAGCACTGGCCCAAACCCCCCAAGATGGGTCCAGTCCTCATCTCCGAACAACCCCAGGTCCTCACTCCTCTCCTCTCTCATGTAACCACGCTTATCTTGCTGCCCCAAATTTGCATGAGCATCACTGGCCAGGTCAGGGTTAAGCAAGCACATACCATTCAGATGGATAGTCTTCTCCTCCCACACAGCAGCACTAGGGAGGAGGGCAAGATGTTACGCTTGCCTGTGAAACAAGGATACCAGGCACCCAAACAGTCAAATAATGTCCAAAGTCAAAAGCAAACTCTGGACAGATGTGACTTTTCAGTCAAGCTGCCTGCAGCTGGCCTTCTGTCCTGGTTTTGGCTGGGATAGAGTTAATTTTCTTCCTACTAGCTGGGATAGTGCTGTGGTTTGGATTTAGTATGAGAATAATGTTGATAACACACTGATGTTTTAGTTGTTGCTACACTGGTCAAGGACTTTTCAGCTTCCCATGCTCTGCCAGGTGCACAAGGAGCTGGGAGGGAGCAGAGCCAGGACAGCTGGCCCAGCCTGGCCACAGGGCTATTCCATACCGTATGGCACCATGCCCAGTATAGAAACTGGGAGGCATTGGTCGGGGGGCAGCAATTGCTACTTGGGAACTGGCTGGGCATCGGTCAGTGGGTGGTGAGCAATTGCATTGTGCATCGCTTATTTTTGTATATTCTTTTATCATTACTGTTATTATTATTTTCCCTTCCTTTTCTGTCCTATTAAACTGGTTTTATCTCAGCCCGTGAATTTTACTTTTTTTTCCCCTTTTTTTTCCGATTCTCTCCCCCATCCCACCGGGGAGCGGGGGAGTGAGCGAACGGCTGTGTGGTGTTTAGCTGCCTGCCGGGTTAAACCACAACTCCTCCCAAGGCTGCATCTGGTGCGTAAGTTCATTTTCTGAAGTGCTGCCCCACATCTTGGAGGAGGGGCTCTGCTGGTCACCTGACGCTTTGAAAAATCAGCAGTCTCTTTTGGTATGGGTTTAAGGAGGTGAGGTTAAGGACAAGGCGTGCTCTGCCTTTATTAGTGAAAGGATTTCACCTCACGTGTTGAAACTTCTGGCCAGCAGAAACAATACATACGATCTTCAAGGGGACAGGTCTACTAACAAACTGTAAAATATCCTCCTCCTGCTACATCACATCTTTCCTAAACTGAGACCAGCTTGCCGTGACGCTCTGACGTAAAGACTATTGACACAGTCCTGAGCTGGCTCTGCAAACTGTCAGCTGTCATTCTCAAGCCCATGTGTTGATGTTGCGCCAAAGAACAGATTTACCGAGAAAACTCGGGAAGAGGCGGCCTCGCGCAAAGGCTCGTGCCTCCAAGTGCTGTTGCCATCCCCCCGCGACGCCGAGCCGGCCGCCTGGCGCTCTGCCAGCGCGAGGCATCTTCACCTCCCGAAGACCTGAGCTGCTCCTCTGAGGTTTTTGACGTTTGCTGCCAAATCTCTTCATCGAGTTAAACCACTAGGTAATTGGTGCAGCTGTGTTTCCTAGGTTTAGCCTCTGTGAAATGTGCTACACTTGAGCTTTGTTGTATTTTCATTTCATAAAAAGAAAGTCAGGTGAGGATCTTACGGGTTCCACCTACCCACAACTCCATTTGGGCAATACCCTAAAGGTTAGGAGGAGGCACGGAGCCTACATTTGATATATCAAGGTGTCCAAGCACTTGTATCACCTTGAACCTGAGAAGAAACTTGCTGATGTGTTTGTATTGGGACCTTTTGTCTTCAGCATATTCACATTATTGGAGATTTTTTGGGGAAAATATTTCGCTCATAAGCATCAGCCAGTTTGGTATTTGACCACAGAGGAGCAGATATTTGACCAAAGGAGAGCAGATACTTTCACTTGGGCAGAAGAACAATGTAAGCTGACGTGTGAGCATCCTTAATGCTTCTCCGTCATGTTTGAGCTTGTTTTGTTTTGTTACATTTGGGTTTCTGGAATGTTTTATCCTATCAATGACATTAATTACGGAGTAATTGCCTTAGTAGCATGTAACAACTCTCCTCTTTTTTTGAAATAGATTTTCACACAATGTGTAAACTTTGCTGTATATGTGCTACGTTTCTTGTGTCATGAAATAATGTGTAGACAAAATAATGTTTTTCCTGTCAGAAATTCAATGGGCATCTAAAGCAAAGTGACAGGTGGTTAAATAGCTGCATTTAAAGGATGTCAAGAAGATTTTTTGGACAGGTACCAAAACCCAATGCCAAAAAGAAGGCCTAATACCATCTGTTTTGTTAGCCGAGAGATGCAATTTTACATTAGATTTTAAATGACATGAAATGCCAAATTCATAACCTTGATTTGTGGGTCAAATCTAGCTTATCTAGATTGTGGATGTTTTTATTTACTAGCACAGTTCCTGACCCAGAGCCCACGCAGGTAAACGAACACGCTTTCAATCAGACCCGTTTTAAAGTAATAGGAAGCTCTTGAGTTGCATTTAATTTTGTTTTGTATTACATGTAAATCCAGATGCAATGTGGATTTAATTAATCCAATTTCATTGCATTTTAATGTACACATTTGCATTGTGTTTATTGGCAATTGGTTTTATCCATTTGTTCAGCATTTTTATGACCAATGAAACTACTGAATATTTAGAGATCTATATACTTCCTAGCAGCAATGAGGAGTGTAGTCCTGAATTAAATAGTTCTCAGACATAAACTGAGGATAAGAGTAAAATGTCAAAATATAGCTGCATAATACAGTGGGAAAATGATATCAGTATTTTAAAGTAATAAACTGTGTTGTGCTAAATTATTTTAAAAATCATTTCAGCAGGCATTTTAGATGGTATGCTGAGAGGAGGAGGACTACTCTGAAACAAATAATGAAACTGATAGATTCAGACAGTTTTTCCTGCTTCTAAAAGGTGCCTTTGAAATTATGAATTGTTCAGGTTTAGCCTAATATTTAGAAATACTCACTGTAGAGTTTTCTCTTCTTTGTGAGGAGTCCGTGTGGCTTAAATGGGATTGCTGAAATAATCACGCTCTGCTGTTTCTGTTCCAGGGCTAATGTTGGGCATGAAATGTGAGTTATCATGTTTGGAGCTCCTCTTTCAGTGACCCGGCCAAAGCAACTAAAAACATTCTGGGTTTTGTGAGGAGTCGGTTGTGAAAAGAACGAGAAGAACAGCATCTTTCCATTTCTGTGTTTAGCTGCTTGCCTTGGCTCTGCTGTGAATGCTGCGGCTCGGGTCGTATCGCTGCCTTTGCTGTCCCTTCAGCCATCCTGGATGTCCCTCTCGCCTTTTGACGCTTGGCCAAAACACAGGGTCTTGACTTGGTTTTTCCTTGGTCCTCTGTTTGTGGGTCCAGGGGGTGTTTTGCTGATCGATGGCTGATCCATTGAGCCATGTGAAAGCTGCTCCTCTGCCGAGGGTCTGCACCACTTCTCCCTGTCCCCTTTGGCAGCTGGCTCTCCCTTGCGGAGGACACCACCCAGCTTCGCTGGAGCTGAGCTAGCCCCAGAGGAACGGCCATGGCATGCCATGGAGGGGAAAAGCCTCTGTCCCAGCCCTGCAGGCAGATCTGTGATGTCGGGAGGTGAGTACACTCCACCTGCCTGGAGGGTTGGCCTTTATTTTCCCTCTGCCCTAGATCTCCTTGCAGTGAGAGATCCCCCAAGGATGGTCCTTTGAGGTCTAACTGACCTGAATTATTCCTACAGGTTATGTTGGTGCCAATAGTGAGCGCATGGGCTGGGGCTGATCCCTGCAATTCTTTGCCCTGTTGGGATGCTCCTTGCTCGGCTGGTGATATCTAACGCAAAGCGAGCCGAGTCTCTGGGGCTGGCAGGTAAGACCTGTCCAATGCGGGCATCACTAGCATCTTGTCATTGCGAGGCTCAACATTCCCTTGCTCCAATGGCTCCTGCGGCGCCGGGATATCCAGGGGTGCTCAGCCTTCGTTCTGCTATCACCAGCTCTGACAAAGGAGAGGCTGCTTTCTCTCTGACCTGCTGGGAAAGACTCAGAGACAGGATAGATACCAAAAAGTGGGGTCTGGGTGGAATTTAGATACTTGCATTCAAAGCCATGCATGGGAAATTCCCCCACTTGGGAAAAACGTAGCAGGTGCCTGAATTCATTCAGCTCCCTCCATTTGGACAACAGAGGTCCCAAAGAGAGACTTTCCAGGGGCATGAGGGCACCTTGCTCCTTCCTAAGCTCTGCTGCAATCCAGATGTGGGTCACACGGCAGGAGCGCATCTGCTGTGCGCACACCGTCTGGCGTGGAGCTCAGGAGGTGCAGTCATCCTCATTGGAAACTTGGCCAGCTCTGGTTGTACCTTTGCGGTCCCCTCAGGGCACTCTGGCAAGCCCCTGCTGTGCAGGTAGATGTCCCGTGGGTCCTGCGCCCGCCGGGAAGAAGCTCTGCACCATTAATCCCTCTGCCTTGGTGGAGAGAGGTTGTGTAATGTTGGTCCTGCGTAGAGAGGGACACCAAAGTGCTAGAGGAAAGCAGGAGCTCAGACAAATCTGCATCTCCTTGTAGACCCCCGCTTGCTCCGTAGCACAGACACCAAACCGCCACAGCGGACAAAATACATTGAAACATGGGTAAAAACAGGCTGAAGCAGGATTTAACAGCAGGTACAAGTTGGAGGTTTCCTGAACGCACGGCGAGCCCGGGCAGGTCCCCCCGGCACAGCGGGAGCTGCGGATGCACGGGCAGAGCACCGCCGAGGCCGGAGGCACCTCGCGACACGTCGCTCTCCGGGCCCTGGTCAGGGGCCGTGCCGGGAAGCCGACCGATGCTCAGCTCCACCAGGCTCTCTTCTTCTGACAGTCTAACGAGTAGAAACACTGAAGACACGAGGTGAGCTGTACGAACATTTGTTTGATGAAGAGCGTTCCCTCTGCCAGCTCCCCTCGGCGTATATCAAAAAAGAAAAGCGTTTATGGATATTAATAGCAATAACACTTTGTGACGCCGGGTTTTTCAGATCGTCTCTGTTTGAGGTCTAACGAAGGCAGATGAATGTGCAAAGTTTGACAGGGCTGATTGTTGTAAATCTCGTGCTCCGGGGATCTGAGGAGGCATTAAGAAAATGGTGCTTCGTTTGGGAAAGACGAGCTTTTAAAATGGTTTGAATGGGACTGTTGCGGTGTCTCCGGCACTGAAAAGAAATTGGGTTGTATCTGCCGGGGAGAGGCTGCAAGTTTGGTGACAAAATGTGTTAATTTTTGTAGGACAACAGAATTAAATCCTGCTTTAAGTGAAAAAGCCAATTCAGCCTTAACTGTAAAGCTGCTAGCAATGACTTCACAATATATGAAATATAATAATTATGATAATTAATAAAGATAATAATACAGTAAAACCTTGCTAATTCATACTAATGACTCAGAGGCTGCTTACTAATTACTGAATTTTGTGGATAAACAAGCCAGAATAATGCATCATAAAATACACTTTGTTCCATTATTTTGACAACTCTCGTTTAGTTTTAATTATTTATACATCATAATATACTAGTTACTTTACTTGGGAGGGTTGTACAAAAATAACGAAGCTCTAATAATTTGACATCTCCGTTCAGTATTTGCTGAAACAGGGAGGGAGGAAAACCAGCCCTTTCTGGACGTTTGCAAATCGGGATGAGCGCAGATCAGTTGAACACAGATCGTCAAGTTGTAATGCAAAATATTAGACGTCTCTATAATGCCTTTGACCGTGAGCCCTCGGAGCAGCTCGCCTCCGGGAGAACTCCCGCAAGCCGACCTGCTTCGCTGCTAAACACAGGAGGATCGATGCTGATTCTCCAGAAAAATCATATCGTTTGAAAAATAATAATAAATGTGAAGTAGTTTTTGTGCCCAAATCAATTTTTATCCTCAAATCAATTTTTTTCACCATCATGAGGGCTAAAAGCTTGTTTTTAATTTAAATGAGAGCTACGATTTTTACATAATCACTTGATTGCCGGAGCTGGCGTTCCCTCGAAACCCCAGCCTGCCTCCCCCCTCACGAATTTGGCAGGAGTTGGCCTCACTCTTGCAATGAAAGAGGCTTGTGGAAGAACTCAGCATTTATTTAGCTCAGTTTTCCAGCTACAGAGAGTCCTGTAGGTTGCATGTTGCAAATGTGCCTTCGTAGTCATGACGTTTTAAAAAAAAAAAAGGCCATTTCCATCGGAGATTTGCCAGAAAACTGACTCTATCAGCCCTGTCCTAGCTGTCTGCGAGCATATGGATCGGTTGCGGTAACTTGCTGTATCTGGGAATGGAATAACATACTGCAAAAACGCTCCATATATATTATCTTCCACTGGGCTGGTTTTCTGAAGGGCCTGGTGTGAGATGAGCAGAAAGGGGGTAATCCCGCACGCCCCAGGGCTGCCAGGCAGGGCTCAGCCTGCCCACGGCAGAGCATCCTCCCTCCCCACCCGCTGGATTTGGGCTTTCAGTGCCAGTTGCCCTGCGAGCCCCGGCCCGTGGGGAGTCAGATGGGGCCGGCAGGGAGGGAGGGCTGCTGGTTGGCCATGGATGGGTGCTGCCTTTTCAACAGTGGGGTGCATAAAGATGGAGAGGTGTAGAAAGCCGGGCAGCCTGGGGCGGTGGGAGGCTGTAGATCTCCATGCCTTGGGGAGCAGGAAGCCAACACCAGCGCCAGGTGCTGAGACCGGCTTTTCTCTCCCGGGTGGGAGAGTGCGTGGGGAGACGCAGGCCCTTGGGTGCCGGCGGGTGTAGGGTGGATCAGCATGACGGAAAGCATCCTTCTTCGGGCGGTGGGCACCGGGGGAAAAGAAGGCTGCTTGGCACCGTCCTGCGTCGGGAGGAGGGCAAAGCCGGGCACGGCGTTGCAGTGGGGGCCGGGGGCAGAGGAGACGCGACGGGGTCCCCGCCGGGGAGCGGGCACGGGTGTCGCCCCCGGCGCTTCCCCTCCCGAGCGGGCCGGGGCTGCGGGGCCGTCCCGCTCTCCTCCCTCCCCAGGCGCCCCGCAGGGGCTCCGGCCCCGCTGCCCCGAGGTGCCGCGGCACCCGCCGGTACCGGCAGCGGGGCGGGGGCGGCCCAGCCGCCGGGGGGGGGACCCGCCCGGCCCCGCCGCGAACAATAGCGGCCCCGGCGCGAGGCGGCGCGGAGCGGGGCGGGCCGGGGGCCGCCGCCCGCCCCCCCGCCGCCGCCGCCGCCCGCCCTCTCCCCGCCTCCCGCGCCAGAGGCACCGCCGCCGCCGCAGCCGGGTCCATGCCCGCTGGAGCCCCCGCCTGCCGCCGCCCGCAGCCCCGGCATGGACGTTAGGTTTTACCCCTCCGCCCCCACCGCCGTGGGCTCCCTGCCCGGCGCCGACCCCACTTGCCTGGGGCCGCTGGATTATTATCACTGCAACAAGGTACCGGTGCGGCGGCAGCGGCGGGGGGGGGGGGGAATGCGGGGGGCGGCGGGGCGGCTTCGCTCGGCGCGTCCCGCAACTTCTGCCGCGGGGGGAGGAAGGAAAGTGCCGGCGGCGCCCGGCTCCTGCGGGAGGGAATTTTGAAAGTGGTCTGGAAGCGGGGCGGGGAGAGCCGTCGGGTCCCCGGGCCGCGCCGGCACCGGCCCCGCCGCGCTCCCCGGCGGGGCGAGCGGAGCTGCGGGGCGGGAGGAGCCCGAGCCCCGGCGGGGCAGGCCGGGAGCGGTCGCGGCCGGGAGAGAAACGCTGTGGGGTGAGCGCGGCTCTTTGGGGCTGTTTGTTTCTGTGTTCGTTTCGAGCGCTGGCTTTATTTAATATTTTCCCCTACGGGAGCGTTTGGCCCGAAGCGGTGTACGTGGGGCTTTTTGTTGTTGTGGTTGTTGTCGGGCACTTTTGTTGTTGTTTGCTGTGTTGTTTTCCACCTTCCTGGCTGGCACCTCCGGAGCGGGGGCTCCGGCTCTGCCCCTCGCCTCGGCACCCACCTGCCCGCGCTCCCCCGCCGCTGATGCTCCCGCCAAGTGCGGCGCCCGGCCCCGGGCCCGGGGGGTGCTGCGCTCCCCAAGACCCGCAGCACGGCGAGGAAAGCTCCCTAACCTACATTTTCCCCGCTCGCTGCAGCTGCACCCTCTTCTTGTAAGGAGAGGGGGATCTGCAGGGGGATATTTGAGAGCGCTGGAGGTGCTGTAGGAAATTTCCTGCATCCGAGAGAAGATGAAGTGAAGGGGAGAGATGCTGTACTTCGGGCATAAAGAGTTCTCTGCGAGTATCGCCTTCGTACTTCAGGGATAAAGAGTTGGCTGCGAGTATCGCCTTCCTGGCGTGTAGGTAAATAGCGGTGATGTTTCAGCAACAAAGCCGTAGGAAGCAGATCCCGTCGGAGGGAGGGAGGATCACCGCCATGAGCTCCGAGACGTAACCCTGGCTGTGTCCTCCTGGGCCAAAGTCGGGTAATTGCATTAAAAAATGTTCGTAAAGGGAGAAAATGCTCTCCTGCGGTGGGACTGCAGCTCAGGATGCCCTCGGCTCATCTCGCTGCTGTGATACTTTGGGATAAAATTCTTTAGAAATAAGGAGAGGGAAACCAGTGTGGCTTCCCAGATGCAGCAAATTAATCTTTATGTATCAATATATGTATTTAACTGTTCTCTGTCATTTGGGTTATTTATCTCTTTTTATTAAGTTGTAGCAAACCTAATGGTTCTCATTTATTTTGAGATGCCTGATTATGCTGCAAGGAAACAACTTAAATTGATTTCTTCTGTATCCACACACTGCTAGTTTCAAACTGTTTTATTCTCATTGCCGTTGCTCTTAAAATGTTAAATACGCTCTTAAAACACTAACGAGAGATGGGTCACCTGGGAGCAGGTCATCCGTGCCGCTGAAACGTCAGCCGATAAAGTGTGCAGAAGCCTGGGATCATGCGAGCGTGTGCCACTGGGAACTGCGGCAACCCCCGGATCCTGCAGGCTTTAGGAACTCGATTTTACCAAGAAGTTGTTAGATGTGAATATGATTTAGTTTGCTTTCCAGTTTTCCGTGCGGGAGCTGGTGCTCGCAGTCGCGCCCGCAGCGCTGCGGGCCCTTGCCGCGGGTCTGCGCGGTCCCAGCATCCCCCCAGCAGCGCCCGCCCGGGCCTTGGGGTGCGCGGGGCCCCACGTCGTCAGCTCATCCGTGGCCTGAATCCCTGAGATTAGTCCCGGATTAGGCGGTCGCAACTGATCCGCGGGTCCTTGCTGTCGCACGGCGCTGCGGATGGGGAGGCTGGGGAAATCGCCTCTTCTGGGTCTCCAGCGAGCGCAGCCCGGGAGAAGGAGTGGGTGCATTTCGGTGCTGGCCAGGGTGGATGGGACACTGGAGAGGAGCACCCCAGGTACTGACCACTGCCACCAGATGCTGCTGTTGTCACTGCTACGGAGGAGCTTAAGGCAGCGGGAGGAAGAAAGGAAGTGACTTACCCTTTTCTGCTATTCAGGGCTCTTTTTTTTTTTTCTTCTTCTTCTTTTCTTTTCCGAGTTATCAAATGTCATTTGTTTATGCACAGCGGTGCACGTTTGTCTGTGGAATGAGGCTGCTGGAACAAAGCCAGAGATGAAATGGGTTGACTTTGTTTTCCCGGCCGAATGCAGGTATAACGGTCGTAACTTCAGCATCAAAACGTGGCCCAGCGCAGAGCGGGCGGTGGAATTGCCTGCTGACTTTGCAGACTTTGCTTCGGAGAACTTCTCCGGCCGGTGCGGGGTGGCGTACGGCTGAGGATCGCCACCGGCACGCTGTTATCTTGTCCCCGCTACGGAGAGTGCTGTCTGAGCACACCTGCATCCTCGGAGCTGCATGGGACCCTCTGGGAAACTCCAAAAACTCACACCGGTCCCAACCCCATTGCTCCTGTCCAGTGCTGGTGGCTCAACCCAGAGCTGGGCTAAGCCAGAGTCTGCCTCCAAACGTTTCCACTTTAAAAAGCTACAGAGTAGGGTGGGGTGGAGTGGAAAAATCAGAAGTTCTTCCACTATCGCATGCAGGTATCCCGGATGAAATCCAGCTCTAGGAAGGACCTGGGCAAGGAGTGCTTACAGGCTCTTCGCTGTCCTCCTGCTTCACTGAGTTTATGGAGGGGCTTTAAAGCCCTTTGATTTAAAGGGCTTGTTCTCTTCAGATTCGGCTTTTTTCTCCCAAAGGGCTGCTTTGTTTATTTATTTATTTAGGGGGGAGGCAGAGGAGCCGGGAAGGAGCGTGCAGTGTCACTGTGTATAAATAACTCGCTGAGAGCACGGCAGAGCTCTGCCTGCACGCCCATCGCCAGCGAGCTTGCCGGGGAGATGCGCTTTAGCCCAAAGCATCCTGAAATGTTAATGTAATTGTTTTGTGCACTTACTGAACATGATATTGTTACCGTGAGGTCTCCGATCTCGCCTGCATGCTGCAGTAAGCCACAGTTTCTCTTTGTAGCTACAGAGGTGCCTACTGGGTATCAGCATTTCCATTTTTAAAAGGACGAGGGATGTTTAGAGGGATAATGAAATGGGAGCGTACGTTCAGCCGAGGCCTCCCCAGAAGGAGGGCATTTTGCACCCTTTCTTTAACCGCTTCTGGAGCATCCCTGTTTTCCCTCGAAGGGCTGGCCACCGGGGAGGGACTGGTGGGGGGGAGCGAGGGGCTGGACAGCCATGAGTGGAGAATGGGGTCCCTTGTGCCCCGGCAGGCAGGGTGAGAAGGAGCCCTCCCCTCTGCTGACTGCATTTGGCGAGGAGTTTTCATGCATTGGGCATGCTGGTGGCATCGGAGCAGGGGAAAAGGGACTCCCCATGTAAACCAGTCCCCATCACGGGGGACCCTGTACAGAGCACCTTCCATGGCAGATGGGAAGGGGAGCCAACCCAAAACTTGCCGGTGCCTGGGGAGCTGCCGCTCGCAGCCTGGAGGACTGATGCTCCTTGGCAGGATTTTTGGGGTTGCACTGGGCTCAGCCTAAGGTGCAGGGCCCAGGAGTGACACCTTCCCGGAGCCACCCGAAAGCCTCCCTAAGGGCACGCTGCAATGAGCATTTCCCACACCGGGGTGCTGGCCCCTCGCCTCCTTCCCGTGGGCCGGATCCAGGACCTGCTCTGTCTTTGGGACTGCACAGAATAAGCACGGCTTGTGCATTAGGTTGTGTCTGCATAGCAGCCACGAGGGACTGGGGAGGTTCAGCTGAAAGTGGTGCCATCTCTGCAAGGAGCCCTCATCCAAACTGTGACACCCGTCTCTGTTGTTGGCCACCTGAGCCCCGCTGAAGGGAGCACCTACCTCTACTTCGGATTCCTCTTTTAAATCTGGGTCTAAAGCCCCTTTTTCTGTCCCCTCTGGCCTTTTTCCTGGGAGATTGGTACCTGCTGCAGACCCACCTCCTGCTCCCTTGCTGGGGAAGGGGAGCTTCCACGGTGTCTCGCTGCTGCCTGGTGCTGTGATGGTGTTACAGGGACGAGGCAGCGTGTTCCTGCACCACGGAAGGGGACTGTTGGTCTGTGGTGGGATGTTTTCACATCCCCCCAGTTGCTTCGTGAAAATTTGAGGATTTTTCCCACTTAAACTCTAGGAAGACCCTTTGCATTTGTGTTTCACAATAAGTAAACCATGGGAAAAAAACCACGCAGTTTAGTAACACAGTGGCTTGTTCTGCTCTTAGCAAAGCTTTAGCAACATGATCTAATATGCTGTCTGATATACCAGCATGGAAGGATTTTTCCAGATCTTAAATTCTGTGGGTCCACAAAGTACAGGAGGGTTTTTTTTCATTCTTAACCTGGGCAAAATTGCCTTTGCAAGGGAGGCATACGGCAGGAATCCTGCCTGAGCAGAGTACCGCACGCTCTTTCATGCAGTGTGTGCAGTGATGCTGTGCTGTGATGCACGAGCAATAATCCTGCTCCCTTCTCCCTGGGGGCAACTTCGGGGAGTGAATTAACATCTCTATTCTTCCCGCAGAAAGAAATTTAAATATAAATTCTTCTTAGTTGCTTCTGGTGTATCGATGATGAGACTTGGTTAGCCTGATGCCTAATTTCCACTTAGGGCAGTGATTGATGGGGTGGAGGAGGAGGACCCAGCCTGGGAATACCTAATCCTTGCAGAGCAGGCACGCTGCTTTGACACTGGGAGTGCCCGTGGTTCTTGGGAACCTCCGGCAGTTAATGGGAGATACGTGCTGGGGAGCCCTGGTGACCCTGTAGCGTTTCTGTAGCGTTCAACCGCACCGTCCAAACTTGTCCCATATCTTTCTAATAGGGCTCTGTGGCTTTGCATCTCCAAACACACCGTGTCTTGCCTTTTAGGCTGATAAATTGACAAAAACTGTTTCGCCAATACACCATCATAAATTATGGATAATGAAAATCTACTAGTCATGAGATGAGCATTAATCTGCAACGAATGCTGTCTTCTTCTAAGAACCCTTCAGAAATGGGATCTGAGCTGCTGGTATGTGCCCGGGTTGATGTAGCGAATGCATTTCTCTGGAACATTCTGTTTTGTTTTGACTTTTACCATAAATTGTACATTGCAGTGATAAACACAGTCCCTTTTTCATCGTTCCAGAACTGCTTTGCCATTCTGGAAGATAAAATATATTCTTTTCCTTTCTACTTTCTAAGCCAACTCTGTTTTGAAGTAGCATAAACCTTTCTTTGGAGATGGAGAATTTTGGATGGGGAACAAAGTCAGGCAAATTTTTAATTTGGGGCCCATTTTATTCTCATTTGGCAGGCAACTCCTGCGGATTTGCAAATGTGGATTTTTTTAGGCCCTGGATATGGGCAAGGGCTTCCTCTGAAAAGTGTTCAAGCTACTCAGTGGGACAACCCTGCGTTCTGCAGAACGATCTTTGATGGGTTGCGCAGCAGAAAGCATTTGAAGCTTCATTTTGCCTTGGGCTTTAAGTCAGGGATTGGGAGCTAAATAATGAATGTCCATCCATTCACAGAAATTGTTGTTCTCTCTGTACACGCAGAGGGAAGGCTTTAGTCTGGTTGGTTTTGGAACAACAGAGATATTTTGAAGGCCGGTCTGACTTCTATATAACAACGTATTTGTTAGGGCCACTCCTGAATATCCTTGTCAAGGGCCTGATCCGTGAAAGCCCCTGTAGCAGAGGAGGCATCAAGAGACCAAAATTCAAGATCAAAATTTTGCAAGTTTCTCTGTTTTATTTACGATGCTTCAAATCAATTATAAACATTGTCCCCTAAATCAGTGGTCCAAAGCCTATTGGGTGTTACACTGCCATAACCACGGGGTAGATCCAGGAGCAGCTCTGGACTTATTCTATACATCTGAGCTTGCAACAGGCACCAAGATCACTTTGTGCATCCATAATGGAGAAAACATTCTGTTGATAAATTGTATTTTGCTTGTAACAGACAGGAGCATCCTATAGCTTGCGTAGCGCATGGCTGCTGCTCGCTCCGGGATGGTGGGGAGAGCGCCTGTAACCCTTGCAGAGCTCCTTCAGGGCCCCGCTTTGGCTAGTTGTAAGAATGGGAGCTGCCGGCTTCTTTCCCGGTGGTTGTCATCACCATTGTGGTATTTCTGCAGCGTTTGAAGAAAGATCTCTCTTTTCATTCTGCCTTCACTTTGCATCTCTCTGACGCTGGGCGCAAGGAGCGGGAGGTGAGGACCTCTCCACCGCTGCGTACGGACCGGCCGAGCAGGAGCGTGCTGTGGTGGGGGAGCGTTATCCCCTCTAGGTGCACAATTTTTCCTTATTACTTTTGTGCTCATCTGTTTTTTTTACAAAATGAGCTCTAAAGGCTTTTACCATAAGTTGGGTTATATCTTTCAGTATAAATGAAGCATATAATTGTGTTTTCCTAACAGCTCTACATTAAAAATAAGATATTGTGCTGCTAATGTGCTTTCCTTGACAATTTTCCGTCCAGCGAATGCAAGGCTTCTGTCTGAAGCTGTTGTGTACCACCTTCTCTGCCTCTTCTTTATATTTTAATATTATATCTCTAAAGTCAGGGTAAAGTGTTAGCATGATTCCAGCTTTGATACCATTAACTCCTAATTGGAGGTTTGAGCTCTAATGTTCCACCTTCGTGATTTTACACACACGTTTTCGTATAATTAAAGCTTATATTTGGGGATGCACAGTTCAGCTGCATGGGGGAGAAATCGCACAACAAAACTTACTGAAACAAGCACTAATCAAACCATTCTTTAAAAAAAAAAAAAGGTGATTGAAAATGGTGTTAAATTGCCTGGTTTTGCACTTATATGACCAGATTTAAATATTTTAATCATCTGCATCCCCCCTCTTTCTATTGTTTCCCTCTGGTGGTTTTGTTCTGATGGATGCCATTTCTTCTTTGAAAAATGGCATTGGCTGCTGCGTCGCCTGCAGGCGAAATCTTTGCATTATGCCACAGAATATCTCTCCTCCGCCGTAATCTTTTGCATAGATTGGTTGACCTCTGCAGATATAATTAAATCTCTTCCTGACGACCGTGCGATTTCGGTTCAGCTCTGTGGTGAATGTAACTGTTAGGTAAGTGTTAAATTAGGGCCCTGGACCAGTAATTGTTATTATGGAAAGATGATTTGAGCATTGGTTTATGCTGGTTGCCGCGCGTGGCTTCTGAGGAACCTTATCTGCAGAAATCGGGTGACTCTTGGTCTGGGGCAGTTTTCTTGACCTCTGATTGCAGCCTGGACACAGGAGGCTGGTTTGTGCGAATGTTTAAAATGTAGATACTTTATTTTTTTTCCTGTTGGTTTAAGGACCCAACCTCTTTCTCTCATGGTGCATTTTTTTTGTGTGTGTGTGTGTTTCTAAGGATCTCATAACCTAGCAGGAGCTAGAAAAGGGGGGCAGCAGGATGGGGCCCTATTCCCATGGTGGTAAAACTGGCTGCGGCTCTGCCCCGAGCCTCTTCTCCCCGCTCCTGATGTGCATCTTTGCTTCCACGCGGCTGAAGCCACCAGCCCTGTGGAGAAGGGCTGGGGTAGCCCCTGCTCCACGATGGGTGGCCCCAGCACCGCGGTGCTCGGGGGAGATGGAGGAGCAAGCGCTGGGCGTGCTGGCATGTGCCACCCTCGCCTCTGGTGACATGCCACCGTCCTCTCTGTCACCCAGGTTGTGTTTTCTCCCAGGACCGGGCTGCCTGTGCCCCATGGATCCTGTTCCACCTCGGCGGCGGTGAGGAGCACTTTTTTTATTGGATTAGCTGGATCACATTAGCAGGTTTTTCTTTCCACAAAACCTACCGATGACTCAGAGTTTCCATTCCCATCTGGACTCATCAGGGAGGCTCCGTCCCCTTTTTCCCCGGCTGTCTGCCTGCACACCACACTCCTCTCCTCTTGGCTTTAGAGAAAACCATTGTCTTCATCTTCCTCCTCATCTCCTCCTGCTTGCAGGGTGGAGCTTGCACTCGTGAACTGGCCTAGGTCTCCATCTCCAGAAGCAGCAGGTCATTTTGGGGTACCCCAGGCATTTGGTGGTTATTTTAATGAACAATTTGAGCTATCCCAAGTACTGAGCATGTGTTGCAGGAGACCCAGGTACCTGGGGAGGTGCAAGCAGAGCCTGGGGCACCCTGAAAGGCTTCTCTCTTCCAAAGATGTGGATCTCCACGTTTATACCTATGAGGGAGTTTCACCTTTCCAGCCTGATTGACCCAGTGGTTTATTCCCTGAGCATCTCCTCCCTCTCCCTGGGAAGGTGGTAGAGCTGTACAGCTCATTAGGAGTTGTGAAGCCATTTGAAAACCCTCAAATACAACATTTTTAATGTGTAGGATGACCCTGTGTAGGGGAGGAGATAGGGCAGGTGGTGATCACGGAGAGCTTGGCCTCACGTGGTGCTGGTCTCGCAGCAGCTCGCTGTCTGCGTGGGGAACTGGTGGACCTCAGTCCTGTTCCTAGCAATGTGCAGGCTGAGCTCCTTTCTCCCCCAAAAGCTGAGCTCTGGGCCAGCGATGAGCTATTTCATCCCACCTCTACCATCACCTTTCCTTTACACCGTGGGGAAGATGCTGTCAGGGACTTTCGGGGCACTGCAGCCGAGGGGAGGACAGCGTGGGCTGCCGAAGGTTGGCTTATCCGAGGCCAGAGCTGCTGCACCCACAGAGGCATTTGTGGGCTTTGGGTCTCCCTGGCTGACGCCGCTTGCTAGCTCTGAATTAAAATACTTTTTGTTTCATTGCTTACAGTTACCGAACCCTAAAATAAAGGTAATTTTTTTTTCCTCTGTCAAAAAATAACAGTTTAAATCCATTCCATGTTTCTCATTTTTCGTGGGTGCTTCTTTGAACAGTGGGTTTTTAGACGGTGAGCCATCTCAGCACAGCGTGCCTGCCATGGAAGAATGATGTATTTTTAGGCAATTAGTTTTCTAGTCCCTAGTGTCAGAAGAGGGGCAGTGTGCCCTGGAGTCCTTAGCGAAAAGGAAAGAAACTTTGACGCTGTGGAAATTAAATTTATGAAAACTTTAGAGGAAGTTTTGTATGGAAACACTTAATTGAATTATCTTGGTGTTGTGGTTTAACCCCTGCCAGCAACTAAGCACCACCTAGCTGCTTGCTTGCTCCCCAGTGGGTTGGGGGAGAGAACTGGAAGAGTAAAAGTGAGAAAACTCATGGGTTGAGATAAGAAGTTTAATAATTGAAATAAAATAAAGTAAAATAGTAGTAATAATAATATGCAAAGCAAGTGATACATGATGCAATTGCTCACCACCCGCCAACCGATGCCCAGCCCATCCCCGAGCAGTGATCACTGCCCCCCGGCCAACTCCCCCAGTTTATATACTGGGCATGATGTTATATGGTATGGAATAGCCCTGTGGCCAGGCTGGGTCAGCTGTCCTGGCTGTGCCCCCTCCCAGCTCCTTGTGCACCTGGCAGGGCATGGGAAGCTGAAAAGTCCTTGACCAGTGTAGCAACAACTAAAACATCAGTGTGTTATCAACATTATTCTCATACTAAATCCAAACCACAGCACTATCCCAGCTAGTAGGAAGAAAATTAACTCTATCCCAGCTGAAACCAGGACTATCCCGGCTTATGCAATGGGTGCAAAAAAGCATTTGGATGTCATCTGAAGAAGAAAAAGCAGAAATACTGGGGTGGAACATGAACCACAGAAGCTGGTGCTTGTTGTAGCACTGGAAAATATGTGCTCCTCCTGGTGGGATCCTGTTCTGTTTGTCCGTGTTAAACCCAGGGAGGCAACTTTTCCCCTGATGTGTTATCTTGTCTCTAAATAGCATTCAAAGGAGAAGAAGAATGTGCCGTTAAAAATACCAAACTTTTGGGAATGGCTGGCAGACTTTACCGCTGATAAGCATTGTTGATTGAAGATCAAACAGCCCTTGAAAGCAGAAGAAAAACCTTCCAACGAGCGCCGTGGATCTAACCCTGCAGCCAGACAGTGAGGTCACGCAGGCTTCAATCTGTGTATACTTAGGAACCTGCACTGGAATTACAGTCTGGTCTCCTCTACCCCAGACGGATGTTGGCGACACGATGGGTTTAAACCTGATAAATCTGTTAAAGCTGAGAACAACATTTATTAGATGCCAAGAAAACCAGAGTCATGTTTTCATTATTAGGTGGTAGGTTTGGGGCTTTTTTTCTTCTCCCTTAAGATAAAGAGTCTGCCTAGGAGGAAAGACTGCAGGTCATAAAGTGAGCTGAAGACTAGTGGCATGTGTTTTTTAATTAATTGACAACCTGCATTTCTGTGTCAAGGTGGCAAATTAATTGCGGGTGGCCGTCTGTTTGCAAACCAGATAGTTCTGTCATGGCTGTGCCAAATGGTACATGTGGAGTATTTAACTGTTTGATTTAAATCAGACCAGAGTGTAGGTTTTATGAAAACTATATTAAATCAGTTTTTCCATTTAAGAGTTGGGCTTTGAAAAGGGGAAAAATATTAATGAAATGGTCTTTTTAGCTTTGCAGCCCTTTAAGTGAGGTGGTTGGCTTGTAGTGACCTTCTTTTGGGGGAGGCCAAACCCTGGTGGGAATAACAGTATGTAACTTCATTCATCTGTGGAAGTGGGGTACCAAATTTGTGTGAGAGCACGAGTGCAAATGAAACAAATACATGTTTAAAATCATAAAATAGCTTAGGCTGGAAGGGATCTCTGGAAGCATATTTAAAATAATTCCAATAGCACCTTCTGGGATTGAGATGGCAGGAGAGAAAAATATCAATGTACAGCCCACAGCAACTACGAGCCGTGGATTTTCTGCTCTGATTCGGTGAGAGTCTCAGTGGTGACGGCTGCAATCAAATGCTAAATAGGAAGTTTGTAATAAAAAGGGCTTTAGTTGGAATTAATAAAAAGTGAAATGCCTCATGCCTTGGAAAACATGTGGTATTGACTGAGATTTGGAAACACATCCTGTAGGAGCAGGGATCCAGATTGCAGGCTCCAGAGCTGGCTCCGGCATCCTTTCCCTGTGTGTGTTACTATTCCTATTCGAGTGCAGGGTTTAATTTATTTTATTTTATTTTTTGGCTGGAAAGGTCACAATGTACAAATCTGAGAGGAAATTAGTGAAGAGCTGGAAACAAGGGCAGCCTCGTACAAAATTATCATCTGCTTCTCCCACTCTTGCACCTTCCCGTGCCTTGCGTGGCGATGCCACCCCACGCAGGTGACTTCCCTGCCCCAAGGCCGCGGGCTGTGCCGCAGTCACACCAAGTCCCTTTGCAATATTCCTGCGATGTCCAGCTGAACTGAAAGCCTGTTTTCATTTTGATGTTGATAGTATCTAAGGACTAATTTCCTGAATGTGAGGTGCTGCACACTAAACCTATGTGATAGAGAAGAACATGCCCCATTTCAAGTATAACTTGGGTCCTCTATAAGCTCCCGGAGCAGAGACTGAGTACTGAATTTCAGGGAATATAGGCAGGATCTAAATGTAAAGATGATCACATCAAAATAGGGTGCTTGTATAACGGACAAATCCAAGGTTATAATGGAAACTTATTTCTGATTTGGACCAAGTTTGATTCATTTTAAGTCCTTCTATCCAGAGCTGTCCTCCATGAGCTGCATGTGAAGCCATAGATGCGGTTTCCATTTGCAGGAAAGCACTGCTCTAAGTTAATCGGGAAATGTGGTTTTCAACCTCCTCTTGTCTTGTGGAATTGTCTTATGATGTTCTGAAGCTCAAATGGAGTTTCTCATTTGCCCCCAGAGCTGGAAATGTTGGGTAGCTCAGAGGCAGGGAGAGCATGCTTCTGGAACTGGGGCTCTAGCTTGTGTCACTGCCATCGTGCCATCAGCATGGGGATGGTGCCAGCTTGGAAGGGATCCTCTACTTGGCAAAAAAAGGTCTCGAGGGCAGGCTGCCTCCTTGCTTAGCACAGATATGGCAGGAAGGCTGTGGGACCCAGAGGTTTCTGAATTGCTGCTGTGGCTTTTCTCATCACAAGGTCACCAAGCCAGAGTGCCAAGGGACCAGACGTCCTCAGATGCTGTGAAATAGGGCTGGTGGTTGCTGTCCTGCTCTCTGAACGTGGGCATGCACATCACGGCTGCTCCCAGTGGCAGTGTGGCACGTACAGCAGGACGAGGGCTAGCTGGGCCACCTGAAAGTGGTGGCCTCGTCCCTTTGGCCAGAGCTGGAGCCACTGGAGAGACCAAGGCGGAGACCCAGCCTTCTTTGGGGTTTCTGCTGTATTTGTTTGGGGATAAACACGACCTCCAATACTACTAACCCAGCAACATCCAGGCTGAATTGGCTTAAAAATTATAATGTAAAGTTTATGTGATTGAACGTTTCCGAGCACGACGCCTGTCGCCATCGGTGCTTTGCCCGATGCAGCGGCAGAGCCAGGCTCCGTGGGGCTGGTTAGCCAAGGCGATCAGTGCCTTGGGTCCTTGCCCGGACGTCGCTGAGCTCTGCAATTAGCATCCCAGGGCCGGAGGCGGCTCGGCAGGAGCTGCTTAGACCTCACAGCTTGGAGCCCTGGGCGAGACGGCTTTCCCTTTGCTGTGTTTAAGTGGCGCAGGCTTGACTGGAGTGCCTTAATAAAGCAGAAAGCTTAGTCCGACGGGGGTGGGAAGGAGGTGAAAAAGGAAAGCTTAATTCCCTGCTCATCTCAGCTATGATTCAGGTTTCATTTCCCCTTGCGGAGGTTTCCCCTCTTCCTCCCTGTTGTCCAAGTGTTGCTTCTGTTGCATTTGTTATTTATTTTCTTTTTAGCCTGGGGGCTGCTGCGAGAGGTGTCTCTTTGCTCTGCCGGCTGTTCCTGATGCTTCGTTTTCCTTGCTAATACCAATTGTTTCTGCCAAAATCGTTTGGTGGTGTTATGTAAACCTAGAATCACACGCTAACGCTCTAATCCGGGCGCTCCTAAACGCGCTAGATCGGATTCACCCCTGCGCTGACTCCGCTGCCGTCAGGCACGTTGTGCCAGGGGTCCCCTTGGCTCAGGAGCCACCGGGGGTGGGATGCCGCTGGTCACGACGTCCACAGCCATCTGAGCCAATATCGCCGTTGTCGCTGGGAGTTTTAGTGGGAGGCATGAAAAGACCCTGTAAGTCACTCAGGGCTGGGATTTAAGCTGTTTGTAGAGCGTGGTACCTGCACAGCAAAGCTTGTTTTTTGGCACTGGGGTCTGTGTTTCTGCTGTTGGGTTTGCAGCAGCGTTGGTGGTTCCATGCTAGCACCAAAAAGTGGCTTGCTGCATCTCCGCCCCATCAGTGCCCACGGTCCAGGGCAAAGCCTGCCTGTGCAGTCCCTGTGCTGGCCACCAGCCAGCCGATGGGATTCGAGCTCCCGGAGCATCTTCACGGAGATACTGTGTTCCTGTGGAGGCTGCTGGATGGGCACCTCTTCTCCTCTGCCAAATAGCGTGGGCCCTCCTCTGAAGTGTGCACGCTGTCTCGGTGGCAACCGGTTGTTTACCTGGAAAGTGATATTAGCAAAGAGCTTAATGAATTTCCAAGTGCTGCTTAATGTGATTTGGCAGCCAGAATTATTTAAAAAAAAAAAAGAGAGAGAGATCCACCATTGCTGTGTGGCCAACCTCTTCCCCATATACTCCACTGTTTTTGAGAGATTAAAAGAGACTAAATCCTGCTGAGCTGGCAGGTGATGCTGATGAATGTTTGGAGAGGATTAGGGTAAATCCATTCCTCCTTCTGATTTAGCTCAAGATTTGAATTCATTGATAAAATTTGCCCAGGTTACATCTCCGAAACCTCCTCTGAGCCAGTGAATCTGCAGAGGTGTAAATGAAGGCAGAACTTGTTTCTGGAGCAGAAAGGCTAATGAATTAACCTTTACAAGGTTGATGAATGCTTAAGATAGCTGTACATCTATTCCTGTCGCAGTGTCCAATTAATCCGCACCGCCACAGAATTAAAGGGTGCCCGGGCTGGCTCCTTGGCTGGGGGAAGCTGGCCTGATGCTCCTGCTGCGCTGCAGCATGGCTGTGAGATGCTCTGCAACAACCGACCTGTGTGTGCAGGATGCCGTGTTCACGTGTCCCTTGAGTTTCAGCTAAAAAATGCCATCTCTCAAACTAGGGATGAAGTGGAATGGGTGCAGCTGTGTATTGGGGTTCAGGGGCTAGGTCCAGCCAAAGTTGTGTTGGTGTCCTGGCCAATGTTTTTCTTCTGTGGTGGCATTGCATTGGGCCTGGAGGTTAAAGAGGATGTATTTGGCAGCCCCCAGCAGCTGTTGGACCTCCTGGTATGTCTGCATGCATCCTACGGCGTAAGCACAGGGATGGCGGGACTCCAGAGCGTGCTGCTGTGAGGTGCCCCAGCATCAAAAATGTTGTCTTCAGAGGAGCGTTGAGACCTGCAATGTTGCCATTTGGGCCAAGGACCAGTGCTGTGACTTGCACCAGCAATATGTAGTGCCCCGTGCTGGGCACGCTGCTGGGGCTGCAGGAGAGAGCATGGCTCTGCAGCAATTCCAAGGATATATTCAGCACAAGTCTCAGCAACAGCAGCGAACAACTGTCCTGGTGGTGGGAGAAATGATAATAGTCTTTGTTTCTTATTCTCTGTGTTGTGCATAGTCAAATTAAGTTCTTGAGGGCCAAAAAGACCTGCTGGGAGCACAGGGGGTGCAGCGGTGAAGCCTCCGCCCCAGAAAAACTTTATAAACTAGGGCAGTGCACAGCAGGGTATTTGCTGCTGGAGATCTGCACGGAGAGATAGAATCATAGAATCGTTTAGGTTGGAAAAGACCTTTAAGATCATCAAGTCCAACCATTAACCCAGCACTGCCAAGTCTACCACTAAACCATGTCCCTAAGCACCACATCTACCCATCTTTTAAATCCCTCCAGGGATGGGGACTCAACGACGTCCCTGGGCAGCCTGTGCCAGGCCCTGACAACCCTTTCCGTGAAGTTTTTCCTAATATCCAACCTAAACCTGCCCCGGCGCAGCTTGAGGCCGTTTCCTCTTGTCCTATCACTCGTTACTGGGGAGAAGAGACCGACCCCCACCAGCTCCAGCCTCCTTTCAGGCAGTTGCAGAGAGCGATGAGGGCTCCCCTCAGCCTCCTCTTCTCCAGGCTGAGCACCCCCAGCTCCCCCAGCCGCCCCTCCCCAGCCTCGTGCCCCAGCCCCTTCCCCAGCTTCGCTGCCCTGCTCTGGCCACGCTCCAGCACCTCCATGTAGTGAGGGGCCCAAAACTGAACACAGGATTCAAGGTGCAGCCTCACCAGTGCCGAGCACAGGGGGACAATCCCTGCCCTGGTCCTGCTGGCCACACTATTTCTGATGCAAACCAGGATGCTTCTTGGCCACCTGGGCACACTGCTGGCTCGTATTGACGAGGCAGAGAGAGGAAAAAGCTTTGTGCGAAGCGACTTTGGCATTTTTGGCTTTTGGAGAAGAAGAGCTCACACCTGCAGCCCTGTTTGGAGCCCTTACCCTGGGACCACTCGTGCAAGAGGGCTGCAGAGTGGCTCGGCCATCTCAGGATTTCATACCACCTGCAAACCTGTGCCCACCTCGGCTCTGAGTTTCTCTGCAAAGAAAAAGCCAGCAGAGTAGTAACAGCGGCAGCTTTGGGATGCTTCCGAGAAGGTGAGCCTGTAAGCAGCAGGTATCTTCATGCTGCTTAGCAAAGCTGACATTTAAAAATCACCTGGATGGATGTAAAGTTGCATATAGACCTTTTTGATGAAAGAGATCAAATGCGCTCATGCAAAGCCTGTCTTGGAAGCCTGGGGAACCTCAGAGCATGGTGGACCCAACACATGAATTCACAGTAATCGCTCAATAAATGTGTGCTAACTCTGGCGGTGCAAGAGACAGCTGGCGTGTGTCTGATGTGTCTGCTCACTTCAAAGCCCGCTAGGCTGCAGCTGCTAAGGGAAGCCAGCGCAAGTTGGCTGCTGCTTGGAGCTCTTAGCTCTCTGTAATTTGATGACTTGTATATCTCATGAAAGAGAGCGCTGTTAATGCTAGCGCGGGCCAGGTGCGCTTATCCTGAGTGTGATCTGAAGTTCCAGGCTCTGTAAAATAGGACTGAAGTCAGAGATGGTCTGAACAAGTGGTGTCGGGGCATGGAGGATACAAGGATCAGGCTTGCTCCCTGTGGAGCAAATCTGTTTGCTTCCTCTGAGTTGCTTTGGATTTATATGGCTATAGCAGCACACACAGACCCCTCCCAGTCATTATAGATGCTGCTGGGATGGGTAGGAAAAATGAAGCCCAATGGTAAGTCACAGACAACTAGGAATACTTTCAAGAATGTAATACTTGGAAATAATTTAGAAATAACATTTTTTTTCAGTGGGTCATTGGAATATACACTTTTCTAGAAAGCAGGCGGAAAGAGAGCTTGAAATTAAATATGTTATTAAACAGAGTTTTCTTGACTGTCATGAAGCAAGAGGATTTTGAGGGAAGTGTTTTCCAGTTTCTTTATCCTGTTGCTGCACAAGCTGGTGTTTGCCAATGAGTGAGTCTCCTTCAAGAACAGCAAAAAATAAAGTTAAATTCACCATATGGTGGAGGGGAATATTTGATATCCATTTTTTGTGCTGATGGTAGTTTGTTTAAGATAAAGTTACCTTTGTATTTGCTTAGTTTAACTCTAAACAGGAAAATAATGGCTGTTGTAATGTCTCTATTAGAGGAATATTGTTTTAAAGCACTTTGGGGTTACATTAGTTGAGTGCAAAATGAATTCCTCCTCTGGAGCAAATAAACCCCGGTGGGGCTGAGTGCTGGGAGCTGACAGCTTGATGGGGGGATGCGCATCGCAGCCAGGTCTCCGGGGGCCGGTTCTTGATGTAATTCTTCATGCTCCTTCTCTTCCCTCCTCCCTTCACTCACCTCAGTGAAGCAGCATCTCACCCCAGCGAATTGGTTGAAGCACTTACATCTGAAACTGGAAGGCACTGGGCAGCGTGGGGTGGCAGCAGTGCTAACCAGAGGTGGAGGGAGCCAAGACAGCTTTAAATGTTTTGAACGTAGCCTCCCCATATGTCAGCACATGAGTAAATAGACTTGGGTGAAATATCTTTTATTTTCTCATCTGAACACCAACTTATACTTGCCGTTTGGGGGTTTTCTTGTTTTACTTTTTTCTAACTATACCTAAGTCTGACAGCACGTGATGGGATGCAGTAGGAAAGTGCTCGCTGATGATGCTGTGTGTGTGTCGGTAATTGCATAAATAGCTCTTGGGCGTGCGAGGTGGCTTGCACAAACAGCAGCCCGGCTGCACGCACAGCCTGAGCCCCAAAGGCTTCTGTGCACCCAAGTCTGAGCCGCAGCCAAGAGCCAGCTCACCAGAACTGCAGATGCACACATAGAAGTGAGCTGAGGCCTCTGAAAACTTGGCACAGGTTGGTTTTCAAGCAGTATCCAATGATATAATACAGCACATATTAGGAGAACAACATCTAGTAGCTCTGCTGTCTACGTGCCTGTTGCAAACAATTTTTCAGACCTGTGTAAATGTTCAGTTCAGTCACATAACGGTGTGGTAAGAGACTCGTGCAGTCAAGGCTACCTGCTTGCCTCTTTTCCTTTCACATGAAATAATGAGGACATTTTTTTGTTTGGTTTTGTTTCCAATGCAATAAGCGACACTTGAAAAGCAGCTAAATGCATTAGAAAGAGAAGTCAAGATCTCTTTGTGCAAAGGTGTCAACGTTTTTATTTTAAGCTTAATATTGCAGTTAGTTCATTATCTCTGAATTGTAGAGCCCAGGTGGGGATGACTTGGATATCCTGCTGGAGGGATTAGTTCCCGACTGTGGCCAGGAGGTGTTTTCTGTGAAGGGCTGTGTGTGATGTGCTGCTCGTGCAGCTCTGCGCTCTGGAGCTCCTGTTCTGCAGCCTCCCCAGGGACACAGGTTTCCAGTGTTGGATGTGGCAATGCCCCTTCTCTGTCCAAAAGTGAAATGGAGCTCCTAGCTGGTGTGAAGCCATGAAACTACAGGTGGTAAAAGTGCTGTGCAAGCTCCAGCCCTTGCGTGTGTGGCAAGGATGTGCCCATAGGATGCAAACCTCCCCGACTGCTTTGCAGGCAAGTGTGTAGTGATGGCAGTGAAGAGTCCCAGCTCTGCGTGAGCAGAGGGGACGGACGAGCTCTGGTGGCTTCCTTTGTGGCTAATGTGGGCTCAAGGCTTTGTTTAAACTTAGGAGATTGCAAAAATTGGGGTTGGGTATTATTGCAACTATGTGTGGTCCAGAAGAGTTTCGAGGCCCCAGCTGAAACGGGTTCTACGAGGCACTGAGCAAACACTTGGTAAAGGATGGTCCCTAAGAAAAATAGCAAAGATGGACAAAGAGTGTGTATATGTGTGTATATAAGGGAGAGAGAAATGATATTGCTACCAGAGAATTAGGATTATTTTTCAGAAGAACCTCAGTGCTGCAAGTTCTGTGTTACCAGCATGTCTGGTACGTGGTACCCGAGACTGGAGCACGGTCCTGCATTGTGTGCTGAGAGAGGCTGGTGTCTGACACGAGACGGGTCCTCCCTGGCCTGCTGCTGGGGAAATCATTGTTCTTGCAAGTCATCTGCTTGGCGAGATTGCTGCTGGGCTGTGGCGTCGTCCTTCGCTTTGATGGGGAGTTTGCACTCTGGGAAATCTTTAGATGATTGTAAGAAAGTACAGGTGTGATGCAAGTGAGAAAGTGTGGTTTAAGCTCATCTTTAGCTCCAGCAGACCTCTGGAGACGTAGATGCCATCGGCATCCTACAACTATGTTCTGCAGAGTCTGATGCAGCCACCAGCGATTTGCATCAGGCTGCTGCGTTTCAGCAGCACTGACTTCAGAAGAGGCTCTAAAACAAACAGGACTGGGCAGACATCCCTGGTGGGTTGCAAAAATGGGACTTCAGACATCAGAGAATCAATTCCACCTCTGAATTCCCTGGGCATTATGGTCGATTAATTTGTGATGTAGTCTCCTGAAGCATGAGGCACATGGCTTATGGTTTTACCAAAATCATCAAAGCTGAAAAATTCATCAATCTTATTCCTTCCTTCCAGTGACCACACACGTGGCGAAATTTTCACATTCTTCCTTCCTCTTTGTCTCTGTGTGAAATGTCCCACCTTCTCATACGAAACGCCGCAGAGAGCACATGGCTGCCTGCGGTACGGGAGCCCCGAACGCTCCTTTGAGCCATGCCAAAGCGTTGCTGCAGCTCTCCAGGCTTGCAAGATGCTCCCTGTTTAGCATGTCATCTTGTTTCTTTTCCTTTTGGAAAACCGGGGAAAAAAATGGTAAAAGAGGAGCTCATCCACTTCCATGCTCATCTCCTTGCTACAGTGATGAGAGGGTTAATAGGAAAGGTGACCATTGAACGGGTAGCCACTGTCTGCATGGGTTTTGCCGAGTTCCTAATGCACGAACTTAAGAGCTGAAGCGAGATCCATGTTGTTGGTGAATATCACGAATTGCATGTCCGTCCTGTGTATGTAAAAGCTGTGGTTTATGGGGGAACGATAGTGCTGACAGAGGCAGTTCCCCCAATCCGGTGAATGGCCAAGCACCTACTGAGCAGTGGCATCAGAAGGGGTGTAGGTGTTGGCCAACGTAGGTGTTGGCTTGGGTTGGGGTCTCTGCATCTGCCTGGAGATGGGGGAGCTGTGGAGGAGAGGAAGGGGTTAAAATGAATGCAGACTGTCCAACAGGCGTAAGCACATAGGTGTTAAGGAAGACAGACTTTTCTGTTGGCGTTGTGCTGTTTTCATTCAAAGGGTTGCAAAAATCACCAACTCTGGACCACTGCAGAGACCCCACTCCTCTGCCCCATCCACACCTGATGGGAAGTTCCTCCCTGGCACAGAGGTGGTACCCAGTCTCTGTCCCCGCAGCTGTGCCTTGGGCATCCCTCGATGGCATGAAGCTTTCTCTGATACTTGGGGACTTCAGTTCACATTGTCATTTTCATTGATCTTAGGCACGTGTGAATGGGAAAAGAAGGCAGTTCCAGTTTGCCCACATTTGTTAAATTTGACATGAGAAGACTTCATTTAAAAAAAAAGAAAATCTTAAAACATGAAGCCCAAGAGATGGGTGAATTTAAGTACTATTAAGAGATTCTTGCTAATGCCCAGCTGTATATATTGATTCAGCTAAGAGGCAGCAGCAGCAGTTCAGCAGCATTGTCTCGTTTCCCTTGCCCAGTGCACCTCGTCCCTGGGCTGCGGAGCTCCGTCTCTTGGTAGCGAGGAGTATCTGGTTTCTCCTGTCTCCTCTGCCCTTTTCTCTTTGCTTGTCCCACCTTGGCTCCATGAGCTGCATCCGCAGGGAGGGGAAGGAAGGTCGCCCTGAGCTGTCTGGGCTTTGGTCAAGAAGCAACCTGCTGTTGGATGCGGCTGGGGCCCTGCAGCCCCAAAGCTCCCCGCACTGGGGGTAAAACAGCTCCTGGCACTGCTCCTATGGGTGTCACGAGGCTGTGACCCAAGGCCAGGGTGAGGGGCCTTGCCTGGAAGGTATTTGCTTACAGGCTTTAGTTTGATCCCTTTGCAGCTCCTACCACAGAGCCTTGATGATGGTGAGTGCTTCTCTCCACCAAGTCACTTTGGTGGTGAATTAAATCATGACATTATTTTTTTCCCCCCTCCAGTATTCAGTGTTCTGAGCTAAACTAGAATAGAAACCTTTTCAAACCGTTCCTTTAATAAAGTATTTAGTTAATAGATGATGCATAGCTCACAAAGCTTGCAAGAATCTGACACGGGGTATCATAATATTATGATATTTAACAGCAAAACCTACTGCATTATCAACTTACCTCTATAGCATGGAGGAGGCAACAGCTGAGGCATAAAAACTAATGCTTCAGTATGACAGAGCTAAAATTGAACTTGGCAATTACCGCGTGCATGATTCGCAGTATTGTGAAGTGAAGCTACTATATAAATCAGCTCCAGTAATCATAGGGTTTAAAATTAGTCAGTTACTATTAACTCTGCCAGTGTTAGCATATGTTGAAGAATTATAAAAGTGAAAGGTATGGAATATCTGAAGTACAGGTTTAAAGTAAACCACTTGAACAAGCTCCCAGTGGGAGGATTTTAAGTTCATGCAGAAGTAAGGTTTTGGGTACTCTGACAAAGGTTTGTGGAACACATTTAATTGCACATTGCAGTCTAATCTTTTGAATGCTTAACATCCTTTAGAAAGCACCTTTTCATGTTCCCAAGACTTTCACAGTTCACAGAGGGTAGAGTGATGATTGAATTTAATTTTTTCTCCCTTACAGAATTTTTTTTTTTTTCCAGAGCAGCGCTATTCAGATAGTTTGCAGAGCTCTTCAATGCCAGGCATAGAAAAAAGGAAACAGCAGGATAATGTTTTAAAATCATTATGGGGAAGTGAAAGGCTGCTCTGCGCACAGCACAGAAATTAGCAACTGCTATGATTGCTAAATTTTTATTCAATGCAAAATTCATGGAATTTGCTGCTATGAAAAATACGGGAGTCAAGTTATTGAATAGGATTCTAAATTATGTAGGATGCACAAATATTTTATGTGGGGCACAGAGCTGCGTGTGTTTCTGTAGGAGAGCAGGAGCTGGAAGCAGCTCTGCTGGGGTCAGATGGTTGCTTTATTGTCTGGTCCTGTTCCCTCGCTCCTCTGGTTTGTTTTAACATTTTCAACTTAATTTTTGAAATAACACTCTTCCAGCCTTGGTGACGCATGACTGTGATGAATGTGCATGGGTTTATAACCTCTGAAAGCTTTCGAAGAAGGGTGAGAAGCTGACTTGCTGCAGGGTTCACACCCCTTGCTCCGGACTTGCCGCGTCGGGAGGACGTGTCACCGCGCGGTGCCTCGTGGGCTTGCAGGGCCCTCATGCTTGCGGCTTTTGTTGTCGGGGCTTTGCTGTCCATGAGTAATTCTGAATGAGTTGCACCCAATGTTAGAGTGATGGAGGAGGAGGTGGCACAGCCCTCTCGGATCCCTCAGCCTGGCCTGGGCTGCTGCGAGCAGCTCCTAAAGGATGCTTCTGGCACTTAATCTCATTTCAAATGCCTCAGTCCCTGGTTTCTCCCTCCCCGCATCCCCTCCGGGGAAGGTGGGCTGTACTGTGATGGAGTTTCCTAGCTGGATGCTTTTCCTGCTAGTGAATCTAAAAATGCATTTCCTTAACTCCATCCGCAGTTGGAGCTGGGCCCCCCGCACCCTGCCGCCCTGTCTCACCCAGGCAGCATCCCCTCTGCTCCTGCAAGGTGGTTCCCATCCCTCTTTTCTCTTTCCATGTCTGACCTTCAGATTCTAACGTAAGTGGGTTTTTCTTTTACCCCACTTGCTTGCTGTCCATACCGTTCTGTTCCGTTACAGCCACGTCTGGTTCCAGAACAGGCAACTTGTTCTTGTTTCTAACTCCAGTGAAGTGGAAATGTTGCAGCAAATCTGTGCTTTAGTCTTTCTTTACTTTTAGTCCCCCCATGTGTCCTAATTATTTAGTGCAACTCATTCAGCCAGTGTTTTTGAAGATGCTCATGCTCTGGCAGGGAGAAGGATCGGATGAGACCGTATTTTCTCTCTTTCCCTTTTTTTTTTTCTTTCTCTCTCTTGCTTTTTTAAATAGAGAAATAGGAGCAGTGGCGTACAGCAGGACCACGCTATGCTCCTGGTTAATGTGCAAGCAGCACGCAGAAAAATGCTTTGTTAATCAAAATGCAGCCCGATCAGATGGAGGAATGGAAAAGTTAACACCGAGGGCTGTTTGGGTGCTGCTCGGAGGCAGCGCCCGCACGTGATTACAGAGTTGGTCGCTGTACGCCGCGATAAAGATTGAAGACTGTGAAGGTCACTGTGCGCAGATGAGTCTATTTGCCATCATATTGGGGGCTTCGTATTTTGGAAATAGGCTCTGTTATTTGTCTCACCAGCAGCAAGGCGTTACCTTATCAGTCAGAGATAAACCTTGCTGCGTTCCATTAAAGGATTTTGAAATATATAATTTTCAATTGGCTGATACAGGGTAAATTGCCCCCGTTCTCTCTACCAATAACTTTAAGATTCACGAAGAATTTATCAGTACAT
Source organism: Theristicus caerulescens (assembly GCA_020745775.1). Lineage (NCBI taxonomy): Eukaryota > Metazoa > Chordata > Aves > Pelecaniformes > Threskiornithidae > Theristicus > Theristicus caerulescens. The sequence goes on from CM036569.1 coordinate 4,326,125, forward strand.
TTAACACTTCCATTGAAACTATATTTCTGAGGTTATGGAAATGAGCTACAAATGAAAGTCACAACTCAAAAAGCAGGAAACATGCCTGTAAGCGAGGAAAAAGCTGTCACTGGCATTGTGAAGAAAGAGAGGTATAAATAGGGCATTGGGTTAGAAAGCAGGAAATCTGCGTGCTGTGGGTTTTACTTGGAATTTCTTCTGGTGACCCTAGATAAGATTGTTAACCCTTGTCTCTGCAGACAGTTGTACGTGCTCATTTATGGGCTCTGTTTCTGGCTTTTGGGATTGTCTGCATGAGCTAACTGTTTGAAAGTGTAGCCGCTCCATCAATCATGGGTGTGTGGTTTTCATGCTTAGGAAGGATCACTTTACCAAAGAGACTGGATTTCTCAATATTTCCTGTAGAGTACAATTTAGTCTTGTCCCTGCACTGCAGGGCCTGCGGAGAGGGGATCTCGCAGCAAAGGGTCTGTCCTTAGGCAGGAGAGGGGAGGGTGGGCATCACAGATACAGCGGCAATTCCTACTGCAGGTGGACTTAGTACAGTTGATGACCATGACTTCATGTTTGGTTTTATTTTTATAGAGAGAGTAAAATAAATAGCGTGACTCAGGAGGGACTTTTTCTTATCTCCATGGTGGACCCAAGGAGACCCTTCCCTGTGAGCCAGTGCCGTGGGTGTCCACATGTGTCCATCCTTGGTAGCAGCCTGCGCAGAACCTCAAGTGAAATGGCTCCAGTCATGACATGAGGCTGTGTCCTGGGAGGCATAACCTGCCAGAAAAGGGCAGGTTTCTGCCCAGAACTTGCTATGGTCTTTCAGCATCCTATAAGCCCTGCTGAGTGTGTAGCATATCAGCAGAACACAATCTGGTATTCGATGCGGCGACAGGCTGGGGGGAAACCATCGAGGTGGATAGTTGCAATGGCAAAGCCAAAGAGACAGTACAGATCATTACCACTAAACGAGGTGCTGTGCGGCATCCCACCCACAATAAGATGTGGGGATGTGCATTACATCATGTCCTCTGTGGTTGGAGATGCAGGCGTTGGAGCACCCGGGGGTGTGCAGGAGGATGCTGCCTCCCCTCCTGCCCACCACCATCTGGAGGTGCCTTGGATTTTGTGGTGGGGTCCCGCTTCTGGGGATGACCCAGCACTGCTCTGCCAGCCAGCCGGGGCGATGTGGCCATGGAGAAGAGCCATGCCGCCATGGCCTTTAATGACTTAAAAACCATTGAGACAAAACCAATACTGTGTGAAGAGGGCCTGGCCTCACTGACACTGATGCTTTCGGTTCCTGGGCTGACAGCTCCAGTGCGTATGTAAGTCAGAGGGTCATGTGGGTCTTTAATAAAATGACAAGTGGGTATGATAGTTCTGACTGTTACAAGTTATAAATTTGGCCTAGGGAGTTATTTCAGGGTTGTTCAGTCTAAAATTGTCTCACAGCCTGAAATCACATCTCAAATAGAAATAATAACCTCCCATCTCTCCGATCCCTGCGTGCTCTATAATAAACAAACGGTGACTTCCCTGGAGGTGTCATCCCGGCAGCAGCGCAGCCGCTTCCCGGGAGCGCTGGCATCGAGCAGCGCTTGTCTCATGGATGAGATGCAGGAATCGGGATGCTTCCCGCACAGCTCATGACTCTGTAAAAGTTGGTAGTAGTAGGGTTGTTTTTTTGTCTTGTTGCTGTTCTCTGAAGGTTTAAAAAAAAAAAAAAAAAAGAAAAAGGTGATGAATACTTCGTACCTGGGCAGGGGACGCTGATTAGTTCTCGCAAGCTGAATCTGAATCCTTCAGAGGAAACCATGAAGGATTCCCCATGTTTCTTGTTCTTTGATGTCCCTTGTCCCCGTGCACCATCTCACTGTGAATCTCGGTGCTTTCATAGGGAGGTTCCTAGTGCCAAAACCTGCAAGCTGGTGACTCAGTGCAGGGAGTGACTTTTCTGCCTTTGACTACGACTTAAACCCCCAAAGCTGCGCATATTTGGAAAAGATTTTGCACCTCTTGCAAGGCCCTTTGCAGAAGCTGTAACCAAAATTGGTGGGGACAGAGCAGTCGCACCCCCTCGTAAGCAAAAGCAGAATTTGTCTCCGGCGCGCGCAAACATTTGCTCTGCGGGCTGTGCTGCAGCGTGGCTCCTCTCTTCGTACAGGTTGTTTTGTTTCCTGTGGTGTCTGTGTTGCTGTTGAGGCAGTTCCACGAACCTCCTGTTTCTCCCAGGGCTGTTTGCATGGCAGGTGTTTGCTGTGATAAAATATTGACGGGGAGGAGGAAGGAAGGCTTCGTTCTCTCTCTGTCCCTATCTCTTGTTATTTTTCAGGTGGGAGGTACAAAAAGGGCCACATCTTGATTTTAGAATCAACCAAGGTCAAGATAGAGAATCTGGAGAATTTCTAGAATTTGAATATAACTGTGTTTTGGTGCAGCTTGAGATAAGTCTTAAATCCCTGCCTTTGCTAGAAGTTAGAGCTGGATGCCGGCAGGTCTGTTTGGGCATGGACAGAGGAGCAGGGCAGAAGATGCAGTGGGCGGTGAGGTATCCCGGGATGTGCGTTGGGCATACAGCAGCGTGTGTTGGCCTGTGCCGCTGTGCTGGCTGTCCCAGCAGCAGAGGGAACCATACCTGTCCTGTGCTGCCCCATCAATGCTGCTGGTCTTCAAATGCCCCAAAATGCAGCACGTTCCTGCTCACGTTGTCTTTGTTCATGTCCTCAAACTGTAAGAAAAAGCATCATAGAAACCTCTGAACTCCTTGATGAGCAGAGCTGCCCACTGGCCTCGGGACTGCCTGGATCCTTCCAGCGCAGGATGAGACCCCAACGCGATCCCTGCCCATAGCGTGCAGTGGCCACAGGCTGAGCCCCGAGCCCTGCCGGAGAGCCTGCCTGCCCGCAAAGGGCTGGCAGATGTGTGGGGTGTCGGAGCATCGCCCGCGGGGCAGCTGGGCTGGGCGAGCCAGCTGCTTTGCACCCCTGTTAGGACAGGCTCTCTGAAAGCCCCGCGTGCAGCAGGAGTAAGATAAACGGGCAAGAGGAGCAGGCAGCATTGAGGAGGAAAGATGGCGAAGGGAGACTTGGGGGGCTAGGACAACAAGCTGCATTTACTTTCATTTTAGACTCATTGCATTGCTGCTTTGTAGCACTGAGCCCAACCCTCTCCTGCCTTTTCTTTCCATCTTTCTGCCAGTTCTGATTTTCTGCCCCAGGACCCGGCAGGCTGAGGCTTTCCCAGGTGTAACTAAGGATGGAGCACAGTGCGTATAAGGTGATTTTGTATTCAACAGAGATGCTGAGTATTTAATACGAACCTGTAACCTGCAAGCAAGAGAGCTTCTCCCCTGATGTTGTAGGTGGCAGGTTGGGAAGCCAGGACCTCACTCTGTCATGTTTCTCTTTTTCTTCCTGCAAAGAAATATGTTGGATGCTCCTTCCCCCTTCCCAAAAAAGAATAAACCCTGATGCCTCTGGACCAGCAGCTTTGTAGGGTATTGAGCAACATCCATGTGACTATGGCAAAATCAGGAATGAAGGAGAGAAAAGCAGGTAAGACAAGTATGGGTGTGCAGGCTCTTCTCTGGCAGAGGAGGAGGAACCTTGCTGCAACAAATGCAAGATTGAATGGATTTTGAGAGCTGTGGAAGGGGATTACTGGGTGTTACCACACACTGGGTGTGAGCAAAGCTCACTGGGTGGCTGTGCCTGCTCAGGTGAGCCATGTACTGCAGGCTGCCCACCCAGTGCAGGGCTCAGGGCCCTAGATTGGCCTTTGGTAATCTTTTTTTATTACAGAAACTGAAAAAAAATCTGCTTTTGTCTTAATTGAAACAAAACCAGGAGGTGAGTGCCCCAGAAACTACACTGTGCACAAGCTTTAAGTGGCTGTGGATTTTGTTTCTAACAAGCTATAACTATCTGATGAACCATTTCTGTTGGTTTTTCTTTTCTATTTTTTTCTTCTATTTTCCCTGCGTGAAGGAAGACAGAAATTTTTTCTGGCCAGTTTGTAACTCTGCTGTTCCCAGCTCTCTCCATTAGCAGCCGTGTTCATGCTCAGTGTAAGCGAGCGTGCTCCGAATCTGTGTGCACGTGCCAGGTCTCAATGTGACCTCCAGCAAGGATATTAAATGACTTTAAAAGCCTTTCTGCAGCAGCGCGTGTGTAACACACCACGGGTTTGGCATTAGTATTGACTGGTGGCTATAACATGAGCTGCAGGATGAGGATTGCAGGTTGTCGTGCCCAGGCAGCTGGGCTGGGATTTCCAAGTGCCTGTGGGAGTGAAGGACCTCCAGTATGGATATAAGGTACTATCCAGTCTTCTGCTAAGCGTTAAATATCTGTTAAGAGTTAAATAAACATTCAGTCGCTCTTAATACTGAAGAGATGTACCTATGCTCAACTCAAAGGGGCAAACCAGTAACTGATACACGGGTTTGGGTTTTATTTTTGGTCATTACAATGAACACTTCTGCTCTGTACTTTTTCCCTCATTTCTATGTACCTTTGGACTTGCTGTTCCTGTTCACCGTTGCTCACGTGCTGTGCTGCCTGGGGACCAGTAACACCCAGCAAGAGAGATTGTCGGGGCCGATCCCCCAGTGTTGTTTCAGCCGTTTGCAGTTCCAGGCAGTATGTGTTTTTAATTTGTGTCGTTATCCAGACATCTTGGCTTCTGCTGTGGGGTGTTCTGAGCTTTTTTTGAAGCTTTGCAACACAGTGGTTATTTCCAAAGGAAAGGTGTTGAACTAATTGGTCTGACCAGCTGCAGCAAATGCTACAGCGCAGGATTACTTGAAACTAGAATGATGTGCCTGCTTGACTAAGTTGGCACATGGGTATTGAGACTAAATCCTAGAGCAGAGAGGAGGATGAAATTCAAGATCTACTGTAGCTGGAAAATGGGAGATACGTGGTCTCTTCAATATTCTGCTATTAAATGGTGGTAACAAGGTGATACTCTTCACTGGAAGAGTTTTACCTTGTTGCAAGCACAGATCTTGTTGAGAAAGGGGTTTAGCAGCTTTTGCTGAGTCAGGAAAGTGATATTCTAGCTGAGATTGTCCTTACAAGAAGACTTTGTTCTCTGCAGCCTTGCACAGTCTTTAAGTGGCAGTACCAAACTACCAGTGTAATGAAACTTGGATTAAAAATGCATAAGTCCTGTCTAAACCTTTGACTCCAGTATTGCCAGCAGCTGAGGGAGTATTGACTCTTAGTTTAATACTTCTAACACTTGGTTGTGGTTTTTGCATTGACCTTATTCTGGTGACTATGTGTGTTAGTGCTTAGCGTTAGTCATTACTCATGGTTGGCATTGAAGCAGGCTCAGAGAGAGGCTGCGTGTTGGTTTGGTGGTGGTGCTGCTCGTACCGTGCTTCCGCTCCATCTCTGTGTTTTCGTCAGTGTGCCTCGCTGGAGCAGGGCCAGGGAGCCCACCTCCGCGGTGACAGCGCGGCTCGGGGAGGTCTCCGTCCTGCCCTCCTGCTCAAGGCCACGTACGGCCCTGCGGGCAGCTCGTTCTGCTGACTCGCTTTGCTCTCACCCTAAGAGATACCAGCTCCTGCCGTCATTGGCATCTCGTTACAAAGAAATGTATCTACGTGTTATCAGATAAACAAGAGAACATTTCTGATAAAGATGTGAAGACAAAGCCTGTAGATAAGATTCTCTGGAATTATGAGGCCTCTCTGAAAATAGCTTATTCTTAAAGGTTTTCGACCACCATTCCTGCATGATACAAGACAAAGTCCTTGTGCATCAGCCCAGTAGCAGATGTCAATTGAAGGACATGCTGAGTTACAGTCGGTTCGTGTGCCAGGAGAACGGGCCAGGTTTGTAATTGTGAATGAGGTTCCTGCGCGACTGTGATTCTTCTGTCTGCTCACAAATTGGGTGTTGACGCTGTTATATTTTACTGAATGTGTTTGCCTGGAGGTATTGTTTAAGGAGTAGTTTTGTGTGACTGAATTCCAACCTGTTGGATGTTTGCAAGCAGTTTGGTGTGGTTATTTATTGGTTTTCCTGTGACTGGTGCACAGCTGAATAAACGAATGCTGGTTCCTTCGAGTGTTTGCAAGAAGCAGCTCGGAGCCAGCTTGAATGAGCAGCCTCAAGCGTTGCTCTGCATCCTGACAGCCCTCCTGAACGTCATCAGGAGAGGTGAAAGCAAAGACGCTACCCAGAAAGGAGAGAGAAAAAAATAGCTGTGTCGTTAATAAGTCTTGGTGGCAATTTTATACACTTTTTAATTTGATTTTAAGGCTCTTGACACAACTTACCACTTCTGTAGCCCTTGCTGGCCTCTCCTGGGGATGCCTGCTGTGGGCAGAGGTGTGCTGCTGCCAGGTAGCCCAGGCTGGATCATGGCTGTCCCACCTGCCGGCCCGGGGTGTTGGGGTCAGCGCTGACAGCCATGGCAGGTCCCACTTGCTGCATAGCAGCAGTTCTGTACCACTCCTGGGAGCAGTGACTGCATGTGCTGGCCCCGTGAAGCTTCTCTTAATGGAAATACTATTTATTACAGCAAAAATAGATGTTAAAGAAATTTAGTAATAATGGGACCATCACATTATGCGTATGCCCATCCTGGTCTTGCTTGCCAAATATTTGACCATCCTACCTAAAAGATCCCATCTTCCTGACAGCTGCCGAGATCCGCGTTTGGCTGACACAGCTCTGATCCCTTCACTCACAAATTACTTGTCCTCCTGGCCTCGGGAGCTGGGACTGGTTAAAAGCCACCCGTGCCAGCCCTTCCCCTATTCCTGGGACAGTGGCACATCTTAATTCTCTGCTGTGTGTTAGCCCTGGTACGAGCTCTGTGCCCCTTCAGCTCGTGATGCAGCAGCACGGCGTTGCCTTGCAGTTACTTTCTTACGTGCTCTCTCTTGCAGCCGGAAGGATGCACCCTGCGAGAGGGCCCAGGGTGGCAGCACCCTCATTGTTTTGGCCACCCCCCCACAAAACACTTGAAGTCATCACTTGCAGATCGTTATCCTGCAGTTCTATCACGTCCTGTAACCACCACCTTCCTCTTCCGATAGCGATCGCGAGCAAAATGCAAGTTCTGATGGTAAAGGGCTGTGAATTCCCAATCAGAGAGGATTTGAGGGTTTAAAGACAATTAGCTTTTATGCTTCTGTGTATGGCACATGGCTCTGGATCAGCATGGGACTTGGAGGGCAGTGGCCTCCCCAGCCAGGCAGCGTTTTGGTGTTGATTTAAGCCTTTCCATAAGGCGTGAGGTGTTTGCAATGATACTGTTAATTTAGCAAACCTTTAGAGTGACTGCTGCCCTGTGATCCGTATTAGTATAACTTCATACCCTCGGGCAAGCAGATCAGCGTCCACACCAGGGGGTTTTAGTGGAAGTAGGGCATCCATGTCTAAACAGAGATGAATGAAACGATGCAAAAACGGCTGTGAGGGAAAGCCAAACGCCGGCAAGCGCGGCGGGCTCCTCCTCGGGGCTCCCTTTCAGGTGAGCTCGTGGCACAGCCAGCCGGCGGGGACACGGTCAGCACCAGATGAGATGAGATGAGCAGGGCTCTGTCTTGGTTAGCAAAGACTACAAAGAGCAGATGTATTACTTATTTATGCAGCCCGGATCCTGGTGTGACGGAGTGCTGCACAAAAGCTAAAATGACAGTAATTAGAATGGATCCACACTCAGTGACCCAGAGAAAAGTGAAAACCCGGGAAGATAATCATGAGTGAAAGAGGCAACACAAAACAGAAAATGGTGACGGTTACAATTTGAATGAGAAAATGAGCTTCTAAAGCAAACTAGCTCCTGGAAATCCCATTAACGCTGACAAATATCCAGCTCCAGGATTCGGGAAGTATCACAGTGAACATCTGCTCAGGTAAATAATGAGGACGAATCCAGTTGCTGTTTGAAAACGCTGCCTGCTCCTCTGTTTAAGGTGAATCTGTTAATACAGGCTGCCTGTTAAAATCGCTCGCTATCATTACAGTGCTAACAATTATAATATTCTCTGTGGTCGGGGATTATCGAACACCTGGCTCCCCGGCATTAACTGCAGCATGGCACCACAACCGCTCCTGCAACAGCAGCTCTGAGGATAACCCACGTTCTTGGCTTTAAGGATGATAGATTACCGAATAATTGTTTTGTTTGAGCCCTCTAAAATGGGCAAGATTCCAGTAAATTCAAGTCTGGATTCTGTTCTAATTTGCTCACTGCTCTATCCGGCTATTTCTGGTCAACTTTTAAATCCAAATGAATTTTGGTCCTCTGATGTTTCTTGAAATTGTTTTGGTTTTGTTTGGTTTTAACAAGGGGGCCCAGCTCATGAGCTGAAAAAAGCCCCTGTCTGAAGACAGCTTTGATGGCACTTAATTGAGTGGAGGGACTGACTCAATATCTCCGTTTTGTAGTCATCCAGCACAAATAATTTATAGCCATAAAAATAACACCGAGGAGGAGCCCTGCTCATCCAGGAGAGCTGGGAGAGTCAAGCTGGCTTTGGACTTGGCAGTCCTGTTGACTCTATGAGGTCTTCTAGTTGGCTTTGACTTTTGTGAAGATAACCGGAGGTGGATCGGAGACCCAACTCCTCCGGGGACATGTGCAAGCTTGTATGTGTTTGGAGGAGAGGCTTGCCTCTTGCGTCCCTGGTGTTATACCATAGTGCAAGCTATAAAGGGTAAAGTTTGGCACTGTCACGACTGCTTTGCTACAGGAAAATAATAACAATTTGGTCGGAGTTGCCTCTCAGCCAGAGAACAAAGCTGTGTCATGAGTCCAAAGACATTGCCTGGCCATAGCTGGACAGGGAGAAGGTTGCAGGCTGATCCGTGTGCGCAGGGGATGGCAGTTATTCAGGGCTGAGTTGGATGCTTTTCCAGGGCTTTATTCATGTGTGAGGCCCATTCATGTGTAAAGGAAAACAGCATTGCACTGGACGTGCTGTGCACGAGTCAAACGCCCTTTGCCTCTGCTCCCTGGAGCCATCTTCTGAGCGATAGCTCAGGTGGTCCTGCTCTCACTGGCACCCTGAAAAGCAGCAGCTTTTGTCCTTAAAATATTTGTGATTCCTGCAGGGGTGGGGGTATGCCTCAGCCTGGGAAGTAAGAGGAAGATTTCAAGCCATGGTGGACACTTCTCCCAGCAGTTGGCATGGGCTGGATGTGGCCACAGTGAGATGAAGCAGGTCCAGGAGGTGGGCTTGGGCCAGGCACCAAAAGCATCACCATCAGTTTGAAAAGGGCCACAGTGGAAATAAGTTCAAGAAGCTCTGGTGTGCTCCAGGAAGCCATGAGTGTTCATGGGGATTTCTTGGGGATTTGAGGACAGGTTTAAGTTCAGGGGTTAGTCTGGTGGTCTTTTGACAGCAGGAGGTGAAGTGAACGGTGGAGCCCTGCCACCCCTAATGAATGGGGGTGGCAGCAGCTCTGTGGTGAATCTTGGCTCATGCTGCATATGAGCCCCTCGGCGCCAGGACTAATGAATGAGAAAATTAAGCAGGAACTCCGCCTCCGGAGATCTCACACATCTTGTAGCGCATCTCTGGATCTGCTGAGAACCAGGGCCCTGCAGGCTGTGGTGGCCATCGCTGGTAGCCCCAGAGTCCCTGGCATGGTGACACACCATGGGATCCCTTGGAGAGCTCTGGGGTAGCCTGGCTTGGCCGTCTTGGCCATGGTGAGTAACCCAACAGCAATGGTCATGAGGCTCAAAAAAACAGGATGAGAAATTGCATTAGAAATATCTGAATGTGGGGGGTTGTAACCTCTTATCCAAAAGCCCACAGCACGTGTACATGCATTAAGAGAGAGAGATGGTGGGCAGAAGAGGGTATAAGCTGCGAGTGAAGGAACACGGTTAAACAGCAAAGGTTTGGGGGGTTTTGGCTGGACCATGGTGTGCAGAAACCAGCTCAGAGTGAGCAAGGTGTGATCACTTTGATCCCCGGAGCAGCGTGGGCTGCATTTTCAGGACCTGATGCCGTCCCTGTGCAGGCAGAGCGTGCCTGCTGTCCTCCACGGGGATTTTTGCCTGCAACAACACTCCAGGATTTCTCTCTTGGCTCTAGTTGCTCACCTAAGGCAGTGGGTACAGGAGGACAAACCTGCAGGAAGGGGGTGCTGGAAGGTATCCTACTTCTTTTCTAATGTTTTAAATTGTAGTAGGGATTTTTTTTTTTTTTAAGTAAAGTGTGTTAAATGTTTCAGAAGTGCCAGGGCTGGGATGGGGCCCAGCACACGTGGAGAACAAAGCGTGTCAGCAAGTCCGTTGTCTCCAGGCTGGCTGACAACCCTCTGTTCTGGCTAATTTTTGGTGTCATCAATCACAAGTACCTAGACAGCAGCCTCGTGGTGCTCTGTGTGCACCGCGGAGCTCATTGAGTGACCTATTAGTGCTTTCAGTTAATTCTGGTGACATATTTATAGCACCGAGATCTACAGCACCGATTTCCTACAGGACACATCACAGTTTGACATCAGATTAAGTTATAGAGTACCCTTTCCTGGCTGGATCAATGGGTAGAGTCAAACAGAGCCTCGTTTACATGCAGATGAGGAGGATTAGATTTAAATCGGCAAATGTCAGTAATGGCTGTTTTTCCCACCAAGGGAAGAATAGGCAGGGAAAAATTTCCATCACTAATAATTGGAGTTTATAGAGGGAAAAAAATGAACATATCATATACCCCTCCTGCAGATAACAGGGCACCGCTTTTGCTGATAATTCTGTCTGGCAGACAAGTGCTAAAAAATTATTATGATTATCACTGGGTTTCTGAATCTGTTATGAATCTTCTGCAGTCATGGAATATTTTAACAAATGCCCTTTTGTAGCAGAGCTGAAAATACTATTGGTAGCCCAAAAATGTCCATAGAAAAATACAGACAAAATAGTTGGAAATGAGAATTGGTATAATTTGCCAAAATGAGGAGAATAACAAATTTGGTGTGGACTTTGTAAAGCAGGGTGAGTGGAGTGGGTGGCCGTTTCCCTCGTCAGCACCTGGCATGGTGGGTGCTGGGGGTGCAGAAGGGTGCCAGCGAGCTCGCCTTCACCAGCCCCGCAGGAGCGTGGTTCGGGCTCGCGGGGCATCGTGGCAGTGGTGCTCTGAGAGGCTGAGGGTACCCAGGGGTTAGCGAAAGACCTACGGAAGCAATTAGAAAGGAGCTTTTTAAACCTACTTGCAGTGCAACACATGAAAATGCAAAAGCTGTGTTTCTACAGGCTTGCAAAAGAGTTTTCTGTTCTTTTTTATATTTTCAGGGAAGGCATTTACATTTGCAAGCCATACCTGCCGGGCTTGCAGGCAGGGGACCACTTTCCCGTCATATGTCCATAAAACATTTTGGTCGCTCTTCATTGCTGCTACTCTTCACACTGCCGACAATTTCTCCAGGCTGCAAAGCACTAGAGGTCGTGGTGCTCTGCAGCGAAGTTCTGTGCTTCGTTCTCGCTCGGCATCCAAGAGCCTTAATCCCAGCAAGCATTCAAATAACAACAGCTCATGTAAATCAAGCAGGAAATAATACATGAAAAGAAGTGAGCATGAATTTCTAATTAACTAAATTTGCAACTGGTACACACAAGTTAAAGGGCATGTGATTTATCACCTGTCAGTAAAAATATTGGTTATAGCTTGTGCTTTCAGTACTGTAGTGTGTGCGTAGCTCAGCTGTGGAGTTAAAGGGCATCTGATTTATCACCTGACACCAGCCATACTGGTTAGAGCCATCACAGCTGGGGTGGCAGAGACACCACGTTCCCGTTCTCACCAAATAGCTATTTGCTTGGTTATTCCTCCAGCAGAGAGACATGTGAAGGACTTTGTTTCACTAAATACATAAATAAAGTAAAGTTATATTATAAGAGCTGCTTTTCCCCAGTTGAAAGGGAGGTCTGGAGCATAGGCGAGCAGCCAGTTTGGCCAGGGCAAGGTGAGGCGTGATGAGCCTGGTGGTTCCTCAAGTATGTTGGTGGGTGAGAGCCCTTCTCTTTGTGTTACAGGGCTTCATGTCCGATGTTGGCCAAAAGTGCCACACTGGCCTCCCTTTTTATGTTTGCAGTTCACAGCCTTTGCCTGAGCATTTGATTTGCAATGGTGTTGAGGCCCTAAAGGGCTCAGTGGTAGTTAATCAGGTCTGCAAATGATCATGGAAGCATAGTTGACTTAACTCCTCTTTTTTGTGCCTGGAGGTTTAAGTGGGTAGGCTGAGAAACTTTAGGAAACCCCTTTAATTCCAGGCTCTTTCCTAGATATTAGGAGCTTTGGTTGTGCTTAAAATTTTAGTACTTATGAAAATGAGATCCTTCTTACTGCTAGCAAAAAGATGAGCAACCTCGCAGCAGCTGTACGTTGTAGCGTAGATAAAACTGGCCCATTCCCTGTTGGATACCAATGTCGTTGGTTTTGATGCAGAAAGTTCAGTGCAATTTAAGCATGACCAAATCAGCCCAGTTATCTCCCTATGTCAGATGCTGGTTTCCAGGGGGGCCGTGTAGAAATCTGTGGGAGCCGAGTGTTGTACATGCAAAGATTAGCCAAACTGAATTCCACCCTTTGATATCAAGAGATACTTGCAATTGTCACCCCATATTTTTGTGTCCGTGTTCTCCTCTTTTGTGACCTGATAGACTCAAGGAAATTTTTGAGTTTTACATGCTTTTCGTGAGTCTTAGATGCTCTCTGACAAAAAGCAGCTGTTGCTAAAAGTGGAGTAGATGAGTTTCTGCTCTTCCTTGTGAGCCCACACTGAAGTGGTGGTCTGCCAGGCATGGGAGCTGTGCTGCTGGAGAGTGCTAGCTGTGAAACGCTTCTTCCTAGCTCCTAGTGACCTTAAACGGTCACAGGACCCTTTGGGTAACCCATCACCTTCCTGGGTTCGGTGTGATCTGCCTCAACTTCTCTGCCAAGTTTAGTGATTAGTGCTGTAAATGCATGGTTTGAGGGGTGTGAGAAACGATGCCAACACAGTTCATACAGTTTGGGTCCACCAGAACGTAAACCTGTTGTGTCTGGATCATTTTAACCTTGGCTTGCCATTAAATGTGAAAATAGACTGGCGAGGAGGGGTTTGTGTGTGTGTGATATGACAGTTTTTGGAGTATCTAGTGTAAAATATCGAAATCTTTTCTATAGATGTTTGTGCGTGTAGTCGTTGCTGTTGGCTGCATCAACAAAAGGATCAGTAAGAAAGCTCTATGGACCACAAAAACCTCATTACATAATGTCTGGAAATACAAGACATATATGAGTTCAAGTAAGAGATACAGTAAATCACGAGGCTCTTGAGGATGGAGGAAACTCTTTTAAGTGGGCTTTAATTACCAAGCTTGAAAAATCTCCTAACCCAATGCTGAGTAGAAATCGGTGCTGACTGGTAGGGTTGGGTGCTGAAGCAGATGTTTTCAGCTGAATCAGTTCCTGGATGAGGCCTCCAAAAAGCCCTCGGATGATGAGCAGAAGCTCAGGGTGGTGGGAAGCCGTGCACCTCACCTCGCTGCTCCCCATCCTGCGGCCACAGGTGACTTAGAGCAGCACCAACAGGTCCCACGAAGGGCAGGGGGTCAAGCCCTGCCTCCGTGCATCCAGCTCATCGCCTTGCTCTTCTCCTGGGCTCCGGTGCAGTCTTGCCCTGCTAGTTCCACTTTCTTCAGATGTGCATCTGATTATTAGGTTTGGTCCTTGTGCTCTGTAGGACCCATATGTCAAGATTTAGTTACTATGGCATTGGGTTTTTTTAAGTTTTTTAGTCTTCCTCTTTCTTTGTGCTCCTCTCCCGAGTGTTTTGCACATCTGGACAATTATCAGGGCCACCAAAGTGCCCTGCTAGCAAGGGAAATATTCCATCAGCTTTGTGTCTTTTCTACACAAAAATAAAAGTCTGGTGGGGCCTTTCACGTAGCCAGGGTCTCAGAGGGGGTGAAGGAATGAAAAATGGGCAATGTGATAGCATTTTGCTGCTACCTCAGCTGAAGGATGGAAGGAATCAAGGTAACATGTTTATTTGACAGGGAATACTTCGTGTACTTGTGTAAACTGTTGATCTGAAAATTAAATCACTTTCTTCTTCATCTTCTGTGCCATTGATCTTGGAGTCATTAGTGAAAGTACAAGCCATCACGGTGACACGTCCCCTGCCTCGCACAACCCTCACAGAGGAGAACATGCATCAGCAGATGCTTTTTTTGCGTGAGGAAAATATGGGTTGTGCTTGTCTCCAGACCATGTTAACTATAGGGAAAAAAAGAGAAGAGCTGGAAGACTTACAAATTTCAGGTTTTTTCCCTAATAGTTACCTTTTCCGTTGTTTTTTGCCACTGACTGCCATGCACCAGGGGGGTCTGCTTTGCTGCCTGCGAGCCGGGTGTTGGGTCTCCAGGCAGTTGGGTACCCATGGCTGTGAAGAGCTGGTGGAAGCGGGGCTGTAGTGGGGTGCAGGGGTTGCCCATGCGGAGCAGCACCTGCCCGGACCCTGTGCTCCCGATTCCCTGACCCTGTGGCAGCTGGGCTTGCACAGCAGGAGGGGAGCAGAGAGAAACTGGGGGCTCAGTGTTTATGTGCATACACATATATGGTTATATATGTGGGTGTGTGGTTATATAGATGTATGTGGACATAAATATATAAGTACATAATAACAAGCATGTGTGTGAATTTGCGTGCGTGTGTGTGTATGTATGCACGTATAACTTCCGCAATATTTTAGCTCTGGTCAACCTCACTTACTGTGTTTTCTAATTGTAGAAACACAATACATGTGTGCTTTAGAGATGCAGAGACAAATGAAAATTTGAGAAAGTCCACTGGAAAACTTAAGCAATGATTTATTTAAACCTTTGCTCTGTAAACAGAATTCAAGGCTACCTTATATTTTTAGGTAGAAGCAATACTTTTTTTTGTCCCCCATCCACCAACTACCTGTGCGTGTCCTGACATCCCTTCTGAGCACACCTGGGGATTGCTGCCCCGGTGCGTACGCCTGCAGGGACGGTGCTGCCGAAATACCCCACGGGCAGCCCTGCACACAGGGGCTGCGCCTGGAGCCCTCCGCACTTCTTTCCACGCAGGTCCTTCCATCGCCGCAGAGAAAGCACGAGCTATAGAAAAGTGAGACGTAATACTGGATGATAAGCTGTCAGTTGAGAGGGACACGGGTTTTAGAGAAAGCATCCCAGCCTTGCTGTCCGTTGTGGCAGGAGTGGCCATGGGCACCGTGCCACCACCCCCTCCCGGGGCTGGCATCCTCTCCCAGTGTGTCCACTCTCAGCTTTCCAGAGAGGAGCTTTTGTGCTGCTGAAGCTATTTAAAACCCTCTTCTGCTGCTTTATTCTAGCTGTGAGCGGTCCCTTAGAAACCCCGGTCTGCTATTTGCCTGTGAGTGCTTTTGGGATGAAGGCAGCATGAGACCTGAGCATGGCCAGGGAGTGATGCGCCATAGAGGGGAACGGATAAAAGGAAGGTGAATATTGAAAACATTGGGCAAAATAACACAGCATGTGGTATTTAGGATTAAATCTTCCAGCTGCCTTTCAGTTGTTTTATCACATTTAATCACTACGCTGCAGGGATGGACACAGTACCGAAAAGCATGGGCTCGCTCCCAGCTGTGCGTGCAGTGCTACTTCCCCTACACCATCACCCTCCTCCTGAACTCCCAGCTGGTTTTTCTCTGTCGAGCAGGGTGCCAGGTCACCAGGGGCAGGTGGCAAAAAATCAGCCCCGTGTTCCTGTGGGTGCAGAGCATTGCCCTGGGGAGCAGGGCAGGCAGCGAGTGCACCCTGCGCTGCCTGCGTGGGGCTCGGGGTCTCCCACTGCTGGGAGGAATAAAGAGAAGGGAAGATGAAAGAAACAATAATATTTTTACACTTACTGTAACTCTGATTCAGTTTCATATTTCATTAATTATTGTTTTGTCATGTTAGGAGCCTGGGGAGGAAAATATTAATCACAGGTTTTGCTGAGTGCTGTTTCAGTAAGTAAATTAATTTCAGACGGGAAACTTGTTTGTGTGGATATTTGGCTCCTTCCCACTGTCAGCAGGCGAGCTCGCCGTGCTTCCCGGCACCCTGCCGAGCCGCGGGCCGTCCCCCGCCCCCCGGGCTTTTTGGCACGGTTTGGTTGCAGCATTTGCCTTCACCACAGCGAGCAGAGCTTGCAGGTCTCGTTGGGTCTTCTTTTGCTTGTTTTTGTTTTCTTTTTTGTTCTTTAATAACTTCTGGCAAAAGCCAAGGCAAAGGGATGCCTTCTGTGGCTGGGGCAGAAGACGATGAGGTGGTAGCGGCCACAGGATGCTGCAAAGATCATGGAATCATAGAATCCCAGGTTGGAAGGGACCTCAAGGATCATCTGGTCCAACCTTTCTAGCACAGTCTAGACGAGATGGCCCAGCACCCTGTCCCACTGAGTCTTAAAAGTGTCCAGTGTAGCAGAGTCAACCCCTTCCCTGGGGAGATTATTCCAATGGTTGACTGTTCTCATTGTGAAAAATTTACCTCTCGTGTCCAATCAGAATCTCCCTGGGAGTAACTTGCACCCGTTACCCCTTGCCCTCACCATGGGACTCCTTGTAAAAAGGGAGTCTCCATCTTCTTTGTAGCTCCCCTTTAAGTACTGGTACATGGTGATGAGATCACCTCTAAGCCTCCTCTTCTCAAGGCTGAACAAGCCCAGCTCTCTCAGCCTATCCTCGTACGGCTTCCCAGACCCCTGATCATCTTGGTGGCCCTTCTCTGGACCCCCTCCAGCCTGTCCACATCTTTTTTGTATAGCGAGGACCAGAACTGTACACAGTATTCCAGGTGTGGCCTGACAAGCGCTGAGTAGAGTGGGATAATGACTTCTTTATCTCTGCTGGTGATGCCCTTTTTGATGCAACCCAGCATCCTATTGGCCTTCTTGGCCAGATCCAAACTGGCCTGTGCAAAACTCTTCTGGACCGTGCTGTAGCTGTGTGAGAGGAATCAAATGGCAGGCAGGACCCATCGCTCCTATCCCCTCTCTCCATCCGCTCCATCCCATATCGCCGCTCTCCGGTCACCTGGCTGTATCCCATGGCCCTCCCCAGGCACCGGGCTGCACCAGGGCCATCTCCTTCTGTGCACCAGCATCTTCATTTGCCAGCCCTTGGCACTGGGGAAATTCCAAAGACACGTTTGCATCTTTTTATATAAATCAAAGCCAGTGTTTCTTTGTCAAGGAGGAGAGCCCTGAGGTAGATCTGGTTAATGGCATGCAGCGTGCTCCCCCCCACCCAGGGATTATTCCCTCCCTGTCTTAAAAGCAAGTAAGGAACTGGGTTGGTTGTGTGTGGATCAGAGCAGCTACCTCTCAGCTACTCAAAGCAAACCTCCCAGGTGCTTATTTTGGGAGAGGGCTTTGCATCCTTTCTCACTTCTGGAGTCTGTGACCCCAGACAAGAATAAATACTATCTAACTGTTCCTGCTCTGGGTTATTTCTGGCAGCACCACCAAGTAACTGACTTTCAGAGGGCTGTGAGTGTGTCTATGTGTGTGTGTATATAAAACAGTAGATCTCAGTAAGATAATCAATTATATGCAAGAGGAAACCAGAACTTTTTCCATTGGTTTTATCAGATATTGTGGTCAGTGAAGGCAATTCAAAGCAACTCAGAACCCTATTACATTCATTCTTGCTATAATCACTCCATCTCTGTTTACCATATTCAGTTAAAGTGGCTTGTTTGCTACATCCGCTCTGCTGCCAAAATAACCTCATTTACTCTTGCAAACGGCTTCTGTTGCTGCTGCTGTAGTGTTCCTGCATTGCAAATATATTCTTGGCCGCAGCACTGAGGTTTGGATATATTGTTCTTTGAATCCTGCCGTGGAGTTGATTGGTTGGCATTCGCATTCACTTTCAAATACCATTTGAATGACAGGAGGTTTGGGGTTTGGTTTTTTTTGGAAACATGGGCTCTGCTTTCACCTGCCATGGAGCTGAACAGTCTCTGAGCTTGGGGCTGCTTCCTTGGGGTGTTGGTGTTTTGTTGTTTTTTTTGTGGTTGCCCTTGTTTTTGTTGTTTTTGCAAATTTCATCTTCAAACAGTCATCTGTTAAAAATACACAAGTCACTGCTTAATGGAAAGTTGGACCCAAAGTTGGCAGGAGTCTGCTACGACTGCAGCAGCGTATGCAAAGGCAGGGTTTGCCTGCATAGCATGCAACCATTAATAACCAGCAGCCAGCGAGCAGCCTCGGCTCTGTGGAGCTGCGTCGTTCAGCTCGTTTCCTCCTGCCCTTCGTTTTTGCTGTTGTCATGCGCACGAAGCCCCGCTGCGATGGCTCGGTTTGGCGCAAGGTCTTGGGGTGATGCTGGAAGAGCTGCCCCATTTGGGGAAGTGGGGACGAGGGGAAGGAAACCTGGCCAAAATGGCCAAAACCCTGGGTTTCTGCCTTGCATTCTCTCTCTTTGCTATGGCTCAGCCCTTGCACCTCACCCTGGCGGCTGCATGGGCCTGGCCACGCATCTCCCAGCCCTGCAGCCGTCAGTGCTGATGCTGAACGCATCCAAGGAGGGAGCAGCAGTTAACAACCCTCTCCCTTGGTCCCTTGACCTTGATGTTAGCCGCGTGTGGAGGTCTGTCCTGTCCCACAGGCTGGGGCAGCAGTGGAACGGGTGTTTTGGCAAACAGCTTTGCCAGTGTTGTGGCCTGTGCCATCCCTTTTGAAGGAAAACATTGCTGCTGCTGGTTACTTCATTGGTGATGGATGATGCTACAACAAAGAGTGACACGATACACCCAGCTTTTCTGCTCATCTTTTGTGTGTTGTTGGTGCAACCACAATTCCCTTGTCCTGACTACAAAACCCATACTGACACCCAGCAGCTCCCTGGTCCCCGAGGACTGTGTGCTGCTCCGTTGTCTGTCACCGCACCTGGGACGGGGGGAGCAGCCAGTGCTGAGCGCCAGGAGGCTGGACCTGGCAGTGGGATTTCATGTCTCCTTGCCAGGCACCTGGATTTGCTCCCCTCCCTCCCAGCCAGGCTTTGTGCCCCTGGTTGAGGTGGCTGAGGTGCACCATCGCTTGGTGGAAAGGAAGAACTTTGTCTCCTTGAAGCTCAGGAAACAGCTGTGGAAACAAAGCCCCCAAAACAACCCGAAGCAGCGACGGGTTTATAGTGCTTACGGGTTTCTCATGCTTCTTGGCTTAGTACGTGATTTTAGTGCCCTGAAACGAACCACCTTGAAAACACTGTGGGTTTTTTTGGTTGTTTAGGTTGGGGGAGCGAAACTTCTCATAGGTATAAATCTAAAGCCAGAGCTGAATTTGTCCCCTTTTGTTTTTCTGTAGGTATTATTTTCTGCTTTGAGATATATAAGTATTTTTTTTGCCTGGCATGCTGTGAAATTCTGCTTCCAGTGATCAAAGCCTTGATTTGTTTCACTATGAATCGTGCCTCTGACCCAGCCCTCAGTAGGAGCTGCATCTGCATTACAAAACTTGTTATTTGGAGATACGGCACTGAAATGGCAGGACATGGTTTTGTTTGCAGAGGGTTTCTCCTTCCAGTGGGCATCTGTGCTTTGCTCCTCGCAGGAGCATCGCGAAACATCTCGTTGCTGTGCCAGAGATGAGCGCGATTATGCGTATTTTACACGTGGGGAAACCGATAGCCTCTATATGAGCCCATTTCGGGTAGATTAGAGCAGTTTTTCCCTGCGCACTGGGGGTCCCAGCCAGCGCCCACCGCTGCGCTTTCCCAGGGGAGCATGGGAACAGCCCCTGTGCTGGGGACTCGCATCCCTGCATCGAGCAATTTGCCAAAATTAATGAGTTTGTATGTCATCATCAGGTCTCTTCCACCTCCTTTTTTGGCAAAACAGGGTCTTTTCCATTTTTCTTCCATGAAATATCTCCATGTTTCAAATGTCCTCTTCTTGCCCCAGGGCCTTGGTTTCCCGTCTTTCTACCCTTGTTTTCCCATCTCTCTCCTCTGAGAAGGGCGTGAGTGGAGCTGAATTCAGTACCTGAAGCAAGTGTGTGCTGACAGTTTGGATAACAACATTACAGTATTTTCTCTATTATTTTCTGACCTGTTATTTTTGCACTCTATCATTTTGATATTGCTGTGCTTTCAGTAGAGGTTTGCACGGGGCAGTTGACATGATAGTTGGTCTTATCGCTTAACGTTCAGTTAATTTAAACCCTGCTAAAGTCTAGAAGGATTTCAAACCGCTCCTTCCTGCATTTGTCAGTGTAGGGTTTCTCCTACTCTGATGTTGCCTTCTGCTTGGTTAGGTGGCTCTGAAATTCCCAAGACTTTCCTCATTTGTAATTAACCTAAATAATGTTCTTTTCATCTGCAAACTTTGTTTCACTGTGCAGTCTAGTTTCCAGGTCATTAATAAAGATATTAAGCAACAGGAGACCTGGTTAAATACTTCTCTTGGTGTGTTGTTAATTATTTCCATCTTGAAAAATGAGTCGCATGCTTAGTCTTGCCATGGCCCTCAGCAGCATCGGGTCTGCATACAGCATCACCCACATCTAAACCCCAGTTTGGTTAAACCGAAGCACAGCTCAGTGTGGGAACTCTTCACGCAGTTGAGATCAGTCTTATATTAATTTAAGCTTAAGTCAATTCCTCACAGAACAACTGTATTTAATTGAAATTTCAGTTGAGAGCATCCGCGCCGGTGGAAGTTGGTGCAAAGAAAATGCACCTTTATTGAAATGGGTTGAACCTCAAATTGAGGTAGGTTCAAAGCTTTATGTCTTTCTTTGTAGAGAGCTCTGAGAAGAAACCTTGGAAAGCGTTAACACGCCTGAGCAGCCGGTTCTCCTGTAACCCTCGGTCGCTGAGGGCGAGCTGCAGGAGAAGTCCCATTCCCCCTCCAAAGCGCCGTGCTGTTTTGCTGCAGTGTGGGACCACCATGATCTCTTACACGTCCTCTGGGTCTGTTTTGTTCTCAGCAGTCTTCCTAGCCCTATGATAAGGCTTAAGCTGTCCCGATTTGCAGGTTTGCTTTCCAAGGCTCTCATAGGGACAGATGTAGCGTTTGCCAACCCAGAGCTCTTCTGCAGAGCAGCTGATTTTGACAGTGATTTCATGCCTGTGACATTTTATTGGTTCCTTTGGGACTGTTGGGCAATAACATTCATGGGTTTCAACTTCTGTCAACCGGACACTGCTTTACCTTTGGCAGGTGAAGGAGCCACTCTCTTGACCCTGATGTATCTGCAGACTGAACAAATCAGTGCTCACCTTCTCTGGGGGAAGATAGACCGACCTCAACAGCTCTGCTGCTTGCTGTGTTTTACCCTATTTTTTAGCAGTTGTTTGAGATCATCCATGAGCTGTGCATACAGGAACCTCGCTCAGTGCTTGTTGCTGGGCCTGATACAGAGATAACGCCAACTAGACATTTTTTCTTTATTTTTCACTGGCTCAAGGCCTCCTGGGCTGTTGGGGCTGGGCATCATGCGAAGAACAAATCAGCTGCTGTGGCCCCAGCAGCGAGTGGGGACGTGTATCCTTGGGAATTACCCAATCCATCCCCTCTTCTGCTATCTCATCCCTGACCATGTCTTTAGTACATAAAAAGAAGTTAATACAGCTGTCTCCTCCATGCTTTGGGAGGCAGGGGGGAAGAAGGATGCTGCAAACAAACTCATTCAGTCTTTTTGCATTCCCCGTGTCTCCTGCGGTCCCAGCGAGGTCTTCTGCGAAAGCTTCCTCCTCCTGGCATGCCTTCTGCGTGTCCGGGTTGTGCTTCTCCGTCACTTGGCTCTCAGTCCTCCCACTTTCCTGCTCATAGTGGATGTGTTACAGCGCATGCTCTTTTCTCCAGTATCTCATGGCAGGGCTTGGCTCTGGTGTATGCCTTGGGCTGGAGATGCTGGCATTGGTGTTTCCCTGTTGCTTTGACCCAGTAGCTCGAGGGCTGTGCTCGGAGAGGAAAAGTTAAAAATGATCTTGCTGTGGCATAAGCTGGAGTTTAGGCTGTTGATAAAATGCTGCTGTACATCTTGTCCTGATGGGATCTTTGGGGTGGGTGGTCCGAATTCAGAGATCCTGCGCCCCAGTGCTGTGCGGGGGCTGCCCTGGTCCTTCTCCCCCAGTATCATTGGAGACCCTGGCTGGGAAGCCTCAGAGAAGGGCAGCGCTGCGTGACTGATGCCGTCCTCTTCACTGACTGATCGGACCGTGGCTTAGCAGTGGTGGGAGAGCAGAAACTCCCCAGGAGGGAGGCAGTGAGCCTAATTTCTGAATTCAGAGGAAAATAATTAAATACACTCAGGTGTCGTGCTGGGTGCGGGGGCTGTTGGGTGCAGGCAGTGGTTGTCGGGCAGCGTGTCCCAGGCTGCTCTGAGACCCAACAGATGGATGGATGGAAGGGATGTAGCAAAATGATGGTTTCTGTGCTGCCTGCAGTAAATATCTCCATGCAGGCTGAAACTACAGCCCCGGCGGGCAGCAAAGGTAAATGCGATTTGCACATAAAGTGTTTTCTTGCAGGTTGTCTGCGTCAGCACTTGCAGCGTCCTTCAGATCCAACCATGTTGCATGTTGTTTCCACTATGACTTGCAAAGATTTATGTATATATTTTTACACTTAGTATATTAATACACTATCTTTCAAGAAATACAAACCATGAGCTTTCTCCTCTTTGGGAGATTCATTATCGTTTGTTTAAAGGAACCAAACTTGTTTTCCTTTCCAATGAGCGCACAAGAGTCCAGCCCCACTTACCGACTAGAGAAGGTGATTAATTCTTCTGCTTTTGTAATCAATAGCGAAAGGTGGCCTGGTGATACGTAACCACCCTGTGGCCTCACTGGGGCTGAATTATCTGGCACAATGGAGCCAATAATTAGCAGGTGGAGAAGATGCTGCACATGCACCGTTAGAGGATTGCAGAGGGACAGGCTGCAGGGCAAACGAGGGAAACGAGATTATGGCCAGGCAGTAAAAAATTAAATGTTTTCATCTCTCCAGGATGCTTAATTCTTTATAATACAAACTCAAATAAAGAAAGCCTTCATCAATGTGATGGAGTTTAACTGAAGCAGAGTCTGCAGTTGTTGTGCCACGTGCTATGTGGCACAGGTATAATTCCTGCGCTCCCTGTGGGTTCAGAACAAGGAGGATTCTTTCTCTTAACAGTTATGAAAAATGTGAAAGTGGAAAAAAAATCGTATCTTTTATAGAGGTGCAGCTGAAATATAAATGAAACATATCCACTGGAGGGCCTGAAATCTTGGCATGACTTCCAGAATTGGGATGCAGAGTGTTTGGTGGAAATCACTTTCCGCCACTAAATGCCTTTGGAGAAAGCATGAGAGAATAATCTTGTTAGCTGGCAAATGTGATTATTTAGGTGTCGGACTTAGGCACCGTGAGGCCCTGAGCGGAGGGTCCCAATCTCTGGAAGCATGTGGTTCAAAAAGATCTCACAAGACATCAAAGCTGAACTTGAGTATCATCTCATTAAACCCCTGGCTCTGGAGGTGTAATGTCTTGATCTGTTCTAACAGACCATGAAACCCCTCGCAAGGCTTTGAGCAGCCCGGGCAGGCTGGGGAAGCCTTTTGAGGTGTTACCCATCCCGCATGTGCCCTTGATGGGCATCGCAATGGTTCAGGAAGCAGCAGGACTAGGTGCAGCTCTGCTGGTTGTCCCCGTTGGCACAGTCCTATCTCTACATTCACAGGCTTGTGGGGTGGCATGTGTAAGGACGTCCCTCTCCTCCCACACTGCTATGGCGAGGAAGGAAAAATGGCTTCTCCTACCCATGCCTTGACCTTGTGGGCAACTTCTTGCCCAAGGCCATGCTTCACGGCAACACTGTGCAGATAACTGCTGCTTTGTGAGCTCTTTCATCAGTGGGTCCAGCCTTCCTGAGCTGGATGTGCCTTTGGAGATACACTCCTGATCCTGTGGCTCAGGAAGAAATTGCAACCAAGGAAGAGGGAACTGCTGCTGTTTGCAGCACACATAGTCACCTTGGCTGTCCTGGTTTTGACCAGCAGTGAAGAACGAGCCTCAAAAATGAGAGCACGAGCTCTTTGCGGAAGGGTTTGTCCCTTTGTGCAGTGCCTGGTAAAGTCTTTCTGGTGCCTGGCTGGGGTGCGGCAGTGCCATGAACACACCAGTTATGGGACAGTAACTGCTGCTCAACCCAGCTGGTGCAAATGGGGTGGGCAGCCTGGGAGGTGTGCAGTGGGACAACGTACCCAGCTCCTCAGGCTTTTCATGGTCCCTGGCCTTACAGCCTCTGTTTGAAGGTGTTGGCTGCAAGCATGCTCAGGGCCAGATCCATTCCAGGGCTGAAAGCTTGCTTATCTGGAGGGAAACCACCTGTGGATCAGTGCACAGCACCCCTCGAGTGTGCCAGTGGGAAGCGCATCATGACAAGGAGGGCTGCTTGCAAGGACCTGGAGTCCCTTTGGTTCTTCAGATGATATTTGCTCCTCTGCAGGAGGCTGAGGATAAAGTGCGTGCAGGCAGCTGCTCCGACAACCAGACCCACACAAACACGGAGAGCAATACTCCGTCATACCTCTCACAGTTACTCCTTTAACAGGTATTGCCCGGATTATGTATGAGAATTAATAAATATGAAAGTAGATTTAATAAAACCCCTTGGTGTCAGGAATCATGACTGCCAGCCAGAGCAGGCAGGCGATTGCAGCTACCACCACCGAGGTGCGTCTCCTCTGTGCATCCCAGCGGGCTGAGCATGAGCTTTTCCTCCTCTTGCAAAATCCATGTTGGACTCTTCAGGGCCGTTCTGGTGGCAGCTCTGGTGCCACCGCCGTGCCCGTGGCTTCGCAGGAGGGATGCAGGGTGCTGGAGCACAAGGATCTTGATAGCGGCTAACATTTCCCTTTGCTTCGTTAGTGCAGCTGTGCTGATTACTGGGCTGCACCCACACAAAGGAGAAGGGCCAGGCCTTTGGGGTTCCCACCCCATGGCAAAGCTGGCAGCAGCCCAATTTGGGGAATTTCAACAGCAGTGGAAGGGGCAGCACAACCATAAATCCTGTGTGATTTGAGGGTAAGGGCTGTGTGAGAAAGATGGGAACTCAGCTTGTCAAGGGAGCTCTTACATTTTCCCTTTGTCAGCATGAGTTAATGTTGAACAGGGCAAATACTTCCCCGCCAGAAGGAGCCTAGCGAGACCTTATTTGTGAATATATGAATAGCAGTTTTGTAAATAGTGCATCTGAATTTATGAATGATCTGACACTGACAGGTTGAAACGAACTCTATAATTTTATTGTGTTAGATTTAGTAGGTCAGACATATACATGCCAAGCCAAAATGACCTAGAAAACCTTTCTAGGTCAAACTATTGCTTGAAAAGTTGTCTTTTTCAAAGGCAAGGCCATAAGATTTCATGCTTACTCTGACACATTTTCTTTCTAACAGTGCAACATGAGTCTTTGGGACATGACAGAGAATTTGTCATCCCCTACACTGAGAAGAGAGAAAGAAATGTGAAGAAGGGGGATACTAATTTCTTAATGTAACAAGGCCTTTTCTGACCACCTCTCTTGTCCTGAGATAGTATCTTGGGCACCTGGCCAGCTAGAAGTTGCAACACCGATTGTATTAGCACCTTGCTCTTTCCAGCAGTGCTAAAACCTGCCAAACGCCTGGGTCCGGCAGCACCTCCAGCCTGCCTTTGGAGCCCTAACCCTTAAATAGAGGGGAAATTACTTATTAGAAGGAGCTTCTCCTCCCCTAAAGAGGCTCAGGGGAGGCAGGTGAGGTTTGCACACAGTGACTCTCTTCACGAGAGAGATGGGATGGGGCAGAGCCGCACTCCGCTAACCTGGGCACCGCAGCCCGGGAGTCACAGGGGTAGGTGAAGTTGGAAGGATTGAGGCTGGAAGGAGCCAGGACCTTGATGTAGTCGTCCTGCAGCTCATGCCTGCTCTGTTAACACCGCTGCAGTCTGAGCTGATGCAGCTTTCGTGCTGTTAGAAGGAAGCCTGAACTTCTAATAAAAGCTCAGCTGTTTGTGTGGGTTACTTCTCATTTCAGAGTGTAAATGTAACCATGGCTCCAAAAAGAAGTGAAAAGGGCTACCTCCCACCCCCATACAGTTTTGGATGGACTGAAACGTGTTTGTCCTGTGGTGCTGGTGGTGACGCTGTGCAATGTGGCTGAACGAAGACCTAGGGTTGGCGTTGGGCTGGAGACCAGCTCTTAGGCAGAACATGCCCAGGTGCTGGGCTGAGACGGTGGCATCCTTGGAGGTACCTGAGCAGGAGTTCTGCTTCCCAGCCACAGCCAAAGGCGAGCAGCACCTCCAGGTGTTTGCACATCGTGCCCGCTGGCTTTGCTCCCTGGGAAGGGTGGCTATGCCCTGTTTCCCATCCTGTGCCCAGGGCTCCCCCCGCTCCCCTCCGCCTGCCCAAGCCAGGCATGGTTAACCCCACAAGCAGGGCTCAGCGTGGGCAGGTACCGGCACGGGGGGCATCCCAGCTGCTTCTGCCGGCTCCCCAGCGTCCGGCGATGCTGCCCTGCCGGCGTTCCCGCCGGAGCGGCACAACCCAAACTCCACAGGTTGCAAATGGTTTGTTCAGCCAAGCCGTGACCTACTTGAAAGTAGCTTTTGCCATCCCAGGAAAGTGGGTAATCAGAGGCTGCGGTGCCTTCTGAACAATTACAGCTCACAGCAGTCCAAATGAAAATGTTTGTTGAAAACAACATGTGCATAATTAAGGCTTAATGAGCCCTTGTCTGTTTGGAATCTGCAATTAGATTTATAATAGAAAATACTAGCAAATGCCAAATAGCTTTAAAAGAAGCCGAGATAAAAGATAATTTTGCTGCAAATCTATAGTAATACTGTAATTTAATGAGCTGGAAGTGGTGCAGAGAAAGACTGTAAAAGCTTTGGACAAGTTTGTATTGTGCGTGTTTATCTTATCTGCCCATTTCCCTATCTATAAAGCTGTCAGTCTTGCTTTTAACTGCTTGGAAAAAGGCAGGACTTTGCTAAAATCAGGAAGACTCCCTTTGTTTATTTTTATTTCAGTCATTAATTAGTCGGGCAAAACTGCTTTTTCTCTTTCTCATCAACATGCTTTAAACTTCTTGTTAGGGTTAATAATAGTAATAATAATAATATCTCTATTCAATTATTTACAGTGAGACAGGGGCATAATAATAATCAGAGGTGCCTCTTTCTGATTCGTTTCATTAATTTTAATGAGTTTTCAACAGTCTTTTTAAGACATTAAGAATTTTCATTGCTAAGGTGTATATTTTAAGAAGTAAACTTGAGGCCGGCTTGGCTGCAGTAAGGACAAACTACCTTCTCGCCCTAATGAGAAAAAGTTAGGCGGCAGTAAAAATTGCTGGGAAGATTAACAAGGTGAACAGAGAGAGGTCTCAATAAAAATAAAAAAAAAAAGGAAAGAGCTGAAAGTAGAAGTGCTTGGGGGGGATGGTTTGTTGGTTTTGGGTTTTTTTAATAACCAGAAGTTGGGGCTGGGAATGAAGCGGTACCAGCTTTGGATACGACGCATGGACCTGGTCGGGAATCGAGGTCAGGGCGATGCCGTGGCGGGGCGTTACGTGCACAGCCCCCTGGAAATGCAGCCAAACAGCTTTGACAAACCTAACTCAGCACTTCATAAAATAGGCCGTACAAGGATGTGGTAATGCTGCCTGTGGAGATACCTTTCCGATGTGATTTTATTGACCGTGTGAAATGTCGCTGAGCTTCAGCTTCTGTAAAACCATGGGTTTGCATGTCTTGAGTCTCCGGCGTGTGAAGTCACAACACTGGTACTACGTTCGCAGCTTCGTGCGTGCAACGTCTGCAAAGCTCTGGGTTGTCTCCCAGTGACCTTTCAGCCGGCAGGTTTTGGCTCCAGCCTCTGCCTTCGCAGTGGTGACGAGTGCCCGTGCCCCGAGCGCGTCTGCGCCTTCACGACCCTGCTCCCGACCCGCCACAACTGCCGCCTCACGGGGTTTTGCTGTTCTCACGGACGTGGGACCGCACGCTCAGAGCAGCCCTGGGGGCTGGGGTATTTAACCCAACCACGCAGCACGCTGCTCAGGTCGCCACCGAGGGCAGAGCTCCCTTTCCCAGCCCTGCAGCTGCCCATCGCTGCTGGGGGGCATATTTCAACTGCTCCTTGCACCAAGCTCCCAGTAAAATTGTTTTTTCTGCAGAGGTCAAGATTTTAAGGCTTTTGGGGTATTTTCCCCAGATGGCTTGCTCAGCTTGCAGCCTCCGAGGCAGTGCCTGGCTGTGTGGACCCTGTCTGCTTGGTCGCACAACGATGCCTCAATGGCAAATCCTCCGGTGATGAAAATCCTGTGTTGCTCCCTTGCTTCCACCGCTGGAGAGGATGGGGTGATAGATGGGGATGGGGTGATAGATGGGGGCTGTGGATGGCAGTGGGGTCCCCTGGGTGTGGCGCAGGCTACTGGAATGGCTTGGGGGGCTCATTGCTCTTTGTTTAAGAGGATAATGGCAATTTTTGTTTAAAGGCAGCATCCTCAGCATAGTCAAAAGGCATCCCATGCGCTGGAGACGATGCTTTTTCTGGCAGAGCAGGAATCTGAAATCTGGCCACCTTCAAGCCTGGGAGAGACTTTAATCTGAAGAGTGAGGAGGTTTGGGTAAAGCCCCTCTGCTCCCCGACAGTCTCAGCATGGGGCTTCGGGCTCCCCTGCGCACCCTTCCCGCAGCACGGTGACCAAGCATGCCGGGACGAGCTCGCCGTTGTCCTCTGCACATCAAAATACACATTGAGGTTGTGAGCGGTCCCTGTTGGTTTGATTGTGTGGGTTTAGAAAGAGTAACCCGGTTGTGATGCTGGCGCGATAAAAGCCGGTTCGCTGATACAGGAGGCTGTGCACTGCATTGTTCTTTATTATTTGTTTACATTGGACTTTACTGACTCCTGCTAGGATTAGGATCTGGTTAGATGATGTAAAAACACTTACAGAAGATGCACGTGGAGTCTATGATTTAAATAAGACAGGGCCAAATAAGAGAGGAAAAAATGCAGAGAGCTGTCCTGCTGTATGAAAAGTGGGCAGTGAAGACGCTCCCAGAATTCCAGGATGTAATTTCAGAAATCACCTTCCTATCATCCTTGGGTTTGGGGTTTTTTTGTCTTTAAAGGAGATCTCACTTTTCATTAGGTTTTTTGTTTGTTTGTTTATTTTTAAATCATTAACATGTCCAAACATCTACGGTAAAATTGTGAAATGGATTGTACTTTGTCAGCCCATTTTTTTTGCAAGTCATACTATCTACCGCTGCAGGAGTTATTTGCATACACAGTTGAGTGCAGAACCACAGAAGGCAGGTTTTCACCGGTGCCAAATATTTGTGTGTTGAAAACTACTCTCTAAATGACTAGCGTGGAAGCTATCTGATTTTTTTTTCCCTCCCGAGTAGCTGTTTTTGCATAACGCTCCCCATTCTCACCAAAGTTGTCTTGAAAATCAATTATTCTTCTCCCTTATGCTTTGCAACAGAAGAAAAAAGCCACGATCTTGAATTCCGGGGGGCAGAGATGTGCTTTTACTTTCGCTACTGGGGCAAAGCTTCAAAAGCTGGAAGTGTTAAGCAAAGTACCTGGCTGCGCTTGCAAGTGCATAGCATGAGCTGTGGGCTGTGCGTCAGACTGGCTTTGCTGACGGAACAGTGGCAGTAGAGAGAATTAAAGTTACTATTTTTCTTCTTGAATGGCAATTGAGTAGCACCTGTGATTTTTTGTGGATTATTGGAGTGAGTTCGGAGATATTTAGGAGCCGGGTTGTTAACCTGTACAGCTGCCAACAAGGTGTCGGGATCAGAAGCATAATACATAGTCTTCAAAAGTTAATAGCTTTAAGCAATCTTTGCACCGCTCCTCTGACAGCTCTCTTCCTCTCTGCGACGTGCACTCGTGTACTTATTTATTTACTCTCCAGTTGAGAAAAGATAAATAGAGATTTCCAAAATTATTCCCGCACCGTGCGCGTACGTCAAACCCAGCGTAACCACAGCGACTGCTCGCGCGGGGCTGCTGTGGCAACAGCTGCTTCCTTCGCTTGCTCGCGCTGCGCTTCGCCGCGCCACTGAATTGCTTTTATTCAATCCAGGCGTTCGCTTTCAGCCCCGGGCTTAGGTGTGCGTCCAACATCACTGCCCACGCGGGGTCCCTGCTCGCTCCCCGGGCCAGAGGGACAAACCCTCCTCGAAATTACAGGATGGGAAAACTTTCTGGCTTAAGGTTTCTTTCTTCCCGACCGTTCCCTTGCTTCCCTAGATGTTTTGGTGGCGGTGGCTGCGTGCAGCCCCTCTTCAGTGATACCTCTGGCTGCAGCGAGGGCTGCTGGTCTCGTATCGAAATCAGCATCTCCCTACCAGACTTCCAGAGCAGAGCCACCCTGGTCGCTGCTTCCGAGGCAGACAGGTATAAGCTCTATTTTTATCTCAACCCTGAGGTTTTATCTTGCAAAAAACAATGTTTCTAGGTGCCTTTGACGCTGGCACAGTTCTTGCACAGAGCCTCCGCGGCTTCTTTTAGATCTTTGTACATTTTCTGCCTCTCTTAGTTTCCTGTGAATTACAAGTGTTACCAGTGAAGCAGGGGGTGCAGTTAAGTCTCATTATCACTTACTGTATTTGTTTCAGGCTGTCTACACACCAGCCCGGTGCCAGGAAATGTGCTGCATTCATTTACCTTCCTCCCTCCCCGACAATGCACAGGGCACCAGGCGTTCACGGTGCGAGCTGCTGCCTTCAGCTCTCCTGGTTATTCAGCTGCTTCAGGAGAAGGAGCCGCTTAGCAAGGACCCGTTTTGGGGTTTTTTTTGCAGATAAACTCCTCGAGCACCTGTGTCAGCGTGATAAACAACGCAGGATGTGCTTGTTGTTTGGCTTCAAAAAGGAAGTGATGTACGTGCCCGAGACTTGCAGCTACACCGGTGCGATCGTATCTTGCAAAATAAACAGCGTTGAGCATGGTCAGCAATGGACCGGAGAGGTCCTGGGTGAAAGCAGGGGTGTGCTGGGAGGGTGGGTGCCGCTCACCTCCCAGGCAGCCTGTTTTCCTTATCTATGCCCAAACTTTGAGAGAAATCGGGAAGGGTTTGGTCTGGCCAAAGCTCTGGTGAGCTCTCTGCATCTTGGGAGAGGAGGAGGATGGAGACCTCCTGTACGCCCCATGCACCTGGGCTGCTCAAAGCAGCACGCAACACCTCTCCCAGCCCGCGTTACATCAGGGTGCTGGGCAGACCGAAAGCTAAAAACTAAACACAATCATCTGAATATGATCAAAGTGTATTAGATCAAGATCTGCCCTCAGGGGCAAAACCTGCTACACTGAAAAAACCCAACCCCTTCCCATGCACAGCGGAGGTGTAAGCGTGAGCAGCTTTGGCCTTTAAATTAATAGCGTGTTTCTCTGAGCATCATTATTCTCCCTTGCTGCGGCTGGGAGAAGGAGGGGAGGCTGGATGGAGGATCAGCTGGTCTGCGCTGCTTTCGCTTCTTTTCGGAGCCGCACGTGAAAGGGTTAAGCAGAATTTTGATCTCGGCAATATTTTCATGCTTATACATTCTGTTTCTCATTTCCATGACAAAGATGGTAGGAAGAGCAGAATAAGGTACAGAATTTGCAGAGCAATTTTAAGACTGTAATGAGAACAGAAAATAGTAGGGGGAGAAGAATTGTAATTAGAATATGAAATGGGAAAAAAAATTAATCTATTTCCATGTCAGTGTTAAGACTAAATTCTGCTGCTCCCTGTAGCTTTCAGTGGATGGATTTTTTTGTGTGTGTATGTGAAGAACTTGAACTCCTTCGCAGGCTCTGAAAGGTCCAGGTAAATGAGTTTAAGTCCTCATTCCCCCCAAATAATGCAATAACAATAATTTTGTGTGCAGCACTCACAGAAAACCAGCCAGTCTCTTAGATAAATGAATGCTGTCACTTGAATAGTGGTGGCATTCAAGATCTCTCCAGCCTCGAGTACAGGAGAATAAAAGGGGATGCTGGAGATGCTCTTGGGGTGCAGGTCTGTGCGGCTGCCTGGGTGAGCACCGCACGATCGCGTATCACAGAAGCACCCAAACACCAAATGCTGCCGGTTGGGAGGGACGTCTGTGTATCCCGAGCCCCCGAGCAAAGCTGGGCCAAACAGATGAGGTTGTGTAGCACCTCGTCCAGCTAAGCTCTGAGTATCTCCAGGGATGGAGATCCCACAACCTCGTGGTCTAATATTTGACCACCCACATGCTGGAAAATGTTTTTCCTAGTATCTAATGAGATTGCATCTACCCACGGAGCTGTCAGCAGCCCACAAGTCAGGGTCATCTTGAGCTCAGTGGTTTGGATTTACTATTCCCCTCTAATTTGTCCAGTTGCTATTCTGGATCCATCTAGGCCACAGCATCTTGCAGAAAAGAGGTTTTGCTGTTGGGCCCTGTGTGAAGAACTTCTCTGTAAGGTGTTTAATTCCACTAGCTAATGATTTCAGCATCTGCCTCCTTGGTTTCAGGCTATGAGACCCAGAGAAGAGCCATTCCCCGTTCTCGTCTCATGACTTCATGTACATCCCTGTTGACTCCCTCTGTATCTATCAACTCTTTTCCTCGTTCATGTACACCGTTCCACACCTTGGATGCTCCCTCACTTGCCCTCTCTTCTTCTCTTAACTGTACAGATGGTAAAATAATGTTTGATCTTTTATTCTTTGTTCTTTCCCTAATTGCTTCTAAAACTTGAATGGCATTTTTGGCAGCTGCTGGGAACTGAGCAAAGTTGGAAATGAACTCTCCAGAACAAATGTTCAGTTTCTCTTCTGGACAGTAACAGCTATTTTAAGGCCCATTGTTGTGTCTGTATTGTTAGGATTGCTTTTCGCCAGTGCATTGCTTTGCATTTATTGACATTAAATTTAATCTTCCATTTCCTCACTGCCACTTAGTACTGCGAGAGTCTTAATGCAAAGCCATTCAAAGTCGCTTTTAGTTTTGGCTAGCCTGAATATTTTTTTGTCTCATTAATAAGCTTGAATCCTTCTAGATCACTTATATTATGAACTGGATAGATTTTAGTGCAGATGGATCGTGGACCATGATCTTCCTCTTGCTAAAACCTAATGAGTATCTTTTTACTGGCTGTAAGCAAGAGGACCTTCCCTTTTGTCCCACGACAAGTTGGGTTGGGTTTTTAGAGCTTTTTTTTTGAGGAACCTTGTGAGAAGTCCAGCCAGAGAGATCATTTCACCTTTTCTAGGCACTTGTTGACCCTTCAGCAAACACTAAAGTGGGCTGCGAGGCACGACAGCCCTGTCTCAGGTCTCTCTGCTGCCTCGGTGGTGCGTTGCAGCTCCAGATGCTTTCACGCTGAGGGAGTCAGACCTGCTGCTCTGGCACCTTCCCCTCCCCACTCCCGTTCGTTTTGCAGCGGAGGTGTTTGTTAGCATGCATTGCTTTAGAGCAGATGGGTGAATGCTGCCTGCCTATCGGGATTCCTTAAGATTTTGTTGGTTTGTTTTATATTTTTTCCTACTGGCCATCCCAGTGTGAGAGCAGCTCAAATGGTTCCTTCCAAGGGAGATGCTCCAGTTTGGGAACCACTGAGTACTCCATCCTGTCTTTCCCACCTGGTTTTAGTTTCTTGACAGTCTCTACCATACCTTGGGCAGCCCTTGGCACCACCAGCTCTGCAGGAGGTTTCCTGTTTCTCATATGTTTGAGAAATAACTGTTACTAGGCTTTTATCCTATTTGTAAATTGGTCTGAAAACAAACAAACCAACCAAACCACTTTTTACTATATGGTTTTAAGCCTTAAGGCTTCATCTGTATCAATCTGATTTTATCCTAGGATAATACATGAGAATATTGACTGCGTGTAGAGAACCCAGCCCCCATAAAGCCCAGGTGACTCTTGCAGACGCTCAGCTGCACAACCCTTTGAAGGATGTCCTGCCACTGACACCTGCTGTGGTGTCGTGCTCTCTTTTAATGACATTTGGCCTGAAGCAAATTGCGGGCACGCGGTGGCCAGGATGAAGATGCAGAGCTTTCCTCGCAGGAGGGTCCTGAGCAGGGGGGGGTCGTAAATCTCTTGCTGAACTTTTGACCCTCTTTGACAGGATCAACTGAGGGACTATCCAAGCATTTCAGCGGACAAATAAATAATGCTAAGTAGATCACTTTAGGCCAGAGGTTGTGTAAAGACCTTAATGGGGAAACTGCAGTTAAAGAGATTAAGCTAACCTTAGCGATGTATTCCCTGAAGAAGCGTGATGCTAAATTGCTTCTATAGGAAATCACAGCGGCAGCTCTGCAGGCAGCAGCGCCGACAGGGGCAGGGCTGGAGTGAATATTTCACATCCCAGGGATGTGGCAGAGATGTGCGCTGGCAAAGACGATCCTTGCCAGCGTCGGGGTCGTTGGGGTTGGCGTTGGTTCAATCCATAGGGCTGAACCTGCTGCGCAGGGGGGCTGCAGGAGCAGCATCGCAGGGATGCGGGGCTGGAAATACCATGGCCAAGATGCAGTTACAGCAGAATGTGGTTATGCCACTCAAATAATGCTTGCCTGATAAAAATTAATTGTGGAAAAAACTGCTTCTGTGAAACTTTCTAAAGAAGTTATATTTCTGCATGGTGGCTAGGGTGCCATTGGAGGCAGCTAAATAAACCCTAGCAACACATGAGCTACAATAATTTTTTTTTTTTTTGTAATGGAGAGTATTAAATATGGCATTGACTGTGTTATGCAAGTTTTCTCATATCCGAACTTTTATTCACTAAGAACTTAAAGGTATTTGTTGCATGGCATTATTCTGGGTCACTCTATGTCGTGATGCTCGTGGTGGCTGAGGTGTAGCTGGCTGGACGCCGAAACCAGCTACATCCCAAGCATCTTCAGTGAAAGGTGATATCCTCAGTGCACCCAGTCTGGAAATGAGGTTGTTAGGGGTTGAGAGGGGACCCCCTGCCTGTGTCCTGGCACAAGGAGGCAAAACTGAGGGGCAAGTGCTTATAAGCTTATAGCTTATTCCTGAGCAGTAGGAATCACTGGAAGCATCCAATTCGTTCTTCATAGGGTATTTGATAGCTCCTTGGTGGTGATGGCTTTTAGTTACCGCAGGATTTGCATTAACAGGCCACTTTTTAAAAGCTCCAGATCCTCACTGGACTTGCAGTTAAGGTGCTCTGGTCCAGTATTACCAACAATGAGTGTTAAAATTTAGGTAAGACCCCCCCCCAAAAAAAAAAAAAAAACAAACAGAAACCCAAACCCCACCACACTTAAAAAATTAAAATAAAATTAAATAAGAAGTTTGGAAGATTTTTGAGATCTTCCAGTCATCAATGAAGCCATTGCTGGTATGAATGCTGCCAACATATTTCTTACAAAGCTGAGGTTTTCATCTCAGCTTATGACTCTCAGGAAATAAAAGGATGTGATGAGATTCGTAATAAAATTGTACAAGCTGGCAGTGCCATCCATGAGAAAATAACACCTTCTCTCAGTCTTGGCAGGAGGTTGTGTTTCTTTCCACCGGGTCCTTCCCAGTTAACAAACATTTATTCTCTGTGTTTGCACAGAGCCGGAGATCACACAGCTGCTTTGCTCTGGGGTCTGTCCCAGCTTGCAGCATGCATTTATTTTTCTTATTCATGTTCATCTTACTAACATGGGACCTG
This sequence comes from Theristicus caerulescens, assembly GCA_020745775.1. Lineage (NCBI taxonomy): Eukaryota > Metazoa > Chordata > Aves > Pelecaniformes > Threskiornithidae > Theristicus > Theristicus caerulescens. The sequence continues at coordinate 4,361,787 of CM036569.1, forward strand.
TATGACCTCTGGGCGCATTTACAGGTTTGAAAATAACGTCGTATCGCAAAAATAACAAACCAAAGTGAGTCTAGAAAAGCAATAAAAATAAAAAAAGTGCTTCTTAGAACATCATCTGAATAAAGCCTGCGCTCAGCTCCCTGCATGGGCTGGTGGATGCACAGCAGCGCTCTGCCTCCGGAGCTGTGGTGCCGGCTACACCTCCCCTGGAAGAGCCGTAGTAAAAGAATTGTATTTTTAAGTAAATTCTCCATGACAAAGAACTAGACTAGAACTGTCCTTGTATCTCTTGCTTGGACCCAGAATACACGGTAGCGTGTCCGATGCAGATGTCGTGGAGGCACGGCTCTGTGTCCGTCACCCTGATTTCCTTGGGACTCCCTGTCTGAATGTGGCTGACAGCATCTGTCTGCTTATCCATCGATCCATCAGTGCCAGGTGAAGTCAGCTCCCGTGGCCCGAGATCGGGTCATACCTGTGCTCCCCTTCCTTTTGGCTGGAGTTCATGTCACCTGCAGACGAAAGCAGCTTGCTGGTGTTCATTTGCCAGCATGCCTTTGTTTCCAGAGCTGGTAGGAATTTGGGCAGTTTCCTCTGAGGGTTTTGTTTGGTTTTTTTTGAATTACACGAGTAGAGTTGTTTCTGTCCTGAGCGGGTTACATGAAACAAGTCTGAGTTGGGATTTGGCAATGTGGGGCTTTATGGGTCCTTTTTGGGTCCTCGATTCTAGTTGTGCTTGTAGGCAACCATCGCTAATGTAAGTCAGTGCAAGTGAGATAAAAACAGGTCCAAGTCTCAGATGAAGGAAAAACAATGAATCACATCTTCCCACCTCTCCCAGTTTCCCAACTTGGCTTGCATTTCCCCGGTTTTCAAGCCAACACCATGTCTTGGGTGCAGAGTGCTGTGAGCAGAGCGTGATCCCAGCTCACCCCTGCTTTGTACTCATTTCGTGCAGGCGAGGGTGAGAATTAGCCACAGCCACTGATTTGTTTAATAGCCTGCTTCTATTAGCCAAAGAATAACAAAAATTAAATAATTACAAAAGAGCAAAAGAATGATTAAGACAACTGCACGAGAGTATGTTCCTTTCAAATTAGGACTCGAAAATAATACCCGCCACTCCGCATAGGCACATCGTTGAGTACAGGTTTGATCAATTTGGGGGGCGCAGAGGGTGATGAATGGATGCACCCAGGTCCGGAACTGCCTGGGAGGCTTGACACGCACCAGGAGTTAGACCATAGCGAAAAGGGAGGAAACGTTTGTAACCAAAGGGAAATATTAAAATGTCTGTTTCTGCCATAAATCTACCTGGAATGATGGGGCTGATTGTTTTGAAGTGCATTCTGTAGTGAAACAATAATGAGAAGAGGGAGAGCACATTACTTATCTGCTCTACCTGGCTGGTGTATGTGTGGCAAACGTCTAATTGAAAAAATATCCTGATGGGAGAATTTCTAATAAATTTGTTTGCACCCTCATAGCCTGGAGGAGAGGAAAAAAAATCCAATCAGCAGCGCGGAAGTTCCAAAGTTTCCATTGCATTTTGAGTCTTGATTTTCAGGCTCACTGCTCAGACTGGCAATCAGAGGCACAGTAATTTCGAAGGCAGGATTCATTACAGTTATTATGAAGGCATCAAGGGCACAAGGAAGTGTGGCGCAGAGGTAGGGGAATAGTAGGAAGCCAAAAAAAATTACATTCTGACAAACAGTGTGATATAGAGAAAGCAGAGTGCTTGTCCTGCCCTGGACCTCCCCAGTGACAGATAGTTTTTGTTTTCTGAATGTAGATTGCCAGGTGACTTTTGTTTTCTGGAGAAGAGTTGTTTCAAACAGTCTAGATCTCCAAAATACTGCACTGGAGCAGGACAAAAATGATGCACCTGCGTGTGAGGAAGGGGGATGGATGGATGGATGGATGGATGGATGGATGGATGTGTATTTAAATCTCTCAGAGGGGCAAAACTTTTACTTAAGAAAGGGCTCTTCCTTTGCTGATGTGGAAGTCAGTATTTCTGCAGTGCAAATTTCTGACTGGTTCCAGGGATGGACAGAACTATCTCCCCACTGGAATATTTTCTCTCTCTTCAGGGCTGCTTGCTGGAAAGCTCCTGTGTGGCTCACCTGCCGCATCTCAGTGCCATCTCGAGATGCAATGGTTTTTAAGGGTCCCGCAGTGCCACACAGCGTGTCTCACGCAAAGCTCTGGCACTGCAGATCGGGCCACCAGAAAGGGCCCCACATCCATGCGGTGCACAGTCTTGGGGGGTCTGCTCAGGCTCCAGGATCCACCTGATGGTTTTTTGGTGGGGTGGTGCCAAAAAGAGCTTGGGAGTGAGACCTCAGGACCATAATTTTGCCTGTTCCAAAAAGACTGACTCCCCAAACCCATGCTGCTGCCCATGCCAAGTCAGAGACCAGCTCCTGCCGCAGGGCCTGGGTCCCGCTGCCAGAGGGCTGAGCATCTCTGCCAAAGTGCCACCTCTTCTGCAAATTCAGCCTTCGCCGGTGGGGCTGGTTGGGTTGGCAGAGGGTATTTAGGCTGTAGAGCTGATTGAGTCTCCGTGCCTGGAAGCACGGCAGCTCCAGCTGGACCCGTGTTAGCAGGAGCCTGGCTGTGCCAGCGATCATTTTACAGGTGGAGGGAAATTCAGTTTAAAGTGGATAGCACCCGGCTGGCTTCTGGGAGAGCTGCTTGTCCTGGCAAGCCCATAGGGCTGCTGATGCTTGCTGCATCCTGCGGCTCCCGCCTCACTGATAGGTTTAACGAAATCCTGCATTTATGCAAGGATCCCCTTCCACCCTGCTGCGGGTGCTATCAGTATTAGTTAATAAGTGTCACAATACCTGCTCTAATTTTGCTGCTTTTAATTGGTTTGCTCTGCTATCCCAGAGGATAGTTTGGCAATTAGAGGGTGTCTGTGCACTCTGACGCCGAGCAGAGCTGTGTTACCCCCACTTGGCTTTACTAACTCTGCTGACTTTAATAGCTAATCCTGTAGCACTGAGAAATGGAAGTGTAATTAATAATCTACACTGAAAATCTTCACCTCGTTTTATTTAGATTTCTCTTTTATTCTTCTTAATACGACCCATTTCTGTTAAGGCATAACTGGTATCAGCTTCATATCGGAGAGCAAGAGGACACACAAGGGGTGAACAATCTTCAATTCATCATCTGGCTTGTAAGGGCAGGAGGGTTGGCTCTTCCCCTTGTTAAGTAGATGGTGTCATTCACAGCTGGTACCTTCATCCTTGTCTTGGGAGTGTTTTATTGCATAGCCCATTTTATTGCCATAATTAATTTGTGAACTTAGCCTTGAGAACTGCCCCAGCCATACTTCGAGCCAGAGACAATCCTGGAGGGCTTTTTTCCTTCATTTGGAATCGAAGCAAGTGAAAAGCTCCCGCTGTAGCTAATTAATGAGAAGAGTTTTGCAGTTCTCCATGGGGGTTTTGTAGCCTAATAAGTGGATTAGCAGTTCAGAACCAGGTGAAGGGGGCAGGCGTGTTTGCAGGAGCCGCGGGGGCACAGGCGAATGCACTGTGCTCAGGCTGCCCAGCCTCCTGCCCAGCCCCAAAGCCCAGCCTGGCAGAGCAGGCAGTGGAAGAGGAGATGGGAGAAAATGTGCCTTCGTGCAGCCAGAATTTGCAAACAACAGCAAACTGGCAGGATGGAGAATCAGGCTTTGCATAGAGACCCCCTTGTGTATGGTCTGGAGAGACTTTCTGCATTGCTGGTGTAGGTTTGCTTCGCTGGTTAAGGAGTATGAAGGTGTCTGCAAGAGGATTGAATGGGACCTGCCTGTCTTGGAAATTTCTATCAATGGAAATTGGCTTTTTAAGCTGATTGATTGATTGATCTAGTGGGAATTTTAGCAAGAACTTCATTTGGGTGATCTTTGCTGCTGGGTAGATCTGCGGTTTTGCACAGGTTTAGTTTGTTTGAACTGGAGTGATTCGTTCATTATTTTGCTGAAAAATTAACATAAATGTGCTATGTTACATGGCCCATTGCAATAACAGTGATGTGTGTGTGCTCATACATGCTCGAAAGTTTTAAAGGACCAGCTCAGGATTTTCTTCTGGGAATTTTGGCATAAAGAGCCAGGGAAGTATTTGGGATGCACATAACATAATTTGGCATGCAGATGACATTTCACTAACTCTAACTTTCTTTTGTCTTTCTAGTTTGATGGGGAGAACATGTACATGGGAATGAACGACAACGCCCAGGAGTTTCTATCGGCAAATCAGGTAAGCATTGATTTGCTTGGGTGGGCAGTGTGGATAGATTTTCTAGGGGACTTAAGCTTTGCCTAAGCACAAATTCTAGGAGCTCTCCAGGAATCTGCACTCCTGGGACATCAGGAGGGTCCACGGAGGAGGTCAGAGCTGTCTGCCAACCTGGCTGCTGCCGAGGAGCAGCAGTGGATGCGCTTGGTACGGGGAGAGGGATGGGCTGGCGTGCCCGTGCTGCTGCATATCGCCAGAGCCCGGCTTAGCCACGGCTCTCCAACGAGCCATCCTTCACTCGAAATGAAGGTGCAATTGGTGTTTCTGGATGCGGTGAGGTTTCCAAGTATTGTGTGTAGTTCAGGTGTCTCCTTCCCTCACGCAGAGTATTTCCTGTAGCTAAATAGATTAACAGTTAGCCGGCTTGGGGAGAAAAAGGAATCAAAGGTTTCCTGTTTTGGAGCTATAAACCCACACGTGGAGGACCAGAATAGAAGTGCTCACATCTCACAGGTGCCTGAGCCTTCAGGGCTCTTTCTCGGCTTGAATACACATGAAACAGAAATGTCCATTCAGTGGAGCCCTAAATATATAAAAAGTTAAGGCCGTGCTTAGGTCCTGCTGGGAGGTGAGGGCTTCAGCACTTGCTTACCTGTCTTCCTGACCAGGAGATGAGAGATGGTCCCATCTGCGTCCCCCTGAGCTGGCCTGGCACGGCCAGAGCACGCTGGGGACTTGGTGCATCTTTGAGGTGCCTGATGCTGCACCCTCGGGCCGAAGCATCTCATCGCGTCCCGCTGCCTCATGAGGGAAAGTGCAAGTTCATCACTAATATTTTTCAGCATCCCATTTTTGGGCTGTGTTGGGCCGTTTCATTCTGGGGCCCTGTTGACCACAGCCACGTGCATCATGGGCTGTGCAGGGTTATGTCACGTGAAGTTGATGGTTGCAAAATTTGAAAGGCAGCTGTGCGATGATTTCCATCCAGCCCAAGATGTTGCCAGCTTCCTCTTGCCCTGGACCCAGTGTGTGCGGCCTGGGGCGAGGTTATGGTGTGCTCTTGCTGCTGGGATTTGGTACTTACTGCAGCACCGCTATGAATTACAAGGCTAGTGAGTCATCCATGGTGTATCTAACTCAGATACTGGTGGCAATTAAAATATATGCATATTGAACTGAAAACAGGATAAAAAACTGTTGTTTGCCTTCTTAGAGGGCGGCAGCGCGTTGGCTCGTTGCTTGGGAGAGTTGTTCCTGCTCTGGCTTTCAAAGATGGCACGCGAAGCCACCGCCGCCGAGGCATGGGGAGAGGGCTGTTCTCGCGTGAGAAGGGTTTCCAGAGGGTGGGGAAGGAACCGCAAACTTTGTGCTATCGAGTGATTCAGCAGAAACAAATATGTAGTCTATCAACAACGGCGTGTGGTTGATCATTACAGCCAGGAATTGCCAGAGGTTGAATAAACACAGAAAGGAATGGGGTAACCCCAAGCTGCAGTTGTCTTAAATATTCTGCCTTTAAAACCTCCCAAGGGATGACCATTTCACAGCCTCGTCGGGAAGGGCTGGTGGCACTGACTCAGCGGCCAGCTGCATTCCCAGGCCGGGATGTGTCTGCAGGATTGGACTGGCCTGGAGCTGAACCGCGGCCAAAGGGAACCATTTGTGTTTCCACCTCTGCATCGACAGAAATCCCCTCGCAGCCCCTGTCACATCACGCTGGAGAGAAATCAGAACTGATGCTGCTGGGTGGGGAATGGTTTGCTGCACCACGATTGAGGAGGAGGAGGGCCGACTTCCGAATAAAAATAGAGGCTATCATGTGATGGAGGATTCGTGTACTGTTTGAACCTAGGGGAAGGATAAACCAAACCAGCTTTAGATCCCTGTAGCCTGGGAAATAGAAGTTTACTCTTCATTTGTTCTCTATTTACTTGGTGACCTTTATTTCCTATTTTGAAATAGCAGTTAAGGATGTAAAGGGAGAAAGTCACTTTCTCTTGGCAGAGGGTGGGCAGGGGGCAGGTACCCCCATCGCAGGGATGGGTTTGTGCACGGGGCCATGCTCCTGCTTTACCTCCTGGAGCAAAAGCTCTATGGGGAATGGAGACCAACATGGAAAATAGATGGCAATGTTTGTCTCGTCTTGCATCTCCAGTTCCCCTCCTTGTGCTGCTATGCTGGGGATGGTCAGAGAGGAGCTGGGAGTGGCACCAAGGGGTGCAAGGGCACAGGGTGGCACCTGGGGCTCTGCCGGGGTGGGAGCCCCTGTGGGATGCTGCAGTGACCCCCATAACCTTGCCTGGGGTGAGGGGCGTGGGAGGAAGGGCGAGCATCACGGTTCATGCCCTGCAAGGACGTTAGTGGTGGTTCACACCCAGCATGAGCTTTGGCCAGGGAAGACGGGGAGCAGCCTTCCTCCCTCACCCTCATTAGTTCATCATCTGCTTTTATTTACCTGCATATCAGCGCTTGTTTACCAGAGAGAGCTTTATAGCACTGGTCATGACTTCATTACTAATAACACAACTCTTCTATTTAAATGGGGGTTCCAGATGTTTTTTATTGTTTGCTAAACCTGTTGTAACCTGAATGAGTACATTAAACAGCAGGAGCGCAGTTTCACAATCCCGCTTGAGAGGCTGCTAAATCACCGGCCCCGAGACGCCTGCACAGCGCACGCAGGATATCGCTCAGCCCTTGGGATCCTTGGGGACAAAGGCAAATCATACACACTAATTACTGAAGCCATCACACTGTAATAGATGGGCCTGGTGGGTTGGTTTTTCTTCCCCATTTTTCTCTTAAACTGGTTGCGCTGGGCACCATTAGGCATCTACAGCTCTCGGCAGCAGACACAGCTTCATGTTGAGCCCAGCTTGGGTGCAGGGCTGGGACATCCAGCATTAATGGTGGGAAATCTTAGCTTCACATTGCCTGTTTTAGGGCACACTTGCTTATTTACCCCAGTTTTGCGCTACACAGTGAGCTCCCGTGGTACCAGCACGCTTGTGATGGCCTGGGGTGAGGTTGTCACGATGAAATCCCCCCGTCCTGCAGGAGGGCTTCCAGCCCCTCCGTGCTTCGAGGTGGGTGGGAAGGGTTGGGAGAGCAAGAAATTCATCTGTGTATGTGGCCTCATTTCAGCTGGAAAATTTTTAGCGGTCCACAGATGGAAGAAGTTCAATAGTCTTTGTTATAGAAAATTATGTATCGCCTTGCAATTTTTCTTTCAAAATACCTAGAAGGAGTTAGGCGGAAAGCAGAATTCAGTTTATCAGTTCTCCCCCCACTCTGGTTTAAACCCAGGCAGGTTTAAATGGCTCCTGCCTGTCAGTGCAATGCTTTACACTTTCTGCCCAGAGATCCAGCAACTGCTTAAGCTCTTGAGTCATCCTTTCCCATCACACAGATAAGATTATTCTCATTTGACAACTGGAGCTGCAGAGACAGTGCGGTTAGGGCAGCTCCTGTGCTGAGTGGTCCTTGGACAGCATCGCGATCCTGCAGCACCTTGACATCAGCCTTATCTCGGCCCCTTCTACGGTTTTTGATCTTAAGGAGCTTCTGCAGTATCTCATGGCAAGAGCATGGTAAAGCCAGGACCGGGGTCCACTTCCCTCTCCCTCATCCCTCCCTACCCTGCAGAGCTGCTGACTTGGGAGAGGAAGAAAAAAAACCCCCAAAAACCAAAAACACACCATCAAAACCATCTGAAGCCAGCTGATCTGCTCCCTCTCTTCATCTTACTGGATGTGATTGCTTGTATGCTATCGGCTGCATTTCTCATCAACCCAAAAAGGGTTCATCTCAGCTGAGAACGAAATGCAGAAATACAGGAGCCTAAAACATAATGAGAGCGCTGACAGATCCAGACTCACAACGGCACAGCCTGCTTGGGGAAAATAATTCCTCTTGTTCTATCAAATGGGAGGGACATTTGACCCCAGAAGTGAGTCAAATGTGAAATGTAATTCAACCCCCAACAGGGGCCAGAGTATAAATGCAACTTGACATCTGATCAAACCATCGTGGACATTTGACCCCCGAGATGAGTGAGGTATCTGTTGTGTCTCATGAAGTCGGCAGAGCATCATTCCTCACCCCTGTCAATTTTCTTTCTTTCTCCCCCCCCTCTCCCCAAAGAAAGACAAGGACTTAAGTAATGCAAAAATCCCAAGGAATGGACAGATTACCAACCATGCGAGGTACTCTGAAAGATGAGTAAAAATGCAATGGTGCTGTTAAAAGAAATAAAACCACTTGCAAAATCATTAAGAGAAGGTGTTTATTAAGGCCTTTGTGATAGGGAGAGTAACCCCAGGAAAGGCAAAGGTTGGGAAATTCCTCGTATAGCAGGACAGGAATGAGGTTGGTTTTGTTTGGCATTGAGACTTTTGCACTTGCAGGAAGAGTCCACAGGTGCTTTATAAACAGGAATTAACTACGCCTGGGAATACCCTGCAAGAAGGTATCGTTATCCCACGTTACGGGTGAATAAATGCCGGCACGACCTTGCCAGGGCGCTGGGGATGATGTGATGTTCGGGCAGGGTGTGGGAACAGCCGCGCCCTGGCATGGGTTTGGGAACAGTTATCCCTCAGCTTGGGAGCAGGGATGTGACTCTCTGCCCGGTCCATGGAGGGACGTTACGGAAAGCCTTAGGGCAGTGTTTGCCACAGTTCTCCTCTCTCCATCGCACGTCTCTGGCTGCTGGCAGGACAATGGGCAGCTTTGAAGGAGGAAAGAGCTGATTGCTTACCGCTGGGCATTTTTGATCCTGTACTCTGCCTAATCCCAGGAGCTTTCAGTGCACAGCTTATTCCAGCTGAGCAACATGCCTGTTTCTGTACCAACAAGTTAATTTGTGTGACTCCTCGTGCAAGTACTATTATACATCAGTATAGTTTATTCAGGCCAGGGAGATGCATCAGCATAAGCAACTCTTTGCTTTTGTAACTGAGAGCACAGATAGGGCCCCACTGCTTTAACTGTGTGTGTTGAAAATATGATAGTTAAATTGACAGAAAGTTATTGGCACGCTATTTCCTCCTCCTAATGCTATTCTTATAATATGCTTTTGCTGGCACACTCACGCTGCCCATCTGTGTATCAAAAACGCCAGGTCTTGGCTGCCATGAACCACATGTGGGCATGCGTGGGGGCTGCAAGTTTGCACAGCAGCACTGAAAAAGCATGATTTCACCCAGCCCTGGTGAGACACCTGATGTCGGTGACCTTGCAGAGCAGCAAAGAGGGCTTTGGTTTGGGCTGTGTGCATTAGGGCGAGACTGGGTAACTCGTGGATGGAGCTGCTCACGTTTATACTGCTGAGAAAGCAGATCCGTCGGCATAGACATGTTTGTATGTGGCGGCACGTGCATAAAATAGAAGGTGGGGTTTTCTCTTGCTGTGTGCATCGGCAGGAGCTCGGCTGAGTGCGGGGGTTATACCGATGCACCAAGTGGAATGGAGTTGACAGAGATTATATTTGTCATGTGCACACACACGTATACAGCATCTGTCTTCAAATGTGGCCCTATGTAAATGTTAGTGTGGGGTTATACATGTCTGCCCCTTTCTGCATGCATGAAATACATCTGTGTATGTATCTGTGTGCTTGGATGTGTATAAATCAACATTTATCTACTGTGTCTATTGCCCTTTATCTGTTTATCGCCATACATCTTCAAGCTCGGGTCTGTATTAGCCATAATAGATACAGTAAGTCGCTGATCTGGTGGGTCAAATGGTCAGGGCTCTTTGATCAGCCGTCAGGATACATTACCACCAGGGCCTCCGGTGGGGCTTGAATTACAACTTACATTTGACTCATTTCTGGGGTCAAAACGTCCCTCTTATTTGATCGAATGACAGAAATTGTATAATTTGTATATATCCCTGAGCCATATGTGCTCTGAGTGCCACTCTAATGTGTTTTATAAAGGCACAGCTGTCTTGGTGACTTATTTAAAATGGGATTTTGAAGTAGTGTTCTTGCCATTTAATGTCCTCATTCAGGGTTACACAAGGTTTATCAAATAATAAATAACATTTAGAACATTCATTTTAGCATAACAATGGGTTTGCTAGTTATAAGGAACTGGACGGTACAATAAAGCTGTGTTTGGTAAATAAGCAATAATGTAGAAAGCAAGCGATAGCATAATTAGAAATTAATGACGGTGCAGGAAGCTACGGATACCTTCCTTGTGTTCTGCTAACGCTCCAGACTAGGCAGAGCTCATCTTGGCAGCCTCTGCTATAAAATATGCCATCAAGCCTTGTCATAATACTGGCAGACGCGTGGTCCTCCCACCTCCCGGGCCTCCCACCAATCTCAACTGAATTGCAGCAAAATGTCAACAGTTGATAAAATAAACCTGGGTCTGGGGCAGATCCATGCAGGGCGAGTGCGGGGGTTCCCCTTCCCCGCTGGGGGCTGCGGAGCCAGAACGCGGTGACTGCAGTGTGATGAAGTGGCCATGGAGCCCCAGGCAGCGTGAGGACAATTGGGTGCTGCGAATGAAGACACAGGTCGTCCTCCCAATGAAGACACAGGTCATCCTCCCCTTGTTCCTGCACCTTCCTCCCTAGTAGAAAGCTGTAAAACAGGACCAATGTGGACTTTCCCCCACATGGTTTTCCCTCCATCAGTTGCTTTGGAGGAGATGCTCTGTCACCAGCAGTATAGCGACAGCATGCGATTGCTCAGGCGTGATGTATTCTCATGTTGGTTGGTCCCTGACCTACAAGGACGTGTGAATGTGAAAAAGTTCCCAGCAATTTGTTTGTCCCTGAAGCTCGTAAGGTGCAGCAGGTTGCTTGTGGTCACCACAGCCGCTGTCTCAGACCTGGGTTTCCTCCAGAAGAAAGGCTGGAAGAAACCAGGAGACCGTGCACGTGGCTGAGCGATACCTTAGGGTGATCATTCTCGAGTCTTGTCGTAGTAAAGACTGCACAGCAGAGCTGTAGAGGAAAATTTAGAGCCCACCATGAGTTTATTCTTGGTGCAATTTCCACTCAAGTCCCCTAATGAACTTTTGTGTTTCTAAGGAGTCTGATCAGTCTTTGCATATGAAGAGACTTGTGTTTGTTTTAACTTTGAGGAGACATGTCTTGGGGTCTTTGTAATCTTTTGATTTTGGCTATTGACAGGCTTGATCTATTGATCACAGGAACAGATGATGGTCAGGGGATGGTCAGTGCTAGAGAAAATCATTGATATAAGTAAAAGGGTTTAAAAGAGAAGGGGCCCTGTCCCCTAGGCGTGGAGAGCTCTGATGCTCCTGAATTTCCAGGAGTATTGTGCTCCTTGGGTTTGACTCTCTTGCCTCTGTACAGCATCCTGGTCTCTTCCAATCTGCAAATAGTCTGTATTTTTGAAGTCTAGAGGCAACCACAACAGGGGCAGAGTACACCTTAAAGCAAAAACTGATGATTCCCTAATCCCTTTACAGTGATATCACAGAATCATAGAATCATAGAATACCAGGTTGGAAGGCACCTCAAGGATCATCTGGTCCAACCTTTCTAGGCAAGAGCACAGTCTAGACGAGATGGCCCAGCACCCTGTCCCACTGAGTCTTAAAAGTGTTCAGTGTAGCGGAGTCAACCCCTTCCCTGGGGAGATTATTCCAATGGTTGACTGTTCTCATTGTGAAAAATTTACCTCTCGTGTCCAATCAGAATCTCCCTGGGAGTAACTTGCACCCGTTACCCCTTGCCCTCACCATGGGACTCCTTGTAAAAAGGGAGTCTCCATCTTCTTTGTAGCTCCCCTTTAAGTACTGGTACATGGTGATGAGATCACTTCCTTTTCTCAAGGCTGAACAAGCCCAGCTCTCTCAGCCTATCCTTGTACGGCTTCCCAGACCCCTGATCATCTTGGTGGCCCTTCTCTGGACCCCCTCCAGCCTGTCCACATCTTTTTTGTATAGCGAGGACCAGAACTGTACACAGTATTCCAGGTGTGGCCTGACAAGCACCGAGTAGAGTGGGATAATGACTTCTTTATCTCTGCTGGTGATGTCCTTTTTGATGCAACCCAGCATCCTATTGGCCTTCTTGGCCGTAGCAGCTCACTGTTCACTCACGTTGAGCTTCCTCTCCACCAGGACCCCAGGTCCCTTTCCATGGAGCTGCTCTCCAGCCAGGTGGATCCCAGTCTGAGCTGCACTCCTGGGTTATGTTTTCCCAGATGCAAGACCTTACACTTGTCTTTGTTAAACTTCATAAGGTTCTTGTTAGCCCACTGTCCCAGTCTATCCAGATCTTCCTGCAGGGTGGCTCTCCCTTCCAGAGTGTCTACTTCCCCACTCAATTTGGTGTCATCTGCAAAATATTATATATTATAATATATTGCAAATATTGCTGGAACGTATATATAGAATGCTCCCGGTGAAGAGAAGTGAGAGCTTTATACTGACTTGAGGTTGAAAGAGAGGATTAAACAGAGTTTGGCAGTGCAGTGGACGCTGGGAGTGCACTACAGATTTTGCTTTTTCCCTGCTGTTCTTTGAGTAATACTGTATAATTTCATATGTTGTGCTAGAGAATAAAAAATAGAGAGAAGACATTGATAGATATTAAATGCCTTTCTCAGCAGATGATTCAGGAAGAATCTCATGTACTATTTTAGAATGAACAATAGAGTGTTACATGTCATTTATTATAATCAGCAGCTAATGGAAACCCTTCCAGGAGGGGTTATGGAGGTGAGCACAACTACAGCTGATGATCCAGGCTCGTGAATTTTGCATGAACTCCTACGTGACAGTGAAATTTTTGAAAGGTGCAGTCAGGAAGCGATTCCTGTAACTTAGTCATATCAAGAGAAGCTTCTATTGCTGGTGTAGGGTTGGCTGTAGTGCTTAAATAAAATAATAATAAAAAAATTCCTTGGTATTACAAGCAGAAAGAACATCATCTTCAGCCCTTGGTCTCAAAGGACTCCTAAGTTGTTAACAATAGGGTGTTTGAAAAACAGCCACCAAGCATCACAGAGTGAAAAGCTAATGTAACTGAGCAGTTCCTAGACCAAAATGAATAGTCTCTGTTTCTATTGCATTTACTCTGGGGAAAAAAAAAAGGAAATAGCACCTCATACAGTTGAAGATATCTGAAAGGTGACACAGAGCACCTTGTAGGGACAGAAATCTCTGAGGTTGTCGTGGTGGTTGAATTTCATTTGTAGACATACATTTCATCAAAGAACTGAGGTTCCTAAATAGATTTAGGTTTAGGGGCAAAGGCAGGAGGGAGAAGGAGATCCTCGGGTGCATCGGAGCAGTGGTCGGAAAGCAGAGGGATAGCACGCACTGCAGCTGGCAGCCTGAGGGCTAGGCACAGTGTCCACCACTCTGCCGAGGTCTTCCGGGTGACCACAGCCAGCTATGCCCTCGGGTCAGTCCAAGAAGTAATCTTTCCTTCTCTTTCCCAAGTCTTTCCCAGGTTTTCTGGGATCTGAATCAGCTCAGAGATTGTTTTTGACCCGATGTTAAAGAGCATTAAGCAGCACACCTGATTCTAGCCCTCAGTCTGCGAGGAGTGTGATCAAAATGTGCATGAAGATCATCAAACAGAGCTCTGGTTTCTTTTGCGGTGAAGAAGTCCATAAGCAGTGAAACATTTAAAAAAAATAATAAAAACCCAATCAATGGAGGAGAGCGGTCCAGAGCTGGAGGCAGCACAGCTCCAGCCCATGGTCCAGCTGCCTGGGGGCTGGGGAGGTGGTGGGTACCCAGGGGCTGGCAGAGAAAGGAGAGCAGCAGGACGATGGGTATCCCACTGAGGAACAGCATTTACTGCTGCTGCATCTTGAGTCGAAGTTTTAAATATAGAAAATTTTGATACCAAGAGGAGTTCTGATAGAGGCATCTGAAAATGCCATGATGCCCATCAGCGGGGCCGAAGGAAATGTGGACCTGAGATTCCAGAAATATTCCCTGTGTGCTGGAGGGTGAAGGAGACGGAGTAACTGGGACTGTTTCAGAGCACTGTGGGTCCCAGCTCAGGTCCAGTCAAACTGAATAACACTGAAGAGGATCTGCTGCTGTGCATGGTGACTCCTGTGGTGTGAGGACACGTGGGCTGGCAGTCCATCAATGCCGATGAGCTCGTAAAGCCAACAGTTCATAAAATAGCAGCAAAATATAGAGGAAGGCGGTGTGCAGTATCCTCTAGCAAACAAAGTGTCACTTTATCAAAGATTTCCCACTGTGCTCAGCGCTGCTGTAAAGAGACTGCATGTGATGTATGCAGAGCTGCTGCCTTTGATGGTCAGCATGGCCCAGGGCAAGGTGGAGACCTGCACGTTGGGGAACCTGGGGCAGCTCTGGTGGGAGCAGGTCACCTTTGAAGCACCTTCGGTGCTTATGTGTGCTTTAAACCCCCTGACAGTGCCCCTCTGGTCGGCCACCATGGCTCCTGGGAAGGTGCTGGGTTGTCCTTGAGTGGTGGCTGTCACATCAGACAGAAGCAATCCCAGAGCTTTTATGCACAAACTGTTTCTGCCTTCAGATCCTCCAGCTCCTCGCGCTGCGCTAATTCCTCACCTCTTGTCTCCCAGATTACCCGCTGTGACACAGTGTGATATGGAGCCAGGTCTTTACATGCTAACGATTGATGCTGGGCTCTGATAATGTGATAACATCGCTATCGGTTAGCTGTGACGAGCAAGATTTTCTACTGCGTCCTGTTGGGGGGTTTGGTTTTGGCTCCTGCAGAGGTTGGTTTGCTTCTGTAATGGATCTCTGGGGAGTGGCTTTGGAAAACTGTGTTTATTTGTGGAAATGTAGCACCATGGAACACAGGAATATGAAAAAAAAACCAGCCAGTTGCTCTTGGGATTTCCTTTCCCAACTGATTGATTACTTCTTCCCTTCTCATTGGAACCCTGGCCCAAGCCGGTGTTTGGGTCTGCCATCACAACAGAGTGATTAAGTGGGGAGCTGCTTACTTCCAGCAGGAAAGTGTTATTTTCCACTTCAGAGTTTGGATGAAGGCCTGTGCAGAAAGGAAGACCCCTCTGTAGCCTCGGCCGGCTGCAGAATGAGCCCTTCACTCCGTTTCGGCTCTGGGGCTGCCCTGGGTGCCTGCGGGGTTGGGCTCCACTCCAGCCCCACGGTGGCCTGACCCGCTCAGCAGAGCACCTCAGAGCTCTGCAGGTACTGGAGGATGATGAGGGTTATGCATCCCGAGTGAGGCCATCCAGCTTCTCACCCTTGGAGTCAGGCATTCACGCCAGCCCCTACTCGCTCATGCGGTTGGGCAGAACTGTGGACCCAAACTGGTGTCCAGCAGTGCTGTGGCAGCTTGCCTGGTACCCAACCCCTCACTGCTCTAGCAAAGTGGTGGGACCTCATGGGGAGCCAACCCATGAGAATGGGCTGGCTTGGCACCTGCACACGATGGGTTGGTTGTGTTAGCTCTTACGCTTCTGCAGCAGGATTTGTTCAGTAGGGCATCCCCCTTCTTGAAGCTTGAGCGGCTCAGAGTGGGTGCAGCTGACAGGTACCTGGGCAGGGGAGCGTAGGTGCCATGGGTAACCCGGACTGGGGGGCATGTGTTGCGGGTACCCAGGAGGGGAGCACGCAATGCAGGTACAAGGGAGCATACACCATGGGTGCCGGGGAGAAGGGAGTGTGCGATGCAGGTAACCAGGGAGGGGAGCATGCATGTCACCAGTCCTATGCGGTTCTGCTCCTTTGGAGAAGGTTTAGATCTTTCCCTGTCTGGTGATGCACCAGGCCAGGCTGGTCAGAGCTATGATGGGAATGTCAGAGACAATTAGGGATGCACTTTGGCAGGGAGGTATGCTCTGGCACTGGACCCAGCTGAAGGACTGCTATCACAGCAGTCTTAGCTCCTGCCGGTGGGGTGAAAGGTGGCAAAGGTGACCCAGAGCTCTGCATTTGGCCCGTGCACCCATCACCCCTATCGTGGTTCTGCCAAGGGCCATGCTGGGTCTCACTCGTTGGTGACACCGCTTTCATGATCAGCAGTCTCTGAGCAAGCCTGAATTAAATTTATCTCCAACTAGGAAATCCATCATCAGCCATCAAAAGTGTCTGAGCTGATGCCGTATAGCTCAGGTCTATACATCTGTGTACACTGTAAAGGGCAAAATATGACTTGGCTTTTATTACTTTAATTAAAACATGAGTGAAGAGTATGAGATTCATATTAAATTGTATTTTCCTGGCTGCTGTGTGAAGAAGCTAACTGATCTGATTACCATGAAGATTACAAACTATCAAAGTGAAAAAGAGCTTTTTGCAAGTATTTCGTATTAAACCTTCAAACATAACACTTTAAGAATAATTATAGTTGTATTACTGGAAAATGATTCATGAATTCTGAATAAATATAAGACCCTTAAAGGGAAATGTTCCAAGACCACAGTTTTCGTTCCAATCTGATGAAATTTAGTATCATTTTACAGCTGTAGAATAAAATGAAAAAAAATATGTACGTAGACTGTATTGAGTATATGTCAGACTAAACTAATGAGATTTTTTTCATCAACTCTAAGCACGCACACAGACAAATGGAATAGCCATTCTCATTTTCTGTAATAGAAAGCACCGAAAGAGAAGGCAGAAAAGATCTTACTGCTCACAAGTCTTTATTCTACCCTTGATTGTTAAATAATATATTTTAAGTTCTCATATCTTGCCTGCAGAATGTTTGAACTGACATTAATGGGTATATAAGAGAAAAGAGCGAGCTTAAAAAAAAATGAGGAAGGGCTAGGATTGGGAATTTTATTAATATTCCCAGTGGGCTGTAATAAAGATACTTTTCACACAATACAGTGAATGTTTACAGCAGACAATTTAGTTTCCTTCCAACAATTATGAGAGAAATTGAATCTCAGGAAATGTTAGTTTTCTCTAAAATTAGACATAACAATAAAGATACTCCTGAAAGTTTATTAAGGAGGGAAGAAAAAAAAAAAGTCATCAGTCTCTGGAAGACAATTTAGCAAATTTATTTTAAGAATTCCAGATGACTTCTAAAGAAAACCAGACACCTACGTGGCTCTGAGGGCTTGTGCTCCCCACACCGTGCTCGAAGCCGGGGGCTGCTGTTCTCTTGAGGAGCTTTTTTTTCCCAGGCGTCAGCAATTCTTAGGGCATTTTGGAAGCAAATACCCAAAAAGTGCTTGTTTCCACCACGGACCCGGCTGGAGGAGGATGCCCATCCCTTCTGCAAGCAGATGGGGCACAAGGTAGTAGCAGGTCACACTCCTCTGCGTGCAGGTCAGGGTGCTACAAGCCGGGGAGCCCGCAGCGGTGTCAAAGGGAAGATGTGTGGTCCTCACCTGCCCACCCCTCATCCGAGGGCAAATTTCCCTGCACTGAACATGTGAAAGGGAAACATCATTATTTACATCAAAAATAACAAAGCGGTAGGAGCTCCATTTCATAAAATCAGCAGGATGTTTGCTCACCTGAGTGTTAGAAAGTTGAAAGCTGTGTCTTTTTGCATGAATATTTGCATGCCTTCTTGCAGGTGCAGTTAACGGTGCTGCTTGTGCAAATGTGATGTTTCCTCCACCCCCTGCACAAGTGCAGAGCTCTGCGTGCAGTTGTGTGTAGGTTTGCATGCACAAAAGACTAGTTAGCAAAACTCTGTGAGCTCAGTCCTTTAACTTTTTCCTGAGAAAATTGGTAATGAAATGTCAAGAGAGGAGCTGCAAGGAAAGGATGGAAATTATTGGGCACTTGAATGCAACTTCAGGAATGAATTTATCATGCTCACCCAGAGATGCTGGGGATCAAAAAGGGAAAGCCACTCTGTAAAATGCAGAAAACTCTGAAGCTCTTTGAGCAACTCATGCTAGGGTGTTTAATTTTTGAAACACTGCGATTTGAACATGCAGGGTAATTCTTCTGCTTGCCCTGGTTTCCAGAGTTCTGCATCGGGGATGTGCTGCAACATGTGTGTTAGAGACACCTACTCTCTTCTACTTGCATGTTTTTTCTTTTATGCATGCAATGCTTGATTGCCAACTTCTGCCTCACTTTTTTCCAGTCTGGAAAGAGATTCCTGTTATTTGATGTCACGATTAGGGATGGGAGGAGAAATGGTGAAAGCTGATGCAGCTTAGCTTGCAGCCAGCCTTCTCTAGTAATCTTCCTCGAAAGGATCTGTCCCATTTTGATCATATTAGGGGCTAGACTGGGATGACGCTTTTTGGTAACACCAAGTAGGACTCTGAGATACCCAGTTTGGTACCAGTATTAGCAATAGAAGCACTCAGCTCTGAGTCGTCACAGGTTTGTGGAAGTATCTAGGCTTTGTGTATGCTTGGGTTTGAAAGATGGCAGCTGAAGCCCTTGAGTACACTGGGCAAATGCGAATTTTTATCACGGGGTCGATGTTTTGGCTTTGTTACCTGCAGCCCTGGTGTGCTCAGAACCTCCCCCGCCTCTCCATTAGCATCTCTCTCATTTTGGCTCTTCCACCTCCACCCGTTTCCCTTGGAACAATTCAGGTTCTACCTGGCATGTTGTAAACTAGTAAAAATAATAGAAAAAGCTCTCCAGCTGCTTAATGAATGAAGTGTTTCAGTTGTTTTGGCCTCCAGATAGGGGCTGGTTTTCTTTGGATGCAGCTGCTAATGGCTTGCCTCCCACCTCATGCCTTGTGTGTTGGGTTGGGTCCCTTGTGGTCATGCCATGAAGGTCGTGCTGGTGTTGATGTGAGCCCTCTTGCTCCTTCATCTCCTCTGCAAAGCTCTTCCCTGTGTCAACAAATGCTGTCCATTGCCTCTAGAGCTGCCAGTGCCTACAACGGTCCTTTCTCACCGCCAGCGTCGGAGGTGATCACTGCTACAGGCTCCTGGCTGTGACCAGCAGCTTGGTGTCCTGGCTGTCCTTCTAGATGGGGAGTTGTCATTACTTTAGGGAAATGTTGCTATTTTGATTGTTAATTTGATCATTTTCTGTTTCGCCTTCCTCCTGAAAAGATGCTGCCTACTCTAGCTATTCATTTTGTCCAGGGTGCTTAATGCTTTAGAAGGTATTTGATGAGTATCTGTGATTTAGGACGTAGATGAGCCCCTCGCAGCAATGTGTGTGTTCCCGCCTTTTTTTAGATACCATACATAAGCCTGTTTTTATTAAAGAAAAAAAAATTGTTAAAATTGTTAAAGATAAAATCTGTTTGTTTCCCAAAATTCACATATTGGAGGCTTAAGGCTGAGATTTTCACACCTACACTGGGGATTTGGATACTTGGCCATGCACCATGTTGCAGTTCTCGCAATTTTGTCATGAGTCTCTTGGTGCTTCGTGCTTTCCCTAACAGCCCGGCACCTTTACGCTCTTGTGACATGACAGCTTCTGCTTTGGATAAGTGAGTAAATGAATAAAATTCTTGCACTCATGGTTGTGAAGGAAGGCTTGTAATTGTGGTGCCCAGAAGCTCAGTAAATGCAAAGGAGGTAGAGAGAGATCCCAGGTGATTATCTTGACATCTCATGGACTGGGAGGACTGGCAGATTGATGAGTTTTGCATATTTAGGGTCTGCAAGGAGTGAGGCATCCTGATCCCATAGTTAATCTTTAATATCTCCTTTGACCAACCAAAACAAAAATGATCAGAGGGATGGAACACCTCTGCTATGAGGAAAGGCTGAAAGAGCTGGGGTTGTTCAGTCTGGAGAAGAGAAGGCTGTGGGGAGACCTTATTGCGGCCTTTCAGTACTTCAAGGGGGCCTACAAGAAAAATGGGGATAGTCTTTAGCAAGACCTGCTGTGACAGGACAAGGGGTAATGGTTTTAAACTAAAAGAGGGTAGATTTAGACTAGATATAAGGAAAAAAATTTCACGATGAGGGTGCTGAAGCACTGGAAGGGGTTGCCCAGAGAGGTGGTAGATGCCCTATCCTTGGAAACGTTCAAGAACAGGCTGGATGGGGCTCTGAGCAACCTGATCTGGTTGAAGATGTCCCTGCCCATTGCAGGGGGGGTTGGACTGGATGACTTTTAAAGGTTCCTTCCATCCCAAAGCATTCTATTATTCTATGAAAACCAGGTCATGCTTAGCTGCAGATGGACGTTGCCTGCCCTGGCTTTGGAGGCAGTGCCTGCCCAAACCCAGTCATTGAGACTGAAATCAAGTAGATGCTCTTGCCGTCTCATCTCAGGGTTTACTTTGGCAGAGCTGCCTCAGAGGTATCTGGCTTTGGCACTTCTCCCGCGTGCTGGAGCCAGATTCTGGGGCTGAGGGTCTTTGGGATAACGTGGGAGGCTGATTTATTGCACTGGTGATTTCAGTTAATTTCCTTTTCCCATTTCGGCAACTTCCTGGCAGTCTGAAAAGTTTTGCAGTGGATGGACGGGTAAAGGATTTCAAGCTCCTCTTGGGGATAAAGAGGAGAGAGGGGAGGGAAGAAGGTGGCATTTTACAAAGCATTGATACGTTCTTAATTTTAATAAAATAGAAAAAAAAGGTAAGCAGCACCTTAGCTGCTAAGGCGACAGGCACTTAAGAAGCACTGAATAAATACATAAAACATATTTGCTGAAGGCATTTGTCATTGGAAGTTTAAACATTAAACATGCCTGCTTCGTCTGATACCATAATAAAGCAGAGATGTTCAAAGAGCCATTAGTGGTGCTCTGACTATGGCTTTACATCTTCACTATATGTACCAAGGAAGCCACATTATATCAGCGATGCCTCAGTGAGTTTTCCCCCGGAAGGGAAAGTAAGTGAGTTCTGGGAGGGATCTCAATATGTCTTGGACTTTTTTGTAGGCATTTCCCCTTTCATGTTGATCGACGTGGATGTTTTGGTATTGTTCCCTTGTAAAGTGCCGGGGCAGGTCCACAGGAGGCAGCAGCTCTGCCATTGTCCCAGTATCCCCAGGCTTAATAAAAGCTGGCTCAGGGCCTGATGAGACAAATAAACAGGTTTGTGTATTTAGTTTTTTAAATTACAGGATAAGGAGGAACACAGATACTCAATCCATTAAGAAATAACTAGGTGGGTGATTCACTACCATTTGTGTAAATGGCACTAACTCTGGTCTGCCTGCACAATTTATTAATACTTCACGGGAGGAAAAAAAATTATTTTAATCTCATAATGGATGATGAGCTGTGAAATTGCTTCTGCAGCAGCTGGGCACCCTGGGGGAGGTGCTAGATTGCACCACATTATGCAAGCTCTCCCCACATCTCTGCCTTCCTGGTGCTAATCAGACACGTCAAATCTGGGCGATGGGGAGGGGGTGCCACTGCTTCTCTTGGATTTTATTACTTTTTTTCTTTTTTTAATATATGTAGTTTTCTTGTCAATTTGCTTTGGGGTCCCAAGTCTGACTTGGAAAGCGTGTGGGCTCAAACCTGAGTGCATTTGCGGCGAGTGATGCTTTGGGCTTCAAAGGTTCTGGCCTGATCCCTGCCGCCGCTGACCATGCTGGCCTGGCTCACAGCATTAAATAACTAGAAATTTTGCAGATGTACTGGGGCTGACCCAGTTTGTGATTTCATCTGGCTGATACTCTCACTTTGTAGGCAAGAGTACCAAGAGCTGTTACTGTTCAACAGCAGCTTTGCTCTGCCTTCATAGGCTTGGGCTGGGATCATGAGCAGCATCGACACTCCGAGCGCTGTGAAGATCCGTTTGTGTACTAGAAGGACAGCCCAGGGTTAAGTACTTTGGTTGCATATGGGAAGATAGCGCACATGTATAGTGATGAGAGAAAACCAGGTGTAGTGTAGGACCACTTAGGAAAAAATTGCAGATTGCCCCCTCAGGCTCTAGCAAGGGATTTGCAGTGTTTGCTTCTGCAATTGCACTGGTAGCGTACTCTCAGTTGTACACGCATGTCTCAACGCCTTGCAAACACCAGTGCTGGCAGCTGCAGATGTGCCCTGGGGTGGGAGGGCCGCATAGGGCTTCATTTGAAAATCTGTCTTTGCTGATGGGAGGAAAAAAATATAATTGTGGCACATCTGGGAGAAAAAAAGACTTGATTCAAGATGGGTCATGTTGCCATTATGGCTTTGCTGGAGGATCTTGCTGCAGACGTCTAGGTAAAGCGGTATTTGCCGCACTACCTGCGGCACGGAGTATGGCTCTGCTGGCTGTGTGCAGAGGGCTAGGATATATCCTTTGAGATAAAACTCTGAAAAACTTGCTACAAAGCATCCATGCAAAGTGTGCCACAAAGGCTTTTTTAATCCCTTAACCCCCCACCTTCAGTTTTGAGCAGAAGGGAAATACTCTCTAAGGTGAAAACCAAAAAGACACGAGTATGGTACAGAATATAGTTTCCTTCCTGCTCTGGGTCCTTCTTGCTTGACTGAAGCCAGGTTGAATTAATTTCTTAGAGTGCTTTTTACTAATTCTTCCTTGCATGCACTCCACTCCTGTTTTCAGGCCGCCTTATCTCTTGACCCGCTTACAGTGCATTATACATCATTATATAACGTACCCTTGGCTCAACACAAAATACCAAATCCATACAGTCCAACAATGAATTTCTGTGAAGTGCACTGATCTCATTATGCAAGTTCAGTATGCCATGAGACAAAAAAGACAATTATGTGAAATCTGTACTCCTCAAATAATTCCCAGAAATGCATGATATTCTTGAGTAGAATATTATCATATTCCTTGTATCTGCTTCCAGGCAAGATACTAGGGAAGAAAAGAAAAGGGGTTATATCAGTCTGGCCCAGTTGATCTAATTTTAGATCCCCATTGGCTCCTCTCTCACTGGATGTACAGTCACTTCAATATATTTTAAAAACAGGCAAAAATCATTATAAACAATTTTAAGGAGGCTGATTGTGAGACAGATGACAGAGGGTACACTTTGCCGACGTGGAGCGGAGCTTGCCCATCTCCTAGCTTTCCCTGGAGCACTGCCACATTTGCTTTGAAAAAAATAGGGAAGAACAGCCACAAAACCACATAGTGAAATGAAACAGTTCTCTCGTCAGTGTGGGTAGGTAACTAAAACGTAGGTGAAGCTCGATATTACTACAGGTGGTCCAGGAGCAACTGCGCATCAACCATGCCTTACAGTCCTGGCCCTGCTTATGAAGATACGACAAAGAGTTTTCAGGAGCTCTGGTTATTGCCGACGTTTGCATAAGCCAATATTGAATGCTTCTGAAAACACTGTCAGCAGACTTTGAGCCTTAGTATCCCATCTGCTTATTTGAAGTTGAAGGTCTTTGCTGTAGGGACGTGGTGTTGCCATACGGAGTTCAGCCTCCAGAGCTGGAGATGGGGGGGTCTGGATGTAGCACCTCCACGTGTGCCATAACGTGAATACCCCAGCATGGGTCAGGACAGCATGGGACAGAGGAAGGTGATGCCTGGACATGCTCTGCCTTGTGAAAATGGCATTTTAGATAAGTAACAACAGCAAATCTGCACAGCAGTAGGTTTGGGCGAGTTTTGTAAGGAGCCTGGGGAACTCCCTACTGCTAGATGTTGATGTCAAGAACATAATAGAGATGCAAGGAGGTGGAAGGACAATAAAACCAGATGAGGTAGGTGAAAGGGAGGGATGAATTGTTCTGTTTTCTGAGGAGCTTCCATAATTGTTCACTAGGGATTTTTAGATCTCCAAGACGCTAGCTAGTATTTGCTAATTTTTAGGTCGGCATGTTTGACCAGATGAACTGCTGGTCTGATTGCTTACATGGCTCTTGAGTTCTTGGGAGGATGGTATGTGGTCGTGGGTTTCCATTCCTCCCTGCAAGTGGTTTTGAGAGCTTTTCTCCCCGGGATGTACTTGGTGGCATGAGAAGGTGGATCTGGAGGGACAGTTGTCCCAGCAGGTTCAGGTGGAGCTCTCTTTTGGGACATGGAGTGGCTCTGACAGAGCCCTTCCCTGCGCTCTCTTACAAGGCAATTGCTGCCTTGCAGTGAAAGGAGGAAAGGCTTAGATATCTGTGGTGGATTACGTTTTTCTTCCTCTTTATTCCTGGGGGTAACTACTTCCAAAACTCATTTTTGTCTGTGTCGCTGGGGAATTAGAGGTCTGTCTCTCTCTCTCCTCCCCAGAAGGATAAATGCGGCATTACTAATCCTTTATATACCATTGCATGCTGCACTGCTGCTTCCATGCATGTATATCTGCCTTTATGGTAACTGTAACCTTTTCTTGAACCAGAGATTTTCCTGAACAAGAGCCCTCTGGGATCTGTGTGGGCTTTCCTGGATACATTTTTAATAAACACAATAATTTGACTGCAAGTCCATTACCTATCCCCTGTTTGTTCTATGGGATAGTCATTTCCATGCCTGCAAAAACACTAACTCATAGGGCAATCAAAGGAGGAATGACAACCAGGACAAAATTGGTATGTGTTGTGATAAACCAGTTCATCTTCAGCATCATGCACCGTAGCTTTATATATTGCCTGTAAATAATGGCCTCAAAAAGATATTAAATCTTTAGAAAAAATCAAGTCTAATTGTAACTATATTTTTGTTTTCCATTTTGGTTTATGTACAGTATATGACTTTTGCAGAGACATTTTTATTCCAGGAAAATGACAGGCCAACAAGAAGCCATAATTGCACTGATTTTTAGAAGTGCCTGCATTACTACAGATCTGATGTACTGCAAGACATGAATCAGAAAAATTCTATTAAAAAATCTCTTGAATGGCTGACACAGGAGTATTATCCACGATGATTAATTTGACTTGGTCATTATGAACACAGACAAGTCTGACAAAATTGCATTTCATTCCCCACTGAATTCATAAAATCACTATACACATAATAAGAAGTTATAGTTCTCTGCTATCCACTATTCTTGACAGGATTCCAGTTCTGGATAAGATACTGATTAAAAAAAAAAAAAAAGTGGGGGGAGAGAGGGAGTTGGGAGCCTTTTTAAAAGCCTACAATAGGGCTGATTTCTTTTGCTATAAATTGTTCATAGAACTCCATTATTTTTAGCTTTTTTTGGTGAAGTGGTGATGCAGGTCAACCGCAGCTTGGACAGTATAAAAACTGACTGTAATCTCTTATTTACATTGAAAGGGATGCGGCAGAAATGCACGGACGTGCTTCACACCGTGTATCCCAAGAAGCCCTGTTGGGCTGTACCTGAGGGCACGGGGCAGGGACCGTCACCGCTGCTGCCTCTGTTCGGCCACAGCCACAAACGAATCCTTACCCATATTGAATCTTGGGGATTGTCCATCATACAGATGATTATTAATAATTGGTAGCTTGTTCTTCGTTTCCAACCCACGTAAATGAGGTGCCAATGGACAGGTTGAGGACAGAGAGTCCCAAGAATGTTGTTTCTGGCTTCGTGGCATGTAAAACAAAAATAACTTATCCGGTGAGCAGCAGAATTGGGTGCATGCCTCCCAAAACTTTATCTTTCTGAGTGAACTGAGATTTTCTGTTCCCTCTGAATATTCCTGGCTGCTTCCCTTCATGGTCCCCGTCCTGCTGAGCACCACGGCACCACATCGCAGCCGTCCCTTCGCTGCTGTAGCAACTGGCCAAGGAGATCAAAGATTATTAGGGCAAGCATGAATGTTTAGGACCCTGGTATCTCCCTTCTGTGCACATATGGTTTTATGAAACTTGTAGAAAAGAGACTTTTTTTCGGGCTGTCAAATTTGGTTGAAACCATCTGGCAGGCTCAGCTTTTGGAAGACCCATGGCTGTGTTACTGCATGGGATTTGTGTCTATGGGAGATGGGACAAGCTCAACTCATGTAAAGTTAGAAGGTAAACATCCAGCTCCATTCAAAGGTGAAGCCGTGCGGTAGCACTGCGGTGGAGCTGGAGGCTGGCTTTCTGCTGCGGGTTGTCATAGCGTGCAGCGTCTGCACTGGAGCAATGCCTGCACGATAGGAGGAAATGGTGAGAAACGGGGAACGTGGAGGTGTGTGCCTGCTCTTTGGGTGAACTGGCATTTGTTTGAGATTTAAAAACCCACTGCTACAGGTATGGAAGAGGAGCACAGAGGTAGGCAGAGCCCAGCTTTCCCTCAGGTTGCCTGCTGCTCTTCTGTGCTCCCAGCATCCCCGGTGTGGCTGCCTGTTACCGAAGATTGTGCAGACGCTTCCAATGCACATTTATGTTCATGCAAGAACTCATTTTTCCCTTTTCAACTGCTTTCCCATAGTCAAAAACCTGAGCATGTGAAAATTAATGTAAAAGGGGATGGGAACACTTCAAAGACAATTTGTAGATTGTATGTGACTGACTTAATAAATACTTCTTTACAGTATTTATCCAGCTCTACCCAAGTAATTCATTGGCCCTGCTATTCACACGCTGGATCTCCATGTGCAAAGATGGGGCAAATCAATTTCCATTCCTAAGCCCCAGAGCTGCTGACGCGGAAAATCAGCGCTACTTCACTTCTTGGCACGGGGCTTTGGGAATCACAGGTGTGAGCGCAGCCCTCCGGCATCCCCCCCCGGAGAAGTGGTGCCCAAGGGGACTGCACCCCTGCCCGCAGCCCCCCAACTCACCCTGCAGCAAGCACCGGGCCGTTTCTCTTGCTGGCTCCAGAGCATTTCTCTATAGTTTGCAATGTCCAAGTGACTTACACCTTCTCCTGCCACCTGAACTATTGTTTCTGTCCCCATGGATTCAGTGCTTTGCGCCGAGCAGGAAACCTCTGTGGTTCGTGGGCTGGAGAAACGTATCCCCTCCTTGCAAATATGATCGTGCCTGTGCTGAGCAATGTATGTGGTGGGAGAGCAGTTCAGAGGCTTTCAAGGAAATGCAGGGTGGCTTGCCTTCATTAAGCTTTGGTTTTCACTTATTCATCGTGTTTGGACTCTTTTCCTCTTTGTATGGCCCAAGATGTTCTCTCAACCTGGTGTGCCCTGCAGCTTGCGTGAACACTGGCACACGGTGAATCCTTTTGTATGTATGTAAGAGAAGTAGGCAAAGTCTCTGTATGAAAAAGCAATGTGCTTATCTGGCTTCTGACCCGATCCGATGCATCATCCAGCTTTGGTGCAATCGAGATACCCCACAAACCGCCTGGCTGTGTTTCTGCAGCCCCTTTCCCAAGCTGTGCTGGCAGAGCTCATGGTGCTGGTAGGAGAGGATCGCTCTCCCTGGGGACACAGCCCTCGGGCCCCAGGTCCTGTTGCCGTCCCCGTGTCCAGCTGGGCTCAGGTGGGAGGGTGGGGATTGCCATTGCTGCTCATGGGACAGCATGGGCAGCCCATAACCTCCGTGTCTTCCCTGCTCTTCATGCACACCAGGAGCTCAAGGTGTAACCCTTGGCTACAGCCTCTCAGCCTCGCAAATAGCAATGTTTTCCTCACTTTGCAGACCTGCCAGGCTGGTTTTGGTCTGCTTAGACCCACCTAATCTCTGAAGTGTCTACAGGGTCACATTCATACAGCAGTAAGCTCTTGTGTTAGCTGCAGGAAAAACCTAGTTAGTAGATAAGGGATGGTACAGAGTCATAGAATCATAGAATCGTAGAATATCTTGAGTTAGGAGGGACCCATAAGGATCATTGAGTCCATGGTGTTTTGTGTCATCTGGATGATTAGAGTGGGATGGATCACGCCAGCCTACGTATTTCCTTGTACCTTACCAAGAATAAATGTTCTCTCTTAGGCTCATATTTACTGTTGAATGCTATTTGACAGGGCAAATATTTACCTGCCATAATACTGCAAATCTCCATCCTTCTCACTGTGAATAATATTTCTCTGAATCAATGCTTGGCTGCAACTCCTGGATCCTCGTGGATAATCACACAGAACATGACTCAGTGGAGAATTGGGGTCACTGGACATTTGCCATGCTGCTAAGGAGAACAGTTTTCAAGGGCTTTGGTCAAGTCATGTCCTCTATGATTAATACCAATACACAGTGAAGAGATGGTGCTGGCCAGCTGTAGAGTGTTTTGTAAGGAGTGACAGCACTTCCCTCCCCTCCCAAGAGGGGAAAGGCAGCAGAAAGCTAAAGGCTTAATTTGTAGATGTGCTCAACACTTGTAGCTCCCTCCCGAGTCACCTGCATGGCGAGTTCTCGGTGTCATTTAAAACACGGCTGTGGTTATGGCTTTGGCTGAATCCCTCAAGAGCTGCACTGCGTTAAGGCACCTGGACATCCCTTAGTCTCAGATCAGCTGGATGTGTGGAGCCACCTGGCCACTGCGCAGGGGTGGGTGGGTGGATCCAGAACAGCTCCTCTTCACTGTGCTTGCTGGGAACACTTCCCTGGGCTCAGGTCCATGCTTAGGCAGGGTGGTTTTGTTACTGGGTGGCTGGTGGGAGCCACCAAGACTTGGCTTTATTTGCAGTTGAAGAGGAGGTACGGTGTAGGAGTGAAAGACAAAGCAGCAGCAACGTTGAGTGTGGTTTTGAGTCCAGTGGCAGAGGATGCACAGGTTCACCGTGCCCGTTGGGCCATCTCGCAGTGCAGAGGAGAGGGACACCCAGGGCATGTTGATAACCCACAGATGCGGTCGGTGTTTGCAGCAGAGACAAGCTGCTTGCCATCAACAGACCAGTCCCCAAAGCTGCCTCCTGCCTGAGAGCCTTCTCCTGCGCTGGGCTCTGCGTGCTGCAAGGCAGAGAAATGTCTGGGCTCAGTATACATGAGCTAGAAGAAGTGGAAATCTGGCCGTATGCTTTGGACAGATCAAAGTGAGAGCTGCAAACAGGCATCTCCATTCCCATCCCTGCACGCCCCATCAGTCTCAGGTGTGCTGGTGATCGGCTGCAAACACATCCAGGGGTTTTGTAAAAAAGCTGTGTGATGTTGGAGAGGGCTTGGGGAGGAGTGGCTGGAGAGCTGCCTGGCAGAAAAGGACCTGGGGGTGTTGGTTGACAGCTGCCTAAACATGAGCCAGCAGTGTGCTCGGGTGGCCAAGAGGGCCAATGGCATCCTGGCTTGTATCAGGAATAGTGTGGCCAGCAGGACCAGGGAGGTGATAGTGCCCCTGTATTCGGCACCGGTGAGGCTGCACCTCAAGTACTGTGTTCAGTCTGGGGCCCCTCACTACAAGAAGGACATCGAGATCCTAGAGCGTGTCCAAAGAAAGGCAATGAAGTTGGTGAAGGGTCTAGAGAACAAGTCTTATGAGGAGCAGCTGAGGGAGCTGGGGTTGTTTAGCCTGGAGAAGAAGAGGCTTATTGCTCTCTACAACTACCTGACAGGAGGTTGTAGCAAGGTGGAGGTCGGTCTCTTCTCCCTAGTAACAAGCAATAGGATGAGAGGAAATGGCCTCAAGCTGTGCCAGGGAAAGTTTAGGTTGGATATTAGGAAAAACTTCTTCACCGAAAGGGTTATCAGGCATTGGAACAGGCTGCCCAGGGAAGTGGTGGAGTCCCCATCCCTGGAGGGATTTAAAAGATGGATAGACATGGTACTTGAGGACACGGTTTAGTGGTGGCCTTGGCAGTGGTAGGTTAACGGTTGGACTCGATGATCTTAAGGGTCTTTTCCAACCTTAACGATTCTATGATTCTATGTGGCCTGGGTTTCTCAAAGCAGACAAGAAGGCTTCATGGCTGAAGCTCTCACTACCTGCCCTGCTGCCTGCTCCCAGGGCAGCCCCCCAACCTGCCACACATCCAGCCAGGGTGGCTGCAGGGCAGGCCTGGCTCTGGCACCCCTTGCCTGACCTCCCCCAGTGCTGCCTGGTGCAGCCCGCTGATAAGAGCAGAAGAAAGGTGGGATTGTTTCTCTCCCACCCTGGAGCATCAGCAGAAGCGTGTTCCTTTGTTCTGGGCGTTTGCACTGCATTACAGCAATGGTAGATACTTGCTGTGAAAACGCTCAGCGCTATTTCCAGCTTGTTCATCACTGGATGCTGACAGTCTGGAGTGAGAGCTCCTCACTTCTCTCCTTGACCCACAGTAATTTTCAGATGCAGCTTAAGGGCATGTAGAGAAGATGTCCACAACTCGATGAGCTTATATTCAGGTGCTTGTCCAGCCATATAAAAGAAGATCCAGTTTTGCTGTTAAAACTCAGGCATCCCATGCCTGGGGCACTGGAGACAGACAGTGGGACCAGCTCGTTCCCCTGTAAAGCTCTTGTTCTCCACCCACTCTCTTGATTCAGCTCCATGTCCATACGGATCACCCTTTAACTGCAACTCCTGCTTCTTCTGCACCCACAAACATGCACCGCAGAACCACCTGGGCCCTGGTTGGCCCAGCTTTGCTCAGGGTGTGCACAGCGCTGTTGCTTGAGCATGCATGCAAGAGGCAGGGACTCCTGTCCTCCCTCTTCATCCTCAAATAGCTCTGCTCCCCCTGCTTGGTCAGGGCTATCCTGCAGGGGTCTGCTGTGTCACCTTCTGCCCCCAGGGACTTGCTCCTGCCAGCTCCTTAACCGTTTTCCAGCCCCACCGCTTCCCTGTCCTCCCTCTCAGCCTTCTCCTGCTGCACAAGTTGTTGTGTCCTTCCCCACTACCCTCATGTGGGTCACCTGCAGATCCTGGGGTTTTGGGTGTCTCATATCCAGGTCTGTCTCCCTCTCCTGAAAAGCATCAGGAGTATGGGAAGCCTGGGAGATCATGGCATATCGTCCCCATGGGGGGGAGCAGCGTTGGCAGGAGGCCACACTGAGATGTCTCCAAGACCCGCTGGTGCTTTTGGAGCACAGGTTGTGCCTGCTGCTGCCACTGCAGCTCTGGCAAGGGGACCTTGCTGTGCAAGTCACCCCATACTCCTGCAAGGGGTTCAGCAATTCTGACTTTCCTCTCAAATGAATGCAGATAGCATGTCCCCAGCCCTGTGCCTGTGAGCAGCCGGCAATGTGGTTACCTGTTCTGACTCCTCTTGGTCCTGGACGTGGCCTGGGTGTCACCTTGCTGGGAACCAGAGCCTTTCTTCCCATCACAGCCCCACACACATTTCCCCATGCCAGATCTAGGGAGCTGTGGCCCAGCAAGGCGTGATAAAAGGGTGGTGGAGAAGCTGCGTGGCATGAGCACAGCCAGACGGATGCATCTCTTGATGTCCCCACACCACCTCCCCTCCACCCCTCTGTCCTCTGCCCCTGAATCTGCAGGTAGACGGAGACGGTCCAGGGACTCCTGTTCAAACTTGGCTTTCAAAAAGGAAAAATTGTTTTTAAATATGATTCTGCTGCTCTTGGAGGTTGGTCGTACCTGCTGCAATGCCATCCTTTGGCATCACCGTGCAAGCATGCAGCATAGCCCCGGTGCCGTGCTCAGGGCAGTTCGGTCCGTGCCCAGTGCCTGGCCCTGCAGCGCAGCCCCTGTAGCTGGGGCACAGAGATGCACGGGGGTCTGAGGCCAAGGAGGGAGTCAGAGAAGAGGCACTGTCCCCTCTCTGAGAGTGCTTGGCTCGATCCTGTTGCTCCATCCCACTGCCGGCAGAAGCAGGGGTTTGACACTCAAAGCAGCACCCATCTGCCCCGCAGTGCGAGCCGAGAGAGGGTTTGCAAGAGGGGCTTGTTTCAGCTGATTTCAGTGTTTTAATTTGAAGAGGAATAATGTGTAATCACAACAACTATCATCTGTTTGACAGTGGAAAATCCTAGATCTTCCGTGGTTTTTTGTGTACCGTAATGGGAAGGCTTTTAGCAGAGTGAGCTTCTCTGCGCTCGCATTTGGAGTCCTGGTGGGATGAATGGGTTCAGACCAACTCACTAATCTAATTTGTAATGTATCCTTATAATGTATAATTGGCTGTTTAATTTAATTCAAATTAACATAAGAATAGAAAATATAATTTGCAGCGTAGCCCACATGGTGGTAGAAAGGGGTGTTGGGTGTTACAGGTTTGAGATGATGGCTTTTGTGCACGTGGCATGAGACCACCCTTCATGGGGATGGAGACGTCACCTCGGACGTGTCAACAGGCACAGTGTGTGACAACAAATCACCCCCCTTCCCCACCATTCCGAGCGTCTATCTGTCTCATCTCCCTTCCTTATCTTTTTAGCAATCTATTTAAAACATATATAGAATAAATGCAGCTTGCTTTGGAAAATTGTTCATAGAGATAGGGTGTAAAAGCTGGCAGGCGCCGAGTCTGATTATGTTGATTGGATATTGTCTAATCTGATTTTGATTGTGTACAGCTTTGATTGTAATTTTGATATGTCTGCACAATACTGTAGCTATTCGGAAAGCTTTGTGATTTAAACAGGTCTTTTTTTTTTTTTCCCCCCAGCTGAATAGAGCAGAGGCAGAAATGTGCAGGGGGGTGAGCAGGGCAACGGGGCTTTCGCGCTCCTTACAAAACCGCCTCAAAGCCCTTTGGTGAGCTGCTCTGCAGCAACACAAGGAACTTGTAGTTTTGAAGAGAGCTTTAGGAAACTTTGAGTGGGTTTTACATAATTTAGTTAAGTACAGCAAAGCCACTTGCTTATATACCTGATACCAAAATAAACCAGTTGGAGGAACAAGTTTGCTGTGCAATGATTTATTTAAATCCCTTTCCGTAAAGCATGGAGCGAAATCCTCTTAAATAACTGGGAAAGAATCGGTGTACCTCGAAGTCCGTAGCCCAAACAGAAACCTAACTACTAGACGTATTAAATGGGATCTATCTGTCTGCTGTTGTGTACATCCTCTCAGCCCCCTGCCTTCCCGTATAATACCGCTGCTAGAGAGAAGCTGGCTGGAAAAATAGCTGGGCTTGAATTTCCCCTGAACAATAACTGTAGGTACAGAGCTATCTCAGCCCAGGCTCCGTCTTGGATTTCTTGCATACTCATATTTCCCCGCAGCCAGTGGGAATCTCAGGCGAACGTGAGGCATCGGGTGGGATGTGCAGTACCTGCTCTTTTCTCCGTCTCTTTTTGCAAGGGGACGAGGGGAGGCGGGAGGGGGGGGCCCAGCTCAGCAGAGGTTGAGCTGCTCCCAGCCCCGGCTGGGGGTGAGGCAGGAGTGACCCCTGCTCTGACACCCCGCGGGGACGCGTCCCTCCAGGCAGTGCCGGAGCATTCCCGCTGGGAGCCCTTCCACCTACCCACTGATACCTCCTTGCTCCCCACTGCTTCTCCCATTGACTTCTGTATTCTGGTTAAATATGGGCCTTATTTTATTGTATTAAGGGTTTTCTCCCTGCAGTCTGGGGTGATGAAGAGCATGAATCCAAGTGTGAGCTCTGGGGCAATGGCTTAATAAAGCCTACAGTGCTTAACTGGTTTTGCACACATCTGGCATTTTGCTCTTAAATCAAGTATTAAGTCAAAATCCAACCATGAAACTAGGTGATCTGAGAAATTTAGCTTAAAATCCATGTGTGTAATACTATGGCGAATCAGAATTTCATATGCTATAGTAATATGTGAAACAGTAGATGTTTAGAATAAGCCTCCTCTGCCAGAGACTCATTATATTCTGCTTTGACAATTAATAATTTTGGATAGGTTCACACTTACATTATGAAGCAAATATGTTTTTGTCTGAAGTGAAAACGATTGCACAGGTGCTACAACATATTCTTTCTTCATCTAAATTGGAACGTTTAGAGGCAAACAAGCCACCAGAAAACAGGGGAAGCACAAGGAGTACCAACATCTCTGCGTGTTCATGGTCACCTCGAGGGAGCATTGATAGGGAGGTGAGGGAGGGCTTGTCCAAATACAATTTGGATGCGGATATAAGGAAGGACAAATCTCCGTGTGTGGTGGAGTCATGCAGGCTTTCTTTAAAGGATTTAAAAACCATGTGATGGCTGTGGTTCCAAATCTCTCTCCGTGGTTGTAGCTTCTGTGCTGGAGTTTGTGAGGAATCAACAGGAATTTTGTTCCCAAGTACTAGTTAATTCTACAGAGCTCATTCTCATAAACACTCTTGAAAATACAAACTGTAGATACTGTAAGAGCTGAGCTGGGTGCCCACTTTGCCTTAAAAATGCAGCAGCTGGTTGGGAAGCGGCCATGCTCTTCCATGGCTGCAGGCTCTGTGAGCATCACTTGCCTGGCTGCGATCCGGGCGTGGAGGTCTCTGCTGAGGTTTTGGCGAGCTAAAGCTGCTCTAGAGGGATGCAGCATGGGAGAGGGGAGCAGCGCGGATGCCCCAGGCAGATCTGAGGTGTGCAGGGACCCGTGGTGTCCCTGATGGACGGTGCAGTGCTGCCATACTCACTACCCGGTTCCTACGTAGTTATGACCTGCTGGTGTCTGGGGCTGGAGATGTCATTTTTATTAAAACAAAACCATTTCCACTGGAATGTGCTTTTGTATTTCTTACACAAATAATCACCCTGCTGAAGCAACAAGGCAGTGACGCATTGCAAAATATTTTTTTCATGTTTTAGACGTATAACGGTCAGAACGAGAATAACGAAGACTATGAGATCCCTCCCATAACGCCTCCTAATCTCCCCGACCCTTCACTCCTGCACTTGGTGGACCACGAAACTGGGTATCACTCCCTGTGCCACAGCCTCCCTCCGAACAGCCTGATACCAGCGTACCCCTACCAGAACATGGACCTGCCGGCCATCATGGTCTCCAACATGTTGAGTCAGGATGGGCATCTTCTCTCCAGCCAGCTCCCCACGGTCAGTGACTTTCCCCTCTTACTACTATCTTCTGTTAAAGCCACTCTGGATGTCGTGTTATGAGTTCAGCTGACATAGAAGGATGTTAACGATGAGGTGTTTGCGCTGGGGGTTGGGAAGAGCTGGTGATGCAGCCCTGCCTTGCTGCACTGCTGCCCGCCGAGGTCGGGGTGCAGTGGCAGAAGTTGCGGTCACCTGTGTGGCCATGTTCGTGGTGGCAATTTTATGTTTCCAGTCTGGTGTCTTCCTGAGCCTTATTAACTGCTCAAGAGCAGGGGGGAAGGTTGTTTTCCTCTGGGTATGTAATATTCTCACTGAAGTGAGCAAAGTGCATGTGCTCCAGCCCCGTGGGAAGGTGACCAGCCAAAGCTCTTAGTTCATAGTCCCTACACCTTGCATCCTTTCTCCTGCTGGGAAAAGCCCCCAGCCCATCACCCCTGTGTCCTGCCGCCAGGGTGGCCCCAGTGGCATCAGCAGGAGGAGCACGAATGCTCCACAAAGGGAAAGCTGTCCTATTGATTTCAAGGGGAATGAGATCCCTCTTGCACTTTCAAACTCAAATTGCCTCTTGGCTCACGCCGTGGCAAGGGGATACCTTGTGAAGTTTCAGATGACTCTTCTGTAGGGATAAATAAGCAGGGATAATGAAGTAAAGTGCAACTCTGGGAAGAAACTTCAGGGCTAATTAGACCTTACGGTGCTTCTGTATCAGCAGCACCGAGGAAAGGTTGTGACTTGATTTTGACAGTGGTATTGAATTAATACTGTTGCTGTTTAATAATATTTTCCTCTTTAGCAGATTTAGCCCTATGGTTAGTTTTCTACATTGTTTCTCTCTAAGATCATTGATTTTCATGGATGCTGTTGGAAGGCATCAATATCAAACGGAGTTAATTTTACTTAAATAGCATGCCTGCGAGTCTGCCACTGTGCTAGCTGGAGAACATTTGGTGTTGATTGCTTGAATAGATAACAGTCTGAAAGGTAGTGATATTTAAATATTTAAATGGGATATTATCTCTTAATCTAGGAAAATCCCAAGGCTTGATGCGTCTCCAAGTTTCATTGTTAGTGTGTTTAAGAAAAATATCATGTTCTGCCCATCAATATTGAACACAGGCATATTTCTATGAAATTAAATATTACTTAGGTCTCTGCATTGGCTTTTAGGTTCTTAGGTGATTAAAACATTCATTTCTGAGACAAAAAGAGTCAGTTTCAGATGAAATATTTTTCCCTGGTTTAATTTAAAGCACAGCCCCTTTGCCTGACCCCTATTTTCATAACACGATAATTTTATCCTGTGTTGATTGTCTCATTTTTGAGAGGTGATATTGCACTTATAAATCACTTTCTAAAATACCTAAAGAAACAAGAATAGTGGGATTTATTAAGCAGCTTCTGTACGTCTGAAATAATTTATTTTGGAGTAGTCCTTGGGAAATGTTCTCTTTCTTACTTTATGGTACTGTTTTACAAATGCAGCATCGTGACAATAAATCAGGACTGAGCCAGAGAAGATAAGAAAGGGGCTTAGTGGGCTGTAAACGTAGAATAGAGAGATTAAGATTTGTTTGCCCCTTACCATGAAAATAAAAAATCCAGTGAACCCAGAATTTTCCAGCCGATAGTGAATTGAAACTGTTTAGTTTTGAGCGGAAACCCTTGGAGCTGCAATACATCTTCAGAGGTCCCAGCAGCAAAGGGAGTAGATCAGGGAGTGAACTGTGTTGCAATTTCAGGTCAAAATTAAATCCTACTGTACCCTGTTTTCAAAGCCTTTTTTCCGTGCCATCAGACTTCTCCCACTGAAAAGCAACATCTTCTAGCTCCTTTTTTTTTTTAGGTGCCCTGATCGAGTCTCTCCTTACTCCAGCAGCAGCCCACGATGGCAGCATTCGTCCCATAGCACACATATAGCTCCTGTTAGCTTTAATGGGAGCAGCGCATGCACATGAGAACACAATAAAATCCTGGAGACAGAGCAGATTTTTAAACTCATATGGTTAATACCTCCTGCCCACGTGCCCGTTGAGCCATAGCCCACTCAGTGGTGGCCCCGTGAAGCCACCCCTGCTTCAGGCATCGCTGCGTGACGGTGCAGGGCACACAGCGTGCTACAACCCTGCCCGAAAGTCAACGACCTTCGTGTGGGTGTTTGCAGCAGGAAGCCTCCAGATCAAGAAAGGGGCTTGTTGCTAACACTTCCAAAAAGAGGGGATTTATTGGTGGTGGTGGGAAGCCAGCCTGGGAGCGAGCCTTGCCTGAGCGCTGCAGCGGAGGCATGCAGGGGATTTGTCTTTGCTCCAGGACCAACGTTGCTCATGCAAATGCTGGAGCTGGGAGCCTCTCTCCTTGCTGCTGCTCTTTGCTGTAGTTCGTACCGGTTTTGGCATACGCAGCTATTCCCTGCCTTGGCTGCCATGTCTTTTGGTTTGAATACAGTGACAAATGACACACAATTCAAGGTGAAATGTTTAGACATTGGTTAGACTTTTCATCTAAAAAAGTAGCTTGAGCCTTGGGATCTTTTTAAGGCATCCTCATGAAAACATTTTGAGCTGTTGAAAATACATGAGCTACGACTCACTGAGAGCTATGGGCGGGTATTTTCCTCTACAGCTCAGAAGTGAATAAGGAAAATACAGGTGCAGGTTGCTGTCCCCTTTGGTGTGTCTCTTGTCCTGGGGTGTCCCAACATTATCCTTAGATTGAATTAAGCCTCCCAGTGCCTCTGCAAGGGAGGAGGCTGCTGCTCGCATTATGCAGATGAATGCCAAGTCAGAGCGGGTTTAAATCAGCACCGAAATTCCCATGGCAGGATGAGGGCTGGAGAGTGAAGGTGGATTTGCTGTGTGCCAGACCCTGCTCCTGGCTCCAGCCCGTCCCTGGGGCATCAGGAGCTGGAGCCCCTCGTTCGAGCAAAGGAGCTGTACCCTGATGGGGAAAAACCAAAGCCACTGCCACCTCTACATTCCCTTATCTCTTCAGCATCGTCATCCAGAGCACCCGCCACACCACCGGCCTCTGCACCCTTCATTCTGCCCCATGGACCAGGTCTACATTTACATGATATGGTTCTTCACTGCTGTTTCTGTCACTTTATTTCCTTATTATTATTTTTTTTTTGCCCATCAGTTTTTGGAAGTCAAGGGAGTTATCAGCCACTGATGGTGGGGTGCAGGGAGCCGGAGAGGAGAGAAGCAGGGATGGGTGGACAAGAGGAGGCAAAGAGATGGCAGAGGCTGTGACGTTAGGAAGACCGATGGGGCGGGCTGCAGGCTGGGGAGGAGGCAGGGCTGGCTCGTTTGGGGAAGGCATGTTATTTTTTGTGTTGGTGACAAGAAACAAACAGAAAATTCTTAATACAGTGGAATTTTTTTTCCTACTGCCTGCTCTTTTGCTATGGGAAAAGAGGAAGGAAAGAGAAGGGAAAGAGGAGGAATGGCAGGAGGGAAAGAAAACGGGAGAGATGTGATTTTCATTGAGAAATTGAAATATTGAGGAAAAAATCATCAAAGAGGAAAAAAGATGTTTTCCTTGGAAAGAGAATGACTTTGCCCGCTGTGGACATCCCAGCAGTGTTACGGTGTGGGCAAGCGGCTGCTGAGCCCTCTGGGGGCCCGCAGGGAGACCTGCAGGGCTGGGGCCACACCGGGGCTGGGACCTGGGGGCCATGGGGACGTGGGGGAAAGTAGGGGAGGGGGCAGAGAAACACCGTGAATCAGCGGCGATCGCCAGCGAGGTGGGGTGCCCGCTGGGTTAAGGAGCTGCTGTGAATAAATGAGATTTCAGAAGGGATTTGGCAGAACACATTTGACAGAAACAAAGGGCGATCAAGGTCAGAGCCCAAGAATCTCCAATGCAGTGCAAACATATTTCCATAAATATTAGATAGCGGCTGAGCAGGCTGGGGGTATCTCTGCTTATCAGGTGGGACAGTGCCCGGTACCTGGGTGCTGCGCCGGGCTGGGGGGAGCCGGGAGCCTCCGGTCAGGGGAACAGCACTGCCCAGGGCCCACCACCACCGCTCGGAAGCACTGAAACTTCATGCTCCTCCAAGCCCAGCTGAAGGACGTTGCCATTCTGGGGCTTGCTGAAAAATCAGCCTGTTTTCCCGTGGCGCGTGTTGTGGGGTTACAGCCGCCCTGCTCCTGTCCTGCTCTGCCGCATCGAGGTGAAATTAGGGCAGAGCCATGTATTCTTATGTGGGGGAAGCATCGTTGTGGACATATGGCAGCTGTTATGAGCAAACATTGGCTTTGTAGCAGGTATGTAGAGTTTGATTGGAGAGACTGGCAGCTATCCCTGTGTCTGCGTCTTCCTGGTGCTTCTCACGGTGAGAGATCTTTGTGACTATTTTAAAGGCACGAACATTTCCTTGAGCCCAGTGGGATAACTTTTTCTGCTCACAGCAAGCTGGAGCATCAGCTCAAGTGAAAAAAGGCTGCAGCCACAGCTTGGAAGTTCTTTGTTTCATTTTGTTGAGTGAAAGGAGATTATTTGAAAAATATTAAAAATCTCCAGTGACAAAAAGCACATTCATGGTGTAAAAATGTCAAATTTCCAGTTACCTGTGGAACGTGTTTATGTAGAGGGGCAAGAGTAAAGGGTAAATGGGGGGTGAATTGTAGTACCAAGGATGAGTGCAGCCCTGAAATTCCTGAAGAGTTGGCTGGTTGACTTTCCAATCTGAATAGCTGTTTCCCAATGCAATGGGGCTTTGCTGGGGAACAGAAAGGAAAGCAGTAAAACAACTCAGCAGTAACCCACCTGCCTCAATCCCATGTGGGAAATGGAAAGGAAAAGTAGCCCTTTCCCAGAGCTGGGGTGTGCATGCCCAGGCTGTGGGGATGGCATAGGGCTCCAAGGAGAAGCATCCTCTCTGGTGGCCACCAGAAGACCTCGAGTGAGGTCTTCCTGCAGGCAGGTTGCAAGACCAGCCCACCGGCCAGCTCTCCTGGCTCTGCAGGTCTCTCCCCAGCTCCATCCTTCCCAAGAGCGCTGCTCCCCATCAAACACAGCAGCGTTTCTTCTTTATAACCTGAGCCGGAGGCAGTGGGAATCACCGCAGTTTTCTCTGGATAGCTCAGGGTACGGCCCCAGGGAGGCGGTCAGGGTGCTTGGTGGTAGGCATTGCTGTGGACATGGACGTGGCTATACAGAGCCGGTGAGCGTTAAAAGTTTTCCAACAGAGGTTGTATGAAAGAAACCAATTAGGTGTTGACTCAAAAGCCAAGTCAGAATGCCAGTCTTTTATCTGAGTCATTGGAAATACATGATCCCAGCAGGCAATACAACTTAACATGTCGTTGGTAAATATTTCCAATACATAAATATTTCAATAATTTTAAATCACTGCCATGTTAAAATAAGTTATTTAAAGTAACCTATACCCCAATGCAATGTACGTGCAGCAGTGCCCTTCAGAGCAAGTTCATGCTCATCAGAAGGGCCTTAATGAATAAAGAAACAAGAAGAGCGGCGGTCGGGCAATGCTCAGCCAGCTCCGGCAACTGCAGGCTGGCAGCCTGTCACCAGTAGCAAAAACTTCACAGAGTCCCCCGTGTTTCAGTCCTAGATAAGTTTGCACTGGTAATTTTGTGTTGTGTGCTTTAGGTTTTGACTAATTTGTCTTTCTGCTTATTAATGGTTCAGTATTTAAAAACTAAACTCCCGAACATGAGCCCTTGGTGGAAAATAGTAATAATACAACCATACATGAAGGGTTCTTTGTATTAAACAGAGCCCTGTTTGCAATTCCCTGCTAGTGTTTTTCTCAGAGGCAATAAATGAAAGAAATATGTCTTTTTAAATTTTATAAAACTCAGAAAAATGGTTTTAAACAGCTTTTCTTCACCTCCTATAATTATTTATTTTCAAACAGTCCTTCAGGGTAATGTTCCGTTTTCTTATTTCACACTCCTTTTTCTCATAAATGAACCATCACTTCAATAAATCATTATGAAAACAGAGACTAACACAAACCCTGAAAGGTTGAAAGATTTATGTAACACATTTATGTTTTCCATTTTCTCATTCTGGTACTCCACTGCTAAAGCTAAGCTAATAAAAGCTGCTATTAATATTTCTTGTTGCCTAGCAACCACAGAGAGGGAGTAATAGCTTTAGCTAGAAAAATAGATGACCGATAAGGAAAAATTCAATTCTTTTATTATCTCAAGGGAAAATGGGCTTTTACTGGAACATTATGATGTACGAGTGTGAAGTTGAATACAAAGGATATTTTTTCAGTTGTTTTTCTATTTTTAATGAACGTTATTTTACCTTCACAAACTCGTTTAAGGCATTTGCCCCACCTACTTGCGAGCTTAATTTAGCAACACCCACACATGCTTCTGGCTTTAAGTATCTGTTGGCATTTTCATTTGAAAGCCCCCTTCCCTCCCCCCCTCCTCCTGAGCTTTATCGCTTGGTCATAAAATTTCACTCCAGGTCAGAACCTGGCAGACAAGATTCCCAATCAAAGAGTAAATTGTTCTTGTATGTATTTAAAAACATGCTTTCTCAGAGGAAGGGGCATGTATTGATAGTTACTTTCTGAAGTTTTAGCCGTCGTGGCTGAGCTCTCTGTGTTCAGGGATGCAGGAATGCTGCTGCTCCTGCCCGTGCTCGCAGAGCTACGGCTGCACGCTGGAGATGCAGGTGCAGAGCTGGTGCCTATGGGAATACCGGTCCTCCTCTTGTGTGGGAGAGGTCTCTCCCTGAGCTTCCCAGTCATCCTGAACACCAGTACCAGCTCCCTGCAGAGCAGCAGCCCCTCTTTTCACATAGCTGATGCAGATGCTTCCGAGTGGTCCCTGCCAAGCGCTGCTGGGAGAGAATCGGGGTGATGGGAATCGCGGTCAGGTCCCAGCTCTGCGAGTGCTCAGACAGCAGCAGAGCTTAAGAGGACTGGGCTGTGCAGGAGAAGAGGGAACCTGAGGGACCAAGCTCCTACCAGTGCGCTTGCGTGGTTGGTCCTTGGGTTCACCCATGGGTATCCCATTTCTGAGATACGAGAAAGTAAGGTATCATGATACACTTTTCACACAAGTGAACTGTTGTGATAGCTGAGAGGCAAAGCAAATGTGGGTTTTGCTCGGTAATGCAAAATTTACTCCCCAAACAAGGGAAAGGAAGAAGGCAAGGTGTCACCTTGGCCTGCAGGGTCTGGAGGAGGGTGACCTTCACCTGCCAGGGTGGGGATCTTGCATGGGAACCTGCCTTTTTCCCTGAAAACCTCTCAGAGCCACCTTCCCGCAGGAGAACTGCTCCTCAGCAGCTCAGCTGGGCACAAGGGGAGGCTGCCAGGACTCCGGTGACCCCCAGCGAGGTGAGACCCCAATCTCCACACGGAGATCTTCTCCAGAGGCAGATGCAGTCCCAGCTCCCCTTCCGCACTGGTCCATCCCTCATGGCTCCGGTCAGCCCCCAACAGAGCAACAGCACTTAACCAATTAATTTACTTTGCAATAAGCCAAGTTGCCTTTTCCAGTAGTTTAAAATCCTATTTTTGTCTCGTGCTGTGAAGTCCCCTTACTTCAGCATGCCTCCTGCCTGCGTCTGGCCAGCACTGTGCATGGAGAAGGGCCAGGGCGGAGGAGAGGAGATGGGCGCTGCCGCTGCGAGAGCATGTTGCACTCATAGGGAAATGGCCAACGGGTTTTCCAGAAGTGATTTTCCAAAAGGGAGGTAGGTACCCAGCTTGGGGAGGAGGACACTGTTCCTGTTCATGTCTTTGTCTGTCTCCTCCTTGGTGCTTTATAAAGCGGGTTTTTGCTCTGCAGTCTCCTCCTAACAGCCTGGATACTCAGAGAAAAGAGGCTTGATTGCAGCCTCCAGCTTTTATGGATGGCTGAAGGGTCTGGCTGATGATCAGCACCTCTCAGGCCTGGTTTCCCTCTGGCATATCTGTATGGAGGCGGGCTCTGAGACCTGCAATACACACAAAGTGCTTGGTGTTTCCTGGGAGGCAGCAAAGGTCTTCCGAGTTTTGAAGGCTTCGATGCCGGATTCTTGCCTGGGGGGATCTTACCTCGATGTGACAAATTCCACCTGGCACCTCTCAAAGGATGAGTCGCGTGGGATTACTGTGTCCTCTAGGAGGTCTAAAACTTAGGAGATTTTCCGTGATATCCACCTATAAATTAGTTTTGCTCTATATTATTTCATCACTAATAATAATAATAATAATAATAATAATAATATTACAGATACATGCTGTTACAATTGTAATGTCATGTATATTATACATACCCGGGCCAGAGCCACAGGTGCTTGACACTGTGCAAAACCTACAGGGAGAGAAAACCTACCTTGGAGAACTTACTACCTCCAGAGGCAGGACAGAAAAATAATATGCAGGTGCAAAGTAATAGCCGGAGGTGCACAGGAGACCTGCAGCCTGTAAAACACAGTGCTCTTGCACCCACATGCCCTGTTCATCACGCCCCCCAATCCAGATTTCTTCCCCATCCGTCCTTCGTGCTGCAGCCACTGCTACGCGCTCATGTCCACCCTTTTCTTTCTGTCCCATAACAAGGGGATGTAGGAAAGCATTAAAATGTGCTCTTACCTACAGCACCGCATTGTACCGTGCTGGAAGGGTCCTGCACAGTGGGAGCTGATGTGTGTAAGTCTGGCTGTAGAATTGTCTCTCTTGTCCGTGTCTCTTGGTTTTGTGCCGCAAACTGGGTCCTTATCTCCCCCTACTCATCGCTTGGCCAGAAAGACAGCAGGTCCCATCCCAACGTGGCGTAACTGCTGCTTCCAATTAAGCAGTATCTCTGCGCCACATGGTGATTTGGTTGTGCTGCACCTTTTAACTATTCCATAGAAATTTGTCCTCCTAATCTTTCCGTTCTTCTCCTCGAGTTGGTCACTATCTTTCTGATAAGCTGGTGGCTCCGGGGCAGTCCCACTAGTTAAAGAGTCGCCTTATCAGCCATAAAATAACCGTGCCGTAACCACGGGGAGGGTGCACATGTTGTCCCCAGAACATATGTCAAGTGAGATGGTCCCTCTTGTTTGCACTGTGCTGCACATTGCCTGCTGTTAAGCGTTTGCGAAACAATTCGGTTTGCTTTTATAGCAATTTAAAATATTACCAATTGCATTTA
The DNA here is from genome assembly GCA_020745775.1 of Theristicus caerulescens. Classification (NCBI taxonomy): domain Eukaryota; kingdom Metazoa; phylum Chordata; class Aves; order Pelecaniformes; family Threskiornithidae; genus Theristicus; species Theristicus caerulescens. Next base: position 4,405,635 of record CM036569.1, read on the forward strand.
AGTTTGCGTTTAAGCCAACTTCTTTGGAACAATGATCAGCGCTATAAATACGCAGTTTGTGTAACACCAATGAGGACGCTCGTTGTGAACAGCATGTATGTATTAGTAGTGTAATTAAAATATCAATTACGCTGTGTTGACAGTTTGCCAAGTAACTGGCTTTTGTGCACAGTAAACTTAATCACTCCAAAGTCTACTCACAAGGCCTGATGCAATCTTGATGCCAAACTAGTACAACATAAAACCAGCATTTGCTAAAGCACAGCTTCGATATTACTTTGCGTAATGGTGCTGCACTCCATAGCTGGTATCATGTTCTGAAAATTATCTTTTAATGTACAATTTGTATTGCTGAGAAATGTCACTTACTTTGCAGAACGTCTCGCCAACATAAAACCTAAGATTTATTCCTGTCATTTTGTCTCCTATGCCATGTTGATAATAAGAAGTCTACTTTATGTGTGTAATGCTCATGTCAGTTTTGAAATTTGGGGTTTCATAAAAGACAGTAGTATAAATAAAACATGATATAAATTAAAAATATAGTGGAAAATAAAATCTGTGAATTACAGTAGCAGATAAGATGAATACGGCGTGAAGGAGGTTTTCAGAACAATATCAAATAACTGGAGTAAATATGTTCAAGATATGGGACGGATCTTTTTAAAGAACTGATAGTGATCTTAAAATGTGTTTGTCTCTAGTATGCAGACATGCGGATGGATGCCTGTTACTTAGCCTGGTTTTAACCCTTTAGATTTAGGTTGTATACTCCTGCAGGGTGACATTTTTTCCCTTTCTTAGCTTACAGCCTCACTTGGACAGTTTTTCTGGGTGAGTTTAAAAATGCATTGTGCCGACATCAAAAAAATCCAGCAAATGAGAATATGAAACCTCCATGTTTTGAAAAATGAACTAGAGATTTGGAAGGAGTTTCTTTGGAGTCTGGGATGTGGCTTTGGGGAAGGAGTGCCCCAACGTGGCCAATTCCCCATCTCCTCATGGAGGATTTGTCACCTTGGCCCCAGGAGCCGGGGGATGGTGCCTGTATGGGCTTTCCCCAGCCGCTCGGGCTCTGGCGTACTCATGGGACCATCTCTGCCATCTCCTTCCCTCCTATCACGATTTGTAAAAATGTGGGAAATTATGTCAAAAGTTGGCATTAGAAAAGATAAAATGACTGAAGAGTCAGCTAACAGTCAGAAAGTGTCAGAATTACCCTTGCCCATGCAAACTTATTTGCGGCGTTACAAAGAGTCTTTGCCTTTAATTGCAGCATGAGATAAACCTTGTCAGACCGTCTTTGCTTAAAGGTTGGTGGTCTTTGGCAGAAAGGTTTTAGGTCCTGTTTGGACCTCAGAGACCCCAACCCCCGTGGGAACAGCGAGTAAAGTTGACACTAATGTGTTTCCAGGGCCTCTCTGCTAACCAAGGCCTGTGCTTCACCGGCAGCCCAGGCTATGCCTATGTACCGGCACTGCAGAAAGTTCATGTGGGAGCTGCAGTTTCTTACTTCTTCCTCTGCCTCTTACTGGATGTGCTCAACCCTCTTGCAGCTGGTCAACCAGAATCTGCTTCCACGCTCCCAAAAATACTGTCTTTGTGCCTTATTTTGTGCATGTGGGTCAATGGTGCAGGTTATCTGAGAACTTATTTTTGTTTGGATCATGCAGAGGAAAGTAGAGTAATTTCCAGGCAGCAGTAACCCCCAAAGGACGTGTCTCTGTGCCTTGCCCCGCATCCCATTTCTGCTCACTGCTTGTCGCTTCTCACTTCTGTCGGCGTGGGGGTGCAAAATGAAGCTGAGCTTTCATTGCCGCCTCTCTGGAGTGACAGCAACGGTCTAATGCAGGGAAGGTGGCTTTGCCAAAGAGACAGAGTTCCCTCCATCCCGCTGGGTGCTTGTGCCACATACTCCCCTCGATTGCTGTCCTTTCCGTCCCGTGCTAGGCTCCCCTCTTTGCGATGTGCGCTTGTTTCCATGGGAATAACGAGGAGATGCGATGGGTGCGGGTCTGTGCCGTGCGGAAGAGCCTCCGAAAGGCAAGAGAAGGTTTTTAATTTGCGTCATAACCTCTGCTGCACTGTCAAGTCTTCACGCTCCCACATGTGTTTTCACCCCACATCGTAATGCGACATAAAGTCTTTTTTGAAGTGCATCAGGCAGCTGTAAATCGAATAATTTTTGCCAGTTTTAACCGGCAGCGACTTGGATGCAGGAAAAACTGTGTGCTGTCAGTTATCCCACCAAATTAGCATGTCTGGCAACTCTTTGCCATCCATCTTGCACATTTTGATCAATGTTGCAGCCCATCTTTAATTGCCCTGATCCCTTAGATCAATCATATTTAGTTCTTAGCTGTCATTTGCCTCCTCTTTGCATGTTACCAGGTTGCATTAACCTGCTCCAGCAATTACTCATCGCCCTGGATTTTCCTTGCTGACAAGGAGGGTCCCTGCAACTTGGAGGCTCGTTTCCAATCAACACACATGCTGCATTACATGGCTTGCTTTCGGTCGCCTTTCCAGAAGTTTCATACCCAAATGGCCCTGCGGTGGCTGGTTTTGGAGGCAGAGTCGGTGCCGTCCCCGCAGCTCAGCTGCCGCCAGCACCCGCCCAGGGCAGGAGAGCACAAAAGGATGGAAATTTCCACAGCTTTTGTTTCAGCTGTAGAGGTTATGATGACTGTTCACTGCTGTAGGTGTGTGCACGTTGAGTAAGTCTTTTTTATTATTTAAATGGGAGCCGTTTTTAGAGGCAAATAACAGAAAGTGCTAACAATAAAAATAATAGGCTGTAACAGGCTTTGTTATGCAATGAGGAGATCAAAGAGCTACATCAGCCACTCGGCTGATCACTCCGAGTGAAGGGAGAAATGGTTTCTAATTGGTAGGTAAGATTTCCTCAGCTGGTAAATATAAGTGGTAATCCTAGCCTTTTCAGAGGAGGATTCTCCTGCCTGTGGACTCGGTGGGGTTTGCTGTCAGTGTGAACGATGGTGGAGAGCAAGGGAGAACACAAACATGGATCTTGAGTCAGGTTTCCCTTTCTTCAACAAACACCCCAAATCTCTCCCTGCATTTTACCGGTGGGGTGGGTGTGGATCTGAATAGGTCCAGCTGGCAAATTCGGACTCCCCAGGAGACCAGAGGTGTTGAGCCGCTGAAGCACACCCTGAAAAACACAGCTCCCAGCACTCCTCTCCTCTGCCTTAGTGGTGCAGGCTGAAACACTTTACATCCCCATAGCCCAGAAAAATCAAAGTTACCATTTAAATGACGAATGCTACTTGAGTCCTGCCTCTGTGAAGAGATGTGGGATGCAATGTCAAGAGAAATTATAATGATTGCTACAGATGCAGCTTGTCACAGAAAGAGAAAAATGTTTCTGCATCTGATGCATGGCAGCAAGCCAGTTGGTAATGTTATATGTCCGAGTGTTTCACTTCGGCTCTGCCGGCTGGAAAGCATTCCTTAATGCTCTGCCTGGCTGTTATATTTGTCTCCCAGCTCTGCAGAATCCCATTAGGAACCTTCCGTTTACGCCATGGAAATTGTTTGGTCTCTCTGAACGGCCGCACAAGGGAGGGAGAAGTGTATTGCTGCAATTCTTCAACATCCGTAGAAATTGCCAGCGTTATACTTCTCACTTATCTCTCTTGCAGTGGGCATTTCTCATTATGGATCGAGATGTCCTGTAACCTGCAGTAGGCAGCTGTTAAACACCATGGTGCTGTTAGAGAGAGCAGGATCTGCTCCCTCCCCCTCCAGCCGCCGGCAACGCAGCACCCAAGGCTGGAACCCAGCAGAGAGGCACTGATTTTATTTTGTCTGAAGCCTGCTGCTTTTGTGTTGCTTATTGCTTTGGAGTTGGAGTCCAAAGGCAGATACGTAGTGGCCAACATGGGCAGCCCCATGATGGGCATCATGCCCTTGCAGCTTGGGGTTGCATTGGACATGGTTCCCCCCACTGACTGATACCCCTCCCATCTAGTTTCTGCAGAAATTGGTAGCAGAGCAAGTGGAAATCACGGGGTGACTGGCAAGCTGGGAAGAACATGCCTTCTTGCATGAGGTGGATGAATTTGGGATGATTTGAGGTGTTGCAGCAAGAAAAGGGAATAGCTGAGTGGGGTCAGTCAGGGAATGGCTGTCCTGACCCAGGACGTTTTCTGTAGAGGAGAATCACGGTTTGCCAATCTCTCCTATTCTTTATTATGTTGTTGTCTGGCTAACAGGAGAAAAAGCAGTGATTAAACACCCATGCACATCATGATTTGTGGGGGTCTCTCAAGGTTTTGTTGTTGCCCTGGATGCTATGTTCTTTATGCTTTTTTATTAACGATGCTGGATGTAGGCGGTGAGGAATAAAATTTGAGGGTGACACAAAGAAATTGGACATATCTGGGACAGGAAAAAGGGAATTCAGAGAGATTTAAACATAGGAGGGAAATGGACTGCAGGGTTGCTAAGGCAGTTTGTTCAGTGTTGATAAATGTGAATTAGTGCATGTTGGGGAGAAAAATATTCACTACTCGTAAAGCTTGCAATGTTCTAAATTAAATTCCAGAAAGCACATGGGCTGCTCCCCAAAAAACCCTGCACGGGGACAAGGTGTTAGAAGACAGGAGAAATTCATGCGCAATTTTTGGAGAGTTGTATACTGTGTACAGTGCTGGTCAGCCTGTCTCGGGCAAGAAGGAAAAGGAGAAAAAAGAGGCTCAGAGAATAGAAACAGAAATTATCATGGGCCTGAAAATCTCCTCTACTATGGCAGATGGTAAATTTAAGAAGGAGGTGAATAAAATAACAGAAATTATAGAAGTGCATAGAACAAACAAGCCAGAGCAGCTAGGTCAGGAATATCCCTTAACAAGGAAACTTCAGAGGAATTGTGATTTGGAAGTTCAGAGCAATAAAAGGGAATACTTTTTTCCACACAGGCCAAGATAAGCTCTGGGACTCAATGCCCCAGAGAGGTGAAAATGAAAACACCAAAAAGATATTTTTTAAATGTTTATGGAGATAATAAAAAGATGGAGAGGTGCTGTAGTAAATGTTAAAATGCATGTTGGTGGCGAGGAGGAGGTAGTTGTTACATGTAATAAATCCAAAGCTAATTTCTAACTGGAATTAGGCTGAAGCTGAGGAGCATCAGGTCCCATCTCACCCATATCGTGTCTCATTCAGGGTGACGTGTGGTGGAATTGGGCCACCTCTGCTTTGGGCTACTGGCAACACTTTACACCGACTGATTTTGCTGTAGACCATTGTTAAAAAAAATGACTGAATCAATACTGACTCTGCTGTCCTTGCTATGTACCAACGTGAGCCAGATCTGTGTAGTTTCCCTCTGCATCCAAAGCCTAGATCCTCTTTACCTTGACAGAGTAGGGGCGGAGATTTGGGCACATTCCCAAACTAAACCTCATAGCATTAATAACGTCTTATTACTTGAAACATTTTTAGTGTGTCTCATCAGCACCATTTTCTCTAAGGCAAAGAGAAGGTCTGTCCCATTGCTCTTTTCCAGTTCATACTAACGCCAACCCATTGGGATAGACCAGGCTTTGCAAGCCACCTCTTTGAAGGTGAATTTTTCATGTGTGCATGGTTTGCATGTGCAGAAATGGTCTCTGGAAGAGCCGAGATGCAGTTGTTAACATAGCGCAGGTTTCACATTCTGAGTGCAAAACATCCATCTGCCATTGCCAATCCACCTGCTTTATCGCAGAAGGTTTCTGCCCAGTGCTGGAACAATCCTGCGCATAGGTCCAAGTTTCTCGCTAGTTGGGCTTTTTCATGGCATGTTTCCAGTTCTATATCAGTTTTCCATGTCTGTCCTAGAGAGTCTCTGATTATTTCAGCCTGTGGTTTTTAGCAACAGTCTACAGACAGTTGGCCATCTGGTTGGCATTAATCTGAAGGAGGAGGTGGCATGCTTACCTGCAGTAAAATCACTTTCCTTTCAAGATGAGTCTTGTTAACGTTCATGTTGAGCTGAACTGAGGACATCCAGTTCTGGCAAGAGGAGAAAAGAGGTGAAAACAGGATAGCTAGGACACATTCCCTTCCCAGCTGTCCCTTGTGCAACCCAAAGCTGGTATCAGCAGCCGAAGTTAGGTTCTTGCTTTGATTTCTATGTCTTGCCAGGCATGGTGAGATAGAGAGTAGCTGCCTTCTCACCCAGCATGACGGGGCAGGCCACTGCTCAGCCTTCACAGCCAGCTGGGTTTGATTTGGTTGGTAGTATTGGCTAAGTTCTCTCTTTTGGGAAATCCATTCCTTTTTGAGCTTCAGTTTCATGATAGGATTTGTGGGTACCACAGCCTAGCTCCCCTTGCAACTGTCCCATAAGAACCTACATTTGGGTTCATTTTTCCTATAACAGAGCTGAGGGAACAATCAGGCATCTGAGGGATGTAGGAGGTCTGGAGGTCCATGAGAAATGCCCAGAAACAACCCACACCATGGAGCTCAGAGATGGTCTGGGCATTGAGCAGATATTTGCTGGAGACAGAATTGTCTTTATGGCCCTAGAAGTGATTACAGGGCTCCCACTGGGGTGTCTTAGATGCCAGGCAGCTATAACTGAAGAAGCAGTTTAATTTTAATGCATCTGCACTGCAGAATGAAGGACAGAAAGATCTGTACTTATGGGTTCTCCTATTGCCTCCATCCCATCAACTCGCTGAGAGGAACAGGCACTTCTTGCTCTGCTTTGTCCTCTTGCGGGGGGGGGGGGGGGGGGGGTCCTTGCTTCTTCAGCGGCTGTCCTTTGCTGGCAGAAATTCAGCCCCTCCATGGTGGCCAGTAGATGCTCTACAGCATCTACAGAGCATCTAAGCAAGAGTTGCCCTAAGAATGAAATCCAAACAATAGAAGCCAAGACAGAAAGAAAAAGGTTTTTTAATCCTTCCACAAAAGCAAAGACTGAACGGGTGGAGTCCTGGTTGTGCTAGGGACCCGTACCAACTGTGTCAGGGAATTTGCAAGGTGGATTAGAGATCCCTGTCCCACCTGGGGTATGACTGATTTTGAACATCCTTCTCTTGTAATTCAGCATCCGTGGCTCTGCCACGCTGTTTTACAAGGCAGATATCCAATTCCTGAACGGATGGAAGCCAAAGTTCAGCACCGAGTATTATGCCCTGATGAGGGTATTGTATTAATGCCAAGTGGGAGAGCAACACCGCTGCTGATTTATGGGCTGTGTGCATGTGTGGCTAAGCAGCATGGGTCTGTAAACATTTCCTCTGCTAACCCAGTGGCTATTCATTTGTAGTAAAGATCTGTGACGTTAAGCTGGTTGTGGAAGGGACTCTCATGTGGAATAGTACAAGGTCCAGCAAGTGGGACTTCTAAAAGTAGTTTTTCTCTGGCTTCTCACAGTCGCAGAGCATTGATGAAATGTGGCCTGATAGAGCTTCCCTGATGTGAATTTCCAAAGAATTTGAAGGGAAAAAGCCTGAATCCGCCAGGATCACACAGAGCTGCATTTCCAAGCTCCTTGCCCGAGCAAGGAGTGGTTTGCACATGCATGTCTGTACACGCTGCTGTTGTGCACTAACTTCAGGTCTGCACAGGAAAACTTGCGGCTGTGGCAATCCTGCCCTTTGATTTTATGCTTTGGGTCTTATGCCTCAAAAATCCAGGACTAAATTGAGGCCTCTCTGAAAATTTGGATTTCCTGATCCATAATGGTTGATTGGAGCTGGAATTCTCCTGAGTGACAGTTTGCTTCATTCCCTTTTGCTTTGCGTTCTCACTGAAGTAGAAAAGTCATATACAGTACAATGAATTTAGTGCAGTCAGCAACAATTCAGCCATGCTGATTTATTTGAGCCATTCACTGAGAAGTACTGCACTTCTCTGGAAGTGCTAGTGCCCGTGAATTTCTTGTTGATTTTTACTGTTGCCCATGAATGGTCAAAGGTTTTAGTTATTACAACCAGATTTTTTGCTCTCGTGTCCTCTGGGTGAAGCTGAGCTTTGTTATTCAGCTGTCCTTGGAGTATGCATGCGTGGAAATGGAGCTGGCTCTCCAGCTGGAGGTCGCTGTGAAGAGTCAGGAGTGGGGTTCTTGCAATAATTTTAAATCATGTCCCATTGTATTTACATGTTTGCAGTGTTTGTGTTGTGTGGGAAGTTGGCCACGTGATTACAATAAATAGTTGTGAAGAAGCAGCCAGTAACATTTTTAACACCCAATCAATCACCTGGCACACTCTGATGCCATGTACACCATGAATAATAATACCTGGACTTCAATTATAGTTACATTGAAGGTTCGCTGGGGAAAAATTAGACGAATAACTACAATTATGGCTGTAGCAATGTAGCTCCTTTGTAGTACATAATCTACAGTAATTTAAAAAATATGGATCATTAAAATCAATACATATTGCAACCAGACTCTTTAAGCTTGATTCTCCCTTACACGAAGACATGTCAGTCTTGTCAAGAGCTGAGAGCCAAAGTTATGGAAAACAGCATTAGCTCAAGGAAGGTTGGGCTCACTATTTCCTCCAAGAAACCTTTTCCTAGTTCGCTTCTTCCTTGTATTTATCACTGAATAGAAATGCAGGTATTTAACACGAGTAGAGTGGACTTCTCAGCCACTTTGGCGCGAAAACAGTGTAGCCAACAGTGCTGCTAAGCAGACAAGACTTGAGCGTGTGTCTGGTTTATGGGACTGTAAGGCTTGGCTCCATGAGCCCTTTCCTTTGGGGCCAGTGCTGTGAAGTTACCTGTTTTCTGGGGAATGGGAAACTGGTCCTGCAGGATGGTGCTTTGATGAGCAAAGAAGCATTGTGTGATACCAGGAGTCCAAGGCACCTGATCTGGGGCAGCATGGAGCAGCAAGTGTTTTTTGAGATCAGTGGGGTTGGTTTTATTGAGAAAGGACGTTACCTTTGAGCTGACTGCTCTAAGCCTGCATACTACAACATCTAAATAGCCCACCATGGGAAAAACTGAGGGCAGCCAGTTATAGTACAAATAGACATTTAGGTGACTTCAAAGCCAAAAAGACCAAGAACATAGAGAGAAGAAGGAGAAATCCCCTGCCCTGATGGAGATTGGGCCAGAAGCACTGAGTATAGACAGTGCCCTTCTTACTGGAGGGTCTGAAAAGGGAGTTAGGAAAAGTCCGTAAGAGATAGTAGCTTCCAGAGTCCTTAGGAAAAAAAAAATGTTTATGAAAAAACAGGTTTTCCACCCAAAACCGAGAATAATTGCCAAGTGCAGGGCAGTGTCAGTGTTGAGTCATGGGTATAAAAAATACGAAGCATTGAGCCTGGCCATTTTGTTAAAAACATTGCAAATGTGGAAAATGCCTACACTGATAAGCCAACTTTTGGAGCGATACCCAGGGTGGGAGTTACTCACCAAGCCTGAATTAGTCACCCAGGTTTCTTTGACAGTGGAGAGGCTCTTCTGGAGTGTGATTCCTTGGATCTGTCTGAAATACCTACCTTGGGATGGAGCGAATGTCTGTGTAGGGATTCGAGGAGAACTAGACACCCAGCTGAGATGCATTAGTCCACATTTTAGGTGCTTGTGTTTGCACAGATGTTAATTTTTCCAGCTATTCATCAGAAAGGAACAGTTGCATGTTGAAAGTGAAGGTTAATAAAATAATTCACATTCTGTCTTTGCAACACACTGAAGAGACATGAGTAGACATGAACATGATGAGGAGCAGCTAAAGTTAGGAGTGAGATCCTGTTGTGGGCAACCAGTCCTGGTCCTCAGAGGACAGGCACCAATGTTGCGGGTATGAGCCGTGGCTGAGATGCAGGAGGGAAGGGGATGGAGGGATAGGAGATAGCTGCAGTTTGCAGACTCTTCACCCGATACACAAGAAAGGAACATGACAGCATTCCTGCTGGTACTGCAGGAAGGGATATTCCTTGGTGCATCATCCCCCTGCAAACGTTGACTGCAAAGGCAAAGCAACAGAATGAGACCCTGCAATTTGTGCATCGAGGGAAGTTTCTTGTCTTCAGCTTGTGTTTCTGAAGGGTTGAGGCAGCCACGGTACTGCAGCTCAGCCCTGGATGGTTTAGCCATGTAGAACTGATGTTCACAGGGTGAGGGTAACCTCTGGTGACATAGAAACAGGAGCTATGAATATACACAGCATATATCCTGCCCTCCGGGACAGTCAGTGTTATCAAGGAATTTAGAAGAGTGGCAGAACATCCTAGCAGATGGCATCACCCATGTGAGTAGGTCCATTCATGTGCAGCCGTGGAGGAAATAAGGGGTGTCTTGAACTTTGCATCAATGCCAGGGAGTTGAGCGAGACTTTTTTAAAAGGAAACGTTGGCACTTGCCCACAAAACCTGGTGTTTGCCAAAATGGCAAGAACCAAATTCTTCCACAGGTTAGGAGCGTATTTCCCACTTTCTCCTACATCTACAATCTGCCAAATTTCACACTCTCAATGAACCGTCCATCCTGCCTCTGCAGATTCTGCTTCTGGTGTGGAGGCAGCCCTGGGAGCCATTGGTCTCACAGGGTCCATGAGGTGGGGAGGTCCTGCAGAAGCAAAAGGGGACACCAGTAATGATCCATCCCAGTTAGGGTACTGGATACCAGTATCTACCCACTGGAGTTCCTCAGAGCTTCGGGGAGAAGACGCCTCAAGCCGAACAGAGTAAAGTGGCAGTTTCCAGTTTATATGAATGCAAATTGCAGGGTTAGGTGAATTATGGCAGAGTTTGTAGGAGCTCAGCCAACTCCCTCCTTCTCAGAGAGGCAGAACGGGCCCTGGATCTGGGAGCATAAAGGAAAGTGTGTCTGAATCATGCATTGACATCACCGGGAGCACTGCAGCTCTCCAGCTCACGTCAGAGCTGAATTGATATGGTTACAGGAGATTGCATGGCTTTTAATATTCTGGGAGAGCTGCTACAGTGGCAGAGAAAATTATTCATGGATCAAAAAAAGAAAGGCATTAGCAGTACAAAGTGTCATGATTGTCTCTGTTCTACCGCAAGGTTGAAACGAGATGCCAGCTGCGGTACATGAGAAATAGCTTGAAGAAACACAAACAAAAATGCACTGATTATTCTTGAAAGACCCTTGCAATTCAAGCCAAGGTATCACTTACTAATTTATGGGGAAGTACAACGGGTGCACAACCCTCCGCTGACTCACAGGCGGTTCATCTGGAACAAGAGGCATCACAACAGAAGAGCGTAACGGTTGCATGCTTTATGTCACTGGGAATAAAGGTTGAGGCGAACAGAGGAACTGCCAGCGACAAAGCCGTAATTAAGAGATGCCAAACCAGCTTTTTGTCCTAGAGGGGGGACAAAAAAGGAATACAAAGTTCACAGAGGAGACGGTGGTTCCTGCCGTGCGCACAGGGGAATAGAGGAAGGAATAATCTTCCCCGTGAGGAATCAAACTCAGATACCAACAGGCAAATGCCACGCTGAATGTCGAGTCCTGTGGTGGAAGCATAATGTTAAAAAAGGAGCAGGTACAAAATTACCTTAATGCCTAAAATCTTTTACCAGGATCTGTTCAATGTTGAGTGTTAAGTTTGGCAAGGTGAGTATTGCCAATGAAGCCGTGGGTGGTTAGCAATAGTCCAGTGTCTCCACTGGCAGAAGAAAGTAAAAATGTATATATAAAATACTTGTAGGTGTCTGCTGGAGGTACTGTGAATGCCTTTTGGGGTTTTGACAATCTGAATAGATTGCTGTAGGAGAAGCATGATTGGAAGTTACTTTCTAAAGGGTCTAAAATCCTTCAAATGACCCCAAGCCAACCAAAACGTGTTGACACAGTAATAACTTTTTAATAATGTTGTTTCTGTAAACTTCTGCATTTTTGAAGTTGTTCACTCAGCTGATCCATTTGTAATTAGTGTTTAAACACTTTGTGAATATTCATTAGCTTTGCCACTGTTCCTCGTTGAGGAAAACCGCTCTTGGTCCCCAGGAGGGGCTGAGGGGTTGAGGCTCTTGCCGGGGGCATCTCGGGAGTGAGCTGCGAGCCGATGGGGGACCCTCAGCCCAGCTCTCCCTGCGGTGTTCCGCTCACCTCGGGACACGAGAGCCTCGGAGAGGCTCATGGTTACACCAGCAACCAGCAAAATCTCCTCCTGAGATAAACTGCTCGGCCTTTGGTCTTTTCGTTCATCCACTTGCTAATAAGATTACCCCATGCAACAGAGAGACAGCGATATTATCCCCTAAGTAAGCAGGCGGGCTTTGTCGTGTATGTGAGAATGTCCTGGCTGGGTGTTTGCTCAAAAAAAAAAAAATCCTTATTTTTCTGGAAATAAAGCAATGGCTGCAAAAGCTGTTATTTCTCAGATTTCTCTGATCTGTGCGGGTGAAAGTCAGCACCCGTGAGGGTACATTTGAGTACTAGGGATTTCCCTGAGTCTTACCGCATTGCTGGGAATACTTTGCAGCCCTGCATGATGCTGAATCTTTGCTATCAAGTCTCCGCTGCCTTCGGTCTCACGTCACCGACCCTGTTTGCAAGGATGGCAGTTGAGAGGGGGAAATATTTTAATTTCTGAACTAAGCCAATGTTATGTGGTGCTGCTGAAAAGCCACAGATGCAGCGTCCCACAATGCCATTTTTACAGTCTCTTCGCAGAGCGGGACCTTGCTTTTAAATGAAAAAGTTCAGTCTTAAAATAGAAAACCACAGGCTGAATTATACAGCCACTTGATAATTATTTTTTAGTGCTGCTGCTAAAAATGCCCCATTAAAAGACTATAAGTCACCACAGAGTGCCATCAGGCTACCACACACGGAGATTTTATTTCCAGCTGCATTTTATTTCCTAATTTTGGCAGGCCAAAGTCTTGAGATCAGAGAGTAAATATTTACATCTATCTCTATTTATCTCTGTATTCCTATCTTCTGCGTGGCGGCGCAGAGCACGGCGCGGGTGGCGGACCGGGATGCCAGCTCGGCGGTGGTCCCCGGCGCTGCGGGGTGCCAGGTGGAGCTTCCCTCGGGGACACCCCGAGGGTGTCACCCCGGGATTTGGCCGGGGCAGGTTGGAAAGCTGCGGTGCCAAAGCCGTGCCGTGGGTAGATGTGCCAGGCTTTGAAAGCGTGCCAGTTGCATGTTCAGAGGCAAACAGGAGGTAAAGGATATCCGCCCGATATTAATTATGACTTTTGAAGCTTTGCCTAATTACATTGTCTCTCTTAAGACAACGACACAAATATTTATGAGTGGGATTTTTTATTCTCATTATAATCAGCGACATAAATAGGTAACACCTTTATAAAGAGTTAATAAAAATGTGTCAACACAGGCTCGAGCACAAACTATCGAGCAGTGTGCAGTAAAACATTCCAGTGTTTATTGTATTAATTGAATATTCATGAGATGCCAATTTAAATTACAGTTCACAACTGTTGCTGTGTCTAATGAATAATTTAAACAAGTGTGGCCAAAGAGATTTCAACGCTGTATTAGCAAACTGCAAGGGATTAAGCAACAGAGAATTTATAATTAGCTTTGTATATCCTATAATAAATTCATTGGAAAGATGGTTTTAATTATCCCACATGTTAATTCAGAATTCAGTGCATTAATTTTCGATTGAAAAGTAACCCTTTCTTCCCAGATAATGTATTTGTCTCTTCTTCGTCTTCTGCATCTCAGGAACAGGAAATTGCAAGTGTGGAATGGCCCGATCTTTGCGAACCTCGTCCATCGTGACACAGCATTTATATCTGCCCGTCTCAGGTCTGGAGTAATTGCTTTTTTGCATTTCCAGCTGGGGAAGCTGAGACAAGTGAGATCACATCCCTTCCTACAAGTCTGGATCCCAGAATCCGGCTGTAGCTTCTATCTGCTACGGCGCGTCCTCTTTGATACACTTCTGGCTACTTGGGAAATACTGTCTGTTCCTGGGAAGCAAGTCTGCGAAAGCGATAAAAGTTTTTGGCAGTCGTCTCCTATAAGCAGCTTTAAGTTTTGTTTAAAAAACAAGGATGCGTGTAAATAACAGTCTAAACCTCGAAGTTCGAGCTGAGATCGCTGCATTTTTTTCGAGCAGAACAGGAATAGTTTTTTCTCTGGCGTGTTTGTGAAGTGCTTTTTCTGAGGGAGATGGGCCCCTTTGCTCACAGCGACAGGGGCCTCACGGTCCCCGCTGCTCGCCCCTCTCCAGGGCGAGGAGGGCAGCAGCCCCTTGCCACAGCGGCCGTAGGGGCCAGGGGCTGTGCTGAGCTATCATGGCTTTACCCTCTCTGGCTGCCGGTGGTAAAAAGGGGATAGCGATGTCCTCAACAGCATCAATTGTGAGCCCCCCATGGAGATGCTAAGCCCTTCAGATGGGTGAATATTGTCTGTGCTTTCCCCTCCACCTGCTTTCCCTAACCTACCGTCTTTGCCGTGCTGTTCAGCTATAAAGCCCGTTCGTATGTATAGACACAGTGTAGCTCTTGAAGAACCTGAACGCTTGTGCTGGACAGAAAAAACACTGGGAAGTATTCCAGGGAACGCAAATCCTTACACCTACGTGAAGCCACCCATGCTCAAAGCTTGGCTGGGAAACTCAGAAGGTGTCTTTTGGTGCGCGTCAGGGAGGAAAATGCTTCCTTTCCAGGTGGTTTTGTTTAATTCCAGGTCAGCAGGTTAATGAGATCTCTGGGAGATGCGATTTGATCTGGAATGTAAACATTCGCTTGGCATGTGTCCTTGATGTCTGATCAGATGGAAAAGCAAATGCGGCGCTGAGCGTGGCATGCCATCCAAAATGTTTTGGTGACACAATGTGTAAGACAAAATAACGATCACTTTTTTAAAGAGCCTAATTGAAAAGTTTTCTGTTGCCTTTGAGTCCTGCCATATCTATCAGATCAACAGCTGGGCACCGAGGGTAACGTGCCTGATAGTGAGGTGGAAGCTCCTTCGGCTCCCTTGGGAGCACCGAAAACCAGGGCTGTCCCTGGAGCCGCCGGCGCGGCAGAGGCAGCGTTCAGACTTCCCCTAAGACCTTAATTGCTGGTTTAGTGCCTCTGTCTTTTGGGTGACTGGAGTTATTTAAGTTGATAAATGGATAGCATCGCTGTAATGCAGTATGTTGTCGTTGACACTTATTGATTGAACCTCAAGACTCAATTGATCAAGCTCCCCAGTGCCAGCATGTAATCCCAGTGGAAAAAATCAAACCTTTAATGGGCTTATGCGTTACTCTTGGTTTTCCACTTGGGGTTATATGTTTCAGGAGGGAAGGAAGTGGTTTTGATGGCCTGAATACCCGATGTTACCTGGACTAAATAAAGGCTGGCAATAGGAACGCTTGTTATTGTGGCAATCCAGTCTTGGGCGGACCCCAGCCTCATTTAAAATGGCAAATTTCACCTCCAGGAACTGAGTGTCTTGATGTTAGAAGGAAATAAATGAATCTCTGAGGAGTCTGTTATCCATCATGAGGAAGCCCAAGAGGACAGAGATACTGCTGGACTGAATATTCTTTCACCAGTCCTCCTTAACGCACTACAGCTAATCTAATAAACTGTATTGCACAACGCAGGCAGCACAGCAGCTCACGTTAATGCTGCTGCTGGAACCTAAGTAAGCACTTCCTAAAGTTGTATGGCTTTAATTCCGCGTTTATGTAGGTTTTTGCATGTCTGTAATTTGTGTTGGAATAGCATCTGCAGTTATATTAGCTAGTTAAGAAATGAGAAGGGTTTGTTGTTGGCGGGAGTCAGAACAGAAGTTACGGCATCTGGCTCCTGTGGCAGGAGTCGGTGCTCGAGTTTCTGTTCTCTCTTCCCTCCTGCAATTATTTTTGTACATACAGAGTCATTTGGACTTTTCGCACCTATTTTAAAAGTGTTCAGCATTTGCTATAATTAAAGACGAGAAGATAATAGACTGCCTTCTGTTAACAGTTTACGTGATGCAGCAAAGTCATCGTGTATCTCGCAGCTCTCAGAGGTTCCCCTCTGCAGAGCAGGTAAATGCCGTGATCATCGTTTTGCTGATGGGGAGGTGATGTGCGGGATATTCGGTTCCCTGTCTCAGATTGCTCTGGCAGAGCTGGGTTTTGAAACAAACAGTTTCCCAGCAAATATTCAGCCACAGAACCATCCTTCTTCCCTGGACGCTTGTGTTCCCAGTAATAAGAAACTCCTATGAAACACTTATTACAAACCGACACAATAATCCCAGCAATATCTGGCCGCAGAGGGATGCCAAGTTGGGGGGCAAAAAGGGAGCAGCTCATTGCAGCTGTGTAAGAGAAGTGATGTGGTCTGTCTGCAGATGTGGTATCAACACTGCAGGACTAAACTCTTTCTAATACCACAGGTATTTCTTATAGTTTTTGAAAAGTGGGCTATTAAACTTTGCAATCAAAAGAAAAAAAAAAGCTTTTAAAATTAATTCACAGAGTTTAATCCCACAGGGACAATTTTTCTGTGTAGTCTTTACATTTTCCTGTTTTGTTCTAAACTTACTTCTCTCCTTCTTCTTCTTCTTCTTTTTTCATGCTCCATGCAATGAAACGTGGAGGCCTGTCATTAGTTTTGAGTCTACTGCTTTATGTGAATGCAATATCTAAAATGTCTGAGAAGAGCCAGGAGAGACATAAACCAAAGTGAACCGAACTGTGCAAAAAGGCTTCAATAAGTTGCCAGAGCTCCCCGGGAGGGGCCAAGGAATTCTGCGGGAGATGATGGGGCCAACGTGGCTGCAGGTCCAGCCCATGGTGGGAGGGTGGGCTGTCACCAAGCAATGCAGAGCGGTGCGGCTGGTGGGTCCCCCAGGGTGCTTTCCCTTGTGAGCAGAACAGCGAAGGGCTCTGTGTGATCCTGCCTTGGCAAGGACACACAACAGAGCTTGCTTCAGCTCTGTCCATGTTGTTGTGCCATTTGGCAGGCAGGATAACAAAATGGAAGGAGTGGCCTCCAATCCACCAGCAGCTTTTTGTCGTATCCACCACGAGCCCTCAGCTATCCTGAGCCCTACTGGGGGCTGCGAAGCAGCAGAGCTTGCAAGGGACAGCAGCTTCTGTACGGCCTCGGTGGGGCCGGCTGCGGTGCAGCAGCTCTCGTCCTTCCCGCAAATCAGGCAGACCTGAGTTTGCATCCTTCCAGCCTCCCCCAGTGCCTCCCGCTGGGGTACTGGCTTCTTGATGTAGAAGGGCTTTCTTCATTACTCATTTTTCTCCTTTTTTACGTTTTGCTCATTTTTCATTTTTAATTTTTGGCATTGTCCTTTGTTGCATAGGGAATGGAGGTGGATGTCAAATCCATTGCACTTTCTGAGAAATTGAATTCTTGCTTTCTGGCTGGCTCTACTACTTGCCAAAGTGTTTGCGGGAGCAGAGCCCACGGAGTTGGACTTCTGTCCATTCAGCAGTTCAAAATCTTGTAAAAAGGAGGCTGAGCTGTAACTCAAGATGTTAAACATATAATAACATCAAGGATCTGGTAAACCCACCAGGAAAAGCAAACTCCCCCAAGGAGTCTCTGTAGAGCTGGAGATATGAAGTGAAAAACTTCCTCTCTCTAGTATTTTCCTGCTTTCCCTTTTTTTTTATTCCAAGGTTATTTGCATGAAACTGGATCTCTGGTTCTCAGGAATCTATTTCGGTGTCTCAAATCCTGTCTTTGACCTGTGGGACGGCTTTGCTGTGCAGCTGATGGTCCCCTGGCGTGCACAGATCCACGTGCAGAGGGGACCTGGGAAGTGTGGCCAGGGACCACCCCTAGCACCACGTAAAGTGTGGCCTCTCATCCCAGCCCTGGGAAGCATGCAGCAAGTCCCGCTGTAGAGACACTTATTTTTGTAGAAGGGTTTAACACTGGGTTCTGAATCATCTCCCCACCAGTATCCTTGGGATTAAAAAGTGAAAGCTGAAAATTAAAGAAAATCTGATGTATAAACAGCTCTCACACTGAAGGGATTTTTCCCTGTGCTTCCCATGGGGGTAGCTTTGCCTCACCATTAGACCCATATAACGCAACAAAAATACTCCCCGAGACAGTTTGTCTGCTCCTCCACCCATCTCAAGTGCAGAGGCAGAAATCTGGAGTAGGAGATCGTTCTGGGGGGGCTTCAGGGCTGGCGCAGACCCTTCCCACTCCCCGGACCATCTCAGCCCCCTCGGTCCCTACACCTGCACACCTGCAGGTATTTCTGATCTCCCCCCTTTGCTTCTTAGAATCATAGAATCATAGAATCATAGAATTGTTAAGGTTGGAAAAGACCCTTAGGATCATCAGGTCCAACCGTTCTTTTCCCATGCGTAGCTGGTTCTCGCTGGCTTTCCTCCTCTTGCCAACACACACGAAGGGGATGTGACAATTATTATTAAGTTTTATACCCCCATGGGCTGGCGGGGGGCTCAGGGTGTGGTGCTATTTAATTACCTCCCACTGTCCGTTACAGGGGAATTCTGGCCCCAGCTTTTGGGACGTGATGGTGTTATGCCTGGATGAGCAGCAATTGCCTTCATCTACAAATGTTTTTTACAAAATCGCTAAATAATGTATTCAGAAAACATGCTGGAAATTAATGGAATAGATTATTTGCAAACATGTTCACTGAATTATCAGGCTTGTTCTTTATCCGTAAAATAATGTACTTAAAAAAAAATGAAGTTTATTGAATACGTTATTTACAGACTGTTCTCCAGCTGAGAGCTGCAGGAACACCAACGGAGCACACATGCAGCCCGGCTGCTTCCCAGTGGCTGGGGGCAGTCGCTCCTCCTCCAGACAGATGCACGGTCCAGGACTTTGCTTGCATTTTGCTGGACCATTTTGCTCATCCCTGACCTCGGGAGAGTGAGTTTGGAGAGGGACGCGTGCTGGCCCTCCCCTGCTCCCCATGGGAATAATCACAATGGTTGCTTTGCTTCGTGCATCGCCTCCTTCTAAGACTCAATGCTGCTCCCAGTGAAGAGGCAAAATACCTGTAAAAAAGTCAGTGGAGGGGAATTAAGCTGTTTTGTGTAGCATTGTCACATCGTGGTGCCCAGCCCTGGCAAGCAGCGAGGGATCATTTGGGGATGGATGGTTTAGACCTCCCGTCTGGTGGGTCCCCATGGCAGCACATCGCCCTGCAGTGAAGGGAGCGGGATGGGTGGGAACCCACCTCGGAGGAACCATGTCTTATGGGAGGGGAGAAGTCTGAGCTCCTCATGCCTGGGAGCAGTCCGGCCACCAGGCTTGGTTCCTTCTGCAGTTCTCCTGCAGTACCCATCCCGTCGAGTTATTCCCAAGCACTTCCAATGCAAGCAGCAGGGTTTATCCCTCCCTCAAGTCAAAGGGACACTGTGTGACAGTGGTGTACAGGGACAGTGTCACCTGTCCACTGGTGACAAGGCAGCTCAGGAGTGTGAAGGAAGCTCAGGTCAGCCCCTGGGGTCTCCATCATGCAAGCGAGGCGGGGCTGCAGGAGGTCAGCTGTAGGAACCGTCCCATGTGCAGTCCAGGTCCCCATCTCAACTGGGTTGTTTCTCCATCATCACATAGCTGGTGGGATTCGGGACTCAGGATGGGACAAGACTTTACAATACTTTGGTCTTCTCCTTAAGAAGCAGCACCACAGCTAGGGGTGCAGGTCTGCAGCGGTGCTGAGATGGAGGACAGGTCTGGAGGTCCAGCTAGCTTGAGTTTGTCTTTTGACATCCTGAGGTGCTTCAAAACCATAACCTTTTGCAATCTGTATAGTAACTCCACTAGCCCGGGAGGGAAGCACACATTGAAGCAGGACTCCTACATGGTTGGTGCTCCTCGGGGGTAAAACTTACTGGATTTGGGACCTTCGTGGACATCTCTGCTGTACAAGTCCACAGTAATGCTGTTATTGGCAGATGACCATGGTGGGGGGTTGTATCATAGGAAAATAACAAGACTGAGTTCATGCCGTACCAACTTGGTCTGTTCCTTTTGGCCGTGCCCTTCCAGCACCGGGAGCGATGAGAATATTAATGAGAAATATTTCCCATTTGCCAGGCACAGTCTCTATCCTGTTTTACACCGCCGTTCTCGCCCAGAAGTTACAGTGCTTTATCTTCGTGATGAAGTGTTAATTGTGTTTGGAGGATTCTTTTCCCCATAATAGCAGGATATCGTAACGCAAGATCACAGCCTGTCAAAGTGCTGAATTCAGCTTGTCAGGCAGGTGCTTTCCAAAACCAGCCCTCGGCCCTGCCTTCCCCTGCCCGCCAGGCGCCCGGGGGCTGCAAGCTGCAGGGAACTTCTCTTCGGGGGGAAAAAAACATGCAGAGGTGGTTGAGGCTGGAAAAGACGTGGAGCAATTTATGTAGTAACAGCAGCAGATCAAAAAAAAACCATGGGTGAGGAGACTGAGATAAACACAACTGAACTAGGAGAAGCCCTGGGAGCCTTGTCTGGAGTCAGCTGTGTGGCTTTAAAGCTTCGTGTTTGAAAACATTGCGTTTGAAACTGCCAATATTAATTAGAAAGGTCGGGATTTCAAATTATGTAGCATTTAAAGCAGACCGTAAAACTTTCTTTTCTCAGGTATGTCTGCTCAAATCTCTTTAAGTCATCAGGCTGAGCTGGCTCGTCCGCACGTGGCTTGAAATAACTGGCTGAGGAGCTCTCGGTACTGCTAATGCTGGTATTTAGTGATTCTTGGAATATTGGGGAAGCTCTGGAGGACTAGAAAAGAGCTAATATGCAAATATTTAAAAAGGGAAACAGAACAGCCCAGGTAATTACAGACCTGTCAGTCTGTCATCAATCCTCAGCAAAATAATGGAGTGGCAGATCCAGGCCTCAATTAATAAAGAATTAAGGGAAGGTAATATAATTAATGCCAATCAACATGGGCTGATGGAAAACAAATCTTGTCTAACTAACTTGATATCTTTTTTGATGAGATTACAGGTTTGGGTGATAAAGGTAACAGTGTTAACATAATATACGTAGATATCTGCAAGACATTTGACTTGGAAGCACAAAGTATATTGAGAAAGTTGAACAATACAAAATCAATGTTACACAAGTTTGGTGGATCGGCTTGTCACTCTCTCTTCCTGGCGTTTGTCATATTTTTGCCAAAGAAAGCATTAAATAATTGCCAGTGAAGTTTGTAGATGATGCAGTGAGTAGGCAAGCAGCAGAAGACAGAGATGCAGAGCTTTTAGCGTGGCTTGGTGAACTGATCACCAATAAGGAATATGTGTTTGGAGAACCAATATTGTCCCACCTGCAGGAGCAAAAAACATCTTTCAAGATGAGGACTCTTCTCCTTAGAGATGGTGGCTCAGGAAAAGGGATGTGAGATGAGGGGAAGAGCTGTGCTTCGGGGTGGGTGCTGGCTAATGGAGAAGTCCAAAAAGCATCCATAGCAATGAGCAGGGTGGGAAACTTGGAGAGCGTGCAGAGGACCGCTCTGCGTCTTTGGCCAAAGCGGGAGGGGTTTGATTATGATCTGCAAGTGCTCTGGTGAGGGACAATCTGGTGAGAGCCCTCCAGTCTGGCAAGCGATGGGATGCGGAGCTCCGGGGGCTGGCAGCGCAGGCTGGCCACACAGGCTGCGCGTAGGGCTTGCTCCAGGGATCCCCCGCTGGGCGATTTAGCAAGTGAATCCATCCTCATGGGCAGCTTTTGAGGGTTTGGGGCAGTGGGCAGCGCCTGCCCTCCTCCATTGCCTCCTTGCAGCCACCCCTTCTCCATCCCGCTCTGTCCCCTCCACCTGCGGTTCCTGTGTCGTGCCCAGCGGGCTCACAGCAGTGCTTTAGATCCCCTGTGTCACAGCCACCAGGACAAAAGAAAGCTCATGAAACCGAGAGCCTGGGAAAGCTGTGCCTTCAAATCTGCCCTAGGGCATGTCTGTGTCTCTGAAATACTCTTTTTAAATTGTGAATGTGGATTCTTTGCTGCCTGGCTCAGAATTCAGAGATACTCCTTCGGATCATGTTTGCAGACTTGAGTCTGTAAAACCTTTTTTTCACTGTGTTTGATGAAGGAAAACTTCAATTTCAAGACAGTTCCAAAAAATTTCCATGTGCCCAAGCCCCCAAAGCTGGCACCACCAGCTCCCATGGGCTCCTGTGCTGCTTCTGCTGGGCCAGCAAAGCCACCCCATGGCAGCCTGCTGGGGGTACAGATCCCCAGGAGCTGGCAGCGGGGTGCTTGGTCCCTCTGGGGACCAGGAGCATCTGGGAGGGAGGCTTGTCCCGGGGAGTGACAGCCATAGCTGGGAACCCCACTGCATATAGAAAGCATCTGCTGTATGATAAATGCCCCCCACCCCTACAAAAATAAACTGCTTCTTTTTTAAATCCTTTCCTACTGCTCCCCTCGTATTCGCAATAGGATGATCGGTGGAACCAAAGATGTGGCTGTTACTTTAAAGGATAAATTAGTTTGACTCTTAACTCAATAATTAAAACTGTTATGGCTATGAGCCTGCAGGGATAATGTACTATTATTATAGTCATTTGTTTCAATTAAATGCTTACTGATTTTACAATAGCAGCTGGGCACCTGTGTGAGATAGCTATTACTCTGAACAAGACATCTCAAATTCCAGCAGAAATTTGTCACTGCACTAAAGCATTTTACATAGACCATGAAAGTTTATTAGGAGCAGTTACAAATCGGGAAGAGGAGGGGTGGTAATTGGGGATATATTTTCTTATCAGCTTCTCTCTCTCCTGCTCTCTCTCTTTTTTAAGTAAATCATCTTTAAGCATTTCAGCTATGGTGATGCTTTTACATTTAAACTTCAATACAGAAAAAGCCTGCTGGGAAAACTTTGCTTCAAAGCTGTTCAGCAGATAATTTCTCTCCCTGGTTGATTGTGATTGTAATGGCTTGTTCTCGGGAACAAACCTAAGGAGAGGTAAGCTGTGCCACCGAGGAGCCTTGTGGCTACCCCTGGAATAGCTACTCCCCTCACCCAGGGAAGAAGAGCCTCGCTGGGGAAGGCTCCGGCAGCTCTGCTCAGCCCACCCCTGTGAACTCGCCCCGGGAAGGGTGGCAGTCATAGGGTCATAGAATGCTTTGGGCTGGAAGGGACCTTTAAAGGCCATCCAGTCCAACCCCCCTGCAATGACCAGGGACATCTTCAACCAGATCAGGTTCTCAGAGCCCCATCCAATCCAACCTTGAATGTTTCCAGGGATGGGGCATCTACCACCTCTCTGGGCAACCCCTTCCAGTGTTTCACCACCCTCATCCTAGAAAATTTCCTCCTTATATCTAGTTGAAATCTACCCTCTTTTAGTTTAAAACCATTACCCCTTGTCCTATTGCTGTTGGTCCTGCTAAAAAGTCTGTCCCCATCTTTCTTATAAGCCCCCTTTAAGTATTGAAAGGCCACAATAAGGTCTCCCCACAGCCTTCTCTTCTCCAGGCTGAACAACCCCAGCTCTTTCAGCCTTTCCTCATAGCAGAGGTGTTCCAGCCCTCTGATCATTTCTGTGGCCTCCTCTGGACCCTCTCCAACAGGTCCACGCCCTTCCTGTGCTGAGGACCCCAGAGCTGGACGCAGGGCTCCAGGTGGGGTCTCACCAGAGCAGAGCAGAGAGGCAGAATCCCCTCCCTCGACCTGCTGGCCACGCTGCGGGGGATGCAGCCCAGGAGACGGTTGGCCTTCTGGGCTGCGAGAGCGCATTGCTGGCTCATGTCCAGCTTTTCATCCACCAGTACCCCCAAGTCCTCCGCAGGGAAGCCTGGCAGGAAGCCTGGTGTTCCCCATGTGCTGGTCTCCCTGGCTCATGGAGCAATGCCCCTGGGCTGGGGCTGTGCCGTCTGCCCGCTCCCGCTGGTCTTGGCCATCGTCTTTTGCACATCCCACTTTACGCGGCTCCGCTTTAGCTCAGGGGGCTGCAGTGCAGCGGGGGTCAGCCAGTGCCGTATGGCAAGCTGGTCTGCTGGCTAGTGCTGTAGCCCGTATTGCTGGAAAGAGCTGCCTTTTACGTAGCAATTTTGGGGGGCAGTTAAGTTGAAGATTGGCTTGCCACATTTCAAACCATTATCTTTGCTAGCAGAGCACCCAGGTCCCCAGCCAGGCTCTTCTTGTAGTATTTTGTCACTCGTACTGGATTACCCTTCTCCCCAGAAACAAGGAGCGTGGAGCATGTGCCGTTTGTCAGCCTATTTTTCTCTCCTTCTTAGGATTAGCTGGAGCGTTTATAGGCCTGATATGCATATTCATTAAAAAAATTGAAATATTGTGGAAAAAAAGAAGCTGTCTTTGAGTTAGCACAGCCTTTGGGAATCTGCTAAGTAAGATGCACTTAATTACTTTAGCTATGACTACATCACATTTCACTCATGTTTCCTCTGAGATGCAAAACATCTTTTCAGCGGAGGCTGCAAACACGTCCCGAGCCTTTTGCAGCACCTCGTGGCGAGCTTGTTGCACTGAATGCCTGGGAGGGAGACGGGATCTGACCTGGCTCTCAGGGCCGCTCCTCCTGGTGACAGAGCTAATCACGTTTGCAGGGTGGTTATTTAATTACGTGTGTGCTTCCATCGGGCTCTGCGGGGATGCTGAATGCTTTGTGGAGGGGAAAGGCGTGGGTGCAGCCCCAGTGAGCCAGTGGCTGGGGTTGCATCCCACAGGACGGGTGTGCCGTGGGAGAAGAGGTTGTTTGCTTTCGCAGGGGGAACGTTGCATTCGTTACCTTCTTTCACTTTGGTTTGCCGTCATCGCAATTCCATTCATCATTTACTTGCCTAATCAGGCCATTTGCTGTAGGGGAGCATCTCCGAATCCTGCTCCTGGGTCTCTCTTTCCTTGGGTCTTTCTTGGGGGGGATATCATCTACTTTGGGTGCACGACTAAGACCCCTGAAATAGCTCAGTGTCTGCAGGACTAACCCTTTCCCCAGCTTGAGCGAAGGCCATCATCACCCCAAAGGCCACGGAAGAAGTGCTGGGGCTGCACATAAGCCGCTTGCCTTCATTTTCACCCCAAACATTTTACATCTGGAGAACACAAATGGCTTTTCCACCACTCACCCTCTCCGGTCCTGAGGACATCGGGAGCCATAGGCAGGGGCTATGGGGAGGTGGCAACCTGACGTGTTGCTTCCAAAACTGCATTTTTTTAAAAAAAAGGAAAGTGGAGAGAAATTTAGTGAGCAGCAAATGGTAGGGCCAGATCCTGCCCCTCCAGACAGCGGTCAGCAGGGTTGCATGCAAGGAGCATAGTTGTACAAAGTTGTGCTTTTGCACAACCTCCTGGCCAGGAGGAGAAGAGATGGAGATGTGGGAGAGTGAGAAAGGGGGTCAGAACCAGCAATATTCAGCAAAGGTATTAAGTAAAACCCCCAGTTTTTAATGATGTAAAGAAATAGGCAGCTGCTTGGGACAAGGCCTCTGGGCTAAGATATCCTGGGGGGGGAATATCCCAGGAAAAATGCAGTGTCTCTGCTTTTTAAGAGAGGGCTGTGGTTGGGTTGCTGTCAGCAGGAGGCTTCTGCATGGATTTCTCTGAGCCAGGGCTCAGGTTTCTGTTTTTTCCTACAAATTTTCATAAGTATTTGCAGCACGTGTCCCATATCCATAATTGCACTCCTGGACTTGTTCTGCTCTGATGCATAAATAACATGCACTGTAAAGAAAAAGTGTATGATTACATATTTAATGGATAAACGGAGCCGTTGTGGTCTATTGGCCACATAATAAAAGTTTCAAAAAAATTGTCTTAATACAGTATTTACTCAAGAGACTGCCATGGCTGCAAATGTGAACGAGCTATTTTAAATTTTAAAATTTTTTAAGCCACGTTTCATAGCCTTCCCCATTTCTAAAACGCCCGTCTTCTAAACTTTTTCTTCATTTAAATTTAAAATAAGGACAATAAATTATTCTTTTCCTTAGAAGCTGGCAGATCTTCTCTGACATGAAAGGTCTGGATTAAACTGACAAAATCCAAGACAAATGTACCTTTTTCACTGGAATTTGGGAAGGAGTTTGCTGCTCGGGCAGGAGATGGGTGCTGACCTGTCTCCCCACCTTGCAGGCTCCCCATCAATGCCTGTCTCACCCCTGGCCATTCCCACATTTGCAAATTCAATTGCAAATGCAAAAATTGCCTCTCTGATGCCTCCTGTGCTGCCCAAGCCCGTTGTCCATCCCCGTCTTGTTTGGCTGCAGCGTGCATGTCCTCCATGTCTTTTTGGCCAGGATTTCCCATGCAGCAGCGTGTGGTAAGGACAGGCCAGACCTCTGCAAGAAGGCGAGTTTTAAGGGCACGTAAAACTTGCCATACTTCAAGCAGCAGCAAGTTTCCTCGGCTCCGCAACGGAGCAAAGCCAGCCCTGCTGCCTCTGTAAGCCTTGCAACCATCAAAGCCGAGGACAGCAACTCAGCGTGGCCCCTAAGTCAGCCTCCGTCAGACTCCTCATGCTGTTGAAATGCAAGACATTATTTTCTTCCTGCGAGTTAAATCTCTGCACTTCGTAATTAATACAGAAAAAGGGCAGATCGAGGAAAATCTGTTCCCCTGACACACACTCCTCTACTGATGGAGAATCCGAAAGAGAGCAGAACATGCTGTCAGGTGTTGTGTAAAGCTCTTGATTCCTGACCTGCAGCAGTAAATCTGGTTTTGCATTTGGATTTATTTCCTCTGAAGCCTACCGAGCCCTTGCAGGTCTTCCCTGGGTTTCTTTCTATATGTGCTGCTAATGGAGTTGGCAAGCCTCCCCTGGTAATGAGAGATTGCACCTCAGCAGGCTTATCGGAAATGAAGATTGTTAATAAATAAAGCCTGGGTCTTTAAACTCATGTTAACATTAATCAGATTAATATAAAAGGGAAAAAGTCTGGAAAACGTTTCAGGCAGGGTTTGCTCTCCCTCCCACTGGCTTCCTCTGTGGCTGGATGAAGCGGGTGCTGCGGTGGGGCTGAGCCCTGCTGCTGGGGGGTGGCTGGGCAGGGATGGATCCTGGGGTGAAAATGGGCTTTTCAGGGAAAATGGTACAAACTGGAAATGGGGTCTTCGCTCAGCAAACAGCAGGGCAGCCCCAAAACCTTCCATGCACCTACAATGTGGCCGGGTTTGTCCCCATCTCGTCTCATCTTCCCTCCTTGGCCAGGACAGGGGATTGTTGCTGCTCCCGCCTGACCCAACCACTTGAACTTTGGTTTATGCCATGACATGGGGGGATATACACTCCACAAGATATTTTTATTTTGTCTAATGTGTCATTCGACATTTCTTATTAGCCATATATATATGTTTCATTTTTCTTTCAAATCTTTCAAGAGCGTTGGGCTCAGCAGCCTCAGGAGGCAGCGCTTGTGCTGGTGGCCTGTGCCATGTCCGTGCGTCCCTGCAGCCATCTGTGATTAGTCACCTTTCAGTGCCATCAGATGTCCCCTCGCTCTTGCGTTATGAGAACAGATAAATAGGTATTAGGAAACTCTTCATTTTTGGGGACAACTCTATCATGTAGCCTCTTCCCTCATCTCTTACCTACACGCATGCACACACATCGCTTCTAGCTCCTTCCCTCGCTGGGAAATCTTAACAGGCAGCCCATAATTTTCTTTGCCCTTGTCTGGACTTTTTTTTTTTCCTGCTACATTCATTTTGAGTGGGATTGGAACTGATTGCAATATTTAAAATTGGAAGATACATCTCCAGGAGGAGTTGTAATGAGGTGGTGGCCACCAGCAGAGCCTGGTCACACGCACTGGGGTCCGTCTCAGGGCATGTTGTGGTGCTTGGGGCTTCTGGGGCTCGGGGACATACAAGCCTCTGGCTTGATGGTACTGTCACAGCTTTGGGCAGACCATCGTGGTGGGAGTGGGGGCCTGGGACTTCCACCGACTGCTTTTGTGCTTACTGCTTCTCAGTTTAACCCCAGTAGCATAGTGACCCGCCAGCCATACAGATGACGCAGAAGGGTTGGTTGTGGTACCTTCATAAACTCAGCCAAGCAGATATTTTTTCGGCTGTGCAGTTACTAACTGTCAACACCAAGTATTGCTCATACGCTGCATCGCTGATGTCCCAGGGCTGGACTGTCAGCCATGGACCCCAAATAACCTGGCACAACACGTGCCAGTGCTCAGCCATGGCCTCGCGTGTGCAGCAGCAAGGCTTGGCCCCAGAAATCCCTGGGACATTGCAATGCTCCCCCTTCTCCCAGTGATTTGGCCAAAAATTGCTCATTTCTGAACTTTTCTTTCAGACCCCCTGGTAGGTGCCAACGCCACTGGTCCCTGGGGCAGGCAGGGGCACCTCCTGGACACACAGACCTATGTACAAAGACAATTTAGCACCTCTGTGTGGTCCCCGTGGGCAGGGCAATGGCAGGAGCAGAGCCCTGGGTGCATGGTACTCAGTTCTTGCTCTTGGCTTGTTTGGAAGGGAGCACAAGGAAGACTTTACCAGCTGTGTAGAATAATTTTAAATCAGTCAATAAGAGTTCGTCTTAAAGTGATTTGACAGTATAATAAATAAATACCTTTTTTAATTACAAAGTGATATTCTCCTAACTCAGATCCAGGAGATGGTCCACTCGGACACCACGTCCTATGAGTCCAACCGTCAAGTGCCCCTGATCAATCGCCCCGGGATGTTAGCCGGCCCCATGAGCGCTCTCAGCCAGTCACAGCTGATTTCTCAGATGGGGATACGGAGCGGTGTTACCCACGGTTCCCCATCGCCCCCGGGAAGTAAGTCCGCTACACCATCTCCCTCCAGTTCTACTCAGGAAGAGGAGACAGAGTCACATTATAAGGTACGTGCAGTCACGCCTGTTTTAACAGACAGCGAGAAAACGGCAGATGATGTTTTCCAGTGAGGGATAAATTGTGCTAAATAAGAGCACAGACTTTTGGTCTTTTTTTTTTTTAAATATGTATATATAGTAGGAGACTTTCCCAAGGATGGGGAGATTGTTTCTGACCTAGGGTGAGGTCCAGCATGGCAGGCTAGCACACGTTTCGGTTGTGCATGCAGCAAGTTTGGCAATGAGAGCTGGGCTTTTCTCTCCATGGTTTACTAGGTCCATCAAGCTGCAGAGTTTCCTCGGATGAAGGTTTTGATGAGCAAAGCATGTTTAGGGCTAAGGTTCTGCAAATGCTTGAGTGCAAAATTTGATTTCTCGTAGCAGGTAGAGGAGACTAAAACAGGGAAGGAAAATAATTAACTGAGCTCACCAGACATGACTTGCTAAGGAAAAAAAACCCAGAAATTAAAAGAGGAAGAGTCTTCTGCCTTTTTGTTTGCCCAGGCAGTGTTTTAGGTAGTCAGTAATGTCTTAGTGGCACAGGCTCTGCCTCTACAGCCAACACAACTGCTGCCGAGCATGGCATCAAGAAACCCAAGGATTTCCTAGGGGTTTGGGGACATCTTGGTTGTTGCCCATCTTTCTCAAAATGCACCAGCAAAGCAAACAACACATGCTGTGTTCCATGAGTCTTCTGTCTCTTATTTACTGAGGGCAAATTGCAGCAATCGCAGGGTGGCTGCCTCAACACCCGGTGGGTCTCCGTGCATGCAGGTCAATCACTGGGCTCCCTGTGGGACTTCAATTAAGGCCTTTCATGGCAAACCTTCTCCTGGAAGGTGCTGATCCAAGGATGACACCAGAAGCACTAGTGCTGTAACATTGTCCCACAAAAATAGACGGTTGTGACAGGATTTGAATGTACAACCAGAGCAGCAAACAGTGCAGAGACTGGAAAACTAGGAAAACACTAGGACTGAACAAAAACCTTTCCCTTTCCCTGGAAATCCAGGCAAATGTATTCCCATCAATCCTGCAGTTTTTCATCCGTTGGCAGCTTTCACTTCAGATTGGGACATTTCAAAGCAGAGTGCACACGTGGATGCGAAAACTGAGCTTCAGAGGAAAAAAACTGTAAAAAGAAGGGATACACGTGACTGAAAATAGATGGAGTTTCTCAAACTCTGTGATTCCACATTTGGGGGACACTGGGACGGGTCGTGCCACTGGACCCCCTGGTCTGCCATCGCCCAGAGCCTGTGTCAGACAGCTCCAGGCAATTACCTGGGAGCTGAAATCTTTCATGTCAGCAGAAAATGAGTTTCAGCTTAGTTACACACCAGGTTTTCTCTCTCTCTGCCTCTTTCAGCATCACCCAGTTTTCCTCCCGGCCACCCAGGGCTGCAGGAGTCACTGGGGAGGACACGGCTTTGGGGTTGGATCTTCTGTTCTCATTGAGCCAGTGATGCCTGTGGGGCTAGGAAGAATTTGGAGATGTCCAAATTATGACAACTTGCAGAGATTTGAATTTTTCCTAATCCTAAAGGCATGCCCCCTCATTTTTCTGCCCTGTAAACTACCCAGCAAGACAGGTGGAACAGGAGTGATGTATTTGATGGAGGAAGGAGACCATAAGTGTAAAGAAAGCAGCAGAACCATGGTGTGGCCTGCAGGTTTCTGTTTGCTTTCTCTATCTACACAGCTGCTGCTATTCACCCATCGGTCATTTTTCTTATGGCCATTAAGGGCCTTTCTGCAACAAGTCATCAAAGCAACATCTAACAAGCAGAAATTAATCTTTTGACCAAGAAGGTCACATGTTAAAGAAATGGGTCTGATGCCAGCAGGTAGTTCAGGTCCAGCAGGTCCTCTGAGCCAGGGAGCTTATGATTTATGGAGGTCTCCCAGCCTCACTGATGCATTTAACTGCTTCATTGCTTCAGGGGGGTATACAAATGCATGGGAGGGAGAGGTAGTTACAGCCCAGATTCCAGTTGGATTAGTGATCTCTCTCCATAGTTATTAAAATCATGGTATCCATGAGGTTCCTGCTCTTCATGAGTTCAACATCTAAGAAGGCACCAAGCCACCAGTTTATGGGATCACATCTGTCACCAGTGAATTGCCCCGGTCCACATCTGGTGTTAAACAAACCTTCTGCTGCCTCTCCAGAGCAGGTCCATGCAGGGGCTGGTGACCGCGCACTCCATCCCGCTGCACAAGCCTTCATGGTCGGTCTGACCGTGGCTCACCCCTTGGGGGGTGCAGTTGCTCTGGGGCGGCGAGGCGCTGGCTCGCCAGGGCTTGCCTTTAGCTGTGAACATGGTTTAAGTTGTTCAAGCATCTTCTGCACTCCAGAACCGGGCTGTTGTCTCATCCCATGCTGCATCACAGCTGGTAAACCCAGGAAAACCAGGCAAAGTCCTGATCTGCTCTGCTCCCTCCTGACGGCTCCAGACAGCCTTGCAGGCAGTGTCTGTTTTCCATAAATACCATTTGCTCTTTGGTGCTGCCTAAGCAGAACCGACTGTAAAACCGCTGCCATGGCTGTGGTTGCATTGCGCCTGCTCCTGGCTCCTTCGCTTGGTCAACGGCTGTGAGGAGCGCAGGTCCCCCCCCGCGGCACTTAAGTGAATCAAACAGGATTACAGTTAGTTAAAATACCATCTCACTTGCTAATGGGCTGAAGCCCTGTCATGCATTTTTTTTTCTCCTAATAAGCTGGCCTTTCACCTCCAGGCCTCCCATTCAAGCCCAATTGGGCAATTTTAAATTAAACGCAATTTTTTTGGTCTCTCTGCTCATTCACTAATGGTCACTGTCTGTTTGACAAATGTCACTGCGCTGATACTGAACTTAATGACCAGTCAAGAGCTGCTGAGCGGAGAACAGGAGCGCTGCTGCCCTTTTCTCCCCGTGCCTGGCCTGTGCCAGCTGAAGTGAAGCCTCTTAAATCCCGGTGCTTCCAAGCACACAATCAGATCAGCAAATCCATCAGGATAAAAGGCCTTTTGCTCCCAGCTCTCACCGGGAGGCACAGTTTTCCCAACGGCTTGGTGTTTAAACCTGTGTCAATTGATTTTTTTTTTTTTAAGACCTCTAAGTGGCAGACTGGTCAACTTTCTAAGTAATATAATTAGCCCGTGCACCTGGTAGAGTAGGGACTG
This sequence comes from Theristicus caerulescens, assembly GCA_020745775.1. NCBI lineage: Eukaryota > Metazoa > Chordata > Aves > Pelecaniformes > Threskiornithidae > Theristicus > Theristicus caerulescens. Next base: position 4,437,489 of record CM036569.1, read on the forward strand.
CCGAAGTCAGGCAGTGGCTGAGCACTTGGTGCCTGAGCACAGTGGGTCTGCAGGCGGAGGTGCTGGTGCCCTGTTTGCCCTCAAGTACGCAGAGATCCAGACTGCAGCAGCCAGCTGGCAGCGGTTTTATTCTCCGTCATGTTTAACCACTCGTGTATTTAGTTTCTCCTCCACTGTAAAATAAGGATAATGGTGCTTCCCTGTCGTGAGAGCTTTCAGTGACCACAGTTAATGCGTTGAGAGCTTTGGTGTGTGTCCAGGTACTTTCCAGGGGTCTTTTCCTTTGCACACCATCACACAGAGGCTTCTGCGGTCCCATATATTCAACACACTGCCCAGGGCATCCCGGTGGAAGCTCAGCCATAGGATCTTCTTTAGGTGCTACCTTCACTGGAAACATCCCTGTTTCCACCTTGCTGTTTTACTTCCCAGCCTGGTGGCAGTGTCTTGTGCTGAGCAGCCACAAAGTCCAACTACTGTTGCCTGTGTCCTGCTCCCCTTGGTTCAACCACCCACAGGGCACCGAGCATGGATACAGCCAGACCCAGTCATCTGGCTGCACCCAGCCGGGTCATAAAGAGTGAGCGGTGCATGCAAAGCGTTTAATGCATAAGATTAAAATATTTTAATTCCTGGGTATTTTTCCTGGATAGGGGTACATACCTGTTAGCAGGGTGAAACAAATTTTGGACGGCCCCAGTGTGATGGCTAATGTGATGCTGGTGCTGCTTTGTTGGTGCTTGCGACCCTTCCGCCTCCGGAGCAGGAGGCTGAGCCGCCAGCACACGTGCGGGCGAGAAAAGTCAGAAGCAGCTTGCAAAGGGGGATTATTGGGCTGGAAATCAGAAACCATGTGGAAGCCGAGTTTGGAAAAATTCATGGACTACTAAAAGGATCTGGCTGGGAAGCAAGGTGTTTGGAGAAGTCTCAGGAGAGGATCAAGGAGAGAGAGCTTGTGATGCTGGGGAGGAGGAAGGGGAAGGGGGGTGACCGAGGATGAGTGTCTGGAAAGCCCCAGCTTTGGAGCAGAGACCACTGGAGCAGCAAGGGGCGAACCCAAGCTGTGAACTGGCTGTGAGGAGGCACCCAAGCCGGGCTCAGGCACCCACCAGCAGTTTGTGTAATGATCCTGGAGGCTCCTGGGGGCCCAGGGCTGCTGCCCTCCTCACCGGGCTGGGAACCCTTCTCTGCTGTGCCCCCTCTCGTCCTCTTTGCTAAGAAGATCTAGTAGGGACTCGTATCAGACTACTCGCAGCTGACTGCTAAGGGACATCTCTTGGTTTTGCAGGTTACTGGAGAGAAAAGACCATCAACAGACCTGGGCAAAAAGCCCAAAAGCCAAAAGAAGAAGAAAAAGAAGGATCCCAATGAGCCGCAGAAGCCCGTGTCAGCCTACGCCCTGTTTTTCAGAGACACGCAAGCAGCCATCAAAGGGCAAAACCCCAATGCTACCTTCGGAGACGTATCTAAAATTGTTGCGTCAATGTGGGACAGTTTGGGAGAAGAACAAAAACAAGTGAGTTACTGATCTCTTTTTTTTTTTCTTTCAACTGTTGAAATGTGTTTTTCCATGGTACAGAGCGTCAGAGTCTCCCCAAGCACGTTAGGAGCATGGCCAGGTGCTTAAACAGGCTGCAGTGTATGCACAGAAATGGAGACTATTTTCAGGAGCGGTGCTGAAGTGCCCGCTGCCACTCGAAGCAATGCTCGAGTGGTTTGTGTGCCACGCTCCCAGCCCCGAGCCAGTGCAGCGGTGATGTGACCTGGCCCTTGGACACCTCCTTGGGGTGCCCTGCACACAGGTCTTTGCCACCCGATGCCCTGAGGACCGATGTCGCAGGCAGGGCAGGGATGGGGCTGCAGCAGGATGCATTGAGTTTGCTTTGCCTCTGCCCCTTTTTTAGAAAACTCTCTGTTGTTACGTGGGGAAGAGCAAATTGTTATGACAACTAATTATTCTTGATAAGATCATACTTTGCAAAAACATCAGAGGCCTTTCCCTGACATGGGGTTTTTACAGCCTTAGATGGAAGATGGGTTTGTACTTGCTTATTTACTTACAAGGAGTGATGGCAAACTGGCTAAAAACTATTAACTCTCTACATCTCTGGCCTGAAATCTAATGTTAAGGCTTTAAAAGCTTGGGAAAGAGATGTCTGAAGTGGCCTTGCAAAAGAAACCTTCCTGCCCCAAAGCTGTCAACCACTTTCAGTCTGCTTCACGGGGAGACTTCTAGGTCCTGCTTTAACAGTTTTGTTGATGCTGAGTCAGTTACAAAAGCCTGTAATTGCTTGTTGCCTATTGAGAAAACCCCGGGGAACACTTTCCATAGCAAGTATGTCTTTTTATCAGGCAGAGAGAGATCTGACAGTGGGTGTGATATGTCTCTGAACCCAAATATGCTTTAACTGACCATCCCCCCTTGAGCGGTGAGCCCTTCTCCTAGAGCCTGGCTGCCAACCTTAGGCTGGCTCCGTCTCCCGTTGGGTGTCCATGGCCAGCATTGGAAGCAGCTACATTTTGGAAGGGAGCAGCAGGGAGGAGAAAAAGTCATTTAAATGGAAGTCATGCTAGGAAATAGCCTTGCTTTCCACCCCACACCAAGTCAGGAATAAGAGCAAGGCATCTTCTGGGATGAAAGCCCTTTTGCTTATCCATTTGGAGTCTCCATACGGTGCAAAATGTTGCTTTGATGTTTTCACGATCCTCCCTTTTCTTCTCTTCGGACCGATCGCTGGGCAATCAGGCAGGAATTTCTCGTGCTGAAGAAGGGAAGGAGGTCCCCTCCTTGTGCAGCAGGTTGGCCCCAGCCCTGCTGCCCGGGAAGCTGCAGGGCAGGGGCTGGGTTTGGGCTATTGGTGCAAGGCGTGGGAGGTTCAGGAGCATGGAAGAGCTTCTATGTCACCTCTTTCTCCTGCTTTCATCCCTCCCAGCATCTCGGTCTGCCTCTCCCTTACTCCATCTGGTTACAAGTATCTCTGTAGATTGGGCACTGAGCTCGGCTGCAATGTGGTTTATATAATGGAAGTGCTGGAGTGACCCTGACTCAGCGCAGTGCAAATGCTCAGCTCTTAATTAACAGCAGGGATTAGACCAGTCCGTTTATCTCCCCTGCTAACTCTCCCTTCTCCTCTTCTGTGAGATAGTAGCAGCCCTGCTGTCTCTTTACACACGCTTTCTAAGTGGCTCCATTTCTCCCTCTGTAATTGATTTAATTAAGTCATTTGTTCCTTGTCTGAATGCTTAAATATTAACTTCCTGGCTTTGTCTCCAGCTGTATACTTTTCTCCCACGACAGCTACCTCCCTGCCCGGGACTCCGACTGGAGGGACGCTATTTATCTTTGGCTCTGGCACTGTATTGCTGGTTTGTGCGATGGGGCACGTTCACTCTTGAAGCGTTTGGCTGGAAGAGAGTTTATTTAGTCCGTTTGCTTTCCCCTGCCAGCATCCCCAGTCAAGTTTGTTTAGATTCATAAGGCAATGCAATGGAAAGGAAAAAAGGAAAAAGAAAAAAAAACATTAACAAATCGTCTTTAATACATGAAAACAAGTGCCTAGGATATCCTGCAGATCCTTTCTCCTGAAAGGAGATTCATGATGAAGGCAAGCAGCCCATGCCAAGCACTCTCTTGGCATGTCTCGGGAGGGGACGGTGACCAAGCAGGACAGCTACGTGGTGATGCCATCACTGGCCAAAATCCTGCTGGGACCTGGGAGTCCAGACTGCCATGTGGCTGCACTGGACCATGGCTCGGCTCATCACCAGGCAGGAGCATTGTGCTCTGGGCAGGGCTGGAAAGGTGGAAAGGGGAAGTATTTCCCTTTTTTTTTATTTTCCCTTATTTGGTGCACTGCTTCTAGCTCTAGTGACAACAGTGGTTTTGAATATCTTCATATCCTCACTGCAGAAAGCAGTGCAGAAGACAGCCCTGGGAAAAGCCAACACAGGAATGGCAAAGTAGGCAAGCAAGAGGTCAACTCTGGACATTCTTGCTCAATTAGGACCAAGGTTTTAGTTAAAGAAAGCTTCCTGTCTTCCTGGCATGGGAAAAGAGGGTGGATTTGAGGCTGGAGGATGTGATTTTGAGCTGGGATCCCTCATAGCCTGAGATGTTCAGGGTGGGGCTGGGGCATCGCATCTCCAGAGGGCCAATGCGCAGATCCCAGCCCCACCATGCAGTTATTAAGCAGTCGTTTATATCACTGTTAGTTGCTGCTTCAGATGAGGATTACGAACCTTATTTTCCACTTTCCAACGGGTGCAGCATTTCCCCAGCCCTGGGTGTGTTTCGGTTCCTGCCTTGTGGGAGAAGAGTAGGCAGAACAGGCAAAGAGCAACCAGGGAGGGGGTTCAAAGCAAGCTGGCCAATAAACCCAACCTCAGCCAAGGCATTTTGGACTTGTGATCCCCCGCCACGTGCCAGCAGCCCCTGACACATGCCCTGCTGTGCCTGCAGACGTGTCCGTCCATCCCTCTTAGCTCCATCATGTACAGAGGAGTTGATGTAGAGCGTGGGGTAGCCACAGTGCCAGTGCTGAACGGATGAGGAAAGCCCAGTGCCGGTGGCTTGTAGCCATGCTGCCGGTGCAACACAGCCCATGGCTCAGGCTGGTCCTGTGCCACCCCCCAGGCAGGCAGAGCCTCAGCCCCGCTCCAGCTGTGCTCGCCCCACGGACGCTACATGGAGCATTTCTGAGGCAGAAACGAGATGCCACCCCTTTGCCAGGTAGCTCAGGCCAGCACGCAGAGGGTTAATCCTCTGCCATTTGTGCTGCTAATGATTATATGCACTGTAATATCAAAGCTGTAGCTATTTATTTGCCATTGAGCAGGTGCTGCTGCTCCCACAAAGCAAATTTGCTTTCTCCTCCTGATGAAACAAGCAAAATAAAGGTTGCTCACGTCCCATTTCAGATACTTTTTTTTTCCCTGTGCACCAGCTGAAAGACAAACACCAAGTGGGAACCAGAACGCATATTATGCAAGAAACCATATAATCTAGGAGCATCTTTGATTTGGCTGCTGCTGTCACAGACCTGTATTTCACAGAGAGGCTTTTTTTCCACCCCCCCCTTTCTTTCATTCTTACTGGTTTATCATTTGTGCCTTTGTCATTTTGTTCCTTCTTCTTCTTCTCTTCTCAGCCTCTTCACAATGAATCTTCATTTTCCCTCTGACACACTTGTATCTAAATTTCCTTATTTCCTGCCTTTTTTTATTTATATCTGTTGCCTGGTGATTTGATCATGCTGTGGAATACAGGATTAGCAATCTCCGTGTCCTTGGGTACTGCTCAAGGACACCTGTTCAGCAAAGCGCCGTTTTCTTCCCCATTTTAACCCCTTCCAGTGTGACCATGCATGCGTAAGAGTAATAAATAACAATACCTTTAAATATCTCCAGCACTGCATTAGCAGGACGTTGTAATCTTCATTCTTCAACAGCTGGCGTGGGCCTTTCTAAGAAGCTTACATGGGAATCTGAAGAATGTGACTCGGGGAAAAAAAATTATTAATACGTACTCTTTGAACTTTGCAAATAGTTTAGCAGCTGTTCCTGTAGAGATAGCTTAGACTTTGGTGGAGAGTGAAATGCTAATTCAGCCATTATCATCAAATGGGGTACCTGTCCTAGTAATCCGCCAGCAGCAGCTCCGGGTCCCTGCTCGAGACTCGCAGAATCCCGCGCCTCAGTGTTATTTTTTTTCATTAGCAGATATAGACCAGCGTTCACAACGTTATCCAGTGAGGTTTAAAAGGGCTGCCTGATTTGACAGAAATTAGAAGAATTTGAGCACTAGATTGGAGCAAACTCTGCTAATTCGCTAGGAAGGATTTTTCCCCGGCACGGATGTAGTGCTCACAGCCTGGTCCCAGCTTCTGCCACCCAGCAGGGCTGCAGCCCCCTCCTCTCCTTCCACGGGGCCACCAGCCCTGCCGCAGGCCATCTCTGCTCAAGAGCAGGTGACATCCAGCCCTGGGAGGCTGTTCTCTGTCAGGGGGGTTTCATTTGGATGACAAGCCTGGAAACTCTCCGGAGCATATTGAAAAGTCACCGATGGGATTTGCTCTTCTCTGCCATGTTCTCTTATTCTCTCTCTGAGCCCTTTCCCTTTGCCCACTGTATTTTGGGGGTAAAGATCCCCCATGGAGCCTGGTGATCATGGAGCACGGGGAACACTGCCAAGCTGGCAGTTGCAGATGTCTCTGGAACCTGCTTCTTTTCATTAGGAAATCCAGCAACAAATTCAAAGCATTGGGTCGGTGTTTCCCTAGACCCTGGAAACTCAGACTAGAGGCATCAAGAAGTTTCTGAGAATCTGTTGAGTGAACCTCAGGCTAAACCAGGGCTTCCCATCCTAAGTGATCAGAAGCAGAGTCGGACAAAATCAGCATTTCCAGTTGAGTTTATGAGTCTGGAGACTCACTGGGGACACAAAGGGTACTGGAGATGAGTTCTTGCTCATGATAGCCCTGCTTCTCCAGGACCAGTTCAGTAATGTTAAGTGACTCCATGGCCAAATGCATACATGATTTTCACATACAAATGCACAGCCTGGAGAATAACACAGCGTTCACACTCCAGGGACAAACTACCCAGCAGAAAAATTACTCACTCAGCAGAAAATAATAGATCACCCATCTAATCAGGTCCATCTGCTTATTGAGCCTGATGCATCACCTGGTGACAGGACACTGCATGTATCTGCGGTGGGAGAGAGGCGTCTCGGGCCAGCTGTACAGCTGTATCATGGCAGAGCCATCACAGGGGAGAGATCTCATGGGGACCGCATGCAGCAGGTGCTGCCTGGCAGCCTGGCCATCGAACTGCCCACTTCCAGCATTGCACAGAGCTGTCAGCGGTGGAGCCACCACTGGTTGCATTTTCCTGCTGCTGCCCCAAAGCCCTAGCAGTGAGGGGCCGGAAGGGTCCAACCAGTTGCCCTGGCCTGGAAGGAGGTTTCAGCATCTTCTGAGTGTCAAGGAAAGCCATGTACTGGAGAAGGATGAAAGCACTGATCCCAAACAAGGTTTCAAGAGAGGTCTGGTGGAGGCCAGGATAATGATCAGGAAGATGTGAAGGGGCAGAACTGCTGTTAAAAGCAGCTCCAAGGGTGTGACTTCTCTTCTTGGAGAGCAAAATCAGAAGTGTGGAAGATGTGTGTTGTGTGCTTTTTATCCTCCATCGAGGTTAGGGGTTGGATTTGTCACCCTCCTCCTTTACTTCATTTTGGAGTCTTCTGTGGGTTGTCCTGGGGAGACACATGTGTCCTCACATGGAGCAATAGATGACTTACACCCAGGTGGCACAATGAAGTCAAGGCAGAGGAAAGCATGACTCTTTCAGGACACTTTAATCAATGGTAATTGCTACTTGATTATGGGTTTATCCATTCATTCTCCAAAGGACTGCTTCACAACACTGTATCTCCACCAGGATAAAGGATGAGCTCTTCTGAAGCCAGAGCCTTCCATGCAGGTGTCCTCAGGGATGTCAGTTGTGCAGCAGCTCCCATGCCATAGCTGGGAGAGCCTGGGGGAATCGGAGCACCACTTAAGCAGCAACCTTGTGATGGGCATCATTGACGGCTGTCTCCCATGTCCAAGCTTGTTGGCCTCAGGACTTAGCAATCCAGACTATAGCTATTAGACCAAAGGATGTGTGCTGAGATTTACACAGTAAACGTAGCTTGGGTTAGTTGGTTTTAATGGTGGGAGGGACAGATTAAGCCTTCCCCAAGAAGGGAGCAGGAGGGATACAGAGGAGGGTGCGAGGAGGTGAGGAAGAGCTGGGAGGGAGTAAGGATGACGTGGCTGTGTTTGCTCTATGCATTTCCAATGGCTGTGTGGAGGCTGTATGCAAAGAGGAGGGTGCCGTGGCAGACACCACCATTCAGGGAGGAGGTACTTTCCAGTCATCTTATGAATAAGCCATAAGTTGTGATGATCCCAAGAGGTATCTTGAAGGAAAGTGTATAATAGTTACAAGAAAAACCCTCCAGATTTACAAGTAGAATAAAATCCAAATTTATATGTTTGGGGGGAAAAAAAACCTCCAGTCATGGAATCATAGAAAGGAGGGCAAGGAGAGACTTAAGAGGTCAACCAGACCATACTGCTGCCTGAAGTCAGGATCATCTCTACTTAAGCCATTCTTGATGGATGTGTGCCTAATCTGTTCTTAAACCTTCAGTGGTGGAGATTACACATCTCCCCAGGCAATCTCTTCCAGTGCTTAATTATCCTTGCTGTTAGGAATGCTTTCCTTTCACTTAGCCAACATTTCCCTTGTTGCAATTTAAGCCTATTGCCTATCCACAGTAGATGCAGAGGATCATTCATTGCCTCCTTTTTTGCTGCGTCGCATTTGGAGGCTGTGGCTCCTCTTGGTCTTCTCTCCTAGGTAAATAAACGGAGTCCTTCAGCTCTCCTCCTGCAGACCTTTACTGCACTTTTCATCTCTTCTCGTCTGATGATCTATCTCTTTTTTGAAGCAAAATGCCCCAAACTCCATCTAGGATTGCAGTAGAGACCTTTTCACTTGGGATCAGTGGACCCCTTGATTTTTTGGGGGAGAGTTTGGGTTCTTTTCATCCTTCCCCAGGCTTGGGAAGCAGCATTTCTGCTAAAGCAGGCGGGCCAGGATGCAGAGGTTACCGATAACAGCTCCGGCTGTCATTCAGTGCCTGTGCGACACGGAGCTGTTCGTGGGCGTCAGCAGAGTTTGGAATAATTGTCTTCTCTAATTAACTGGTTATCAAACAAGAACATTTCATTACGGTACAATTACTAGCTGCTTTGCTGAGACACAGAGGTGTCAGGATTACGATCCCAACATATGCTTCTTACAGCTCTGATTTTTTGTTTTCATAATCGCTAACCATTTTTGCTCCCCCCACCCACCCACTCGCTTAATGACTAATGAATCCTCCTGCTAATGAATAAGGAAAATAAATCAGCGGGCATGGCAGGTTAGAAAAAAACATGCAAAATGTTTTGAGGATCTTTAAATTTGATAAATCACTTTGAAATTAAAATCCCTAGGAGAAAATGGGATTTAATTAGAAAGTAACATGATTTTGTCAATGTTTAAATTAGAATTTTAAAGGTTATAAATACTGCACTAGAGCTGCCTTTACACAGAGGATTCGTGAGAAGTTTTGTTTGGATCTGCTCTTCCCACCTCAGTGCGGCATTTCCCCAGCGGCAGGCTGCGGTGTCGCTGCTCAGTGTCCTTGGTGGAGCACTGTGTGGGTGCAGAAAGCCTGCCGCGGGCAGGGCAGGACTGCAGAAGTCCCAGCAGGAGACCCTGAGGGATGTTTTTTTACAATGAGGGTGTTGAGATACTGGAACAGGTTGCCCAGAGAAGTTGTGGATGCCCCATCATTGGACGTGTTCAAGATGAAGTTGGACAGGGCTTTGAGCAACCTGATCTAGTGGAGGAAGATCATAGAATCACAGAATGCTTTGGGTTGGAAGTGACCTTTAAAGGCCATCTAGTCCATCCCCCCTGCAATAAGCAGGGACATCTTCAACCAGATCAGGTTGCTCAGAGCCCCATCCAACCTGACCTTGAAAGTTTCCAAGGAGGGGGCATCTACCACCTCTCTGGGCAACCCGTTCCAGTGTTTCACCACCCTCATTGTAAAAAATTTCTTCCTCATATCTAGTCTGAATCTCCCCTCTTTTAGTTTAAAACCATTACCCCTTGTCCTATCACTATTGGTCCTGCTAAGAAGTCTGTCCCCATCATCTTTCTTATAAGCCCCCTTGAAGTACTGAAAGGCCGCAATAAGGTCTCCCAACAGCCTTCTCTTCTCCAGGCAAGATGTTCCTGCCCATGGCAGGGGGGTTGGACTGGATGATCTTTGAAGGTCTCTTCCAACCTAAACCACTCTGTGATTCTATAGTTACAAACCAGATAATCCACCAGGAACCTTGCAGAGCTGGAGAGAGCATCAGAGGAGCATCAGAGGAAACACCGCCTGGGCTCACCCTCTTGCCCTTCTCTGTAGCCCTGCTCGTGGCCAGGGCTGGCGCAGGGGCTGGCCCAAGCAGCACGGAGGCTCCCCCTCGGAGCGATCCCCCTCTCCCTTCAGGAGGACGCGCTGCTCTGCTGCCCCTTCCCACTCTTGCTGCATCAGACACCACCCAGCAGCGCTTTCCAAACACGAGAGAGGCACAGCACTGTCTAAAAAAGACAAGGATGGATGAAGAGTGGGAAAAAAAAAAGGTGTAGCAGAGAAAACAAGTGATAGAGATGAAGATAGGCACAGAATGTATTGGTTATTCATTTATTTGCATTTAGGTTAAGGAAGTCTCATTTACCTGCCCTCTCACTGTCCATAAATTGCAGGTTTTTCTCCAGACGAGTCTTCCTAATAATTGAATTTGTCTCCACATAGCTGTGCATACTTTGATTTCCCACTCTCCCAGATTTTAAAAAAAGCAAAAACGCTCTTGGTATTTTGCTGTTACAGAGGAGAAAAAAAAAATATGTTTTCAATACATCATCACCCAGCTATGGCTGCTGTTACACCAGCCTGAGACACAGGAATCCATATTTCATTGCTGTGTAGGCATCAGGTACGGCATTTAAGAGCATCTGTTAGCAGCAGAGCTGGTGAACACCCCACATTTCTGCTTTACAGTAAATGCTGTAGCAGTGGCACTGGTGTCACCGTGATGGGCTACGGACATAAGTGAGGTGAGGATTGTAGAGAAAGGTAATAGCTTTTATTAGGGGAACTGATACAGTTTGAAGAAATAGTTGCTTTTCACAGGCAAACTCTTCCTCAGGCTGACATTTTGAAATGTAATTTTGTTCTGAATGGAGCAAATATAATAATTCCTGAATACCATAAAGCCAAAGACAAACTTAGGTAAACGCTCCATTTCAGAAAATTACCGTCTGAGACTTCCAGTGCATCAAGTCAAAACGTTTCATTACAGGAATCTCTCTGATTTAGAAATGAAAATAAGGTTTTCAAACCATTTTTAATGGAATTTATCTGTACTTATTTTAAACTGAAAGTCAAATAACTGGATAGTTTAACTGCTGGAAGGTTATTTTCCCTTCGGAGGTCAGTGTTAGAAGGGAGTCTGGGGTGCTGCCGTGGCCATGGAAATTTGCAGGGGAAAGGAGCTAAATATTCCCACTAGGCTTCAGCGTCTTGATTGTTGAAAGCTGTCGTTGTTTTTAAAGCAGAATTAAATGTATGCAAATCTGTTCTAATTGAAATCAACTTTCGGTGTGCTGCTTGAGGAGGGCTTTGAGTTTCCAGCGGAGGAGAATGTTTCCCTGCAAGCCCCAGCTCCCAGAGTCATAAAATTAGGCAAAAATCTCAGCTTTTATATGCTGAGAAAGGACTTCCCAGCTGTCCGGATTGTGGAGAAGAGCTGGACAGTGTTGAGCTCTAAAGGCTTAATAATGGGGAAGCCAAGAAAGCGAATGAGTAGTTTAGGATTTCTGAATGTCTCACCATTTTTTAAGCTAGTCTGGTCATTTGGGGATTTTGGCTCATCTTGCTCTTCCAAGAGCCTGGATCACACTCTCCTGTGATCCTGTCGGGAAGTGATTTCATTGAGTTCAGCCTATAAAATCAGGCTATGTCTCTTACAGCAGACATGCATAAATATTTGCCCAGGCACACAGACTGCTCTGGCCTGTGATGCCTTCGAAAATCCCAACGTGGTCCACTCCAGGGGTTTTATTTGCTTGATTTGGGGTAAATTCCTCTCCAGCAGAGATGAGTTTTTCATGCACGCATTTTTGCAGGCCGCAGCTGAGCCCAGCAGCACCCTATTCTGCGTTACTAATTATTATCCACTGCTTGGTCCTTTCAGGCATACAAGAGGAAAACAGAAGCCGCGAAGAAGGAGTACCTGAAAGCCCTGGCCGCATACCGGGCCAGCCTTGTCTCCAAGGTATAGCCCGCACTCGCACGGTTGCTGGACGTGGCAATGCTGAATTAGTTGCAACTCACGGGACTCTCCGGGGAGGAGCAAGTTTATAAGCAATACAGTGTGATTGCGCTATCAGAACTGATATCAGTGTTAGCCACCTCCCAAGAAGCTAAAAGAAATGCTCTGCGGCGCGGTTAGGGCGGGCGCCACGCTGCCTTCTGCCTTTAGCACCCCAAAACGAGACCCAGCTTTGGGTTGTCTTCATCAGCAAGGTGTCACAGCAGGGGAGGAGTGTCCCTGCTTGGGGATGAAGGGGTCCCTGCTGCCTGTCCCCACTGCCGGTGGCTGTTCCTCACCCAGCTCCCAGTGCAGCAGATGAGGGAGCACCGGCGAGGGCAGGACAAGGCTCACCATGGGTGACACCAGGGACTGGCCCGGGGGAAGGTGACATGCCAGCCCTGGGCTCACCGGCCAGCGCTGAGCAGCAGTCAGGTGCCAGCATCCTGCCTGCACCCTGCTCCGGGCACTTGGGCTGTTCCAGCTGCTCAGGACCCTGGATCCTGCTTCTCCCGTGCACACTCAGCCGAGAGCAGGGGTTTTAGGGAGTAAGACCCATACCTGCGGGTTGATGAGCATGTGAGCACATACATGCTTAACGCACTGCTGTCAGGCAAAACCCAGAGAGCCCATTTCAGTGCCTAATAGTGAACTATAGGGGATTTCAGGCTCGTATGGGAACTCCCGGTGCTGCAAGGCTGCACCTGGGGCAGCAATGATGGGCCAAGTGCCTGCCCGTCCCAGTCCTCCAAACATGAACACCCATCCCAGGCGCCTTGCCCTCCTCCATGCCTTCAGAGAGGGGACATGGGCATTTGATGCCTGTGAATTTGGGGTGGCTCCTGCAGAGCTCATAGGCTTGCTGGCTCAGAGGGATGTGCTGCCCTTGGGTTGTGAGTCTGTGTATCAGATTGTTTTCCCTTCAAAGCTTCTTCTTGGTCCTAACCACACCCTCAGTACTTAATCATCGCATTCAGCTGCCATGGGAAATAATGTGATGTCCCAAATCAACCGTCATCTGCAGGATCCATGTGATTGTAGTGGTGGGCTGGAAAGGCTCAAAGCCCCTGTACAGATATGAGCACTGTTAGCTGTCTTAACTTGTAAACAGAACAGCAGCAAGAGCAGAAAAAGGGAATGGAAAGGACTGTTTGGGGGTTTAAAAGCTCTTCTTGGTCCCGCTGGAAATCTCTGAGGGTCTTGCCTTGAATGTGCCTAGCAGCCGTGGGGCAGGTAGCATGGAAAGCATGGAGCCACCATGCTCCATGGTTTCATTTTTTTCCAGTTTCTCCAATGACCAATTCTTTGCAGAAGAGCAACTTTGTTTTGAGTAAAACAGCACAGTGTGATCCTGGCTGCCGGGTGAGAAAGGATCTGGAGTATCATTACAGAGCCCATCACAGGACAAAAACCTCATTGTCCGAGCCAGAAAACATCCCGTTGTTCTTCTCTTTTTTCCTGCAGAAATGAGGCCACCGTTGTCCTGTGCATTATAGACCCCACCAGGGCGGCAGGAATGCATGAGATTAGGAAAGCAGAGTTTTTACAGTCCCATTCGTTCTCTATTGGAAGCAAAAGTGATTTTGTCACCCACCTGTGTGGACCTAAGGAGTGAGCTGCAGGCAGGTTGTTTGCCTCCGTGCCAGTTAATGCCCCTATGGTGCTCCAGGCTCTGCTGAAGGCACGGTTGAGTTACTGGACTTTAATTTCCCAGGTGTGGATACTGCACCCAGCCTGCGGTCACCCAGCGAGCTGCAGGGCTGGAAGTGCATCTGCTGGGTGGTGGGAGAGGAGCAGGAGCTGTGGGGAGTCCGGGTAGCTCGGTTGGACGGAGGGACGTCTTGGGACACATAACGATGTTTCCTCCCTTCCTTCCTCATCACCTTCCATTCTGTTTTCCCACAGAGCTCTGCTGACCAGGGGGAGACGAAAAGTGCCCAGAGCAATCCACCTTCCAAAATGATCCCCCCCAAGCAGCCCATGTACCCGATGCCGCCGCAGGCTTCCTCACCTTACCCCGGCCTGGGCTCGTTCCTGTCCCCGTCGGACCTGCAGAACTACCGTGGCCACCCCCACCCCAGCCTCTCCAGGACCCTCACCTCCAAACCCATGCTGCCCAGCATCAGTGCCTCCCCGCCACCCTCCTTCCAGATCAGCCCCCCCCTCCACCAGCAGCTCTCCTTGCACCACCCGCAGAGCTCCCTCCTCAGCCAGCCCCTCAGCATGCAGCAGGTCCCCCAGCAGCCCCTCCTGTCCCCCCCCCATGGCACTACAGGTACAGCCCCCCATGAACGCCTCGCCTCCCGGGCAGCAGGTAGGTGCTCAGAGAGAGAGTGGGTTTGCGGCATGAACTGCACCATTTCCCCGCTTCTCGTTGGGTCTGCTGGTTTCTGGGTGCTTTGGGGATGTTGGGTGTCAATGTTGTTCCCAGGGGAGTCTTCTCCTGGCTCCATCGGCCTGCAGATCTCGTAGTTCGGGGGTGACATTTTCAAGAGTGCTGAGCTGGCAGCACAAGCACCCCCACAAATGGGGCAGATTTGTGCAATGTAGCAATGAAGGTTCTTTCAGTGGGGGAAGATGTGGGAATTGGGCATGCCCCTGGTAAAAGCTCCTTGTGCACCTGGTCCCCCAGCCTCGTCTGGTCATCTGAAACGATGGGCTGGATCATCAGTGAGAAACCCCTCTCCTGATATTTCTGAGAGAAGGGGGGACTGGAAAGGCATGGGATAATAGCAGGGATCCAGGGGAGGGGGGGTTGCCAGGAGGAGGAGAAAAAGGATAGAGGGAATGTCACAAACAAAACATAAAACCAGTATTTGTCAAAAAACTGCCTGGCAATAGGAGAAAATCACTTCTGTGGCAGAGAGCCGAGAGCATGCAATGTGTGCTTGCGTGTATGCTTATGCTAACAGCATAGCAGCAAAGCAAATCCTATAGACCGGTGCTATGAATGTGAAAAACCTGCTGAAGCAAACCATCCTTAGCCATGCCCAGGCTCAGCCCAGCAGCCCACGCTCAGGGAGCCAGCCTGCGGGGTCAAAGTCTCTCCTCTTTAAACCTGCTATTAAGAAAATATATCTGGAGGAAAAATTGGCTATAGCAAAAAACATTTCCTATACCTTATAGAGAACTTGCTAGTATACGAAGGAGGAGACGCGTGGTTTCCAGAGTTCCTCCATCTGGAATATGAACTGGACGAACCTATTCACAGCGGAGGACATATGCTCTGAATTCACAGCTGCTACCATTTACTTGATGATACTTTTAACTGTAGTATTCACCCAGCTGGCTGAATAATTGTGTTTCACATGTTTGCTACCTATGTATCACAAAATTCATACAGTACTTCAGCAATGAGCAAAGCTTTTTTTCCCCATAATGTGACCTATTCAATTTCGGGCTAACTTTGAGACAACAGAAATTGTTAATTTGGGAACAGATAGTGCAATGGAAGAAAACCAAAGGAGAGCAGGGATGTGGAAGCAGGTTATCCCTGACCATAATAAAAAGACAACACATGCGGGAAGGTCAGATCCTCAATCAGATTCTGATTTCCAACCTGTTCAGGGTATCCCAAGTAACTTCTCCAGCACGGTGACTGGGCTTTGGCTCTGCATAAGCAAAAGTGGCTTCTGTAATTCGGTGATAGTCCAGAAATGAGCAGAAAAGGGGATCCTCATAATCACTTTAATTGGGGTAGTTGCTGTTGCTGAAGGCAGCATTTTGAGAAGCTTCATTCCACATATGTTTGATAATAAAAAATTAAATGTAAAAAAACCAACAAAAAAAGTCCACTGCCCTAATTTGGATGTTTTGGAGAAAATCACATTCTTGGTCAGGTAACTACCATGACTCTTGTTTATATACATTGCCTAATGTTACCTAATTAAGCCAACCCCAAAAAATCGGGAAAGCTAATTAGTTTTCAGATAAATCAGTCCCACAGCATCCTTGTTAGATCGCTAGCAGTGACGGCTGATGGAGAGAGCGTTGCTTGTGTGGATGTTCCTTACCTTGTTACTGTCCATGATGATGGGGTAACGCATTACTGCAAAGGGAGCTGCACCTGAAGTGGAAAAACGATGTTGATTGCCAGCATGCTGATGTAAAGGCTTTCATGGCCACGCGTCTTCTGCAGCCGCTCACCAACCCCCGAGGAGGGAGGTCCTGAAAAACAAGAGGGGAGAAGAGGGACGTAAAGCAGATGTTGCTGTGTTGACACCTGCTTGCAACAACTCACACTCTGCAAGGTCCCACCGCGGTGATTTCGGGTCTTGGGCTTGGACCCGCTGCTGTCCCTGGGGCTCCCCCTGCGCTCTGCACTGCCGCGTTTTTGGGGCAATGCATGTAAACGTGTTTATGCAATATTATTAGATCTGTTGTTTCTCCTGCTATGTATGCTCCTGTAACCCTTCCTTTCCTTTCCACCCCACAGGACTTCTCACATATTTCGTCTGAGTTTCAAAACAGCGTTGGACCCCGTTCGCCTGGTGCATCAAACCCTCCAGGAAGCACTGAGTGGGACAACGACTACCCCAGCAGAGAGTGTGGGATTAACCACTGCAGGCCAGTAGACAAAACAGCACATTGCTAATGCACTTTCCGTTATCTGAACTGACAGTGTACAACAGCTGAGAATCTGCCCTGAAGTGTACAGCAAGTTGGTAGGCTAATGATGGTCAATGAAGTCCAAGGTTTCCTCATCTCTATAGGCTCACTGAAATGATGCTATGGAAGCAGGGAGCTTAAAAAACACAGATGAATTCTTCATTGGGCATGAAGAGGTTTCCTTTTTTGTGTGTTTGCATCCCATTAGCAATAGATGAATTTGACATGTTTCCTTCTAGAGCAGACAGGGAAGCCCAGAAGCAGAGTCTCTGGAAGTTTGAGGGTGGCTATCTCCATAAGCAATGTCCTTCTCTTCCTAAAGTGATTGCCCTTATCACTGAGGCCACAGCCTCCTCTTACTGTCTCTAGCAATGGGTCCCTTATCGGTCCTGGGGTTTAACCACAATAGGGCACAAAGCCTCATCCTCCCATGAACCGCACAATGCTCCGGTCCCCTGCACCTCGCAGGAAAAGGCCACCGTCTTCTGCACAGATCTTCCCCCTTACGCCTTACAAGCTCTGGCATGAACGTGCCAGCATAAAGGTTGCTCAAATTCCCCAATAAATAAAAACATCAGGATAGTGGCAAAGCTGGGGAACAGCAAGGGTGGGAAAGCTGTTTCCAACCTCTGCCTAATCCACTGCTCTTGGCTCAGCAATAAGAGTTTGGAGACTGCTATTGTGCTCTGTAAAACAGGCACGTGGTTTGCTGGGAGAGCAGGTAGGGAAGGAGGCTTGGTAGCTTCTGAGTATTGTTTGATTTGCTTCAAGTACTGGAACATAGTGCTTTCACTGGAGATAATAGCAAGCTCGCAGCTTTTTCAGAGCACAGCTCCTGTCTGTGCCAGCAGTGCACTTACAATTGCTGGGCTGGGCACAGACTGTACAGACATTTATTTCTTTCAGGGAAATAAATAACTTGCTGAGCCATTAGAATATCACTGCTGTCTGCCTGCCTAAGGGTGCTCAGCTACATGGATTGTTCTGGGCTCTGCCGGTGACCTTTGTGTGGTCCTTCCTCAGGTCTCTGCAGACAACCCAAGAGAAGGAACCTGTCTGGGACTTGATGATAAAAGTCACTTTAGATGCTGTGGGCAAAATGCTAACGATATTTGGAGGGTTATGGCACATGGATCCCAATTTCCAGAGGTGCTGAGCAGAGGCAGCTCCCACAGAAATTATCCCCCTTAAAGATAAGCATTGCTACTTAGGGGATCAGCTGGGAAAACACTTGATTCCCTCTGCAAATCCCACTGCCCAGGCCCCATGCAAAAAGCTCAGGGCACTCTAGAAACAGGTGAAACGCTCTCGTAGTAGTCAGGATTGAGTTTTGTGTTGCTAAAACAAGCTCTGTGACATCTGGCTGGAGTGCCGTATTGTAAGCAGAGGGCCCATGCAATTCATGATCAAAGCTCATGCATTTCATGCCTTTGTCACAGCAGAAATATCGAATTTCATGGGTTTATCACAGCTTCCTGGAAAAAAAATCATTCTAAAACCAGACAGATTATGCAGAGACTTCCAGATAATTATTGGAGTAGATTATAGCAATGAACTGAGATGGATATAGATCAGTACTGCAGAGAGTGCTTAGTGCACTGAAAACTGCTGTAGTCTGTGTTAAGGAAGGAGCCCATCTCCTGTGACTAGAGACGCACGAGCTGCTGGCAGCCCAGCTCCCAAAGCTGGCTTGTTCTCATTTTATTGTAAAGCCTGGTGCGTCAGCAGTGCCGTCACCTCCTGCTCCTGCTAGCCCCTGGTATTCGCTGCCTAACTGCATGCTTTGCATTGCTTGTAGCACCCACACACATTTGCAGGACCGCAGCCCCGGTGTGTCTCAAGGTTACACTCATGTCGAGAAAAGAGATGATCTGGTTCTCATCATCCGCCTGTCTGTACTGCTTTCTCCAATGGACTTTGCACTATTTGCAAGCAACATTCAAAGTTACCCGCGGGCTCCTCCGCGGCACCTTGCCGTGAGCTGGGCGTGAGGGTGCCGGGCGAGTTGTGTGCCTGAACGGCCCCGGCAATCAGCAGGACTTAGGCAAAGCAGTGATAAAGGGAAGGCAGATCTTGTTGGGTTTGATTCATTGGTGCAGTTTTAGCTATAATCGGGCAGTCTCTGGATCATGTAATTGCCCGTTTCAACCTCAAAACTGCATTCAGCTTAATTGCAATTAATGCAGCACTCTGAGGAGCAAAATCAGCAACTGGCTGGAAAGAAAAAGGATTCTTTTCTGTTATGATGTGGCTCAGCTGTAGAGTGAAAGAGAGGATCGTACCAGCCTCCCCAGCACACAGGCAGTCCTGTCTTGCTCTCTGGGTTAGGATTTTTATTTCATGTCTGACCTTGATATTTCTTTAGCTTCCAACATGTGTTGGCACTGGATTAGCTGGGGTAAAACCTCCCAATCCTACATTTTCTTTTGGTTTTGTCATCCAGACAACTTCTGAAAAACTAGCAAGGCTGTCTTTCTCTCTGTCCTTCTCCATCTAATAAGGGAACTGCTGTACGTTGTTTTTTTTTTCCCCCAGCCTATCAGTGCTAGTTAAAATGCCATTAAATGACACTTCTTCCCTTATACCTCTCAAATTCTAGGATCCTGGGAGCAGGCACTCCTTAATTCATAAATCAGCCATGTTAGAGAGAGAGTTTTAAATGTTACTTAGCTCATGCCCTCCCCATTCTTAATGATTTTGTGCTTACTGACTTCCATCCAATTTTCCTAGCTCTTTCTGGGCTTAAGCCCAAGCTGTCCTAGATTGCTAGCAAAGACATGGGTAGCATTTCTCAGTTCCTGCTTAGTATATGACTGTCACTTCCCACAAGCAACTGCAGCGTACAATTTTATTGCTTTTTGCCATCGTATCACAAACTACCGTTACAGTCCCCTGTCTCCCTCACCTGACAGCCTTATTTTCGCACTTGCTCTTTCCCACGGAATACCTGTGGTTTGCAGTGGCTTTCTCCAAGGGAACTACCTCACCTGTATCAAGAGTGCAGCTTGGTTTACAATCACAAATCTTTCTTAATTCCTCGAGGCACCTCACTTGTTTTTTCTGCCTTCTGATTACAACTCTTTCCATACCAAAGCTGTCTTCACGGTTTCGTTTACATTTGTCTCCTCGCGTTTAGGTATTTTGGTGATAACACTGAACTGGATTCATCTTTCTATGTCCTTCCCCTCATTTGCAAGGCACGGATTAGGTTCTTTTTGTGTACTATCATTTAGTTACTTTTCTGCCCTCTTCCCACTCTCCTTTGGGCCAGAAGACGGGACGCTCTCAGTTTTGCCTTGTCCAGACGCACAAAACCGTGTACAGCCACTTCACCCGGGCACTTATAACCTCGCTAATTCCTGCTAACGATGAAGGGATCCTCTCCAAATGGGGGAATTTTCCAAATCAGAAACTAAATGAGCAAACACTAAAAAGGCAAGGATAAACCATCACAAATGCACTTAGTTTGGATTCAATTATTTATGGTAATACTTGATAATGAACTGGGAAATGTTCTGTAGCATATTTTGTAAAATTAATGAAGTTTTAGTACTGGAATACCTCACTGCTGCTCAGTGGCATTAAATCTTTGCTGAGTGCAGTAGGGAAGACTCTGCATTTTAAATGCAGATTATAAAATGTGGAGATTAACGAAGTGCGGACTCGTCTGCACTCTATCAGAAGACAGCTCTATCAACAACAGCATTACCTTGCTGTCTGCTGTTTCCCTGTTATTCCACTTATGCACACCCACACTGGAATCTCCCAAACTTTTGTAATGTTCTTCACCACCTTTTAAGGCCAAGATGTCTTTATGGAGCCAGTGATGTTTCCATCAGGTCTTTGTAGATGATAAAACCCATTAAAATGCCGGGATTTCAGAGCAAAACCCCCTTAGGGTGTCAGCCAGGGGAGAGGGACTTCAGCCACTCCTCTCTCTACTATGTCCTGAAAAAAAAGAGCATCTGGGCTCCCTCGTAGGACACTGCTGATGGCAAGTTAAAAGTGCCAGCCAGCCCACACGGAGGGTTGAAGCACCGGGTACTACAGGCAGGGAAGGGAGTGGTGATCCCTTCCTGCACACCTTGCTGTAGAGCCGTCCACACGTAGGGTATCTCAGTGGTGTAAGCTGGCCTCCCTCTCTAGGATGCACCTGGATCTCTTGAAATCAAAGTCATTGCTTCAATAATGGGATCAATTCAAGATCTGGTGGGCCAAGGATGTGCAGAGCACACAGGCTGGCTGCTGTCCCACCAGCCCTCCTCTGTGGCCTCCTGCGAGTAAGGCAGCACCACAGTCTTCCTTGGGTTCCTTGTACCTCCTGCTGTCTTCATCAGACCCACAGGAAAGACCAGCTAATCCTGCTGTCTCAAAGATTTTTTTTCCCCTCACTTCCTGATTATTAATTTTTTTAGTTGTACTTATTTTGGGAGAGGAGGAGAGAGGCATCGAGCAGATGGTGTCTCCTGCTCCCATGCTTTTCAGCCATGAAACTTATATAAATCCTCCTGGACACCTGCAAGCATCTTCAGGCATAAGACCCTCAATTATATTTTTGATACCCTCTACTCCTTATGCAGTGTCAGAATGACACATTTTATCCAAAAGCAATTTTCTAAATCTCCATGGCTTAGCCGAAGTGCAGTGTGTGACGAAGAAGGGGGCTGATGGCCAAGGGGCTGGTTCCAGGCACAGCGCTCCACAGCACGATGGCGGAGCTGGTACCAGCATCGCGCTGGTGGGCTCTGCAGGGAAATCCAGAGTTGGCCCTCCCCTGCAGCCCCAGCAAGAGCAAAACTTAAGCCACGGGAAGGCATTTATGTCTTAGCCCTCATTGCTGAAATTCAGGAAGAACTAAAATTGCACCAGGCTCTTACTCTTAAGGGCCTTCTGCTTGGTTCATGTCTGCACACCCGTGCCTCCGTGCAGACCGTGTTATGTTTTGCAGTATGGAGTGCAATAAAAACCATGGCAGGGCTGAAAACGGGTGTGCGACCGGGCGTGCAAAGGCGAATTTCAGCTCCCCCAGGCTGTTTCCCTGCCCGTCTCACCTTCTGCCTCTCGTTTCTCTTACAGCATGCTGCCAAGGGACAAGGCACTCTACCTCACCTAAAACTCAACATCTCTTTTCGAGGAGGCTCAGACGAAGGACACTTGAGAGGGTCTATCTTACAGACTACCCGCAGAAGCACCGAGCAAGTCGTATGGACGGGAGAGCTACCACTGCACCTCGTCGCTGGCTTCATTTCCAGGCTCTAAGAGCAGTTTTCTTTTATTATTTTTGAACTCTAAAGTCTACTTTCCGTGGAAGCCCAAAACCTCATAAATCATGAAGAACAAAAAAAAATAATAAAAAAAATAAAATAAATAAACACAAAAACAACAAAAAATAAACTAAGGACACCATTTTTCTGCTTGCCATCAGCTTAGCTACAGACTATTTTCCTAGTGAACTGCTTTTAGACGCAGCATAGGCCCAGGTCTGGTGTCCTACAGCATTAGGCCAGCTCAGTAGGAGGATGCACTCTTTTGACTTGCTAACAGCACTAAACTTTGTGCAAGAAAATGTGAAGTTTGTGTGAATATTGTACATGCAAAGGCCTTGGATGTCTGGCAAAAAAAAATACAAAAAATAAATAAAAACTATTGCTAGGTAGGTGGGGGGAGAGAGCAGAAGGCAAAATACGAGAGGAAAAATGTGAAAAAGATCATGAAAATATAATTTGTTGGATAGTTGTAAGTAGTTTACTAAGTGTTTTAGAGCTGTGCTAAAGACATCTTTAAGATTTTTTTGTGAAAAAAATTAGTAGTTTACTTTATAGTAAAAGCATTTTATATTAATTGTAGCACATTTTTTAGTTATACATAGAAGGGAGATGTGTATAAAAAAAACAACAAAAAAGCCTGCCAAACTTGTTTCTATTATTTGTACAGCAAGAAATGGACAATTTATATCCATGTTGTATGGCATTATTATATTTTTTCTGCCATATGTCCATCTATTTAAAAATTGCTGACAATGATTTTTGTCTATTTATGAAAAATTAGAGAGCATAATTACAGTTTCTCATAAGGTGCATTTTTGGGTTTTTTTATTTTTTATTTTGTTTGACGGTGCTGCTTTTGCAGCACCTGGCACATTCGGTTCACAATGCTTATCTTACCTTTCTTTATAATAAAACATATGAAAAGTAGCACTGAACCAGTCTCTCCTTGTTCTGGGGGCAGACCCTGGAAATGTCCCAGCCAACGGGGTCCCTGCCTCGTCCTTGTCCTCCTCAGCTTTCCCATCCCTCGCTCCTCTCCCATCACATTCTCACTTGCTTTCTCTTTCTCCCCCCTTGCTCTGGGCCAATACTACTTACCATAGAATCATAGAATCATTAGGATTGGAAAAGACCCTTAAGACCATCGAGTCCAACTGTTAACCCAGCACTGCCAAGTCCACCACTAAACCATGTCCTTAAGTGCCACGTCTACCCGTCTTTTAAATCCCTCCAGGGATGGGGACTCAACCACTTCCCTGGACAGCCTGTGCCAGTGCCTGACTACTCTTTCAGTGAAGAAGTTTTTCCTAATATCCAACCTAAACTTCCCCTGGCACAGCTTGAGGCCATTTCCTCTCGTCCTATCGCTTGTAACTTGGGAGAAGAGACCGACCCCCATCTCACTACAGCCTCCTTTCAGGTAGTTGTAGAGAGCAATAAGGTCTCCCCTCAGCCTCCTCTTCTCCAAACTAAACAACCCCAGACTTACTTAATTAAAGGTACAGACAACATTACTTAATTAAATGTACTTGCGACCATTCCCAGCAATGAAAGCAGTGGCAGACAGACAACCATTTTTCTTCCATCTTCTTGGAAAATGCCAACTTTACACTCAGCAGAGGGTACTTTCTTTTCTTAAGCAATAACTTCTTGCCCCATGCATTTGCTAACAAAGCTATCCCATGCCCCAGCCCTATCGACCCTCCTCCCATCTGCCAACCCTTCAGCAGACAGAAAATGGCCTCACAGATATGGGGGTCACCAAGCTGCCTGGTGGCCACTGGCAAGTGCCCACAGGAGCCCCATTTCCAACTTTTCCTGGGAAGTTTGGATGAGACGGACACGAAAAGGATGGAAAATTCAAATGGCATAAGGATGGAACTGGCATTTCCATCCTTCCATAGCAGGGATGGAAAATTCAAATGGCATAAAAGAATAACATGATGTGAAATTTCACACCTTGGGCCACCTCTCTGGAGGAAACCTGCTAATTAATGTACCATTTTAAGCCCATTTGTAGACACAGCTTGGCCGTAGGAGTCTCACCACATTGTGTCACTAGCACACAAGTTACTGTCATTTAGATAAGGCCCAATCTCTTCCAGTGTGCATTTAAATGGAAACGTGAAGCTGAGGCATGGCTGTGTTTCTCATGAAATTTAGGGCACTGGGTCTCGTTCGGGTCCACATGCCACAGCTAAGATCGTATTTTTCCCCACTGCTACCCATCTATGATGAAAGTGGCCTTAACATTTATGTTCTCCAACGACTTGAAATAACTTTTTTAAGCTTTCACACCATTTTAATAAACCAGGGAAGAGCTCACCCTACACAGTTAAGGGTTTTTTTGATGAGTTAAATAGCCGTTTTCATCACCTAATGGTTTTACATATGCTACAAAATCTTGCTGCCATGCCCTGTGCCTATAGCAGTAAGTCCCCATTAGAATACCAAGCCCCAGCCCTTGCTGGCCTGCAGGCCACTGGACAGGGCAAGGAACCTCCTGTGTCTTTTGGTTGACACCTGCTGTAGCATCATCCCACACACCCTGCTGGCACATCAAGCAAGACCCACCCCAAAATCCCACCCAGAAGCTGCCTGCTCTGGCTGGGGCAATGAGGAAGGCCGCCTGAGATGGAGGGGTGGTTTGGGGCAAGCAGTCCCCAGCAGACCACCCCAGATGCCAGGAGAGGTGGAGATAACGGCACCATGGCAAGGGACGGCAAGTCCCTGGAGCTGCAGGACCCCGCAGAGGCTTGCAGAAATCCAGGCAGGTCACAAACTCCTTCTGCAATCAGCCTGACATAAAATCCATGTTCTCCTCCACTTCTGAGGCCATCACAGTATTATTGCAAGGCAATTGAGCGGCAGTCCTCTCTGCTGAGAACATTTGCTTTCTCGGCATGAGAGAGAGACGTGAAATCAAGATGTAACTCTGTGAATCAACTTTCATTAGAGCAGTTACACTTTTAACCCCAAGCTTCCTGCTCTCTGCAAGTATAAACAGAAAAAGTGCCTCTTCCTTGTCCCATTGACCATGGTGACTCTATATTTTATTCTGGTATAAGCACAGCAAAATCTCACAAACACAGCACAGCAGCTGTGGAGATGGGCAAGCAAGGAGAGCAGCTGGATAAAGCTATAAATGTGGGACTCATCCTTGCCGGTGGCCAGCATAAGGCCATGAAGCTCCCCTTTTATCTCTCTAATCTTAAGCCATTGGCAAATAAAATGAGGAGCATAAAACTTCCTGAGGAGCAGCACAAGCAATAACATCTCAGCCCAGCTTGGCTAGCCAGTGGTGAGCAGATAATTACTCTGCAATATCAGAGCCAGGAGAGTTCTTCCAAATATGCAATTATTAAAAGGGGGGGGGGGGAATAGGACATTAAGATGGAAACCTATCCTGAGTTATCACAGCAAAGAGATAGAACTTATTCCAGCGAGAGTTTCTGAAATGTTAATTTTTTTTTCTGTGTAGCAGGTAAGTGGCCTTGAGACTCTGAAATCACAGGGAAGCTGTTTCCAGCCCTGGGAGAAGATCTGGAAGAGGTCTTCACCGGCAGCATCACATTACACCAGGTCTCTGTGCTTTGCCTTTTCTGAAGGAAGGTGCCCGTCCACGAAGCCCGGTGGACCTGTGCCCCAGCAGGCAGCCCCCAGCTGCATCGTCTTTGTGTCACTGTGACAGCTTCGAAGCCATTCAAAAGCCTCCACCAAGAAGGTCTCCTTGGTGGCAAGGTGATCTTGCCAATTTAGGATTGACCGTGCAAAGCAATACCCATGCTTTTAACGACTTTCTAGCCAGCCTGCCCATGTTATTGTGGGCTGCCTCTGCTTGTCTGCGGGCAGGCGATGGCAAAGGGCTGGTGGCTGCCATGGGGCAGCCGTGCAAGGCGCAGTGACCAATCTTCAGCCACGGTGATGCAGGAGCCGCCTTGGGGATGCAGAGCAGTTGGCTATTATAGAGCCCAGGGCACTAATGAGAAATTGTGAGACATTCCAGACCACTTTAAGCCCTACTAATCTCTAAATTTGCATGATGGCAGCTGTGCTTAAATGGTATTCCAGATGTTGGCTATTTGTCGTGGACCTGGAATTGCTCCAAGGAAGCAACTGGGAGCCGAGCCTCCCATCCACCATCACAGCTGGCTCACAAAATGCATCCAATCTCCACTAACAGGTTCAGCCCCAACCCCACGGGTGGGCGAGGGCGAGCACCCGGGGGCAATGGGCCAGGCAGCAATGGCGTGGCTGGGTGAGCCTCTCCTTGGTCTGAACCCTTGGTCTGTTATTAACTTTAGTAGAAAATGTGGTAGCTGGGTCTCAAGAAGCCGTCTGATCGCCCCTTGCACCTCAGGGCAGGGTCAGCTCTTCCTAAACCCTCCCTGTGTGCACAACCTACCTTTAAAAACCTTTAAATTCCAGGCAGATAACCTAAATCTCTCTCCCTACAAAGCAAATCCCTTGCTTTTGAACATAGGGAAGAATTTATTGCTTTCCTTGTTGCTGTAATTTTTTCCATATTTGAAGAAGGACATAGGCTCCCACCACCACCTCCTCTCCTCCCGCCTGAGCCTTGCAATTGCAGAGATCGTGCTCCCGGGCAGGACAAGCTGCAGCGCTTCCACTTTTAGTCAATAAGCACCAGCTAGATCCTCGACAGGCTCCAAAACAGCTTTGGGGCAGGAGGCTTACAGGGCAGACACTCTGCGGTGCCATGGGGGAGGCAGGACCCAGGCAGGTGTTCCCAGGCATCGGGCTAATGATGGAGAGGGAAGTTAAGAGGCACGGGCAGGGAGAGACCTGGCTAATTGACTTCGGTTTATGAAGATGTAATTAGCAGCACTGTAGGATGTAATGAGGAGTTTAACAAATCTCATCAGCAGGATCTCAGCGGTGTTAACCCTTCAAGCGCAGGGACACAACCCTCCGGGCTAACCCACGCACTCCTGGTTGGGATGGGATGGGGTGGGGTGCCTCCGGACGGTGATGCCCAGCTCACACAGAAACAGGGATATCCACCAGCATCTCACCACCCCACTGGAATACAGCCTCCTGCACACCCAGGGTGTCCCATGGGCTGGTGGTGTGCAGAAAGGGCCTGGTCTTTGCCTGTGGTTTTGCCTTAGGCACCACCCCGAGCTGTGCCCATAGCACAGGGCCATGGCCACAGATGCCCCGGCAGCAGTGAGGTGGGAGTGGGAGGCAGTGGGAGGACAGTTTGTCTTTGTTACATCTGTGTTATTATTATTCAGATGATGGAATGGAAGGGAAAACAGTCCTGACAAGCAATATTGAAAACTTTACGCAAGAAGGATCAAAGCAAAGGACTTCATTTGACAAATCCCAGGACCCTGACAACAGCGGCACATGCTAGGAGCAGAAGCTGTCTTGTGCCAGCCCCAGTGAGGTCCTGGTCCTCCACCAAGGGCAGCTTTGCACCTGGGCAAGTGTCCCCTTTCCCCAAAGGTCCCATAAGGGTTAGGGCTGCTGTGCGGTTCTGGTGGTGAGAGCAGCAGTCCTTGCTGTGCTCCTGCTGGAAGCAGAGTGCTCAGACCAAGTTCAGGGTGAAGGAAACGTGCAACGGTGCTGGGACCCAGCTCCTGGGACAGCCCCCACGTACAGTGCTGGGACTCCCAAGCTCACTCTCAGCAGTGCTGTGCAACCAGGCAAAGAAGTTGTCTGTCGGACCCAGCGTTGGCTGCTCATCACCCCAGACATACCTGTGCTTCACAAAGGTGGTGGCCACCATCAAATACTTCCACCTGTGTCATTACCCAGCCCATTGGCACAGGCACGGGGTCGATGGGGTCCTCACTGCACAGTGCAAGTGGCCAAGGTAGTTGGGATATGAGCCTCGTTGGCAGGACCTTCTGCGCTTTGCCTGCCCTCTGCCCACCGCTGTCACACTTTGAGGTGACGGCAAGGCTCCACTCATCAAGCAAACATGACATGATGCATCTTTGCCATCTTTCTGAGGACAGAAGGGCCCAAAAGAGACACTGTGTCTTGTGGTGATGAACCACAGTCAGTGTGATTCCATTTCATATGCTCCACCCTGCAGTGGGAGGGTTGTGTGGCCCGGTCCAAAATACTCAGCATCACCTTAGCAGCTAATCACACAGTGCAGAGTGCAGGCAAAATACTTACTCCAATATGCAAGGATTGCAAAATTACTGGTTTGAACAATGATTTTTGAAGAAGAGAGATGAGAGGAATAACAATTCTTCTGGATGAAATACTGTGCTGGCCAGAAGGGTAATTTAGAGTCAGATTTGAGATCAGATGTTTTATCACTATATCCTCAACTCGTCTTGACTTTCAACTGCAATTTGATAAATCAGCGTAATACCTGACATGGTAATTGCTGTAGATTTTATTCCTAGTGGGGTTACCTTATTACACTGCAAGCACATTAGAGAGCTTTCTGTTGCTCTGCCATTATTATTTGTGGGGACAGAAGGTCAAATAATGCAGAACTTACTAGGTGGATATTTTTGTAGATGATACTGCTGAGCTCGTTTGCAGGTATTTGTGCAGCTGAATGACTTGTTGCTCAGCAATGCTCAGCCTCTCCATCCCAGCACCTCCATGGCTCCTGCCAACACACTGCTTTGCTTTTCTACATGTGTTTATGCTCCCATCATGGCTCCAAGGCAGCAAAAGGCTGGGAACCCACCAGGGAGTCTCTGCCCAGGGTTCTGCTTAATTTCCCTAGGTAGTGCATTACCTATTGCTCCTTATTTGCCTGAGTGGGATGATCAGATTTCCTAGAGAAAAAAGAGATGCTGTGGGGCTGTGTGCTCTTCTGCCTCCTCCCAGCCGGGACCCTGTGGGAGGTGGGCAGATGCTGCTCTCTGTCGCATACTCCCTTGATGTGGAAAGCCTTGGGTCTCAAAGTCCCCAACCCATCTCCTTGCCAAGGTCCTCAGGGTCTTCACGGCTCTGCCAGAGCAGACTCCTGCCCTGACTCCCTCACCATATCATGACTCGGAGCCCCCATTCCCACAGCTCCTGGCCCAGAGGTCCCCCCAGCCCGCTCCACCGTCCAGCCACTAACACCATGCCTCTGCCACCATGGCTCTGCAGTGGCTGTGGCCACGATGGATGGAGACACCTAGACCAGCTTTAGGATGGGGATAAATGAGAAGGTAATGCAAGGAAAGGCCAAGCCCTGGTCCATTTGCATCATGGCCTGATGGTGTGGGGGATGTGAGAGCATCTGTGTTGCACTCTGACCCATCCATCACTCCAGCACAGACTGCAAACTCACCCACAGAGAAGGATCACAGGGGACGAATACATCCCTTGGTGGGATCCTGAACATCCCCACAGTCACTTGGCACATCCCCATCCCTCATCTCGCAGGAGCCTCACCCAGAGACAGGAGCCAGGACTAGGAGATGTTGCAGGGCTGTCCCTCCCCATGGCCTCGCTTTTAAGGTCAGGCAGGTCGTGCACCTGCAGCTGCCTTAAGTCACTGATGGCACTCAGTCATGGCAGTAGAATACAATTCCTCGGCCTGTAATCACATTAAAATTTTATTATGATGAAGCCTCTTGCACTGCAAGTCTGTGGGAAAGAGTAACACTTTTACTGCTCTTCAATATGTAATTAATGTACATTTCATTGCTTTCCAGATGAATTTTTGGTCACAGGAGATAGTTATGACTATAAAATGACAGTTACTTTTGATAGGATAAAGACTATAGGTCAGTGTCTTCTGCAAAGCCAAGAGAGGCCAGGCGTGTGTGCCTTGTGCTGCCTGTCTGCCGTGGGGCTGGTGCTTGCGAAGGGAAGGCAGGCGTGCCCGGGTCTGGCACAGAGATCCGCAGGCAAGGCAGCAATACCCCACTAATAGAAATCTTGAGGTGTAAAGTGGTTGACAGGATTAGCCCGGAGGAAACGAGCAGAATAAGCCCACCTGTTAGAGGCACCACCAGTCTGGTGACAATTTAACAGTAGAAAAATAGCCAGACTACAGAGCCTGAGATGCATCTATCCTAGAGGGTCTTCTGGAGTTTGACGTGTCCTCGTCCTCTTCTTAGGCCCCACGGCTGAGCACCCTTGCCCCGCGGCACCCATGCCACTGGGACACTGTTCAGCTGGGCAGCTGCTCCACTACTGGGGTCGTTCTGCTCAACACCTCTTGTGGCTTCTGACAAAAGGGGAAACAAAAAATGCCACCTGTTAGCAATAAATAGCAGAAAATCCATAAAGCCTGTTGGTCCCTGAGAAATATCTAAGCAGAAATGGCAATTCCCCTCTAGATTCCCTCCTGATCACCCATGGGCTGGTCATGTCTCACCGTAGTCATGTCTGGGGGATATGGCTCTCTCCATCCCTGATTCAAGCCTGCACTTCAGTCCCATGGAGAACACTGGGACTACTGGTTGCACCCTACATCTGATGGGAGCAAGAGTGAGCAAGGACAGCTGGCTGGAGAGAGCCACATGGGCTTTCAGACCCATCTCTACAGCAGTCAGCTTCATGCAATATCCCTTTGTGCTCCATGCAGCACCAGCAGCAGGAATCTGGTAGCTGGATGTCGAAAGTCAGACTGCCTCTCTCCATCCCGTTGGGGCACATGTAGCATGCAGTCATTTCTGTTTCCTGATTAGGAGCTTGTAACTCCCACAATAAAGAGGAGGGCTGGAAGAAGTCCCAGGGATTTGGGATTTCTCCAGGAGACAGAACGGCTTGGGGGAAGTTAGCAGAGAAACAGGATAAAGGCATTTCAGAACATATTGAACCCTTTTTCTTTTTCTGGAACACACAGACATTTGCTAGATACCGTCTCCGGAAGCACTACGCTGCAAGTAGATTTATTGGCTTGGAGCACAGTTTATACAAAATTTTTTCTCTAGCAATTTACACAAAATATTTCTGTAGTTATGCAGGGAGTTTTTATAATTAGAGCCTTATTTGACTACTTTAATTGTGGCTGGTCTTTTGGCAGAGGGCTTGAGTAGTACTACCCTTCAGAGGGCTCGTGCTGTCTCCCACTCACCTGAATGACTGGAGGATACAGAGACAAACAGGCCACAAACACTCCCCCCAGTTTCCCTGCCAACACTCTGGAAATGGCACACAGAGAGGCTCTGTCAGCTTCTAAAATTATGAAAGGAAAAAGGTGGGACAGGATGGACTTGAAGACCTTTTCCACCCTCAAAACGCATCTCCTGGGAGTTTCTTGTATCATCTCGGTCACCGAGTGAGCATTGTGAAGGACCACTGCTTTGCTGCCCTCTCTAGGGAGAGCCAGCCTGTAAAGTGAGGCTGAATTAATAAGGCCCAGAGCAAGTCACACTAATTGCCCTGACGATGGGCAAAATGAGCCTCAGCCCACGAGTGATCCCACTCGCCGCTGTCAACCAGGTGGGCAAGTCCCAGCGTCCCCACTGGAGCTTCAGCAGTGCTCGCAGGGGAGCTGGCTATTTCCCAGGCTGTCCCCTTCCCTGGCACCAAAAAGTTGGCTCAAGAAAAGCCCCCCCCAAAAAAACCTCCCCAAATTTTGGTGGTGGGGGGGGGGTGTTTCTGCCAAAACACCACGGGCACGCAGGGCCTTTCTCAGTAGTCAGTAATTCCACCGGAAACATTCACAGACCAAAGCCTACAGCAGGTTTGGTGCTCCAATATCAAGAGAAGAAATAGCTAAATATCTTATTTTGAATAATTGAAAAGCAATCTAAAGTCATGTTGCAAAACAAATGCACAGTTTCCATTTTACAGATTAGAAAATTTTGATTTCTTAAACCCCCTCAGCAATTCAAGACTCTCAATCAAGAGTTTCATGTTTCTAGGTTGCTTTTTTTTCTTTGACCCCTTCTTAACACTGAATGCATTAAAGCAAGAAATGCCCAAGAATTGATTTCTTTTCTCTGTACTGAAATGTCTCAACACTTCACTTTTTCCTTTTCAAGTTGCCATTTTTACACAGTTGCAGGCATTATTTAAAGCTATAGAGTTGAAAAGGCTCAAAAACCTGGAGAGAATAAGTCTCCTCTTCCCTATAAACATTTGCCATCCATCCCTTTGTATGCTCATTTTTGGCACAGAGAGAGAGAAGGAGAGAAACAAGAGAGAGAGGGGAGGAACTGGAGACATGAATAATTTCTTCTTTCTCAAAACCCAAAATGAAAAGAAAAATGTGAATACAGAATGAGACATAAACTTTAGGGTTTTTTCTTTCATCTAGAAATTTCCCATGAAAAGATAATAATGCACCTCCACTGCATCCTTCTCTTCATCCTCTGACACGCAAATCCTTTCCCTCGCAGTGCGGGCAGGAAGGCAGGGGACTGCAGAGCCTCCCGAGGGAGCGGCTGAACACCCTCTTGGGTGTCTCTTGTTCTGGATTTGCATAGGCGTCAGCACCCTGGAGATATGGTCTCTGCAGGATGCTCCAGGTAGGGCAGCCATGCAAATAATCAGTCTGGCTCTTTAAGAGTGGTGTGAGCACAAAATGGGGCATTTCTTCCATGCTTGGATATTCTCCTTGGGGAAACTGTTGCTTCATTATAGTGATCTGTGTAATATTGCCTTTTGTAGGTGGAAATAGCCATTTTCCGCTTGACGTCAGACCAGAAAGATGACTTTCTGTAGGACGTAACATGGCAGCCTCAACCCACCTGCAAGTTCAGCTCCTACACCCCTCACTGGGTTCAGTAACAGCAGCCAGCCCACTGATGTTCCTGCATGGTTTAACATAGATAAAAGCAGGTGAGGATCTTAGCTGGTATGAAGCGTAACTGCAGCACTGGTTTTGGCACACCCTGCGATGAGCATGCAGGAACCATCATCAGATGCTCTCCAGACTCCATGAGCCTGTCTGTCCTTGGGTCATGCTCACGCTTACTCCATAGTTAGCCCCACTGATTGCTTGGGCTGCTCCCGAAAAAACGAAACTTCATGCCTAAGGGAAAAACAACCCAGCCTGTGCACTACAGGCCTGACTCAAAATGCACTGCAAGGAACAGATGATCCTTCAGTGCTTTTGGTGGGTTTTAGATCAAGTCAGCTTTAAGCTGTAGCACGGTGACTTTTGAGCACCCTGGTTTTTAAACCACCAGCTTTGCATGAAGCCAAACCACGACACAAGTGCAGAGAGCTCCCAGCATCGGTGGGCACACACCACAAAGTTCAGGTTTATTCACATGCTCAGGCAGCAGGTCAACCCACGGTCAACCCACCAAAATGCACTGGTGTTTACAGCAGTGTCTGCTCCTGCAGGGCTTGGTTTCATGGCTATGTTCTGGGTCCTTGCACCAAGCACTGCTCAGCATTGGCTCATCCCGGTGCACAAGGCAGGCCATGGGCATTGGATGCCGTATGGCCTCGATACTGTGAAAGGTGGAGCGCACATAGCTGAGCTCCTGAAACTCCCCTGTGCATTTGTGCACAACATTTTAAGAAAACTAGTTCATTTGGGGAACAGAAAGAGTTTGCTTTGGCAAACTGGCAGCTGGGCTGGCAGCTCCACTCAATTCTGTATCCCCAGGACTTACCATGAAGGGGGTTGGCATGGCGATGGTACCATCAGGTAACGTTAGCTACGATTAGGTGCCATCAGGGTTAAAAAGGGCTTACAGACATTCATGGACAACAGCCCCATAAGTGGAGACCGCGACGAACGGAGGCATTCCCATGTCCATGCTCAGTGCTGCAGCTGCAGGTGCTGGTGGAGTGCATGGGGAATGGACTGCAGGATACGGCCAGGCCCATGCGCTCTCCCAAAATAGCATCACCCAGCACTGCTGCTGGAGACACAGAACATCTCTCTGACCCTGTACAGCATGGGATATCAGTTGCAGAGAAGTACAGCGGTACTCTGAGCTCCCTTGAAGCCCTGCCCTGTCTTATCAGGACCTAAGCATTTGCCCTAGGATAACCTCCAAGCATATCAAGAACAAAATCCCATTAAATGCTGCCTGTCTGGGAACTGGCTTGACCTTCCCAGGTGCCTCCATCTCAGAGGTGCAAGGGAACTGTTTGGCTGTGACAAACCAACCTGAGCGAAGGTTTTCCTCGAAGCCGGATGATCTGGTGCATGCCTGAACTGCTGGTGCTCAGCTGGCAGTTCCTGGAGAGTCACAGGAGCCTTCTGTTCATGCAGCTTTTCACTATTCATTCTAATTATAATGTTTTAGGCATTAAATATGCTCTGGAGTTTCAAGCAGCAGTGAGTATAAGCTACTGCCATCATGACCTTGAGTGCACACAGGGCTCAGCGGGGCAGGGCTGGGGGACACGTGGGGCAGGGCTGTCACCCCACCTCGCAGGCAGCTTTGGGGCACGCAGCCCGCACGGTCACCGTATGTTTTAGCCCCACATCTCTTTGTTGCTCGTGGTGGGGGAGAGGTAGCATTTCAGGGCCCCGTTACTGGATGTGTAGAGACCTCAGTGCATCTGGTATCACAACAGCATGGTTTGTTCCGTATTTCTCAAGTGTCCTCCTCCTCAAAGCAAAGTTTGTCTCTGTGGTCTTCTTGACCCTCTCCACCCTGCATGTAAGGAGCACTTACAGGTGCCTTGCAAACTCCTCAGGGTTTTCATAGAGACAAGGCCAAAAAAATGAGCTAAATGCATCTCTCAGGCTTCGACCACATGTGGCTGTCTGCAAGCGTGTTTTGCACAGAAATGGTTCAGCGGTGCTGCTCGCGCTCTGCCCTCCCAGCCCCCAAAACACAAGTTATTGTGGCCCAGACAGCCACCAGGCAGTTACACTCACTTTTGGGCTGGATTTACACCTGGGTGAAAACAAAACTTGGTCTTCTCCTGCAGCAGTCCTAATCCTGTGGCGGTCCCTGTCCTGCAGTGGCCCTTGTCCTGCGGTGGTCCCTGTCCTGCGGTGGTCCCACGTCCCTGTCCTGCTGCAGGAGCCAGGGCTGCAGGAAGGCGTCACCACACTGTGCAGGGCAAGGTGCACCCTGCACCCAGGGCCATGCTCAGCACCCAGCCCAGCTGGTGCTGGGGGGCTTGAGCATGCCCACCCCTCCTGCTTTTCATTGCTTTTCCTTCCCCCCCTTGCAGGGCTGGCATTTTATAAATCCAACCCCAAAGTCACACTGGCATGAGGCTGTCGGGTGCTGCAGCAGAGGACCGGCTCAGCTAGCCACCCTGGAGATGCTGAGCATGGACACAGTCACCCAGGGACCCATTTTTGAGACATCTCGAGGGGTAGCAAGATGGGCAGGCCCCAGTTTATTCCTTTCTCTGGGAGCAGACCGCACTCGGTAGTCAGGCTCCCAAGCCTGGGTGCGATGCAGGACAAGGATTGCTCTGCCCACAGACCCACACCCAAGCCAGGGGGACCTCGGCTGGCTCGGGGAGGCATTCCTGATTTTTCCCTGGGTTTTCCCACCAGCACTAAAGCATTGGGTTGTGCCTGCCTGGAAGTGTCTCCCCTGCCTGCTGTGTGGGTGCCGGCAGCTTTGGCGTTCTCCTCCAGCTCACTGCTGCGCTGCTGCTCTTGCTCACTTCAGCACCCTTAGTCCAAAATCCCCAAGGCAGAGCAGGACCTGGGTGCTACATGGAGCACCCACCTTCCAGCCTTGCTGCCCCGGCATGGGGGATCCAGCCCCTCTCCTCCAGCAAACACAGAGCCAGGACAGAGATGGCCCAACAACAGCCGGGGAGAGGAGAAGAGCCATTCAAAAACTTGAAAAAAGCTCTTTTAGCTAAAATAACTGCTGGTGAGAATGCAGCAAGGAGCTCCCAGAAGCAGAAAAGCCCCCTGCCACAAGTCTTGGGCTGCTGGTCCAGCCACTGGGGCTGCAGGAGAGGTGGCGAGTGGCGTGATGACCAAAAAAGGATGGAGAAGATCAGGGGCTTGACCAAGCACCACTGTTTCGGGGTGAGCACTCTGGCACCCCAGCCCCAGTTATGCAAGCAGCAGGACAGAGGTTTCCGGTGATATTTGCAGGGGGAGGTGGAGCCCCCAAGGCGCAGAGGTCCACCTCCCCCCGCAGACCTTTCCACTCGCCGTTTGACAGCATTTGCTTCTCAGTTTATTATCTTGCGGTTTGAAACAATACAGGAAGGATGTAGGTGTTTGCAAGAAGAAAGAGAAAGAGGGGGAAGGGAGGAGGGCTCGCCAGCCGCTGCCGGGCTCCTTGGCGGGTGTCACTTGCTGGAAACTGCTCGCCCACGCGCATTATTAAAGGTGATGAAATTAATTTGGGGGAGAACAGAGCAGAAAAGGGTCAAGTTCCCACCAGAGTTGGACTGGGAGGGGCAAAGATGCTCTCATGAGCACCCTCAACCATGGGTGATGGTTGTCCTCCATGGCAGCCCAGGCTGGTTCCTCTTAAAAATCAGAAGGAAGCTGCTGACAGGGATGAACTGGGAATGCAGCACAGGATGAAATTGAGGAATTAGACTAGCCAGGAGCAGGATGCGATGTAGGCAGCCCCCAGCCAACAACCCAAGGACTGTAGGAGGCCCAGTACCGTGCAGAGAGCTCGGGCAAGGCGCTGCCAGGAGCCCAGGTGCTGTGGGTCAGCCCCCCGTGGATGTGCCATGAAACACCTGATGGCCAAAGGGATGGAGCTTGCTAGTGCAGCCTACGTAGGTCCCCATGAATTACGTCTGCCACGCAGCGAGCACTCAGGAAGGAGTGAAAGCAGAGTGAGGAACAGACGGAGGTGAGCGCTGCATCTCACCTGGTAATGGGGAACATCGCAGGAACAGCAGCAAATGGGTCTGAATCAGGAGCACTCTGGTCAAACCCCGTACTTCCTCTACATGGTAGTGTTCTGACATTTCTCCTAAAGCAGAATAAAAACAAATATTTGTGTAAAATTCCCCGTATTGTATATAACATTCCCCCTAACAAGAAACGCCACCAGACCAGCATTACTTTGAAAACTTCACTTTGGAAAAATATTGAATTGCTTTTTGGAAAGATATCCTCATCTTCAATTTTATTGCATCGGTATTATGTTACTGTCATGTCTGAAGTTGGGCTTACAGCAAAAAATGATCAAAATAGTATTTTTTTTTTTCCAAGAGAAACCCCTCCAGGCTGCACAGGCCACTGTGGCTGATCTCCAAAGTGCCGGGCATCCCATGCAGGCGACCATCCATCTCCCGTGCCCGGCCTGCCTGGGAAGCCTGGGACCTGATGTGGTTTCCCCCGCAGGGTTTTGTCCCAGGTCCACAGCAGGACCACGGCACGGCAGCAGGGCCATGGGAGAACGGCAGTGCCTCGGTGCAACCGCACAGCCCTTGAAACCACACAGCAGCTCGGCTCCGCTTCAGGGTCCCGGGGCACTGATGCCCAGGCACTCAGCGTGACCCCATCCCCGCAGGAGGGACCCTGGCACCGGGAAGGGAGCTGGCAGCTCTCCAGGGTGGGATTTGAAAGGTGTATCGCTGCTTCGGTGACAGGAAAGCTGTTCTCTTGAGCGGCGTTATCTCATCTATTTTGCAAATACAAATGTGATAGAAATCTGCAAAATAAGGAATATGCATTAACTTCTGAAAAGTTTTGACTACATATCATTATCTGTAATTTCACTGCTTTGATTTGCATATTCATAAAAGAAACATACAGCACGGATGTGTCAAAGGCTTTCAGATGAACACGAACAAAACCGGCAGACTTGCAAGCTCAGTTCTGAAGTAATTGCCAAGACGCCTTCACTTTCCCTGATGGTAGTGTAATATTTTGTCCCTGAGCTTGCAAAGCACTTCCTAGGTCCCGCTCTGGTTTGCTCAGCTCTGAGGGCGTGAGCAAGCACTTTGGCTGGGCGATGTGCCTTTACGTGCAGGAAAAGCAGCCCAGTTGCATAATACACGTGGTCCACAAGCAAGACAGCTTGGTGGGTTTCCAGCCTGGACGCTGTTATTTGGGCTATCCCAGCTCCAGCAGCACTGAGCATCCACCGACAAGTGAGGTGACATGATAGGAGATGCTGCGTGGGTGGGCTGCACCCCAAAAAGCTTTGGGTGCTCAGCTTGTACATGCCCCATCCCATCTCTACTAGTGGGCACTTTCAGAGGTGTTGTGCAGCCCTTATTTTTCATCCATGCAACACAAACAGGCAAACCTGAGACTGCCATCCCTGCAGGCAGCCGAGGAGGTGGCAGCGCCTGCGGCACAGCTGATAGCAAGGTGATAAAAAGTGCGAGTGACTTGGCTTTTAACTTATTTCCATGCTTTTAAGCTGTTGAGTAGGTGAAGCGACTGCAACTGCCACTGCACCGAGCCACTCTTTGTGCTGTTACTCTCAGTATCACAGAGATGTTATTCCAGTACTTTTGGGGCGCTTGTGATTCATATCTGAGTCTCTCCATCTTTATAATACACCTGTACCAAACTCTTTCCTTCCTTTTCCTTACCCCCTCCCCCCCTTTACAGAGGAAGAACTCATCAGAGATGGGGTCCTATGCTTTTGCCCATGCCCCTGGGGAGAAGCAGCACCCCATCGTGTTTGGGTGTCCCTGGGCTCTGTGGGTGCCAGCATCCCCCCCAACCGCTTGCACCCAGCTCCGGCAGCACCCGCCGCACAGAGCTTGTCAACATGCTTGGAGAAATGCCAGTTGCTGTTGAAGGAAAGCAGGTGTGGCAGGAGGAAAAGAGGAAAATGTTATTTCTCAATTTCCCTTTGACATTTTTCAGGTGGGGAGCTGTGAGGTTTTTTAAGAACAGAGAGCAAAGCAGAGCTGACAGGCTCAAATATACCCTGGTCTTCAATGTTGTTTGGGGTGGAGAGTGTGAATTCTTGGTTACAGAAATAAAATGTTCTGGTTTTGAAAGCTTAACCCTTCCCCTCCCCCGACCACCAGAAAGTTAACCACTTTGGCAAAATTTTACATTTGACATTTGTTGAAGGCACTCTCTTGCTGAAAAGGCACCTGTGCTCTTCGCTGGCTGTTGGATGTGATGTGCTGAGGCAGAAAGGACCTTCCATACATCATTCCCATGCTCATGGCCATGTCTTGTGCTCCTCTCAGATGTGACCCAAGGGGAAATCTGAGTTTCTTGGGCAATTTCGAGACCACTGAGAACGTGGCCAAGCTCAGGCTTCTCCATGCATGGCCAGCACCGACCCTGGCCACCGTCTCACCCCAGGGACAGGACATCCATGGACCAGCACCACCATGCCGCCTCTCCAGCCGCACTCCCCAGAGCAGCCTTCTGCTGTGGGTAAATCAGCAATTTTGCTTAATTGCTGCAAGCAATTTTTTTTTCTGTCACCAAACAGATTTTATTATAGGACATAAATAAATTTGTCTCTTTAGAGAGCAAATGTAAACTCAATAAGCAAAGACACATTATCAGGTTAATACATCACAGCCATAAACAATGCCATGGGCTTGCTGCATTGCTGGTGCTGGGCTGGGCGCAGATGTGGGAAGGAGCTTGTGCATGGGGGGAGTTTACAATGGAATGGCCGGTTCTCCTCAGAAATGCCCTCAAAATATCCCACAGGCACCTGAGACTGCGAGTAAGTGAACACGAGAGAGAAGGGGAGGTGGGTCAGCCCCAGGCTATCAGGATGAGGCGTAATCCATCTTACTTTCCTTGCCCCACAGAGCAAGTGGAATGGTTTGACTGGAGGGATTTCATAATCCTTTCTCTCCCCAAAACAACCTGCAGGAGTTCATGCCCAGTTTCAGACCCCAGCCCAAGTGAATTTTTTGATGGTCGTTGTGGTGCCCAGCCGCATGGAAGACAGGAGTTACTTTTTGTAAGACATCTTCTGAGATTTTGAACTGGAGCAAAAGAGCAAACAGAAAATCCCTAAAAGGGGAAATTCCAAACAGAGGTGTTTGTGGTGGACCAAAGGGTTTTTACTATGAGATTGACTTCTTAACTATTAGCAACAGAGAATTTACAAAACCTCTTTTTTTTTTTTTACGGTCATTCAAAATGAGAAAAGGAGATATTTATTTCTGCAACTGCTGATTGGAGATATGCCAAAATTGCCAGTTATTCCCTTTCGAAGGGAAACAGTGGGAGATCTCCCTGTTTTCCATCTCTGCTCTTGCCAGCTCGTCCCCTCCAACCCTGGGCCATGCCACAGCACAGCCATTGGGACACAGGGCAGCACCACCAGCCAAAAGCTCCTCATAACCTGTCACCCTGTCCCCTCCTGCTGTACAGAGCAAAAGTCCTCAAAGTGCGGCAGCAAGGAACATGCCCTCCATGAGACACAGTTTGGCGTTTTCTTTTCCAGCCTTTACAGTCCTTCCCCCCCTTGGTTCCTGGATGGAGACAGACAAGGGAAATGCTTTGACTGTCCAAGGAAAGCTTCAACTGGTGTGTGCAAATGCTGATGACGCACAAGTAGGTGCTGGTTTAACTGGGACAGGGTATAGTAGGGTGAGGGGAATCAGCCCATCTCTTGGAGCAGTGTCTGGTGCCCTGATTGCTTCCATTTCAACCCAGTGTAGCCAAATTTCCCCTTCCTAGATCAAAGCTGAATCCTGTGAGCAGGATGTTTTCTCAGAGTCCTTTCATGGAAGGAAGAGACTGACTGGGAACAAGTGTTAGTGCTTGAGCATTGGCCTTGGGTTTGGGGCTGAATCAATCATTCTGGCACCAAAGCAACTCCTCTCCTAAAGGCATCCCATGTATGGAGGGCAGGACCAGAGAAGAGACTGGCATCACTTCAGCGAAGTCCACCTGCCACCCCTGTCACTACTGCAGCCTCCCTGGCAAGGGGATGGCTTCGCGTTGCAGCTGGGGAAACCAGCCAGCAGCCCAGGGAGCAGCCTGCACCCCTGACTTGCAGCACCTAGAGGAAAAAAGGGCACCCCCAGCTCCGCAGCCAGCAGGGCTGGAGGGGATGGAGGCTGCAAAGCACAGCCCTGTGAGGGAGGAGGGCTGAGCTGGACCTGCCACACTGGTGCTGCACAGGCTGAGGCTAAACCCATCCCTAAACACAGGGCTGCTGGTCCCTCTGCGTTACAGGGCTTGGCATTTTTTTTTTCATGCAGCTGCAAAGCCCCTCCTCTGGCTAGCGTCCAGTTACTTACATGAAGGCAAAAAATAAGCTCGCCTTTTGGTTTTAAAGGGAAGCCTGAAAATGGAAACACTGCATGCTCAGAAAGCAAAACTGAATACCCAGAACTCAAGATGTATGATTTTAAAAACAGATTTTTCTGGTCATCCACCCAATGGGTGTCACGAATGATAATTTTTTAACATTCAGCATCAACTCCACATTACCAGCCTCTACCTGCAACTGCCTGTCCCCTGAGCCTGGAGGGCAGCCCAGGTCACCGGAGCAGTGGGAAACCCGACGCAGGCATGTGCCCGATGTGGTGGTGCTGCCCTCGCTGCGTCGCAGAGGCAGCACCCGCACCCTCGCAATGCTCCGGCACGCTGGCCAGAGGCTGGACACACAGACCTTTTGCAGCCAGGGTGTTGGGTGAGAGATGTGCTAATAAGCAGAAGCAGGGACACGCTGTGTTTCTCAGAAAGCTCACCTGGGACTTTCCCTTTTCTCACAGCAAGAAGCAGCCTGGGAAGGTCTGGGCCAGGCTCTGGGCTTTGTAGCGATGTGGTGGGGTGCATCCAGGGTCCCTGGGGTGGCAGGGCTGGAGCAGGCAGGACGGGCCACAGGGTTCAGGTCTCCAGCTAAAATCCCTGTGTGCAGCCAAATGCTTCCTTCCCGGGGAAAGCAGCCATTCCTGTGGGGGACTTGCCAGGTGCCTCCTGC
Source organism: Theristicus caerulescens (assembly GCA_020745775.1). Taxonomy (NCBI): domain Eukaryota; kingdom Metazoa; phylum Chordata; class Aves; order Pelecaniformes; family Threskiornithidae; genus Theristicus; species Theristicus caerulescens. The sequence goes on from CM036569.1 coordinate 4,479,006, forward strand.
TGGGAACAGCCCGACCTTGGCCCATGTACCCTCCCAAAGTGCACCCAACCCAGCTCCCCTCCACACCCAGTCCCCAGGGTCCCTCCAGCTCCTATTTCCTACCTTCTCTCCTGTTTGCAGCCCCTCCTCCCTGCAACCCACTGACAGACATGACAAGGTCCAGTATGTGCCCAGTGTTCACCCACCTCATTGCTGCCTTATGAGGACACTGGGAAAGGAACATTTACAACCACCCTCCTTGGAGGAGACCCCTGGTTGGGCTTCCTCAAGCACCCAGCCACAGTTGGTGTTTGCAGCCATGGCTGTGTAGCTCTCCCCTGTGAACCCTGGGTGATGAGCAGTCTCCAGGGAAGCATCCAGATCTGCAAGTCTCCCTTCCCACGGGCAAAGCCAGGTCAGCACCAACGCTCCTCTCCATCTGTTATCCCTTTCCCAGTTGTCCTGTTGGACCTCTTTCCTGCTCAATGGGACAGGCTTCTGAGATCATCCTTCTCAATAGCAGCTGGTTTTGTTCCCCTTTTCCCATGTTCATTCCTTCCTGATCCACCTTTTTTTCACCTCCTTTGGCCCTTCCCCTAAACATCCCATAAGTCCTGGACAACCCCCAAGTTCTCTTATTCAATCCCAAACTCCCACCCCAACACATTCCATAAGAAGCACCTTTCACGCCCTCCTTTCTTGGCATGGGTCCCTGGTGAGCAGTTCCTCTATGGGATCCCACAGTGACAGGGACAGTGGCTTCCTTGCCACCCCTGGTAGCCTGAGAGGACAAGGCTGGCCAGGTGCCACATCCAGCATTGCTCCTCTGACTCTGGTCACTGCATCTATTTTAGCCATTAGCCTGTTTTTCTTACAAATAATTACACACCTCACATTTTGGGCCCAAATTGCAGAGAAAATAAATCACATTTTGTTAAAATGAATCACTTCTTTCAAATGAAAGGATGGCGTTTTCATTTAACTTTTCAGCAGCAGAAAAAAAACACATTCAAGATTTTTTGAAACCAAGGAAGTTCATGTTAAAAAAGCAAACTGACCAGAATTATCTCATTCTTTTTGGAGTTATTTTTGTAGTTTCACATTAAAAGCTCCACAGTGCTGACAAGGAGTCACAAATCTTTTCTAACCACCAAATTCCTGTCCTGGAGCACTGTGCCCAGATCTGCTTTGATGTGACATGGCAGTGACAAGCATGACAGCCGTGGAGCTGCTCCATGGGTGGGACCTGCGCTTAACCCAGCGATGGTGGGTGACCACCAGCACCAGGGATTGGAAAGTGGCTGGCATCAGCTGAACACTGGCCTCCTCCCCACGGGCCCATCCTCAAGGACTCTCAAGTTAAGTCCTTTATGTGTATCTCCATCCACCCCTGCAAGCCATGGGTGTGGACAGCCAGTGCTCCTCACTCCTACCTGAAACCAGTATTAATGTGTGCACTTTTCAAGTATTTCTGCTGGTCTTTTTGTTCTCTGAAGCTGCTTGACCCAGACATGTTTCCAGTATTCCTGGCCAGGGCTGCAGTTCCTGCAGCAGAAGGAACTGGTCCAGCTGGCAGTGGGAACAATCAAAATTGTAATTTTAAAAATAATTTTCAATTTATTCCCTTCTCTGTGCAACTCAGATGGGAGTTAAATTGATTTTTTTACACTGCCTTCATTTAATGTACACAGCTCTTTCACTCTCTCTGCATCACTGGAAGAAGCCTATGAAAATCAGTTAAATAAACACATCTGTGCTCAGAGCCCTGGAAATGCAGAGTGGGCGTCTCACGGGGGAAAGCAGAGTGGTTTGCAGAGTCCAGAAACAGACCTCTCATGTACATGGGGGCTTAAGAATATCACACCTAGAGGAAGCCACACAGACCAGGGCCTCAATTTGAGGCATGAACTGGGTGCAAGCCAAGGACATCGCAGCAATATGCACAGTCTGGTCTTCTGCTTCAGATGGTGCTTGGTGCCCAGAGTCTGATGCGCAGGAAGCATGGTGCCAGCACAGCCGGTATCAGCATGGCTAAAAGTGTCACAGAACATCCCGCATGGTCTTTCCTACTCTACCTTTCCTCCACTGGAGGCTGTGTGGCAACTGTCATTGCCCTCGCCATCAGCATCACCCCGTGGTCCTTCTGCTGAGCTCTTCTGGGGATGGACAGGGAGACTTAGGTGACAGACCCAACCACCAGCACTGTGTAGTGCCAATGTAGTTGCATTAGTCCCTGCAGAAACAAGAGGATGGGAAACAGGTGCTACTGGGCGGGGGCATGGACCTGGAAGAGGCTGGGATTTCCCTAGAACGACGCTTTTAGTGACAGATTTCACCCCAGAAGAATCAAACTGCATGGAAAGCGTTGTTGGAAGTGCGCTGCTGAGCAAGTCTGAAAGCCCAGGCCACACACGGGCTGTGGGAAGGTTGCAGCAGCCACACAGTGTACCTTCAGCATCTCACTGGCATGGTCTGAGAGGTCCCCAAAGACATGTCCTTCCCCTCCCTGGTACCACCAGTTCTTGCAGAAACAGGAGTCCTGGCTTTGCATCCAGGCTCTGCTGGTGTAACACACCACCATCCCCAAGAGAAGTCCTCCCAGCCTCCCCCAAGCCCCAGTGGCCTGTCTTCCCCACCTTGTCCCCTCCCTAGTCCATGGCATAAACTAGATCTGAAACTGGAGTCAAACCAAAACTCAGCCTCATTTCTTCCTACAGGAACTCTGGTCCCATGTCTGATTCAGCATGTTGCTGCATAATTCCAAGCCCTGCCCTGAAATAAGGACATTCATTCCCTCCTTGGCAGGAGTGCTCAGACAACTCCTGGACTCTCGCTTGGGTTAGATGCTTCAGGCTGCATCTCTACAGCATGTGCTACCTTCCCCACACGCTGTTGTGTGGTGGGAAATGAGACCTTGCACATGCTCCCAGGCTTCCTGCTCCTTCCTTTACTGGGCAACCTCCCCTCAGAATGGGAACTGTGTCACTGTTGTCCCAGGATAGCTGCAAAGGGCACCCTGGGCCAGAGTCACTCCAGCTCCTGCCCCATGTGGGACCTGCTCTCTGCCCACCAAATAGCTCTTGCAGTATGAACAGAAGATGTTCTCTTTGATCCACAAGGAAAGGGAAACAGTTCATCTTTGACATCATACTAAAACCATCTTAGATTAATTACCAGCTCCAATGGAAGGTGCACCACAAGCCAGAGGCAGAAAATGCCTTGGTTAATTGTAACAGGTCCTGGGAAAAACAGTCCTGGAGTAGCCAGGTGGGGTGGGAGGTTTTGGGTGCCTGCACTATGCCTATCTCACCAGCTGGCTCCACATATTGAGTCAGGGCCCAGAGGAGAGTCTGGTGCTGGCACCTTTACCTTGTCCTACCTGCACAAGAGACTTCAGCCCTTGCCTCCACATCTTGCATCACCACCAGGTGACCCAGTCTGACCACACCCATGCTGGCAGCGCTGCCCTTGACCTCCTCAGGTGGTCATCAGGAGCAGGTCTCCAACAGGGAACCTGCAACATCAGGGTAGGAACACGCAATGTGGAAACTGTTCCTCTTGAGCCCTCCATGCAAAGCCTCAAGTCCCCATGTCACTGTGAGGGAGCAGCAGGGCTGCTCCTCAAGGGACAGGGAGCAAGGCAGACCTTGAGACAGCAGTCAGGTCCAATCAAGAGCCCAGCTCATAAGGCAATATCATGGTGACGAAGCAGGTCCAAGGTCAATCCCAGGAGTCAGCACTCAGGTCAGGTTTAGGACCAGGCTCAGCAGCTACCAGACCAGTACCCCTCCAACATAGCTTATGCCTAAAGGCCAACTGCTGAGCTTAAAAAGAGCTCCTAGGCCCAGGGATGTGGGTGGAGGCTCCAGGTGAGGCTGGTCAGGACCATTAAGCCTTATTAGTGTCCTCAGAGCCCTGACAATCATCTTTGAAATGGATAATATATGGAACTGCTCCCATTGCCCTGGGGAACCAAAGGTTTCAACCAAAGGTTTAGGGACTTTTCTGCTTGGAGAAACATGATGACACTCTTCCAGGCAGGTGCCAACCTCATGCCCACCATGCAAAGCAGATGTAACTGGGGGGCTCTGTGCCCCAGGAGCAGGCATCTCCTGTGGGTGGAGGGGAGGAAGGAGAAGGATGATCTGGGTGGCCATGGCGACAACATGGCTTGAAAGAAGGCACATCAGCTCCAGCTCCAGGGCTGGGGCTGCCCAGCGACCGTGCAACCCCTGGGGGAGCTGGGGGTGCAGGAGAACCTCCCGCAGGTGGAAACCCCCCTTGGATTTGCCCACCTGGACCTCCAGGAGTCATTCATGCAATGGCAGATGTTTTCAAGGGAGTTTGAAAGAACACAAAACTTCTTTGGGGCCTGTTTTCTGTGCTGACTATAAATGTTTGTTGGATGAAGAACAGGCTCCCAGAGGTATGTACCTAATGGATCTCAAGGAGCCACCATCTCTTTGCTGATGGTTTATAAAGCTCAACTACTCAACCATCGGAAAAACATGAACAGAGACTTAATAAAGGCATATTTCCAATATACAAAAAAATTAATGAATTTGTATGGTATCCTGCCTACAAGATGCATTAATTTAGATAGACAGCACTCAAGGCTTTAAGAGCTGGTACTGCAGAAGGTGGACAGAATGAAAGCAAAGGAGAGCAAACAGAGGAGAGATTTCTAAGTGCCCATGACATTTGTTCAAATACTTTATTTCAATCAGCTTAAAAGGGAAACATATAGCTGAGGTTGCTCCTAGGAAAGGGAATGAAATTGAAAACCAAGTAATGCACTGAGTGCAATTCAAAGGGAGCTGAGAGGCAGCCGTCTGCTGCAGACAGGGCGCGAGCAGCCCCGCCGAGGACAGGCTTTTGCTCTTCTGATGATATTTTTGTTTCAAACACCATCTCACATTGTCTTGTCTGTGGAAGAGAAGCCACTCCAAAAAACCAGGGCCTGAATGACACTGGGAGAGTTTCACCTGCACAGACTAAGTAATTTCACATTTATTTTGCCAAGCATCCAACATTTAAAGCTCATGTGCAATTCGGTTTAGAAACGCCACAAACCATTGCAGGAAAAAAAAAGCAAAAACCAAAATATCATCTCAGAAAAGGTGTGAAATTCCACTTCAACGTTAAAAATTCCTTGTTCCAATTCTCCAGCCTCTTTCATGCGAGCCGGGAGCGTGCCAAGGGGAGGAGTGGTGTGCGATGTCCTAGCCGGGTGTACTTTCCCGGGCAAAACTGTCGGGTGCCGCTCTAAAGCAAGACTTGATGGAAGCTGCTCCAATTTCCATTACAACCCCAACCATGCCCCGCAGTGAGGCAGATGCTGGGCTGTCCCGGTGCCTCCATGGCATCAAACAGCAGCACCAAGGAGGATATTTAGGTGGAAAAGTGGATTTGGGGCAAAGTGCTACTTCTGCCTTGGTTTCCAAGGGAAGTTGTGATATTTTTGTTTGAAAAATAGAAAACCAGCAAGCTGAAGAAGAAGACAGGCTGTTTATGACCACCTTCACTATACTAGACTGTGGGGTAAAAAATGTATTTGTTCAGCAATGTAATTTACTTCTAGTAACAGAAGAAAAAGGTGGGGCTGTTGATTTATCACTATTTTATGTTTGTTTTCTTCTTTTTTACATTCATTAGCTCACAGGGTTTCTTTTATCTGTGAGCTGTCTCTGATAGTATTCAATACATTTAGCATTTCTATAAATATGTAAATATAAGATCTGTATGTGTAAACACACATGCATAAATAAAATGGTATCTATATTTGTGTACATATAAAAGCTAAATTATCTGCAATTTATCCAACATCCTTTATTTCTCCTATATGCATTATGTTCCTAAGTACATATAGTCTTTATATTTGTATGAAAATAGTACCTGTGAGGAATACAGATAAAAGACTAAAAAGTGTTTCTGATGGATAAGTAACTCCTAATTCTTTAATTTCTTTTTACTTGTTCCCCAGAGCAAGCAGTGGAAGACACATAAATAAGTCTGCACACATTTCTTTAACCTCTTTGTTTAGCTGTTTCTCGTGTGGTTTGTATCAGAGAGACTGAGCTGATACCAAGAGGAGCGGGCGATTCTCCCAGGAGCTCCTCTGCTGCTGGTGCTTTGGTCCTGGTCCAGAGCAAAGTTTGGAATTATGAGTAGGGAAAAATAAGGTTGTACCAAACAAGGTAAAGGCTGAGAGGAAGGAAAACATCCCAAGGAGACCTTGAGCTGAGTTTTCCTTGAACATCGGGCAAATGGGAGGCTTATGTCTCTCAACTGTGTGCAAAGAGCTGGGGGTGCCTGGGGCTGCGCATAATCTCCCGCTGGCCCCAACCCAGCTGCAGCGTCCTGGGGACCTTCGCCTTTCCCCCATGCACACAGTTAATCCTAGTTAATGCTCAACCTTCTCTGGTTGTTAGAAAAGAAAATCAGATGAGAAAAATTCTCCATCCTTATTAAAAATCATGAGATTGTCCAGCAGTACCCCAAGATCCCGACTGTATCCCAAAGGGTGATACCTTTGAGTCACCACGATCTCTGCTGCCACCTCCACCCTCTGCCCATCTCCCGAGAAGTTTTTGCTGGGGCAAGGAGGAAAGATCCTCCCGTAAAGGCTGGCCCGTGGCCTGGGGTAAGCACCAGCAAATGGAGCTCAAAGGGCCAAATGGAGCTCAAAGGGCCAAATGGAGCTCAAAGGGCCAACTGCTGCTCATGGAAATGGGCACAAGGACCAGGAAAATCGGTGGGGTTAGTTCGGATGATGCACAAGCAGTGTGAGCCCAAAGATCGCTGCTCATTCCGACTTATTTCGGGACAAAGCAGTGCTCCAGCCAGGCAAAAGCTCTGGGGGTATCTGAAACTTTGACTCATTTGCAAGACAATATTCGAGGAGGAGGAGAAGGATGAGGAGGGGGAGGATGAGGAGGAGAAGGATGAGGAGGGGGAGGAGGAGCAGGATGATGATGAGGAGGATGAGGAGGAGGAGGAGGACAAGGATGAGGAGGATGAGGAGGATGAGGAGGATGAGGACAACGATGAGGATGAGGATGAGGACGAGGACGAGGATGAGATGAGGATGAGGATGAGGATGAGGATGAGGATGAGGATGAGGATGAGGATGAGGATGAGGATGAGGAGGGCCGGGCCGGGCGGGGCGCGCTGCCGCACGGCACGAGCTCCCCCTGCAGCGCTCTGGGAGAAGCGGCCGCGCTGCGCAGCCGGCCCGCAGCCTGCCCAGGGATAAAAATAAGCCCAACCTGCCTGCTTTGAGCCAAGAAATCACCCGGCAATTGGTGTCGTGCCAGGCCGGGGCGCGGGTGAGCCCCCAGCGCGGCAGGCAACGCTCGGAGGGTCTCCGAGCCCGCCTCTCCTTGTTTTCCCCATTTCCCACGCCTGCCCGGATCGAGTTCGGATTTGAGCCAGCCCTGCCGGCTCCAACACCCGGCAGCACCCGAGGGAGACCCACAGCTGGACCTGCTGGGGGTCCCTGCAGTGGGGGCGCGTCAGGGGGACCGACCAAGCCCCTGCATCCTCCCACTGCCACCAGCCTCCAGCATCCAGTTCCCACCTTTCTGCTCCGGGCAAGTTTCAGGAATCTTTTACAAACTGCATTTATTTTGCACCCTGTGCCTATAGGTCTAATGGAAGAAAAAAGCCACTGATATTCTGGGACTCCTGAAAGAGCCGTTTCCTAAATGCCAGTGCCCTGGGATGATGTCGGTTAGAGAGCCACGCTCCATCCCATTGCTGGTGGCTTTGGATGCAATTTTGGATTTGCTCTCTAATGGAGCAGTGAAGTATTTATAGCTCTGATGCGCTGCACTGGGCATTAACGCTATCCTGGAGCCAAGAACCTCGATTCCAGCTTTTAGGCTACAATAACACGGAGATCAGTACCACCCCATGAGGGAAAAGAGGAGGCTGAGGATGCTGAAACGCACGCTCGGTGGGACCCAGAGCAAATCCCCGTTTGGGTGCAGGATACAGAGGTGCGGGCTGGAGCCCAGGTTTACGGGGTTATAGGGCTGGGATTCACCAGTTCCCTGGCCCCGGCATTTTGGTGAGAACATGAGCAAAGCCTGGCAAAGGCCCACCAGCACAGGGGATGCTGCACTTGCCGCTGGCCGGAGTGGCATTGCCAGGGGCTCTGCAGGCAACTTGCACTGCTCTTGCTTCCCTCCAAGACGTGAAGGTCCTTGGGATGAGGACGTGCTGTGGGATAGGGGAGCTGAGACGTAGTGCCCAAGTCCTGAATGTACCTGTGGGTCTCAAGAGCCCCAGCTTCCTCCAAGATGTCTGTAGAGATGACTTTTCCCTACTGCAAGGACGCCCATGTAGGGTTTCTCTGGGCAGCAGATTACGCGAGCCTTGGGTCTATGCTCTTATTAAAGCTCCCTGGGAGGGACTTCTGCTGAGGGCACAGGCACCAGCAGCATCCAGGGATTCCGTCTCCCTTCCCTTGGCGCCCAGAAGGATCCAGAAATATCTCCAAGTATTTTGTCAGAAGAGATTCAGGCACTGGAACAGGCTGCCCAGGGAAGTGGTGGAGTCCCCATCCCTGGAGGTATTTAAAAGACAGGTAGACGTGGTGCTTAAGGACATAGTTTAGTGGTGGACTTGGCAGTGGTAGGTTAACGGTTGGACTCAATGATCTTAAGGGTCTTTTCCAACCTTCATTCTATGATTCTGTGATTCTATGATTTCCTGGGCCAAGTGCTGCCAATCTGCCCCAGGTAGGTGTGAGCGTGGAAGGGGACTTCATGGTTCGCCACAGTCAGTGTGCAGAAGGAGGAGGGAGAAATAACAGTTAACGCAAGCTCAGCTTTTGCTGGCATCCCAGCAGCCAGAGAGGTTACAGCAGGGATGATGCAGCCAAACAACCCTCCAGCCCGTGGGGGATTTGCAGGTCTTTCCCAGGCAGAAGGCGAGGTTATCTCCACCAGAAATTGCTAACGATGCTGCAGAAACCTTAACGGCTGGGGGGCCAGTGGGAAACACAAAGTGTTAGTGGTGTCTACCAGTGGGGATATGGTCATGGATGTAACCACAGTGGGGAGATGATGGCCGGGAAGGAGGGGAGCAGTGAGCTGGGAGTCCCAATGGGTCCTCCTCCTCCAGAGCCCTGGCTGCCCAGCTTCACTGGGGACTCACAAAAAAATGTGTATTTTGACTCCATCCCTTCCTGGTCTCATCTGAGCAGCTCCCTTCCCCGTGGCGGGAGCGATGCCAAGCCAAAACGCCAGCTTTGGCAGGGCAGGGCTGGGCTGGGGAGAGATGCTGGAAAAGAGAGAGAAGAGACCCGATGAGTGTGTCAAAGATGGGGAGGACCAAAAGCAGGAGCATCCCTAGGCAGCTGCCATCACCCAGTCAGGCAGAGCACATGCTGAGTCCCCCGGTCCCCCTGCCCTCACCCAGACTGGAGGGAGCTCACTTGCAGAGAGGCCATTTCCCTCCAGATTTGTGGGAAGCAGCACAAGCCATGAGCTCCCTGCGGCTCCCACGGGGCTGCAAAGGGGGGACAGTGGCAGGTGGGACAAGGAGAATTAGCCCCTGAGCTCCCCTGCCACCTGGTACTCCTGGGGTAGGGCCACTTCTCTTTGCCCCTATATTTTTGGGTCAATTTTTCTCCCTTTTCCTCTCCATTCCTGGGCCAGCTTCCCTGCTCCATGCTGCAGACAGCACCTGCAGGAAGGGTTCAGGCCGGGGTGCCCCAAGGGGGTGTTTTTACCCCATACCTCAGTGCTGCCAGCAGGCAGAACCCAAAGACGCACCAGATTAAACACCTCGAAACCCAGAGAGAACCATGAAATAATCCCAAACTGCTGAGCAGCCCCCAGCGCTCCTGGGCTCCTGTGGCTGCCAGGGCATCCCTCCTCCCCCTTTGCTGCAGGATCTGCTCCTCCACACATGGTCCTGCAGCCCTTGCGTGGGAGGGCCAGGGCCACGGGCACGGGGGTCATCGAGGTCCAGCCAGGTGCTCCGCACCCAGAGCAGCACGGTTTCCGCAGGGGATCCCAGCACTGCAGCCCACCCCAGGCAGGGTGCGGAGCGGTGCCCACTGCGGTGCGGACGGCTGGACTTTTCCTCTGAGCTGCTCACCCCCTGCTGCTCCTGGCTGGGTAGAAAATCCTGGGTATCCTATGGGGGAAAACATAGCTTTTTTTTCCTCCTCCCTTTTTTCAAAGTATTCTGCAAACCTCGACCCATCCTTTTTTTACCATTGGTGAAATGCTGACTTGCCAGCACCAGTTTTTAGCCTCTTTACAAAATTCAAACCCAGGTAAAGTTCAGCCAATATGCTGGTTTTCCACCATTTTCTCTTTGCCAAAAACTCAAAGCCTTCCCAAAAAGCTGCTGCAGCTCCGTGGCTCGCAGCTGGCTGGCACGTGTCCCCGCAGCCCGCACGTGGCAGCCCACGATGCCATGAGGATGCTCGGTGCCTACCAAAGCCGGGGCTTTGGCTGCTGCCACCAGACCTCAGCGGGGCTCCCCCGGGGCTCCCCTGCACCCCTCGCCGTCTGCACCAGCACAGCCCCATGATTTCCAGCCTTTGCCACCAGATTTGCATCGCTCCAGGTATACACGTTGGGGTGGGCCTCCTTCGCGGTGGTCTCTGAGTCATGTGCACGGGAGCACGGAGGAGATGGAGGCAGCCGAGGCCTGGATGCGGCCATGGGATGCTCCCCCATCCTCCTGCCGGGTCTGCATCCCCCCTCCCTACCTGCGGCAGGCTGCAGAACTGCCGGGATCACTTTCCTGACTCCTCTGGCTCATTCTTCACTCTGCTGCCCAATATTTCATCATCCACCTCAGCAAAATGTATATTTCCCTTTTAAGAGCTCTCCTAGAATAATATATTTTTTTATTATCGTGACAGTGAGGGCTCCTGTTGCCATGGATATGTGCCCTTTGCTAGAGCAGGAGCTTTCTGGGTGTTGGAAATTCTGCTATTTTTCCTGATCTACAGCGTTTGATTTTTTTTTTAATTTGGTATTTATTCCCATTATCATCATCTGAAACAACAGATCATTTATATTGCATATGGATATGTCACCAGTACAGGAAAGCCTTCAGAAACAACCTTCTGCTTTTAGAAGGCATTTTTTGAGGGAAAAAATCTACCGTGCGGCATTGATAATATTTATTATAACAAAAGCACAGAAACTCTGAAAAGGTCTCATCTGTATCTCACCACATTATACATTAAATCCCATTTCTGGCTTCAGGACTCCTGAATGAGTGTTATAAAACCAAGTCCAATTTTATGTGGTTTTCATACTCTTGCTGTAGAACAAACCTGTATCTTCTGGTTGTCAATTCAGCCGTCCTCCGGTCCTGAGCCTCTTGAAACCTAATCTATTTGAGAACACACAGAGAGAAATTAAATGGATATATTAAATGAAGAGATAGATAGATAGATAGATAGATGGACAGATAGATGGATGGATGGATAAATCAATTCAGCCTTTTACTCCAGCATTCCCTTACAGGCAAGTGCTGTAACATTTACATTTACAAAGGTATCACACATACACAAAGACATTACAGGATCTTTTCCAAAGCACTTCATCCCTCAGGGTAATTAGTGGTGCAGGATTGTGCCCTGCTTCTGCTGCTCCCAGCGGTCAATGCGCACTGGGAGGGAGCAGGAATATGCCCATTTTACAGAAAGGAAAACTGAGGCACTGAGCCAGCCCATACCTGATCCCAAAGCAGATGAGCGGCAGAGCTGGGGAGAAAACAGCCAGCTTTCCCTGGTTCTCTGCTGAATCTTTCCCCAGTGTTTTTAGCGACTACATCCATACCAGCTGCCTCCTCCTTTCGTGGCGAGGAGGAGAATCGAGTCGTCACCTGTGGGCTCGTTTCCCTCTGTCTCGTCAGGACCGGAGATGCTGCATGAGACCCATTTGCTTCCCTCTCCTTGTACTCTCAGCTTTTTTGTTACTTTTTTTAAAAATCAAAAATAGTAGAAATTAATCAAAGCAGACTAAAATCCCATGGGAACTCCCAGATGAGCAAACACTACAGAAAAGGTCCGAGATTTGCCTACAACAAGGCAAAGGTTTGCTGCTGAAGTTTTAAAAGGAAACTGCTGAAGTGAGGTACCAAGTGGATTTAACGGTTTATACAAACTTACATTGAGCAGACGCTGATACTTACTGGGGTCAAAGATTATAGCTGGGTGGGAGATGGGTTAGACAGTTTCCCCAAGCCCCAGTGAAGCCCTTCGCCCTGCACGATGCTCAGCCAGCAGCCGTGCAAGGGACCCCCGTGTGCCCAGTCTGGGCAGCTCCTTGTGCGTCACCGCCCGGGTCTCTGCAGCATCCGCAGCCCCCCAGGTTCAGCAAAGAGATGGGGAGAAGATGAAAATGTGGGTGTGCATTGCTGTGTTTCACCCCAGAGGGCTGGGGGTGCTGGAGGAGCCTCCACTGTGGTGGCCAGGACCCGGGACCCCCCCGGGTGATGCCAGCGGGGAGGGAAAGGCTGCTCAGAGCCCCTTCGCCTGCTACTGGAGCACACAGGAGGGCCCTGGGAAGGGACGTGGAGCTCCAGAGAGCATGTGATGGCACGGGAGTGTCAGCTGGGAAAGGGAAACAGGGCCCAGTCCCATGGAAAAATGGGGATGACCTCATCTGCTGGTGGGAAACCAGTGGTGCCCAAAGAGATGGAGGAAAAGCTCCAGCTGAATCAGAGGGTCCCGCCTGGGCACAGCCTCTCCCTGCCCGCACCAACCAGCTCTGTCCCCCCCAGACAAGCAGAGTGCCACCCGAAGACGTGGCTGAAAACCTCCACCGTCAGCCACCCCGCAGCATTTTGGGGGAGAGTCTCCTTGAGAATGCCACGCATTAAAACGTATCCCACCGCAATTTGATTTACCTCTAATACAGAGGGGAGAAAAGGGTTATCCATGACTCATTTCTCGTGCCAGCCGTGCAATTTCGCATCACACTCTGTCGCCATGGAGATGTCACACGCGCAGGCTGGAAGGGGACCAGGCACAGCACCAGGGCGGCAAGGAGGAAACAAATATTCTCCATGAAGAATGAAAGGAGGAGGAACAGCGGCAGCCCAGCGGGTGCAAGGCAAAATATTAATTACCGAGGTGCGGAGCTGAGATCCCTGCAGGTTGGGGACACGTCCCCGCTGGGTGCTGGGCACGGCTTCCAGCAGCACCCGTGGGGCGGGACTGGGTGTTTGGGTGCCCCATGCCAGCGTCCCAGCACGGGGGCCAGCTGCAGTTAGCGAAGCCCCCGCAGTTTTCTAGAGACAGCCACATTTGAGAGCTGACCACATTTAAAGTTCAATTTTTAAATGTGATTTGATAAAAGTGAAAAATAAGCCTTTCTAAAAAGAAATGTTGCTTTTTCTGTGCTTCTCTTATTTCTTTATGAAACTGGCAGGCTGTTGCACCGAGGGTGCACGTCTCCACGGATGCAGCTGCCGACGGCATGAGTGCGGTCGTGCAAGCGGTCACCAACAAGCGGCACCCGAGCAGAGCTGAACGCTGCGGGAGCACCGTGCAGGCAGCACTCTCGTTCCTCTGAGCAAAATATTTCCGTGTCCGGCTACTTTGGGAAATGCTGTGTGATGCAAAGTGGTTGCAGACACAAACGGTGATCCCGGTTCTCATGCAAAATCCTAACGGGATGCCCCCCTGCAGCAGAACAATGTCGGTACTTCAGAAAAGCAGCACATGGAGCAATGCTGGGCAAATATGGCAATAAGAAGTGTTTCGGACATCTCATGCTCTGTTTTCTGTAATTTAAACAAATGCATTAATGTCTTCAAATGTTGTATTAGCGAAGGCAGAGAAGGGTTGTGACTCAGCCAGGTGGGACAAAGTATTTCAGACTGTTTGAGCCTATTTATGGGATGAGGATGTTCGTGGGCAGGGTGGAGGGTGAGCTGTGTTGCCCCAGTTTGCAGCCCATCTGCTTTTGCTGCTTTTTGGAGAGGCAAGAGGAGCACTGAAAGTCAGCAGCAGTAGTGTGGGAAACCTTAGCCAAACATTTTTTAATGGCTTTAACTTAATTAAGTGGCTCAAGTGGGAAGCTGTAGCACAGGAGGAGAAGAGGCAGCCACCTCTGCGTGAGCCCAAGCCGGGGAGCCATGGTGGGATGGGTGCAGGACCTGGGGGCTCCCAGCGGTGTTTTGGCCCTCAGCATACTCCGATGTCCCACCAGCACTATATCCTCACCAGGCAAACACTGCTAAATGTTCAGGGCTCGGTTCCCCCAGGGATGGGGCTGGAAAAGCCCATCCATGCCCAGGGACGCGCACGGGGACAGCACAGCCGAGCAGCCGCCGCGGGGCACGCGTGGGGCTGTGGACCCACAGCAAGGGATGCACCAAGGGATGCACCGAGTGCTCACTTATCGGGCAAGGATACAGCCAAGGCTGAACGAGAGAAAACATCCTCATTACTGCCTTGGATCCTTAACATTTAATGTAGCTTCCCCGCTCCCACAAGGCTCTTGCCTAGGTAAGATCACTCCTGTTTACATTAATGAAAAGCCAAATACAGTTTCCCTGCACCCCGAATGGGCGACGTCTGCGGGATCGCTGGGGCTGGCGTGCCGCACTAACTCCAGATGAATATTGACTTTTTAATGACAAGCGCTCTAGTACAAATACCAACCGATGCGATGCGGGCCCGGGCAGACAGCTGAAGGGGGCCGGCATGCCTGTTATTCAGCAAATGAATTATTTGATTCTCGTTCCCTGCAGCATGCTGTCTGCTAGGAAATTTTCATTCGGTCTCTCTAACTCGAGAACCAATTGTAAATGTCAGCGCTAAATGCTCAGATTTAAGTGTTAGGTTGTCTTGTTCGATTACGGCACTAAAAGGTCAGAGCCGACTAATGGAAAGTACAAGCGGTATCGGGAGGGAAACAGTGTTCTGCCGTGGGTGAGCAAACACCTGGGGACAACCTAATCACTCTTCCCGCAGCATCTCTCTCCTCTCCAGCTCCTTCATTCGGGGCTGTTTTCCAGGTCTCATGACCTGGAAAAGCCATTTCTGGGGAAAATTCCTGCTTGCGACGTTGCTGCCGGGGATGCTGACGGTGCCGGGTTTCCCCACGGAGGAAACAGAGAGCTCACCTTGCTGTGTCCTGGATGGATTTGTTCCCAGCCGGGCCGCTGCCAGCCCCACTGCTGTCGCCCACTTCTCTCCATGCATGGCTCAGGTCGGCATCGAAGCATTTTGGGTGCCAATGTCTCTGCGCCTCCATTTCCATCCCCACTTTGGCCAACCGCTGGCAACCCGCACCCCAGGAGCTCCACACTGAGAGCAAAATCAGGCCTTTTTTTCCTCCTCCTTTCCCATTTGCCATCCATTTCCCTGACACTCACAGCATCTTTAAAATCCCCTTTCCCTGAGCTCTTTCAGTCACGGTGGCCAAATAAAACTACAGTTGCCTCGAAGTGACTCAGCTGAGGAAATCTGCTTTTTATCTGTGCCCATTACCATCATTCCAGTTCTATAAGCCCAGTTCATTATATTTATTTTAAAGCCGCTTTGAAAAATATTAGTCCTTCTGCCATAAAAGTGCCTGAAAGAATAAAACCCCAATGAGCTGTTATCCCTCCCCGGGGAACAGCGTGGTGTGGTCCCAAGCAGGAGCACTCGTCACTCCACACAGATGCCATCCTGCACCAGGAACCCGTCCCTGCTGCCAACCCTGAAACCTTCCCTGGGCAGAGAAATTCAGTGCCAATTCCCGATGTCTGAATGTTTCTGGACATTTACATCAATGAGAATTGGGGATTTTAGGAAAACTAGGAGTTTTAGGAAATAATTGCAATGTTTTTTCCCCAAGTCTTTGGTGTCTCTGATGAGCGCTTGCCTTGACCCTTCGGCACCAGCCTGGAAAATAGCCACTGTCCCCGGGATGCTCATGCCACCTCTCCGGGCATCTTCCCAGGAATCACAGATGCTGCTGGAGTTAGGGAGAGATCTCCAGTTGCCATGGGCTCCTGCTGGGGAGGCAGTTTCTATCCTCTGCTTCTGCGTGGTTTATGTTACAAGGTCCCACATCACTCGGAGAAATAAGAGGCAGTTGTTGTATTCACAGGCCCCTTTGCAAGAGCATCATTGGGGAAAGGGTCCCATTAAGCAGAGGATGGTGCCAGAAGTGTAAAGTGGCTGAGGAACCACCACAAAATACATGGGGAGGGTGGAAATCCCCACCCCATCACCAATTTCAAATGCAAAGAAATCAAAGACAAGAAATATCCACCTCTGAACTGAGCCATTTCTTTCCTAGCCCAGGCACAGAGCGGGACGGTCTGCCTGAGCTGCGCTGCTAAAGCCAAGGCAGTTTGTGGTCTATAAGATTAATAGGAAATCTGCTCTGGATCGGGAGTGATTCCCTCTTTTATTGGAATGAACCCCAAAGAGTAATGGCTGTAGGGCAGGAAGAGGAAGGTAAATTGCAGTAATAATGTGTTTCTTTGTGCAGACATGCTTTTGATCATAGAAAAATACACCATCTGTTTCTAAATTACTTGTTGTATTGATTTAACAGTTAGTAACGTGGGGGGTTTTTTCTTTTTCTTCTTTTGCAAATCCATTTTGCAAGGTCTCCTGGAAATCTGACAGTTATGTGCAATAAAAAGTAGGGGCTTGCTCATCATAAAAGGTTACTGCTGCCAGGCATGGGGCTCTGCGCGGGAGGGACGGGCTGTACCTGCCTGGGCTCCTCGAGCCCCCTCCTCTCCAGCACCCTGTCCCGCAAAGAGCTGAGCAGCTGAGTGCTTATGTGCCCCATAAGAAGTATTTCTTTACGCCAAATAAGCTGTTCTTGTGCTTTCTCCCTGCTCAAACCACATGCACCCCACTGCCCTTGTTGCTTTGCATTTTTATTGCTTTCCTTCCATTCTTTGCAGCTCATGGCCTGCTTCTCCCCCTGCACCCCAAAGGCTGCAACAGCATCAGGGGCCCTGCACCTGGGAGCGGTTCCGCACATGGCAAACCACGGCCTCCCCCGAACGCCTGCCCCAAGACGCACGCCTTCGCAAGGGCAGCAAGGGCGGCCTCCCCCCAGCCCCAGTAAGCGTGCCCACCCTCATCTGCCAAGGACCAGCGCATCTTCATCAGGCAAATGATTAATTTTCCAGTTGAGATTTGCTCTAACCAGAGCAGAACCCCTGCAGCTCGCAGCCTCCTCACCTACAAGTGCCACCTCTGCTTAATAAGCACCCAGGGAGCAGCACTTCGCACTCACAGCCGATGCGGGATAACAGGGATTCCCTCCCTCAACCGAGGCTCCAAAGGGAACACCCGCTGCAGCCCAGCCCGCGATGCTGCCAATGCACCCCGCCGCTCTGATCAGTGCCGTGCCGGGGACGACTCCGTACAGTGCAACAGCATGCATGACTTAACTTATAATTAAATATTATATTATTTTGCTTCTAATTAGTTGCTATTATTCAGCCTGCAGCCTGAGCATTAGCCTTCTCCCTGGCTAACGGCTCTCCTGGGAGACTCTGGGCTCCCCCACGTACAGGGTCAGGACAAAAGAAGGGTAACCCAGAATTTGTCACTGTGCAGTGATGTGAACATGGCCCTTTCCCGTCCCGGTGTCCCTGTGCGGGTGCAGACGCTGTGCTGAGAGCTCTGCCGCTGCCACCGACCCGGGGCGCTGGGCTAGCGCATCTCGCAGCCCGGTAAACACGTTGGCAAATGACACCTCTCATTAAACCATCCCAATGGCTCCCGGCACCAGTGCAGCGCGTTCCCCGATGAGACGGGGGGACCGTTGGGTGCCTGGCTGCTCTCGCCAAGCTCCCAGAGACCCCTCAAGGGCCAATGTCCACGCACAGCCTCGGTGCTTCACGTTGGGCATCTGGGAGGACAGGCTGCACCTCCGGAGCATGGAGAGCCATCAGCTCCAGGGAGGTTTCCTCAGGGAACTTGGCCATTTCTGGGAATCCTCTGTGGCTCACGCACAGCAGCCGCCGCCACCGCAGCACGGCCTCTCACTTTTTGGGAGAGAAAAGGCTTTTCGATGCCGAGCCCCACGCTAACAGGGATTCACTCGGGGTAACAGTGGACGAGGTTAACCCGGGAAGCACTCGGTAAATATTGGCTGTGCTGCACATGTGCCGGCAGCCCGCAGACACCATAACCACGCGGCGAGGGCTGCCTTCGCTGCCCGACTTTTCCAGCAAGGCTGGCACACGAAGGGAACAACGTTCAAAGCCTTTGCTGCTGCCCAGCCAGGCACCTACTTTTACTGGAAAAAGAAAAATATAAAAAGCAAAACACACAACTTTTTTGAGTTTGGAAACGATGCCCACACTCCACTGAGCATCCCAAAGCACGAAGCGAAGGTTATTCAAACCCACCTGGTATCGCCAAAGCTGGCGCAGGCATCAGCGTGTCCCTCTCTGCTGCGTCCAGTGCAGCGTTGGGAGCCTTAAAAGACTTTTTGTCCCCATCTGACCCCCCACCCCCAAGTCCCCAGCACCCCCAGACCAACACCACCGGCTCACAGCAACATCCCACAGCCTCCAAGCAAACCCTTTCCCCCGCCGGCAGAAAACATCCCAAGGCACAGCCCAGGTTCTATCACCCACAGATTTTCTACTTCTCCAAGCAAAACCAGGAGACACATCTTGGCTCCTGCTGGTTGCGATCTGCAATGTTTATTTGACCCCCCCCAAAAAAGGCATTTTCATGCAGAATCTTTTGGTTCATAAAAGAAGTTGTTTCCCAGCAGCCACCTGACAACCTTCCCCCCAAAACTGAGAAATAAAGTGACCCAGGAGTTAGCAAAATAAAACGAACCGTCCAACTCCGACAAAGAAAAGTGGTTCCTATCATTCAGTATAACATGGAAAAATTTGGCAAATAGAGCTGATCCACAGTTCCCATCTCTCAAGCACTACGCAGCTGGCTCCAGTCTCCAGCCCTCCGGTTGTCTGTCTGGGGGACAGACACACGTCCTTGTGCTGCAGGACCCGGGGACTCTCCGGCGGGTCCAAGCCAGGCAGGCGAGAGCTGTCACGTCAGCATTTTTAACTGGGCGATATAAATATAAAACATCAATACAAACAGGTTCTTTGTACAGAAAATATCATCTCACAAGGCACTGGGGTGACGACCGTGTGGCCGCTCGCAGCGGGCTCTGACCGGGCTTCTCCAGCCGCCGCTGAGCATCAGAGTGGGAGGAAGGAGGGGAAGAAGGGACCGGAGAAGTCCCGGTGCTGCCATCCAAGAGGGATTTCACCCCACCGCTGCCCCCAAACACCCCGGGAGTTCTTCTTCCCAGCCGGATGGTGCTTCTCCTTGGCGGGGGTGGCGTGACCCTGCGGGGGCTCCGGTCTCCTTGGGATGGCTTGGGGCTGGGGCTGGCCTGGAGGGAGGTGCATAGATCGGCCGGGGGCTGGGACCGCTCTGCCCAGCACTCCGCTCCTTCTTCACGCCAGCAGCCCCAGCCGGGTCACCTTGGCCGAGAGGAAGGAGTGGATGATGAAGACGATGGTTTTAGGGCAGGAGTGAAGGTCCAGTTGCTACAAGAAAGGAACGTTTGCAATGGGGAGGGCTGTTCCTGGAGCAGCCAGTTTTCTGCTGGCGGTGGGGAGGGCAGAGACCACCCAGAGCCCCCCAAACCCCACCACAGCCTTACTGGGGCCCTGGGAAGGGCTGTGCACCCCAGGGGCTGTGTCTGGCCAGGGATGAGTGGACGAGCCATGCCTCACCCCCACGTGCCAGGCAGGATGGGTGATGTGCACAGGGTGGGAGCTGTGCTCAGGGTGGGTGCTCTGCTCCCCCTCTCCCTCCGGAGCCGGTGGGAGCGTGGGTGGGGGGTGATGAGGGTAAAGTCAACTCACAATCTCTCCCTCCGGGCCTCCAAAGTCCAGGTAGAGCATCTTGGTGCCGTCATCGGAGGACATCTGCAGCTTCTCGAAGGGCTGCTGGAGCAGGATGGTCTTGCTGAGCCCAGGCTCAGTGGTGGAGATGGTGAAGCCCTTGTCGATGTGGATGGACAGGGTGCAATCCTGCCCCTTCCATGTGCAGGCTGGGGATGGGGACAGGGACAGGGGTGAGATGGAGGCCGCCCGCCCCACGGCCCGGCCCCCCCCCAGCTCCCCGCTGACCTGTCGAGACCTCCTGGACCAGCTCGGCAGCGCCGTGGGTGCCGTCCACCAGCAAGCGGGTCCACAGCGCCAGGTCGCGGGGGCTCTCCAGGCTGAAGAGGTGGGTCTGCACGCCCAGCCGGGTGCCGGTGCGCAGCGCGAACGACAGCTCCGCCTCGTACAGCGCTGAGCCCTTGGCCGGCCCCGAGTGCACCAGCCTGCGGCACCGCACCGCGCCTCAGCACCGCACCGTGCTCCCCACCGCGCCTCAGCACCGCACCGCGCCTCAGCACCGCGCCGCGCCGCGCCTCAGCACCGCGCCTCAGCACCACACCGCGCTCCGCGGCGGCGGCTCCGCGGCGCAGCCGGCAGGGGGCGCCGCAGCCCCGCGGATGCGCCCCCGCGCAGCGCCAGCGGCTCCTGCGGCCGGAGCCTCCGGGGATGCCCCCGCCTGAACCCCCCGGGCCCGACACCCTGCCACCATCCCTGGGCCCCACCACTACCCCTGGACACTGCCACCATCCCAAAAGCCTCTGCCACCACCCAGGGACTCTGCCATCATCCCTAGGGCTCTGCCCTGACCCCTGGACACTCCTGGACACTGCCACCGCCCTGGACACTGCCACCAACCTGGGGCTCTGCCCTCACCCCCGGACACTGCCACCAGCCCTGGACACTGCCACCACCCTAGGGCTCTGCCTCGACCCCCAGCCCCTGCCACCACCCTCAGTCACTGCCACCACCCTGTCCCCCGCGCAGGGCAGGAGGGCGCTGGGCCAGTGGCCCCTACCTGGTGGCGATGAGGGGGTAGTTGTGCGTGGGCTTGCCCAAGGCATCACGGCTCTGCGGCAGGCTGCCGTACAGCAGCAGCTCCTTCTCAGTGAGGACGGCCAAGAGGTTCCTGGTACCAGCGCTGGGGAGCTGCAAGGGGAGGGGGGTCAGGGCCACCAGCAGCATGGTGGCGAGGGGCAGGAGGGGGCATGGGGGTACCTGCTCAGTCAGCCAGCCCACGTGCTTGATGTCCCGTCCTGCCACCATGCCAGTGCCCGCCAGCTGAGCTCGCAGCTCCTCCTTCACCCGTGGCAGCAGTGCGCTCGCATTGGCCTGGATGGCGCTGAGCCACGACTGTGCCGTGGCCTCGTCCTTCGCCCGCAGGAAGAGGGCAACGCGCCCGTCCGCTGAGCACACCTCCAGGTACCTGCAGGGACACAGCCCCGATGGGTCCCCACCGGCCCTCAGCACCCCGCAGCACCGCAGTGGCATCACCACCCCCTGGCACCATGCCCTGACCTGTGCTCCGGGTCAGCGGGGAGGCACTTGCGGGACACGTAGCACATCTTCAGAGGCACGGTCCTGCCCTCCCGGAGCTCCCGAGGGGGTAGGAGCGGGGACGACCGCTTCTGCAGGGCGGTGGGAGAGGGGTCCCAGCTGACCGTCGCCCCCGTGGAGGAGTTCTTGAAGTAGGGGGAGATCTCCTTCATGTACTTCACTGGAAGAGAGGCAGCACCCAGCTGAGGGCATGGCACGGGCCATGGCAGCCTCATCCTGCCCACCAGCACCCATCTGCCCCCCTGAAACCTCTTGCATCCCCCCTGCACAGAAGCTGGTACCTCCTTTGCTACCTCCCCAGAGCTGTCACCCATGGGTGCTGCAGCAGGTCCTCTGCCCAGCATCCCTGTGGGTGCGGGGAGGGGATGGCACTGGTGGGCAAGGTCATACCAGAGGGTGACATGACACCTAGGATCCCCCCAGTGCCTCTGCCCCACCATCCCAGCCCGGGGAGCCCACTAGAAGGAGTAAAAATGGCCTTTTCCCCCTTTTTTCTTTCCTTTAACCCAGATCAGTTCACAGATCCAAGCCTGACCGGGTCCCTGGGGCGGCACATGGAGGCAGGGGGCGGGGAATGGGCAGGAGTCCCAGGCCAAAATTACACAGTCCAAACTGTGCTGGTACAGCCGGTCCCACTGCCAACTGGGAACAACAGCTCTCAAATACCATGGCTTGGGCCCAGGAAAAGCCTCGAACTGCGTGCTTGCAGCTCGCATATCCCTGCCCCGTGAGTTATAAACCAAGAACAAGGAACGAGCTTTCAGTTCCCAGCGAGTCTGGCTCCGGAGCCAGAGCCCTCAGAGCCGTGCTGGGACGGCCGCTGGCTCCCGAGGTTTAGGGGAAGGGGGAGATGAAAATCACTGTGAACTAATGGGGCCCCATAGCTACATCCTGAAAATTAGGTTGGCAGCACCAGCCAAAAAGCTTTGACTGAGCAGGGGAGGATGCCCTGCATGCCACAGCCCAGTGGGACCAGTCGTGGTCCTGCCCTGGGGGCAATGTGGGACCAGTTGGTGGCTCCAGGGAAGGGCTTCCCTTTGGCGGCCCTTGGGGAAAGGACCACGGGACAGACACGTGCCTGCTGCTGTGTCCCCAGCCGTCACCGCTGGTTTCGCTCCAGGTCCAAGTCAGCAGTGTGGGTGGCAGGAGGGAGACACGAGCTTGGTTTTGCAGCCAGCTCTTGTAGGTGGCTGGTCAGTGGACCAGCTCCATCGCTGCAGCAAAGCCACAGCAGCCTGATTCTGTGCCAGAAAAAAAGCCCTTTTCCCACCAGGAGAGAGTCTGCACGCAGAGCCTACCATCCCCATCCTTCACCTGCCCACCACCGCCCATCTTCCCCTTCGTTCCTATCCCAGTGAGCTCCCCAAAACCTCTGAATCCTGAAATCCTGCAGACGAGCAGCGGTGGGGCATGGCGGGGAAGCAGAGCCCCGCGAGGTGCCCCGCTCGGCCCAGCCCCAGCAGGACACAGCTATAAATGGCTGCGAGGCCGCTGCGGCACGTGGGTCAGGTTACCCCGCACAGTGGCCGGGGCCAAGGAGGCGGCGTGGGGCCACCAGCCTCGTGCCCTGCACCTCCCTTTATAAATAGCTGCTGCATTCCCACAGGCATTTGAGCCAGGCTGGATTTTACCCCGAGTCATTAATCTTGGCAGCAGGGACCGGCCATTATCCCGGTGCCTGGGAACTAATTGGAGTTCAGAAAGATATCATTCAGCCGCTGAAACCCGAGCAGCGTCCCCGCGCCAGCCTGTGGCTCCCTGGGCACGCGGAGGACGTCACTGGCATTAGCTGTGCGATGGTGGGGTCACGTCCCGACGGAGCAGAGGAGGAGAGGAGCAGTGCCCGGCCCAGGACGGGGCACAGAGAATTAGGCAATGGCCAGTGCGTGTGCCTCTCCAGCCCATGGCTTTAAGGAGGATTTAAGGCTGGTGACAAAGCACCAATGGGTTCCTGCAGCACGGGGGGATCCCGAGCCGGCGCAGGGAGCCAGGACACGATGGGGAGCTCCCCGGGGAGCTCCGCACCCAGGGCCAGGCCACCGTCCCATGGGAGCTGCTGTGTCTGACGACGACAGCAGCAGGCTGCATTTCAGAGACACACGGCACAGCCGGGGGACACAGTGTGACAGTGCCATCCCCAGCCCGCTCTGCAGCGGCAGCCACTGCACCCCTGCCCATCCCTGCACAGCACAAAGCTGTGGAGCTTTCCCGGCACGGGCTTTATAGTGGATTGACTTACACTTCTGCCAGTCCCTTCACTGCAGCGGAATTGCCTGGTATTGAATGGATTAATTAATTACACCCATCTCATTAAAGCAAACGACTCGGACCATATTATGCATCATCTCTGCCACTGGTAACTGTAATTCTTGTACTGGTGTTTTGGTGGTTTTTTTAATTAACACCTTGCAGTGCTGGGGCTCCCAGGCTGGCTGCCCTCTTCTTGTTAGCCAGCACCCCTCCCAAAATCACTCGGCAGAAATACTCCACCTCCAGCAGGCAAAGAGCCCTCTCGGTGGCTGCTGGGCAAATCCACGCGGTCTCCAAAGCCACGCTGCCTCCACGCAGGCTCTCTGCTCCCCTGGGGAGACGGCCTGTCCCACTGAGCTTCTCCGGCACGGAGGAGAGGGGACAAATAGGACCTCTAGCCACTCAGGGTTTTGCACTGAATAACACTTTATTTTAGGTTTTGAGGGAACAGCAAAAGTCTCTGAGGAGGCCACATGTGAGCAGCTGCTTGTGGCATCGCCGGAGCATTGCGTGCACCCCGAACCCTGCAGCGAGCTGCACTGGGGACGTGTTTAACCGAAGGCCCTAGGTCTGCCCTGCTCCTGTCTCTCTTGCAGTCGTTTTTTTCTCCTCAGCACTCCAGAAACAGGGGCAAAACCATCAAAATACCTTGAATTTACCTCCTGGGTAACAGATCCTCCCCCTTCACAAACCCATCCCGCTCAAGGATGGGGAACAAGGCCAAGCCAAGCATTGTTGCACCCTCGATCCTGAGTCACCACGACCTGCCCCACGCACGCCCTCCTGGCTCAGCACTGCCCGAAGCCAAGCTCCTGACCCCGGCGGGCTTTGCCGAGGAGCCACAAACCTTCCTCCAGCCAGGAAAGCAGCCCCAGCCACACCGACACCCAGCAGCAGGCTCGGGAGCACCCACCTGCTGCTCAGGCCACCAGCCGGGTGCTGGCACACTCTGCCTCAGCGCAGAGATTACAGCACGGATTCACAGCGGAGAGGTTTAAGCCTGCACTGCCAGTCAAGGGTAGGATGGGTCCCAGTGTTTCTCCGCCAAGAGCTTTCCAGCAGCATCCATACGGTGCTGTGAGTCAAAAAGGTCCAACCGTATGGGTGGCCATCGCATTGAGGCTTCCAGAGAGGTCCTGGAGATCCAGTGCTGGCCCTAAGGAGGTGCTAAGCCTATCTCCAGCTGGTCCCTGTCTGCCTCGGGACTAACGATGCAAAATTAACACATGAAATCGGAGGGGTCAGCAAACACACATCCCAAAGAGACACTCTGAAACGACCTATAAACTTCAAGGGGATGCTGTGATGTGCTTCCAAAATGCTCAATACAGAGGCTGCCACAGCCACCCTGTCCAGCATCCCACCCAGGGACCGTCCCCTGCCCCCGGCTCCAAGCATGAACCAGGCAGCAGCTGCTGGTCCCAGCTGCCTCGACTCAACCACTTTACCCCAGGGAGGAAGATGCCATGGGATGCTGCAGGGCCACCGCTGTCCCTGATGCCCCAGGACCCCGTCCCAGCCCTCAGTGCCAAATGCCATGCCCCAGCATTTTCCTAAATATTCACCTGTGCTGCATGGCCAGAGGTGGTGACCCGTGGGCTAAGTGATCCCAGGGAGATCATGGGACAGCTCTCCATGTTTCCACGGGAGGAGAAACATCCCCAGAAAACTCCCCAGGGAAAGCAAAGCCTCAGGGCAGCGAGGCGTGGAGGAGGCAGGAGACTGTGGACCCTCACTGTCTCCCTGCATCATCCTAGGGCAGGCCCCAAAGCCTCTGTTTCTGCTTTGGTTCATTACCCCGTTTAAACCATGAGAGCACACACGGCATGGCGGAGGGCAAAGCCCAGCTGCTCAGGCCTCGAGGACCATCACACCTGCCAGAAGACATTCACTTTGGTGTCCCACAAAGGGCTGGAGGCCACCGCAGGGCTTCCTCTCCTGAAGCCCTTCAGCCCCGAAGGGTGGCAGCGACAGGGAACTGCACAAATCCTGGCTGCCACCACCCGCCTCCGCTCAAAACCCCCTTCCACTCTGCATTGTGTGCTATTTACCCCAGGGTCACCTAAATTTTGTGGGTGTTTCACATTTCACACCATCCATGTCTCCACCCTCTGCGACCTCCTGGGCTTCCCCAGGTTAGGGCAATCAGCCCGCCGGAGCCGGGCATCCCCAGCGCTATGCTCTCCTGGCACCCCTTAGCTTTGCTGAATTTCAAGCTTCTAAGTTATTACTTGGCCGAGCGAGTCCTGGAGAGCTGCAACAGCCCCAGGAGCTCCCCTGCAGCCAACAAGCCCCGGGCTGCCATGGAGGCGAGATGCCTGCGGCTGTCCCAGCTCCTCCTCCCCACTGCTCCCAGTTCTCTCCCCGTGCCAATACGGCACAGGGACCTCGCTGGGAAAACCACTCCTGGCACTGAAGCCCTTCCCAGGGCAGCTGGAAGGATGTTTAGCAGCCTTTCCCCTGCCATGGAGGGTCTCTGGATACCAAGCAATGCAAAAAAAAAAAAAAAAAAAAACAGGGAAAAATAAGGTAAGGGAGAGTAACTCTCCCCAAAATAACAATGTAATATAAATACAGTCAAACTCCTCCTGCAAGTATCAAGAGAGCAGTTTGGCATATCCAAAAAAAAACTTGTCAGGACACGCCGAGAAGTGTCTGCGTGTCCTCACGCCCGGCCAGCAACGACATCCAGGAGCCAGAAGCCAAGCTGAGCAGCCCAAGGTGAGATCTGGCACATGGAGCCACTGCTGATATTTGGATTAAAACACGTCACCTCCCAGCTCTGCCATTTTGGAGAGTCTCACCCCAACTCACCGTCCCTACGCGCAGATGCAGTAACTGTAAGGGAAGTCAGAGTCGCCCCTGGCAGTGCACGGGGACCAGAAAGCGCCTGCTTGATGTTAAGGCCATCGTGTTGCTTTTCACTGAGCCCTGAAGTGAGCCCAAGCAGGAGAAGGGAGCAGGGAAGCTCCCCCTTTGCCACCCTTCAGGCCCTTTAAGGCCACCCTCTGCCCCCCAGCCCTGCCACCCCTCCCCAGGGCAGGGCGCTCGGCCCGCCGGCTCCTGGAGAGTCACTGGGGTGGCAGGTAAGAGGCAGGGGACACCCCGTCCCGAGGCAGGGCCACCACCTCTGCAGGGCAGTGACAGCCCGACAGGGACCACACCGCAGTGCCAGCCCCACCATCCTCCACAGGCAGGGCTGTACCACACCAGCAAACCCAAAACGGGGAGGAGATGGAGATGTGTGTACCCGATGTCCGCAATCAGACGAGCAGCACAGACCCCTGCCCCGCTCCGGCTGTTGCCTGCAACTTCCCTGAGCAACACTGCGCCGCGGGAGTCCAACGGCATCAGCTACAAACTAATCACAAAGCCTCCAGCGTGTCGTGGTGGGAGCCAGCCCAGCACCGCTCTCCTCCCAGGGGTACCTGCTGAGAGTTGTAATTAATTAAGAAGCCCAGCGGGTCATACCTGAGCTCAGCGAGCTACAGCAAAGGCCCTGCCTGCAGCTGCCTCCTGGGAGGGCAACCTGGCAGCACCCGGCTCCCCAGGGAGGTGGAGGAGGTGGTCCAAGGAGAGAAGTTGTTCTCTACAGAAAGGGCAGCTCATCTCCACCTCCCGCAGGACCTCTAGCAGAAAGGAAACCCACGCCAAAGTAAAGGATGAAAAGAAAATAACAGAGAGAGGGTGGTCCGAGAACAGCAGCTATGGGGAGGAATTTCGCAGACTCAGAGAGAAAGAGGCTCTTGTATTTCTCTTTGGTCAAAAAAAAAAAAAAACCAACCCCACCACCAACCCTATCTGCTCCCAGCAGCTGTGCAGAGCAGCACATTCCTCCGGCTGAACCGTGGTCCTGCGGCTCCCAGGAGAGGAGGAACCCACAGCAGAAAGGGCTGAGCGAAGCTAAAAATGAAAATCTGGAGCTGAGACAATCTGGGGAAGGCGCAGGAAAGGAAGAGCCACAGCGGTCGCTGGCAGCAGAAGACACAGAGCTCTTCTTTGTCCAGGCAGAGCCCGGAGCACTGCTCCCAAATAAAACCTCCCTTTGGGATCTGCAGTGCTAAAACTTGGGAAGGGTCTCTGGTGCTGAGACCCTCCTGGTCAGCTGGGGTGGCCCAGGGGGCTGGGGAGGGGAGGGGAAGGGTCCCATCCCGAGGGACAGACCCTGGGTGCTGACGCCTGCCCAGCCAAGCTGGCAGAGGGTGGGCAAGTGCGAACAGATGTGATGCGAAGTGTAACGGGAGAAAAGCGGGGTCCCTCCTCCCATGGTCCCAGCCCACCAGCCCTCACCCACTCCCCAGGCGGGGTTCGCGGGGCTCCCACAGCCTGCCAGCCCCCACGGGGCTGGGAGACACCCGGGACCGGCTGCCTGGTACCAAGAGGCAGCCCATTCCCAGGGGACCAGCTTCATTCTCCCCTGGGACAGCATGGGCTACGATCCCTGAGATGTTTGTAGCCTCAGCTGCCAGACCTGGGGGGGCCACGGTTGGGGTTCAGCTGCTGGACACCCCTCAGATAGGCAGCTCCTGAGGCTGCGCTCCTGAGCTGGCCCTGCCTGCAGCCAGCAGCCTGCTCCTCCTGCCTGCCCAAAATCCACCCCAGCAAACCAAACCATGCCCAGCCAGGAGCGGGGTGCCGGTGTACCCCCTCCTGGCTGCCGTAAGCCTGCAGAGCCGCACAGCTCCGCTCCAGCCAAGGATGCGTGTTTAAATCAAAATCACAGGAAAAGTCTTCCATGGCCCCAGGAACCGCAGACCTCAGGGTGACATCGTATGATAGAAGAGTCGCAAACCCCATAAACCCGCCCCACGCCTCCCATCGCTGCCTGCCCACGGTCTCCAGAGAGGAAGATCCCAGCAGTTACCCCCAGCTGTCTGGATGAGCTGATAAACCCATCTGCACATGTTGTTTTCCATTTGAAAGAGTATGCAAATGTGTATACAGATGCTGTGCCACCCCCGTGCTCCCAGCACATCACAGGGAAAAATGGGGGTTAGCCCCCCAGAAGCAGGAGGACCCTCGTCCCCCCTCACATCCTCATCTCCTACCTTCCAAGACTACCTCCTTGCCCGTTTTCTTCAACGCCTGCACCGCCTCGTCATGCGTCGCCTCGGACAGGTCGGTCCCGTTGACGGAGAGGATGGCGTCCCCCACGTACAGCGCCTCGGTCTGATCTGCTGCCAGCCCCCTGAATATCTTGGAGATCAAGATGGGCATTTTATTCTCTCGGCCACCTTGAAACAGAAGAGAAACAAAGCGGTTGTGGCTGTTGGAGCACATGGAGCAGAGGGTGGGGAGGGGGATGCTTGGGTACCCGCCGGCCCCAGCCAGGCTGAGCCCTTCTCCCAGCGCTCAGCCGCGCCGTGCCAGGACATCCCGCTGCCCCATTTCCTCGGATGCCCATGGCACACTCATAACAACCACAGCAGCCAAAATACCACGAGGCTTTACAGCGGACGAAGATGATTGCTCCACAACCACTCCGAACGGTCGCAGATTTCCTCGCAGAGCAAACACATACCCTGGCCATCTCCCCATCAATTTTGGCAGGAAAGCATGTCTTTATTTGCATTATTAATCATGTGTGCTGAGCGACCATCCCTGCTTGGAGGACTTCATGATCTAAATAGATAAGACAGCTGAATGTTTTTGAAGAGGCAAAAGAGCCAGGGGGAAGTGAACCAATCTGGCTGTTTGCTCCTCTCTGCACAGTAGCCCTATTTACCTGCTGCTCCCCATTCTCCAGCCTAAAGGGATGCTATTCAAATCTCCTGGCAGCTCGAGGAGATCACTTTGCACGTTAACTTTTGAACCCGCAGGGAGATCCGAGCAGCGCTGCTGCCTGCGTGCCAGGGAGATGCGGTGCAGCAGCTACCGCCAAGCCCCAGCCCGGGCAGGAGCAGCTGGGGATCAGCAGCCCTGACGTGCCCTACGCCCCAGGATGGCCTGTCCCGAGGAGCCTCCATGAGATGATCTCTCAGCCTAGAGGGAGATGTTGAGCCCAGCCTGTTGTCACCGCCTGCCCCGGGGCTGCTCCCAGGCAGTGCCACAGGCATTTCCTCGCTCAGACGCCTGCCAAGCCCCTCGGAGGGCTCCGGTTATCAGCTGTCAGAGGCCCCCGCGGGGGTTGCTCCGAGCTGCCGAGCCCGTCCTTACAGCAGCAGCTCCTCGCCCGGGCTGCCTGCACCGAGAGCCCCTGCCAGGGCCAGGAGCCTCCGCCAGCTCGGCTCCCCGCTGTCCTGCCAGCCAGGGGAAGGCCAGCCCAGCAGCTATGGCGCCCGTCCCCTCGCCACGTCCCAAGGCAGGACACCTGACCTGCATCCCGGTTTGTGGTGAAGCGTCCCTGGGTGAAACGCGGCTGGCATGCATTTTAATGGGAAAGGGTCAGCAGCCCGGGTGAGAAGGAGTGATGTCCTGCCCCAGCAGTGGCGATGGCACCGGCAGGGCTGCCCATAACAGCTTCTAGCTCTCAGTTTGGGTGGCAACTACTTGGTTTCCACATACGTCACTACAAACATAAAGTTTTAACTGAACTAAGTAACGTTCCTGCTTTCCTGGGAGATCCACATAACCTGGCAGCCAAGGGGTTCTTACGAAGAGGGCTTTGTGCTTCCGAAAAGGAAGGGCTGGCAGGCTTGGGCACCCCGCAGACACAGCCGGCAGCACCATTTCGGTCCAGTCCCAGCACCCGGACATCCACATCACAAAACCTCCCCACTTCCAGAGGGAGCTGGAGGCTGCAGCCGCGTCCCCTCCGAGCTGGGAGGAGAAGCCACGTCAGGAGGCGAGAGCCGCCCTGCCGCTGCCCCCGGGGCTGTGAGCCCGCTGCCTGCCCTGCCCGCACACCGAGTCACGAACCCTCTCGCCCACGCACCGCGATGGCCCTTTCCCTGCCTGCTTGCTGCCCGTTTCATCCTCCTCTCACGGAGTTTCCAACACGCTCGGAGCCGCGTGAAAAGCAAAGGCAGGCAGAAACGCCATCCCTGCTCCAAGAAGTTTCCAGCCTGAAGTTCAGGCGAGCCACCGAGGAACGGAGCAGCTCAGGAGGGAAAGCAGGGATTATAATACAGAGCCTTCCAACTGCTCAGCTCTCCCGGAGCGGACATCTCCAAGCACGTTGGTTTAACACCCCAGCTCTCTGCGCCTGGAGATCTCCAAGGGGTTTACAATCGCTTCCTTTGTTTTGCCAACAGTTTAAAGGGGCATTTCTCCGCACAGGGGCACAGAGAGGACAAGGGCACGTTGGCAGAGCCGTCCCTTCGGCTGCAAAAGGGCAGCTTTTGTGTAACCGGGTACCTGTGCGTCCCACCTGCCTCATGAGACAGCACCCTACTCCTGCCTGCAAAGGGGCAGCGGGAGCCCCCTCCAGCTCCCCAACGCCGGGGACCTCCACTCCGGCCGGGGCACGGCGGGCAGGGGCTGGCCGGTCACTGCTGTACCCCAAAGCACCGCTCCTTCCCTGGGCTGGGGATGTTTCGGGTCCCATCGCTGCCACGCGTCCCCTTCCTTGCCCCGCACACGGGCTGGGCAAGGTGTGAAGACCCCAGTCCCTGCCCCAGCCCCGCTCCCCCGCGGGGTTTTATTCCAAGCTCGCTGGAAAGGCAGCAGCAACAGGTCCCGGTGCCCGGTGCCTGCCCCCCTCCCCGGGACCCCCCCCACCGCCCCGGCCCTCACCTTTGATGCTGATGCCGAGCCCCCCCCACGTCCTGCTTGACGACGCGCACCGTGCGCCTGATGTTGGCGAGCGCCTCGGGCACGGCGGAGCCCGGCTCCCCGCCGTTCAGCTGCGCCGCCGGGGCCTCGCCGGGGCCGGCGGCGGGGCCGGGGCCGTCGGCCGGGCTCACCCCCAGCGCGTCCTCGGCCAGGGTGAGGAGGACGCGGAGCCACTGCCCGCCGGGGCCGCGCAGCTCCAGCAGCCCGGTGCGCGGGGCGCGCCTGCCCGCCGCCATCTTCCGCGCCTGCCGCGCCGCCCCCGCCGCTCCCGCTCCGCGCCGCTCCGCGCCCCGCGCACCGCCCCGCGCACCGCCCCGCCGGGGGGAGCCCGCTGGGGGGGCCGCTGCGGCCCGGGACGGGGCAGCCGGGTACCCGGTGCTCCCCGCTGCTCCCGGCTGCGGCCCGGGACGGGGCACCCGGGTGCCCGGTGCTCCCCGCTGCTCCCCACTGCGGCCCGGGACGGGGCACCCGGGTGCCCGCTGCTCCCCGCTGCGGCCCGGGACGGGGCACCCGGGTGCCCGGTGCTCCCCGCTGCTCCCCGCTGCGGCCCGGGACGGGGCACCCGGGTGCCCGGTGCTCCCCGCTGCTCCCCGCTGCGGCCCGGGACGGGGCACCCGGGTGCCCGGTGCTCCCCGCTGCTCCCCGCTGCGGCCCGGGACGGGGCACCCGGGTGCCCGGTGCTCCCCGCTGCGGCCCGGGACGGGGCACCCGGGTGCCCGCTGCTCCCCGCTGCTCCCGGCTGCGGCCCGGGACGGGGCACCCGGGTGCTCGCTGCTCCCCGCTGCTCCCTGCTGCGGCCCGGGACGGGGCACCCGGGTGCTCGCTGCTCCCCGCTGCTCCCTGCTGCGGCCCGGGACGGGGCACCCGGGTACCCGCTGCTCCCCTCTGCGGCCCGGGACGGGGCACCCGGGTGCCCGCTGCTCCCCTCTGCGGCCCGGGACGGGGCACAGGGAGGGACCCAGGCCCCCCCGCTGCCCCGGTGCTTGTCCCGGGTCTGGCCCTGGATGTGCCGGGGGCCGCCGTGCTGGGCTGTGTCGCGGGAGTTGCAGCGGGCTCAGCCCCTGGTTCCCCCCCCGGCAGTCACAGCCCCCCTCGCCTGCAGCCCACTCCCACGGCGGGGTGCCCGGCGGTAGCGGGGTCTGGCGGCCCAGTAAGGGCACTGGGCTGAAGGCCTGGGGGGGTCCATCTGCAGGGCTGGGCAGGATGCTCGGGGAACCCAGGGAGCACCCCGCTCCCGCACCCCTGCCCGGGGGGGGCCCCCAGCCAGACCCTGGGGATGGATGCTGCGTTACAGGGGTTTCTATGCCATGCACCAGGTTCCCAAACCACTTTTGGCTCCTTTAGAGGGGCCGGCAGCAGCACAGGGGCAGGTGGGGGCTCTGGAGGCCCCACCGGGCAGGGCAGGGGCTGCCTGCAACCAGCCCCGGACCAAGGAGTTTCTTGGTAGCCAGTTTCTTTGTGGTGACCCCGGGGCAGGCACCTCCTGACAGCCCCAGCGGGTGTGAAACAGCAGCGAGGCAGAGGGAGATGGTGTTTACAGACACTCAGAAGTGTCTGTGTTGCTTTTCCCTTGCTTGTCCTGTTTCTTGAAAACAGAAACGATATTTTGTTTTCTTTGGCAGACGGGCATTTTTTTCTGCAGCCAAGAGGCAGCAAATAGGAGTAGAAAATACCTCTAGGAGTGGCAAATACCTCTTGGTGCATCCCCTGTGCCCCTTGCACTGAGCGCTTTGGGCGGCTCCAGAAGCCTCTGGGATGGGGCTGCCGAGGTGCCTGAGCCTCTGCAAAACACAAGGATTTATAAGATTTCAGTAACATTTACCGCAGGCTGGGAAGGGGACACAGCGAGGGGCTCTGGCCGCCCGGGACAGGGGGGGTCGCGGTGTGGGCTGTGCAGCACAGCCCTTCCCGGCCGGGGGCCGCAGCCAGCCCTGAGCATCAGCCACGCACAGGGGGGAAAAATGCTCCCCGGGCTCCCTCCCACGCAGCAGCAGCTGTGGAATTTCTTGAGGTTGCAGCAGAGAAAACCCTGAAGGTTATTTCTTTACAAAACAGATTGTTCAAATATTCCTGATTTTCTTTTTGCTAAGAAGTCCAGGGTTTGGCTTAAGTGACTGTTCGCCTTTGCGGGACGGTGCTGCTTGCTGTAGCAAGCACTTCTACACCGCCCCGTCACCCAGCCAAAGGTATTTCCCGAACCCCGCTCCGGCTGCCTGTGCCGCTCAGTTCGTGTACAGCAGAGGGGAATTTTGTCCTTTCATCCTCAAGTGGAGACAGGGCTCATTTTCCCCGTGCCACCCGCTCTGGGAGCACTCACTTCATGTGCCAGCTAGGCAGCTGCAATCAGCAGTTTGTCTGGGTTTTTCTCCTTCCCAGCGCTGCTTTTGATATTTCCAGCCTTTAAGGCCATGTTCCCATCTGAAGCAGCAGCGGGAACCCTAAATAGTGCTTTTAGTGCAGCAGAATGGCACCATTTGGGTTGTTTGCTTTCATTTCTCAGTGCTGTGCCCAGCAGCGTGGATGCTGAGAAGCACGGCCTGGATGCAAGGAAGCCATCCGGATGGTGTCAGTGCCAGGCAGAGCGAGGAGCCCTGCCTTTCCCCGTCCACCGTGGTCCCCGGAGCCAGGGCACGGCATGCCAAGTTCACCTCCCTCGGAGAAACGGACACGCAGGTGCCTGCACAGCCCCTGCGCTGCTCCCTTTCCAGCAGCAGATTTGCCTAAATAAAAGCATCACTTATTTCCCCCAAGTCACCCGTGTCCCTGCCCCGGGGTCAGGGGAGCTCTGAGCTTGCAGAGACGTTTGCCACAGCCAGTCCCCACCACCAGATCTCCCTCCAGCCCCCCTGCAGATGGGCTTCGTTAGAAGACAGGTTTCATTAGCGCAAAGGCGCTGAGCCTGTGGAAAGCAGATGCGGGACATGAGGAATCGTCCTCCCGGAGCTACGGGGGCTGCAGATACGACAGACCTGTTGGCCCAGCTACACTCGAGGACTCCTAAAGCCATTGGGGTCACAGTAGAAAGCTCATCCCACGGCCTCCACTGCTGCACGGACTGCAGGACCGCTTGCGCTCCCCTTCTTTAGCAATTAATATTCCTTTGGCAATTGCATCACTTACTTATGTGGGATGGAGACCCAAGGCAAGTAGTGGGGTGTTGGTGTCTTCTAATGCAAATTGGGAGCCCAAAGTGCCTTTATGACCCTGGTCCCAAATGGGGAGGCCCAGCTGAGCAGGGGGGATGTCAGGAGGGGAGCAGTAGGGCTCAGCAGACTGGCGCAGCATTGGGGGTCTTGGCTCCAGGCTTTAATCCAAGACAAAACCCGTTTGCTGGCTCCTCTGCGCAGCTGGGTCAGGCGAGAGCTGTGGCCCGGGGAGGCTGGCACTCCATGTTCTTGGGGGTCCTGGTGTCCCCCAAGCAGAGGTGCTGCTGCTTTTGGGGCTTTCCTGCAGGCTTTGCTCCCCTGTTCAGGCTCTCAAGCCTGCTTTTACTCAGGCTCCTTCAATTCCTAGGAATTCCTTCATGTCCCAGGGCTGGGAGCCCAGCACGTGGGGTGGTCCCGGCTCGATTTGACCCTCCACAAGATATTGTGAGCCTAATTCCTGTGCCATGGTGCTGCAGGACGGGCTGCGGGATGGGAGGGTGAAGGGTGAAGGCTGTGGCCGGGGCTGGCACGCGGGAGTGAGTCGCAGCTTCCAGGCATGCCAGCGGCGTTCGTCAGGGCTCCTGCTGGAGGGAAGCGGGCGGGGGGGGGGGGAGTTGCTTGAAAAATTGCTATTCACAGAAATAGAAACTTCCCGCAGAAACACGCGTGCGTCGGTGACAAAAGCCCAGCTGGGAATTTCTCCCTGGCAGCAGGAGCGGTGGGAGGGGAAGGGGCCGGGGAGCACGGGAGGCTGCAGTGTGGGGCCAGGGGTGCTGCCAGGGCCCTGACCCTGGCCCTGGGGGTAATCGCTGCTTTTTAGCTGGAAAGAGCATCACTCGTATCCAGCCATCCTCCGAAGGGTCCCCAGGAGGAGGACCTGGCAGTGCGGGCGGCGACGGGCTCCATGCCCCCCACGCCAAGCCGTTCCCTCTAGCCGTGCTTTCTCAGCGACCTGTTCAGATGCTGCTTCCCCAGCTGATTTCCATCGCAGGGCTGAGCCCATCCTGGCATTTTCTCTGCATAATCTCTCCGGTGCCCCGAACTTCATCGTTAAGCAGCTATTATTAGACTCATTTCTTGGCATAGCCAGGAGCTGTGTCAGAGCCCACCAGTCTATTTATGGAGTGCCGTGAGATGTTTTGTTACTTGTGTTAATTAAATTAATCCCTTCTGAAACAAAATTAAAGACCTTAAAAGCTCACATTCAGTCCCTGGGACAACGTTCCCGAACTGCGGGGATCCAGGTGGCATCTCAGGCTGCCAGTGGTGCTCGGGATGCTCTGACAGTCCTTAGCCCTCGGCACCAGGGAAGAGCTGCTCTGCCCAGTGTCCCTTGGGAATTCATGGGGGGCACAGCACCGACCCTGCCCCACAGGACTGAGCCCCATGAAAACCCTGGAAGGGCTGGGAAGGGAAATAAAATAGCTTTTATTGTATAGATAGATCTTCATATAGATAGATTGTAATATAGATAGATTTTAATATAGATACTAATAGATTTCGATATGCAATATGTATTTAACAGATGGATTCATCCTTTGTTATGCAGAAAATGCCACAAAATGGCATTGTCTGACTTTAAAATCACTGGAATCTCCGAATCCTTTAACTTGAGAGCACTTTCTCTTTGCTGTGGGACATAAGTAGTCCCTACAAAGTTTCTTCCATCTCAGTCCAGGCTCTTCTCTCACCGGATCCCTGTAAGATAGCCACAATCAATCAGCTGGGTTCTCACAGTGTGAAAATACTTTTGCTACTGCGTGGCAGATCTTATCTTATCAGGGCAGGATCATTTCCATCAAAGAACAAGAGACTGGATGGGAAAAAGCAGCACCCGGGAGCTAAAATAGCTTTGGGAAAGGCGAAAGTTGTCATACATTAAAGCCCAATATTCACTGCCTGCTGCAGCTTCTGGCTCTCAGATGCTCAAGCGGCATCAGTGGCAGGGACTTCAATCAGCCACTGGGGTAATTTAACGGGCATAAATTAATCATAAAACTCAGCACATGAACTGCAGATTGTAAAAACTGCCGTCACGTTTGCAGTTTCGATTGGGCTGATTCACCCCACTGGTCTCTTCCGCAGGGAACAGGGCAAACCCCCTGTGTTTTGGTTAACTTGCAGCTTGCAAATGGAAATGCTGTTTCCTCCCTGCTGGGCACCGGGGAGGAGGCATCCCTTGGACTGCAGAGTCGGTGGGATACACCGCTGGAGATACCACCCACGGTTCTGTATGTCCCCTGGCACCGTGGCTGCAGTATCTGCGGCACCAGAGCCAGAGCTCGTGGGGAAACTGAGGCACGGAGCAAGGACAGGCAGGTCCTAGCTCAAACCAGGCCTGCAAGGAGTGCTGGGCACATCGCTGTCCTGTTTCCCGACTGCACAGATGATGCACAGGCACTCAGAGATGTTGTCTGCTGGCCAGCACTGGTAACGTGGCCTCTCCCATGGGCACGGGCATATTCCCTCTGGACAGCATGTGCCCAGGCAATGCTGCCTGCTGGGGTGTTTGACCTCCGGGTGCTTTATTTAGTGATATAAAACCCTTCCCTGCTCCCCAGCT
This sequence comes from Theristicus caerulescens, assembly GCA_020745775.1. Taxonomy (NCBI): domain Eukaryota; kingdom Metazoa; phylum Chordata; class Aves; order Pelecaniformes; family Threskiornithidae; genus Theristicus; species Theristicus caerulescens. The sequence continues at coordinate 4,516,083 of CM036569.1, forward strand.
GCTCCAGCCCGGCTTTAGTTGCATCTCACGTGTTTGCTAGGGGGGTTGCTAAAATCCTGGGGTGTGCTGCGAGTTCAGGGGGGTGACAGACAGACAGACAGACAGACAAACACACTTGCAAGCAAAACCCTCGTCCCTGGCAAATGCAGTCTGACACATGGAGAGGGCTTCTGGATGCAGCCCTGCAGACAGGGACCCCCACGCACCCCTCCCAGTGCCTCCGTGCCCATGCAAATGCCGATGCGCCCCAGCAAAGCCGTGGGCTGAAAGCCCCGTCCCCTCCTGGCTCCTCCATCGCACTGGGATGCCCGTGGGAGGTGTCAGGTCCCCCGGCACAGGGACCTGGCAGCATCCCGGCACTTGCAGCTCCCCTGGGCTTTTTTTAACTCAACAAATACAGCTTCAATAAATGTCACTTCTTTCCGCTGCCGTTGTTTCTCTCTGATGGCCCGTCAACATGACAACACCGAGGTTGTCTGGAGCAGGAGACCTTGGTGGATGTTATTTCGTTCCCTGGCTCAGGGGATGCTGCAGGAAGAGCCTCCTGTCCCAAGCACAGCGCAGAGGGGCAGGAGGGATGGGAAGAGCCTTGTCCCCTGGGAGAAGGTTGTTTATAAGCCCAGAGGGATGTTCCCCCAGGTCTGGCTGGAAAGCCACCTTCAGCACCAGGTTTTTGAGCCCAGCGCATCCTTCCACCGGGGGTTCACCTTCCCTGCCAGGGCCACCCTGCGGGACACTGCTGGCCTTGTGGATGCTGTGGGCGGATGACGGACCCGTCCTCCCAGGGACTGTTCCTCCTTGCCACGAGTGGGGCAAGGAACAGCTCTGGGCCGAGTTTCGGTATCGCTCCGTGGAAAAAGGCAGCTGCAGGATTTCAAGCTGACAGCAGATGCCAGCAAAGAGCCGCTCTGCAGCCAGCCGGGGCCCGTCGTGGGCAGGGGGGTGGTCAGAGCCCCCCACCCTGGGCGCTGGGGCATCTTCTGCCCAAACCCACCCATCTGGCTGGGTGCTGCCTGCTGGAGGGCAAACCCCTCCTGGGACCCGGAGGGGCACAGGCGGTGCTTTGCAGCCAGCTGAGAACCCCCACGCTCAGCTCACAAACTGCAGCACCCACCCTGACCCCCCTCCCATCCTGGGGGAGTGAGTGGGGCAGCGGCTGCTGCAAAACCGGTGGCACCAGCAAGAGAAATGGGGGACGTTGCTCCCTCTGGCTCATCTCAGCAGGCATGACTTTGTTCCTCAGAGCCCTGGGCCAGCACCCACAGGGGACAGGGGACACACTTTGCCTGGGTAGGCTACTGTCTGCTCAGCCTGTTGGTTATCATAGACTCACAGAGTGGTTTGGGTTGGAAGGGACCTTCAAAGACCATCCTGTCCAACCCCCTGCCATGGGCACGGACATCTTCCACCAGATCACGTTGCTCAAAGCCCCGTCCAACCTGACCTTGATGCCCCAACGATGGGGCATCCACAACTTCTCTGGGCAACCTGCTCCTGTGTCTCACCACCCTCATCGTAATAAAATTCCTTCCTTATCCAGGCTAAGGGGGCACTGGAGAGGGATTCTCACCTCTTCTCACTGCCCAGTTAGTCTGGGCTCTGGGCTACCCCCAGCCCGGGTTTTTGTGGGGTGGTGTCCAGCACGGTCCCCTGGCTTTCTGCTCAGCACCGTGGCCCCAAACCCCACCCTCCCCTCCTTTACCAAATTGCTTTCATAAGGACCCGGGAGGCATCTCGCACTCCCTCTCCGCTTGGCAGGCATCTGTGACACTCCTGCTCCGCAACAAGAGCTATTTTTACCCCCTAGCTGCACGTATACTCTGCTGGCTCAGCCTCCTGCCCTCCCTGTGCCCAGTACCATCCCTGGTTCCCAGCTGGGAGCCCACTGCAGCTGGGACCAGGCTCTGCTTGCACCCTCCAAGCACCCCAGAGCCGGTGGGGGGATGCAAGAGGGGTCCCTTCCCTTCATTTGCAGGCATCATTTCTGCAGGCCCCATCCACTGCCCCATGCAAAGCTCTTTTTTCAGCCTGACAAGTAGCTAGAGCTTGTTTTATAGGAGGACGTATACATATATATGTGGCTCCTGCTCTTTCCGCCTTACCGACAGTCTTTTCAGGTCCCTGGCCCAGGTCCCTCAAGCGAGCTCATGGCTCCCTGGGGGCTCGGTGCTGGGAGCTTTGCCAGGTCTTTTTGACGGTCAGGGGAGGGTGTTGGACCTGGAAAAGCCCCAGCTCCTCGGGTTCAGGGGCCAGGCAGGGTCTGTGAGCACTCCCCGTCCTTCCCCAGGCTGCTGGACCCCACATGCCTCAAGGGGACCCGCCACAGCCCTGAGCGCTGGGCTGCTGCTGGCAGCGGGATGTATGCTGCCCATCTCAGTGCTGCTTTTAAGGGCCCCCTAAACCAAGCATCAGGGCAGCAGCTTGAACCCACACGGCTAGGGGAAGGCTGAGCAGGCTGAGCAGGCGGATCTGTCTGCATTCCAGGGTGGATGCTCCAGGCATGAGCCCTGAGGGGGCTTGTGCAGGGGCTGGAGGGGCTGTGGCAAGGGGATGGGGGCATCACCCCTGCTATGGGCTCCCCATCCAGCCCATGCCATCTCCAAAGGAGCCCCCCCAGCACGAGAGGGGACCCAGGGACGGCAGCAGTGGCCCCCCTGGGGAAGGACACCCTGAACATCACCCACTGCCCCGGGCTGGCCCCCGCTCACCTCTGATACAGCCCTTTGCTCCTTTCCAAAGAGAGGTTTTAATTTACCCTCTTGGCTGGCGAAATCCTATCCCAAGCAATTCCCCAGCCGTTCCTCCAAATCACAGTAATTACCTCATTACTTTGATATTAATAGAATTCATATGGCCTGGAGAAGATAATTGAAATTAGCCCCGCGCCACCGGCGAGGGGGAGCAGAGGGGGCAGCGGAGCCTGAGCTGGATGAGGGGTGCAGGGCTGTGCCCACAGTGGGTCCTGGGGCCAGCAGTGCCCATGGGGCTGCAGCCCGGCCAGTCCCGGCCCCAGGGATGAATTGTCACCTGAAGTTTGCCTGATGGTACCAGAAGCGAGTAGGCAGGGTGGATGCCCATGCTGGTCCCTGTTGGGCTCCTGCGAGTCAGCCTGGGAGGATGCTCAGCCAGACCCTGCCCCTGCTCTCGAGCCGCTCACCCCCTCGTTGTCCCCTGCCTTGTCCCCTGCTCCAGGCCAGGGCATCCAACAACCCCCATCAGCACCTCCTGCCTCTTTTCCTCCAAGAGAAAAAAAAAGATTCATTATCTGGAAGAGCAACAAAGGCAGCATGGCGCTGAATAGCTCTCACAGGCGATGCCGTGCCCCTGCAGCCGGCCGCTGCCCGGCGGGGCCGTGATGGAGCCATCCCGCCGACCCTCCGGCCCCGGGCGCGGGCGGCTCCCACCCCACCTGCTCCCCGTCAGATGGGAGGTGACCCCCGACAAAGGCTGGGGCCACGTCTGCCACCCTTGGGCTTTGCCCTGACACGTGTCTCCTTAACCTCTTCCTTGGGACCAGCTGCTACCAGGGGACCCCCCTTTGTGGCCCCGGCGCGCGGCAGACGAGTCTCCCCATCTGGCCAGCGAGGCCTCGTCTGTTGGAGACCCCCTGCCCTGGCTTATAACGGCATTAACCTCCTGCGCTGCGCACTGCCCTGCTCCCACCCCCCTCTGTCAGCTGTCACCGAGCACCCCGGGTCCCCGCGGGGCCGTCGGGCTGCGTACAGCCTGCATCCCAGGCTTATCGCACCATCCAGCCGGCACCTCGCAGGGATGGGCATCCCTGCCTGCACCTCTGACACTGCCTGCCTGCAAGCTAACCCATGCACAGAGCGGGGCTGGAAATCTCCTCTCTTCTCCCCTCCTAACACCGTGGCATAAATACTGCATGTAAATGCTGTATACAAATGTTGCATATAAATGTTGCATGTAAATATTGCATGTAAATGCTGCATGTCGATGCTGCACGGTATAAATGCTGCATGTCACTGCTGTGTGCTGTATGCGCTGCATGCAAATGCTGCACAACATAAATGAAGCAAATAAATGGTGCTTACAGATGCTGCATATAGAAATGCAGGGGCTGGGAGCCATAGGGGCTGGGGGAGCAGGGGGCAGCCGAGGGGAGTGCCAGGGCTTACAGCAGCCGTGCTGCACCCAGCCGGGATGTCAGGCGGGCAGACCGGGCTGGCTCACCCCTCGGGAGGGCACAGGACCGACGACCTGATGGGTGTCAGGACCGATGCCTGGACAGGAACCAGGCAGGACAAGGCAGGGGGGGAATTTGCCTCCAGGGGCCTGAAAAGTTCCTGCACTCATGGCTGCAGGTAGGGTGAGTCCAGCCTTGGCTTCTGCAGTGCTGGGGCTCCGGACCAGGACCCCAGCGCAGGGGCTCCATCCCAGCCCCACTGCCACCAAGCCATGTGCCCTTGCCCCTTGCTTGGTCTGGCACTGAGCTCCCCAGGGAGCTGGGGGATGCTGGGGCACCCCGGGGTGCCTGGCTGGCAGGGGACCATCAGTGATGGGATGCAAGGAGCAGTGTGCAGGGTCAGGCCCTGGAACCTGTTGGGGAAAGGAGCCAAGGCAGAGGCTGGCATCCCCCGGCTGCTGGAGGCCCCGCAGGCTCCTCTGCCCAGTCAGCGGTGTCCCCAGGCCAGGGACAAGAAGAAGCGAGACTCTGCCACCACCGCCTCCCTCGCCAGACGTCCATCCCCGAGGAGGCCTTATCTGCCACTAATGCTTCGCAGCAGCCTCCCCAAAGCTTGTGGGCTTGGCAAGATGCTCCGAGACTGCATTTGCTCCAAATGGATTGTATCAGGGGGAGAACAAAGCACTGGAGAGTTTTCAAAGCAAAGTCATGATCGCAGCCCGCAGGAGAGGCAGCCAGTCCCCTCCGGCAGCACCTCGCCGGGGACTCAGCGGGGAGCGGGCTCGGCCCCAAAACCCACTGGGCAGTGGGCTGGTGCCCCTTGGCTGTCCCCTCTGGCCCTGCCTCTGCTGTCCCATGGTGGTGGCCGGGCAGGAGCCATTCAGCAGGTGCTGGCCAGAAGACAACAGCTCCATTTTCACTGAAAAATGTTGTGCTGCAAAATCTGGCCTCGCTCCAGCTGCAAATGAAAAAATAAGGTTAGTGGGGGTTTTTTTTCCTCCTCCAAAGTTTCTTGGAAAGCTGGTGCGGGCCAGGCTCTGGAGCAAACGCTGACCTCAGCATCACGCCACGGGGCTGGGGGGTGTTGCGTGGGTGCTTGCCTGCTTCGCTCCCCATCCCTGGTGCAGGCAGTTCCAGGCAGCAGCTCCCAGGGCAGAGCAGCTGGCAGAGCGGACTTTTTTCCCTCCAACACCCTCAAGGACTTGGGGAAAAAAAGGGAAATATTCTCTCCTCCATCGTTCTTGGCATAAATTGCAATCGCATTGTCAGGAGGGGCGTTAACGCGGAGGCTTCCCCTGCCCAGCCTGCGCGCCGAGCCCTGGGAACGTCGGCAGAGATGGCAGCGGGGGATGCCAGGACTCACCCAGAGCACGACGGCCACATGTTGCATGAAGCAAGGTGTGCACCATGCTTGTGGCGAGGTGTCCCTGAGGAAGCAATGGCACGCAGGGAACCATGCTTGTCAGGAAGGACTGGAGGAGAAGAAGGAGCTGTGTAGGCAGAGGAAGGAATAAGAGCAGAAAGTCATGTTGGCTTGGCTTCCCCTCCGATATGCAGAGAAGATGGTGTCAGCAGTGAGTCAGCTCCGGGAGGTATGTGAAATCATAATTGAAGAATGCTGAGAAAACAGCAAAATCCCACAAAAAAAAAAAAATTGTGGGGAAAAAAACCCCAACAACCTTCAAGCAAAAGCAACAGCAATGGTGCAGATTCCAGAGCCTCGGCTCTGGGCAGAGACATGAAAGAGGATGGGTTTAGCAACTGGACACTCTTCAGGGCACAATGGGATAACTGCAAAATTGCATCAGGGCCGGGGAAAAAGGAAAACAAACCCATGAGCAGCGGTTTTCTGCTGTGGGACAGTCAAAGGGCACACACAGCCCTGCAGCATCTGGCCCTGCAGCGGTGGGCTGGAAAGACCCACGTGAGATCCCAGAGACTCTCCCAATGCATTCCCAACCCACGAGAAATGTTGCGGCCACGAGGGCTCCTTTGAACAAGTGTCATCAAGAAGCTGGGGAAACAATAGAGCTGCACAACGCCAGGCTCTGCAAAATGCCTGACTCACGGCACCATCGCATCTTGAACGACAAACTCTTTTGTGCCAGATTAGCAAGAGGGAGAGGCGCAGGGGCTGCTCCGTGGAGGCTCCGACGTCCCCGTGGCCACAGCAAGAGAGATGCAGAGCAAGCGAGCAGCCTCCTGCAGAAGGCGTGGAGTGGTTCACTGACAGCCAGAGGGGGAGAGACACGGGAAAATCAAGCAAAATGTCACAAATTCAGAAACTCAAAGAAAAAGGTGTAACCAGCAGGCAAAGGGAGGTCTGTGCACCCTGCGGGGAGAGGCTGTGAGTGGAAGAGCTTTGCTGGGGGCTGCAGGCAGCATGGGAGGACAGTGCTGGACAGTGATGGGATGGGGAGAGGGGAAGGGTCCTGCCCATCACTGCTGGGAACTGCACCCAATGCCCTCCAGCCCTCCTGGAAAGCCCCAGACACCCAGGCGAGGAGGGGAGCAGGGACTCGAAGAACGGGGCATTGCACAGTCCTGGTGTGAATGCAGCAGAAAGCAGGGAAAATACCAGTGCTAAACTCAGAGCAGCAGCAAAGTGGCAGGAGAGTGAGCTTCAGCTGGGTGTCCATGCCAAACAAGACTGTGAGAAAAAAAAATGATCAGAGGGATGGAACACCTCTGCTATGAGGAAAGGCTGAAAGAGCTGGGGTTGTTCAGCCTGGAAAAGAGAAGGCTGTGGGCAGACCTTATTGCAGTCTTTCGATACTTAAAGGGGGCCTACAAGAAAGATGGTGATATTCTTTTTAGCAAGGTCTGCTGCGACAGGACAAGGGGTAATGGTTTTAAACTAAAAGAGGGGAGATTCAGACTAAACACAAGAAAAAAAATTTTCACGATGAGGGTGGTGAAACACTGGAAGGGGTTGCCCCGAGAGGTGGTAGATGCCCCATCCTTGGAAACATTCAAGGCCAGGCTGGATGGGGCTCTGAGCAACCTGATCTGGTTGAAGATGTCCCTGCCAATTGCAGGGGGGATGGACTAGACGGCCTTTAAAGGTCCCTTCCAACCCAAAGCATTCTGTGATTCTATGAAACCTTCTTCATCTGCACACTGAAGAGGGACAGAGCGGAAGGGGGAAGCCAGATGAAAATTCAGCAGTGACATAAGCCCAGCCCTTGTGGCCCACAGATACCAGGGAGGGCTTCAGGCTGCTGCCCCAACATCACAGCACCACCACGATGAGCTACGTGGGGTGAGATCAGGTCACACACGGCACTCAACCCAGGACAGGAACTCATCGGTGGGGACACAAGTCACCCCCGCCCACTGGGAGAGCATCCATGCCCTGCAGCATCCCTGTGGGTGTGCGAGCTGGGCACCAAGCCACGGCTGCAGAGTCCCAGCTGGGGACCAGGGCTCGGTGTTGGGAGCCAAACAAGTGTGAAACAGCAACAAAAGATGGTCTTTTGTTATCGTAAATAAATCAAACAATCCACCCAGTTCAATGTACCCTTCAAAGCATGTCCACTGGATAAGACAAAAATGATGGCAGTAAGGAATAACTGTGTGAAAGTGGCTCCCAGCGCATGCTGAGGAGCAAGGGTAGGTAGGAGCACCATAAACTGCACTTTTCATGGGTGTAGGCATCTGCAGCGGTGAATATTGCACACTAGCAAACAGCCATCATTGAAGAGATGCTACTGTAGATGGCTGACATATTCATAGAATCATAGAATAATAGAATCATTTAGGTTGGAAAAGACCTTTAAGATCATCAAGTCCAACCGTTAACCCAGCACTGCCAAGTCCACCACTAAACCATGTCCCTAAGCACCACATCTATCCATCTTATGAGTATCTCTAGCGATGGGGACTCAACCACTTCCCCAGGCAGCCTGTTCCAGTGCCTGACTACCCTTTCGGTGAAGAAGTTTTTCCTTATATCCAACCTAAACCTCCCCTGGCTCAACGTGAGGCCATTTCCTCTTGTCCTATCACTTGTTACTTGGCAGAAGAGACCGACCCCCACTGCACTACAGCCTCCTTTCAGGCAGTTGTAGAGAGCAATGAGGTCTCCCCTCAGCCTCCTCTTCTCCAGACTAAACAACCCCAGCTCCCTCAGCTGCTCCTCATAAGCCTTGTGCTCCAGACCCTTCCCCAGCCTTGTTGACCTTCTCTGGCCACGCTCCAGCACCTCAATGTCCTTCTTGTAGTGAGGGGCCCAAAACTGAACACAGTATTCGAGGTGCGGAGCCGGCGCAGCGCCGCCAGCGCAGAGCCTCCCAGCGCTACCCTCCGGAGGTGGACATTGGCCATGGCTCTGGGGTGAGCAAAGCCCCTGGCAGAGCTGGGGTAGGCTGTAGCGTGGTGCTGGATCCTTGCTGGGCTCCCCAAGGCTGGGACCTGCCTCCAAAGAGCTAAAAGCAATGTGGGAAATGCCCGTAGGGACTGTGGGACAGGCAGGCAGGGGAGGTTCTCCTCTGGTGGCCGGAGCCCCGGTGTCACCATCTGTGCGGCTGCAGGTTCCACCCCCCCAAACTGTCCCAGCCCCGCAGAGCTCTTTGCCCTCAACAGGGAAGACGAACAAAGAGGTTTTACATAATCCCATGCGATCTGCATAATGCACGGCCCCCGAAACGTGCTGCTCTCGCCCGCCACGTCACACAGAGCTCCGTGATGTTCCTCTCTTCTCAGCCTGCTGCCTCTCTCCCTGGCCATGTACTGCAGCCGGGAGTGAAACTACGCACTGAGCAGCTCTCCCAGCCCTTCAGGCACGGGTACCCGCAGCCCAGCACTTTTAGGGATGCTGCCGGAGGCACGCGTAGCCTGACAGGCAGCTTTTGCTCTGGGATGTAAACACCACACGGTTGACTGGGGAGAGGTCAAACGTGAAAGCATGTTGAGACATTTTCATGGGGATACTTTGAGGGTGCCACGCTGTTGGTGGCTCATCCTGAAATGTTCCCTTCTCCGCTTCCCCCATCACCTCTATCCCACCCCCGGGGAAGGAAACGCCTGCTTGAGCTCAGGTGCTGAGCTTTAGCTGGGGCCGAGCATTTCAGAACCACAAAATCCAGCTCCCTCAAGCTGAGAAAAGAAACCACCCCTTGGTGATTGCTGGTTTTGCTTTAAAATACAAAAGCGCAGCAAAAAATAAACCCCACCGGTCCCTGCAGCCAGCTGCTGTGAATGCAGAAGATGCAAAGACTGATGTGTTTGCAGGGCTGGAAGTGGCCGCATCCAGTGCCTGCACCCGTGCCAGACGCAACCCTTGGCCTTACTGCTAGCTGCGACGACACAGCGACAGATACCCAACACAGCCAGCTGCAACGGTGCCACGTGGAAGCGGCCCGGCATAAAAGTGGATCTTTCTCCATAAATCACCCCAAAGGGAGGGTGCATCCGATGCCAGCAGTGCAGACCCGGTCGGGCAGCACCTGGGGACGTGCCCGGGTGCCTGCTCACCGCTGGACAGGCATGGGCAGAGCCGGTAGCATCTCAGCATCTGCAACCGTCTCCAATAATACCATCCAGAGGCTCCAAAATGTTGGGGAAAAAATAAATATAGCTCAAAGGAGACTAAGAGATCGAAGGGAAATGGCCATTAGCAACCCTCCATCTGCAGTAAAAAAGCCAGCCATGTCCGGCACTCCGGATCTAATGGGTTTTTAATATTCTCGTGGCATGCACTGTGGTATATATGGTAAGAGACACTTGGAGGTCTTGCATGAGCACCATTACTCGGGGGGCTGCTCGCGGAGTTCAGGCTCTTCCTTTCCCTGCCAGCTGCCTTGTAGATGTAGATGTTTCAATTATTCTGTCAAGCTGCATATTCCAAATTAAGGCCAGAGAAGTGTCTCTGTCTTATATAGAAACAAAAAAAAAAAATATATCCCTAAAAGGAAAAGAAATGAACTCAGAAATTAATAAGGCTGATTGACAATGCTGCTTTGGAAACTCTGGTACCATATGGCATCCTTGAATGGCTGCAGTGCTGTTAGGATGGAGCTGACCAGCTGGAGAGTTACTGTGGGTTGTTTGTAATTGTAATAATGGATATCAGATGGCTGGTGTGGAGCAGTTTATAAATGAGAACAGACAATGAGCCGCACTGTTTGTCAGGAAATCATTGCTGATATGGGCTTTGCGCTACCCACCGCTCCTCGTTTGAGCTGGCTGCTCCCAGGGCACCCTGTGCTGCCGGTTGGTCTGGCTCCGGCCGGGAGAGGCGCGATCCTGGGGCAGGTACCGCATCGGCGACCGGGGCGGGTGGTCCAGCCATGAGCAAAACGGCCAAAAAAAACCCCTCACCCTCCTGGTACTTTGGGCAGAGCCCCAGACGCCACTTGGAGATGCTGGTGAGGCTGATGTCCTCATGCAAAAAATGTGATGTGCAGCCGGGTGCCTCTCTAAGGGAGCCAAAGCAAATGGGGATCCGGCCGGGGATCCGCCAAAGCCTCAGGAGCCATCCAGGCTCTCAGGGCTGATGGGGGCTCGGATGCTGACACTTCCAGATTGGTTTTTGTGCTGAACAGCTGGAAAAATCATGACATTTCAGAATTTGTCATTTAATGGATTTTTTTTTTTAAAGTCGGTAACAGTGAAATTCATTATTTCGATTTCTGCTGATTTCCAGCTCTATGGCTTATCACATAAAGCAAAGCCTGAGTTTGGAACGAAAAGGTCACATGCTTGTTCCCTTGTCTTTTCCAAACTGAAATTCCATCCAAATTAACACAGGGCATTGCCCAGCTGAAATTTCTGCTCGGCTCCAGCAGAAGCCACCCTGTGCCACATGGCCTGGCAGCCGAGGGCATCGAGCCCCTGCCCGGGGGGACCAGGGCAGGGGACGGCTGGGAGAGAAGACTGTATTCAAGGCTTAGATGTTACGCCTATTTTTATTCCCCTAGCGTTCCTGGATTATTTTTTTTCCTCAAAACTTACCAAAAAAAAAAGCCATAATCAAATTGGACTGTGCACCCCCCCAGCGACACCCAGAGCCCCTTTGCTGGGGGGACCCGCCAACAGCCGGCAGCGGCGGCCGGGCAGAGCCAGGCGATGTGGCAGGGTAGGAGGAGCACACCCACGTGTCGTTTCACATTCACGCACACGCATGCCCGCGAACACAAACACAGCTGGTCACTCCGGCAGGTCTTATTTTGGGCTCGGCAGCCCCGGCGTGGGGATGGAAGGAGTCCCGGCACTGCTGGGGTTTCTCCCTGCTCGGCTTCAGGCTGATGGCATCTCTGGTGTCGGGGCTGGGGAGCGGCGGGTGCTCTGGGACCGGCCGGCCGGCAGCAGGGAGAGCTTTCTAGGAAAGCAATCTCTGCAGGAAGGTGGCCAGGACTGGAGCTGGGGCCACGGCACATGCCAAGCACCGGGCAGAGCATCCACGAGCCGACGTGCCCCTCTGCAGGGCATCTCCACAGCCTTGAAACGCTCCTACCTCTCCAGCTCGCCGCACAGAGCAGTCGTGGCCACTGCAGGGGTATCCGGGAATCCCCCACACCAACGCACCGGCTGCTCTGTGCGATCCCGCCAGCTGCGTCCGGGGTGCAGAGGGAAGGGTGGACAGAGGTGCTGGCAGTGCAAGGGCATGGCCCAGGGGAATTGTACCCAACTCAGCACCCTCAGCAAAACCCCTCCCTCTGCTCCGCCATTTCCAGCCCTCACTACCCATAACAGAATTGCTGCTCTCTGGTTTTGTTCAGATAAGAAATGGAATATTTCTTATATATATATTTATTATATAATATTATATATATCATACATATTTTATATATTTACATATTTATATGTTTATACATATTCTTATAGAAATATTTATTTTATATTATTCTTCTATATTATAGAAATATTTCTTAGAAACCCCAGGGCATACAAATCCTCAGACAAAACCCTTTGTCAAGCTGGAAACGGGCAGGGCAAAGCAATTAAAGTCTGTGATAGAAATCAGCAGGCAGGAAAACTTGCTCTAAACCATCACCCCTAACCAAGCTCTGTGGTTATTTCCCTGAAGAAAGACCAACTCCTGCTCCCAGCTCTGAAAACATGCCCATTTATACCGGGGCATGACTCTCCCTCAAAACCCCAGCATTTCTTTTTTTCCAGTTTGGAGAGGATTATTTGACTCTGCTTATTTGGAGTCTTGGTTTCTAGGCTTTCATATAAAATGCAAGTAACCCATTCATTTTAATAGCAGAAATTCAGAGTTTGTCTTATTTATATCAATCGCTATTTAGGGAAAATTGGCATTCGATTACCATGCACCGAACATCATAACCAATTGGTTTTAATTAGTAAGGGGACGCTGAGATGCGGTGCAGACATGAGACACGAGCATGTTTTGGACACCCCCTCCGGAGCTGGACCTGGCCTGAGAAGCAGGAGGACTGACGGCATCCCCCAGACCCGGCCGTGGCGTCCCCGTCCCCGCATCCCCGCAGACCTCCGGGCGACCCGATCGCATCCTCCTGGCTTTAGCCTGAAGTTGTCACTCGATAGGAAAACTCCCCCACTTTCTCCAGCTCAACTTTGGCTGACCTCATCAGCGAACTGAACTCATTGAAGGAAGTGAAGTCAGAAAGTAGCCCAACGGTCCTTCCTGACGAGGCGATCGCTGTCAAAGCTTGTTCGTCGCATCACCCAGCCCCCTGCAATGAGCTGCAGGTTCCCCGTTCGACTTTGGCATCGCAGATGCATTGCTTACCACTCACTATCACATTTTAAATCACCGTAACTGCAAGCCCTGATATACGTCATCTGCAGTTTAAATGCAAAGAGGTTTCGATTTCAAAAGAAAGATGTACTCAACATGAATCCTTACTCAAATACACTATTTTTTCCAGCACAGGCACTCTGGAAATGCTGAGCACCCCAGGCTGGGTGCAGCCCTTCACTGGCACCCCAGCATCCTATAGCTCGTGCAGTTTGGTGCACTCAGCTTGGCTTGACATCACTTTTGGGGCGTCATCAGTTTAATCGGTCCCCATCACCCCCCGCATTGCCCGCAGAGGGGCCCCACTTGCAGCCATGCCAGCGTCGTTGTTGGTTTTTATTTTACAGGGGTAATAGAGTCTACCCACATCCTCCCGGCCCCAGCCCGCCCCAGCTCCCACCCACGCACCGCCGGCATTAATGGGTTTACTTTGCCGTGCCTGGCAGGTAACGGCCTCCGAAAGTGGGTGTCAGTTTGTCATCCCAAGCCAGCAGCTGCGTGGCGGGCGAGGAGCAGGTGGCAGCCCCATGTCCCCTTGCATGGCGCACGATGCTCGTGGGATCGATGTGTCCTGGAGGGATGGATTTGGGATCACCGGCTCCGCTCTGAGCCCTGATGCATCCCCAGCCCCACCGGCTCCCCGTGCCCCTTCTCTCCCTTTCCAAGCGAGGTTGAAAAATGCACCAAGAATCTGCTGGGGGGAGTTGAAAATCCAAGATAGGAGCCAGCTGAGCGCCAGGATGGGCCCATGGTGGCTGTGAGCATGACCCCCACGCAGCCACGCCAGCCCAAAACCCTCGGCAAGCTGCCGGGTGGGATGAGTGCACCCACAGCCAGACGCGGGATGCAGGAGGTGATGAGCACCACGGCCGACTGGGAAGAGCCATCCCCAGCTGGGAGGAAGATGCTGAAAGCACAGTGCCAGGGATAAAGCCGAGGAGGTGCGTTAGGGGCAGAGGGGTGAAATAAAAAGTCAAACAGTGGGTGATGGCAGAAGTGGCGAGCTGCAAGATGCACCTAAAGCTCCTTCTGCTTCAGACATCTGCAAAAACAATCCTATTAAAACTGAAATTGGGCTCCTACCCCTGCCTCCACTCATCCCCTATTTACTGAGATCACGAACACCTCCACGGTGGCAGCTGACTTTTGCTTTGTGTCTGTGTTGGGCACACATGTCCCGTTGCGTTGGAAAATGACAGAAAATGACAAAAAATGATAAAAACACTGTGGCAAACCCCAGAAGAGGGCTGGGTGCACACGTGAAGATGGGGACGGCCATCAGAGCTCTTCATGGAGGAGCAGCAGAAACCAGGAGTGTGCAGTGAGCCCCCATCCCCAAGCCTGGCTGTGCTCTGACGGGGGCTTCAGCTGTGATTTGCAAAATGATCACCCCTTAGAGAAAGAAAAATTATGCCTTTTACCCCATGGGTGCGGGTCTGGCTGGAAATGGAGCACAGCAACCAGACTGGAGGCGATGCTGCCGCCCAAGCAGCGTTTCCCACCACGGGACAGCCCTTCTGCCTCCCCAGAGCCCCTCTGGACAAGGGTCCACTCCAAGCATCCCCAAACCCTTCGTCCTCCAGCCCATCTGCTGCTCGAATCCCTGCTCCCCGGCTGCGACGTCGGGGCGGCTCCCACTCCTCATTAGAGGTCACAGCCCCTGAGCAAAGATTAATCTGGCGCTTGTGCGAATTTATCTGCTTGAAAAGAGAGGGACTGGTTCTGACCTCGCAGTCTGGAGACTGGCGGGGAGTTTACTATCCCCTGAGCTGTCAAGCCAATTCCCTGCAGTACCAAGCTGTTGTTCTTGGCATCTGCTAGGCAGAAAGACTATGAAACACCCCAAATATCTGTTTGTTTTAAAAGGTAAATATTAATTTCAGGATGCTGTTTACATAACCAGACTCTTCGAGCTTGAAGTCATTGCCTTTTGCTAGTTGTCACATGGTATTAGTGTGTATTTAACATTTATTTAACTCTACTTGGTCCTGCTTGTGCCAGATGGCAGGCAGCCTGCGTGGCTAGGCACAGGCTTAGCTGAGTGCTGCTCTGAAGCGAGAAAAGGGGGTGGTTTGAGACTGAAATGGTAAAAGTTTGAGCAGTTTTGCAGCTGCAGGTCCCTGAACGGCACTGATGCACACTGTGGCTCGGTGTCCCCAAGGCTGGGGGGTGTCCCTGCCCCCAGAGCACGGCAGAAGCCAAAAGCAAGACAACCTGGTAAGCATCATCCTCTGACAAGTCCAAACCAGTGCAGGGGCTGGGCTTTCCTGGGCATCAAAGCCAGGGCAGGGTCTAACAACTTGCCTTTGACTCGCTGGCTCTGCATCACCTTGCCCTGATCCTGCCTGGCACTGAGCTCTCTCACTGCATCGGGGGAGCAGGGCTGTGGACCCTGGCAGAGAGCTGTCCCTGCAGAGGCCATCGCGGTTTGCGTGCACCGGGTGGGAAGCCCAGAGCTGAAACCCTGAGCTGCAGAAGTGTGCAGGTGTCTGGCCGGTGACCTGGAGGAGCAGATGACATGGGAGAGGACCCGCTCACTGTCTCCTGAGATTCTGAACGACAAGTTTCTTCATCTCAGTGAAGAGCTGAGAGATCTCGCAAAGTGATGCACATCCCTGATACACAGCCCCAACAACTGAATGCTCACGTCTCTTTTCCGCCCCTCCAGTCATTTACTCAGCCAGCACAGGGCATTTTGGGGGTAATGCAGCACTGCTGGTGTCAGTGCTTTCTCAAACAATAAAGAAATGCAGCCAGATGGCCCTTGGAAAACAAATATGATATTCAAGACAGTATCACCATCTTTATGGCTGCAGCAGGCACCCATCAGCTTGAATATGCAAACGAGGAAGATCTGAGATGGTTTCAGGGACAGGATTATGGTTTCTAAGCTGGACTGGATGCTCTCAGGTTCAAACGTTTGAAAAAAGGGACCTGTGTGATAAATAATATCGCCAGATTTTATCACAGAATTATTGCCTGTTTGGGCTCGATAGCCGCTGTGAGCTCTGCCTCCCACCTGGTGAACAGGTCTCATCCCACCCCTCCTCTCCTCCAGCAGTTCTTGCTTGATGAGATCCCATCCTTCTCCCACCGGGCATGCCTGCCTCTCCGGGCAATGCCGACCTGTCTTTGTGCACTCGCATCACGCCAGGAGAAACACTGACCGGACACCGGGACTGACCTTGGGAAACTCCACCAAGCTCCAGACCTCCCCTTCTGGCACCATCTGCCCCGCTCTCCTTTCACTCAGTTCTTGCCTGGGTTAATGATCCTTGTACTAAACTTTCCGTTTTGCCTTGTTTTGAAAACCAGTTCCCCACGAAGGAAGCAGGCAGGTTACTCTGCCATGACCTGCCCTGTGAGATAAACCCTTTATCTCATTTCCCACTCATTTTTATGACAGTAATGACACTTTCTTCAGCATTTTTAGAGCTACACACGCCCGTGTGAGGAGAGATTTCCAAATAACGCTCCCTCTTGCTCTTCTGTTCGCTGTTCTTTGATCAGACCCATTAATCTTTGCCACTAGATTTGCCTGCCCTGCAGAGGGAACGGGAGGACTGAGCTGGTGTGGGGCCTGGGAGGGGACAGTGAAGGGGTGAGGAAGAGGCAGGATGAGACTGAAGGAGCTGAGCTGCGGGGAGCAAGAACAGGCATACATCTTTGCCCGAGACAGCTCGTTCCAGCCCAGGGCCATGGTCACCAGCTGAGACCTCCCCCCACCTGGGAGCCATCCTGCTCCCTCCTTTTAACATGGGTCTGCAGAAAGGGTAACAACCTTTGACTGCTCTCATTTACCTCATCAGCGGCAGAGACAGAGTCTAGGAGGGAATCTAAGTGTTTAAGACCTTCTGGTGATCCTCCTTGGTCCATACCCCGCTGTACAGGGCCTCCCTTGGGGTGGGGGCTCATACAGATCCACACTTCGGAAGAACAGGAGCAAGGCTGTGAATCCCTGCTCCCAGAGACTGAGCTTCCCACCTGCAGCCACCTTTGTCGTGTTGGTGGACAAGCTTTATTCAGAGGGGGACTCAAGGCCATGCAATGAAGGAGGTTTCCTTTGGTAGGACCTTTGCAGGAGCTGGGGCAGAAGCTGGAAAGAGCACAGTGAGTGAAAGAGGATCAAACCCAGAAGGGTGCTTTACATTGGTGCTCGGGTATGGGTGAGGATGTGGCAGGACAGCAAAGAGAAATGAAAAAATGTGCCTTCAGAGCACAGCTCGCTCAGCGTCACACGAGCCGTGGTGTGGGATGCCAGCAAATAAGCAGAGCAGATGCCAAGTACCTGCTCATACGGCAAGCACCGTTCCCCCATGCACCAAATAGAGAAGTACGCCATGGAAAAACACAGTCCACGACTTGACTGTCTGATATGCAATGAAATGTGATCATATGTTTAAAGATGATGGGGGCATTTTCTGAGTTGTGAAGTGCATGTGTGAATATTTTAAGAGGTTTTGTGTTTTATCAGCCATAGATATATAACATGTAAGAGCCTGTGTATTTATAGTCATAAAAGTGCTGTTTGCAAAACTGTGGATGCTCAGTCGGGTGTAATATATGTATATATATTTAGACATACATATCTACCTCTCTAGGATGCGTGTGCCCACATACTGCACTGGGCTGAGAAGTCTTCTGCCTCTTTTCCCAAATACATCACGTTGAAATGATTAAAAAACAGGGTTCCGTGTGCCTTTAGAGCTTCTTCTCTAATACACAAGCCTATTTCAAGGACATACAGAAACATCAGCTAAGTGAGCAGGTGTTGCTCAGTTGGACACAGAACATAAATCCATACTCATAAAGGCTGTGTGGGGTTTTTTCTCTTAGAGCAAATAAACCTTGCTCTGAGTATCAATGTACCGACAGAGCAAAAATTGCAACTGCCCTCTTCCTTTGACGACTGT
This sequence comes from Theristicus caerulescens, assembly GCA_020745775.1. Lineage (NCBI taxonomy): Eukaryota > Metazoa > Chordata > Aves > Pelecaniformes > Threskiornithidae > Theristicus > Theristicus caerulescens. Next base: position 4,533,871 of record CM036569.1, read on the forward strand.
TGATGTTTCCCAACCCGTACCCCAGCTCCAGAGAGCACAAGACAAGCTCAGCTCACTGTATGGCTTAAAATCTGGGGGGCCGGAGGCAGGGAAGGGGTACTTTCCGCAGGGCAGGCTACGGCAGCGTGTGTCTCAGGGTGACACGGTCCCCCCGCTCGCAGACCATCAGGATCCGGAGCTCATCCTCCCTACAGGACCATGCCCATGGCCCAGGTCTTGCCCATGGCCCAGGTCTCGCCCACAACCCTGGTACTACGCATTTCAGATCTCCTGAGAAAGAGCACAGAGAGCCCCTTCCCGGCTCACACCTCTCCGTCTCTGTAGAAGACAGTTGCTGGAGGAGGGGCAGAATGGCCACATTTCAAACGTGAGCTTGTTTCTGTGGGGAAGTCGCATATAACTATGGAAATGTCCCCAAAGCTGCTGTCCTGAGCTCCTACATCTTTCATCGGCATTGAGGTCTGCAAAATCAATCCCTGTATGTACCCTATCCTGGTACTCCATGGGTATTATGAGTGTTATTTAGCACAATCCTCTCCTCTTTGGGGTTTCCCTCTGCAGCTGTTTCATCTTTAGGAACAAAGCAGCAATGCATGTAATGGAGCTGCTCTGTGCCCACCATGGCTTTACCTTGGGCAGCACCAAAGCTGTTGAACAGAAAGGAAGATGAAAATACATTAGCTCCTCCTTTGAAGCTTCCCCCAGCACATCTCAGCGCTCTGCTTTGCGGTCCCAGCCCTCCTTGCCTCCTCCCGTTCCAAGCAGTGACACTTCACAGCAGGGCATATCCTCCCAATGTCATGGTGCCCGGGAGGGACAGGACACGGAGCAGGGCAGCAACGGCCCCACACCGTCAGCACAGCAGTTCCCATCTCCTCCTCCACACTTGGGCACATGGAGGGCTCCAGCGTGGGTGAGCCTCGGGGAGATGCCAGGCTGCGGCTGGGGAGCACAGCCAGGTGGCTTGGGGAGTTGCTCCCATCATGTTGGTGAAGCCTCTGATGGAGCTAAATTGGAGACCAGCTAAATTAAAACAAAGCCCTTATCAGCACCCCACGCAACAGCCCTTTCTGCTTCACCAGTGTAAATTTGGCCACAGCGAGGCTGTAGATGACACTGAAATGAAGTGGTGGTAAACACAGGCCAGAGCCAAGCTGCAGCCAGCGCAGCAGGAGATAAGAGCCACACGGGGGATGCAGGCTCTGTCGGACAGGCTGGTCCAGGGAAGAGCTGGTGCCTCGCAAGGGGAAGCAGCAAAGCCACAAAGTTAAAACGAGGACAATGAGACTAGATGGATGCTCCTGTCATTTTAGTGCAAATTTGGATCTGCTCCATCATGGGATGTCTGGGCCCAAGGGATGCCTGTTCCTGGCCAGCAAACTCAAGATGAGCCCATGGCTCCCTGAGCACCTAGAGCTAACCACTGCCAAGCTGCAGTGCGCCGCAGCTCGCCCGCAGCTGAGCTTTCAACAGGCTGCTGGCCAGCAACCACCAGCCCAGAAACCGGGGACTTCAAACCCATTTTGTTAGGAGCATGGTCCTACTGGGAAAGAGCAGCCCAGACCTGTGTGCCCTTTTTGCCCAAGAGCCGAGTAGGGCCCACAGCTCTTGCTGCCTTGATTATCCAGGCAGCGACTTGCGGGGATGGACAGTGACTTAAGGCAGCCAGTTTGGACCTCCTGCTCCATCCCAAGAGCTCTCTTTCACTGGTGATGAGCTCTGCTGAGGCTGAGCCAAGAGACAGCAGAGCATCAAGAGCCACACTGGTACCAGCATGACTTGCTAACTGGTGGTGAGGACATCTGCCTAGGACAGGAGACTGGGTCCTGGCCCTGCTTCCAGTACCACATATATATTTTATTGCTGGGAACAGAAACCCCAGCTATAACCCAATTTGCAGACACACGATCTTCCTCCTACAGCTACTTTCAAGTCTTTCGGGAAGTCCCTGACCCAGCTGGCCTCCTTGCAGTGTCCCTAGAGAACACCTATCATGGCAAATCCCTCCAGCATGGGAGCAGGGTTGTGCTTAGTTTTCAGATGCCGATCAGATGTCAGCACAAGGCTGCAGCCTCAGCAAACCCCGGGCAGGACTCTCAGGCCCTCGGTGTCGCTCTCATGGTCACAAACTCCGGCATTTCTGGGCGTTGAGGTACCTACCAGAGGTAAATGGCGCTCAAGCTTTGGACTTTGTCAGAGGCAAAACACTCAGCTCGGATGTGGATATTTGACTTAACTTTTGGGTTATTTTCCATGTAAATCTAAATGTGTTTTCCTGTGGCCAGACTCCCTGGGACATTTGTGGAAAAGCAGCAGCCCATGGAAGATCTCCTGACACACAGAACTCCCTGGCCAACAAAGTCACACCTCACCATGAGACCTTGTAGCAAGGCTTTTCAGGTCCCTCCCTTTCCACAGAAAGACCATGGGGTTAGCTGGTCCTTGGGAAGAGCCCCATTCTTCCTTACTGCAGCCTTTCAATAGATAAAGGCTTCTAAGGAAGATGGAGAGAGACTTTTTACCAAGGCTTGTAGTGACAGAACAAGGGGCAGTGGTTTTAAACTCAAAGGGGGTCAGTTTAGATTGGATATAAGGAAGAAAGTTTTTACAATGAGGGTGGTGAGACACCAGTTGCCCAGAGAAGTTGCGGATGCCCCATCACGGGGGCATGAAGGTTGGACGGGGCTTTGAGCAACCTCATCTAGTGCAAGATATCCCTGGGGTTGGACTAGATGATCTTCAAAGGCCGCTTCCAACCCAAACCGCTCCACTGATTCTCCATTCCACTGTCCTGCAACTCTTGAAACATCATCTCCAGGACCTGATGTCCCTCCAGGCCAACTGAAACCAACCCCTCCGGGCGTGCAGCTGCAGCTGGGCTGTGTGAAGTGCCAGGAGGCATCTCAGACATTTTGGTTACAATACCTGAGGCCCCGGTGCTGGGCTGCGGACAAAGTCCGCAGCCCAGCACCGGGGCCTCAGGTATTGTAACACCTCCATGTTAGCAGGGAGACCTCAGCGCAGAGGAGGGGAGGTGGTGAGATGGTTTTGGGGAGGCCATAAACCACAACTGGGCTAAAATTAATAATTAAATTCATCTATAAAGCGTCGCCTCTGACCAAAGAGGGGCCCCCCGCTCCGCTAACCGGCAGCAGGCCGGGCCTCCCGCGGCCTTGCCGGGGCGGGCCGGGTAGGCCGCGCCCCCGGCAGCGTCACGGCGAAGGGCCGGGCCGGGCCGGTGGGGCCGCGGCGGGGAGCGGGAGGAGGCGCCGAGGAGCCGGGCGATGGTGGGGATCCCGGGCGGCTGCCAGTGTAAGAGCCGCGGCGCGGGGGGGAGGCGCCGGCCCGCTCGGCGCCGCTGGGACGGGGGCGAAGGGCCTAGCGGGGCCGGGCGGCGGCGGGGCCGCCTCGGCCTGGCCGGGCCTCGGGCGGCGGGGGGCGGCGCGGCCGGAGGCGGGGAGCGGGGTGCAGCGGGGGTGCCGGCCCCGCCGCCGGGCTGAGCCCCCCCGGGCCTGCCCTGCCTGGCCGGGGGGTGCAGAGAGGGGTGCTGCGCCCTGCTCGGCTCTTCCAGCTGCACACGTTTATATAGAAAAAATGTATAATATACGTGCTCATCGGTGTGCATTTCCCAGCATGCGGCTCATCGCCCTCAAAGTGTGAGGCAGCCGGGCCGGGAGCGGCCTCGGAGACCCCCACCTGCAAAGCCCGCCCGGCAGCGGGGGGCCCGCTGGGTTTATTTTTAATTTCCAGGCTGGCTGGGGTTTGGTGACCCAGCGCCAGCGCAGGGCAGGGCGGGCAGCGGCAGGGCTGCTGCCTGCAGCCCCCGGCGTCAGCCCCTCGCTTGGCCAGGAGCAGGCTGGAGGCTTCGGCGGTGGACGGACCCATGATGTGCGCTCAGACGGGCAGCGACCGGGCCCGTGTGTGCGTACGTGAAGCCTGGCCCTTGCAGCATCCTCTGCTGCTTGGGGTTGGGAAGGTGAATAGCTGGAGCTCCGTTTTCATTAATTTCTCAAAACAGGAGGTTTGTTTCCAGAAGAAACAAACTTGGTGCTGGAGAGTGTCCAAAGAAGGGCAGTGAAGCTGGGGAAGGTGCTGGGGCACGAGGCTGGGGAGGAGCGGCTGGGGGAGCTGGGGGTGCTCAGCCTGGAGAAGAGGAGGCTGAGGGGAGCCCTCATTGCTCTCTGCAACTGCCTGAAAGGAGGCTGGAGCCGGGGGGGTCGGTCTCTTCTCCCAGGTAGCAAGCGATAGGACAAGAGGAAATGGCCTCAAGTTGTGCCAGGGGAGGTTTAGATTGGATATTAGGAAAAACTTCTTCATGGAGAGAGTGGTTAGGCATTGGAACAGGCTGCCCCGGGCGGTGGTGCAATCACAGTCCCTGGAAGTGTTCAAAAACGTGTGGATGTGGTGCTTAGGGACATGGTTTAGAGGTGGACCTGGCAGTTAGGTTAACGGTTGGACTTGATGTTCTTAAAGGTCTTTTCCAACCTTAATGATTCTAAGAGTTACACTTTCTCTGAAAGCGATGAGGTCGGCAGGAGAGCAGGGAAGCACTTTGCTGCTGCCAAGGAGCAGGGTAGATGGTGCGCCTGTGCCACCATATTAACCTCCTGATCATTTTTCTCATCTGTGCTTGTGAGCACAGCATTTGTTTATCCACAGTTGGGAATGGACTGTGAGCTGTCCTGGGCCAAGGAACAAGGTGCCGGACGGAGCCGCGGTGTCTGCCGGTCAGGATTACGATGTCCAGGCCGACAGCCTGGATGGGCTGTTGCGCACAGGCTGGATCACGGCCTTGAGGTGACTCTGTGGATAAGTCTTAGTTCAGTGAAGGGAGAAAAGCAGTTAAAAGTGCATCCCAAAGCTCAGAGGAAATGAGGGAATTTTAAAATGAAGTGTGATTGCTCATAGGGAAGCAATGTAAAGATAGATGCTGACGCTAATGTGGAAACCACCCTGAAAGCTGTATTCCCGATACGGAGAAGGAATTACCCAGTGACAGAAATTGCAGAGGGTAGGCAAATACTTTATAATGCTGCTTAGTGCAAAATGTGTGGAGCTGTTTGGAGTGAGGTTGTTATCCCTTAAGGCAGTTACAAATATTAGTCTGTCAAAGCATGTGGATTTGAAACAGCTAGTGGCCCAGGCGGCTGCCACGGGAGGAGGGCACAGCAGTGAGCAAGCCGTGTTACCATCCACGTGGCTTTGCAGAACCCTGGTACCTGATTGATGGGCTCCTAACCTTGCTGCCAGGGAGGGCTCTTCATTTTGTCCGCCTGGAAGAAAAGGCCCCACAGAAGGAGCTCGGGTGAGATCATCTGCTTTAACCTCGCTGTCCAAAAGTCAGTCCTCTGTGCCTGATCTCCTTTCTCCAAGCTCCCTTTGCAGTCGCAGCAGAGGAACAGGCACTTCTGAGGGTGATTCACCTCGCCAGTCTTGGCCACCTCTCTCTGGATGAGATGAATTACGCGCTGGAGGTGCCTGGGCTTTTCCATTGACTGCAAGGGGAGTCCGGGATAATTGGCTCAGGCTTTGGCAATGAGGAGTTAGATGAAACAAATCCCACCTGGTGTGTCCGCTTATGGTGCAGGTTGATGGTGTACGCAGAGACTGGTCAGATTCCATGTTTCTCTTAGACTGAGCACTGGGAGGAGATGGGCCTTTGAAATCCTACTTAAAAATAATTGAAGCTAAGGGAGACAGCAATCTTGTGCCTAAAGCCATAGCTTCAGTGTGGGTATGTGAAACCAGTTCCTCTCTCAGCTGTGGCACTTTCAGCAACCTTGGGCAAGTTGTTTGAATGTTTTTCTTGATCGTGGCAGGAACGTATAAATGTATATGTAGCTGCTCAGTTTTGCAATATTAAACCATGTCTGTGAGTAGGGCTTTTCATCTGGGTGCTGTTGACAGAACCGGGTCAGGCAGCGATTGCACTGACCTTATGCCAGCAGGTACAGCAAGGCCGTAGCCCCTGGCCAGGGAGGGTGACAAGCACCTGGGATGCTTCAGATGGCTCAATGGCAGCTAAAGCATCATTTCTTACACAGCTTTAATACGCCTGTGGCTCAGCATCCATTGGCGAAGCGCTGGTGATAAGCCCTGTGAGCCATACAGCTGTTTTATAAGGACGAGCACATAAACATGCGTTACAGTCTTCGGCAGCTTTATAAATAGAGCAGGTAATGATGTCCTGTTAGCTCCAGGTGTTGAACAGGCTGAACGCTGGCACAAGACATCGCTTAGTTCTTGGGCCTAGCGTCTGCCCACGAACAGTGCTGTATTTTATCTTTGGGCTTGAGCAAGTGAATAATCAGCTGTAGACTCATAATTTTTATAAGCAAAAATTATATGCATCGCCTTGGTTATCAGCCCAGTGATTTCTGCTGTATTATAAATACAGTTACTGGCAATGTCAGGAGGTTGCTTGATTTCTTTGGGTATGTATTACAGAGGAGTGGTTCAGTGCTCAGTGTGAAACTAATGATCCAGAAAGAAAGGAGAAATGTGGGACTGCTTTGGAACTTTGGGATGTTCCATATTAGCTTAAGGAACGTACTGACTCTTGCGAACATGCCTTTCTTACATGGATATTTCAGGGACTTAGTCTTGATATTCATATGCTGTAAAATAAAAGGCTTAAGGTGTTACTCTTGCCTTGCACCAGTGTTTGGGAGAGTGAAATACACTGACTTTTTAAAGCAGTCAGAAAAAAGAAAAAGTTGGGGTTTTTTTATTTGCAGCTTCTCTGAGGATAGAGAAGAGCGTATACTTCAGGTAGAGCTCATGTAGTTGACTCCCTTAAAAGCAGGACTGGAGTGGAATAGCGAGCTGAGTACGGTTTCCATCAGCCTGGGCTGCCAGGGCTTTGCAGCTAGGAGATGTTGCTGTAAACCACTGGAGCGGGAGAAGGGAGAAGGACTGCTTGGGTTTCCCTTTTGCTGTCAAGAACCAGAGGTAACCTCTTTGACTTCAGAAGGAGGAGGTGGCTGTAAAACTCATGCAAGTGAGAGTGAATCTCTCTCCCCCTCTGATACAGAAAGTCCCAGAGGCAGTGGGACTTCCAGTTGCACCCAGAGAGGTGGAAGACCTGGAGCTCTTCCAGACTGAAAATCACCTTCCCGAAGGCACTTGTCCAGCCAGTCTCTGGGGCAGAAAACTTCTCCTGTGTCCCTGTCACCTTCCCATCCCTCCCTGCTGCACCGCACGTATGCACACACCCATGTTTGATTCCGCTACGAAGGTGTCACTGGAAGTTCGTTTTGGCTGTTCATGTGCAGTCCAGGTTAATCAACCCTGACCTTAGAGCTCAGCTAAAACGTTCTTTACTCCATTTCATGTTCCTCTAGAGAGAGGAGCACTAACTTCTACAGGTAGTAACTTACCTGGTGATTGGACTTTGAGGTCAAAATCTGCACGTTTGTCTCGAAGATGTGCTTTGCAGTCTTGGCATAATTTGAAGGATCAGACTATTCAGGCAGGGATTTTCTCTAATGTAGATTTATGTTGGTATTTAAGATAGTAGTTGATAATAGCCCTCAACCTTGGGTTACAAGGATATTTTCAGAAAAGAAATGGCATGCTATTGCCTTGACTTTGGGTCCACAGGTGACACTTTGAAGCTTTTTGAAATATTACAGACTTCTCTCATTACAGGTATGGTTTTGAATGGAAAGTATAGCATTCGCCGTTTTTTTCTACGGATGTCATAAAATAATCGGACGAATACTTAGTGAATGTTTGCAGAAATACTGCTGCTTTTCCCTGAGTGGACTCGATAGACACACCAGTTTGTTAGCATCAGTACCAGCTTCTCCCTGAACTAAATATATCTGCATTTTTTAATTCTTGTGATCTCTTGGGAGTTGGTCTGTCTCTTCCTAATCGTGCACCTAGTTGCTGTAGCAGCAAGTTCCTCCAAATATATCACCTGGGACCTGCCTGTGTTTTGTATGCATTTTATCACGCCGTTTCTGACAGGAGGCAACAGGGGGAGGAGAAGGAGGTATAAAATCCTAAAGGAAAGAAAACAGGGAGGCTATACGTGGTTGGTGTATGTCGGAGGAGGCTGGTCTGGCCAGGGACTGGTGAGGGATGCTTGGGTCGAGCAGTTGCTGGCACTGGTGGGACTGGGCTGGTGGCAGAGAGCAGCTTGGCAGTGCTGGGAAGCCAATCCAGGGACCCTCCCTGACACCCGCCTGGTTGGCACAGCGTCTTCAGAGGCCTTATCAGGAGCGGTGAGCACGCAAATGTTTAGCCTAATAACTCATTACATCCTGCCTATCTTTTGTGTCTGTTAGCCAACAAATATTTGCTTTATAAGTTGCATCCTGCCTGCAGAGTCTCTTTGCATCTGGCTGGAGGTGCTTGAACAAACGGCGATGGAAGAGGGGCTGTAGTGGGGGGCACATCTGTACCGTCCCACATTGTCCTGGGTGGGCAGAGCTCTGGGACGCTCGTGGTTGTCACCTGGAGCATGGTCAGCTTTCTTTTCTTATGTGAGTATTGTGGGATACAATATTTTGTGGCTAGATTCTTGGGCAGAAACATTTTGGTGGGTCTTGGTTAAGCAGAAACTTAATTTAACGTGTTTTTAAGGGATGGAGATATCTCAGCCTCCAGCATTTCCAGGTGCGGATGAGATTAATTTGCTTATCTTAGGTGATGGCAGGTAATTGCATGTGCTGGGGAGGTACTGTAGTCAGGATGTTAAAACACAAAGAAGTCAAATGGCTCCCATGTTCCTCCCCCGCTGTGCAAGCTCTTTTGCATTAAAACACTGTGTCTAGCAGATCTGCAGGCAGGAATCTTCCCTCCTCCTCCTCCCTGATTAGGTTTGGTGGGGGCCAAGAAGTCACTGATGAATTGTATCTGTAAAGCGCTGAACTTTGAGGGGAGATGAAGAAAAACCCTCGAAACATTTGCTGCCCTGGCAGCGTGGACGTGGGTTGGTAACGGGGTTTATCTTCTGACATCATTAGGATCTCTGACATTTCTAGCTTAGAAACAATAACTCGCCTTATCCGTCGTCATGTTTTTCTAATTAAAAACAAAGCTTGGTAAATATTTTTTAAATGATTGAATTTCCCAAGTATGGAAAACACATGTCGGGAGTCAGGCTGGCTGTGTCCAATGCGCCTTTTCCCATAGCGTCCCTTGGAGCACGTGAGTGCAAATACAGATTTAGAGCTGTGGGTGACAGGTTTATCTGGGATGATTGGCAAGGATTTATAAACGAGGAGGGGATTTACTTCGCTCTCCCTCCCTCCTCTTTCTCCTTCTCTCCCCCCCTCCCCAACCCCCGTCTCAGAAATAGGAAATTGGGATCACATTAAACCCTAATTGGTTTGGCTCCAGCGCTAGTTCGGTGGCTGCCAAATAGTTAATTTATTGCGTGAGAGTTTGGCCATGTGTTGAGAGGCAAATTTGCTTGAAGCAAGGGATCTTTGTAAACTGTACATCCATTCCCGTGCCAGGTCCTGTTTACAGCGGCACCGGAGTGGGGTGCGGGAGGTGCTTTGCACACCCGTCCCGGCAGGATGGCGAGGGGGAGACCCTGCCACCCGGCTGCCATTCCGCCTTCCTCGCTCCTCAGCCGAAACGCTTTCAGGAATAGTTGCCTAAAAGAGCTTAAAGTGGTTTGAGCTGGACTTGGCGATCGACGTTTTGAAACTGCCAGCTAGATAAGACGTGGGAGGCTCTCAAGAGAATAAATGCATCTGTTTGGGAGATAACAGCAGGCCTGGGCTGTCACCGCAGAGCAGGGCCAGGTGGGGAGTCCCCGGGGGTGGCAAGATGGCTTTTCCTGGACGATGTGAGGAGGGGCAAACGGGAAGCAGGCGTATCTGGCTGGCTTCCCATGGCCCTGCAGAAGCCCTCCTTGTTCCTGCCCTTCTCTGTGAGGTCGGTGGCTGTCGGACATCCCAGATTTGTCGTTGCTTGCTGTGGGATCCCAGGCATCTAGTTGCGTTTGGCTCCTGTGACGGTTTCTGGAGGTTGGGCTCCAGCAGAAGGGCTTGTATGGGCTTGAAGTACAAGCAGCCCTTACTTAGGCTATCACGGACACCGCGTTCACTGGCACTTGAAAGGGAGGTGTTTGGATTAAAGAGGATGCTGCAGCCTGAGTTAAAGACTCTCGCTGCTAGCGCAGTTCTGGTTTTGGAGTATGATTTGAAAGAGTCTGTGTAAGGAATAAATCCATGGCTGTGGCATTTTCTTTCATTTCTCGCTGAGTTAAATAACAAACTTTGTGTAAGGGAGCTGCTTCCAGCTCCGAGGCAACAGAATTATTACCGCCGTGCTCAGCGGCACCCTTTCTGTGTCAGCTGCTATTTCCATTGTGAACTTGATACCTGAAGGCTCAATATTGTGATCCTTTAATTTTCAGCTGCTAAAACGTACCATGCGAGTTGGCTAAAAGGGAAGAGCTCAGAGGGGAATTTGAAATAGTTATGCTGTGGGAGCAGTGTGTTTCCTTGGGTATTTCTTAAGTGCTGAGTGTTAAGGAGAAATTGATAGGTAGTAGCAGTGCACTCTTAGCAATACTTTTCCTTCTGTAGCTCTTGCTTCCTGGGATGTAATAAAATCCATTAAGTTCTATTTATGATCTAAGGCCCAATATAGTAATAGTTTTATTTGGATAATTGTGGCTGTTGTACCAATAATCGGAATACTGAACACTTCCAGGCGTACTGCAAAACCCAGCCTGTGTATTTAGGGGAGTGCAGGGTTGGCATGGCCAAATGTTAGCCAGTTTTCCTGAGGAGTCAGAGAGACATCAGTTCAACAAAAAAAAAAAAAGCCTAGATCAAGCCGAGCATCTTTGTAGGAAGGCAGCAGCTGCCATGCTGGGGCCGTGCTGTCCTGGATTTGCCAGCCATAGCATGGAGGTGCTAGCAGGGTTAGGCAGGCAAAAGGGAGACAGATTGGACGCGTATTGGAAGCAAACAGCAATGGTTTGTTTTGGAGAGCGTCGTTTCATCCTGAGGTCTGAAGGCAGGTTAAACATTCATCAGGGAGCCACTCCCCACTTGTGCATCTCCTGCTTAGTTTGAAATGCAGCCATTTCTGGGATAAGCTCCTGTAATTACTTTAAAGTACATCATACTTCCACCACTTTTGGCAGCAAGGAAGGAGGAATACTGTGCTCCATCGCCAGACAAAATAGAAATCAACAATTGGGATTTTTCTCAACGAGCAGATCTATCTTCCCTGCCATTAAATCTGAGTTGGATGGAAGCCTTGTGCCCATTTTGCATTTGCGATGCGAGCGTGGTGTTCTGCAGCACGCAGCCTGTGTTCATGCGAAGATTTAAAGCAGCAAATTCTAGCCAGAAATTCTTTCTAGCACTTTGCTTTCCTTCTGCTGTTTGCTTCCCTCTTTGCACTACAGATGCTAATGGATCACCTTCCCGTGGTGAGTAACGATATACGCCGTACTTTACGCTGTACTGAGAAACCGTCGTCTTCAGAAACGTCAGATGCATTGCCACTCCTAAACCATCGCAGATCAGGCAGCACTGAAAAACCTTCAAGCCTAGCTTGAAATTGCTTGTGTCAGCCTGAACACCTACCTCCTGTTTGAGCCTGGGCACGTACTGGAGGCTATATCGCTGCTTGTGCTACGGTTGGGTGCATGTACAAGCTGATGCATCCAGGTTTCTAGCTTTCTGTGCATTCTCTATTCTCTTCTTCCTCCCCCTTCATAGATGGAAGTTGTATTAAACTTGATGTCCTCATCGCAGAGCCATCTGCTTCCCAGGACCAAATTTTTTTGCCAGGAGACCTCCTTAGAGGTGGAGAGAAAAGGCAGCCATCTGGAGGATGGTTTCCAGAAAAAAAAAATACGGCTAATTTGTGGCAACCATGAAGCAAACTAGTTTAGCAGAACGGGGAGAGCACCCCCAGGACCTTCGTGGAGATGAAACCGTTCAGGGCTGTGGGATGGAGAAGCACAGAGGCAGGAATGGATCCTGTACCTGGTCTCTGCTGTCATCTGTGCATCTATTTCTCCAGCCAAGCCACCCCTCACCTGTACAGGTGTACACAGAAAGGAGGGGTGAGAACTTAGAGACGCAGGCAGTGCCTTGTTCATAGAGCTTGTAAATCTGAGTGTGGGGTATCAGGGAGTGCAAATCAGCATCACACAAAATTGAATTTTTGGTGGATTGTCTGCATCCATTTACCACTGTTCGTTTACTCCTCTGCTGCAAAATACCTGGCTCCAGATTACTGCCCTTAGTCCACCTGAGTCTCCACATTTCAGAATACACTGGTCCGTGCCTTCTTTTCCCCCAGGGGATGATTTTTTCTGTGAAAGTGTGGTCTGCCCTCTATCTAGGTATGCCGAGCACCTAGAAGTTAATTTGATGGAATCTTCTTAGGAAGAATCTTGGACAGCTGCAGATACCCCTCTTTTGGAAAGCCTATGGGTGAGGACCTTGCAAAGGGAGCGGCAGAGGCAACCTGCGCCCACTTTGATTTTAGCATTGCCATCCCTGCCGCCCGTATCTAATAGCACCCGCTTGGCCTTGCACTGGTTTTGCACTGTGGTACTCCTAAAATGTTCACAGGCACTTGTCCTTCCTTTTTCTACTTGAATATACTTTTCTCATTGAACAAACCTTTTTTTTCCCCCTGTGTAGTATTGATTTGAGCAAGAGGAAAAATAAAACCTCTCTGTGCATGTGAATGGGTACACAACTGTCAGAGCACACAAGCTGTTGGGCAGGTAATTTTTAGATGTTTCTTGATTTGCCTGCTACCAGTTTTATTTAAATGTTAAGTTTTCAGTCACTGCAGCTACTGTGTTCACCAGGTTTTATTTCCCATTGAATAATTAAAGCAGTTTCCCTTGAGCCCTGTACCTCTAATTAAGAAAGCTAAGTTTGATATAAAGTTAATGGAATGAAATTTGTTACATTTTTATGGTAAAATATGCTTGCAAAAATAACATTTGTAGACTCAGTCACCACTCCTGAACATTGTTTACCACATCTCCTTGATGCTCCATCAGTGCTGATGATTTTTCTGATGGTACATGGACAGTTGAGCAAACCATCAGAGACCAGGATCTCGTCTGTGCAGAAATTCTTGCCTTCAGTCTCACAGATACCATGCAAGATATTTTGGTTGACATAGGACCTCTGCTTTCCCTTTTGCATGTGTCACTAAGGATTGCCTCAGTTCCCACCAGCACGGCACGGTACTGTCCTGCCAGTGCTCTTGGTGGTGTAAGGTGGCCCAGGAAGCCTTGGAGAACCTGGCAGCACCGCACGGAGCTGGTCCTGTTTCAGGTGGACCCTGGGCACATGTGACCCAGCCTCCGTCCAGGCTCTGAAAGCCCCATTCGGTGAAAGCCCACTGTTATTTCAGGAATACTTCCCATGCTCAGTGACCTGTGAGCAAACCCTGTTAGGAACAGACGTCGGAGGTGCATCTCCCTGCGCTGGGCTGCACTGGTGCCTCGGTGCCTCCCCAGACGCACCAACCACCCCGTTCTGCCCTGCACAAAGCCTCCCTCAGCAGAATTTTGCAGCAAGTTGCTTTTTGCGCTCCTTTGTGCAGGATTCCCACAGCCATTGCTGGTCCTTCCAGTCTGAAGGCCAGGGTGATGCCGGTTCTCCAGATAGCCCCAAAGAAAACCAAAAAAACCCCAGATGGGACGAGAAGCGGTGGCATGCGTGGGCTTGTTCAGGTGACCACGTGCAGTAGCCTTCTCTCCGCTGACTCTGCTTCTCCAACACAGGGCGAGTCTGTAGATCAGCAGGAACAACCAGGGTGAGGATGAGCCAATGGACAGATCTGCCTGCATCCATGCAGCACGCCAGGAATTTAAATCCGTCACCAACGGTACTGTCCAAATGGCTGTGATTCTCCGAGCAGCAGCTCCGTGACTGGAGATGCACCTCTTCACACCTGTTTTATAACACAGAAGCAAAATATTTGGGGCATCCAAATAGTTTATACCCTGACAAACAAATTCTGGCAGGGGGAGTGTGAGTTTCCATCTCATTAAGCTGTTGGCAAAGCTCTGGTAATTCCAGTCACTGATACAGTGCAGGAATTACCCCTCGACACGACTGGTTCTGTCAGGTCAGAGCATCACTGTTTTTTCTCAGCAGTCACGTGTTTATACTTGAGGGTAAAATAAAGTGTTGAAATGTCAATTCATTGGGTTCTGCTCTGGTGCCGGAGCAAGGTCTCACCAGGTCAGAAAACAAGTGTCTGAGGATTTCTGTACAATAAGCATAAAGTGGATTTTTACACCTAAGTTGTAATGAGGAATTGTTTTCAAATCTAATGGTTTTTTTAATGCAAAACTGGCACTGATCTGCAGTTTTGCAGAGGCTTGAAGGTTCAGCTTGGAGGTAACCAGCTCAACTGCAGCCCAGGTTGGCTTTGACAAAGTTCCTGCTGTCTCACAGCTGTTTGTCGGTCTGTATGAAAGCAGATGGTGGTTTTGGTCCACTTTCTTGGGGATAGGTCGGCTATACCACAGTTGGTCCCATTTTCGGCACGCAGGAGGTGTGCCATGAGTTGGAGAGATGGAGCTGGATGAGCTGGAGATTGTGGTGTCCTCTGGCTCCTCGGGCAAACAGAGGATGCGGCATTTTGTTGAAGGGGTTGCACGCAGATGTCAGCTGGCATGGGAAATTTGCCTCCAGCGCTGTTACAGATTTTACGGTGTCTTGCAAACAAGAAAGAGCAGTCTGCTTTCCCTGCCTTGTGTTATGTTACATGGATTGAGACAGGCGCATACAAAATTCATTTTAGAGGTCCGTCATCCAGTCCCAGAGACTAAGGAATGTTTTAGTAGGGCTTTTATAAAATTTATATGCTTTATCAAAGGTCCTATTGTTTCCTCATTAAAGCAGGATTATCCCTCTGGGATTAGCTGTTCTGCGTGGGTCAAGAAGACAGCCACACTCCATTTTCATAGTAAACTTCTGCCTGCAGAGATGCGCTGTGAAGTGGCCAAGACACGTGGGAGGCTGAGTACCCAGGAGACACAGGGATGCAGGTGTTTGGAAACGGGACCCAAGAGGAGCTTTTACAAATGTTGGTTTGATCAGACTCAACTCTTGAACACATGGAAGAATTTCAGTGGGCTGCACCTCTAGCACTTCTTATCATTCGAACGTCCCATCTCTGAGACTCCTGGTGTTAAGCAGCCTCTGTTGTTGGTGCGAACCTTAGGGGGTGAATTTGGAGCTTTTCCATGTGCCGAAACAAGGAGGCAGGAAAACATTTTAATTTGCACAAGTGTCTTCTATAGTCAGTACAAGTTGACCCCGCAGGCTTTCTTGAACTAATTCCTGTCAGTTTCTCTTTGCAAGATCTAATTTTTGCCCTCAAATGATCTCCTTCCAAAAGTTTATTACATCTCATGGTTTTCTTTTTCCTATGTGACTACGATTCTGAATTGGGTTCAAGTCATCTAAAAATCACTGCTAAGTAACAGATAGCTTCTTTTACTGATGCTGTAGCGTCCAGACAGTTGGAGCCTATTGGGAAGTGGTTTTGTTTGGGTTTTTTTAAGTGCACTGTCTGTCTCTACAGTTTGTAGTCACAGAGTTGCATATTGTTGTGTTCCTAATATAAATATTGTCATCACTGAAGGAGGACTTGCAGGAAAGTGGTGAAAAGAAATGCTGAAGCAGCACTGCTAATCAGGTAGATGTATTACACTGCTGTTTAGTTGTAAGAAGTCTTCAAGAAGAAGAATGAACTCTTGGACTAGAAGCCTGCTCAGACTGCAGTATTAACTTGAAGAGAGGTGTTAATTTGAAATGGCTGCTGTAAAAATCCCTCAGAAAATGGTTTTAGTACTTCTCTTGCTCTGCTCATACTGACGTTCCCTGGAGGATATGTATTTATCATCTATTTTTCTAGATCTGCAGAGAAGTAAAATTAAAAGTACTTAGGCTATCGCTTGGAGCATCAGGTCAAACACGAGCAGCTAACAGCATGCATAGTCTGCCTTCCCCTGCACCGAGCAGAGCATCTGGCAAGCCTTGCTGCCAGGAACACATCGTGGTGGCTGGGCTCAGCTGCGGTGATGCTGGAGAAGCTGCAGCATGCTGTGCTTGCGCCCGCCCCGGACTGGGCTGAGGCCCACCAGCAGCCCTGGTTGGCTTGGTGCAACCCAAAGCTGTTGTGCGGGGTGTGCAACTGGTTGTAAGTGTACGATGGTGGTCTACAGCCCTGAGTAGGACCGGTGGTGTATCTGTCACTCATCTCTTCCGCACCTTCAGGGTTTTTTTTGGTGGCCGGTCGGTGGAAAGCTGTCCATGGTCATTAAGTGTACGTAAATGAGTTGTGCTGAACTCAAAACTCAGCGTGCAGCATTTCAGGTTACTTGGGCTCAAAGCAGCCAGGTTATTAACCACGAATGCAGCATTTATAATCCAAATACTGATATGGCCTTAAGTAGGGCAGGAGCTGCTGTAACTCTGATCTCCCCCTGCAACGCGGGGCAGGGCTGTGGCAGGCCAGGTGTCTGCCTTTAGCTGCAGCTGCTCCATCTGCAGAAACAGGTGGAGACGTTCAGGACCGTCAGCAAAACACAGCTGGGAAAAGTTAAGAGCAGCCCCACTACGTGCTAGTTCACCTGGGCACAGCACACCCCGAAGCAGAATTGCTGGCGATAAACATGGTTTCACCTCAGCAATGGCTCTGGGTAGGATAAATGAAATGAAGAGGGAGTAAATGTATGTTTGAGCTGGTTTATTTTTTTTTTTCTCAGTAGCAACACAGCCAAATCAAATCAGCTATTTCCAGAATGCTGCCTTTTAACTGCCTGTGCCATCAAATCCAGCCCCACTTTGGAGAAGCTTTGCTGATGAGCATCTCTTTCATCTCCTACTCCAGGTTTTTATTATTGTTTTTTAAATTAAGATGTTTCTTTTTTATTCTTTCCCCTGAGATCTACTTTTTTTTTATAACTCATGGTGTAGAAAATCAAGATTTTGACAGCTGTTGAAGTTTCAAGCTTAGTAAATCTGAGTTTTGGATTGAAGGTAATTCTTGGCCTCTTCCTCTTTCCTCTGTGTGCATGTTCATTAACTTCAATATACAGACACTTGACTTCTAGCTCGTGACAGTTGTCTGAACACGTACGTCCGGTGCGTGGGGTGGAAGACATCTGACTTCTTTGATGTGATGCTCTCACCAAACGCTCCTTTCAGTCTATTGAAAAATCTTCTCTTTGTACCATCTCAGGTGTTTTTCAGGATGTTACCTACCAGGTTTGGGGGAGCAGACAGAGGCAGGGGGTGCTGGGCACTTGCTCTGCTCGCTCCACTGCTGCAAGGAGCTTGCCAGGAGGAGCACGAAGCATGAGCAGGTCTCTCTTTCTCCTATGTAGAAATGATAGGGGACCTGATGGCTCCTGTCCCTTTGTGTAGAGGTGCTGTCACCTGGATGTAAAATGCTCGGATCCAGGGCAGGCAGCTCCTTGGTAATGGTATGTTTCCTCTTAAGCACTTAGGATGGAAAAATAAGTTTTGAGAACTTTGCATGACTCTCTCCTCCCCGTCTCTCTGACTCCATTGGGAATTTTCTTGTTACTGTTGTTGGGTTGAGACGGAAAGCGCTCGAATGCCCAGACAGCGAGTGGAGATGTGCACCTCTGGGTGAGATGGGTGCTGGGCGCAGCTACAGCCAAAAGTATCAGGTACAGACGTGGTGGTGTTGGAAGGAGCTGATGCCTCCAGCTATTATGAGCCTCCTCTTTAGCTGGGTTGGTCTCGAGCTTTTGCATGTTAAATCCTGAACGTTTTTAAGGGTGGGTGGGTTGTGTGCTTTGTCTGTAGCTTTTTTCAGCTGTTTCTCTTGGGAGAAGCTAGCTGTATTTTTTTGAGACTTGATTTTCTGTACCTGTTGTGTTTTGTTGAATGAGTTTGTTTCGGAAGAATCTTCTGATTGAATCATTCTTCTGTTGGAAAATGTCCATTTGTCAAGACAGAAACTTTCCCTGGGACCAATACATGCTCAGGAGATCAGAAACCACCCTAGGCGCTCTGTAATTGTATTTACTAAACTGTACAACATGGCCTAAATAAATATTTACTGATTTGAATATGGTTCTTTGGCATCCTGGTAGAGCGCTGGCTGCTTGACCTTTGGCTGTCCTGATGTCTCCTTGTTTTGTGTAATTTTTGAAAGAGGGCTGGGGTTTTTTGTTTGGTTTGGGATTTTTTTAATAACCATATGGAAGGGGAAGTTTTTAAGTCCAGGTTTCACAGGATGGGGCTGTTTCTGCCCAGGCCTCCTGGTTGCTGAAGGCAGTAAGTGGTATCCTCAACTCGAGGTTCAGCATTTGAAGTTTTACTCTGACAACGTGGCTTTTCTGCACAGGGAAGTTGCTGTGAAATTCGGGTGTGAATTTGCAGCGTACCAGCTGCTGCACTAACGCCGTCTGCAGAGATGTACAGGGTGCCGGAACGCCTTTGTGCGTCGCAGGAAGGCTTCGAGGCGGCACTGCTGCCAGAGATCTGCTCTGCAGCTGGCACGGCCCCGCTTCGGGGTGAAAGCAAGCTGCCGCTGCCTACGCTTTCTGGTTATGGGCTGTGGTTTCACCATCGCTCACACTGCTCCGGTCGCTGGTGGCTGTGGAGAGGAAGGGGCTTGATCTGGGGTTGAGCTTGGTGGGGAGGATGGATTCTGGTGGATCCTGGCAGATCCTGGTGGATCCAGAAGCACCACCAGACACCACTGCGGTCCTGCGTGTGCGCTTGTTGGGAGGGAAGGGGCCACCCCGGTGTGACCGTGGGTCGAGCTTGGCTGCTGACCCTTGGAGGAACAGTAATGGGAATGACAAGGGATTTGGACCAGAGGAGAAAAATTCATGTTAGCGCCTGAATATCGTTTTTCATCCTCTTAAAATTCTTCTGTTTCTTTGAAGTGTGAATCCCAGATGCTAAAAAAGTATTTTTCCAGACATGGCTATGCTGTCTTGCTGTGTATTTTCCACCAAATTGCTGAATTATTGTTTTCCTTCTGGCCTTCAATTTTTTTCATAGCTTTATCTTTTTGTCTGGATGTTTTACATGGCTAAAACTTGTTCCTGTCTAGCATACCAATCTGAGAACTCCCACGTGAGACAGCGTCCCCACTGAGCTATTGCATAGGACAGGAATGCTGGCTTTTTTTCCTGGAAACTTGTAAACATGAACTTCCTGTTGACACGAGCTGTAAATCTGCAAATAGCCTCTGCTTCCGACAGAAGATGAAGGTAATAAAATTTCAGGTCCGCATTCACTGCACCTAGTCCTCCTTGAGCTGCGTCCAAACACTCGGAGGCAGTGGAAGTGCAGAGGCACAGGAGGGAACCTGCTGGTTGCTCTGCACCTCTGGAAGTGAGTCTTTCCCTTTATTTTTTGCTCTTTTCTTTAGGCACCCAAATACAGATGCAATCTTAATAGCCAGTTGGAGAATCTCAAAACCCTAATGAGTCTAAAATGATGCTTCATCGGTTGTTTTCTCCTTTTGTTTCTCCCTGCCTCTCCCACCACAGAACTAATCTTCAGTTTTGGAGAGTTAACTCTCTCCTACATCCAAAACAGGCCTTTTTGGGTAATGAGCTGGCCAAATTCTCCCAGCTATTAGAAGACTTTGCATGTTACCACCCATGTCACTTAATCTTGCTGTTATTTCTGCCTCCAAGAGGAGCTCTGGTGGGACACACAACCCACACTAGTTGTTGGTTTTCGCCTTCTAGGCTTAACGCTTTGCTCTTCTGCATTTCATGCAGCGGCAGCTCACGAGCCTTGTCCCGCATCCACGGGCTGGGGGCTCCGGGCAGCAGCCGGCTGCTCTCTTGGCCTTGTAACGCCGATGCAACGTGAAGCTGTGGCTAGCAAGCCATATGCTTTACCTTCCTTCTCCTGGCACCAAGACAAGCGTGCCCACAGCTCACTGGGAGAAGAGCAAGCAGCGTATGGAGAATGGCTGCCTGGTTCCCTGTGCTGGGTGTTTTTTAGAGGCTGATGTATGCTTTATTTCTGGGTAGGTAGCAGACACCCAGCTGAGCTTGGCAGATAGCACGGGCTTATCATGGTTGGGCATGACCGTGCTGATCTTCAGGATCAACTGTTGGGGATGCTGGGGCTTCTCCGTGTTCAGGGAAGGGATGGAGGCAGGCAGAGGGCTGGGAGATGATGGAAGCAGAGAGTGGAGAAGGGAAACAGAAATAAGGCGAAAAAGAGTTTAAAAGCATGGTAGTGGAAAGGGAAAAAGGATATAGAAAGGAAGGAGATGTGGTTACAGGATACCAAAACACAGGACAGAAGGAATGGAATGAACAGATAAAAGCAGAGAAGGAAGATCTGGATGGAGGCTGAACTCTCTTAATAAGCATCCCATTAATTAATGCTTTCTCATGCGGCAGCACCGGGGTGTGGATGAAATCCAGCCCTTCTCAGCCTGACCTCTGCGCTCTTCTCGCTCGCCACCGTGCTGGTTTCTCCTTGGCTTCCCGCCCTAAGTGAAACCGCAACCTTTCCGACTTCTCCGGGCAGAATGAAAGGCACATGGCAGTGGTGTAAGAGGAGCCTCTCGCAGTCGTCTGCGCTTGGGTGGGCGTGCTGGTTCTTTCGTAAACTAATAGCTCCCAGCAGTGCTACTAAATCAGACTTGGTGGAGCCGGGAGCGGAGAGTTGGAATGCCGGGCCAGGCGCAAAGGGCTGTGCTGGGTTGTTTCTTTTTTTTTCTTTCTTTTTTTTTCTTCCCTTTCCCCAAATCCACCATTTGTTAGGTCCAAAGGGCCAACTGACAGCAGGAGAGGGACCTGGCAAGGATGGACCTTGCAAAAAAAAAAAACCCCACGTTTAAAAAATAAAAATAACCCCCCAGAAATAAAAATAAAACCCCCTCAAAAACCCTGTTTAAAACATAATTGGTTTTGTTGTTGTTTAGCGAGGTGAAAAGAGAGGGAGCCCCATTCAGTGCTAAACCTGCAAAGCCAACAAATTGGGATGCTACTGGAAAGCCCTGCTTATCAAGCCCTACTTGATAAAATGAACAAAACAAGGGAGGATTATTTTTTTTAAGCGTCTTAAAGGCAGGCCGTGGTTTGGGTGAGAAATTTAGGGGTTTTTTTTGGTTTGTTTTGTTGTGGTTTTTTTTTTTTTTTTTTTTTTTTTTTTAAATCAAGGTTACCAGGTTAGTGACAACTAATTACCAAGAAAATAAGCCTGCTCTGGTGGCTGTCTGATGCCAGGACATGGCTAGGCAGTGAGATGGAGAGTTACCACCTCCTCTGAAGGGCCAGGCGAGGACCAGAGCCCCAACAGCACCCTCCCAGGGACTGGAGGGGAGGGAGGCTCAGGATGAAGGGGGAAAGGATTCTGTTCAAGGAGCCCAAGATAAAGAAAGAAAAGCCGTTATCAGGGGAAAAGCCACAGCATGCAGGAGGGAAGTCACCGGTGGAGGGAGGCGCAGGAAGCGAGCTGGGGCGTAATGACCCTGCTGTAGGGAAGGGGCTTGGGATCCATCACATGTGTTTTATTGCTCATGTTTTTGATTGTAAATGCTGCCCTTTCTGGGACAAGACCAAAACCACAAGTTCTGCTAACAAGTCCTGCTTCGATAAGCTTTAACGTGTGCTTTCTTAATTGTTAAAGATCGTCCGCAGGGGAGGTGGTGGGGAGCACCAGGAGCCCAGACTTCAGACTGGGGTGTCTGATCCGGGATGCAGCTCTCAAAGCACATCATCTCACCTGCAAAAGGGAGGATTTCTGCTTCCAAAGCTTGGCTGCACCATAAACACATGCTAAAGGGGCTGGCCCTTTAAGGACTCCTGTGAAAATATCAGATCTAGGCAGGTAACTGGGTTTTTTGGAGTAGCAGGGTGGTGCTTGAGTCAGCTGCAGCAGAGAGCTCCATCAGCACAGCTTCCAAAGCCAGAAGTGCTCCTGATCCCCCACCTGGGTGATGATGATGATGAGGGGCACCAAAATTACAATTGGAGGGGAGTGGAGGTATGTATTGTAACAAATCTCTGTAATCAAAGGGAGCTGCTATTGATCTGGAAAATATTGTCGAACTGCAGAGATGTTGGACTAGACTTAATCCTCTGCAGGCTGGGTTTTGCTCTCTCCAAATAGGGTTACTCATTTTTTCCATATTTCTGTGTTTGGTTGAAATACCCGTGACAGCTACAGAGGCTTGGATTTCTAATCAGAGCAAGGGTGTTAGATTTAGGAATTGGTGTGTTGTTTTGGGGGAGATTTTCTGGATAGGACATCAGTTCCTGGGTGTCTTTTCTTTGCATATGCAGTCATATAGCAGGAATAAGGTAGCTTTTGCTTAGGTGCTCCCCCCAGCCCTAAATCAGTGGCCAGAAGTAAAGTTTCAGTAACTTCGTTAGGTTGTGCTTAATTCCTTGTTGCACCTTTGCTCCCACTGTTTTTTTGCAATGTCTGATCATAGTTGTTCTGCGTGTAAATTCTGCCAGCTCAGTTAAGGCCAACTTTTAATATGTTTTTTTCCCTCTCTGGGCGGTATTGAAATGGCACAAAAGCCAAACACTACTCATGTTCACTCCTGAAGGAGGCAATATGATTAGATTTACTTGACAAATTAAGCTTGTTAACATAATCTGCCATGTGCTAATTTAAATAATGGATGTATTGAAAAAAAGGATGTTTGTTAAATGTGATAAATTTGCTCGGAATAGAGAGGTGTAATCTCTGTTGGGGGGCGGGGGGGTGCATGCCTCTGTCTGCTAAGCTTGAACTCAAGTCAGCAAGCCTCCCATGCAACCCCACCGAGGGGTTCAAAGGGAACAGTCCCTTCTTGGCTCCGCTGACTTGTAAGTAAGGCATAAAGAAGGCAATAAAATGTTTGACTCTCCTGCCAGACCTGAGCCTGGAGGAGGAGGAGGAGGATCCCAATTGGTTTCCATCAGATTCCAGTTAGCATGAATTTACAGTTTCCACTTAGCCTGATAAATGGCTTTGGCTGCCTTGGTGCATTTGGATTTATTTTTCTGTGCGATGGAAAGTGGTCAGCTTAAAAAGGCAAAGGCTTTCCAGGGTTGCTGCGAATACGAGTGAAACTTCTTTCCGAGGTAAAAAGACAGCAGGCAAAAAAATAAAGCTGCGTCGCATCATGAAATATGGGTGGAATAGAAGAGAAATCAGAAGTAGTTCAGGTCTCTTGTGCTTGCTGTGGCAATGGGCTGTGATAGGCATAAAAATTCCACTGGAAACTGGAAAAATTCTTAAGATTTCCTCGCTTTCCTCAGAAACCACACTTAGCAGCAGGTATCAATAGCTCTCAGTGTTCAAACTTTGTTTGCATCGTTCTTTCCATGGAACATTCCCATGAAAAGAAAGGAGAAGCAGATTAATGCGGCAAGCCAGGGAAAGCAGTTTCTCCCATGCTGCCTGCAGTCCTCCTTCCTTCCACTGTAGTGGTGATGCCTGGGTTACCAAATCTATTTTAATGCATATTTGGGGAGCAGGCTACCCTCTTGGTTACGTACAGGTGCTGCTCAGGGTCAGTAGATTACATATCTCAGTGTCTGCTATTAGCACATTGCCTCTGCTTCCCCCTGCTCCGTTTGCAGAGGCGGTGGCAGAGCAGGGCATGGCGTGCGGGGTGCTTTCTCCTGGCTCGCTTTGCAGTAATGGGAGCTGCTGCATCAGCGCGGCTGGAGAGACCGGCTGGCAGCGGCATGCTTGCCTGCGGCTCCATGGACCTGCCTCTGCCAACAGCGAGCTTACGGATGGGTCACAGTTTGGGCGAGCTTAGGCACGTGGGTCATATTTAAGATGCAATCCATGAGCTGTTCAAAGGAGGCTTTGCAATGGCTTCTACTCAGGGTGCCCAGGTGTCCCCACCTTTAGTTTTTATGCCTTGAGAACCCAAAACCACAGGTGCATCTTCCTTGCTCCGGGGCTGAGCCATGAGGTCTGGCATATTCCTGCCCCAACCCAAGCCAGAAGTGGGGACGTCTGTCCTGAGGATGCTGGGTTTTTGGTAGAAGTTGGCCTGTGGACACCATGACAAAGGGGGGTGTGTACGTTTTCATAAAGGTTTATAAAGTCAAATCATTGTAACTACACTTAAAATACTTGAGGTTTTGATGCTTCAAACTCCTTTAGGTTGTAACAATAGGGAAAAGACTTATTTGGCCATGGGGTCACAAATGGTAGTTACAACCCAGTTGTCATAGTTGGGGACAGCTTTTATTTATGTAAAGTGAAACACTTACAAGCTGTTGAAGTCCTTAAGTTAAAATATGATTAAAAAAGAAGGTGGGGGAACATCTAGTGCTAGTTACCTCTTCAGATAAACCCTCCAAACCCCAGGCCATCCCATGTACCTTCTAAGAGGGCTTTCTCTGATGACTTTGACCCAGGCTGCATCTCTTGAGCATCTTCTGTTTGTCATATGGCATACCTCCTCCCCTCTTGTGCGTGGACCAAGGTCAGCTTTTGAATTCACTGGCTGGTTTCAGGCTGGTTTGGTGATGTCGGGACAGGGCTGGGCAGGGAATAGTGGTATCTGATGCTAAATGCTTAATGCCTTAAGCATAGGGCTGCATCCGTCTGCCTGGTACCATCTCCACTGGGGGCAAAGCTGCAACATGAGCTTGCTTCTTATAAGACATCAGAGAATCCACATGAGAGCCACCGCTGTTGGGGCAACCCCGGCCAGGGAGGGCTCCTGTTGGGGACCTCACAGTGTGAGGCGCCAGGGAGCAAATCATGAGACGCGAGTCCACAGGAAAATAACTTTAATTCTGGTGCTCGTGGAGCTGCTTGTTTTTTGTCTCCCTTCATTGTCTGTATAATTTAGAGATGATTTTTCCATCTCGGCTTATGAAATATTGAGAGCTTCAGTATTTTGCGCAACCTTCATGAAAAGCATCAGAAGCCCCAGCAAGCTAAACTTTCTGAAATTAAGTGTTTTATTGACGTGCCTTGCCAGCAGCCCTACCAGTGGGGACTGGGGCGCAGAAAGAAGTGGGTGCCAGGAGGCATTGGTGGATCTGCCTGCAGCATCTGCCTGTTCCCCACCCGCTTTGCTGCCCGAGCATCGCTTCGCAGGGTGCTCCAGGTATCTGTCTGCTGATACTTGATTGTGAATCACTTTTTTTGAACTTAAGCATGTGAAATCCCTGCTCTTAGTTGAGGTTTGGAGGTGGGAAGGCAGCTGTAAATCTGTGCCCCCTCTGCCTGCAGCCAAGCTGCCCTTCTCGGAGTGATGTGCTCACCCAGCCAAGGCTGCAGCAGTTTCATGCATTCCTACAACACCTGAAATTCTCCTGCCCAAATGCCTCCCCCCAGTTATCATCCAGCATCCTGCCTATGCTGGGGGGCCCCTCCTCCGCAGGAGGAAAACAAGGCCCATGTCTTCATGAATGTATGCCATGCCTGCTCACAGAATGCTTTTTAATACCTCCTTTAAAGCACTTTTTTTTTTCCCCCTCCCTTTACAGCCTTTTCCCCTCCCAAAGGGAAGTAGAGGTACCTTAAACTAATTAGGAGTAAGAGGCAGAGAAGGTGGGGGTGAAGGGTTAGGTGGGATGCCGGCGGGCAGTACTTCGAGAACGTTTATGGACATGGCTTAGCAGTTAGCAGTAGCCTACCAAAGCTTGGGAAATTTCATAAAAAGCAGCATTTTGCTGTCTGCGAGTGAGTAAATATCCCACCACGCTTATACCAACTGCAGAGAATTCAGCTTATGTGATTTCTGGGCTTTTTCTGGGCCAGCATCCCTCAGCTTGGGCAATGGCAGGCTTTTAGTTTGCTGTCCTGGCAAGGTATGTAGGTCTCTGGTTCTCAAAAAAGTAGCTGGAGGGAGACTTAGTGTTGCCTGCAAAGATTTGGAAAGGATTATATTGAGACCTGAAGCCTCTCAGCTCAGAGGCATACGGACTGGAGCAGTGAATCCCTCCTGAGATCTTAAAGTGTGCCTGCGCAAGGTCTGCAAGCAAAATGCAAATGTCGCTTCTCCTCCTCGGGTGGTTTTATGGGAGCTGGGAGGAGGGTGGCATGGAGAGGGATGGTTTGGGCAGTAACTGGAGGGGTGGTTGCCTCTTCTCTGGGGCAGTACCGCAGGCAGCCGGGGACGCCCGGCTGCAGGGCGAGGAATGCTGTTGTGTAAATCCTTGTTTCCCCAGCGCCCGGCTTGCGGTGAATGGTGCTGGGCTGATGGGATTAGTCAGGGGCCTCCAGTTAATATCTGTTGTTCACGCCGCACATCGGGGAGCGGCTATTCAAAATTACCAGGAGGTTTGTAGGTGGCAGAGCAGCCACGTCTGCGTGTTAAGGGGGGGAAAAAATGGTCAAATGTAGTTGTGTCCAGTGGGTTTCTGTTATGAGCCTCCCTCGCTGCTGTGAGATCCCTGGTGGAGTTTACTCCCTGTATAAAACATTTCAGATTTACATTTTCCTTTAACACTTCCTCTTCGATCCAGTAATATGTTACATGTTTAATTGCTCTTCCTTTGAATTTTCCAGTCCTCCTTTGGTACCCTTGCAACATCAGTATCTTGTTATCTTGTTGTTGCTTCTAATTGCTAACACATGCCAGCTTTCCAGTGCTGCAAACTCCGGCGCTGGGGCTTGGAGGGGAGTTTACAGGGAAGATTTACATGCATGGGGAAACCTTCAGAAAATTAATTTGCTAGTTTACCCAACAGCTTATCCAGATTTCAAAACTGAGGGCTAAGACGAAGGCTGATTTACACCCGGCGCTGCGTAAGGCAGAGCCGATTTCAGGAGGGTCGATCCGGTGGAAGCGACCCGCAGCGCCTGTGCCGGCGAAGCCCTCTTTTCCTCTCGCCGCCCCGCCGCCGTCTCGCTGTTATTGCCGGCCATAAACAAATTACGTGTATTTAACAAGTTAATGTCAGCCCGGCTGCGAGGCGCTGGTAGGTGTGTGCTTGGTGACATCAGCTGGCGAGCAGCCTGGCAGCAGCGCGGCACAGGCAGGGAGCAGGCAGGGAGCCGAGGGTGTGTGCCTCTAAGCTGGGTATTCTGGCAAGGTGGAGAGCTGGTCTGTTTGGCAGGACCTTCCCATCTGGGATCCATCTGTGTTTCCCTGGAATCGGACAGGCGGCTCCAGGCAGTGAGAAATCGCAGATGTGCGGGACCTGACACGTGTCCAGCTAATGAAAGGAGAAGGCAGGCTGGGCTCCGGCTGCGCTCGAAGATCACGAGCGGAGGAGGAGGAAGAGCGCTTTTATTTATATTTCAAAGAAACTAGGTGTATTCAACAGCAGCTGGATCGTTGCAACCTTGCTGTTTAGGGTAAGCAATAGATGGGTCTATTTTTAAACGGGACCGGGTAGGGCGCAGCATATTTGGGGGCAGCGGGGGATGCTCGGGGGGATGCTCAGCTGCCATACTGCCAAGTAGGTTTGAAGAGCGATGTGGGTTTCGCCGGCGGTCTGGGGAGAGCCTCAACCTTGAGTGCAGGTAGAGGGAGAGGGTGGGAGCGGCGCCGTCCGCAGCGCTTCGCCACCCAGCCTGCCTCCGGTCGACTGCAGTGGCTCTGCTGGGGGAAAAACTTCAATAGAGGAGCCGGCTGCATGCGTGGATTCTGCAGCTGAAAAAATACTAAACTCTCTCTAAGGAGAGCTGCGTTAGAGCTCTCTATGTTGCTATGGAATGGTTTATTATTTTTTTTTCCCCTTATTTTTATTCCCCCCCACCCCCGTGAGCAGAAGGCTGGGATTCAGCATTTTCTGGGGAAATGGAAAAGCAGGAAGGTTTTTGTGTCTTTTAGCAGAATGTGTTTTTCTGCTGTGCCTAGCCTTACTCTCATTTGTGCATGCTGATATTGAAGCCAGGGGGGTAAATCTGCAGAGGCAGATTTCTTCCACCAGCTCCCAGATTTCCTTAATTTTCCCTGTGTTTTCAGTGCTTCTCTGCATTGTGGCAGAGGCTGCTCCCTTTTTGTCTTTGCACTCCTCGAGCAGCAACTGATGCTACCAGCATCTAAATCTCTCAGATCAATTTTGTGATACTGGAACAGACCTCCCTGCCCTATAGATTTTTGCTGTCAGGCTGCAGACTGCTGTATTTTCTTTTATTCCATTGTAATCTCCCGATCCTGCATGTGTATTTTAAACCTGCCCTTTCCCTCCTCTCCCTGTTTTTTGGGGAGGTTCAGCAGTTGAAATTGCTCCTCCAGCCCTCTGGAGCAGCTTGTTGTAAAGATCCCTCTGTTGCACGTTTGCTGAGCCGCTGCCCCGGGTGTACGCTGCAAAATATTACCGGCTTTTTCTCCCCCCCACAGCACTCGGCTCCTGTGCGATGGTACTCGCAGTCCATTTTATGTGCTGGAGAAATCCTGCCCAGCCACAGGAGATGCACCAAAATCAGCACTCAAAGTTTGGGGAGCTAAAATGTGGCTGAGGATCGCTTGCTATCGAGCTGGAAAAAGAGAGAGGAATATTTGCCAGGCTGTCTGGTGCAGGATGATTCCCTTTGGAGCACTTTGCTGTTGCTTTGTCCGGGTTAGTTTTAAGCGTGCCAAATGACAGGGTTTCCCCCGGGAGAGCACGGTGGGGCTCCCTGGCAGGGTGCTGTGCTGCTGCATGGGCTGCAGCTCCGCGCTTGTCTGGTTCGGCCGCTGCATGTGCCACCTTAAGGTTTTCCTTCCCTTGCAGCGTGCAAGCATTTGGGTATAGGCTTTTGAAAAATATATATTGTAAGTCTGCTTCTACAGACACACCAAACACCTCCTATGCATCCCTCGCTGTCCCCGGAGCGGAGGCAGAAGGAGCGCGTGCTGCCTGATGCTCTGCAACTTCAACGTCTCAAAGTGCACCAGCACAAAGGAGGAATGAAAACCAAAAAAATCACCAGCAAAACTGTACAGAGTGTGACGATATCTAAAAGCAAAGAGCCGTGCTTCTCTGCTGTGGCTCTCCCAAAGACTTCCCGAATTTGCGAATGCAGCGCAGCGTGTTGGAGCATCTGCTCCTGCAGTCTCTTTGCAGGCTGGGCTCTGATTAAGCAAACGGAAGTTTTGCCGGCATCGGGGCGGCATGATTTGGCCATTAAACAACTAATTTGCCAGTGTCTTGCTCAAGCCCTGTGGGAAACTTTTTTCTTCTCAGGTTCCTCTGTTTTTTGAAAAGGATTTGGGGTGGCTGCTTAGGTGAGAGAGGTGGTTGTACTTTGGGGAAGAGGGTGGCTTGAAACTTGGTGGCCAGTCGTAATAATTTTATAGAAATGGGGTAGCACATCCAAGTGAAGACTTGGGTTTGGTTTTTTTTTTTCAGAATTGTCTGCTGGATTCTGTGATTTTTCACTATTAATATGGAGAAGATGTTTAGTCTGATTTTTGGGACTACCTAGGCTTCACCTAAATGACTGTAGATCCTCTCCAGCTGGGTACTCCTACCCCAGCACATCCACCGGTTAGACAAACCTGCAAATAATGCAAAACTAAGAGGCCCCAGTGTAAGAAACAAGGTAAAAGGGGTAAAGCAAAGGCAATTTGAGCAAATATTGCCAACAGGAAAGTGCAGTAAGCCAAGTGAAGGATTTGAAGGGTCTGAGGAAGGAGCAGAACTGCTAAAGGCAAGGAGAATAAATCGTTAATCTGAGAAGTCTATTACACAGCGAATGCCCCGAGGAAAAGAGCAGAAACTCCATTTAATAGTGAAAAGGCCAAAACAGTGCTGCCAAGTCGGGTTCTGCTCTGCCCAGGGACTGGAGCCATGGCCCCTGCTTAGTTCCAAGATGCTGCTATTTTTGCAAGTTGCATCTGCTGGTTTTTGCAGAGGCTTGTTTAAACCCGCTGAAGCCAAAAGCGAAGGGAGCTTTTCTCACGTGAAGTGTGGGTCGGGCTCTTGTTTTTTTTTTTCCTTCTCTTTTATTCCTTAGTCTTACAGGACCAGTGTCCTCGAGAGAGCAGGGTTTCACCTCTTAATGCTTCCCTGTCTGTCGGATCCAGTGAGAGTCCCAAATTATTTTACTGCTGCTTTACAGGGCTTTGTCACGCGTCGCTCACGGTGGATTTTGACCTGTAGGGGTTATCACTGGGGGACAGTAGGCAAGAGGGAAAGAACGTGCTTTGACTTCAGAAGCTGAGTTTTCAAGGCAACCAGCTCTTCGGTCCCCAAATTGACCCATAAACGCAGTAACCATCAGCAGCATTTTACAGGAGGCAGTGCTCTCCCATGGTTATGCACTGGGATGGGCGAACCAGGTGGCCTCTTGTTTTTTCCAGCTCAATTTTTTTTAGGGTTTGGACAAAAAACAAGATTTGTTTGTTGTGCATGTGCGATGTTTATAGTATAGCTGGATAGCTGAATAAAGTCATTTGAGGACTTGGGCATATGTAGCAGTTTTAGGGCAAGGCTGGCTAGTTCTTAACTCTGAACAGGAGATGGCCGTAATCTGTTGCGTTTTGGGTTTTTTCCCATAAGACCTGTCTTATCTATACTTGTTCTGGGCTAGATTGAAACCTTGCCTGTATCTTAGCATCTAGTGACTATTTCCATATCTGATTGCTTGTTAGAAGCTAGGTATGAAATGTATTTCGGCAGACACTCCAGAGCGGTCCCTGGGGGCAGCATCACTGCAGGTCTCTGGGAGCCTGTTCAACTTTTATTTTTATGATGGAGGCTGCCTTAATTCATGCAGCATTCAGGGAATGGCTGGAAAAACCTTTCTTTAGAGCAAGAGTAGAAGCCGGGAAGAATTGGTGAGTGATGATCCCGCAGCTGAAATGCAGCACGGAAAGGCTTGGGTTCAGTTCCTGGGTCTGCAAGCAATCTTCTGAGGCAAGACCTTGACCTTAGCGCTGCTTTGTGTGTCGGTGGCTTACATCTGAAAGGACAATAGTGTTTTCAGAGGTTTCAAAGCATTTTAAAGTGTAACTATCATGCCTTTTATTGGGCTGGGTAGTGGCATTTTTATAAGCCAAGCTTAAGATTTTAGAAAAATGTGTATTGAATTTTCTTGGCACGCTCCTGGCTGCAGGACTCCTGTTTTTTGTGTCCGTGGCAGGACTGAAGGAGGACAGTCGCAGGTGGCCAGAAGACCACTTAGAAGAACAAGACTATTGCAGATCTGCTGCTTGGTTACTCTCCAGTCCTATGGAAACTACAAAGCCAAGAGTCAGTTTTCCTTCCAGCAATGGGACACCATGACCTAATGGTGGGATGCTGCGTAGCCATCCCTTTCAAGGGCATCTCCTTCACCAAAAAAACCCCAAGAAAGCCCCAAAAGTATTGATAAACATCACTGAGCTCACCCCAAACGAGGCGATGAGGAGGAGGAGCACGCTGCAGCCCCGAAACAGCTCAAACCTGTTGCTCCACAGCAAGCTGTGAATGTTTAAAGACCCGGTATTACTTAGGATGCTGGCGGAGCGTCGGGGGGAGCGGGTTATTGTGCGGGGAACAGATGTGCCGTGCGCTGTTGCCGCGTGCCGGCTCTGTGCCGCTGCTCCCGGCACCAGGTGCAGCCATTGTTCCGGCTGGTCCCTATTCATCCGCCCTCGGCTGCCGCTCCGCGCCCGCTCCCTCATTGTTTCTCCAGGAAATTAGCATTAAAAACCCATCCGAAACCCCCATGTCCCTCAACTGCAGGTGACTGTTATTGGCCCCAGCTGCCACCCTTGTGCTTGATTACTTCCATATGGGGTTGTGGCAAGAAGTAGGATCCACTTATTGATTTTTTTTTTTTTTTTTTATATTTTTTCCCCCTTTTTATTCCTCCCACCCTACACAGACACTTCAGCACTCACAAGGAACAAAACCCTGAAATCTATTAAGCCCCCAATAGGATCCAGTTGCTATTACAACTGGGATGAACATTTTACAAGCAAAGCTAATTACACCCTCTCCCTGCTTTCTTCCTTTCTTCAGCCCCCACCCCATAAATGTAAAATAACCAGAGGGCAATTGGTAGTAAATTAAATCTTTGCAGTGTCCTGAGAGGAGGTTTTCTTGCTAGCAGGAAGAAGTCTGCTGGGCTTTAGATGTTTGGTTATTTGGGTTTAGTTTTGGGTTTAGTTTTGGTTTGTTTTTTTTTTACTAGAAAAGGGGAAACTCTGGTCTCTGGCCTATTGCTGTGGCACACCTATTAAAGGGACACACAAATCCCAACTGGGTCTGGATAGAAAAGGAAAAAATAATTGAACAAGTGGGTTGTTAATTTGTGAGTGTAGTAACTGTTGAGAGGAGCCAAAGAGAAACTACACGCCAACTGAGGTTACAAAATTCTAGGAACGACGTGATTTTCTGCTGGTACGATTCATCTGCAGGGCAGCAGGTTGCATGAAACCCCAAACCCCCCAAAATCTCTTCTGGGTTTCCTGCTGGCAGAGTGGCACAGAGCAGCCTGGGTTTGCCTTGAGGCGAGATGCGCTGCAGTTAGTAACAGGAGAGAGGGAGGGCGGCATCTCTTGCTGCCCTACATAGGACCTGGAGATGAAGCTGTTCTGCAGAGGAGTACAGGTGGGTCGTGTCCCGTGACGAGGGGACCAGCCCACGCAGCCCTGACCTACTTTGTGCCAGGCAGGAATGGAGGGAGAGTGGCAGCTCGTCTCTGCACTGGAGGCATCAGGCATGGCTTTCCTCTGTGCTTCTGTCCAAACAACTTGGGTGACAAAGCCCTGTCCGAGTCTGGAGGTCGGTCGGTCGGAGTATATAGCTCTATGGAGAAAGGCTGGGTTTCCCTTATGGCACACGGGGCCTCCCAAAAGGAGTTTTGTTTTGCTGCAGCGTTGCAGCTGATGAGGTTTGTGCTGGTGGCTCCTCACAGAGCAGCTTGCTGCGGGACGATGGTCCTCAAAGCACCACGACCGAGGTGTTGCATGCTACTGCCTGGGCCTGAGCAGGCTGCATGAAGATGAAAGCCCATCAAAGCCCCATAAGCGTCAGCCATTACGGCTTGTTAGGTTATTTCATAGATAATCAGTAGGTTTTGTGTCTTTGCATTCGTGGTGGTGCCTCAGCAGCCACTTCTATGGGATCTGCCTTGTTCCCTGCCAGTGATGCCCTGGGCAGCTCCTGCTGAGACTTGGCAGGGTGCTCCGGTGTGACATTGGTGTCACAGTCTCCTGTTGCTGTACAGATATACGGGTGCAAACCTCTGTCTAG
Source organism: Theristicus caerulescens (assembly GCA_020745775.1). Classification (NCBI taxonomy): domain Eukaryota; kingdom Metazoa; phylum Chordata; class Aves; order Pelecaniformes; family Threskiornithidae; genus Theristicus; species Theristicus caerulescens. The sequence continues at coordinate 4,566,950 of CM036569.1, forward strand.
AAAAGATCCTAACGTGTTCTCCTCTCTCCTCAGAGCAACCAGTTAGCAACTGTGAATTGTCCAGATTGAAGCAAAAAAGAGGGAAATCAGTACAGACTGGTTTTTTACTTCTGCACTTTTTTTGGGTTATGATGAGTCTTTAGAAAACAGCTCCTACCAGCGGAGGACCCGTATTAGGAAGCTTGGGATGGTCAAGTCTCTAGACTCACTTTCTCCCCAAGTCAGAGAAAGGAATTTCCATTCCTCCCCACCATGTCTTTCACATGGAAGATCTATTCAAAACAGACAATGACTTTTTATTCTGATAACGCAGTCCCTGTTGCTACTCTGGAAGTAGATGCTGCAGCGAGTATTTACTCAGATACAGAAATCTTTGGGAACAGCTGGGGCTTGGTTGGTTGACCTCAAGATTCGTAGATGCAAACTTACTTACAGGTGGGGAATGGATTTGTCCTGGGATTTTTGTGTCTCAGCATTGGTTCTTTGGCATTTGTCAGGTTGGCCTCCACCTTGAGGCCCATCCTGCCTTGATGGGTGGGACCAGCCAATGCAGTTTGCGAGAAGGATTTAAAGTAAAAATTCTGGTTGGCATCTGAGGAGATGGGCTTAAGTGAAGTACTTGGGTTATTTACTGCGTGTACCTCCTTCCTGATACAGACCCATCCTGGCTTGGCTGCCCAGCATGGACCACCCACATCTTTGGGAAGCAGCCGTGCAGGTGCAACGGTGTAGGTTGTGCACATCTGGTAGTGGACTTCTTAAAAAAAAAAAAAAAAAAAATCAGCCCCTTAGAGGTGCTGTGCGGCATGGGGAGAGCCACCAGCTAAATCAGGTCAGAAGGATGGATAAAGCTAGCAAGATGACCTAATAGAGTATCTTGAGCAATTTTCCTCATACTTGCTTTAAACCCTTCAAAGTCAAATCTCAAACTTAGGGGGTTTCTTCTCCCTAATTAAATTAACAGGCCATATGGTGTTTACTGTGAGCGCCTGCAATATGGAAGGAGCTACCTCCTGGATCACTTTCTTTTTTCAAAAGAAGCTGCTTTACCTGATGTCGCTGTTCTGAAATGTTCTTTTTAGCAGCGGGTGCGAGGGGTTATTTCAGCCACCTCGCTGGTGTTGGTGTCACCTTCTGATCCTGGGGATGGGCTGTATCATAACCTTTTCTGTTTCTGCAGCCGCCTTTGTCTTCTCCCGGCTTTTGTAATGCCATTTTGCTGCTTAGTGGGAATGTGTACAGGTCAGGGGGTTTCCATGCTTTTTCACATGCAGGTGATGATTCTTGCTCTTGGGGCTGAGGAGCATAGAAAACATCTCAGGGTAGTGGGTTTTATGGGGGTGGTGGTGGTATTTTTAACAACTACTACTAATTTTTTTGTTGAGGGTAACGTCTCAGGAATGTGTGAAACTGAAAGTTTGTAGAGTTTTGTTCTTTATTAATGGGTTGTTTAAAAAAAAAAAGTTATTTTGCATCTGCTGCATTTATCTTTACATGAAATCTGGAGAAGGAAATGAAGACTTTGAGGAAGAAAACCATTGGTTTATTATCAGACCCTTGCATTTAGAGGAACAGGAAAGTAGGGTAAGAATCTCTAAACGTGTAGGAGAAATGAAGGAATGAAAAGTCTCGGATTTTGCTGTCTGTTTTCAGCTACTCTAACTCATTTAGTAGGGTTTTTTGGTAAGCATAATTCTTGTGTGTGAGTGGACTTTGCTGTGAGCTCATCCTGCATCTCTCCAGTGATGTACGTTAACCTTTCTCTGCAATCTTAGCTTGTTGATGCATCTTTTCTGTAGGGGCTTGGTGTTAAAAGGGGAGCTGGATGACCCTTCATATTCAGCCAGGATCAGCTTGTTCTGGGGTATCTGAGCTCCCAGAAACAGATACATTTGTGTCCGCTGAAAACACCCTGCCACATTAGCATATTCCCTGTAACGTATGCTCAAAGGGTGTTTCTTTGCAGAGAAGCCTCTCTAAAGATAGCATCGTGAAGTTCTGTGTTGTCAACCAGGGACACTTGATCTAAAAAACAACATTTGATACACAGACAAGGTTTGCAAGTGCCATCTGGATTCTGGGAGATGAGCTAGGTTGTCTCTGTTTTGCATACACTCACCAGGAAAAAAAAAAGTATGTGCAGGCAGATTAATTCTTCAGGATCACCTGAGCAGGACCATTTAGTCCACACAAATGTCCTCGGTGACATGGGACACCAGTGTAATCCCATACTGCTGGGCAGCATGTGCTGGTGCACCTTCTTCGGGTGCTGGAAATTATTCTGTAGTTTACTGGTATATTTACTGAAACCCAGGTGGAAATAATTTAAATTCCCTGGGGCCAGTAATATTTTAATCTACTGTCAAGCATACTGCAAGGCAGAACCTGCAAATGATGCAAAGCCCTGCAGAAATGGGCATATTTTTAGGGAGGTGGGGATGCAGGGTACACAGATGTCTTTGTCTGGCTTCAGTTCTGCGTGGTGGAGAGACCATCCGCAAAAATACGCCAGCGCTAAGCACGGAAACCTGGAGAACATGGACATCAAACACAGCCCTGGGTTGAATAGCAAACTTACTGTCCGCATCTTCCCAGGGATATGTAGGTTATAAAATGTATTTTACTTCAGGGTCTATTTCTTGACTTTCTAGTTATCCTCTCATATGCAGATCTAATTTGCCTAATGGCCTGGTGAGTGTAATTGAAAGGCAGCCTGCACTTACACGATAGTGAAAAGTCTCACCTGTGCCCAAGCACAGATGGGTCTCTGCCTCGCTGCTGCATTATTAGAGGAAATTTATAGGCACTGTGTCACAGGCTTTGCTGTGACCGCGGGAGGAAAATAGCAGTTTAAAACAAGCTTGGGGTTTTGCTGGATTTTTTTGTTTGCAGGGTGGGCTCTCTTATTTCCTGGGTTTGCAATTTTGGTGGTTGGGCTTCTTAGTTAACATCATCTTTGTGTTTCCCTTGTGCTCTGGTTGGTGGTGAGCAGCCTAATGCAGGTTACTACTAACTAGTTTAGGACAACCCTAAGAATGATGAGTTGTAAAGTCTTTTCTGTGCTACGTTGCAGCATGATGCTTTGAAAGCAAGTGCGTCAGCAGCTGAGCCAACACCTTCACGCTGTGGTCCCTGTGCATCACTGAATCTCCAGAGGTTATCCATGGAAAATCTCTACCTCTGCTGCCCACGAGAGAGAGAGGAAGGAGGCACAGCAGAGACAGTTACCGCTGTGTGTCCATCTCTGCTGGGGTCGTTCCCTGAAGAGACCAAGAAGTAGTGAGCTTTAATGGCTCTCCTGTGACCCCCCTCTCTCCATGCCTGGGTTCTGCAGGAGATGCTGGCTTGTGGTCCTCCAGCACTGCACCAGTGGCCCCACTCCTAAAGGTGTGTAGGTGCCCGTCTACATCATCAGGCTCCTAAATACCTCAAAAACCCATCCCTAAATGTGTTGCTCCTGTGCTTCCAGCTCCGTGGGACAGTGGAAAGCTTTCCGCATGCTGATGGGGTTTGGGGCGAACGGGAAGAGTGATTTGTGTAGTGACGCGAGGAGTGTTTTTAAGAGGCAGAATTGTCATCTTGGCAGGGCTCCTATGTGTGTCATTGATCGGGAGTGAATATTAGCTGGGCAGCAGTTAATGTACTTAGCGCCCAAGTGAATGAGGCATGCTTTCTAAAGAGAGCCAGCGTGAGTTATGGCGTGATTAGTGAGTCTTGGCTACCTTAGGTACATCAACGGGGTAGCAAGATGAGTGTTAGTGTGTGCAGCGCTGCCGGCATCGGTGCAAGGGCTGCAGTAGTAAAGCCACAGCGTCTGTGGGGTGAGGAACGCTTGTGGTCCTCGATTCAGACTTTGGCACTTGCAGGAAGTTGTAAATAATGGAAAAGACTTGGGAAGTCTTTTTCACCCCAAGTTCCTCCTTGAATTCTTGGACAACTTGCCCAATTTTGGATAAAGTTTGGTGGAACTTCAGCCCCAGAGCTGGCTGGCGGTGGGTAAGGTCCTGCTCTTCAGCCTCCCTCCAGAGAAGGGAGACTCCCGGTTGGACTCTGCTTTGTGTTTGGAAAAGAGAGAAAATGATAGGACTTCAGGGCCCCAAGGGGGACTGTTTTTCTGTGTCCTTCTTTGATTGCTTCATTTTGGGTTTGTGGTAGGACTTGAATGGTGGTTTGTTTTGGGTTGGATTTTTTTGTTTAGTTTTGTTTTTTCAGGAATGACCATTGTTTTCACCTAAACTAGCCCTTCTGACTATGAGCTTCTGGACTGCTTCCTTCTCCAGGTGGTCAGGACTTGTACTTGTTCTGGGCTTAACAAACAGTTTTGTTTTCTTTCTAGTTTAATTTAGGCTTTTGGTAAAAGCTTTGCGTGTCCTTGGTGTTATTTGTGCCTCTCTGTGGTCTAATTGATTGTTATGGATTAAACGTGGTGTTCTGCCTTGAGATCTTCTCACTTCTTTAAGAAACGGCCTTTTTTTGAAGTGGCGTTATTTACCAGTTATTGGTAGTGGTGCTTGGGCTGCTAGTGCTGGTACTTTGGGTCTGTCTTGTATGCATAGACCTTTTTAATCTCAGTTCCTGCATTACTCAGTTGGAGTATTTTCTCCTCACTGGATACCCTCACCCCTTAGACACCGGATCTGCTGTACCAGTTCTCATTAGAGAAGGGCCACAAAAATGATCAGAGGGATAGAGCACCTCTCTTATGAAGAAAGGCTGAAAGAGCTGGGGTTGTTCAGCCTGGAGAAGAGAAGGCTGTGGGGTGACCTTATTGCAGCCTTTCAGTACTTAAAGGGGGCTTAAGAAAGATGGGGACAGACTTTTTAGCAGGGCCAGTAGCGATAGGACAAGGGGTAATGGTTTTAAACTAGAAGAGGGGAAATTCAGACTGGATATAAGGAAGAAATTTTTCACAATGAGGGTGCTGAAACACTGGAACGGGTTGCCCAGAGGTGGTAGATGCCCCATCCTTGGAAACATTCAAGGCCAGGCTGGATGGGGCTCTGAGCAACCTGATCTGGTTGAAGATGTCCCTGCCAATTGCAGGGGGGATGGGCTGGATGGCCTTTAAAGGTCCCTTCCATCCCAAAACATTCTGTGATTCTATGATTGCGGGGAGCTTCAGATCCCCGCATGCTCAGCAGCATTCGTGATGCTATAAGAAATCCAGGTTTGCTCAGTATTAGCTATTTTTTGAGGTCAGTGGTGGGTTTTTAGGTTGATTTATAGTGGTGGAAACCAAAACGTCAAGCAGCAGGGTTTGGAAGACGGAGGACTGAGAGAGGGACGTATTCTTAAATTGTTGTTTTAAACTTTCTGTACATCTTTAGTAACCAGCTTTAAAGTTCTTAAATCTTCAATTACTGGAATATTTTAAGGGGAATTTGTGGTGGTTTTGAATCCATCCTCTTATTTTAGATGAGACTATTTCCTCCTCTGATGATTTTCCGGCTGTTGCCCTTTTACCTTGTGTTGTGTGAGCTTCTGAGGAGCTCCGGGATGGCTCTGCCCTACGTAGGCTATGTGTTTCTGTAAGGTGTGTCTGTACTCGCCTCTCCAGTCAGGCTGAGTGGTGCAGGACTGAGAACTTGTTCAAGTCATGGACAATGCCCGTGTTTGTGGTACCCAGTGAGGCAGGATCGCTGTGAAGGTGCAATCGAATCTCAGGGATGCTCAGGTAAAAAGACAAGCTCATCAGACAAGGGCTGTCTCTCCTGAAGGAGGCTTGTGTTTTCCTCTTGCTGCTGTGGTTGAAGCACTTCTGGGTTCTCTGATGACACAAAACTCGAGTAAACCTTGCTGTCAGCAGCTTTCTGCCAGCCCAGGCCGTGCCATCACTCATCACGCGTGGGTGCTGCTGGGGCTGCCTGGGCAACAGAGCCCGCACCAGCTCTGTCCGCTGCGGGAGTTGCTCATGGTGTTTCTTGATGCCCCTCTTGGTTCATGTGGGCTCTGAAGGGCAGCAGAAAACCTGCAATTTTGATCCCCAAAGCATCGTGGTTATGAGCTACTTGGGAGTTGCCCCGTGGTGTGCTGGAGAGCAGATGGGTGTTGAACTGAGAGTCTGCAGCCAGGAGCCTCAGGTCTGGGGCACAGGGATTTTTCTACCTGAGACCTATTGGTCCGAAAGATCCTCTTAACGATCCACGGTAGCTTCTGTACAAACAAAACAACCTGTACGCATCCCAGTAGGAACTGGTGCTGCGTGTGACCAAACTGGTTCCCAGCAGCTAACAGGGAGCAGAGGCGCAGCGATGGGCAGGACTGGAAGCCCGAGGAGCCGCGGCATTGGGATCCCAGCTCCCCTGGCACTGTGGCCCGAGGCTTCACACCATCATTTAGCTGCTTGGAGTCAGGTTAAAAATGTACCTGGAAGTGAAATGGCTTGATGTGGTGCTTTTCTCAAAGCAAACTCCCAAAATGACTCCTCCCAAAAAGGCAGGGGTTCATCCTGCAGCGAGCAGAGAGGGACCGCTGGTGGGAAGCCTTCAAGCAAAGGGGCTCGCTGCGTTGACCCAGAAACAGCATCTTTCTTGACATCTGCTAAATTTCTTACAGAATTGGCTAGAAAATTACCTCCTCTTCCACAACTTTATTTTTCCTACTGAAACTAAGAGCTGGGATATAAAACACCAGGCTAGCCTGGTATCTCAGAATAGACCATCACTAGGGGTTTTTTTGTTGGGGTTTTTTTTGTGGTTCCCCCCCCCCCCCCCCCCAGCTTCCAGGAATGAACCAGACTCACAGCATGGAAGCTGCAGGACCCAGCAAAAATCCCCCAGAAAGGGGCTTGGGTGGGAAACGTGGTTCCCCTGGGGAAGCCATGGGAATGCCAGGCTCATAGCACTCGCCTGAGCTTTTGCAGCAGCCTGGCAGGGAGAAGGGGGCTGCATTGCCAGTGAGCACTGCTGCAGTGTCGTAGCCGTGGCCTTGCTGTGCAGCACTGGCGGCTCTTCGGCTCAGCCGCCTGGGAGCAGAACAGCGCTGCAAAATTGCAGCGCTGCTGCTGCTGAAATGCTTTTTGCAGATTTCCCTTTTCTGAACTGATTTGTTAAAGAATGAAGTAGGGCAGCTGAGGAGGCATGGGGTCCCAGACTTTCAAATGGAGTTTCTGGAGCAGTGGTGAGATGAATTTGTGGCTTAAATCTCTTCTGTCAAGGTCTTGCTGATGGATTTTAAGCAACGAGCCCCACTGATGTTGCGTCTGCTTGGACACCTCTAATCGCAGTGTCCATGTGAGAGGCTCTTGTGCAGGACGCACTGCAGAGAAGCTGCATAGCAGCCAAAACCCTCTGGAAACATTTGCGTGGGTGAGACAACCCTACAGCCTCCCTGGGGCTCCTCCAGACCCATACCTGCCACCGGAGAAGCCCAGCGAGGGCTGCAGCGGCGGTGGGTCCTGTGCTGGCTCCTCTATGGGGAGCCACAGTGGTGGCCTGAGTTCCCCCGGCTGCAGCGGGGTCGTTCCTAGGAAGGAGTCTGCTCCAGCATCTCTGCTGCTCCGAAGCCTGTTTAAATCAGTGGATGCATTTCTGTTGACCATTACGAGCTGTGGAGAGCCCCTCGGAGCTAATTAGTAATAAGAGGATGCCAATTAAACACCGCTCCCTGGGCTCTACCACTGCTTTTCCGACACTGCTGGCCTGGAGAGGAAGGTAACAAAATGGAGCTTAGTGCATATGTGTTTCATCCGGAGAGCAGGAGAAGGGTGGGGCTGCTTGTTAAATGGCCAGCAATCCAAGTTTTAAAAGGATTTATGAGTGCTAGATAAAATCATATCCAAAAGGCTGTCTGAAAGCCTCTGTTAAGGTAGAAGACACTTCCAAAAGTTAGAGCTTGTTTCACGGTGTCTTCCCCCTTTTGGGTTGCCCAAAATTTTACAGGTACAAAAGTTGCAGCTTTATTTACCCTATGGCATTCAGCCTAAGCAGGAAGAAAAAAATATTTCCAATCCCAAAATTACAGTGCTCAGTTGTTGTTCTTCTATATAACCTATGGGATTTTTTGGTAACAAATTATTTTCTTTATACCTCAGCAGTTTAGCACAACTTTGGTTTAAAACCAGTGCTTGCAAAAGTCTAAAGTTTTAAAGGCAGTTGCATCTGTTCTGAAGTTTTCTTTTTTTCAACTCTTGGGTCCTGTTTCAGAATTAACTGCATTTAATGCTGTTACCTTGTACAACAGGCTGGTGCTCCTCCAGAGAGGGCTTACGCCAGCTAAAACTGGTGGGTATTGAATAGACATAAAAAAACTAGGCTGATAATTAGAAATAAGAAGAGCTTGAGTTGCTTGATGGGTACCTCTGCAATCAAAAAGTGCTGCTGAGGAACGTCAAAGATGGGGAGGAAAGCTGTGATACGCCGATGGTGGGTGTGGAGTGGTGGCAGAGCTGGCGGCTTTGGTGTTGAAGTGCAGAGGATGGCTTGCACGTTCACTGTGCTGGTGAACCGTGGCAGAAGTGAGCATTAGTGTCCAATGCTTCGATTTGGGCTACGTGGTGTGTGCATGGGTGGCTGGAGAGGATGGAGCCTGGGCGAAATGCCTGCCTACCTTCGTAAACGTGGTCCCTAAACTGCGGCAGAGTTCAAAGAATGCGAATAAGGAATGGACTTTCGGTGCTAGCGTTGCTGGGGGAGGCTGGGCTAGCGTGTCCTTCAGCCGCGAGTTTCCCACGTGTCGGGTCACTTTTTACTCTCTGGAGTAAACTTGGTGTTTATTCCCTGGACCCCAGAGGGGCAAATCGCCCTGTCTGTGGCCTTGCTGTTCTGGGCAGGGAGTGATTTCAGACCTTTTGGGTGTAACCCCTTAAAGCCAACTTTTTAAATGACTTTTCATATCTAAAAAGTAGCTGAGATGGTAAAAGTGCCATATATCATTCATATAAGCGTGGTTAACTCGATTCTTGCTTTTGCTATACATAGCATTTACTATAAATGAAACTCAAGCTCTTTTTTTCTATGTAATATCTCTGTACGTAGAAGCCCCACAAAATAATCATAAAAAAAAAAAATCTTTGATACTGAGCTGTTGCTCCAAGTCTGTTTCTAAATGGTATCCCTTTTGTACGTGTGGTGTCTGGGCTCCACCGGACTCGGGAGCCGTTAATATTCTTGGTGTTTTCTTCCCTGCGGCAAATGAGAGACAGATGTTCCCATCTGGAAAGTTTGCTCCCGCCACCGTCATTTCGCTCGGAGTCAGAGGATTTGGAGAGCAGTGCAGCAGGCTGAGACTTTTAAGAACTAATTTTTGCATGATTGTGATAATTGCCTGTTTGATATCTGTAACTGCTTTCATTTTTCATTCGGAGTGCTTTAGCCTAATAAGTAAATAGTGCGGAGGAGTAAATATTTCTTAATATTATAATAGGAGTAGATGATTTAAAAAAAAGTCTTGATTCCATAACTTAAGGTGGAACAATAAACTAATGGAAAAACTACCAAAATACTTTAGCAGTAACTAATCAAATGAATTAGTGAGCATCTCTGGCTTTGCTTGAACACAGCTGCCCTGCCCAGCCCCTGCCCGTGTCCCAGGTTATAACCCTGGCCGAGGAGGTCTGAGCAACCAGGGGGGTGGTTTTGGGGAGGGAGGAGTGCTCCCCCCGGTCCCCAAAGCACTTCCCATCCTAAAACTGAAACGCTGGCTGCTCTGTAGGCTTTGGTTTCCAGGAACACATTTTGCTGGGATATATTCCAGGAGTATATCCCTCCCTTCGGGGTGGCTGTCTCTGATGGGGGCAGAGCAAGCGGCTGGCGAGGATGGGGAGGGTTCCCCGCCCTGGGGCATCGCGCGCTCCCCGGCGCTGCTCACTGCACCCCTTTGAGACAGCCGATGAGCAAAAGCTGTTGGCAGGGACATCAAGAGATGAACTTGGGTCCCCAAAACTTATTCGCATGGGCACTAGCAGTGTGGGAAGGGAATTGCTATGGCATGTTGGTAAGAGCAGCGACAGCTCCCAGTGTGTAAATGGTTTTTAGGGCAGCTTTCATGGTCTGAGTGACTATTCCTTCGTTCCTTCATTGAAAAGAGAGCAGGAGAGTGGGAGGTACCACGCCAAAGTGGTTTGTGTTCTTGTAGAAGCAAGATGACCAGAATTTGGGGGCCTTGATGTATACCCCACTCTGGGGGCCGTTGGATGTGATAGTTTGTGGGATGGATCCTGCATCCATAGGTTTGCACTGCTGGCCCTGGTATGAGTCCGTGGACCAAGAGGAAACCAGAGCTAAGGAGGCAGGGATGCCATGCAGGTAGGTTTGTGCTGATGGGTCTGACATGGCCAAGGTGAGGGCAGAGCCGAAGCTGCAACCATCTTGTCTGGGTGGGAACACAGCAGAAGAGAACTGCTGTGAAGTCCAACCTGTGCTACTGATGAGTTTGTAGAGGCAGGCACATTAATAGGTTTTTATAAAAATCACTGAAGGGCAAGATAGATAAAGATCTGCAGTCTGCCTTCAGGAATAAATTATTAATCTTATTTCCCTTATTAACTGCTTTCTGGACTGGTTGCGAACGATAACATACTTTGCTCTTTCAAGTTCTTCTATCTGAGTTTCACATTGAATTGAGATTTAAAGTGAAACAGCTGTGTGTGGGAGAGGAATAGATGGCAATGGAGATACACACGTTTATTTTTGATTTATAAAATGTCTATCCCAGGCTCAGCAGCTCCCTCCTGTGTGACGCGAGGCTCTCCTGCGAGGTGCTGAGTCCTCTCCACTCCCACAGCATCTTACAGCTCGGGAGCCTAGATGTGCTATAAAACCAGGCTAAACAGGGTAAAAATAGGCTGATCGCATTTACTGGAGGAAGTATCTGTGCAGAAACGTAAGTTACCCACTGCAACAGATGCTATATGATCCTCTTAGCCAACTGTGTGCTTTGGTGTGGAGGGAGGAGGACGGAGAAGGACCTCAGCTGACCAACATCTACTGCTGACCTGTTTATGTGACATGCTCGTGTCTCCCAGTTCTGGTTGTAAATTATCATTTATTGACTCGAGCAAAGGGAGACCACTGGAAACCACCCTACATGGAAATAAATGTCAATATTTGTATAGAAATGTAATCTTGACTGCAAACCTCTTAACATCTCCCTCTCCACCAAACTGGGACTAACCCAATCATCTTTATTTTCCTAAGGCTGCTGTATTGGCTGCCTTGTTTCTGATGCTTATCTTCAGTCTTCCCCCTCCATCGCTTTTTGATGCAGTGATGCTGCAAAAAGATAAAATATTGGCTCTTTTCTCGACGATGTGATTTCAGTTTGAGCTTGGGGGAAGCAGTCTGGAAGCAGGTGATGGAGGGATTGCAGTGGAGTAGCATTAAACAGTGTCTTCTGGAAGTCTGCGTAATGATACCCTTGCTTTGCATGTAGATAACCTCTCATCTGCATGCCTTGGAGAACTGCAAAGGTGCTCTACAGATGGCTCAGAGCTGTCGAGGAGAGGGAAAGGCAACCTTAGAGCAGAGGAAAGATGTTAATAAAATTTAAATGTAATTCTTCCCATTTCTCTGTTCCTAAATGTGAAAAATATTAGCTTGGTGGAGACTGAAAACAGATGGTGAGCAGTTGGAGCAGATAAGCATGTTATTCAAAATAAACATTCGCCAAAGCTGGGGAGGTGGCGAACCATATTTCATTTCACCCTATTTACATTATCAGGTCAGGTTACACTGATGCTGCCTCTCGTTTGCATTCAGACTATCAACAGGGAACCCTGCGACGCAAGCCAAATGCAGCATGTCCTTTTCATCATAGACGTGTTTGGGCTGGAATGGATGGGTTTGGGCCATTTCCCTGGCTTTTTCTCCAGGACGATATATTGAGCTGGTTATCTTACAACAGCTCTCAGGCTGTAGGCAGGCCCCTGCCAGCCACCACAGAAGGCACCGAGGTGTGTCCTGCCTTTGTTTCCCTCAAATGGTCTCTTTATCCATTTAGACAAGCTTTTCATTATTTTATCTTAAATCAGACTCTTTACCCGTGTAAATGGTGGGGAAACAAGCCTCTGGTTCAAAGGACTGTTTCTAGGGAGGGTTCGTTTTGCTGACTTGTAGGCAATCTGTAATTCGTGCCTCTAGTCCAAGTGGTCATCTGAGGCGGTAGGGCCAGTGGAAGGAGAGGTGTGTCTGGAGTGTGGCTTATCTCCCTTGCTTTGGGATGGGCTGAATCGCCTTCGGGGGTGTCTCTCTGTCCGTTGGCTCCAGAATGAGCTCGGACCCAGCTGCTAGGTGACCAAAGAATTTTTCCTGCCAGACTTAACCTCGGCTGCTGCTACTGGGACAATTCTCCAGTCCCTTGCTCTCAAGAGGCAGGTATGAATTTTGGGCTCTTAACTTTTTGAGGTGAGGAGTGGCTTTTTAGGTTACGAGCATATTCTGCCTGTTCTAGAGGAAAGTCGAAAACATCTGCTCTGATTCAACCTCTTCTTTCTGTATGAAACGGTTATGTGCTTTCACTCCTGAGACTCTGAACCGCTGGGCAAACCCTTGTACGCAGTCTTTTGTTCAAAAGACATCAATTAAACCCAAAACTTTTTTTAATTTGCAGACTTTCAATCTAAGCACTTAGTGGTCAAAGCCTCGTTGACCAGGTCTGATTTTGAGTCTGTTCTCTCTGTCCTGCAAACTGCAAAAGGGAAAAGCAAACCCTTACCTGTGCATAGCTGCTGGTTATGCAGTGCTGTCTCGTCTTTTTTTCTCTTATTTCTTCCAATATGTTTCATGTTTTGACTTCTACAAAAAGCTGGAGTGCTTGAGTCTGGCAAACGGGCTTGTGAGAAGCAGTTCCAACTCCATGCAGCTTATTTATAAATGGGATCTACAAAATCGCTCCCAGGCCAGGCAGGTTCCTCCTTCCTTCTTAACTCTCGTGACAGTGAATCAAGGGGAATCCTATATCTGCGTCAAGAATGGCTTGATTGTATCGGTGTTCATGCTGTACGTGCCCTCCAAACACCCAGCCACAGACTTTAAATCCATTTCCCATGAGGGACGAGGAAAGGCTTTACTGTCTTGAGCTGATAGGGTTTAACAGCCTGCACATACCCTGTGTGCTCACTCATAGAGGTTACTGGATGGCGCCCATGCAGATGCTACGGTGTAAATTTGTGTAAGGCATCCATGTTTTCTGAACCGTAGCAGCGGCTTTTTCTCTCTTCTCTTGCTCTCGGCAAGCTCGCAGCTCTGCCATTGCAGCTAGATCAGGGCTTTCTCTTGGGCATCATCCTGCAGAGCGGAGCACCGCCAGCCTCGGGCGCTTCGTAACTGCCCATTGCCTCTTTGAAATGCGACCGCGCGTATGGGAGGTGTAACCTGGGAGTCGCAGCCCCAGCAAGGATGCGAGACAGGTTCACTATCTGCTTTTTGTTAATAAATACAAATCTCCCATCCTGATACTGTTCTGCTGCCTGTGGGAACTGTATTTTGCATTTTGGGAAGTGGATGGGGAGGAGACCGTTTGTGTCTGTCTGCCCCTCGGGGTTGTTCCTGGCTCTCTTCTCCGGTTCCTTATCTTGGTTTTTGGGGGAAGGTAACATCCAGTTTTCCTCATGCAGTGTTTTTGCTTCTTTTTCATCACTTAGTTTATTCTCTAATTGCCAAAGGCATTTAAGGATTAATTTAAATTCCAGTGTACTTGAGATACTCCCTAACTTTTCCCTATTTTTTTGCTTGTGCCTTTTCCCTTTTCTCAAACCCACAGGCATGAAGAGATTAATAAAGTGGCCTCTTTATACAGTTTACAATGTGAGTAAATGCTAGCCATTCTGCAGAGGTTACATGTCACAGCAGCGCTCTCTTTGTCCTAAACATCATAGGTGGAAGACTTCTTTAAAAAAAATAAATACGATGAAATCTGTCTCGAGTGGGTGTTGAAATGCCCCCTCTAAAATGTGCTGCTGTGCTGGAGAGCTGGAGCCTCGGTCCCCCCAGAGTGCAGGAGTGGGACTTCTCTGGGGACCAGTCGAGGCCGCAGGTTTTCTCCTGGCGTGCTGTCCTGTTGTCTCACTTAGCTCTTTCTCCTCTCCAGAAAGGAAAATCACCAGCTGCACTTAACCTTGACATACGCTGCTTTTTAATTTGTTATGCTAGGATGAGAACTGGAGCAGCAAAGGAAATACGGTGCATACCGACAGTCAATGCAGAGAGTCAGATAAAACCGGGGCCTTTCAGCGTGTCGCTGGAGAGCAGAGGGATGAAGGGTTTCAGGTGTATTCAAAGCTCTGGGGCTTTCCAGTCTCTTGCACACCTGGGCTCCTTAAATGGGACACGCGAATATATAGGGCACGCAGCATAAACTGATATGTGCCTACAGCTGTCCTTACCCAGACAGCAGCTTTGCAGCATCTGAAATCTGTAACTCCAGTCGCTGTGAAATCTGGTCTTCAGGCTTATCGGCTTTTGGAGAAGATGAAATTCTTGCATCAAGCCAAGACTAAAACAGCATCTCCGTGATTGGGTTTCATTTTATTCCAAGTGAATCGTCTTCCCATGTGAAACTCCAGCGTGTTCAAGGCTGGGAAGGCAGCTGGGAAGGCAGCTCTCCCACCCGGCTGGGTGGCCACGTTGCTGACACCTCTTTCCCTGGTTAACGTTTGCAGGTCCTGGGTGCAAAGTTGAGTATGTGTCGCTGCAAAGTCTTGACGTTTGGCAGCTTGACGGCAAAAGTGTTGTGCCATAAACACGTTCAATCTGTGTGCTGCAGGCACCGCTTGAAAAATAGCGACACAATATTTCTGAATGTTTCTAAGTCCAGGTAGAGTTTGGAAGGAGGAGTTTTTGAAGGAAAACAACCCAATGTTTCCAGTTTAGCCAGGTGTCCTGCTCTGACACTTGGAGTATTCAGTCACTGACAAGAATTATCCTTCTTTTTTGGAGCATCATCCAAAAATCTATTACGGCATTTGACTCTTAAGCATGATTTCAGATGACTGATATGGTGGAGTGACTTGCAGGCATTTTGAGGAGCATCTCGGCATCCTCTCTGTGCATCTGGAGACAGCACCAAAATGTTGCTGTTGGTGAGCCAGTAAATATTTCTGAACAGTGAAATGCAGAAAAAAGAGACCGAGAAGGCAGCGTTTCTCCAGGGACCATCTCACTGGCTCATTTTTAGCCCCAGGTCAACTTGAGGCTGACTCAAGTCCTTGTTCGTAGTCTGGTTTGCTCACATGATTCTCATTAAATGAATGTGTTCAGGCTAAAAATGAGGAGTTTTAGAAAGATGTGTTTTTGTCTGCATTTATAGATGCCCCAGGTCATTAGCAGGAAGCTTTTAAATTTAACAATCCTGTTTGCTTCTTGTCTGTCGGAGTGAGCTCAGAAAAGAAAGTGTTGGCTTCTCGTGGGCTTTGGTTTTGGTGTCTCATGCAGTAGCCCAGCAGTAGCTGGTTTTAT
The DNA here is from genome assembly GCA_020745775.1 of Theristicus caerulescens. NCBI lineage: Eukaryota > Metazoa > Chordata > Aves > Pelecaniformes > Threskiornithidae > Theristicus > Theristicus caerulescens. The sequence continues at coordinate 4,582,342 of CM036569.1, forward strand.
TTTGGGGTTATAAATGCCATGTGACTTCCCCCCCACCATAAATTAACCAAACTAGTTCTGCCTTCTTAATGTGCCCTAGGAGTGTTTTAGGAGGAAAGAGGAGAAATCTTAAGGATTGGTTTCACACTGTTTCTCTCCAGAGCGTGGCAATATCAGGTTGGCCATGTACGCCTGGGGAAGAGGGTGTCGTGGGAAGGGGGTGCAGAAGATCAGACGAGGCGGGTGGGTGGCAGTGCGGTGGTGTTTGGGGTGCGTGGTGGGAAAGGGCTAGCAGCGCAGGGAGCGATGCGATGCTCTCCTTGGCATGCCTGCAGCTGGGCAGAGAGCTTGCAGAGAAGAGCGTGAACCGCATCTCACGTCTGCTTCCCGAGAGCATGTGCAAACAGGTTGTGGTTGTCGCATATTAGCTCACGATTTTGTAATTATTCCCATATTCTGAGCAAACACGTTTCCGTCCCCTGACGGTCATCAGGCAGCTGGCACCGAGTGGTGGATGGGCACAATTAGTGCTGTTTTGATTGAAAAATTTGGGTCATTTAGCGATGTTTCCCTTCCCTGCCTGGGTGAGTGAACTCAGACTTTTTGTGGTAGAAACACCCCTAATTTCATGTACAAAACCTGCTCTCTGACTATTTTGCTGCATTTGTTTAGAGAAGGAGGAAGGGCAGGGGTTTGTCTCCTCCTGCTCTTTCCAATAAACTCACCTGCTGGAATAGGTACCTACGTGCATGAATGATGTCATATTCCTACATCAATATGTTGTTATTCATCTGAACGTCATATTCATGCATGGATATGGAGGGAGAGTCTGACACATCAGTGTTAAATCATACGAAAGTTAGACCCAATGTATGGGAATAGTAGTTTGCAATATTATATTAATATGGTTATTATATGTTAAAATTAATAATAGTTTCCCATGGCTTTGGTATCTTCCCACTTTGTTCATGAAAGCAAAGCCCAGAATTTTTTTTTTTTTTTTTAAAGCAGGCTTAAATAAATGAAGACAGACTTTCTGCCATGGAAGTATTGTGGATGCAGGTTTTATAGCGATTCCAGCCCCACCACCCCAGTTATTCCAGCTGCACTGAAAGGGCAGGAATACATGGATTTTCAATGTGTGTTCATCTCTGCTCCCCCTTCCACAGACTGTCCTGCAAACAGCAAAAAAAAAATGCTAGGAATAATGAACTTCATTTGTTACCTTGCTGGCGTTAATGATGACTTGCCATAAGGAAAATAAATGAGGCAGCTCGTGCCTGGTGTGTGGTGGCAGAGCAGGTGCTGGTGGCTCCCGGAGCAGGTTCCAGGCCAGCGGCACGAAGGGCTCGGGTGCCAATTCGCGTCTTCTTTGCTCTCAAAAGCAGCAGTTTTGTCAGGAGTTGCGAAGTAGCAGGTTTTGTGGTTGTATTTCAGTGCAAAACTTTGCCATCTATTCAATGCTTCCCTGCTTTACAGGAATACAGCATTTAATTGCTTTGCCAGAACTTGGAAGCTGCGTTTCTTACAGCTGATAGATGTTTGTAAAAACTGTGGATTACGAATTAGATTGTAATTTAATTGGACTAGATTACAGCATGAGCTTTAATACCTTTCCTCTTTGGCTTAAAGAAGTATCAGGACTGATCCCGGGCGGCACAGAGCCCCTGTGCACGTGTCTTTCAGCCGTGCCCCCTTCAAGGGGGTGCACTGGGAGCCCCTTTGGCCGCCTCGCCAAGCAGCGATGCTTGCTCGTGTGCGAGCCACCGTGTCCAAAGCGGTGCACTTGGCTGCCTCCCTGAAGCTCCGCCTGACTTTCCTGCTTACTGACAGCCAAAAACTACCTGAGAAAATTCACTGGCCCGAAGCCCAGCTTGCATGCACCGGAGAGAGGTGAAAAATGAGTGTCTGCACCTCCCTTGCTCCCCGAGCCGGGGTGCAGATGGGTGCACTGGGAACCCATCGGTGTTCCTGCATGGGGACATGATGGAGCACGATCAGAACTCATTAGCAAGCTAATCAAACGAGGCGAGCGGCAGCTTGAGGAGCAGGGAGTGGTGACCACATTCTCGGAGGGGCGATTCGCCTCGCGTCGCATCGTTCAGGGTCGCGAGCTCTGCAGCCAGGTGGGCGCCGGAGCTGCCGGCAGTGCGACACGGAGCACCCCTGGGGTGGTGTTGGCTCCCATGGGAGCTGCACTTTGGAGATGCTTAGGGTATGTCTGCTGAGCTGTCTGGGTTTAAAAAACAAAAACCCAAAAACAACCCCGCAAAAAAAGTCCAAAAAACCCCAAAGCTTTCATAAGCACATATTTCCTCCTTTTCCCTCTTTTCTCCCCAAGGATGCCTTTTGAGGCTGATTTTAGCCACTGGAGCTAGGAGCACGGCCACACTGTTTAGCTGAGATGGGACGTCCCATCAGAGCGTGGGTCCACAGGAGGGACCCTCAGAGGCTGAAAAAGAAGCTGCGGTGTGAGCCGGCGATGTATTAGACACTAGAGACTGCATGCAGGAGAGAGGGTGTGAATAGCTGATGTCAACTCATCTTCACAACCCTGTGACCATTTCGGTCGCTTGCTGGCACAGCTGCACCAGTGCTCCCTGCACACTGGGCCAGCACCCACCCAAAAACCAGGTTGCCTGTTGCATGGGTCCGAGAGAGGTTGCAGTTCCTCTGGAGAGGCCATCTCGGGGCCAGGCAGCGTGGGCACAGGGCGCATGCAAGGCTGCATGCATGCTGGCATGGGGAGGCTGCGCTGGGCAGCGAGGACCCACCCCGGTGTGAGGGAGAGGAGGTGCAGGATTGTTTAATTTTGAGTTGGTTTTTTTTTTTTTTTTTAAAAAGCAAACATGCAAAACTGGTCAGAGAGCTGTTTGCCAAAGTGGCTGCTTCGGAGTGTGTTTTTGCTGGTTGGGGAGCAGGGCTGGAGGTGAAACCTCAGCACCCCATGCTAGCGAGGTGCGTGTGGGCACGCCTGGGGAGTATCGAGGGGATCTTAAATGGGGGGGGAAGCAAAGCAAACAGGCAGATATATTTTTGAGGAAGTATATTCAGGCACAAGGAGTGAGAAGATGCGGTCGGGAGACTGGGATGGTGAACACGGGCATCCTGAGCCTGCCTGGCAGCATCTCGGGACACACACTACACCCCGGGTGCCTGTCCTCCAGCTCAGGGCCATACCCTGCCTCTTCCCCGCAGCGGCCACGCAGAGCAGTGTGAGAGCCTCGCGGGACTTCCCCCCCGCCTCTCATCCTCACCCTTGCAATTGTACTTCGTGCGCTGGGCAGGGAAATGCTTGTCCGTGACTCTTACTAAGCGTTACCACCTTCTCTTTGTACAGTTGCTGGTGAGAAGAGGGTGCCAGTGATGCCCGGATCGCCCGTGGAAGTGAAGATACAGTCCAGGTCCTCTCCTCCCAACATGCCGCCACTGCCCCCTGTGAACCCTGGTGGCCCCCGGCCGGTGTCCTTCACCCCGACTGCACGTAAGACCCCAGCAACGCTGCTTTTCCTGGGGACCAGCTCTAGCTGGGAGGAAAGGCTCTGCTTCTAGAAGTCACCAGGGTTGCCTTAGCCGTCAGCCAGGGCTGCTCACCAGCATGGCAAGCATTAGCCGTGCTGCACGGCTGTAGGGAAGGGGGGACTGGGGCTTTTCTGCTGTTCTGCTACGTATGCAGGACGTATAACAGGGTCTGTGATCCCCCCCTACCCCCCTGCCTGATCCTGCCTTTTTCTCTTGAGTCCTTCTGTTTGCAGGTGCAGCCTTGATTTCCGCCATAAACTCCTTAAGAAATTGAAGTCCTTTATCAGGTCTGCTTCAAACAAGCCAAGAGCTGGGCTTTTCACTATATCTTTTGGAGGAGTTAATTCCCGCTCTGCTGTATCTTACTTTGCAGACAGAGTTTCTGCAGCTGAGATTAGAAAGTTTTCCTTTTTTTAATTTCCCAGCCTTGAAAATTACTTGCTGTCCATCCAGATTCTCTTTTCTGTATCTCCTCTTTATAGTCTTTTCTATTAAGCCACAGTCGATCCTGGTCCTGCCCAGCTGTAGCACAGCCTCGCACCCACTTCTTCTAGCTCAGAGGTGTCTCCATGGATGGTATGGACGTATAGCCTTTTCTTATAGCCTAGAAAGAGTCTTTTTTTTCTCCCTTAGCCAACATTTAAGGCATTTAATGTCTTTTAAAAAGCATCATTCTGGAGCAAAGCTGCTTTACTTTGTTGGGCATGGAGTTATCTGACCCCCACACGTGGCACATACATATTTTCCAGGCTCTCCTCACCTCTTTCCCCTGCACTGAGCATCTCCCTAGCTAGTTCTGCATTGCTTTGCTGGTCACGATGGTGTCTGGGATGTCTCACAGTTTCATGCTGGCAGTGGATTTCAGAGATTTACAATCCAGCCTCTTTCAGGACACACACTAATGTATTGCGTGATGCTGGCAATAGCACTAATTGCTGGGTTATTCCGCCAGACACGTTGTCCCCATCTTCATGCGCTGAGGGGTTTTTAAAGGCTCTCCTTTTGCTCAGGCAGAAAAGGACCATTAGCAAAGTGACAGAAATTAATTTTTCCAATGAGGTTGCTTGGCACACTGTTAAGGGCCAAGAAGCCCGAATCTGCTGATTGCAGATGACTTAATTGCCTCTTTCCAAGATAGATGAGAGATGCAACCTGTGGTGAAGTTCATTCTTGCTTTTTTACTTCTCAGTTGCACCAAAAGGTCTGGGTCAGAGTCAGCGGGTGTGTGTCCTGCCCTGTAAAAGCCCATGGCTTGGGCAGGTGAGGAGGAGCATGCTGGAGGAAGGCCATGCCTGCCTGTGGATCGCTAACAAAAGGGCTGGAGAAGCAGCAAAAGCCTTTGACTGTTAAGGGCCTAAGGCAGAATCTAACAGTGTAGCCCTAGATGATGACTTCTGTGTTCCTAGGAATTTAGCATCCTCCTTTCCCCAAACCAGTAATCCCACTGGTCTCGGTATGCCACCTCATTTGCTTCAGCACTGTCTTCTCACCTGGAAATGGAGGTCCCAGCCCGGCTCTGTGGTCTGTGGTGGAGCAGATCCTGGCGATGCGCAGGATCAGATAACTGCCAGCCACCCTGCGGTAACGCCGTTTGCAGGAGGGTCAGGCAGGGTAAGCCTAAAAACGCAGAGAGCAGTTACGGGGGCTGCGTCTAACGGCAGCCCCAACCCGGCCCAGCTTGCTCTGCTTCCGTGGCATCACCTGAGTTCATCAACGTCCGCCGCTCCCGTCCTTGGCAGCCTCTCCCAAGGGTCCCCCACAGCCCCCTGGCCCCCGGGAGGGTCGCACAGCCCCTGCCTCTCCCGGGGTATAAATAGAGCCCGTTGCTCTCCCTAGTCTTTCATTTCAAAGAATAAGAGGAAGTGAAATAGAGAAGGGGTAAAGCACCTCTGTTGTGGCCGCTGGAGAGCACGGAGCTGCACAGTCCTTTGCTGTTTGAGAGGAGCTTCTCTGGGCGGCTTTCCCCCCCTATTTATAACACTTCTGTTGTGAAGTAAATGCTCTTTATGAGTAATTGCCAGAAGCCTTGCTTTTCACATAGCTCTGCGTTTGCTAGGACTCCATGGTAGCTAACCCTGTGGGTATGTGCCATCTCTGCAGGACATCTCTGTTCCTTTGCTGCTTTGGAGAAGCTGGTGTGGACAGGAGTTTTTCAGCTTGCATTGCTCCACAACAAAAGGCATGAGCTCGCTTTGCCTTTGCACCTTCATCCTCTCAATCCTGGCCTTGGCCTCATTTCATCATCTCTCTTGTCTACAAAAGGACATGTCTTTGTTATGCCCCCAAAGAGCCTGTCACCCCTTGGTTAGCAGGAGCCACCTTTGATGGTCTCTTTAGCCTTATCTTTCCCTTGCATCTTAACTGACTCTGGTTATCGTGTGGGGTTCCCTCCTGTGCTCAGCACTGCAGGTCCAGGTGCGTGGAGCCTTTCCAGCCTCCGACCCTGGCGTGCCCCAGAGTGGTTTAACTGTTCAAGTACCTCCTGCCGCCTTCTCTGAAAAACCCTCACTGGGGTCATGAGGATTTGGTATGATTCTCGCAAAGCTGCAGTGGAAATTTTGGCATCTTCTTTTGCAAGTTGCTGCTCCATCACAGCACGCACCTTCCCCTGCCCCGCGTGCAAGGGGCAACTCTGCCAGGTGGCTTCAGTGCTTCTCCTCTGAACGCCGTCGTTTGAAATGTTTTTTATAGCTTGTGGCCTTCTCTTCAGCGCTTGCATCCATAAGGGATTCAGGGCTGGGCTCTTAAGGGTAATACAGTGGATCAGCTGAAACTGTATTTACAATGATGTACTTTTCACCTCTAAAATTCTGGGTTTATACTGAGTTGGGGCCTCAGCGCACAGCTGCTCTTCAGACAGGGCTCTAGATTGCACAACGGCGGCGCAGGGATGTCAACAATTTATTCTAATCCCTTGCCAAGTTCCCAAACTTCCAGCCCTTCAGTCTGTTTCGACATGCTCGCTGCTTACAGAAGGCAAAGTTGCAGATGGGACCAGGTTGGAAGAAACAACTGTGTTTGTGAAACTCCCTGTAAATCCCCGGGGAGGTACGGCAGGCGGGTGCCGCGGGGCAGGATGCTGTCAGCCCTCCTTGGGGTGAGGTGGAGGCACCTGAGCTGCAGTACCTGCTACTGGGACCCTGGCTGTAATGAGCACTGATGACTTATTGTAAACGATGGGGCTGGGAAGGATCATAGGATTGTCTGGTGTAATTTTCTGCCTGACGCAGGCCAGAAAATGCTGATTGGTAATTCTTGCTGAGGGCTGTAAACTTTGAGCTAAAGCATGTTTAATTCCTCAGGCTGAGCGTACGGCGCAGCTCGGTCTGCCGCAGCGGCAGCTGTATGCAGCCTGACCCCGTGTCCCTCCGGGATGCCTCAAATGCGAATAGAGGTGTGCCAGCTCTGCTGAGCCCGAATTCTGTTGGTGTTCGGTGGTCCTGGATATGAAGCTCGCTGAGCGGAGGAGAGAGATGCCGGGGAAGTCACTGGCTGTGGTGTACATCACACCTAAGCAATCCCATAAGGAAAATGCCTTGGCTGGGCACGTGGCTCTCACGTGCTGGGTGCTGCGGAGCATCCCCACGAGCTCAGGGGAAGGTTGAGAAGGCAAACGTGTTGCTGGTGACCAGCTCCATTGCTGGGTGCCCTCTGGCATGGCGTGCAGGCTCTTCTCTGGCCATAGCCCCTTTTCTGGTTCTTGCCTTGTTAGCTAGCAGCAATTAACCATCAGCAGCAGGCTCTTGGGTGGAAGATGGGTCCTCTTAAACGCCAGACTGCAGGGACATGCCCGTCTGATGCTCAGTATTGCTTCTGTCTCCCATTTGCAGTGCCCAACGGAATAAACCATTCCCCCCCGACGCTGAATGGGGCACCATCCCCACCCCAGAGGTTTAGCAATGGTCCTTCCTCCTCCTCCTCCTCCTCACTGACGAACCAGCAGCTCCCGGCCACATGCGGCGCCCGGCAGCTCAGCAAGCTGAAGCGCTTCCTCACTACCCTGCAGCAGTTTGGCAACGACATTTCTCCAGAGATCGGGGAGAAGGTCCGGACCCTCGTCCTGGCATTGGTGGTAAGCCCCGGGCTGCCTTGCTTTTGCCGGACCACTTTGGCGATGGGATCCCGGCAGCCAGCGCGTGCCCATGTTACACAATATTATCTGTTTGCATCTTCACAAGCAGAGCTGTTGACTGAGCAAGACTCTGTAATGTTTATGCTTTCTGGTAAACTTGCTGACTTCTTTTTTTTCTTGTCTTTTGGTGGGTTTCAAAAAGCTGTTTGTCCAGCGGCTTTGACATGAGCCTGTGTGCAGCTAAACTTAAGGAAACCTGGAAGGATTTGGACAAAGCTTTTCTATAAAGGCCACAGGTCTGATGCCATGGGCTCGCTGGAAGCCATAGGCTATGCTGGGCTTCTCCGTTTCCTCTCATAAATGAAAACTTTTCACACAATTCAGAGGAGCCTGTAGTTTTGTACTAGGAAAGTGTTTTCTTGCTTGTGCAGATTTATGATTGCCTGACCCCGACCGCGGATCTGTTTACCTCTGATCTGCTTCCATACAAAGAAATGCCAGTTCCAGCCACCGCTTCGTTAGTGCTGTCCTGACTTCAGTGTGCTCAAACTCAACGCTGCTTTGCTCGGCACGGCAGCCGGGTGTAATGGAAAAAGCAGGGTCCTGTCGCTAGCAGGGGCTCACTCTGGAAAGCTGGTACTCCTCTTGGGTGTGTAGAGAATATCATGACACTTCAAAGATATCATTTATTGATACGCAGTGATGTATTTAATGGGCTTTTTTCCTCTTTATGGGCTGCTTCTGCATATCTTAAAACAAGCCCATTGGCACAGCAAAGTTAACTAGTGCCGAGGTGTGCGGAGGATGGGAAGGCTGCTGTTGCAAAATAGGAGGTCTGGGCTTCTGGTGTGCTGCTGCTGCTTTGTGTGATTGCATAGTTGCATTACCAAAGGCATTGATTCTTCCAGTCATAGTCATGCCTGTGACAGTCTGAAGGTGCAGCTACAGGAAAGGGCTTGGTAAATAGCTTTTATGCACCTTCTGCCTTTCCACTGCATTCCCACGCTCGAATTTGCAAGAGCTGGGGTGGGTGGCAGTGCGTGCATGTGCAAACAGTGCAGGTACGCCCTCGTGCCCTTTAGCAGCTGTGGACAGCTGAAAACATCCTTCAAAAACCAAATGAACAGGTCTTGCTGTGGAATTGTATCTAATATTTGTGGGTATACAAACTAAGTGGTAGAAATGCTGTGCGAGCCCACATCTTGGACCCTGGAGCACAGCACCATGTCGCCTGCCCAGCTGCAGTCCCATGTGGCACCCAGCGCTGCTCCCGAGCTGATCTCTGCTTTTTGGCACGTTTCTTTTGAGGCTCAGCATGCAGCAAAGGTAGCTAGACTGCAGCAGCCTGGCCTATTTCTGCTTCCAAGGCTGACATGGGCAGAGCAAACGTGAGTCTGTCCCCAGCCTCGGGGGCTTTCACAGTGTTTGAGCACTGGATGCAAAATAATGCTGCTGCTAAAGAAGGCAGGTGTACATATTTCCACGGGTGTAGGGTGGTACCTTAGCTTACCCTTTTGGAAAGGAAATGATAAGGGTCCAGGTTCCTCTGACTGTCGTTCTCACCACTAATTGTGGTAATTGCTGCAGGGGTGAACTTTGTACATGCAGGTTATCGGGTGCCGCTTGTCCCAGGGAGCACCCAGCCCGAACAGGGGATGCAAGGTTGGGCCAGGGGAGGACCACGCTAGCGGGGTGAGCAGCAGGCTGATGGAGATGTCGTGGATGGTGGATAGGTTAGACGAGGTGAGCTGAAAGGGAGGAAGGAGGAGAAGAAGGTGTGCAACTCGGAGCAGCTGGAATCGCTGCCTGGCTCCCTGCAGCCTGCCCCAGGCCACCTGGCCAGGGAGATGCCAGCTGGGTCCTGCTGCCTCCCGGAGCCAGTCCCTGCCTCCTGGCCCCGGAGCTGGGAGGATGCTGGGCCAGGCAGCGCCCGGCTGTGCGCGGCGTTCACCCCTCGCCTAGTGCAGCATTTCTACTCCATTGGCCTGAGTCTTTTTGTCTGTGTTAGGCAGGATCGGATGCAAACACTGTCAGTCCCGTAGTGGCAGATGCAGTCTCCCTTCCAGTTCTGTTTGTTTGGAGCTGTTTCCCACATGTCTAAAAATAAGAACAAATTGTCAATTCATTTCTTAATTTTTTTTCTCAGAACTCAACAGTGACAATCGAGGAATTTCACTGCAAGCTGCAAGAGGCGACGAACTTCCCCCTCCGGCCGTTTGTGATCCCCTTTCTGAAGGTGAGAGGGAGCTGGTGGGGCTTGCCGACGCTCCACGTGCCGGTCTGTGCCGCTTGGCAGCGTGTCATTGCTGGGAAAGCTCTCGTTTCAAGCATTACAGCAATTTTATTAAAGTCCAAGACAGACTGCACAGACCGTAGCGGTGGCCATGTGGGACTGGCTTGCGGAAAGCTAACGTTATAACAAGTGGCACATATGTCTGCTTGTATGTTAGGGATAAAGGAGACAAACCAAGCTCCATTCGGCAGCTTCTGATCCTATAATCTTATTTGCAAATGTTCAGATCTAGAATATTTGAAGTGTTGGCATACAGAGAATGTCTGGGGCGGGTAGATGCTGGAAGCACAGAGCGCTTCCCGTGACACGTGGTTTTTGGGTGCACTGATGTCAGGCCACCCTCAGCTCTTGAGAAAATACAGGTAAATCTGAGAGTGCAGACACCAGGAGCTGGAGGATCCTAAGTGGGGGCCATAGGCTCTAGGTGTTCTTGCTCTGAGGTATTATGTGTGCAGAGCAAACCTTCTGCAAGCGGCTGGAAACACCTGCCCGCAGCCTGCGTAAACCAGACCCACACTTGTTTTCCAGGCCAACCTCCCGCTGCTGCAGAGAGAGCTGCTGCACTGCGCCCGGGCTGCCAAGCAGACGCCCTCCCAGTACCTGGCACAGCACGAGCACATCCTGCTGAACACAAACACCACGTCCCCCGCTGACTCCTCTGAGCTGCTGATCGAGGTGAACGGGAATGGGAAGAGGCACAGTCCAGACAGGTAAAAACACCTTTCGTCTCTCTGCCAAGTTCTTGAAGTCATGACTTTTGTTTCAACTTTGCTGCTGTCAAAGCTTCAAACAGCTTCAAACAGCATCCAGGGCTAAACCGTAGGATCTTATCACTCCCAACAATTATTCTGGCTGTTAATAAGACACCGATGATTGCTCCTCCTGCACCGCGAATTCAGGTTGGGATCCTCTTTCAGGCAGGTTCTGTCCCAGAGGGACTTGTTGGGTAGCACTGAAAAGCCTGAGCTGGAGAGCTGAGCGGTTCTCCGCCTCCCCGGGCAGCGAGCAGAGGCACTGTCAGGGCTGGGAAGGATGAGGTTCATTTTCACCACTTTTTATTCCAAGTTAAAAGTTCTTACGTAATTATGTGGAGCATGCCTCGAATTTATAAAAACTGTGAAATTTTAATTTGGTCGTGCTCAGAAAGATGAATCACAACACTTGGGCATCTTGAACTTTCTCTTTGACAGGGTCATTTTGTGGATTTGTTCACAAGTTGAGCATGTTTGTTTTAGCTCCCTGCCTTTACCCTCTGGTAAAATCATCGCTGCCCAAACTCTGCTGATTCAAAATCTGCATCTTTCCTTTTCTGAGTACGTTTATGCCGTGCTAACGAACACCTCTCTCTGCCGATGTGGTTACAGAAGGGAAGACAGCAGCTTTGAGAGGGAGCCGCTGCCGACGGAGCCTCCGGCCAAGAGGGTGTGCACCATCAGCCCCGCGCCCCGGCACAGCCCTGCCCTGACAATCCCCCTGATGAACCCCGGGGGGCAGTTCCACCCCACCCCACCGCCCCTCCAGCACTACACCTTGGAAGATATCGCAACCTCCCACCTCTACAGGGACGCCAGCAAGATGTTGGAGCACAGAGAGATTCGGGACAGGCACGGCAGTCTTGGTGAGAAAGACTGAAGGGCTTTTAGTCGCAGGAGCTGTGAGGTCCAGCAGTTGAGCTTTGGCATTGGTCCCTGCTTGGCCACTGGCACCCAAAGCTGTGTAGTGCTGGGCCCATCCTCAGCAGAGTTTTTGCAGGGAATTCAGAGAAAACAACTGGCCATGGGAGGTTAAAAACAGGAAGATTGTGAGTTTGTGTTTCCCTATATACATGTAAAGGCTGGAGCCGAGGATGAGGAAGGACCTGCTGTGTGAGTTGAGTATGGCCAACCCAGCAGGCAAGAACAGAGGGCAGGGAAATAGAAATTAACTTTCCCAAGATCACTAAAGCAGGAGAGCAGAGCCTGACCCCCTGCCCCGCTTCTCCCCAGGGGTGTGTGGGAGGTGCACGCTGTGTTTCCAACAGGGTGGCCTGAATCACAAGCTCTGAGCTCCCGTGGGCTTATAATAAGGGAGCCAGCTCCCCAGGCAGGTCAGATCCAGACCCGTGAGCGGATTGTAGCACTTCCGAGACAGCGACACAGACAAGGATAAAAGCACTGGCGTGGAATTGCCCCTGTAGAGCCACCTCCTTGAGATGTGTTTTAAAATCCCAGCTGCTATGTGTAGCTGGAAGTACAGCTCTTCATTATTGCTTTGGGGCCACCTTCCCTCTCCAGCACTGAAAGCACTGGGTCCATCTAATTGCTCTTCTGGCTGTGGTGTGTTCCAGGTTTGAATGGAGGATACCAGGACGAGCTGGTGGACCACCGCTTAACAGAGAGAGAGTGGGCTGACGAGTGGAAGCATCTCGATCACGTAAGGAACGGCAGGAGGTGTGGGAAGCTCTGTGGGATGCGGCAACCCAGTGCTCCACCTGCTCCAATTCATTATTTTCTTGTTGGTACCATATCCAGGCTTTCCTAGTGGCTTGTAGAGGAACAAGCCACCCCAAGAAGGTGGATGGTGGGGAGGGCAGATAGGAGCAGTAGCACTTTCCTGGCAGGTTTTCTCTCCCCATCATCAGTGGAAGGCAAAATCACTCTGGATGAAGCACCCAGAGCTGGGGAGCTTCTCCTGCAGAGCACGGCCATGTGCTGCCCTGGCTGTCTGAGCAACCAGACCCAGCCTTGTCCCTGCGCAGGTCTTTTCTGCAGCAGCCCAGGCCACCACTGTACTGACAAGCATGCAGATGTGCTACATGCAGCAAGGATGTGGAGTTTACAGAATAAGTAAACTCATCATTATTTTTTAAGGACTTTTTTGCCTGGACTGCCAGCCTTTTATGGGCCTCAACTAGGTACCAACAACAAGACTTGGTACTTCTGACAGACTTTCTGCAGTCTGTTTTTTCCCTCTGAGCAAGGTTGCTCATCCAAGCACTTCACTGGAGTGTTTCCCCCAAAGAGATGGGATTGAAATTTAATTTTGATCACAAATGCAGAGAGACCCCATGCTTGCTTATGCTCTAAAGCTGATGTTGGGGGGTTTTTCTTGGGGGGGGGGGGTGGAGTAGAGACGCCATAGCTGAATATTTGTGAGTTGGGATGCGGCCATGGAGAGCTGGCACCAGGATCACAGCCAGCCCTTGCATGGACACCCTGTTCCCATAGGAAAGAGGGTTTTTTTTCACCTCCACCTTTAGAAGCATGGTCCTAAACCTCCAATGGTGACCAAAGCCCCATGGAGCAGGTGTGATCACCTCCTTCCCAGCTGGTGCTGCTCAGCATTGCTGCTGCACGTGTGGGTACGGGACCCGATCTTACCCGCCTGTTTGAATACTGCATTATCTGAAACACTGTGCTCAGAGCCTGTTCCTGTGAAGTGACCTCGTGTTTCATCTTCCTGGGATGGTCCCTGTGGTACCTCCGATGAGAAATTCGGGAGATGACCTCATGAGTGGGCAGCAAGACTGAAAATGGGTTCCTCCCTGCAGGCACTGAACTGCATCATGGAGATGGTGGAGAAAACCCGGCGCTCGATGGCCGTGCTGCGGCGCTGTCAGGAGGCCGATCGGGAAGAGCTCAACTACTGGAAGCGGCGGTGCAGTGAGACGGCCGAGCCGCGGAAGGCAGGCAGCGAGCTCATCTCCAGGCAGCACAGCCCCAGCAGCTCCGACTCCATCGGCAGCGGTAAGCGAGGGGTGGGTGTGCTGTGCCAGGACCTTCTGAAGTAGGTGTCTAATTACAACAAAGCTATATTAGGCATAAAGTGATGATAATACATTCAAATTATAATATAAATTAAATACTTAAACAGTGCATAACTCTTCTCAAAGCTTTGAGGAGAGAAAAGTCATGGGATACATGGAAGCTCCTGGGTGAGCTCCTGGAAGCAGCGTTTGCTGAAGGCACCTTTGGGCAGCAGCAGCACCTTCTGCTGGTGCCGGGAGAAGAGCGTCTTCATCGTCACCGCACCGTACTTGCTGACCAAACCGAGCCAAGTTCATTCAAAGCTGAGAAACCAGAGGGTGAAAAGGCAGGAGAGGTGGTTGGTTCCACCCCTCTTCCTCTCCCAGTCTGTCTTGCCTAAAGGATTTTAAATGTCAAGGTCTACTAATTCTAAAAATACTGAAGACTGCTGTAAGAGCTACTACCTGAGTTATTAATTCTATTTTTGTATCATGAGTCAACTTAACTTTATTAAAGCTGACTATTTTTCCCCTCTAGTATGCAGGAGTTTTGAACCCTATACAAGAAACAAATCTAAAATACTGATTTTATGCATTTGGATGCAATTCTAATTTCTATCCAAACAAATATGCTGCAAATCAAATGCTGGAAAAAAAACCAACCCTGATCATTCGATAATAAAAAATGGATGCTTTCTAACAATAAAAATAAATGTCAAACTAAAAATCTCAATTTGATATATATTCAGCTTGTTCATATATAAAATAAAGAGTGAATCCTCCTGCATGTCAAAAAGAACCATGCAAATCGGAGCCCAGCCCAGATTTAGCTGCAATTGAACAAGTTTTGATAGTTCCCAGACAGCAAGAACGAGTATTTCCTGGGAAAACAATAACAAGTACACAAGCAGAAGGAACTAAAATAGAATATATTAATCGAAGTTTCTCGGAAACCGAGGGCCTGTGGCTCAGCCCTAACTGCAGAGCAGCGTGCGGCGAGCCCGCGGGGTGGCTGGGCGTGCGTGACAACCTGATGAGCACAGCCAGCTTTGAGCCCTGCTATATTTAAGTATATCATGACTAATATACTTACAGCCCCATGTTAAAGGTGATTATACTTTTTTTTTTTTTTTTTAATAAATAGGGGACATTGTTGATGCTTTCTCCCCTCATGGGACCTAGGGCTAATTTTCAAGCTCCGTTGCTGTTGTGAGAAGGTGCAATTAAACATCAAGGAGCATCCCCAGGTGTGCCGCAGGCCTAACTAACCTCACCGCCTTCCTGGAGAGCTTTGGTTCTCCCACCAGCCTTTGACATGAACCAGTTTTTGTTTTGACCCTTCAGAAAGTTACTCTGAAGCCTTAAAAAAAGGGATGCAGGTAGAACACAGGACGAGGCTTCTGAAAAGCTTCCCTGTGTGTCCGCAGACGGTGTTTAGGTCCTCGCATGACCGTCCCCATCTGTCACATAGGCTCTTCGCAGGCTTCTGGGTGCTGGGGAGTGCATACACCTCTCACCATAAGATGTCTTGCAGGACAGTTTGTCCATCAATTCAAGGCTTTGATTGCCCCTGGGAGTGGAAAGTGCTGCGTTTAATGTAAACTGCTGGTCGTATAGATTGATGCTCAAAGTTGCTAGACAGTGCAGATGTTTGATGGCATATAGTTATAAGCATTGCCTGTCGTTACAGAGTACCAGGAGATGGAAATGGGTTATACAGTGTCATAAATTATTCAAGGCACTAATTAAATGTTGTAATTTATCATCTGTGTGTTTGATGAATGGCTTTAACTGTAGAAATCCTCTGCTTTGAGTTTTAGCTGGTTAATTCTACCCTGCCCCATGATGTACTGAGGTACCGCTGGGCACTTAAGCAGCAGCTGGGTGAGACGAAGCTTTGCCAACCTTTCCCTGTGTCCCTTATTCCAACAGATTCTTTGCGGGAGTTCAGCAGCAGGTCGGGAACGGGCTACGTCACTGAAGAGATATGGAAAAAAGCTGGTAAGTGTTTGCTCGTAACCACAGCGAGGGATTCTGCCAGATCGGTTGAGGTAAACACAGATGCTGCAGATTTGCTCTGCAGAAACAGGAGAAGCCCAGCTGCAGGAACGCCCCAGGATGTGCACATCTGGCTACAAACACCCCCAGCCTGGGTTTTCCAAAGGGCTCTGCTCCTTCTGTACGATGCCAGCGGGGATCCCATGGGGCTGAGCCCGGCCTCGCCGCTCCTTGGGTGGGTGGGTGAAGCTGCTCTTTTCTTCCAGAAGAAGCCGTGAACGAGGTGAAGCGCCAGGCCATGTCGGAGGTGCAGAAAGCAGTGGCGGAGGCTGAGCAGAAGGCGTTTGAGATGATTGCCTCTGAGAGGGCTCGGATGGAGCAGACCATCGCGGACGCCAAGCGCCAGGCCACCGAGGATGCTTTCTTAGTGATAAACGAGCAGGAGGAGTCTACAGAGGTAAGGTGCAGGGGACATCCTAGGAGGGGACTTTCAAAGACTCGCGAAGTCTCCAGGTCCTGCCCAGCAGTGACTCAGAGCCTGCAGGTGCCCCATCCCCTTTCCTTTTAGAAGTCTCTCTCCAATCAGTAACTAAAGGGGAGGCACTGATAAAAAAAAAAAACTTCTGCTTTTGATTTTGCTGGCAGAGGAATCAGCCTAAATGGTGTCTGCAGCACCCACGTCTGCGCAGCAGCCACATGAAGGCACCCCTGGGCACCGTGAGCTGGACCCGGTGTAACAACCAGGGATTTCTTGGGATTGAGGAAGGTGTGGAAGCAAGGGGAAGGGATGCTGGTGCATGCAGCGCTCTGCTTAGCTCAGAAATCTGCTGCTGGTGGGGTACTTGATCTGTGCAGAAAAGGAATTGCCGTTTGTGGGCTTTAAAATAGCGCAGGGTAGAACCTAGGCTGCAGGTGAAGCTACATGTACCCGATGGTCTGTACCACACCCTGTGTCGCTGCAGACCGGCCGGGTGCGTATATATTGTCTTGGACGTTGTTGTTTCACTGGCTCCCAAAACACGGGCCTGGGCAGCGTGTGGTCACCTCATCTGCAGAAACAGGCTCCCCATGTCTCGTGCTACGCCGCTCCCGTACATACGGGGAGAGGTGGGAAGCGTCTGCGCGGGGTGGCTGTCCCTGCGTTACGGAAAGCCTCATAACACCTAATGAGACATTTGCACATTGGAAAAGAAGGGGTGACTCTGAGCTCGCCATAGCCAGCAACACCTGCTGAATGGGTGTCTCAGAGAATTTCTTTCTACTCCTCAATCATTAATTACCGTCACTGTTGCTTAACTGGAAGCTCACTTCATTAAGCTTTGGAGGTCTCAGCTGGACTGGGCAAGGAGAATCGCATGGCAATTCCTGCACCGCCACGTCCCATCCACATGCGGTTTGCTTCTTGTTTTAATTTCTCTGCATGAATGCAAGAGCAGAGGCTTTGTTTCTGCCGAGCAGAAATGTGATGGGAACGTGGAGTTAATGTCTGCCGGGACTGTGCAGGCAGCAAGTCCGCTTCCCTCCTCCTGGGGGGTTTCTGTCCACCCCGCTGACCGGGGCTCGGGGAGGCCAGGTGCCGGGGTCCCTGGGCACGGCAGGAACCATGTAAATATTAGGTGGTTTTACAGAGAAGTATGTCTATACCATTTCCTGATTAAATCACTGCAGGACGAATGCACCAGTCAGTAAACACATGATGGGAGTGGGTGGAACTGCTCAGGAAGCCATGGAAGAAATGAGACAAGTAATGATTTCGCCATAGGGGAATACCAGAGGAGTGTCCTCCTCCTCCGGCCGTCCCGGGGAGCAGTGCGGGACCTCGGGAGCAGCCGAGCATCCCCCCGCCAGCATAAGCCCCGGCTCCCCAGCACCCAGAGCTCCTCTCTGAAGGCCACGCTGAAAAGCTGCCACGTGTTCTGGCACACTGTGTAACCTTTGAAATACGGTTTAAAAACACCGCTTGAAGTGTAAACAGCTGTGAAGCAGTGACCCAGTTTTCCAAGAGCTACCACAGGCTGCGGTGGGGGTTTTTTTTGGTCACGAGCTCTGCTTCTCTAGGGGAGGCCAAGGAGCCTCGGGGACACACTCACTCTGGAGCAGCTCGCTCCCGACCAGCTCGCTTTGGCGCTTCGCTGCTGGCCCATAAATCATCGCCGGGAGCTGGTGGCTCCGGTGCGCACCCCGGGAGCGGGGAATCTCGTTGCCCTTCCCCGCAACAGGTCTGATACAGGTCAGCATCTCCCACCACCCTGCTTTCCTGCTTCGACAGCTTTTTGCTTGTGGTTGCAGAAGCAGTGGCCAGCGAAAGGTGCCCTGTTAGGCAGGATTAGAGGCAGGCAAGCTCCAGCGGAGCTTTTCCACGGCTGAACTTGCCCTCCCCAGTATGTGATTGCTAACGCACGAGTCCAGCTGCAGGAAAGCTAATCCGCCTGCTCCCCTCCTTGGAGCAGCTGCGGCCGCGGCTCCCGGCGCTGGCCCCTTGCCCCCACGCTCCTAAGGAAGCGGTGGCACGCCGTAAGCCCACCAGCTGACACCTCTCCCAGCAGCCAGAGGGGCCTTGCTCCGCTTCCAGATTGAAGCTCGGGCTCTGGCAGTGCTTCCACCTGGCTGGGAGGCTTTCAAATGAGCTTTTTCTTTTCCAAATTAGCTTGCTCCGACCTCTTGTGCAGCTAGGCAGGGTGCAAAGCAAATGGTGCCTGTGCAGCATGCTGTAATCCCTGCAGAGAGCACTTGGCTGGGAGCAATACCAAAATAGAGCTGCTTAAAACAGGAAGTAAAAAGACCGAAGAGCAGCATCTGCAGCGCGTTTTTTAGTCCTTGCCTGCTGTTTCCTCTATGCATTTGGGTGGATCCAGGGGAGAGGATGTGACCGGTGCAGTCTGGCAGGCGGTTTTGGGCAGAGCAGAGGAGTTAGGGGTTAGTACCCTTGGCAAAGGGCTGTGAAATAGCAGGGATTCATGGATTGCTCATTTTAATATTACTAAATCTAGGCCAGAGGGGAAGGAACAGTCCCCTCCAGAGCTATTGAGTCAGCACTGTCCTCCAGCTCTTGGAAACTAAACCCATTTTAAAGTATGGCGTCTTTGGTCTTGCAGAGTTGCTGGAACTGCGGTCGCAAAGCCAGCGAGACGTGCAGTGGCTGCAACATCGCCCGGTACTGCGGCTCCTTCTGCCAGCACAAGGACTGGGAGAGGCACCACCGAATCTGCGGCCAAGGCCTGCACGGCCAGAGCAAGCCGCTGGCTCTGCCCACGGGCCGATCGGCAGCCGCCGCCGCCAAGAGCCTCGACGGCGTGCCCAGCCCGGCCCTCGAGAAGACTTCGGCGACCACCTCCCGGTCCTCCACCCCGGCATCCGTGACAGCAATAGATACGAACGGACTCTAAAGGGGAAGTTTTGGTTCAGTCCATTTGATTAGTTTCCCTGGGGTTTTTTAAGCCGGAAAAAAGAACCCACAGCAACTTGTATCACTTGACACATTTGACACATCGCACCGCCTCCGCGGAGCGCCGACGCTCGGGCTTTGCCATCGCGTTCTGCCTTTTTTTCTTTTGTGGCTCGTGAAGAACTGGGGCCGGCCTTGCCCACGGCGCCTCCGAGCCCGTCCCTCTGCAGGGGGGTACCAGAGCATCATTCGGGACCTGGAGGAGGCCGGGCGCTCGCTCGGGGGGGACCTGGACTCAGTGGAGAGCGCTGCTGATGCACACAGGAGATGCTGAGCCCCTTCATCATGGGTCAAACTTGCTCAAGCTCCTTTCCTGAGGTGCCTGAGCCGCCTCCTCCAGCTAGCTTTCTCCATAACAGGCATCTGTTTTTATTTTCCTTGCTCCCGGACAGTGATGTCTCCGATGGCCGTGCTGGGCGGTTGTTGCTGTGAACAGACCAGAGCCGATCTCCCAGCAGGAGCATCTCGCCCTCTAGTGCAATGGCAAAAGCCGAGCCCTCTTCTCTTCTCCTGCCGGCAGGTTGGCAGCTGATGATCGCAGAGAGGGAGGAGAGGATTCGTCTGCTCTAAACCAAATGTCAGTACCAGGGAAGGACAGACGGTCGCTTCTGGGTGGCCTGGTTTTAATCCCGTTCTGTGACAGGAGAGCCAGCTGTGCGTTACCCTGGGTGGGACCTTTGCTGGGGGAAAGCGCAGAGCAGATCTGGATTGATTGCGGGCGGTTATTGCCCTTTCCACCTGGGTGCCGTTATTTTGCTATGCAGAAAGTGTTTGGTTTTTTTTCACTGCATGGAAGTTGTTGGTTTGAGAGTTACTGCCGTTGTTTTTAACCACAGAGATCCTCACGCAATTGCGATGGGTTATTTATAGTCTGTTCTCTCCACGCGCACTGGCCAAACTGTTAAAACAAACGCAGGACTGGGTGTCCTACATCGGTTCTTAGCCCCCAGCCCCAGGGGGCTCCCACGGTGCTGCTCCGATGCCGGCTGCGCTCCTCCCCGGAGATGCCCAGGATGCGCAGTCACCACCGCCTCGTCTGGCCTTCGGCGACCGTCCCAAAAACGCAGGCTCAGAGAGCAAGGTCCCGCGGGGATGCTGCGGTCAGCCCAGGGCGATCCGTCGCTCGGAGCGTCCCTGCTGTGGCGCGGAAGGAGGGATTCAGGGCAGTGCAAACCCTGTGATCGGCACCAACCCGCAGAAGGGCCGCTTCGGGGCACGGTGGGGCTCATCTCGGATGCTTCACGGAGGCCATCAGAGGCGCGGGGAGGGACGGGCACGTGCCCTCCGGGGAACCGCACTGATTCCCCATGCTGCACACAAACGGGCTCTAGAAAACCATCTATTCAGCAAAGCCATGTTTCCGTGACTGTTTTTGTACGATTGCTGGGCTGGAGCCCAATGAGGCGAGTAATTCCCAAATTATTTTTGATCACTTTTTCAATTGGAGGCGAATAATAGAGATGTAATGAATCGTCATTGAGTTTGCAGCGGTGTAGCTGGCTGCTGGCTGCCTGGGGATAAACGAGCGACGCGCTGAACCAGCTTTGTCCCTTAGGGAAAGCCGTTTCGGAAGCTGCTGTTGTGGGATAGAGCGGGCGATTCCCGTGTCTGCAAGGTTTTATTATGCAAAAATAAGCCACAATGTCGCTTGCTGCTCAAGACAGCTCTGGAGCGGCAGTTGGGATTGTGTCCCGTGTCCCCCAGGAGACGGGGCCGGGGCTCCCAGCTGCGGCAGAGCCCTTTGCACGGACACGGCTCCTCGGAGGCGAGCGCGACGGTGCTGTGCCGCTGGGCTGGTGCAGCCCTGAATCGGGGTGGCACTCGAGCCCCAGCGGCCCGGGGAAGGCGTCACCCAGCCCAGGGAGGTTTTACCCCAGGAGAGACGGAGGCAGCGGGGTTCAGCCCCAAACTGCAGCAGCCCCGTGCTGCCCCGCGTGCTGCGCCCGTCGCAAAGGCCCTGGGAAGCGGCTCCGTCTGCGCCGCTGCCGCAAGGCTTCAAAACTTTGGCTGTGCCCAGGGCTGCAGCGCGGAGGAGGAGGCCGTGTCGAGTGGGGAGGAGCAGCAAACGCCTCGGGTTTGCTCTGCGGGAGCCGGCGGGGCTGAAGGGCTTCCCCGCCCTAACGGGACACGTGCAAATTCGGAGCTGCCTCAGGTAAATAAAGTCCGGTCGCGCCGTCCCCATCCTCGCTGCAGGCCCGACCGTACACTGTGGGTCAGCGGCGGCCAGCTGCCGCCAGGTCGCATGCGGAAAGCAAAGCAGGGCAGGGCTGGAAGAAATGGCTTGTAAATAGGTTGTCTTCCATAATTCTCATGCAACTTTGATGGCCGTGTACTAAAATTAACCCCAGTGTAAATGAATGAAGTACTAACAGTCATGATTAGAACGATTGCTTCTTTTTTTTTCTTTTTTTTTTTTTTTTTAACATGGAATGATAAATGTGAAATTTGGACATGGGAAGACGTTGGGTTGAGGTTTCTATTTTTTTTGACATTTAATTCTGTAATAGAAATTTGTTACTTCATTCCTGTGCATAACTTATTTAATGTACTGTATAAAGGAACCCAAACTGTTACAGATGTATTTAGTTTGTTCTACTCAAAAGTAGTCAATAAAAAGACTATATTCATCATACAGCTCCCCCTTCCTTTCTCGGGAGGAGCAGAGGTTTGCTGCCGTGCTCAGGTCGCCATCGGGGTTCCTGTGGGAACGCTGCTATGCCGTGGCCTTGGCCAGGGGAGCTGGGGGGGATGAAAACTGCCTCCCCCCGCACCCTGCCTCCCCCCCACCCTGCTTCCCCCCACCCTGCCTCCCCTGCGGGGGTGATGCTGCTGCTGGTCCTGGGGGAGCCCCGAGCAAAGCCCAGGCAGAGCTGGCCTTCAGCCCCACACTCGGTAATTTTGGATTTCTTTGGGTTCATGTTTAAATAGGTTCTTTTCTGAGCTTTTTTTTTTTTTTTTTTTAAATCTGAGCACGGAACAGCCTGCAAGGCGCTGTCGCAGCTGCCCCGCAGCGCCAGCCCTGCGTCCCCCCAGCCACCTGAGGATGCCTGCTGCGCACACCTTTACCTAATCGGAGGATTTCGGTCTCCAGCCTGCTGCAAACACTAATCCAGTGGTTAAGAAACCCACAACTGGGGGCCAAACCCCCACTAGTGGGGGAGGCCGCTGCTGTCCCCTGCAGCTAAGCCGGGCTGGCAGCTCAGGAGTCCCCAGGCCAGCGCCTGCTGCAGCTCTGCCGTGTGTGGCTGCCCGGTGCCCGTCTCTAACCCACCCTGGCAGGGCCCGGGCACGGCTCGTCCCTTACCCACGGCCCAGCTCTGGCCCCAGCGCTTCCCCGGTCCCCTCATGTGTGGCTCCCATGGTGGAGCCGGGGCCTCAGCTGCCTGAGCAGCGGGCTGGAGCTGCCTCTGCTGCCCCGTGATCACGGCAAATTGTGGCTTGGGCCAGGGAAATGAGCAGTTATCAATAATTAGGTAAATAATTGGGTGCTGGGAGGATGGGTCCCACATGGCTACGTGCTCACCCCATCCCCGGCAGGGGGGCGTTTGCTGTTTGGTTGCCCGAGCCTGCCATGGGACAGGGTTTGATGGTGCCCGCCTGAGCCAGCAGCAGTGGCTACTGGTCCCCACTCCTCTAAGGAGGAGTTTTCCTGATCCCATCTCCGCAGATCGCTCCCGCCATCAGCCAGGGCACCCTCCCTGCACCCCAAACTCGGGGAGCCCCTGGGAAGCTCCTGCTGGGGCAAAGCACCCCAAACCCAGCCACCCCCCCCCCATTGTGGCCCCACGGTACCGGGGTGGGGGTGACACCGTGCAGGACGTGCCCAGCACAGCTTGTATGCAGCGTCCCCGCGGTGGAGCCGTACCCACTGCCCCTTCAGCCACAGATTAACTTCATTTTAATTACTGCACTGGGGAAGAAACAGTCGAATTAAGTGTTTCTGGGGGTGCTGTGGGGCCAGGCACCCGGGCGAGCGAGGGCTGGGGTGTGGGTACCGGTGGTGAGCCAGGTGAACCACGCCGGGTGTCGGGGACAGGCGGGGTGCGAGGGCGGTGGTATTTCCCATGCCAGGAGGTGCTTGCCTGCGGGCACGCGCTGCCCTGCGGGTCCCTGCCTGCCATGCCCAGCCCCACGTGCCCTTGGTAGCACTTGCTCCGTGCTCCAGTGCATTTTACAGCAGCTCAGCAGAGGATCTGCTTCTGCAGCACCAACCAAGCAACCCCAGCGTGCAACCCACGGGCCGGGGGGCTTCCCCGCTCCTCTCGTGCCCCTGCCACTGACCCCCATCACCATTAATTCAGCTACAACCTCTTTTGGGCAGCATTGATACTGGTGCTAACTCTGGTTTATGTTACTTGAGCCACAGGATGAAGCAACAGAGCTATGAGCCACGCTTGCCTTCCCCCGGAGGTGCACAGTGGTTTACTGGGGGGACGTGCACAGCCATCGACACAGCTGGGGGGGGGGCACGAGTCCAGTCTCACAGCCACTGCCATGGCTGCCTTCCCAGAAATACTTAATTTTTTTCTATAAAACACTATTCACAATCCGTACGAGGCAGCCCAGCTCCCTGGGCAGAGCCACTGCTGGCCCAGGGTGGCTCTGGCAGGCCGGGTGCGGGGATGCCACAGCTGGCCAGAGCCACGTCCCCAGCCTGTCCCAGCACCCTGTGGAGCCTCGGCCTGTCCTCAGAGCCAGGAGGAAGAGGAGCATGGGGAGGAAGAGGAGCCGGGGTGTGAGAGGGGCTGAGGGCTGCCGGGATGCAGCACACGGACCAGCGCTCCCCCAAGGGCTGGGCTGCTAGGAGTGCCCCGCTCCCCCGGGCAGCACGGAGGCTGTCTGCAGGGGAGGAATAAATAAATTAACATGAAAAGAGCAAAAGGGTAAAACACCGTCAGGGACGATGGGTAGGCAGTCCCCGCCGGACCGCAGGAGGGGACGAGGGACAGGGAGGTGACGACCGCGAGGGAAGGCGATGGCTGTGCCGAGGGCTCCGCATCCTCCCGCGTGCTGCCGGCTCCTGGAAGCAGCCGCCCAGGGTCAGTTGTTGTTCATGATCCACCAGGAGGCTGGAGAGAGAGGGGAAGGGGTCAGGGATGGGCAGTGTTAAACAGGGGAGGGGGATGAGGGGTGGCAGAGGATCCAGCCCTGCTCGGGGGCAGCTGAGGCTTTTCTGCAGATCCCTGGCACCCGGCTCTAAAGCACCCACCACCCCGCGGCGGGGAGCGGAGCGGGGCCATGGCCTGGAGGTGGGTGATCTGCTTGAGCTGCGGTGACTTCTGCAGGGGAGCACTGGGAATGCAGGTCAGGAGGAGCACCACCAGCATGGGATTTAGTCTAAATCCGTGTTTCATGTTATTTTACACAAGACCTGAAAGTGATTGCTAGCAAACTGGGGCTTAATTTGGGCTTATCTGTCACCAAGCTCTCCCAGTTCCTCAGGTCTTTTTCAGATTTCTATCAGTACCATGGGGAACGCGCATCTTCCCTGAGCTGGTCTCAGCACCACTGAGCTGTAACCTGGACACAGCCACTGGGACTGACCAGTCCCAGTTTGAGAGCATCCCGGTTTGAGAGCATCCCCCAGGCAGGGGAGAGGCCCCGCAGCGCTGCCAGCACACACAACCAAACCCGCCAGGGGAAACGGGTCTCACTCTGGTTTGAAAAACACAACTTAGGTCACCCCCAAGCCGATGATCTGCTCCGGGGGGAGCCCAGGCGCCTGTTCCCTGCACTGCTCCTGCCCTCGGCAGAACATCTGGAGCAGGAGCGTGGGACTGCGGGGGTCCCGCAGCCCCCCAGGCCGGTCCCACAGCCCCCCTCACCTGGGAAAAGCATGGTGGTCAGCAGCTCCGGGGACTCCAGCAAGCTGATGATGGCCTGCTGGAAAGTCTTGCTGCAGCTGGACTGCAAGTGGCTGTAAAACAGTGGTGCAGGGTCAGGAGGGCGCAGGGCTTGTCTGTGCCTTGCGGTTGTAGGAGAGCGGCTGTGCGCTGGGATCCCTGCATGCACGGGGGACAGGGCTGCTTTTGCACCACCCAGAGCGGGACATCCACTCCTGCCCTGCTCCCCAAATCCTTTATCAGGGTCTTCACCCCCTTCAGTCCCCCCACCCAGAGCATCTGGACCCAGCCCCACACAAGGAAAGCCTCCAACCTTCTCCACGAAGTCACGTCCTGCCAGAACTCGTAAAGGATGAAGCAGGCCTCGTCCGTCAGCTTGCAGGCGGACACGCTGTGGGGACAGGAGTGACCCTGAGATGGGGCCTGGCAAGGTGGTGCGGTGCGGCCACATCGGTCCCGCCAGGCCTGGGAGCGAGGGGCACAGGTCTGCACATGAACCTCAGCACGAGGCTTTCAAGGAGTGGTTTGGATGCAGCCACAATTTGTGGCTGCCGGGGCTGGCACACGGCTCCAGGGGATCCCGAACCCAAAGCCTTCATGCTTCGCAGTTCCTGCAGCCAGGCAGCAGAGGAGCTTTACAGCTATTGAACTGCTCCTTGCTGCTGCCCAGGAACCAGCGTGTTAAGTGTTAATTTAAGTATTTCTTAGTGTGTCCCTAGCACTGCAGCACACAGCCTGACGAAGGAGCGAATCCTTCCAGTGCTTTGGAGCAGCTGTGCGTCATACCTCGCCCTTCACACAGAGAGAAACTGAGGCACAATTGCAAGGAGCTGAGATCACAGCACAAAACCACAGCTCGCTGCCCCCCGAAGTGATGCTGTTTCACCAGGCGATGCTTCCCACACTCCCTTCCGCTGGAGGAACTGGCTGGGGCTTTCTCCAGTCCATGGGAAGATGGAGAAGGAAGCAGCAGGGAGGCGAGAGAGCAAGGCTCAGGGTGCAGGGCCTGAGGAACCATCTGCACTCGGCTGCAGCATCATTAATTCCAGCTGAGGCTGAACGTTTCCTCCAGCTGCTGCTAAGGGCTGCAGGAGGGGACCAAGCCCCGGGGGGGGGAGAGCAAAGCAAGTCACCCGGCAGCTCAGAGGCTGCGTACCCCTGCGCGGGGGCCACAATGCCCTTTGCAATTCCCTGGCACGAGCCAGGACAGCGGAGTCTCCCCAGGCTTCGCTCCAGCTTTCCACTCACGTGGAGAGCCTGCCCATGCAACGCTACCCAGTTGTCTACACTAATAGTTCTCGTGACAGAAAAGCCCATCAATTCCAAAGAAAAAAAATACCATTCTCTCTGCCACACGTGTCAAAACAAGTATCTTCCTTTTGTTTGGACTGAAAATGCAATTTTGTGCTGTTGGAACTGAAGAGCTGAAAAATGACACTTTAAATGGGAACAACATGAACATTTCCCTCTGAAAGTGGCTTGAAATCTCCCATGGGAGAAGGAAAGCGCCTCTCAAAGAGCAGCTGTGCAATCTCCAGGGATGCGCTGGCAACAGCCTGTCACTGAAGTCAGACCCGGGCTCCATCCTCGGCTATGTTTGGAGCTCCGGAGCGGTGCTGGTCTCATGCGGGGGTTAGCTTCAGGTGTTCATGGCCGCTTCCCACCAACACCACACACACTTTACATAAGGCAATGCTGTGACATGAGCTCTCCCCTTGACTTTTCCCCCACTACTTTCAAGTCCTTCGGTGCTGGAGGAATCCACGCATCCTCTTATATGTGCATGCCACAGCCATTTGTGCATAAAAACCAGCCTCGCCCTTGCCAGACGCTGACAAGCGGTTCTTGCTGCGGGAACCTGCAGCAGGAGATGGGACGGTACCGCAGGCAGAGACAGCACTGCAGCTGTGACGCTGTCCCGTCCTCTCTGCGAGGTCAAACCTCCACACGCCAAGCCCACCCACGCGCCAACCAGCACAAAAAATACTCTGCAAAAAAACCCCTTTTGTCCCCCAAGGGCGCTGTGTTAAAAGCCCCTGTTTCTGGGCAAGCCATGCCACGAACAGCCCCACCACCCGCCACGCTTACTGCAGGCAGCTGCTCTGCCCGGCGGTGACCTCCGTGTAGGATCTGAACGCCTGGCGAAACTCCTCAATGCTGCTGGTCGCCACCGAGATCTGCCTCTTCGCCACCAGGATGTGCTGCAAAGGGACAGCGGACAAGTAGCATCAGGGACTCATCTGCCCCTCCTGCCCTCCCTGCTCCCACCCAGCTGCGGGACAAGGCAGTGCCGACCAAGCACAGCACTGTGGGGGAAGCTGCAAGAAGGGGCTGGCACCACAATGCTGGGGACACCGCCAGCTTAAAGTGGCTTCTTCCTACCTGGGCAGGTTGCCTTTACAACGAGGACCGCACCAACAGGAGATGCTCCATCCCCAGGTGGCGGGGTCCTGCTTTGGGGCTTGCTGCAGCTCCCTGTATCCTTCCCCCAGCAGAAAGGGACCTCGGGACCCCTCCGCTGGGGCTCTGCGTGGTCTGCGGGCACTCGGAGCAAACCTGGGGGATTTGGGCACTCACAAGCAGAGCATTGCCTTCCTCTGGGCTGGCCAGGGGCACTGCCCGGGGCTTTCATGGAGCTGACGGAGCTGCATTTGCCCTGTGGATGGTCCCACGCCCAGCTCACAGCTCTGACTCCCACCCTGCTACATTGCCGGGCAGCGGACCCCCCACCAGATCAAAGCCAGCAGCTCACCCAGGTGACTCCAGTCTCAGGGCACAGGGGCTGTGTGAGTGCACGCGTGTGCGAGAGAGGGGATCTGTGCACACTACGGGGTTACCTGCAAACAACAAGCAGCAGGACAGGGACTTACTGCATCTCTTCCTTTGCACATGGCTTCCTCCTTCAGCGGCTCCAGGCGCGGGCTCTATGTTTAACACCACAGGAAAAATCATTGTTACTGGGAGAACTTTGCAACAAGATAAAACGTGGCAGTAACTCACAGCCCACCCCAGCTCAGCGTGACAGATGGGTACTGCTCTGGGGACATTCCTTCAGGTACCCAGGGGAGAAAAGGGACGTGACCTGCACATCTGTGGGGCTCGGTGCGTCCAGACTGACTTGTCAGACCAGCACGGGCCATGAAGGCAGGGGAGGGTCAGCACAGCTGAGGGGAGAAGAGGGGGCTTTGGGATGAGCAAGGGATGAGCAGCCTTGTGAGTCTGGGTCTGGTGAATGGGTGCAGCTCTGTGACGATGCCAGGATTGAATACCAGGGCTGTTGGCACAAGGAGAGGTCCCAGCGCCAGCCTGGCCAGCAGCAGGGTGCGGGGCAGCCCCCAGCCCACCTCCCCTCTGCCACGCACCTTGCACTCCAGCTTCTCGATGAGCTGCTGGAGCCTGTTGATCTGTGCCATCCACTGGCTGTTGTCTTCGACACAAACGCCTGCACAGGGAAGGGCAGAGAGTTATCACCAAAAAAGTTTGCTTTCATCACAGCAAAAGCTTGCTTAAGACTCAGAAAACCACACAAGCTTCAAGACTTCTGATTTAAACCAAAAAACTGATTTGGTTTTCTCCTGAAACTTTTCCCACTACTCAAGAGATACAACGTCCCACAGAAGCTCCAGCTGGTGTCTGGGTGCAACAGTCCAGGCTCTGTCCCGGACAAGCCCCCGCTGTCCCGTGCTGCTGCTCCCACACCCGCTCCGGGCTCCAGTGGGGCAGGGGCAGAGACGCCGAGCCAAGGGACGGCCGGGCTGCGGATACCTGTCGTTAGCATCCCGGAATAGGGGTCCGTTGGAGACAGACAGACGTTCTTCTGTCCTCTGCGCCCGCATCGTCTCCCTGACCTCAGGCCAACCGAGGTCTCGGATTTCTTTATGTCCTTTCTGAAAGAATAAAATGCAAAGGGGGGGCTGGAGTCATTCACTATATGGGTCAGCTCCACAGGGGGCTTGGAAAGGGCAGATCCTGCTCCCAGATGTGCCCCCCCCAGGGGAACCCGTGAGCCCTGCCCCGTGCTGTGACCCCCACGAGCGGTGGTGGGGAGAGGGGGAGGACCGGCACGTCCCACCCCATTACCTCTCCTGTCCTGCCTGCTCCTCCACGGTGTCCACGGCACACTCGAGCGAGGCCTGCAGAGACTGCAGCTGGTGCATGGTTTCCCGCAGAAGGAAGCGGGTCAGGAACTGCTCCATCTTCGAGGAGGTCTCGTACCTCTGTGGGAAAAGGGAGAGGATCTGTCAGATGCCCCCGACCCTGCGTGGGGGGAGCAGAGCTGCATCTGGAAGGGATTGGCCCTTAAATAAACCCAACAGGGTGGATTCCAAACAAATATTTAGGCATCGTAGGAAACGATGACACTGTAGCACAAAAGCATCCTCTGGCTGCACACCTGTGAGGTCCCATGCATGGTGTGACCCCGCAGCCCGGCCCCAGCACCCCCAGCTCCCAGCTGGCACGGCCCCTGGGAGACAGGGGGGACCACAGATGGACACTCCCAAGCCCTAAGGTAAAGGCCGCTTGCAGAAATAGCCCCGAGCTCCAGGGAGGGCTCTGGGGCAGGCAGAGCACCCCTCGCTGCACCCAACGGTTCACACACTGCTCCGCTTGCACCAGGGCTCTTGGGACACGGCTGGAGGGGCACAGACTTTGGGTCAGGCTAAGGAGAGCCCGCAGCAACCCCTCAGATGCAGACAGCCCCTTCCAGGGAGCACCCTGCCACTGGCAGGGCAGGGCAGCAGGCTGGTTTCGTGCCCTCTCTCCCCAGGAAGACAGCGCTGAGCCTCTCAGCTCCGACGGGAAGAGATCCCTGCTGAATTTCCAACGCACGCCTGCTCACAGCATTTCCTGCTGACTTGCTCTTGTGCGAGAGCCGCCCCACATCGCAGCCTCACATCACCCACGGAGCACTAGTGACAGTGCCAGGAGGATGGTTGCATCTGGCTGTGAGTCCCAGCCAATCCACCCTATGGCTTTGGAGCAGTGTCCAGAAGGAACGCAAGGCTGTGTGCCCTTTCCCCACCACTCTCCTCCCTGGTCTGACGTGCACACCACAGGCATTAGTGCTGGGGGCAGGTAGAGGCAGGTCTCGGGGGGGCACGCAAGAAGTTCTGGGGAGAATGAAGTGGTCACCGTGCATCCTGGCAAGAAGGCAAGCTGGCCCAGAGAGCACCCAAACAGTGGGTCAGGATGCACGCCATGCCCCAGGAGCAGAAGCACAGAGAGCCAGGAAAGTGCCTCGACACACACACAGGCACCCCAAACTCCCTCCTTCCTTTGCCAGCTGTGACCACAGATCCTCTTGGGCAAAAATCTGGGTGCAGTGACCAGCCACAGCCCAGAGCATGGCTCCTTTCCACGTGCTATGGGTTCTGCAGGCAGCACCATTCCCTGAAGCCTGGACCAACCACTCTACTTTCCCGTCCAGTTTTCACTTGCTTCCTTAAGACTCCCTGGAGTTTTGTCCTTGCATTGTTAGACGACCCAAGGGCCTGGGGCAAATCTCCAGCTCCCAGGGATGGAGATGCGGTACCCAAGGAGAGATGCTCAGCAAGGCAGGGAGCAAGGAGACAGGAGGAAAGGCTGAGGCACGTACCCAGAGACAGACACTTCTAGGGCAGGCACAGTTGTCCTCCACTGGGGCTGAGCCGCAGCCTCCTTTGCAGAGCGGGTACCTGGCCTGGTTTGTCCCCACGAGACTTCTCTTGTTCCACTGCAGGGTGAGGCTCTTCCTCCCTCCCTGGCGTCCCTGAGGAGTGCCAGTCATGCCAAAGCCTGCAGTCATCACAGACAACAGCAGCAGCTTCACCCGGGCAGGCTTTGCAGGCCAGAAGAAGCCCAGGTTTGTGCTAAGGACCGTGTCGCTGCATCCCTGCAGTGCAGGCGTGACGTGGGAGACCCAGCAGCATCCTGCTACTGCTGAAAGCACGGTGGGCTTCGCCGTAGCACCCAGGAGTTATCCACTCAAACACGGCATCATTAAGGACTGGGACAGCATGGAAAACCTGTGGAGCCACCTCTTCTTCTGTGGCCTGAAAATCCTCCCAGAGGAACAGCCCATGCTCGCAGCCAACTCCCCTTCTTGCCCCTTCACCAACAGGGAAAAGTTGGTGGAGGTGCTTTTTGAAAGCTTCAGGGTGCCAGCCCTGTATATGGCTAACACCGGGTTTCTCTCCCTCTGTGCCTACGGCAGAGTCACCAGTCCGGCCATGGAGGCTGAGGCAGGAATGTCCCATGCCACCTCCGTCTGCCTGGGCCAGACCTGGAGGGAGGCCACCTCCCACCTCGGGGTGGCTGGTGGCTTCCTCTCCAGCTACCTGCACAGCCTGCTGATGGAGAGCCCCAGCGATCCCTCAGTGCTGAAGGCCTTGAAGAAGACAACAGTGATCCAGCTGAAGAAGCAATACCGCTATGCCTCCATGGACTACGAAGGAGACGTCCACGACCAAGGTTACCATCATCCAGCCAGATTGCAGGCCCTGATGAGCACTGGATAACCCTGGACAAGGAACGGTTCTGTTGCCCGGAGCTGCTCTTCCAACTGATGCTACTCCACCAAGGCTCCCCAGGGCTCCACCACTTAGCCTTGTAGAGCCTCCAGAAGGCACCTGACCATGCCAGGAGGGACACAGTGGGTAATGTCATGCTGTCAGGGGGCTCCTTGATGTTTCCTGGCTTCCCAAGAGGATGTGCTTAGAGCTGAATGCCCTGTTCTATGGCACGGGCTGCCAGATTCGGGTCCTGACGAGTCCAGAGAGGGGTACAGCAGCCTGGGCAGGGGGGGCTCGACAGCAGCGTCGCTCACGTCCTTCCAGCACGCGTGGATGGCAAAGGGTGAGTACCAGGAGCATGGTGCCAAGCACATGCACAAGATATTCCAGTAGGCAGATGATGACCATGCATTCAAAGCATCCCACCGGCGGGGCATAGCTCCTCCTGCAGAAGGAAGGTCTTCTTGCTCCGGGCAGAGCTGTGGCGGTGGTGGTGACCACGGGTGTGCGAAGTCAATTCAAACGCTCCAAAAGAAGTAAACTGCTTTTCATTTACACTCCGGGTTATTTCTGTGCCTATCCACCATCACTCTAATAAGCACGCGTCCGATCAGGCTGGCAACACAACCACAGCTTGTGCTGTGAATTCAGGGCACGCCAACTGTCTGTGTACAGCCGGTCGACAGCCGAGCCCCAGCGCTCCAGGCTGGAGGCCATGCACATCTAGAGCACTGCAGCAAAGCTGTCCCTTTTGAATGCACTGCCTGCAGCTGCCAGCACGGGGAAGGGGGCTGCTCCAGCAGGCAGGAAAGCTCCTTCCAGCAGTCAGCGCAGCAGGACCCCTGAGGTCCGCAGGGAGCCACAGGGATGGGAGGAACGAGCTGAGGAGGAGAAGGTCCACACGGCACCTGCACTGCAGCAACTTTACTATGGGACGTGATTTCTGATCTTGGCACTGAAGCAGCTCAGCACTGGCTACAGAGGATGAGCTGGTGAAAACCAGGGAACTCAATTCGCTCTTTGTAATTTTGAAATAAAGGTAATTTGGTGTTCCAGGGAGCCGATTCAGCTCACTGAACAGGCAGAAAAGCACTCACCTGGCTTTGCTGCTGCTTTAGTGAACTGACTCAGCTTAGCAGACAATTAGGAAAGGATCAGAGGTTGCATGGGGGAAGCAGCTGGGAAGCACTGCCCAGCTGTCATAGCAGACTCCTTTCCCCATGGCCAGCCCCCATGGCCAGCTCCTCAAGGGACACAGAAACCACGGGACATCACTGTGAGCATTAAGAGAGACAGAACTGGCAGAGGGAGGTGAAGGAAGGAGTCTCCACATGATGCAGCAGGGCTGGTTGCTCCACAGGAGCATCCATCAGGAGAGGTCAACCCCTTTCCTTCACAAGACAAGGAGACAGACTGGACCGGAGTCACCTCTGCCTTCCCCATGGTGTCCTCATGTGCCCCCAAGGCTGTGGCACAGACCAGGAGCCAGGCTGCCTTCAGCCCCCCGAGCACCATGAACTCCCTCTTTCATGTCCAAAACAGAGTCCAGCAATGGTACCACATTACTCAGGTCAAATAGTTCCAATTCCTACTGTGTTTCTCTCCAACACACGGGAGAACTGAAGATCTTGAATTCCAGAAGCTCTGCACAAAAGCACATGGACGTAACCCTTCCGATGCTGGTCTCAAAAATCTCTTGGCGGGGGGGGCAGTGGGGAGGGTCTTGAGCCCCACATGGTTTTCTGGTTCCTCTGCGCCACAGCCAAGCCACCAGTCCAGTCCCAGAGCTGTGTCCGCCTGGGGCTGCTGGCACAGCTGCAGCTGGCTGGGAGGGGAAGGTAAGTGGAGAGGATGCTCATCTACTGAGCGCTGCCCAGGACTCATGCTGGAGTGGGTAAAGGACAGCCACAGCCACTCCGCACACCCCACCACCACCTGGGCAAGCAGAGCCCTCCGCCCAGCAGCCATGCTGCCGGTCGGTTTTCATCCATGCTTGAAAATGAATCTCAATTTTCTGCCACAAGACAAGGATGGCAGCGAAGCCAATCTGATGTGGCCGTGGGAAGCTGAGCTCCAGCTCTGCATCTCCGGGCTTTCCCCAGCCACGCGTCCCACATGCTGCCACAAGCCTTCCTTCCCCACGTCCCCAGAAGATGGAGAGCATGGGGCTGGGGACCCCAGGCAGGGGCCCTGCCGCTCCCCCGCCCACTCCTTCACCTCCTCACTCCCAAGGGGTGCAGGCACCAAAATCCCCGCCAGCGCCGCTCCTCTGTGCTTGCCCAGCTCCCGCCAGCCCAGACACGCATCCCCTGCTTACAGGGGAACAACTGACACTCAAACCTCCCCACGACAAGCCTGAGAAAGAAAGGTGAAGAATACTAATTGTCTGAGCCCCACTGGGGCGCAGCGGAAAGGATACACTATTCATCCACCGCATGGCCAGGCACAGTCCGTTTCATTTTGGGAGCTGGTCCAAATCCAAACACTGTCACCCCTCTTTCTGCACAGACGGCACTTCCCACAGCAAGCAGCCTCCACAGCCATGTGGATCCGCTTAATGAGGTGCGTCCCCAACTCCGATGCTTCTGCCCCAGCCCCCCGCCGGGGCCGGCTGTGGCCCCCACAGCCTTGGCATATGGACGCTTCCCCTTGCACGGGGGCCTGATGCTTCTCCCCAGCCACATCGCTCCCCTTCAAAGGGCCAGGTGCTGGGAGAAGCCCCGGCATCAAGCCAGCCTCCCAGCACTCCCCATCCTCTCAACTTTCATCCTGAGGATGGCCTAATCCTGATGTCCTCTGTGGATGACGCAGGTGGATGGAGTTTTATCGCAGCAGCAGGCAGCTGCTCCCACTGACATCGTGTCACAGCTGCAGGGGGCACGTTCAGCCTGCCCTGAGCCCCGCAGCTCGCGCCAGCGCAGTCCTTGCGCCCCAAACACGCAGGCATAAGCACCAGCCTGGGGTGCCACCCCCCAAAACCCAACTACCAGCCTGGGGTACGCCGTGCTGAGGGAACTCGGCTCTGAAGCTCGCCGTGCAGAGGGCTCCCCACCCTCCTGGTCCCAGCACGCCCCAGCCCACCTTGCAAGGGCAAAGCAGGATCCCATGCAGACGCATCAGTATTTCGGGCGAGCATCGCACACGACAAGCCAGCTGCCTCCTGTCTCTCACCTCATCAAACACAGCATGCCCAGGGGAACGTGCCCAAGAGAAGGATGGAAATAACCATCTCTCAAGAGAGCCCCAAATGCTGTTTCACCCTTCTGCATCGACTTGGAAAATTTCATGCCAGAAGAGGGAATCAATTGAAAATGCATCTTCTCTTCGGTTCAGCTGCCCGGCCTCCCTTGCGCTCCTCACTTGGGGGTAAACAAGCAAAACCCTCTTGTCAGGCATTGCACCACGCAGTTCAAACCCCTCTGTAAACAGAGGCTCAATAAAAATGTGCTCTGTCTCACTGAGCACAGCATTTTCTGTTCATAGCAAAGACTCATGGAAAGGAGTCACGGAGGAAATAACTCAGCAAGCATGAGAAGGCTTTTGGGTTGTGGACTGGTATTTCAGCTCCATTGACTCAGATGAAAATCCCAAAGTTGCCAAGAACTGCTGTAATTCTGCTTTTGAGAGGTTTTATTAGTTTCTTCTGATGATAGTTAAGCTTGAGACAGAGTGGAATAGGTGATCGCATAATTCCTGCCAAAGGAGAAATAAGAGCGCCTGACTTGGAGAGGTATTTATAGATTAGTTTGCAGTGTTTGTAAAATGGAGAATGGAAAGATTTTCATATGCGGGTCCCCTGTAAGAAATATTAGACCATTTGCCAAGGTATTTCCACCGTTCACTTCTTACTCTGACACTATTATATTGCAAATGCGAAGCTTAGCCACTGGATAAGCTGCATTTAGTATACTGCAGCATCGCTATCAACAGTTATATTTTACAAATATAAGTGGGAATGATGGAACTTGGAGAAAAGCCCTCTTTTCTTGAAAAGGTATCTTTTCTTTACCATGTTTCTACCAACCCAGTGAGGAAGGATGATTTGGTTTCCTCCTGCCAACCTGTGGATCCGTAACAAAGACCATGAGCCGGTTTGCTGCCCACACGTACACTATTTCCTACAGCAATTGCAGTCACTTACACAGCGAGAAGGACGAACCTGGCTTGCGTTTCCCATGCTTTATCGCAGTGTTTATCCTGCAGTCGACAACGTGCATGGCAGGCAGGAGATCGAGGAGCCTGCCAACGAGGAGACAGCCGCTGAGACACTCCATTGATCCAGTCCAGGTACGCTGGCCCGCAGCGACCGCGACGGCACGCGCGGAGGTGGGAATCCTCGATACCAAAAAGGCTTTCAGCGGCACTGCTTCAAACCACAGCTCCCAAACACACAGCCGCAGCACATTCCCTCCGAGCTTTGGTTTCCTCATTTCCCTCTCTCTCCTCCCTGCAGCTCATCTCCCTGGCACGGTCTAACTGGCACGGTCTAACGCATCGCCCAGGCTCTGCTTTTGTTGTGCTAACGAAGCTTGTAAAGTGGGCTCGTATTTTCATGAGTGCTTTTACGGCTGTGGGGTAAGTACATGGAGGACACACAGGTGAGCCATCCTGTGGCAGCAGAAGTAAGGAACTACCAGAGATAGACCATGCCCTAACCAAAAGATGCTGTAGTTCAACTGGTGAGACCCAGCTCAAGTCAGAGATCCCCTTCTTCTTCTTCTTCTAGCTGCCTCCTCGGGAGTCATGTGAAGCTCTCTTAAATACAGCCTGGGGAAAAATGGGCAGGGACTGAAGATCCTCCAACATCTGTTGACTCCACAGCCCTGTTCTGGAAGCACAGCTTTATGGTGAGGGCCGCTGGAGCAGGCAGGTCTCTTCCAGTTTGCTCAGCGGACAGCACAGCTGCATCTCCAGCAAAAGCAGCTCCCCAGGATGAAGTTTCATTCGGCTCTTCCAGCAGGGTGGTCTCTGTGCCAAACTGGGGCTCTCCATCCTCAGCCATGGTGGCATTAGAGGTGTTTGACTCAACAGAAACGAGGGGCAGACATATAATATGGAAAATCTCTGTTCTCTGCCCCCTCCCCTGGCTCAGAGCGGTGTGAGCTTTGGCTAAAATCCAACTTAATAAACCCACTAATCCCGTAACGACCCAAGATCGATTCCCGTTCTGGAAATACAAACACGGGAATATATTCAGGTCACAGCAGGTAAGAATGCAACATTTATCATCTCTACCAGCCTCTAGCAGTGACAGATTTCCCACAGCTCTGCAAGAGCCCTGACCACAGGATTGGAGCATTGCCCTCTCCCCAGCGCAGAGCCCAGCAGACCAGGGAAGCACAGGGAGATGCTTCCCGGGAGGGTCAGTATCTGCATCAGGGCACCCAGGAGCTCAGGGCTGGGACCAGAGCACCCAGATCAGCGCAGACCTGCCCTGGGTAAGAGCAGCGTGGTGAACATCAGGCTGCCCTGGACCTCTGGCTCTGGGCAGATCCAAACATGAGTGGAAAAGCGAGTCTGCAAAAATCTGTTTCAACACAGAGAACCTGCTTCTCTTTTCCAGGGAACACCTGTGGCACCAGAAACTATTAAGTGAATGAATACATCATACCAATATTATGAAGCAGACAGTAATTGTGCTGTCCTTTGGAGAAATACATGAATATACAAATTCATTACAAAAAAAAAAAAAAACAAAACAGAAAAGAACTGAAATAAAGCATAGCTCTCTGAAGAGGTATTTCTCTCCCTCTGGACTTGCATTGAATAACTGAAGGGGGCCAGGCAGCTGAACCAAAGAGAAAATGCATTTTCAAGTGATTCCCTCTCCTGGCATGAAATTTCCCAACGTACAGGGAGACGCTGCTGAGGCTAGATCTGGACAGAGGGAAACTGAAAGGGAGGGCAAGATCGTGACTGACTACCGAGGCACAAACACTTCCATGACTCTGCAGAGCTGACAGCAAGACCGGTCCCCCTTTGCTTCTCTGCTCCATCAATAGGTCAGTGGATGGTGTGCACGTGGATGATGCCCTTCATCTGCTTCTTACCAAGCACCAAACCGCCACGTTGAAGGGAGAGAAAAGGCCGGCCCTTCCCACGGCTGTAGCACAGCATCAGCCCCAAGCACATGGCTAAACCATTTAATACATGTCGGATGCAAAGGCCGTTCCTGGTCCCTGAGAAGGGACCCTTCCAGTATTGGCCACTGCTTTTTCAGAGCTGTATTTAGCCCGTGACACTGCACGCTGCAGACCGCCGCCCTCCGACGCAGAGGCAGGGGAGCTCACAAAGCAGGAGGCTGCTTGCCCTAATTAGCAACCTCCAATCTGCCTCCCGTCAGTACAAACTGCAGGGAAAGGGAGAGAATTCACCACAGGGATGAACTTGGCACAAGGCTGGGAGTCAATGAATTTCACCCTTTCCTACCTTCTCCCAAGCGCCTCTCTATTTCTCAAAGCAGCCTTCCTGCTGCAGCGGCTCCTGCCCCCTCATGGGCAGCCAATTTTTGTCACTGTGAGCACAGGCTGTGCTGAGCACAAGCTGCTGTGGTCAGTCCAGAGCAGGCTCGACCCTGGAGTCCCCATTTCACGCCACACTGCTTTGTGGAAAAGACCTTGCTTTGGCTCAGAGACGCAACCCATAGGTTATCAGCGATGCTCCCAGAAACCCTGTCCCCAGGCAGGACCCTGCAAGTGGTCTGCAATGAGCTCTTGAAACAACTGCTGCCAGGGCCCTACGAGAAAGGAGGGCTTGAAGAAGTCTCCAGAGCACAAAAGCACTAGCCCTACGCTTCTCCTCCTCCGGCACGGCTCTCCCTCCTCCAGGCATGCTGCAGGCTGTGCTGCTGCGGCACTCACTGCACATGGAGACAACCGAAGCATGCACAGGCAACCCCATTGATCTGGGAGGTACCACATTTACTGTCTCTGACACCTAAGTTTAAAGCTAAGCAAGCAGCTAAGATCACCACGGCTTCTGTTATGCACCCGTCTCCCCCACCGCCCTCCCGTGATCCCATCCTTACCAGCTTGGTTTTGTCCATGGCTGCCAGGACCGCAGAGTTGAGGGCTTCCAGGGCAGAAAGCACATTCCTGTATTCTCCAAGATATGCTGAGAAATAATCTGAAGCAGGAGAGAAGACCATGGTGAGCTTCCCAAGCGCCTCCATCCCTGCCTCCCTTGCGCCTGCTGCTTCCCGCACACAGCCCAGCGCTGCAGGGGGGCATTCGCGTCCCTCTCCAGAGGGATGCTCCCACCTGGACTGAAATGAAGAGTCCCTTCCTATCCCCAGGGACAAAATGTCCCATCCACTTAGGAAAACCACAGATGCCCTCTCTGCTGGGATTCAGGCACAGGGACTGTCAGTGCCACTTGACCACCCAGCCCTGCCCAGGTCAGACATGTAGAAAGCCCCACTGTAGGCCCTCGAGAGAAGAAGCCCTCTGAGGCAGGAATATGAACCTACTTACCGCACAATTTCTCTGTGTCCACGTTGCTACAAGAAACAGAAAAACAAGCTCTTGTTAGATGGTGGGGCTGGTTCGGGAGGAAGAGTTGTGGTGAGCTGGGTCTTGAAGGCTTGTCTTGAGCCCCCAGTGGATTTACTGCTCCTCCCATGTATTTTCAAAAGCTGTATTAGAAAAATAAAAAGCTGCACAAGTTTAGAGCCAGCAGCTCAGAAGCCGTGCCCAGCACCTGCAGCACCCAGGCAAGGCTGCAAAGCATCCCCTCTGCTTCAGGGGCTGAAGGAGCAAGCAAAGCTGCTCCACCAACATCTCCTGGAGCTGAAGTGTGCTGGGAAAGTGTCTGTGAGAGCAGGATGGTGCTGGGAGGGAACTCAGGGGAGGCAGGCAGCACCCCACCCCCCTGTGCTGGCCAGCTGGGTTGGCAGCCCCATTTCTGAGCCCTGGAGCTGACGAGCCCCAGAAGCTGCTTCTTCAACCCAACCTCTTCCCCCAAAGGTGCGAAGCATTCAGCCAGGGCTCCCTCCTTTTGTCTCCCTTGCCCTCAGCCCAGGTCCTCCCTCGTGGCTGCCCCATGACACCAGGCACCCTCCTCTCCCATCTGCCCCACGGGTGCGCCCGGCTGCTCCTCCTCTTCCCTGCCTTCAGAGCCCGGGTGATGTGGGGCTGCCTTCAGGCAGGGGGATGGATGGCTTCACAGCCCACGAGAGGGGTTGTTCCTGCCATGAAGACCATTAAAGCAGGGATCTGGGTCCAAAAACCTGCTGGCAGGGGTCAGCTCCCCGCCCCTTTTCAATAACAGAGAACACTGCACTGAAGAATCAATGCCGGCATCCCTGCAGGGCTTGGACAGGTCCCTCCTGTTGCTAATAAAGGCACTGCTGGGGTGGAGAGGGAGGAGGAAATATCCAGAAACAGCCACATGTTTTTGGGACGGGATGTCAAGCAGAACTGTGGGTTCACATGAAGCTGTTGGATCCGCTCAGGTGGCCAAAGCCACGGAGACAGAGCTGCTTGTGATGCCTGGCATCACCTGCAGAGAAATGCCACAGGATATCGTTTATTCAAATCAGCCTCTGCTCAAGAAATTCTGCTGTCTCAAAATCCCCTAAATGATTACAACCATTTTTAATCCTGATTGGAAAAGTGGAAGAGAGCACGAAGGAGAATTTTTTAAGTGTTTAAGTGCTGTCACATGTGGAGGAACCAGTGATACCTGGAGTTTGCTGGGCTCCAAGCACAAGGAGGGCTGCAGTGCCACTGCCCAGGGGAAGTCAAACCACGGCCGCATCGCCCTGCACCCCACTGACACTGCTCACAAGGCAAAGAGGCAAAAATGCACCGAGGTAAAATTAAAGGAGAGTGTGGGAAGTGTCCAAAATGCCATGGCAAGTACAGGTGTAATAATTTAAGCAAAATCTTCCTACAGCTTTTTCCCCAAACATTAAAGGCTGGTTTCTGCATATTTCTCTCTGCTGGGCTTCCACTTAGTGTACTTCAATAATAGGCAGTGCTTCAAATCATCAAAATATTTTGGTGCGAGACATCATTGCAGACATGCAGCAGTGGGACTGCAGACCCCTCTGTTTAGCTAATCGCATCAGGCGCCTCCTTAGGCAATGGAGACGGGCAGTTTTAGGATGCG
The DNA here is from genome assembly GCA_020745775.1 of Theristicus caerulescens. Lineage (NCBI taxonomy): Eukaryota > Metazoa > Chordata > Aves > Pelecaniformes > Threskiornithidae > Theristicus > Theristicus caerulescens. Next base: position 4,622,820 of record CM036569.1, read on the forward strand.
ATTTGGCTCATCTATTTTAAACACCTACCGCAGGAGCTGATTAAGGCAGGGCTCTGGCGCACTGTCCTGGCACTGCAGACAGTTTTTAAAGTGGATAAAAAGAGTGTTCCCCTTGAGACGCAATACAGATAATCAGCAAAACCACAGCCCCTTCTTCTGCCAACTCCACTCCATCAAACTTTGCTGATCCCATCTCCATGCATCCAACCACAGCTCTGCTAGATTGAGTGACTGGGGTTTGAAGCACAAATGTAAATTGGAAAAATGTCTTGTTCCTTCTTAATTTTTCCATGTATTTCAGAAAGCTGCCTGGAGCCTGCAGAGCTGCTGCTGCTGCGCTGCCACAAGAGACTTGGCACCACAGCATCCGCGGCATTGCTTGTTAGACCCGTGCCCCCCAGCAATAACCACAGCTGCTGGTTCCCATCCAAGAGATGGGTAAAATTCACAAAAGAGGGGATATGGATGTGAGATAACAAAATACACAGCGAAACACCTAATGCATACATTACCCAGGCGTTTGCATCTGTCCCCAGTGAGAACCTGGGGCTGGGACTGGTTTCACCAGGAAGAAGGGGCCACCAGCTCAACCCACTGCCCAGTCCCCCACCTCGGCTCTAGCGAGCAGGCATCCATGTGACAAAGAGCTACTATCAACACCAACCCTCCAGCTTCTAAGGAGAGGCCAGAGATTATTACAACTCTTCCTGCCTTGTCTGTTTGCTGCTTAAAAACAAACGTTTACTAATCAATCACTAAAACACTGAACAGTTAAACACTGAACCAATCACCAAGATCTTGTGGCAAAAATCAGCCCTCTGGGAGTTGTCCAGTGGAAGATCTGCTCCCTTCCCAACGCAGCCTGGTCCGTCAGCAACCCTGCGTGGCCACCTCTTCCCATGTCCCACATCCTGCAGCAGCCCCCAGGGCACGGTTAGGGGCCAGACAGAGCACAGGGAAGCAAATTGCATGACCGATGGTGCTATTTTCATGCTACCAGAAGCTACTTCATACCAGAAAACAGGAGGAGCTCATGTAAAGAACCTGCACGTCAAAACCTGACCCATTTTGCAGGGTTGCAACAGGGTAGCAGGCTTTGCTTTGCTCTGCTCCTCGCTCTCCCCCATCCCCTCTCCCACTCCAAGAGAAGAGCCATCCTCTGCCTCCAAAGCACTCATCCTGAGACTCTCCACATTTCCAAATAGCTGCATTTTGACTGTGCTCAAACCACTGATTAACTGTAATTAAGCTTGAACTGATGATGAAGGATCTTATCATTATGCTGTTGGGATTTTGTCAGAATGCGCCTGGAATTTATGCAAGAAAACAGCAATCAGCTTCAGCAAAGCAGGTGGGAATTTTTTTATTTTTATCATTTATCATGTTGGGAACCTCTGCTGCCATCACAGATCTGGTTTCCAAACCTTTCCAGTGTGACCCAGAGTGTTTCAGTCTCCAACATTCAAAGACTGGCAGACGCTGCGGCTCCGAGTCTCTGACTAAAGAGAGGGGAGGAAAGTTCATACAGGTCCCTTCTTCCACAGAACCAGAAGCTTGAGGTTATTTCCACTGAGAGTTTTTAAAAACCACCAGGTTAGCACTCCCACCTCTTTCACTTGTGCCTCAAGGTCAGAGACACAGGCTCTGGGCAGTCCATACCCAATTCCTGCCACCACCATCTGATGGCTCTCATGCGAAGGAGGACTTGCCAGACCTTATTTTTCTAAATTTTCCCGGCAGACGCAGGACAGAAAGTCAGGCGAGGTCCCCACGGCACTTCCCTGAGCAGGTTTCACAGTCCCCTGCAAAGAGCAGTAGGCATGCAACCTATGCAACACTACAACCTTCAGTCCAAAGCCCTTTGTAACCGACTCTCCATTAAGTTCTGCCCGTGACCCCGGGATCTGCTGCCATCCCGCCTGGCTGGGCTGCAGATGGACGCATGGCTGCTCAGAGAGCAAACCGCACTGTGCGTCTCCCAAGATGCTTCTGCAGCAACTGAGCTTTTTCATCCCTTCAAAAACATTTGTCTCTTCTCACCCAGACGTTTCAGTGAATGAACACGCACTTTTCCAGGAAGATGAATCTTTCTGTTCTGTGCCAGTGCCAGAGCTGGCGTGGAGCTTTCTGACAAGCTAAATGAAATGGCAGACCTAGCTGTTGTACCAAATTGCAATAAAGAGTTGAATTTGGTTTCAATATAGTTTTTAAATGTCAAAGAATTAGAGCAAGGAGATATTTTAAAGCCAAAATGGAACAATTTTCAGAAATGCAGAACAAAAAAAGCCTCATGGGGAACCGTAAAACCTGAACCAAACCCAACAGAAGTGCCTGATGCACAGGCCACAGCATCCCGCCAGGTGGATGGGAGGTGGAGTGATGGGAAGGACGGGGAGAAAGATCAGATGGGAAAGACAGGGAGAAAAGGAGAGTGTGGTGCCGTGGGCTTTCTGGAAGGAGAACAAGTAACATATGAAACCTCTAAAACATTCATCTTCCCAAGTATCAGTTTTGGGACCCAGGGGAGCAGCTGCAGGTTCGCAGTGATGGGTGAGGGTCAGGACGTGTCTGGGCAGCGCTCCGTTACCCAGACACAGAGAGTGCCTGGGTGTAAAGGTCTCTGTTACTGTCTCTCCTTGGGTCAGACTGGCACTGACAAAGAAAGAAAAGTTTCAGCCTAGACCTGATGAACACAGCACCCTTGTGGCCAAATCTGGATTAAGGGTGAAACTTTCCCATCATTAGAGAAGCTACGGGACATGAAAGAAGCACGCCAGATAAGTTTGTAGAGCTTATAGCTGCTTTCCAGCTTTGTAATACTTTGAGTATTACCTCGGGTAATTCAAGAGTATTACTCTTGAATCTGGCAGCAAATTTCAGCCAGCTCTCAAAAATATTAAGTTCCTGCAAGTGCAAGGCAAGCAGGCAGCCCGGAGGAGAGGGGCTGTCCGGCCCCCCCGTTGAGAGGACAGCAGGGCACCAGCACAGCCCTTACAATTCACCAGAGGTTGTACAGAGGAGCAAGTCCCCTGCACGCCCCAAAAACGAAGCCCAGTTCTACACACAGAACCACAGAGACCTCTACGAGGCCCAGCGCACTGAACGCTTCTTGATTTCTGTTACCTGCCGCTGTGCAGTGGGCAAGCAGTCCCTGGGCAGCCCGTGGGGACAGACAGGGTCATGCCTCCCTGGGGACAGGCCTGACTCTCCAAGTCCCTCATCCCAGCAGGCAGGTGGCTCTGGGTCAGGATCAGAGCACTCCAGCAGACGCAGCACCGCCCCACGTTGTTTGCAGGGGACAGGATGCCTCTTACCAGACAATAAGCTGAGCGCCAGGCTCCCTCTCTGGGAGGCCTCACCTCCTCCTCTGCAAGCTGGGGATGAAGCTGAAGAAACCACGTACGGTTCCCTGCCGCCACCTCCCACATCCCGTCCCGCTCCCGCCTGCTCACACTGAAGCTGACCCATGCACTGACCCCGTGCACATGTGCATGGACCATGTCCCAGCCAGGGACAGAAACAAGAACTACACCTCCAGTGGCCTCAGGGCTGGACTTTCCCTTCTGCTCTTGCAGAAATGAGGGCATCCTCGCAGGGCTGGAGGGACGGTGTCTCCTACGTTTGCTTGAAGTCACTGAACGCAGGAATTTGGAAACCAGCTCTGTCCACAGGGTCCCTTCTGCTCTTCATGGCAGAGAAAGATCAAAGACCCAACAGTCATGCCCTGCTAACACACGTCACCAGCTCAATGCTGCAACTGCCACGTTGTCATAGCTACCGCACCGTCATTACGGGTACCGAGTTACAGAGAGCACCGCCACAGCCAGGGCCATGCATGGCTCTCAGAGAGAGCCCGCTCACATGGGGTCCTTTGGTCAGTTCTGTTTATCTGCTCTGGACAGACAGAAGAAGCCCGACCTGAAAGCGATGGTAAACCAGGAGATCTTCATCATTCAATTAAGGGCACAGTTAAAACTCTCTGCTTTGCTGCAACCCATGTTTTCCAGCGGTATTGTATGGGGGGTGACTCCAAGATCACCCCAAAATGGAGCAAGAGGAAAGAAGCATTTGCAGAGAAAAGGGAACGGCTCACTGCTGACTCCCTGCGATCACAGCCCAAAGAGACAGAGGTGTTTTCAGGAGACATCTCCTCCTGTCCACACCCAGCAAGCCCAACTGGCAGGACAGGCACCAATGGGCAGTCAGGCTTAAAAGAAAGCGGCACCAGGGACTGCACACACCAGCCCACTTCTCTGCCCCATCACTAAAATGGGAGCATCAGCTAAAACCACCACCCTGACACTCAACAGGAGTCAACCACCCCACTGCCTCAGTCCTGGGTGGATGATGGGACTTGCAGCCAGGGACCGCTGGGTATCCGCTGTCAGTGGCTCAGTGGCATTTGGTGGCTGTTGGCATCTCAGCGTGGCACAGTCCCTCCATGCCGCTGCCCTGGCTTCCTACAAAGCCCTGGGGCCAGCGTGTGCAGCTAAGGCTGCTTCAAGTTACCTCTCCTTGGCAGGGACCTGCTCAGACACTGCCCTGGCCAAGGGTGTCAAGAGAGGTGCAGGAGATGCTTCCTGGGGTGCAAGGAAAGCAGCGCAAGCCAGAGCCACCTGAGACCGGGAGGAAGCTGCAGCCACCATCTCCCTCAGCAGCACCTCTCCGTTTGAACAGGCAGCCCCCAGACAAGCAATTTATCAATGGCCAGTTTCTCCCAGCGCCAAAACACGCTCGTTCACAGCGACCAGCAGGGCAGAGGGACCCCAGCAAGGCCATGCTGATATCCCAAAGACTGGGATGAGAAAGCCAGCCAAGCCCAACAGACTCCTCTAGATAGCACCAGTCAAGAGGAGACCAGGGCTAAGTGCAATTACTTCTCCTGTTCTTTGGGGGTTTCTTTTTTTGAAAGTAGCTGGCCTAAATTCACAGTTACACTCATAAGGCCCACTTCTGGTGGAAAGCAGCTCTTACGTAAGTGAAAAGTGATGATCCCTGTGTCAGCAGGGATCATCGTCCAGATGCGCTCCTCCTGCAGACACACAACCTGCTCTACAGAGCTGTATATTTCTGGAATACATTTTTCAAACTAACGTAATGTAATTTTAAATGGATGCCTGCTTTTACGAAACTACAGTAAATCTGATAACGACTGTTCTTAAAATGTCTGGCTTCTCTCATCACCAATGCTCGTAGCTGGTGTTCAATGGGTTTTAACATCTGCGTGTTACAAGAGGTAGGTTTATCTCACCCTGACTATTTATCGCACCCGCCTCCAAATGTCCTCCATCTACAGTCAAGCAGTTTTATATTCTCCTTCGTCTCCTCTCCTCTGTGCCACCACGGTACTTACTCTGAATGACGCCTGTCAATGCCACTGAACAACTCCCACAGCTCCTCCGAGCTCAGGATCCCATCAGCGAAATAGTTCTTGAACTCCTCAAATGACAGCTTCCCATCATCTGCATTTAAATAAAAGGGAAGAATAATTATATATCTGCAGTAAGAAGCATACAGGCCCCAGCGATCCTCCCAGCAGCCTCTCTATCGGGAGCGTGGGACGGTTGGGCGTGTTATGCATAATAATTAGAGCAGATATCTCATGGAAAGCATGTCCCTCCAGCCCCCATCAAAAACCCAGGAGCACTGGCAAGCAGGGCCACTGCTGCTGGAATTTCAGGTGGGAATTTCAGCCCCTTCCAAAAGACCCCACCGTAACGTTTTCAGAAACGCATGCAGACACTCTGTACTTAGATGACTGTCCAAGTACAGAGTCCATTATAAACAGCACAGTGAGGATAGCATCAGGTTTTTATGGGAAGAAAACCTCTCCAATGACTCAAGAGCTTTTTCCTTCCTCTCGGTGGAGGACTTCAGCTCCTGGGCTGCATTTTGATCTGCAACAAAAGCAGCTCCTGGAGCCTGCAAGCTACCGTGAAGGAGAAGAGCCCAAGAGGGGGTGGGAAGGCTCACAGAAACGACTTGTGATTTTGGACTTCTTGGTTTATGGGTGCTAGATTAAAAAATCGGTAGCAAAGCCTAACTCTCAAATGCCAGGGGCTCCAGTGGGCATCCAGGAACAGGGCCACCCAACTGAGGGCACCTGTAAAACCCTGGACTGAGCGCAGAGACTGAATCAATTCTGCAAGGGACGCAGCAGAAGCCTGATGGCCCCTGGACTGCCTGCTGCACAGCTTGCTTTGCCTTCCCTTCTCATTGCTAGCAGCACGGAGGAGAGATCATGTGCATGCAAGCAGAAGGGTTTGGAAGGGGCTCTGTCCTGAGTGGCACATGGACGGCGAACTGGAGGAGCCCACTTCCCCAGTCCCTGGCCAGGCCCTTTGCTCCAGTGCCTTTTCCTCCAGGTGAAGCAGAAAAGCATTTTTCTTGCAGCCAGAGAGCTGCTTGCCCTTATCCTCCTTCACTCTTTCAGCCAGACCTCCCAGCAGGGACGGGCTGCGCTGCTTCGCTCAGACCCGGGCAGGGAGAGGGAAAGCAGAGGAAGGAACAAAGCACTCACCATTCTTGTCAGCTCGTCGGAAAATCTGCAAGAGAAAATACAACAGGGTTTAGTGAGGCAGCAGGGAGAGCAGCACGGCTGAACGGCAAGGCAGGCAGCAGCCGGTACCATGGGAAAACTGCCTCCCGGAACCCAGGGAGCCACAGAGAAGCCCCTGCTGCCAGGGCTGCGCAGGCCAGCACTGCACAGGCTGCTCCGGAGAAATTGCCCTTTGCAAACGATTAAAACCATTTCTCGCCTCCAATGCGCAAAGCTCTCAGCACAGCCACCACTGCCCAAGCGAGCCCAGCACTCTCACCGAGCATCTTTTAGAGAACACAGAGGGAGACGAGGTAGAAAGGGCTTTGCTACACCCTTGTGATGGAAAATGTTTAATTTTTCAGACCCTTTAAATGAAAGAACATTAAGCATAAAACCACTCTGTAATGGGAGCACTTTGTGCATCACTGCTGACATTTCAACCACCTGCACCGAGGAGCAGCTCTTGTCCTGCACTTCGTAATCACCCTTCACAACAATCCTTCCTGCGACACCTCGACAGGCACACACACTGTAATTAATAATTAATGACTTAATTAATCTGTAACTAATTCTGCCACAGAGCACAGTTGGAGAGCTGCTCCAATTCAGGGTCTCAACCCAGGTTCCCAACTACAAGGCTTCTGCCCGCGGCCCAGGAGAAAGCTGGGGCTTCTTATCCCTGCCTGGCTCCTCTTTCACCAATAATTTTCAGAAGGTCTGGGGCTGACTCCAGTGAGGAACAGCATCATTTCTGAAGTCTGGGAATATCTTGCCAGACCAAACAGTACGAGGTTTTGGCCAGCACATCCTAACGGAGCCAACGACAGAAAGTTGTGTGTGTGGCAACTTTCTTCTTTTTAATCATCCTGGTTGATGAAGAAATCTGAAGGTCTGAAGAAAGATCAGGAATGACAAAGGGCAGGCAAAGGGGAAAGTGGACTTTGTTATATTTTTTTCCACACACCTGCAAAGCGGAGACTGCTGATAAAACCACCCCCGGACCAGCTCTGCTCCCTGCCGCAGGAAGATGCGTCGCTGCCAGCTGCCCCCTCCGCCCCCAGCTCCCTTCTGCACCGCTCACTGACAGCTTTGCTGCGTGTTTTGAGGGCACAAGCCCATATCCAGCCACTGAAATGTCCCTGAAAAATCACTTTGAGGTAAAGAAACAGCTGCCCAGAGAAACCTCCACTGCTCACTCCTGAGGAAGCCACTGGCTTGCGACTGGGCAGAGGCTTTTCTGATGCTGGTCCCAGCAGGGAGCTCCTTGGTCCTTCCCCACGACGACCGAAACCGGGAGCAGGGACACCTCCTCCTCAGATGCTCTTCTGAGCAAGGCAAGCTCCTCCCGACCCGAGTCGCTGCAGGGAACAGAGGCTGCCCTGAGCCGACCAGCGTTAGGTAACCATCCCTCCGGGATGCAGGCTTCCAGCCGCCCAGGCTGCTTCCCTTGCAGGAAAGCAGGGCAGGCGCTCTCTGAACGCCGGTAGGACTCGCTGGATGCGCTTTGGAGCTTTACCACTATCAGCTGAGACAGGAACCCGCAGCTCCCACACGCTGAGGATTTCTCTGGGTCTTAAAGCACAACTTTCTCCAGGCTAAAGGGTTCGCTTGTGCACCAGGGGTCTCACGGCTGCAAGGTTACACACGCCAAGGCTCCCCGGCTGCAGCGGCAGCTCTGCCTGCAGGCAGGGGCAGCACCAGCGGGTCCCACATGCCTGTGCCACCCTGCTGCCTCCCTCCGCCTCGGGCACGCCACTTTCCATCAAGGCAAAAGCTTAACCCTGCAGAGCTCTCCGTCATCAGAGGGATATGTGGCTCATGCAATGACATCTCTATGACTCCAAATGTCACTGAGGCCAGCTAGCTTATCCCAAAGGCAGTCAAGCATCACCCAGGCACTTAAGAAATGCAGATTCAAGTGAGGTCAAACATTTCCCACTCCCAGGCTGGCCTTGCTCAGCAGGGTCTGTCTGCAGGCTAAGAGGGAGAGCATAATTTCAGGGGGGATCCCACGGGGCTGAGAAGGTCTCTAATCTGGGGTGAGCCTCTCCTGGATTCAGTATAAACCTCAGCAAACAGCTGACACTTGTCCCTCGCACACGGGATCCTCTGCTCCAGTGATGCGTTAGAAAAGCCCCGTCAGTGCACACACAACAGCTGCCTGAAGCTCAAAATAAATAAATGTGGTGCAAGCAGTGGAGCTGCAAGAGCCCTGTGAGGCGAGGCCACATCTGCTCCACGTCCCCGAGGGATGGCGGGGCTCCTCGCTGCCTCCAGCGAGCCCGCCCTCGGCCGACCCCAGCTGCAGAGGGGTGCCTCGGTGAGTGCTGCACGCACTGGAAAACACCCATGGCTCCTGTGCACGAGGCAGGATCCAACTCCAGCCAAGCAAAAATAGTGCAGAGCCACTTCCACGCTCCACAGGGTGACCCCCCAGTCCCCCTGGGGCACAGGCACAGCAATGGCAGGTAAGCACAGCTCCCGGTGCAAGAGCCCGGCACAGACAGCAGCCTAAGACAAAGCCAAGCTGGGAATGGGATCGGGTCTGTGTCGGCTGCTGGAGAGGCCCTACAGGCAATCCCTCGCTTGCACTCAGCGGGGCTGGCAGTCTCAGAAACACACGGACACTGCCTCAAACCTGAGAGCGGCATTTCCCTTAGCCCGGGCTCTTGGGCTTGCGTCCAAGCGGCTGCAGCCTTGGTGCCTGCAGCAGTAGACATGCTGAGACTGATGGAGGAAGCACTGAACCGGCATTTATGTGGGGATGAACCCCTCATGCCCCGGGAAGGAAGGACATTAAAGGGCTTCTCCCTGCCTGCAGGGCTGGAAGCAAGCGCAGCTGCTGGACACGCCAGCTGTTGGGGAGGGGGCAGCTGCCCTGGGGACACTGTGCTCACTGACCCACCGCAGGCTAATGCGGGCTGCGGCCACACGCTGGCGATAAACCGCGGGCTGTCCAAGCGGCTTTTCTGAACCTCTTGTACAGCGAGAGGGGAGTAAGCAAGCCCCAAGCACCAGCCTGGGGGAGAGGTTTGAGATGCCTGCACAGAGAAACAACTGCGATGGCAGCACTGCAGTTCGCACCGCGCCTGCAGCGAAGCATCGCAGGCAAAGCCCTCCTCCTCCTCACCTCTCCTAAAGGCAGGCGATCTGCAGGCAGGGAGATGGCGGCTCTGGTCCCAGGGGAAGCACTGGCTGCCACCTGGGATCTGTTGCGGGCAGCCCTGCCTTCCCGCTGCCCGAGGGGCAGGCTGGGATCCTGCCCCGCTGCGGCGGGGGGCAGCTTGCCCTGAGAAGCCTGGGGAGGCAGCTGGAGACTAGCCAGCTGCCCAGACCCAAAAGCAGAGATATTAAACTCACCCTGCCAAGCTCTGGAGCTGAGGCCGGAGCAAAGGGAGCCACGGAGAAGAGGAAGGGAAGCCGCCAGAACCCGGAAAGCAGCCGCTAGCGCTGTTAACACTTCCCATTTTAATTGCCTTAATGACACCCTGAGGGATAGATGTGGGACTCAGCGAGTGCCCAGAGGAGCTGAGCTGGAACACAGCTGTCACCACCAACCCCCCTCCAGCCTGTCTTCCATCAGCCAAGTAATTAGTGCGGTTAATGATGCTGGCTGGAGAGCCCTGCAATCTGAAATCCCCCCACGGCGGCAGAGAGACCCTTACTCTCCACTGGAAGCTGTGAACACCACCGCAGCCGAGGGAGTCGAGCACTTTCCAGCTGCTCCCTGGTGATGCCAGGAGGTCTCCCAGATGGAGGACCGGACCAGGCATGGCATTCACCTTCCCAAAGTGCTGCCCAAGATCTCCTGCTCTCCTCCTCTGGGATGAACTGGGACACAGGGGGTGGCACCACCCGGACCAGGACAGGACAGAGATGACAGCTGGCACTGTCCTGGGCCGTCCCACTGCTGGTGCACCACACCAACCCTTGCCCTTAACCCTCGCTTGCTTTCTCCTCTGCAGCCCCTGTGGCAGGGCAGGGGCAGCACCTCCGCTCACACGTCTCCTTGGCTCCACAGGGTGACTTAGACCCCAGCGGTGCCGGACACAGTGCTGGTGGCCCACCAGGGAGATTCGGGTGCTGCCCACCCGACCCAGGCACCCTGCAGCTCACGAAAGACAGCCAGGAGCAGGGGGTTGAGCACCTCTGATGTGCTCCAACAGCAGAGGTGGGCTCTGACCCAGGCTGCGCCGCTTGCCCTGGCAGATGGCCAGGCATGCAGCTGCCTGCCCACCCTGCTGAGTGCCACACGGGGAGCCCCGGGGCGCACAGCTCCCCCTCAACAGCAGCACCCTCGCCACGGGGCTTGAGGGGACGCGGTGTGATGGGAGGCACTGTGGGAGGACCCGTCTTGTGAAAACGAAGACGGCCGCTATCTGCATCTTCAACTCCCCCAAGCCACCCACAGCCGCCGGGACGCCCGGCCGACCTCCAGCCTGCCCAAAGAGCATCTTCTCCACAACTCCTGGCGCATTCGGAGCGGGCAGGGATGGGGGCTGTGGAGGGCACTGGACACACTCCGCCTGTGGGATCCCATGGATTTTAACAGCTACACAGTACCTCCTGCAGCTTTCCTGCCAGCCACACACAGCTCCCACTCCAGCAGCCACAGCAGCCAGCTCCTGATAAGGAGCGGGCTATTTCTAGCCACTCCGAGGCCCGTAATTCAGAAAAAGGACACAACACTGAGTGTTATTTAAGACATCACGGCCCACGCCTTGATCCACAGCTTCAGGCCTAGAGCAGCAGAAGGGCCCAGCCGCTCGTCCCCTGGGTTCGGTCCCTCAGCCGGGGCCGGCGGGAAGGGGCCTCGCCCTGACGCCTACCTGCGCAGCCCCTCGTGTGGGGAGGCACCGCGGCCCGCCCGGCCCGCCCGGCCCCTCCGGCCCCGGGGGTGGGACGGGGCTCGCTGGGGGCCCGCCCCGCGGTACTCACGTCGTGGAAGATGGGGAGCGGCTGGCGGCGGGGCGCGGGGCCGCGGTCGGCGGAGAGCAGGCACACGGCCAGCAGCTCGGCGCACGCCATCATGGCCCCGCCGGGCGCGGGCGCTGCGGTGCCGTAGGGAGCGGTGCCGTAGGGAGCGCAGCGCGGAGCCGGACTCACCCGAGCGGCTCCGCAGCCGCCAGGCAACTTTGCCTCCGCTGAGGTCCCGCCCCCGCGGCGATCCGGTTGGCCGCGGCCGGTGATTGGCACCCAGGGCCGTGCCTGTGGTTGGCGGAGGGGAGAGGGGCGGGGCGGTGCGCTGAGGGACGCGGGGGTGGTGGCGGGGGCGCGGCGGTGGCCGCCGTCCCTCGGCTCCGGGGCCGGGTCGGCTGCGGGGTTGCCCTGGGCTGGTCCCAGTTGGCTCCAGTGCACCCCACTGTGCTCCCAGTAGGCTCCGCTGCAGCCGACGGTGGTCCCGGTGCAGCCCTGGGTGGTCACGCTGTGGTGTGACCATCCCTGGTTGCCCCAGTTGGTCCCAGTGTGGCCACGGGTGGTTCCAGTGTGGTCACTGTTGGCACCAGGGTAGCCCTAGCTGCCCCAGCTGGTCTCAGTTTGGCCATGGGTGGTCCAAGTGTGGTTGCTGTTGGCCTCAAGGCATTCCTAGTTGCCCCGGTTGGCCCGAGTTGGTCCCAGTTTGGCCATGGGTGGTCCCACTGTGGTCACTGTTGGCCCCGCGGTAGCCCTGGTTGCCCCAGTTGACCACATTTTGGCCACAGGTGGTCCCAGTGTGGTCACCGTTGTCCCCAGGGTAGCCCTGGTTGCCCCAGTTGGTCCCAGTGTGGCCACAAGTGGCCTCAGTGTGGTTGCAGTTGGCCCCAGGGTAGCCCTAGTTGCCCCAGTGTGGCCCCAGTTGGTCCCAGTTTGGCCATGGGTGGTCTCAGTGTGGTTGCAGTTGGCCCTGCGGTAGCCCTGGTTGCCCTAGTTGACCTCAGTTTGGCCATGGGTGGTCCCAGTGTGGTCACCGTTGTCCCCAGGGTAGCCCTGGTTGCCCCAGTGTGGCCCCAGTTTGTCCCAGTTTGGCCATGGGTGGTCTCAGTGTGGTTGTGGTTGGCCCTGGGGTAGCCCTGGTTGCCCCAGTTGGTCCCAGTTTGGCCATGGGTGGTCTCAGTGTGGCCACTGTTGGCACCAGGGTAGCCCTGGTTGCCCCAGTTGGTCTCAGTTTGGCCATGGGTGGTCTCAGTGTGGTTGTGGTTGGCCCTGCGGTAGCCCTGGTTGCCCCAGTTGACCTCAGTTTGGCCACAGGTGGTCCCACTGTGGTCACTGTTGGCCCCGCAGTAGCCCTGGTTGCCCCAGTTGACCACATTTTGGCCACAGGTGGTCCCAGTGTGGTCACCATTGTCCCCAGGGTAGCCCTGGTTGCCCCAGTTGGTCCCAGTGTGGCCACAAGTGGCCTCAGTGTGGTTGCAGTTGGCCCCAGGGTAGCCCTAGTTGCCCCAGTGTGGCCCCAGTTGGTCCCAGTTTGGCCATGGGTGGTCTCAGTGTGGTTGCGGTTGGCCCTGGGGTAGCCCTGGTTGCCCCAGTTGACCTCAGTTTGGCCACAGGTGGTCCCACTGTGGTCACTGTTGGCCCCGCGGTAGCCCTGGTTGCCCCAGTTGACCACATTTTGGCCACAGGTGGTCCCAGTGTGGTCACCGTTGTCCCCAGGGTAGCCCTGGTTGCCCCAGTTGGTCCCAGTGTGGCCACAAGTGGCCTCAGTGTGGTTGCAGTTGGCCCCAGGGTAGCCCTAGTTGCCCCAGTGTGGCCCCAGTTGGTCCCAGTTTGGCCATGGGTGGTCTCAGTGTGGTTGCAGTTGGCCCTGCGGTAGCCCTGGTTGCCCTAGTTGACCTCAGTTTGGCCATGGGTGGTCCCAGTGTGGTCACCGTTGTCCCCAGGGTAGCCCTGGTTGCCCCAGTGTGGCCCCAGTTTGTCCCAGTTTGGCCATGGGTGGTCTCAGTGTGGTTGTGGTTGGCCCTGGGGTAGCCCTGGTTGCCCCAGTTGGTCCCAGTTTGGCCATGGGTGGTCTCAGTGTGGCCACTGTTGGCACCAGGGTAGCCCTGGTTGCCCCAGTTGGTCTCAGTTTGGCCATGGGTGGTCTCAGTGTGGTTGTGGTTGGCCCTGCGGTAGCCCTGGTTGCCCCAGTTGACCTCAGTTTGGCCACAGGTGGTCCCACTGTGGTCACTGTTGGCCCCGCAGTAGCCCTGGTTGCCCCAGTTGACCACATTTTGGCCACAGGTGGTCCCAGTGTGGTCACCGTTGTCCCCAGGGTAGCCCTGGTTGCCCCAGTTGGTCCCAGTGTGGCCACAAGTGGCCTCAGTGTGGTTGCAGTTGGCCCCAGGGTAGCCCTAGTTGCCCCAGTGTGGCCCCAGTTGGTCCCAGTTTGGCCATGGGTGGTCTCAGTGTGGTTGCGGTTGGCCCTGCGGTAGCCCTGGTTGCCCCAGTTGACCTCAGTTTGGCCATGGGTGGTCTCAGTGTGGCCACTGTTGGCCCTGGGGTAGCCCTGGTTGCCCCAGTTTGTCCCAGTTTGGCCATGGGTGGTCTCAGTGTGGTTGTGGTTGGCCCTGGGGTAGCCCTGGTTGCCCCAGTTGGCTCTGGGGTGGCCCTAGTTTGGCCATGGGTGGTCCCACTGTGGTTGCAGCCAGCCCTGGGGTGGTCCCCGTTCCACCCAGAGTGGTTTCAAATGACTTTCTGGTGGTGCCAGCTCCTCCGTGCCCACGGTGCCAGGCAACCTTTGCTCGGTGCTGCTTCCCTCTGGTGCGGCACGCCGGGTGCTGGGTCCTACCTCAAGCAGATATAAAACCCCCTTCCCGCCCCAAGTGGGGGCTGGAGGAGTGGGGGACAGGCTGGCTGGGGGGGAGGAGGAGGCAGGAGCTACCTCCATCCCTGCCCGGTACAGGCAGCCAGAGTCCAGTGCATGCGAGGAGGAACAGGATGGACATCCATGTCCGTACCCCAGCCTGTCCTCAAAGGTTTTCACAAACAAGAAACAGATAATCAGATAAATAAACTAGATAAAGCCGTGCCTGGGCAGAGCTTCACACCGCCCCCAGGGTACACATGGTGCGGTGACTTCTTGGGGTGGTGGGCTTCTTCCCATCCTTCTCAGAGTATCCTGGGATTTTACTAAGAAAAAGGGGTGTGCAACCGCTTCATCCGGATGCAAAATCCCAGCCAGGCTTGCCTCCATCTGCACCACCTCTCCCTGCACATGGACCTCTTGAGGCCAACCTGTTTTGCTGAGCTTGGCTTCTCTTAACCCAGCTTTCGAAACGGAGACACTTCCCTAGCCCAACGTGACCAAGCTGCGGCACGTGTAGTTCGCTCGCTCTCCTCCTCCCCCGGGGACGACCGGCTGCAAGCTGAGCCCGGAGCAGTTGCAAGGATGCATCACAGTTATTTTTACCATCTCCCGGCTGCTCCGGGTGTGTGCAAGGGAAAAGAGGCGGAAAAGTGCACCTGGGACCTGGCGGGGGTATCCAAGGGCTCCGGGGAGCATGTGCACCCAGTCCACATGGCACAGGGCTGTCCCCTGCCCCCGGGGAGGCAGAAAGAGGTCCAAGAGCTGGAGCTGTTGAGCATGGCCATCATCAAATCGAGCTAAAATGGAGGCAGGTACTAGAGAAACAGGCAGGGGAGGCCCTACGGCAGCAGGGCCAGAGGATCGCCTCACCAGGAGCGTGGGAAGGGGCTTGGGCAATGGTGGGGCTCTGCTGTGGATCAAAGCAAAGCCCTCTGGGGAGTCTTTCTGCACTCTCGTGTTGCTAAAATCTGTGCTCAGTCCCTGTCAGCGTCAGCATGAGTTTCAGCATGGAAAGGAGCAGCTGGAAAGTGAGGGCAAAGTCCAGGGCAAAACTTCTGCCGGCGGCAGGAGGCAGTGGGTGCCCCAGCTCCTTTCACGGGTGCTTCCAAAGCACGACCCGAAAACCACCGGCAGGGCAGGGGACATAGCCTTGGCCCCGGCTGCAGGGGGGACACCAGGGCTCTGCTCTACTCCCCAGGTCGGAGGGGCACAGGACCACAACCAGGCAGGAATTAAATAAAGCACCTACTTACTGGCATCTCATGAATAAATGATGCTGTGCTTCACCTCCCCGAGTTACTTGCTTGCAGAAGAAACACGAGTGGTTTTCAGAAGGGGAAATACTGACACGTGGGGTGGGATGCAGAAGCGAGGCAGGCAGCAGGCAGCACTGACAGGGGCACAGCACCCCAGGCCAGACGTACCACGGGGGCCTGTAGAGACCCCCAAAACCTGCCCAGACCCTCCAAGGGGGATTAGATTAAAGGTATAAATTCTGGCCAACTTTATGCTATGTCGGCATCTAATGCTGTCCCCCAGCCACTGCCAGCCTGTTCCAGATGTCATCCCACTGCTGGGCTCTCCTGACTCCTCTGAGTCCAAACCTCACAGCATGGGGACAGGAGACCCCACAGCTGCCTGGGCTCAGCACCACAGCCACATCCAGCACAGCTCAGCCTGCGGATGCCTGCCTGCCCGCCTGTGACAGTGTTTGCCAGTGCCAATGGAGCCACCACCACAGCTTGACGGCACTGGGCACCCTCAGAGCTGGAGAGGCAGGGTCCCTGCAGGATTACTGCCAGGGAATGGGAGATGGGAGCGAACAGGAGCCAAGGACCCACAGGACACGCAGGATGAGTGCAGGGTACCCATCTCCCGCACCGTGTCTGCTTCGCCCGATGCAGAAAAGCATCCACAGTGCAGAAGGCTCATAAAACAAGGCAGTGCCTGGGGCCGCTTCCCAAAGCCGCCATGTGCTCTTCAGAAACAAGAGCCCCTACACGAGCTATCATCAGCTCTTTCTCCAGCGATTCAAAATAGCAGGAGGGAAGCCCTTCAGCTGCATCATGAATCATCCCTGGGAGGCAGAGCGGTTATTTTTAGGGTGCTCTGGCTCGCGTGGAGCCGCCAACGTGTTCCCCGCAAGATGGGCTGCACTGCCGCAGTGGGGCACGCGGTCCTGTCCCTGCTGGGGGCCTGCTTTCATGGGGACCGGGAGTCCCAAGGGCTTATCATCCCGTGAGGTTCCTTATTAGGAGAATGTGATGGTGAATGCCATCAGAGAGCTTTGCCTTTGCTCAGGGGAAAAGGGAAAAGCTGCTACCGGGAGTTAGCTCACTCGCAGGAGCAGCCCTGCAGAGCTCAGGACGTTGGCTGAGTCCTCTCTCCTCTCCCTGTGCCCGCTGGCTCACCTGAAAGCCAATGGCCACTTTCCCCTCGCCGGGATCACCATCACCCTCCAAGAAAACAAAAGGAGAAGGAGGGCTGGATCTTGCCAAGCGTGGGGATGAGGATGCATTGGCATATGGCTGGGCTGGGCGCCCCACAGTAAATCATAAAAGCCTCAGCGCCTCTGTCACCTCAGGTGACAAACATTGACCTTGTAAAGAAGGATGCAGCAGGCGGGGTCCTGTCCTCCTTGTAAAGAAGGATGCAGCCCACCCACCTGGGTCTCCCCATCCTCCTGCCCCCGGCTCTGTGGGGTAGGACCCCATGGACTGGAGCAGCAGGAGAGCTCTTTCACTTTAATTGCCTGAAAAAGCCCCATTTGATGGGGCAACAGTGTGACAGCAAGCCACCGGCTCATCCCAGTGAAGCACAGGGGACAGACAGGCTGTGTGTGCCATCGGCCTCCTGGCCGCTGGGTTTTGGGACGGCACAGCACAGCACGGCACACTCCCCTCCTCGCCAGGGCCCCGCTCCCGAGCCCTGGCCAGTGCCGGGGGCTGTGGGGAGGAGGGCTGGGAGCAGGGACGGTGTGGGCAGCTGGCACCACGGATGGGGCTGAGCCGTGGGGTTTGCCATGCTACACCGGCACACTGCTACCCATGCATGTCCTGCAGTAAGAACAACCCTGTGGCAGCACGAGCTGGGGACTGCACTCGGGTGCAGGGTTGGAGGTGCAAGGACAGAGGTGATGGCTCACCATGCCACCCCAGCACCCGCCGGCAGCCTGGCCTGAACCCGGGCTCCCATTCCCTGCAAAAGCCGGTGCAGGAGCAGCGTGAGCTTATGCAACGTGGTCCGGGGTGAAATATTTATCAGGCTGTTTGAAAGAGAAACAGGCAGGAGGCCGGGCAGAAAGAGGAGGGGAGCGAGCGCACAAACACGGGAAGGAAGTGGCACGTCCCTGCCTGCCGCTGGGGTGGGGGCCACGGCCCCCTTGGGCCCGGTCCAGGCTGCCAGGGGGTCCCTGGCGTCTCCAAGCATCCCTCCCCGGGAAGGGGACGGTGTGCCACGGAGGGGGTTGGGGCACTCGGGGTCAGGGCTGCTGCTTGCAGCCAGCTCATCCCCAGTGAGCAGGGACATGGGGACCTCGAACTTTGGGCTGCGAACTGGTGCCAGCAGCTGCTTTCAGGCAGGACCAAGAGGTGCTGGGGCAAACGGGGAAGCTGGGAAATCACTGGGAGCCTGCCGGTGCGGTGGATGCAGGGACTGGTTTCACATCGACCCCACACTGCCTTCCTCCTCCCCGCACAGGAGCTGCAGCCGCGGGCACCCCCATGCAAACGCTGCCCCAAAAGCAGGGGGAAGGCAGGGGAGGGGGCCAGGCAGGAGAGGAGCCGAGTGGGGACAGGGGCTGCCGAAATCCAGAGCCATCATCCTGTGCCTCTGGGGCACGGCCTCTTTGGACGAGCAGAGGGTGGCAGGATCAGCTCACACATGGGAGTGTGGGGAGCTGCAGGGAGGGGAAAAAAAAACCCCAAGGACCAAAGCACTTCCTGCAGCCCCACCAGGCAGTGACGTACCTGCTCGTGCATTTCAAGTTCAAAACGGAAAAAAACCCCACAAACTAACCCAAAATCCCTCGGTTTCTCAGGTTGGGGTCCCCACCACCCCCAATTCCCTCAGCCGCCTGAGCGCAACCCTGCACCGAAGGCCAGTCAGTAGAAACCTTTATTAAACACGAAGCTCAGAGGAACACAAGCTTGTTAAAAGGCAGTAAAAGTGAAAGTGCGTCTCCAGCCTGGCCCCGGGAGGCCCTGGGGACCCCCCTCTCCTCCCCTGCACCTCTCCCAGCCCCAGTGGGCCAGAGAGGGGGGGACGGAGCCCAAAGGCTGAACGGCTGCGCAGGGAGGGGAAGAAAAGCCTGGAGACAGCGTTGGGCCCTCGCCCGCAGAGATGCACCCCCCGGGCCACCCCTGTGTCCCCCCGAGGGGTCACGCACACGGTCCCGGGGCTGCCAGCCCCATCCAGCCCTGTCCCCCCTCCTGCAGCCACCTGCCACCGCGATGGCCTTGTCAGCAGCCCTGTTTCGGCCGCGAGCAAAGCCGGGATGTGCCAGTGAGTCCCCAGCAGGACCCACCATGTCCCCTGCCACCAGCACCGTCCCCCCGCTCCCTCCTGCCCCCCCGTGTCCCAGGAGAGCTCCCACACGCCATAAATAATAAATAAATACCCCACGCTCAGCTGGGCTGCGGGCAGCCCCCCACACGGGGGGGGGACAGCCCTGGCCCAGCACCCCCACATCTCTGCCACCCCCTTCCCAGCATGACAAAACCTCTCAGCACCTCCACTCTGCTGCACAGCCCCCCCCCCAGCCCCCCCCCCTGGAAATTAACGCTGTCCCCAGGGGACAATAATAAATTAATCAAATCTATACACAGGACTGCTTAAAGCTCTGTAACGGGCACCTGGGGGGGGGCAGCGGCTCTGCCCTGGGCAGTCCCCCCCTGTGACCAGGGCCCTGCAGGGGATCCCCCGAGATGGGACCCCCACCCTAGCATCCCCCTCGCGGGGCTGGAGCCGGGGACGCCACAGGCCCCCACCGAGCTGGTGGGGCTGGAGGGGTAAGAAGAAAATATTGCAAAAACGGACGGGGAGAGGAGCTGCGGACACTGCAGCCGGAGGGGCTGCCTGCCCTGCCTGCGAGGGCAGGAGCCCAGGGGTGCCCCCCCACCTGGCAGCTCCCCCACAAGCATCTGGGCAGAGCCTCAGAAGTCCAAGGGCGTGAAGTCCCCGAAGTCACAGTCAAAGAGCTCACTGATGCCCTCGCCCTCCTCCAGGCCAAAGTGGTACTCCTGCGCCTGCGGCGGCGACAGGTTGATGAACTCGTCCGTCAAGAAACCTGAAAAATCTTCCCTGCTCTGCTCCAGGAGGGCGTCCATGGAGGCCAGTGGTGAGAGGCTCACCTCCTCTGCTGGGCACTTGCTGGGCAGTGTACTCGTCCCTGGCAGCAGCGTCTCTGCGAGGATGGGAAGCAGCCATAAATCCCATAATACTTGCCAAAAAACCCAAAAAAAGCAGTTTTTGGCTATGCAGGAGAACCCGCCCCCCCCCCCCCCCCCCGCCTTGCTGAGGTGCCCGAGCATCACCCCAGCTCCTTGCTTGTGCCGACAGCAGAGGGGCTCACAGCTGCCAACACAGCAAGAGCCCCCGGCCAGAGCCACTGTGCCATCACGCCAGCCCCCCGTCCCCAGCCCTGGCCACCCACCTTGCTCCCCGGGCAGCAGTGGCATGTTCACGTCCTGGGCGGGATGCAGGAGCGGGGAGGCTCTGGGCTGTGAATGGCCAGGGGACGACTCCTCTGCGGGGGCTTTGAAGGGGCTCTTGACAGGGCTACAGACCCCTGAGCTGTCCTCGGGACAGAGGAAGACATCGATGGGGCCGCGAGTGCTTCGCACAGAGACCTGGAAAGCCTGGGGAAAGGAGAGAGGAGTGAGACAAGGAGGTGCAAGGGTGCCCAGGGAGCCTGGGCTGAGCTTTGCTGAGGGCTGTGCGGGCACGGGGAGCACAGGGCAGCCCCAGCTCACCTCCGCTGGGTCCGAGACCTGCAGCTGGGTCTC
Source organism: Theristicus caerulescens (assembly GCA_020745775.1). Taxonomy (NCBI): domain Eukaryota; kingdom Metazoa; phylum Chordata; class Aves; order Pelecaniformes; family Threskiornithidae; genus Theristicus; species Theristicus caerulescens. The sequence continues at coordinate 4,643,128 of CM036569.1, forward strand.
TGGGGGGGCTTTGATAACCATCACCATTTGCTCCGAGGGGTCCACAATGCTGCGGAGATCCTGGCAGGTCACGTAGGCTGTGGTGTGATGGGTCAAGGAGAAGACACAGGGATGCCTTCATGCGGCGGTGGGGCAGGCAGTGAAACACCCTGCCTGCAACATAGCCAGGCTCACAGCGGGGCTCGACCACTTCCCCCCCACCCAGCCAACCCCACCCCGGCCCTGCACCGAAGGATATTGCTGGTTGGCGGGGTCCTCGGTGAGCAGCCGCAGCTGCACCGTGCACGTCTGGATGAGGTCGTCCAGCTGCCGCTCGGCCGCCTGCAGCTCCCGCAGCTCCTTCTCCAGCAGCCGGTGCCGGCCGGCGGCCCCCACGGTGGCCTGGCTGCCCCTGGGGAGCACCGCGGCTGTCAGCAGCCAAACCCCACAGCTCCCTCTGCCCCACACCATGACCATCCCCATCTGGGCCAGACTAAATCCCACCCCATACCCAGGGAACCAGCCTTGCGGGGATTTCCCAGTAGGGCACAGCCCTGGGGTCTCCTCCCAGAGCCTGGACGCAGCCCCCCACGGCTCAGGCTGGCTCGGGAAGCCCACAGGGGACTTGCAGCCAACATAGGGATACCGATGCTCAGGAGCCACCCACGCTCAAACACAGCCCTTGCCCGAGGCCGTGGCCCACGTGTAGGGGAAGCCACCACTCAATCCCCAAGCAGATGCTTCGGTGACACCATTCTGAGCCTCTCCATCCCAGCAAGACCCTGCTCCACCCCAAGCCTAGCCCAAGTGGCTCCCCTATCCCAGGGGACAGCCAGCCTCAGCCCCACAAGCCCGGCCCAGGGACGTACAGCCACTGGATGTTGTTCTTGGACTTCTTGGTAATGAGCTGGATGCCCTCCAGGACGTTGGTGATGTCGTAGATGCGCCTCTTCTGCACCTTCAGGACCTCAGCCGCCCAGTTGAGGTCCACCACGCCATCGGGCGACTGGCTCAGCAGCTCCAGGAAGCGCTTGGTGGTAAGGTTCAGCGAGGTTTCGTAGCGGGACTTCTCCCCGGGAGACTTTGCCCCTGCCAGCCGCCAAGGACAACCGTGATTTAGCCACAAGGGAAACCCAGATGGAGCTGAGAGGTCCCAAAACATCCCCCCACGCTCGCAGGTGGCTCGTGGACCAGGGACCAGGACTGGCATCCCAAAACCCATCTGCTTTCTTGGGGCAATGGGGTGAGCTTCCCACATCCTCCACGGGAAGGATGCTGCAGAACCTGGCGTGGGCTGGTGCTCAGTTGTGACCGCAAGCTCGGTTGTGACACCAAGGTGCCAGGCAGGACTCAGAGGGGAGATGATGGAGGGTCCAGGTGAGACCACCTGGAACGCTGCACTGACACCATGCCGGCAGCTACAGCTCCATCCCACAGGGAGGGACGGAGCTGACGTGGTGCCCAGCAGATGGGCAGGACAACTGTGCCACCAGCCCAGGGGACAGCAGCACAGGCTAGAGAAAGAGAGAGCGGCCAGAAACAGCCCAGCCCCAGGAACAGCCTCTCCAAAACAACGCAAAGGGACTGGGAGAAGCTGCCAGGGACCAGCCCGGAGGCGCAGCCCAGGCCGTGGGCAGCAGAGCGGGGCTGCTGAACCCCCTGCTCTGGGCTGGGCTGGCGCGGGGGGGCCGGGAGGAGCAGGGCTGGTACCTTTAGTGGGGTTCCTGGCCTTGCCCCGGCCCACCGGCAGGCTCTCCGCTATGTACTGGTGATCCGTCTCCAAGTTCAGCTTTCTCTTCACCTGCAAGGGATGGGGCTCCTCAGGGGGACAGCCACCGCCGCGGCCCCGCTGCCCCCACAGCGTTGGCGACGGAGGGCGGCTGCGACGGACCCCCGAGGGATCCCCCGGGGGGCACAGCGGGGTACGGGCTCCCCGGCTGCCACGCACGCCAGCGGGGACACGGGGGGGGCTGGCCCGGCGGCGGGGGCCCCGCCACGCCGCGGGGAGCGCCCCAAGGCAGGCGTGGGCCGCAGGAAGGGGAGGCGAAGCGCGGCCCAGCGCCCGGGCGGGCGGCTTCCGCAGCGGCGGCCGGGGAAGGGCCGCGCTCGGCAGGTGCGCGGCGGGCACGGCCCGGGGGGGCACGGCTGGCACAGCCGGGCACGGTGCAGAGCGGGGAACGGTACAGCACGGTGTGGCACGGCATACAGCCCGGCTGAGCGCGGCCCCGTATTGCGCGGCCCCGTATACAGCGCGGCCCCGCCGCAGCCCGCAGGGTCCCGGGCTCCGCAGCCCCCGCCCCCGCACCGCCCCCCTCCTCCCCGTCCCGGCCCCGGGGGTTACCGGCGGGCGGCCCAGCGCGGGCCGTCTCGGCGCGGCGCCGGGGCGGGCGGGCTGCGGCGTGGCGAAGAGCAGGAGGTCGGCGTCGGGGGGGTGGTGGTGGCCGCCGCCCGCGGTCTCCTCGGCGGCGGAGACGATGAGGAGGTGCGGGGAGGCGCTGCCCAGCAGCGCCGCCAGCCCCGCCGCGCCGCCGCCCGCCGCCATGGCTCACATGGCCACCGGGGCCGGGGCGGCGGGCGGCGCGGCGGGCAGGGCGCGGGCAGGGGCGCGGCCCATGCCGGGCGCGGGGCCGCTCCGCTCCTGCTCGGCTCCGCGCCCGCCGCCGTATTGTTCGGCGCGCCGGCCCCGCGCGCGCCTTTGCGCGCCAAATCCTTTTTGCCGCGAAAGCGGCGCGAGCCTCCGCTCCGCCCGCCCATTGGCTGCGCCCTCCACCGGGCGCCTCGGCGGGGGAGAGGGGGAGGCTTCCCATTGGTCACCGGCGACGATGAGACGGGCGGTGCCGTCCGTCTATTGGTGGAGGACGGCGGCGCCGGACGCGCTGACAGGCGGCCAATCGGCGGCGCCGCGCCGAGGTAAGGAGCCAATCGGGAGCGGGGAGGCGGGGCGGCGGACGGCGGCGGGTCGCCGCCGTCCCCCTCCCCCTCCGCCGCCCCGCCGCCCCCGGGATTCCCGCTCCGAAGCAGGAGGCCGCTGGCACACGGCCACCAGCCAAAGTTCAAAGCCAGTCAGGGGCCGAGGGGATGGAGGCCACAGTCGGGAGTGGCCCCCCCCAGGCCGGGAGACGATAGCCCACCCACGGGAGACGGCAGAGGCGGCTCCCACCATCAGCATCTCCTGCCTGCGGGGCGCTGATAACCCTCCTGCTGCGTGAGAAGGCAAAAATTATAAAAAAAAGGGGAAAAAAAATAGATAGACATCCTTTTCATAAAAATAAAACCGCTGTTTAAAGACTAGGCCTTTCCCAGGGCCCAGGGATGCCCCGCTGCCAACCCCGACCGGCTGCGGAGCGGATCCTGACACGCAGGGCCCCTGCGCTGGCCTAACAGGTTTCAGGCTTTAAAGGATTTTATGCTGGATACTTTGGCAGTGGCTGCAATTCCCCGGCAGGACAGCCGGCACGGAGCAGCGCCGAGATTTCCCCGGATCCCTGCATCCTTAAATACGCCAGCAACATATTGCGTGTCCGTGACCGATCATACCACCTCTCTGTGCCTCGTTTCTTCATCAGCAAAGAGCAAATAGCCATGCTGCCTTGTTTAAAGGAAATTAATACAGTTAATTAATGCTTGGCCCTTCTAATATTCAAGGATCCGCTCTCCGGAGCCCTTGCCCTGCAGTATCATCATTACTGTAAAGTATAAGCAACAGTTAGACCAGATGTTTGCACACAGTTAATGTTTCTTCCATCTGGGGAGGGGGGAAAAAGGCAACCCCAACAGCCGGGTGGGAGCGAATGGCTGGCAGCGCTCTCCCCGTCCCCGGGGGAGCCTTGGCCAGGCGCTTCCTGGGGTGACGCAGGGTTTGGGACACAGCTGCTGCACCAGCTGCTCCCGCTCCGCTCACAAAGGCTGGGTTTTTTTGTTGTTTCTTTTTTTTTTACCCCCTAATTCATGCAGGAGCTTATTCGGGGGGAGCAGGCTGCGCTCTGCCCGCCTCTCCCCCGAGCTGCCTGGCTGTGCTGCAACTTCTCCAAGGCTTTTAGAGCTGGTGGTGCTGAAAAAGGGCGGTTGCAAAGACGAATGAAAGGCAAATGCTGGTGGGGAAGGGCAGGGACTTTTCTTGCATGCATATGAGGGAAAGCAGATGAATCCCCTCTCCTGCACAGCTGCAGCCTCCCCCTGGCCTCGCCAGCCCTGCTAAGGAGTGGAGACGTGCTCCCAAGATTAGCTGTCTGGCAGGTGCTGCACAAAGATAAAGTCCTGTCTCCACGGCCCCACTTGGTCACGGAGAGGATCAGGAAGGCTATTCGTACGCTTTGTACCCCAGCCGGATTTACCCCGCGGCAGTCACCGCGTTTGGGTGGGTTTTGGCTGCCTTGCTCATCAGGACCGACTCAGGCCAGGGGGTGCCTGCTGGTCCCTGCGCTGAAGGAAAAGCGCAGACCCGGGCTGCAGACAGAGCCGGAGCTGGTATCTATGCTGCAAAATCATCTCCTGGCAGTGGGAGCAGGCAGGAGGAGAGCTGGCAGGATGCAAACCTGCATCCCTGTGCTCAGTTAACCTTAGCATGTAGGTGTCCCAGAAGCACATTGACTGTCCTTGCCATCCATAGCATGGTCCTGCTTTCAGCAGTTCCCATACGGACTGCGCTGAGCTGTCGCACTGGAATGACTGCGTCGCGTGAAGGGAAGCGAGATTTCCCCTGGGTCTCCTGCCAATGCTCCTGTTCCCAGCGCTTCAGTTCAGATGACGGCGAGCCGACAGCGTGGCATACTCTCGCTGCAAGAGGACCTGCGGAGGGGACCGGCAGCTGGGGAAAGACCAGAGCCCCCATAGTCCTGCTATCCTGACCTTACTGCCCTCCACCTCCATCACCTTAGCCATAGTCTTTTTTCTACAGGAACTGAAGCGATTGATAGCACAAATAGAATAACTAAAGCTTGCTTGTGGCAGAAGGAAAGCATCGCTGGTTTAGGTGTCTTCTCTCACATCCCGGTCCCAAAAGCTAGGAACTGTCTGTTCCCTTGCATCTTGTTACAGAAGACGACACCAGCAGTTCTTCTCCCAAGACATCAGGTCAGCTGCTCCCTTGGATGCTGGGCACAACAGATTGAGCAGTGTTATTTCCTTCTCTCACATGATGGCATCTGTTATGAAAGCTCACATCAATCCGTAGAGTCTTTCAGTAGAAGCGACAGGGGCATGGAGCCTGCTTGCCCCCAGCTCTGCTCTTCACACCCAAACAGGGCAATCTTGTCCCAGCCTCTGTAAGACAGAGCAGCACCAACGCCTGCTTCCCACGCCAGTTGCTAAAAGCCACTCCGTTCAACAAGGCTCTTCGGCTTCCTCCGCTCCAGGCCGGTGGAGAATGGAGAGGCTGAAGCATTTCTCTCCTTGCACAGCGGTACGTTGTGCAAATAGCCTGGGAGTCATCAAGGAGTACATCTGGGAATAAGCCCCTTGATGTTGCCTTCTATGCTTTGGCTTTTATGTAGACTTAGTAACTCTAGCCAGTCCAAGTTCACTTCCCAGCATGTTCAGAGCGTGGTCATTGGCACTGTGAACCCAAAAGGCAGGTAAAGTGTCAGAGCAAAACCTGTGGCTCGCTCAGAGCTTCACTTGGAATGGAAGAAGGGCTCAGGTACAGTATGATGCTGTGAGAGAGGAAAAACCCACTTTAAGATAGGACTGACATCAGTTTGGAGGTGTTAATTTGGCTTCTCATGGGCCCGTGCTGGACACTCCAGTATTACAGCAGCTACAAAGCAGGAGGTTTTGTCTTACAGCTATTCAGCGCTCCCCTCGCAGAGGGGCCGCCTTCTGCTTGGGATCAGGACCTCCCTTATCTGCCCATGCCATAGGGAGCTCCTCACGCAAGGACTCCTCTATTTCCACTACCACAACTGTTACCTCTACAGCATATTCCCTCTGTAGCTCTTAGCTTGGAAGAAGCAGCAAAATCATCTATTTACATCCTTATTTTGTCTAACTATTTGTCTATGTCCTTATTTTGTTTAGCTAATGGGCGAAGCAGGTTCAGGCTCATGTCCAATGCCTTGTACCTGTGCCCTGCTCTGGCAGATGGTCGTGCAGCAAGCTGTCTGCCCTAAAGAGGAGTATTTGGGCAAGGACCAGGCACACGGACTGAAGCCAGGACTCCACATGCAAGCGGGGCAGTCACCGACAGAGCTTCCTCCAGCTGACTTCTCTTTGAACAGTTGCATGCTCCTTGCAACCACTCGCGCGTGTTCTTGGCAGACTGCAAGCACTGAGGAGCAGTCTGCCCTGTAACCATGTCACCCCAGGAATACCCAACGGGACAGAAGGACTCTTTGCTAGCTGCAATGCGAGAGCTGGTCACACTCTTTCCCATTTACACTGCGTTTGAGTGTGTCCATTTGTACATGTGCGTAAAAACCTCCCAGCCTAGCCCCAATTTGACTCACTTGGTCTGAAGCGATGCAAACAGCTACGGCATACGAAAAGTTCATGCTTCAAACAAAAAAAAAAAAAGGATGACAGCCACCCCAATTTCTTTGCAGGCAGGATCCTTACCCAAGCTAGGCAGTGCTGCGGTAGTTAAAGCTGATGGTGTGGTCAAAGTAGGACCGGTTGTTGCCTCCAAGCTGGTAACATGAGGGCACAACCGATGCCAAAAACACACTCCATGCATGACTTCTCTACAGATAGGACTAGTAACATGCAATAATTAAGCATTACTTCATGTATTTTAGCTTAATAATGATGACAGTAAAAAAAGACAAAAAAATAGGTGTTTATTATTATTATAGAAAGCACAGTATTATAATATTCAAAGAATGATTATAAAGAAATAACCTGCAAATGCATTTGGGCAGAAAGTCTTGGATTGGTGTGCGACACCAACTGCACAAGAAGTCAATTCATAGTGGACAGAGCTACTTCAACAACCCACTGCCCTCTCTTTCACACATTTTAAAACCAAAAACTGACGTATTCCTACAAGCATTCTAATCGCCGTAATAACAAGTTACCTGAGTTTATGTTCTTAACTTTATTCTACACTGTCAGAAAATCAGGACCTGGATTACACAGCAATTGTGAACACAAAATATATACCAAAAGCAGAGGTAATACTACTTGTATTATAGAGCATTTAGTATGTTTTTCCCCCTCCTCATCACCAGTCTCATAAGGAAATGAGACAGATGAAAATTCTTCTAAGTAAAGAAAAAAAGTTACCTCCTCCAGCAATCTGGTATGAACACACAGGTTGAAAATTCAAGATTAGCACCCCTAAAATATTAACAGTGGCGGACAGACATTATGCTGGATAGCATTACACCTCATTTTCTCTCCTCCCTTATCTGCTGGATTGCAAAACCAGCATCAGAAAACTGAACACATTCTGCTCAGGTTGGCATGATCCAGGAAGGCAAACACCACCTGACAAATAGGAAATGGCATGCGGTTTGGGGTATTATCCAAAGGTCGCATTTGTGCTGATGCAGTGAAAATGAGTTTGAGTGACAGCAGTTTCTCCTGTGTGAGGGTATCTGCCCGGAGTTCTGGTTATTCCACTAGCACCAGCCATCCACGACAGCTCCCAGCTGGCTGCAGAGCTCAGCGCGCACAGGGGACCCTCTGCAGTCGCCGGGGTCCCCATGGACACCTGGTTTTGGTCTACTTCAGTAGCCAGAGATCATCCCCGCACTCCTGCCCCCCACCCAGCTCGGTTTAAAGCAGAGCTTGAACTACTCTACCAGGGCAAGAAAGTCTCGCAGCACCAATATCAAAGCTCTTCCGCAGCCTCTCCCTCCTGACCCAGCTGTCTGAGCAGGGGTGGTTCTTGCCCAGACACACGGATGGTGACCGGGACATAGCATGCCCTCACGCCGCGAGCACAGGTTCACACCTTACAGCAGCCGCAACCTCCGTAAGCACTTCTCTGTGGCACTAATTGGACAAGCGCAAGTTTTTCTTTCAGAAATATCCTCCCCTGAACTGAAAGGATCAAACACAGTACAGAAAACCTCACCTAAACCAAATGTCATGCACCCATTTAATTGTCACCTTTGTTAAATAATGTAATTGTCCCGGAAACGGTTCTTCAGCAATCCTGACAGCCGGCACTAGCACACAAGCTGTCCTCCACAGAGAAGTGAAGCACAGTGGGTATGCTAGGGCAGCATGCAGCGGCAGTAAATAACCCTGGGCTTGCTTTGTTCCTTCATAAAATAAATGATTAATAGCTCAGTATAGTCGGTTTGCTATTCAAAGCTTGCTGAAAATTTTTGATCAGTTTGATTCATTAACCTTTAAAACTGCCTGTAAAAGAGGCTTAAAAGATGAAGGAGAAGCATCATTTTAAAACGAACGCTTCAATTTTAGCCAGAAATCCTAATTTTTGACAAACTGAGCTAAGCATTGAGACACTCTGCTCCTCTTTAGAGGCACTCAGCATCTCACAGTCAGGTGCCAAAAAATAACAAGGTAAATAAAGTTGATGTAGACAAACAAAACCATGTTCATCTTAAAATTCAAAACCAGTCGGGGCTGGGGGGAGAAAATGGCATTTCTTTGTGATTCTTAAGCATTTGGCCGATTCGCAGGTGGCTTCCCAACTGCCTCTTTATTTCTTTTGGTTTTAATGCTAATAAAAAAGGAAGACAAACAGGGGACTCAATTCCCCACACAATGCACTGGGGGAGGGCAGGGAGTGTAACTTATGTATCCGAAAAGTCTGACTCAGACAAATTACTTCTAGTTCACTTCCTTACTACACGCCCGCATTGTTCCAACACCTCGGTAGCATAAGGGGTTCATCCCCAGCTATCTGGTCACAGAAACGGCAATGCGGGCTAATGCCGTTAAAGAACTGTTCCAATTACTTCCCTGGGGAAAAAAGTGACTTGCAGCTTAACGTCCTGCCCCAGCGCAGCGGGAAAACCAACCGTCCGCAAACGCCCGGCTAATGGCTGCTGCAAGACGGGACCCACTCCTGGGACGAGCTGCAGTTTGTCTTCCAGGGACGGCAGCTGGTTCCTGGATCACAAGTACAGATGGCTTGAGGCTCAGGCACGATTTGCTTTGCAAGTGAGGTTGGCGATAGATTCCCAAGAGAAAACGGACATTTTGAACCAAGGACGGCTGATGGCCACTGCTGCCAGGTTGATATCAGACACTTGCTTGGTTTTGCCATCCAAAGAGGACAGAGATACTACGGTAGCGTAAAAAGGACAGGACAGGTCACTTGTCCTTCACACGGCCAGAGAAGTGCTTCACAAGCAGCCATATGGTTGCAGTGGCAGAACTACTAACAGAAGAAAATGATTTCACCTCTAAGGGAATAACAAGCCTTTATCAGAGAAAGGAATGCCAGCTATAAATGAAAAAGGTTAAAAACTTCTTATAGACACACAGCTCACATAACCGGCTTGCATCATCTTTTGCTACAATAATTACACACGGTCAAGGATTTGCAAGTCTAATAGTTTTAGGGAGAAATTCTCAAGCCATGGCTGTCAGATTCTGGAAGGGTTTTCTGAAACCCCATCAAAGCTTGTAGGAATTCAGCAATATTAGCAGAATATTAACATTCTTATTTGGAACAATATTGAGGCTTCTGACATAAAACCAGAGTCCTGCACTCACCCTGCTTCAGATATACAGTGGTGGAAATAAAGACATGATGTTTATAAAGAAATCAGACCCCACCTGTAGCTTCGGTATTTTTTTTTTACTTGAATCTTTAAGCTTATCTACACCAAACAAAATATTTACAAAGAAACAAAACCAATTCCTAACTTCTAGAGCTTTCCTGGGGTCTATCTGATTAAATACTGATTGGTGTTCAAGTTCAAGGACCCAGTACAGACCGTAACAGCAGGTGATGTTCACAGTTGAAGGCACCACCAACAGTCATTATGACAAAGCAGTATCTTGTCTTTTGGGCACCAAAGATGAGTACGTCATGGATTTGCATGGGATGAGCACAAAGAAGCTTCTGCCTCTACACTGTAAGATCCCACAGTGAATGTAGTCAGATTCAGCATTAGATTCAGTTCAAGAGCCAGAAGACTCTAGTCCTACTTGACCTGAGATACTCGGGACGTGATTCAATCCCAAACATCACAGCACCAGACAGACTGTGGGGAGGGGAACATTTAACTCTCCCTCTTACTGACACAGAGAGTGGCAAAATAAAGAGCAAAGCAGCACTCAGAAGATGGATAATAGTAATAAAAGAGTTTAGAAGGACAAGGAAAAATGACTTAAGAAGAAATCGAGATTTTTTTTCTACTCAGAAGCTACCTGAACTTAAATGTACTGTTTCAGTTGGACCATTAAATATGAAAAAACTGCTAGAGCCTGGAGCGTAAAGAGATTGCAAAAGATGATGAAGAACAGCATCAGTGGGATTATGAAATAACAAGTTCAGGTCGGGATGGAAAAGCAGATGGGCACAGGGAGAACTAACCTTTTTTAAACGAGAGGTACAAAAGGAGCAAATAAGATAGTCCTGATTGAGACAAAAGGGAATGGTTAGCACAAGGTGCTTGTGATATCACCACATAAAACCAGTATGTGAGGAATTATTTTAATGCACATCATTAAGTGAATGGTATAGTGTTATACAGCAGTGTAGGTGCTTTGTACTATTAACAGTTTGATTTTATTAATTTTAAAACAGTTTTTGTTCTTTCTCAGCTATCTAGTCAATCTTCTGTTAAAGCCCAATGTGTGCTGCACTATTCCCAGGGCTCAGCAGTGTATTTTTAAGAGGAAGATTCACTTGTATATTCATCCGTGGCCTCAACCTGGCTCAGCAACAAGCCTGCACAAACTACAGGTACATTGGAGTTTGATTACAGCTAACACATGCCACTGCTGTGGAGGGTAGATTCTGGACCTAAGAGAAACCCATGTGCTTATCTTCCACCAAAATAAAAGTGCTTGCTAAAAGTGTTGCTTGCTTCTCCGTATAAAGTACCCAGCGTGATATCTGAGGGCGTGCAATGCGCCTCAGCCTGTTTTCAAAGGAGTCTAAGTTGCGTAACTGTTTTTGGAATTTAGTTCAAGCAGCTTTTAAAAACTTTACAAATAAGTTTAAAATAATTACAGGCTATTAATTAGTGCGCTCTGCAGAGGGACAGATTCAGCCCAAGTGCATGAAAAAAACCGAGCAAAAATAGTTCTTCGGAGCCTGATTTAACAGGCTTATACCAGACAATCTTAACAGTTTTATTCTCAAACATCTTACTGTCTCCCTGAGGGAAAACTGCAGAGAAGCTTTCTTAAGGAGCACACGACTGTCCTTGTAATACTTTAAACAAGATTTCCAGTCATCCACAGAAGTCAAGAAATTATGTCCCTGCTCTCAGACCTGAGCAGGTCCCCCACTCCCACCACACTACGGTGAGCACAGCAGCACAAAAAAACGCTTCTCTCTTGTGAGCATTCAGACAATCCCTAAAACATTTTTTTCATGATTAGACATACTCCCCAGGGTATCATTTTATAAGTATATCTAGTTTCTTTAAAAAATAAAACCACATACTTACAGGGAAAATAAGGCCTCTTTTAAAAAAGGTTTACATTATCTCAAGATTCCCAAAGCATTTTACTCTCACTGAGGACTGCAACAAGTTTCTGTGCGGTATTTACTTGCTCTGAACAGAGCCAAGAGAAGACTAATCAGAACATTTTAGCCAGGACACAAGAAGCAACTGTGCTTGGTAGATGTTAATTTAAAAAAATTACCAGTCAACAGAATAACATTTTTCCTTAGCTGCTGGAAGGTACCATCCCATTCAAATGTGTTTTACAATAAATCACCTACTTGCTGTCTGTCCTTTTGTTATGAATGAGAAAGTCAGAAATGTCATGCCATTCATCGCTATCATCATACAGGTAGGTCATGGAGGACTGCAGAGAAGGCTGCAGAGTTTGCCGGTGGTATTCAAAGAGCCAGAGAACTGTCCCCCATATCAGAGCAGCGACAAGTGGAAAGGGATCCTGCTTCGGCTGTGGGACATAGCCCTTATCCACTGCCAGCCGAGACAAGCCGAACAGGATACGAGACAGCAGGTACATAATGATCTGCATGAAGAGAAAATCCAAAGAACATTAGGTAAATAACCTGAACAGATATGCTAGCCAGGTTAAGTGATTTAGAGAGGGGTGGAAACAATTTACCAAACTTAACAGCAAACAGGCTGTAGGTTCACATATCAAGCAGTCTTTATAACTGGAGATGTTTGTGTCTTCCCTATGTCCTTAAAGTCCTACTTCTCTGCTGGTGCTCTAATTCAGTAATCAACAAGTTACACTTGAGGTAACATATCTTTGCAGTTGCACAACTTTTATCTTTGCTCAGTTAATGCTACCTCAGATGCTGCTGCTGACAGAATCGTCACGGAGCAGCCTTGCTAACCTGCCAAGCAGGTACAAACTACAACAGGACACACCCTAAAACCAGGCTGCAGGTACGCTCTTGCAGGGGACTGCAAAAGTAAAACACTTTTGATTAATCTGCCTCTGTGTGTTTTACTGACAGATGAATCTGCGACTGAGTGTTAACAACCAAACTTCCCCAGAGCAGCTTTTGTCAGTTTAACCAGCTTAGTTAAGCGTAGCTCAGTAACTGTGCTCTGCACTCACAGTGTTCAAGCTACAGGGTTTAGCCCTGCAAGCGGGCAGACTAGGAGCACATGCAGTCAGTCACCACAGCTCAGATGACAGGCGGGGTAACCCAACGGCTTTGGATTGCCTGACTGCTTGCCTGCCTTCCTAGGTATACAAGTGCAGCTCTGGAGGTAAACCCGGTCTTTCAGCTCTCAAACTGCACACACCATTCACAAAGGCACATAACCACCTCTAGGATTTGAATGCAGCGCAGCTAAAACCAGAACTTGTGCAAAGAGAAATATGATAAAAGACTAACGCTGCACGGCGAGAACCACCAGAAACACACCAGGCTATACCAACCACTTCCTGGCACACGATCATCCATCTGTTGTTTTTTTTGTCAAGGAAACTTTCAACAAGCGGATTTACCTGGCTGTTGATGGGATTGTTCTCACCGAACACTAGCCAACCTCCAATGCAGGCTGCAAAGAAAGAATGAAATGGAATTTTTTTCCCCTGTAGTCGGGACTGCAACGCCATCAGCCCCTTGTAGGTGAACACAAAATATGCCAAGTTCCGGGAGTGAGTGTACGTAGCCTGAGCAATCGATTTCAATTTCTCTCTTAAACTGAAGAAAAGAAACACACAATTAGAAGAGCAAAGAGGCAGTACCACTGCATTCACTCAGCCTGGACACTACACCTCTCCAGCCTGCCCATCTAGACTGATAGCTCGGGCACCCCACAGAACATCCGCTTTGTGAGGGAGGACGTATCCCTTCACCCCTGGCTCACTCATCAGAATACATTCAACAGCTCTACTTAGACAGTGGACTCTGCTGTTGTCTCATTCTACGAATAGTCAAGGAGCCTTTTTTTTTTATTATTTTTTATTTTTTGCTTAAGTGCAAACCTCTGGCATAAGCAGGGAAAGCCACAACGTGCACTGCTTGGCTTCCCTTATTTGAACGGAGAGCAGAGTGCTGCTGTTGCATCTGCTAATTTCTCCTCTGCCCACTGGTTCTCATCAACCACTGCACAAGTGGCTGACCCCCATGAGCACGTATATTTGTGTATGTGTGCGCACATGAGTTGTCCTGTGTAGCCATCAGAACAACAGGCTATGACCATGGCTCACGTATCTTTCTGCTTTTTAAGCCCTCTGGGAACACGAAAGATTGAGTGCTTGAATGAAAGCATTCTAAGCAGTAACACAGAAATACAAAACTAGGGTTCGTACCTTCCACTCTTGAACAGGAAAGTCATCACCAGGGCATGGGGGGCACGAATTTTTGCTCCATAACTGCAAAAGCGAATAGATATTTCAGATTTTTTTTTTATTACGCTATCAAATGATTGTATTTCTATTTTATTGACAGCCAAAAGATGCTACTTCAGCAACTACATCTTACTTTTAAGTCAGCCCAGTAGCAGCAGCACACCAAATCAGAAGGAGCCCAGGCCACAGGCTTAAGGGCCCGGGCACCCCAATAAGCCAGGCCCAAAGGGGAGCCCACAACCGGTTAAAACCCCACTTATCCGTGAGAGAGACGGAAAAGCCTCTTCTGAATCTCCACCACAACAGCCCCGGCCTTCCTGCAGGGAAGGAGGGCACACGGCGGCCTTCCCGCGGCCCGGAGGGAACCGAGACACCGCCCCGCATGCACACACCGGGCCCGGCGCCCCTCCCTCCCCTCAGCCGCCCCCGCCGCACTCACACGGCCCCGTTGCGGAAGCCCTTGAGGACGGCGAGCGCGGCGTGGTACCGGCGCTGCTGCAGGAGGGCGTTGGCGGCACGGAGCAGGGCGCGGAGCGCGTCCCCGCCGCCAGCCATGGCGCACCTCCCGCCGGCACCGCCGTCGGCTGCCGGCAGCGCGCACGCTTCCGGGGGCGGGGCCCCGCCCGCCGCACGCATAGGCTCTCCGGGCTGTCTGTCGTCGCTCTTGGCCAATAAGCGGCGCCACCTGAACTGCTCATTGGCGGGGAGTGCCTGTCGTGCGGCCAATGGGGGGTGCGCGGGGCGTCCCGCCCATCCCCTGCCGCTGAGGGCGGCGGCGGGGCAGCGCTCGTCGCCGTCGGCCCCGCGGGGCGGCCCGGCCCGGCGCGGGTCATGGGGCCGGGGGCGCGGCCCTGCGGCGGCGGAGGCGCGGGGCGTGGGCTCCGCGGGCCCGAGCGGGCGCCGCGCCGGGAGCCCGAGCGGGGCGGGTGTAGCCGCCGGGCGGTTCCCGCCCTCCTCGGCGGGGCCCGGCCTCCGCGGACCCCCGGGGCGCTGCCACAGGCGCCGCTCCGCCGCGGCCCCAGTTAAACGCGAGCCCCCCGCCAGGCCCCGCCGCAGAGGCCGGCGCGTCGCCGCCCAGAGCAGCGGCCGGCCCCCGCCGCCCCCCCGCCCTCCCCGGGCCCCGTCGCGGGCGGCGGGCGCTCCCTGGCGGCGGGCGGCGGCGCCGCTCCCGGTGCCCGCTCCGGCTGGCGGGTCGCGGCCGCCCCGGCTCCAAGATGGCGCAGGCGATCTTCGAGGCGCTGGAAGGTAACGGAGCCGCCGCGCCGGGCCCAGCCGGGCCGCGCCGGGCCGACAGCGGGGACGGGCCTCTCCTCGCTCCCCGCCCCGCCCAGCGTCGCCGCACCGCGCTGCCGCCGGGGATGAGGAGCCGCGACGGGGCCGCTCCGCGAGGCCTGGCCCGGCGCGGCGCGGGGGGCTCCCGGCAGCGCGGGGCCGCGCCCCGCTCCCCCTTCGCTCCCCCCGCGGCGGCGGCGCGCACCGGCGCGGCCCCCGGGGCGGGCGAGCGGCCCCGCGCGGCGGCGGGCGTTCCCCGCCAGCTCGGCTCCCCGGGGCACCCCTGTCACCGCCGGCCGCGGCCCCGCGGCACCCCTGCCACCCCCTCCCGGGGCCTCCAGGCGTCCCCGCGTCGCCCGTCGCAGTGGCCTGTGCACCGGGCAGCCCCCGTTAGCCCAGTGCCCGAGGCGCCCTATTGCCTTCCTGCGCCTACGTGCTCACCCCGGGGTACCCCCATTGCCTGTCTGTCCCTGTGCCCCCCACCCCAAAGCACCCCGTCACCTCTCTGCCCTTGTGCCCCCCACCCTGGGGCACCCCATCACCTCCCTGCCCTGTGCCAGGTTCCCCATTGCCTCTCTGCCCCTGTGTCCTCCATCACTTCCCTGCCCCTGTGCCCCCCACCCCAGAGCACCCTGGCACCTCCCTGCCCCTGTGCCAGGTGCCCCATTGCCTGCTCCTCAGGGCACTCCCATCACCCCCGTCTCTGTGCCCAGTGATCACCAGTCCCCAGGGCACCCCCATCACTCGTGTGCCCCTCACCCTTCCATTGCTCCTCATCCCTGTGCCCAGCACGCTGGGACACCACCGTGCAGCAGGGCACCCTCATGCCCTGCGTGCTGGGGTCCCCCCAGCCTCCGCGCACCCTGGGGCTCACGCTGCCAGCCCCACCGATGTGCCACGCTCCCCGCCTGCCCCAGGGGTGGTCCCCGGGTGGGTGCTGGCCCTTGCTTGTAGCGGGGATCTGTGTTCTCCAGCGCAGCCAGGGCAGTGCCTGGCTCCTGTCCGCTGTGCAGGTAAATGGGTCGCGCTTGCGTTTGTCTTCAATTTAGCGTTGGGACGCTGTGTGTTACAGGCAGGTGCCATCTGAGGGGGGCCCTTGGATGTGCTAAGCTGTGGCAGTCTGACACTGAGCTCAGGGTCAGCCCGGTTGGAGAAAAACTATTTCACAAGGCATTTATTTCCTAAATTGGATTACACATATTTTCCTTTACATGGGGGGACACCACTAACTGAAAGGCCTTGCATCGGGATTGTCACTCTATGCTTTGCAAACAGCACCAGCGGCAGAAAGAAGAGCAAAGAAGAAATGTTTCTCTCTATTTTGTCAGGTTACTTGGTGCCTTTGACAGTGCTTTGTGTATAATCAGGTTCCCTATTTCCTCTTTGCAATCAGCTCCTCATTGTGTGGGTTTCCTCACAGAATTCAGGAGAGCAAAACATCTTAGCAAATGAAGAAAAAAACGTGGTTTTTTTTAAGCCCACAATAATAGGCAGCTTTTAGTAGCTGAGCTTGTTTGTTTTGTCTTGTCAATTTGATTACAAGTCAATGGTGACTTGGCGTTCGTGTGCGGTGCTGAGAGCAGCCGTGTCCTGAGCGGGTGCTGTGGGGCAGAGGTGCATCTTCACCTGCCATCAAAGCACGTGGTGCTCGTGTTGGCAGAAAAAAAATGCATGAAATTCAGGGCTTGAGGGAGAAGTAGCACCTGGGTGAAATGGATAGTCATGTTTCCCTCTCTAAACTGAGAGAAATTTGAAAGGGAAAAAAAAAGCACAAATCAGCAGTCTTGTACTTTTATCCTGGCTTCCCCAAGTCACCTTGTTTTTGTCAGGCTCTGGGGAAAGCCTGCTGCTGCCAGGAGAGAAGAGGCGGCTTTTTTTCTTCAGGTTTCATGACTGTGAAGAACATCCTGCAGACTGGTGCTGGCTGTAATCATGGCACGATTATGCCATGAATGGCATCCGTGTAACCAAGTAACTCTGCCGCTTGTCTTCATGGGTTACTAAACCTTGAACTTGGTGATTTCCCTCTGTGTTAAGTGTGGCGTTGTGCATTTCCCTTGTGAAACTGCAGGGACTCTCTGGGCATTTGTGCGAATTGCCAAATGAATGAAGAGCAACGCATTTCTGTTGTCCTGGGCCACTTTTCTCGGGCAGAAGGCTGAATGCAACACCGACAATGCTGCCGTATCGTTGTCGCCTGTCTTCAGGTCTTGGCCTCTCCTCAAGCTTCTTCCCGCTAGTGAGATGGAGGCAATCATCTGGCTTTTTTACTTGGAAGATCTGGCTATGTGCCAGAAGGAAACCCAGTTGTCTGGTGCTAGGCATGTCAAGAGTGGCATTCTTGATGCAAGCTGTTCTTAGTTATCCCCATAATATACTAAACCTGAATTTTTGATCCCCTTTTTCTTTTGTGTCCTGCTAGCTTACTTCTGCTGAAGAATGGCTGCTCTGTTTCACTCTCTGGTTTGGATGTGCCAACAGGAGCCTGCAGTGCTGCCTTTGCAGTTGACCAGGAGGTTATTTGTAGAAGAGGAGGTATATTTTAAAGCAGGGCTTTGGTCAGTATGAGAAGATCCACCCAGGAGTGCTCCAGCGGCGTTCTGCTGGCGGGGCTGTCCTACAGGGCTGGTTGCAGCTCTCCGCGCGAGCGAAGGCTTGCAGAACTGGACCTGCAGCTTTGCTGTGCCTCCATGTGATTTATGTGAAAGGGTTCCCATAGGCATGGTGGTAATTTTATGGTAGTGTGTGAAGTAGTGTAATCTGCTGCTTTCTAGTAGCTGCTTGTGCCCTCCGCTCCCCAGCAGCTGGAGAACGGTGCTCTCCTCTCTCCCAAGGGCACGTGCAGCCTTTGCAACCTCTTCTTGGTGAAAAGTGATTGATGAAAAAGGTGTTCATGGAGTCTTAGTTTTGCTTGCTTCACACTGGAGATGCAGGAGAAATGAGTGTTTAGAGTGTCTTTAAAATGCCATGGATTATATGGGTGCTCCCCATCGGGAAGGTAATGCGCCAGTTGTCCAGGAGAAATTTTAGAATGACAAGAGGAACCTGCAATGGGAAGATGAGGTGGTTGCTTCTGCTGCACTGTTCCTTCATGCTGTGATCTGTTATGGTGTTTCACTGTCCTTCCTGGTGCTGAGCGAGCTCTGATCAGGAACTGTCCTCACCTCACTGCTTGGAAAAGATCAGACTGCTGGATTTTACTGCAGCACATAATTCTGAGTTTACAGTTTTGTTTTGTAAAGATCTTGAAGAAAAGTGAAAAGCAACCTAAGAACCCCCCACCTTTCTTTTCTCCCTTAATCCACAAGCTATAACATACAACCCTGGCATGCCATTTGTTTTATTCGTGGGTTCCTTGTCATAAAGGAATGGTAGGGAGGAGTGGTGCGTAAAAATCCCCCCTTTTTGCTAATTTTTTTTGCATAATCAGATTGTTCTACCTGTCTTTACATCTGATTTCTAAAAAGAAAGAGTGTGTCAGGCTTAGTCCACCAGTCGCATGCTGCTGGCCAGGTTGTTTCCCTAGATGAGCAGTCCCCATCCCCTGTATTTATCTGGAATATTTTAGAACATTTTAGCTGCAGTGAAAAATATTTGTGCCAAAGCAAGCGAGCCGATTCTGACAACAAATCTGTCTGGGGATGTGTGCTCTCATAGAGTCCCGAGGGAAATGGAAATGGGAGAGAGCAACCGGCAGCTCTTGCATGCGAGGTGCCCACAGAGGAGCACAGCACTGGGAGTGGAAGGAGCCACAGTCTCCTGCATGTCCCAGGACTGGGGTGGCAGCCGGTGGCTGAGCGGGTCCCCCCCAGAGCATCTCTCCCATGAGCCCACATTTAATATTTCCTTCTTAAAGCTGTAGCTAAATCCTCCTGTAGTTCATAGGCCTGTGTCTGATCAGGTCTAGGAAAGCTGATCTTGAAAACAGGGAGGCATTTCTAACACTGCTGCTGAGACAGAGTTGCTGCACACCAAAGACTTCGTCTTCAGTGAGCTCAGCAGCTTGTCTGTGCTGCATCACACTGGGTCCCCAGGGAGATCCACCCGGGCTGCTACCCTGTCTGGCCCATGACATCCCAAATATCTACTTCTTAGCTCTTTTCTCTTAGCTCACCCGCTGTTTGTAAGCATCCTTCCTCTCTGCAGCAAATGCCTGAAACCAAGTCCTCATTCGGCTCTCCTTGCCCTTCTTCCCTTTCTTCTCCTCATATCGAAGGAATGTGGGGAGATGGGTGGGAGTGTTGCTTTAGTACAATAGTTGATGCTGTGGAGTAGCAGGGGATGAGAAGGTGAGAGTGGCTCTGTGGGAGAAAACAGCAGCAGCCGGCAAGTGGCTTCCCTCCACGACTTGTGAGTGAGCTCCCAGCGCCTGAGCACTCCATGTTCAGGCTGTGCAAGGTTTACCATCAGTGCTCGTGTCTCCTTTCAGGAATGGATAATCAGACGGTGCTGGCTGTGCAGTCCTTACTGGATGGTCAAGGAGGTGTGACGGATCCATCTGGTCAAAATGTCAACTCCTCCACCGCTATCCAGTCAATGGGTGAGTCCTGGTAGCACTGGGAGAGGGGCGGGGGCTGCAGGTTTCTTCCTACAGCATACTCTTGTGACTATTAGAACAGCCGGCAGAATGGCTGTAGGTGTAGGGCACTGCTACAAGTGTTGTGAGCCCTCGGCAGGACTACGCAGAGCAGGAGGAAGGGGTGAGCGCCCAAGTGAGTTGGTCATGGCAATGGACTGGACCACGCATTTACAATAAAGGCAGGAAAGGAGGGAGCAGCCGCTTTCCCTGCCACTAGTGCTTGTTATGTTCACATTTTTTATTTAATGAGCCATTCCTTATCCTCTGGGGATGTATGAATACTCCAGTCATTGAGTATCTCATCTATGTGAATGAATACGGAAACTGGTACTTGAGCAGGACTCTCTGGGTGGATACCGCATTATCCTCTGGAGGAGTTATAGTCTGTGTCCCCAGAAATGTTCTGCTTCAGGCTGTGAATCAGACAGGAGGTACAGCCTTGTGAGTCGGACTGGATCAAGTGCAAAATGGTGTGTGCTTGTGTGGTTTGCTAACGCTGCAAATTTCATCTAGGACATGGTAACTGGGTTGTCTTTTTTCTGCTTCTCATGTCAAGCAGAGGTGCCAAAGACCAGCGGTCTTGGGGGGGCAGCTTTCGAACACAAGCTGCCATTGACTCTGTGCCCTGATCCAAGTTAACTTGTCTTCCTTTGTGCAACCTGAGTAATAAAATCTGCCTCAGCTGGCATAATGCAGGTGCTTTGGAAGAAGCTGTTTGACTAAAAGCAGAGGGTGCTACAGGAGCAAGGCTGGGTTGGTTTTTCGTGTCTTTGGGATGAGAAGACAGACAACAGGATTCGGTTTGTCACAGGGAGGTGGTGGGTCTTGTACATGGGAGCAGGACTGAGATGGGATCAGTTGGCTTTAAGGGAGAGCTTGGGATTGGGGAGGAGGGACAGTTTGGCCCTTGCAGCTGATCTCTCCTGATGATAATGTCCTTGAGGTGCTAAGATCCAAAAGGTGCCTGTTTTCCTATGGCTGTGGTTGTTAGATATAGCACTGAGGAATGCAGGAGAAAGCCTGCAGCAGTGATCTGGTCCTCTTAATTGCAGATGATGAAGACGTGTTCCTCTGTGGGAAGTGCAAGAAGCAGTTCAACTCACTGCCTGCCTTCATGACCCACAAGAGAGAGCAGTGCCAGGGAAATGCCCCTTCCCTCTCCACGGTCTCGTTGGCCACCAACAGTGTGTACACCCCCTCCATCACATCGGTGCAGCAGGCTCCGAGCGCCAGCCGGCAGGTACCGTGCTGCGGCAGAGGCTCTACTGCTCTGTCGCCGTGGTTTTGGAAGTGGGGGGGGGCTCTGGGTCATGCTTTTAGATCTAGTGATGCCTCATGACTGACCTCTCTTCTGGGAAGCTCAGTTGTGGTTATCTTGGCTTTTGACCTCATGGTTAAAGCTGCCTGGTTCTCTGCAGTGAGGTGTCCTTTAACACAAGTGTCTGATAGCTCTTTTTTCAGGACAGGAGGGGTTTCATATAGTGTCTGTGCTACAGCCAGACTTTGGTTCTGCTGGAGAGCCCCAGTGTCACAGCCTGGCAGGCTGGCCACGTGCCTGGCTGCACGCTGTGCAGTGCTCAGGGTGGAATGGCTCTCACTGTCCCCTGGGCTGTGGTCTGGCTCGTGGGCAGAAGAGGAGGGCAATGTCTGGCAGCCTCATTCCTGCATCCCTCTTCTCAGTCTCCTGCAGATAGGCCCACATAATGTCGTGTGATGAGCGTTAAGGGAGTATTCTCTCTGGAGTAACTCTCCTTCCCAACAGACTTCTTAGGAGTGAATCCCTTGTGCATGACGTACTGTGCCTGCAATCGTGGTGGTTTCTGAAGTACTTTCAAACCAACTGCTTTTTTTCAAGTTAACTTAGTAGCAGTGGATGGTGCTGCCCAGGGCTGCAGACACAAGTTGTTTCCACCCAGAAAATGGGACAGCCTCCCTCCCCTCCTATAATCTGACTCCAGTCTGAAGAGATGAGCCTGACATTCACCATCTGGAGCCAGAGCAGCCTCCCTCAGTTCTCCACCTTCCTTAGCTAGGGGAAGCACCCAGGAAAGGCCTGAACTTGTCTGTGACCAGTTTGTCCTGCAGATCTTGTTTAATAACCCCTGATTTGAATTGTAGCCAGTGGCCACTTTCCCCAGCCACTGTGATATTTTTTACCTCCTTTTCTGAAAAACATTTCTGGAGCTGCCTTATTGTTACGGCTGAAAACTACCATGGACTCAGCAGGAAGCTGTAGCTGAAAGCAGAGACTCCGAGGTTCAGTAAAAAACAGTGTCATCATTTTTTGTTTATTGTTTTGTCCTGTTGCTGGTCAACAATGCATCTTTTTTTTTCTTTCAGCAAATTTCTACATACATCACCGTTCCCCCATCACCTTTGATCCAGACCCTGGTGCAGGGGAATATCTTAGTCAGCGATGAGGTGCTGATGTCGGCCATGTCTGCTTTTACATCCTTGGACCAGCCCATGCCGACGGTCCAGCCCCCAGTGCAGGTAAGGGTCACGTGTGGGCCCAGGGAGTCCTGCTGCGTGGGGCTGTGCTTGCACAGCAGGAGAGTCCCGTTGGTCAATCAGACTCTAGAGATCTGCTTCGATGCTGAATCTTGGGCACCTTCCCAATATGACAGGAAGGAGTGATGGGTAAATGACAGGATAGCTCCAGGGCCTGCTCGCTCCTGATGGCCTTGTTGCTGGATGCCCAAATCTTTGTAACGTGGTCTCTCCAGCTTTTGAGCCCCCGTATAATGGTTGGCTTCCAGAGCCCTTGTCACTTTGCTCCATGGATCCCTCTCCTCCTGGGATGGTTGTTCTGGGCTCTCCCCAGGGCTGGCCAGGTTGTATACACTCTCCATGCTCTGAAAATGTTCTTTGTAACCAGAAGGATTAAAAGCTTTAAAAGCAAAGCAAAAGAAGCAGTGGGGCTCGAGCACTTGGGTTTTGGAGGAGACAATGTCTACTGGCAGGTCATGCCAGCCCTCTGCAAGCCAGCACAGTCTGGTCCAGCCTGGCAGTTGGGACAGTGCTATGTTGTGTCAAGACATCGTTGCTGTTCCTGCAGGTGCTGTTTTGAATTGGGATTGGGAATGTGTGTGAGGGAGCAGCCCCTCCAACTCATTGCTGCTGCATTTTCAACACCTTGTCTGTCTGTCTCTATTCTGGTTTTAGAGCAGCTTGAGTATGCACGCTGGGGCTGGCTACCTCTCCCAGCCCCCCCCACCTCCGCCTCCCCCGCCGCCACCCCCTCCTCAGCCTCCGCCGCCTCCCCCCCCGAGTATGGGGGCTCCGGGGCAGCCCAGCGCCGGCGGCAGCGGGGTGGTCGAAGTGTACAGTGCGCCTGCTCCTATGGCAGCAAACAGCACAGTGGAGATCCAGACACTGGGGATGCAGCCCTATCCGCCCATGGAGGTAAGGCCAGGGGCTGTCCGCAGGGGCTCTGTCCTCCTGGGCCTCTTCTAACAAGCAAGGCTGCTTGGGAGTTGCCTGGACTGGAAATGCGGAATTAGAGTCTGGGAAGATGTGTTAGGTTATTTCACGATGATTATTTCCTCTGGGAGAAGGTACTGAACGGAAGGATGTCGGCAAGATGACAGGGATTCTGAGAACAAGAAAAATGATGAAGAGGATCGGGGGGCTTGGCTGGCACGGGCTTAGGAGACCTGAATGTCTGCTGTGGTTGAGGAATACCTGCAGGTGTTGGGAGTGAGAAGGAGTTAAGGTGAGGGGGCTTACCTCCCAGAGGGGTGCAGAGCAGCACCCTGTGCACTGCAGGCTTAAGTGGAGAGAAAAATTTAACCTGAATATCAATAAGCAAGCCTGACAAGGCAGCTTCTCCTAAAGAGAGGCACAGGCAGGGGTGGATTTACTGGTGGGTCAGCTGTTCGCAGCCTCCACGTTAGCATTCCCATTCACAGCGGAAACTACTGGGTGTAACAGAGGTTTGTCAGCCTTATCTTTGTAGCTGGCATCTGATCTGGAAGTGTCAGTGGTCAGAAATGGACAGGGACATTGGATACTTAGTGCTCTGTGTTAATGTATCAGGGTGGGCAACAGAAATGCCCTCAAACCATGTCACCCCAGATTGACGCCTCTTTTTCTCTAAGTGTCCTTGTCTAATGTTGGTGCTGACGTAAACAACTGTGCTTTGCCGCCTGGAGTTTTCTTGTGCTTTCCTTCCCTTCTGCAGTCCTGACGGGGCAGGCAGTAGGGCCTGGAGATCCCTGCCTTCAGGGGTGGTGTGAACCCACAGAGTCAGTGGTGATCGTTCTGGTAACCTGCTCCAGAGGGATGAGAAACTCTTCTAGGCATAAGACAGATGAGGGATTAGGTGGATCCTTCATAGTGCTTCTTTGCTGTCCTGTTCCCGCTGTAATAACTCCTGGATACTTTGTGATGTTCAGCAAGAGAGTTTCACACTGTTGGGGTGTTAATTTTATTTAGAGGCATGTTGTTGGATTGATGAACCAGAAATTCAATCCAGTTTGGCAGGAGGCAGAAAAAGCAGCCAGACTAATAGCCTGGTATGGCAAGTGTTGCTGGAGATGGAGGTTAGGGTACAGTATGACTCTGTGTAACAAATCTGTTTCCTCTGTTAAATCGCACTCTTGCAGGTACCGAGCCAGTGTGTGGAAAGTCCTGTGTACCCTTCTCCTCCTATGTACAGCCCTGGGAAGCAGGGGTTCAAGTCCAAGAGCACCAGCACTCCCACACCTTTGACCAGTGCAGGAGGAGGCGGCGTGGTTGGTTTTGATTCCACCTCCACTGCCAAAAGTCGGCGCTGTAAAAATGAGAGCGGGCTGCAGGAAGGTAAGTGTCCTTGTAGAATTTGCCCTGCACTAACCTGTAGGCCAGCGGGCTTATCCCATAGCAGACTGTCGAGCCACGGGCTCTCCGGGTGCAGTGGGGTGGCACTGGCTGTGCATGCAGCTCAGGAGAAGGAACACGATGTCCTGCACAAAGCTATCAAGAGCAGGTGAGAGTGTGGATGTGCTTCTTGTCTGTCACCTCTGAGTGCACGTGAAAGGACTGTTACTGTGCTACTGCATGGGCAAGCTTGTGCTAAATCTCTGTACCTACGTGCTTACTGGATCACACCTGAAATGGGGAGATCCTGCAAAGTTAGGTGTTAGAGCTTGTCGTGGTTTAACCCCAGCCGGCAACTAAGCACCACACAGCCGCTCACTCACTCCCCCCACCCCAGTGGGATGGGGGGGAGAATTGGAAGGATGAAAGTCAGAAAACTCATGGGTTGAGATAAGAATTGAAGTAAAATGAAATAGAATAGTAATAATAATAATAATATAATAATACAATAATAATATACAAAGCAAGTGATGCACTATACAATTGCTCACCACCCGCCGACTGATGCCCAGCCTGTCCCCGAGCAGCGGTCACTGCCCCCCAGCCAACTCTCCCCAGTTTCTGTACTGGGCATGACACCATACGGTATGGCATAGCCCTTTGGCCGGTCTGGGTCAGCTGTCCTGGCTGTGCCCCCTCCCAGCTTCTTGTGCACCAGGCAGAGCATGGGAAGCTAAAAAGTCCTTGACTGGTGTAAGCACTACTTAGCAACAACTAAAACATCAGTGTGGTATCAACATTATTCTCATGCTAAATCCAAAACACAGCACTATACCAGCTACTAGGAATTAAAACCAACTCTATCCCAGCTGAAACCAGGATAGAGCTTGGTCCATTTTAACCCAAGGAAGACTGCCCAGCTGCAAGGCCAGTGGGCTAGATGTGGCCTGGTCCTGAAGACTCTCTTCTCAAGGGCCCAGCTGACCTGTCCCTGCCCTGTGTTTCAATGCCTATGAAGAAAACACACCTGTCCTCAGGTGAGGCAGGACAAGGGCGTGCCCCATCACAGGATGGAGGAGCATCAGATCCTCTGCTGGCCGAGCCTGCTGATTGCTGGTGTGATGCAGGCACACCTAGCTGAGTGACAAGGGAGGTCCCAGGTGTGAGGTGGAGGAGAGCCACGTGGCCTTCCTCCCCAGGAAGGCTGGGCCTCTGGAGTTACAACCGTACAGATGCTAGGTTTTAACGTTATTTGCAGAGGTATGAATGATCATGCAGGCTGCAGCTCTCAGTCCAGAATTTCCTAGAGCAGTCCACAGTTCTGCTTTTTTCCATTGGTTTATACCCCATCGTAGTAGATAGAAGATGTGACTGACTGATCTTCTGGATGGGAGAAATATGCATGTGCTCTGGCTGATGGCTGACCTTGGTGAGTTTATAGGAGAGAGACAGAACTGGGGCCCTTCCTCTCACTAATCCTGTGTCTTCTCCCAGTGCCCAACATGCCTTTAAAGTAGGTGCTTTGTAGCACAGCTGGAAGGGTCCCTGGAGCAGTTAATGCCTGAAGGGTATGCCCTGCCCCCTCCACTACTGCTCTCCTCAGTACTTCTAGAGATAGCTCAGGCTACATTAAATATATGTTTGTGCCCATAGCCTCTCCCCAGTCTGGCCAGGCAGATCTTATCATAGAATCAGAGAATTATCTTTTCATAAGCCCTTTATTCTTGGTCCTGAATAGACATGTCTTGGGGTGAGGGCCCTGTGGCGCAGGGGGGGACAGGGCTGTGCCACACGATCTCATTCCTGTATGCACTCTTGCTCTTTCAGGCAAACCCAAGTCCCCCAAGCTGAAATGCACTTACTGCGACAAGGCCTTTACCAAGAACTTCGACCTGCAGCAGCACATCAGAAGGTAACGGTGCCGCTAGCCCGGACACAGCAGAGTGGCTGGGGTGGAGGTGGGCACAGCCCCGCTGAGGGAGTCTGCGCAGTCCAGTAGACCTTGTGTTTGTCGTGTCCCAGAATCTGTGCCGCGCTGGGCGGTGATCTTTCATCCCCCCCTCCTCCAGGACACCTTCTCCCCAGTGGCTGTGGTGAAGGTTGCATCATGGATGTAATCTTGCTGATTATGGGCTGGGACTGGAGACTTGTTTTCCTTGCTGATGAGACCTTAAAAGCCAAACCTGCTGTCACCTGATCACTGGAGCAGCATCATCTCCACTGCTTGCCTCTGCCCTTTCCTCTTCTCTCCCTCCCTAGCAAGCCGCAGCCTTCATCTTTGCTGGTGTTAGCAAACCGTAAGCCAAGCTCAGTGTCTGTATAGGGAGCTCTTATAAAAGAGCTCTTCACTGGCAGGAGGCAGCTGAAATCTTCAGTGTTTCCCCCAGAGGAGTCTGCTGGACTCAGGACAGATGAGAAGGAACAAGGGGTGTTTTGCTCCCCTTCCCAGCCTGGACTATTCACATGACGTACTCCACTCCTGCAGCAGAAGGGCAGGGTAGAAGGACCCTTCTGCTGTGGACAGGGGAGAGCAGATTCAGGGAGATCAGGGGGCTGCAAGCTAGAAGAGATGTGTGTGCAGGGGAGGGAGGGGTGACAGGGAAGAAAAGGGTTGTACACCTGAGAAAGTGATGGGGTCCCTGAGGTCTGTGCAGAAACTCCGACAGTGAATGCCCTGATATTGCAGAGGTCTTCTCCTCTCCGACTTGTCCCTTTGATCCCTTGTCATCCCAGACTGCGAGTGTTTTGTCTGTATGCCAGGCTTGTTTCCCCAGGCCCCTCACAATCCATTTTCTCTAGTTAATCAGGTCTCAAAGCCCTTGTTTGGTTGGTCCAGGTGCTGGTCTGTCAAGCAGAGTGCTTAGTGCAGTCCTGCAGCAGCCACCCCACCGCAGTCCGTGCCTGGGGGCTGCCTCCTCTCCCTGCCAGCTGCTGATATGGTGCCTTCTGCCTTCAGTCACACAGGCGAGAAGCCCTTCCAGTGCATCGTGTGCGGCCGAGCCTTTGCTCAGAAGTCAAATGTGAAGAAGCACATGCAAACCCACAAAGTGTGGCCTCCGGGGCTGGGGTGCACCATCTCCCGCAACTCCATCACGGTGCAGGTCATGGCCTTGAATCCCAACCAGCCAGAGGATGAGGAGAACACAGGTTTGCTGCCTGGGGATGGCATGTGCTAGGGGCAGAGCAGGGATGTGAGGAGGCTGCATGTCCCTGCACTTCCACACAGGGAGGGAGGGGAGACAGGAGCTGCATGTGCTGTTTGCATTCCTCCCGTGGGGTTTAGCAGCACACACTAGAGAAATCAGTCACGTTTACTAGATTCCTGCTGGCAGATGCATCCTTGGGTACCCCAAGCCATGGTGGATTCAGGTGCTGGTGGAGACAGTGGCTCCAAACGCTGTGCCAGTACGTGCATGGGGACAGAGCGAGGTGTCTTCCCCCTTCTCCCTCCTTGGCAGGTGCAGCTTTGGCAGTTCATGAGCCACACTTGGCAGCTCTGTTCTAGTGGCCAGACAAGCTGGTGATTTAGCATAGCCCAGTGCTCTGTCTTGTTTGCAATGTGCCAGTCATGCCTGAGCTTGGTCTGGCCCTGATGGCCAACTGAAAATACTTGAGGCAGAGAAGACCTTCTTGCTGGCAGACTGTGTCTGGATACTCTTTCAGCTGGTGGCCTCAGTCCCAGTGGGAGGGGAGGGAACACTGTGACAAGGTCATGTCTAGGACAAGGCCCCACTGGAGCTGCTCCATGCAGTCATCATGGACTATGATGGCTGGATCTTACCTCCTGTCTCCTGCCAGAGATGGGAGTAAATCTGGCTCTGGTTCCCTGGTAGGGGCCTGCCCTGCTGACTGCTCTGCGGGGCACAATTAGGTCCCTGGTAAAAGAGAATGGGTCAAGGAGAGGAAGACAGAGTAGTCAGAGCCCTTGATAATCTGTAGACAAACTTAAAACTACCCTGTTAGAGAGTGAGATTTGTCTGATCTAAAGAATCTGTCTTTGAAAGGAAGGAAGAGCCTGGCCCCAGAGCCAGGCCTGGTGTATCTTGGCAGCATGGCACTTGCATAGCAGCTTTCAGAGCTGTCTCATGGCAGGCTGTGACTTTCTCTCTCCCTTTCTCCAGGTGTGACTCAGCCCTCAAGGAACCCTGCACAGCCACCCCAAGACATGAGCCCCTTGGATGAGAGTGAGGCAGGCAAACTGGAAGCCAAGCAGGTTGTCTTGATTGATAGCTCTTACCA
This sequence comes from Theristicus caerulescens, assembly GCA_020745775.1. Lineage (NCBI taxonomy): Eukaryota > Metazoa > Chordata > Aves > Pelecaniformes > Threskiornithidae > Theristicus > Theristicus caerulescens. Next base: position 4,671,881 of record CM036569.1, read on the forward strand.
GTGCCAGTTCTGCCCCAGCAAATTCAACACCTATTTCCAACTCAAATCCCACATGACCCAGCACAAGAACGAGCAGGTAGGGACAGAGGGTGTCCTGTGTCAGTGGCGAGATTGGGATGGGCTTCATATAGTGCACCGGCTCCCACGGTCTGTCCTGAGCCTCTTCCTCTGTAAAGCTGCCAGCGCTTTGCATGCAGCTTGGCTCTCTGCATGTCTAGGTTGCAGCTGTGTGGTCTGAGTGGCTTTGAAAAGCTCCGCTGCCTCCACCCTGCTGAGTGAGAAGTCAGCCGAGCAGGTTTGGGTGGCTAGAGAAGACGCAAAGAAGCGAAGTCCAAAGTTTTCAGTGTAGGTGGCAGCTCTCAGGTCATGGGACAATTGCCGCTGGGGTGTTGTGGTCTCACCCACTTGAGTAGTTTCAGGCACTCACACCAACACCACATCCTCCCCCCTTGCTTTCTTAGGGGAGTGCCCTGACAATCTGCGTTTGCAGAACGTTCAACTCCCAGCAGGTTGTCTTCACCAGGAGCTGTCAGCCACATTTTGATGCTGAGCTGCTCTGTGCTGTTCTTTGAAGACTTTTCCTCTGAGGAAGGCAGCAGAGGAAGGGGATGTTTTACCACCGCATTGTGTCCTGCTGCAGTGCAGGGCAGGGTTTCACTGCTGTGCCCTGACTGAGCGCTAATATGGCTGTGGGCATGGTGGGATGCTCTGGGAACCATGGTGCTGCTTTGTTCATAACATCAGCTCAGCTCTTCTCCAGCAGTGGGTCAAGGGGCAGTGGGCCCTTTCTGTAAATGACCCAGTGGCAACGATTTCCGAAAGGGAAGGCCACTCTGTCTGTTGGCAGAGGATTTTCCCTATTTTTTTCCATGATGTGCCACTCCAGTCACTCTCCCTTCTCCCAGGTGTACAAGTGTGTGGTGAAGACCTGCGCTCAGACCTTCCAGAAGCTGGAGTCCTTCCTTGAGCACATCAAGAGCCACCAGGAGGAGCTGAGTTATCGCTGTCACCTCTGCAGCAAGGACTTCCCCTCCCTGTACGAGCTGGGCGTCCACCAGTACTCCCACAGCCTGCTGCCCCAGCACAGCCCCAAGAAGGACGTGGCCGTGTACAAGTACAGTAGCAATCGGTGCTCACAAGGCTTGTAGGAGTGAGTGGGTGCAGAGTGTGTTTGGCTGAGAGCGGTGGGGACGTTAGAGGGAAGAGGGGGCCACGTGTTAGCGGCTGTGGTTCTTGTGGGCACCCAAGTGGCAAATGGAGGGCCACTCCACTGGGCTGCTAGGGCGAAGCACTCTGAATGCAAGGAACCTTTCAGAAAGACAGTGAAAGGCTTGGATCAGTTACCTGGGAAGATCCCATCACTGCAAGTCCTCTTATCACCAGTCAAGAGTGAGACAGGCACAGCTGAACCTGCACTGGGCTGGATCAGAGACCCAGGGAAGCCCCTTCCCAGCCTGTGATTCTCTAAACTCCTGCAGCAAAGGCAGTGCGGGTTGTAGAAGCTGTGCCCAGAAAAAATGAGTTATTTCTCCTATCCCTTTGCTGCGAAGAGTTCTATTACCTGGGAAAGCCTTTCTACTAGTGTAGAGGGAAAGGGTGAGGAGTTCCACGAAGAGCTCTCTGGAGCTTTTGAAATGCCTGTATAGACATACAGAAAGAGTAGGAAGCCCAGAGGATAATGAAGTCACCTAGGAGCTTTGTGGAATAATATCTGCTGCTTCTTGCGTAGGCCATAATTTCTAGTTATCCTTGTGCTGTGGAGCTTCATCCTGTAGCTTGCTAGTGGGGATCTTTGAGATCAGAGCCCTGCTTATGTTTGAGGAGGTTTTAGTCTGATCTAAGGAAAAGGGGTTTCACAGCAGATACATGGTGTGAGTGCTTCTGTATTCATTGCTGGTGATGCATGTCCCCATGGCCCATTATCAGTCAGCTTTGGCAGAGGTCTCCAGCAGCAATGCTACCAGGATGTGTGAGAATAGATGAGTTAGGTGGAGAGGGCCCAGGTGGTTTTGGAGATGTGGTGGCAGGAGCCGAAGCTTTGTTAGATGCTGGAGACCCCACAGGGGAGCGTGTCACCTTGTGGCTTCCCCAGCCATGCGTAATGCTGCTGTTGTGCTGTGACCCCACTCTCGGCTCCTTCACTGGAGCTGCTGTCTTTGTGCAATGAAGATGAAAGGAGGTGTTTTAAGTAAGGTGAAGCCTTTACTTAAGGCTTGTCTCCATGAGGAAGCAATGTGGAATATGTGCTCGGGTCCCTGGGTGCTTCCATGGGTATCTGTGTGGGAGAGCACTAGCAATTTAAAGGCTTCTCCACCCAGTTTCCCAGCATCTCCCCCTCGTGAAGGATGCTAAGTGTGAGTGTGATCTGGCCACGTGGGTTGCTGAGGTTTCGGAGCACCTGGATTGTTGTTATTGTCTGTACCAAACCGACCCTACCAAAAATCAACCTGGAAGGTGGCTGGTGAATGGGCTGGGCAGCCCTGCCTGGGGTCTGCCTGCGGTGTGGGGTTTGCTGGTGGCAGCCTCGTTCACAGGCTCTGTCCTTTCTCTCCGCATTCAGATGTGTGAAGTGTGTAAATAAGTACTCCACCCCGGAAGCCCTGGAGCACCATCTGCAGACAGCAACGCACAACTTTCCCTGCCCTCACTGCCAGAAGGTGGGTGGGTGACCGCTGCCCGAGCCGGTCCTGGACATGTCGCTAGGGCTCTGAGGGGGACGGGAACCCTTGGCTCCCTTTCCTCTCCCTTCCTACCTCAGTACGGACTGGCAGGCTCATGAGGTGCTTTTCAGAGAGACAGAGGTGATTGCGCCCCTGGCCTCCAGCTCTCTGGCCTCTCACGCAGAGCACGTTCCTCCCCACAGTGCTGGCTTTTCTCCTGGGTCCCATTTGCCGAACACAATTTGTCAGGGGAGCTCCCTTATTCCCACAACAGCACGGGGCTGCATGCTCTGGGCTGCTGTCCTTATTTCTTAAAAGCAAGTGTACCAGGAGGAGTGAGGCTGGTTTTGGGAAGACTTTGACCCACCATGGCTGGCTACCCATGGCTGGAAGGTTGGGCATGAAAAGCCCTAGGTCCTGGGGGAACTCGTACACCTCCATTGCTGTCCTCATCTCCTGTCACAACAGAAGCCTCTGGGTTCCCCTCTTTTGGATGAGTGCTCTGTGTCCTTGGCAAAGAGAAACCTGTCTGAGTGATGTGACTGGGACTGGAACGATGCCCGGGTAGTTTTTGGCTGGAAATACTCTCTTCAGCACAGCCCCTGAGGGGGTTTGAGGGGCAGAATTCTGTGGGATTTTAATTCTGATAAATTATTTTTTGAAATCCAGACTAAAATTTGGACCCTTGCTCCTCTGTTTATAGCAAAGGAAATGAAAATCCTGCAGTGGGGGCAGGAACAATCTCAAAGGAGTGACCACTCTGTACTGAGGTAGCTCAGGAAGGGGAAACGCCCTCCTGCCATGGTTAGTAACCCGTCTTTCTTTACCTGTCTTCACCTGTCTTCTCTCCACTTGCCCCACCAGGTGACAGATGCCCTTATGAGCCTGGGTGGGACTTTCAGCATGCAGCATAGGGGTTGGAAAGCCCATTAGCTGCAGCAGTATTTTTTACTTCTGTTTGTATTCTTACTAATACTGCTGTTTTCTGGAGATGCGAGAGCACAGTCCTGGGTACCAGAAGTCCTGGGTACCAGAAGTCCTGGCTCTCCTGCGCTCCCCTCAGATGTGTGCTTGCAGCATCCTCATTAGGAATTCACTTAGCTTGGGTATTTTCAGTATCCCTGTTAGCCAAAGGAACCATTCGTACTGGCTTTATAAAGACCATGAATGAGTGCCTTTGGTAAGAGATGATCAGGAAGCACAAACTGAAGGTAACACTGTGGGAAGGCAGTAACTACTGGGGGTCCTTGCCCAGCCCGTCCCGCTGCTGATTCCGGTGGGAGACTGGGCATCCATCTGGGTTGCTGGTCCTCAGCAGTATGGTGTTACAAAACTTAGGAGCAAGGTTTCAGCTTATGTGTTTCTTAAGGATAAGAAGGTGGTGTTTTCTTTTTTTTTTTAAAAGCTCTATCTGTATTTTCCTTATGCAAACTAAAGGTTTCCTCAGTGCGTCCTTTCCAGGAGAGCAGTTACCATGAGCTCCTTATGCTTTCTATACAGGCCACACCTCCCATGGCCATGCAGGCTCAGTGATTTTCGTTGCATGCTGCTGGCTCTTAGCCTGGTTTTTATGTGTTAACAGGTGTTCCCCTGCGAGAGGTACCTGCGCCGCCACATCCCCACGCATGGTGGGGGCAGCAAGTTCAAGTGCCAGATCTGCAAGAAGTTCTTTCGCCGGGAGCACTACCTCAAGCTGCACGCCCACATCCACTCGGGTACGGGCTCCCCCGGCACCACCGTGCTCGCTATCTCCGTATCGTAGTCCTTGCTGCACACTGTAATGCCCTGGCTATCTTCCTGATAACCAGAGTAATAGAGTTGAGTGTATGAGTCATTTGTAGTAACACGGGTTCAGGAAATGTATGGGTTTGGTTCAGCCTCATGCCCAGTACCGCACCAGTTAGAAGTGGGACACAGAGGTGGCTTCCCCACTGCCCGTGGTTGCAGAAGCTAAGGAAGCTGGCCATGTTGATCAGGAGCAGTGTGCAGTGTGGATTGTACCCATCCATTTACCCATTAGGCAGGGTAACGAAGCTTGGGGAAGTTTGTAGAGCAGCAGAGAGTGGCACTGCTGCCAGAGTGAATCCTGTACGTGACTAGAGCAGCCCTGTGTGACTGGACTCTCCCTGACTCTTGGTCTCTTTTTTTATGCAGGTGAAAAGCCCTTTAAATGCTCAGTGTGTGATGCGGCCTTCAATCGGAAAGACAAACTCAAGCGACATATGCTGATCCATGAGCCTTTTAAGAAATATAAATGTCCCTTCTCGTACGTAGTGTGTCTCCAACATGGCAACATGTCTTAATGGGGCTGGGATGGGGTTTGGGAAGGAAGGAGTGTCTCGTGTAGGTATCCCAGGGGGTACATATGTGGCATCTGCCAATCCACTACTTCTTGGGAAGGCAGGAATGCTGTCTGCTGTTGAACTGGGAACTCGGAAGTCCCAGTTCTGTCATGTGAGGCCACATAATTTCATCTCAGTTCATTAAGCCTGTAAAATAATGCCTGCCTTCATGGGAAGCTTGGGGGATTGTACCCGGGGAGCACTGGGGAAGAGGAGTATTATTTGAGTACAAAGCACAAGTTTGCCTGAATGATGGGCTCTCCCTGACTGCCATGTCTCAAAAAGCACTTGGCAACATAGGAGCTAACGTACAAGCCAAAGAAACCCAGGTTTAGAAGGTGCATCCCCAAATCCATGGCACAGCCATGGGCCTTCTGAGATAACCAAGACTGACTGACTTCTCTCTGCTCCAACCACCTTGTAGCTCCTTCTGAAATACTTCTGTCTATTGGCGAGATCTTGAACCTGCTGCTTTTAGGAGCATTCCTAGCGAGACACAGGCCATGTGTAGTCTAGCAGAAGCCACGTGTCCCTGTAGCAGCCTGAGGGGCTGAAATAGTGGAGCTCCTACTGAGACTGCACTCAGGGACCCATCTGAGTGCTGCTAAGGAGAAGGGTTGTGGATTTCTTTATGGTCCAGCATCTGTTTATACATCAATCCTCAGCTGATCCATGCTGCTCACCAGTGTTTGTTGTTGTTACAGAAGCCACACGGGCTGCAATAAAGAGTTCAACAGGCCTGACAAGCTGAAGGCTCACATACTGTCCCATTCGGGTAAGTGCAGCTCTGCCCATGCTGCCGGTGGTTGGGAATGAAGTGGCTGGGATTTGCTGTGGTGCTGCAGGAGCACGTTACAGAAGGAGTAAGCTTGAGAAATGAGATGGGAAACCGTGAAAGCGCTTCTGCTTTATACTCCCAGAAGCGCAAGATGTTCCTTACAGGTGCTTTCCCTGTGGTGTCCATCCCCCCACTGCTCACCTAACACAGCGACTGTGTAGTTTTCTGTGGGAGAATTTTCCACTGCGTGTGGTACAGTGTTTCCCAGGTATAGGCCTAAATTCTTAATATAATTTATTAGCTTTAGATGTTTTTTATCTCTGCTGCAGGCCTGTTTAAGTGAGCTTTCATTTTGCAGCTGTGTCTAAGCTTTGGGCTGTTTTCTAAGGCAATATAAATCTGTAGGCAGGGCCTGCCGGTGAGACTCAGAAGCAGAGCTGGATTACTCGGTGTGTTTGCTGTCAAATGAATATCCAGAGTGCTCTGTCTGCTCCTCCCCAATACCATCTCACATTCAAAAGGAGATCTCTTGGGATTTGATTCCCTTCTCTCTTGTGTTCCAAAAATGATGCTCCTGCTCCTAATAAAGACAAATAATTTATTCCCATGCTCTAGGGAACATTCTGACTTTTGTCTCTTGGGGTAAAACTGAAAGTCTTTTCTCATGCCTGTCATGTCCAAAGCCCTGCAGAGTGTGATCAGATGGGACTGTGCTGACAGTGCAATGGCTGGTTTGTTTCAGACTGTACATTCCCATTCTTGGGAGGAAAAAAAAAAAAGTGAAAATTTTTCTACTTAGCAAATACACTCAAAAAAAATCAGAGTTTAAGACTGTTTTGCATTTTCATCACAATTACCTGACACTTTTTTCTGGTGATATTTTAATCCTCTTATTTGAGGCAACAACTATTGCTTTAGCCCTTCCTAAACACAGGCATTCAAGGTGTAGCCACTCACCCTTTGCTGATTGCAAATTTGCCTGGCACAATGTCTTCTCAGTCTATGGGGTTTTTGGTTTGTTTTAATTAGCAATCTGAAAAAGAGTAGGGCTTCCTGGGTGAGGAGGTGGCTGTTTCAAGCTTTTATCAGGGAACATCTCCTTGGAAGAGGAGATGAAGCTGTCATACGCTCTTGGTGTGGTGCAGATTTTCCTGAAGATCTGCATTAGGATGCAGGGTCTCTAACTGAGCTCTCTCTCCTCCAATGCTCTGTGCAGGGATGAAGATCCACAAGTGCCAGTACTGTAACAAGTCCTTCAGCCGACGAGCCCACATGATAGAGCATCAGCGCTCGCACACCGGTAACTACAAGTACCGCTGCCCTACCTGCAGCAAAGGCTTCACACGCCACAAGTACATGAAGGACCACAAGTGCCGGCTGGGCTCACCCAAGGACAAAGACCTGCAGCTCAGGAAGCCCCAGAAGAAGCGAGTGGCGCGGGGACGCAAGGTGGGCCTTTCCCTCCCCAACCAGCTGGGTCTGGCAGAGCTGAAGGACGGTGCCGCTGGGGAAAGCCCCCCCGAAGGTGCCCCTGACAAAGAACCGTTCCAGGAGTCGGACGCAGTCCTGTCCATCGTGGTTGGTGGGTCAGGAGCTGCTGACTCGGACCTTGTTGTTCCTGGGCAGCCCAACAGCATTGCATCCAATTTGGCCCTGGCAGAACTGCAGACTGCGTCAGACGGCCCCTGCACCATGCTGGCTGTCCCTGTTTACATCCAGACGACGGAGTGATAATGCGTAGAGCCACTGTGTGGCTGAGGGCTGCTGCTGGGGCTGTCAGACTTGGTGCTGAAATTTATCCCAGTGAAAAAGACCAAAGCTCTTGTGGGGAGGTAGGTGGATATGGGAGAGAATGGCTTTCATCTCCACTTTTTCTTCCCATCCTTGGGCAGAGGACTGCTTGGAAGCTACCAACGGCTACAAGGCACTGAAGAGAATGGCTCCATTATTTCTTGTCCCTCTGCATCACTGGTCAGCCTAGGGCAAGAAAGACTAAGATCCCTGAATCAGGGTAAGAAGAAGGAGCATGCAAACTTGCAACAAACAGCTGCTGAAATCAGGTGGCTTTGCAAATCACAGCCTGTCCCATCTGTGGTTTTTCTGGCCTAAAAGCTGTATTGCCCAGTATTTGGGTGGCCTTTCCGAGAGCAAACAATTGATCCTTCCTAGTGGAAGCAAGTTCATCCTGAGATCCTTTGGGAACACTGTTCAGAAATACCCTGATAGACTTATCTCTGGTATCTTTCTCCTCTCTGTCTCTACCAGTAGAAAGATCACCTTGTCTGTACTACATGTGTTATAAACACCGTGGACCTCATGTGCTGTGTGGAGTCAGTGGGTGAGAGCATGCGCGTGTGTTGGCTCTTCTCTCTGGTTGGTATTCTCTCCACAGTGTTGGTTCTTTTCATGGTTTTTCTCCATATCCAAGGATCTCCAAGTGCCTTACACATCAATGAGTCAATCCTTGCGACAGTTAAACATGACACCTGTATACAGCGGGGGAGACGAAGGCCTGGGTGAAGTGACCTTTCCAGGGTCACACAGGAAACCTGTGGTGCATCCCTGAGCCAGTTTTCTAGCATCGGCTCTGGACTAGGTGCTGCAGGGTACTTCTGTGCACTTCTCTGTCAGCTGCTTCCCAGCCTGCGCATTCCCTTAGCTCAGTTCTATGGGCCAGTTGTTAGTAGTTTCAGTGGGTCACTGCCAGGTGGGGAGTTGGTGTGGTTAGGTAGCAAGAAAGTCCGGTGTCACTGGGACAATTTCTCTTGTCCGCTTGGCTTCTCCTCTCTGATTTCCTAAGTAGGAGCCCCAAAGCCAGCACGGGAGCACCAAACCCCCAAACTGAAAATTACCATTGAGCAACGTTTGTAAAGGAAGTTCTCTGCTCTCCTGTGTTTTTTTCCTGCTCCATGTGTAGGCCAGCCAAGCTGAGCTTTCCTTGGTAAATTTCTGTGATGAGCTGCTAAGTTGTCTGTAGATGCAAAATGCTGCATTTCCAGCCTGTTTCTCCAGGGGTGGTGCAGAGCAGAGCGTGGGTTCAGTCAGTCCTGGGTGCCGAAACTCTGGCTGTGGAGTCCCCTGCCTTGCCATCTGGGAAACAGTGGGTGTTTCTGGCCGCTGGAGCAGCCAGCCCAGCGTTACTGGTCTGACCGGCCTGACCCTGATGCCTGCCTGCAGCCTGCCTGAGCTCCAGCCCATCGCTTGACCTCAAGGTGCTCTCCCTGTCTCCTTGCTGTGTATTTTGCTCAAATCTTAAAAACAGCAGCTTGCAGAGACAGCATGCTGGTGCCGTGCCCATCATGGCATCTCCTGGTGGCATGTGCTCCCCGACTGCAGCCTGTCTAACAATGGGTTACACTGTCACCCCTGGAAGACTGTCACGCGGTTCCTGTCAGGATGGGTCCTGCCACCAGTTCGTTTTGCTCACTCACTTTCCTAACTCACTTTTTGCCCATTTCACTTTTTTGTGGTGCTGCTCTACCTCCTGCTGTTGGCGGATGGAAATGGAGCACAGGGATTACGGGGGGAGGCTGGGAGAAGGGGGGTTGTTGGGGCTTTAGAAGAGGTGAAGGAGAGGTCTTGCTGCTGCCTACAGCTGCCTAACAGGCAGGGGTGGAGGGGTGGAGCCAGACTCTTCAGAGGTGCACAGGGATGGGATGAGAGGCAACAGGGACAAGTTGGAACATGGCAACTTCTGACTCGATACAAAAAAAAGCAATTTCTACCAAAAGGGTGGTCAAAGGAAGGAGGCCGCAGAGAGGCCATGCGATCTCAGTACCTGGTGGTGCTCCAAATTCAGCAGAGCCTCCTGCTCTGAGTGGACGTGCTTGGGAGGAGGTGGCTGGGCCAGAGACCTCCAGACAGCCCTTCCTACTTATGTGTTTCCACACTTCTGTGAAATACCTCGTCTGCTTTGAAGGACAGTTTATTTGCCCACAATGTTTGTTTTAAATACTTAGCACTCACAGGAGGGGACCAGTATCAGGAAATAGTTTGCTAAATATACTTTTCCTATTTTCCTCCCCTCTGTACCCACACCATACGGTGTCATTATGTGGTCTCTGGCGCTTGCTGTGGCGCTGCAGTCGGGTCTATTTTGAGATGATGGTATGTGGGTGCAGCGCTCCTTCAGCTCAGAGGCACCATCTGGAGGCCTGCCCCTTCCTTTCTGGCCCCTGCTTCCCACCAGCCCTGCGCGCAGGCCAGCCAGCCTAAATGAGATGCAGGAAGCTGGCTTCCACTGGCTACGCTGAGTATAATTCAAGGAGTGGAAGCAGAGCCACAAAACAGCCTCGTATGTGACTGTGGGACATGGGGGCTGAAAGATGCCGCGCTGTTTGCTTGATACATCTTTGCATGTGTCGTAGTGTTGAACCGAAACAAGTTTTATCAAGTTTTATCTTGAGCATAATGATTGTCCTCTTAGAGTAAACATCAGAGTGATTACGTGTAAGATAACCTAACAGAGGTCCCTGATCAGAGGAGAGGCCGGGCTGGCTGGTTGTGCGGCTCTTGCCTTTGCAAGGTGTATGGATCTGAGTCCTACAGGTGTCTGATGGATGCTGCAGCCCCAGGGGGACTGGCAGAAGAAAGGATGGGCGACTGCCTGCAAGTGTGGTGGCCCCTGTCCCCTGCTTCCCAGCTGGGCTGGCTGCAGAGGACCAACAGCAGGTCCTGGCAGCCCCTGCAGAGCTGGGTGGGTGCTCCTGGAGCCTCACTGCCCTTTCTGTGGAAAGGAAAAGAAAAAACGCTGTTATTTAAAACAACCACCACAAACCCTCTCTCCTCTGTAGCCATACTGCCTGCAGATTAAATTTTGCCATGGAAGGAAATGTCATGGGAAAGAGAATATAATTAGAAGACTAAATGCTGTCACTGAGACGTCGTGAGCTACGTGCGGTCCTCGGTACTTTTCAGTACATGGGGACCAGTTGTGCAGGGAAGATGCCTCACCACAGCAGGCCACAACCTTCAGAAACTCTTCTGTTTCCTGATGGCCAAAATGGAAGAATTCTACCCAGAACTTTACCCCACTTCTGTTTCTCTAGCGGGGGCCTGCCCACTGCTCAGCTGCAGCGTGGGCCGAGGTGGATCTAAGCTGCTCAGGGCACTGATTTTACCCTAGCACCTTTCCACAGGACTGGTGCCATCCTGCGGCCTGCGTACAATCGTTTTCTTTACAAAACCACTGTCAGAAGCATCTTGCCATTTTCTGGAAATTCCCTGGAGTACCCCAGGGCCAGAGCCATCCCCTGGGAGAACTGGAGCTGATATTGGATCAGAACAAAGGCCCGTGGTGCTCAGCCTCCACTTCTGAGTGCAGATGCTTATGTGAGAGTAAGAAAAGGGCAGGTAAAAGCTCTGCCTCCCCTTGTGGTCGTGCAGCCTCGGATGCTGTCAGCTGGGGGGGGCTTTCCTGCCCTGGGAGTGGTTTCTGTAAGCCTCCGTGGATTTTTCTTGTGTATTTTTTTGTCTGTGTCTGCCATTACATTGTTAACACGGTAGAATGAGGCAGGATCCATTACACAGCTCTGTGGCTGAACTCCCACCTTGTGCATAAGGAGGCTGTCTTTTAATTATATTAGCTGGTGCAGTACCTTTTCCCACTTACTGAGGGCATGAAAAGGCTCTCTTGCCCAATAAGGAGCTCTTTGGTTCATTTTTCCTCTTTGCCATTTGGTGTGTATATCCTGGCCTGTTTTACAGAGCACTAACTAGTCCAACCCTGCTCAAAACCAATGATTAATTTTCTTGGGTGATTTCCAATGATAAACACTACTATTGTCTGAGTCTGTTACTAATTAACTTGTTTTCACAACACCACTGTGCGTGGAAAGGGGGGTGTTTATTACTTTTACAGATGCTAGAGGCCAAGCACAAAGAAACAAGTCAAAAGTATCCAGTAAAGGTTGGTACCGGGTTGAGGCACTTAAGACTCGATTTCGTCGTTGGACTTTGGATGTAGGTACCGTGGTCACACAGCGTGGGATTACGTCCATATTGCCTCCACAAATCAGAACGTGTGACTCAGCCGTCCAGGAAATAAGGAACTCGTAACTAGTCACCACCGATTAAGCAAACGTGACTCTGGATTTAAATACTTGATTTTGTAGAGTTGGCAAGTTGAGAACGGAACGTTTAAAAAAAAGACACCACCACACGTTGTCTTGACCCCTCAGTGGGCTGTGCACAAGGGGCAGAGTTTGAGGGATGCGCCAAGGGCCGTAACCAGCAGTGTGCTGTCGCTCGCTGCGGACAAGCGCTAGAGGAGGAGGGGACGATCCGGCATTGGCACCCAGACCTGCTCACGGCGGGGCAGGAGGCTCCGGAGGGGCCAGGCCCCCACCTTAACTTCTCCAGCCGTGGCCGTGTTTCCTCCGAGCCACCCGCCTGCGCCTCGCTCCAGCCCTCGGTCGCCGTTTCGGCTCCCCCTTCCCCATCTGTTCACGCCCCCCCGCCTTTCCCCGCAGACCCAGCACACGCCGCCCGAAGCCCCCGCGGGCCGCGGTCCCGCCCCGGGAAGGCCCGTGGGGAGCGCAGAGGCGGCGGCCTCCTCCCGGCCCTTCCCAGGGCCCGGCGGGCCGCGGCCCAGGGCGGCGCCTTCTCCCGCCCCGAGGGGCCGCTGAGGCGCGGCCGGGGGCGGCCCCGTCCTCCCGAGGGCCGCGCGGAGCCCCGCCAAGGGCCGGGCCGCGCCTACCATGGCGCCGGCTCCTCCTCCCCCAGCCAGCGCCCCGCCGACGTCACCAGGCCCCTGACGTCAGCGCGCCCCATGACGCCGCTTCCAGGTTCTGCCGGGGAGACCGCGCCTCTCCGCCCTTCCCGTCGTGCCCCGCGCCCCGCTCCGGCCGCGACTACATCTCCCAGCAGCCCTCGCGGCCGCCCACCGCCCGCCGGCGCGGCGCGGCGCCGCGGGGCACGCCGGGAGCCGTATGCGGCGCGGGGGCGGCGGGCGGCGGGGCGGGCTGAGGTGGGCGGGGTGCGGGGAGTCCTGCGAGCGAGCGGCGGCCCGGGCTGTGCGGACGGTCTGTGAGGGGAGCACGGAGCGAGGGGAGCGGGTACTGGTGCTCCACGGCCGTCCTCGTCGCCCCCGCCTGACACCGCGGCCTCGGCTGCCCGGCCCGGCGCAGCCATGTCGGGGCTCTTGGGGAAGCTGTTCGGGACGGGCGCCGGCGGGAAGGGCGCCGGGAAGGGCCCGTCCCCGCAGGAGGCGATCCAGCGGCTCCGCGACACGGAGGAGATGCTCAGCAAGAAGCAGGAGTTCCTGGAGAAGAAGATCGAGCAGGAGCTGGCGGCCGCCCGCAAGCACGGCACCAAGAACAAGCGCGGTGAGAGGCCGGGCAGGGCAGGGCCGGGCCGGGCCGCCCCTTCCCTGGCAACAGGTCGGCCGGGCCTGGGGGCGGCCCGTCGGGCCGCTGGCTGAACTCTTGTGTGTAGCGCAGACATATACGTGTACCTATATTTTATAATTTATCGCCTTTATTTCATAGCGCGCTGCCTGGGGGCTGCGGCAGCCCTCTCTCCAGGGCCTGCCGCCCTTCCCCAGCGAGGTTTATACCGGAGCAGGCTTTCCCCGGCTGGGGAAGGGCAGCCTTTATCTCCTGGAGCTGTCTAACGTGGGTGCCGCGTCACTCCCGCGTGATAACGGTGTCACGGTGTTGCTCGGCTCTTCCGTGCGAGGTTCGCTTTCTGTTCCGTGTGCGCGTCGGTTTAGGGAGAGGTTAGGAAAATATTGCAAAGTAGAAGCTGGGGTGTTGCTGGCTGCGTACGGGAGTAGCTGGAAAAGCAGCGCACCAACGTGGAATAAGGCCTTGCTTTACTTTACTGTGTTGTTTTTTCTTCTGACAAACAAAACTCCTTACCAAAACCCCACTTAATTTGAGGATTTGGTTAAATACATTTTTATTGTTGTCAGGGTATCCTAAAGCTATAGGTGGCTTATAAATGGATACTAGAAATTTTGGTGTTCAGCAGGTGGAACTTGGCCTTCTGGGGAGGTCCAGCTGTGTATCTGCAAGCAGTGTTTGATATGCATTAATGGTCTGTCAGCCTGAAGATAAGAAGTAGGTTGTCAGTGTATGTATTTCGGTGCTCTGATGAGCCTCTCGCTTGTTTTACAATGGTCATTAAAAGCGGCATTTTCAGGAAAGCGTATTTAGATTTTTGTGTTGACGTTGCCCTTTTTGTGCTGGGTTACGGCAGAGTTTGAAGCAGGAGGTGCAGCCCTGTCTGTGGCACCGAGAGTTGCTAACACACAGCTGTTGGCCAAGTAGCAAGGATTAATTTACAGTAATAACCAATAACAGTTTCTGTGTCATATCACTCCTTTAGTCAGCATTTTAAGCCTCCTTTCAAACTTCAGAACAGCGTGCTACATCAGGGCTTCTCACTTGCGCTGTGTTTGAGTGATAGTGCAAACGGAGCAAGTTCACGAGGGCTTGCTGCGTTTGTGGGCAGCGGCAGCGTGGCAGAGGCCTCCTGTGCTGCCCCAGGTGTCTTCTGAAGGACCTCAACAGAGCGTGACTTCAGGCTCAACGAAGTTATTTTTCTAAATCAAATTTATTGCAACAGTTTTAATAAGTCTGAGTTTCTTGTGTGGTTTTTGGCCTAGTTTGGTAATGAGCTTAAAAGGAGAACTAAAACACATCTCTTTCTAGCCTTCCTCTTCTTCTGCAGTTTCTTCATCCTCTGTCTTACACTGGTCCTGTTTAACTTCTCCTAAACTTCTCTTTCTGCTGCTGGTTGTTCAGGTCTTTGTCTTGCTTTGCTGTAATGCCATCTCCATGCCTTTCTGCGCGTGCTGCCCATCAGTGTGCTCTGGAGCACTTTGTGTAGTGGAGGGATTAAATTTCTTTGGAGGTGGAGCAAGGAGAAAAACCTGCCCATTCACCAGTGGGATTCTGGGTCAGACTAATTGAGGTCAGGATCCTGATGAGTAATTAAGGAGCTGTGAAAAGGAGAAGGGCTAGGGATGGTTTTCTGGTGGAAAACAAAACCTCTTTTTTTCCCAGAGGACTTCTGAAACTAAGAGGCCAACTCCTTATTGGGCTGCTAGGAAAGACAGCTGGTTATCTGTGAGCTTCCTGGGAAGTGGGTTCCCCTCAGGACAGACTAAGGGACTGCTCGTTTATTCTGGGTTCAAGATGTCAGTCATCAGCTGAGCTCCAACAAATTGCATTTTTTTTTAATACACAGTTGTTTGGATTTTTCCCTCTCTGACTTCAGGCTGTTTTATAATCCAGAAATTACGTAATTTTGATGCCAAGTCACTTAAATCTGTAATTTAAGTGGAAATAAAAACGTTGATTTTATATGTGAAGGTCTCTCTTTTTAACGAAACTACTTTCATATAGTTGAATGTTTTAAGTAGAACCGAGCAAAAGCTAATGAACTAGGGATTTTTTTTTTTTTTTAAAGTGTTGGATCAACTTTTAAAAAATACAACTTTAAGAATCCTTAAGCTTTCTTAGTTCTCCAAGACTAAAGCAATTTACTCTGGGGATTTCTGTATACACCTGCTATTTAGAGAGACATCTACTGTGGATGGTGCATATGTGTAACGCTCAGCTGGGCAGTCGCGCTGACATTAACAGAAGCTGCTGTGGTAAAGGCGTCAGAAGAATATATGTGTCTGCAGTAGTGGGGCAAGGAGCTTACCTGAAAGCTTAAAGCCACCTTGGAAAACGTGGAATGGTATTTTTGTTTTCTCAGAGGAAAGATGGGCGTCTGGCACACTGGGGGTAACAAAAGGAAACGTTCTCTGCTCTCCAGCACACTGTGCGATTGTTCGGGTGCCAAGCGAGCGGGGTTTCTAAAGGCTCATTGACCAATTCCTGCAGCACTTCTGGAGTCTAACGAAAGCACAGAAACTTATAGGCCTTCTGGTTCTTGTGCCTGCCCCAAGCGCTTGCAGGTTTTTATTAATTTATGAACTTACTTTAAATGTATATTTTTCATAATCTGCATTTAGGATATCCAGGCTGTATAACTCCTCATGAAATTCTGAAGGTAAAATGAGTAGCTAACTAGTATAAATTTCCTTAGTCTGTGTTGTTTCTTGGCGTGGGAGGCTTTCAACTTTTAATAAAAAGCTCCTTTTTTTTAGGGTCTTTCTGTTATTTTCTGGCTGCACAGACGTGGCAATTTTATGATCATCACACCTTCTGAAGGCACTCAAGGCAGTTTAATAAGTAGTAATTTTTTTTTCCCTTTAACAATTCCTTCTCGTTAGTCCATGATATCAAAATAGCTCCTGGGGGAGGGAGAGGGCAACAGTGTCCAAGTGTTAGGTTGGCACCTATATCACTTCTGGAGTGTGTCGGGGAGACCAGCAGTTACGGCTTTAACGTGCACATGATTTTTTTTTTTTGTCCATGGGATTAAAAACTTCTGAGGAGAAGACTGATCATTTTTAGAAGGGTTTCTTGAAAAGATGCACGTTAATATTCCCTTTTCTGGGAAGAAGTTGGGTTATGCCTATGTTTTGTTTTATCTCATGGAAATGTTCAGCCCATTCTTTTGAAAACAGTGAGTGCTCTGGTGTTTATCTTTTTTCTTTTTTTTTTCTTTCTTCTCAAGAGGCCCTTCAACACTTTTGCTCTAGCTCGTGAGTAGTGGACTTACTCCTCTCGGTGAAGTTAATGGAAGTTGCAGTAGTACAGCATGGTTTGAACGCAGTCAGTCAGTATCTTACTGGATTTTAAATCTGTCCTGAAAATAACTTTTGCTTTAACAAGAGAAGTGCGCAGCTGTGAGCTTGACGGTTTGGAAGTACTGTGCTGCTGCATCCTTTTATTCCGCTCCAGTTTGTCAGTTTGGCGTTGTTGCATCCAATCTGGGATATTTTATCAGGCACTCAAACTTCATGAAACAAACCAAACTGCTAGATCTTGCTGAGGGTTATGAAGTTCTGGTGCTCAGTATTCAGGTTCAGGATAGCTCAACCTGATCTTAATCACTGTTGCTCCAGTTTTACTCCTTTCCTTGTTGCTATCACCTGATCCTACAAGAGCTAGCTCATAAAGCCAAGCTGCCAGAGGAATAGCATACACACACAAAAAAGAAACAGGTTAATTCCTTGATCTCTGACTACTTTGGGTATAACAATTCCAGAATCTGTTTCTGCATTATCTTTTCTGATGGAAACCCAAAGCTCAAGTTATATCTCAATGTGAAGATTACAGTAGGGAGAGAAACCTGATGCTCTGCTAGGGTGCCACTTTTATAAGTAGTTCACTCCAGAGTTTAGATCCAGGGTGAATCAATGAAGTTATGTTCCTGCCTGCCACTAGATTTTACATTTTTGTTAATGAACACTAGGTCCACAAACAGTGGAATGGGTGAAAAGCTAACATTGTGCTAATATGCAGTAAAAATATTCAGGCTTTAGCAGGAGACTGACATTTCATGGCTTTTCTATCAACTCTGACTTCTGTTAGTGTTTTTTTTCCTTCTGTGATGTCAACTTTTCTCTTTTACTGTAAATAAATATAATGCTGTGTTTTCAGTGCTGGTGACTGAGTACAAAATGGATGCAAACCCACTGCCAGATTCCTGCTGTATAATTCAGGCTTTTCCTGGAAAGAGGACACTCCTATGCTCCACCCCACACATAAAAAATACAACAAACAAGAAAGTTGGGTGTAGGCTGAAGCCAAAAGTCATAATTTTATGCCCACCTCCAGCTTGCGATAGATCACAGTGCTGCCACAGGTAAGTCAGTTCAGCTGGCTGATCTGATGGAAAATTAACTGTTTACCATCCCCCTGCCTTTTCAATCTGCCATGTCAGTCTGCTGAACTGATTTGCCTGTTGCTGGAGGGTTACTGTGTCTGGCACCGGAGAGGAGACAGAGCTGCCCCTTTCAGAAGCAGCCCAGTTAACCTGGCTGAAACGTACAACTGGTGCGTGCTGGTGTGGCTGTGGAACTGGCCCTGGCTGGTCTCGAGTGATGTGGCTGCCAGAAGCGGTGGTGCCTTGTCCTGCCTGCTCTTCTTGTGCTGGTGTTAGCATTTTTGTGGGCAGTGCATGAGTTGGATTAGTTTGCTATCCAGCCAAAACCTAACTCTTAAGGGGGGGGGGGAATAGTTTTCTGCACTTAACTGCACAAATGCTAGAGCTGGCAGGAGAGGGAGTCAGGAATGTGACTGGAAGGAGGAGGGCAATTCTGCCCCTCCTGGCAACAGTCCCCCTGCTCGGTCAGCTTAGAGGTATTAATTGTGATAAAATCTGAGGGTGACATGCAATCGACATGCAATCTCCCTGCAGGGGGGCCAGCTGATCATTAATTAAAAAATGGAAGCATGCCTGCATGATGCGTGTGGACAATTTTATTCAGAAGTTTGAGTGGTTCAAAATGTCGCAACGATCTGGAATTCAAGGAAGAGAAAGCTGCAGCCTCAGGCCTGGGTATGGGCAGAGACTCAAATGACCTGTGACCATGTATGTAAGGTCTTAGACATTAAGGCATTGCTTGTGAATGTGTTTTTGAGATCCTGCTTGACATTTGGCAAGAGAAGTGATCTCTGCTCCCAGAATCAAATAGCATGAACCTGGTTTTGTTTCCATGAATCATAAGATGCTGATGGAGGCGAAGCAGCAGTCCTGCAGCAAACACTATCCAGCCCTTCTTGTAGTACTTCAGTCTGCATTTTCTGTGTTTTAAGTCATAATCTAATGTAAAAATGCATGTTTGAGTTCCAGGTGCTTAACCATAAACCACAGCTTCAGTGCAAGAGCACTGATAGCAGTGCTGGCCTGAGTCCTCCTTCTCCCCTGAGGTTAATGAGTTGAGCGTAACCACCTGGCTTGGGAAAAGTGTGATAATTACTCTTTTTAAATAGGTATTTAAAAATGAGGAAACTTTTCATTTGGAATTCTACCCTATCTATGTTTAACAGAGGCTTTTTGAGGCAGATTGCTGTAGTATAGAACAGTTTGGGAAGGATGGGGGGGATTCACAAACACCTTTTAAAAAACTTTGAAAAGTGGCAGAAAAAGAACCAAAAAGTTGTGGTTCTGCCAGATGCATTTTGGTAACTGTATTTGATGCAATACATCCTTCCTCTGTTCCTGTTCTCTGTCAAGCCCTGTCCGAAGGGAAACCTGGCATGTTTGCAGCCACTGACTTTGTTTTTATTACTTTTTCTCTCCAAATGTATTAGATGTTGGATTCTAGTATCTCATTAAGTTCCAGCCCTAGTTCCTGAATCCTGCTTAAGGGCTCCTAGTGCTAGTTCAAAACTGTAATTGGCAGGTGATGCAAATTGCTAATTTGGTTTAACCCTCTTCTGCTTTCTCAGACTTGTTCAGAAAACTGCCAGGTTGTTCCTTGCTGGCAGAATTTGTGCTGAGTTGTGTAATGTTCGTCTGGACCGGGATGTTGTGGGGCTTTGCACTTGTATCCTTCAGGCCTCTCTGTCAGTCCTTTCTCGCCCTTTGGCCATGTGTGGTGGCTGTCTCCAGATACTTTCTTCTCATTTAGCAGCACAGCTGAAACACATAGTGGGAGGTGAGAATATTCCCTGCTGCCAAGGTTTACATTGGGTTTTGCCTTCCATTAGAGGACATGGAGCCTGTTCTGACTGGATTCCAGTAAGAACCATATGCTCATACTTGAACATCGTCTGGGCCATGCTGCAGGATCCCAGCTGGACCTCCTGGGATGCTGGGGATGGCCAGGCGCTGTGTGCTCAAGTACGCTCCGTGGCGCAATCTACAGTGCTGCTCGGTGGGCACATCAGAGTAGGAAAGGTGCTGTATTGGGGCTTGGAGTTAAAAGCGGTCACTACTCCTTACCTGGCAAATCTCGGTGCTTCCAGGCCTGAAGTGATGGTGAAGGACATGGCCATGCTTCATTGCTGAGCAGGCGATTAATTTACCATGGAGAAGGGAGGGATGGTGTCACATCAAGAGGAATCTGCAGCTAGTGCTGTCCAGAAAAAGGTTGGGGTTTTTTTTTTTGTTGCCCGAACTGTTTTGGAGCTGCTCCTTGGCATTCATGAATGACCTGCCTTAGGAGGGTACCACCACCTCTAACCTCTTGCAGGGCTCATGCAGACTGTGTTGCCCATACTACTGGACTGAGTGGACACCCTTGCAGAAGGTCTGCCGCGGCTGTGCGTGTCCACGTGCCTCTGTGTATCCTTTTCTGGTAGCCCAGCCTCTCCTGCCTTTATAGAGTGGACCTCCTGCCTGCACACAGTGCTCGGCATTGCTCCTGGGCTCTTGGACTTGGAACAGCAGGAGGCTGGGGGATGCACTGCTGGCACTTGCTGAGTCTAGCTGGGAGGAGACCACTATGATAAATTTGGCAGCTTTTTGCTCTCCCCTGCGAAATCCCCATCTGTTTTGGAAAAAAACCCCAAAGTTTTTAACGTTGCCCTTTCTATTTTTTGGGGTAGTACATGCTGCTTGTTCCAGAGACTTTGCATGCGATGTGGTATGAGTGGGGAGGATGTGGCCTGACGTTCTGCAGCCAGTGAGGCTCTGAAAGAGTGTGTGTGTAGGGGGGTGGGATGTAAAGTAAAATCTTGCAGTTTACTCACGCCATTTAAAATGGATGATTTTTCAGAACTAAAAGTTGGAGCAGCTCACGTGCTTTAATGTGCTTTCTGTGAAGTTTGCAACCAGGCATCCAGTAAAGTGGAACTCCTGGCACAAAGTGCCTGAAACAAAAAGGATGCAGTTGGAGAATCCTAAACAGGCCACGTATCAGATGTTGATAGCCTTTCCCTCAGACAACCCAAGGCCACAGCACATAGCTGATGATAAGGAGGTTAGTTCTGCTTGTATCATCCTGGTTGAGTCTTTGAGCAGAAGTGGTGTTACAGTTGCTGAGGATGTTGGCAGATGCAGGCAAGACTGCTCGCACGGATGTGGCCAGGTTGCAGGTGAGGAACCTGGGGGCACTGTGGACCTTTCCAGTCACCAGTACCAAGGCCAGTGAAATGTTCCCACCAGGAGAAGGTCACTGTGGCCATGGTAGAGCAGAAGTTTCATTGGTGAAGTTCAGTGCCTGGCTGCGGCAAAGAACTGTAATGTTCTTGCAGTTGGAAGCCCAGTTGGGTAGGGTCTTCTGTGGCTTCCTCTGGTTTCATTGTTTAAATGAAGCCTTGCCAATAACCATTTTTATAGGGGCTAATACAAGTATAGGGTAATTATAGACAGCTGTTGTCTTGTAATGCTCAACTGATTGGCAGCGAACCATGGAAGTTTGGGGTTGGTGTCGTCCAGATAACCAGTATAGCCATCTCTTGCACACGCTGGGACATGCTTATTCTTGCATGCAGCAAGCAAGGGCTGACCTCAGTACAGACTTTCATGACTGCTCCCTTCCCATTTCTGAGCTTCTGCACCAGCCTATGCTCTGGCAGTCAGCTGTTTTCCCAGCTCCTTACCCTCCCCCAGATAAGGGCAGCCAAGTCAGCAAGTGTATCGGTACAACTGATAGTCCATCCTGGACTGCGCTGTTGCAGTTTGCAGGATCGTATCTGGAGTGATAACCAGGTAGTATCACCTTCCGCTGCGACTGCTTTCCAGGCAGCAATTGCTTCAAAACAGAATACGAGATTAACAGATCTCTCTCATCTGGTAGGTCTGATGTGTTGAAGTCAAGGGTTGGTTTAGGCACAAGGTAAACCAAGGGACTTGGTAACGTGGTCACCATCCTGCTGGCACAAGCCCGTTGAGGTTGACCTGATAGTGACTGTTTGTGAATTTGGCCATGTAGCTGCATCTTGAGCTCGTTTGGATACCTGCTGCCAGGTTACTCCATGCATGCAAAGACTTGCAACATCTTTCACTGTAAAACCTGTCTTTTTGGAGTCCCCCTTTCTGATAAGGCTGTGATCAGCCATGTTGGCTGTTTCACTATGTGGTGGTGTGTTAAGTGTTACCAAACATCCATATTGTATGTGCTCTTTGTGGCTTGGCAGGAGTTTATTCAGGTTTAAGGATGTCATGTTTACTTCCAGGTGGTTCACAGAGGTTCCTCAGATGTAGTGGAACTGAAAAGAAACATAAATACCAGGGTGACAGGAACATCAACTAATGATATTCAGAAATTTGCATGTGATTTTTGTTAGTTATGAAAGAAAACAAGTTGATATAAAGCAAACTTCGTAATGTGCTAACTAGGAACTATGCACAGTCATTGCTTCACCCCTGAAGGTGGTACCTTAATAAAATGTCTTGACAGCATCCCCATAGTAGGCTCAGCACGTGCAATGTCCTGGGAGGAAACTGAGTGGTAGAAAGCCTCTTCTAGTAAGTGCTTCCCTGGCAGCACTGCCAGCTTGTGATGTGAGGGCTGCAGGAACGATGCTTATTGCTAAACCTGGCTCCTGGAGCCCATCACTGCTGAAGAGTATGGGATTGCCATTAAAAAAATGAAATTCAATTCTGGCCTCGAGAGACATACTGCAGTGTTGCCACTTCAGTGTTTAGGGGTTGATTCAAGAAGTACAAACTTTTTATTTTTTTTAAATAAATATGGTTTGTTTTATTTGTTTTATAACTTTTGGGTTTCTAAAGGTCTGCATTTTCAACTTTTTCCCCTTAGTTGTTAGTGTTGGAATCTGAGCATTCATGAAAAAAGTAATTTTTCACATCTCAAAATAGTGTAACTTCACCAGATGAGATGTTAAGAGAAATGCTAAATATTTTGACAGTCTCAACAAAATTCTTAGACTTGGCAACACTCTAATAATAATTGGCCAAAGCTGGAAAATGCATGATAGATTACCCAGGCAGCCACTGGTTTTATTCCCCAGGAAGAGAAGGTCTTGAAATGGGCCACTTAAGGGTAGAATCTTCAGAGTTTTGTGACTTAATCACAAAAATATTGTTAAGTATAGGGAATGTGGTTGTTTGGGTTTTTTTCCCTGTGAGAAAAGAACATTTTGAGATACTTAAGAAGAGCTACTTCTGTTCTTGTAAAGCTGAACCTCTACCTGATGCATTTCTGGCAGGGATTCAGAGGAAGATTATAGTTTTTCACTGGAATTCTCTTTAACAAGCTATCTTCAGCAATCACAAAGTAAAGAAGAAAACCCATAAAGAGTATTTACAGGCTGTGAATCCCAAGGAGTCCTTAAGGAACATACTTTTGTCATCCTAAAAGTTTAAATATTTGTTGCATTCTGACTAATTATCTCCTTTTATATACATATGAAATTCTGATGTGGAATAAGGTGCAGATTTTTAACAGCAAAGTTATTGGGCAGTTTAAAAAGGTAAGGGAGGATAATTTACCCCAGCAGCCTTAAAATATATCTAGTTTTATTTGGAAAGAAGAAATGCGTTTGGGGTAAGTCAGTTTTGGAGATGCCTTGCAATCCCCTGCCATCATTCAATGACATGCAGGACTGCAAGAAGTGAAACACTGAAAATTGGGAAATATAGGATATGCTTTGCTTCCAGAGGGTGGATCAGCTTTAATGTAATAGTTGGAAGCATTAGACCTACATGAACTTGGCTGGTCTGGCGTTTCTTAGGCTTATTCCAGCTCCTGGGTGGAACAAACCCCTTGGCTACTTCTCTGTAATTGGGATCTGTCTTTCCTGGTTTTCTCATTTGGGCTTCAAATCTCACTGTAGTTGACATTTTTTCCTTTTTTTGGACAAAACTGTTTCAGACTGTTCTGGAGATTATTTTACAGAGGATTATTGACCACAGGATCGTTGCCTTGATGTTCAAGAGGCAGAGGCATCAACTTCCAAGGCTGAAGGCTTGCTTGCTTTCTGGACTGAAGGAGGCCAGGCCAGGCGGAGCTTACTCAGCTGGCTGGTTCTGCACCCGCAAGTGCAATATGTTTCCACCTGTAACTTTCAACCTGAGCGAATTACTTGCTGTTTCAGGAATAAAAAACATTGTAATCATGGAATCTGACTTTCGGAAACACACTTTCTGCACTCCATATGAAAATGACTGCTTGTGACTAATTGTAATAAGGAAGTGCGTTACGTTTCCAGTATAGCTGCCTTACGTCCCGGCTGTGGGATGCGGAACAACACTAACAATCGCTGGTGCAAAGGTTGAGTTGGTGCTGATCAGAGCATTGAGCAGCACTGCAGCTGGTAACGGCATGAAGGTGGTGGTTACTGTATTGTTTGGGTAATGCACATATCAAAGCTTTGATTACTGTTGTACAGGATGCTTTTTCTTTTTTTTTTTGCCTTTGTGTATTTATAGATTTTTAGACCAGGAATGCTTATTGTTTAGTTTAATCTCTTGCACAATAGACTAAATGTTCTGGCACTACTCTGCTCAAGAGGAAGTTGTAATCTTCTTGTTTTAAATACAGATAGGACAGAAACCTTCTTGTATTCTCTGCCTGGGTTTGGAGTGGTTTTAATCAGTCACTTCATTTCTGAGCTGGGAATAGTTGCCTTCCTTTGAGGAGAGGGTTTGGGAACTTTATTAGATGTTTAGTAGACAGACACAGAAAGATAAGTGGAGGATGAAGGCTGAACTCTGCTCACGATTCCCTGCTAAAAGCACAGCATCTCCTGAAAGAAAGGCACAGGAGGCTGCTGCCAGCTCTTGCGAGCTGCTCTCTGGGAACCATGCTGGGGACATTAAGCCCTGACATTGGGGGGAAATGTGTGATAACGGCTTCAGACATTCAGCATAAAGTGACTTTTAGGCCTGCGTATATCCTGTAGGCATCATAGACCTCAGCAGGTGATCCTCGCGGGAAAGGAGATCATGCTGCTTTACGCTGTATTAGCCTTGCAGTTGATGTGAATTTATTTTTAACTTTGGTACCTCTGTCTTCCAACCACTTTCACACCATGATGCTTAAAACCATACCTGACTTCTTGGACCTCTGACATTTTGTGCTGTGCCATCAACTTGGCTCAGTGTAGCTGGGTATTTAATGGGCAACCAGTTAGGAATGTGCTTATCTATCAGCTTAGTGGCCATACTTCCTTCCTCTTCAGTCCATTATATGAGGCCTGTATGTTACTGTCTCTGAAGGGCTTTACATTTCTTTTCATGAAGAGAATCTCAGTAATGTGCAGGATGTGGGCAAGGCTCTGCTGGAGCAAAGGAAGGGTAGGAAGTATTTCCAGAACTGGAAACAGCACCAAAACAAGAACGCTCAGGCAGAGGTTTGGAGGACAAGGGTGCTCTCTAGCTGTTATAGCTAGAGTAGTTACATGGTTTTGGAAATACCCTGAAAGGTTTTGGATACACCCTGAAAAGATCTGACCTCTAGGACCCTGAATAGGGAATTGAGAGTCACCAGCTTCTGCATCTTGTAAGACTCACCTGGTCTGGGACAGGGATTCCTTGGTACTGCAGATCTGTTGTGGCAAGGTATTGCCTGGATGCTTTTATACTGGGTTTGGTTTGAACCAACACGAACATTCTTCAGCTGGTTAACAGTTTCTTGAGCTAGCAAATCCCTGCAGAAAGATATATATTCAAGGCTAAACTCAATGGTATGAAAGAAGTTTGGTAAGACTGTAGTGGGATTTATATCTAGCTTTTTATCTGCTTGTAGCATTGGAGGATATTTTGTGAATTGCTTTAAATTACCTTTTCACTTCTTAGGAATTTTTTTGAGATATCGTAGGCAGTTTGCTAATTCTCAGTAGAATGAGAGATGAGCAGTTGCTGCCTAAGATGAAGCTACTCTGCTATACGATTCTACTGCAGGCAAGGCAGCCAATTACTTCTTACACCTACTGGTGCCTCTTGTTTATCCCATTTCAAGGACGGCGAGGATGTTGTTTGTGATTAAATTTGCTGCACAGGCAAGTGCCAGGAAGATGGAATGGTATTTTCAGGAGCAGCAAAAATAATGACACTTCTTTCTGTTGAGCAAATCATAGACAGATACACAACATAATGTGCAAAGCAGTCGCCTAGTATTAAGTTGATTATCTCAATCATCTGTAATGTCTGGGCTTTCTGCTACAGGGGCCAAAAGACCCCCATTTGGGAAGCTCCTCTGCAGCTATCTTGCACTATTTTGGCGTGGCTGACATTTGGTATGCATTATTTTTGAGGCTGCTGTGGAACTCTTTCATCCCATATTAGTACAGCTGGTGTCCTTTTGCAGTGGTATCTCTGCTGCTGCCATTTCTTCTCTGATTTGCCAGAGAGAATGTAAGAATTAGATGTGAGATTAAGTTATTTTTTTCCCCTCAATTGGAGTAATCAGAGCTATTAACCCATGTGTCTTCCTCTGGATGAGAAGCCTTTCCATTTTAGGTATCATTGTGATTTTTAGCAGATTCTTGCAGAGGCAGGAGTTGGATAGGCAGGGAACGCATGCGTTGTGAGCCACCAGTCGGGACAATTTCCCTGGGTTCACAAACGCGTGGACCCTGGTACAAGTGTGGTTTTGAATTCAGTGAAACTCTTGAATTATATTCCCAGTTGTTCCCAGAGCTCTTTGAAGTAACTGGTCCTCCTGCTCTTCTCAAGTTGAGACGTGTTTTTGCTAGCAAAATTTGGAGTCACAAGTATGTAGGAAAAGAAGGCTTAAGTTCTTCCTTTTCTACTAATGATGTTTAAAAGCATTAATTCAATAGAATTGCTGTATGCATAAATATCCCATTAATGCTACTTGTCCTACAAGTGTATAAGCAGTATTTATTTGCAGGAGGGCTGTTGATTTTTAACAAAATCACTGACACGTTCATAGTCAATTTTTCCTCTCTGAATGCAGTACTATGTAGTAAAATTGTATTTTTATTATCCTGCTAACTTATCATCACAGTGAACATTTTTCTTATTTCACTACAAACTGCTGTAAATATTGCAAGGAAAATCTTAAGACTTACAACAGCTCTGTTAATAATTTTCTTATGTACAGGTTGAAATACTTTAAAAATACATAGAATTAAATTCTTCCAGATAGCGTTTCTTGAGAACAAAGTGAAATTATTTGGGTGAGCAGTCATGCTTTTCAGACTGTGAGTGCTGATGGAGGAGAATAGTCTGGCTAAATAGCTCTACTCTTTTCATTTGTGAGTGTTCATTAGTCAGAAGGAGCAGTGACTGAAAATCATAACACGAGTTCCTGCTTATCAGTTGTGTTGGAGGGCTGGGTGCTGCCATGGGAGGCATAATAATGAAACTCTTGGCTTCTTGTTGTTCACCGTGGTCGAACAGTAAGTGTAAAACTTCTGCTGGAATTTCTATGGGGGACTATCACAGAAATTCAAATAAATACAAAATTAAAAATAGTATTTTGCAGTTCATCAATTGAAGACTGTAAATAAAAACAAACAACCCACCCCCCCAAAAAAAACAGAGGAAGAAATGGCTTTTTATGTATTAAAAAGTTTGACTTTTAAAAAAAGTCTGTAGAATGTTCTTCAAATGTAGTTCTATACATGTTTTTACATTCAAGTAATTGAAGCAGTCGGTCCAGATCTGACTGCTTTTGACTCAGCTGCTGTTTTACTGGACTTGCCCTCCTCTCTGGAAGCTGACATTTTCTCTGTGAGAGTTTCTGTGTAAAAAGGAACTGCAGAGATTAGAGGCTGATGCTTATTAACACTGAGACATTTCATTTTACTTTGCCAATGGAAAAGAGGTCATAAACTATTTATATCAGTTTTAACTGGTCAGAGCTCTGGTGAAATCTTTATGAATAAAAATTGGCTCCAACGTCCCAGTCATAGCTGATAATAAAGGCAATGAATATGTCAAAATGTCATATGGAGAAGATAATTTTGAGCCTGCTCACCATCTCCTAATGGGTGGCAGGAGTCACCCAGTTAGTGTTAAATGTATTACCTTTAATTGAATTGTAATAACTGCTTTTTCCCCAGTGCATACTTCTTTTATGTAATCTGCTGAAAACTTCACTAAAATTAAAATAAAGTACAACTAAGTTTTGTTAATCTGCTGTTATTTTTCAGAGGATATTTTAAGTGCATGCAATTCATCATGCACATTGGACTTGCAACTAAAACACACACTGTGCCTGTTAAGGATAAGGTACGAGTTGTAAAGGTTGTCTGAAATAGTGTTTATTGGCAGGTTCTTGCTGTCGTCTTGTGAAAACTAACTTCCCGTGTAATGATCAAATATTTTTGCTATCATTGGGTCTGCATTGATTCATTAAGTGAAGATTGTCTTAAATGTTAAACTTCTTTTTTAAAACAGTAAATTCTGAGTCTACCAACAGCGTTCTCTTCTTGCATCAGTTTATCTAATCTGTGGCTGTTTAGCAGGTCAGGAGGGTAATCTGTCAGTTTGTTCTTGTAAAATGGATCAGCAACTAGTGTCTTTTCCTCATGTGCAACCTATGGGAGATTTGAGCTAAAAAAATAAAAAATAAAGGGGGGGGGGAAATCCCCTCCTAAACCAGCCAGTGATTTGAACTGGTACTACTGATTTTATGTGTAATAGGGATATTTCAAGAGTAAGTTAAGTGCCACCCGAAGGCAGGATGCTCTGGGAGGAGAAACTTGTGGTGTTATTGAGCGACTTCAGGGGAACGTCACTTCTCACCCAGGCTCATGGGACAGCAAGTGCGGATCAGGGACACTGCCTGTCGTTTTTCTGTACCAGTTCCTGGCATCCTTTGTTGCATGTCAGGTGCCTAGGAGCTGGGGAGGTTTTTATACAGAGCGGTTTCCTTCAGCTCTGTGCAAGAGGAACGCCACGCCGAGTGATCCTGCAAGAGCTGTGCCTTGCCCTGTACTCACCGCAGGCAACACACCGGCCTTACCAGCTGTGCTTAAGTAATTAATAACATGTAGAGATCATAGCCGGGATCTTTCTGTGCTTTATTCTGTATAAAGGCAGATATTTCCATAAGAAATACACAGCCACAACGTGGTGAGAAAAAGCATCAGTCCATATTTGTTTTGAGCCTCTGAATATCAGGCACTTAGCAGAAGCTGCGGTGAGAGTCTGGTCCAGTGATCTTGTAATCTCGTATAGCTTTTTACTCCAAGATAAGGAAATTGTCACACTGTTGGCAAACTTAGATCAGCTGTTTCTAGAAAAACGTGCTGGTGATCTCTCTAGCAACAGGTTCTGGGCCGTGAGCGAAGTCTGTCTGTCTACGTTAGAGAATAAATGCTTTAAACTTAATATATGGTTACAGGTCCTGCTGAAGCAGCTCCACAGCAATTAAAGCTGGGTGTTAAATTACATTGCCTGCCTATGTAATTACTATCTTAGAAGCAATGAAGGCATAATTAGGGGTGTGGGTCCTGAGGACTGCCTCTTCCAGGGCTGCCTGATGTGATAGCAGTCTTCATGAAGAGCAAAGATAGGCCGTGTTACACCTTCACTTCAAATGCACATCCATTTTTTGCATGTGTATAATGCTAGAGGACATATTTGTAGCCTACTGTCTCTTTTTTTTGTATTTATTTCAAATTCTGGAAACTGTTTTTTTTTGAGAAGAAGAGCCAATGTCATTCCCTCCAGGGTAAGTATTTATAGCTTTGACTTCAGTGAAAACTTAATAAAAATATATTACTCTGTCAGTACATAAGATTTCAGTTTTATGCAGATGGTAAAAACTTTTACAGGAAAAAAGCAGCACAACTGCTCATCAGTTTTCAGAAATCAACGCCTAAATAGGAGAGTAGAGATAAAGTAGCTGTAGATCTGAACAGAATCACCCCCTCGGATCTATACATCTGTCAGATACCACTGCTCTGTAAAGCATGTCAAGTATGATAGCAACATACGGAACATCTGCAGCCCCGTTATTTGTGCTAGCAAAGACTGTTGCTGGCCTCGCATTTCAGGCAGGAGTTGGTGGCTCTTCCCCCTTGCCTGTGCGCGGTTGGACGAGCCCCTTGGCCCCTGTGCAGAGGTTGGCGTGGATCTCGGTTTTGCCTCCAGATGGACCCTTACTCTAGAAATTCCTTGTGACCGCTGCGCTGTGGGCGTTGATGTGGTGTGCTCATCCACAAATATTTGAAAATTGGGAAATCAGTCCTGAGAGATGGAAAACAGACTTAACTGTAGTGGTCTTAAACAAACAACCATTATTTTAAGTATTTTTCTGAAAGAAAATGCATTTTTATTAACCTTTTTATGAAATTGGATGCCAAGAAATGATCATTTAGTGATCTGTGTTTCTATCTGAGACAAACACCGATTAGAAAGGTCTGCACCAGATCCTGGGATTCTCCACCACCCTGAGCGGAGGGCAGGCACATGGGAACGTGGCACAGAGCATCGTGCTCTGAATTGCGTTTGTGTCCGGGTGCGGGTGCCTGGGAGCATCTGTGAAAGGGGCACCGGGAAACGGCTGTGCTGCTGATTGCAACAAGGAGAATCCTGAACGTAAAGTGCAAATCCTCTTCTGTGGTGGGAGGAATATGGGAAATGAATTGCCAAAACTTGCAGGATGAAAGGTATGTGAGTGACCTAAATTAACTTGGTGTTTTCTTATCTTTTCAGCTTAATAAAATCTTCTAGATCTAAACAAGGACTTCACATTAAAAGATGCTTCTAGCTGCAAGAAATTGCTATCTCTTGTGTAAGATTTTCTTCTTTGCAGAGACTGATTTATCACTTTGATATTAATTAGCCTGTGCTAAATATTTATGCTGAACTGTCTGGACACAGAAACTTTATGCACGGCCCTGCGTTTGTTGCCGGGGCTGTGTATTGCTCCGTGCTCCTTTTAGGCTACTGAAACAGGCATTTCTACCAGTCAGTCTTCAAGTAGGTACAGGTGGGCACTGTGGCCATGGGAAGCTTTGTCCTTGCATTGGCCTTATAGAGGAAAGTATAAATATCTTCCTTGGCTGCTCTTGGTCCAAAGGAGTTGGAAAAATTTCTAGAAAATACCACAAATCCATTTTAAGTTTTCACTTTAAACAAGGCAAGTTTTAAACGAGCGTGTTTATATTCCTGTTCCTAGGCAGCGGTCTGTGTGCCAGGCTTCCGACCGTAGCAGATCTGAGTGCGGTCGGTGCTTGGCTGAGAGACCAGCGGGAACTCGAGGAGTTCGGCAGAACCTGGGCAGGCAGCAGAGCTGCAGCCTGAACCCGGGTGGGAGACGCGTGTCATCTTCCAGGTCTCATGGGGGGATCCCTGCTCAGTTCTGCAAGCTAGAAGACTGTGTACCATGCTTTTGTAAAAGCGGGAGCCTTGATCTGTATACACAAGTGAGAAATTAATCAAGGAAAGGATTTACAAAACAGAGTGAAGGCTGCTGAGTGGTACGTTGAACTGGCGTGCGTGGGAACAGGAGGGGCAGGGTTACCCACGGTCCTGATAAATACCCCTGATCACAAGATCTTTTACAATGATGCTTGCAGTGTTTGGTGTCTGAGCAGCTTGTTTTAAAAGTACCTAAGCATGAAATGTAGATAAACTGTAGCTATTCCCAGAGAAAGCTATAGTGGGGAACTGTACGTAAATTATAGTACTTGAGTTTGTGTAACGGTTATAAAATCTCCAGTTTTGCCAATAATTCTCCATGATGCGCAAAATCCTCGATAAAGAATGTCCTGTCACTGTCTGACGCTTTCCCAACATCTGTCACTATATAAACACAGCCTATTAACAGTTTTATCTTTCTGAGTAAGAAAACTTTATATATCCTTAATTAAACCATGAGCACAAAATTAACCAGACTGAAATATACCAGTAATGTGTTGCTCATCACTTTATGATCTGGCATAAAGCTGGAATGTTTCAGATGATATTTGTGTTGTGCTCGATTCTGCAGAGCAAACATTGTCCTTTGTGTTATATAAAAACCCAGTCCTGTTCCCACTCTTGTCAAATGAGAATGGATGTTGGACTGGCCCCAAAATAGTGGGGAGCTTTACTGGTCATTGGAGTGCAAGTCAGTGAAGGGGCTTGGTTTGGGTCTTTGGCTTCTGTTGGAGCGGTCGAGGTGACCTGTGCTTTTGTGTTTTTGATCAGTTCTACTAAGTCAACCTGCGCTACTTTGCGTGCTTGGCAACCTTAGCTGTGCCTTCACAAAGTACTTTTTTATTCTCTAATACATTAGTGTAATTCAAAAGTAATCAAATACAGCATATTCATAACCAGTTGTAGAACTGAAGGGATATGTCGGGCTTCTGGGTGCCAGGACGTTATCTTGAAGGACTGTCAAGCCTCTCAAGTTGGCATCTGACAAAATACACAGAGTGCCTGCAGGCTTAATCCACTTTTAGGAGAGGAGTTATTTTGCTTGTGTTGCAGGAACGTACTCATCGTGTCACAAAGTTCTCATCCCTCCAGTAGGGGAGATAAGGGAAGCTGTCTGCTGTCGGGATTTCCTACTCCTTGTTTTCTACTCCCCTCCAAAAAATGTGCAAAGGTTTGAAATAATGCCTTCTAGAGATTTAAAGATTTAAAGCCTTTATTTGCCACCGTTCCTGGTGCACCTGACTGATCTGTTGGGAGGTCCAGGACATTGATTTTTAGCAGAGCTGATCCCGTATCATGTTAACTGTTTCCTGCTGTGAGTTTCACAGAGATTAGAGCATTGAAGAAATGAAGTGTGCATGTGGCTGAGTTCAGAAACCGAGAGTAAGGCTGTTAGGACAGCAGCTTGTGTCCAAGCTGAGCTTTTAAAGTACACGGCTGTATTATATGACCAAGGCTGTCGCACCGTGGACAAGTCTGTTCATATCAGGAGGGGAAGTAGAAATGCCATGAAAGGAAGCTGTGCTCGTGCCTTACTCCGTGTGACACTTGGTGTTTGTTCCTCAGCTGGCAGTGCTCAGTGCTTGGTAGGTCTTGCCCGCACTGCAGCTCCTACCAAAACTTTTAGCCGCATACAGGCAAGATTATATGTAAATCTAGTTTGTGTTTTGTGTTGGCAGTCGGTGTTTCAGGAACCGGTCTGTTGTCTGTCCGGGTGTTTCCAGAAGAGCTAGCTGTTGACTGTTTTCACCCGTCGGATGCGTACCTGTCTGGGTGGGGTGGAGCTGAGCGTTGCAGATGGAGCTGGAGAAGCCTAGCTGTGCAGCGAGTTGGACCAGTCCTACCACACGGGGTGATCCCCATGGGTGCGGACCTCTGTGTTGGCGCTGTCATGCGTGCGCTCCTCTTGCAAGAGCAGGCATTGTACAAGTGCTTACGAGCAGCAAATTGCTCAAACCAATTGAAGTAATGGCATCTCTCTTCTCATCTCTATCAGTAGAGACTGTTGTGTGGACAGTACCTTGTAATAAGAGTAATATGAAACATGCACAAAGTTTGTATATAAATATTTCTATATATGTACAAATATGTGTATTTCACAGCATTAAGTAGCAAAGCTGAAGAAACATTTGTCTTGCTTTGTATTTGAATGAGTTTCTTCTCCCAGCAGCTGCCCAGGAGTTCAGTTAGCTGGTAGGGACCCTGCAGCAGCATCATAACCTCATCTGACAGGAGCTACAACAACAACTGTGCCTTGATGTACTGGGGCTGATGGTGAACAAAGATGTTTTTAACTGGATCAGCTTGCATATTGAAGCCTGCTGTTTGTTGGAGCGTAGTCTCTGGTTTGTGGTGTGTTATGAGTGACTACCGATCCTTGAGTTGCTTCTTGGCTTGCATCCTCCATGTGGCAGGGGATGGACAGCAGGCATCTCGCCACCTTTAAACAATTCTATTGAAGGAGGCAAACACAAGAGTTAGGCAACAGTTTATCTAGGAAGAAAAGTAGATGGCAAACAGTAGAAGGTGTTAAACATCGCTCTGTACCGAGTGGCATTTGGTACAAAATGTGAATGGCTGTTTTTGAGCATAAATCTCACAAATCCTACCCTCTTCTTTGTTGTTCAGCTGCTCTTCAGGCCCTAAAGCGTAAGAAGAGGTACGAGAAGCAGCTTGCACAGATAGATGGCACATTATCGACAATTGAATTTCAGAGGGAAGCCCTTGAGAATGCCAACACTAACACTGAAGTGCTTAAGAATATGGGTTTTGCTGCTAAAGCTATGAAAGCTGCTCATGACAACATGTAAGTTATTCCCTTCTGCATTTTTCCGTAGGACCTTTACTTTGTCATTTGTTTGATCTGCTAAATGCCAGGTGTTTCATAACCAAAGGTAGAGCTGGAGTAGCAAAATCTTCTTTTAAAAGGCTAAACTTAAATTAAACTAAAATACTAGATGTACTTTAATATTGAACAAAATACGCAAGTATCAATGCTTTCTCAGTTTGACACCATTTTATATGGCACAAAGCCGCTGCCTTTGTCCAACAGAAGGCTAGCACCAGTGTAATCTAAAGCAAATGGGAGTGTGCACCAGTTACAGATCCACCTAGTATCAGCAGAAACTTTAAGCCTCAAGGGGAGGCTTAAACTTCTTTCTGTGCAGTGGAGTTTGTGTATGTAGCAATAATTAAAGGTAAACTGCATTATGGGAATGTTGTACTTGCTCCAAAAGCAAATATTGTAGATGTAATATAATAATGCTGGATCAGGGAACAGAGCAAATTATTATTAATAGCAGTAATGCAGAACAAAACCTCTTCATGCGAAGTCTCTGTACATAACTACTGTGAGCAAAGCTTTCAGGGAAAAGTAAAAAATACATGCATAATTTTGTTGAGACCGGGGGGATAAAATTCAGACTTGCATGCAAAATATATTTTGGGAAGGGACCTTGTAAATGTCACCATGGTGTGGCACTTCTCCAAAACCTGTCTTAAGTGTCTTAAGTGTTGATTGGGAAAATGCCTGATTATGTTGAACTCTTTCCTTTCTTTTACAGGGATATTGATAAAGTAGATGAATTAATGCAGGACATTGCAGAACAGCAAGAGCTGGCAGATGAGATTTCAACAGCCATCTCGAAGCCAGTAGGATTTGGGGAAGAATTTGATGAGGTATGCTTTAAATTTGCCTCTGTTTATATCGTATAACCATTTAGGTTGGAAAAGACCCTTAAGATCATTGAGTCCAGCTGTTAACCTAACACTACCAAGTCCACAACTAAACCATGCCCCTAAGCGCCACATCTACACATCTTTTAAATACCTCCAGGGATGCTGACTCTTATGAGATCTTTCTTTTAAGATCTACATATTGCATGTATCTAGGTGTAGTACTAGGATATAAATCGCTCCTAGAACTTGTTACTAGCTGTTCCTACCAGCGCATACAGCAGCTATGACCCTGACTTTATGCTGAGAATGGTGTGGATGGCCTGATCTGAGAATGTTTGGACTTGGATTTCTTCTTCTTTTCACTGCTTTTCCCAACCTCCTCACCCTCCAAGAGATCATGTACAGGAATTCAGGTGAAGAGTCAGACTCCTCATCTCCTCAGTTTGCTCTAATCTTGTGCATTTAAGCTATTTTCGTTAATAATATGACCAGCTAATAAAAGTTTCTTCCTTTTTTTTTTTCCTTTAAAAAACTAGGATGAACTCATGGCAGAACTAGAGGAACTAGAACAAGAAGAACTAGACAAAAACTTGCTGGAAATAAGTGGTCCCGAGACAGTACCGCTACCAAATGTGCCCTCAATAGCAATACCGTCAAAGCCAGGTATGTATGGACCTTTACCAGAAACATCTTGGATTATTGAAAGGTATGCTTATTTAACTGCCAGCTCCTCAGATTTGAGAGATCTAGCTGCAGATAATGTAGACGTTTTGCTTGAAGTTGCTTCATAAATCACAAATCACATCTAGTGCCATTTCTCCATGGGGGTACCCTGCCTTTCATGAGAACTGCGAAAATTAATAGTTATCACGGGAACAGTTATTACCTATTCTAGTGCTACCAGTTTATCTCCAGCATGGATGGTGCTCAGGGTAGAGTGGAGATGTGGAGACAGGAGCCTTCTACCATTTGCTGCTGGCCCAGCAGGGAAGTAATCTTGACAAACATGCCAAGGCTGTAAAAGGGAGTGGAGAGTAAATTAGCTCTTGGAATTAGTCCCAGGCTGGTTCAGATTCCCACATTGAACCATGCTTCCTTGCTGCTGCTTTGTTTTTTAATTTGATCCCTGCTTTTCTGGCTTTTGGGAGGAACTAACCTCAGAGTCCCCTCTTTGGGGAGAGCTGTTACCTCCTCTGAGGTTTGCACGTACTCAAGCCAGACAGTACCGAACTTAAGGTCATCCCAGTTTTAGAGCACGTATATCTAGGAAATTTTAGTTAGTGTGATGATTTTACGTGGAGAACGGGCAAGAAATGTTCATATTTACACAGAGAGTTCAAAGCTGCTGTTAAGAGCTGCTCTTCTATGAACTAGAAGTGATACCTCATGAAATGTAATTGAGTTGGAATTCCTCTGGTGTGCATTAATGGGATATGAAGTTTTACTAACCTGTTTTGCTGAGTCTGCCTTAATGTATTATGAATAAGTTGTAGACTTTGCAGCTCTGTTTCATGTGCTTACTTAGGGAAAAAAGGTCCAAAAAACTAGTGGATGAAAGCAGTCCCAACTGGTCAGTGTAGCTATAATTATCTTGCTGCCTTTCCAGACTTAAAAGGACCTGGGAAGCAGCAGACACTGCCAAACAAGAAGTTTCTGCTTCAGGTCGCATGCTATGACGTTTGCTCCTTGTGCGTTGTAGTTCTTTTATTTTGACATAATTGATTTTGTGTTTTTGTAGTTCTGTTTTGCTAGGCAGAATTGCTGACAAGTGTTGATGAGAGGGGATTGAGTTATATCAAAATATCTTAAATCTGAGACTTTATCTAGATTCAGATCCAACAGCAGAAGAAATAGTTTAAATAAACGTGTGCATTACCTTTTTATTTCCTGGCTGGTTTAATGAGGTTTATTCTCTAAATATTCTTTGGGTATGGACACTAAAACATACTGACTTGAACCCAAATATACGTTTTGCATTATATTAGGTAGTAGTGACTGCGCACTAGTAAGAGGCATTGCAATTGTGCACATGTTTATGTAACTATACAGTGTAAGACTTTTGTAGACATGGCACTTCCTAAAATAGTAAAAATAATAAAAATTATGAGCGTTTGTTGTAGTAAAAACTGTGAGTGTAAAACTCAGTGCTTTATAGGATTTATATTAAGCTGCTTTTGGATGGAAATTAGAATTCCATTCATGTATTAAGTGGCATGCTACTTTTTACTTAAAACTGCCTCCAAGACTGGCATTTGGGAAACGTTGGGATTCTGGGGTGGTGGTGGATGGGGATTTTGTGTGTGGTTTTTTGTTTTTGGGTTTTTTTTTTTTTTTTTTTTTTTGACCTAAAATGTTTTTCATTTAAAATTGACTTAATATACACTGGGATTAAAAGTTTATGTCTGGTCATTGTGGGTCGGACTTTCAAAGGGACTACTTTAGCAATGGAGGTACATGCTTAATGTGTCTTTTGGAAATAAGTAATATGTTTTCTGCGGTAGAGCCAACTCTTATTACCTCCTTTTTATTCATTGAATGGAAAATGATTATGAGCTTTCTTGCTTTTCTAGTTCTCAGGAACTGTCTGGAGTTTGACTTAATCAGTCTGAACGAGAAATTTTTTGCTGTTGCCTGTCAGCTAAGTGGATGTCAGAAGAAATTCAGGCAAAAATTGTTTTTGTTTAATGGAGCCCGGAAGAGCTTCATATAGAAAAACAAATTCCAAACTTGTACAAATGATAGGTCTTGGGTTTGACTTAAATCTGACTCATTTTTCTCTTACGTAAATGTTTCATTTGGAATGACACAAACCATTTTGAGTATGAATTATTTGACTCTTCCCCTTTTGAAGTGAAAACACTGAGGAAATTACATCCGTTTTTGGTATTTTCCAAAATTATTGCAGCTATTTCTGGGTTAAAACCTTTTTGCTGAGTTAATGGTTTTCATCTCCAGAAACTGGACTTGTCACCTTATGACAAAGAGCAGGATTTGCTGCCCTGGAAGGACCAAAAATGATAACAAGGCAGCACGTAGCCTGCTGCTCAACAATCGCATCCAACCCGCTACTCGTGAGTGCAGCCAGAAGCGGGGAGGAGCAGCTGCCCAGGGCTCGTTACCTCTTCAGCCCCTTGAAGAGCTTG
Source organism: Theristicus caerulescens (assembly GCA_020745775.1). NCBI lineage: Eukaryota > Metazoa > Chordata > Aves > Pelecaniformes > Threskiornithidae > Theristicus > Theristicus caerulescens. The sequence goes on from CM036569.1 coordinate 4,709,583, forward strand.
AACTGACACAGGAGTTGGAGGTCTCCAAATTCTGCACCTAGCTAGACCAAACCACTGTAGCCTCATTTGTTGCGCTTTGAGGACTTAATGGTGGAATATGGAATTTATTTTTTATGGGGAGAGACTGTAATACTGGAGACATCAGACAAATTTCTGTAAGAAGCTGTATCCCTCTGAGAGGGGCTCAGAAGCTGAAGGCTCGGGGTCCTCTGTTTGGAGGCTTAGCGATTATGGAAAACGATAGACACTGCTGGTGTACACATCTTAACCTTCATGCATGTTTGCATTCTTCCCCTGTGAGCTTTTGTCTTTCTCCACTTAAAGCGGTAATATCAGGAAGTTTAGCCCATGCTGGCTTTTTCAGAAGGCACCTTTTACTTCAATTCAAAAAGGTCTTTTTTTCCTCTACTGGCATTTGTTGCTTCATTATTGATTAGGTCAGTGGTGCAGAGGCTTCTCTCCTGCAAAGAACTGATACTAGGTTCTGTCAAGATTCCCACTCATTTGTTTTCTTTTAATATTTTGCAGCCAAGAAGAAAGAGGAAGAAGAGGATGATGACATGAAAGAGCTGGAAGCTTGGGCAGGAACCATGTAACCACAGCAGTAACTGGCTGGAAAAAGACTTTGATTACCTATTCTGGGTGCAAATGTGTTGTGTTGAGGAGAAAGCATAAGCAAAATGTCTTTATCTTTAATTTTAACCCAAAGCAGTGGGAACTGCATTGCTGTTTTCTGCATAGCATGGTCTGCACAAAGGAAAGAAAGGGGAGCAGGGGGAATTGCCCACAGTTTATACGGTTGAATTTCTGTAAAAAGGTATTTGCAAAATCAAACATTCGGCTTTTGGACTGTGCTACTGCCACTGCTGGATCTTCATCTTCAAAAGTTTGGGCCATATGGAATTGAAATAAGCTGAAAAACGCTCTGTAATTTTAAGTCAGTTTTAGTGTGTCTAGAAGTCTTGTAAGGCATTTAAAAAACCAGGAAAAGTCATAAGCCACCATCGGCTTCTTATTGTGTTTAGGTGCAAGAATGCTTTAGGTTTTTAGTTCTTTGCAAGTTATATTTATATCCCTCAACTGATGTGTGGCCAGCCTTGTGTTTGTCACTGCAACAATGTAGTCACTATTCCCATTTTAATTGGTGATAATGATTTGCAATTGACAAATGCTATCTTGGAAGTAGGGAAGATTTAAATTTCAGTTGTACATTTTTCTACATAGCACTACAACGTTTATTGCTTTTTTGTGATAATTGATAACCCATTCAGATACATGCACACAATTATTTTAATTAAGAAACTACTATGGATTGCACTGTATTAAATATCTTGATTAATTTTCATTTGTGGCTACTGTTGTCAATTCTATGTGATGTTTAAGTAATCTGACTATGACTTAGGTGCAGTTTGGGCTCTTTCTATATCTTTTCTATATGATTTCTGTATATACTCTTTAAATCTAGCTGAACTTTGGTTGTATGACTGTGGCGTAGTTGCCTAAAACTACAGTCTTAGCTGAGCAAAATTGCCGGAGGGCTGCTATAGCTGTTTTCTCGTTGTAATAATGTTCTGGTCCACCACGTTAAAACCTCCACGCTAAGGAGAAATCAAAGCTGAATTAATACTAGAAGCAACAGGTCTAGGGACAGAGCTGGGAGCCTTGGCTTTATATTTTTCGTCGTAGAAATTCTATCTGTTGTGCACTGTGCTAACAAAATGTTGTATTTTAAAGGAGCTGTATTTTAAATGTTGTATTATAGGAGTTATGGGTGAGCATCTCAAGTGCAGTGAAGTGTCTTAATATAAGTGTTCGGGTGTAGCCGGGAGAGGAAAAAGAAATCCTATAGCACGGTTAACGCTCTTAAGGTTACTGATGTAGAAGCTCAGAAACTTAAGTGGCAGAGGCACCACCTGGCAACCCAGCTGTTCCCTGGGTTGTGTTTCCTTTCCTGTTCATTTAGCCAATTGCTTTAACTAAAGGAAGAACCTAGTCTGCACAGCAAGAAGAAAATGCAATAATGAGTGTATGTCATGATTCCCGTTGACTTTTAGCCAGACAGCTAGGGCAACTTGGTTTCTTATAGCCTATTTTTTCTTGATTATTTTAATAAATGATGGGATGGTTTCTTAATCCTACAATGTACTAATATGTCTGAGGACTGCTCATCTTTCTGCTTTGAATATTGCTGAACTCCTTGATATACTGCATAATATCAGTGAATAGCTAAAACGCCTGGAGTAAAACATTTCTCGGCCTTGCTCAGGCTCATTCTGTGGGCAAAACTTACTTGTAAAGAGCACCAAGATGCAATGTGAAAAGAAGCAGCTATCAACTGCCAGCAGGCTTTCTGCAGCCCTGCACTCAATGCCCGGGGTTTGCCCTTCCCAGGAAAGGCAGTCCAGTTCCTGCTAGGAAACTGTTCTCAATTAACTTGTCCTCATCACACAATTTGCAGCTGCATCAGTGTTTTCTTGTAGAGCTGCTGTTAATGTGTTAAAGGAGGTAATCAGAAAACTGAGATCCAGGTATTTTCAGTTTGTGATTAACCCTTGTTTTTCCTAACAGGAAAGGTGAAAAGGATTGTCGCTGTTGCATGTGTGTGTGATACTGACACATTTAAAGCAGGGCAAAAGCATAGTCTGGGCTGATGGACCTCGTTACTGCTTTTCCCCTGTAATGCTTTCAGCCTTTTGCAGAAGGGATGGCTGTTCTCTCTGCTTTGCGGGTGGAGAAACCAGGACATTGCATTTGTACTTTGGCCCTAGGGAAGCACAGCGCTTTCGCCAGGAGAGGCAGGGAAGTATTTTGTATTTATGCTGCTTGTTTGGGCTGGGGGAGTCAGGAAAGAGATCGCTGTGTGCTGGCCGGTCAGAGGCTCAGGATTTAACTCACACCAAGTATCTGCTTTTCTGCCTTTAGAACAGGGTGAACGAGAGAGCCCTTGCAGAAGGTGGGCTGGAGAGTGGCTGAGGTGGCTTTGCTTTCAGCACTGCTGATTATAAACCTCAGCCCATGTCCTCCCCCGGGGCTGGAGCACTTGTGCTGTACAGCAGGCAGCGGGGCTGTTCCCTCCCAGGAATAATGGAAATCCATAGCTCTGCCCAGTACTGCTTTATATGAAATCAATCTTTAGCATTGTTAGATCTCTACCTTTCCAGATGTATAAATGGCTTTTCTGTGTACCTTTTCTGGTCTTCTCTCCAGCAGATGCTCTTTCTGGGACTGTTTTAAGACATTTAACTGCAAGAACCTTCAGTGTAATGTTAAATAGACAGGAAATAAGAGGGGCTCCATTAGCCACTGGTGGCAAATCACTCCCCAGTTGCTTAAGTGATGAGCTGTAAGCAAGTTGGCTTGTTAGTTAATGGGTGTTAGTAATGAGCTGTTAGTAATGGGCTCTCGGAAGGTGCTTGGTGGGGCTTCCCTGGTGGGAGCGGTAAGAGGTCTAGCTGGAGAGCGGTTGGCCTCGCACGCTGGTCCTGATGCGGTAGGAGCAAAAGCAATGTATCGCGTGGGGGGCATTTGGGTACGTAGCCCACCAGGAACCATCTCAGGCTGCGGTGGGGGCAATATGCTCACTAAAATGTGTGATCTACTTTTTGGTACCTGAAGTGTTTGAGGGAAAGTGTGGCTTCTCCAGAAAAAGTCATCGGACCTTTGTCTTTGCTTCGCCTGCAGGGAAGTGCTGCCCATCTCCCCAGGAGCGAGTGCTTACCCTGGCTGCCTGTCCCTAAAGGACCTCCTGTGGGCCGAAGGCTTTGCTGCCAGATGTGCTGCTGCTGTTCTTGCACTCATAGGCCTGCCCTTATTGCTTGTGGCTAAATGGCCTCCTTGGTGTCAGCGAGGGGAATAGCTCCAGTGCTGAGAGAAGGAGGAGCTATGTCTTCTCCACCTGCTTCAATCTGAGCATTTCACAACCAGCATGCGTGAAACGTTGCACATCAACTAGCAAAGCTGTGTCTGGGGAGTCCCCCGCTGTGCACGGCCAGTGTCCATACCGGTGGGGTTGGACGCGGCTTCAACGCCAGCCGCGGTGGCAGAAAAGGGGCTGATGGCTCTGGGCAGAGGAAGTTTGGAAGCCAGTTCCTGCAGTTGTGCCAGAGCCTGGCTCTGCCCACGCTCGGCAGTAAGAGGAGGTCAGCAGTCAAGTGCCTGCGCGGGCAAGGCTGTACCTGCTCTGAGCGCCCTTGGGGTGGCGGTTCATTAGCATGGTTGCTTCTGGGATGGAGGGAGATGTGACTGCTCCCTACAGGCATGGAGAACCTGTGTCCTCAGCTCAGGAAGGTGAATATGGGAGTGGTGGAGGCAGGAGGCCTATTTCAAAGGGGCTGAAGTGCCGTCTCGGCCATGTTTGTCGGTGCTGCGATGGGAGGGAGCAGGAATGCTTTCCCAGCTCTTCAGGAGCTGCTGCACCCTGTGCACACACAGGGCATGACATTTTGTTTAGGAGTGAGAGCTCGTGGCTGTCAGTGACATAAATCAGCGGCCACGCTTGCCCTGGGGACTTCCTTTTCCCTGTCTGAAATGCTGGCTGCCACCCCACCTCTGTCGCTCTCCCCCTCCCGTGGCATCTTACCTGTGCCTGTAGAGCTGCATCCCTCCTCGGGACCTAGTCCTGATCTGCAGGACAGCTGACCTTACTTCACTGCCAAATAAACCCTCCTTCCCACTTTCGCAGCAACACGTTACAGCTCCCTGGCTCTGTCTTTCTCCCCATGTTGTCTGATGTGAGTTATTGTCCGGTTGCTTCTGCCCCAGGTTTTCCCAACCCTAAATTGACCCTCGGGCTCTGGGCTCCTGCACGTCTCTCACTGCCAGGCTTCCTTGCAGGACGGATGGGTTCCACCAGGCTGGGCCCCTCGGGAGCAGCCGACGCGGGTGCCACGGGGCGTGCGCTGGGCTGTGCCTCTGCTAGAGCTGGGAGCCCCTGCCTCCCTCGCTGTCGGGGGAGGCTGGGGCCATGATCATGTGTTTTGGCACTGAAGAACCGCTGTCCTCTGGCCAGCCTGGCCCCGCAGGTCACAGCCTGGGCTAAGCTGCTTGTGCTGCTGCTTTCTTCCTCCTCTTCTCTACCTTGGACCTGCCCTGCCTGCATCCCCTGGTAAACCCCGCCACAGAAACCCGTTGGATGCTCCTGTGATGCTGCAGCTCCTCCATCCCCAGGCACAACCCCTGTGGTGCATCACCTCCCGGGGTCCCGAGGCCACCTCCGGCATCCTTCGCGTCGCTGGTGCCAGGTGAGTGTTTAACAGCACGGGGCACCCGGAAAGCGGAACGGGCGGGAGAGCCCCTCGGCTGCGCCAGGGCTGCAGCGCTGCCTGGCCGCGGGGTCTCTCCCCAGCCAGCCCGTTCCCCCACGGCTCCCCTGGGGTGCTGGTGCCCCGGGAAGCGCCGCGGGGTACCCCCGGCGTGTGACAGCCTCTTGGGGTGCTATGGCAATGTGGCTTCAGCCCCGGAGATGCCATCACCAGTTGCAACTCTAATCCCTTTGCAGACATACATTTAAATCTCAACCCTTTCATTAAAACCGATCAGCTTATTGAAGCCTCTGAATGCAGCGTATTTATGAAATTAGCCTGCCTGCAAGAATGAGTTTCTTCTCACTCAAGAGGTGTAATACCGCTAATCGATATAATAGGTTAAACCCTTTTATTATGGCTCTGCTGAGAGGATCTGGAGTTTGACATTTGTATGCCATGCTCAATGCTCCCTTTCTCCCCTGCTAGTTATTTTTATCATTATTTTGGTTCTTATGACAAAATTGCACTCTGCTCATCTGGAAAGCTCTTCCCCCTCTAAATCGTGCTCGCGTTCGGCTTATGCTCAGCCCTGTGGCAAATAAAAGAGCTCTCTTGACTTAATTTTCAAACATCAAGGTCCATTAAATGAAAGTGATGCTTTCCAGATCTTGCGGCTCTCAGCAGCCCATCCCTCCCTCCCCTGGCTCCAGGCGTTTCAGCTCTGCTGGACGTCTCCTGAGCTGGTCAGCTGGCAGGATTTTGAGGCCACATTTTAGGGCATTATCAGAGGTTTCCCCTCATCTTGCCTGTGCTATGGGAACCCGGTGACGTCCTCCTACATGTCATCTCGGAGCTGCGGCCGAGAGCATCCCTTGTTGGCTGTCCCATGGGTGCGAAGGAGGGATCGTTGGCTGGATCCAGCTGGTCTGGGGCCAGCTCGTGCTACCCTTCTGGCCAGCTCATGTCACCCTTCTGCCATTCTTGGGTTTCTCCTGCCCTTTGCTATTTGCTTAGCTATTCGCCTGCACTCGTGCTCCTGTTCTCGTTACCTGCTGTGCTAACGGGGGGAAGCTCCCCATCCTCCTCCGTGACCAGCTCAGTGTGAGGAGGTTTTGCAGAGGGATCTGGAGAGTGGTCAGCAGGGACACGACGAGCAGGGCCAAACGGCTCAGACAGATCTTCCCCATCCACAGAGAGTTCTCTAAACTCAGCCGCCTTCACAGCTCCCATCCCTGGCTGGGGGCAGACGGTCCCAGGGACTCACCTACGGGCACAAGTGAGAAGGTGGCTTTGGGGTTAGGTGGAACTGAGACTTCTAGGGCTTTTTGGGGTCCCCGGTAGGCAGCACCCTGGCTTGAGTATCCCAAATGTCCCAGGCACCAGTTGGTTTTAGACTGGGCTATTAAGCATAGAGACACAACCAAGCAGCTTGTCCTGCTGCCCTGGATTGTCCCATCCTCTCTGCTGTGCTTGCACATGCATGCATGCATCCCCCTTCTCCGTATTGATTCACCCTGCTGCAGAGACCACGCAAACACAATTTGCAAGCTGTACTGAGGCGTGCAGGAGGATGAGACCAGCTAACGCTGTCTGTGCAATATCCTGCTTGAACGCTTGGAGGCAAAACTGCATTTCTGGACAGACGTGCGCTGTGCAGCCGCTGCCTCCTGCCTCCCTGCTCAGGCGGGGGCTGCTGGCACAGCTGGCGGGCACGGCAGGGGCTCCTGCCCACCCTTCCTGCCTCTTCCCTTGAGATTCGGGGGAGGCACTAACCCCAGTTGCTGGGTGCTGCCCATGGGCTCCGTCTCTCTGCGACAGGTTGCGATGTGGGCACGAAGCTGCTTGCCCTGGGCAGCGGGGCCCGGCTGCGTGGTGCTCTGCCAGCAGCCGGCCTTAGCCCGGCTCCCTGCTGCTGGGGAGGTGATGGGGTGCTGGTGATGCTGCTGAGGGCACCCTGCCAGGGTCACCCCGGGCCCAAAAGCAGCGGTGGTCTGTCGGCCAGGCATCCCCCTGCTCTGGAAAGCATCTCCCAATGAGGTTTGCAACCATAAAATAATTTCTGTGTCTCTCTCCTGAACTGCATTATACTTCTGTGAATTAGAAACCAATATTTTATTGCTGCGACAGGGTCACTGGCTGCCAACTGTTAATGAAAACGATTTTTTCCCGCCTTTAATTTTCAGCTCCCAAAGGTGAAGCCCAGCCCCTGAAAGGCTCCAGTCTCCTTTTCCAGTTGCTCAGCTGCTTTCCTGGGCATGCAGCAGCCAAACCTCGGAGGGAGGTCTTCCTCACCCAGTCCCTCCAGCTGAGGCCAGTGATGCCACTGGGATTTGGCCCCGGGGATGCTGTGGGTGCCCAGATGAGCAGCCAGAGGCAGTGGAGTTGCTCCCCGGGGTATTTTGGGGAGATGCAGTGAGGGAAAGGTTTCTCCAGGAGGGATTACCAGCAGAGGGCAATGCCGTGATGGATTTCCATCTCTGTGCAGTTCAGTAGGTGTTAAACCAGAGCTGGTCCAGCATGGGAGGGGGAAGGAGACATGCTGGGACCGCAGTCCCCCTGTCCCTTTGGAACTGCCTCAGTCCCGGCGACGTTTCCCTCAGCAGGCAGGAGGGCACCTTCTTGCCAGGGCAGGCAGCTCATGACTGCCCAGCACCTCCCTATCCCACCAGCGAGGGATGGAGGTGACGGCTGGGAGCTGCCTCCCTGCCTGCACGGTGCCGTTGTGGGCAGCTCTGGGGAGGCAGCTGTGGGATCAGGGTATCCCAAATCAGGGTGGGCCAAATCCTGGATGACGCTGAGTGTTTTGACTGCTCTCAAACATCAAGGCTTGGGCTTTGCTGCTGGCCCGTTCCCCTGAGGGCAAGGCAGAGCATTCGGGAGGCAAGAGAAGGACCCCTCACACCGCTCTTCAAACCCTCAGCGGAAGAGGGAGGAACATTGTCTTTGGCTTTGCGAGGCTGCCAGCATCCTAATTGGGTTTGTGCGCCTGTATCATCAGGAGAGACAAGAGCATCCTTCCAGCAGGCAGCGACAAACGCTGCCGCTCCCCTCGGCGTGCCGATGCCGTCCGGGGAGGTGAGGAGCGCTCGTGCTCGCTCGGGCGGGATGCGCGTGGGGCTGGTGGGAGCTTGGTCTCTTGTGAATGTGGTAGGGGAGGGGGAAAGTCTGATTACAAGTGGCAAAATGCAGAGGGGTTACACCAAATACGTGGAGCACAGAAAAGCATGCACTTTTGCACAGAAGACCCTAAAAAGCAGCAGTTTTTTTTTAAAAAAGAGAAGAAAACAGAGTAATCTCAGGGTGCCCAGATGGTTGCGTGGCACATTCTCGTGGCTCAGCTGATGGGCAGTAATGTGGCAGCTTGGCCACGCAGGGATGCATCAGATCCTGCAAAAAAGTTAAATGCTCTTTTTCAAGTAACTGCACCCACAGCTCGCTGGCTGTCCCTTGCTCTGCCTGGATCGCAGCGTCCTCTGCAGTGCCAGCGATCCCCGGCTCTCCCCCCAAGGTGTGCTGGAAAAGCAACTTTCATTTTCCTGCTCTGGCCACCTCCAGAGGTGACAGAGGTCACATCCAGTGACAGCAGCATCGTGTCCAGGGAGCACAAATGCCTTCCTCTACTGGACTGGGAACTTCTTGTCAGCACAACCACTGGCATCCCTGTGCGGGGCTGGCTGCAGCTCCTGGGTGCTGGGCTCCGTTCTCCTGCCCCACAGCACATGGGCACCCAGCCGGAGGAGCAGCACCTTCCCAGGGGCCGCTGATGCTTTGGTGTCCTTGCTTTGCCTTGCTCTGTTGTTTCATGAAGCAGCAGCACGTGGCGGTCTCTTTAGTCTCTATTAACAGAACAAGAGCCAGGGAAAATTTGTAGCCAGCTGAAGTGCTGAGCGGAGGAGGAGGTGATCCATGCCTGCAGCTAGAGAGCGATGCTGCTCCGGACACCGCAGAGGCACTCATCATCCCGCAGCCGTTCCCTGCAGAAACAGGGATCAGCTCAGCGGATCAGCTCTCTGCACTTACATCTTTTATTTCACCCTCCAGGAAAGCTGCTGCTCCTAAGGCTGCCATAAGCACAGCCCTGTCCCCAAACCCTGGAGACCCTGGCTGGGCTCCCACTCTGCATTTTCCAAGATCACACTTGTTTGGCTTCCAGGGAAGAAATTTGCCTCGTTCTTCCAAAAAAGATCAGAACAAGGAGGCCAGTTTCATCATAAATAAAATATACCCCATCTTCATTATTAAGTGTACACCTGCTCCAGCACGAATTATGGAGAAAGAGTGTTACTGGCCCTGACGTTCGGGGCTGGAGTCAGAAGACTCTTTGCTGGTAAGAAAATAGCTGGGGTAAGCGTCCTCAGCCCTGTTCCTTGGCTGTTTGGGAGCAAAGCCCAGGGCACATCCCCACCACCGTGCTCAGCCCCTGCGATGCCAAATGGACAAGCAAGATCAGCTGCAGGTGGGAGATGTCACCACTTATTAATGACTCCTGTTTTGAATAGGGGTGTTGGAATGAACTTGGCTGATGGCCACATGGCCACTGGTCTGAAGTACCTGCGGTCTTGTCTGGGACCTCTCCTGGCCAGGGCTGGTGGCTTTTGGGGCACTTGGCCAAGGGTGTCTATGTTCCTCTTCCTGTCCTTCCCCCATTGGCTTCATCACCTCCAAGGCGCAAGAGCCATTTGTGAAGCTCTGAGCAATGAAATCCCTCCATTGCAGAGCCATCCTCAGGCTGCTGTGCTGAACCCCGGTCTGAGCAGCTCTTCTTCCCCTCCCCAGCCTGTCGGGGTACCACCCCACGGCGACGCTGGGGTCTCGGGCTTGGCACAGCCTCTCCCCGCTCTTGTGCTCGCCCCTGTCAGGGAGGGTGGGGTCTCAGCTCTGCCCTACCAGCAATGACATGGAGATAAAATATAAAATGAACTTATTTATTGCAGGGAAGACACAGTCCAAGGCCGTTCTCTCCCATGCTGGCAATGGCAGTACAATTTATGCCCCCCTGAAGGTAGGAGGGCTATAATGAGACTGTGATGCAAGCAGTCCCATGGTGCAAACTCTGGTCCATGGAATAAATGCTGGGCAGGTTCGTTACAAGCTGGGTGGATCCGGCTGCAATTTGGGGATGCAGGGAGCCTCTCCCATCCCTCCCTGCCCTTGTGAGTTGGAGGCTTTGTGAAGCCGGGCTGTGCTCTGCCCCAGCGAGCCTTACGTATCTGCCCAGCTTCCACCTCAGATGGGCTCGGGGCTGGGTTGCGGCTCTCACACTTCTAGCAAGAAAACCATCAGCTGATGTTGGATGGTACGGGGGGGATCGGGCTTGTCAGCACAAGTGGTTAAACTGGTTTATAGGTGGGGGAACTGAGGCGCAGAGCGGCAGCGCTGCCCTGCAGGACAGGCTCTTGGGAAGCAGGGACACCGTCTTTGGACAGGGCCGTCTTGTGCTGTGTTGGCATCCTGCCCGGCAGTGTGTCCCCCTCGTGTCCGTGGCATTGCCGTTACTCAGTTAACGCAGTTACTTCAGTTAACGCTCCCAGAACTTTCTCTCCTTCACCTCTGCTGGAAGATGAGAAAGCAGAAATTTGCCTATGGTTTCTTGATGGCATGTTGCTGTAAGTGGAGCTATTACAGATGCGAATGAACAATTTTAAGTGGTGAATGTGAACCCCAGTGGCAACAGGATGCTCTTTGTCTCTGTGACACTTTTACTTTGGCAGAGGCTTGTGCAGCCGCCTGCCCAGGTGATGGGTCTGGCACATCGGGACTGAGCTCTCGGTGATGTTGGGATGCTGGGCCTGGAGGCGTCACTGGAACAGGAAGACTTTGCTTTGCGTGGGGAGAGATAGATCACCTTGTGCTGGCTTGGGTGGAGCATTGGAGGCAGTAAATGCTGTGCTGAGCATCCCCAAAAATGGGGGCCCAGCTCCTAGGAGGGGACCATCTCAGCTGCATGTCCCTGAGGACCCATTGCAGTGATGGAGCCGTTCCCTCTGGGCATCTTCAAGGTGTCCCAGTTCTGAGGCTCTTGTGCGCAACAAGGGCAAAGGAGAGATTGCTGGGCTGATGGTTGTGGCTGTGCTGGGGCTTTCTGCAGCCACACGAGACACGTAACCATATTTTTTCTACCTGTTGTCCGAAACAGCTCTTCTGCTGGGTCTGAGAGTCCCACAAGCGGCAACAGCACGTGTCCATCCTTGTCCTTGCCCGGGTCTGCTCCTCCCTGACTGCAGAGGTGCAGAACAGAAACACGTGTAGTGACTTTCTCAGGGGCCTGCTGGCATTTTTGGGCATGGAGAGGAAACAGAAACCTTCCAGCCCCAGGTCAGATGTGCATGGAGGCAGCATTTCATGCCCATAACCCTGCGTGCAAGGACAGCAGGAGCACCCAGGACGTGTTTTTTCAGCCTCTGCATTGACAGCCTGCTGCCCGCAGGCACGAGCTGGGGAGCAAGTGCTAAAGCTCTGCAATGGGACACATGTTCCCAGCAGAAAATGCCGACACGTGTCCTGCAGATCGAGGTGGTGCTTGTGAGAGGATGTGTGGCACAGGGAGGGGGGGGCAGAGCCATCTGTCACTGCTTTCTAATTAACATTGGGTTTGATATGATAATTAAATCTGACTTTTGCATTAATTTTTTGCTAATTATTTACAAAAATGTTTTGGATAACTGTCATCATGTTGTGCAAAAGTGATATCCAGCAGCCAGCTGGTGGGCGCTGAGTCTGAGTGTGATGATGGGCTCATCATTGCACTGGCCATGGGGCTGAAGCTGCTGGGGAGCAGGTGGCCCCTGGTCCCCAGGGCCACCACATCAGCAGGGGCTTTTTGGGAAGCTCTACATCCCGCAGTGCTGGGACGGGGGTCGGGGCCAGCTCTGGGAGTTGCAACAGCTCTCCCTGACCCCAGCTGTCCGGGTGCCACGTGTTGGCATGTGCAGGGCTTGGGGGAAGGAGGACCCATGGGTGGCCCCCATGGGGGATCCAAGCCTCCAGTGAGGGTGCAGGAGGGGTCCGAGGGTGCATCCTGGGGCTGCCCCAGGCAGTGCAGGGGCTGGAGGGAGGCGGGGGGCAGCAGCTCTGCTGGCATCTAACGACCTGATTTTGAGCATCCATTGATGAACACAAAGGGCTGCTCCCACCGACATTTCACAGCTCTGACCACATCAGTTGGAGCTCTGGAGGCTCGTCCCCTTGTAAAGTCAAACCTGGGACCATGTTTGGCATTGCCTCAAGGTGCTGTGGCCAGGTTGCCCATGCAGGCAGCTCCCGTGGCTGCATGGATGTCCCTGCTCACCGGGTTATGCCGTGGGGGTTCAGGGATGCTCTGCCCATAGCGGATCCTGGACCTGGAGAGAAAAGCAACCCCATGGCAGCAGCCTTGCAGGTCAGGAGGAGAACAGTGCTGGAAATCAGGGTTTTTGTGCAATGCCAGCTGCCCCAGAGGAGCTGTGCTCAGGGCACCCTGACCTCCGCAGCCCACCTTCACCTTGAGGTGAGGCAGCATTTGCCTCATCCTCGGGGTGCCCTGGAGCAGCTGGGCCAGGCGCTGCCCAAATGTCAGCTGCAAAGGAGCTTCCTGGCATTTCAAAGCGCTGGCGTTTGAACGAGCTGCAAGAAGGACAGCTGGTGTCAGCGGGGGAGCCGTGGGGAGGCTGGGGAGCCAGCGGGACCAAGGGGGTGGCCAAGGGATGCAGATGGATGCTCCAGTGCAGTAGAGAGGGACCGTTGGGGACCGACAGCGCGGTTGGGGTCTCTGCAGACTTCTTGGTATTATGCCCAAGCTGCTCGGTGCAGGTTCAGCCCCGGGACTCCCTTCTGCCACCGCCAGCAGCTGAGGGGGCTGGGGTCTCTGGGGGCTGTAAATGCCAGCCAGCCTCTGCACAGAGGTTCCTTTTCCCCCTTTTTCATGGTAACTGGATTTTGTGGGTCCCCTCCAGCTGTGTTCTGCTGTAACTGCTCGCTGCATCCCTAAACCCCATCCTCTCAGGTGCTGGCACCACAGGGGACCATGTCAGCGAAGCCCAGTCCCATGGCATCAGCCCAAGGGCACTGTGTTGGAGATGTCTTTCCCCAGGAAGGATCTGAACCGGTTCAGCCTCATCCCGCTGTGGAGGGAAGGATTGCGTGAGGCTGCCGGCTGCCTGGCAGCTCTGTGGAAGGACGTGCACCACTTATTTTATTTTTATGGGCATCTACATTGAAATTTTTCAGATGGCCTCGACAGGGAGCAGCTCTGCATTGCACATAAGGCTGGGGTGGGCACCATGGTCTCCCAGCCCTGCTGAAGCATCCGTGCCTTCCCAGCACTTCCCGTCCTCATGCATTTCACCGGCTCCACCAGCCCTTGTGTGGTACGAAGGGTCTGACTTTGCTCTCCCCGGTAAGGCTGTGGCAAGTGAGGATGGTGGCTGTGCCGGATCCGTGCAGGGCCAGCCCTGCTGCCGGTACCTCAGTGAGCCTCAGCCGCTGCCAGCTCTCGTCCCTTGCACAAGGGGAGCAGGAGCATCTCAAAACCAGTGGTTAAAAGCTGTGTGGAGCAGCTGTGACAGATGTTTTAAGTAAGTTTTCCTCCACCCAGGGCAAATTTTGGATGAGAAATGTTTAAATTTTAAATCTGTCATTCTCGCTGCTTTCATGGCTCATCTGACTTTCCATGCTGCTTGAGAGGCAGATTATGGAGCTGGGTGGGACTGAGCTGCAGAGGTCGGTGCTGGGGGATAACGGGAAGCTGCTTGGGGGTGAGCGGGGCCCTGTGCCCAACTGTCGGGGTGCAGGACAGGGTGCACGGGCTGCAGCCTGCGGTGCCCTCGGTCCTGGCTGTTGCTTTTCCTTTCGCTAGTATGAAGCACGCATGCGGATTATCTCACCCTGCTGAGCTTATTATAGGTTGCTGGTTTTCTGCACCGGTCGGCTCTGTGGCTGTACAATGTGTAATTCACAATCAATTTACCTAAAGTTAAAATACAAAGAAGGGGGAGAAAAAGAAAAAAAAAAGAGCCTTTTCAGTTTAACAGCTGGTGATGCCTCAATAGCCACCACCATGGGCTATCAACAGCACTTCACAATCCAAAAACTGACATTTATTAGTCTCACTCAGTTCAGTTTCACCTCAATCCTGAGCAAATATTGACAAATCTCATATAATCCTGCCAGTACAGTACTGGAGAACTTTATTTTGTTTGCAGCACATTTGGTACCATCTCTATCCCCTAGACAGGAGCCAAGGGACACAAGCACAAAGTTAAACTGGAAGAGCAAAAGGATGGGAGAGCGAAGAGGCTGTGTGTGCACGCAGTTTGCTGGGAGCATTTTTTGGGGAGCAGGGCTGCTCCTTCCCACGTTTCTGCCCAGGCCGGGGCTGTCAGGGCCTGGTGGCTGTGGGCGCCTCCCCTCGTCCCCTGCGCCCAGGGGCTCTGGTCCTTCTGCAAAATCTTCCAGGCACATCCAAAAGGAAAACTTCTCTCTGTAAAGTTTCCAGGGACACAGGTATGGCGCTGACTATCTTCAGGGGACTGGTGAAGGCCTGGCACGTGGGGACGAGCCACAGCTTGCAGACCCCAGGCCAGAAGGGACACCCCGGGCTGGGTGCCGTGTCCCACCGCTGGAGCCTGGCTGGGGCCGAGCGGTGCTGCAGCAAAGCACGACGGGAGGAAGCATCGTTCAGGCAGGCAAGCGGGGAGAGTTTTGCTTTGATATTCCTGCTGGGACAGTTTCTAGTGTTTGCTTTCAGAGAGCATGACAAATCTTCCCGCACGCACCGCTTTCATCACTCACCTGCGGTTTATTCTTCCCCACCAAACCATCTCTCAGTGAGGCCAGGAGGTGCTAAATCAGCTCCTTCTCAGCGCCACAGCTCGCATTATTGCTTGGAAGGTTTGGGGCGCTTTTGTTTTACCAATCCATCAAAAACCAATTCCGGGTCAGGGAGAGTGATGGGTGCGTCAGTATAAAGACCCAGCGAGCGCTGCAGTTTCTCCTGGACATGTGCTGTCGGGGTCCCCATCGCTCCTGCGGTGGCCAGCAAGGAGCTGGGGGCTGTCCTTGCTGCGGCTCTGGGGCTTGGTGAGCAGAGCAATGTCGTGGGCATGAACTGGCTCAAGTCTGTTGCCTTGAACTTGAGCCAAAGGTTTTGGCCGAGGGAGGGGAAAGGTCTTCTCTTTCTTCTACTTATCCCCATGGAGGTGGCAATGGGTGCTCAGTGTTCATGCTGAGCTGATGTCTAGTTCAGCAGAGCTCATAGCAAAGCAGCCTTCAGACTGTGCCGCTTTTCCCTGGGGCACAAGGGGTGCCATACACGGCTGAGTCCTTTTTGTGGATCGTTCTGCACCCCAACAGGCTGCATCTGATGGGTAGAGCTGGGCCAGTGCTTGAATCCTGGAGGTAAAATCCGAGCACTTGAATGGGAAAGATCTGCCCAGCTCTGCTCATCGGAAATCTGGAGTCTGCTGGGTTCTGTGGCGAAGCTGGGGTCCCTGGCATGCTGCGGCAAAGCTGGGGTCCCTTGGTGCCACAGCAAGGCTGCAAGAAAAGGGACCTTTTTTCCCAAGGTGGCTGCTGTGGTGTCACCCACTGCCTCACTGCCTGGTGCAGGTGAGTTTTTGCAATCCCCCTATTCTGGGTGTGATGTCCTATCTCATGCCGCTGTTGCTCTGGGCCAGCATGTCCCACCGCAGCTGATGGCAACTGCACTGTGGGTGAAGCTGCCTTCGCAACTGCGTGGCTCCTCAGGGGCTGCAACGGGGCAGGACCTGTGTCCAAACCTCCCTGTTCCCACTTTGGGAACTCAGCTGTGATTTTGTCCCCTGGGCTGTTAATTCTCTGATCACCTCGTCGTACCCTGCCCAGCACAGGAGCTCCTCTGTCCCTGGGCTGGATGGGGCTGGGCTTTGTGGCTGGGGCTGGGCTTGCACATGGAGGGGGAGCACTGTTGGTGCCATTGCAGAAAAGAAGCAGTGTCAGGGCAGGATGAGCCCATTGCAGCAGGATGAGCCCATTGCAGCAGGATGAGCCCATTGCAGGATAAGCCATGGGGGGAGCAGCAAGATTTGGGGGACCGCAGTGCCCCAGCCTGAACCCCATCAGACCCCAGCCAGTGCTTTTCATTTGTCAGCATCATGAATGCTAAAATGGCCCATCTTCATCAAAAGTGTGCTTTTTATACAGCCAGGCAACTGAATTTCTCACCCACATCATCCGCAGCATCTTCACCCTACCCAAATTCTGCTGCAGCGCGGACCCAAGGGAATGGCGCTGGGGCACCAAGATGGATGTGCAGAGCCAGGACTGATGGATGGATGGGCGCCTGGCAGGAGGATGGCAGTGGAAGAGAAAGCTGATTTCAATCGACTGGTTAATGACTTCATAAAGTCAGTGACTTGTTGGCAGCGCCTGGCAGTTCATTTTTAACAGCAGAACTCCAGTGCTCAGCCCCAAAGCCAGCTGCCTAGGAAATTTAAAACTCAATAAGCAGCTCTGGAGCTGAAAATAAGCTCAGTTTGAATCAAATTGCGCTCTTCCCTGCACCCCGTCCCTGCTCTGCGTGCTGCATCCTTGCCATCCCCCAGTCCTGACGGAGGAATCATGCTCTTCCACACAGTATTAATCATAATGATTCTATAACCCGGGACCTAGATTAACCTGTTCGAGATCCAAAGGAGCTGGGGACAAATGGCATCTGTGCTTTGACCTGGACACGGCATTAATTTTCTTTCTGGATTTGTGTGCTTTTACACCCTGCTCACCCGCAGCGTGGGGCAGATCAGGCCCCTCAGCGGGAGGCAGCAGCAGGCGCCATCTCACCCTCGGTTATTCCCTCCCCAGCCTCATGTCCTGTCCCCTGGATTAAGATGGATCATTTGTCTCATCGCTTATCTACAGTGCATGTCTTGAAACACTCGTAATATAATTTAATCTTTTTCAGGTCCCACGGCATTGTTTGGCAAAATGCTGGGCATTACTGCTAATCTTCCTGATCTCTGCTCATTTAATTATCTTACTCCACACTTCACCCCCGCCCTCTCCCACCCCTGGCTCTCCAGCCCCCAATCCACAATCTGTCGTGGCTTCTCAGCATGGGTGGAAAAGCTGACCCTGCAGCTGGGGCTTCATCTCCAGCTGTACACTCCAACTTTAAGGTTTAATTTGAAATCTTCCCCTTAAATACCTTTAAAGGCTCCCTGCAACCTGCCCATGGCCCGCTCCGCACCTTTCCAGGTGTCCCTCCGTGTGCCACCCTCCTGCTCCTGCACCCCACAAAGCATCACAGCTTCTCCCGCAGGTGAGGCTCACTCCTGGTGAGGTCAAAAAACCCAGGATAAAACAGCAATAAGGACATCCTGCTTTGCACTAACTTTATAACTTATTTATGGGCACATGTGCAAAAAGCATTTCTGTATTTAATCAACTCACTGCCAGTAGCCCGACGGTGATGGGCTGTGTTCTTTCAGCAGCTTGGGCTCACGGTTATGGAAACGTGGGGTTACAGCTGTGGCGAGGAGTTGGCTGTAGAAGAAAAGTCTCTTCAGCGCGGTGGTGTGTGGTAATACATACTAATTAAGACAAATGTAATTACCCAGGCTGCAATTCATGCTTAACAAATTAGAACCAAAACATGGCAAACATGAAGAGAGAGGAAAAACAGGCTCACTGCTTTGAAAAGCTCAGAGCCCAGGCGGGAGCTCGGGCATCGTCTCAAGTCAGCGACTCTCCTAGAGTTCATCCAGGGCACAGGGGATGACTTTTCAGCTTCCTCCACTGTCAGAAAGTCACTGTTGCAAATTAAAGGGGGAAAAAAAAAAAATATTAAAGGGGCAAAGAAAAAGAATAAAAATGTGTTTGTTTGTGTACTGAGAACTTAGGGTGAAAAAATGAATCAGGCATTCTTGGGTCCTTTGCAAGGAGTGAGGGACAGGGACAAGAAATCCATGTTCTTATTAGCTGTGAAACCCCTGTGTTTCCTCAGAGGCCACCGCGGGGGACAGCCAGCTGCCTGTGCTGGGGACGCCAGCACCGAGCACTCCCAGAGGCGGCCGTGCTGGTTCGGAAGGGCAGATTGAAGGAGCGATGCCCCGGCTGCTGCAGCATCGTGGGGTTTTCTGTTATGTGATGCACTTCTTGCCTCCTGCTTGTTTTCTTGCTGGCGTGTAGATGGCCTCCATGGCATTGCTGCACTCCTGGGCAAGTCATTGAAGGAGTTTAATGCAGACTGCATTAAAAATCTTCATCGTCTTTATGCACAGCCATAAACTAATCAAGGAAAGCTGAACTCTTGGTAGATATCCTGAGCTAGATTGCTTTAGGCTTTAATTTTATCAGGTTTTAATATTTATCAGATCATCTGATTTGTAGCAGATAAATCAGGCTTTAATTTTTATCAGAAAGGAGCTGCATGTGAAAGCTTAATGCTTAATGCTGGATGTTGCCCAGAAGTGGACATTGGCCATTGGGGCAGGGCTGGACCATGCACTCCTGCTCTCGCACGCTGGGGGAAAGCACCGGTGGCTGTGCTGACCCTCCGTAAGGGTTTGATGGGGCTCTCTGGGGCCGCTGCACTTGGAGCCCCCCTCGCCCAGCTGTGCTTGGCAGGAGTGGGGCTGCATTCTCCGTCTTGTGGTTTCCACTCACAGAGGGGTGTTTGCGAGGGGATGTTAGAAAGCAAATTAATGAGCAAGACATTAAGAATTAAACCAATAAAAAATCTGCACAGTAAGTAGAGCTGCTGTCAAATGGTGTTCCCAGGGGAGATAATGCCCCTTTCCCCTTAATTTCTTAGTAAATCCATTATGATTAATGCTATTACAGAGGAAACACTATTATTACAAACACATTGATGATGGTAGAGCAGCAGAATTAATAACACTGGGTATTACTTAACTAATTAGCTGCTGTTTTCAATAGGACTGTTATCCAGATATATTAAACTGAGCCTTACATTGCATTGTCCTCTGGGCTGTCTTTGCTGCAAGGAGATGAAATGAGAAGCATCTCCTTCTTTTTGGCCAAAAGCCATCTCCCTGTGGCACCGTCATTCAGCTGAGCTGCCCGCTGGTTGGTGGCACCTGTTGGAAGGGACCTTTAAAGGTCATCTAGTCCAGCCCCATTGCAATAAGCAGGGACATCTTCAACCAGATCAGGTTGCTCAGAGCCCCATCCAGCCTGGCCTTGAATGTTTCCAGGGATGGGGCATCTACCACCTCTCTGGGCAACCCCTTCCAGTGTTTCACCACCCTCATTGTGAAAAATTTCTTCCTTATATCCAGTCTGAATCTACCCTCTTTTAGTTTAAAACCATTACCTCATGTCCTGTCGCAGCAGGCCCTGCTAAAAAGTTTGTCCCTGTCTGTCTTATAAGCCCCCTTTAAGTATTGAAAGGCCACAATAAGGTCTCCCCACAGCCTTCTCTTCTCCAGGCTGAACAACCCCAACTCTTTCAGCCTTTCCTCATAGGAGAGGTGTTCCAGCCCTCTGATCATTTTTGTGGCCTCCTCTGGACCCATCCAACAGGTCCATGTCCTTCCTGTGCTGAGGACCCCAGAGCTGCATGCAGGGCTCCAGGTGGGGTCTCACCAGAATAGAGTAGAGGGGCAGAATCACCTCCCTCGACCTGCTGGCCATGCTTCATTTGATGCAGCCCAGGATATGGTTGGCCTTCTGGGCTGTGAGTGCACATTGCTGGCTCATGTCCAGCTTTTCATCCACCAGTACCCCCAAATCCTTCTCGGCAGGGCTGCTCTCAATCCCTTCATCCCCTAGCCTGTATTGATACCAGGGGTTGGCCTGACCCAGGTGCAGGACCTTGCACTTGGCCTTGTTGAACCTCATGAGGTTCACAGGGGCCCACTTCTCAAGCTTGTCCAGGTCCCTCTGGATGGCATCCCCTCCCTCAGGCGTGTTGACTGCACCAGTCAGCTTGGTGTCATCTGCAAACTTGCTGAGAGTGCACTCGATCCCACTGTCTATGTCATTGATGAAGATATTAAATAGTACTGGTCCCAATACAGACCCCTGAGGGACACCACTTGTCACCAGTCTCCATCTGGACATTGAGCCATTGACCACTATCCTCTGGATGGGATCATCCAACCAATTCTTCATCCACCATACAGTCCACCCATCAAATCCATATCTCTCCAATTTAGAGAGAAAGATGTTGTGGGGGATCTTGTCAAAGGCCTTACAGAAGTCCAGATAGACAACATTCCCAGGAAGCTCTGGGAAGCTGGTGGTGGAGAGTCTTGTGGTGCCAGAGACCAGCAGCAACCGAAGGAGGAAGTGGAACTAGGACCTGGCATCTCCAGGTTGTCCTCAGCCCTCCAGGGCTGCCCATGCAGGGGACCCGAGGGGCCACCGCAGCCCATGGGGACCTGGGCCAGCTTGAGAACATGCTTCATGGGTCCTCATGGCCTCAGGGGTCCTCTGAAGGATTTTCCAACACCTTTTTTTGCTGCTTTTCCCACTTACTGCAGAAATGCAATTAGCAGGAGACCTCCTTAGCTGGAGTTTGCTTTGCCCATTGCTGGTTGGCACTTTTATGCTGGGAAATCCTGATAACTGGCTGTGTATTGAGCTTCACCAAAAGAGTGGTACCTGCTTAGGGACAAACTGGGTTTGAACAGGAGCTGGAAGGAGACAGGTGGGTTGAAAGTGCTCAAAACTTTGATGCTGCACACGTCACCAGGATCCTGGGGACACGTTTCTTATCTTAGGAAAGCCACAGGATCTTGGGGACCCTTTTCTCACCTTAGGAAAGCCATCTCCTGTTGTCAGGTAGACCTGGGAGCTGTGGACAGCCTTGATGATAGTTATTCAGCACATCCCATTTCAAATTGGAGCAAAGACCAGGTGGGGGTGAGGCAGTTGCCTGCTGTAGCTGGGAGGGTCTCACCCAGTCCCTGCCACTGTCACATCAATGGTCCCGTCCTGCTCAGCATCATCATGCAACTTCTTGGCAATTGCTGCATAATGGCCTGGAGCTGGGCTGGCACTGTACCGACTCTGCCAGCTCTGCCACTGCTGCCCAGGGACCAAGTCCCTCCTCTGCACAAGCATTGCTGTCCCTGGGTGATGGAGCAGGATCTTCCCATCTTCCCTTCCCCATCCCCACCCCCTGCTCCTCCTGACACAAATGGATCCTGATGCCGCCGGAGGGATCCTTGCAGTGCCTTCAAATTAACACCTACTTAAAATTCAAATGCAAATAAATTTTTAATTTCCTTAATTAAAATTATTTCCTTGTTAGATCTGAATAATGGGATTTGAAGAACAGAAGTAATGAGATGTGCCTGGCCACTCGGAAGGGATCGAGGCTCAGGCGAGCAGAGCGAGAGCTCAGGAGTGGTGGGACTGTGCCCCACATGTTTGGGGAGCCAGAATGAACCAGAGCGCAGCATCCCTCGCACCTCCAGTAAGTAAAATTCACTCAAGTGGCAGCTTAAAACAATATCACAGCTGGTTTGGCAGAGTTTGAAGATGATGGATTGCTCCCATGGCCTCCCCTACAGGCCAAAGCAAGGTCCAAAGGGGCTGCTGGGGGGTTGGAGCCACTAAGGGAGCTCACTTGCACTACGGGGGACCACAGCAGCTGGGGGCTGGGGTGCTAAGCCGTAGGTGAACGTGGAGTAAGCTCATTGCTG
This sequence comes from Theristicus caerulescens, assembly GCA_020745775.1. Taxonomy (NCBI): domain Eukaryota; kingdom Metazoa; phylum Chordata; class Aves; order Pelecaniformes; family Threskiornithidae; genus Theristicus; species Theristicus caerulescens. Next base: position 4,731,451 of record CM036569.1, read on the forward strand.
AACCGCTGCAGCCCAACAGTGGATGAGGTGAGCTCCCTGTGTGCCACTCTGCCCCAAAATGCCTCTGCCCCATAATAACTGTGGTTTTCTGGTTTGCTGTCTGGTTTTCTCAGCTTGGCTGTTGTGCTGGTGAGATGCAGGAGACCTGTGTATCAGGACTCTGGTGTACACGTGACTGCGAAAAAAAAGGAAAGATATATGAAGATGATATAATGCATTTAATCAGCACTTGCTGCCCATACATACCCCAGTGCCTGGACCCATGGATAGGAGGTGTTGTAGTAAAGACACAGATTAGATCCACTCTGATCTGACTGAAAGACTATTGAGTGAAAGCATAGACGTTCGGACTCCGAATCTCTGAAACATCCCCGCTGCTCTGTCTGCGTGTCTCCTGTCTGCTCCCAGTCTCTCCCTAGCATTGTACTGTCTTTGGAAGCTTTTAATATATTTATTTAAATTAATAATAATTTACCCATTAAAATGCTGCAGATCAATGAGTTATTCTTGAACGAGGTGAAGAGCCCCACATGTACAGCTTCGGAGAATTTATTAGCTCGTGTATTTGCACCACTTGCAGCATGCTTGTTAGATGCTGTACATGAAATGATTTATACAGATCACTGCCACTTGTACCAATCCAGCCTAGAATAATTCAAAAGCAATTGCATAAATCATTTAGTAATTATTACTGAAGTATTTATGCAGCAAAGGGGTGCCTTCATTTGAATTGTTGGCCTTCTTTTACCAGCATTTGCTGCATTGACAAAAAATTTTTGAGTGTCTAATGCATCCTGCTAACAGGATGAGCTGATTGCAGGAGTGGCCAGACCTTTGCAGCCCCTCTCTGCCTGGCTGAGGTTTGGGCACGCAGCCTCTTGCTGCAGCCCCAGCCTGACCACAGCACGTCTATGCGCTGCCTCAAATAAGGAGCAGGTATCCTAATTAATCCTCATTTCCAGCAGCAGCTGAAATGAGCTCCACGATGAGCATAATGCCATTTGATGCAGATGAACTGTGCTTTGGTGGGAATTCAATTACACAATTTTTCCTCGCTGAACATAATGCATTTTGACGATACAGTAGTTTCAGTGCTAATGAGATGCATTTTAACTGCTGTGAAGACTGTATTTCTCCCTGCGCTTAGTACACAGGATCCACATTAATTACAGTTTCAGTGGAGAAAAACCCACAGAGTTACTACCTACATTTTACTCCTGGTAATAGCAGTTTCCTTGCATTGCCAGGAACATTATGGATTCACTTTTAAGCCACATTTTATACCAAACAACTTGATTGTGATAGCAGGGAGAGAACAACTCAGCTTTCCTTTGACTGCTCAGTCTGTGTTGCAAAAGGGTCATTTATAGCAGGGAAATGAATCAGGTGCATTCAAGTCAGAACATTCTCAGAATAAAAGTGTTTATGGAAGTTGTTTTAAGAGGGTTTTGTAAGACATATGGGACTCAAGGCCGAATTAAAACGGCAGCTCATGGGCCCGTGCAAAGATGCACTCATCCTTTGCCCCCATGGTGGGGGGCTGTGGCTGGCTGGAGCACATCCCCAAAGGGCAGCACCCAGTCCCAGAGCCAGTGTACAAAATCACAGTTGTTTTATTCCAAGGAAGAGGCATGTTTGCTCTTTGATGTCTTTTTGAGAGTTTTCGAACTCTCAAGCTTGGCAGCACGGGGTTTCCCTGGTATTTCTCCCGCAGGAGCTGTGCATCATGGCAGGTGCCACTGCTTGTTGTAAGTCACAGCAAAAACCCCACCTTTTGGCCAGAGACCTTGGCTCCTCAGTTAAACCACGGTATTCGCCTGCATTTTGGGTGCGTGGTCCTGGCATGGCAGGAGAGCAGGCAGCAGCTCCTGTGGCGTGGGACTGTTGGGATGCAGCAGCATGAGGGAGCTAGGCTGCATCCAGGCGGGGGGTGTAGAACAGCCCTGGGGCTGCTCTCATGCTCTGAAGCATTGGCCTTGGGAATTTATAACCTGTTTCTTTACAGCCATTTCCCTTTCTCCACACAGCAGTTCAGGCTGAGAGACTGAAGCAGGCAGCTTGGAAAAGCCGAGCGCTCTTAAGCTGCGTGAAGCACGTGTTTGATGAGGAGTTAGCAGTCAAAAGCACTGCAGAGATATTCAATAAAAGATTGGTCAAATGCGTTGTAGCATGTTGTATAAATCACTCTGTGACCTTCATTTAACACTGATGCCTCATCAGTTAATAGCTGGAAATCATTTGTAGCCTTCTATAATGCATCTCAGAAATTGTCGTGGAAAAAAATAAACACAATTATTTCTGTTAATCATTCATGTCTTTATTTAAGTATTTATACATCTCCATTTAAAGTTCTCCTCCCTCTCAGCAGAGGGGAGAGCCCAAGCCCACCCACGCCGCTGAACCGGGGAGCGCTGCAGCCGGGCTGTGAACCGGCACTAAGGCAGGTGACACATAGACAAGTTGTTCGTCAGCCCAGCGAGGCAATTAAGCTCTCGCTTCTGTGGCTGGGGAAATGGCTGAAGAGACAAAGATGTATTTGTTGTTGAAATTCCTTGAATATTGGGTGTGGTTAAAAATGTAATATCATGCACGAAGTCTTACTTAGCTTCCCTGAGGAGCAGCCGTGCGGAGATGCTGGGGTCCATGGCTGGTGTGGTGGGCATGGACAGCAGAGGGTCTTTTGAAAACGAATTTGCACGGAGCACTGGGAAGAGGGATAGTCTATGCCAAGTGGAGTGCATTTTGGGGAAAAAGCAGCGAGAAGGATCTCATCCTGCTTTTTCCTTCTGAGATGAATGCCGCCCTTTTTCCAAAAAAGCTTCTTCTTTTCTTTCCATCCCCTTTTGATACTGATGGTTAAAGCAAAACCAGGAACTCACAGCTCTGTCATGCTCATGGTGCAGGCTCCCTGTTTGCCAACAGCTCACAGCAAGAAGTTGTTTAGAGGGAAACCATCTTTTTCTAGAATCCTCAGCACCGCTGGTGTGGTGGATGCTTTTGAAGACAATCAGGCAGGTGCTGAGACCTTGAAAATCTGAATCCTTTTGAAAAATCAGGGCTGTGTTTCAGGCAGCCATGCCCTGGCAGCTGGCTCTGCTCTGCACTTACAGAGGCGGAGGCTGCAGCGCCAGTGAGCAGCACAGGTTTTTGCAGCACGATCAACCCCAGGTACTTTCAAGTGGAAAACCAACCAGAGGATTTAAAAAAATGGAGACTCACTGTCCTTTTACTTTCTGTTTGGTTGTGAATGCACCTGAATTGTGTTGTTACAGGGTCCTTTGCAGCATCAACAGCTGAAAATATACCGAATTTGAGAACTGTAAAGCACGAGTCTCCAGGAATCCCGGGACTCCAGGAGCCAGGGCTTCCCAAAACGTGGAGACAGAGATAAAACCTGGGTGCTGGCGATGCCACGGGTGCAGTGCACTAGATGGAGCTACAGGATAGGTGGCTGCCCCTGGCTGCCTGCCCACCCGCTCACAACCCAGGGGAGGAAGGTGACTGGACACAGGGAGCTGACATAGGTGACCTGCATGGGGACATTGGTGGCCACCCTGTCCACCCCAGCAAAGCCCCCAAGATGCCTTAGGCTGATCTCATTTAATGCCTGCTCACCGGCTTTGCTCCCTACAAAGAAAAAATTCAAAAATGTGGAAATAATTTTGCAGGTACTCTAAGGCAGCTACCTTTTTTTTCACTTTAGCAAAACTCAGCAGAGGATGTGAAGACATTTGACTCGTCTGGATTTATCTGACCTCTGAGTCTTCTTTTCTGGGAAAGTACGACTGTTCTCACTTGGCCAGCTGGGACTCAGTGAGGTCAGTGTTAGCTTTTTACACTCACAGCAGGTGAGACTGGGCCAGTGCCTTTGCTGCAAGAGCACTTGCTGCCCGCCTGCTCCATTAACCTCTCTTATCTAATCCCACCGTCTCAGTGAAACATTGCTGGATGAGTCAAGGACCGTTTTCTGGGCCAGAAATGCTATCTAAAATACCAGCTCCTCCTACCCTCTTCCACCAACAACTGTCTCTTTGGGCAGCCCCATGTCAGAGGCAGAAGAGTGCCATCCTCCTTGGTCTTGGGACAGTGAAGTGCTGGTAGATGTTGCCCTCAGCTCACCTGCTGCTGGCATCACATGTGTCTTTGCAAAGGGGATGTCTGTCTGTCCAAGCAAAATGGGCATGGGGGCAGTCACAGCTGCTGAAGAGGTTTTGCAGATCATAGATTAAACTGGAATGAAGGGGAGCTCACTGCAGATATAAAAATATGGAAATACCTAGAAGTAGTGGGGGAAAAAAGCAGTAAAAAATTAATCTGGTGAAAATTTACTTGAGGGTAGAGATTTCTCTGTTTCTTTAAATAAAACTCACTAGCAGGTTCAGGTAGTTCAAATTCTCCTTAAATCTCTGGCTTGGCAGAAACCTGTGAAGGTTTAATAGTAGCTATTAGGAACTACTGGGCCTGGTAATTAAGGGGAAAGTAATGAAAATGCATCAGGTGAGTTGTTGTGGTGGGGCTTTTCAACAGTTCTGAAGTTCTTTGGTACTCAGTGAGGTCCTGCTTTCCAGGCAGGCATGTTCACAGGAAGGGTTTTACTTAAAAATCCATTTATAAATGGTACTAGAGCCTCTAGAAAGACTCCAAAAAAGAGACTGCTTTTTCTCGAATGGGGAAAATGACTCTGTTGGTGAGGCTCTGGCTGGCTCTTTGTGCTTGTGTGGCTGAGCCTGTGTGTTGATGCACTAAACTTAATTGTGGAGCTGTGCTTGTGTAGTGTTTACTTGTGTCTCAGCCCAGGCTTTGCTTCCAGGTAAGGCTCAATGTCAGAAATTTCCAACTGTTTGTTATTTTTTTGCATGAAACATTGCTAATTTTGTGGCCATTGTTGCGGGCCACTGAAAACTTTCATGGAGATGTGCTAGCTGGTGAAACCTTTAATGGGAGACATGTCCTGGTCAAGGATGGGGTGAAGGGAGCCCCTTAGGGTGAAGGCTGACCACTGTCTAGTGCCTAGCTCTGAGCAGGGTTGGGGACGGTCCCACTGTGTGATCTCCCTTTGGGTGCTGGTGAATAGAAGCCAGCAGGGTTTTTTTTTTTTAGCTTGGGTAAACAGTTGCTTATGGCTGGGTTGGGAGTTTGGCTGAGGTCTTGCTGCTCAGATCTGCCCTGCTGCAGGTGGAGAGAAGGGTGAAGAGCAGTTTCTCACCTGTGGACGCTTCTGCTTTCAGTGACTATGGAGCTTTTGCAGGGAAGTGGATGTGAAGGCCTGTGAGGTTAACTCCAGCCCTGTGTCCTGTCATCTCAGGCTGCTCTACTCCCTTCCACCTTTCTCCCCCCAAACATAGGTCTACTTCAGGGTCTTTGTTGCAAAGAAATGGCAGCCATCTGTTAAGCCTGCATGAACTTTTATTTTAATTCTCATTTACGTCCTCTGCAATAATGATCTCAGTTGGGAAGAGAGAGTACCTTGCAAATGCCATATGCCCAGAGTTGTTCTCATTGTAGTTCCCCAGAAGCACTAAAATCTCATAAGCAACCTGGTTTAACATGATTGCCAGCCCAGTTTCATTCACCAAAGGGGAATGGATAGTTTGCATCTATTTCAGAGAAACGGCAGTGGTTTTGATACTTTCTGTGAGATTAATTGAACCGTGACAAGTTTTCTGGTTCGCCAGCTCCAGAGGTCTGGCCATAGAAATTCTTCCTCTTCTGCTACTTGAAAGCAGATGGCAATTTATTCTGTAGTCATGTTGGAATAATGTGTGTTTCTGTGCCTCTGTATATGGATGGTCAATAGGGAGCAGTCCATCTTAATGTAATTTTAAATATCTTAGAGGATCCAAATACACAACCCTGCACTTCGGGACTTCATGTAGATTTGTGACCCTCTTTAGAGGAGCTGAGGTCATAAAATAGTGACTGGAATTCAGGGGGACATAAATATCATATTTCTATCTGTGGCAGCTATAACCTTGCTTGAATATGGCTCATGTTATTTAGAGGGAATATGGACCCATTTGGCTTATTTAATCAATCTGGAAGTTGCAAGACAGGCAGTAGTTCTGATAATGGAATAAACTGTACACAAGATTTGGAAAGGCAGCTGAATGTTCTCGGACAGCAAAAATGTTATTTTTAGGGCTTTCTAAAGGTTTATTTATGGAGGAATGCACGCTCCTGCACTCTTTGGAACTGTGGTGCTTGGGAGGTCTCTAAGCTGGACTGCAGATCTGGAGAGCCTCAGCTGTGCTGCTAACTGATAAAGTGCCTGGTGCATGGTCTCAGTAAGGACATTTGGGGACTACAGGCTCAGGCTGGGCCTCCAAGCATGGCCACATGGTATGTGACTGTCCAATTCTGGGGTTGTCTTGTGAATGAAGGTCCCATTTTCCACACTTCAGAGCTACCCCAGAGATGGTAGGTACAAGGTAGGCTTAAGATAGGCGCAACACTAACACTTCTTCCCCCTCTCCAAGGTCAGCTATCTATTTTGGGGTTTTAGGGAGTCAAATCATACTTATGAATAACGTATTGTACAAAGGTTTAAACTGTCAACAAAGTGATTTGTGAATAAATGTTTTCATTACTTGGCTGGCTCTATGGATGGATGAATAATATCCATCAAATAAATTATTCATCTTTTTCTCTCCTTGCCATCATCAGATAAATTCTTTGTGATTTATATTTGTTCATTATTCATCTGGCTATGAGAAACAGACATATTAGAGATGGGTTAAGGGCTAAATTTGCTTTATTCAAACCAATGACAAAGTTCTGGCTGATATTGGAGGCTATACCCAACACAAATCTCATCCCATGTAGTTCAAGTGCCCTCTGAGCAGTGATGCTCAGAGTGGCTCCATGGGTGGTGAGAGTCCCCAGGTGATGTGGCCACATTCTCCTGCTCTGATAACTGATCCCCAACTTCTTAACTTCCTCTGATATGTTATGGCTGCCTTGGGCTACTTCTTGCCAGAAACCCTGGGTTAGGGATGCCACCCTGGAGGGCTGATGAGTTCTGTCCTTTGGCCAGGTCACGGCTATGGAAAATAGACACGTGTGCTTCTGGAGTGTGCAATTCCTCAAAGGTATCTGGTGTATTGGAGTCTAGGGATGGTGAAGAGGGGGATTATTGGTCTTTGTAGAAGCTTTTGCAGTGTTTTACATAGCACAGGTCTGAGGCTGTCCTTCCTTTCCCAGGTTCCGATTTTGCAGCTTACTGAGGCTGTTTTTGCCCCTGACAAAGCTGTGCCAGCACACTCTTTGGCGTGGTGTTGGTGGGACGCTACAATCAATGGGCCACCAAGACCAGGGCATCAGGCCTGTAGGGGTTGAGTGTGGCAAACTCTATAGGGGTAGACTTTCAGTGTCTTCCCTTTCAGCTCCATCACCTTTTAAAACAGGCCAGTGAGTAGTAGAGGGAAGGCATATGTGGTTTTTTTTTTCCTTCAACTTTCTGATTGAAGGGCTAGTGCTTGACAGGCTTGGGACTTCACTGCTTCCTAGCAGCCTCCTCTTCAAAACACTCCAGCAACAGGGATATGGAAAGACTTTCCAGTGATGCTGGTAGAGAGACAAGGAGAGGACTTCATTTGGCTCCTCTACAAAAGGAAGCAAAGAAAAACATCACACAAAGCTGACTGAAGGGATAGACATAGCAGATATCTGCTGCTCCTGCTCAGAAGTGACCTTCCATTTGTTCATCTGATTTACAAGCATTACGTTTTTCCACAGCCTAGTGACTGAACCAGTTTCAAGTTTCAAACTTTTTGCTTGTTTGCTTTATACCAGTTCTGAAAAGTGTGTCTATGGTTATTTTCTTTTTAAACCACTGGGAAAACCATCTTTCAATTGCTCTCCCATGACTCAAAAAAATGACAAAATGTTGTTCAAACACTTTTCCCTCTCAGAAAGTTCAGGCAGAAAATATAGAAATTTTCACCTTTAAATAGTGAATAGCTGGGAAAGTTACCTGTATGCAAATAGAGGAGGCAATAATGGAGCTTATTTTGTAACCTAAGCTTGAGTGTGCTGTGCCAGGCACCCACTTGTAATAACAGGCTGATCTACGTGAGGTGTTTGCAGATAGCCCTGGAACACAAGAAAAGCTTTGATTTTTCATTCACGGCATCTAACATGACACTCTCAGCTGAGCGATCAAATACAGACATAAGCGTCAAGGTTCAGCTGGAGAGAAGAAATGACAACTGAAGGAAAAAACCCGTAACTGAGTAGATGAAAGGAAATGCATCCTCTGCAGGCAGGGAGGAGGCAGGTGGCATGGGCAGTGATTTGTTTAGCGCTTCCCAGCCCACCTCGGTCTGGTGCTGGCTTTGCTCCCAAGCAGTGCTGCTCAGCTGGACCCTGTTGGAGGGGCTGGAAAGACCTGCTCTGTGATGCCGGGTGCGTGAGCCCGCAGCTCCTGTCCCTGCCAGAGTACCCCACAGCAATGCCCTGCATGGGCTTTCTGGCTGTCGTGGGCAGGGTCCTCTTAAATGCACACTCAGCTGCTGTAATCCATGCTATACCATAAAGAAAGCAAATATGGCAGCAAGCAGGGGACCTTCATGCCTGAAGGACATATTGGAGTATAATTTGTGGAGTGATTGATTTTTTTTTTTTTTAAATATTTTTTCCCCTCTTGCCAGCTGTCTGGTCCAGGGGACACATCAATCTTTGAGCCCTTTCAAACTCAGAAATGTATTTCAGCAGGAATCGTTTGTCTTGCCCACCTGTATGGGATGGATGGGTGCGGGCAGGGAAAGGAGCAGGGGTTTGCTCTGCAGAGCAGTGCTAGGGGGAGGTATCTTCTGCTTGTTTTCTGTTTGCCTCTGGTCTGGCACTCAAGGTACTGCTGCTCTCCTGGGTGTGCAGGAGCCCTCACCCAGCCCAAGAGCTGATCCATTAAAAGCTGGTACTTTAGAGGCTGTTAGAGCCTTTTGCACAAAATAAAGCCTATATTTCAGTCTTCTTTTCAAAGCTGGACAGGTCTTGGGAGCAATCGTGGAGGACAAGGGTGTCCTGAGCCTCAGCCAGAGAACTCACCTCTTGCTTGGGCCTCATCAGATTGGCTTTTCCAATGTGTGTGAGGAAAGTGTTGGTGTGTTTTTCTTCTCCGCTCTTTTTCTTCTCCGCTCTTTTTCTTCTCCGCTCTTTTTCTTCTCCGCTCTTTTTCTTCTCCGCTCTTTTTCTTCTCCGCTCTTTTTCTTCTCCGCTCTTTTTCTTCTCCGCTCTTTTTCTTCTCCGCTCTTTTTCTTCTCCGCTCTTTTTCTTCTCCGCTCTTTTTCTTCTCCGCTCTTTTTCTTCTCCGCTCTTTTTCTTCTCCGCTCTTTTTCTTCTCCGCTCTTTTTCTTCTCCGCTCTTTTTCTTCTCCGCTCTTTTTCTTCTCCGCTCTTTTTCTTCTCCGCTCTTTTTCTTTTTAGCTTTTCCTCCCTCTAGCAATGGCAAGGAAAGATCTTCGACAGCAGCAACTTGATGTTCTCTGTAGGATGGATGGATGAAGGGCATCAGGCTGGCGTGTGCCAAGGAGGGACCATCCCACCAGCTGGAGCCAAGGCAGACCTGGATGCGAGTGGCTGGACTTTGGGGTCTGTTCAGGCTGCCTCTGTGGTGCTCAAGATCGATTTAGCATCCATGATTTGCTGAAGTTTAGACACATCTCTGATCTTCCCTGAGGTCTACAGAGAGCAGAGTTGTGTTGGGAGGGATGGAGAGCACAGGTGAAACCAACACTGTGTCAGGTTTGAGGTACCCAATGCAAGAGGAGGCTGACTGCAGGTTGGTAGAGAGCTGTAGCCTCCTTGGGAGCATCTCTGCTAGGGGAGCTGCTGGGCAGGACTGTGGTACGCCCCTTCCTGCTGTCCTTCTCTGTCCACTGTCACTGGTGAGTGCCCTGAGAAACTCAGGCAGGCATAAATGAACATGTATGTGTGTTGGCTTAATCTGCCCTGATTAGTTTCCCTTGAACATTTGCATTGGGCAAAGGATGCAAACGTGCAGGAGAGCAGAGCTGTCAGTATCTGCTGAGCTGCAAATGTTGTGTTGCCTCATGGCTTTGCATTCCCTGAGTGTTGGGTTTCATCACGTCTCAGTTGGCTCTGATGAGATGTAGCTGTTGAGCTGGGGGCAATGGGGACAGCACACAGATCAGGACCTGCAGAAGCAGCTGTGAGCCTGAATGCTATTAAATCACTGGGACAAAGAAAAGATGATGAGATATCTCCCAGACCTCTGTAACCAAGGAGTTTTCCTTCAGGCCAGGCTACCAGCATCTCAGAAGAAGATAAGCTTACGATGGTTGGGACCTGCCTATGCATGGGAACATGTGCAAATACCTGCCATCTGTGTAACAAACCAAACTTGTTCTGCAGAGCTGGTTTTTTTGGGATATTGAGTCGGCAGCATTGCTGTTCTTTGCTAAGAGCTGTTAGTCTATCAGGAAACATGGAAAATTGCAACCTCCCATGAAGCTGGGAGAGGGTAGCTTGACTTGTACAATATGGCTTAGAGCTGTCCTGAATTTTAGCCTGAGGTTGTCTCTGTGGCCAACACTGGGAACTGCATCTTCAAGATGTTCCCTGCGCTGAGCATGTTCATTGGGTTACTTGGCCTCTTGGGACACAGAGGTGATATTGAAAAGTTTTGGGCTAGGAAATTCACCATCTGCTCATCCTGCTCAATGTTCCCTGCAGTCTCAGTCTATTACTGGAATTTGCTGGGATATATTTTGATGAAGATCCTATTAGTCACCTCAAATTAACCAACAGACAGTTACATTGCTCTATTATTAGCTGCTGTGTCTCCTGTAAATGTTGGAAATAAGTACCACAAATGCAGGCTGGGAGGTGGGTGGCTTGGGAAGATGAAGACTGGTGGGTGAGCTGGTGTGTAAGTCCCTATTGATGAAGATTTGCAGGCCTCTCTCTACCAGACAGCTGTGAGATGTGCAGAAAAGTTCCTGAGAGATGTGCCCACGCTCATGTTGGGGCTGGTGTTCAACAAGATGGTGTCTCTGTGTCGTGGTTTAACCCCAGCCAGCAACTAAGCACCACGCAGCCGCTCACTCAGCCCCCCACCGGTGGGATGGGGGAGAGGATCAGAAGGGCAAAAGGGGAAAACTCGTGGGCCGAGATAAAAACAGTTTAATAACTAAAGTAAAATAAAAATAGAACAGTAGTAATACAAAGCAAGCGGTACACTGTACAATTGCTCACCACCCGCCGACCGATGCCCAGCACGTCCCCCAAGCAGCGATCGAACCCCTCCCTGGCCAACTCCCCTGCTTATATACTGAGCATGACGTCACATGGTATGGAATAGCCCCCGCCCAGTCTGAGTCAGCTGCCCCGGCTGTGCCCCCTCCCAGCCTCCCGTGCCCCTGGCAGAGCATGGGAAGCTGAAAAGTCCTTGACCAGTGTGAGCACCACTTAGCAAGTACTTAGCACTACTTAACAAGAACCAAAACATCAGTGTATCATCGACATTGTTCTCAACCTAAACCCAAAACACAGCCCCATACCGGCTACCAGGAAGAAAACGAACTCCATCCCAGCCGAAACCAGGACACTATGGAAAAGCAGTAGTGGACAGAAGTAGATGCTTGTTGCTTCCACAGTCCTTTCATCTGTGAGTGTTTTGTAGAAGTGTCACCTCCCCACTGTCAGAATAAAGGGGATTATTCATATATTCTCCACAGCTGAGAGGGCAACTGATGTCCAGATGGACTATAGAGCTTTGTAAAGGTGACCTTGCAAACTGCTGAAGGAGGGCACCCAGACCCTCAGCTACAACTGCTGGGCCATGCTTCATGAATTGTCTTTGCATGACTGCATGTGTATATGTGGAGGTCCTTGTTTCAACACTTTTTCATGGTTCAATTTTAAGGAGATTTACTTGAAGCCCTGGGCTTGGCTCTGGTCTCTGAGGAGAGCTCTTAGGGGAGCCCCATTATCACCTCACCAGTGATGCAGACCCAGAGCTTCACTCAGCTGTGGTTCTGACATTGGGAACGGGTTAGAAAACCAGGTTGCTCCATCAGTCCTGTTCCCTCTGTTTCACTAGCTCCTACCTGTTCACTGGTGCCCTCCTGGGGAGGAACCTCACCACGCTCTTGGTTAGAGATGTTTTGGGTGGCTGGGGGAGCGCTCCTGTGAGGGGCTGGGCTTGGCACGTTTCTATATTCGAGCCAGAGTAGTGGGTGGGCAGCCCATGGAAATGCTTCTCATGAAGCTTTGCAAAGCACAGGGCAGTGGCCTCTCTGCAGGGGCTGCTGGAGCTAACCTGCCCCAGACACCTTGAGGGCTGCTTGCTCTGTCTCTGGAGTGGATTAGAAGATTTCTAGACTCTTTTTTTTTTTTTTTTTTTTTGTCTTCTGCTGAGCAAGTGGCATGGGCTGGACATGCTATTGCACTTGGGGATGTTGAGAGGCAGCTTTCCTGCAGGCAGACCCTAGGGCTGCTCATGAAAAAACATAATTTCCTTTCAGCTACAAAGAAACCTTTCTACATGGGGCCCCCAGGGTGCAGGGGCAGTTTTACCAGGGATGCTTTTTAATTTTTCTTCTGGTAACAGGAACTCCAGGAGGTTTCTGCTAAGACTTCCCACCTCATGTGCAGCCCAGGTGTCCCTAGCTCAGCTGCTGGAGCTTCCAGCTTACTGATAACAGTTTTTCTAATAGTCTTATTTCATCCAGCATATTTTGTAGCTCACTTAAAATTAAAAATGTAAGAGCTGGGCAAAATAAATTGTATTTAATTTTCAACTTAAGTAGTCCAATGATACTGCACAGATGGTATTCTGGATTTTCATATTTTATTCACAAACCCTTTAGTTTGTGATAATATATCTGAAACTGCAGAAGAACTTAGCAGCCTTGTCTCAGCATTTAGGCCAACCCTGCCACAGTCAAAAGGGCCTGGGCTGTGCTCTCTGTTTTTTTTTCTTGGGGCCAATTCTGATCTTGGGTGGGCAATAGTAAATAAGGAGATGCCCAGCTGGAGTCACAGGTAGGTATAAAGCTGGCTGTTGGAAGACAGCCTGACAGAGACCAGATGATAACGAGCCTTATAAAGGGGAAAGAAAGACGAAAAGCCATATTTCTTGAAAACCAAGCAGGAACTCTTGCAGTTCCTGTGGGAAGTGCAAATGGTTGGCCAAGTAGATAATCTTTCCTCTTCAGTAAAATTGCCCCTTATAGGTAGCTCTTCAGGGATACTCATTGGTGGATGAAGGAGGCTCAGAAAATAGAGAGCAACTGAGAGGCAGGGCCAGGGCTGAGGCTCATCTCATGACCCCAGAGTCGAGGGAGACAGGATCTCCTCTTGAAGCTCAGGACCACTGGGAGCCTCCAAGGCAACACTTCTTAGGGACACCACCTCAAAGAGGAGAAAGGGAGAAAGCCTGGGGAATCCGTTCACTTGGTCTTCACTTAAAAAGCAATGCTGACAATAACTGTGGTTCTGAAAAAGGAGTCTCCTGCCAGCTTGTCTCCTGCAGGGCAGGAGAGCTGTTAGCACGTCTTTGAGCCATGTTGGCCAGGGTCATGTCTCAGCCAGGCTCCGAGGCTCCTTCAAGCTGGACAGAGTGGGCAGGGGACAGCTGCAGGGCTCACTTGCACAGAGCTGAGCCTGCTCCCCTGCAAGAGTGCAGCTCAGCTTTGCTGTGGGTTTTCTCCTGCTGTGGGTACCTAGGTGTCACTCTCGAGAAAAGTAGATGGGTAAGTGTGTACATTTTGGGAAACGTCGGGCAACTTAAACAGCTGGATTCTTGTATGACTTTCCAAGCTGATGCAGGGGGTGTTTTGCTCTGTGCTTTGTCACATGGCATCAGGCTGCCCCCAAAGTGTCTGAGATGTGGGGAGATGTAATGTTGCTGGACAGGACGTACTCCAGAAAGAGCCCTTCAGCTGAAGGGATTGGTAAGAGACAGCCCAGGAGTCTGGGTAGAAAAGCAAACTTCACTGCTCCCCCAGATAAAGCACTTCACACAGGGCTGGTTGGCCTTGGGAAAGACAGACAGGCTGCTCAGGTGGGTTTGGGCAGACTGAGGTTGGTGCCTCCTGCTGCTATGGCTTGTCTGCAGCTGGGAAGCACCTCCCCAGGTGAGCAGCTGGGCTCCAACCCTGCTACAGCCATGCAGCAAACCCTGCTTGCCTGTGTTAAACTGCACTAGGAGCCTTCCTGCACCGTGCAGCACGTTTCAGTGCTGGAGCTGTGATCCCCTGCTGATGGGTGGTAATTAGCAGCTCCTGGGAAGAGTTGGGGGCACTCATTTCTGAACCTGATCAGATGTGATCTGCAGATGCCCTTCTGTTCAAACTCTTAATTAATATCCTGCTGTGTATCTCATGAGTACTTGACAAACCTTAGAAGTTAACCAGAAGTGGCTTATGGCCCTATTTGGATGGGTCTCTAAAGCTTAGGCACCGTTAGTTTTGTATTAAGGGATTCAGTGAGCAAAGTATTTTCAGAGTCTGCTAAACAGTACTGAATGTGACAAGCTAAGACTCCGTTTTCATGGCTCAATTATCCCATTCATATCCTTTCTCTTGTTCCCAGTTGTTTTTATTACTCCCATGTTCTGATTTAAATTGTGGATCTTGTTCCAAGGATATAGGGGGGAAAAAATGTGGAGTTTTTTGGTGTGTTTTTTTTTTCTTTTTAGGTTTAATCAAAATAACCTTATCTGACTGAGCACATGGTACTATGGTCATTTACATCAATCCAACAGAAGAGTCAGTTAACTGGGAAAATGAGAGCAGGGACTGCATCAGTCTCCAAAGAGCCCATTTGTGTTGACCTTGCTTTGCAGCCACCTATTTCCCATTCACAGGCTGAACCTGAGTGTGGTGTGTTCAGCCAGAACAATTCAACATGTTTCACCTAAGGTCTTGGGGGGACACCTAGCCTTCAATCACAGCTGCTCCTGTTGAGTGCCATGTGTCAGGACTGCAAGAAGGCAGATGGTCTCTCTCAGGCTTACAAAGAGGGCAAGGCTGCAAAGAAGAATGGAAAACCAGCTGTGACCTGCTTGGAGGCACAGGGTGAGAAGCAAGAACAAGAATGAATACTGCATGGCAGCAAAGCACAGGGTAAGGGGATGTGTTGGGGTTAAAAGCAGAAGGAAGCAGGCTGGGTGAGCTGGGGCAGGGACCTGCACCCTCTAGTCCTGCTCCTCCTTGAGGCTGGACAGGCATCTGGGAGGTGAGTGCTGGGGTTGTTGTGGTGCCAACAAGAAGGTGTAGAAGTAACCCTCAAAACACATCTCTTCATGCACAAGACCATAACTCATCAGACCTACAGTTATCCTGTTAGATCAATTCACATCATCCTTTCTGTCTACTTTTGCTACTGATCCCATCCCATAGGACAAAATATCTCTGTTTTCAGGGTCTGTTTAATTTGTATTTTTCATGGATGTTTCAGCAATAAAAGACCATCTTTTTGGGTGCAGAGTGGAGCACTTGAAAGTTAGAAATGCCGGTGTTGTATGAGTCTATCTTAAGGCATTTTCTCTAATCGCTACCTTCCTTTGCTGCTGTTGCAGACTCCTCTGCCCCTCTATAATCACATAAAAAGCATCTCCCAACAGCCTTGAAAAGCAAACAAGAATTAAGTTGTGCTTTGACTTTCCTTATTTGCAGACAGAGCCTGGTGCTCCCTCCTCCTTTCAACCACTGTGAGTGGCAGAGAAAGGCCATCTCTGCCATTGGAGAAGCAGCAGTGTTGAGTCTCTTTTCTAATGCCTTCCTCAACGTATTGATCCATGAGCTACAAAGTGTATGTAGGAGCAAGATTTGGATGTAATCCTTATTTAACCCCCCAGCAATGCTAACAGTAAATTACTTCTTGTTGAGGCTTTTACTGATGCTAGCACCTTTGACATAGGCCATCAAACTGAGGTTGTGTCCTGTCCATGCCCACTACCAGCTTGTTCCAAGCTGCCGACTTAACTGGCAATCTTTGCCTTGGACTTGGCCCCTTGTTGCCCTCAGCTAATGAATCC
The DNA here is from genome assembly GCA_020745775.1 of Theristicus caerulescens. Classification (NCBI taxonomy): domain Eukaryota; kingdom Metazoa; phylum Chordata; class Aves; order Pelecaniformes; family Threskiornithidae; genus Theristicus; species Theristicus caerulescens. Next base: position 4,747,453 of record CM036569.1, read on the forward strand.
CTCTGATGTAGTGGAGGGAGGTGGTCGCCCTAGAGGGCAGCTGATCTAATTTGGAGGCTGGTATTTAAAGATAGCTAGGCTGGGTGGCTCTTGGGGGACACTGTCTCCACAGCCCCTCAAGCTCATGGTGACTAGGTAAGATTGGACACAGAGAGGAGATCTGCATCATCTGACTTTATATGTTTCTAGTGCAAACAGCTGTGTCTGCACGAGTTATACAGGCTTCCCTTGGAGCTGAGAGAGAGAAATAAATTTTTCTGGAGTGCCATCCACCTCCCTGGATTTAGATATTTGAAACAACTGAGAATACATGTCCTGGAGAAGATTTTTTTTTAAATTATTTTTTTTTAAACATGAAACTTTCAGAAGGAATCTGAATTGGCTACCTTGGATGGAGACGTCCGAGTGGTTAATATCTAAATTTGGACAAATGTGTTTCTTCCGTAATTTTAACTCAGCTTCCACCCTCCAGCAGTAAGTGAACTACATCCACCTAGCTAAAGCAGACTCAAGTTCTCTGCTCTTTCTACCCCTCTTCCCCCCACCCCCCAACATGATGTGAAACACTGTTTTAAAATGTTTTACTCTGTAAAACAACATATTGCATTGTTCTCTGTTCACTTTCAATTTTATGCAACTTTCTTCACTGGAATGGGCTCAATGATCTCAGGAAATAATTGGTGAGCTTGTTAGACTAATGGGATTTTTATTTCCAAGGCTATAGATCAAACAAGTATGCCTGAAAATTCATTATACATGCAGTGTGCACTAAATAATTATTCCTGCCCATGAAAGTGCTGGAGGAGAGACTATGACAAGGTATAGCTTTAAAAAAAAAAAAAAAAAGGGCTTGATTTATCATTTATAAAGCAAAGTTCATATTAGAGGCACTAGTTAAATATTCAGTGAATAGTAAGTCACTTGACTAGGCAGGATGCAGGAGGAAAGCCTGGCAAGAATGGTGCTTTTTCTTGTTTGACTTTATTTTTGGTCTGGATCTGAATGAAGTGCCTCTCCCTGAGTCACCTCCACCTTGTTAGCAGAGATAGCCCTTGATGTTGCTGGAAACAGCAGAATTTTGTGTTGCTTCCAGGTGGTGGAAGGGGACAGTCTCCTACCTCCCTCTTCTCCAGGGCTTTGATCTTCATCCTTCTTCCCCTCTGCTCTCACTTACGCCTGGGGAAGCAAGAGCAAACTTCAGTGTGCAGCCAGGAGGGAAGCGTTTTGCCCAACCTTGCATGGGGACACATGGCAAATGGGACATCAGCAGTGGAGATCCTGTCCCGTAATAAAATGATGAATATTAGTGACTATGAGACACGGGCTTTGCAGGGATCACACTCAACCTTGCCATCCTGAGCATTTTGTATCTGAATTGCAGTTGTTCTGGTCAAGGCCAGGAAGGGTGTTGAGCTGAGATCTTGCCCATGAGCTGAGCTTGGGCAACTCTGTGTTGTGCCCTGTGTGGAACTAGATGGAGATGTTGTGTTTGGCTGTGTGGTGCTCTGGGTGAACAACCCTGGCTCAGGCTCTGACTATATATGTACTCCACAAATAACTTGAGGAGGGTAGTTGTTACCCTGGGACCTGGCCTCTGTCTCACGAGCTAGGCTTAATAACTTTGCTTTTTGGTATGGCTGGGTACAGGAAAGATTTTTCTTATTGTAGTCGTTCTTGCATTTGTTTCTAACTTTCTTTTGAGGAGTGGGGTAGTGGGTGAATTTTACCTTCAGTGTATTTGCAAATCGCAACTTATTTTTGCAGCTTTGTTTGCAAACAAAGCTGTCTTAAGGATGATATTTTGTGTGTCTGTGGAGTTGTCCACTCATTGCTACTCTTCTATCAAGTATTTAGTATTTTCCATTTGTAGAGCTGGTCAAAGAATTGTTCACTGACAATTTCCATAGAAAAACCTTTTAAAAAAGATCACAAGTGGATACTGTCTTTGTGGGGAAAATTGATGAATGTTTGGGATATGACAGGAGAAAGAAAAAATGAAGAAATACAAAGGAAAGTCATAAAAAGGATTAAAAGCATGAGCTATGACATCTCAAATGAAAATGCTTGATATACCTCAGAAAAACTTGAAAACAAATCTCCAGCATACCTTAAAAATAGTTATTCTCATTTTGCAGGCACAGAGACTAATTTGAAGTGACATAATTTAAGAATGTCACTTCCAGTCTGTTTCATTCACCCAGTGTTTGCCTTCTGGGTCACCCATCATGTGCCTGGGCAGGATCACTCTGTGACCAGGGGGGAGGAGGGATTTAGTTACCCCTCATCAGAGTCTGGTCTAGACGCCCCGGCTCTTTCTGGACAAGCAGTTTCTGACCCCCATGGGTCTGCACACACAAGTGCAGAGCAAGGACTTGAACTTGGGTTTTCTAAGGCTAGGGTCTGAACCATTAAACCAGTTTCCACATGTGCTATTAATTTAATAAATTATTTAATCATTATTCAGCCCCTGATAAGAAAAACAGTGCTCTCAAGAGCTATGCTCTTGCCAGTGGCCGCCTGGAAGCAGGCCATGCCCAGCTTGGATGCTTTGCTTGGAGCAGGGAGGGTTGCAGGCTGTTATGCTGGTGCTCCTTGTGGTGAAATGAGCCTTGGCTGCATTGTTTGATGGGACATCTCCTGGCTGAATCGTGGTGAAGTCAATGTCACCATGAACATCCTGACTTAGGATGAATCTTCTTGCTGATTAATCTAGCATTCCGGCTACTGCAGTTCATCAATCATGTTAACCATGGGTGTGCTGAGAGAGGGAAAGGGAGCGGGTTTGAATGATGAGTTGCACATCATGGTACACTGACTAAGTGGATAACTAATAGGTAAGCAGCACAGTTTTGGCTGGAGAGTGCCTGCTGCGTGAGGGGAGTGGCTGCATCCATCCATTCAGGAAACACACTCAGCATCTCATGATGGAGGCCTTTAGGCACACGCTTCTGTTAAATACCTGCAACTGTTTGCAAATAGCTTGCTGGGCAAATCATCCAGGGCAGTTTTTTAAAAGACCACAGCAGCACCTTTTAGAAATCCACCCCGCAGAGCACAGTTTTTAACAAGATGCACACAATTACTCTGCGTGTGTATGAGAAACAAGCAATTGAGCATGCTAACAACCAGCAACATTAATTACTGGCCATTTCCCTCAGTTGCTTCTAACCTCTGGTCACAGCTGCAAAACCAGTTCACATTATGCAACAATTGCATTTAGAGGCCCAGAACACCCCCATCCTTCTGTTTACTGTGTAAAAGTGGGATGATAATATGTAGCTCCACAGGGAAATTGTAAAGCTTAACTAATTAATCTACAAGTGACTGTGAAATTCTCAGCTGCAATGTGCTGTGCGAGTATGAAGTGCTGCTTGTAATGCCTTAAGATGGGTGTTGGTTTTATACACGGTGCTTCATAAAGGAGTCTGGTCTCACGTAGTTCCCTCTGAAGGTCCAATAATGAAAAGCATCTCTGTAGCTCTAGTTGCTGAATTTCAACACTGGAAGCCACAAACAAAACCCAGAAGAAATGGAGCTCCTAATCAAGCTGGCCAGGAGGAACGTTTCCTCTCCTGCTGCCAATTATTGGACAAGTATTACAATGCGACATGTTAGTAGAATTAAATATCTATTTGAACTTGGCTTCTCGTGTACTTATGGGCGACAAATTAATTTTACTATTATTTATTCTGTGACTTTCAATAATTCATTGGGATGTGTTCATACCAGTAATTAGAACATGTAAAGTAAGAAACAGATCTCACATAAATTATTCCATGGCATTCATTATTTATTTGAGCATTTATTTGAGCATTTATAGCTGTGCAAAAATTTACTGAGAAAATATGTACATTAATTAACATGTACATTATGATTTCATTAGTCCTACTACACTTTTTCAACAGTAAAGATACTTAGATTTGGGTGTGTGAACAGCTAGAAAGGTTTTGCGTGTGTCTCTTAAATTATTTAAATTTAACAAGGAGCTCTGTGATTAGGATCTGGGAAGAGCTGCTTGTGGGCAGCCTTTCTGCTGGCCTCCACAAGCAATGGGAAAGTTGTTTTATCAAAAGCTGCTGAGATTCCTGAGCCAAAGTAAGAGACAGGTGTTTGACTATGTTGTACAATCACTGACACTTCATCTAGAGCAATGAACAAGAGAAAATCTAATACTTAAGACCCCTTGCTTTAATTTCTTATAGTGGAGGGGACTGTGGGGGAGTGCAGTTGGCATGGTGGTCCCATTGCATTTACTTGGCTAATGCATGCCTGGTGGCAGAGGCCCAGGACAAGGCCCTGGAAAAGACTGTCAGAGGGGTCCTGGGGGCATCACTGACTCCTCCTACCAGCCCCACAGACCTCGCCTGATGCTACTGTATATTCACTTCAGTTCCAACAGTGTGTCTCTGAGAAAAGTCGTGTGTGTCAGCACTGATATACAGCTCAAATGACGAGGAATTTGTTCATGCCAAGTGGATTCAGAAAACCCAGACAAACAACCCACAAATTTTTTTGTAGTCTGGAAGGGAAGAGAAACATTTTTAATCAATGCCATAAAACTGATGCCTGCACACCTTTTTCTTACATCATTAATGAGTCCACTGGAGGATGCACCAGGAAATTTTCACATGAGTAAACTCCACCAAGTGTAAAAAGGCTTAGATCCACCTCTGTAATTTAATGGTTCAGCTCACACATGAAAGCTGTTATTTGGGATTTTAATTATTAAGCACAAATTGAATTTCAGCTTTTAGAGCAAAGAGCTCCCTCCCTCTGCAGATTCCAGCTGAGGACTTCCTTGCTGGGCAATACCGGAGATAATTTTGGTATGTCCACTTAAAATAACAGCCACAGAGATGCATGTCCCGTGGGAGCCCCATGGCTAGGAGTATATTCAGAAAGCACTGTGTCTTGGATAGAGATAATGAACTATTCATGAGGCATCATTCATCTCAGGAATCCCAGGGGTATGTTTTTCTGGTTATGAATTACTAACAAAACTCATGGTGAAAGTTGGCTATTAACTTTCTCATGGTTACTGCTGGTCAAGAAGCCTGTCAAGTTTCTGGTCAATGAGTAGCTGGTTGTGGGCTGGAAGTAAAGAAATGATCCACTTCATGGTTGTGATGATTCTCCTTCCCCCAGCAGGAGTTCTGGCTAGCTGTGGCTTGTAATGGGAAATGGTGGTGTTGCTGTGTGGAGAAGCCTCGTCCAGGTTGGTCACCAGGAGGTAGATGAAGAAAGGCTTGTGAGAACAAAGACCCTTCCAAAACTCACTCTGTCTTTCCAACCAAACCCAGGTTCATAAAATATAATTGCGTGCTTTCATAGTTCTTGAATTAACAGCCACAAAACACTTTGAGGCATTGTGGGTCTGGCTATGCATGCGCTCAGTGGGTGGAGCACATGAAGGGAAACCAAAGGTTTTGGAAAGCAGAGTAGGAGAAATGAACGATCTGCTTCCCAGAAGGCCTGAAGTGTGAAGGTCTTCAAAGGTGTCGTGGTTTAACCCCAGCTGGCAACTAAGCACCACACAGCCACTTGCTCACTCCCCGCCAGTGGGATGGGGGAGGGAATCAGAAGGGTAAAAGTGAGAAAACTCATGGGTTGAGATAAAGACAGTTTAATAGGTAAAACAAAAGCCACGTGCGCAAGCAAAGCAGGGAATTCATTCACTACTTCTCATCGGCAGGCAGGTGTGCAGCCATCCTCAGGAAAGCAGGGCTCCATCACACGTAATGGTTACTTGGGAAGACAAACACCATCACTCTGAACGTCCTCCCCTTCCTTCTTCTTCCCCCAGCTTACATGCTGAGTATGACGTCATACGGTATGGAATGGCCCTTTGGGCAGTCTGGGTCAGCTCTCCTGGCTGTGCTCCCTCCCAGCTTCTTGTGCACCTGGCAGAGCATGGGAAGCTGAAAAGTCCTTGACCAGTGTAAACTCTACTCAGCAAGAACCAAAATATCCATGTGTTATCAATCAACATTATTCTCATCCTAAATCCAAAACACAGCACTATACCAGCTACTAAGAAGAAAATTAACTATCCCAGCTGAAACCAGGACAAAAGGAAAGCTGCCTGATCTCCTCCTGCCTCTCATGGAGGCTGGCTGAGAGCCATGGGGCTCTGCGGCACCCTTCCCTGGGCTGCCCGGGGTTGGGAACTCCATGGCTCTGTCCTACAGCAAGGCAAAAACCGGAGCCCTCATAGCCTTCCCCAAATGCCTGTATTCAGGGGTCTTAGGAGCTTATCTCCCCACAAAGTCCAAGGCAGGGATGCAGTTTGGGAATTTGCTTGTTTTGTCTTTACAACTCAGCTGCCAAGATGCAAAAAATAAATTGGTTTGGATCAACACAAAATACATTTTGTCTCACTGCAGTGAAACTCTGAACACATTCCCATTTGACTCAACCATCTGTTCTTCTGCAAGCGTTTGATACTAAATGGAGCCAAAGGTGAGAATCGCAAGGCTGCCAGGAAGGGGCTCTCCTCTTCCTCCTTGTCCTCTTCATCACCATCCTCCCAAGTAGCTTGGAGGTTAGGGTACTTCACTAGGTGAGTGAAACCTAGGCTTGCTTCTGCCTGTTTTTGCAGTCAGATGCTGAGGCTGGCCATTATCCTCCTGTGGCAGGCTGTCATTTATAAATGCTTCATAGGTGCAGCTATTACAATCTCAGTGTTTCTCACTTTGAAGTCTATATCTCAGCTACTGAGTTAGAAAACAGACCACTCCCCACTTCTCTTACATATTAATGATGCTAACATTGCAGAGACATGTATCCCAGAGGAGCCTGTTGCTTCATGGCAGATGGTGGAGGAGGGTGGAAGCCCTCTCAAGGAAAGAGGAGAAACTGAGTCCGCCTTGCTGGTGTCCTCAGAGCAAAACTTTAGACAACATTATTCTGTGTATTCTGAAGTTCATGTCCAGAGTTGAGGCTGGCTTTGAAAAATGTGGTTTTAGTTCTTTTATAGAGGGGCATTTATTTTTCACGGCAGAGGGACTCTCTTGAGTATCATGCTTGAGACAGTGCTTGAAAAATATGGTGCCTTGTCTTTCGAAAATGATCTGAGGAGCTATTGCGTGGTTTCAAATGAGGGCCACGATTATGCTCTGGAGGTTGTCGTGGGGAAGGATGCTGCTCAGTCTTTCTCTTTTCTTTTTACTGGAGCTGGCATGAAAATGGATTATTCTAAACCACCTCTCTGTCTTGCTGTCCCATTTGTCAGGTTCCTGCAGTCACATTCCCTGCTTGATGTTTTCATAAACTGTGCTCCTTTTCCTTGGTTTCTGGTGACTAATTGTAATGACAAGTGGAAATATTCCAAAATAAATCTGTTCTCAGGGCCCTCTGCAAAGTCCAGTCTGAGAACCCTTTGCTGATTTAACAATTCAGGGCGAGGTGGGAAAGCACAAGATTTACATCGGAGCAGCTGTCCCGTGGTGTCCCTTAACGCTGCAGTTGTTTCAGGAGGGACTGTATTTTCCCCTAAGGGGCAAATAATTACTATTCAGCCCAGGAAACTAAAGGAAAATAGGCAGAAGTCCTGCTTGTCTGGGGCTTCATGGACATGCAGAAGCCAGCAACAGCTCCAAAGCTGGGCACTGATAGAGTAGAGATGAGGCCAAATCCAGAACTGCTTGAGGTAGTTGTTTGCAATGACTTCCCCACACTCATGTTTTCCTTTTAGAAATATTTCCAGTACAAAGACTGTTCTTTTGTCTGGAAATGAGCCTTTTCAGTCCTGAAACTTCCTTTCCACTGAAGACAGTCCCATTGTGCAGACCATCCCTTTGCCACCAGTAGTGCCCTTCTTGCACATCATGGATGCTGCATGGATGAAGCCCATGGCCCCCTGGTTTGGGTTTCTGCGGCTCAATCACCATCCAAGAGAAGCTCTGCCAACACCTCCTGCTCTGCCTGCATCCTTGTGCACTGTGTCTGATGATCTTAAGGGTCTTTTCCAACCTAAATGATTTGTGATCCTGGAGAACCACGAACCCCTGCTCCTGACAAGGGTGATCTGCAGACAACTTCATCTCCATTGGCTTGGCGTAGGTGGGATGTTTGGCAGAGGGTGTCGTGGCAGTAGCAAAGCACAAATGATGCCCTGGTGATGCACTGGGGCTTTCAGCAGCAGGCTAAGCAGTGAGGTTAGTTGCCACAGCAGCAATCAGCCCCAAGCGGTTTTGGTTTTACCCTGTAGCCTGGTTTGCAGTGAGCAGAGGAAAAGATGAAAATGAACTCTAATGATCACTTTTTCCTGCAGGAAGGTACAGATGGGCAGGTCCTTCTGTTGAGATGCCCTTCAGCCTGGCGCCTGAGACACCGCCGCTGAGCTGGGGTGATTTTTATTTTCTCTTTCCAAGTAAAAGAAAGGATATAAACTAAGATGAAACAACAAAGAGAGAGTGACAAAGAGGGAGAGACTAGATTTGAATTGATATAAAACCCAGGAACTGGCATGCAGCCCAGTAAATATTGGAATGACATTACCTGGGCTTAAAAAAATTTGACAAATTGTTAGGCTTAATTTATATCTGTAGTGGAACGGGGGAGCAAACACCATGGAAATATCATTATTTCTTTTAATCATTTTCTTTGGTAACAGAATCAGAAGGAAAAAGCTCCAGAGAGACTCTTATTATATTTTCCCTCCCTCTGTCTTTTCTTTCTGATTCCCTCCATTGTTCCCAGCTCTGTCAAGATTGTGACAAACTTAATTACCAGCAAACAGTAGGAAATCCAGATGACATATCACTTTTTTTTTACTTCTTTTGATTTCATAAAAGCTTTATAGTCTTTAATCTAGAGTGAATAAGGACAAGGGCCAGATGGTGCTGGTGTCCAAAATCAGCAGCTTCTGAGCCCTTATCTCCTTGAGATCTTCAGTGTCAAAAAGCCAAAGACGAGGATAACAAAACCTCCAGGGGCTGTGTGTTTCGGGGCTGTGTGTTTCAGGGCTGGAGTTTCAGAAAACAGCATCATGCATGGCCAGGGCCAGATTTGCAGAGTATCCTCGCTTCCGTTTGTGAGGGTGTTGCCTGCCAATCTTTTCTTGAAAATCTGGACTAATTGCACTAATTGCAGGAGTGCTCACAGGAGCGACTGCAGAGCCCAGGGCTCTTGCCCCAACCTCCTGGCACTGGGGTAAGGCACATTTGTGGCTTCTGCATCGGCGAAGCCTGGTGCTTGGTTGACTATAAAACAAGAGCTGGGTGAAATGTTCTCATGAACAGGGTGTTTGCCCCAAAACAACTCAGGGTGAGGTTCAGTGAATAGGTTTTGAATGAGAAAAAAGAATTAAAGGAAAAATGCCATAAAGTGTTTTGAACATTTTTAAGTGAGGTTATTCCTTTTTTTCCCTTTGAGATTTTCAAAGGCAGGTTTTCTGTCTTGCTCTTTCAAAGACATTTTTGGCTTTAAAATTGGGTTCAACTCAAAAAAGAAGTAAGTGAAAGGGAAACAAAAATGGGTTTAAAAGGGACCTAAAGTGCCAAATGACCTAAAATGGAGGTGTTTTTTGCACTTCTGAGGACTAGAAACTTTATTTATTTCCTTTTAAGGAATTCCAGGGGAGCTGGGACACAGCAAGTGCTGTGATGCTGTGGTGAGGTCCAGCTACCATGGAGAAGCTGAGATTTTGTGCTCCAGTGAATTATGGCTTTGCAGGATTCATCCAGCCCCATTTGCAGCAGCTCAGCTGGGTTTCCTTACTCTCCCTTTCTCTGTGAAAGAAGAAAATCGTCCATCCATAGAGGGCTTGTCCCTCAACAGCTTTGACAAGGGTTCTGGCAGCCTTAGCCAGAGGTTCAGGGTTTCCTGGTGGCCTCTCTGCTGTCCTGCTGTACAAGGTCCCACCTTTCCCCCTGAGCTGTAAGGCAGAGGGATCTCCCAAAGCCAAAATGCTGCTGCTCTTTTTCTCAAGGGGAATAGACGGAAAAGAGCATTTAATTCCCAGCCTCGAGGCAGTTTTCTCTTTTCCTCTCTTCTCTAAATAACTAATGAAGTGGAGCAGCTCAGATAAAGCCATTTCTCTCAGCTGTAAACCAGACCACAGAGAAATCACTAAACATCTCATTTACCTGTCAGAGTCAAACAAAAAGCTGAGTGTGGTACTAACGGCTCTCGATACGCCAGTTATGATGGTGCCTTTCCTGCAACATATGCTCCTGAACAACTCTCCAAATCTGGGGACTTATTGGAGGGGCATCAGACTCTGCTTGTTTTGCAGGGGGTGGGGATACAGCTGCCTGCTGCTTTACGGTGTCTTAGGGGCGTGTGAGCAGATGCATGCTATTCAGCGTTGATAAGAGGTAAGTGGATGCTTAGCTTTGAGGAGATGGCTGGGGGGAATAAGCCAAGTGACTCCTGAGGGACCTCTGGGGAAGGAAGCTAGGGGAGAGGGGAGAGATTGCTGCAGCCTTGGAAGAGCCAAGGGTCCTTGAGTTACCATGAGTAGAGCAGGTCTGAGCTGGCTGGAGTCCTTGCTTGGAGAAAAGGGTAGGAGAGTTCCCGTCTCTCTTTGCTGCAGGAGGTGAGGAAGGGCTCAGTAGCTGCTCAACTTCAGCCCACATATTGCCATGGTGGGCAATGGTGCTTCCCAACAGCCAGCTAGACCCCTTTCCAGGGGCACCTTCCCTGTGAAATGTGAACGCAGTTAAGTTTTCAGCTCTGCAAAGGTCATTTTCATCCACTGATCGCTTGCCACATGGCAGTGTAGAGGCTGGAAGCTTAAGTGGCTTAAAATTTACAAAATTTATTTCTTGGAGGTGAAGTCTATTGGGTGTCCATCTGAGTGCAGAGCCTGGATGCCTTTGTGAGCATTGGTGTTTTACTCCTCCTTTGCTTTCATTGTTGGTCTGGATGGAGCTTTGGAGACCCAGGTCTAGAGGGAGAAAGACCAGCTGTGTGTATGTCGTGATTGTCTTTCTAAGGGATTTTCTGGGAACACTTCTGGGGAAGAGGTGTGTATGGTTTTTTTCTTGTTGTTGTTAAATTTTACTATTTTGAATAAAAAATTTTACTGTAGCCAAAGGGAAAAACAAAAGGAGCTACAGCACCGAGGGCCCAAACACTGCGTGTGTCTGTAGGGGTCTGTGAGCACTGCAGTGGTGGTGCTTTTCAGAGTCCCTGCCAGTTCTCCAAGTTCAAGCAAGCCCCTGGCAACCCAGGTTTTGGGGACCTGTGCTCCCATTTCTGCAGAAGCAGAGAACCCTTGCCTCCACCCTGCCCTCCTGCCTGCCGTCCCGCTGACTTACATGAACCACAGATCATCCTGCCCAGGCCATGCTGTGCATCACTGATACTTTGCACAGCTTTATCCAAAACAGCCTGGAATTTTCTTCCTTTTACCAATGAAGACAAAGCTTATGATAGAGCACAGCACTCTCAAGTCAGCATCAGTGAGTTAAGGGTAGAGTGTCATGCATTTGCGTTTCTTGTCTATTTACAAAGAGCCTAATGAACAGAGAACCTAATGAACCTGGTAGTGATGGCCAGCCTGTAGCCGGGAGCCAAGAGATGTGTTGGCCATGGGGATCTTCTCTTTGGTGGTGATGGAGTGGGCTGTGAATGTGTGTGTCCCGAGAACACTCTGCAATGAGATGCAGCCTGAAACGTAACTCAGTTTTCCTGCATTGCACCATCATTTCTGGAGACTGTTGCCACAGCAGCCATGTACACAGGGAGCCATGGAGAGCTTTACAGGTGGGAGATGTGTCCTTGCTTGCTGCTGGTGGTAGGTTAGGAATGCTCCCATGGGATTAGCTGGACATCAGGAGGATGGACTTGGAAATTGTCAACAGGGCTTCAAAGGTGTTTAAGCGCAGGGGTGCCAGGAAGCTGAGGAGTTCCTGCAGGTTGTCCACAGGTCTCTGAGCTGTTTGTAGCTTGTATTGTCCCACCTGAAATGCAGGAAGAGGAGCAACTGGCAGCCACAGCACTTGGTTGGATTTATTGTTAATTGGCTTGTTTTTCTGCCTGCAAAGTGGTTTTAGATTAATGAAGTTTTCTGTAAAAAATTTACAGTGTTTTTCCCCCGCGTTTTCAAGCTGCTCCTTGCCAGGAGACTGCTCTTGTAAATGAAGTGATGCACGTCCATGTGTGGCCTGCTGAGCGGCTGTGCTAGCTCACAGCCAACATACGGCATTGTTATTATTATTATTTTAATAATACAGCCCAGGCAATCCATTGCTGTGTAGGAAATGCCAAGATTTGCCATACAGACACCTCTTTCCCCCATGCTTCCTCTCATGGCATATGGACAGTGGTCATGGGGCAGAGCTGTCCAGCTCTCTGCAGGTGGCTACAAGCACTTGAACTGTGCCACAAGCCACTTTACCAATGCAGGGGCTTTGCAAGCATATACTATGCAGCGGAGGGTTTGTAGAAACAAACAAACAAATATCCCCAACCCCTCTGAACAACTGCACTACCTCCTGCAATATTTTCCCCAAGCCCAACATCTCCATGGCTTCAGCCTTACAGAGCAGCTCTTGGCTTTGAAACTTATGGGCCAGCTTCTTTCTCCTCCAGGAAATATATTTTCTGCCAGTATTTGTTTTTCTGGGCACTGCCGAAGCTCAGAGCATGGTTAGGGCCTCATGCCAGCGGCACTTCAGTAAATCATTACTCTGAGCACGATGCAGCAAAGAGTTAGGACAAGGAGACCATGGACAATTTTGGCTTTGGGCTGTTGATCTCAGAAGCCTCTCAACTGAATCCAAACCATTAAAATCCGTTAATTGAAATCTTGGACTCCTGGAAGATGAAGGGGCTTGCCTGAGGATGAGTGCTTAGCAGGACTTAGGGTATGTTTCACTGCCCGTTAGTTTGGGCACTGGAACATCTGGTAAAAAATAAATTGTAGAGATGTTTGGAAAGGCTGGGGCATGTGTCACATCTCCAGGCTTCATAAAAAACCCCCCACATTTTGTTACTTATGATTAATGAAATGAGGCAGCAGATGTGCAAAAGAAGAACCCAAATCTAAAACTCTCTAAGCAAACAAGTTACATCATCTTATGACTTTATAAAATCCTTTTTTTTTTTTTTTTTTAATCTCACCAGACTCCCCTCTGGCTAGTTACCTATTCACCTACCTCCCTCTCTGTTCATGGCACAGCCAGAGGCCGAACCTGGCCTTCTGCAAACCAGGAGACTCCTGCTTCCTTAACTTTTAAACAAGGTCTCTATGTGCAGCAACAGGACGGGCATTTCAGGAACCATTTTTTCTTGAAGTTTGGGATGTTGGTTTGCAGAATGAACTGAAGGCAAGTTTGCTTTTCCATGGTGTTTTCTGCAGGGCCATGAATGACGTTTTGCTCATTGACACTGATGGCAAAATTTCTCTGTATTTTGTGGCATTGTTGAGAAAGAAGCTGGAAGGTGTCCAACCCCCTGCTCCAGAGCATGATCATCTGTACAATATATCTGTCAGATAATGTCTGTCTTGTGCTTCAGGGTCTCACAGGTAGAGACTACACCTTCCTCCATGCTTCACTCTCCCACTGTCAGTGATTTCTTCTACCACCTGCCTTGTTCTCCTCCTGCCTCAAGCTGAGCCCATTGGGTTTTGTTTTAGCCCTTGCATGGGAATTTGTTATTCATTTGAAAGCTGTAGCCACATCTGTTGTTGATCTTCTCTCCTCTAAACTAAGCAACCTTCCAAGCTCTCCTTGTAGGTCATGCTCCTGAGGACTCTTGCTACTGCGTGATGGATTTTTACACAGCTGGTAACTTTCTTGAGCAGGTATTAGGGTTTGTTTTCAGAAGAAGACACCCCACTTCTGCCTGTCTATTAAGCCAGAAAAGCTGGAGCCTGTCTGTCCTCTGGGGTGCTCACAGGTGGCCTGGGAAGAGGAGAGATGCTCCCAGCACTGCCAGCAGCGCCTGCACGTGACAGAGCAGCCCCCGAGCAGGGTGCCCTGACCTGGGATATCAGGCAGGGCAGGCAGACATTTGCACTGGGGCGGGTTGAACGCTTTAGGGAGGATCAGGGAGATGGTGCTTGCAGGGACCCAGCTAGGAGCTGAAGGGCAGCAGGGATTTGATTTCCAGCAAGTTTGGATGGACGGGAAGCCTTAATGATACATGTGAATCTTAAATATGGCAGGTTTGGGAGCATGCTGGTGGATATGTATGTGCCAATATAATCACTTCTATGCTAATTCAGCTCTATACAGGAAGGAGAATAAATTACATGTGGCTTCATGTGTGTTAAGAACTGTGCAGCTCCAGCAGTTGTTTCAGCGCATACAGTCAGGTGGACCCTTCTATCCCTGGCACATCTAACGAGAATGAGAAAGTCGCGGGAGGAGGTGGTGGCAACATCTATTCCCTTGGACTTGTTGAGTGCAACATTTATTCTTGCTTTTAGATACGACATCAGGGAGGGCCAGGCAAGGCTCACCAAGGTACCTGGTCTGGGAGAGGAAGAGACCATCTTTCAGTGTGGCATCTTTCAGCAGAATTCCCAAGTGTCACATGTTCTCATCATTTCCTCCTTTGTTCCATCCCCAACAGCTGAGTTATAAGGTTCTTAAAACAGGCTTATAAATGAGAAAGTAAGAAATGGCTCTAGGCTGTGCCCGATCAATAGCAAGCATTACCTGGTGGCAGTGATTCTTGGAAACTTGGAGGAAAAGCTGCATGATGTTCCTGCTCTTTGGGGAACAATTTCTCTGTGGCTAGCTTGGTTTTCTTACACAGAAAACATATTCCTTTTAAAAGGTTGTATTGCTACTCAGTTTTTCGTGTTGGGCCCATGGGGCTTTCCCCTTACTACAGACAGAGGTGGGAATCATTTAAATGAGCAGCTCTACAGCCAGGAGGGCTCTGGGGAGGTGGTAGTGAGGGACGGCTTTGCTAATACCTTCCGAGGGAAAGTTCAGTATTTTGGAAAAAAAGAGAGAAGTTGCACGCCTTTCCTGGCTGTAATTATTGTAATGAGGGCAGCTTTTTTTGCTTTGCTACTCTAAGAGTCAGCATATGCAAACCATCCTGAACCCGTGTCCTTCCAGGGCTTTTCCCAGGCTGTCACCTTCACTATCAACTCACCCTGCACCTCTTGCAGCTCACTGATGAGATATGATGCTGTCCTCAGCTTGACACCTCGGCTTGGCTGGGATGTTGTAAAGCCCCCTGCCATGCACTGGCAACTCTAACTAGTTTTATTAGCAATATCTCATGGTTTTCTGACATTCTTCCATTTGCTGCTCCCCCTGCCCTGGCTGGAAGATTTTTGCAGCAGTCTCACTTCTTGCTTTGGATTGTGCATGAGTACTGCGCACCATGGCCCCAACTCTCAGTTAGACTTCAACACCAAAAATACAGATTTCATGAATTAAATAGTATAACAGAAATGGCTCATGAGAGCCCCTCCATGAATCCTCGGCTGCTCTCTCCACCCCCAGCACAGCTGAAACCCAGCTGGGCTGCACAGTAGCATCAAGAAAAGGTACAGCCAAAACAAAGAGGGTTGTAAGAAATTGAAGAAACAAGCAGAGCATGAGAAATGTAAACAGCAGCAGCTGAGCATGATTCATTCCAGCATTCCTCAGTAGCTGGATAAGTTTTCCTAAACTGCTTGTTAATTTTTCACATCACTGTTCAGTGACACTATTACCATACTTGGATTTTCACCCTGATGTATGACAAGACCCTCTTTCTGAATTCTTGTGGAAATACAGTGAAGAGATCCATCTCTACCCAGACCTCAATACACCATACATCACCTTCCACCAACAGCCAGAATCTGGTGGAAGTTGCTCCATTTATTCTCCTGAAGGAGATCCAGTTTATGAAGCAACTAATTTACGTTCCCACACTGGCTTGGCTGGATCCACAACTTGGTGCTGTTCTCCTTTGGAAATCACTTCTATTTGTCAGGTATGCTATTTTTCCATTACAAGAAACCTATAAGATTTATAAGGATCTGCTTTCCCCCTTTCAGTCTGTACTATTTGCTTCTATCTCTTATTAGACTGTCAAACCAGCATAAAGTCTATGATGTTTCTTCTGCTTTTCTTCCATGTCAACAATAAGAGAAAGCACATCAATTGGCAATTAAAGAAATTTAGTTAGAAAACTTGTAGGAAAGCACCACCAGGAAAGATCACATAAAGCAGAGAACAAAGACACCAGAAATAAAATCGTCTGACAAACATTAGAATTGATATTAAAAAGGGAGAAAAGAAGTACAAAAGCTGGAAAAAAAACCCCAGAAACTGTGTAAAAAGCAATGCCTGACTTCAGAAATTAAAAATGCAAGGAATATAACAAATGATTTCAGATCTGATCCTACCAGAAAGAAATCTGATTTCAAAAAAAAGAAAGAAAGAAGCAGCCATGGAGACACTTATAAAAGGATGTACAATAAAAGATTTGAAAATTGTATCCTCCAAACTACTTTAAAGAATGGCAAAAGAAAAGGGATACATATTAAAATACACTAACGCTGCAACATCTAATACAAAATGTTCTGTCAGTGAAAAAAGAAGTATTTTGATAGGTGTATCAAGATCTACCACCAATCTCAGTGACCCCATAAAAAAAAAACACTCTGAAAGGATCATTTTAAAATAGGTATAACAACTGACTAGGAATATCGTGGAAGCAAACAGCTCACAATTATCTCTGTGGCTGGAAAGAGATCAAACCTTATTTCTGTGCTATTTTTATGAGAGGCAAAGTAGGACAGTCATATCACACTGCTCCAGATAATGCAAACAAAGGCTACTTGAGAGCACACAGTTGAATAAAACACCAGCAAGTTGTGAATTATGAACTGAGCTGCAGCATGTCTCCTTGAAATTTAGAGATTTCTGGAAAAGTCTGCCACAAGAAACAGCAATCCCATGGAAGCAAGGAGAGGAGCTCCTGGCCATGGCTCACCATGACCATCACTGGAGCTATAAGCCTCCACAGATGGCTCAGAAAGGGGATTTATAGCAGGAGGAGAAAAATGCAGCTTCTCCCAGAGGCAGAGCTGAGCCAGACATCCCCGAGGTTGCTGGTGCAGGGATGGGCACGAAGCCATGGCAGCATGGACATTGTCTCTGAAATGGGGCTGCTGGGAAATGCACTGTGGTTAATAGTTTAAAGGTAGGCAGCCCTGCGGTGTGGACACACACATTTCTGTTATAAAATCTTCTTTAAAATTAACTTCCCCAATCAAAAAAAAGCTGTTGGCAGATGGGGAAAACAATATGTGAGTGTTACAGTCAAGTTACCTTTGATTGCATCAGTGCTATCCCATAACATTTCTGCATTTATGAATGATCTTGATTGCCTGGCATCATGTAGTCACATAAGATTGGATGTTTATTTGCAAACCCAAGCACTGAAACTATTTTGCCCCTCAGGCCACCAGTTCTGAAATTCAAATGCAAAGTAATTGGGACAGTCCATAGGCTGCTGTTTGCATACGAGTGATATTCCTAAAACACTTGTGAAATTCAGTGAATAACATCCTGCGCCACAGTCAAAGCTGGAGGCCAGATGAAATGGCTGTAATCCATTCTAGCCTTGACACCATTAAGCTGCAGATTGAACCACAGTGAAATTAATCTACCAACTGCACTTAAGCGGTGGCAACAATCTGCAAATACCCTACAGAAGTCTGAAGCCTCAGTGTTTGTGTTTGGCCGCTAGATTCAACTGACCATGGACAACCTTCATTCAGACCCATCTACACACTTACTAACACCCACCCTGTGGTCTCCCTGACAAGAAGTATGACATAGATTCTCCTCTATAAAATGAAGTTTCCAGACCTCAAGGACTCGATATTGCATCATCAGTCTCCCATGAAAGCCTCAAGCCATGCTGTGTGGAAAAAAAATTCGTTTGGGATCAGTCAATGGTACAGTAGGAAGACAATCTGAGGAAGGACACTAAAAGTCAGGTGCTTTCCAAAAAGGACAATATATGGGAGGATTCAAAACACCAAATTGCCCCAAACAGTTATTGTTATCAATCTTAGCCTGCAGTTACTGGGAGTCTTTCCTACCAGAAAGAAAAAGCTCGCACTGTCCATGACCTGTGATGGATCGATGTGAGGGACGAGCTGCTCCCCACCATCCCCTGAGCCGGTGGCCGTGGGTGAAGGGAACAGGGACCTTATTGGGGTTTATCATGACTTGTGCCAGGGGAATAAGCAAGATCAGACCCAAAGCTTGGACACAGAGCAGTGTGGTGGAAACAACACAGGTGGAAGATGAAGATGTCCCAAAGAAGATCATTACACTTGAGTTACCCACTTACCTCTATGGCAAAGCCCAGGAGTTCAAGTACAACTTCGATGATTAAGAGATTAAAGATCCACACACAAAAATTTAGATTTAGTTAATTGCATGTTTTCTGGTTTCTGACCTTTTGTTTCTCATTTGAATTGCATTTTTTACTCTGTGGACACACTGAAAACGTTGTGAGCTGAGGCTGTCGCTCTGCCCGATGTGGGGCCCCCCTGGAAGGTCTTGAGGGGGAACATCCACCAGGTGGTGCCAGGTACTTCAGGCAGTTCATGGAACAAAGAGGGGACATACAAGATTGGAATAAATTTCTCAAAATTACATCAGTTAATATATAGGGAAAAATTGTAAGTGCTGTGGATAAATTAAACTCAAATGGATTATATATTATTTCACATTGCAGTGTAACTATCTCCTTTGGGTTTTTAAATTGTCCCTACACTGTAGTTTCTGAATCCATTGGCTAAATTTCAGTCAGATCTTACAGAGCAGGGAAGAGGTTTCAAAGGTAATTAAATTCTTAAAAATGTGAAAAAATGGTCCGCTGAATAAGAAAAAGGTAGTGTAAGTATCCTAACCAAGGGAAAGATCATTGTGTGAGCTCAAAGTCTAGCAGGCCCCAGAGAACTGGATGGGGAGCATACAAATTCCAGATGAAGCTCAGCCGGGATCTGTAATTAGTCATGAGACCTAAACCTGCTTCATCAGCCCCACTGCCTGGGGACTGTGTGTGGTCAAGGGACACACACGCTTGTTGTTTCTCCTTATGCAGCCTTGGGTGAGTCCTCTCTCATCCACCAATGTAGATGGAGCAGCTCTAACTATCCCAGCCCGAAACAGCGTATGCAACGAGCTGGATTGAACAGGAGGGAGCACCTGCAAGGGAGGAGGAGCAGAAGAGGAGGCCACCACCCCACTCAAGTGCTCTACAGACCAATGGAGGCCCAAACCTTGATGCTGGAGAGCTGTTGGCCTTAGCCTGCTTTCTGCAAGAGTCTGGAGTGATGTTTTCTATTATTCAGAACAAAAAGAGTAGATGAATGCAAGCAACATAGGAAGACAGATCTAGCAGTGCAAGTTATTTATTTGTGGTCTGTAACTGCATTGAGCACTGAAGATTCATTATTCTCTGCTCTTTTCAATGCATCTTTTTTTTTTTTAAACAGCCATTTCTGGGTCCTTTCCCCCATCATCCATAGTGAAAATTCAACAGGGAATTTCAAAAGAGTCCTGGAAATGTGAATTTTTACTGGCTGTTTCTGGGTATTTCAAATAACTCTAGCCTGGGTCGCAATTATTTTTTTAAGAAATAAACCAACCATTTCAAGGGAGAAGTGTAAAACGAGTTTGCCACTTTCCCTATACAATATTCCATCTTTAAAATCAAAGAAGTAAACCTCTCACAGATGTGTTGTTGGGTAGAAGGCACAGAGGCACTTGGGTCCTTTCTGCCCTGCTTCATCTCTGCTGTCCCCGAGGATATCGCTAGCAGGAAAGCTTTTCCTGGTGGATTGATGCAGTCGTTCAGGTGTGGTTATGTCCACAAAGACAATCGTCCTGAGCATAGGAGCATTTGCAGGGAGCTTACTAGTTCCCACAGTTCACTGGTTAAAACAGTCCCCCAATACATCAGACGTGCAAATCGCTTCTCTACTTGAAGGCATATCTATTGTGCCATAACTTCCACTGCCAGGGTGACTATCTCACCACCCCAGCCCCGGGGGCGCTTGGATGTTCACCACCTCTCTCGGGGACAGCAGTCCACTTTGCAGACCAGTGAAACATGCAGGTATGTGCCCATTCCCTTATTATGCTTCTCCATGCTTAACACTAACACCTCCTCCTGGGATCTCAGAGAGCTCAGCCGTGCTAATGAGAAGGTATCACAGCTCAGCAAGTGCCTGACTTGCTAAGGCAAACAAAGTATTGGCTGGAACTAATGCAGAAAAAGATGGCCCTGGTGTCCTTTCTAATTTTTTTTTGCCAGCCAAGCTGTCTGTACTACGGGTTTTGGATTTCTTCAGCTGCATAGAAGGGCACGTGATTTATTGAAATTGGAAAGCTTGCAGACAAAAAAGGCTGTGAAATTATTTTGTATCTGACACAATCATTAGTAGTATTATTTCTTCTGGAATTGGGAAGGACACTTATAAAACATCTAACAAGCTGCTAAGGAGATTGCCTAAAGCACTGAGTTTTAAAATGTGCTGCTAGAGCCTATTCTTCTGTGCTCTGTGCATATTTCAAGCTCCAGTTTCTTTTTATGGAAGGGACTTGAGGTGATGTTTCTGAAGGGTGTTTCTGACAGTTTAGTAGGCACCCTCTTCAAATATTGGGCCTAGGCTACCTGCTGATCACATGATATAGAGATGATTGAAAGAGGCCGGTACAAGCTAAGCAAGTGTGCTGTAGAGCACAGGGGCATCCAGATTTCCTATTTTACTTTGTTGAAGAGCAATAACTCCCTCTGTGCTCATGCATTGTGCAAGTCCTCCAGATCCATTTTCCACACTGAAACCAAGCACAGTTAGCCAGGTGCCAGTCTCCAAGCTAAGGATGCGGTTGGAGGGGTTTGGGTGGTCTCCTATGGGTAACCCGCTATTGCCTGCTTCATCTATGAGTTGCCCTGTGATCCAGCCTGCCTGGAAGTCCTGGTCCAGCTAAAACAGATGTTGGTGGAAGGCAGCTGGTGACACTTTCTCAGGGGACAGGCATCTATTTCATACGGTCACTCTTTTGATTCGCCCAGGTCTCAGGAGAAGGAACAAGATTTGACAGGCAGTGGAGCCCAGCTTGTCCTCCTTACACGCTTGAGTTGAGCTCCTGCATAAGCACATCCCCACATCAGAGACTGAACATGCCTCCTCCTCCTGGAGGGAAGCAAATCCAAGGACTTGGAAAGTGGTGCTGGCCAGATCTGCACAGAGAAACTCTATTTCTCTGGTTAAGGGGACTGTGGCTTGACTTGAGCAGAAACTGCCTTTCTAATGGTGTGGAGTTTATTATCAGTAATCCTTAGCTCTCAACGGGCACTTTTCATGAGCAGATCACAAAGCATGTTGTGGAAAAAGGTCAAAATCATGATTATCATTTTAAACATGGAGAAGCCGAGACACAGAGCCCACCAGCCTCAGAGAAAGTCACCCTGCAGGCAGCTGGCAGAACTGAGGACAAAGTCCCACAGTCCCCAAGCCCAGCCCAGTGCTCCAGCCTCCCTGTTCCCATCATTAGCACTGGGAAGACTACCTCTAATTGGTGTCGAATGATTGAAAGTGGAAGGAGCTGTTGTCATGGATACAGCATCTGCAGGCTCTCCTCTGCCTTGGTTGGAGCCCTCCTCTTCCACAATAGCTCTGTGGTCTTCAAAAATCAGTGCAATAACGAGCACAGAAACAGCAATTCATTTGCAACCAGTGTAAATGCTTGCCATTTAATACAAAGACAGAATAAACTGTTAGCTGTGACCCTCTTAGGTTAACTGAGCTGGTTGATTCACTGATTTCTCTTGTACCAGCTGGAGCAGACTGTCAGGACCTGTTGGATCAGTTACCTCCCATAACTTCTGTACAGGATTTACACTCAACCCGTGCCCTTCACAGCACAGCAGCACTTGTATTCTCCCTGTCCCTACCTTGGGTAGTGTTTTTCCTTTGCAATAGGTGGTCTCAGCAGGGAATAGGAAGAAAGCCCCCCCCCCAGCCACACACAAACATGCATCCCCCAAGAAGATTTTAGCTGCAGAGAGGCATAGATAAGCAGCCACCTGCAGTGCTGAGAACTTGGCTGCCAACCCACAGACAAACCTGATCTGCCATCCCTGCCTCTGCAGCGACACTCAGCTCACTGGAGCACCGTGCCATCTCCTTCTCAGAGGTGCTGGCTTTCCCAGCTGAGCTCAGTACAGCTCTTAGATCCTCCGAACCCGCTTCTCTTCCCAACAAGTGGCTCTGCCACACTTTCAGAGCCAACAGCCAGAATAACCCTGACAGCACACCTGAGGACAGGCATATTTTTCTTATCTTGTGCAGGAAGGGGTTCTTATGCAGTGCTTCACAGAGGCCTCCTTATCCACCATGCCCTCTAATCCATGAGCAGAACCATTACCAGGAACATGCTCACCTGGTGCAGAGTTTGGCCAGGTGTGAAGAACAGGGCCAGACTGATCCAGCAGCATTAGAAAGATGCTCATTTCTAGCTTAGCTGTTATAATGCCGTGTGTTGTTCTTCCTTGTCCAGTGTGGTTAAGATGAGTTTCACCAGGAAAAGAAAAAAACCCCACCATCTTTCATACCTTGGAAAAGTCGAAATGGCCAGGCAGCCTGCCCAAGGAAGGATCAGCTCTCTGTCCTCCCACTAGTCTCTTTGAAATTGTAGTTATAGGGATTTACCAGCACTTGCAACGCACTCAACAGGTCCAATGTAAAGCAGATGGGAAAAAGGTCTCTATTTTTTGGATCTCTGTTATATTAATGTTGCCGTGTTGGCCTGTCCTACCTCAGACTGGGACAGTTCATAGTACCTTTTGATGGATGATGCTCAGTTCTGAAGACCAAATACTGCTCAACCAATTACTGCATTTGACCCACACCACCCATGCTGTCATTAAAAAAACGCCAGTCTCCTCCTGAGAGCAGCATGCTTGGCGGTGTCCAGTCCTTCAGAGTCAGTCTACCTCCAGAGGAACCATTCTCAAGTCTGCTGACTATTTTAGCAGCCTGCCGCTGAGCTGGATGCAGTCTTTGTAGCACTGACTCCAGCCTGAAGGACTGGCACAGGTTTTCCCATTGACCATCAGTAATCAGACAGCCAAGGATTCAGTTTCTGCCCCAGTTCACCACCATCAGCTTTCCTAGTCTCTGCGTTAATCGTGTTGACTATGGGCAAAAGGTACAGCCAATGCCCATTCTGGCTATCTCTTCCCATCCCCCTTTACTTCCCCTCTCCTTTACCCCTGCTAAAGGATGGGAAAAAGTGTTACCTGTTAAACCACAGTAAGTTTGGCATGGGCGATCCCAGGCATCAGAAACTCCCCTCTTTGATTTTCCCAGCATCTCACTTTGGTTTTGACTGTTCGTCTTCATCTTCCTTACAAACACAGGTGCTATGCAGCTTTGGCCAAGGCAATGGGGTTAGTTATCACCATAACTACCCAGCTGTTGAAACCCAACTGTACAGCAATTATGCTAGACTGCAGCAGGCTGACAGCTATCACACTCATTACATCTTCCTGAGACAGAAAGGCTCAGTCAATACTACAAAGGATCTGAACAGCAGTTTCCAGGTAGAGAGTCTCTGTTCCCCCCATGACACAAAGCACTAGGAGATGCCTTTTGGTGACTAACAGCAGCAGACCCATAACATGAAATTGCTTGCTCTTTTCTACCTCTGTGTGAGCTTTTTTCTGCCAAGGGGGCTTAGCAAAACATTCTGCTTTCAAAAAGCACTGTGAAAAACAAGCTGTAAAGAGAGGGTTCAAGAGAGGATAGGAGCAGTTCCTTGGAAGTCAGTATGTTTTTGAAAGGTTTCCCGCAGGAGTTCAGGTGCTGTCAGGCCAATGCATCCATCTTTTTGTATCTATCTGGCACTTCTTTCCTCTGATGGCAGCTAAAGGGAGCCAAGAGGGAGATCTAACTGCTTGACTGTCTACCGCACAGCAGCTCAAGCTCAGCAGAGGAACAGAAACATTAATGTCTCTTTATTTTCTGGGAAACCTGCAGGGTTTCGGGATTGATCCTTCCCTGCACCTGATTGGTGTGTGACAGCAGGAGCAGCCCTCCTCCTGAGAGCGTCTGGGGTCCTCTGAAGGCTTGTGCTGTACTGATGAGCTGAATGAAGGTCATCTTCTGGAAGATGGTTGGAAGCAATGGTAGCTCCTGTTTCCACAGGTTCAAAATTCAATTTCTCATCTAAACATCCTCAGGAGACTCACTTCAGGCAGAGAAGACTGCATGAACAGCTCAAGACGCCAAGGGCCTTCCTGTCCCTGTACAAGGCGACAAACCATTATGAGTCTGATCATCCAAAGCCTTACCAGAAGCTCTGTCAAACAGAGGACCTAGTCACCCTAACTCCTCTTCTACTCGACACCATAAGACCCAGTGTGTGCTCTACCCCTGATATACTGCCTCTGCTTGCACATGTGGCATTCATAGCTGAGGATGTGAGGAGCAATGAGAGGCGAGTGGTGGGAGCCAGTGCCTGGCTCCTTGTCCAGGAGGATGGCGTATTTCAGGGATGCTGTTGTCACAGTCCAAAACAGAAAGTGAAAGATAGACCTCAAGGCAAACAGCACAAACGCTGCTCAAGTGCAGTGCCTCAAGGCCTTCTGGGATGATGGATCCTCTGACACAACGTTTACCACCGCTTCAGACCTTGTCTGGAGGACAGTTCGTACTTGGAGGAATTTTTTCCTCTTTTGCAGAAAAGACACAAGGTAGCATAGAGAGGGATTTAGACTCTGATTGCTCTCATGTTCTCTATTACGGTGATAGCGAGCTCTGATGAGAGACGATATGTCAGAACCTCCAGCTTTACTGCATTAGTCTCCAGCATCACGCTTGGCAGCAGTTTCATGGCCATTACAACAGGCTTATTTTGCAGCCTAACAATCACTCGAGATCATCATCCTGCAAACTGCATGACATTGTGATCTTTGTGCAGCCAGAGCCATTCAACAGTGTTTTTTCCATTTTTCTAACACTGAGTTTACCATTAAATGCGCCTGAGAAACCACAGCTAATGCCTTATATTTAGTGTAAAAATTAGGAACTTTGGTAGTTAATGTCCATCATCAGAGCAACTGAATTACTCGTAATGCTCAGAATCCAGGGACATAAGGAGATCTGTAGATAACTGGTACAGAGACACATGGAACCTGGTCTGCAAAGGACTGTGGCACCTCAGACAAACTTAGAAATGAAGTGGCCCTTAAATAACCCAAAATCTTATTGCTCATCAATAATATCTAGGAACATGAAACTGTATTTACACATGCCCATATCTATTGCTGATGAAACAGAAGCAACCACATCAGTGTCTGTTTGGGATCATCCAGCCAAACTTTTTTTTTCCTAGGTGTTTTTAAGGTTTTGTTTGGCAGATATTCAGCACATATTTATTCCTCTCAGAATCCAGTAGCCATGTTACCATCATGCAAAAATACAAGCGGTGATACTATATACATGCTGACGCTAAAGAATTAATCCAGGTTATAGGAGAGCTGAATTCAATGCCTTCTGCAGGCCAAAGGGGTCTTCACCTGCCAGGCAAACAGCAAGGTGGGGGCCATCACTCACCCCTGCTCTGCCTGGAGCTGCCCCCTGTGCCCCTGTGGTTAAGACATCCCACACCCATATACAACCCCTGCACCCTCTGCCCCCTCTCTGCCACCGCGCTGTGCATTAGGAGTGTGGGTGGCCTCATGGCAAGCTAAGGACCGCTTCAGTTCCCTTTCAGGCTTTATAGCCAAAGCAGAAAAGATATAGACATTTCAGTTTTCTTTTCAGTCTTCTCATTAGGAAGGATTTGCTTTTATCTCTGTTTCATTTGAGTTGTCTGGATTGAGCAGGGTAGCTGTTTTGTGTTTATAAAGGACTGGCTAGAGTCTGTTTTCCTCCCTGGTTTAGCTTTTCCTGTTCCCCACTGTTCTGCCACGTAAAGATCTGCCATCTTCTTTATCTGGCTCCAGCAGCAGGAGTCCTGCTTGGCAACCCGCCAAGGACAGGGCTGAAAGGAACTGTGTTTTGTAACTGGCTATGCGAGCATCGTTTCCAGCAACGCTTGCTGCTCCACACCATGTTAGTCTGGTTTCCATCAACTTGGTGTGTGACAGCAGACACTGCTGCCACCACAGGTGAACACAACTGCTGCGATGTTTCCCACAGCAGTCAGATCATCAAGGTTGGCTCCTAGTGCCAGGACTAGCTCTAGGAGGGACGTAACACAAATGTTAGACACTGGTTGAAGCCTATGAAGCCCTGGCTGAGATCTGAGTCTCTTCTTGGTGTGCCATACAGCCGCTCGTCATGGGTCCCCCGTGACACCCACGGCAGGCGGCCGTGCTCCATGTGGGGAGCTGCAGCCCTGGTGCCCACTGCCGTGTCTCCTTGCTGCACTCCCAGCACAGCTATTCACATGGCTGGAGACACCAACTGTTCCCTCAGATGGCAGTTTTGGGCATTCCTAAGTGCATGGTTTGACTCTGAAGGCAGCTATGTCACATACTTAGTCCCACCTGTACTGTCAGGTGCAAAGATGAAGGTGGTGTATGCTCCTCAGGGCTGTCAGGGCTGGTCCCTCCTCTAGGCACATGATGAGGGAGCAGAAGCCCAAATCTGCAGCTACCCCAAAGCAGGAATAAGATGGGAGCCATGGGCATGTGGGACCCTCAGGTGTGCAGACACGTACAGAGCCTGGTAAATGCTGCCTTCCCAGAGATCAGACATTGTGCAGGACAAGCACAATTTAGCCTGTCTATTTGCATTTCTATAAGTACAAAGACACTCAGGCTCTGTAGCAAAAAAGAAGGACTTGCTTAGTAAATAGTTAAACCAAGCACAGTCATAAGGGGCTTCCAGACTCTTGTGATTTACCATTTCTGGCCTCACTCCTGGTGGACCTCCCTTCTATGTCTCTGGGAGGTGAAGGCAGTTTGACACTTGTGCATACCCTGTTTCAGGGCCTGATACATTACTTGCAACACTTATGACTCATGCTTTACAAAAAAGGTGAGATGTGCAACCATCCTGCCTTTGGTCACCTCTATTCCAACAGCCACTAGCCTCCTCCTCCTCCTCCTCAGGATAGCACAACATGGTGTGATCACCACATCTTCCACAGTAAGCTGTGCAGAGCCATTTCTGTCTGCATGTAGGCCTTGAGGAGACTAACCAGGACCAAAAAAAGCCTGTGGTCATGCCCAGGGAAGTCCTGGGTGAGCCTGGGGGCTCATTCCATGAGCTGGAATGAGACTTCTCACCTCAACCTGAGTGAAGGTCTCAGCAGGCCACTCCGAGGAAGAGGATGGCTGAGAGACAGCATTGTCTTGTCTTAAGCTGCTTCTACCTGAACCATCCATAAGCTTTGAACCATCTCTCATAGAAAGTGCATCTTCACTGTCAAGCTGGTCAACTTCTGGTTTTGCTCCTGGGACCCCAGCACTGATGCTGAGTACTTGTGAGGGCTTCCTCTGAGAAAAGAGTGGATTCCCTCTTGGGCAGTGCCTAGGGCAGGCAGGTTGTTGGGGCTCTTCACTCTGAGACGTGCTCACAGGGAGTGTGGAGGCAGCATGGGTAACCTAGCACCCTCTTCCCAGAGCATGAGCCCATCAAAATGGGCAGCCTCTAGGTCTCTACAGCCCAGATGCCATCACACCAAGCTGCGAGGTCTGGCTGGGGGATGTGGGATGTTTGGGGAGGCAGCTTGTGGGTTATATCTGGATGCTGCCCAGGACTAACATGTTTGCTTTTTTTTCCTTGCCAGATGCATATGAAGGGAACACATCCAGCATGTTATCTGTGGCTGTTTCACAATATGTAAGTTTTGTTTTGGAGGCCTGTGCTGGTTTGTTCCTATGGAGGGTCTCCTGGGGCTCTGCACGTTGTCTCCCACCGTGCACATGAGGGACAGGGGTTGCACGGGATGGTGTGGGACACAGGCTGCCTTTGGGCATCTGCTCTGCTGCGAGAGCAGGGAACAGGCTGCTCCCTGCATGGGGAAACTGGCTGTTAAGATAAAGCTCTGTAGCTGCCATGGTATCCTGATGGATGCTGGATGAGGCTAAGCTCATGAATAGTGGAAAGGGAGGAAGGTAATTTAGTTCACATCATGTGTGGGTGGGTGCCAGTCCTGTCTGTTCTGCCACTAGGATCCAGATTCCTCTGGCAGGTAACAGCAGAGCAGATCCAAGCTGATGTTACACTGGTGCCACCTACTCATATTTTTTTCTTCTGATTTTCTTTTTAAATGAAGGCAATGACAGACACCGTGTTTGGGGAGCTGGGGCTTTGGATGGAGGCTATAACACAAACACTTCGCGCGTTCTCCTGCAAGCAAAAAAAAAATCACATCAAACCTGATCCTGCAAAGCTTCAGTGTTGAACTCCCACTGAACAACAGGCTTGCTGAGATGCTGGACAATGCATGCAGAGAAGCAAAGCAGTGACCCTTAGTGGGGTCAGGGTACTAAGAGGATACCTGAAACATCCCGCTCCCACTCAAAACTTTCCAATGGGACTGCATGAAACTTCCTCAATCATCGACCATATAGACAGTGCTGTCTTCCCAGGCTGGCTGCCCTTCTCGTGTACAGAGAATTTAACTTTTTCTTTTTTGCAAGATCTCACCAAATCACGATGACATGGTAACTGGGCCATGTGCTGTGTTTTGGAGAGAGAGTGTTGCTCTTTGTAACAGTCCTTTCCGCTATTGTCAAATGAAAGTCAGCGATTTGTCCTTGATCAGCTGCTGTGTCCCATCACTGTGCCTTTATTTCTCTTTATTCTGATGTGTCAAAGAACCATGTTCTGCGTGCATTCATGCGACTATTGGTTTTCCCTTCCCACATATAATATATGAACTGCTCAGTTGATTTCAAGTTTAACAGAACATCAAGGGCCTCAAGATCCCAAGAAAATGAGGTGCAGAGGTGGCCCAGGAGGAGAAGGCTCCATGGCAATGACTCCTCTGAAGAGTAGGACATGGTGTGACTCACTCTTCATTAATCTTCAGAGAAGCTGGAGAAAAGCAGCCCCAAGACATATATCTGTTGGAAACCCCTGGCTCCTGGAATGGATTGTTCAGTATAATTGCTCCTCTATAAATTAAACAAGAGCCATTTCCAAGACTTCTGTATTTTAAAGTCACTAGTTTGCGCACAGGGAGAGTTCTTGCAGGACCCAGACACTCTTGGCTTCCCTCTTCCCGCTAATGGTGCCCACCACCACGAGGCAGGTCCCTGCGTGGTCTGAGACCTGGTGAATCAGAAGGATTTCTGCAACGAGGTGAAGCTCTGCTGAGAAGGAAGAAACGAGAGGTCATCCCCCAGGCTGCCGGGGGTCCAAATTCCACGCCCAGTACAGGGATGAATGGAAGCTGCAATTCCCAAAATGCATGCAAAGATCAGCGGGCTGTTGCGTAATTGTGTTTGAAGGAAAGTGGATTGTCTGAGGTGGATGGCACGAGTCAGATCAGCCCTGAAGGTACACACTGAGCCCAAGCAGAAGGGGTCTAACCTGGCTACTAATCAATCTTATGCACAGGATGCTCACCCTGCAGGCCTTTGATGTAGAGAGACTGAGCTTTCCGGGGACTTCAAGACAAGAAACTTGAGTTCCAGTGCTTCTAAGATTAGGCAGCAGCTGAGCAGCTACTTCTGTCATTAAACATTAAGCACTAGCAGGTAAAAGCAATAGGAATCCCACACTGGGTGTGAAGTCCTTCTCCAGATTTGTTTTACTGTATTTGCTTTTCTTTTCTGGTTATTGTTTCCCATCAAAAAGAGAAACAAAACTAAATGTCATTTCCAGACGGTGTGTGATCTGAGGCAAGATCATAGAGGGTGCATGGTCCATGCCAGCAATACCTCTCTCATTCTGCAGGAGCACTGGCCTCCGAAGAGAGCTCCTCTACACAGGACAAGGTGTACCTGCCTGATTACAGAGTAATTAACGAGCCACAGCAGGGCCCGTCTCTGCCCCATTCCACCTCTAATTGGCCAAGACAGAGGCTCCTTTCTGCTGCTTCCCAGAGCTGTCAGTCACTGAGGGTCCCTCGTTACCCCACTTCCCCAGCCAGTATAAAAAGGCAGAGCAGGGATGATAGAGCATGGTGTGGTGTCTGGTTCTTCTTTGCTGGTTATCTGCTCACCTCTGGCAGGACAAAAAGGTACTGTTCTCAAATTTTTCAGGGGAAATTTTTAGGTGTTAAGGCTGGTTCATGTTTAGATGTTTCTTACTTGGCTCAATTACAGAATGGAATTAGTCTTAATTAACATAAGGTTGCTTGTGGTCCTGCCTGAAGGGTTAGATACAGCCTGTGGTGGTTTTGAGTGAAAAGTTAGTTCAGGTTGGAGTGTGCTAGTTGCAACAGACCAACTTTTTGAGCTGCTTCCCCCTTCCCCCCCCAGCTCTGCTGTTATTAGCTCTTCTGATGCAAGATTTCTTCTAAACCTTGGTGGGGAGAAAGGAGGTACCAGGTATCTCTTCTAAATGTATTCATAATAAGCACTATGGTCTCTCTGACTAGAGCTTTCCTGGGTGAGGAAAAACTTTCTCCTTATTCCTCTGATACTGTAAACTATGTGAAACTTAAATGCTAGGTGGCTTTGCAAGTAGCACAGTTCCCTTCCTTCTGTAAGGGGAAGAGGCTCATTTTTGGGGTCTTCCCTTAATGGGTACTAAAGGAACTTCTCACTTTAATGAAGTCAGAGGGAAGGCTTATGCTGCTTTGTCTCTTTTCCTCTTCCTAAACCATGGTGCTGCTTACATTTCAGCTGCAATGGCCTCCGCTATGCCTGACAAAGAGGAAGCTGCCAAGAACTCCCTGGAGGTGAAGGAAGAGGAGCAGCAGGTAGGTGCTTCATGTGAGATGCAATGAGTGGCAGCTCCTGGGTGCAGGTATGAGGAGGTGGCCCTGCTGTGGCTGGGGGAAGCTAAGCCTCCACAAAGGGAGGAGTGTTTCTTGTGCTCAGGCTGTGCTCTGCAGCTTCTCTGGAAATGTTGGTGGCAGCACAGCCAAAAAAGTAGGCCTGAAGACCCTGGAAGTAACCTCCTAGACTAAGCAAAATAGCCTGGTTCTGGGCTAGGAGATGTGTTTCTGTAACTCTGAAGTCAAGATCCTGACTTGCTGCAAGCAATGCTTCTGTAGAAAGGCTCCCATGTTTCAGCAGTCCTGAAAACTACTGTACTAGCTTTACTCCCATGACTAGCAGCATGCTTCTTCCAGACGAGCGTAAAGTCTGTCAGCTTAAAACCAACCTGATCCTGTTCTGATGAAGCTTTTCCTGGAGGACTGGCTTGTTAAACAGCTATACCAAATGAACTGGAGATGAATACAGGTCCAGAAGCATTGAGGCTGCCCACAAATTTGGCTGTCCCTTGGGTAGCGTTGTATTAGAGGAAGACCTTGCTAGAACAGACCAACTGTAAGTGTCAATGCTTCACAGCTTGTTTCTCAATTGAGTTGCAGATTTAAAGCAATTGTTCAAGAAGGGCAAGCCTTGCTTCCTCAACCAGACTAGGTGACTTTTGAAGAGGCAAACATAAGAGGAAGTTCTGGGGCAACACTGCATAGGAAGTTCAGTGTCATGTTTGCAAACTTCATAGCTTATTTTTTTTCTTCTTCTAGGATGCAGTAAATCAGGTGGCTAACCTGACCTTGGTCAGCTCTGCCTGTGACATGGTTTCTACAGCTTATGCCTCCACTAAGGAGAGCCACCCCTATATCAGATCTGTGTGTGATGCAGCAGAGAAAGGAGTGAAGAGTGTGACAGAAGCCACAGCCAGCTGCGTGCAGCCGGTTCTGACTACACTGGAGCCTCATGGTAATCCCCTGTGGAAAGTCAGGTTTGCACCTGCCTGTGAGGTACTCTCTGGCTTCCTTCCAGAGCTGGAAGGAGCCCTAGGATGTGGAAATGTGCCTCTCTATCACCACACTAAAAGGACTACTCCTGGCTTCCAAGTAAGGCTGAAAAGCTAAGTCCTAGTCCAAGTAGGGTGATGGAGTGTTCCTCCCTGGAGGACCAGGACTTGACTCTGTTGACTACCCTAAAGCTGATCTTGCAAGGTCCAAAGTATTAGGTAGTGGTTGCTTATAGTTGGATTCTTACAAGCTTGTGATGGCAATGGTAAGAAGCCTCCTCTTGGAGGACTGTTAATCTAAAGGTCCCATTTGCCATGGCCCTTAAAGAACACAACTGTGGCATCTGAGAAGAAGCTCTAAACTCCTGGAGGGAGGGGAGCTATTCCTAATGGCAAGTGTCTGGCAAAATGGTCTGTGTGACAGGCCTGAGTTCACTCTAAGCCTGGAGTGGGCTTCCCCCTACTGTCAGTTACTATGTGATCCTGGATCATTGGGATGTGGAGGCTTGGGCAGAAATGAGGGCTATGCATCTATTTAGTCAAGAGCTCAAGAAGCTGCAGGAGGGGCTCCCATGTATGTGACTATGTCCATACAAGTAGAAACTGTTTGCTGTCAAGTGAACAGATCTGTGAGGAGACTAAGACAAGCTGCTCTACAAATTCAGCTTACAACAACACACCTGGCCTGGTGATCTGGATGGAGACTTTCATCTGGGCTCCCTGCAGAGCAACATGTTCAGGAAGGTAGGACTTGTGAGATGGAACTGCAGGAAAATCAAGTTTTAACACTTTTTTTCCCCCCCCAGTTGCTGCAGCAAGTGAGTATGCCTCCAAGGGTTTTGATAAACTAGGAGAAAAGCTCCCACTCCTTCAAAAGCCAGTGGACCAGGTAAGAATCAAAGGCTGTGCTGTCCCTTACTGGCAGAGAGACCTGGCCCTTGCAGGGTTTCTAACCTTGGGAGTTGTCCTGGTTTTGGCTGGGATGGAGTTGGTTTTCTTCCTGGTAGCCAGTATGGGGCTGTGTTTTGGGTTTAGGTTGAGAACAATGTCGATGATACACTGACGTTTTGGTTCTTGTTAAGTAGTGCTAAGTACTTGCTAAGTGGTGCTCACACTGGTCAAGGACTTTTCAGCTTCCCATGCTCTGCCAGGGGCACGGGAGGCTGGGAGGGGGCACAGCCGGGGCAGCTGACTCAGACTGGCCCAGGGGCTATTCCATACCACGTGACGTCATGCTCAGTATATAAGCAGGGGAGTTGGCCGGGGAGGGGTTGGATCGCTGCTTGGGGGACGTGCTGGGCATCGGTCGGCGGGTGGTGAGCAATTGTACAGTGTACCGCTTGCTTTGTATTACTACTGTTCTATTTTTATTTTACTTTAGTTATTAAACTGTTTTTATCTCGGCCCACGAGTTTTCCCCTTTTGCCCTTCCGATCCTCTCCCCCATCCCACCGGTGGGGGGGTGAGTGAGCGGCTGCGTGGTGCTTAGTTGCTGGCTGGGGTTAAACCACGGCAGGAGTGAAGCAGGCTTTCATATGAGGAACAAACTACCCCTAGGTGCATAGTGCAAGCTCCTACCAGAGTAATACTTAGCGGACACTGTGCTAATTGCCCTCTTGGTGCAATTCAGAATTGTAGTGTACTACGTGATCCAATCCCTTATTTGACAAGTCTCCTCTTCCACAGATTATCTCTGACACAAAAGAGCTGGTATCATCCAGAGTGGCTGATGCAAAGGATGCTGTGAGCAGCAAAGTGATGGAGGTGATGGATGTAACTAAGGAAACTCTTCAGAGCAGTGTGGAGGCTGCCAGATCTGCAGTGACCAGCAGTGTGGGGGTGGTTATGGACTCCAGAGTGGGCCAGACAGCTGTAAGCAGAGCAGAAGCTGTACTGGGGAGAACAGAAGACAACTCTCTTCCCATTGGAAATGAGGAACTAGGTAAGGAAACAGTGTATGTGACTGTCTGTAATGGGAACAATCACACTGGGGATGGTCAGCCCCATTCCTCACCCCACTACTCTGGAATAGGGCTAATGGGAAGTGCCATGCTGGAAGCTACTTGGCTTCTAGTCCACGATCTCCTGATAGTTGTTCACTCTGTATGGTAAGCATCTCTGGTCAGCTGCTTACAGATATTGTCTCTTTCCTCAGCCAAACTGGCAGCATCTGAGGAGGGTGCAGGCATAATGTCTGTGGAGCAGCAGCGGGAGAAGAGAAGGTACTTTGTGCGGTTGGGGTCTCTCTCTGATGAGCTTCGCCTGTTTGCCTACCTGCACTCAACAGACAAAATGAAGCAGGTCTGGCAGGCCATGCAGGAGGGCCTTGCACAGCTTCACTGCATCATTGAACTGGTAGGTAGAGCCTGGTCTCCTGGCAGGAGGGGGGCCAAATCATTGGCTTGGTCTCAGCTCCATTGCTATGATGAAGAGCTGTGCTGTTCACCAGCAGATCTGTCTGTCTTGACACTCTGATCTTCCCCTGCCACAGATTGAAGTGTTTAAGCAAGGATTTAATCAAAAGCTTCAGGAGGGGCAGGAGAAACTACACCAGATGTGGCTGGACTGGAGTAGGAAGTCTTCCAAAGAGAGTGGAGATGAAAGCTCTGCAGGACCAGAGGTACCTCCTGGGGAGGGAAGAAAAGGTCTCTGGGCATCCCCTTGATTTTTTTTTTTTCTTTTTAAATCTTTTTTGGAAGTAACTCACTCCTCTGTCCTTCCTGCCTCCTCCCAGGAGATGGAGTCTCTGGCCCTGCTCATGGCGTGCAGTATCACACAGCAGCTGCAAATATCCTGCTGTAAAATAGTGTCTGCAATCCAAGGTCTTCCCTCAAGCCTTCAGGATAAGGTGAAACAATCTCTTAGTACCATAGAGGAGCTTCATGCTTCTTTCTCAGTGGCAAACTCCTTCCAGGACCTGCCCAGCAGTGTCTTGAGCCAGAGGAAGCTGGCTGTGATTAAGGAGTACATGGAGGAGCTGCTGGACTACCTGAAGAATAACACACCTCTGTCCTGGCTGGTGGGACCCTTCTCTCCCAGGGAGGAGGAAGAGATGAAAACCTCACAGGAGGAGGAACCCTTGCAGGAGAAGGAAGCAGAGACAGCAGGGGATCATGAAGTTTCCACCACCCTCATGTAAAGGATAAGGCCATAAGCACAGGTCTGCCTGGTATGGCTCTGAAGGCTTGGTCTTAGCTTTATGTAACTCCACTCTCCAGCTGAGGGTGGAGCTGTCACATCTTGGATGATTATTGGGTACTGGTAAATAAATCCTTAGGTGCTTTTAAGGAAGGTGGTGGAAGTAGCAGGGCTGTTCTTAAGTGATTGTAGCTACATTCAGGAATGGTGGCTGAGCTCTGGGCTGGAAGGAGAACAGCTGAAGCTCTGCAATGCTCCCACTTCCCTAGCAAGCTGTCCATGGTATGTCCTTCATCAGTGTACCCAGGCACTGCCAATATTCAATGCAATGATTGGTGTTGGTCTTAACTCCTTAGCTAGTATACAACATAAGGAATTCTCTTACTAGAAGCTGCTTGTACTAGGTCATAACCACTTGAAATAAAACTACTGCATGCAAAAACACTTATTGTCTCTGTTCTCTCTTGGAGAGAGACTGCAAGAGTGAGTATTGCTCAACACATGTGAACCTTACTCTTTTATCTATTATCTGTTCCTTGATGCAGGATAGTGCAGTCAGGAATGCAAGAACTGGTGAGCAGTCTGTGGTATAGTAAGGATTGCAGCTGGTAAGCCCTGGTACTGTCCTGGGAAGTACCAAGTTGTAATTTGTTCTCACTCCTAAGTCTGGAGGCATGTATGTGCCCTCCTGGCACTGTCCTGTGCTTGGAGAAGCTGTAGGGAGCTGTTAGGGTGATGTGGACTCCTTGATGGAGAGTTGTTAGGGTGTAGGTGACATATACTGTCAGCACTGACCTCTCCTGGCCAGGAGATGTTTCAGTTGAGCTAAGAGCTCTTCAGTCTGACCCTGTTCCAAAGAGCTGGAACCACCCAGTGTGGTTAGAACTTCTAAATGAAAAGCTCTGCTCCTTGCTTCTTGTCTTTCTGCTTTCAAGGAAAGAAGTGGAATCTGCTTCCAATGTGAGTACTGCTTCTTCTAGACTTATTTTTTTTCCCAAAGATGGTTAAAATTTGTTGGTTTTTCTTTTTCTGAAGATCAGAAACAGAGACTGGGGAGAGCAAATATAGATGTGAAGAGGTGGAACTTCCCCCCTCTCTCAAATAGAAGTGAATGCTGTTCCAACAACACTTGTAATCCTATGTTACTATGTGTAATGGCTTAGTGCTATACTGTGGCAGGACCATGTGGTTCTTGGGTTTTGGTGTAAGTTATTGATGCAACACAACTCCCTGATGTAGTAAAGCTTTGTATCCAACTTCACTGAGCTCAGCATGTCAGAGAGGCTATTGGACAGCTGTCCAACCTGTGTTCCTCATGTAGTAACTAGTTTGTGTTGAAGGCAAATAATAAGCCGGTCTGAGATATAAATTGCAGAGGTCATCTCTCTACTACATGATTATTGCCAAGAAATTTCTCTCTGGCAAAGAGCTTAAGGAGAGGCAGATCCAGTCTGCTTAGTGTAATTATAGCTGACCTTCTAGGGTGGGAAGTGGGGAACTAACTGCAAGCAGCATTGGAGCTAGTCCTGCTGCTTGGTGGCAAATATGCTACACGTTGTCTTCTCAATAGCAAAGCTGCAGCTTGCTATCTAGGAGTGCCTGAGTCCTGTTTTTAAACTTGCCTGGTTAAAAATGCTCTTTAAGAAATAACTAGACATTTCTGTGCTGCATTGACAAATCAATATCAAGTCCATCTGATCTATATTAATATAGTGCTTATTCTAGTAAATCATGCTGCTTCTGCCTATGGATCACCGGGGCATGTTCTTGCTTGTTGATTAAATCTATTTCCTGCAAACACTACTGGCTGCTCTTACACTGGAGGCCTGGTGTACAACCCATGGGCCCCTCTGTAGCTGCAGCTGGGAACTTAAATGCTGCATGTGGCTGGGGTCTCCCTGGTTGCCTGTGCTGGAGCTGGTGCAGGACAGCCTAGCACCTGTAAGTCTTTTGTAGGTCTGCTGCTGCTACAGTCCCTGTGGGCTATAACAGCCTAAACTGACCTTCTTGTCGCAGGTCCTAAAGCTCCACTTGAGAAGAAGCAGCTGAGTGGAAGCCTCTGCATGTGTTTTACCTCTTGCTTAACCTCCAAAGATTCAGGGAACCATGGAGAAATGTTAAACCAAGCAAGAAGGGCAAAACTCTCACCAAGACTAGCCATGACTAGCAATAGTTTGACTTTCTTCTTATTTGCTCTTCCTCTTCTGGTCTCATCCATGCCCCAGAGACAACCTGGGGATAAAGGTGGAAAGAAACTGGGAACGACAAATGGACTGGCTTTCTGCAGTGTTTAAGATGGAAACGTATCTGAGCTCTGGGAGAGTATCCAGATTGTTCTCCATTTTATTCCAGCCTGTTTGGCTATCCACGCTTATTTTTGAGTCATTTTGGACAGAAATAAGAAATGCGTTGGTAATGTGACAACCCTAGACAAACACCTCTGTAGGGAAGACATGCTTAGAGGTGTCTCTTCTGGCTCTCAGTAGCCCTTGGGAATGATGTAGTGTTCCTTGATTCTGATAATTATAGCCCAAGTGATTATATCTTGCCCTCCCCTATTGCTGTTCCTCCCTGCTTATGCTGTGGTCACACACTGTGCTCAGTTATAGGCTGATCTGAATTTTAAATGCAATCATGGGCCACTTGCTCCTTGTTTCCCTCTTGGTAGATGCCACCTCATCTCCTTCTGCCAGTTTGTTTAACATTTTAATTATTTAATTCTCATGTTCATGTAATTCTGCCTTTCTTTATTCAGTCCCTGCTGTTCATTGTTCACATGCCTGACTTCTAGGTCAGGGAATGTGCTGGCTTTGGGTGAAGGCTACCTTGGGCATCACTCCAAAAGGCTGTCATTTTTCACAAGTTGAGTTAGAAGGTATTAGCCAATATGTTACTATGACCTCTAACTGGCAAGGGTAACTGCTTAAGGACAGTTTCCCAAGCAGCTTTGTCATGAAGGCGATAGATTGGGAAACTGGAGTTCTTAGCAAGTGCTGGAAGGCAAAAGCTCTCTAGCTGTTTGCAAGGAGCTTAATTTCCCCTTCTCACTCCCATGTCTCTTGACACGCTTGTACACTGTTGTCCCTTCTGCAAAAGCTGCACTATTGCCTGCTGTAAAACAACACTATGCTTAAAGTTTGTCTTCCCTGAAGGGCTGCTTGGGTAGCTGGGGCCCTGCTCAGGTGTGAGCTGTCTGGGTTCCAATTCTTGTATGACTTTACGTCCCTGTGGTTGGGGAACTTTAAGATCTTCAAAGCTTACTGGAATTAATTTGCAGTGGAAACTGCATGCAATTTTAGCCCTTAGTGCTGAAAATGAGGATGCTGTGACTGGCCAGTGTAGGAGCAGAATCAGACTGTGGGACCTACTCTGCTAGGCCTTCCTCCTGCTGCTGTCTAATGTGGCAGGTAGGAATTTTGTTTTGCTGGCTAGCACTTGGCCCTGTGCTTTCCTATTGTAACTCTTCCCATCCCCACCTCTTTCCTATTGCACCTTCTTTCCTTGCATTAGAGGAGGAAACCAAGTGCCTCAGTGCATGGGAGAGAAACCTGGAGGGACTTCACTATGCTCCGAGTTGGATGGTGCCAACCTGAAATGACCAGGTGAGACCAGTGTGGGTTTAAGAGCTCCTCAAAATATACACTTGTCTGCTGGAGAAGGATATAACTGCTTTTAGTAGCAGTACTTTGCAGTGACCTGTATTCCCAGTTGAAGCACACTGATGCTTTTCCAGCTAATATCTTTGCTGGTGTCAGCATTCAACTCTTCCTCGTTTCAGAGGCTCCTGCCAGGGGCCTCTTTGGGCAGGTCTTGGCAAGACATTTTGCTGGACAGCTTTCCTTCCTTCTGTACTCTGTGGATGGCAGAAGAGGGAAGGGGGTCAATAAATCTGCTTCAAATTGCCTTACAAACCAAGCGTGAACTTGTGACAATACCAATATGGTCTTTGTGTGGCTTGTTAAAACACCTGATGCCTCCAGGAGTGACAGGCGTCTGACCTGATCAATAGCTCAGCTGCCCTTTACTGCTGCAAACAAGGCAAAGTACCTTCTGTGAATACAGAGCACTGCCAGCAAATAATTACCCTTGTTGTGGTGCTTTCTGGACACTGGCACCTGCCCCTATGGTAATGAAAATCCATTTGCAGAAGCAGTTAGTTTGCAGTATTGACTTCCCAGTCTCCCTCTGATTCTCATATTTATTTAGATTCAGCAATGGCTTGAGATTCTCCAGCAGTGAATTTGGAAGGGAGGTGATCCAGAGGATAATTAACAAGCTGAATGCTGACATGGTTGGATTTTATGCCATCCTCAGTACTGATACTTTCTTTTTGTCTGTTTGCACTAAGCTTGCTTCGTAAACTCTGATGGGAGCTTAGTGCAGGACAGAGGCTGGCCAGGCTGGTAGGCACATTCCTGCCCATTTCTCCCCATGTGCCCTGTCTGACCTCCCTAGAGGGGAAGGCATGGTGATATGGGAATTGTCAAAGGCAATTATCTGGGAAAGCTAAGTGAGGGCAAGAAACAGCAAGTAAGGGAAGGGGGTGGAAGAGTTTGAGGCTAAGGCTGGGGAGAGGTGGAAGGGGAAGGCATGAGAGGGATGGGAGAGAGCTGGAGGAGGAGATGACACCAGGGGGGCTGGGACAACTAGAGAGCAGGTGAGAAGCTGGATGGAAAATAGTGGACTGGGATTAAAGATGAGAATTCAATGTATATGGGGCAGTAGGGATAAAATGAACATCTGGAAGATTGGAGCAGAAAAACAGAAGAAAAGCAGGGGAGTGTTGTACAGAGAGGGGTTCAGCTGGGGCAGGACTTGGGCAAGGTGGAGAAGACTGGAGGACAGGAGAGGAACCAGATGGTAGGGAGTTAGAGGCTCCTTTGGTTAAAGGCAGTGTGTGTGTGTGTGTCCTTTATCAAGTTATCTTACTGGGTGCCTCAGTGCAAGGCAAAATAATCTCTGCTTTGATAAGTAAACGTGGGAGAAAAACACACTCCTTTGCAAGCAGGAGGGACTCTAGGAGATGTAAACTGCATATAACTACTCTTGCATGGATTATCCTGCAAGGTGGTATCATCACATACCTCGGTTTTACAGGAGCTGTTATTCCCTAGGATGGAAGACATCCTGAGCTCTCCCATTTGAGGAAACACCAGCTGCCTGCATCTTACAGTGGCTCTTCCCCTAGCAGAGAAATCAAATCGTTTGGTTTTGTGCATGCTGTCCTCACTAAAATGCCACTCTGCCTGCATTGGTTGATTTTGGAGGAACATCTGGCTGGCATGCTCACAGGCACCTCTTGCCTGGGGAATGGTGTGCTGCCTCCCCTCCCTGCTCCACCTCTCCTGTGGGATGGTTATTGCAGCTGTAAGCTGAAGGTCACTTTAAATGTCATCTTCATTTAGCTGCCTTAATGGGGTAATTATAGCTGAAAATACAAGGTTTACCAAACAAATTACAAACCAAGTGCTGTGTTTACCCTGCAAGAAACTGATTGGAAACACCTGCCATTTTGTGGAACAGAGAAAAACAATTTTAGGGCTTTGAAATATTTTTTTGCTTGTAATGTCTCCTGTTGCATGTGTCTTGCTCTGTCCCCTCCCACTGATCCTCAGCAGATCAGGACATGACATGCAGTCTATGTGATGCTGTGGTTGGCTGTTCCCCACTGGTGTGTCCTGGTCTGGATCCCCTCATCTTTCTAGTAAGGCTGAACCATGACACCAAGGAAGGCAAGAGCCTCAGCTGCAGAACACATGTAGGCTTTTATGCTTTATTGATGGTTCAGCCACTGGAGGAGTGGTGGTAAAGCAGGGAAGATCAGATCTTAGGTGGTCCTGAGCATTTCTGAGCTCTCTTGGTTGCCAGCCCTCTCTGGTCATCCTCCATGGATAGCTCAGCTTGGTGCTGGGCAGAGCTGAGTTAAGGAGCAGAGGATCTCTTAGGTTTTGTCGGTAGCAGAGTAGTTCAAGTAGTACAACCTGATGAGCACAGGTGAAAACACTGTAAAATGCACAGGTACAACAGGTGTTGATAGAGTGGTTACTGGATGAAAGACAGTGGCAGTGTGAACAGGCAAACAGGCTTGTGTGCAGCGGATGAATTGGAAGTTCATTAGCTCCTCTGTGGAAATGGGAGGACAAGAAGACATTCAGGAGCTGAGGGGCTGCAAATTTGTGTTCCCCGTGCAGATGTCCTCATGTATGTGTTCCTTGCACTGTGCTGGGGTAGGGTTGTGCCTCCTCCAGAGACTGCACTGGCTGATAAATTACAAAACCCTCACTTTCTGCACAGCAGATCTGTATCATCATAAAAGCCATATTGAAGCAGGTGTGAGGCTCATCTCATGCTTACAGAGTACTGCTTACCTGCTCCAGGCCCAGGCTGTGGAAGTTGGGCTGAAGAAGTAAGAGGCCTTATTTTTGTCTCATTTGCAATTTAAACCCAAAACCAAGAATAAGTAATGGAGTCCATTAAAAAAAAACCAAACAAACAGACTTTCAATGCAATCTTTGACCTCCATGTTTTCCATTTTACTTTCTTCAAATTCCCATGTGAGGCTAAACAAACTTTTATATTGTGAAACTCAGGATTTCAGGGGTTTTCCTTATTCTGACTCTGATTTACAGTCACAGCTGGAGAATCTTGTCCACAGGTAAGAAAATTTGGTACACTTCTACATCTTGGGTTTAAAAGCTGTAGAATGAAACAAGACAGAAGAAAGGGAGAGCCCTTTCCAGGCAACACGTATCACTTTCAAGTGTGGTGGTTCTGCAGATCCTGGCTCAGGGTTTTCCAGCCTTCCTGTTGTCAATATTGCTGTGAAGAGTTTGGCTCAAAAGATAGACTGCAGCAAACCCTATAGAATAAGGGAGGTAAAGGACAGAGGCCCCAAGAGGGTGGCTTCATTCCCCTGTAGTTGATCTGGCTGTTTCCCTTTTCTCCTAAGAACCCCATTTGCCAGAGATTCTATGCAAAAAAAAAAAAAAAAATCAGAGCAGAGAAAGCAAATTCCAAGATATGATTTATTTGGGATTTTTTAGTTGATTGCCAGATTGCAAAATCATCATGCCTTGTGACTGTCCATGAGGTATTACTACTGGGAAAAGCCTGCTGTTTGGCCAGCTCCTGAGCATTAAAACACTGATGGGGGTGGGGATTGCAATCCATGAAACCCATTTGTAAGCAATCGCTCACCACAGCCCCGTGAGGACTACTCTTTAGAAGTTACCATCAGTAAGTGTTTTGTCCTTTGAACCGAACCCCTAGATTTACATCTTAAAATATCTTCCTTAGAAAGTGGTGGAGCTGAACAGCCTTTGCTCCTGTGTGCTGGCCCATGCAGAGCATGCAACCCCAGCTGCGGTGCTGGGAGGAAGGAGGGTGTCTTAGCCCCATTGCATAATCTCCTGTGCAAAACACTGATTATTTACCCCTGTTTCTTCTTAAAAACTTTGCCTGGTTGTCAGTGTTGTATTCAAGCCAGGTTTTTTTTATATAAAAGTGAGCATCTTAAAGGTTTAGCTTCTTTTAGGTGCAGGAAACAGTGGGATCTGATTCATTCTGTGATGGCATCCACAGCCCCATGTCAATGTTAGCATCCCTGTGCAGTTTGAGTGCTGCCTGCAGATAACAGACAAGAAATTTGGAAACCTGGTGGCTGAAACTTCTCTGATGCTTCTCGTGAGCACTCTGCTCCCCTTTGGAATTCTTTGTTTCATTGCCTTTGGAAGAACAGCAGGTCTTTGAAGACTCAGTTGCAGTTATTAACATCAACAGCTAGAGAGCAATAAAGGAAACACTGTTCCAGACTGGTTGCTCTTCCTGCAGGAAAAAAACAAACCAACCAAAACAAAAAAACCCCACAAAATGCATGCATTTCAAGTGTTGCAGCAACATCTCTGCTACAGACTGGAGCTGGCTGAATCAGCTCTGCTTCCTGTGAGAAGGGCTGGGGAAACCAGCAGGTACAAACCCAGGTGCAGCTCAGTAGCCTCCTCACAAGCAGAGCCTGTAAGCAGTGATGTTGCTTCTAGTTGCACTTTCTCATGTTCATCTCTACTGCTGACTGGGGGAGTGGGTGGGTGAGGGATGG
Source organism: Theristicus caerulescens (assembly GCA_020745775.1). Lineage (NCBI taxonomy): Eukaryota > Metazoa > Chordata > Aves > Pelecaniformes > Threskiornithidae > Theristicus > Theristicus caerulescens. The sequence goes on from CM036569.1 coordinate 4,790,520, forward strand.
ACACAGGGCACTGGCAAAGCTACCAGGCTGGGGGTTCTGCCCATCTGCTAGTCTTGTTTTGCCTTGTATGTTGTGTCCTCTTTTCTCTAGGGTTGGGATACTCTGGCAGCCAGGCCTCCCGGCCATGCCCCAGCAAGAAGCCTGTGGTATGGAATGATGAGCGCACATGAATAGCTTGCAGCCCAAAGGCATCAGTCTAGATAGTTATCGTTACAGTTTTGCTCTGTATGAATTTTCTGCCTCTGGACTCAGTTTTATTCTCTGCTGGGTTGGTGTTTTGCTTAATTAGATCTATTTGCCTTTTTATCCAGTGCAATGCATGTGCCCTAGGACAGAGGTCAGATGTCAGTGGCGTGAAGAGAAGCAGTCTTTTTTCAGGCAGCCCCAAAATCTGGATGTAGGTACCTGTTGCATCCTTCAGCTGAAATCCCAGGGGGGAGTTGCTGGTCTCTGGATGAGCATCTCAGATCAGAGCAATTCAGAAAGTGAATTACTACCACAGATGGATGATCCCATTGTGCTTTTCCTAAGAAAAGGTATATAAGGGCTGATATTTCAGCTAAATTATTCCTATCTCCCTTCTTGCACATTCTGGATTTTGAATGGAGTACCTATCTTATTGTAGACACACTGTAAGGGTTGCGAGGTCTTGCTGCAAAGCCTAGTAATACTTGTAACCTAAATGATAAGAGCTCAGTGACAGAACACGATCTGTCCATCCTAGGCAGGAATATGGCTGCTGCCTTTGGCAGAGCCCAGAGCTTTCAGCTGGTGCAAACTCGACTCTTGCAGCTGCAGCTCCAGGGGACCCTGAAGTGAAGAGTATAATTATTTTAAATTTCTTTTTCTTTCCCACTCATAGATAAATAGGCACAGAGAAAACCAGCTGTTGGGTATAATGCAGTGTTTGAACACAGCAGGATCAACACCTGAAATGATATTCTCCTGTGGGATTGGCAAGGCTTTGAAGGATGAGTGGTATGTAACAACTTTAAGTTTACTGGAGGGTCTCTAGGCACGGGTGGTTAGAACAAAGAGTTGCAGACCTGACTGCAGTCAAGTAAATATGAACTTGGAACAAGAAGGCAGGCAATTCTGGTGAGCTGGGAATGGAAGACCCAGTGGGTGACCCCTTATCCCTCACGATTTGGGTGTCTGGGTTTAACCAGGTCCCTGCTGCTGCTGTCATGTGGAGATGTCCCTTGTGCCTGGCAAAGTGGTGGCAGAGGAAGCCTTGCAGGACCACAGGATGGCTTTCCTCTCTAATCTTTGCAGCAGGTCAGCCTGAGCCCTTCTCGTCCCATTTATCAACTTTTACACAGAGCTGGTCTTTTTCTTCAAGGAGGGGACTTCATGGTTGGGTTTGTGGGGTGGAAAGAGGCAGCGAGGGTCCTGGGAGAGAAGGAAGATTGCTGTGATGGGTGGAGGGGGACGCACTCATCAGGATGAGCTGGATTTGCTAATAGCCTGCCTATGCATTTCTTCCTTCTCCCAGATAATCTATCTGCTCAGGAAAAACTGAAAGACTCTAATTTATTTTATCATGGCCTGTGGATTTAACATGGGAAAATGTGTGTGGCAGATCCAGAGAGAAACTCGCTGGTTCCCAGGGGAGCCTTGCTGCCTGCTTTATCAAAGACACCTGTGCAGTACAGAAACTTTTGGTGTCACCTCATTGGAACACACTTCAGTTTGGAGAGAAATCACAAAGGTGGGGTTTTTCTTTTTTTTTTTGTAATTTTTTTTTTTTGTCTTCCCTTTGTTTGGACACTTTGGGGAGGGAGGCAGGAGATACCTGAGCAGGAAAATGAAACCACTGGTTTTGGTAATTACTGCTGGCTTTGCAAGGAGACCAATTGCTGCAATTTCTCAGTGATTTCAGGAGATACTAGGTAGCAGTTATGGGAAATCTCCTAGTTTGCTTCTTCACCCTAATTAGGGGTTAAACTCCAGGAGCCTGCTGGCAGATAATGACTAGGAGGAGCCAGCATGTGTTAAGGAGCTCAGAAAAGACAGCTTATAGATGGAGGAAAATGCAAAAGGCAGAGATGCCATGGACATTTACTGGCTGGGGGGACCCTCCTCCCTGGGGGGTGCTGGAGCTCCCTGGATGAGGGGACCTTGCCCTGGATGGGAGTGGAGGGGCTGCAGCTGCTGCCCTGGGCAGAAGGACCTGCTCCTCCTGCTCCCGGGGAATGGGGGTGCTGAGGGGGCCTCCAGGACCCCCATAAAGGATAGCATCCAAGGTGCTTGGGTGCTTATCCTCATTGGGGCCTGCAGAGCTGCTGGAGGGGGCCAAGAATCGCATGCACCAGTAAACTTGATGGGATCAGGCTGGTGTGCACAGTGCAGGTGTTTTCTATCTTTTTCCCTGTACTTCTCATTTTGGGTAGGATACACTGCTCACAAGTTACTTCTTGGTGTTAGGTGTCCTAACTGGTGTTACCTGGTCCCCCACATGGCTCCTCTTTTTGATGGATACGGGCAGGCACTGCAGCATCCCACCCTGCCCCCAGCTCCACAGAGAGCAGGAGGGGTTCAGCCTTTCCCGTAAAGCCTCTGGTTATCCCTCCTCATGTAGCTGGATATCTCTGAGCTCCTTTCCTTGGGAGAATCTTACAATGACATCCAGAGGTCAGTATTTGCGTAAGAACATAGTTCTAACAATTTCATTTTTTCTATCCTGCTTTCTCTGAAATTTGTGAAGAATGCTGCTGGAAATGCATCTTGGCGAAGCTTACAGAAAAGCTATATTTCTCTTTGCTCTTTCTCATTTGATTGTAGACTGTTTGATTTGAGAAGTTGCTCTGTTGGAAGCAGGAAGCAAATTCTTAGGCTACTTCTCTGCTTGAATTGGATCGGAGGCTCCCTTTCTAGTTAGATACTCACAGCAATCTCATCTTTGGGGGGAAAAAAAAAATCAAGGGGAGCCTCCAGGGCTGTGAACATCTTCCTGAGAGGATGCACCAAAGCATTCAGCCACCTAATGTGGTCCCTCAGGCCACAGCTGTGATGAGGATAAGAGATTTCTCAGCATCCCACTTTTAATTAGGAGAGAGCTTGCAAAAGGGCAATCTGGATAGTTGTCATGTCATCCATGTTCCCAGAACTGGCGGAGCTGGAGGAGGTTTCAGTGTTTCCCAGGGGTTACAGAAAACTTTTCCAGCTTCTGGAAAAGCTCCACTTCTGGACAGAGGTTTGAGGTCAGGTCTTCAAGTTGTACTCTGTGCCATTTCTGTCTCTGCAGCATCTGCAAGGATGGCCTCCGCATGGAGCCACACATCTGGACACCTTAATGTGCTGCCTGTTCTGCACCCAGTCATGTGCCTCTACTCCCAGGTGACCTCCATGCAAGATACCTTTCAGCTTCGAGAGGTGGAAGGAGTGTCTAAACCCTGAAAGAATAAGACCTGCCTAAAGTATTCATAATCATGATAATATTTTCTTAGGTCCAACCTGTCTCTTAACAATTTCAAGCATCATTTCTTTAATTATTTTGAAACAAAGTCAATGATTTATTCTTCTTTGTCCAGTCTGTAATTGCCATCCTTTCTCTCCTAGCTTTCCATAGACCTTTGCTTCCCCATTCAAGAGGAGTGTGCAGGCAGTGCCGACTGCAGCCCCAGCTCTGCCTTGCAACATATGACAAATGGATGAGCTCAGAGGAAGATGATTTCTGAAATGAGAATGGATTTTTCAAATTGAAAAATCTTTGCCATGAGTCCATCGGTCATTGTTAGGGAGGCACTGTGGAAACAGTGGCTTAAACAACAGTGAGACAATGCCTTGTGGGTGCTCATTTGTGCTTCCAGTGCTGGGTTCAGGAGGATGAATCAACCAGCCTCCTGGAGCACCCACTCCTGGAGTTAGCACAGCCCCAGTAAATATGCCCTCCTGAAAGGGGCTGTGTGAGCTGGGTCTGCAGCAGAGTCAGTGCCCGTCTATGTATTCCTTGTGATCTTGGTAGATAGTGGTTGTGGAGCAGCGAGAGCAAAGTATGGTCTTATACTTAGCAACTTCCAGGTCACACCACGGTGTTGCTTCATAAATGCTTGCAGCAGCACATGGGTGGCTCGGTGACTTTCCCCACTCATACAATTTCTGAGGTCCATTTCCTATTTCCACTGACTTTTTTGTGCAACTCCACACCACTGCAATCTAAAAGGGCACGTGCATGAGGGAGTACCTGACTTGCAGGGATTGCTTCTCTGTTTTAAGATGGGAAGAAAATAGTTCTCACCTGCTCCCTGACATGAAGGTAAAGACTTCACAGTGATGCCTGTGAAGTCCCTTGGAAGGCATCAGAGACATGTTAAACGCAGCAGCCCTGTAGGCTCCAGTGTAACTCAGAGTTACACAGCTGCATCCAGATGTGGTGTCGCTCCTGGGACTCAAGAGGTTGCTGGACAGTTTCTCTCTAGGATCAGGGAAGATGGACTGGAGGTCAGTCTGGTGGTGGCAGCTCCTGGAGAAGCGTGGCACAGACATCTATAAAAGCTGAGAAGGGTCATCTGCTACTTTTGTGCAATTCCCAAGTCGACTTTACAGCACTGACACAATTTGTGACCCCAAATCCCTCCTTGCAACCCAGCAAATACAGCTCCCACTAACCTAAAGGAGGTGCAGAAGAGCATGAAGACTTTTGGAATAAAGTGAGGATCCTTACTGCTTCTCCTAAGGTCTTTCTGGTGGTCTGAATAGCTCTTTCAATCGTTGTGTAACTCTTTGAGAGATTTGTGTGCTTATATGAGTAGATTTTAGTGTTTCTCTGAAAATCCACAGTAGTAATTTGATAAATAGAGAATAACCAGGAGCTGAAGTATTCTGGACCTGTCCAGCTGTAATTTGCTATGGGTAATCACTATTCTGCTACTTCTCTCTGCTAGGTCTGAAAGCACTGTGAATTTAGAGTAGGAATCAATTAAACAGCAAATAGGTTTCTTTGTCGAAATCAATTAAGTCCTCCTCCCAGCCAGTGCAATGGTCTCCCTGGAATTTCATATTCTGCTTGGCTGCCATTTCTTCAGCAGCTTTTGCTGGATAATGTGGATGTTTTATAGCTTGATTTAAATCATATGGATCAATGCATATGCATACCTCATTTGGATTTTCAATTACAACCGTATATTTAGCCTAAATGAATTATCCAGGTTATAGTTGCAGCTACACAGAGAATTTTTCATAATGCCCAATTCAATTTTTACTTTCTCTGTAAGCATAAATGCTTTCTTTGGAGAGTAGGATCATTACGGTTGTTTTGCCCTTCTTGCTGTAATATTAGTTTTCCAAATGGGCTGGACCAGAAGTTTTCAAACATCTTCAACCTGTGGATTCTGCTTTTGCTTTGGATAGAGATGCAAACACTTTGGAAGACAGTGCTGTGGATTGTGCTACAGCGTGGATGAAAGTAATTTTCTAAATGGACTCCTTTGAACTGGCTCACAGCCCCCTTGCACGCTTTGCCCTACCTACAGCTCTCAGATCAAAGGTTGAAATCTCTGACCTGTATCTGTACTCAGACCTATTACATCTGGATTAAAAAAAGATCCTTTCCCCTGACTACTATGCACTGACTAACCTGAGTCTCTCTGCATCTCTAAACCCCCAAATACCTTTGAGAATCTGGCCCTTGGCATGCCTGAGTTTCTATGTCACTGCTGAAAACAGGACTTTGGCTCCTAAATCTGCAAAGTGTCTTTATTAGTTTTCCATATAGTTCTCCACAGATAATATATCCCCAGTCCCTCTCTGGGAGAGTGAAACAGTTCTGAATTTTAAGCCAAGCTGTGGCTTGTCTTTAAATCAGAAGATATAAGTCTAGCATTTATTTATTTTCTTGGGTGTGCTCTATTCTCAACAATGGTGTTAAAGAGTTTTCTTTGATAGCTTGTGATATGCTCCAGCTCAGTTGTTCTTGCTGTTCAGTCGCAGATTCCTGTGCCTACAAAGATGCGTTCCTTTGTGTGTTTCAAATCTATCTGAATTCCTATTGTTACCCGTGTGAAATATTTCTGAAAGTTAACATTTCTTCCCAAGCTACTTTTGAGATGTTTGATGACCATCAGATTGTGGGTACAAAACCCATCAGATACTCATTGCCTATTTAATTCTTAAAAAATAAATGATTACTGGAGGTAAATGACATGTTCCCCGTTGTCATCCAGGGAAGCTCTGTGTGCAGACCAGACCTTGCCAGCAGTGAAAAAAAAAAGTTGCAAAAATGGGGAATTTCACTTGTATTTTATAGTGTTGGAAATTATTAGATACTAAGAGGTCCAGAATAATGAAACAGCTATCTTGGGTCTGCTTTAACTCTAGGGTTTCAATTTTGATAAATTAAACCTGAAAAGGGGGTAATTGCTAAAATAGTGTGAACGATTGATTTATTTTTCCATGTGACAGCCAAACCAAAACTTTCAAAAAACCGTTGAGCTTTGGAGAGCTGAAGCTGAACATTACACTCTCCGTCTTCCACAAAATGCAAATCTTAAACACTTCATGTGGTCCGATGCACAGTTTTCCATTTAATGCAAAACTTTTCATGCTGAAAATGGAAGCCTGGGGTTACAAGCTACTAAAGAAGTTTGTGTCATCTGAATTTTCTTTCTGCTTGAGGGGATTTAAGGGATCAGTCTTCTGCCCAGGAAAGTGCTCTGACCACTGGCAGTCCAAGGAGACAGCCTGAATGTCTGTATGGTAAATCTCACTTTTTTCAACACTGTGAAGCTTTGTATAAACAATCAACTATTCCCTGAAGCAAACCTACTTCCCAAGCAACTGTTCTTACCTCCAGGCTAATGAGCCTTTCTCAAGCTTTTGCTCTTGGATTTAATAATGACCTGAAAAAAAAAATAATCTTTGCAGCCAAGAAAAGTGCCAGCAGCAAGGACTGAAGAGCCCCTTTCCTGGAGGGGACAGGGCTCAGCCGAGGATCAAAATCATATTCAGTCTCTTCCATGCCCAGAGCAGGGACAGGTATCATGTCTCACTTGTCACAGGGCTCTTCTAACCACCCCTTCCCAGGAGGTTTTAATCCACCTACTCTCATCAGGGATATTGTGCTGCTTAGCAGATTTCAAGAGCTGCGTAGAGGATGTGATGGTTCACCAGCATTATAGTCTTTGCTCTAGTGAAATTTGATCCCTTAAGCAAGGGGAACAGTTTAAGGAAAAAGATGCAAAATGATCGCTTCCACGCTGTGCTTTGGAGCAGGTTGTTGTGGAGGTCCAGAACATGACCCAAACAGGAGGAGCAGAATATGATTGGGATCCCTCCAGGACAGGAGGGAGGTGGACCTGGGCTTCCTCTGTCTCAGGTGAGCATTCCCAGCCTCTGAGATCATGGGCAAAAAGGTGGTATATTTTCCTATTTTGTAAGTTAGCCTTCCTTAGTTCCCCTATCTTCCCCCATTATTTTTCCTCTAGCAGATTTGCTGCTTGTTGGGGAACAATGAAAATCACCTTTTGGGGGCTATTTTACTGTTAACTGGGGGAGTGGGAGAAATGCACAGGTTTTTCATCACCATGTGAGTTACTCTGCTATTGCTACTGTGAGATCAAGGCATCAGTTTCATCTCCCGAATTCCCACATGCCAGTGATTGAGAGGGGTATTCAGATTCATGCCTGCATTATCATACGGTTTTCCCTTTATCACTTGTGTGCTGCTAGGATCCATTTTCAGAGCTCTGAGAAGTCTCTGCCATCTGTTAATTTAATAATTGCCTAATATTGTAATACACACATGCTTTAATTGAGCAATTTCCCAGTTCCCATCATAGAATCTATTTAATCTGTCAATATTTCTTTATAATGTCTATTTTCTCAGGTCCTTTTAAAAACAGTGGCATGATTACAATAACTTCAGTTAAGCCTGGCACTTCATCAGGCTGGCTTCTGAGGTGCTGCACAGTAAATATTATAAAACCTCCATATGTCTGAAACAATTTTGAAAGTTTTTAAATATTAAAGTAGTATATCCTCATTCTTACAAGGTGGCAGGCTTGATGGTGCAATTATGTAGTCTATTAGTTATTATCTGATCTATTTAGAATATGAAAACTATTCTTCAAATGGTATGAACTGAGGCAAACATAAATTAAGGGTCAGGTTTATTTTATGTCCACTGCCACTTTGGGGAAAAAAAAAAACAAAACAACTAGGCCAGGATGCCAGATGTAGGGGATATTGGATGAAAAATGGATTTATTTCAGCACAATGCCACCTGTGTTCATGCTACTCTTCCTGGTCTGTACACTTACGTGAAGCTCATCTTAGAGTCAGATGAATAAATAAATAAAAACATGAACCCTTCTTGTTCCTTACAGATGTGCAGCATATATTTATTGTATGGGGAATACATGCCTCAATTTTACTTCAGAGCCTCAGCTTTATTTAGGTTTTTAATGAAATGTCTCCCAGCTATAGGTTGTATTGGCCAGGAAAGGCCAGTAATAACAGTGACAACCTCATTACCTCATTAAAGCCTCTTGCAGTAGGTCATTCCTATTTCCTTGTGAAGGTTTTACCTTTGGATAACTCCAGAGCTTTGCAAAATGATCACATAAAGTTTCTCATAAACACACCAAGAGCCATTAATAAACCACTAAGATTGAGCCATATTTTTAGCCATCAGTGCCACTGAACCATGGTTCATACTTGGCTGTCATCCTTTTGCTTCCTTCCTCCCTGGCTCTCTGGTGGGTGCCTGCATCCTCCCAAAAACATTCAAAGCTCATTATCATCACTGTTGTTACTATTATCATCACCACTTGCCTTTTACTACTTAAAACCAACGTGCCCATAGCTCTGAATCAATTGCTGGGACTTCCATGGCGTATTGGGGAGGAGTCCTTTAGCTTTAGATAGTGAAAAGTTGCAGCTCAAAATCCAAAGTTCCTCATCCTTAGGTTCCTTTAAAGTCCATGGAGAGAAGTAGGCACCCTGTGGTGGTGGGTTGCCTCCCTTATTTTAGGCAAACAAATAGGATCAATCCCCTCCTCTGGCATCCCAATTGTTTTATCAAAGGGCTTCAGCCAAGGTGACCAGCTGAATCAGCATTTGACTTTAAGAGGGGTAAGTCAGGGCAGTTGACTCTCATCCTAAGAGCTGACCTTGGTCTAAATGGACTTCTTCCACATTGTTTTGCACCGTCTTACCCCTGCCAGTCATTACAGTGTCTCTCCTCCCACCACCCTGTAGAAAGACCATGCATTTTTGCTCATTTTGTAGCAGTGGTTTGAAGACTTGCGAAGGGTTGTGCTGGAAGGCTGTGGTGAAAAGGGAAATGAAATGCAGATTTCTCCAGCAAAAGGCAAGTGGGCATTGGGCCATGCTTCCTCTTTAGAGATGCGAGTTCAGGATTTGTAAAGTGCTTTGAAGTCTCCTGGGATGAAAGCTAATGTAAAATGTGACAGCTATTGTTATAAACTCTCTCACCAAACTTGAACTTGCCCAAATGTCTATTCATAAGCTTATAAGAAATCAATTCCAAATAATTGCTTTATGCCCTTTGTATTAGTGGATTTTCTACAGTAATTGACTTTATAGAAAAAGACATCTATCAGCTTAACAAGGAGTTTACACCCAGCCCACTACTAGGAAAATTACAGGACTCTGTTTGTGAAAGCATCTTTAACAGAATGATTTTAAATGAAAAGCAGCCCTAACAATATTTCAATTACGAGCACCTCCTCAGGCTAATCCAGCTAACAAAGTGTTTAATTCTGAACGAGTTTTCAGCTAGGATTTAAATGCATCCTTGGAGGAGACTGAGGAGGAATAGGAAGTGAAGATGTGTGCATTTGCCTAGGGTTAGATTGGTGAAGGCTTGCAGGTATTTGTCTGTCATTCTAGAGTTGAAATACTAGATCATCACCTCCTGCAATGGATTGTGGGAGTGGAAATATCCAGGAAACAGCACTGTTTATCTCTCTCACTAAAATCCCAAAAGTACTAAAATTTCTGCCTGGAGGTATGCACGTAATTGCTGAAGTCCTGATGGCCATGGGCTGCTCAAACCTCCCCTCAGGCTTGCAGCCCATGATCTCAGGGACTTTGCAGCTCGAGGACTTTGTGCCTGGCTTTCTGCAAGCTTCAGCTTGGTGTGCTGCTTTTGCGTCGTAGCCCAGGCACTCACAGGGCATGTGGGAAGACTAAGGATCACATCCCTTCCTTGTGCCTCTTATATCTGAACAACTGGGATTGTGGCCATATGTGGGTTGAAGAATCATACTCAATATATTCATTAACTGAAAGAAGGGGCAAGGAACTGGCCTCCCAGTCCATGGCAATTGCACATGGCTGTGAGATGTTCAAGTTCCTGCTCCAAAACTCATTTGTGCTAAACAGAGCAGCTCTGTTAGGGTCACGGGGCTTAAGAGGAACACCTCAAAGTATTATATAGTCTTGTGTTTGGGCTCCTTGGCAGGAGATCCAACGAGGCTTGACTCCAAGCCTGCTATATCCCAAACAAGTGCACTAGCCACAGGGTCAGTGGGGCCACTGGATTCTGGGGCCACCCATGTTTCTTCATTTGTTATGGCAGGATTGGATGGCTTCAGCCTATAACACCATGAGATGGTTCATAGTGCTGCATCCCAGCCAGAAGGCCTGGAGGAACAGGGTGCTCACCAGCAGCCCTCTCCCTAGCAGGGACCCCAACTAGGGAGTTGGCTGGTAGAGGGAAACACCAAAGAAAAAGGGACTGAATTCATGGAATGGACTTGATCTTAAGTTAGAAGTAGAAAAAAATATTTCAAAGATCAGAAAAGATACAGGAAAATCCCTGAGTCAACAATCTGAAAAGCAAAATGAGCCACTATTGGAAAAAAAGCTTGGATTGTGTTTCCAGCATATTAGCATCAGAGTCCTTCATTTCACCATTGAAGCATTTTCGCCTGTTCTGAAAATCTTATAGTAAAATTTTAGACAATTTTGAAATGCTACTTTTAAATTTTTGAGGCAGGAGATGCCCAAAGATTAGCCTTTTCACAGAAAGATTAAAAAAAAAAAAATCATCTTTCCTTTGAATAGAAATGTTCTGAAACTTCTGCTTGCTTGCTGAGATTGCATTTCCGGTGCATGACTGTCAGAAAAGAAAAGGATCGGAGGAGAAACTCGGTTACAGAAACCTGAAATTCCTAGTGTAGGGCCATGTAAGAATTATAGGAAACCCAAGAGAGACATCTGGCCTTCAGTCCCATGCCTATGCACATTTACTATTCTCATACTGCTGGATTGAGAAGGGTCATCCAGGATCTTTCCAGAAAGCTCGTTTAGTAAACAGTTGAATTTAATTCACTTTCCTTAAATATTTTGAATCAACCCTTATTCAAACCTGTCATTCCAGGCACTGTTGGGAAACTGATGCTTAAACCACTAAGTGAACACCTCTGGGGAAAAGCCTGCTCCAACTTCATCTATATTCCTTTTTTTAGCAAACAAGGAAATGGTGAAGTTGTGCTGAACATAAACACATTGAAACCTGAAAAATCAATTTCTTTGGTAGTTACAAAGAATCTTTCCCGCATTCATAACAAAGCCAAGATTAATTGGAGAACGTTGTTTGTTAAGAAAAAAGAAAACAACAAGCTTTTTCATGGATTCTATAATAATTAACATTCTATCTAAGTAAATCAATAACTCTGAGCAGCTTAACAAGGAAGTGTTTGCTGTAGGACCAGCTTAGCACCTGGAACAGACCAGCTGTGCAAGAGACGGTCCCAATAGCCTCTGGGTGATTTCCGTGCCTAGGTCCGGAACAGCATGAGCACTATTAAGGTTTCTAGTGTTTTCTGCATTTTGAGGATTTGAAATATTGCACTAGTACAACCTCAGCCTCTGCTTTTTCTCCCATTCTCCAGTCCAGAACAGGGCATGTAAAATGACCTCAGTTAGACTGAGGTGCAAGATTTAGCTGTAGATATCAAATGCTTCAGTTTCTTCTTCAAGTTTGAGACTAGTGCAGATATAACACAGAGGGACAAATATGTTGTTGAAACATTAAAGCTGGCTCTGTTTTTGAGCATATTTAAGCCACCTGTACATTTTACCCACATCTGCTCATCCATTCCTATAAGCATATTGAAGGTATCATACACTGAAACAGGAATACAAATAGTGTCAAAATATCGGAAAACCTCCAAAACCCCAGGGATCTGATATGAGATGAAAATCTAGAAGTAATAATAAATGTGAAAGAACTTTGCTTGCAGTGTTATAATTTGATCTCAAGTTTTTGCAAATATGTAATTTACAGAGTACCATCTTTCTAAAATCAGACCGGCTCAACATTTTAATGCATTGAAATGGCCCCTCTGAGACCTCACCTGCATCCTTTTCAAATTCTTCCACATGCTTCTCTCAGCAGAAAATACAATTAGGAAAAAGTTGTGAGTTTGAACAGGTGTCGCAATAAAATAAAAAAAGACCTCAGGAAGGCTTTGGAAGCTTGATAGTAATCAAATCTACTGCAGAAAAGAAAATCAATGCTGCTATCTTTATATATCAACATAAACATTTATATTTCATTACACCAACGAGAAGGACAAACTGTAATGAATCAAGAGGGATTTCAGGAGTGAAATGAAGATGAAAAGGCCCAGCTTGTCAATGTTCCCATCTCATGAAGGATAACCCTGTCTCTCCAAAATGCTGTAAATTTTTCACCCCGAGAACCTTCACAGCCCGAAGCAGGAAGATTAGACCTCCAGCAACTACTCATGGCCAAATTATTTCCACTTCAGTAGCTCTCTAATGGGGAATATTAATTGGGATTTCTTTAGCAAGGTGGACTGGGCTGTAGGTGTGCAGATCTCTGCACCTGGGTGCTCCTTCTTGTCAGAGGTGGGATCCAGCTGTTCTTCGTGAGAGCAGCTCCAGCCAACCTGTGGGGCTGGGGGCTGCCCTGCTTCCCCCAGGGGTACCAGGAAGGTGGATCTGTAGAGGTCCGAATGGACCCATCAAGGCCTCTACTCTAGACCTGCCAACAATCCTTGCATGCAGGCACGTGGACAACAAGGGCTCAGGCCAAGCTCAGGAGCTCCCAAGGGCTCACTCTCACCTGGCAGTGGCATGGGACAGGTTCATGTCAGGATGGGACTGAGCTCATCATGTCTCAGTGATGCCCTGAGTAAAGTAGCTGCAATTCTGCACCCCTGCCCCCCCTTCTCTAAGGTATCCCTTAGACACACTTCTAAGGTATCCCTAGAATACATAGAAACATAATTGGAGAGCTTTTCCAGCTAGATACAATCTAAACGCCACCTGAACGATGAACGTGCTCATGAATGTACGTTTCCAATTTATATGGGATTTTGGGCAATCCCACAGAGCCCTCTTCTTAGCCCTTAGCCATGGGCATTAAGGGGAATTCAAGATACACACCTCCACCAGCCTTTGGGAAACAAGCTCTTCCTTGCCCCAGAACAAAAATAAATAAGGGTATTTGGGTAGCAACTAGGATTCCTTGAACTGGAAGTAGACCTGACTACTTATTTTTCAATAATCCGTAGCTATTACATATCTCCATTTGTAATTCACTAATCCTTCATTTATAAAGATTTGGGTGGTGGGAACAATACTTCAAGACGCAAATAACCTCCCCACCACAGATACTGTTTTGCAAACAAAGCAAAATTTTCCCAAGTACTTTATATAGGCTGAATGTCCTTCACATAACAAGTCAACAAACAAGAGGAAGCAATGAATACATTCGCAGAAAATGGGTTTGGATCATGGACGGAAGGACTAAATCACTGAATAATGTATTAATTCTACCAGCTCTAATATGAATGAGGAAAGAGAGATTTAGATATATGAGCAGGTCAGGCATCAGAAATTTTAGTTTGTACAGAGTTTGGAGCACAGAATGTAGACTCCACTCCATTTCAATTAAAAATAATCTTATTAATTTATATTTTAAATTGCATGGAAACATACCAATGTTCTTGTAGCTATTACAGAATAAAACCACTCTCCTTGACAGCATGGACTTTGGAGTGCTTTCCCCATAATTTGGGGGGAATGGTTGGTATATTCAAGGACAGGGCTGCTATCTAGAGGGACCTTGACAGGCTGCAGAAATGGGCTGTTGGGAACCTTACAAAGTTCAACAAAGGCAAAAGCAAAATTCTATCTTGGGAGGAAATAATCCAAAACCACTGGACACACTGGCAGCTTTGCAGAAAAAGGTCCTGGGGCTGCTGGTGGATAAGTCAAGCATGAATCAACACTGTGACCCTGCAAAAGCTGCGTTAACAAGAGTGCAGCCAGCATGGCAAGGGAGGGGATCCTTGCCCTTTTTCTGCACTGGTGAGACCCCATCTGCAGTGCTGGGCCATTTTGGCTTCTAGTGCAAGTCCAGTGAGTCCAGCAGAGGCCACCAAAATGATTGGGGCTGAAGAACAGGACATACAAGAAGAGGCTGCATGAGCTGGGTCTGTTCAGCCCGTACAAGAGAAGGTGAAGCTGAGACCTCATCACTGTCTGCAACGGCCTGATGGGAGGGTGCTGAGAAGGCTCTTCCCAGAGATACATGGTGGAAGGATGTGAGTCAACAAGTTGGAACAAGAGAAATCCTCATTAGATAGAAGGAAAAAAAAAATCATGCTGGGGGTGATCAAACACTGAACCAGGGGTGCAGAGAGGCTGTGAGACATTCAAAACTCAACCGGGCAAAGCTTGGAAAGAGGTTACTGGCTGTGTTTTGAGCAGAAGGTTAGACTATGGACCTCCAGCACACATGATGCTGCAATTCAGGTCCAATCATCAGTGCATCAAGAAGTACAGTTTTGAGTCAAAGGACAGTGACTAAGTTCTTGAATAATCTTGTTGAGGCTTTGACCATTCTATATGAAAGCTGCAACACTTTGTCATATAAAGTCGCACATGTCTGCAGGGCAGGCCATGAATCCCTTCCTCTGCGCTGAGGGAATATTCATGATAGCTCCCATAAACAAGTGTACATGAAAACTTGCCAATTGCAGATGACTAACTGGCCCTCTTTCTCTGTGATATATGGAAAGTCTGTTTTCTCAATGTGTTAAGGAAATAATTTTCATAGTCTAGAGCGTTTTTATCTCAGTGCTTTTCCACACAAGCTGGCCCACAGGCAACCTTTCTGGTATCTGGTGACCAGGTGACTTTCCTCCACCGAGGCTGCTCCCTCCTGCCCACCTCGTCCCCCCCGACCAACGTATTTGCTCTTCTTTACCATTTATGGCTCTGTGTCACAGCCCTTTGCACTCTGTGTTAGCTGTACTGAAGGTTTCTCCTCCACAGTTGCCTGGAGCAAAGCAGGAGGGTCTCTTGGGACCTGTGTTGGCTGTAAGTGATAGGTTGGGAACTGCTGTTCTAGCTCTTGCTCTACATTTACATCAACAATAGCTCAGAGGCTTTCAAACCACTGCCATCATGCACAGCTCCTCCATCAATGTTATCAGAGCTGTTTCAGAAAAATTCAAGCTCTGAAAACACTGGCACTTATCTTCCAGGATCTGCTTGGCAGTGCTTGAAGGCACCCAAGATTGCCTTCTATTTCACTGTCCCCTCTCTCTTCTTAAATGAATGTGATATCCCTTTTACTCCTCCGGGCTGGAAACTTTATTTTCTCTCCGGTTAGCTTCTTTCTTTTACTCAAAGGTCTCAGGAGGCTTTGGGAATAAAGAGTCCAACAAATTAGATTGGTTTCACCTAGTGGATGAGCCTGCAGCTGGGATATTGGGGTTTTGTATGCTGCAGTTTAATTTCTTTCTCATCCTGTAAGCTGTACAATCTTTTCCTAGTTCTTATCCCTGAGAGCAATGTCAGGATACTTTCCTCTTCTCTGACATTGTTAACTTCTCCAAGTCTGCAGGGAGAGGAAAATAAAAAAAAAAGGTTGCCTACTTTGGGCTCTTTGTAGCCCAACAGCTTGCATTGATTTTCTTTTTGGAGGATTTGCAAGCAGTCTTGTTGGGGAGCCAGTTCTGAAGTTTTGTGAAACCTCAGTTTCTTCTTTGTAGCAAATTAACAGATGCAACATCAGTGGGAGGTAATTTCCAACCTCCAGAACAAACATCTTTTGACCCCATTTATCTTGAGTGAAGGTGGTTCAAACTGCAGAGAGGTGACCCACCCTCTTCCTCCAAACCAGTCTCAGCTATCAGTTAAGAGCAGATGGAGCCTGAGCATGCCCAGCAGCAAATCCATCCAGAACCCTCTTCCAGCATCATTTTAATGATCTCAAATACAAGTATGGAAAATATAAGTAATTCAGAATACATCTGTTTCTTTTTAAAGCCAGGTTTCTGAAAGCATTGACATGTACACACTGCACCCCATAGTTCCAGCACTGCGCTCTCCAGCCATAAATGCAGAAGCTTGGAAAAAGGCTGTGGAAGAGTCTGGTGCTGAGCTAGGTTTTCACCAGTCCAGCAGGGGCTGCCCCATCTCACCCCACGGATGCTGGTCCAGCCACTTACAGCCTCCTGTGATGGAGACACTGCAGTTGCACCAGAAAATCTACTCCAGTCCTCTACTATCTACAAAATTTTTTTAAAAGTTCCTAAATGAGTAAAGTGAGTATTTCATACTTCATTTTAAATGCATGAATTCCTACCTTCCACATACATGGAAAACAATCAGTCGCTCTCTTTGCAGCAGCCTGTTCCGTCTTTAAAGGATGTTGCTGCACCCTTCCTTTCCTCTGACTCCTCTATTTTATGCTGAAAAGCCCCAGTTTGTTCATCTTTCTTGATAGGTCCTATTATCTAGACTTCTGAATGACATGCAAGTATTAGGAATGCATTTAGGAGCCTTGGTCCTGCAGAAAATGAAATTCGTCTATAACAGATATTTGCCTTCATGGTATTGCTACAAAGTTAGCTGAGCTTCAGTGAAAATTACTGCAAATAGATGCAACGGTTATTAGCAGCATGGCCTAAACATAACTACCTTTCTTCAGCTATAGTGCAGGAACTTTATTCCACTAAGGTCTAACCAGAGAGAGAGGTTTCAAAGCTTGAGTTATTCTGCTTCTGAATTTCATGAGCACAAAAATGTCACACGTTGCAAAATATGCTAAAGGATCTACCTGTAACTAGTTTTGCAATGCAAAACTATGCGCAGAAACATCGAATGATGCACATGCTATTCTTCACAGGATTAAGAGAGTCAGTCCAGGGGAAAAGCTCATCATGGAGCCTCAGGCTTGGTTTCTGTTAGTGTCTTGCAGAGGGTCTACTAATGAGGGACTCTTCTTGTTTTTACAGAGGTTCTTTGCTGAAGTGCTGCATAACAAGAGGGCTGGAATGGACCCTGGATACAAAAGAAAGTCTTGAAATATCCTAGAAATAATCAGCTTGAAGATCGCTTTGGACCCATAATCCTGGAGACAAACATATGCAGCTCAGCCCAAGTGCCTTGCTAAGGAGCAAATTGTAAACAATATATTTCTAGAGTTAAAAATTATTCTAATTTAATGATATCTGTTCAGTCAGTGTTTGGAAGTAAATCAGTGTGTGAGTAGTAAAACAATAATGTACTTTAAACTAAATTATTAGTAAACAAATCAGTCTGGTAGGCAATGGATGCATGATACATTATTCATTTCTATTATCCAAAACACTTCACTAGCTCTCAGAGTCTGGCGATAAAGTATTCAGAATACAGTATCCACCATCCCAGAAAACAGTCTCTAATGTGATATTAAAGTTAAAAGAGAAGTGAAGTATATTCCCCCAAAGCAAAGTATTTGAGTAATCCTGGAATGAATCCATCTCATGCTTCGTTTTAAAGCTGGGTTTATTTTTTTTAACTAAAGCACTTTCATTACATCCAGAATGACAAATGTTCCCTGCTTGGGTCCCTTACCAACCTGTGAATTTCTCCCAAGACATTTCAGTAATGCACGAGTGGATGTGGTGCCAGCCCGGCCCCGCTGCCTCACTCCATCCCACTGGGAGAGCAGGGAAGGGCTGAGTCAGACCCCAGCTCCCTTCCCACCCCATCAGCCAGGGCTGTGTCCCACCTTTTCAGAGAAAAAAGCCATGTGAGGCCAAGGGAGGGTGCAAAAAGACCTTCTCTGGCCAGTTTTTGCCCTCATTTTTGCCACCTAGGCCATGTCGGGATGGGCAGGAACAGGAGCAGAATGAAAGCTGTGGGGGGAGAAGAGGGGCAGGCAGGCAAGGAAGGGGTTTGCTGCCCACAGCCAGGAGACCGTGCCACCGGTGCATTTTGAAGCCTTAGGATGCTCTGCCCGGCATGGTGGAGGGAGGACACGGCCCAGGTCATGGGCAATTTCCTGGCAGACCCTGCAGGGAGGATGCCAGGAGGTTTTGAGCAGTGGAAGAGCAATTGCATTGGATGAGACACTGTCCCCTTCACATCCCCCGTCAGCCAGTGGCTATTTCTCTGCAGCAATCCTGGGGCAAGCGCTTCTCTTTCAAACCCTGCAGGTCTGGTCTGAAGGAGGTGCTCACCACAATGATTTATTGCTCTTCTCCTGCAGCCTGTTTTATAGCAGGATGTAAAAAGGTGTCAACTTCTGATGATGATTTCATCTGCCCCGTGCCGTAAACGGCATTGTTTCCCAGCAAGGAAGCCAGAACAACCAGAAATAGCGATGCCGGTCAGAAACCTTCATTGCAAATGCAAGTGGCCACTCAAGTCCAGGGTCAGAGGGCATCTCAGCAGATCTTTGTGATAAGCAAAACAGAGGACTGCTGGGGCAGGGCAGTAGATAAGGACAGCAGTGACTGGTACAGAAAGACTCTCTCAATTTTGGGGTGGGCACACTGATTACACCACTGCAACCCCATGCTGTCAGTGGAGTAACTGTGTTTTACTACCAGTCTTTCAGGTTTGACAACCCAGCCCACTACCTCTGTTTAGAAGCACATTGTGTGTCCTATTCTGGAATTCTGTTTTTTGTAAAAACCTGTTTCCTTTTGGTAAAATGAATTGGTTTCATGCTGAAGAAGACAGAGACTGGGTGAGTCACACAGCCACCCTTGATGCTGAGAGGTTAACCCAGTGTGATCTCTGCTCCATCAGCGAGGTCATCAAGGGTTTTGCCCTTTGGGTTTTTCTGACTCCCTGCAGAGGAGGGAGCTGGTGGGACTTCAGGAGTAGATCAGTCCTTCCCCATAGCTGGGGCTGTTGCTGTGCCTCAGGTTCTTAATCTGCTGTAAAGGTTTGTCAACCAGTTTAGGTCTGCCAGGAGCTATGTGGGCTTAATGGGAAAACATGGATGAAGAAAGCACAGGAGGACTCTTGCATTCAGAGGGTACAAAACATGACGTGATAATTCATGATGCATGACCTGCCTGACTCTTCCCCAAAACGAGGACATCCTGAAAGCTTCTAAACCCACATATCTCTCTCAAGCTTCGCCCTCAACAAAACACAAACCCCACAGGACCCATACACTCCTCCCCTACCTTGTCTCACCTGCCTCCAGGCACCCAGGGATGAGGTTGGCGTGTGGCTGTGGGTGTTACTGTCCCGTTGATTTTGTGGTGAGAAGGAAACTCATGAACACCAAATGGGAGAACAGTGATTACTGTGGCATCTCAGGAAAGAAAGGGGCGTTTTTAAGGTGATGGATGAGTTGCTGAGTTGCCACTTCAGTTTCTCTGCAAATGCTTCCTTCTGCCTGTCAGTGTTGGGACTGTAAGACCTGGGGAGTGTGTACTTGACAAGAAACAGCAGGGCATCCAACCTAGCTGCAAAGGGATCACCTGAAATAGCAGTTGACATAAAGCACCTTCAGAAATGAGACATTCTTACCATGTACATTCTTCAGTAGAGACATTAGCCTCCAAGTATATTAAAATATATGATGGCTGAACTATGTTATGACATTTACCTTCATGAGTTTAGGAATAGAAGCAGAAGTCATAACTGGATATGCGTGTCACAAAAAATTAGTCATTAAATATTTTATCTGTGCAATGAACAGACTATGTATTTTTTTCTTCCATAGCTCATCTTTGGAGAATAAAATCACTTTCCATGGTGGCTGTGAAATGCTGAGGCCCTGAAAAGACGAGGCCAGCTGCACTCTCTAGGAACTGAAATGTATGTGCAGTGTCTTGCCTCTCCTTCTTACGCAAAGGTCTGATTGCAGAGGTGTGTCAGCTGCATGGTCAAAGATCTGGGCAACCGTGTGCTCTGGATACATGTGCAAGATGCCCGAAACATAATCAGGCCATGCCAATGGCGAGTGGGATTGAATGAGGTGGAGCAAAGGCAAGGGATCCAGGTCCTGCCCTTTCCTTAACAAGTTCCCCTCCAGTAGCCACAGCCCTTTCACTCCCACTGGGATACTGAACCTTCACCTCCATAAATCTCTTCAGAAAGAACAAAAAAGAAAAAGCATGAATAAACATCAAGTCAGGAGACTATGAGAATATGAAAGCATCTTCATAAAAATAGAAGTAATATTCAGATAAGGAATTGAGAAGAGAATGCAAACATTGATGGGTTACATGGAAAAACAGAAAAGACAGCCCCCCCCCCCAAGGTGAAAAAGTTGCAGAAACAGCTTACAAAATCCCTAAAACCCTAAAAAAGGGCTTGTTCAACCCTCAGGAGCTGGAAAATTGCTTCACAACCCATAGGGCCTTTGACAGCCCAGGTGTAAAAGGGGTGCTCAGAGAAGTGAAAGCCATAGCTTGTTTTGCATCTGTGCCCACCAAGGCTCCAGGGAGGTCTGAACCTCAGACCCCCTCTTTACAGGAGACTTGCCATGATTTGGAGCATTGCTAGAGGAGGTTACAGGAAAAAATAACAAGACGAACAGCAGCATATTGCCAGGGCCAGATGGTATCATCCACATGCTCTCAAGATCAAGAATGAAGTAATTGACCTGTCCACTGTAGGGTGTAATCTTTTGCTCTAGGCTGCCCCAATACCAGACTGAAAAGTAACAGATATGATGCTATTTTTTAAAAAGGATTGGAAAGGTCCATGGAGTTACATGCGATAGATCTGCAGCAGGCAACTTGGTGAAAGCTATTCCAAGGGCTGTAATGAGTAGACACATAGTTAAATATGGTCTGCTAGGAATGACATTTTTTGAGAAAATTCATGCCTCAAAAATCTACAAAGGGCTGTAAAATCCTGATTGATGTGTAAAGAGTGAATAGGGAACAAATTTCACTGTCTCTTCCAGGATAATATCTCCTGCCACCTGATGAAACCTGCAGGTGACAGGCTCAAGAGCAAGCAAAGGCGGCTCCTCTTGCCTCAGTGTGCAGTTAAGCTAAGTGTGCAGTTAAGCTTGCTGCAGAAGCAGCAGATGCAGAAAGTTTACCTTGGTTCAAAACCTAAACAAATTCATGGAGAGAATAATCCATGGAGGGCTGTTAAATGTAAAAATACCACCTCTGTCTCAAAGCTGCAGCTCTCTGGAGGGTTGAAAAATACATCAAGGAAATAACCTGTATTTGCTGTTCTTGTACTGTCTCTTAGATGTCTGGCACTGGCTCCTGTCAGACCACGGATGGTAGGCTACATGAACCTTAGGTCTAAACCATCTGGACTGTTCTTACACAAATTCAGAGCATTGCCTGCCATCCCAGTGTCCATCTGGTCCCATGAGGAGCCAGCTGCCTGGGCTTACACTCCTCTTAACCTGAGGTACGTATTTGGAATAGTTTTGGGAGGAAGAGGAAAAGGTCAGCAAGCCCAGGCTCTTGCTGTCTGGCCAGAAGGGATTGCAGAGGTGGGGCTGAGGATGCCACAGCCCCATCCATCCAAGACTGGTCCTTCATCCACACTGAGCAGCCCATGCATGGCCTGGCAGCCAAAGCAAGCACATCCTTGTGCTGTCCTTGCCCTGTACTCATTTGTGATTTACCCAATTCCCTAGGTGACAAGACTGGATATGATCAAACCAAACCTGTCGTCATGTCCCTTGGCTCTGGGACACATGTGTTCAGCTCCCGTTTCGTGCCAACCTGCAAGCAGGTGGAATGTCAGACGCTTAAATCGAGGCATTATCCTTCTCCCCCAGGGACAAGAAAAATTCTCAGTAACATCAGCGCAACGCTGATGCTGTTACACTGAACTCATATCAGCATGTGTGAGAGCAAAATATAGATCTTAACATCTTGGTGGGAAGGAAATGGTGGGGGGTGAGGACAAAAGATTGATGAGGATTGACTTGCTTGCTCTCCATCACTTTTTCTCTGGCAAATGGTTTGAGAATTATACAATACAATACTATATTTACAGATTACTTCCACTGGTTGACTGCTCATGGGATGTTTACATTCTTTCACTTATTTTTGACAGATCTTTATAATTTAGCCTTATCTGTGGCCACATATATATTGTTTTATAATCTTTCATAGAGCTGAGGGTGGAATAAAATGTAATGTATAATTTATTTAATGAATTTGGCTACTTCTCCTGCTCATAAATTGTTTGTCAGCAGTTTATGAATGTCTCATGTTTATTTGTTATTCAAAAAGTATTTCTTGGATGATTGTTATTGTTCCTTCCTGCTCTGTGAATTGTTTGTGATCAGTTTCTTCCAAGCGCTTGAGAGGAAAGTCTGAGCTCAGATGTTGGCTTTGATTAGCCATGAGGGTCACAGGCTTCTGCAGCACACTGGGAAGTGAGACCCCCGTGGCATTGCAGAGCGGTTGAGGTGGGACAGGGCCTCTGGAGATGGTCTAGTCCACCTCCCTGCTCAAAGCAAGGTCAGGCAGAGCAGTCTGCCCACAGCTGTGTCTAACTGGGTTTTGAGTTATCTCCAAGGATGGAGACCCACAGGCTCTCTGGGTAACATGTTTATCTGCCATCAGGGGAAAAACATTTTTTTCTTATATTTGACCAGAATTTCAGCTTGTTCTGTCCCAGGTACCACTGAAAAGGATGTAGCTCTGTCTTCTGCACTCCCCCCCTTCAGATATTTATGCACATGGTTAAGATCCCCCTGAGCCTTCTCCAGGCTGAACATCCCATGTCTCTCAGCCTCTCCTTGTATGCCTGACTCTCCAAGCCTTAAATCACTTCTGTGGCCCTTTGCTGGTCTCGCTTCAGTATGTCCATGTCTGTCTTGTACTGGGGACCCCAGAACTGGTTCTCCAAAATGTATCAGCTGGTTTGAAGTTCTCTAATATTCCTTCAAAATCTGACATTTTCCCTGCTCTATTCAGGGAATATAAACACAAACCTCAGGCCTGGACCCTAAGTAAATAAAACGGATTATCTCTCAGTAAGCAAATATCTACATATTCACAGCTATAAACTAATATTCCAATTTTTGCAGTATTTTTGTTTGAGCACACATGTGGGCAAGCCTTTCTCCAGAAAATGGTCACCCCTGGACTGCAGCTGCCTTTGGGGGAGTCGGAGGGTCCTGACACAGAGGGCTTGAGCTGGGTTTTGGTGCTGCTTTTCCTCCTCCTAGCCCTTGGGGACTTACTCGCCACAGTGCAACTTCCACTGTTATATAAAGAAAAGGGGGGTGGGGGTGGGGAAAAGCTGGAGTACACAGAGAGAGAATAGCATGGAGAAGGTTGGTGGGGCCATGTGTCCAACCCACACCTTCCAGAAGCTGACGACTGCCTTGGGACCTGCTGCAGGGACATGATCAAGTGGCTGTGTCCCTGGGAACACAAATAGGCAGGACAGAAGCTCACTCACAAAGACAAACAAAATGTCAACATAATAGCTCGCTGTCCTCTTTCTCCAAGGCTTGCTGTAATATCTGATGTGATTTACCTCTTATGAGCTTGTTCCAACCTATAGGCTGTAAGTCTGGGGTAAATGGAAGAGCTTGTGCTCGGAAGGGTTAGGATGAAAGACTTTCTGTCCTTGCTCAATTTATGATATTGTGGGGCTATAATATTATTTTTCCCCTTGTATTAGATTTCAGGTTGATACATTATTAAAGTCAAGAACAAGGGCATAATAAAGGTGAAGAGTTAAGTAAAAAGCTTGACACAAAGCTCCCAGGGCCCTTAGGCGCTGTGCTGACGCGAGGGCTGGGCAGCAGATGGCTGCCCATGCAGAAACCTTGTGTGCCTGCCCAAACTTTGCTGGCTGGTGGCTGTTATCCTCTGCTGCAGTGCTGTTCAATGCCTGTCTGCTCTCATGTTGTGGGCCAGGCTAAGCCGGGGGTATGGGAGAAATGGGTGCTGGCCAGGGCTTGGACAAGTCCCTCGAGAGAAAGAAAGGTCAGCCAGAGGCAGAAGAGTTGGGGAATGCTCCCAGGCTGGATTTTGTTGTTTGTTGGCTGGGTTTGCTGCTTGTTTGCATGCTTGTCTTTATTACCATCCATTTATCACATAAAAAATCAACTAGAATATGTTGCTCTGCTAACGGTTCTGGCTTATGCAGGGCATTGCTGGGTGGTTCACAGCTGTGAGCAGGTAAATGCGGTCGGTAGCTTTCCAAGTGAATCATTTTTCATCAGAAATCATGACACAGCAAGAGCAACATTCTCCATCCTCTACCCAGGCTTTTGGCATTAGGTATATGAGGACGTTTGGGCCATGTTCCGTTTCTGAATGGAGATTTAAACACGTGTCCTAAGTAGATGTTAATTTATTTGGTGGAGTGAAAACATGCCCTGCTCCTGCTCAGCCATGGCAGGGATCAGGCAGACGGGACGGGGCTGCTCTGGCCTCTCCTGAGGGGGACAGGGCCCAGCGCCTTGTTAGGGATGTGTAGGCAATGCTTTCTAAACACCCATATAGCTTCGACATGGGTCTGCTGTTGACTTAGAGACATGTGATCCCTTAGGAGCTCTGAGAAGTTCCTTCCACAAAGCTAGTGGTTGGGAGTCCCTGGAGCAAAGAGGAATGACAGGATCCCTCCCAAAATACCAGGCAGCTCACATGCCTATCTCTTGGATGAGAGAGACTGGCTGGAAGACGGTTGGGAGCCCCTGGGACAAGAGGACAGTGTTATCATGAGGTTTCTTTCTCAGCACTTCTGTAGCTACAGCAGTCTCTAATTAGGCGCTCTGCACATGCCCTGCTTTCCGACTTGCTTGTGGATAAAATTGACCTTTCAAATAGAGAACTGAGATACCCAAGGGGCTGGACATCTCCAGGACTGGACTGCAGGTGAACATTAATCTGAGAGACATACATTTTTTATGCTGCAGCTTAAAACCTCTAGTCATCTGCACGATTTACTTCTTCACCTTGCTGGGCTTCAGGGTGTAGCTTGTTCCCATACCCGACAGAAACACTGTGAGAATAGTGTTGTGTATGACGAAGGCCGGACAGGCATATTACAGTTCATGTCTCCACGTCTGTGGATGGCTGTGCCCTGGGTGGGCTCTGAGAGATCTGGTGTCTGGCTGCTGGGTCCCCTTCTGCCATCGTCCACCTCCCTAAGCATCAGCTTCCCTGTGAAATGGGGATAGTGATGTTGGCTTTCCCTAATAAACCCCAATATGACAACCTCGGTTACATGAGAAAAATGAAGCTCAGACAATTTGCAGCCCCATGACTCTGGGATCTGAGGTTTTTATGAATACAGACTGCTGCAGCTCACTCTTCTGTGTGAGAAAATCAACCAGGAGGAGGAATGTGGAATGCACTGCTCTCACCAGCACCTCCACTCATTCCTATGGACAAATTCCTTCTCTTCACCACAGTGAGAAAAATAAACTGAAAATAAGTGGAAATGGCAAAGTACCATCCTGCACCAGTGCCCATGCATGATTGTTCAGCATGGGGAGGCAGAGACAGGTCCCACAAACTGAGCTTATCGATGTGTACTGCATGCCAGAGTGTGAGGCAGAGCCAGGCACATCTTTAAATCCCAGGCATCAGTCACAGGGGTGGGGAACAGAGTGAGAGCCTTCCAGCAAACTGCAATTGTTTTATGCCACATTCTGCAGTAAATCATCACCTTTTTAACAGAGCTGCTTTGGGAACAGAGATAGAGACATAAAAGTAAAAAAAAAAAAAAATCTGTGTTGCATTTTGCTGTAATGAAAGACTGCTAATTGTTTGTGCACTCGTGTTTATGTTACTATTTTGTTACACTGCTCCTAAATTAAGTTGGCTCTAAAACAAATCCTCCTACAGCAGCCCTGCATGGCATCCTTGGGCGGCTGTGTCTCAGTTGCTGGTTTAGCACACACGTGTCTCCTGTTCCCTGCATGCAGGCACTATTGATTACTACTTAACTATAAAATGGGTGTTTGTTCTGAGGACAAGGAGGATGTTCAATGGCGAAGCCTCTTGGCAAGGAGCTATTTAAAAGAGCCTTGAATGAGACTGAGGAGGGATTGGTCCCTAAACGGGGACTTGTTTCTGTTAATTTGTGATGCCCAAGATGGTTCCTGGCATGGTGGAGAGAGGGGATGCCCTATCCACCCATGCCTGCCCCATCTTGCCCCATCTTGCCCCCTCTCTGAGCCTGGTGTTGGGCTTCCCAGCCCATGGACCTCAGGACAATTACTTCACCTGCACATGGTAGCTTCAGCACTGGCCATGCCAGGGCTACTGCTGGGGTGGGTTATGCAAAGAGGGATCCTTCCAGCTCCCTGTCCATCCCTGTCTGTCCTGGCTGGTGCTGGAGCTTTCTCTGGCTGGTCATTCTCCGTGTGTGCCCTCTTCCAGACCATGGATGCATGGGTAGCAGTTGTGTCCTGATCCCTTTGGGAACTGATTAGATGTTGATACTACGTCTCCTGTGCAAAACAGTTCCTGATCTTCCCCTTCTCTGCTTTCACCTTTGCAAACATGAAATTCTGCCTCTTCCCTTGCTCTCCTCTTAGCCAGGGAACCACCTTCAGGTGGTTCAATGTTTATACCTGAGTGGCAAAGAGACATGATTAAGGAAAGTACTTTCTGCTTTATGAGACTGGAAAAGCACATTAAAAAAAGGAAAAGAAAAAGGAAAAAATAAATGCCTGTGCCAAAGACCAGAAGGTGTCTTCTCATAGCTTGTGCAATGCTGAAAGTAGAGCTGGGGTCTGCCAGCAGCTCAGGATTTGGGGACAGACAGTCACTGTGCTCACTGCTTGCTAGCACAGGTAGGGGTTTGCCAGGGGAGCGGGGGAGAACCGAACCCTCTCATCAGCAAGTGCCGTGCATCAGTGGGGTCACAAAGGCACCACCCTGTGTGAAGGGATCTGTGCCACTGTGAGATCCTAACTATACCCATGCCAAAATCAGAAGATGACAGTTTCTGTGTGGATGGATTTGGCAGCTGCCTTAGAAGCCCCCACGGGGCAGATGCAGTGCCTGGGCAAACTGGACCACCGAGGGTGCTGCTGAATGTGCCACAGCTGCTGGCTGTCCCCAGCACCCGGCTCAGCCACCCACCAGCCTGCTTGCAGTCTTTGCTTGGCCTCACTTTGTAAACCAATTGCTCCTATTTTCCTCTGAAAAGAAATGGCATTTTCAGCTGCCTGATCAGATTGAAGAGGCGCTGCTAAACGTTTTCAAGGGAGCCATTTCATTCCACTCAATATAAATATAATCCCATCTGACAAATAATTCCAGATCTATGGAAAACTATCACTCTTCTGTGAAGCGCTGGGAAAGCTGGTGTGGTGCTTTCTTGTTTTCTTACATTAAATTAATACTGCTCTGATCTGCAGAGCTCATGACATACTCAAGATTTCCACTGCCTTGTCTTTGCCAGTGGGGCAATGAGAGGCCCGTCAAAGATGTATGGAAGGCTTTAGTAAAGGGTAAAGGTCTTGTGCTGTTCCCTTCATGGAAAGGTTTTTGCTAAAAGGCAATCCAGGCTGTGTAAGGTGGAGAAAAAGAAATATTTGAGCTATACTCTGTGAGTCTTACTACCTTTGGAGTTTGGAAGGCTGGTAGATGAATGCTTCTGCCCTTCATGTACGGTTCAGACATCCTTGTAATCGCCTTGAATTGAAGAAATGGGAGAAATAAAAGCAATAAACACGGACCAGTGCGATGAATGGCTCCTGAGGGAGCAACTCTCCTGTTGCAGGTTTGCATTGCTCCCTGAGAAATCTGGGATGTGGATCTACAGTCTTCCAAGAGTTGTCACTAAATACAAGGGCAAGATACACCCAAGACATTCCTGGAGGTGACCTGTGGGCTCGAGGAAGGGGCTGCACTGGCAGAAAGGACGCTGGGGCTGGTGAAAGCAGTGGTGGGCAGTGTCCGACCCTCAGGCAGCAGGGCAGAAGCATTGCTTGTTCAGCCCCACCAGCTCACCCTGCTGACAAACCAGGGTGGGAGGGTCTTGCACCGATCTATCTGCAGGATTGAGACAGCTCCTGACATGGGGAGCTCCTTGCTACTGCTGGACTGATGCCCACTAAAACATTTCCCACTGGCTATGAAATAACCATCCTATAGTTAAAGCATAGCTGGCCAGGTAAAGGGTGGAGGCTCTTTCATACCATGAACCCCATCATGGAGAACAGAGCAGAGAGCAGAGAAATCCCTACCCCCTGCCCCATGCTGGAAAGCCCCTCGTATGAATTTGGGAGTGCTGGGGCCACGTCCTGTTGTGTCAGGGCCTGATTCAGCCACTGAGAAAGGCGAAGAGCTCATCGCTCCCTCCATCGCCTGCTTCTTACAGAAGCTACTGGGGCTTTGGGCAAAACATGATATAATCTAAGTACTGTGGGATTTGGCTTGCCAACGTATGCTGTTGAGCAGTATAATCAAAGCAGAAGTTCATAGTAATACTGCAGTGGAGAAATGCTGCATTAAAGCAGGAAATATACAATGTGCATTGCAAATGAAGAGATTTTTCTTTTGTGTTCTAAAGGAGGAAATATACCGCCAAGCCTAGTTAATAACACAGGAAAGCTCTTGTGGCTAACAGGGATCTTCAGCTCTAATCTCCTCTGATAACAGTAAATTGAACCAGCTCCTCTGCTGAGATTTTTCTGTAGCTGGATCATACCCATATAATAAGAGAAATGGGCACTGTCTCTCCTATTTACCATTTCTTCATTTAAATAAGTTTTTAAACTGCACTTTTCTTCCTTCAGAGACATCTGATTTACTGCATTTTAAATGGAAACAACTTCTGCAACAATACCTTTTTCTATCAGGATTTGTAATCAGGATGTTTCTGTTGAACTATTGTTATTCAAGTTATTAATTTGTCATTTTGCACAGAATATGATCACAGAAAGAGATGAGCAAAAGGGTCTATGTACCTTCAGGCAGAGCAGGATGGATTTAACTAGAGCAAAGAAAGCTGCAGGTTTTATTTTCTGTATGTGGTGGTGTTTTTTTTCCCTCAGCCCAGCATTTTAAAAGCTTACACAGCAATCTGCATAAATTACTATGCACATTTTTTATTTAGATTCTTACACCTAATTTGATTAATGATACTGACTTTGACAGGGTCATAGCAAATGTTGTGTAAGGGAACAAGATGTATCAGGTTTGGTGCTATTCTCTCTAGAGACAGAGCAAACACTGGAAACTGGCCTTTAACATTGATTTGAAGATATTTTCCTTGCTCTTGGGGTGGAGGCAGAAGGCAAATGCTGGTGTCCATGGAAGCTGGGACGTGGAAGCCTTTGCATTGGATGTGATATTTGCTTTCTGAATGCAGCTGTCTGTGCTGCCCTACGTGGACCAGGGTGAAAAGTAGGGTTTCTTCTGATGGAAATTTTCTAGGGCACTTAGTGTCCCATCCAGTAATTCAAGTTTGAATGGTGATTCAGACCTCTTGAAAGAGCCAGACACTTCAAACACCTTAACTCTGCTTGCCAGCTGATGCAATAAAGTGAAGTTTTTGGTCCATTACTTCTGTGTGAAGCTCGAGCCAGCAACCATGTCCTGATCAGGTGCAAGTTGGCATTTGCACCAGCGAAGTTGTTAGGAAGAGTAGAAGTATTAATTAGAAGATGCTGGCATTTTTATGCCCATTTCTTTCCTGCAGTGTCACACTTTTACCCATATTTCTTCACTGGGAGGATAGTGCAGTGCTGGAACAAATCCCAGAGAGGCCATGGGATCGTTGTCCTTGGAGGTTTTCAAGACTCACCTGGGTAAAGTCATGGCTGACCTGCTGTGGTGTTGGTGTTAGTCCTACTTTGAGGAGGACCTTGGGCCAGAGACCTTCAGAGACCCCCTGCAGCTGACATTTCTGTGGTTCCTCTGGTTCTGCACAAAGTCAGCACCAGTTTCGTTTGCCTGGAAGAGCCTCTGTAGGAGTGACTTTTTTTGGGTAAAAGAAGAGGAAGCTAAGATTATGATCCCAGTCTGTCTACATGAATTAAAAAAAGGAATTTTGCAGTAAGAAAATCCCCATTTTTATTGATGCTGCACAGAGGCAAGTGATTTTGCATCTAGTTTTAGGAGAGCAATATAACTGGCTTTGACAGCCTGGTCTAATAATAAAAAGGCCCAGCTCCTTGTAGTGCAACCTGATAGCAAAACTGGAGTGTGAATTTATCCCATAAAAATTCATCTACCATGGCTAAAGCCCTGTAAATTGAATTCTGTATTTTGGCTGTTAAATAAAAAAAAAAGCAAACCACAACAGCATAATGATAGCAACATTGCTCAGCTCTTGCAATTGTATCTTGTTAAAACATCACTTAGAGTAATTTACAGGGTTTGATTAAAACATATATTTAAATGAAGTATCATTTCCCATCTCTCCCCTTCTCTTCCTTCCCCCTTGCCCTCCCAAGGGCCTATTACCCTGCACAATAAAACCCTGCCACACTGGTGCTGACTATATACTGCATTGTCACCAGCCACGAGCTTTAGTTAGCACTCAGAGTGTCAAAGGATGTGTAAGATGCTTCCTGTGGTGACTGGAGATGTGTTTGGGAAGCTGAGAGTAGCAGCAGGGGAGGTACTGCCCCATGCCTAGAGCTTTGCCCCCACCTCACCCTGCCGACCTTCACCCCTAGCATCCACCTGGGCTTATGCCCAAAAACACTGTAGAGAGCACGAGATAGGATGCTTGCAAGCGTAAAACCTGAGCAAAAGGAGATAAATTTGTATTAAAGTGCTTTTAGACATCAGAGAGTGTGCTCCTTGACTGCGCTCAGTTAAGGTCAACTGTAGTAGACTGGAGCAAAAATCCACCGAGCTCAGTATCTGCCTTTGACAGCAAGTGAGAGGGAGCAAATATAACGATACCTCCTTTGATCACTGTCCCAAGAGCCAGGAACATGCAGCTCATGCACTCCCTGAGCCAGAGGCTCGTTTTTTTGCTGAATTTAAAGGCCTTCAATGGATTATTCTTCTTGCCCAGCTGCTTTTTGAACCCGTCTAAAATTTCATATCTGCAGGCTCCTGCAGTGAGAAGTTCCACAGCTGAGCTGTGTGATGTGTGAGAAGTGCCTCCTTTTGCCTGTTTTGAACCTTTCAATTACTGGTTTCACTTAATGATCCCAAATTCTTGCATTAGAATAGATCACAAAGAGTCATTTTCTACCTACTTTGTGCCGCATTCCATCTTCTGTGCCTCTCTATTCTGATTTTCTGTTTCCCATCCTGAAAGGTCCTAATCTGTTTAGCTGTTTCTCATTTGGAAGCTGTTTCATACCTTTGATGACTTTTGCTGCTTTCCCCGGACTTTTTTCATTTCCACTTTATTCTTTTCAAAACAGAAAGACCAGACTGTGCCCAGCTTTCAAGATGCAGGCAAGCCATGAATTTATGCAGTGGCATAAAGCACCAAAATAGATGTTCTCTATTTTGTTCTCTAATAATTCCTACTGTTTCATTTGCTTTTTTGACCATTTCTGAGTTTTCACAGAGCAATTTGTTATAGCCTCGAGATCCCCATCCTGCATGTTCAGAGCCTAATATTAGAAATACAGAATTGCTTATTAGCCTATTACCTGCATCACTTTACATTTATCCATATTAGACTTAATCCATCATTTGGTTGCCTGGTCACCCAGTCTCCCAGGTCTTTCTGCAATTCTTTGCAGCCAGCTCCTTTCTCTACTACTATGAGTAACTTGGTGTTACTAGCAAATGCAGTTAAAGCAACAGAAGTACCCAGAGGCATATATGCAGCTATATGTACAAGAGCATGCAGTTGTAAATCCGTACACAGACTCAAACCAGCACTGCTCAGGCCCACTGCGTGTGGTCCTGTCAGTGAAGTGCTGATGGTCTTTATTTCTGCGTGCCGTATTCACCAGATTTGGGATCGTGGAAGAATTTCCCCCTGGGGCATGCTGCAAGTAATTGAGAATATGGAGGAAGGTTTGGACTGACCAAGGACTTCCTTCACCACAGGTTATCATTGCCATTTCTATTGCAATGTCCTCAAACTGGGTCAGCCCCATGACATTAAATGCCGTTCATAATTATTTGAATCAAGTTGCATTTGACAGGCTTTGACAGATCCCAGTCCATCTTCTACTTCGAAGACCATTGTTAGAAGCCCTGATTATTCCACATCTTTAATTCTGTTTGTATGTTGCCACTGCTTTCCTGTGATGTGAATTCCTGGGAGATGTGAATTTTATAATAAAACCCCATACATTTATAAAAAAAAATCTCTCCAGAAGTAATATTCTGTGAATTTTCTGTTAGTTGCCAGCAATATTCAGCAGTGCTATTGGTAGCAGCAGCAGTAAATGAACTACCCTTTTCACAGCTGCATTGCACTGGAACCAACAAAAAAAATCTGTATCAGCCCACAAATAAGACTGAGCAATGGCTCCGCGAGAGAACAGGGATATGGACAGGTGGAATAACAAAGTTTTTCCACTTCAGCACTATTTCATGTTTGCAAAATAAAGATGCAAGCCTTGCCTCATACAAGTGGTGGTTTTGATCAGCACTTCCCCAAAAACTCATGACGTGTTGCTTTCCGCGTACTTTATGGGACAATTAGCAGTCCCTCTGAAGCACTGCCTGAGATCGTTTCTCTCCACTCAGGCTGTCCGTCACCTGCTAATGCACATGGCTGGCTCAGAGCACTTGCAGGATAGAATGATGGAGTTGGAGGGTTTGAAAGATCAGGTGGGTCAAGTGGCCAGGGTCTGGGGGAAAAAAACAACCAACCAAAATCTTAGGTAAGCAGTGCTGCACTCTGAAAGGGCTCCTGTCTTCCAAGGACTGTGAAATGCCTCTGGATGGGGAGGAACAACCTGAAGTAGTTACCTGAGGTGGTGGTGACATACTGGGTGTGCTCCCGGGTGGCAGCCATTATGGGTAACACGTAGAAGGTGCAGAGGTGAGGAAGACTTGCACCTCTGACTGCTTGGACCTGGGACTGGCTTCAGCTGTTGTAGCTACCATCTCAGCATTGGGTAACTAGTCCTAGCTAGTCATCACAGCTCCCGTTGGAGTCAAAGAGAGATTCTGGCATCAACAGAGGACATTTTCATCTTCTCCACCACTGGTCCTGGCTTGGGCTAGGATGTTCCCCTCCTGAGCCCTGCAATGGATGCAGTGAGATGAGCCTCTCTCTGCATCTGTTAAAGCCAAACCTGAGCATTATCCTGCAGCACCAGCTTGATATGAATCTGTTACTAGCATCTGACCACCTTTCTGTAAAGTCAGAAGATAAAACCGGCCCTCGTGCTGGCTTTCTGCTGGCACCAGGAGGACAGACAGTGACCACACTGATGTAAAGTGAGAGTGATGCAGAAAAGCGACTGATCTGGGATAAAGCCAGCACAACCCTAACCTGTGTGGCTCTCTGAGCAAATTTGATCCAGTGGGGAAAGCCTGCAGTGTCTTTCAGCATGCAGCTATGGCATCTTTCATCTGGCACTAGATCCTCCAAATTCAGCTCCTACCACCAGTTGAATGTGGGCTTTGAACTCCATGCTTTCAGGGAAGGGAAAACAAGGGGAAAACAGACTGTTTGGCCCCCCAGGTTTGCTCCACCCAGGAGCAGGCAAGTGACCACGTCCCCCATATTGTGTCGGGGGCAGGTGGGGCTCTGGGCTATTTTGGCACCCACTGAGCAGTGGTGTGCTCTGCTCCGAGGGGTAGCTGCTGAGCTCCCTAGCAGCTGGAGGTACTTTGAAGAGCTGAGCATTACCCAAGGCTGGCTTTTTTTCTCTTCCTTTTTGACAGCAGCAGCGGGGACCTTTGGGCGCTTCAAAGACTGATTTTAATCACTTACCTGATTGAAGCGATTGCCTCCTTTAACTTTGATATTTCTTGTCATTAGCCTACCGACCTCCGGCATTAAGGCATTCATCTTCAAAAGCCAAACCTGCTTTGTTTATGCTGGGGCTGTGGCTACTCTTGCTTTTCCCAGCATGGGATTCATTTCTCAGCACTGGTCAACAGGGGTCATGCTCTGCCCTGAAATCAGGGGAGCTGCGAGAGGCTGCATCTCCCCCAGCCTCATCGTCCCTTATTTTATTTGCTGTGG
Organism: Theristicus caerulescens; assembly: GCA_020745775.1. Classification (NCBI taxonomy): domain Eukaryota; kingdom Metazoa; phylum Chordata; class Aves; order Pelecaniformes; family Threskiornithidae; genus Theristicus; species Theristicus caerulescens. Next base: position 4,824,798 of record CM036569.1, read on the forward strand.
AGATATTTAATTCCACTGGTCTTGGTGTGGGATTAAAGAAGAGGATGTGTCCCCTTCTCTTGCAAGCTTTAGAGATGACTGTTTACCAGGGACTTGTGTGTAATCCTTGCTGTTTTGTATTTCAGAAGAGCCAGGTTTTGCGCTGCAGTTGTGCTCTTGGTAATTCAGGGCTTGCTTTTCTCATTGCAGTAACACCTGGAAATCCAGAGGAGTTATGGCAGCCTTCCACCCCCCTTATGCTGGGTGCTCTGCAGATGGCAAGTTGAACCCAAACAGCTTAAGGGTCTGAGACAAACCAGAGCAGACGGATTGATCAGACGGCCCCAGAAGTGAACCAGCTGGTGAGAGGGTTACTAGAAAGCATAGGCTTGCACTACTGCAAACCAGTCCTGCCATGGGCAGCTACTGGGGCGGGCTGAGCATGAATGAGAGCTGCTGCTCCTCCCCAGTGTGGCAGGTGGGTCATGCCTTTCTCCCCACCAGCCACTTTTTGTGGCCCCCCCCCCTAGGGCCCCCTTTCACTTATGTGACTCCAGCCTGTATATGGCCATGGGGCAGCCATAATTTCTAGTTTCTCTCTTTGGGGGGAGACCATCTGATTTACTGTTTGGCCTTTTATGCTTCAGAAGATGTCAGGCAAGTAGACAATAGTCTTGGCTAGGCACAAATTGGGACCAGAACACCTCCATCTTTGTTGCACTTGAGAACTGGTGGTGGTACCTCTACCTGCATCTGTATCTAAAAGGGAAAACACCTTTGGGCTCCTTTGATAGGAAACCATTGCTGCAAGGAATCAAGCCGCCGGGATCTAAAGGCAACTCTGACTCCTTTCTGTATATAAGTTCCATTTTCTCTGATCATTTCCCATCTATGCCAAGAGATGAATTAGTATGCCGAATGGGATCGCCCCCTTGCTGTCCTCCCCAAAGGATTATTCCCTCTTTGAGCTGAAGGAGCAACGAGGATGGCCTCTGCTGGGGTTAGGACCATCGTACCAGAAGGGGATGGAGAGAGTGCAGTGAGCGGCTCTGAAACAGAGATGTCAGTCTGGCCTGATTTTCTCAGTCTTGCGATCCGCCAAACTACGAATTTTCTGAACATTTGTTTCTCACAGTAGGAGCGATTGTTTCTGACATATTTATCTAGCTCAGTGCTACCTTGAGATATCACTTTTGACAGATAACCTTCTTAAATTAAACATATAAATGTGCCGTACTGAGAGGGAAGAGCACTAATGGTTCTGAGGATGATGGAGGAACCTGCCCGTTAGCTCCTCCTGAGCTGCTAAATTTGCTCCTTTATTAGGAAAAGAAACAGCGGGCCAGCATGATCAAAGGGGTTATTGGGAGAGACATCACGGGTTTGGGATTTAAGATGAAATGCTATTCAAACTGAGGGGTGGGAGAGGCCAGGGGAAAGAAGTCAGGTCTCTACTGTATGAAAACTGATGCCAAGTTACAGAGAACGGGGCTGGAGTCCAGCGGATGAACTACCAGCAAGAGGCTTAGCTGCTCCAGGACCCAGATGATCTGCCTGTTTTGTAAGGATTTCCTAACACCTTTCCTTGTGCTTTACCAGCCTCCTGCCAGTGGCAGCTCTGGGTCCTGCAGATGCTCTGGTAGGCACCAGCTGCTCTGCCTGGGCACAGGGCATGGTCCCAGCTGAGCTGCGAAAAAGGAGGTCCCCAGGGTATCTCCAAGGTGACTGGCCTCAATTCATGTTACTTGCTTGAATTTTTTCCCCAGAGCAAAACCCAGCAGCCTGACCCGTCTGGGGACCCTCTCCTTAGGATAACATGGCTGCAAGGGACGGAGCAGGATGGACCTGCAGCTTGGTCATCCCAAAGAGAAGTGCTGCAAATGTGTGCCTGTTTTTTCTCTTTTAGCTTTGAGAGCCTCCACCAGTCCTCAGTGCAGCCATGACAGAAGAGTGCTGGGATGCTCACAAGCTGCTCTCTCCCCAGTGGGAGGCAAGTGGTTCCCTGGGATGCTAATGCCGTGCTATTAACCTGCTGCCCTATGGAGATGTCATTGCACTGACGCAAGTCCCTCGGTGTCTTTTTCCTTTCCCTCCTTGCTTGTTTTGTGTCTAATCTGTCCTACAAATATAAATGCTTTGGAGCAGGGACAGTCTTCATTATTTGTATGCATGGTACCTGGTTAGACCTTAAATTTGATCAGGGGCTGTGCCTTTTGTATCAGTTATATAATTAAGTAAAAAAAAAAGTACACCGCAATGTGACAGCTTCCCACTCTCATGTTGGAGAGGTCTGTGAGAAGAACACTGCTCTTCAGCTCTTAAAACAGGGTTAAGGAGGTAAAACATACTACATTTAACTTCTGATATGAAATGTACAGGCTTGCCATGGGAAGCTGGCTGATATTTGTTTATCAGCACAGGTATATGTCATACAACCTTCTGGGCTTTGTCTGAGATTGCTCAGAGGGAAAAGAAGGACTTGGTGGGTGTCCTGGTTGCTGCATCCCATCCCCCTGTTCCTGCCTGACCAACCCCTCCCTGGGGGTCCCCAGCCCCTCACCAGGGATGGCAGGAGGCAGCCTGTGTCTGTACCCCCCCATCTCCCCCAAGATCCTCTCTTGCATCCTAAACTGCCAGGGAAAGTGGGCTTTCACTGGGATGCCAAAATACAACTGCCCAATGTTTAGGCACAAGTGTACAACTCTCACACTTGCCAGGAGCGCTGGCAGCTCCAGCCAGAAACGAGGGTGGGGATGTCCGAGCTCAGCCCCTGTTCCACCTCCAAGGGTTCACCCAGGACCATGGCAGTGTCACCCCTCCAAAAGTCCAGGCCAGGGGATACCACAGGGGCAGATCTTTTCTAAATGAGAAATGATTGTTTGTCAAAGACTGAACAAAACCTTTCCTTCTTTCAAGTTCATAAGACATATTTAATTTATAAAATTTATTTAAAAATTTATTTACCAGTTATTCTAAAAGTGAGTCAGTTCACAAAATTTCCACTGAATTGCCACCAGCCCTTACCCCCTACCTCTGCCCTGCCCCTCTCATGGGAAGGAAAATTTCAGTCTGATCTTTTTCTCCTAGCTTCTCTCTGCCTCAAGTTCCTACTGTTTTTCTTCTCTTCATCCCATTTTTCTTCCCTCATTGATGAAAACACTTTGACTGATTCCCCACCTCCCTCCCTCAGATGAAATGCCCGGTTCCTTGACACACTGAAATTGCTAATAGTTCTTGCTGCTTCTTTTCCTAAATGGAGTGTTTTTGAAGAATTACTTAGCTCAGCGCTCCATCAGGTCCTTGCTTATGCTGGGCAGACACACACGCAGTAGCTGTGCAGCACTAGCATCAATGCTGTGATACCATGCCGCTGTGTGTCTATAATTAAGCTGGAGGTTTATGATTCAGTGTCTAGGCTTTGTTTTTTCTTAGTGAACTGTGAGGAACTCTCTGGAGGAAGCGTTTTTGCTGTTTGCTTGATTGCAGTTATATATATTCCTCCTGAATTCTCTCCCCACATAATGTCAAGAGCACTCTTTTGAAAAATGGATAATCTATATGGTGAATTTTACAGCCAGGTCCCATTTTTAAAAGTCAAAGATAAAACCCAAGCAGCAGGAAGGAAGAAAATGAAAAGAAAAAGGAAAAGAAAAAGAGTGGAAGAACGAAAGGAGGGAGGGAAGCGACTGTAAAAAGTGGGGGAAGAAGCAGGAGATGGAGCCACGTTGCTGGAGTGTTGCCTTGTACGTCAATAAGCTGCAGAAATGAGGGGCAGGGAGAGGAAGGGCTGTTTTGGGAGTCTGGAGAAAATTGGTCTTGTCCAAATCCCAGTCTGCTTCGGAAAGGGGCTTTTGCATGGCTCATCCTGTCCCTCCTCTGCCAGCCAGCACTTATTCCTTTTTGCAGGATTAAATCTCCACCAGCAGGACAGCCTGCCCCTCTGCAGGGCTGCTTGTCCACTGGTTTTCAACCTTTTCCCATTTCTAGGTCTGTAACAATTTTCCAGCTGAGGTCTGGATCTGATTGGGGCTTTCCTACTCTTGGATCACTGTACAGAATATAGCCACTTTTCATGTCATTTTTGAGAATGATGAAGACAGCATCTGCATAGACACATTCTGCAGTGACAAGATACCCGTCGGGTCTCTCTCTGCCCCTTCCAGCTCCTTATCTCTGTCCAAATCCCTGACGACAAGGGGCTGCTGCCATATGGTTTTATTGTGCTGTTCCATACCACACAGAGGCTTAAAATTCACTTCAGAGGACAAGGAGTAAATAACAGCAAATATTCAAGAATGCCTTGAAACAGTAATGGCAATTTCAGCCAGAAAAAGGTAGGGAGGATTAAAAAAAAAATTGAAAAATGTAATCTGGGAATTTCCCAGATGAAATGCTTTGGAAACAGCAGCACCTTTCATTAGCAGGCTTTCGTAGCAAAGCTTTTTGTGTCTAAAGAGTTATTTTTTTAAATTTCTATAGAGTTTTTAAATTTAAGAGTCGGGTTAACTGGAGGAAAAGGTGTTAAAGGACTAAATGGACACCAAGAAATAGCTTGGTTTAAACTGAAAGGTTTTCTTTCTCTAACCTGAGACAGAGGTTAGTTTGGGGGGACAGTTGCACTGGAAAGGTGTCCAGTTTCCCAGTTTATTCATCAAAGAAAAAGTCCGTTATTTGCCCATAGTCCAAAGTGCAGATGGGGAGGGTGGTGTAAGACTCCCTGGTCTGCTGGAAGAATATCAGGAATTGAGAAAATGGGAAACTTGGCAGTGCTGCAGGGCACGGCATGAACACAACGTCGTGCCCCCATGAAAGGCCAGGCAGCAGCCCAGCCCCTGCAGACATGTGGAACCAGCCCCTGGCAACTTTCCATGAGGGATGTAAATGCACCTTTTATACGATAGTCATGTAATTAGAGTCCCTGCCTGGGATGGGCAAATTGAGCCTCTACACCTTGGCTTTTAGATATAGATCTCTACCTAAACCATGACCAGTAGGGAAACATGATTTGTAGTTATGCCTAATGATACAGCCATTTTTTACATGCCTTGAATAACTCTGTTTCAGGCTCTTAATAAAACATTACAAGCCAAATTCCAAGTGCTTCTAATTTTCTGTGCCCATTTCTCTGCTTGCTAACGATGGTTCCCATAATTGCAGAGGCTGGGAATATGAACCAGTCACATTTATGCCAGAATCCACAAGTGGTTCTTCAGAAAAGACAAACAAAAGAAAGGGGGAGAACAATTTTTACAATTCATCCCCCACAACTGGTTAGGAGAATTGCACGTTAATTGTGGATGAGCAATGCTGGTGGTACACTCATGCTGCGATGGAAGAAAACACGGACGAGAGGTGATAGGAGAATTCAGGGAGGGGAAGGAGAATGAGTATCAGCAGCATAGCAGCAATAATTAAAAATCCTCTTGGGAAATTTAGGGCACTCCCCAGATGCCGCTGTGCAATGTGAAACAATTAACTCTACTAAAGCTAAGAGCTGTTTACACTAATTGGACACCTTGCCAGTGAGCTAGAAAGACTAGCAAATGAGTGTTAAGCAAACCCCTCGTGTGGCTCATGAATTGTAAAAATGTTGTGGCTAATAGGATTCTGGCTGGATTGAAAGGGAAGAGACTTGTATGTTCAATATGTGAACTCAGCAAAGGGCTTGGAGGAGAACGGGCAATTGTGTTGGGTGTCTTTCAAACAAGCACAAGTGACTCCAAGGCTGAGCTAAGTAAGAGCATCATGCTCTGAAGGGGAGAAAGCTCTTGAATATTGACGTTTTCTCTAGGCAGTTCCTATTTAGGAAGACTCAGGAGTTAAAATGCAAGCAAGAAGTAAAGACGTGCGGCAGTAAAGCTTGCTTGGAAACCTGACAGCAGCTGGGAGCTGGAGGAGTGCAAGGCAGAGCCTCTGATATCACACACCACGGAGAAATGAGGAGAGGAGGGAGCAGTGGGGATGAGCTTCAGGTGCGAAGGAGGAAGGAGCTACCTTTGGCCTCTCCATGCCACACTGCCAATGCCAGACCCCATAAGCCTGTCCTCGTCCCCCCCGCCATGGGGGATCCTGCTCTTTGGCCACACAAGTGAGTCTGAGAAAGGCAGATAACACCTGGAAAACAGTTTTTCATTGTGCTTCTTTGTATTTTGAACTGAAAACACTGAAGAAGAAAATTGATGCATGCAGTATGGCAACAGGCTCTTGCTGGGGAGCCTCGCTTTGCTTTTGTTGTTGTTTGTTTGTTTGTTGCTTTTCTTACTCTCACAGAAAAGACAGGATAGAAATATGTTCGAGCCAAAATTAAACATTTTGCCTTTTCAGGCAATTTTTTTAAAAATGGAAGGATTTGTTTGCTTTGGCTTTTCCTCTTTTCTCTGCTTTCAGTCTTAATGGCTATTTCCAAAGAAAAGACAATTTTGTAAGAAATACATAGAAAAAGTTTGAAAGCCATCAACAGAGGCTCTCAGGATGCCTGTGGTCCCTGAACGGTGCCTGGCTCAGGATGGGGTGGTGGGAGAGCCCGAGGTGCAGATGGACAGACCATGGGACGGACACTGTGCTCCGCCAGCCAGTGGGCAGGTTTGCTCCGGCATCAGACCACCTCCTGCTGCCTCCAGGACTGCTGTGTGCTGATCTGCAGCTGTGTCTGACGATTTCAACACTCCCTATCTAGTGTGTGAATCCTGTCTGATGCTTCGTGCCCACCTGTGTCAGGGTGCAGATCGCACTGGCAAATGCAGCGGGTACCTCCTGTTGTCCTTTGGGTTGCCACATTGCCTGGGCATCCCAAGGGCTGGAGGCACAGGACTCGTAATAAAGACTTCTTGTTGCATGTGCTGTCATGCTGCTATGGAGCCATCCTGTACAGACAGGCTGCCTCCTAAGTGAAAGTGATTTTCCAGTGGAGACATCACCCAGCAATTAGGATCTGCTCCAGGCCACAGGATATTTCCATTCATTTCCACAGACACCCAGATTCAGGCAGATATACCAGGAAGCACATTTTGGGTTTTCCCCTGACCATGAGTTTATTTTCTCACCTGATGACTGGGACTTGTCATGGTCCTCCAAGGAGACCTCTGCAGAGCCAGGAACCCAGGGGCTCTGAGTTCAGTGTAATTATACACCAGTCATGGGGGGGATGCTGCCCTGAGCCGGACAATCTACCCGAGGAGGAGGAGGAGGAATGCTGCCTGCAGCAAAGGATGCTGAGTTGCACCCAGGGCAGCCAGAAAAGCATTGTGTTGGTGGGATAGCTCAGCTCTGGCAGTGATGGCCTCTGAAGGCAGGGCACAGACAAAAGCTGCTCAGCTACCTCAAGCTTTTAGTCTTGCACAGGTTCCTTTTGGGCCCATGTAGGGTATATCTTGCTTCATAAAAGCCTTTTCTTTGCTGGGACAAATTTCAACCAAACATTCATCTTTTTTTTCCCCATTTCTCCTGCTACAGCAATTCCAGAGTGCCCTGGAACAAGCATTATCTTGGTAGAGAGTCCACCCCAAAAGGCAACCACATGGACTCCCATAAGCAACATAGCTGGCCTGAAACATTACCATTTCCAGATATCTGGTTTTCCAGATGCTTCACAGAAAGCAGAGACTTTCTTGAGAGAAGAAAAAAGTTAACTCCCCAAATTTGAAGTTGTATTTGACTCACACCTGTGGTTGCAGGCGGCAGTGCTGGAGCGGCCGCCCCAAGCAGCACAGGCTGCGCACAACACCTGGCAGCCAGGTAAATCACAGGGGAATCTGCTCCTTTCCCACTAGCTCTGCAGCTCCTGGCTCTTCCTAAATGAGAGTCCAGATCCACTGTGGCTCAGTTATTTTGGGGTGACTGTCCATAAGGGAGCTCCCACATTGTGTGTGCTGAGTCAGAAACTTGCATGCAGCCATAGGAACAAGCCGGAGCGTCGCGGCTGGTTGCATGGAGGCAGATGCAGCAGTGTACGGAGGAGGAGCAGCACAGCGGCATGGCTCAAAGCAGTCACAGTCACAGCTGCACCATGGGCATGTGCTGCCATGCATTTCCCTGGCTCATCTCCATTTGCACAGGAGAGCACCTTGGTAAATGCGGTACCTGGGCTAGTACGCTGCTTTGCCAAGCCACTTCGTTAGGCACAGAGATTTTTCGTAACAGACTTCACCAGCACATGACCCAGTAATTCCTCACTTCCAGGAAGGAGAATAGACCTAAAAAAATAAAGGCACAAGCTCCCTCAGTACAGTCTCCCACAGGATTGTGAAACTCAATATTCATCTAACTCTTTCAGAGTCAGTTCCTAAATAGGGAATGTGACATCTCACCTTTACCAGGGCGAATGAGAGCCACGTTTGGGGACCTTTACTGTTCCTGGGATTGACTTGTCTAAATACTTGGCTTCTCCAAGACCTTCCTGGGCAAGCAATGACTTTCTCCTCATGTAGGCAAAGGCTGACTGAAGGTAAAATCACTTGTAACCCTGTGTTTTTTCTGTGTTCTTGGGAGACTGATTTAGCAGCTTGATGTTGGCTCTGCAGTTCACAGCACAGAAATACTTTTCATCCTGGATTTCCACCACCTAGGGAGCTGGTTTTCTCAGCAGCTCAAAGCAGGGCAAGACTGAAGGAGATTCCCCTTCCTAGCTTGGAGTGGTTCCTCCAGCCAGAGCTGGTGTGGAACTGCAGGAATCCAAAACATGATCCCTGTAATAAAATAATTTGATGAGAGCAAGTTATGTTGAACTGCATCTGGATCATGAAATAAGCTAGAATGAAAATATGATCTCTTATAGGCTTCGCTATCTGCATTGCCTTCAGCAAGTCTAAGCTGAAAGCTGGTCTCCTGAGTTTCATGCAGACCTCAGCTAGTGGACCATTCACATAGGGATTCTTCTGTTTTGGGTGACATACATTAGCCACCCACCCTGCCTTGAAATTGCAACACTGTGGACACCTGTGACAAATGTGAAGGAATTCGGACATCATTTTGTGCCCACAGCCCGTGCCAGGTGGGTGCCCTGAACTCCAGAGGCGTAGCAGGGATGAAATGGGAGTTACTGGGTGGGCAGAAAGGACTTGGGGTTGAGCTTTTGACACTGGAAGTACCATGCTCATTATGCAAAGCATTTGAGAGCCTGAAATGATCCTAAATCTCATTATGTTGCCTACAGGGGATGCAGCCATTTTTTACATGCCCTTTGAATAAATAGAGGTTTCCACGGCAGCCTCCAGGAACCTTAATTTTTCACCCATCCTAATAACCATAAAACAGAGACAGCCAAGTAATAAAATGTCAAAATCTATGTGTTTTAAAATCTGAGACAACTCTCAAATGTCACTGAAATGTGGAATGAAAAAAGGAGATGGGAGAACCTGTAGCTGAGCTGTTGCTTTATGGGCTCATGCCTGCGGTGGTGGCTGGGCAGTCATCTTTCCATGCCCCTTCTCTTTTGGCCAGGCTTTGTGGGACCATTCGAAAATGGTGATGGAGGTGGGAGATGAGGTGTGTCGTGGTTTAACCCCAGCCAGCAACTAAGCACCACGCAGCCACTCACTCAGCCCCCCACCGGCGGGATGGGGGAGAGGATCGGAAGGGCAAAAGGGGAAAACTCGTGGGTTGAGATAAAAACAGTTTAATAACTAAAGTAAAATAAAAATAGAACAGTAGTAATACAAAGCAAGCGGTACACTGTACAATTGCTCACCACCCGCCGACCGATGCCCAGCACGTCCCCCAAGCAGCGATCGAACCCCTCCCCGGCCAACTCCCCTGCTTATATACTGAGCATGACGTCACGTGGTACGGAATAGCCCCCGCCCAGTCTGAGTCAGCTGCCCCAGCTGTGCCCCTCCCAGCCTCCCGTGCCCCTGGCAGAGCATGGGAAGCTGAAAAGTCCTTGACCAGTGTGAGCACCACTTAGCAAGTACTTAGCACTACTTAACAAGAACCAAAACATCAGTGTATCATCGACATTGTTCTCAACCTAAACCCAAAACACAGCCCCATACCGGCTACCAGGAAGAAAACCAACTCCATCCCAGCCGAAACCAGGACAGGTGCTTTTGTGCTAAAGGAGTAGTTCCCTTTCTAGGGGAAATGAGATGAAGTGAGGTTGCGTTTCCTTTGCTATATCAATCCCAGTTTAATCCAGTCTCCATAGGAGTTCCTGATGGACATGAGTGCTCTAGTGACACTCACAGGGCACAGAAAGTGACCCTCACTGCATCCAGACATATGAGAACACCCCATCACCTCTACTGGTGAAAAGGCTGTTTTTAAAGAACAGGCATTAGACAATCACGTTAAAAGTTAGATCAGTATCATACACCTTGCACATGAGTTTTCAAACTCTAGCTCTCTTGACAGGATAAGGGCACCCAGGAGGCTGGCTGGGTGCATACTTTATTCTAAGCTAAAAAAACCATCGGAGCTCTCCAAGAAATCTGAGAGGATGGCACAAAGTCTCTGGTCACTACTTCATGTCTTCTGCTGTGACCTGTTGGCTGAGGTCTATCTGCTGTAGCAAGCCAGGGGAAGGATGCTGTCAAACCTCTCTCTGTTTTAGTGATGCAGATGGGGGTGGTGGGGGCTCCTGTTTAATACTGGAGAAGACGGAACAATAACACAGGGCTCTGTAGAGGTTTGCACCCTGCTTCTGGATAGGGCATTCAGCATCTCTGTCCCTGAACATTTGCCCCTGTGGTGCCAGATTTCCCATGCTGCTCAGTATGTTGGATACACATCTGGTGCTGAGATGTGGAAGAGTGTGATGAGCCCTGGAGTCTGCCCTGACCTCCTTCGCAGTCCTGGCCTTGCAAGGACCAGCCAGGACCACAGTGCCTGAATGTCACCAAAGTCACAATGGGACAGACTTTGTTTCAATGACTTTAGTGGCAATGCTAAGGTGAAAATAGAGTGAGGCAAAGCTATCCCTTAAAGAAATAAAACAAAATAAACCTGTCAGAAGGACATAGTTGTTGTGCGCAAAGCCCTCTGGTTTTACTGCTCAGGGAAACCCTCTTCTATAAATACCCAATAAATGAGTTAAAGGCTAAATAAAACACCCCATATACTGTAGAGTTGAGCCCAGTGAATCCTAAAAGCCTAGGAATCCTAAATGAGTAAACATTTTCAAAGGGATAAATCTGCTTGGTGTCAATTTATGTTAATGTTTTACAAGACTGAATCTATCAGAGCAAATAGCCAGTAATAAGAATGCAGATAAACCATGAACTAATTGCATTGTAAGGCTATGTGCCTAATAGGGCTCTGTCTCTCCTGCATTTACCACCACTGAGCTCCCTGGGATGTAGCCAGCACCCCATGGAAGATGCCTTTGTAAGTCAGCAGGTGCTTTGGTGGTTAGGGATCAAGGCTCAGCACCAGAGCTGGAGGATGCTCAGGGTCTCCTGTTGCATTTTGCCTGTCTCTGTGCAATTTGTGTTTCCAGTGTGTGGTGTGGATGGAGAGTGGGGGTTCTGGCTGGCCCTGGAGAAAGCTCAGTAAAGCATGGAGAGGCAGGATGGGTTCTCCTCTAGGGGACAGTGCAAAGTGCTCAGAAGACAAACTCTGGCCAAAACACAGTGGTGAGGACTGACTGCATAACCGGACAGAGGGACAAACCAACCTGCCTGTGGTCTTGATCCTGCCCTTGCTGAATACAGGTGGCAGGGACAGCCAGGAGCAAAACTGGTGGTTCAGAAGGACCCAGCTGCAAAAGGCACCAGGGAGCCTGGGTGAGCTACAAAGACACAGACTCACTCCAGTCTTCTCATCTGTATGGTTTAGGCTGCCATTGCTTTAGCATAGTGTCCTCTGATATACTGGAACCTCTCAGCAGTGAAGAGATCCTGGGACACTGCAAGACACTCTTTAGGGCTGGGATACAACTGGCTTCTCCCCCAGACATCGATGCCTGCAGGGTCAGGGTATCTCAGACCCATCAGTGGGCTTATCCCAAAGCCATGCCCAGGAGATAGAGTACCAGATGTCCCATTTTAGAGATGTGAAGCAGAGGCCCCGTGACTGGTGACTGCACCACACCCCACCATCAAACCGCAGCCTCACTGACTGCACCAGCTTTATCCCCAGCTGCATCTCCCTGGCAGCATTCAAGGTCCCACCAGCCTGTGGGGTCAGGGCTTCAAGTTCCCTTCAAATGCCATCTAGCAAGTGACAGGAGCTTAACAGCAACACATATTCTCATGCCAGCTTTGATCAGAGTCTGACTTCTGTTATGTAAAAGATTTCACAGGTGACATTCCTGTGACACTGTTCTTCTTGTGAGCCCAGACAGATAGGCCACTGCAGGAATAGTGCTTACTCAGTCCAGAGATGTTCCCATGTCACTTTTCGGCTTAGCAATGCACATAAACATATTTTACATGTAAACTGGGCAATTAAGAAGGCAAATGTTTTAAAATACAAGGATTTATTGGCATAAAATTTGCCATCTATCAACACTGCATAAATAGTTTTACATAAAAAGCCATCTGGAAACAGGTTGTTTATCATATTTATTCAGTTACAACTTGCTGGTTTAGAGTCTGTGCCTAGCTCATTAACTGTCAAGACAGTTTGACGTTGCCGATGAGAGGTGGATGTATTTGAAATTCTGCACGATGCATGAATATTAACTTGGGCTTTTAGGCAGCTGCACTATTTCAGACAGCTTGGACATGCTCTGCACTGGAATTCGTCTGTGAGAAGAAAGCAGGCTGCGAAGCTGTTCTTTGCTTTAGATTGGGTCTGGCTGAAAACCTTGGGGTTGGGTCTAGAAATGTATTTGACCCTCCCAACTTGAGTAGAAGGATCTGGGTGTGGGAATGACAGTGACAGCAGGCTTATCCATCAGTCAAAACATGCATAGCCTCATGTTGTTGTTTTCAGACAGTGTTGGAAAAAGAAGCACATGTTGCATCCTCTGAAGAGGTGCTGGAGTTGTCCTCCTGGGCTGTGTGCTCCATGGGAGAAACCACAGGCTGCAAACAACTCCTCTGCCTGCTGCAGACCACAGGCAGCAGTTTAGGAGTCACAATATCAACCAGCAGCCACCGGCTTTTCCTGCCATTTGCTGTCTCCCTTGGTTTCAGTAATTAGATCCCCTGTTTTTAAATGTCAGATCTCACGAGGTGAAGCTATTGTATTTAGCACTGTGCCCTTCTACTGATTCCAAAACACTTTGCAGAATTACTATAAATAATCCAATAACAAGAGCCAAATAAGTGGTTATAGCAGAAGGGGAGAGGAAGTTAATGCATCTCAGCATTGCTTGGAAATGAGGGGAGAGCTTCAGCAATGCTGTCCGCCAGAGCAGAGCTGCAGGGGAGACAACTGTCCCTCCCACAGAGTGGGGCAAGGGGGCAGAAGGGAGAGTCAACTGCCAAAGGGGACAGGGTGACATCTGCTCTGTGGCCCAGGCAGGTCTGTGAAGGAAGGGGAGGGTGGTTCAGCCACAAGCTGGCACTGTGGTGATGCTAGGTGCTCGTGTCCTTGGCCAAGACCTTCAATCTCTCTGTGCCCACCATGACAACAGTGATATCTTCTCTCAACCCTTTGTTTGACTCAACTGTTGGTTTTGTGCTCCAACCCAGACCTAGTTGAGCTTCATCTCAGGTAGTTGCCTGGTCTCTGCCTACAGGGACCGACAACTGAGTTTGTTTCTCTTGTCTTAACACAGGTATCACTTTCTAAATTGGGGTAAGACAAATCCTGTGCAGCAGAGGCTGTCTTGCCTCTAACCCTTCAAAATTCACATGCGCCAAATTATTTGGACCTCAGGGTGCTGCCAGCTGCCAGCATTTCCCTGGGCCACAATGTCCTTGTGTCACCTGGCTTGTCACAGAGAGAAACATGCAGGCGTGATGAGCCTGTGCACCAGCTGTAGGCCACTTCCAGTAGCCTCCTGGGCCACCAGTGATCTGCAAACCACAGCTGGGGAACCAGGCACGTGGACAATCATGGGGAATGCTTTATAAGGTGGGAGAAGAAGTCACATAGAAAAACTCTCCTTCCCATGTTTGGGTGTGTTCCTCTGGCATCGAGGCTCTGCTTACTTTGTAGAGCCCAGAACCAATGACTTGAATTTTGGCCCTTGTGGGAAGGTGTCAGTAATAGGACATGGTCTTTCAGCTACCAAAGGTGTAGCATTTTGAGCTGGTGAAGTGCTTTACTACTTTCACTTTACTACATGAGAGAAGCTGGGACCTGCAGCTGCTTTGGTAGAGGCAGGTGGTCACCGCCTCCCAGCACGGATGCTCTCTGCTCTCCTGTCTCAAGTTGGAATCAAGTAAGACTTCTACCTTTGCAAAGCGGTTTGAGGCATGAGCCACAAAATAAGAGAGGTGTCATGGGTCCCTATTCCCTGAGCAGGCTTCTCAGGAAGAGCTTCAGGATGTTATTGGGTTGTTTTGATTCACCCCTTTATAGAGGCAGAATGACTTTCATTAGTTCAGCAGCAGCATGTACCAGCCTGAGGACTGCTTAACAACAGGTCAGGATTTATTGGAGATCTATCATTGATGTGCTTTGTTGTTCTTTCTTTGAAGGGAGGTAAAAATGCATATTAAAATATAGGCTCACAGATATTTCAAAAGAGAGATGTTATTTATGTGCATCGTGCTCATGAAAGAACAGTTTATCTTTTTTCAATAGGGCAAATTATGCCAGAGTACCTCACACAGTCTTATATATCTGGACCCTTAACAATGAGGAAGGATAATTGTTATGATTGACACCACCTTCCCCTGGCTGGCTCTGATGGCAACTGCTCTGATTCTGCTTGATGCTGGCTCCCAGGGAGGACGAAACTCCAGCAAGAGGCTGGGAGAGGCGCTCGGTGAGACAGGCCATTTAGCAGCAGCCTCCAGTATCGGGCTGCGGTCATGCACACTAATTAGCAATAACATCCTTGTTCAGTTCATTCAAGCTCTACAGCAGTAAGTCCCAGAACAGATCCCAGGTAAAGGAAACAGCTTTATCTATTAAGCTGCTCCTGTTGTTATTAATCATGTAACAACTCTATCTAGGAACTTTATGGCTGTCACTGCATCACATTGCACAGTGATGGCTGGGCTTGAATACAAATCTCTCTATTTCTGTGGCATAGCCTAGCCCCTGGAAGAAAGGCTGCTTGTCCATCAGGCGGTAGGATGAGACGCAACTCTGCTGTACAAACGGCTGACAGGCAGAAGGCCAGTGGGATACAGACGTCCCACAAATATTAACTACTGCCTCCTCACAGACAGTGCTGAGAAGGGCTGCATAAGTGGCTTTTGCTTGGCCAGATTCCCAGATTCCTGAAGACTTTAGGAATTTTGCTCTGTTCTTCGCTGCTTAGGTTAAAACAATACAGCAGTTTCAGGTTGGTGGCCTGTAAAACAGAAAGGGTGCAGCTACCAGGTTATAGAGAAGGCTGGAGAAAGGCTGTATGGCTTTGGCTGTCTTCTGAGGTGCCTAGAGTTTAAACTCATCTTGTTTCAGAGCAGAAGCAAACTTCTAACAATATAAGATGAGGAAGCAATTAAGTAATCCCCCACCAAGAGCACCTGAGTCATGTATGCCACAGCAGTAGCAGTGCTGTTGTTACCAGTCTGAGGACATGACATGCTGGTCTAAGGATGTAAACAAACCTGTCAAAGAAGGGTTGTCACTGAGGACTTCCTTAAATACCCTCACTGGGTGAAAAATCATTAGTATCCTTAACCTCACTTCCACATAGAGAAGCAGAGGCACAGTGAGGAGTAACTGTGGATTTTTAGTTTCCACATCAACTTTCCTGGAAGTATCTGATCTCCCTGTGCAGAGGCCAGATGATAACAGAGTAAATGGATTGTGAACTGATTCAATGCCTAGATCTCAACAATTAAGTAGTCTGAGATCCTCAAAAAAAGAGGGACATCTAACGTGAGCATTAATTATTGACGGTGTGAGCCTTCCCTTTAAATATTTTTTGCTGGTGCTTCCTGCAGAGCTGACCTCCCTGGTTCCTCACATCTCATCTCCTCAGGTTGCCTTTGTTTCTTACCTATATATGTTCAGCAACACAGAAAACAGCCTATGGCATTTGTACAGAGACAACAAAGGGCTCAGCAGGTTACCTTTGTTATAGCCACAAACATCCCTTAGACTTGGATCAGCCAACAACCCCTTGTCTCCCTGGGGCACTGCAATGCGAAGAAGCTGCATGCTTCTCTAATGTGATGTGAAACCACCAAACCTACCTTCTCTTACCAAGCTGCTATGGCTAATAAGGGGCAAGGAGGCAAAAGCACATGTATTAATGCAGCAGGCTGACGAACACAGCTGCTGACAGAAATGGAATAGAAGAAATTGTCAAGGGAGCAGAATAATAACCTAGCCAGGAGATAATAATAAAAAGCCTGCTAGCATTCACACAGGTCTATATAATGTATTTGTCACTGGCCTCCTTCCTCCCTGGGTGTTGGTAATAGGGGACAAATGGCACGCTGATTTCTGAAGAGTGCATTGCTATATAAACCATGGGGGCTGGTGTGAACCTCATGAGGTTTAACAAGGCCAAGTGCAAGGTCCTGCACCTGGGTCAGGCCAACCCCTGGTATCAATACAGGCTGGGGGATGAAGGGATTGAGAGCAGCCCTGCGGAGAAGGATGTGGGGGTACTGGTGTGTGAAAAGTTGGACATCATCTGACAATGTGCGCTTGCAGCCCAGAAAGCCAACCGTATCCTGGACTGCATCAAAAGCAGCGTGGCCAGCAGGGTGAGGGAGGGGATTCTCCCCCTCTACTCCACTCTGGTGAGACCCCACCTGGAGCCCTGCGTCCAGCTCTGGAGTCCTCAGCACAGGAAGGACATGGACCTGTTGGAGAGGGTCCAGAGGAGGCCACAAAAATGATCAGAGGGATGGAACACCTCTGCTGTGAGGAAAGGCTGAAAGAGCTGGGGTTGTTCAGCCTGGAGAAGAGAAGGCTGTGGGGAGACCTTATTGTGGCCTTTCAATACTTAAAGGGGGCTTATAAGACAGACAGGGACAGACTTTTTAGCAGGGCCTGTAGCAGTAAGACAAGGGGTAATGGTTTTAAACTAAAAGAGGGTAGATTCAGACTAGATATAAGGAATACATGTTTTACAAGGGGGTAGTGAAACACTGGAAGGGGTTGCCCAGAGAGGTGGTAGATGCCCCATCCTTGGAAACATTCAAGGCCAGGCTGGATGGGGCTCTGAGCAACCTGATCTGGTTGAAGATGTTCCTGCTTATTGCAGGGGGGTTGGACTAGATGACCTTTAAAGGTCCCTTCCAACCCAAACTATTCTATGATTCTATGAATATCTCATCCTCTTTCTTCAGTGCAGCCCTCTGGCCACTGTGAGCCAGTGATATGAACAGCACAGCATGCGATGGTGTGCGATAGCAGTGTGCTAAGTGGGACCTTATCACCAACAGGTCAGCACCATCATGAATCTTTGCCCAGAACTTGGTGCAAACATCAACCACTGCTGAGACCCAGAACATCTGGGAAACCTCTGGCTTTTCTGTGGCTTTAGGCACCATCATTCAGGCTTTCCATGGGGACAGAGGCTCTGGAAGCCACCTGAGGTGGTGTCTCTGCAGCATCCCCCAAGCTGTAAGCACAGGGAATCCCAAGACAGAGCAGATTCTAATACAAGTTTTCTTGGGCAGAGGTTTTGATTACTTCAGCCAAGTAAATACCCCAACTCTGAGTTCCTTAACCAGATTGATGCTCAGAGCAGCCCCCAATTAAACTTTTCCCTAGGGTTATACCAGCGGGCTGTAGAACATGGCAGGAGCAACAACGCAGCTCTGTATACAGACCAGGGAGAGGCAGACACCACAGCACTTTAACCAATCAGAGCAAATTTATAATTCAATACCAGGATTAATAACATATATCACACTTAAAGTCCTTAATATGTGTGCCTAGGCATATTAGCAGACAAATATGAAGTTAGTGCCATAGCAGCAGGCACGAGTTATTCAGAGACTGTCCTTCCCTGCAACAAGCAGCAAAGCAACATGCTTTCAGTTGAGTTAGGGTAGGAATATGGAGCACCTGCAAATCTGTACCCAGCCCACATCCAGCACAAAGCAACTAAGTCCTACAAGGCTGAACAGGAATAATGAATATCAGTGCTTAGAATCTAGAGAGCTTTGTGGTTTTGAGGCATTGTAGAGATCCCTGTGAAACCCAGACCTCCCAACAGCACATCCCAGGGAGGCAATCCCCACATTTCACCCAGAAGGAAACTTAGCAACAGGGAGAACCCATGTCTTTTTCTGGGCTTATCAGAACTAGTGTCCAGACAATGAGTTTGATGGCGTGGATCCCCAAGGTGTTGAGGGACTCCTCAGCCCCAGTGCTTGGTGCTGTATAAATCCAGGAGGCCCATGTGCCAGGGTGTATGACCAGCTCATTCAACAGCACATTGTGGCAGCTTAGCCAAAACGGTGGCGATTTCTGAACTGACAGAATTGAGTCAGTTCACTGCAGAGGGCTAAGGCCAGGAAACTCCAGGGTCATGCTGCACTGCCACAGCGCTGCTGCTGCCTCATCCCAGGCAGCTCCTTCAGTAGTGCTGTACTTAAATGTTTCTCCCAAATGAACCAGCTCACCTGGAGATAGCTCAAGGATTTCTAGCATGGAAAAACACTCCAAAATACATACCTCCCTTCTCCATCAGTTTACCTATCTGCTTCTCCTCTTATGCATTCAAGAGTTCAGGCTGCACCAAAAGCACTGCAACCATATAGCCTCTCTAGTGAGCTTTGCAATGTCAAGATTGGCACTGGCTTGGCCCAAGTGCTAGTTCATGCCCTAGGGCACGG
Organism: Theristicus caerulescens; assembly: GCA_020745775.1. Classification (NCBI taxonomy): domain Eukaryota; kingdom Metazoa; phylum Chordata; class Aves; order Pelecaniformes; family Threskiornithidae; genus Theristicus; species Theristicus caerulescens. The sequence continues at coordinate 4,843,583 of CM036569.1, forward strand.
CAGGAGGGAGATTTTCCCTCCTGAACAGCTTGCAGAGTCAGAAGCATTTTGCACATTGAGTTTGATGTTAGAGCGTGTCTCATACTCTTGGCTTTTTCAACACTGCACGTAATTCCTAGGAGAAAAATGCAAGACAGCCCCTGTGAGCAAAGTGCAAAAAGAGTTTGAAAAGATTGAAAGCTGCCAGCTTAGTCCCCTGATGGCACTTCTCCCCACCTGTCTGCAGGAGGGCAGGTGTGTCAGATCATGTTTCTAAGGTTAATAAATCCCTGCCTGGCTGCTGGGCAGAAGCACATACCTTTCCTAAAGGCAGGGGGACCCATGTTCAGAGCCTCTGCTCATTGCAGCTGCATCAGTATTGTGCAGGCATAGGGAGCAGCTCAGCTCATCAGGCTCCAAAGGATTTTGGCTGCTCTCTCATAAAGCTGCATGCAGGGGGGCTGCCGGGACCTCCCCTGCAGCTGGCACCGCTGCAGGTCACAGGTGTAATGAGCTGCAAGACTCAGCAGCACTTCCCAGCACACAGCTGTGTGGCACTGGCTGTCAGAGATCTTGGAGCCCCATAGCAAGTGCAGCAAGCCAGTGTTGGGGTGGCAGGGACACAGACCATCCCTCTACAGCTTGTTTCCAGGGAAAGGCCAGCAAATAGCAGCTGGAAAGCTCAGGTACACCTACAGCATCCATCCATCTACGAGCGAGCTACAGGGAGGAGCTGTAAGATTACTCAGCAGAGCTGGTGATGTAGCAATGGTGGCAGCTTGCTAACCTCTTTTCTTGCTCCAGCAAACCTTTATTTTTGTTCCAGTCACTAGAGAGGATAAAGGACATTTGGTTAAGGTATTACACACACAGTAGTAAACAGCAGACACAGTACGTCAGCAATACTCTGCTGCAATGTAAGAATGACCATATGTGTCTGCCTAATGATGGCTTGTAGATAGCTAGGGAGAGACTAAAAGAAACCAGAGAAGCATAAAGTGATCTTTCTCCTCGAGACTCTACCTCAGTTTTGGCAGTGGGCAGAGCAGGAGCTGTCAGAGCCAGAGGCTGCGCCTGGACTACCAGGTTTGATAGGGACCGATGGCTTCTCATCACTCCAAGGACTTGTTTATGCCTGTGATGAGGAGTTTAATTAGGTACCACAAGAAAAAGTACTTCTGTAGCATTGGACTCCACACCTTAGACTGTTATGAGATGCTTTTGCAAAGATATCTCATGGGGTGTAATCAAAGACTCCAAACTTCAGCCATATAATCACTTTTGAAACTCATAAAATTAAATCACAGTTCATGGAGGAAGATGAGAAATAAGAGTCACTGAGAGAAAATATCTATGTCTACATGAACCTGAGGAAGATGTAATTAGGCACTGACAGGACATAAGGGATTGTCACTGGCTTTTAAAAGAGAGTGGAGCAGGGCCACTTTATCAGTGGTCCCAATTCCTCTTATGCATCCTGAGAGCAAACTAGGTTAAATATCACATAGATTAGTTCCCTAACTTGGAATAACAACCATGTGAATCTGCACCTCTGCTGTACATAAAACCTTCTGTAGACTAACAGCAACATCAGGCTGTGCATTTGAAAGGTGAAATGTTTGCAAGTGCGGGCGAGGGTGAGCAGCAAAGCCCGGTCCTGATGAGAGGCAGGAAGGGAAATGTCTGTGTTAAGCAGTCTAGCAGCACTCCTGAATAACAGCTGTCCCCAGGCTGAAATACTGAACATCAGAGTTCAGCAGGTCATCTGCTATTGCAGAGCTAAAAGGCACTGGAACAACATGGAATGAGAAAGAATTTTTTTTTTTTTAAACATCTGGTTACCTGCTTCCACTCTGGAGGAAAGGAGGTGAATGCAGGAGCTGTGCAGGTTCTGGTGATCCCAGGGGCACCAGACATGGACACCCTCCCCAAAAGGCACATAGGAACAAAGGCAAAAAGGAAAGAAGTCACAGGTGAAAATACAGGACTTCATCCTTCTTTCCTAAGTCCATCCAAATGGCTCTCTGCTGCTTTAATAATAGCACATGAAAACCAGAGCTGGCTGTGCTTCCTGTTAAGAGCAATCTACTCATCTGCACATCTCCCCTCATCAAGGGCTTCACCACATGCTTTCATTCCTGCTGTCTTCTAATGGTTCCCATGAACACATTCAACCCCTACAGATCTTCACAAAATGCTGCCTTTGACTGGTTATAGCAGGAGTTCAGCATTTGGGCTGCACAACTGGCTATGGAAGAAGCTGCCTTCACTGTAGAACTGAACAAGGTCCAGCCACAGATTTAGCAATTTTTTTTTTTTTTTTTAATTAACAAAACCTGTGTGATTTTATCCATGTCAGATGGCAATGCTGCCACTAGGCTGTAAGAGAGAACTGGGTCGCTGTTAGTTTAGCCTGTGTATAGATGAGATAAATCAGCATATAATCTTGTTGTATCACAGCCCTACCCTGATGAAGTTTAATGTCCCAAAGGGACACTGGGGTCTTCTAGTTTGACCTCCACACCATAGACTTCCCTGTGTTCACATTTGAACTAGGTTGTACCCATAATAAAAACATCCAGCTATTATTTTTCAATTTATGTGTTAGAGAATCCTTCATTCATTGTTTTAACAAGGTTGTCCTTTGTTAAAAAAAAATACACCTTATTTGTAGTCTGAATACATTTATCCTGTGCTTTCAGTTTTAGATCTTCCTGTACCCCTAGTATTAAATTTCTCTACCTTATTTGGTCTCTTTGGGATCTACTCATCCTTAAGCTTCTCTTGGCTAAGTTTAACTGATTGAACTTCTGGAGTTATTCACCACCCTGACTTTATCTTGTTATCTAATCTTTCCTCTGGTGCATCTCTGAATGTCTCCTCTAATTTAGGAGAATCCTTCTTAAATTGTGGCTATTATTGAACACTGTACTTCTGGCTGGTGCATTGCTGTGGACCTTCACACTGAGTGCTGATTACCCTCACACCTTCCATGTCTCGCTGCTTCCCAGCACAGGCATATCTCCGCTATGGCTACAGACTTTACTCCAGCAGGAATGACTTCACATCCATCCCTATTACAATGCATATTTTTTGCTCATGCCCAGTTTCCCAGATAAGCCAGGCTGCTTTATAACAGCAATAAGACCACTCCGTCATGTCCCCAGGTCTTTCTGCCACCTGAAGCTTTATCTGTGACCATTTTATATTTTCTCCCTGGTCATCAGTACAAATATTAACTAGCACAGAGCCCATGTACCAATCCTTGTAGGACCTCGTTACAACACCCTTCTGAACATGAACATGGACTCCCAGCTCGCAGGTGCTATGTGGAGATTCATCACCTGGAAAATTTTCCATCTATTTAACATGTGCCATGTTGAACCCATAACACTGTAATTCCTTAATTGCAATTAATCTTATGATATCAAGGAAAACATTATCCTTACTATCATCATGGTCCTTACAATGACAGACAAGAAACATGCAATCCCTTTGCAAAGTACATGCATACAATTACTGAAAGCCTTAAACTTATAATTGAGAAGCACTGATGCAAACAGAGGAAATTTTTTTGTAATAGCTGAAATACACCTTGCCATTTCAAAGCCCTTAAAGGAGTAACTATCAAAGCTACTTGTCAATTGAGGCATCCTTCCACTCAAGCTAGAGTTGGTTCATCTGATTTGATCCCATTACTGGAGATAAATATAACAGTTTTTTATTCTGTAAGTATCCCAGGAGGCAGCCAATGCTGCCCAGCAGGGCAAGTCTACCTTGGCAAGCCTGTACATTCTTACCTTCCCACTTTCTGGTTTCCTTCCCAGAAATTGCTGAAACCGTTTTCTTTTCAAATGTGTTCCTGGAATAACCTGCCCTCCCTGTCTCACTCTGAAGGAACATCTGATTTGGTGCAGCCTGAAGTCAATAATATGATCTGCAACCCCTTCTGAGGGAAAAAGAAGGCACTAGGAGAGCTGGAAGGTAAATATCCACTGCAAAATTTTCAGAAGAGGGAGGAATTTTCTAGGGGAGAGAATCAGCAAAATGAATGTCAGGCTTTAAAGAACAGGTTGCTACTTTTCAGCTTTCTCTGCATAGAGGAAGCACAGAACCAGGGAGCTGTAGGCACTGGATTTGAAGTCTGAATGACAGCAGAGTAGAGATGCTGGAACAATAGGGAGGTATCTTGAATGATCAACAAGATCTGAAAATCACAGGAAGTTGGAGGAAAAGGAGTGAAAACAAAAAAAAAAGGTACGGAGGAGCAGCTGGCTGATAATCTACCCCCTTGTGACTGTGCGATGAGAGGGTAGGTTTCAGAAGAGTGTATTAAGAAGGTATTGAGACTTATGAACATGGGAGTAATTTTCTTTTTTTTTTCCAAAAAGCCTCACTGACCTTGTCTTGATGCTCCAGATGCTGATGCCTTGACTGAAAGTCATTGGGGCAGAAAGAATATCTATGAACTGTACCTTCTGCCAGAATGCTTCAACTTATTAGCAGGATACTCAGCAGCATCACTTTGCACCTGTGTCAATGTCAGAGTGAGACAACAACTACATTGATTTCAATTATCCTTTGCAGGGGTGGGTCTTAATGCTTAGATTTGTTTCTCACTTGCAATGTTCAAAACATTGCTGTGTGAACAAAGGTTCACACAGCGCAACTTTCGCATAAATGTATTTCAATAAAGGTAATGAAGAAGGAATCTTTATTTCTTCTAGTCCTTGCATAAACTTCATTCTTGGACTATATCCCAGTGGGCAGGCAAGACCGTAGATCAGTCTCCTGGGCTCACCATGCAGCTGGAGGAAATGAGCTTTCATTCCCCACACTGGCATGATACCACATTAAATGCATTTTGGGGGCTCTTGAAGCAGGTGTAAAAGCATCACTGTCAAAAACTGTGAAATGAATTTATGAAAAAGAAATCCATCCTTCTGGTTGAGGAGGTCCCTGAGGTGAAAGTCACCTGCGACTGGGAGAGGTTGCACTGAGGAATATCTTGCCCTACAGGTATTCTTGTTCCTGTACTTTGAGTCAGCATCCACCACTGACCTCTGTCTGAGACTGTATCCAAGCTAGATGGAGCTTCGATCCAGTCCAGTGTGGCCATCCACAGGTTCCCTTGTGTCACCATCTTTATATAAAGAGAGATGCATGACATGCCCCAGCCAGGGAGTGTGGCTGGTGGTGAAGAAATACAATCCAAACAGAGTGAGTGGAGCTGTCTTGCTCCAAAGACACGTTTCACCACTGTCCTATGCTCGCAAAGTGTGTTCTGAATCTGCCCCTGGCTAAAATGTCCCAGCCTCCATCCCCCTTCATGTGCATTAGGCTCCTGCCTTTGCCTCCATGGGACTCCATTTTCTATGATACTACTTCTTGCAACCTACTGTGTCCATCAGCCTCAGAATAAAAACCAACCAACAAATATTGGTTTGTCACCCCTTCGGAAAGCACAAAACAGGACCATTAACCCATTAAAGACAAACATCTGCAGTCCTGTTAACTAGGAACCATCCCTGCTTAACTCTCCCAGCAGCACTGGGGTTATGCTTTCTCTGTGGTCAGATGGGGGGGAAGGCAGGGCTACCCTCACTGGTGTGCTGAATGGCTGAGCAGAGGATCCGAAGAGCAGTGTGGAGAGAAGAATAAACATGAGAACTATGTACATCCAGCAAAAAGCCATATTTATCCCCTTCAGCTGGATCTCCGTACCAGCACAGAAGATCCCAATAGACCTGAATGGAGCAGTACCTAGCCACGACTTGAAACAACCCCCTTCCATCTGCAGAAAAAGATGGACTCTGCACAGGTGTTTGAGGGCAGAGAGGGCCAGGAGCCAACCCACCTTTAGACCTGCAGCTAAAGGGTTTGTGCTCTCCTGTCCTCCTCTTGGTTGCCTGCAAAATGACACAACTGTCATCTGTGTAGCTGCTGCTGCTCTTGGTGCTCCCAGTCCACGGCATTTGTCTGGTCTCGGCTGCCAAAATACTCGGGGCTGTGCAGTCCACACAGGTAAATAGCTTCTGACAGGCGAGGAGCGAAGTGCTGATGCGGGTAGAGCACTCCCCAAGCTAGCCCGGCTTGCCTTTCTGTCAGCATATTCATGTTTGGAAAAACACAGCGGATGAGAGCATCCCTCATGCATAAGTACAAGGCTGTGGTGAGAAAGCACTTTGCTCTGCTGTGTGTCCTGGACTGCAGACTGAAACTGGCCCAACCGATTTCAAGTTCATGCCTAGGTTGGCTTTCTCTCTTGTTTTCCCCTTGTGAAACAGTCTTTGTATGTTCTCTATGAGCAACACCACTATTTGCATCTGATTGAAATGCAGTTAGCAGAACCTTCCCCAAGTATCTCCTTTGTAAATACTAAATGATTAGTAAAATGGGGGGCACATCTGTCTTCCTGTAGCCATACTTAGCATCATCCATGGCATCCTGACTCACCTCCCCACCAGCGCACAGACCCCAGGTGAGAGCTCAGCCGTTAATGAGTCTGGCTGGGACCCCACTGCTGCTCTTTCAGCTGTCCTATCTATCCTAGCTGTCCTGTCTATCCTAGCTGAGGTCTCTCCACTCAGCCCCAATGTGCATTGCTGTATACCCCTCTCAAAGACATGTTGGTTTCCTGGCAATAACTTCTGAGTGATAGAGACTTAAGAATTATAAAACATCCACTTCAATTTCCTCAATGAAAGCCTAATTTATTGAACAAAAAGAGTTATAAGGCATCAGAAACATCAAATAGTGTGCTCCCAGGCTGCTCTCTCCTCTCTGCGCTGCAATGAGGCTCAGCACTGCCTGCAGAGCAATCTTTGCTAACATCCAGGTGCAGAATCACACGGACAGGTTTGCCTTTCCAGATGACCCCAGGCATGTCTCATTATCATGGCATGAGGCAGGATCCCTTGGAGCAGGAGTGCACATGTGCCAAAACTCATTAACCTTCTGCATGCTGCCTTCAAAGAACCTGACAAAGAGATTGCAAACAGCTACTTTGGTATGTATTTTCCCATTCGTTACTTCCTCCGTCTCTTCTCTTTGGAAATGAATGCTGGCATTGAGCAGCCTGGTGCAGCTTTCTAGGTGGAAAAGAAGGTGGTTACTTCCCAGGACAGGTTTTCCAAGTGAGGTAGGGGCAATGGGAGATGCAAAGCTGTCCCTGTTAGCACTTCTTAGTGACCGAGACCAGCTGCATCGTCCAAAGAGGAGTCAGTCCCTGAGTGGTGTGTCCTGTGTCAGAGATGGTCCTGGGTCTTTGGTCAGTGTGAATTGGGTGCCCCAGACAATGAGATGGGATGGAAAAATGGTGAGAGTTAAAATAGCAGCACCAGCAATCCTGTCTCTCAGTGCTCAGTTTCTTCTCCCTGCTTTCTGCTTTCTGAAGCTTTGGGGTGCCTCAGGTCATTGTTTTAAAGCTTTTTTTTCCAGTCTGGAGTCTCATTTACAAAGCAGTAGCTGGAGTTCAAAGTGATGCCTGGGAGCTAGGGGTGCCAGAGTATTATGGGAAAAAAAAAATCAGGAATCAGAGGACTAGTGAGGAAGTCGGCAACTTGTTACAAACCTATGCTAAATTCAGGCCACTGAGCCTGAGGTGTAAACATCCATATCTGATTGCTGCATCTTCATTTTCTTTTTTGATCTTACCTTATTTATTTCAAGCACGATAACAGGGAGTGTGCCATACTGAAATGAGAAAGGCATGTACTAAGAGCAAACTGCTGTCACAGCCTTTTGTGAAACCAGAAAACCATGACTGCAATAGAAAAGGGCTGCTCCTCTTGTTTAATATTGGTCCAATTTACAGTTTGAACAGTGTAAACAAAATACAACAAACTGCTATTATTAGTAGTCCAAATACAATGCTACTCAGACTCATAGTCTAGATTGTCTACTTAATACAAACCAAATGTCATTAACACCTTTTCAGTTAAATGTTAGTATCTGCTAGTATCTCCCCATCTTCTCAGGAGCTTTGCTCATCCTCCCCTGCTCCGTGCATTGAGGATCAGAAGTCTCGGAGCTCTCATCATCCTTCGCTGGGAGGAATGTGGTGTTAGTGATGGTCTTGCTTCCTCGTCTGTGCCAGAACTGTGAAGTTCATGTTGGCTTCTGTCTTTTCTGTCTTGGTCTGCTTGCATTTGTTTTTATATATTTTCTAGACATCCTTTGTACATTTGCTTCTTTCTGTTGATTTCCAGTTATTCAGTTTTTCAGTTCATTGTGCTTTTTCTGAAGCTGGTTTTACCTGAACAATACAAAGTTGTTCTCCTGACCACTGACCAAACATAATGGTGTGTGTGACACATGGACAGCTGATCCCATCCTGTTTCTGCACTCTGCCACCCACATTTTATTCTAGAGTCATAGACCACTCAGTCCACACAAAGTAGCTACTTGTTCTTGCCATAAACTACAGCAAACCTAAAACACATTTAGGCAATTATCTAAACAATTACTATCACAGCTAACACAAACTAATATCAGCTCAGAGCATGACAAGCTCAGACAATTCCTGAGACCTTGCATTGTCAGGCCAATACGAAGATTATGGCCTTCAGCAGTAATAACAAAATGATGTTTATTGGGGTAGAAAGGGAGACAATGTCCATTCTGCAGGGCCAGGTTGCTGCCTTTACATCCACAGAGTGAAGTTTGAGAGATTTGGGGGAAAAAAGATTCGTATAGAGTGGCCTGTATATCCTTCTTTCCTTGGTTGCATCAGACTCTTTGCAAAGAAGGGACAAAGGGTCTAGCAGGGATTAAAAAATCAGGTATGAATCTTGAACTGAAACATTGCTGTTAAATAAAAAGTAATTTCCTTTTCTCCCATTCCTCAGTTTGACTTTTCAGCTCTGTGCACCTCCCCCACATCACTACAAGTACCAGCAGACTCCAGTGGTACCAGGGTACCCATCTTTGCTTCTGAGTTTGTAAGTCACTTTGCAGAAGCCTTTCCCCACAGAGGTATTGGCTGTTTGTTATAGCTGCTCTGCTGGAGGTTACAACTCCAACTGTGGAGCCAACAGTGGAAATGAGAGGGCTCCTCCGTTGCTGCAGTGCCCCATGAGCTAGGTTAACTCCAACAAGTGATAAAATTGGCTGTAGTTAACCATGAAGACCTTGCGTGGAAGTTGATGAGGAGCACTGAGACAGTCCCTTCCAGTGGCTGTGTCCTGGGACTGACACCTTCCCCAGACGAGCATGGTGCTGCCATCAGGGCTGGCCAGATAGGGCAGAGGAGGGTCACAGGCGGCTGCATAAAACATCTCATTACTATTGACATAAATGAAAATAGAGATAAAGCTGAGTAAACACTGAGGAACAATGCTGCAGAATTTCCTCAAATAAAACACTCGGTTTGATTCCTTGTGATCAGCTTAGCCACTATTTGCAAGTGTTCAGCCAGCCATCAGTTATCTGTCAAAGCTTTCACAAATCCCGTGATGCTTATCACAAGTGGATTGGCACCTGAGGACTCATGCAGTGAACGGCTATTTTTAGCTGCCACACATTGTTCTTTAGATTATGGAGTGTCACTCACCAAGCGGGGAGCCAGGAGGATTCGATGTGATGTTGAGCACCAGCCAGGCTCTGAAGAGCAAAGGCATATCATGAGAAGCTCTCTGCCACCCTATAGGATGGGCATGGATCATCCTGGCTCCTTGACAATGACAAATAATATGGTTAAAGGAAAACAGGAGATGCTCACTGATACTGTGATTGACTTGGTTAAATCTAGAAGGAGTTGCATTAAAAAAATGGATTATTAGTTTATTTCTAGCCAATTTATTTCTAGCCTTAGGTTTTCTAAATTTCACCCTGAATAAGGATTTTAACCAAAGAAGACAGTTCCAGATTTCCTGAGCAATGAACTTTTGCCAGAATTGAGGTCAAATGTTACCAGCATCCCTCTTGCAGAAGAGTGCAGTGCTCATGTTTTATAAAGGTAGGACCTCACTATAGTCTTTCAACTGTCTTCTAACCTCCCCGGCAAAGATATCTTTTCTCAGGGTAGTCAGCACCTCTGTGGCTGAGAGTTCTGCATAATAACCTCACGCTTGTCTGACATGGGCTGATTGTAACTAGCAAAATATGTGAGATGTGGTCATCAAAGCTTCATCTTCGCTTGGGTGATTTAAACAAGTCACAGAGGGTCAGAAGCCCTGATGTCTATGTTTTAGGCTGAGCTGACCTTCCTAAAGCATGAAGGATCATTTACCTGCCTAGAAATGCAATGTATATGGGGTTGTGTGTATGTTCAAGCAGGGTAGATATATAAAAATAGGTGGCAGAGAGAACAAAACACTTAAACTGATTTAGAGCAGGAAAAACACAAGATGGCACAAGTAGCATTTCAAGGATGCTCTGTGAAGTTGAGAAACGAGTAATTCATGCACTGCTTTACAGCCACAACCCCCTAACTGGAGAATACTAAACAGTACAGTTGCAATATAAATCGCTGTGGTTGCCCAAGAAAGGTCCCTGTGCAGTAGCTCATCTGGGTGTCAGTCAGCCATAGAAAGCATCCTAAACCTGTCTGTACAGATCATCTTATTTTACAGACCTCCTGAAGCCTCAAATAAGATATTTGCTATCAGGACATGCTTCCACGAGTGGCTTCCTGACCTGGGTCTGCTGTGCAGTTCTCTGGGGACCTGCACTCACATGTTATGATCAACAGAGAATCTCCTAAACACATGGATGTAGGACTTGTATCAAGAACGATAATGTGCACTGGACAGTGCCTGCTGCCTGATTTCTTTGTGAAATTTCCACAGGGTGGGATAGGAAAGTAAATAGTTGTGGATGGGTGTGGGGAGGATACAACAAAGCTGGGACTGCAGTAAATATCGTCATTGTGTTAAGTCACCTTCTGCCAAATGCTGAGCATGCTGGATCCCTACCAAAGTCAGCAGAAGCTGAGAAGACTTGGTGTTGCTCAGAATCAAAAGCTTTGTTAAACCCAAGAGCTGTGGCTGCAGTACTGAGCTATCTGATGCCATGCCTGGCCATGCCCCCATGGGATTCTGTCTTGCTGCCTGCTGCGCCCCTGGGACCCTGGCCTAGAGCTTTCTTGCAAATCTGTCCTGAATGGGCAGCCACAGAGTCCCAGTCAAACCCTGGGTCTAATCCCCTAGGGCTCTCAGGCAGTTCAGGTCTCGAGGAAGAATTTGTAGCTCTGACTTCTCTTTACATCTTGCAGTCTTGTGATCAATCCTAGGAGAGCAGTCATCAAGAACAGCCTTCCCAAGTCATGCTGACACATCAGCTCTTGTCTTTCCAACAAACTGCTCTCTCCTATCCTTCTTTGAGTGTCCCATGGACTAAATGCTTTGATTTCTTCATTGCAAAAGACATGCTGTTGTTGTTGGTGTTAATGGGAGCTTTGACACTTCAGCTGGGCCAAAACATTATCCTGCCCGCCTTCCTTTATATCAGAAGTTTGCTTCAATTAAACTGTACATTTCCTATTGCTTTGTGTTATTTGGTTGCTAAACTTAATGAGAAGAGTTTCCCAGTTGCTTATGTTGGGGCACTGGACTGAATCCCCATCCCTACTGCTATGACTATTGTCTTTCTTACACCCTACCAACAAGCCCCACCAAACCTTGATTTGAGATGCTCCTGTCTCCTCAGTTGGCCATCTCACCTCCTTTGCTGGGTCTTGTGGACCCCATGTGAGGCTGACACACGGGAACATGGGGCTGTGCCTTAGCTTCTGGCATGTAAACCCAGCAAAAGCAGGTTTCCTAGTGCTCTGGTCAGCGCCCTGCTGCAGGGTCATCTTTTTTTGCAGTGCTATACCTTTGTATGCATTTAAGGGGTTTGCCATTTTTATAGAGGTGTTATTGAGCTCTACATTTTAGTAGTGCCTACATGTCTCAGGTGATGAAGGAGGTTATATGAAGCAGTTTCCATTCCAGCAGGTGAACAAGTGGCTCATGACGCCACAGAGCTCCCAGTCCCATGTGCCATGTGTTTAGAGTGGGGACTAGGCTACCACATTCCCCTAACTTGCCCTCAGCAGCCTGGATCTAGACAAAGGTGGCAAATACATTTCTGCCTGCCAAGCCCCACTGTGGAAGTGCCCTAGCAGATGCACTCAAGCCTTCAACACCAAAATGCCATGTATTTACTCAGACACTAAACAGAAAAGACATCACTGACTTAATTGCAAGATACTTCTGACTTACAGAAACACGACGGTATTTGGTGTTACGGATACTGGAATGTACCCCTTTATAATTAGCTTGCCTTCAAACTACGCACTACCTTTGTGACTCTTTTTTCCCCTAACATTGCTCTGAAGCTTCCCTAATTGCCTCTTCAGAGTGGTGTGCAGTGCATGCAGTGCCAGTGGAGCAGAGCTGAGGCAGATGCTTTCCGAAAGCCTGAACTCAGCAATGCCTAGGTGTGCAGGGTGCTAATTAGGTTGATAGCCCAATCACAAAGACACTGGATAATAATCAGTTTCTTCAGCAAGGGCCACAGCACATTGCCAGTTTCTGCCAGCTCTCGGCATGATGGGCCAGCATCCTGCCTAGCAAATCCTCCCCCGAAAGGGCAGCCCTCGACCCCCCAGCTCTGCATTAGTGATTATCAGGGGGCCAGCGTTTGCAGGGAGACATGTGAAAATGTCAGCACAGATGGAGATTAAGCCGTCTTCACCTAACGTCAAAACTGCCATCTGCTTCTCTCCTGCACAGCTTTAATCAGATTTTCTTGACAAAAAAAGTAAGCGAGAGGGATGGGGAGGGCTCTGAGCATGCAGGCATCTGTGGCCTTTCTGTGCTTATGTGCAGAGGCCCGGGGAGCTGAAAAGGGTTCGTCTCGACATTTCGCATAGAAAGGCTCTGTGTGGCTTCCTCTCTCTTGAAAGGCAAGACTTGCCAGGAGCAAGCAACGAGGGCTGACATCCCACTGTATGAGTGCAGATAAAAGAAAGCTATTGTTAAAGTGGACCTTGTCCTCAAATGACTGGTTTTGTTTATTTAAGCAACAACCAGCAAAGTAAAGCTTTTAGCTGATGAGATTTTAATGGGAGCCTGCTTGGTTCCCCAGGTTGATTCCACCCTTGCACTCTCAAGAGCAACGTGCTTCAGAAGACAAGTGGACAGCAAAAGAAAACTAATGGGAGAGTTGGATAGTTTGATCCACAGTCACACCAGCATTTCAGTCTTGCCTTGCCTTGCTTTGCCTTCCCTTTCCTTCCCAAGCCCAATATGTTCCAGGCTAAATTTGCCACTGCTAAGTTGAGGATAAAGCATTTTAAGGAATACCGTGTTTTATGTAAGGACAAGATGACTGGCTGAACACTAACCTTATGTATCCAAAGCCTAAAAGATAACCTACATGGAAGAGTTTCTTAACATGGCTCACAGATCACAGTTAAGTGTGTGGAGTGGGGCTTGCCTTCTCCCAACAGTGATATTGTTGACACTTGCTGAGCACCTGATCCACAATAATCTCAGAGACTTTAATTCAGATCTGCTCAACAACCAGTTGTTCCCTATCTTGAATTCCTATAGCTGACTATTCCTTTCCAGATGTACTTATCCCTACCAAGTAGTATTTCTTTTTTTTTCAGATCATCTCCAACTCAGCTATGAATTTGTGAAGTTCATTTGTAAGTCTAGTCATCCAAAATACTGGCAGTCCTTTCCAAGTGGTGGTGTCAGCCAGCCTGAAAAGTGTTTTCTCTGTTCCATCATTGGGACCATTAATGAAAGTGCTGAAAGCTTAGTCCATATAGTAAGCTTCTTATTTTGACAGTAATCTGTCAATGATTGCTCCATCTATAATTTTCTAACCAGTTTTGCAACTACCCAATAATATATTCACCTAGATGATATTTTTCTAGCTCATAAAAGTGTCATGGGAGACAGTGTTGAAAGCCTTCCTAAAATACAGATCTATGACATTGTCTGTTTCTTCTCTGTCCACAAAGCTTTTTGCACTGTCATAAATGAAAATTAGATTGGTTTGATATTTGTTCTTGACCATATGCAACACAGTTGATTTCTTACAAGTCCAAATGCACCAGCTCCTTCATTACTGCAACAGTGGTACTTATGTACCCATTTTACTTTACACATAAGCTTCACCCGCAAGTTTAAAAGCATTCCAAAGAGACTTGATCTTCAGTCCAGAGCTTGCATGTCATTATCTTATTACCTACTAGAATGAACAAAATATGTTCTGCTGTCCATAAAACAGGCCTATGCTCCCAGGAAAGAATATAAAGGATAACGTCTCCTAGGAGAGATAAAAGGACCTGCTGGCCCTTTGCTTGATTTCTCTTCCTGCTCAAGTGTTGGGAGTGAGATATTTGGGAGCAGAAGTTCCTGCTTTGTGTGTTCTACAGGGGCAGCTCAGTGAAAGTTGTGATGTCTCTGAGCAGGTGGTCCTAAATTTGCTATGCACTGAGCCATGGGATATTGTGAGGTTTTTTACTGGATTGACTTCATTATATAAAGAGCACGCTATAAAGTCTAAACTTCCACTAGTACCTTTGATGCCTGTGCTGCTAGTCTGAGATCCATTTCACCTATGTGCAGAACTGTCAAAGGTCACTAATTTGTCAGAGACAATCACATTTCCATTCTGCTTTGTGTAAGATTGGTGAGGCCTAAGTATCTTTTATCTGATAAACTAAGCAGCATGTCTCTGTCTCTAAATTCTCTGTAGCTTGCACTTGTACTTTTATGTTTGTGTATGCAGGAAAAAAGCATTTCTGGTGTAAAAGTGTATTCCTTGGATTCTGTTGAAGTCCTTTGCCTGTTATTTTCTCCTGATCAAGCAATAGCCACATTAATCAGGATCACTCATACGGTTGTCTTAAGCCCAGTCAATATTCACAAAGCTTATTCCCCTCCGTTACAAGCTATTTCCGTAAGAAGAGTGCCTTAACAAGACACAGCTCTTATGTATGTCATTAGAGATTCAATTAGGAGATGGAAGAAATCATTTCCATAATGAGAAAGAAAGGAAAGATTTAATTTTGCAGGGGCAAAAAAACCCAAAAAACCAAAACCCAATAGCAACAATGAAGGAAAAAGAGTATTTACAAATGAAAAAAGTCCATGTAAATAGAAACTCCTGCTATGTTTAAGAGTCCTTTGAAAACTGATTACCTGCATTGACCTGTATCTAAAGCTATTGACAAAGATAAGCAGGGACAGTCAGTAGTCAGTTCAGATTCAGTTCTAATCGTTTGAATTAGATGGACCAAACGAGCTGGAATTATCCATTAAATCAGCAAAATCTGCTTGTCATTTGCTTTAATGCTTGATTAATGCTGACAACCAAAGGATGTAAAGCCATCCCTTTCTCTGGCCATGCAGCAGGCTGGGAATGTGTCTGTCCGCCGCTCAGAGACCTTGTGCCATTGCCATCTGTTGAGAAACTGGGATGGGATTTCAGTACCACAGGTTTTGTCCCAGAGCAGAGGGCTGCCATGGGAACACTGGCGCATGAGGGCTTTGCAGGCTTACCCTCTCTGCAGCTAATAGTAAAAAGCCTGTGTGAATGCAAAATACGGTTTCACCAAATGCTTGAAAAGTGCCCTTGTGATTATGACTCAAGTTGCTCTATTTTTTCACGTAAAATTTTCATAGACAAGCCAGAGATCCCCAGAAAAGCAGAGCACCAATCCAGATTTCAAAGAGCTGTTAAAGTTAAGACTTTAAGGCTTTGTTTGGTCATAAGAAATAAAAGCTAAACCCACAGTCATAGAGGTTAAAGACCATCCAGGCTGACTGAAGAACATCTCTCCCTATGCCTCTTGCAATGAGCCCAAGCCTGGAATCAACTATACTTCCAATACTGTGCTCCAGAAGAAGTGCAATGAGTTTTCTTGGGACATGTTATATACAAGTCATAAAATATTGCTTTCCTGAGCTTGCCAGTAAAACTACACTGCTTTGAATCCTTGAGATCTCTCAAACTAGACTCCAAAGCAAAGTTGAAGATATTAAATTGTGCTGAAAGCGATGAGAGATTATATGCTTCTGAAATATTAACTCTCTTTATTTGCTGCTCTTTCCCTTTCCCTCTTTTGTTGCATGTCTACAGAGATAAATGCAGGCAGACCTTAGCTTGCCCTACCTGAACTTTGGCTAGCTTCTGTTGTCCTGCTCTCAGTCTCAGATCCATGCTGGTGTATTGTGCAGGTGGGAAATCAAAGCTAAAATTCATACCTCTTGCCCACTCCACTGTTGCTTCCCAGCTAGACCAGGCTCTGGATTCGACAGGCAGCAACTCAGGAAAGTGATGCAGTTTTTTGAAGAACACGTCAGTATGGAGAGCAGCAGCCTCAGGATGTGTCAGCAGGGCTTGTGTGTCCTTACAATTCCAGCAGTATCTCGTGGTATCATCTGTTCGCAGACACAACACGTCTTCTCCCAGAACCAGCAGCAGATCTCGAGCATGAAATCAAAAAATTGTGTCTGAGAGGGAATTTGAGTTAAACAAAGATTGCGCACAACAGGTGACAGAATGGAAACCTTTCTAGAAATAGCCCTTTAACACCAACTTTAAATGCTTTGAAGTGAACAGTTCAGATTTCCCTGAATGTTTGCAGTTTGGCTTTGCATTTTTCAAAGCCTCTTTTTCTCTGTGACGCCCCTCGCTATGCATTAAGCTTGCTTCTGCATGCCCCAGGCCATAAATGATTCAAATTATAGAACTTGTCTTTCTGCTTGAATGGCCTTCCCGTCTCTCGCTGTTCACTTTGATCACAGTGTCTAACCCACTCTTCCTAGTGATATGGTAGGCACATTTAAGTGGGTGGAAACCGTTCTCCCTCTGACTATGTGCTGCTCTCTGCACAGCACTTTTGGAAAAGAAATGGGATGTCAGTCCCAGTGCTGGACGAGTGATTGTGCTGTGCTGTGTCTCAGTTTCCAGACCTGAACAACGAGAATTATGGTGCCATTTTCATCCTAAATCTCTCTCGGATGTACTGGTGGGGGTGCACAATGATGAAACGGTTGCCATTGTTGAGAAAAAGCACCCTTCACTTCCCATCCATGTGCATGTAAACGAGCAGCTGACATGATCTAGTTGCAGATCAGGTTATATGCTTCATCCTCAGACACTGAAATTTTCCAGAAGCCCATTTCTGAAAGAAAGGAGTCTGTTCTTGTTCCCTGCAGGAACAAGTCTAAGTTGACAGTATGGACTAGCTGATTGATGAAATTATTTTTATGACTAATTTCTAAGATAATTTTTAGGTTCCCTGGTTTGGGGGGTGAAACACAATGTCCATAACTCCCTGGCCCAGTCCTCCTCGGGTGGAAAGGGCTGCCCCAGCAATGCTGGTGGACTTGGTCTGCTTATATGAGACCACAGCCCAGGCTCTAGAAATCGGAGATAGCTGTGACAGACTCCAGTCTTCTTGATCCCAATGAAGATGCTCTCTCCTGCACTCAGGTGCTTACGGTAGGGCAGCTTTGAATGCCTGTGAGGTGATGATGGTTCTTGTCACCTGCCTGCCTGGGGAGGTCTGTGTTTCTTTAGAGCTGCCCTTCTTTCCCGCACAACATTGGACTACTCTTCATGCATGACCTCAGAACTGGTTGTCCACAGCTACTAAGTCCTTCGCCCTGTGTTGCTGCACATCACCGCAACGTGCAGAGGACATCCTGAACACATTGGCACCATGTTAAGACAGCATCAGTACTCAGAGCATGATGCTGAGCTCAACAGGAGTCAATGGAGCAACTTAATCCCAACAGCAACCACCCTGTTGTGGCTGTGTGCCTCTCTCCAGGCACATACCTGTGATGAAATGCAGCAGGGAGGAATAAGACAGCCAAGCACTGGACTTGGGACCCCTCCAGTCTATCCACACCACCACTTTCCTGCCTCCCTACAGTGCTGATGATCATAGGGAGGGCTGGAGCAGAGTCTGGGAAAGGAGGAAAGATCAGCAAAGGAAGTGAACAAGGTTTCAAGGAGAGTTGCTGTACTTCTCAAAATGAGGTAGCAGGAGGTAATGTATCCCCTCCCCAGCACCTCCTCCAAGGTTGAGGCCAGCAGCGTTCCCACTCTAGGATACTGGAGAACTTAAAATATATTTGAACATCAGAAATAAACTTCTTGTTGGATAGTTTGGCTTAAGGTGATGAGAGAAGCATCACGACAAAGAATGATTGAAACATTTTGCCACAGAGGCATCATGAAAATAATGGTTAAACTTACTGCGTCAAAAAATTTATTTGAATCCTGGGCTGCTCTGGACAGAAGTTGTCTTCCAGTTCAAAAGAAAAACAGATCTTTTGCGATCATTTGAAATGGAAAATCTGAAAACTGAATTGTTGAAGAGGATGTGTTTCTCCTCTTTAAAAAAATCAATATAAACACTGAATAAAAAAAAAGAGAAGTAATTTCCAACAGGAAAAAGTGTCATTTAGAAAATACCAGAACTGAATGTTGTAATTCAAACGAAGAGTTCAACGCTGAGATGAAAAAATATCTCAGCGTTGCCAGATTCGCACTCTGCCATAAAAACAGCATGAAAACTGTAGCCATTTCTAATGAAATACTTAAGTACAGTGGTTGTACCTACAACATTGGTGTCTGATCTAGGATCCGAACCCAGGCACTCACCTCTGCTGCGCTCAACAGCGACCTGCCCCTGTGGCATGGGACTGAGCATGGAATAGACAGGGAGGCTGGGACAGAGGCAGGAGCAGCTCCATGGGCACAGGTGAAATAATTACAAGGTGTTTTTGAGGCAGTTTGGTACGAGGCTCCAACTCCTGGGATTTTCCAAAGGGGTCAGGAAAATAACAGGAAAAGGAGTTTCAGTGCAAAAAAAACCATGTGATTTTTGTTTTTCTTTGGAGTCTTCACAGATTTCCATTCTTGCCAGAGCCTTGAAACTGAGTTTTTCTTGGGGAAGGCAGAAGGCAGACCACCAGGTCATCTGAAGCACTGTTAGAGGCACCAGTGTGAAAGCAGCTCTTGAGAACAAGCCTGCATGAGCCAGCGTGGGGCTTGCAGAGTTATGGAGTACTTTGTGGATAATGATAGTGATGGGGAAAATGTGAATCACAGAGCAAAGAAGAAAGGAGGCCATAATTAAATATTCCGAAGTACAACATCATAATTATAGTGGACTAAGAAGTAAGCAAATGACACACAGTAAGAAAGCAGCTGATCAGATGGATTCTGAGCTGATTATCATAATGTAAATGCCAACAGCAATTTACTCAAATCAGAGAGGTTTATTTGCAGAGTGGAAACTAGGTTTAGTCCTAATCAAAATAAAATCAATGTATATTTCAAAACAGATTAGTGCTGTGAAACAAAGCAGCCATGATTGTTATTCATTATCTTCATCAGCACCAAGAGGGAATCATTTATGTTACTGCTTAATTACATAGATGTTAACAATTAATTAAGTCAACGTGGTGATAGCCAGTGATTTGGGAAATCGAGAGAAGATTGTCCTCGGTTAATGTGCTTTTGTTTTCTCAGCCCAGCTCAAACCATAATGCTGGTGACACTCTCAAGTGATGACAGCTCACGGAAACAGAGGCACAGACAGGCTGCTCAAGTCGTCCCTCCCTGTCCCGTTTCACAGATGTTCAGGCCCTTGTTTTTGGAGACTCCCCAAGGTCCTCTTCCAAGCCCTCACAGTCAGGTATTCAGTCTCTTTTGGCTTAGCTAGCAGGGTTTGCATCTGTGCTCTTCCTAGGAACTCATTACAGATTCTGGACTAAAAATCTCCTTTCTGTGAGCAGAAAGGGCTGGAAATAGCTGGATTGGGATCCAAGGGGGGCAAGGCAGAGCATGCCATACCCAGGACAGCAGGACACCTGCAGTCACTGGTTAGTACAGTGACGCTGTGCACCCTGGGTTCACTTATGGAACCCTACTCTGTAAACAGCCCAAATTAGTGTCTGTGGAGAAACAAAGCACTGAAGAACTGTATTTCTTTCATCCAGGTATGTCACTTCTCATTGACACAGGAGGTGCTCAGCTTTGGGAGGCTGGGTCAGGAGGCTGATCTAGACCTGTTTCATCCTGCTCTACTGCCCAGAAAGGCTCCACCCCATGCTGCTATCAGCTGCTCCATTTTAAGTCTGAGGGAAGAACTTGCGTTCTTGGAGAAAAAGGGGTTTGAACAAGAGTTTGGTTATTCAGTCCAAATGTTAGTCTGATCCTGAATCATATTTCCCTGAGGGTATCTCCCAGAATAAAAGGCTGGCCCTGACATCCAACATGCCAGAAATGAATAGCCCAAACTTCTCCCCTGCATGTGAAATAACCAGCACCAAGGGCCGCACTCCACAGCTTGGTTCAGGCTGCGGAGAGCAGACAGCCCATTAACTTTAACTCTATTGGTCCTTCCAAAGGCATAAATAGTGCTATTGGGACCTTGGTAAGTGACTTTAATGGCAACATTGCCTAAAGAGCCTCTTTAGCTCTTGACTGCAAAATTGGTGGCCCTTCCCTGCATACCAGGAGCTCTGCTTGTTTGGGTTCAATAGGTCTTCAGTACTGGGTTTATTGCCAAAGCCTTTAAGAAACTATTTTTAACAGTATTTTCCTTCCACTCTGCTCAAGGAAAAGTGGTCCATTTATATTCATTGTACCTTATAAATGTTTCTACCATAACAATCACTCCTGATTATAGTGGACTTTGTTTTCTGTTGAATTTAATAGCAAGAGAAAAATGATACATGACACGAATTTAAATAACATTTTGCTCCCCTCCTTTCTGTTTTCTTTCTGAACTGTAATCTACAGTTTATGTTGAAGAATGGTATTGTTTCCAAATATTTTGAATTATTTTTTTTCATTTTTGAAAGGGGGAGAAAAGTGCATTAATGAGTTTGATTTTCCATAGTGCTGAACAACTGAGTTTTTCCTTGGGTTTTCAGATCCTTGACAGCTCAAAAAGTCGGACCCAAATTATTTGTAGGACAAGTTTGACTTTCAGGGACAAGAAACTGTATGATTGTCAAATATGCATTAGAGATTTTGATAAAGTCATATCCAAACTGTCATAATGGTTTTCAGCATATCTTTCTCATCTAATTTCTTGGAGGAAGGTTGTCTAGGAGGGTGGGCCTCATAGGCTGTATGTAGGCATAATGGAGCCTTTTTGATTTTAAGTGATTTAATAGTTAAAGAGAAGGGTGGGGATGAAAGCATTGGGCATGACCCCTACTAGTCTCTTCTTATCTAACAAACTGGAGTTTTGCCATTGACTTTATTGAGACCAATAATAGGCCACACTGAGCACATCGGAAAGTCACTTTCTTCAGCTAACCAATGTATTTCATTATTCCAAACATCATGCAAATGTGTTTTCTGGGTATGCAATGGATGCAACTATCACCTTCTGTTACATCTCCCTCTTTAGCCAGGGCTGCAGGAAACCTGTACCACAGAGGCCATTGCCAGGAGTCCTAGTCTTTATGCAGGTTTTGGCAAGACCTATGTACCTCTCTAGAGGTGTCTGGTTGAACCTAATATTGTCCCAGATAATATTCGACATCCTAGAAGTGAAATACACTTATGTTTTCTTGCAGTGTGCCACTCATCCCAGGTTTTGAACATGGGTCTAGTGGCTTTCTGCCTGCCTTTCATCTGTATGCTTAGTCTGCATTATATTTAAACTCCTGTTCGTGTGTGTGTAAATAATTGTTTCTCTTCTGGAGTGATGAGTACTCAGCCCGAGCACCTATAAGGGTTTAGCACGTAATGCACATTTATTAGGCTCTTTCTGTAACTCATTATATATTGACAAGCAGCCCTCATTTGCTACAGCAGTGGGTTCCTGGAGAGCCTGATGCACAGATAAACACAGGTCCTGGCTCCAGCCTCCCAACACTCCCATGAGCCACCCAAGAAGGAGTCAATAGTGATCTTGTGATCTGAACCCTCAGGACCCAGAATCACACTTGAAACACTTCAAGATCTGCTTCAGCGCTTCTCTGCATTTCATGAGCACTCTGCTCATCTCCCAGGTGCCTTTCTAATTGCTGTTGCCAATTTATGCTCCATCTGCAGATGTCGTCCAAAAAGCCCGGGAGGTCTGTGTTTCAGAAAAGAGCACTGTTGTGTACAAATGTTCATCCTGGGTTGTGTCATTAATGACTTTAACTGCCTTGAGACCAGTTGTGGCTTTGGTCTGGCACTCTCACAGCTAGCATCTCTCTCCTTCCTGCCTTGGGGCTCATATAATCTTTCAGTTTCCTCTTTTACGGCCTTTCAGGATCTGATAAAACACATCCAGGTCCCATTAACTGTCAGTCAGTGCTGATTTCCCCAAAGTAATCAATATAGGATGCAGAGATGCTAAAAGCAGCAGCCAGCTGTGCGGGAGGTGGCTGAGCTGTTCTGTCCATTCAACCCACACAGGTCAATCCATTGAGCTCGTGCTGCTTTACTTCTCCCCTGGCTGCCCATACTGCCTTTGAACACGGGCTTCTTGCTGCCCAGCAAGTCCAAAATATCTCCTCTTGCCCAGCCCCACCAGCCGACCTCTTCCTCCTCCCTCTCCTGTCTGTGTCACCTCCCCTCCTGCCGCAGTGCTCCTGTTTCTGAGGGTGGCCAGCAGCACCCCAGCAGCCCCTATACCACCATCTCAACAGCCATGGGATGCGATGCAGGTGCCTCTCCCAATGACCTGCTCACCAGCTTTCTTTACTTTTTTCTCTCTCTTCACCCCATCAAAGAGCAGGAAGCGTTCCTTGGGTTCAGTGATTTCATGGGGAAAAATGTGGAATTTGGACAGAGATAAATGGGGAGAGATCTCAGACAGCTTAAGCCAGAATAATAACATGAGCAGAGAAGCTTGATGCCCATAGTGACACATTTTTTCTTACACTGCTGTCCAGACCTCTCAGATCACAAGCAGTGTCTGCAATGCCTCTTTTCATCACGGGCAGTGCCTGTGTGCATTCAGCAGCTGCCGCCTTCCAGCTTGGGAAGGTTTTGGAAGCACTGGCTTTGTGTTGTCCTGCACATGGTTATGCATTTTGGGCTACCTTGGATACCATGGTCAGAATTCAGTACTATCTTCCAAAATCAACATGCTTAAGGAAGGCAGGTGATGAGGGGAAAAGGCTGCTGAGAGTCTCCTTTAGGTACTTATTTCCCAGCCTTGCAAAGCAGGATGAGAAGTGGATCCTGTTTTTCTCCCAGCCCTGTCCTGGCCAGAAAGAGAAGCCCTGAGGCTGAGCAGAGATGGTAACAAATAGCTTTAACAAATAGGGCTGAAAGATTGGCAAAGCGACAGAACAGTTCTGCAAAAATATTCAGTTTGAGGGGAACACATTTTACCTGCCTGTGAATCACAGTGACTGGAGGTAGATGGATGCATCCCATCAATGAAATCACTTTCTCACTGGCTGCATCAGCACCCCCAGGAGCACCCCAGGAGAATTATACACGTTTCTGTCCCCACAAGATGGAGTGACACGCAGAAGGCTACGCTTCAAGGAAAGCTATCGAAGCAGGAGGCGCCAGGCTCTGAAACACACAATCTCCTGGGGGCCAGACTCTTCTTTGCACATTTCCGATCAGCGGGTCAGTGTACTGTGTCCTCTATCCCTGGGATAGTGCCTTCTGACAGCCTTGGAGGTTTCTCTCTCTCAGCTCATGAAATCCATGAATGCCATTGTGTTCATAAACCTTTGCATGACTTGAAGCATACATCTTGTAGCAAGAACTTGAATCCTGCTGGGGATACCCTGTCTGAGAGCTGCAGCGGAGTCATTGAGTGCTGTCGGGGAAAGCTCAGGGGCAGATGCCAGTTTAGAGGACTGTTCTCTAAGCTAAGGGTTTCCAGACTGGGAAATGAGGGAACCAGGGTTGGTCCTGCCCTCTCTGCTCAGCCAGGACCCTCAGAGAGACTAATTTCTTATCATCTAGTGTCCTTGTGCTGTTCAAAGGCATGCATGCCCAGCAATTCCTTTTCAATGCTACCATACTGCTAATGGGAAAATCAGCCAGACTATACCTGGGAGATTGTCCCATGTGATAGAGGACACAGGGAGCTGCAGTCTGCATTTTGGGATGAGGGTGGCCTGACTCCTCGACAAAGGTGCCAAGCAGAGTCTGTTCCTGGACCAGTCACTGCTCGGTCACACGAAGAATTCACAGGTCAGGTCTATCACTGGGCAGCAGAGGAAGGATTGGAGCAGATACACTAATGTGTGGGGAGTCTCAATGAAGGGAGAGAGAACAGACACATGCACTACAAGGGTGCTGGCTGCTTGCAGAGCACCTGAATCCAGCTGAAGGAAACAGGGTAGTCCAGATCACACCTTGTCCATGCTCAAGGCTGACATAGAGGACACTGCATGCATGCTGCGTTCTCAGGGGCTGCCAGCTGAGGTGTTTTCCATCCCCTTTGTGCTGGATGCTCCTGACAAAAGCATCCCAATCACAAGCCTACAGGATCAGCCCAAGCTTGGGTCACTGATGGTATTTCGGGAATCTGATGATGCCTCATGTCAGGAAGTACTCCCTCACTGGGAATAAAATGTTACCAGCAAAGTGCAAGGCTTCACGGCTCCTGCTGACTTCGTGGTTCCTGCTGGCTTCATGGAGACAGTGTGGGGCAACTTTCAGGATCACCTCAGGAAAGTTATGGCTTGACTGAGTATTTCTCAGCTATTTTAAACAACAAGTCTGCTGTGCTGAGCAGGCAGGAGTTCTGTTTGATCTCTTTAATGGACACAACAGGAGTTTTGCTGTGCAAACCCCCGGCAGAGCTTGGTCCCTCACTCCCCTCACCCAGAGCCCAGCAGTCCAGCTAACAGCGAAGTCAATACCAGACAGGGGTGAGATGGACACAGCTGAGGATTTCACAGCAGAGACATGAAGCTATTCAGGACTTTTCAGTTCTCTTCCATAGTCTGGAGGGCAGTTTGCAAAAGTGACCAGGGACACTTGTAGTTACCAGTCCAGCACTCTCCCTCCCAAAACCCCTGCTCCTCCCAAACCACTCCTGGCCAGAGCTCCTGGCCAGAGCTCCTGCCCTTCTCCCAGCCTTTGCTGATGAAATGTTCCCCCTCTCCTCTGGGCACATGCATATCTCTGTGCTGTAAGGAGGCTCCTCTTGCTCCTCCTCACTGCCTGGGCAGCAGCAGGGGAGCTTTGACAGCGCAGGAGGATGCCTGTTGAGGATGTGCTGTGAACTTGTTAACAATGAGCGCTCTCAAAAGGCTTTCCCTGAAAAAAACCAAAAAAAACCCCAAAAAACAACAAACAAACATCCCATTACTGTGCATGCTGCGGAGAACAGAGGAGAGCAGCTGCAATTTCAAGTCATGGCTTTCGTTCTTTCAAATTAAAATAATCCAACCTATGAAAAATTCTAAGCAAGGATGACACTGGGTGTTTCAGTGCATCCCCAGCCTCATGGAGTGACTGGTTGGGGGACCCCCAGAAGGAGTTTCTGAGGCTGTCTGTACATCCCCAGGGTTAACCCTGTCTGGCTACAGCTGGAAGGCACAGGAAAACCAAGTTGCACATACCTGTCCAGAAAGGTCTTTTCTTCTGCACTGAAGCTGTGACAGCAGCTAAACACTAGTGTTTAAAAACACCACCACATGGAAGGTGGTGCATATTAGAGGCTTTTATGGGCACAGCCATTTTAGGTGGAGAGAAGGCACATCTGGACATTACATGTTCTGAGCTCTGCAATTGTCTCCTGCCACTCCATTGAGCTTATAGTGCTCCTTACTGGTTTTCTACAGTAAACTCAATACCTGAGACATTACTGTAGTTCAGAGGATGAAAAACAGAGAGGGGAGAGTGTCTGCAGTGCCATTCTGACTTGCAGAGGTCCCACCCTTTGACACTGCAGTGATGGGTATTTAACAACTCCCATGATGTCTTGCCTCAGAGCAGAACCCAAGGAGACACAACTAACACATGGAGAAATGTCCACAGGTGCCTCAATGCAGCAATGAGTGCTTGCAGCCAAAGAGACAGAAAACGTGCACGTGTAACCTGTCTGAAGCTTTGCTCTCTTTGTCATGCATCCTTTTATAGCAAAATGTCGTGTACCTGGCAGGAGATATCTGAGCTCATTCTCCCTCCCACTGTAGCACCCACGCATCATATCTGAGATTTCCCTTTTCTTCCCATCCACCTCCTTTCCTTTTAGTTTAACTTGTTTTAATCTTCCTATCTGACTCCCTGTGAAATCTCACCAGGTGTGATGCAAACATTGAGGAAATTCTTTCTTGGCAGAGCATCTCCCAGGAAGCCTCTGCTCCCGGGAAGGCTTTCAAAAAGAAATGCAGCTTGGTGTCTTCAAACTGATGCTGGGATTTGCAGCGTGCTGGTAACCTGCTGCTTAAGGCATCGGCTCCTCGCCTTTCCCTCCCTCCATTCCTTCCTCTGCCTGCAGCACTTTGCTCTGCCTGTCTGGGAAAGGCAGAAATCAGACTTGAAAAAGTTCAGGGCTATTGCCCAGGTAATTATATTTACTTTGGAATCACAGCTCCTGGCTGTGCTAGGATAGAGTGTAAAATCAGGCTTCAGTAGGGTGGTCAGTGACTATCACTGCGTGAATTTATCAGCAACCATGAAGTGACACTTTGTGCTGTTACCTACCATGTGTTTCAACCTTTTAAATTATTCTGGAAACAGGATATTTTGCAGCCAAATACTAATGGGTTCATTCCTTCTCCCACCATTTTCCCGTCTCCTCATGCAGGTTTATAATTACAGATGGGATTTTGACAAGTCAGGTTCCCAGTAATGGCAAATTTAAACTCCCTGATGTGAATCAGAGGAAGCTAAGATGATTTTGCAATGCATATTTATTAAGGATAGTGGTGGCTAAAGTCACTTTCACTCACAAGAGCTATATTCTGGCATTTATCTTCTCAGAAGATTTATCTTTAATGAAAAAAGAATTTAACTCCCTCACACACACACACAAAGCAGCATAAACCCCATTGCTGTCGATACAGAAATACTCATCTGCTTCTAATGCAGAAGACACAACGCAGAACTGGAGAAAGCCATGTTAGTGTGTTATCTAATACAAAACTCTGAGTAACAGGAGCAGCAGTGATGAGCTGTATTTTTGGCTCCACTTAACCGAAGAAAGGAAACAACGTTAGGATGAACCAGCCTCCTAGAACTTGCCAGCCTCTCCACCCTCATAGCCACATACCTGTACATCTGTTTTAGCATCTCTGCAGACTCACACATCTTCTGGAAATCCCAAGACCCCTGCCCATATATGATTCTTCCATGGCTTAACCAAACCCAGCAGCAAACTTTTGTCCTGTACAGTGTGTTGTCTGATTAGCTGAACAAGATCCAGACACTTCTCTTCAAAGTTTCTTATGCCCAAATCTCTGCCATGGTGCCTGCAATACATTGAGTCATTCTGCTCTCCAGACCATAAAGTTTTGAAGGGCAGGTATTTGAAGAGACTCAAGCAATAAAGAACTCTGCCCCAGTCTTTAGACCAATGTCAGAGGGAAAAAGAATTTCTGACTAAATTCAGAAGAAGAAATGAACTTGCAGCTTTCAGCTTGTCCCCCCACCCTGACAATTCCTGCCCAGGAGCAATTATGGACAAGAATGCCCTATGAGCCACATTTCTTATGAAAATAGTGATAAAGATCATTTTCCTTCCCTAATGCTCTCCAGGTTGCATGCGGTGCAGTCCGATTATGGTAAAGAGCTAAAATTTATACATTTGAAACACTGTATTCTATTTTCTTCTAATGGCATTTTTATCTGCATTTTATTCAACTTAATGAAAATGGAAATGAACTCACTGGCTCACCCAGTAATAGCCCTTTTCCAGCATCAGAGGCGGCTGGACCGGAGTGTCCCATTTCCACACTCCCATCAAGGGAAGCTATCTGCTTACTTGTTAGCTGCATTTAGGATGTTTTCAGAGACAAATTATATTTCAGCAAAGCTTTCCTGACTCTTGCTAGTACTGGTCTGGAAGAGAAATCCCACTCTTTCAAATACAGACCTTGCGGCAATGACCAGCTTGTATGTGACAGCCTGGGGTACTGGACCATGTGCTGGGACAAGGCACTAGTGAGGAGTGAGGATCCACTCTTCCGTATCACCGTTTGCCCCAAAAGTAGTGTTTTGCTGATAACAGCGAAGGAAAAAGTAAACCATGGAGGCATTAGGAGCCACAGAAGATTTCCCTGGCAAGTGCCTCCAAGCATTTTGCCTGAAGTATGTATTTACCCCTCTCCTTGCTCCTGGCCATGCTTGCTCCAGCTCAGCCCCAGGAATCATTTATGAGAAATGAATATATCTATTGTTTTAATTCTACATCCTCTGCAGTATTTTTACTAGGATAAGGGCATGACAATAGCAATTATGTACAAGACTGTCAATAATTAGTCTCTGACCGGTCACAGGAAAGATTTTGCAGAAAGGCAGCTTTAACCCCTACAAGGGACTGTGATTTAGCACCCCTGGGATCCAGCACTTTAGGATCCAGGCTTTAACTGGCTTCAGTCTTCTAGGGGTTCACCTCTGACCACTCTGTGTACAAACAGTTTCTGTCTCCTGTGTGCACGAGATCCAAATGATGGTTTTACATTGCTTTCGAGATGTTAGACCTAGTAAGGTCCCATTGCTCTAGTAAACATGGTACAGCTACCCTGCAACTGGGAGATACACTACAGGAAGTGTAAGCATTTAGTTACATCATCACTAAGGCAGGAAACTAAAAAAATCAGGATTTTAGAAATTAAGGCTTAAAACTTATATGAGCTCAAAAATATATTGAAAAACTTATTCTTTCTCTTTCATGTTCAACTTTGCTTTTGGTGAGCCTGCCCCAAGATTTTCCCAGCAACAGGCAAACTCAAGTTCATATATCATCAGAAGGAACTGTAATTTTAAGAAGAAAAGGATAAATATTGCTGGACTTGCAGCAATATCAAAGAAGACTATGTTTTAAATACTTGATTTGGTAGATGGGCAAAGAGTAGTGGCTTTTTTTATACATATGTTCCTCAATTTTAACAATTATTTTACTTGTAAACTGCAGGGTTGATGTTTTCAGGGTAACTAAGAACAAATAGGAAAAGGGCTTCAATTTTGGAATATCTGCTTGAAAGCCTTTAATATCACCTAGCTAATGCTCTGAAAATCAGGCTCAAGTTAACATCTGCAAATGGGACCCTCTACCCCATCAGGTGTCTTAAAAATACTTGCCTGGGATTTTAATGAAAGATGAGAGAACGGTGCTGCAGGAGCCTGTTGCTCTGTAGCTGCCTTTGCTCCGCTCCCCATTTGCCTCTTTAGCTTAGCTCTGAACACAGCTTTTCTTGTCAGCTTTGCTTTCCTACCCTCTGAAGTCAGCGGTATCCCCTGCCTGCTCAGTGCTTTGAGGATTGCCGATGGAGGGAAATCATCCCTGTCCTCATCTGGAGTCAGTCCTTTGCATCCTGACAAACAAGTAGCAATGCTTGCCAAGTCTGGTTTTTTTGTTTCAGGTTCTTCTCAGTTTGTAAATCTGTTGGAGGATTTTCTGCTGTTTTATAGGATTTGTAAAGCCATTGCAGGGGACAAATATGTAAATACACTTCCAGACTTACAAAGGAGTCAGATGTTCTGGTGAAATCCCATGATTAAAACAAGCAGCTTCTCAGTCCGGATTCTGATGTAAAGATTTACCAGCAGATTTTACTAGTGAAATGCGAGATGCAGAATGAGACCTCCAGCAATGCGGTTTTCTGCATCTAAACCACAGCCTAACCACAACAGACAGGATGATTGACTAAATAATCCTTTCTTGTTTTTTTTTTCTCCTGTAAATGATACTGCAACTTCGCATTTTTAGCCTGCTTATTAAAGAGCTGCTACAGCAAACAGCAAGCGCCGCATGTGCCCCATCCCTGCTGTCAATGCCCAGGAGCAGCCTTACGTGATCTCCCCAGTCCCCCAGTTTGGCTCTGCACTGGGAGGGAGCCAGCTGTGCTAGGTTGTTAATTTGCAGCCTTCCAAAGCAATCGCATTAACACATCAGTCCCAGCGGGTCAAGCTGTCATACTATTTACAGCATGTTTCTCATTTTAACAGTGGGAATGCACCTAGAGACGGGCTTTGTGGCAGGGCTTGGCCAGAGCACCGGGAAGCCACGCTGGATCCAGGCTGCCAAGGGGAGCTTTGCCCCAGTGCTCGTCCGGTGCTGAGGGATGCGGTGCAGTGGCATGGGCTCTTGCTGGTGGCATTCCACAAGTGGCAGCATGGGTCTGGTCCTGCACGTGCACAGCTCCAGGGAGGATGGGGCTGCAGCACGGGAGGGGATCCCGAGAGCTGCCAGAATGCAGAGAGTGAGTAATGCCAATGTGGTCTGGGGAATAAACTCCCTCCCTCCAGCTGGCTGCAGATCCTGGGCAAACCAAAGCCCCAGCTGGACCTGCCCCGCTCTGACCGGGGCACTGGGCAGCCAAGGGAGAAGGTGGTTGTGAACACAAGGAACAAGATTCATCTGTCAGTCAAAAGCTGAAACTTATTTTTTTGCAGGGGTGTGTGCAGACAGCTTAAGGGTAAAATATAATCCTGGCCCTCTGGATTTTAATCACAACTAGTGATTTTGGGACTCCTCCCCTTTTACGTCCCCCTGGAGACATCTTATGCTGCCTGCTTTCCTGAACAGCAGTTCATAATTCTGGAAAAGGTCTCTCCAAAATGGGCCACTTCTTCAAATAATGAACATGGAGATGTTTTCAGTGACCGTTATTACAGGACAAGGGCATTTATGTTTTCACACAGCTGGGAGTAAGATATGAAGCGTACCAGAGTTTAGGTGTAAATGTTGCTTCACGGGTCTGCAGGCTTTAATGTGGAATTTTGTGGGGAAGAAAAAAAAAAATCTGAGATTGGCATTGCAGGGATATATGTGAGAAAGAAAGGCACGCACACCAAGAAGGAAGCATAGAGAGGGGGTAAAAGTCCCTAGAAGAGAACCAAGTACATTTGTGAAAGGCTAAATACATTAAAATTAGGAATTTCTACTGTGTTCTGCATCTGCTCAGCTCGGTGTGGCAGCAAGGCACGCAGCATACTGTTTTAGTTCAGCCTTCATAAAATCTTAAAATAAAGGGTTTCCATTTAGTTGTGGATCTACCTATTCACCTGCTGTCAGCCACGCTGCATGTGTGATAAGGGTTTGGGCTTCTGGGATGGGAGCTGGGACCAGCCCCAGCCCCCCGGTAGCAGGAGCAGAGAGCAGGAACCCCAGACAGCCCTGGGCATCCATGCAGCTGCAGGAATAACCTCACATTTGCTGGCTGTCAGCTCAGAGGGGCTGGAGATGCATCACCTGGCTGCTGGCCAGAGGGGAAGCTGCTGTCCAAACCTGGGGGAGTGGAATGGCTCTGTCTAAGACTGGTTTTCAAAGATGCATTGTAGTAATTGAGCTTAGAGCCAGGCGACTGGAGAGTTGATGTGGTACCCGCTTCTGAATGGGTGAATCCTCATGAGCACCTGAACAAAGCATCAGTCCCAGAGACATTTACATTCAGAGGGAGGAGAGCAAACAAGTGTGCCCTGGGAGTTCACCTGCAGCAAATGCTCCACCAGCTTGGCGAGCTCATGTTCTTTACTGCACCTTGGAGGCAATACAGTGCTTCCCATGAGTCTGCCCAACCCTGAGCAGCACCATCCAGAAAGATATCTACTGGTAATCATCCCTAAGAAGTATAAAACTGGGGCAAAAAATGGGCTGTGAGGGGCAAAGTCCAGTTTCCAGTAGACACCAGCCCCACTTGCTCCTCCCTTTCCACCAGTGCCTGGGGCAGTAGTACAGATCTAGCCACGGACAACAGCTCTGGGGAGGTTCCAAAATGTTTTCTGGGCATTAGGCTACAGAGCCTTTCTGCCACACCATTTCATACAGTACAAACATGGCCCTTGAGAAGAAAAGCCTGCCAGCTGCACCAGATTTTTCCTGCCAAGTCTCCCCCAGCTTGCATTAAGATCCAGGTTCAGAGATTGGGCAATGTGCTTAAGTCGCTGCTAAGATATAACGATTAGCTATTTCTGCAGCTTAATGGCGGTTGTTTCCTATCAAGACTATAGGTAAAATTGATCTCGTTCTGTATTAATGTGAAAGCTGCTGTGTTAAGAAACAAAACAAAGAGCTGTACTAAAAATAAAGAGGATGATGGACAGATGTACAGCTGTCATAATAGAAACAGAAACCCGCTGATCAGTTGTGGTCCCTCCATGTCACTCAGAACAGAGCTATTACCGGCAATGGCAATTTGGCTCTTCCATGTTCCCATTTAGGAACTTTATTTTAAATCAAGCTGAGGAAAAATTGGAAATTCTGCAGAAGTGTTGACATTTTCCAGGAAATGAAGAGTTTTGAAAGCTGCCAGTTCAGAATTACATTTCAGTGTGCTATTAGAGTTAGCACAGTGGGGCTTATTGAACCAAGCTGTGTAGTCCAATTCCCAGGGGCAAGAAGTTCAGACTTCGCTGCCATTGAGCCCAGGCCCAGATTAAACACTTGATTATAAAATCAAGCATTTCTAATGCTTTCTTTTGGATGTTAATAACAGCTGCTTCTCAGAGGTTCCCAGAGATACTACAGGGAAACCACCTGGCTGAGTCTCACTAGTAACACGTAGTGTAACACTGCAGCTGAACTCTCAGGACCAAGACTATCTGCACAGGTGCTTATGTTGCAGCCCTGGTGTACATCCTCCCCATCCCTACAAAAGGCCCATTCATTGTACCACAGATAGATTAAAAACCAAGCATCTAAAAGCAAACTCCCAAACTGTTGTGCATGCAATTTTTGCCTGCTCAACAATGACATGTACCGCTCATCTCATGGATGGGAGAGTGCCCCGACATCCACAGAAAACAGTCAGGAGAACACCAAACACTTTTGGAAAAAAACAGGCTGTAGGAGTTACTTCGGCTCCCAGTTTGCACAGTGTGGAGGAGCAAAGTCTTCCAGGCTCTCCAGGATCTGGAGAGAAGGATTTCTCCTTACTTTAGCACAGAAACAACATTTCGTTCTTTGTGCCCTTTTTATTTTAGAAACCCTGCTTGATAAATTACTAGAGGGCCTCATTAACTGAAAAGATTTGTCAGTTTTCCCAAAGCAATCACGGTGTTAGTTAGACCGAAGGAGCAAATGGAAAACTGAAACAGAAGCCAAGCACAGCCCTATTAATCCTGTGTTATGGATCGACATTTGTCAACTCTATTGAAGTTTGTTGTACCGAACAGAGCCCAAGAGACCACTCAATTACTTTATCTCTGAGCAATTAAGATCCTGCTCTTTCAGGTCAATCTGTTAGCACAGAGAAAAAAATTTGGATATAAGATTAACAGTAGAAAATCCACTGCCTTATGTTTTGGGGTCTTTTAGAGGAAAAAAACAGACTTTCCCTTTCACATGGTGGGTTTGAGGAAGTGAGAGTTGATTGAAGTCAGCATCAGCAAGGGGCTCCCCAACATGATCATGTCAATATGTCCCCCTCTCCGTCTCTTACCCAAGCACCACTGTGTTTGCCAGATGATTGCAGAAGGATCGATCTATTCTTATGGCCAAAAACCCCCACAGCTATGGTTGTAAGCTGGTACACTGAGAGATGTCCACTAAAGAAGGATTGAAGGACTGGTGAAAGTTGTACCACATAAGCAAAGCACTGTTAGGGTTTAGGCTAAGAAGACCATGAGCCACTTTTGGGTCTTTCTTAGCAATGTGAGAGTGAAGGATATTCAGTAGAAGAAAGGGGAATTTTTTGTTGCATGTACATTTTTCTGTAGCTCATAATTCATCTGCAGAAGGCACATACATCAGATATCAGTAGATGCACAAGTTTGGAAGAGTTTTTAAAGGGATACAGAAAAGTATAGGACGGGAGAATAACTGCATTGTAAATTTCCCATACTCAGGGACACTTAGATTTCACTTGAAACTTGCAGCTTCTGCTTCTGACCTTAAAAAAGGTGTGTGTGTCTGGAAGTGTGTCCTTTTAAGCAAGACTATCTGTGGGCGTAATAAAAAATACTGTCTCTCCCTGAAAGCCTTCCTTTCACATCCTCATGACCAGAATGATATTAACACTTGGGAAACCGAAGGTGAGTCTACATTGTGCCCCACAGAGACATCACCACATTCAAGCACACTTTCATGAGCTGGGTCTTATCTAGCTAATTTGAGCCCAGGTAGGAGGAACACTGTGGTACCATGGACTTCAGCCACCAATTATCAGCTCTTGGGATGATATATTGAGCCTACACTGAAATCTGCATCCTCACAACTTAGCTGCTATCACTATTTAAGGAGGATGGTGAAAGCCAGGTTACACAGAGGGAACTGCAATCTGATATCTTGATTGCCTATACAGAAAGACCCACCCCTAAATTTGCGGCGTGGTTTGGTTGTTCCATGACTGCCCATCTAGGGATTCTCTTTTCCTGTGAAGCAGAAGGTACTGGAGGATGGAAATGGCAAACACTTGTATCTACGGCTGCTTGCTAGATAATTAAAATGTTGTTCTACAAAAATGGCAGTGAATGAGGGATGGGAAATGGAATTATCAAATTACTACCTTCAGGTTCAGGACCCTGTTTGACCAGCTGAAGATTAGAGAGAGGGAAAGAAGTTTGCAAAAAAGCCCCAAACAAACAAAAAATCCTATGATAAATTGCTTCCAATGAATGATTCCACCAATTTGTACAGCTTTTCCTCACTGTTATAGAAGATTGAAATTACATATTGGGATTAATTTATCCAGTGAGTCATGTTTAGTGACTTAAATCTCTAGCTTCCCCCCTTCTATCATTTCAGCAAACCTGATTCTTTTTTCTGTTAATGAATCATTCCTGATTTCTGAAATTTCATGCCTCACTCTTAACTATTGAATGAACAGACAGAATGAAAGCATTGTCTCCTCTGGACTATTGACTCACTGCTCTTTTTTTATAATGGCAGGCTGACCTTCCGGGCTGCATGGTACTACTGCCTTATTCCTTGATCTGATGACTGGGATGTTTTAAAGAGGAGACAAACAAGTACAGTCAAAATTAGTATGTCCATCTAGATCATTTAGACCTATCTACAGCTAATGATGCACATGTTGTGTGCCTTCTATTATATGTCCAGATATTTCATCAGAATAACATTCAAAAATCTCACTGGTGTGAGAGTGATGCTTTCATCTATTAATGCCACTCAGATGGAGAGAATGGCTATAATTTTTTTTTAATTTATTTTCCACTTTACAGCTAGGGAACTAAAACCTAGAAAGAGTTTCTCACACACAAGAGGGCTGTGGCAAAATCAAGTATCATAGGCAGGCTTTTTGAATGCTAATTGAGCCCACTGTCCTGCTCTCTTTGCCTGGGAACATATGAGGGACTTCCATGCCTCACCCCACACACATCTTTGCACAAACGCAGCACAGTTATTTGTGTAAGGAAGGGCTGAGATCAGCACAGGAACACAAAGAAAACTTTGCTTATGTTCAGAAAGGAGGGCTGGCAGTCCTTTCAGCTGGTCTCACACTACCATCTCCCCATGCCCAGCATCCTCCAAAGTGCTTTCCCACAGCACCAGGAGGGCTGCACTGGATGGCTATGCAAATATATGGAGATCTTTGTTGTCTCAGAGAAGCACAAGAAAGCCAGATACCGCTCCTTTTTGCTGAGACACCTGCCTGTAGGCTCTGTCTAAACTGGAAACACTTCCCTGCTATTGGGAACCTGCTCTAGTCTGCTGGTAATGTGCATATACTGATGTGAGGCGCTCTGTACCACTGCAATAAGCCCATCTCCAAAATTAACACAAATAATATATATATATTATTGATACAAAAGCCTCCCTCTGGTGTGGGTGTCTTCCACCAATGCGGGGAGCCCCTGTCTCCAAAACACTTCAGCTGGGGACTCTTCCTTTCATCCCTGAAACACTGTGGCTTTCAGCATCAGTGGGAGGAACTGTGTTCATGCATCCCTGAAGCATACTTTCCAACCCTGTTATGAAAAGCACTGTAAGAGCACAGCTCTGTTGCAATATGAGAGGTTAGCGTAAACCCCCAGATACTGGATTCCTAGGATTAGTCAATTATATTAGCCTTAATATTTAATGAAGAGTAGTTAGGTGACCTTCTTATTGCAGAGATAAGTTGAAAAATGCAAGTTGTGTCTATTGAAAAGGCCCAGAAAGCTGGAGGCAAATAAAGATATTATTTTTATTTTAAACGTCATGATTTTTTTAAAGCCATCTCCGCAATACCTGTGTATGCCAATACCGTGAGCACAAAGGTCCAGTTCATCACTGCATCGCTCCAGGGTCATGCTGGGATAACTCTGC
Source organism: Theristicus caerulescens (assembly GCA_020745775.1). Taxonomy (NCBI): domain Eukaryota; kingdom Metazoa; phylum Chordata; class Aves; order Pelecaniformes; family Threskiornithidae; genus Theristicus; species Theristicus caerulescens. Next base: position 4,879,893 of record CM036569.1, read on the forward strand.
TGAAGTCCACAGACCTGCACAGGTATAAATGCGGCATTTCTGACTGCCCAGTAAACCCTGTTGCTTCTTATTCTCAGGCTTGGTGTGCTTTGCCCAGCCTCTGAGAAGTCCTGGCAATACTCATATGTGGACCCTCAAATATCCCATAAAATAACCTCTTCCAAAGAAGTATCTCTCTAGACTGCTATCTGGGTCTCACTTTATGCAATTTCAGATAGTCAGAGTGCTTTACATGCTACATTGCTCTCAGAAATAGAATTCTCCTAAAATACAGCTTTAAGCAGCACATATTTCAGTGTCTAGAATTATGCTAACCACTGCTCATCTAAATTATTATATTAACTGGAAAGGGGGAGCACACACAATTTAACAGGGGAGAAAGAGCAACAAATCTAAGAAGAAAAAATGGTATTTTACAGAGAGAAGAAAGCCAGGAATCCAGTGACTATAGAAGCTCTGCTAGAATTAAAGAACCTTTTATTGTGGAAATTTAAAAGCTTTTTCTTTTCAGGGTCCACATTACAGAAGGCGATACAGGGATCTGCTAGGGACAAGCATATTGGCAGGTGCCTAGACACCAGGGCAGTCAGTTAAAACTGGCAGTAATGAAAGGAGGTTTTGGTAGACCTCAAAACTATGCCGTACATCACCAAAACTATTACCAGCTCCATCCTGCCTGGGGAAAAGGCATCCCTACCAAAAGGACAAGTATCTGCTGGATCGGAGTCTTCTTCTTCCCCCATCTACACCAGGCTGGGCACAATTAATAATTTTGACCTGACTACACTGTTACCCTCCGAGGCTGTTCTTTAGCAGAGATCAAAGCTGCCAACACAGCTCTGCTGCCAGCGGTGCTAATGTAAGAGAAGCCTCACTTAAACCTCCCCAGTCAGAGGACAGAAATTACATTAAAAATGTTTATCTGCAAAGAGTTAATGATTCCTGTGGTTGCTAATTCAGCAGGGGAGAGTTTTTCTGTGATCAAAGCAAAGCAAATGGAAATCAGAAGTCCTGGGTCTGACTCTCCCCTTAGCTCATTCTTTTGCACTGGAAAATAGTATTTAACCATCTAAGGACTTTTCATTCTCATCTGGAAATAGAAATACGTGTGTATGTGTATGTACAGACAAATGTAAGTGTATGTGTGTGCATGCATCTGTATGTATACCATGTTTATAAGCATATTTTACAGAGTGTTGTGAGTCAAATAATGAACACTTTTAAAGTGTTTTCAGATCTTTTGTTGACAGCAGCTGAAGCAATGCAAAGCATTATTAGTCATTTCAGAGCTCCTTTTGCAGTGCATGCAAGGAACTGTTAAATAAACTGGGTGAAATACAGTAACGCATTGTATTTTACATTTCTTTGGGAGCAAGAAAACTTTATTTACTTGATGGTTTTGCTTTGAATATAAAAAAGACTAGTAAAGAAAATGTTTTCTTATTACTGTAGAGCATGTTGGCTGAGATCTCAGCAGCAGTGGAAGGTATATTTATCATGTAACAGCAGTAGGAATAGCTAATACATACATAAACCTCCTTTAGACCCAAAGTAAACTTGAGGAAAAGGGACTCTATGTCCCTGCAAAGGCTATGAGAAGACAGTACTAACTCATAAAGTTCTTCAACCTATGCAATACCTATGTGCATGTATTGGTTTCTTATTGTATTGATTATATTGCAGTGATAAAATATAAATTCAGTATACTCAGCAACGACAGCTTTACTGCCTTATTGTGCTGATCATTACAGAAAGCATAAATTGGGTCATAATTCTGAAGAGTCATCAGAAAACCATGTGCAACTCAAAGTTATTCATTTGAAATAGTACTTATGAGATCTTCAGAAGATCAATATATAAGTGCGTGTATATTGGTGCATGTGGAGGGCTCTGATACACACACTCAGATTCCCTCCTTTGCATACCTATACAGTCATGTTCCACGCAGACCGATGGCCAAGTCATACATCTCATCTTCCCTGTTCCCACAAGTGGCTTTTTATCCAGGCAGATGGTGCAAGAGAAGCACTGTAGATTTATGATTTGTTTCTTTCTGTCCCTTGCTCCCCCCTCTCCCCCTGCCCTTGTGTGTGTGCAAGGTGTGTGCACGCTGTGCCCACCTACAGAGCCTGCGCTTGACAGAGGAACGTTGGTAAGCAAACCAAGGTCAGGAGCACAATGCTGTTTAGAGTGGTGGGTAATCACAATAATAAATATTTTAGTCCCCTCACTTTTGATATAATATCAGAATTTGATAAAAATATGACTCATGAGCTAATGAGACTGTGGAGAACACAGGACCAAGGCATGTCAAAGAGCACTATCAGCTTATGCTTTTTCTTCTGCACACCAGCAGCTATGTCCAGAAATGACTCCTGGCCGTGTGCCCCTGGAGTCCCCCTGGATCCCACGTAAGAAATCCATGCTGGAAAGTGAAAGCCATCCCAATATGACCAAGGCTGTGCAGATATAACCCTCTCACTCTCAGGAGTAGCCCTGTAGGCTGCATTTTGGCCAGCTTTTCTTCAATGCTAAGCAAACACCAGCCCATCTCCTCAATGGGGCTGGTTTCACAGGGGACACAGGCATTCTTTTGAAAAACTGGCTGTGCTTTTCAAGACTCTGATCCCAGCTCTGGTCCTAGCCAGCCCAGGGCTCTTCTTTGTGGCTCTTGCTGTCTGACCAGCTGAGATGCTCTGCCATAAGGACAAGCTACAAACATGCCACAGCCTGGCCCAGGCCGTTTTATTATTCCAGAAATCAGTGTTGGTTTTGAGAGCACAACAGCCCTAAGAACTTATTCCAGTCCTCATTGCAGACCTGTCATCAGATTTGAATACAGAATCTTCAACACCAGCTCACAGACCTTGCTTGTAAGAGCCAGAGGAGCTGCGGCTGTCACTGGTGTTATCAGCAGGCTGCCATCTCCCAGCAGTTGTCCATGGGGCAATGCCGAACAGGCTGTTGGTATTCAATATCCCTTGTGAAGTTTGATTAAAATGAATAATTTGGCCATTTTAAGCCTCAGAATGAATTTAATGGCCTCCAACTGCAAATACTATAAGTCTGGTAAAGTTAAAGCTACCAAAAGATCAGATTCTTCTCAATTTTAAATGGAATATGTAGTCTTCTCTCTTCCATTGTATTTTATCAATTAACCTTCAGCAAGCACAAAGGTTTCCCCAGATCTGGTGCTCCTGCTGGCACCTGGAGAAAAAGATACAAATTGTACAGATATATTTTTTAAGGAGAATACTTTTAATAACCAAAATGTTTCTGCACTTGGAATAATGAGAGTGACTTTTCTCTTTCAAATGCTAAATTATTTCAAGCTGAGCTGTTGGAAACCATTAATAATTCAAGGAACTCTGCTTTGGGTAAGAACAACATCTGTTGGAAGGTGTTAAAGCACAGGAATAACCTGACTTTCAAAGTTATTTTACCATTTTTTTATTCTCTTTGTGAGAAAAAAGGATGCATCGGTAAATTATAGGAAGAAGCTGTTAGTATGCCACTTGGAAAACAAGGAGGGCTGAATGGCTGCAGTCCCAGGGCTACTAACTCTGGTCTACTCTGCCCTCCTTCCCCAGAACATCAACTACCTAGAGGTGTGGCTTTCAGTCACTCCTGATCTACAGACCCCTAAACATTGCCAGCACAAGTTCAGACCCCGCATGGCTATTTTAATCAGCTTATTGATGATAGGCTGGCATTTCCCAATTCCTTTTCCCTGTCTCTTTAGAAGTTGTTCATGGGTCATCAGCAGACCATAGTAATGAAGTTCTACAGTTCTTCTAGTCAACGAAGAACGAAAGACTGGAAAAGCATGCACCTCTGGAGGGCAACTCATCGCTCAAGTGTAGGATCCCATGGATTGCACTTCGGAGGTGCCAGCCTCTCTCTCTCCACTGACACTAGAGAGAAGTTAGATGACTGAACGAGACCCAAACTCAAATTTTGGAGGGGTAAAACTGAGCAACATTTTGTCCTCCTTCCAGAAATGAGTTAAATAAACCAATGCACTTAAAAAATTAGCAAAATTTAGAAGACAGATTCACATGCAGTGGGGTATTTTAAGATCTCCACATGTTTAGAGATGGGAATTTGAGTCAGCTTATTGACAAAGCTGCTTTCCCAATATTCAGTCCACATACGGGTTTAGAATTATGTCTCTGCAAAGTTCAGCTGTGGAATATGCATGGTGCTTACGTCAAACCAGAGCCCTCTTCATCCTCCTGCAAAACTCAGCTGGCAACCCGTTTGACATAAGATCAGCCCTATTAACTATACTTCTGCATCATTTTCACATGGCTTACGCAGATGTGTTGCAACCTTGATATCACAGTGTCCCACAATAGTGTTGTGAGGATAAATCCATCCTTATGCCCTCATCAAATATTCCTTCCAATTTTCATGAATTTCTATACAATTTCTTTCTTGAATTTTCATTTCTTGGAAAAAGTGCATTTCAGAGGGGTGGGGCTGTTTTTTCACTATTATAAAAGTGAATTAAGAGAATCCAGAATAAACCAGAAATTTTTCTTTAGACAATCTGTCACCAAGCAGCTGAGAAGACATCCCTGATCCATAGTCCTGCCCAGCACCCTAAAGAAGCTATCCTCTGTTGGCCTGTACAGATGCAATCTTGTTTTAAAACATTAATAGTTGCACTGAATTTATAGGTGTCATTGGTATCATGCAAGCACGGCAAATAACTTCAGATCGAAAATGGAAATTCAGGTCTTTCACATGTGTATCAGTGAATCTGCAGAAAATGAACACTTAAATGTTGAGCAACTGGTTATTCCACATCTAGTCCGAGACTGATATTAATCAAAGCCCCCATTTCCAAAGAATTTGGTCCATTCCCAGGAAAATCCATCACAAATCTCTGAAAATCATAGCTATTGGTCATTCCTATGTTAAACTTGTCAATGCAAAGGCGTCCTGTGAGATGAGATCTGAAGGACTTATTAAAGAACACTGAGCAAGCAGAGTATGGCAGCCATCAGATGGCATCATGCTGGGCTTTTTCCTTTTTCATTTCTGTGCAATTCTCAATTGTGATAAATATTGATAACATTGTGAACAGATCTTATGTGCATTGTGAATAGATGTAATGTGTTTTATAATAATTCATTCAGATGCTGTTGGAGCTGCTAATTAAGAAGGTTGCTCACTGCTTGTGACACTTGGAGGGAGAAGACTTGGCTGTTTTGTCATGGGGATGACTGGGGATACTTGTAATCTATTATGTGTTTGCCACCTACTCAAGAAACCAAGAAAAGTACCTCAGAAAAAAATATTCTTGGAAAGAAATTAAGGTTTAAAACATCTCAAAATGTAGAATTTCTGGTGGATGAGACGTTGCAAAAAACATAACCTTTAAAAGAAACAATAGATGACAGACTTACTCCTCACTATGGGGAGGTGGAAGAGGGTGAAGGAGGAGGCTTTCCTTCCAGCATGGAATATGTTGATACATAATGTCACAGCATAGGTTTGGGAGATCAGTTTGGAAAAGGCTGAGGTGTGCTGAATGGGCTGGCAGGTTTTTGTTCCTGATGACCTACACGTCAGCACTCTTGGAAACTGGCCTTCTACACCAGAAACCTGGAAGGATGAAGGATTGGTTTTTGTTTAACAAAACATATTTGTGCAACAAAACATTTTAAAAGCAGATACTTCCTGTGTTCTCCCTCCTGTTTTACTATGTCTAGACTTCATCTTCACATTTTATAATCTCCTGTATTTAATGCCTCTTCTAAACCTGCAAGTTTTATGTTGGACTTAAGAACCAGTTTGTTTATCATGCACTGCACTTCCTTACTTATTTTCCTTCTCTTTCTCTCTCCTTTTGTAGGACTCTGGAACAATAGCTAAGCCAAGAAGAAAGTTATCCAATAAAACTGGTACTGTCTAGAGGATGAACATTGATTTTCCTGACACAGTTTGGAGCTTGTTAGCATTTTCTGTTGCAGTGTTATATCACCCTTTCTATCACGTGAGCTGCCTTGGACCGTATTTTACGAGATTCTGTCCTGAGAGCACGTGGACTGGGGGGTGATTTCCAAAGTAAAATTCCCAAGGAAAACTCAGCAGTGGTTGTTGTGACTGATGGACATTAAAGGCACGCTGATGGGCTGCAGTCAGGATCAGACCTGCTTGCTGCTCTGCATACGAGATGAAAGTTGCTGAGAGCCCTGTCTTCTCCCCATGCTTGTACAATATCAGCACCAAGGTGTCCTGGTCCAAGTCCCAGTCTCCACCACCAACAGTAATCCTGGCAGAGACAGCCCTTGGCCGTGGGCCTGTGACTTTCCACCACCTTCATTACAGCCATGATCTCCCATCGTGCTGCAAGCCCGCGTATTGGGTTGGGTGTGCAGATGCGACAGCATGGGTTTAACGCTGAGCGCTGTGATTGAAGGAGATCTCAGTCAGAGCGTGACACAGCCAGGTAGCACTTCTGGGGCTGTCAGCTACCAGGGCTCCTGTCCCCTTGTGTTTTCCATGGCCCTGGGAGAGCTGGGCAGGGTCAGCCTTGCTGGTAGGGAAAGTGGCATTTGGAAGTAGCAGGCAAGCCAATTTTACCTGCAGCACTGGAGCTGCATTTTCATTTTCAGGATTCAGCGGCTGAGAAAGAGGGGAATTATCTCCTTTCATTATCCTGGCTTAGACATAGCAAGAAGGTAAAGATTAATGCCATTAAAACATAACCAATTGGTGCTTAAATGTAACATGACAGATTTACTCTGAGCACATTCTAAACTATGGAGTTTTAACAGTGATAATAAAGCATTAAGAGAGACATTGAAGCTTGAAGTAACAGCAGAGAAACAGTTGTGTGCGGTGGGAACAGAAATGAATCCCATTCGGTTTTCAGCCTGTATGGAAATGGCCTACGTGCTTAATGTGAGAAGCAGCCATTTATTCCCTGGGCTACTTCTTATAACTACTCCAACTGCTGAGCAATTTAAAACCTATGCATTTTTATAAGTGTCCATTTTTTACATTTGATGAAAATAACCCTTTGGCATTGGTTAAATTATAAATAGAAAAAAACAGGGGTGATGCATTGCCAGCATACCAATAGAACAGGTGTAAGGCACCAGCAACACTCAACTTTGTAATACCTATTGGTTTACCTTATGAGTTAGAATGATCATGAATACACCCACATAAAGGTGATTTCATGAGAAAAGTTTCAAACCAGTGGTTCTGGAGTTGTACAGCCCTCTGGTAAAACCTGGCAAGCCTGAGAGGCATGGTGGTGTGGAGCGGGGTCTACACAAGGGAAGGTGGGGGACTTGCAGGAACAGGAGGGCACATCATTGAGTTAAACTGTGTGCATAGGCTGGGCTTGGGTATGGACAGAAGCCAGTGGTTTCTTACTGCTGATATTGGCTCAGTGTAACTGCACTGATTATGTGTGATCGTGATGCCTTTTTCCCCTGTCTGCTTAGTGCAATCAAAAGAAATACATTAATAAGAAAAGCACATGCTGCTACAATTTACATACTGTGGTTACAATGCAGATTTGATCACTTCTTCCTTGCTTCCTAATCCATCTCCCAGTAATTTGTTCCAGCGCTCAAAACCCTTCATGACTCTGCTGCTAAAAGCTCAGCTCTCCTATCATGCTTGCATAGGCTTTACATTGCGCTGCTGTGCACATACGGAGGTTTATGCACTCATATATGCCATGCAACCTCAATTCACCCCTTGTATGCATGCATCATGATACAGCATATGCCTACACAGTCACCCAGAGAATTGACTGTGGCTCGTTCAGCCATTCACAAGTTGCAAAGCAAGATGCCAGCAGTCATGTCGCTGCATCAGCCTGGGCTGCTCTGGGGGCTCTGAAAGTACGTGGGACCATCTGCAGACACCTGAGCTCCTCACCCAGACCGCCAATGTCGGTGCCGGAGCTGGGAGGCTTAAAGAGAGCACAGTCACATCTTTGGCTGGCATGTGAAACACACTTTGCTTATCAGATTGAATATTCTTTTCCACCATTTTTAAAGATCGTGTGTGTGTGTGAGAAATTGTATGTATGTGAGAGACAACACATACATGCTTGAAGCTAAAATGTCAGCTCTACTTTCACTGTTGAGCAGTAGGTGGACAGATATTTTCCATGGAGGTACACACAGTAAAGGCAGAATTTAACCTAATTTTATGAGCCAAAAAATGACAAGAGAAAATTCAGATACTTCAAAAAATTTCAGCATGTAACACTGAGAAAGCAAGATAAGTACCTTTGAATAAGCGCTCTCTTGATATCATTTTTGCACTTACCATAGGTGGTGAGCAGCCCTGGAACGTATTAAAACTCAGATTTCTTATACACACATTACAGTGAATATGACCTTCAACCCTGAATTTTAATTTTTGATAACTTCCAAAAAGGTGGACGCAGAATGGCTAAATAACTTCACAGAGTATGTGGTTTAAGAATTGACATATATTTGTAGCAAAATAAAGTTTTTTCATCTTTTAAGGCTTTTCCATAAATGTGCTAAATTGTGAACAAGCTGTCAGCACTAACCTAATGGCCTAATCCTGGGGCACGCGATCATTTGCTCCCAGGGACATCCTGCTGCCCTCTTCAGGGGTCCTCTGCCGGCCCAGGAACCCCTCGGATGCAGGAGGGGGATGGGCTGTGACTACAAGGACTGCTTTGGTTATGGCAACAGCCCACTTCCAGCTAGCCAGCTAGGTAGTCCTATTTGGGTGGGCAATTTTTGCTGGCGTCACCTGGGGCCAGTGGCAAAGGCTATGGGGCAGCCTGGGTTTCCCTGCCTGCTGCAAAGCCATCAGCCAGAGCAGTGAGCAAACGCTTTCCCAAGGGTGACAGGGGAATAAGGAGATGTTCCCATGCCAAGCATGTTCCTCCATTGGCTTGTGGTGACACAAGAACTTAAGGTGTCCCACCATGCTCACAGGGGGACATTCCCGTTGTGCTTTGGATCAGCCTGAGAAGAGATGTGACAGCAGGAGCTCACCAGCATTTTGTGGTTTCTGCTCCACCTCCAGAGTGAGATGCTGCTGCTCCACAGCCTTGTGCAAGAGCAAACAGCAGCTCCTGTTCCTGGAAATGCATTGCCAGCCTGTATGATAAGCTGGAGTCGATCATGAGCCTCCAAGGATGCATTTGCTTTAATTTAGGTTCTGTGTGTGCTCTTCTCCATTATTTGTTAGCACCCAAAGAGTTGTTACTTTCATTACTCTGATTCATAAATGTAAAATAACGTCAGACAAATTGCACAAAGGCCACTGCTGGCATCAACCTGACTGACAAGGATTTTTTTTTATTTGCTAACTTCTTGGCATTTTAGCCAATTAAGATAGTTGAAGTTTACTCTCTGTCTGCGTTGTGTGTACACACCGCTCCTCCTTGCCCCCTCCACCCCAGTGTGGTGGACGAGCCTGGATCCCTGCCCTAGACCTGTGTCTGGCAGCTATCTTTTTTTTCTTAATATTGTCTCCTCTCATTTCTCTCCTGACTGAGCCCTTTTGTTTCTCCTGCATTTCATGTAAGTAGGTGGTCCGGCTAAGAGGTGCAGGGAAGGAGAAGGGGCTCCAGTCAATGGGAACCTGATGCAAGAGACCTGTCTCGATTTTCCAGATAGGGGTCCTGCACAGCTGGGCATGAACCCGCAGGGCACGGCTAGTGACATGGCCCTGCGTGAAGCTGTTGTCCCCAATGAGCCTGAGCCTCTCATCACTACCCCTCTGCCAGGAATCACTGCACAGTCCTTCTCCAGCACTATTGGGTAGTAGCACCCTCTCAGCTGCTTGCTTGGTCATCCCCTCCCTTGTTTTAGTCCATCCCAAGGTGGAACTGCAGAAAACTGCTGCTACTAAAGCTGTACCCACAGCCACATGGGTCCAGGCTGGTTCTCTGATGTTTTTTCCTTGCTCCCATAGTTAAGGTTGCTCCTTCAAGATCTTCTCAGCATGTAGGTGCACTTTTCCAGAGAGACACTCAATGAGGCAGAACAGAAACAGAAATACCCGACACCTCAGGATGCTGAAGCCTTCCCATAAGCTTTTGCCTAGACTGCCTTTATACCTTGGTTTTCTGTCTGCTACCAATCACTGAGCAGCATCCCTTGAGCAGCTTCCACTTGTCCATCCTCTCTTCTGCCCTTCCTTTTGTTTTCCCATCAATTTTTCATCCTTTTTATCCTTTCCCTCTCCCACTGCTAGCATGTCCCTCCAGAGCCATGACTGCGTCTTGCTATGGGCACAAAAGGGGTTTTAAACCTTGGTCTGAAAAGTAGAGGAAGCTAGTTCTGGTAGATTTTAGCTGTTAGAAATTAATTTCTTATTTGTCCTGTGAAACCTGGGGGAAACACTTGCAGATGCAAGGGAAAGCAGGAAGGAAAAGCAGCTTAATGTGAGGGATGACTGCATTTTAAAATTCCTTTGCCTTCTTTGCGTGTTGTGCCAGCCCCAGGGCTACGCAGAGGATGGGAGACCAAATTCACAGGGGATTTCAACATCCTCAAACTTGGCTTCATTCCGAATCAGAGCTGAACAAGAAGTCTTTGAAATTATCTGCTGTGACAAGGACACATCATTGTTGTTTGTTCACATTTTGCTCTGTAGGCGCTGTGCTCTTTTGCTAGGAAGGGTGCAAGATTGCCTGCGTGCCTTGTCTTGGCTGCTGAATGCCGGGCCAGGGGCACCTTTCTGGGAGAAGGGTGCAAAGGACAGGGCTGGAGGGGCAGGGAGAGAAAGAGATGGGGCGAAGCCTGGGGGGTGCAACACCAAGGACTCTTGCAAAGAGCAGGGGGCTTGCCTGGTTCAGGGAACAGGCATGCATCCCAGGTGTGACATTCCTGTAGGATTGTTACAACCCAGCAAGCACTGAAAGTTGTTGGTATGGGTGAAACCTTCACCCTAAGGGCACACTCTTGGGGAAAAAGAAGGAAGATTAGCTGTTGGCTTTTAAAATCTGAAGAGTGCCTTCCTTGAATATCTATTTTAAGCTGCAAAATGCATGCATTTCACATTGAAATGAGACATTTTGACACTACTGCAGTTGGAATATGTTCCCCTGAACTAAGGCAAGCATGAAAGGCTCTGGAGGAAGCATGGGGGCTGTGTAGCTGTGCAGCACCTGCAAACATAGCTCTGCCAGGTCTGCACTGGGGAGGTCCTTATACTGGATCCTGGAGTCCCATAAGCTGTGTTGTGTCTTGTCCTGGGTTTTAGAAAGTACTCACAATTTTTTTGCATAGGCTCAGATATGAGTTTACATCCCAAATACAACAGGGTCCCCAATGCTCACATCTGTTTCCTTTGTATTGCCTGCAGGGAAGACTGAGGACACTCCCCACCACTCACAAGTGCTTTTCTCTGCAGGACTTAAGTGAAGGGTTTCATTATTCAGGCTGGTTACAGCACAAACAGCCGGGGATTTGCTTTGAGGAATGGACAGCAATGGGCAGCTGAAGACTTTGAACTTTGTTTTCAAGTTCAAGGGATCCTGCAGTTCCCCTGAGGGCTTTGGGAGGTTCAAAAGGATGCAAGTCAGTCTCTCCAATGGAAGTTTAAACAATTTCTTCCAGCTCAGAGTTTCTTAGGTCTCCTGGTTTGGAAAGATGAGTGATGTGGCTGTTCAGCTGGGGAGGAAAGCAGCTTCTCTCAGAAGCCCCTTTAAGGGACCAAGGGAACCAAAAGAAAAGATTTAGGTTTAAAGCCAGTCTTTTAGGAAGAAAGTGTGTTTTCGATGCTTTTCAGCTCCAAGAAGAAACCCCAAATGGTTAGGTTCCCCATCTCTAATTACAAATTTTCATCACCTACACCTTTCACCAGAGCATCAAAAATCTCACTGACCATCACCACCTTCTTATGTGGTAAAACGCTTAATTTCTCACGTGAGAAACTGAGACATGACGGATTACCCATTAACCATCCTCTGTCTCTCCTGGTTGGTCACAAGCTAGTGTGTTGCTTATTTTTTCTAGGGATGTGTTACCTTGTCTCATGGAGTCACCCTTACTGACAAAAAGAGAAGATGTCTCAGGGGAGATGAAGCAGACGGGTGGAAGCTCCACAGAGCAGGGGAAGGTGCACACATGCTGGCATGACGATGAGTCAGGTGTGTCTCATGCTGCCCATGGATGCTAAGTAGTTGCTGAACATACCCGAGGGATGCACCAAACGCAGCTTTCAATATTTCATTCAGGACATCTGCTTACTGGATCCAGGATTTAAAACACAGAGTTTTTAGTGCCTTTAAATATTTTATAAAAATACATAATATTTGCTATTAAAGACATTCTTATGTGATATAGTGTCACTTGCATCGCTTGAGACCTATTATGGAAGATACAATATAGCACTAAAACACGTCTTTGTTGACATAGGTGAAGCTGTACTGGAGACACTTACTGTGTTAATCATGAAAGGATTTTGGCAAAAATCTTAGCCTTTTTTTTTTAAAGCTAGTTACTGAATCGTGTTAGGGTATCATCATTAAATAATCATGATAAAAATTTCAACTGTAATGAAATAGAAAATATTTATGATAATGGTAAGAATAGAAAAGCAACTTTTTAGGCACATAAATCATCCTTCTCTAGGGACTTTTACTCATCTTTTTAATTACTGGAGGGTGTAAGATTCTTTCATTCTTTTCATTTTGGGCTTGTCATGATCCAGAGCTGAAAATACCACATACATTCAACTGCTCACTGCATGTGTTTGAGAACCCACCTGTGAGCATTTCTTTGTGGGGGGACTAAGCTATAGAAAACAGGATTTCAGACTAGCTTAATTTGAGAGTTAGCAGAGCTTTCTGACAAAGAACAAGGATGTGCACATTCATATGTATATCCAGCACCTCAGATAGCCTGCACTTTTGCAGAAGTACTCACACTTGGGCAGTAAATCATTGGATAATCCATGCTTAGATAATCCCCTGCAGAAATCAAGGAAGAGGAAAGGTAAGATTGGAAGAACGGGAGCTTTTGGAGCAGATGGAGCCCCGATAGTGGAATCGGCTTGTGTGAGGCTATGGGGAGAGGGGGGGGGCGCTAGGTCCTTCTGCATGATCTGCACATGCAAGAAGGATGCACTGCTCCTGATCCCAGACTGCTGGCAGGCTTGCAGCAGAAAATGTCCAGCGTTGCTGGACCAAGATGCCACAGCAGTGATCTGATCAGTGAAATGAAGGCACGGGACTGAAGAAGAGTAAGAGAAACTGAGGACACTGTAAAATTAAGATGGGCCTTCTAGAGGTTATTTTATAACCTTTGTGAGTCATTTAGTATTAGTAGGTGTGGACTAAGATCAACAACAGGGGTTGTGCAGGCATGGAAAGGAAGGGACGCAATGGGAGGAAGATGCCAAAGGTATTCAGATGTATAAATCTCTGGCAGTAATCACTGAGATACCTTTAAAACCATCGTCCTGGAAAACTTGGCTGACAGTCATGTATTTCCTCTCATTTCCCAGAGAGGCACAAGTACAGGGACATTTTTTCCAGAAGAGGATCTGGCAGTCCTCACTCTCCTCTTCCTCCCCAGACGGGCTCCCTGTGGTACACTACACATTATTTTTGATGCAGATTATTAACATGCCACTGAAGAATTTCCTGGACCTACTCTTTTTTTCATGCCTCTGTCACTCTTTGAGTTTGGATCAAAAGGGGAATGTGCAGTCCTTTGTTTCTTCCTCCCCTGAGACCAAGGGATAGTAATTATCCTTCAAGCACAGTAGAAACTTTCTGAAAAATCTGGGGGAAACTGGCTAATGAATCCAACTTCAGCAACATCACAGAACTCAAACACAACTCTTCTTCAGATTAGATCAGGTCAGCTCTGAATGCATGCAAGCTAGCCATTTTGCTGAATCCCCTTTGGGACAGAGAAATTAAATGAGGGAAAACAGATGCTCCAAAGTTATTCTGAAACTGGAAGGTGTCAAGTGCCTTGTTATTCTCTTACTGAAGCCACATGAATTTAACACTCTGAACAAGAAAACTTTCCTAGTAGGGAGTGTCCTGCTCTTCTAGGGAAATTTAGTGTAATAAAACTCAATGTGTGAACTGATGGAAATATTTGGTTACAAAATCTCAGCAGGTTGATTTTACGCACTTACACACTCACACTCGCATGCTCACAAGCACCAATATGTATATATCCAAGTGACAGGACCGGGATGACACATATGTGACACAGAGGACAACAAGCTCTGGTTGTCAATATGTCTCTGGAATTCCTCTTGACTGATGACAAAAAACTTTTACACAATTTCTCTCACCCTGACAGCTTAGGGCTCTCCAAAATCTCCTACAGTGCAAATTTCAGTATATGTAGAGGAGTCCAGAGACATTCCGCTGACCCCTCTGTGCTTCAGGCACCAAAGCCAGGTTCAGATTTGGAAAGTAAACATCGACAGATCAGCACGGAAGCAGAGATGTGGTCAGCAGCTCTTGAGGGCTGCATTCATATGAGAATTTTGGCATGGGGAGGATGAGTGGCTGAATTCCTGACCATTTTGGCAGCCTGCTCAGCCCATGTGCTGGGCACACCATACTGCTTCCAGTCCTGGACAGTCCACGGACACATCAAGCACTGAAGGACTTGGGGCAAATATTTCCACAGAGTGGATAAATGAAGCTGGAGTGAAGTTATAGATGGTCCAGGGGAAAAGAGACAAATTTTGACTCGCAGCTGCTGCTCCTGACTGACCAAACCATGATCAACAACTCCCTCTGCCCACCACCCTTATCCGTAAGCCCCAAACAGTCACCACGTGCCCTCATGGCCAGCCATTCTCCCCTCCCCGCCTGTGTTCAATATGGCTTGCAGACTCTGTGTCAAGCACGAGCTATCAAACATCTGTGGGCATCATGTACCAATGACTCAGTAGGTACAGCCAGTTAGGAGAAAGCCAGACTTGTCCAGGAAAGACACCATCCCACCTCCTAGAGAGCAACAGAAGCATCTGCAAGACTGTGTTAGGAGCAAGGGCTTCCTCGGCCCCGATGGTGCTGGTACCAAAGAGCCTATTGCTGGTCCGTATCCAGCTCTCCAGATGGCTCTGGCAGGTGTCACGGGATGCCAGTGCTTGGCACGTGATGATTACCAGGCCATCCTGGCAGGAATAGGGGACCCATCTGTTACAGCTGAAATTTGGGCTGATCTGAAAGTGCAGCTCCTGGGAAATCAGTGAGAGTGCTGTGTCCACACAGGTGCTGAGAAACCCAGGCTAGTTTTCAATAGGTCCCTAAAGCAGCTCGGCTGCAGCACCAGCCGTGTCTGCATGAACAAAGCTGTTGGTATCAGAAACACTCAAAACTGTCAGCTCCCCATGCTGCATGGAGGCTCCTCTGCAGCCACTGCCCAGTTGATGTCCCGTCTCCTGTTCATGGGGTGCAGGCTGACGAGCCAGACACTGCCAGCTCAAGAGGTGGTTTTGATGTTAAGGACACTTGGCCACAAGGGAACTGGACTGAAATCACCTCCTCATTTCACACAGGCCATTGAACAGCCATCAGCTGGTAATGACTTCCCATCTCTACTGACCTGGACAAGATTGGAGCCTGGCAATGAAATGCTCCATAGCCCATGGCCAATCCTCTTTCCCATCCCCTCTCTTTATTGCATGCAGTTCACCATAAAGTCCCAAATAGCTTCCATCCACAACTCTGTAAGCTGGGATGCATTTTGTGTTCAAACTGAAGGAACTGGTGAGACACTCTTCAAAGCCAAAATGCTTTCATGTTCTGGAATACATCACTGATTTCTGTGAGCCATTTAAATATTTACAGCATTTAGCATCCTCTATGACGATCTGTGTTGCCTCTGTGTGACCTTTCCCAGACCTTGCAGAAGAAAATTAATTAGTTTTCTGCATTTCACATCAATCCAATTACACTCACCTTGTTCCTCACTCATTATGATAATTTTGCTTTGAGTAACTTGACTTATTAAAATGACTACCTCGTAGTATTTAAAATTTGGTTGCTTGCTGCCTTAAAATGTAGATGTTCACTCATGTTTCTATCACTGAAACCTCAAGTGAAGAACAGTCTGAAAGTGGCAATAAAAATGGGGCTTGTCATTTATGTTGTATTAAGGCCTAATTGAAGACTATGAGGACCCTTCTCCATTAGGCACTACATGATGGCCTGTTGAGAGCTAGGCAGTGCCCTGAAGCACTTACAGTCTACAATGGATAAATGCTGCCTTATTAATACCATTTTGCAGAGGCATAAAGGAAACGAGATTAATTATGCTTTTGCCAATCCTGAGCATCCTAAAATCATGAATCAGTTCATTCTCCCCTTCAAATTATGAGTGATTTAAAAATTACAATATGCTTTTGGTTCTTCTTAACATACATTTGCAGTTATTTTTTTATTTGCCTACTATCCTTCTAACCTTCATTTACAGTTACATTTCAAGCATTTTGTGCAATGACAGAGACTAAAATATTACAAAAATGAAAGCTGGGACATTCACTTGACTCCAGATGATGGGACTTCAAACAGAGCAATAAATATGAAAAGACTCAGCGGTGTAATAAATAACTTGCCTATGATTATGAAAAGAGCTAAGAGTTAAACCGATATCTCCAGTTACAGTGCTAGTATAGTGTCTCCTTATTCAATGCCCAAATCTTTCATAGTGAAGAAAATTCAGAAAAATCTTTTTTTTCCCCCTCTCATTCTTTTTATCCCCTGGCTTAAGCATAGCTATAACTCGTATCATCAGAGTTTAACACAAAACAGCAAAATTGCTCCCAGTGTCCAGAGCTGACTCTGTCTCTCCAAAAGGAGACTGTTCCTCAGATAAACATACTGACACTATTTGTGATTCCTCACCATGAGCAGCCAGGCACCATGCTGGGACCATTTTGGTAAAGCTGAAGGAACATCACAGCTGAAGTTGGCCCTTCAGCTTGTGACTAAGATGCCTCTTCACTTCAAATTTAGAACAAAACAGGAAATTATAATTCCCTTCTATTTTTGATTAAGGATTCTTAGCACCACATGGCATATGGCTACATCAAAGAGGCTCTTCTGCCACTTTTTGGGTTAACAACCAACAGTCACAAACACTCTTCTAGAAGTTGGTCTTTGGAGCAGGCACAAAAAAGAGCTTCCTGCTTGCACAGCTTCCTTTGCAGCATGACCATTACCTCCCGGTCACTGTTAACGACTCTAAATGATCCGTTTTGCTGCAGGTCATTAGTATGGAACAGGTGCTTTGTCCATTGGGAGGTCGCAGTTATGCAGCCTCCTTCCATTACAGGCTTCTTGATTACAGCTTAGTGCAGAATATCAACATCAAAACTATCGAAGGTGCCAACACACAGACTGATATTAATACAGCACAGCCTGGCCACTCCTCCTTAGCGTGAATTGCTCTAACCAGTCTTGATTTAAGAGTGGACCATGGCACTGAGAAGAACCCAGCAAGCCTTTAGGAACAAGAGCCCCTCGTCCAAAGGCAATCTCTGCTCATTAAACTGGCTGCATCCTCCTCTTTCCCTTACATCTAGCAAATTAGAATAAAGTTTCTCCCTGCCTGTTAATGTTTTCTAGTTCTTTAAAGATCTGACATGTTTGAAGATAAAAGTCCTATTGAGATGAAAGACCTATTACATGACAAGTGATATCTACAGAAGACAAAAGCAAGAAGTGAGGTTTTGGGGGTTCTTGCTGACAGCCTAAAGAGAGAATTCGCACTGACTGCAAAGCACCGATCTTTCTTATTGTTTATTACCTACACTGGTTCCTCACCTGAGAAGCCCCCACCACAGGTCAGGACTTCCCTGCGCTAGCTGCTGTGCAAAGAAACAAACATGGTCCCAGGTGCAACACTTGGACAGTCAATTTGGGAGGGAGAAGGGAAGGTTACAGTCAGACTGGCAGATCAACGTGGATACAGCTGTTGCCCACGTGTTACTGGTTCCAGCACATCCGTGGGTCCTAGGGGTCAAGTTCTTGGCAAATGTAAGGGGAAGGGCCACATTAGAGCTTCAATTTCAGTATGACAAGTGCTTTGCCCTGTGCTGTGATGACAACTTTATCATATACACTGAAGCCAAGCAATAACCTGGTTTCACAATTTTATTATGCATCCCCTTCTCTTCCACTAACATGACTATGGTTATAAATAATTTGCATTAAAAAAGCTTTTTGCTAAATATTCAAAGTCTGAACTGTTCTAGCCCACAAATAAAATTCTTTTGGCTCTGAAGTGTTGCTCTGATGTCTCTTGGGAGCTTCTGTTTTCCCTTCCCAGCTGCCCTTTAGACTGGCACCAGTTACCATGGGATGTCTGGAGGAAAGGCTCACTTTGAGCTTGGGACATTGACCGCTCTCAGGTCCCCGAGCACACCAGCCAGGTCTGCAGCCTCTTCCCTGCTGCTGGCAGTTTGTCTGCCTGTGATGAAGGATGGCTCTGATATGGCACAGCTGTAACCTGGGATCAGACTGCTGGGGAGCAGGTAAGTGGGTACCGCTGTAAATCACAAGATTTACAAGGAGAAGAGAATCAGGCCTCTGCTAGTGGCAAGCTTGGCACCTCCTCTGTTTCTGGCTGTAAGACCTGAACCATTTTCTCCTCTGATCAGTGTAAGAATATTTGCCATTTAAGATACCTGATATCTCTTTCAGAACAAATTGCATCAAGCTAAGATCAAGTCCAAAGGAAACAATGTTGGCAGTTACACCTCATTCCTAAATCAGCTCTGGCATGATCAGCACCCCATTGCTCTGTCCCTTTTCTAGGCTATTCACACTCATCTTGGTGGCCATGTCTATCATTGTCCAGGCCACTTAGGCACAATGAGCCCCATTGGAGAACACTCAGCACGAACTAGACTTCCCTACCTCCCTGCACAGAGCTCTCACCTTGGCGTGTACTTTGGCACCATGTACATGTGCCAACAGAGATGCTCAACCACATTGTGCTCAAATGATGGATAGAGAGGTGTCGAGTCCATGAGGAATGACTGGGCATTCCTCACTGCTTCTGTTTCAGTAGCTGAAATAGAAAGGCATAGGACAGCTGATTGTTTCAGACCATCCGGGATCATCAAAAGCACTGAACTGGAAGCCCACCAGGCTATCACCAAGGACGGGGCCCCGGGAGGCCAACTAGTCACTCTCGCCAGCTTTCACAAGTTGGGTCTACCCACACCAATGACCTCCAGTGACATGGTTTCCACCCCACTTTCACTTCCAGCCCTCAGGATGGGCCCCTGGCAGCACCACTGGGTGTAGCATCCTTCCCCCAGCCACTGCACTTCTTTTTGCCCACCCTGCTCCCTGCTGTGTCTCCTCTCCAGGGAGTCCCACTGCTTCCATGGTTGCATGCAGAAATACTGTTATGGTTTCTCCTTATGCTATTTTTCTGTCATACACAGGAACTGACACCAGATGATGTTAAACCGTCCCTTCTGGTCTGCCAGGACAGGAGTCTGGAACCAACCCTTCTCCCTAGGAGAATGACACCAAAAAGTCTTCTTTCTTTCCTTTGACCACATCTCTGTAGAGCATGCCTTGACAGTGGGTATTACGGATGTAGTGGAGCTGTAAAGCAGTTTGCATTGCATGACAGTCAGTGGAAGTAAACGTGGATTTCCCCTGCTCACAGACTCGTCCTTGGTTATTGAACCACCAGTGCCGCTGCTCACACATCAGCAGTACAAAACGGCCTGATGGAGCCGGAGACAAATGCATTTCCTGAACTTACTGTGCTGGGAGGGATGTGCGTGAAATCATGTGCTACAAGGAAAGAAATAAGAGATAAAGATAAAGGGAGGACCCCCCAGGGAGAGTCTCCAGATTGATCGGCTTTTCAACAGGAGGACAATTAAGTGTCAGGGCCCCAGAGGCCTCTGTATCGCATCATCTCACTCCTGCTGTTCATGGGAGAAACAAGCTTGTAGAGAAGTGCTATTTCTTTGAAAGGTTCAGCTGTTGCTTGGAAAGTACTTAAAATTTAAGGGCTGCATACTTAAAGGTCATGCAGTGTACAGATAACTTCAGATTCCTCTTTTTGCTTCTGACAGTCAAATTAGCTGGAGTAAAAATTAACTAAAAAGCAGAGCCCCTCACCCCTTCTGCATGGTCGTTGGCCAAGGGCTTGTCCAGAGGCAAGATGGCAGCACGCTGCCGGGTCTGGCAGCCACGGGTGAGGCTGACAGAGGCCATTGCAGATAGTTTCTTAGGTTTAAATACATCTCAAGTTCTAAATATTTAGAAATTTCTAAATATTTGTTCACTCAACTGGTGCACAGACATGCACTGGGGACTTTCTGAGTCCTCTGTAGAAGAGGAACATTTTAACCTTAAACTGCTGCCTTTCCACTATTTACTTAGACACTTGAACTCTGTGAAATTGAGCAGAAGAGGAACCCTTGCAGTGCCCTGCAATGGGGATGTCATCCCAGACCCTCTTCTCCAGGCACCCTCTGCCAACAGGGAGCCCTGGGGTGTCAGCACCCCGAGCTGCGGTTGCAGAGGTTGTCACAGCCTTTCCTTGCCTCAGTCATCCTTGTCTGTGTCATGGAGATGATTGCACAAGGGAGAAAGCATGTCCTGAGGATGTTTGTGTGCCGCTAAGTCTAAACACAGCCTCAATATGACTGTAATTTGCTGAGCAAGGACTCAGAATGGCCCATATATGTGATGAAGGCGATAGGCACAGGAGCCTCATGTTTTCAGATCAGGATGCTCATCACCGAAGTCTCCAGTGACCATAACATGAAGGCTGGTAAAATCAAAATATATAGTGTGCAAAATTATTTTTAGCCTGTTACAGCAGCCCCTGAGCAGCTGTGTCACTTTCTTTTGTACATGGATTAAATATACTGTTAATTAAAAAACTCAATTACTCTGGAAATACCAACTTGGAGCCATGTTCTCTTCCGCTGTGAAGCCTACACTTGCAGGGAAGGGTTCTGGGCTAAGAGACTCTAGAAATATTTAGCTCAAAAATCTCTTTTTCCAGCCATTTAAGATTCCATGAATTGTTAATAAGCATTTAAGTGCAATAATAAAGGATGTATATACACCACTAGAGAAAAAAAATCTTAGGCACTGCAAAACTGGTTGCCAGGAAATAGTTCAGGGCCTGGTTATTTTGTGGGCAAATAAATGACTTCAGATATGAGCTGAAAAGAGCAATTTCAAAGCAAATAAGAGAAATATACAGCAGATCATGTACAGTAACTGTGGCATCAAAATTACAGCCATAAATAAGAGACAAAAAGGAATAGCTTGGTGAGGCAGATGGATGAAACTCGGAAGAACTCTCTACAAATGGTATTTTTTTGTGCATATGGAAAGTATTAAAGTTTCTGATGAGCTCTCCACCTCCACTGATTGGCATGGTGTTCCTGTTATCCCATTAAAGTGTTTAAATACATTTTCAATAGATATTCTATCAATCAGAAAATACCATGTCTCTCTTTTGTGATGATTGAAGTGCTGTGGTGTTAAATTTCTGGCAGGGTGGGCGAGAGAATTATGCCATGCTTCAAGCTTTTATTAATAAAATGCAGCATTGCTCTTGCTCTGAGGGGTGACTTTTTTGTTTACGTGGGGTCTTTGCTGCCTGAGACAGCTGGTGTCAGGCAGCTCCAAGGGTCTGAAGGTTAACATCGTAATAAAGTGGGTTTTAATAAGTATAAAGCAAACACCACAACTGCTTGATGTTAACTGGTATTTTTATCTGTTCTGAAACGAGAAGATTGCATGGTAAATGGGGTAGCTGAGCGTGAGAGATGCCATCTGCTCACAGAGGGCAGGGAGAGACCCAGCAATTACAGCTGGTGCTGGGAAGGCAAGAGAGCTGTGCTCTCACCCTGGCCCTGCTCGGCAGGGCAGGGGCAGGGTCATGACCAGATGCAGATGGGCATCATTTAAGCCTCTGGAAACACAGCGGCTCTTTAGACATATCACATCACAGGATATCACCCCCTTCCTGGGTCCACACTGAGTGATGCTGATGTCTTCTTCTGGTGTCACCTGCCATTAACGCTCTGTCTCCATGGTCCCAAGCTGTGGCTTGGAGTCAGACGTGTTCACAGGAGATGCCTATGGACTCCTCCTGGACAGCTGCCCCTCCCAGTTACATGTATGTAGGCAGCAGCATTTTGGCAGTGGCAGGCATCCTCGCCAGCTCCCAGATGGGAGGCAGGCAGTGGTGGCTATACTGACTCAACCCCAGCCCCGCAGCGGAGCCTACCTTGGCAATGAAGACCAGAGAAGAGTTTTGTTCAGCATACTTTCCATAGGCCACTCCAGATATATGGTTCCAGCAAAATGCAATGCAAGACAGAGGGATCCAGGGCAGCTCAGATGACAGAATAGTCCATCTGGGGCAACTGGGACACCCACTTGCATCCAGCACCATGTTGGTGAGGGTACAGCTGCTCCCAGCAGCCACTCTACCTAGTTCAGACACATTGTCATGGCCCTGTATTGCGACCAATACCAAGGTGGTGAGAACACCTGCTTGTTTCGAGTGCAAGAGACAAAAATAGTGCTTTCTGAAGCCAGAAGCTGTCTTCTGCTGCCGTCATGGGCTTTGTGGCAGCACCAGCACAGGTCAGTGTTAGTGCTCAGCACCATGGTGGGGGTCCCATCGGTCATGCAGCCATACAGACCTTTCCCTGCAACATCATAAACCTGTGTGTTTGGAAACATAGGGAGGTATTGTTCATTCTGGGAGCGCAGGCTGCCTGGAGATCAGCAGAGAGGGTTCAGAAAAAGCATCTTTTGAATTCATTTAACAGTCATGTGGTGGATTTGCATGGCTAGCGAGAACAGGAAGGGGCTAAAATAACTTCTGGGCCCTTGTCCATCTCCACAAATGTTCACAAAATAAGCCTCAGACAGGTCCTGAAATATAAGGGCTCATTTTTATTGGTTATTTCTTATGTTCAGCATTTCATGGAAATAGCTGGTATCTCAGTATTTTCCTGTTTCTGTTTATGGACTGTGGAAACCAGTAAATATGGATATGTATCAAACAGCTAAAAAGGGAAAATGATTCAAAAAGAAGCTTTTAGGGAACCTCGTGTTTAGGGGTTTTCCACACAGAGTTTATTGATAGATCTAAAGAAAAAAAAAAAACAAACTTCTTTCCTCTTCCTTGCTATCCTGCTGAAGTGCATAGTGGACTATGTCAATGCATCATGATTTTCTCTTCTAGGAGGCTCCTGACAGCCAAACTGTCTGCTATGTTTTGTTCAATCTTAGCTTGCCAACGCACCACAGGTACCCAAGCAGTTCTCAGATTTTCAGAGAACAGCTTCAGGAGCCCCCCTGAGTCCCTGACATCCACGAGCATATCAGATCATGGAACTGCCAAATACTGTCCTCATTTACCTGACCTCAGAAACTTCAGACATTTATTTTTAGTATAAGCTTGTTCAGTCTCCTTTCCTATAGGAGGCTGTGATAATGCTTCAGCTTCTCAAATGATGGCAGGGGGACTTCAGCTGGATGACACATACTGACTTTGATGAGAGCTGGATGGTTAAATTCACCTCCCACCTGTGACATTTCAAACCGGGAACAGTCATTTCTCTTTAGAGAAAACAAGCACTTTGATAACCCATCCACAGTAAACAACTCTCACCCTTTAAATAACAGCATTTCTGACTATCCCAGGTATTTCTTCCACACCCCTAGCTGTGCTACCTCTGAACCAGGTACTCAGCATCACAGGACCAGGCATGCAAAAGCAATACATATTTTCTAACCTGCCCAACTCCCCACTTTCTGTGTAAATTGTTTATCATTTGCCGAACAACCTTGATCTGGGCAGAAATGTTTGAGCACAGGCATCTAGTTCAAGAAGGTTGTTTTTAAGAACAATTTCAACAAAACATGAACATTGTGAAAGAAATACAGTGGTGACATTTTGCAAGCTTTTGAAAATTATCAGCTCCCACATGCTCAGTGGAGCCTTTAGTTCTCTGAAGCGTTGCTGTGCATTCACCATGGGCCCCTGACACCGAGAGAAACAAGAACCTAAACACTGGCCGAGGTCATAAGCAATGAAACCAATGGTTTTATTAGGGACCAAGAAGGAATACCATAATTAAATCATACTATGACATATTATATACATTGATTATTATAATGACATCAAATTTCAGCTTGGGAGTTGCGGAACTGACGTTAGGGAAAATATTTTCACCAGGAGGATGGTGTGGTTTCAAAATGGGTCAGCACAGAATAAATCTCCATCCTTGGAGGGTTGCAAGATTTACCTAATTAAAGTCATAACCGATCTAGCATCGGCCAGGTCTTCTCAGGGGATGTCATGGGAGCTCACGTTTAAAATCTGGTGGAAACATTTTCTTTTGTATGTTTTTAGAAGTGCAGAAGTTCTCGCATTGCTTTGAGGTGTCTGGATTATTTTGTTGAGATGTTACCCAGAGAGCAGACCTTGGACAAGATTCACTCAAGCTTTATTCCTCCCATTTGTCAGCCACACCTCACTTTTCTTCTTTAAACTTGAGAGCTGGAAATTGTACAACATTATCAGTGATCTTTAGCCTATCATCAGCAAACAAGGACTCTGAAATCCTCAGGAAGTGTCTTTTGAAAGCCACGATTATGCACTGACCTCCACATTTACTGCATGTGCCCTAATTCATTGCAGTTTCTACAAGATTGTCAGAAAATCGATAATCATTTGCATTGAGAAACTCTTTCTCACAGCAAAAGTACACAGTGGGTGTTGCCTGAGCCGTATTTATGCCTGACCCTTAGTTTATTTGTTGCACAGATCTTACAATGCTGCACCATCTTGACATGTTTAGTAGGCATCTTCATTGATGTGGCAATTTCTAGTGCATGCTTTAGGGTCAAGTCGGCCTCTGTAAATAGCCATTTTTCGATTGCTTAATTCTACACAGTACATACCTATAGGGTGCAACCCCCTTGTGCCTCTAATTTCTCTTCAAATTGGCAATGCTCCACTAACTCAGCCACATATAGGGAAATAGTTTTTCCTTTTTTTATTCTGTTGATTAATCAGAAACTCTGCAGTCATTCAGGCTTTCGGCTTTGGTCATCCTGCAACATATTCAGATTCCCTGCAAACATTTAATCTCGTTGGTTTAATAGTGTTATTAAACTGCACAATAGGTTATATGCTCTACTCTTCATTATAATAAAGAAAAATGTCACATTTTTTCCCTGTCAAGTCCACCATTTGAGCACATTATTCCAGCTCTTCTGTGCTAGTGGCTCAGATTATTAGCATGTTATTAAATAGATCATATTTCCCCCAGCTTTACCCAGTTTTCCAAAAGAAAGAAAGAAAGAGAAAAAAAAAAAGGGATTGCACTGTATGTCTGCCTCTGTCAATTCCTGTCCCTTCCAGTGGCTTTTGAACTCATTTGGTTGTTTATAGCAATTCTTAGGAAAACAGCCCATTTTCAAGTGCTTGTCTCCAAGTGGGAGCTCCCCCAGCCCCAGCAGCTTCCTCGGAAGTTCCTATTTGTTTGGTCTCTATTAGAAGAGGAATCATGCTTTGCTGGCAAGGATCTTTTCCTCATCATCTGACAGCCATCGCACACATCTGATTATATGCAACCAGATAAAGCCTACAGCTATACAGCGTTTCTTTATCTGATTATCCTGTGAGTACTTCAAAGGAGCTCCTAGACTACCCAAATGCTCCCATCCATCCTGCTCCTGCCTAGATCACCGTGTCATCTGCTGTGAAAGATCTCATACACATGTCCAAACAAAGCAAAAAATTCCTCTTATGGCACCCTACTGCAAAAGAGGCATGTTCTTCTGCGACTCTTCCATTTTTCCTGTTTTGTCTGGGAGGAGAGGCAATGACAGCATACAAAACTTGGATTAAAGCTGTTATTTTTATGAAGTAAATTCCTAACCTTTGAGGTTTTTTTAAGTAGGAGTCCATCTATCGATACTATTCTGCATCGTGCGGGTTCCACACGTTGTCAGAGTGAACCCCCTGCATATTGATTTTAAGAGTGGAAGATGGTTTGTTTGGTTAGATTTTGGGGTTTTGGGTTTTTTTGGTTTGTTTTTTTTTTTTTTAAAGCAAATCATTGTTCATGCTCCATTCTTTTACCTGCTTCCAGTTTTGCACTCCTCAGCCTTTTCTAGCCTATAAAGAGGTTGCAAAGGTATCCTCAGGGAATTAAAGTTCATGGTCTCAAACCATCAGTTTGAAACTACCAAAGTACCATCCGCTCTCTGATATCATTAATATTCTTCTCACCTAAATCTGTGATCGAGTTCATGAATTTGTTACCATACATCTACTGGATTAGTGACACCTATTGTCTCTTTTTGAATTCACCACTTTACTTTCCTGTGTCTGCTGGATTAATGAAATGGACAGTATTTTATCAGATGAATTATCAGATCTAACAGTCTGGGAGGAAAGAGGGAGTGAAAAATAAAAGATTAGTCAGTGAGTGATATTGGGGAAGGCAAATATTGAACTGAACAATTTTCTATTTATTACAAATATAGGGTAACAAGTTAATAAGAGAGAAAGCAGAATGTGGGCAATAGCCATCACACTGCCGAGATGAATTGTCTTATATACACTGCATGTATTTGTTAAAGCTGTAATGAGCTGTACTGGAAAACTCTGAAAAATGTCTTGTGGAATATAAATATTAGTAGTTAGTGGTACTTTCATCTTGCCTCTGTAGCTACCAGAACTAGTCTGTTCATTGACTCATACAGTACTTGTTCCTTCTCTTCCCTGAAGGGTAGGCTTCCAAGGTCACAAGCCCAAAATGCAAGCTGGGTTCCTAGAAGACCTTAGTGACTTTGTAGGGACAACAAACTGGTGCTTAGCACCTGGGTATCCATCCTGCCATCTGGGGACAGAATCTGAGAGTTCAGTTCCCAGCTGTGAAGCGGTTATGAGGATTTCTGCAAAAGACATTTGGTCTTCCGCAGGGAGGGGTGTAAGAAGGCACTGTTTTACTGCACAGTACTGGAGAATACCAGTTGATGTATTTTCATTGCAATTCTTTCTCTGAATTTAAGGCAGAGAGGAAGATAGATTTGCTAGCATTTGAACTTTCCTCTGTATAGAAGCACTCCAGGCACCGATGGGACTTAATTATCTTCTAAACAATTCTAGTCAAAAAATTAAAACAACTAAACGTAATAAAAATATTAATAACAGGGTTTAACTTATAGGTTGTAACTGACCTTTCATTGACATCAGTTAATATCTCATTGATATTGAAATAACAGGTAAGTCTTGTACCTTTGAAGTAAAGCGTTGACAGAGCTGCCTTGTGGGCGTGATGCCAGCCAGAACAGAGCAGTAAGCAGAGACACTTGCTAACCCCTAATTATAAGACCTGCCATTGGCAAAAGGCTGTCTGAAATGTTCCTGACACATTATGAAACACATTCTAGTTTCATGAGACATGCCGAAACTTTGATCTATTTGCAGGTGGTCATTTGCATCAAAAATGTCCATTATGAATTTTGCTCCTTTCTCATCTCTTTCTCCCATGCACCGCTCTCTTGCCTGGCTAATAACAGCACTGACTACTCCACGCACTTGAAAATCATGGTTCAGGTCTAAAAAGCATGAGGAGAGTGGTTTGAAATCATGGTACTTCTAAAAATAGTACAAATGGGGAGTTCTTGAATTTGCTGTCTGAGGCCCAGCAGGATTAAGGTGACTAAAGTGCACTTATTTGCATTAAGAGGCACAGATCTCTTTTTTTAATCACTATAACCTTGTTGGGTAGCAGCTTGCTTTTCTGAGAAATTCATGTATCCTGACAGGGGTTGTGCAAGCCCATGAAACTTCTGATCACAAAATTAGTACTTGTGTAAGACATGGCCTAGCTTCGCACTTGCATATGGCTCATGCAATCTGGGTTCTACTTCTGTATTGTTGCCTGACCATCAACAGGTCTGCACCAGTGCTACAGTTGCTGGAAAATCCAGAGTGAAGCAGGAAAGGTGGCTCATATGACCAAAATGGGTTTCCAGAGAGACACACTCTGCTCCCTGCTCAATATCTGGTCAATCCTGCTCCACTGTGGGGCACCAAGGTCCCTGTGAGATGTTGTCACCTGTGGGTATGAACCAGTCACAGGCATCCCCTTCCCTTTGGCCCTCTGAGAAAGGTGACACTCATCTTGTGGCGCTCACCCGTATAAAGCTCTTGGTATGCAACTCATAGGGCCAGGAAGATCAACCAGTCTTGTAGGACTGTTGCTCCTATCATCCTGCATATAGGTCCAAGCCACAGGAAGTTGTGAGGGACACTTGGCTTCCAGAAGAATGAGAACATGGACACTCAGCACTGCCCTGATGCCTTGCTGCCTGGTGGATTCAGCAGTTCTGATAAGCATTTAGTTGCCCTCAGCAGTGCCAAATTTGTACGTTGATCTTAGATTACTAATCTATATACTTGCTTTACTGGACCTCTTAAGAAGGTCCCATTTGCATCACAGTGCCAGCTTTTATTTAAGTGGTCTTGCCAGGCTGTCCAAAATCAATACAGGATACCAGTTTTTGTGCAGCTGGTAATTCCTGTGTCTCTCCGGAAGGGCAGCAGGTCACAGGAATAGTCCCTTCACTCTTCCTAGACTGACTGAATGGTAGAAGAGCTGCTATCACATCCTTGATTTCCACACTTCCAGGGCAATACAGTACATGAGACAGGCATCAAGGTACCAGCTGGTGTATCTATCTAGCCTGTGTTTCAAACCCATGTCTACCTAAGTAGACAGCATCTGACTGGGAAATCTCATGGCCTCTAACAGTCTTTGAAATGGGAACAGATCAATGCTGTGCCAACAGCTTGAACCTGCAGAAAACCAGCTCAGAGGCTTCTTCTCCTTCATCTGAGGCACCGCCTCCAATGGTGGCATTAACTATTCACTTGCTGATCATTTCAGCCATGCAGAATGAGGAAAGGACTGTAGTGAAGCCCTTGGAAACAACACAAGGCACACGTTGCTGTGGGGCAACAGTTGTCAGTTGGCAAAGAGAAATGAAAACAACAGAAAAGCAACACAGCAAGGATGGAAAAGCAGCAAAGGACAGAAACAATATTGGCCTGCAGTGTTCTCTCTGAGCAGAGTGGTTCAGAGAGGATTTTTTTTCTTCCTTGCACAAAGTTTTGACTTTCCACTGAAAGCAGAAAAATCTTTAAAAGGCAACTTTGTTTTCAACAACTGGAAACAGAAATCACTTGAAAAAAATAGTCTGGGAGAGGAAGAAAATAGTTGAGGAATGGTAGTTTCTATGGGAAAGAAAAACACCACCAAGGAAAACACATTTCTTAAAGACTACTGGAGGGGTCTTCTGGGACCTGTCCTCTCTTGGTGCGCAGGAGAGAGAGGCTCTTCCAGGCTGAGCAGCTTCTACACATCAGTTTATCATGCAGTTCACTGCTGGCTACCCAAGACCCAGCTCCTACCAGTATGCATGGGCAGGAGCACCACTGAACACAGCCAAAGTTTTATGTGGGGTTGTATGAATGGACTCATTAAGCTACAGCAAAGCTTTAGGCAGGAAAAAAGAGAAGAGCAATTCTGGAGCAGGGATAACCTTTCAGCCATGGAGCCACCCCAGGGTGGAAAAGGCGAGCTGAGCCCAGAGGACTCTGAGTTCAGGAGACAAACTGTGAAGGGCAGAAGCAGATCCTGGGCTACCCTAGAGAACCTGGTGCCAAGACAAGAAACACTGCATAATACTTAAAAAAAATAACCTTGAAAAACCAAAACAAACAAAGAAAACCATGCTACAGTTATTATTTCACATGAACCAGGTGCTTCATAAGCTGCTAACTGAAAGGGCAACTGTTGGTGTATGTTGCTTGTGTTTGCTGGCAGGCATCCCAGGAGAACTGGGCAGTAGGAACATAGATGGCATTTTAAGAAAGGGTAAATTTTGACTAGATGAGCACATTGCTGCCAGAGAAGTGCAAGTCCCACCTCCCAGCAAGGAGGAGTCTAACAAAAGTAGGACTTGAGAGCACACAGAGACCCAGGACTGGGTAATGCCAGGCTCTGTTTGGATCTCAAGGGCTGGAAGTGCTGTGGTGCAGGAGCCAATGCAGGAACCTAATCCATGACAGAGCTAAGGGAAATGCCATAAGTTATTCTTGCCCTGGCAGTGGATACAGTTTACCAAGTTCATAGAGTTGTAGCACAGAAAAAGAATGTTGCACAAATTGTCCACAAATATCCTCTGTGCTGCAAAATCTAAAGTTGTGTCTGAGAACAAATCTTTGATGTACTCAGGGGCAGGACATTAAACACGGAGGTCACAGGTGAATGCCAGCAGTGCTACTGTGACTTTTCTATCATCTGTAAGTGCATTGAGGCCGACACAGACAAAAGCAAGCTCTCTAAAAGATCTCAAACAGCTGCCAGAGATGAAGGAACACAGCAGACTGAGGGACTTGCTACAACAGTTTTGCAGGCTCAATCAACTTTTGGCTGAACAGAACACCTGGAAGACTATTTTTTAAGATTTTTCCAGGACAAGTAGAAAAGGAGGAAAGGCAGAGCAAAAGGTGCTAACACAACCTCAGCCCCCTGCAGTTCCCAAGCAAGTCAGGTATAGCTTCTTTTTTCCTATGGTTGTTCTACATGCTCAATAGCCAGGCTATGCTAATACAGGTGTTCTTCAGTAACTTCAATGTCTACTACAGCAAAAGTAGCTGAGGTAATGTTTTTGGGGTGTCCTGAAGCCTCACTGTGCACCCATCCCACCTCACAGAAAAGCAGCTGTACTTCTGGAGAGCTGTCCA
Organism: Theristicus caerulescens; assembly: GCA_020745775.1. Lineage (NCBI taxonomy): Eukaryota > Metazoa > Chordata > Aves > Pelecaniformes > Threskiornithidae > Theristicus > Theristicus caerulescens. The sequence goes on from CM036569.1 coordinate 4,910,684, forward strand.
GCCCTACCCATCACCATTCCCAGACCATCTCCTGCACCTCTTTGATAAGTGGGATGGATCCTCTGACAATCTGAAGACTTAATTATGTCACTTTCAGAAACTTGGAGGCAGGTCAGCACTAGTCTAAATAGTGTCCAGGTAACAAGACCTGAAATAGCAAACAAACAAGAAAAGAAAAAAACCTAAGTGAATTAAACCAAATATTGGCTATGCTGCTTCAAAAGAGCACTGTCTGGGGGAAGCTGTGCAATGCTATAATTAGATTTTATCATAATGCATCTAAAGAAGGAAGATGAAATGTGGTCACAAAGAAGCATTTAAGTCTGGCACAAAATCTCACCTTTGAGTCTGGTTTTCCATCTTCAGTAAAATTGGCCTCATATGGGTTTCTTGTATGTGTTTTCATTTTTCTTAAGCTTTTAAGAACTGTAAAACAGACACTTCATCTTGTGCTATCATCTTTGATCTTCTTAGGGCTCATTAATGGTGCAGCTGGTTGGATTCATTACCTGGATATCTGCCATGGGAGCTCTGAAGAAGACAATAACCAGTAGCAATACCAGGTTTTTAAGCTGTCGCTGTGGGGTAGCTCTGGAGGTGAACAAGTCATACGGCAGAGTCATCTGATTCAGTCTCTCTGACCTACTCTGCTTCTGTGCCATGCTGTGGATCTGGCTTTTCTGGCTTACCAAAAAACTTAGGTTAAAATGAACCTTTGGAGATCTCTGACCCAAAACTGAGATGAAAGGGGACCAAGTAGATCAGGTCTTTGAAGGTCTTAATTTTTAAGTCTCTTCAAGGATGGATATGCAATATTGGGCCCCTGCTCTAATATTTGATTAGTCTTCCAGTGTTTAAAAGCTTGTGCATGTGGTTTAAATGTTTCTGAAGAGCAAGTTATAAACAATGTATGAATCAGGTACGGTTCTGCCTGCTGTGTTGTGCTGGTATATAGAAGGGTCTGGTACAGCGTTAATGGTGACTATTAATCTCCCATCCTGTTCACTGCAATCACTGAATATGTGTACAGAAAGAGCCACTAGCAGCAGCAGGGAGGCAGATTCCTCCTGCCTGAGAAACAAATAGCTATGAGCAGGCAGGCCAGCTCCTCAAAGCTTGAGTTGGGCCAGCTTTGTGTGAATAGAGGATGGGCTCCAGGATCTGGAGTTACTCCCACCACCAGAGATACCAGAGGTAGCTGCTTAGCAGTAAGTATTGATAGCCATACCTGCACTACATTTATCCTTTGCAAGCACAAAGACAGAGACACACAAAAGCCTCACGCTAGCCTGGCTCATCTGCTCGTCCCTTTTTATTTCTCTCTCCCCTTCAGCTGGCTTCTGTCCCTCTGCTCTGTGGTCAGGCATCTGCCCCAGCCTGGCCCTGGCAGGGCGAACCTGAGATGGGTTGGAGAGGCTGCAGGGTAAATCCCAGGTGTGGGGGGAGTGGTGGTGCCATCTCCCCCATGCTCACTCTGCTTGGGGGAGCCTAAAAGGCTGTCATGTTGGCAATGCCACAGCCCCTGCAATCACAGCCTGTTCTCTCCATCCTTCCCCCACCAGCAAACAAACCTGAGCCAAGTACTTCTTCCCAGCATGTTTTGCGGGGTGTTTGCTGCAGCCAGCTAGCAACCCTTTCTGAGTCAGCCTAGTGGAATAACAAAGCACAGTAACAATTCCCAAGCTGTTTTTTATTGATTGGCTCCTCATAGGGTTGAAGGGTGAGATTGCCAACTCCCTGGCAGGAGGGCTGTGAGCTCAAGCTAAGTACTGTTTATACAGTATAGCAGAGGGACCAAACACTGTGCTGGGTCAGAAGTCTCCCTCTGTATGTTATCCAGACCTGATCTGGAACTGCAGATCTTAAAGAAGTGTGAGATAGTGCTAAATGTCTCATCTAATAAAACATCTGCCATGTACCTTCCTACAACTTTCACTTAAAGTTATCTGTAATACAAGGTTATGTTCCCTGAGATCCTGAGAGCAGAACGTCCATCCTTCATTATTACTCTGCACAGATTGTCTTGATGGTTTGGTAAGTGAATTATGTAGGAGACATTACACTGTGAAGAGCTGACCTTGTCCTTAACCTCAGCACATTCTTCAATTAATGCCCCGCAAGATAAATTAATTCTATTAATCCATAGAGGCCTCTGAGCAGTTGAACTGGGATTTCTTCATTTCTCACTAAACCCACTTCTTCCTTCCCCTTCCTAATGAACTTTTGCTTATAATCAATAGCTAAAGGTTTGGTGCTCGTTGAAAGCAAAAATAAGCAAAACTACTTGTACTTACAGCTTGGTTTCGCCCTGAAACCCTGCTGTGAAGAAGCAAGGATACTGAGAAGCTGATACATATTTTTCTGGCCCCAAAATGCTCTGCAGATTTTCCTCACACGCTTGGTACTACAGAAGCTAAACGGAGCCTTTGCATGAGCAATAGTCAGCGGTCTGCAAGATCAGCCCTGATTTGCTTGTTCTGCCTGTAGCTTTAAGCAACATGCTCTGCTGTTAGACACGAGTGCAAATGAAAAGGGTTGTTCTGTAATGATTTTGGTGGGGAAAAAGGCAAAGGTCCATGTTTGGGGGATTTCCTGGTGAGTTTCTGCCAGGGTATGTTCCTTGCAATGTAATCCCCAGTCAATGCAGAAGACCCTCTAAGCACAGCTGTTTCTGTGTGGCTTCTCAGGAGCATCTGGAGACAGTAACATGTTTGGGATCTTGTCCAAAAGATCTAGCACCAGGGTAGGGGGTTGTCCCAGAGGGTGCTGGAAAGTCTGAGGGGGTCAAGCTGGAGGTGGAAAAGTTCAGCACACGAGGGAAAGACCTCAGATGATGGAAAAGGGACTACAGCAAATTTTATTATGCGAACAACAAGCAGCCTCATGAATGCCTCCCTACACCTCCCACCTCCTGACTCTCAAATGCTTCTGAAGACCATCCTGGTGTCTTGCTAGACCATGCCTGCAGGTACAGGCAGTTCTGAGAGCGCTGCTTCCCTCTGGCTTGCTGCTGGCATGTGAACAGAGTCAGGCAGTGCAGTCAGCTAGGGAACAGAAATGAACAACTTTGGGTGTTTGATCAGACTGAGTCTGATTCTTGCAAAACACTAGAGGGAACCTTAATTTCACCTGGGGCCCTTTGCCCAGTGGTTTGTATGGCAACCAATTCCCTGTACTGTGTTTTGGCTCCTACATCATCCTTCCAACAGGCAGCCCTCTCCACTGGCAGGGAACAGACCTTGGAGAAAATGGGGCTGCCTGAACACAGCACAGGTGTCCAGCTGAGATCTCCTGGGCTGCACTTTCCAAGGGCAGATGGTCAAGGTACTGGCTTAAGCATAAGGACCTTGCGAAGACTTTAACGTTGCCTGACTATCACTTGCAGTAACATGCTGAGCACTTGTCCATTGAGTAACCTCAGTGTTTTGGTTTATTTTGTTATATTTTATGGGTTAGACATGGCAGCTGTGAGTACTGGCAGTATCTAGGATATGTCAGTGATAATGAGGGAGACCATTTCTTATGGCATAATAACGACGATTAAGGATGTGATTTTTCAAAAGCAATCAGGGAAGTCAATGAGAGTCAATAAGAAGTGGGCTTGAGGTGCTTTTGAAAATCCTAGCCTAAAACATTGGTATTTCATGCGGACACATTTAAGTCTGTGTGGGAGAAGTCTCAAATCCTTTCTGAAAAGTAATATGCATATTGTAATTGGAACAGATTAAATATGAATATCTGCAGCAGCTTAACCTTTTATTCTCCTTATTTAAAAAAAAACACTGGGTATTTTAGTCATAAGCAACTGTATCTTGCAGTTAATAAGGGGCCAAAACCAGACATGTCAGCTGGCATGACTGCCCTGACTTGAGCAGAACAATTCTGATCTACCCCAGCCAGGGATCAGAGGCTAAGTATGAGAAGTAATCAGAGCAATATTATCAAGTTGCAAATATATTCAGAGACGTGTGTGTTATCCAGTGCTCAGCATACATAATGTCTCTATAGGCAACCAATATTCAGACTAGAAATAGGGCATACATTTTTAACAGCAAGGGTAATTAACTGTTGGAGCAACTTAACCTGGAAAGGCAAGAGGTTCTCCATGGTATGAAATCCCCAGGCAGGGATGGAAAACCATTGAAAAGAGATGCTCTAGAGCAAACAAACAAGGTGCTAAGTGAAGTGATCATGAGTGGAAACACAGTTCTGAGTAAAAGAAGAGTTTAGACTTGATTACCATAGCATGCTGGACTCTGCTAGATGTACATGCTATCTTGCTGCTACTGGACAAGCAGCCCAGCAGCCTGGCTTCTCAGGGCGCATGTGAACTTTTCCTTTCCTCTGCAATCACTTGTGCTCACTGATGACATGCGTCTCATTTCATTTCATGTCTGATGAAGCTCAAAGTCTCAATAGGAAGCCTCATGGAGAAGAGCTGCATTTCACCTGGTGTCACACCAGAGCTATCACAACCAGCTGGTTTCATCTGCTTTCTGTTTAAGCTCATCAAACAGCTCGGGAGTGTTCATAACTGACTCTCCCCATCCACTTCATTAGAGTCCCCAGCTTGCAACAAAACCTCAGCCCAAATGACGTTCCTACAAATGTATGTGTGGTTTTGACTATTTCACACCACTCTGACAGCGAAGATCTGTAACAAGCAAGTTGCCACATGATACATCAGTGATGAGGAGGAGGGAAGAGACAAAGGAGGAGGAGGTATTTGGGCTGATTAATGAATGCTGAGTGAAAATGAGTTTACACTTGAATGCTGACAGACTTACAGCTGCTGACAACTATAACCTATGCATTTCAGAGGGCAGTGTTTCATCAAATGTTCCTCAGCTACTCTGGAGTGGATTTATGCATCAGGCAGTAATACAGCACAAAATGTAAGATAAACAGGGTGGAAAGTAAATCACTAACTTTCCCTGAGTAAACAGAAACTCTTCATGTTATGGCTGGCACATGCAAATGGAGAGGACAGAGGGCGTGCATGGTGGTGGCTCACCCCTGGAGCTGAGGGGCCATGTCTGGAGCAGAGCTGGGTGACCCTATGGGGTGGGAGGGAGGGGTGGCATCAGGAGTCCCTGCAGAGACCTCTGGCATTGCTGCACATCCCAAAGCACAGCTCCCTGAGGGGTGTCAGCCCCTCTTAAGGATGGTGGCATAGTGGCCAAGGGTGAAAGGTGCTGTCCTCTGTGGGAGTGGCTGGGTTGGGCCACACTGGAGGTGCACTGAGCCCACTGTCCTGTCTCTGCTGGTGGCCCCTTCTCAGGAAAGTCCTCCTCCAGAACAGGGCAAGAAATGCTATGCCATAATACGTGGCAATGCTGCAGCTCATTACAGCAATGCGTCATAGCAGGATTAAGTCCTCCTGGGGAGTTACTCATGCATGTGTTTCAGGGAAAACAAACTGCTCCTACCACCTGTGTGTTCAGCTGAGCATCCTTTGAAGCACTGAAAAACTGCACCACCTTGGAGCTGAACCTACTGGTGATCCTGGTCTGGATAAGCTTTCCCCCCTCCTTTGCTGTGTTGGCCTGGGCTGCCCTGCACAGTCAAGCTCCCTGAAACCCTACTGTGTCCAAAGACCCTCTGGATCAAACCTGCCTACTGCAGCTCCCCCCCTCACTCCAAGCCTTCTTCCTCACATGTCCCACCAAATTCCCACACTTCCTCTGAGCCAACTGCCTGGCCTTGGATCCCTTACAGGGTCCCATCTACCTACTTTCCCTCCTCCAGGTGTGGTCTTTCAGGGACCTAACACACTGTAAGTTGGGCTACAGCCTCTTGACCAGGTTCCTGCTGTCATCAGCTCCAGGTTAAAGCCACTGGGTCTCTGGGGACAGGTCTGTGCTGGCTCCCATGGGACACCAACGTTGCATTCGTGAGACCCCACCTAGAGTACTGCATCCACCTCTGGAGCCCTCAGCACAAGAAAGATGTGGACCTTTTAGAATGGATCCAGAGGAGGGCCACTAAGATGATCAGAGGGCTGGAGCACCTCTGCTACGAACACAGGCTGAGAGACTTGGGGTTGTTCAGCCTGGAGAAGAGAAGGCTCCGGGGAGACCTTATAGTGGCCTTCCAATACTTAAAGGGGGCTTATATAAAAGAGGGGGAGAGACTCTTTATAAGGGCAGATAGCGATAGGACAAGGGGAACGGTTTCAAACTGAAAGAGGGGAGATTTAGATTAGATGTTAGGAAAAAATTCTTTACTCAGAGGGTGGTGAGGCACTGGAACAGGTTGCCCAGAGAGATTGTGGATGCCCCATCCCTGGCAGCATTCAAGGCCAAGTGGGACGGGGCCCTGAGCAATCTGGTCTGGTGGGTGGCATCCCTGCCCATGGCAGGGGGGTTGGAGTTAGGTGATCTTTAAGGTCCCTTCCAGCCCAAGCCATTCTATGATTCTATGATTCTCCCTGCTTTGCCATTGCTCTGCATCACAGCAGAGATAGCACCTACTAGGAGGATGCAACTGCAGGAGAAAAACGCCTTAACAGCAGCTACTGAGAAGAAACTGGTTAAAAAACAAGTCCTGGACTGTAAACAGACCAGTGACTGAATTTGCTGATAAGCACCATGAAAGGCAGCAGACAATCAGGTAGGACCTGATTTAAGTAGCAGTGATCTTGCAGGAGAAGTGAGAGAGATCCTTCCTCTGCTTTTACATCAGGCTGAGCTCTGGGGACTCGGTTATGGTTTACTCCAGCATGAGTAAGAACAGAGCCGGGCCAGGAGCTTCATTTCTGCCTCCCTGTCTCTTTCTGGTTTTGTCATTATTTGAAATATTTTGGGGGCTGTGAGAACATTTCCTATTATGTGTGTATCACTAGCTTTTTCTCTTTGCATTTATGATTTAATAATTTCTGAATCTGTCACAATCAGTGTTGAAAAGAGCGTAGCTGAGTATAATGGAATAATTTGAAAAGAAATGCTAAAGCGTAGGAACAGTCTGTGTTCTTTTCAGCAGATGCAAAGTGAATAATATTTAGGGATTTGTTTATAAATCAGTACACCCTTTAATTAAGCAAACATTTTGCTAAGAAAGAATTAATTAGCAATTCATGGCACAAGGCCTGGCCTATTATCAAAGAGCTTGTACACGATAAAGCACAATTGCTTGTGTGTCTTTAGAGCTAATTATCAGTAACTTGTTTTATTTTTATTTCAAAGCTCCTTGTAAAGAGACAAGATAAAGATCTACATGAGGAGCGGTGGGCTGGTGGTTTGGCTTTCTGTTGACTCTCTTTCAAGTTTGTACTAATTGCCATGAGCGGAAAGGAGCCCGTGGCTGGTGTGCAGTCCCAGGACTGAGGGATAAGGGACAGAGCATCACTCCAGTCCAGCAAGAGGCAGAGCTGATATCAGCCCTTTGCTGATACAAGCTCATCTTGTAACTTCACACAAGTCATTTTAATGTCTCACTTTCTCATCTATAAAGCAAGGACAACAGGACTGCTGGCCTGGTGGAGGTTTGCTGAGGATGAACGTGTGAGGCTGTGAGATGTTAGATACTGGGGATGAGGCAGAGAAGGACCATGAGGGAGAGAGCGAGTAGTGGGTTTCTGAAGTGGCTTCCCAGCATGCAGAGCCCAAGGCACAGGGGGAGGGCTGCAAGAAGAGGGAAAGCTACCTGCTCCATCAGAAACCCAAGAGAAATGGCAAAAGGGGCCTCAGATCCTATGACTGGGGGAGGGGGGAGTTTCTGCAAAAGCTACAAATTTTTGTATCTCTTGGGCATGTGCCAACACAAGAGCTTAAACATGCCATACTGGCACAAGTGACAGGATTATGAGCAGTTTCAATTTGATGCAGATGGTCTTCCCATTTGCTTCCTTGTTTAAACAGCAATTTGGCAAGTTTGTCATTCATAAAGCTTTTATAGTGCTCCATACGCTTCTCCCCTGTGGCCCACTAGGAGCTGCCTGGATGTTTGTCAGTGCCTGGAAACACGCATTAGTCTTTAATGAGGTTGTATTCATATTGTTTCCTTTGGTCAGAGGAGCCTTGGGAATTCCACACTACAGAACACATTTTCATTTAAAAAAATGCAGCTACTCACCGAAGTATTGCTCTGATGCCCAACTAACAGAGTTGCCAACCTCGGTATTGCAACCAGTGTACAGTGGTTACAGAGAAGAAACAAGTGCTTTGAGATCTACCGTGTGCTGAGAAAAAGCCACGCAGAGCTGCAGGTGTTGCTCGAAGCAGAAGAGTTGGAGATGGCTGGAGACAGGGGCCAGGCAGCTGCTTTGCAATGGACGGTTCTCAGCCTGCAGGGACAGAGTGGGTAGAAGGTATCACCCTTCATGATTTGGGGAGAGGCCAAGACCCAGATCAGGGGATGACATGGTTCAGCTTCACATACCTTGGATAAGCTGTTCTTTCATTAACTAGGCAGATGGACTGTAGGAATATTAAAGGGCTTTGTTTGCCCACAACTATTATCTAAGCACAGCACAATGGAAGTCTAATCAATTAATAGCTTCCAGGCGGTTTTGCCGAGTGTAAAATAACAGGGCATCATGGCTTGCATTGGGACAAGCTGCTTAGATCTTAAGGCAAGTAAATATTTAGACAATAATTCTAATTTTTTTTGTCAACAGAATGCATCTTTGTTCTTTATCTGCTTACTTGTGTTTTTAATTGCAGGGATAAGACACACTAGGATATCAGACTTTAACTCAACCTCTTCTGCAGTGAGACATCCAGTGTCTTTGCAGGAACTCAGAAGAAAGCCTTTGGCCTCAAGATTTCTGTACAGCAGATTAATTAGTCTGTAGTAATCACCTCTAGAGCTGCCTGTCCTCATGTATATCAGTAGTTCTTGTTGCTGTAAGTAGGACCTGCTGCCACAAGTAAGGTTTATGGACAAGGACTCCTCATTTATTTTTCAGTCCCCTCAGAAGAACCCCACCCTGTTCCACTATAGATCAGTGTTATCTATATGCTTCACTCTATGATAAACATGGTAAATTTTAACCCTTTTCTTATCTGGATGTACTTACTTGAAAAGTGTTTAATGGTAATTGCAAGACAGATGTGAAAACAAAGAAGCAGGGAGGTGAGGCAGCTGGAGGTCAGACAACTGGAGGCAGGCACCCATAGACTAAATTTGCTGTGGGACCTCAGACAAGTCATTTAACTCTTCTGATTCCATTTCCTCAGCATGTTGTGAAAAGATAAAACAGTCCAGCCAGGAGCAGGGTAGGAGCCCTAAGAAGCAATTAGCTAATGAGTATAGCATGACACCCAGATGATGGAGGATCGAGTTTCACTGAGTGACATTGGTGTTGGCAGTTAATCCAGGTTCATGGCAGGGCGAGTCGGAGCCACGCTTTGCCTCTGGAATCCAAATCAGCCCATTTTGGCAGGTAGCAACAGCCAAGCACGGGGTAGGCTTTGCAAGGAGATAAGAACAGTTGTACTAGTAAGAGTGGCCAAACGTTCATCTGGTATCCTGGCTCCAACCATGGCCATGAGCAGAGGAAGGACATGAGAACAAGGGTGGCACATATTGTACTTCCAACCAGTTTCATTTAGAGTTTGCCAGAGCTGGAGCTGGGGAAACTCCTTGGTCAGCTGTGCACGAGGGTGAGATAATCCACTTTCAAGCAACCTGAGAGCTGGGACAAGATGCTTGTGTCCTGTTTTAGGGGGCAGATGTCCAAGGCACCGGGGTGCAGTTCTGTGGTGTAGCCCTGACGCATAGGGAGAGTGGCACAATTACTGATCATAACTCAAGAGTGGCTGTTCTGCTGTGGATGGTTTCTACTGTGTCCACTCAAGCCACTGTTCTGTGCACTGAGAGGGGCTGGGAGGGTAAGAAGAATTGGAGAAAGCAACTTTTTCACATTGACATACAAAGCTACTCGCAAATTCATGTCATGACTCTGGGGTGTCTGCTGCCATACAAATGCCTCTCTTTCTCTGCTCTGTCTTTCTATAGCTCACAGGGAATGTATTATCAGGAGGATGTATTGTGACATTTTTGCAATACAATCCTCTGTAGCATATTCCAGAGCATCTCCCTGACAATGGATTTCCTTCACGTGCAGCTCCTGTTATTAGTGCTGTGTGCCCTTCCCAGAGAGACATTCTTAGGAGTAATGGGTTTGAAAAGCAGTGACAACATGGAAGTTATAAAGGGAGACGAGAGGTTATGCAGTAGTCTTAATGGATTTCAGTGGAGACAGGCTGAAAGCACCACAAGTCTCCATTACTGGGAAAACATAGGCCTAGAATTCAGACTTAATCTGTGCGCTTTCTTTTTTTACATGCTATTTCTTCTCATCACTGTCATTTACTCTGAAAGCAAATTTGGTTACAAGGTAGAATTGGACAGGATCTTTCTGTTTGTCTGTATTTCGTGTTTGTTTTTCTTCCACATAAGATGAAATAATACAGATATTAAATTTCATTTTTGAGATATCATAGAAAAGTCACACACACACGAACTCTAAAAGGAAAGCTGATACAAACTCCTTGATTGTACATAGAAATATCAAGTTGATGGGGAATCCTACAGTGGAAAATGTCTTCATTTCCGTGCATCTCTAGTCAATTTTCCTATAAGAATTTCTCCTGGCTTGGGACATTGTCTTGTGTTTGTGAACAAGTGTGGGCATCAGAATGTGTTTTTACAAGTGCTTTAAAGCACAAAGAAGAAGGAAAAAAATCTTAAACATCAGTGAAAAATAGTGGATCATTGAGTCCAGTGTAGCTGAGAACATGGAGTCCCCTTTGATTGGAGTTCATCCACAAGAGGAAGACAGAAGACAACTCATTTCTTTGTTTTGGTCCCAGCATCTTGGTCCCTGTTTGAAGAGTTAAAGGATTGAACAGTGCATGTATTTGGAGGACATCCACCACTGCAAGGATGCATATAAATGCTGGGTTCAAGCTTTGCAAGTGATTGTCAATACTTGCAAAAGCATTAGAGTTTGGCAGTTGTAGACTTGCCAAAAACAAACACCAAAAAAACTACCTCGAAACTTTTTAGGGCTGCTGAAAAAACATGATACTTATTCTTAAAGTGTTTTTCTATTTTAATCTTTTTTATTATGAATTTTAAAGTGAGACCTGCAAAGAGCACAGCCTGAAAAACTGTTCATTAACCTTCAAGTCAGCCAAAGCATGTTGTTTGGCCACCAAGCAGCACACACTGCCTCCTGCCCAGCCCACAGGTAAACAAGGAGCCCAGTGGGAATTAGGTGATTCTGGAAAAGCAATGATTATTGACTGGGCCAAGTGAAGAGACATGAAAGAGTTCCTTGGGATAATGTAAAGGAAAGAGGACACACATTGCTGAGTGGGAGCAGAGGGAAAAAGAGACAAGGGATGGACACTCTCTTTCAGCATATACCCTTGCTGCATTTTCTCTACAACCACCACAGCCACAAACACATTATTGCTAAGTAAAATCTAAGATGCAAGGGGGAAAGGAAAAAAAAGCACAAAAAAAGCATGTCCAAGAGCTGAGGATTCTAAAAATCGTCAACTAACATAACCCAATGGAAATCCATCACAGGATGTGGGAGGGGAATAATCTCCAGCACTCTTCAGGAGAGCCAGGTACCTTGACCTGCCCCATTCCAGTGTTGCTAGACATCTAATTGTTGTCAGTGTTGTATGTTTATACAATGTCAATGATAATGACTGAGTAAAGAGACGAGGTATTTTGTCATGTTGGAATTCAGTTTCCTTTGCATTACCATGGCAATGCAAGAAAAATTTTTATCACTAGCTGAGACACTTCAGTATATATTAATACAGCTTTTGCCAAGGAGAGAGATGAATGACAGCTATGTTTGTAAGTCTGATTTGAACCTTCTGGTTTTTATGCTGTATCAGAAGCCATGCACCCAGAGAAAGTTGAAGGGGGAAAAAAAAATGGATCTTACTTACAGCAACTTAAGAGAAATGCCTGAAGTTGAGAGAATACATTTAATTCTTACTAAATTGGCATCAACATCTTTAGCTGACTGCAAGGCAAGAAAGTCCAAACTCCCTTGAGGCAGCAAGTTCTAAAATAACCTTCTACTGCAGCACTTTGCTGTCAGAAGTTCTAACTCATGTTTCTACTCATCTGTCTCCTTAATGTCTTCTTGCTCACTGGGGCAGGAACTGCTATTTTATACCTTATCTGTGTAAGGTGTGACATAATAAGAACACCAGACTCATGCCTAAGGCCCCTCAGGTCAAGAGAAGTACTAACAGCCCCAATTTGTACTTCTAATGGATTTAATTTTCCCTATTCCTGCTGTTTTATAACTACAAGAATGTTCATTATGTCCCTAACGAACATTTTAGGTCTGAGCAGAAAATGCAGGTGCCTATGTCAGCAGCCAGCTGTGGAAGGCAAGTGGAGGGTGGCAGGAAACCAAGTGAAGTGGTTCCTCTAAGCACCACGCTCTCAAAAGCACAGGGTCACAAACCTGCTCCCTGCATGCTCAATCTCAGTCTCCATTTGCCTCCTTGTTATTAAGGAAAGGGGACATGCCTATTCCCAGTTCCCACCCACTACTTAGAAGTTGACCAAGTAGCATGTGTTGTCCCCCTATATGTATCTTTGTCCATGATGAACAGGAGTCAGTGGGGTCGAGAAGATCCGGCATCCAGTAGGGCTGCACCACAAGCAGCCAAGGACCTCAAGTGGTCTCAGCATCCTGAGCTTGAGCAGAACAGTGTCAAGGAAAGCTCCCACCAAAACACAGAATTTCGCTGCTCCAATTATTGTAGAATAATAGAGGTTGGCTCAACCACTGGAGGCAAAACTCCTCTGACTGTAAGATAATGGCTCTCCAAAGCTTTGGAAAGGTCCAGAATATGGTAAAGCCAACAATGCAGGTTGACAACAGTGCGGGATGCAATGTTCATACCCACAGAGCCTTCCCTTTAGTCATAAGAGTCAGGGCTAACATGGCAGCTGTGACAGAGCTTTTGCCAACAAAAGCCTCCAAATGTTTTGAATTGGAGCCATTCAAATAAGTACCTACCATGAAGATGTGCTCCTTGTTCTCTGTCAGGTTGGATAGCTCACCACCCCATTTCTCCATGACATCTTTGGGTTCTCCAGGCAGAGCCCCTAATGGTTAACACACCAGGATCTGCAATCCAGTTCACTCACCTGGAACAAAGCTGCAGTCTGTCCAGCCCATAACTTAGCAGCCGTGACAGTGCTTGAAAGCCAGACTGACATCTCTCTAATTCAGATACACATTTATGTCAGCTCTTGTAAAGTTTGCACACCGGGGATCTTTCTTTATGCAGCTGATTCCTATGGGCGCATAGACTTTTGCCTGCAGACTTCTGCCAGGGAAAAAGAAAAAAAAGTGCATTTTGTTCTCCAGATATTTTTTTTATTTTTCCCTGCTTAGCACTTTATTGCAACTGGAAATGTTCCATAAGGCCACCAACCTAATTAAAAAAATAGTATCTAGATGCTGTTCTGATATATGTGCATTTAGAGTTAACTGTACATGCAAAACAGAAATATATACATATGTATGTCTATAACCATTTTCCTATTTTTGGCTGACTGAGCATATTTTCTGGGATCAAGTTAGATTCTGATCTCTGACTAATTAGTGTGCAGGACTAATATTTTCCAAGGGAGTTTAGTTGTGAAAGATGCATGTTTAACTGCATGTTCAATTTGCAAGTATACTGTCTGCACTGCCATGTACTGATCAGGAATTGTGTGGAAAAAAGTCTTTGTCCATTTGCATTAGTGTTTTTTTTTTTTTATTTACCAGCACAACCATTCATGCAAGCTAGACACTTGGCTGAATTGAGATTTTGTACATGCACATGTGTAGCTAACTCCCTTGAAAAATCTAGGTCAAACACTGTAGACAACGTTTGGGCTGACTTCTGTATCCACACGCTCTTTGCTCTGTAAGAAATTCATTCTAAGCACATAGAGAAGTGAAGTGGCAAGAGGAAGTTCTGATCAAACAAAATGGATTTGAATCACCCAGTCTCCCCAAAATATAGCTATTGAGACTTTCTTAAGAGAAGCACTTCACATTTTTTTCATGGAATAAAGCAGTGCCACCACTGTAGGACAGTAACACAGCCCTGCAATTTGATATGCATCCTGCTGTTTCTCTTACAGGTTCAAACTTGAGGTTGAGCCTGCTTGGGGATTGATCTAGTTTTCCAACCTTGCTTTTCTAAAGAAGTGCCTGGGTACTTATGCCCTTAATTCAGACTTGCTCTTATCCTTTATTCTCTAGAAAGTTCCTCAGATTTACTTGGTGGGAAAATAAATAGACACTCGCAGACAGTACCTGATGGCAGCTGAAGCCATCACCCCGTGCTCAAACATGAACTGAGCCTTTATGCCAAAGCTCAGCTTGAACAGGTTTGGTGGGAAAAAGATTGTTTCTCTTTTTTTCATATGCCTGTCAAAGTTTGAGGTCTTTGATAAAATGACACCTCAAACCATCTCATTTTGCTCAGCCCATCAAACATGTCAACATCATCACATCAATTTGTAAAGCTAACTGATTGATGAATATAAAGGAAGCACTTGTGAACATGTAGATGGCTCATAGATATCTTTGGCTTAGTCCAAGTTGGTAATTTCTAGAAGACAGACAATGTTCTCTAACCTTCATGTTTGTTTGACGGTGATTACTGCCAATCATCGTTAAAATGACTTAAGCTTTTCCATGACAAGACCCTGCTTGTTACTGTGTTTAGCCCTGAATAAAGAAAATAAAGCGAAGAGGCACAAATATAAAGACTAAGCCAACGGATACAGAGATTGACAAGTTTGGAAAGAGCCACCAGAGTCATCTGGTACAACAATCCCAAGCAATCATGATGTAGACCACTACTCTCACCAGATCCAGAGACTCTCCCCTCCATAAATTCCCACCACTCCATAAAACATATTTTATGAAACTCAGGAGTCCCACCAAAAAGATCAATGACAGGACTCCCTGAAACTGTGTCAAGTATGTCTTACCCTGTCTGGAAGAAGCAGGGAGAGCTTCTCACTTTCTCTGCTTTTTGTATCAACATGTCACACAGTCATTGCAAAATGCCAGGACTTAGTAGGTAACTATAGTGCTCAGGCTGCATTTGTCTAATCGTTATTTCTGATGGCATATGAGACATTAGCTAGCAGAAAGGAGGAAGTCTATGCCAGTGAGAAAGGGACTCTTGAATACATAACAGAAGTAATGAACACTGACCCTGGTTTTCTTGGACCATATTTGCATGAAAACACAGGCGCCAGCAGAAACACAGCTGTCCAAAGGGAAAAGCCGTTAGAAAAGGCAGATTTCAACAGTAAGTAGTTCCTGCTTGAGAGACCTGAAAAGTGTCCCTACTTCATTTTTGGTAGTGCAAAGCTGGTATATGAAAAAGTCACTGAGCACAACAGGAGAACAAAGACCCACATGAGGCCAGGAGCCACCAGTGATAAGGAAGAACCAAGGGGAAGAAATGGTTCTGTGGCAGAGGAGAAGGGCTCTTCTCCCAGGAATGCCAACCATGAAATGTCCTAAATGGACATGCTGAGTGGCAGCTGAGTTCTGAGCTAAATTACAGTTAGATATTAATTGTAAGTTTGATTATTAGACCTCATATTTTGCAAAAGGAACCTTGCTTCTTCCTTCCCAGTCTAATGCAGTCAGGAGGAATTTGAGGTCTGCATGCAGCCACAGAGCTATGTTCTCACTGAGATCAGAGACACATGATGGGATAGCTCACACCACTGAGGTGCTGCCATGGATAGACACAGGCTTTTTAGGAAGGACGGGATGAGAAGACAAGGAGAGTGAGGGAGAGCACAAGCAGCACCCTGGGATGGGCTGCTGGTGGCAGAGGGACAGCCTGACCTCCAAACCCAAGTCACAAAGTTTTAGTGTGCCGAGGAAAAGAGAAATCCCTGCAATTACTGTGAAATTCTCAGGTGAAAATACTCTGCAAACTCAAACATGCAATTTGTGAACAAAGTCCTCAACAAAATATTATATATATAATGTGTGTGCATGCATGTGCCTGAGTGTATGAAGAGTCCATTGGTCACATTATCCTTCCTTTACACTGTCCATTGTCTACCATACAAAAAGTACCACCACTGAAGCAATTCGTAGTCACCCTGTCCAACAGGCATCTCAAAGAGGCCAAGATGAAATGAGCATGGAGGTTGCAAACCCAGTATTTCCTTGAAGGCTGGTCCTTCCCTTCTCCCATCCCCAGGTCCAGCTGGGGTGTGTGGCAGCAGGCAGGACAGGAGCCTGCAGGGATAAATAGCAGACCTTTGGCTACAGGTCTTTCATTCCAGCAATAAAATCCCCATTGGCAATAAATCAGGTGGCAAGCAAATGAGTCAATAGATCCTGCCAAGTCATTTTAAACTGCAGTTGTTGGGTCTTTTCTGTAACATTTTGATGTATATATTTGGTCCATTAGAAAAATAACTTCATTTTCAACCACAGTTTCTGTAATGGAACAATTCCCCACTTCACTGCAGATCTCTCTAGATAGCCAGACTAAAAAAGCACACGATGCTTGGCTCAGGCTAGAGGTGTAAACAAGCTGGCATTGCACAAAAGTCCATTTCTCAGAGGCCTGGCAAGACAGTTCAGCCTCATCTGAAGGGCAGCAGCAGTTACAAGGGCCAGAAAATGGAGACAGAAAATGCAGCACCATCATCCAGACCTGACCTACTGGAGCACGGACCCAGGTTTCTGTGAAAACAGAGCCAGGCCAAGCACTCAGAGATGGGAGCAGTGGGATGCAGCACCGAGCACACCCACACACGAGTGCAGCTACAGCCAGTGGGTGCTCAGCCCCAGGTTGCTCACTCTGCTCCTAAAGCCCAGCCAGTCCCCCAGCCTTAGTGCTCACTAAGATGACGTGCTGGATGAACTAGTGCCCAGAAGCTGCAGAAGGGCTTTATGACTGCATTTAACATGTTACAACACCCTAGCATGGACACAGCTCCATTGATAAAACAACGCTCAACTCATGGTCTGTGGTAGCATGGATGCATCCTGCCTTGGGAGTGTACCAGTAATGAGATTCATGAATGAGCAGTATCCACCCTCATTTCTCTTCAGTCACAGCATCTACAAGGGTTGCCCGCTTCCCAGCTCTGTGGGCCAAAATCAGACCTTAAGCTGTGTGATGCTCATTTGTGTAGCGGCTAGAGCCTCCTTTCTGACCCACAGTCACCCTGGCATGACCTGGTGTAGGTGAAGCCAACGTGGGATGCCCATCTGGAGAGATGCCAGCAACACTGAGCCCAGGATCCTTCCAGCATAACTACCCACCTCATAAGAACACAACAGAGATAAAAGTAGGAGTAGCACCAAAAAATTCAGAGGCAAAACTGAATTAAAGACAAGGACTGAGAGCATGAAATATCCAGAAAGTCATCCCAGGCACAGCCACCATGGCTGGGAGCCCCTTCAGCGAAATGCAATCACTCCCCTTCCCTCCCAGCCTATCTAGCATGGCCTTGGAAGATGCTGCTTAACATTTTTCAAGCCTAGGACAAGGCAAAGAATCGTTTCATTGAAAAATGGCCTTTAGTAGAACATAAAAGATTTTATGAAAAACTATTGGATTTTTAGAAGCGTTTCCCCTTTTTTGATTTTTTTGGTGACATCCTCTATCAGGCTCTTCTACTGCAGCATGCAATGTAAACTAGTCTTTGGTTTCTCTTCTGGAATTATTCTTACGTTAAGATATGTTTTCAATCAAAAAAACCTATCAAAATACTTCATCTACAGAAAATCTAGTTTTGGGAAGCTGAAGTTTGCATTTTCTGGAGGCAGACACATGGAGCACAGTCATTCAATTCTGCTTATTTCAGTATGCAACAGAGGTACAAGACAGACTGCTCCCCAGCCTGCCCCATCCAAGCTCTGCACAGTCCTACCCAGACCCTTATTTTCCTGCTACCAGGTGCCAAGTTACCCCATTACAAGCTGATACTCTCATTTCACCAGCCAAATTCCTTGTTCTTTCTCTGCTTATGAATTTCTAATGCAGCTGATGCAAAAGCAGCAGCCTACTCTCCTACAAGTTTCCAAGCTTCCGAGATTTGAAGGGGGAAAGGGATAAAACCAGGCTCACTAGAGATAAGCCTGGGGGCAAACACCAATGTTAGAGGGACGGTGTGCTGGTGAGGTCCTTCAGTCTGCCTTCTCAGTGGAGGCAGGGGATGGAGATCCATGCGGCAGCAAAACCACAAGACTTATTGATGTGTTAGATAGCACTGAAGCACCTGAAAATGGTCGTGTAGGAATTAGGGCTTCTCCCCCAAAAAGGTGGCAGGATCAATAGCCCAACTGAAGTGCATCTGCACCAATGCACAATACAGGAGGAGCTGGAAGCCATTGTGAAGCAGGAAAACTATGATATAGTTGCCATCACGGAAACATGGTGGGATGACTCGCACAACCGGAATGCTGCAATGGATGGCTATAAACTCTTCAGAAGGGACAGGCAAGGAAGGAGAGGCGGTGGGGTAACCCTGCAAGTTAGGCAGTGTTTTGATTGTCTAGAACTTAATGATGGTGACGATAGGGTTGAGTGTTTATGGGTAAGAATCAGGGGGAAGGCCAACAAGGCAGATATCGTGATGGGAGTCTGTTATAGACCACCCAACCAGGATGAAGAGGCAGCCAAAATATTCTACAAGCAGCTGGGAGAAGTCTCACAATCGCTAACCCTTGTTCTCACAGGGAACTTCAACTTACCAGATGTCTGCTGGAAATACAATACAACAGGAACAGCCTAGGAGGTTCCTGGAGTGTGTGGAAGATAACTTCCTGACACAGATGGTGACTGAGCCAACTAGGGAAGGTGCCCCGCTGGACCTATTGTTTGTGAATAGAGAAGGACTTGTGGGTGATGTGACAGCTGGAGGCTGTCTTGGGCATAGCGATCACAAAATGATAGAGTTTTCAGTTCTTGGAGAAGTAAGGAAGAGGTCAGAACTGCTAACTTGGATTTCCAGAGGGGAGACTTCAGCCTGTTCAGGAGCCTGGTTGACAGAGTCCCTTGGGAGGCAGTCCTGAAGGGCAAAGAAGTCCAGGAAGGCTGGACGTTCTTCAAGAAGAAAATCTTAAAGGCGCAGGAGCAGGCCGTCCCCATGTGCTGAAAGATGAGCCAGTGGGGAACAAGGCCAGCCTGGCTGAACAGAGAGCTTTGGCTGGAACTCAGAAAAAAAGGAGAGTTTATGACCTTTGGAAGAAGGGGCAGGTCACTCAGGAGGACTACAAGGACACCATGAGGGGAAATGGTTAGTGACCTGCTACACCACGTAGATACACACACAAGTTTATGGGGCCAGACAGGATCCACCCAAGGGTATTGAGGGAGCTGGCAGAAGTGCTCACCAAGCCACTTTCAATCATCTATCAGCAGTCCTGGTTAACCAAGGAGGTCCCAGCTGACTGGAGGTTAGCAAATGTAATGCCCATCTACAAGAAGGGTCAGAAGGAGGATCCGGGGAACTACAGGCCTGTCAGTCTGACCTCAGTGCCAGGGAAGGTTATGGAGCAGATCATCCTGAGTGCCATCACGTGGCACTTACAGGACAACCAGGGGATCAGGCTCAGTCAGCATGGGTTTATGAAAGGCAGGTCCTGTTTGATTAACCTGATCTCCTTCTATGACAAGGTGACCCGCTTAGTGGATGAGGGAAAGGCTGTGGATGTTGTCTACCTGGACTTTAATAAAGCCTTTGACATTGTTTCCCACAGCATTCTCCTGGAGAAACTGGCTGCTCATGGCTTGGACAGGTGTACTCTTCACTGGGTAAAAAACTGGCTGGATGGCCAGGCCCAAAGACTTGTGGTGAATGGAGTTAAATCCAGTTGGTGGCCGGTCACGAGTGGTGTTCCCCAGGGTTCACTATGGGGACCAGTTCTGTTTAATATCTTTATCAATTATCTGGATGAGGGGATCAAGTGCACCCTCAGTAAGTTTGCAGACGACACCAAGTTGGGCGGGAGTGTTGATCTGCTGGAGGGTAGGAAGGCTCTACAGAGGGATCTGGACAGGCTGGATCTATGGCCGAGGCCAATTGTATGAGGCTAAGTGCTGGGTCCTGCACTTGGGTCACAACAACCTCATGCAACGCTACAGGCTTGGGGAGGAGTGGCTGGAGAGATGCCTGGTGGAAAAGGACCTGGGGGTGTTGGTCGACAGCCAGCTGAATATCAGCCAGCAGCTTGCCCAGGTGGCCAAGAAAGCCAATAGCATCCTGGCTTGTACCAAAAATGGTGTGGCCAGCAGGACTAGGGAAGTGATCGACCCCCTGTACTTGGCACTGGTGAGGCCACACCTCAAATACTGTATTCAGTTTTGGGCCCCTCACTACAAGAAGGACACTGAGGTGCTGGAGTGTGTCCAAAGAAGGGCAACGAAGCTGGTGAAGGGTCTGGAGCACAAGTCCTATGGGGAGCAGCTGAGGGAGCTGGGGTTGTTTAGCCTGGAGAAAAGGAGGCTGAGGGGAGACCTTATTGCTCTCTACACTACCTGAAAGGCAGCTGTAGCGTGGTGGGGGTCGGTCTCTTCTCCCAAGTTACAAGTGATAGGACAAGAGGAAATGGCCTCAAGCTGCGTCAGGGGAAGTTTAGATCGGATATTAGGAAAAATTTCTTCACTGAAAGGGTAGTCAGGCATTGGAACAGGCTGCCCAGGGAAGTGGCTGAGTCCCCATCCCTGGAAGTATTTAAAAGACGGGTAGACGTGGCACTTAAGGACATGGTTTAGTGGTGGACTTGGCAGTGCTAGGTTAACGGTTGGACTCATGATCTTAAAAGTCTTCTCCAACCTAAACAATTCTATGATTCTATTCTATTCTAAGCCACGTGCACTGCTCTCCAGTTGCTCCCCCTGCCCTGAATCTCCCCAGAGCTTTGGGCAAAGCAAGGTTCTGTGCAGGATCTCCATCCAACCTGGAGAGGTGAAAGGGGCCAGCTAGTTATACCACAAAAGGCCTCTTTGTGCAAATTTCATTGAACGCTGTGTAGCTGATATTTTAGGAGCAGTATGTGAGAAGAGATTTGAAGAACTGCTTATGTGATGGTTTTGTTAACAGCAGTGAGAACATGCACAGGGAAGCTTATTGATTCCCTTTATTGGGCAAAATTTGCTTCCTGGAATTCAGAGTTAGAGATGGGCTGCGACTGCAATACCAAATTACTGTGAGCTGCTTGCATGTAGGAACTGCCCAGAGGGTACAGCTGACCTGAAGAAGCTGCCTGAATAGCTGCTTAATCACACCAGGCTACAGCTCTGACCCACTCAAAGAAAGAGGAGAGGAAAGAGGGAGGAAGAGAAAACAAAATGAGAGCAATAGAAGATGGAAGGCTTATGGAAGGTGTCTGTGGCATTCTGTGTATGGAGAAAGACCCACCCTGCCCACTGACCCTGGGAAAACTGCTGCCGTTTGATGTGTTTCACTGAGGGATCCGCAGTTGTTCATGGAGATGTGGGATAGTTGGAGTATGCAGGGCCATAGCAAGATATTTTCAGGGGGTGGGGGAGTGCCATCAAATCAATATGCATCCCTTTCCCACTCTAAACCCTCCTTATAAACCTAAGTCAGATGGGAAATCCTTGAGGTCTGGCTTCTAGTCCAGCAGGTATGAAATATTAAGTGTCCCAGTTACACTGGTGCTCCAGCAGACATGCATTGCCTTTTGGTGGAGCGAGTTACCTTCTCCTACAACACAATGGAGCAGCACTCAGCTGCTCAGAGGTCCCCATGCCTGAATACAAACCTGGGGGTTGTGGCGGCTTGTGTAATTACAGAGACAAGGAGGGACATGGTGTGTGTGGAAGAAAAGGGAGAAGAAGCAGCAAGACTCTTGGAGCAAGGCAGGCAGCAAGCACTGGAGGGAAGGGGAGGAGGGCAACCAGAGTCAGCCCTCAGAGTTATTCACAGAAGCCACATATCGCTTCATCCTCATGCACTCATGATTAAAAAAATCCCCAAATTCTAGTGTTTTCTCATCCTGCAGACCAACCTTAGAACTCATTGACAATCTGCGGTTTAGCAGTATCTGCTCTAGATCCCCTGTCCCACTCATCCAAGCAGCATAGTGCATGGGTTACATGGTTGGTATCATTCTACAGAAACTGGCCAGGCAAAACTCATCTGCATGCACACAGATGATTGGGAAATACACACCCTGTTGTGTCCTTTAAGGCTAATTTTTCCCCTACTCTGCAGCTTCTACCCTCTCATAGAAGAGGGTTGCAAGTGCCCCAATGTGCAGAAAGCACAGGACCAGCACCCAGGGTCCCTCCTTCTGCTGGCTCCAAACCACATTCACACACGGTTCAGCCCCAGGCTGCACCATGCTCCGCTCCACGCTGCACCTCAGCAGATGTGGCCCACATCTCACCTCCCCTTATCAGCAGCTCATACCTGCTCCCTCACCACTCTGCCCTCAACACATCCCATCCAATCCTTTGTAAAAGTGCTCCTCCACTCCACGGAGAAGTATAAGCTGATTTTGCAGAAAGGATAAGGATGTCCTCTCCCAGGTTATCACTTATCTCCTGGAGACACAGCTGCAGTTTCTGACAATTTACAAGTTTATCTGTTAACTCCTTAATAAGCATCCTGTGCTAACATGGTTGGGGACCTGAAGAAACTTGATAACTTGATAACAACCTCTCAATGGTGCTGACTCATCAGCTGTTCTGCATGTGAAACTTTACCAGTACCTTGAAACTAATTCAGCTGGGTTTTTTCCTTTGTTTCTAGCATTAGTAATATTATTTAGCATTACTCCTTATCCCTAGAATGATCTGCATGCAGCAAAGCTGATAAGTAATAAACCATCTCTCCTATTAGGAGCCATTGTGCTCATGGGGAGCAGCTGAGCTGGGGAGGGGGAACTGATCTTATCAAGGGCTGACCCCAGCCCCTCTCAGCACCTGGAGCAGTGGCAACTGCTTTGAAAGAGGATATTTGATTGCCATATTTTCTCTGTAAAGATGAACTTTCAGCACATTTCAAAAAACTACCCAGTGGACCAAAGCTATTCAACAGGAAAAACTCACAGGGAAATGTATGTTTGTGTGTTTACGTACAATAGCTGGTTTGTTTGCTCTAGCTTCTCTCTGTTCCTCCATGACAGAGTAAAACAGCTAGAGAATACTCTAGAAGCTAAATTAAAAAAAAAAAGGTAAATTTAATAAAAAAGAAGTCAATTTAAGAACATAACATAGCCCTTTGTATTATTAGGACGAGAGGAAATGGCCTCAAGCTGCGCCAGGGGAAGTTTAGGTTGGATATTAGGAAAAACTTCTTCACCGAAAGGGCTGTCAGGCACTGGCACAGGCTGCCCAGGGAAGTGGTTGAGTCCCCATCCCTGGAGGTATTTAAAAGACGGGTAGACGTGGTGCTTGAGGACATGGTTTAGTGGTGGACTTAGCAGTGATAGGTTAACGGTTGGACTTGATGATCTTAAGGGTCTTTTCCAACCTTAACGATTCTATGATTCTATGATTATAGGCATGCACTGGCTTTACATTTCTTGCACAGTACTTGTATTTTATTCCTTTCTAAGTTAGTTACAACTGTGTTAGTTTTGAACTGAATCATTTCAAGGTAAAAATGATTTCTGAGCTGTTGTAAGCAACCTCCAGGCTAGTACTGGAAAGCCGAGAAACACAAGACCAGGAATGAAAACCGAACGCATGGGTTTCTTCTTCCCTGCATTCACAGTAGTCACCTACCACCAGAGAGTAAACTAGTAAAATATGAAAATGGAAACAAATCTAACTATGGCTTCTTTAAAACTCTCTTAGTTCAGTCTGTAGGAATAAGCATCACCATGACCCAACCAAAATTGTGTGCCCTTATACAGGAAACTTATTACGGACTACAGTCCTCATAATCTGCCTGTGACATATTTTTCTATTTTCCTTACATTTAAACTTAACTCCTGAGTTTCTAATGCTTATTTGTGCAATAATTGCAGCAATCCATGATATGTTTTAACTTTAGTTACAGATATGTGCTATCTTCCTTTACTTTTCCACAATGCTTATGCAGAAATAAACATTGGTTTTGGCCCAGCACTGTCCTCAGTCTGCCAGTTCTGTTTCCACAGATGCTCTCCATTTCTGCTCTGCAGTATCACTCTGCTATTTCACGCAGTATGTGCACAGCAGTCATGGCAAATGCTTTCCAGCTGTGGGTAACATCTTTCAAGGAGATAATACCTTGCGGTAAAAAAACAACTTACCACCTTTCCTGCCCCAAGTGGACTCACACCAGCTTTCCTCTGTGGTTGCGTGTCCTCATGAGCAGGCCAGGAGCCCGCCCTTCTCACTCTTTCTGATGCAGAGGCAATTTCAGCCTCAATGTGTTAAAAATAATAATGTCATTAACCATTTCCCAGCTGTTACTATGATGCTGTCACAGGGGAGGCCCAGCAGCTTAATGATATCTCAGCTGGGATTGAATATGACTCCAGCACAGTTTCAGCAGCTTTGGTTTATTATGTTGAACACTTGGACAAAGAAATGTAAAGCACGTATATGGGTGCCCCAAATACAGAGCTGCTTCAGCTTCATATCTAAAAAATGCTGCTATCACCATACAGGTCCCCTACTTTAGTCTGATTTCACAGGCTGCATTCTTGATGTAATTGTGGATAATCTGGAGTGTCCCCAGACCCATCTGCAATAGCAGTAAAAATCATGTTTGATACTAATACTATTTCAATATTATGCCTTATTCTCAGTTTGTGTTGTGTCTGGACCATGCCAGGAGTTGAGCCACAGTAGATGTGTGCAGGCAAATGCTATGAAAGAAAAAGCCAGCAGCTGCCAGGCATTGCAACATTAGATGTAACAGAATTTTCTGCTATATTGCAAACCTGAATCTTTCCATCAGATCCACCTCCAGAGCTTACAGCTCATCCTTTATGGTCATCCTCTGCCACCTACAACCGTAATGCAGCATTTGCTATCTGAGATATGGTATGAAATACATGCTTCTCGGGACAAAAGTACAACTGAAGACCTGTGAAGAAGTCTGTAAAGGGAACAGTGCAGAGTTGCCAGCTGACTGGTTGGGTGTGAACCAAAATAAGAAATTATGTCTGAGTTTCCTCCTCCAGATGTGCTCCTCAGGGTATTTGCATTTTTATGATTTTTAATCCATCAGTAACTGATAAGATTCCTCCAGTGAAGCCAAACATAGATAACATGATAATGTGATGTGGGCCCTAGGAATAATATAATGTCAGTGAAAAAGGGCAGAAGGAGCTGCATTACGCCCACTCGTGCACAGGAGTGTCTTACTTGAGCCACCTGTCCTTCCAGCCATGCTCGGCTCCTGGCTGTCCCTCCGTCAGGAAGGCTGTACTCCATGGGCATTGCACTGCTGGATGCTCCCGAGTCCCTGGTGCTCACAAAGCCACACCAGCCCTTGAAAGCTTTAGATTAGGGATATGATTCTATGATATGCAGAAGAAAGCACCAAGCGACACATGCTCATATGCAGACACCTTGCAGAAGCAGTTCAAAACAATTCTCTTCTTTCAACCTTGAACCCTCAGCTCTTGGGTGTTTGCCTTTGTCAAGCAGCATCAGCAAAAGTTTGCTGAGCATTTAAGTACTCTTCAAGAAATAAAAACCAGTAAATAATAACTGCCTTTGCATGATCATCTCCCTCTCTCATCCTCCCTTCACGTGGAAGCAATCCTGTCAGTTCCCAGGAAGATGCTGATTAGGCCAGCATTTAACCTTCAATATCTCCATTTAACCATTCATTTTGCTCTGTGTGAGGTGACACGCAGCATCCCAAATGACACGTGGCACTGTACTCTTCACACACCTACAAAAGACCTATTTTGGGTTGCAAAGATGCTATGCTGTGCATGGAACGGGTGCATGTGGAGCACTCAGCCGTTGACAGAGCAAGGGTTGGACAGGAGCTCAGCAGACAGCATCACAGCCGAAAACACAGCCAGGAGTGCCAGTGTGGGGGAATAGGCACAAAATTGCAGGTGTGAACATCTAATGCACCCCTACCTGGGAGGCATCAGGACGGACAGGAGCTGCGGGACCAGAACTGGCAGATAAAACCCACTACAGGGTAAACACTGCAGGCTGCAAAGCTTCAAAGCTGCAAATCATGGTGCAATTCTGGCAAGTCCTCCACCTCAATTCATATACAGCATCTGGCACGTTGCAGCTGCAGCAAGGACACAAGCTTCTTCTAGCAGCCAAAGCAAACTTGTGTTTGCTTTGAAGGCTCCTTTGAACACTCCTTGTATTCACTTTCCTTTCCTCTGGGAATGTTGTCCCTTGTTGTTAAGGGCCAGGCTCGTGTTACTTCATTTTCATGGAATTGTTTGAATTTTGTTTTTAAAATTGAACTTTTCTGGATTCTCCTCTGGGTTCCCCCCCAAACTGAAAAATTGAAAACCTGTCTTCTCCTCCTTCCACTCCCAGGTTTTGAAATCCTTATTTTGTGGGTAAAAAGAGTTCCATCTTACTGTAAATATTTATAGCATTTCAAAACCAATACTTGAACATTTTGCTGAAAAGAAAAAGAATTCAATTTTTCCCTATTCATGTTTTTCTGAAGGAGAAAACAAGACACTTTCAGCCACACGGAATATGTTCTCATTTGGGTCAGACAGCTATTTTGAGTACAGGACTGATAACCATCTGCAATTATCATCCACAGACAATTGGATGAATGTTCCCTTGCAGCCTGAAAGGGCAGGTCACTCACAGCATATCTTACTCATTAAAAGTAAAGAATAACATGACGATATGTCACTGGTACCTTCAGCTGGATTGGCATGCCGAGCCCTCCCTCCACACTGGGGCTGTGTAGGTAGTGACTTCTGTCAAAAAAGAGCCCTAGAGAAGGTATAATTAACAACCACATCTTCATCCCATAAATAATGGGATTCTGGCATGATGGATGAAGAACCTGAAGCTGCAATGCATCTTCATATTAAGCATTACAGTGCTCCATCTCTGCTGCTCCTTACTGACTTCATTACAGTACCAGTGAGCGCTCTGAATTCAGCCTAATATTTCTGAAGATTTAAGTAAGCATGGCTTTGCTCTGAAAGCCATGCCCATGTGAGAGGTCTGGCGGAGGAGGTGGGTGGGAGGACATCTTGGAGCAGTTCCCGACTCTCTTACTGACTTTTAGGTTGCCTCGATGAAGGCATGTGATTTGCTTGAGTTTACCTGCCCATTCAATAGACAGGGCATTTTCAAGATTTGCAGTCGTCCGTATGCACATGAAAAACAAAAAGACTGCATTTTCCCCAAACTGCCCTGTTGCCTGGGTAATTACACGAGCCATATGCTGAGGTCCTTCCTTAGGCAAATGCCCTGCTGCGGTCAAAGGGACACTGCCAATGTGACAGATGGGCAACATCAAGGACGGACTGACCAGGATGTGTGCCTTGGGAGCACGTATAAGTGCCTTTGTGCTCATAAATACAGAATTGATGGTGCTCAGTCTGTATCTTGCAAAGTCTGCAAGTGTCTTAAGAGAGGCCTCTTGAAAATGTGTCCCAGGTGGATAAACTCAGGGAGATGGAAATTTCTGTCTCCTTTCCACATCTTAGCAGGATGCTGCTGTGAACTTCTCTGGCTACGTCATTCCCATTACATTCCTGAGATTCATAGTTATATGCACCCACATAGATACATACACAAATATATAAATATATGCTTACACACACCTACATGCACATGCACACCTTGTATATATATATATATTTTTATTTATCCTGTCATTTAGAAATTATCGTCAACCTCTTCATAATATATTATTATTCCATTAGGATCACTTCAGCTAACAAACATTCAAGGTACAACTGCCCTGACGTCTCCTGGTATGATGTACATTAAAGTTTAATGCTGTATTGATGTGTGCATTGTGTTCCATATGAGCCAAGCTGTTCCATTAACTATGCGCAAAGGGCTATGAAGTTATAACATTTATCTCTACGGAGGCTCCAGATTACTTTTTCCTGTTGCATGCCTCCAAGGCTAAACATCTAGTCCTCAATTTACGTAGAGCTGTTAAAATTTTTAAACCTTTGTAAATGATGAACAGTTTATCAATGTAACTGCATTTTTGTCAGCCCTGGCTGGAGAGAATAAAGAAATATTGGCAATTTTCCAATGGTCATTTATTTTATTTTTTATTTCCATTTAAAGCACGAGTTGGGTAGAAACAGTATCCATTATTAATAGATAAATGTTTTATTAAAGATATAAAGACCACAAAGATTTGTAACTTTAATAATCTAGTTTCTTATTTTAAATTCTGTAACATTATTATTTATTGAACAACTGGGGATATTTCTTACAGGATCACAGTTAGGCAGAACCCCAGCAAAATGGATAACTCTGCGCTATCTTGGGGAAAATACTCCGGCTGACTTAAGAGCTTCCTGACAGGATTTTTTTTTAATAATTTTTAAAATAAATTTGTCACTGGCTGTTTACAATAAGGCCGATAAAGTTTCAAAGGGAAGTCTTTTTTTCTTAACTTTACTTCTGTTGCTGCACATGCTGGAGTGTCCTTACAACCCTGCTCACATATTCTGCAAATTATTCTGGTTTCTATGTTAAGCCAATTTTTTTTTAGCCTTTGCTGTGCTACAGCAAAGTGATAACTGCATTTTCTCTTCCCTGCAGGGTGATCTGTTGCTCTCAGGTGACCGAGTGAATTGAAAGGGGAAAAGAAATGTAATTTTTGAACTTTATTTTTCTCTCCCTCCTTGGATTTCACTTCATGGGCTTTTTTTCGCATATTCTTGCACTTATTAGACATCGTAAGGGCTGTGTGAATAACTGTTTTCCTTAGAGTTAGGTCTGGCAGGTCAGAAAATTCAAAATATGAAACAAAGTAATTCGGATTAATCTGAATATTTTTTTGTGATTTCAGAATAAAAAAAATAATGCTTATGTTTGAACACTCTAAAATGGTGGAATGGTTTTGCAAATAAATGAGTTGAAAGAAGAAAAACAGTTAATAATAATAGCCATGCTCAGCTGTAGCTGGCAATAAAAAATTTTGCTACAGAAGTCTCAAATCTTGCACTTTCTATCTCCAGCAGAAATTGTGGGGCTTTTCAAAAAAGCAAAGTTTCTGTTTTCTAAAAAGAAACTTTCTGGGTTTATCTAACTCCTTTTAAGCCTGGACAAAATCAAAACAAAGTATCATCCTGCAACAGTCAGTGTTCAACTGGTGACCAAACATCCTTAAACACCCAGAATTTAAAAGATCTAAACTCTTTCGCTCGATTCAGCCCAGAAACCTGAATATGAAATTTCTAAATCCCACATTAAACCTCTTAAGACAGAATACTTGGTAATTTCAGGCTACTCCTCCCTGCATGTTCATGTCTGACACAGTACTATGTCAGCAAAACATTTTTTTTTTGTTTGCTTGTTTAATTTTGGGTGTGAAATACTCGTGACCAGATGAGCAGCCTTCTGATGTAATATTCTGTTATCTGAGATCTGTACATATATACACACTTACACTTCTGCATCTCTATGTGGGCTATATTCAAAACTCAAATCACGGAGAATTTATTGTACAAAAAAAAAAAAGTTTTGTTTGCCACTTTCTGATAGAGATCTGATTGGATCCATCTGAGGGTTTTCCATTAAATCTTTTCCACTGCGTAAATATCAGTTACTGAAGCCAAAACCGTTCAAGGGAGAGGGACATTTTCAATTAGATTTTTCAATCACATTTACCATGATACAGTGTGAAATTATAAAAACATTGTATTTCAATATTTTTCTAAGCAAAAATATCTGCTTTTCCTTTTTGAACATGATGAATTTTAAAAGGCCACAATTACAAAGCACAGTTTAAAACCATCTATTTAACCATTAGCCATTTATTTAACCATCTATTTAATCAACTGTCTTAAAACATTTCAACAGACCTGAATGAAGCAGTCTTTCTCAAGCTTCAACTTGCAGGAAAGCTGATGATTTTAGGTGTTACTCGTGATTCAGAGAGGGCCATTTGGTGGTTTTGAAACTGCAGAAAATCCCATGGGATAATATGTCCCAGACAGCTCTGGCAGTTACTGGTAAGGAACTCTAGATCTTGCAAAAATCATTAGAGATGTCATGTTCCCCCTTTCACTCCAACAAGTAAAATCAACCACTGTACAGACAAGGCCGGTAGCTGTTGTTTTCATAACCACAACTATTCCCTGACTCTGGGTGACCATTACTTATGTGGTACTTAACCTACCAGGAAATTATCTGAGATAGATAGTGCATCAGACTTGTTTTACACATTGCATTTGGCCAAATACTGCTCAAAAAATTGTCTCTGGACACCAGCTGCTGTTGTGAACAGACATGCTGGTGTGTGGGGAGAGGCGTTTGTGCACAGCTGGCGTGCAGCAGTACGAACAACCCCGCTGAGCAGGGACCTGGGCCATGCTTTCATCGCACCCCCTACATTAAAGGACGAGCCATGTCTGTGGCTGGTGGCATCTGCCACTTGTTTACATTCTGCATTAAATGTGAAACTGAGCATCCTGGACAAGTTTCAAAGCTCCCTCTGGACACAAACTTGTAGGTCATCCTCAACCTGTTTTGCTGACCCATGAGACAAATTGCGTTTCTATTAAATCAAGCCTTCAAGGAACATCTCCCCTGACTTGACAGTGACTAGTTACTCTGGCTTGCAGCAAATAATTGTGGAGCAACAGGCATCTGACAATGATTTCTCAATGCCTGGGCTGCATTTTTCTCTTCTTTTCCTTGGCAGGTTGCATAGCAGCAGCAGGATATCAGTGTGTGCTTCAGGGAGGGAATTTCCGATTTTACTCCCAGCTTTTCGTAGGAAATCATTTCTTGATAGCAGAGCTACAAGGTGTGGAAAGAAGTAGACCTTGGCTGTATGAAGAAGAAAAAGAGCTGCCTGCTCTGTATGGCATGGAAACAAGTTTTGATTAGCCAATAATATTAGGAAACTTGATGTGTTTACAAAATGTAAGTGAAGAAATGCTTGAGAAATTGATACATTCAGCAGGTGAACATAAAACCTCAGTGGAAGGTGGGACTTCCCAAGCTTTCTCCAGTTGCCCTGTGACTCCACACCACATTAAAAGTAAATGAACCAACAATGAAACAGGCTAAGCTTTGATGGCAAATTGCTATGTTGAGGCCAGTAATAAAAGTTATGTTAGTTCTGCCTCTTGAATCCTGCTCAGAAACATCTGCAATTTTCCATAATAATTTCTAAGATGGCAATCCAAGCAAAAATAATGTTAATTAGGCCCTCCCTACTAGTGGACTAACTCAGTGTTGACGGTTCTCAGTCTACCACCATTGCTAACAGTAAATTTTGCAACATGCTTCTGGTAAGTTTGGTCATGCTAATGTTGGTTCAAGTGGGAATGCCTTGGGCCCAGGAGCTAGAGAATCCCACATCACAGCCAGTGATTTCACCCTGAGGTTCCCAACTGTCTCTTAGAGCATTGGGAAAGCTGGTCAGGGAAACCCTGTGCCTTGAAGGTAAAACACACCGAGGTCATCTGCTGGAAGATGCTGCAGGTCTGTGCAGCATAACCTGCTACCTGACCACACTGGATTATTTCATAATCTAAATAGGTCTTTGCAGGTAGAAGGATTTAACTTTACTTACAATGAAGAAGTCTTTCAAAACCTCAAGAGATGCTCTAAAGTTCGAGTACTAGGATATCTCAGACAACTACTTCATACACTAAGCCAGAAGCCAAAGAAATTCAAAAGCCAAAAGGAAACAAAGGTGAGGTCAGGGAAGACCTGGAGCTTGTTTCTGGAGAGGGAGAGCTGGGACTGCTGTAAAAGAGCAGCAAGGCTGCAGCGGGTGAAATAATCCTCCATCCTGCCAGTCCTGCCTGTTGCTGGGGTCCTGTCACAGGCAGGATGGGTGGGTTGGGAATCACTGAGCCTCTGCCATTGCTGAAGATTTCCTGTCTAAGTGAGCCCCCAGTACAAGAGAAATCCCAGTTTTTCACATTGTCTGCAGGGGAAAAATGGAGAAACAAACAAACAAAAAAAAAGGATGGGGCTGGTAAAGCTTGCTTAGGTGTCATGAAACAGGAGAAGTGATGAAAGAGCCAAGGGTAACAGGCTGGTGCTTGGCTTCATGATTCCACCCTCCCTCCACCTTGCTGCTGGTGTGAGGGTGAGGGATGCTTCAGTTCTTGTGTGCTGAGAGTGCAGGCACTGCTGCCACCCACCACATATCCTCAGGGAAAGCTGTCCCTCCTCATCAGCTCCAATGCAAAGCCCTTGCTGAAGGCACAGGGGTGAAGAGCAGAGCCTCTGCAAAAGCTGCTGAGACCTGACCTGGGGGTCTGAAGAAGGCAGCTCTACCAAAAAAACTCCCCCAAACCTCCCCACATTAAGATCTCAACCTTACCTAAGGAATTCAACAGCAATGATGCCAACTGGGTTGTAAACATGGAGCCAGAGGAACCCCCATGCCATGGGTGGCATGAGAGTGCACCGAGAAGTTGGACTGCGTGGCACCAGGTCTGCCTAACCTTGCCCCCTCCTGTGGCATCTCTCTTAGGTAACCTTTATCCCTTGTGTTCACAATATTGGCAACCCCAGGTATTCAAAACCTCTTCACCTGGATGTCACTCAGCTTTGCTGTCCCTCTTTTTAATTGCTTCTTTTTAACTATCTTCTTGCTTATACCATCAGTATTGTCTCCAAGCCATTGCAACATAGCTTCAAGTGCAAATGCTTTCCCCATACACCATGTGCCTGAAATGAAGAGAGATGAAGGTGTTAACAGCTGATCTTCAAGAACTCTTTCACATCTTCCTTCCCCCTCTGGGTCATCAGACCCACCAGCTGTTCATGCTCTCAAGGCCCGATACCATGGGAGACATGGTACTATAGGAGACAGGAGAACTCCAGTGTAACCTATTGAGCTGCTGACATAGTTAGGGGTCTTCCTGGCATTTCTGCAAGTTTATGACACTGGCAGCACTAGCCAGAAATTTCCTCTTGGGGGACTAAGTATTAACAGATGCTTTGCATCCTGAGGGTACAAAAAGAGTTAACATCCCCTCATCCTGGCATGAGCTGTAGCTCTAATTCCCTTTTCTGCTAAGATTAGCAGGGTGTAATTCCAGCTAGTAACATCCATGGAGGACAGAGCAGGAACTTAGCATTTCAAGCTGAAACCTTAGAAAACAAATGGTCCGTCCTTAAGGCACACTCTTGATTATTATCAGATTCATTTCCATTTCGGTTCAAACCAGAACTGCTTAGAGCCAAATCTTCACAATATCTGGATCTATGGACCAACAGGGACTGGGAAAGAGTAGTGCTTATGCTGGTACTGCATAACACACCAGAGACATGCCTTGTGGCCATAGCCCAGGACGGAGACATCAACGCTTCATCCACAACAACCCCTGACTAGTACAGCCCCCACAGGGAAGAGGCAATAAAGCCACCACTGAAAGAAGATGAAGAGGATTTGTCATGCTGAGCAAGTGTTATAAAGGTTTTTATTGCCACTTGTTGGGGAAGTGCCTCACTCTTGACAGTGATGGAGTCCTTCTGAGCTGAAGATATTTATCCGCAGGGATAAATCAGGACTTATTTTACTGAAGAGCTGGAGCTTGATCTCAGAGCACAAAGCAACCGAGTGCTCCCAGGGTTCCTCTCATGTCAGTTCAAAACCACCTCAGCCCACAGCAAAGGGGTTCTGCAGGGGAAATGGTAGCACAGCAGGGGGGCCCTCATGCTTGCAAGGCTCCAGGGGCAGGACTGCTGCCTTCAGGCCAGAATGGGGCAAAGACTGGAGCACTTCAGTTCACATCACACCAGCTGCTTGCACTTCACTTGCTCTTTATTTACTGGTAATGCAGAGCACCCAGGAGCCTCCATCCTGGCCAAGAGGAACAGCTGCTCCTTTGCACCCAGAGCTCAGGAAGAGGAGCCAGGCTGGTCCCATCAAGCCTGGTCGGTCCCACTGAGGCAGACAGGTCCCATGCAAACACACTGTTGTCTCTGCTCTTTAGACAAGGTTGGTTTAGGAGCAAGATGAGAAATTAGGGGCCAGAGCTGCTGTGGAGTCTGAGGCTGCTTTTGCTTGAGAGTACTGATGCTAAGTTACTCATTGTACATTTTAACAATGTAGGTAAGACCAGGATCAGGCCCAGAGGAGCTCCGCCTTTCTCCTCCCTCCCTTCCCTTGTCCCAGTTTGGGGCCGACACCAAACTTGCTGAAAGGCAGCAAGTTGCAAATGCAGAAGTGCTGAATTGCAGCTTGAAAAACGACAGAGAGTGATTATTGCTGTCCAGGAGAGAAGGATTAATACATCAGCCCACTGAGAGACTCATATTTTGGGCAAAGTATTTTCATACAGGCAAGAATCTACATCAATTCTGTCAGCTATCTGATTCATAGAAAAACAGTGCTGAAGAAATAAGGAAAAAAAAGGAAAATAAAGGCTCAGAGGATACTTTATCAGTTATTATATTAATGTGCAGCAAGGTACCAGTGGCAGGAAGAAGCTGATTTGGAGGGCATGTTAATAAAAAACATCGAGCTGATGCAGAAGATCCGTTGCTTATTTTCCCCTTTTAAACTGCCTCTCCTCAGACCATCAGGAAAGGTGAGGGATCCAGTCCAGCACTTTGCCTAATAGGAAGAGGGGAGAAAAGGTCTGTTAAAGCTTGGATGGTGTGCTGCTGCTCAGCCAGAGTGAGTGTGATGGATGGGGTGGTTGCTCAGCGTCGAGCAGGGTGCAAAAGGGCCTCAGTAACATCTATTAAAGCAATCCATTTTCCCAGGCTCATCTGGCACTCACTCTTTGTCACCACACTTGTTACCTTTTCCTGATGGTAAATGCTGGGGAACTTCAAGGTATTTGAACAGTCAGAGATGACAAATCCCTACTAAGAAGAAAGTGTAAAACAGCAGGAGAAACATGTTGGCTTCATCCTGAGTGAACATTAAATACACTTCACATTTGTCTAAGGAGACGGTTAATGGGAAAACGGGCTCTTTAATTGAACAGGCTGAGAGTTTCACGCAGCTGCATATAACAAACGCGCAGGAGAAAGCCATTTTTCTACGCAGGGATCCTAGTCTGGGTGAGGCAGGAGGGAGCATTCCTTCCAGAGAATTAACAGCAAATGCAAGTGGCTGGTGAGGACAATCCAACATGATGCTTTTCCCCATGCAGCTCTATTTAAAGGAACAGAAAGGGGCCTTGGATCAGGCATTCAGCCCAAAACTGGCCTAAGGCAACATAAAAGCAGTGGGTTATTTTTGTTGTGTTTTACAGTTGTCTTGAAGCCTGGGGCATGCCAACTGGTATACTCAACTTGTCTAGGTCATCAGAGCCCTCTGCAGAGTGGATTTTTTCTCACTGAGTGACTCACTGACAACATTGCTCACCAGGAAGCTGATGTATCTCTGCAACATGCACTTGTGTCAGTGTTGCACCTTCTACCAGTCCCAACGTGCTTGGCAAGAAGCAGTTCATTTGATTGCATGATCCCTCTAACGGAGAGCTTAGTATTACAGGGCACCACAGCTAGCCCCTCCACATCTGCAGCTGGCCCCTCAGCTGGACCGGTGCCTCCTGGATCAGTACTTCTCATCAGCCTCTGGAGTATGAGGTATCGACCACTGTTGCAATAAGGTACCAGCCACAGTAGCCCAAAAAACACTCAAAAATTGTGTATGAGTTTTATAAAATGTATTTTCCCTGACACATGATGCATGCTGCACATGTCCATCTGCAGTTACATCAATCTTCCCATCTCTCCTTGAATCTTCCCTCCCTGTGCACAATCCTTCAAACTCGCTCTCCCGCAGCACAACCACTTCACAGCTCTTTAGCGTCTAAGATCCTGGGATTAACCTGAATATTATTTTCCTTTACTTACTAGAAATGTTGTTCAGACACAGAATTCAGACATGGAAATCTATTACCTCTCCAAGGTGTACAGCAGAGGGTGGTGGGGACAGAGACACAGCCAAAGCAGTGCACCTGCTTTCATTGTTATCATGCTAATTAATAACAAGATAATTAAATGAAGAAAGCCTATTACTGGAGTATCAAGGGAAGGGGCAGAGGTAGGAATGTAGTAAGAGACGGACTGAAGGAGTCTCCTCTGTTGTCAATTCCTCTTCCCTCTGACTCCCATCTCACCAGCTTATTAAACTCTGTCTTAAAAGCAGTGGCTTCTCCCTTGCTCCCCAGGGGAAGCTGTTAAAAAGCTTCCCTTATCATCTATCAAGGAATCTCCTCATTTGCAACTAAAATGTACAATTAACCAGTTTGTTCTTGTTCTTTAGCTTAAATCACCTATCCCCATGGGGCTTTATCTCCCACATGAACAGCAGCCTCCTTTCTTCTCCACAGGCATTTATGGCTAAACAGGCTGCACGAGCATGCCCTCCCTCAGCAGCCTTTTTCCCCTGTATGCTCACTGTTATTCTCCATGCCTGTAAACCTAAAACCTTCAATCTGTGCAGAAATCCAGCAGTGATGTGCGCTTGGCCAGGCTGCGAGGACAGCAGCAGCAGCCAGGGACAGCCAGGCAGCTGGTGGGGCTCAAGCCCTGGGCAAGGGTGCCTGGAAGGAGCTGGCACTAATGGGGTTCAAGCAGCTACTCCAGGTCATTTGTTTTAAGGGTGGGATTTGCTTGAGCACACATGGACAAAAAACAAATGATACTAGCTCATTGCAGCTGCCTTTGGACAGGTATCAGAAGGCAGCATCATACCTGGGTGCCAAAATGACATTGTGGTCACGCTAATGGGCTTTAGGAGCCTTCTCCTCAGCAAGCACTGTCTCAGGTCCTCCATGCCATGCCAGGGCAGGTTTCCAGGGGCAGGGTCTCCTAATAGTAGTAATACAGATCTTTTTTCCATCTCTTCTTTTTTTTCTTTTCTTTTTTTTCCCCTCCCTCTCCTCTTCCTCCCCTCTTTGCTTTACCTGGAAGCTGGGGACATCCTCAGCTGCCCCCTTCCAGGAGCAGAAAGGCAGCTGACAGGTTTTCTATCACATCTGGACCACTAATTCCCAGAGCATCGCAAACAGAAACCCTCATCAATGCCAGGAAATTCTCTCATTCTTTGTGTGCTCGTTAACTGCATTTATTTAGCAAAAGGGCAGACGTGTGCAGCAGGTCTGAGGTTTGAAAGGCCACAGGGAGCTCTCTTTCTGGCTTGCTTTGCCTTGTTAACTATGTTATCCCAATAACTGCTGAACATACACAGATACCATAACTCTCCCAGTTTGAATTAGTGCTGCCCCACTGCCAGGCTGTCAGCAGGACCAGGAGATCTCACATGAAAACTCTGACTCGGTAGACTGGATACACAGATGCACTCAAAGGAGCTCTGCTTCTTCACAGCCCAGATAGTGTTAGACCACATTAAACACATTTCAAGGTCCTTGATACTGCTTTCTTATCCCAGTACTGAAATGGAAGGTCAATTCCAGTCATAGATGATGAATGGTCAAGGACCAGTCCTTCTAGTCTTCCATCCAGGGCATCCCAGGAGAAGAGTGAAGCCACCTGCCCAGGGTGAGAAGAAGCCTTTGTTACAGAAGTAAAAAGAAAAGTCATTGCCATGAGAAAAGAGAAGCTGGTACTTTAATCCCTGCTGTGTTCACACTCTGTCTGGCTGACCCAATGCTGTGCAGATTTTCCCAGTAGGGACTGAAGAGGTTTCTATATGTCCATGAAACTCCAGCCAGAGCCAGCCTGGGGAAGGGCCATATCTGTCAGAGACATGTGCCACAACTCAGCTGGACACGTCTCTGCTGCAAGACAGGTGGTACCTCAAGTAGATGTGCTCTGTTCATGACCTAAGTCAAGGACTGTATGTCTCTTGATTTCCATCAAAGTTAAAAAAATGATAGGACACTAGGCATAAGAGTTAAATAACTATGTTCTGCTTCATCTTTAACATAAGACTGGGCATATTGTTCCCACTAACAGAAGAAGAAGAACAATTAGCCTTAGAGAGTATTAACAAGTTGAATGTGCAGTGTAATACGGATTTGTATGGCAAATCTCCTTATAAGACTCCAGTGAAGCGAGACTGGGTTTTCCAAGGTATTTGCAATG
The DNA here is from genome assembly GCA_020745775.1 of Theristicus caerulescens. Taxonomy (NCBI): domain Eukaryota; kingdom Metazoa; phylum Chordata; class Aves; order Pelecaniformes; family Threskiornithidae; genus Theristicus; species Theristicus caerulescens. Next base: position 4,948,825 of record CM036569.1, read on the forward strand.
CTAATGCTTGGCAATGTCATGTATCTGGTGATACTGTATGACCTGGAGAGCTATAGGTATGATGTTAACCAAAGGAAGAAGAGTTATTAAATAGGATATAAGGTACATAGCAAATGAGTAATTTACAAATACATATGTGATGTAAATGGTTCAGGAATTTTAAAAAAGGGTTTTCTTAAAGGGTGAGCTATTCTCCTGGGTAGACACTGCTGATCTCTCTTACTTATCTTGTTTCTACTAAGTCAAAGGGGTTGTGAGTTTGATAACAAGCTGTCAGGATTTGCCTGTTAGATGTGATATTAATAAGAAAGAGTATTAAATGTGTGTCTTGTTGCTTTTGGTGGAATAAAATACTTCATTAATAACCAGTCTGTGACTGTTTGGAAGGATGAACCTTATTAAAGAACAGGTCTTTACTCAACAGTTCATACTCCACCACTGCTAAATCCACAGGAGTCAGTAAGGTTCAAAATTCACTCTTTTCTGATGTTTGTTGGTCTATGTGCAATATGACAGAAGGTGCCAATCCAGGACCTATCAGACAAGCGTCCACACAATTCAGTCCACAACAAACTCCAGTGGCCATGACAAAGCCACATGCCAGGGGAGGAGTTCATTGAGGAAGGTCCATACTTCTCATGGTGCTCACAGTGTGCAGAATTTGCAAACTTTAGAGCTAGCTGGGAATTTTCCAACAGACCATGTCTTCAGTGCAAAAGGTCAATTCTTCAACACTGAAACACATTGCAGGAACATGCAGATGTTTCTAATGGAACACTGCCATACTTTTTGTTGCAGTAAGGTGGAGGGGAGCGCAGACTCCCCTGTAACAAACCAGCTCAGCAGCTGTATTTTCCAGGGCTTACAGGTTTCTATCTCCTTGGCAGACCATGCCGATCACTGGAAGCCTGTGGGCTCTGGGAGACCTGGCTCTGAACACCAGTTTCTGGGTCCAGGCTCCCAGTCTGTCCAGCCTTGGACAGTATCTCCAGGAGACTGTCCTGGAGCTGGATCTACCAGAGCTTCTAGGCTAAGCAGGATGCCAGAAACCCTGGCTTCACCTCCCGAATCACCTCCTCTGCTCCTTACAAGAGCCTGGGCTCCAGGAAAGTTGGGGAGCCTCAAGAAAAAGTTTTAAGAAGTAAAAAAATGAAATGTCTGGTTTAACATTTGTGAAAGAACGTAACAAAAGGTTTCTCTCTCCTTCAAAGACAGCAGTTTTCTTTCCACTTTATAATATAGATATCTTTTAAGTTATTTCAGAAAAGAAATTCCCATGTCCAGTCAGCTATAGCAGTTGTAAAGATGTCAGTTTCGGTGGACTTTTTCTGGCAATTTTCACCAGCACTAGTTCCCAGATATCAATTCAAACCACCTTGAAATCAGTTGGCATTCAGTTTAATATAATTTTGATCTTTCCTTAAAGAGGAAATGAAGTTTTACAATTGCTAGGAAAAGCTGGCCCCTTCTATTCCACTATTTACTTCCCTGTTGTCCTTCCATGCACAGAACTGGATTAATCCAGGAGGTGTTAATTATTTGGTTTATGTATTCCCTTATCCCTTTCCTACGTTAGTGGGAAATTGTATTTAAATGGCATTTTCTTCAGCACTGTTATCACAAATGTGCTGTAAAGCAATTTGGCATGCACTGTTTCCAGAGGCATTCTGAGAAACAATTTATGACTCCACGCTAGTGACTGGTATCGTGGCTCTGTTCATGCTTTACTAAACTAAAGTCTGCAGCTAAAAAAGAAAAGAGCCCGCGCCCTCAGACATCCCCAGCTGGTCGCATTCACAGCTCTGGAGATTCACGAACCAGTGAATGCTCCCAATTTGCCAAGCAGATGAATTTGAATGAGCGTGCAGAAGTTCACCCCATAAACTGGGTAATGGGAGCCAGTTATTGTGGTTCATGCAGTAAATGCCCCCAATTTGCTGCCACATGAAAATAGCTCAAACCTTTCATTGCATCTGTGCTGAAGAATAGAGTTGCGTGAACTCCAGTCACTGGTGACGCAAAAGTTTTTGTCCATATGCGGCTGCTTTGCAGCTTCATACCAGTGACTCTAATAGCCAGTTTTGCTGGTCTTTTCAAATCACTACAATTTGTGTGTGCTATTTAATGAGAGCGTCAGTAAGCCCTCCTCCGGTGCCGACCTCCACTTTCCATCTGCCCATGTTCCCCAGTCATGGCCAATGTTGAGACACAAAGATGCTGAGACAAACAGAGATAATGGTGCTCAAAATTTTAGGTCCCATTTATTTTCAGAAGGGGACCAATCTTTTCCTCATGTGGGATGTAAAATTAGAAAATTATGCTCTCCAAGTATCCTTCTCCAAGGCATAAAGGAACAGCCTGGGCAGTTTCTGAATGTAGCTGACAACCTTCTGATCCTTCCTCTCATTTTAGCAGCATAAAATATTTGTATTTCCTGTCCCAAACCACTGTGTAGGAAGACAAAATAGAGTTAAGAGCTGTAATTTTCAAGAACACGGGCTCTTCAGAGCTGTTCAATACAGGGGCACATAATAATCTCCCTAGAAAGGAAGAAGGCATCAAAAGAAGGTGACATTTTTCCTTTACATTTTCTTCCAGTTTGCAGTGGTGCAGGACACAGCTGAGAATGGTGGGTTGCACTGGCCTGGCCTCACATCTGGGGCTTGGCAATGTGTCTTAGACAAGCTACATGCAGAAATGTGGCTAGACACTACTTTTAATTAGAAGAAAAAAAATGGTCCACGAGATTGCGTCTGAAAATGGTCTTCAGTGTTGCAGAATTTCAGCTCCCTCTGATTCATGGAGCAACCCTGGCTCACTGATGTCTACCCATTAAAAATTGGCTGGATTCAGGCGGTTGTGGTACAGAAGAAATAGAAAGCAAGGCACAGAAGAGAGAAATAAATCGAGACAGATCCGCCTTAGTCCTGCTCTTAGCTTTATTCGCTCCTATCTGTAATATGTTTCACCAGGCAGGCTTGACAATAGACCACTGAGCCAGAGTCATGTTTCACAGTGCATCCCTGCTACTAAAAGATGTAAGGAAAGAGATAAATACTGGTGAATGGAAAGCAAAGGCAGGAACATGGAAGAAGGGAGGGCAGGAGAGCTTGGCTTGGTGTGTGAAGCAAAAATGAATGAAGAAAAAGTTTTCTCTCCTCAAATAAAAAGCAATAGAGTTTTGGACCAGTAATTTTCTCCTTTTCACTGTCTACACTGCATTTTAGAAAAGCTTAATTTACTGACTGCTCACATGGTTTCTCACACCAGTACACTGGAGGTTGAATCGAGGGTGTCCAAGTGCACCCAGAAAGAAAACCAGGAGTAAAGGTGATGCTTGAGTGAGTGCTTGGAGTGTGGACAGGCTTAAGTACACCACGTTTGTGCCAGTCACCTCAGTATGCTCCTCCTGCCTTGGCACCCAGTCAAAGGTGGGCAAGATCTTCCAAGGTCCTTCCTAAAACCACTGGGTGTCACCAGGGAGGATAGGTTTTCCATGGAGCCTGTGATTAGCTATTTATAAGGATAGGATGGACGTGTAGAACCATTCATGGATGCACAGCAAATAACAGCCCTCTACCCTGTCCTGAATGCTGATCTCAATGACCCAAATTGTCTAAAACAGCTTTTTCAGATGGAGACCAGGCCACATCACCCTACTGTGCTCTGGGCTCTATGCAGAGAACATGCCAGCCTGCCTGTGCAGGCAGAGGGCTCTCTGGTTGAGCTACCTTTTCACATCACTGGCAGGCCTGAGGAACCAAAATCCAGACTGGTCTAGGGAGAATTTATTTTAAAAAAGAGCCAACTAGCTTTATCTTGAATGACATGTTTCATTTAATCTGACATGAAATATTTCATTTTGATCTTTGAGGATGTGGAGTACTGATGCTGATGAAATGGGAGAAACTTTTAAAATGAAAATTATTTTCAAATGGAAAAATCTCAGATCTTTGAATCTGAAAACACAGGAATGACATTTTCATCTTAGGAGACTCTCCCCCCACCTTCTTTTTCCTGCTAATGCACATCTTATAAAGCCAGAAATTAAATCACAGAATATTTCAGTACTGCTGAATTTGCATTCCTTGTCAGGAAACCATTTCTAATCAAGAAGGAGGGGCTGTTCAGGTGAGACGCATCCTGGACTCTTGCAATGTTTACTAGCAAAACCACTCCCTTGCTCCCACTGCTGAATGTACTTGCTCTGTCATCAGTGATTGAAACATATGCTGAAAAACTCCCCCTCTCAAACTCCTCAGATGTCATCACCTACAGACAGTGCCGCAGCTCTGCCTATACGTGATGTTTTAAGTGAAATCCTGGTTCTCCACACCCAGTGATAGAAAAGGTGGTTAATGCAACCCAGCTTTCACTATTTCTCCCAAAGGTACACAAGAATCACAGCTTTCCTTTTAAAAATAAATAAGTAAATAAAAATAGGTTTCTAGGCCAGATGATAGGCTATAAAGAACATTTTTCAGCATGACAAGCATGATGTCATCCAACACCAAGGCTACATATTTTTTACCACATTATCCCAGGAATTTTTCCAAGGTCTGCTCAGCATCCTGTCTTGTTGGGAAAACTAGAGCAGCCCACCACAACTTGTCCCAAAGAAATGAGGAGAGTGGTAAGAAACGTGGGAAAATCTGAGAAGCCTCAGGAAAACACAGTGACAGGCTGATGATTTCAAAACTGGGCTTTTCCTTTTGGAAAGCCCTTCTTATGATGGCTGTGCTGTGGCCTGCACATTAACAGTCCGTTAATCCTTTAGAAAGGACTTGATCATTTGCCATTAGACTTTGGGCTGAGTTTTCCAAAGAGCCCTGCACATTAGCTGCACATGGAACAGCTTTCAACTGTGGATATTGACCATTATAGTTTAGCGTCAAGATCTTGATATTTTAAACCTATCCTACCAAAAAAGAAACAACCCTGAACGCACCACATTTATCTCCCTGCTACGCTCTAGCTCCATTACACCATTCTGACAGCGCTAATTAGTCAGAAACCCAGTTTAAGTGGTGTATTATAAGGTTACATGTAGAAATTTCTGTCCTGTGCTGAATGCCTAGTAAACGTGTTTTGTGGTACTCAGAGTCTTGCCCTTTGTCTAATATCCATGGTCATTATAAATTGGTACAACTTTCTTACATATTTCAAGCTTACAGTAAGAAAATTCTCAATGGAGAATGTGTTCCCTTTCCAAGCAGAATGCTCCCTTTGTGACAGCAGGTACATTTTCATGATTATCCATAATTTGCAGCAAACTTATCATTTTCATAAAAACTCAGCAAGAATATAATGTGCATGGGGCACAAATACAGATGCATCGTTATTCAAAATGTTCCTACTTGCAGTTCTCAGATACCCGCCTGGTTCTATTTCCAAACTTGCTCTTTGTTTTCTTCCTTGTTTGTTTCTTTGGGATATTTCAACATACCACACCAACTTGAACCTAGAACCTCAAAAATAGCCAAAAAATTATCAATATTTTTGGAGAAGAAAGTGAAAAAAAAAAAAAAACCACAGGGAAAGTTCAGAGTTTGAACTTCTGGTGACAATGCGGGTTTTTTCTTCTTTTATGAAAATAATTTGTAACATCACTAATTTGAATGAATTTGATATTCAGGGAGCACAGGCTTGTTTCAAAGGCTTTTCAGTGGATGCTGGGTCTTTGTTGAAAATCTGGGAAAGTAAAAGCACAAGCACTACTGCAAAGATAAGGGTGGTGAGTACAGGCTGCTTTATTCCCTCTGAAATAAACACCTGTGTCCTTCTCCCACGTTTTCTCTGCCTGGAGTTCCAGCCAACACTTCTCCTTTTTCTAACCGCTACTGGCACAATTGACCCCTTGTCCTGGTTTCAGCTGGGATAGAGTTAATTTTCTTCTTAGTAGCTAGTAGAGTGCTGTGTTTTGGATTTAGGATGAGAATAATGTTGATAACACACTGATGTTTTGGTTCTTGCTGAGTAGAGTTTACACTGGTCAAGGACTTTTCAGCTTCTCATGCTCTGCCAGGTGCACGAGAAGCTGGGAGGGGGCACAGCCAGGACAGCTGACCCAGGCTGGCCAAAGGGCTATTCCATACCATATGACATCATGCTCAATATATAAGCTGGGGGAAGAAGAAGGAAGGGGGACATTCCGCATGATGGCGTTTGGCTTCCCAAGTAACCGTTACGCATGATGGAGCCCTGCTTTCCTGGGGATGGCTGAACACCTGCCTGCCGATGGGAAGCAGTGAATGAATTCCTTGCTTTGCTTTGCTTGTGCGCGCAGCTTTTGCTTTCCCTATTAAACTGTCTTTATCTCAACCCATGAATTTTCTCACTTTCACTCCTCTGATTCTCTCCCCCATCCCACTGGGGGGGAGTGAGCGAGCGACTGCATGGTGCTTAGTTGCCGACTGGGGTTAAACCACGACACCCCTCAAAATTTCTGTTTAAGGAGAAAGGCAATCATGGTTAGAAGCAGCAGTTCATGCCAGAAATGCTTGCTGTCTCATTCCCTACCCATGGGCACAGGAAGCTATTTCTCCACACTTTTCTTCCTATTATAAGTAGCAAAGTCAGTTATTTCCACCTGCACCAGTCCTAGCAGCTTCAGAGGATAACAGGAAGACGACAACAGTCGTAGTTGAAAAGTATCTTGACTTCATATATTTCTCTGTGCCTACAGCAGGGAGGAGTTTGGTCACGTCTTAAGATAATGTTCTGCAGTATCCAATGTACTATTAGCACTTTCACAGAAACAGCTCATAATGGTGGTTTTAAAAAAAAAATTTGCAAGAAATTAACTCCATGTAACTCTTACACATTGTTTCTGCACCCTCTCAAGCAGTGTGCACCTTCTTGAGAGCACTTGAGTAAACCCTCCTGAAAGCCCAGCAAGCAGGTCTTCGCAGGTCACTTCCTGCCCATTAGAATGGGAGGTGGCAGCAGGGGATTTAATACATTCAGTTTGGGAAATCTCTTTATTGCTTAGTATATTTGAGATGGCCCTGTGTAGACTGAACATAGTGGGAAGTCTGTTTTCCTCCCTTGTTGCAGTTATTCCTCTCTTCCCCATTGCTCTGTCTCAATCCTATCTCATTTCAAAACAGAAGAAGAATTAAATTAATTTCATTATTATACTTCACACTATTAGGTATTAACTTCAGAAGCAGTCTGGGATATTCAAAGCAAATCACAAAGTGCTAGAGAGGGAGTTATTACTGAAGGGTCAGATCTCAGAGCAAGCAAGGACCCTAGCATCCCAGGAGGTCCCCAAGGCTTGTGTTTCAGCAGGGCAGCAGCCACCCTTGTCTGCTCCATCTCGGATCATCAGCACTTGCCTAGAGCTTTCCAAGCCAACCCAGTGCATTGCCTGATGAAGGCCAGCACAGGGGATTACTCCAAACACACAGTCTAGCCCCATCCCACCGCTCTGGCCACTTGTTTTTCATAAAATCCTACTGGCAAAGGAGAGATGTGCTTGCTCATGGATGGCTTTTCCCAGGGCTCTCATCACCATGGTAACTAAGGAATTCACCACTATTACTAGAATTAGCCTTACCAGAGAGAGAAGGCAGTGCCCGCACCTTCCAACACGGGGCAACCAGCAGCTGTGTAAGAAGCGGGACAAGTTCCTGCCTTGGTGCGGCCCCAGGCAAGTGCCTGAAGCCCAGGGCCACCCTGGGGCTCTGGCAGCATCACCACACAGGAAAGGCTGCCTCTCACCTGCCTGCATCCCTACTCCCATTCGCCCTTCATTTGCTCCTGTCCTCCATTGCAGCCATCCATCTTCTAATCCAGCCCTACCCTAGCGTGACCACCCATTTAGGAATGAGAAGCTGAATAATGTGTGGCAGCAACTGCCACCCTCAGTCTCTAAAATACATTCAACTTTCTACAGGGTCTCTGCCCTCCACGCTACCATAGAAATGGCAGCAGAGAATGCCGGGGAAAACATTCCAGGCAGACCCATACAAACAGGTCCAGCCCTCTATAAAGAGATCAGTTTGCCAGTCTGTGTTGAGATGCTTGGAGGATGTCACCTGGTTTCTGCAAGGGAATGCCAACCCTGACCAAGACTACTGAAATCCAACTCTTAAGAAAGCTTTTCCTTTAAAAAACCTGAAAGAAATAAACATGTAAACCAAGCGCTTTCAGTTGCAGAGAAAAAAAGAAATTGTGAATACAAAAAAAATAAAAAGGCAGAAAGCAGTTAAAAAGCATGCAAAATGCATTATGGCCTGGAGTTGCCAAGTGGCTATAGTAATTTTCATGCTTTTTAAACATCCAGACTCATCATTTCTGGACACATGGGCTGGCTGGACAACAGCTGGCAGAACAGGTTATGGGAGCAGCGAGGCCTGAACACACAATTTCCTTGCGCAGGTGAGGAGACGGCACAGCCACAGCACCCTCGCCTGTGTTATTGTACCTGCTGGCTGGTGACACCACTCAACCCAAGCACAGATCTAGGCCAGATGAATATGTAAGATACTACAAGCTTGCCTTTGGTGTCCTGAACATGTAGGATGTGTTCTCCAGCTCTGCAACGCCACAGCCCCAGTCCCACACACACGGTAGGTGATGCACTGGATGGCTGGACCTCCAAGCCACCTACCAGCTATCACACACACCATTCCCACCGCATGTCTTCTGGAAAGGATCTGCAAGTACAGTCCTGGCATCCACGGTTATGCTTTCTTCTTAAGCCACCCTCAGGACCAATTCTGCACCAGGCTGCGCTGGGCAGTGGTGGCAGCACCATGCCACTTAGTGGTGATCCATGCTGCAGACACACGGCATGCCAAGTGTCCCCGACAGCTCATATACTAATAGCTAATAGCTTTGTGAAATTAGCAGTGGAGCTCATTTCAAAGAGGAAATCTTATAATATAAGGGGTGTGTCCACAGCAGTTTGACTGTCAATTCCACAGAAAGATTTAAGTGGCAATCACTTTACAGTGATACTATGTACAGCGCTGGAAAGTACCTGGTCATTGGCTTATAGCAAGAGGAATGAACCGGAGGCAAATTGCCATCCAACCTACTGCCCAATCTTATATCAAAGGTATTTCTGGCTATGTATGGGGACTGCAGGCTAAGAAACTTAAATGTTTTGCCTCAGATATCTCTTTGCAATGCTTCAGCCAGAGCCAGTCACAGAGCTCTCTAGCTGGCAGAGCACTCTCTAGAAGGCTCCAAGGTTCCAGAAGATGCTCATTCAAAATTGCTCAATTTTGGTAACTTCCTAGACATTCTGTTTTGTGGAGTGATGGGGAAATGCTTCTCACAAAGGCAAGACCCTCCGTAGGAGCAGCCGTTTGGGAACAGACTTGCACCCAGCTCTACAGCAGCCTCTGACTGTGCTCCGAGAACAGAGGGTTCGACCCGAGAGCCAGAGGTCAGTTAAAGAATTCAAACACCTAATAAATAATCATTTAGGTACTCTCTGTGCAGCAATACTTTAAGTGGCTTGAATTGTAACTCATAATCCAAGTCACCCACAAGTCAAGTAATCTCAGTGAGTGGCACGAAGACAATACTGAACTGAACAGCTGTGCTGAATTACCCTCTGTAGCAAGACATTACAGAAAAAAAAAAAATCATAAGAGCTTTAGCTTTAGCAAGGTGACATTAGTATAATAGGAAACTCTTTTGTTACATTAACAAATTACAGTAATGGTGCCTGGCATTCCTTTAAATAAAACTCATATAGCAATTTTATATATCAATAAATAATAATAAGCATCTTCAAGCATTAGTGGACACATCCCACTTTATTGAAAAGTGATATTAGCTGTCTAATGCAATCCTCATAATATCTCAATTTACAGCAGAGAAATCTGCATCAAAAGCAGCCAGTAATACTTGGCCTGTGGTGACGATTTTTCTCCTTGTTTTAGAATAAGGGTTTCTTGCAAATTCTCCACCTTCCTCAGTTTTTTGTCTCTCTTTTCTCCAATGGACATTTGCAGAAGCTAGCTTCGGTCCAGGAAGAGAGTCCCACTAGGGCTTTTTATAGTCAATGAAGAGAAACTGGTAATTTAGTGCATCAGTCATAACTGGGTCCTCTGACCCATCCTCCAAAGCAGCTTGCACCTCTCGAGCTCCCGAGGTGAGCGTTAGATGCTGGGACTTCGTCTCCCAGGCGTTGTGCTGAAGAACCAAGTGCTGGTGACTGTGGAGAAATCCTCTTTGCTTGCAGAAGAGAGACAGACTGGACTGCTCGCTGGTCCAGAGAGACAGAAGCTGTGGTCCAGCAATGAGGGACACCAGGAGGAAGCTCTGAAGACCTGAATTCACATCCCTGAAGGTGTCATGCTGAGTGTCAGTAACTGTCGGCAACCTGTTCTCATCTGATCTGTTTCAGAAGATGTATATGAGAGCAAGAGCCATAGTTCTTCCTGTAGTCCTCAAGGCCAAACACATCTAAGCCTGTTGGGTACAGAAGTGACAAGGTGAAGTGCTGACTTTAAGGCAGCTACAGTTCCACCCATCACATTTAAGGACCACAGGGCTGCCCATTCTCCACAGCTCATTCGCTTGTTGGCTCTTCTGCCAACAGTGCCAGGTGTGACACTGCTTTTGATGTCCCCAACTCATTTTGCCAAGACCCTCTGCGCAGCTGGCAGACAGTATGGAAGGGATTTCAGACACTGCTGGCCCGTGAGCAGAGTTTCATACTCCATTACCAGAGGTACAAGTGCCATGGTAGGAGTCATGTTACCGACTTGAGGATGGCTATCCAAAAACAACCTCTAGAAGCTGTCCATAAAACAGGATGGGGCTTTATAACCAACAAGGAGACACCTCAGCAATGGGTTTGCTCTACCTTAGCAGAGCAAACAAAATAAATTTATTTAGCGTTTCTGCTAAATAAGTTTTCTGGCCTCTTTATCAGTACCTTAAAATAGGCATCAATGTTGTTCAGGTTTGGGTTGGTGGTTTTTTGGTTTCGTTTTTTTTTTTTTTTGAAAGGCTGTAATCAGCCTTATTTAAATTGGTTTGGTCTTTTGCCTCATGGCATCACCTCAGAACTTGTTCTGTAATGTGGAGGATGATTTTATGAGAGATGTACGGGCAGACACCTTGGATTCTTTCAGTTTTCATTAACTTGATTCCTTCCAGGCAAGAAAAGGCTGTAATAATGTGATAAAATGAGGGAAGTGGTGACATTTAATATCATAAAAGAGCATAAAGGGGGGCTTGGTGTTTTTAAAGTGTCACTAGCACATTTTTCGGAGACAGCCCAGCCCTGGGAATCGGAGCACTGAAATAATTTAATCCTTACATGATAAAAGGAATCACTAGAAATAATTCACTCCTTGTCTTATTGCTTATAGACTAATTTGGGAGCTCATTATTTATTTGGCAAGTATTTAGCATAACAAATCAATTTCTAGTGACACCTCAGATGAGGTAATTTATACTGAAAGTCAAAAGAAGATGAAAAAAGGAAGATTAAACTTTGTTATTTTATAAGCAGACTGTTTGGGTCCCAGTGTGCTATCCAGTGCCTGCAGCAGAAAGGACAGAGGGGAGCTGTGATGCTGCCTGGGGTCGCAACATGCCTCCCCAGCTCTACTTGCTCTTCTGCCCTTTGCCAAAGCAGGGGCAACAAGCCTGTCTGTGCTCCAGGGTCCTGGGGAGCCAGCTTGGATGCCAGACACAGCAATGGGGCATTATGTGAGTTGAGCTATACATCCCCATAGGAAGACTTGACTCTTATTTGGACACACTCTCTTTTCACCTGCTGCCACAAGCACCCAAGACTAAACCATGTGAACAAACCTGTCAAGGAAGGAGCAAAGATACAGCTCACAGGAAGATGAACATGTCCTCAACTTGCATCATTTTGTATGTCCTTCCCTGTTTGCGGTTGTAGGAATCAGATGAACAAAAACGCTCTTCCACAAGCATGACGTTGGTTTAAGAAAATTTTAATGGAGCCTAAAAGGATCTGCATTAGGCAAAATTCAGATGTCTTCCAAGTCTGGCTCAGTAATGCAGGAGAGAGTGATTTCTCAAGCACAGATCCCCACTAGATTTTTGTATAAGCTTGCACAGAGCCATAGCAAAGGGAGGCAAAAGGATGGGCCGATGAACTTCCCTGAAGGTAGTGGCAAATACGTTTGAATTTCATTGGCTTCTGCTGCTACTGCCTGCCCAAAAGGGAGTGCAAATCTATGGTGCACTAGCTGGAAGGATCCTGAGAAAACTGGAAGAGAAAGAGGAGAGGAGAAGGGAGTCTGGGGAAAGCAGGGGACACTCAGAAAGGTGCTCAAGTAGTAGATACCCTGCAAGCTTGCAGGGGGTGGGATGTGTCCTGGGTGCCCTGACACAGCTTTGGGTCTGTGCATCTGCTTCTGTATTTTTCTTTGCAAACAGTCCTGAGCAGCTGCATGTGGGCAATACTGGAGCACATAGAAAAACATATTCCCTGTCTGTCCTTGACGCACGAGCCTGGCTGAGTGCACAGAGAAGGGCTCAGGTCCTTGGCCAAAGCACCGCATTAGAGACGACCAAATTCAGCAACGCATCCTGCTGTGATATTATAGGCAGGAGTGAGCAATGCGGGGTTTTGCCCAGCTATAGTCAATTCAATGAAAGTCACGTTTTCAAAAGGATCAGTGCCACTTGGATTTGCATTGCTTTGGCAAAACAAGAGAAATCATTTGAAACTAGAACTTTTCAGGCCAATGTTTTCTAGTGGAAATTTCTTCCTTTTTGTTTTGGGTTGATATTTTCAAATTAAAAAGAGAAACACTCCAAAATGAGACAAAATTTCTTATTAAGGGGACATAGAACACTTGGGGTGACCAAAAAAATGCTTTTCAGAAGCCAGTGGCAGCTGTTTAGGTTTTAATCACTGAAAGAAACAGGATCATTTTCTGGTTTTCTTTGACCTGAATCTTTTTTTTCTCTCATGTTTCAGTATTTATCTAGCTTCAGGCACATATGGGAATTCACAGCCAACTGCAAGGTGCCCTTTGCCCAAAGATGCTTACAGAATAATATTCTTAGGGAGCAAAAAAAAATCACATAACTTGCCCCCATATGGCCCTGCTCCCTGCCTGCACAACATGCTCTGCACCACCGGGTTACAAGTTAAAAACCCGAAATGTTCAGTCATGAAAAACCTCTGCATTGATTTCCCTGTCCTGTTTGTAACCTCGTGACACCAGGTTGCAACATTCTGCAACTGCCTGACAGACTATCCAAAGCAGCCAGAAGTGATCAAAGCAAGCAAAAGAGGAGATCTTTTTACAAAAACACAGTATTTAATTCTCATGGGTCCAACAGAAATGAGTAGTGAAAGACTACATTGGTCATTGATCTAATTAGGTGGTAAGCCCTAAAATTAATTGCTATGATGGAATATGTTTTGTGTTAGTTTTGCCATAAAGGTTAACTTTAAAAGTGAAAGGAGCACCAAGTGGTGTTGGCAACATCTGGCACCCACCCCTTCAAGGAGGCCTGGCAGGTCCACCTGACTTGGAGAGCATCCATTGCTCCCTCTGTAAAATCCAGCAGCACTTTCCATTTTGATGAAACATCCCAAGATATCACAGACATTTTATTTCCACAGCTGTATATTTTTTTTTTTCTTGTAAAGTCTCAGAATGACGCACTGCAGGATATCCAAACCATGCCAGGGAGACACAAGTGGTCTCACCGAAGGCAACACTGATTTTATTCTCTTTCTGTGAAGGACGGCTAAACTATCTCCAAACTGGCACTAGATCTCAGTGTGAGCTGCTCTGAATTTGGATTAACTTGGTTCGTGTGCCAGAAATGGCTTTTGGCTCTTGCCTTTTCAGATAAAAAACACTCCCCCTGCTTAATCAAACTCTCCACTTACTGTGAACCCCCCCCCACAATTAACCTGATTATGCCTTGATTCCCAGCACAGTTTGGGAATCTCGAGCATAAATTTGCTTAGATCCCAATTTCACTGGGTATCTTGGTGGACTACAGCATCATGTCCCCCAAAAGCAAGATCCCCCCATCGCCAGCAGCCCATGGGAGTAAGCTCCTTAAGGCAGGCACTGTGATCACCATTTGTCAGCAGGGACACCATGGAGTCTTGCAGGATGGCACAGGGGTGTGGGGGAAGGAACATGTGTGTGTGTCTGCACCCAAAATGTGTGCGTCCTCACCTTCTACATATTTGCATCCAGTTGTTAATTAACAGCCATGAAAGCTCTGCAAACATTTAAACAGGCTTTAAATAGCCATGAAAACACAACTGCAATGTAAAGCATGCCCACCTAATTAATGTAATTAAAGTATCAAACTTCAGAGCCTACACAGAGGCACACAGCAGCTCCCGCCAGGCCCAGAGCCCCCCTTGTGTAAGCACACTTCAGCAGCCCTCATACCGCAGTTTTTGAGGGATGGCTCAGTGGTGGCAGCGAGCCTGGGCTGCTGGCTGGGGGATTACCATAGCAGTGGCTCTCTGCTCAGCTGTGCTCCGCTGGAGAAACCAGCGGGCTCACCTCAAAGTCAGGGATGCGTCTCCTTCACCCACTCCTGTTGGCTGCCACCCTCCCAGTCCCCCTCCTCTCTCCCCTCCAGTTTCCCACTCCTTCCCCTCACATTGCCTGCTCCTTAATCAGGCTGGTGACTGCCCACTCCTGTCCTCCTTGGTAAGGATTCAGAGCTGCTCCCCAGGGTTTCAAAACCCTGAAATCCTGGAAAAATCACCAGGCTGGCTTAGAGTGCAAGTGATCTCTTTTTAAATGGGGATGGCTTATAGTTGCCTCCAATTTCTGCATCTGCAGCATACGTGGGGGGAAGACTCGAGATTTTTCCAAGAAATTCTGGACAAAGAAATATTCTGCATTTCTTTTAAAAAGGCAGAGATTCTCCAAGTCAGAGAAATGGAGAGTTGGGACTGGAGAAGCATACCCAACCCTGTGCACTGGGAGAAAACTCAGGAGTCAGACAGTCTGCTCATGCAATGATTACACATGGTTAACCTCAGAATAGTGTTACTCAGACCCTGCTTTTTGAAGGCAAAAATCAAGGAGTAAAAACAATTGCAAAGTAGTGCTGATTTGACTATGCCCTCAAGAGAGACTTTCCTGTACAGCCATTGAGCCAGTATAACGCTAACAGTAGCAGTAAAAGCTTTTCCAGCAGTGCATACCCCTGCGTGGGAACAGCTGACCCCAACGTTCCCTGTTATATCAGCTGTCTTTTTTTATTCGGGCCGCCTGCTTGTCTGACTTGCCAAGACCACTTCATGTAAGGCCACTAAACATCCCCTAACAGGAAAAACTTGTGCTCATCACTAACTTGGATTAGGTTCTGACAGAAGACCCGGGGGACAAAAGCATCAGATTTAACTACCTCAAGTGAAATAAATTCAACCCTAAATCTCATTGTTAGTCATCTGGATCATCCAATTCCCCCCAGCTCTGCAGATGAATCAATCACCCGAAAGCCCACATAACCTCCAGCAGGCAAGGGTAAGGAGGTCTGGAGAGTTGCTCCTGTGCCATTATCCCTTTGAATCTCTTTGGGATTAAATTAACCTCGCCAATAATACTTCTGAGAGCCCTGTCTCTGTGTTAAGCCCTGTGCTATTCTCTCACACATGTGTTTATTTGTTTAGTCCTCTAAATTCAGAACACAAACTTCTGCTTCGCCCACCCTCTCTGGCCCCGTCCCTGGGACACGGCCCCAGTGACAATGTCCTGTAGAGGAGCAGAGCCAGAAGCTCTCCTAGGACTCCGTCCTCCACCTACAACAGACAGTAAAAGCAAGGGTCTATCAAAGTCCTGCAGATCAGCTCCCGTGCCCAGTGTGCCAGATATCCTGACAAAGCCAAGAAATGGCTCCGAGTGGTCTGTTCCAACACCAGAAGTTCCCAATTTTTTTTCCACCCAGCACTTGGTAACCCCAAAACCTGCAAACCTCTACCTGACGTCTCCAGTGCCTTCTGCTAGTTCAGACTGCCCAGGGTGGCTGCACGGCATCAGAGCCTGCACAGAGCAGGCAGAAGAGACCAAGGCTTTAGACCTGAGCCAGAAAGGAGGCTCAGCTGTACACTCATTAGCCTGTGTGTACATGATAATTAATCACACCAGGTATGAATAATTAAGAATAACTAATTGCATGTCTCCTGGCAGATAAGTAAGCATACTCTCTGGGTCTGATTATGCCTCCCCTACATTATAGTAGGTACACTGCCCTTAACGGCGATACTCCAGACATAATATGAGTCTTCCCAATGCAACAGAGAAGCAGGTTTTCCATGGGTTTCCATCCACCTTTGGATAAATCTCCTACATCTCTTACTGGAATCGAGTTAGCAGCACAAGTGTGACTTACTCCCATTTCTGCCCTTGCAGCTCATGGCAATCGATAATCATGGCTGGCCATGGTAGGTGTGCCACTGCGAACACCCATACTGGAACCACGGGGATAATCCCACACTAATCAAGGTTCATTAGGTAAAAAAGCAACATGCAGAGGGTTACTTTATTACATCCTTAGCTGTTTGTGTGATTAATAATGTAAAATGACACCTCATTAGATTTTGAGGAGGGAGATGATAGGTGCAGAAGTCTAACTATTAATGGGAGATAACAGGAAGCAGCAGCATTTCAAAAGGCAGCAGTATTTATCACAATCTGTTTGAAGCCAACTATCTGAAATGTGCAATGTTGTTTTATAAAACTCCAAATGAGCATTCTTGTAATTGTAAAACACATCAGGATCTTTGCGCTGCCTTTAATCTGTCAGTTCACCTTCAAGAATTTAATGAACTCGTCTAGGTTACAAAATGTTTTATTCAAGACAAACTCTGATATTATCATTTAAGATGTAAATCCTAAACTAATAGAAGCTGAAGTTGATAATAAAATAGCAATTAATCCGCATTGAGAGTAACAAAAATTAACAAACTGCTGTTCAAATATTTATATCAGGAAAGTTCTCTTACTTGTTCATTGATGCAGTTTTGAAGACTGACTTTGAAAGTACAAAACCCGGCTTTATGTCAAGCAGAAGGTTCCCCCGTAAGGAGCTGCCTGGCATTTGCTGCAACAGAAACAGCCCCAGCGACAGCAACACCCACTTCCAGGGGGACTGTGGGAGCATTCATTTCTAATCTTCCCAATTTTCCTCTTGCTGTTTGCTATACTGAATGTTTAACCTCTTCTCCATCTTAGATGGAGAGCTGAGGCAGGAGGGGCAGGGAAATGATTCACTGAAGAGCTGTAATTCTGCAGCTGGTGGGTACCACATACACTTCACTGCACTTGCCTGGTCTGATTTAAAAATTTGATATGTAATATATCCAGAGCAGCTTTCTACTCCTGGTGATAAACTTTTCTCTCTTGAGTTTTGCAGACTCAGTGGGAAGAAAAACCAGCAAATACAAATGAAGGAAAGGAGTTATGTTTCTATACAGCAAGGAGCTGATCCGTGGAACTCAGTCCCATCATATTGTTCAAGGAGAGGCATCAGTAACAGATGCAGACACCGAAGATGTAGAAGTATATTAAGACCACAAGCTGGGAGGACTAGAAAGGATCCTCTTTCTGTCTGCAAGGCAGGTACTGGCAGGGACCAAGAAGAACCTTCCTGCAGGGAGCAGTTATTCTCTTTCTGACCCATATGCAGTTTGCCATAATACTTTTCTTCTGGAAATACTTGAGACACAAAGCACTGGCCTGGAAATGGCTGCTTTGGTTACAGAGGTGGGCTGTGAAATCTCACAGGTGCTTTTCAATCACACAGCATTAGCAAGACATACTGCACCATTAATGGGAAGGAGAGAGGGAGACAAGAGAGGAGGATATCGCTCCTACAACCCTACCCAACAAATCTGCCCCAACTAGATGGACCACCAGTCTCAGCTGCTGCACTTATTCCTTCATGCCTCCATCTGGATTATAGACTGTTCAATTCAAATCTCCAAGGTATTAAAAAAAGAAAATCAACTATGTACTCCCAGCCCCTTTCACAAACCCTCTGCTGGAGTCAGACACCCAAAAAAAGAAAGAGAGGAAAAAGAAGGTGTGTGCAAACATTTGCAGGTGGCTGCTCACCAATGCATGCAGTCATTTTCATCCCAACCAGTTCTCCCAAGCCAAAGTAAAAATTAAAGTTGGCATTTCACTCTGCAGGCAGATGTGTTTCATAATGCATGGGCAGGATATATTTTATTAATTCTGGTTTTTTGTAGAACTCCGTTTGCATAAGTTTCATCCTTCCATGAAGCTGCTTGGCTCTGTGAGTTGTGTATTGGTTTGGTTGTTGTTTTTTTTTTTCCTGTGGGATGCTGTTACAGACTGATATGGCGATCTGAGCAGATCCCACAGTGCTCTGCAGGCAGGACAGCAGCAGGAGGGTCTTTGGGACAAAGGCAAAGAGAGTCCCAGCCTCAAGAATGAGGTGGCGAAGGTTGCTTTTACAGTTGTGTAAGGCCTTTAGGTACAGAGTCACCTCTACTAAACAGCCAGTTTACAGTGCTCCCTTGATACTAACCTAAAATTTGTTTCAGGGCATTTAATATTTTCCTTCAATAAGCCTTTTAGAAGTATCATTTGCTTATAGGATCTAGT
The DNA here is from genome assembly GCA_020745775.1 of Theristicus caerulescens. NCBI lineage: Eukaryota > Metazoa > Chordata > Aves > Pelecaniformes > Threskiornithidae > Theristicus > Theristicus caerulescens. The sequence continues at coordinate 4,967,403 of CM036569.1, forward strand.
TGCTGAAGGGGAAAAAAAAAAAAAAAGAGCATGGAGATTTCAGTGCTGAATGTTTCCCCTCTGTGTTGACAGATGTGTGATAAAACCTTATTTCCTAGTAGGCTGTGCCCCATCCCTCCTGCAAAACACATTCATTATATTTACATAGCTGGCAGCATATCAAATTTTGAGATATCTAACTGCTGGGAGTAGAAAAGCAGCCAGGAGGGGGTAGTAAAACTGATGGGGTCAAAGGAGAGAATTTGGGTGGCGCTTCAGCCCCATACGCCCCACGTCTGCTGCTCCTTGCATCATTGCACTGCAGCGCAGGCTCTCACACCAAGCACTGATGGTGCCAATGGTACCCCAGGTTTGCTCCAATGCGAGTACCCAAATAGAGAATCCCATCCTGTTTCCAATGAAGCACCATGCCGTTTTTCTGGTTATTCTCACACATCTTTTTCTGAGCTCTTTCAAGCAGTTTCCTTCACTCTGATTTACTATCAGCCTTTTCCCAGGGACAGAGGCCTGAACTGGCCATGTGATGGAGGGTGTTTGCTGTGGCAGGGTTCACCACCTGTATTTGGAGTACATCTTTCACAGAGGTCCTTTCAGAGTAAGCAGTGGAGGAGAGACTCCTGCCCCAGCCAAGAGCACCAGTGCAAACACACCTTCCCCAGATGCCAAAACTGACAGTGAAGCAACCTGGGTTTTTTCCTCTCCTACCTCCCACATCAGCAGGGAGGCTGGCTCGTGGACGCAGTCCCTGTGACACTGCCCACCTGACCTCGGCGGCCAGCTTTTCCCTTCTGAACCCAACACTTCAATTCCTGTTTAGATTTTTTTCTATGGGTAAAAACCACAAGGTTTGGGGGCAAGCAAAAGCACAAGTTAATAATGTACCAGCCATTTGGAAACAAGTTGAGAATGAGACCATCCACTAAAGCTACCATATGGGGACCAGCACTTATTTTACATAGAGCATTTCAGGGCCAGGCTTTTGTGAGCTGAGCCTATGTGGGGGCATAACACAACCAGTTATTTTTGGAGCAGTGTTTCCAGGCTGGGTTTGATTGGTGGGGTTTTGTTGGGTTGGTTGGGTCTTTTTTCCCCTTTTACAAAATGTTTTCAACCATCTTTCAATAGTTTCAATGCTCAAAAGCATGACCTGAACAGTACAGCGCTCAGCTTATTCTTTCACTCATGAAACTGCACCATTTCACAAGGTCAGCCTGGAGAGTGTGTACAGAAATCTTCATGCTCTTCCTTTAGGGACATTTTACACCAAATAAAGGTGCTATCATTCTCCTTCTCTTAAGAAAGACACTCTCAGTAAGAAACACATGGCATCTGGGAACGTGAACAGACTCAGAAAATGGCAAATCTGTGCTTGGGGCAGGCCAAGATTGAGGGAGATGCAAGCTTCCTTTCAGACCCACAAGATGTTTTCAGGGTTGGCTTTTTAAAGTATTTCTAAAAGAAACTGAAGGATATTTCTAGAAGAAAATGCATCAAACTTGAAATCATTTTCATCTTATTTTGAAATGTCAAGTCATATCTTCCTCCTCCCCCCCCCTCCATTTTTTGCCTTTGGCTAACTCAAATTTGTAAAATGTCTTAAGTAATGGAAGTTGATTGTTTTTGCCAGGAAAAGTTTTGCCCAAAAAATTAGACTCTACCTTGAACTCCATTTTTCCCCAAGCCCTGGTGGGAAAGATGGAAGAGTACCACAACCTATCCAATTCACCACAAATCCCCTTCATGGTGTTGAATGATTCAGATCCAAAACATACGGGGGAAAATGGAAATGAAAAAGCTATAAGAAAAGGCATGATAAATAGACAAAGTAACACAAGTACCTATAGAAAGTTCATACAGAAATATACATATTTCCTTCTACATAAGTACATACAATACATAGAAGACGACTTGAAAATGGAGTTCCTGAAACTAACTCTTTACAAAACTCAGTATTTACTGCTAAAACTAACTTTTCAGAAAACACATTGGATGACACACAGTTCTGAAGAGCATGACAGCTGTAATACTGCACACTTAACGGATACAATATTCCTACACTGATCTCTCGCAAATAGAAGTGCAGGGAGCTGGGAGCATGAACAATTTAAAGCCAATGACAGGAATAAATAAAGTAGATTGATCATAACATTAATTAAACCTTCAGACAACTTCATACAGTGAAATCAATGTCTATTGTGCAGATAAACTTCATCTGAGCAATAAGTAGTGGAGTGAAGTGACAACAGGTTACAAAAAATCCATAATCCTCCATGCCACCTTGTCCTTTCCCTTCAAGATGCTTGTACTAGATGGGAAATAAAAGTATCCCTGTACATGCATTGACCCCCTCTATGAGTTAGGGTAAGGAAAAGCTCCTTTCTGTCAAAACACCATTAAATTCTGGCCCTAAGCAGTCAATAGCTGTTTTACTGTTTGTTTCACTAGTGTTGGGGTTTCACACTACATTTTAAATACTGCTGGAATATCCAGGCAGCAGAATCAAGACAAGGCAAAGCAAAACAACATCATTCGTTGTGATAAGCAGCATACATACTTGTGCACATTTTCAAGATAGAAAAGACATTTTTCATGATTTTTTTCATACAAAAAACTATTGACTATGCTATTAGTTCACATTTAATATTGAAGAGTGAGGCTCACTCAGGCCAAGATCTTTTCTGATTCCCAGTGCCGGCTGGCTATCTGCATTCCTTTAGTTAATAAATTTCCGATGAAAAACATACTGTAACCAAGTGTTAAGATCAAGAGGTAATTATGTTTGAAGTACAGAAAAACAAACAAATAAAAATTCCAAGATAAAAATTCTGATTTAAAAAGGTAAATTAATATTCAGGATTCTGGACTTTAGATTACCTTAACTCGACCCCAGGGAGCAACAAAGAAAGTGAGAAAAACTGAACTGCTTTTGCACAGCTCCCTACCACAAAACTGTCGAGAAAACAGTTCTATTTGTTCAGAATTCAGCCATTTTTTGCTTTTGTATTGTTTACAAAAGAATACTGGGGGTTTTTTGAAAATTCTTGTTCTGACAAATCCTGTGCAACAAGCAGATCATTCACAAAGGCTGAGATTCACCCCAACCAGCCACTTGAATTTCATTTATATGTTTAAAGAAGAACTTACCTGGACTACGTACTGCCCCAGTATCCTTCACATGGAATATTTTCCGTACAAGTTGACCTTGGCGTTTAACCCATCTTTTATTGTTACTTGGTAACAAAGGCGACTTTATTTCACAAGAGCCAGGTGTAGATGGAAACATCCACTTTTCACACACAGATTTAGCTTCTCTGTCAGCCACATGCATACTATTAACATACAGATTTAATTTACTGCAAGAGCTATTTGGCAGGTGGAACAGGAATTAGCCACCTCAACAGGACTATTTATGTGGTGATAAATGAGAAATATTGATCAGTGAGGAGTTCTCTTAACATCTTTCTGACTGTTTTTCCTAATCTTGTTAAACTTCTTTCACCTGTGACAACTCAGGTGAGCTCCTCTGCTGGTGGAGCCCAACAGGACCACAGATGCTGATGGTGCTTCATGGTGTTTTACACCACCTGAGGAGCTGATGTTCAGATAATTTCAAAAGGAAAAAGAACATCCTCTTTTTCTCTCTCTTCGTGTGACTGTGTTTCCCACAAAACACAGGCTTGATCCTGGTGCACTTTGCTATTTATTAGACACAACACCATTAATATCAGCAGTGTTAGGAGATAAGGAATGGGTGGGAAGGAAGAGTGAGGGACCGCTTATGCTCATTTGCAGTAGAAGCTCTGTTTCCTGGCTAACACTTTCTGCTTGACTTACAGAAGTTAAACAATGTGCAATCAGACATTGATGGGTATTGACTGAAGGCAAATGTTAGTACCATACAAGCAATAGCATCTTCATGTCCTCACTCTGCCTTTGAGCAGTTTTCCTACCTGGACAACGGCTGGGAGAGAGGATAGCCTTCCCCAGCCCACTCACTCTTATTTTCTGATGACAGCAATTGCATCCAGTCAGCTTCATGCTCAATTTGGCATTATTTAAATGACTACAAGAGAAATAAAATGCTTGGAATTACACATTTTCATGCATTCATTTGCTTATACACTGTGCAGATCTGACTGCTGCAAACAAAAGGCAGATCTATGAGGCAAGTATTTATTATATAAGTTCAAGCTTCAGGGTCTTCTTTGCTTATTTCCAGTCCCTCTGATTTAATTACTTTATTTCAGTTTATCCATCAGCGAAGCTGTGGAAAAGCGATTCCTAAAGAGAGAGTTTTATTCTCAATCTACAACTCCTATTTTCCTTGATTGTCCCTATAAATCTATGCCCCTTCCTATAATCACTAGTGTCTCTCTCACCTGGTAAAGCGAAGGAGGAAGTTACGTGAACTCACCTAATAACTGCAAACACAAATAAGAAGTTACACACCCAAGTGGGGATTTGTGCACAGCAGTTATGGCAGAGTTACAGTAATTACATGCACTGAATTAAAGAGCATCTACACATATTATCGTCTTGGGCTGGGGCCCCTCTGCCTGTCTACTTCAGTTTCTACCTACAGTCATTTCCCAGGAAAGCCCTGACTAGTATTTGGTGCAGGTTTGGGGAGAACTAAAGCCTCCTGCACAGAAGTTACAAGATTCAATTAAGAAAAATTGACTTCTTGACTGAAATTTCCTTTTCCTCTAAAAGTGTTGCTTGCAGGTTTTTTTACAGCATGTACCTGTGCTGGTGAGCTGATGGACAGTAACCAAATTTTGTTAAAATGATGAGAATGTCCTGCACCATTATGGTCCTTCTCAGCATCATGGCTTTTGGAGCCACGGAAACGTGAATCCACCTTCTCACAATGAGACGTTGTGCCAGAATAACTTCAAAGAAAAACACAATAACTTGTCCTGTTAGGGCCTTTATTGCTGAAAAAAATGGAAGCTTTCTGGTAATATCACAGATATTTTGGTAATAGATCTGGAATTATATCCAGTAAATATATCCAGCATTTGGAAACTTTCTGGTAACCACCCAACTCATTCTAAGGAGGGTTTATACACATAAAAGAGAAAAGAGACAGCATCAAAATTAAATCAAACCTCACACCTCTCCACCACCCCAGCAGCAGTTCCTGGGGTGTGGAGGGTTCAAACGAGGACATGGACTCTCTTTATGATCCTTAGAGTAGCACAGCAGTTTCCAATATTAGGGTGTGAAGGTCAGAGCCTAGAAAACAGCGGAGGACAAAGGACTGGGAATAAGAGTCTCGTGCATGCAGAAAAAAGTGCTGAAAAGAATCGTGTGAGCTGAGAGTATGTTTAATTCTGAACGTCACACATATTCTTCAAACAGCTAAAATAAGAAACTATTAGCAAGGCTGCCAGAATTGGTGAAGGGAGCAAAGCAGGGAGTGAGAGGAGGCTTGCAGGATCTGCTCGTAGGTGGAAAGGCAGCTCATGAGCGAGAAGCAGCTAAGAAACACATCACTCCGGCGTTCAGCCCAATGGGACCTTGCTGTCCTGCAGGACTTATTTCCCTTAAGCTGGAAGTGAAGGTCACTGCAGGAGGGCAAAAGCACAGCCTAGCTCAGCAACCAGCCCTCTGGAAGAGTAGGCTGTAGACTGTTTTGTTCTAATTTAGGTGCTGGGGATTGTTATCTTCTGTATCTGTCTGCTGGACTTTTCTCCCTTTAATAGAAATATGTTTGTTAAGTCATTTGGTTTTTTGGCAAAAGGGGAAAACACATTCACTGAGCACAGGAGAATTAGGTACACTTCTGCCAAGTTTCAGGGTGGGTGCATGGGAGTTTAATCCTCATTAATAGTGATCATGTCCTAAAGGAAAATCTCACAAGGATCATCCACAGCCCAGACTTGTCATTGTCTTCCCTACTCGTGCCAGTCCGTGTTTCTCTAAGGAACCTCATCTCTGTATGCTGACCTCCTTGTTTGCCCCTGTCTGAAATACCGCACAATAAGAAATACATAAATTTCCTTCGTCCCTCGAGTCAGAAGAATTGCTCCCACAGCCCTGGAAAAGGAAACTCAGAGTACACATGATATCCAATGGTAAGGACAGACTTTGGAATTGTACTCATTTTAATGGAGAATGGTGCAAAAAAAAAATTAGGGTAGTATGATAAGAAAGCCCCCATTCAAACACAAATACCTCTTTCAGAAGGAGCAGAGAGTGGCAGACTCAGCAATTGCTTCTCCACTGCCGCACGGCCATTCACATCATGAGCCTGAGCACCACCTTTGCAGAAACATGATTAGACCATATATCCACAAGCGTAAAGCACTGGAATGAATGAGGGTCCTATGGCAAGTGCACAGAACGAGTCATTCCTCCCACAAAAGTGACAAATAAGGATAATTCCACCTCATTTCCAAGATGACTTTTTGGCCTGGCTGCAATAAAACTGCAACAATTGTAATAGCATGGGCACACAAATTATCTTTTGCAGAATTACAGACCTCTGAGGAATTAGGCATTTCACTGCATATAACTACTTGGGGTTTATTTTAGGGCTCTGCATGCAACACAGGATGGCCAGCCATTTGCCAGGCAGCACGAACAAACAAATGAGAGCAACCACATTTTCCAGAGCAATTGACTCGGTGGGAAAAGGGACCCAGGCCACAGTTCGACCTTTATTGATGGTAATGTCAATCTTTCCACCCTGGGAAAGATTTGTGATAAGGTTAAAGATACCTCACACTGTTCTTACCTTCCCCTCACATAAATTTACAACCCCAAGGACACCTGTTAGGACAAGTGAAGATAAGAAAGGACAGTCATATTTCTTTATCTGGAGGTTTCTACTTTATAGCACTTCAGCTTTACGGTACAGAAGTGGTTATATTCCCATAGAGAAAGTCCCCATGAACTTCACAAACAGCTTTCTAAACACTCAATAGCCTCCTGAGAAGACAGTAACTGTGATTCACACCTTTAAAAAAAGGACTCCTACTCGGCAGAAACAGACGTAGACAGAAAAGCCACAAGAGTTCATCCAGTCCAGCTTCCCCTCACGGGGGTTTTCCCATCAGGTATAAATACTCCAGGCTTGTTTTGATCTCAGATACCATCAAAACCCAGATTGCCCATCCAGGCTCTGGTGGAGGCCTCCATGTGGGATACAGAGCATCAAGAGTTTGGCTGTGAGATTTAGCAAAGAGAGTGCAACAGCAAGTCAGAAAATCCTGCAGAGCCTGTCACTACGTAAAATAATTAAGGTAATAGGAGCAACATCCACAGAGCACATAAAGCCTCATGAGTTTCAGCAGGGAGCTACATAAGCTGCCACCTCTTTGTCTGGATTTTGAAACTGCACCTATTTGCACAGCTGTTTGATACTGTGCTTAATATATTGTTAATATATTCTTTCATTATAACTGTACTTTATGTATAAATTCTTCTATAAAAACTTACAATGATTCAGTCTACCCCTAAGCTTCTCTGACTTGCTAAATTTGGGGTTGGGATGCAATCTAGCATTAGTACTTAAGCAAGGCTTGACAAAGCTGGAACTTTAAAATTAGATGGCATAAAAGCTGTGTTTGTGAAGACAATATCAAACTTAAAACATCAGAAAGATCGAGATTGTAATCAAAGCTTCTTAAAGGTTATTATTCTATGCCAGTAATTTCTTTTTCCTTGCAACAATAGATACATAATTAGAATTGCCTCCTATGCTGAAAGCCACAGGGTTCATTGCCCAGGCAGCATGTCCTGCTCTCACAGCAGATATGTTAGATATGTCAGGGATGTGTCAGGGATTTTTCTTGATCCACGAGGAAAAAGAAGTGCTTTCAGGAGGCAGTGCAGATTTTGCGTGGACTCTTTGTGACCCACTGGAGAAGCTTTCCTGTCCAGGGACTATGGCAGGTGCTGAAGATAGCTACACAGATGTCTCAGGTCAGATGAATTACTTGCTAAAAGGAGCTGAGCAGCCTCATTTAGATGTGCAGATGATTAAAGCTTGGTGAGACCAATCCTGCTCTTAAGGTAATTGTGTGCACATCGCTTGGACTCCTGATACTGTGTATGCTGTGACTCTGCAGCTCTTTGTCATGTTGGACAGGATTGCATCTTGTGTACCATATCCTTAAACTCAGCAACAGCTCTCCTGTGGGTCCTAAGCATCAAGAGATGTGGAAGAAAGACAGAGCCCATCATGGTCTGCACTTGGAGCAATTTTAACATAAGAGGTGATGAAATTCCCAAATAAAAGAATATTGAACTGACTCCATCAAATGACAGCAGCAAAGACCTGCAAATAAAGCTACTCTGCAGACTCCCAGCAAGGCTGAAAAGAGCCTTGAGCTTGTGGCAACCCTGCAGCAGGGCTTTCACTTGTCCCCACTGGATGTTATTGCGGAGATACCATTCCTCCACCTGACACCCCCATATCTTGGTCTTTCTCCCACACGTCAGGGAGAAAAAGGGCTCTAACTTGAGAGTAAACTGCCCCTAGAGAGAAACTGTCTGCTGTTGTGAGCAACCAAATAACTCTATAAACATCAACCACATGCAAAGGGCATGGGCAAGAAACCACATTTGGCAGTTGCCAAAATGTTATGCTCTGTCAGCTGAAATCACCTGGCAGATGCAAACTGGAACTTTTATATCCTCTGAGGGCAGATCCACCAAAGAACATCACCTGATATATTTATGTTAATACACCCAGTACTTTGTACATCCGGCTGCTAATTCTACAGCAGACATTGTCTCATCAGCAGATCCTGAGCTGTTTAACCCCAAACTTTGCACAGAATAGGTCAGCTTCTGCAGAACGTCCATGGTGAATGGCTTCTGAAATCCAGGATGAAATTTCTTATCAAAACTAGAGCAAGACTGACACTAACTAGACATATAAGACAGAGATTCAACTCCCATTCTGCCCAAAATTATTCTTCCTTAATCCAGCTGAGGTTTCTCTATTTCTTCCAGTGCCACATGAGTTACTGCAACAAAACACTGGGTTAAAGCTGCTCTACATCTTTGGACATCCTACAAGAATATCTAAAGTATATGCTAGTTGTAAGCAAAACTGAAAGTATGTTTCAGAAGAAAGGGGACTTATGGTAAAGGCAGTGACCTTAACCCAGGTCTCCCTATGTTTTAGCCACTGGACTGATGACCATTGCAACATTTCTCATTTGTGTAGGCCTCAATGATTGGAAAAAACATTTCCTATCAGTTCTGCTTCAGATCACACCCCCAACTCATTGGTTTACTCATAGATATTGCAAAGTCATCATAAGCCTGAAACTGAAGTTCTTTGTAAAGCATTGCCTTGTTTTTACAGATCCTGAGCAAATTCACTCTAAAACTCGGCTACTTTACACTGCCTCTGGGAACACTTCCAAGGACAATGTTGTCTGAAAAGCAAGTAAAGGTGAATCCCAGATCTGCAAAGCTCTGCTTCCAGGACATCTAATTTTCATCATAGTCTGTTTGCAGGCAAATGTTCTTACAATATCTTGTATGATTGCTGTAAAGACATTCAGACACATGCCCTCCACATGCGCAGCATTTGCAGTCCAGCTGTGCTGACTGATCCTCCATCACTGCAAAGGCTCTAAGCTAGCCTTGCTTCACGCAGCTAAACTGCTTTCAGCTCACCTGTGTTTCAGGTGAAAAGGGTTGGATCGGGTTTGTAATAACGGAACAGGAGGAGGAAGAAGGAAGGCAAAAGATAAAGGGGAAATCTCTGCTATTTGATCTGCTGAAATGAAAATGTCTAAGAGCTCTTCCTTGAAGTGCACAAGGATGAAAGGAACAGGAGCACAATTTGGCGTGCTTGTTTGCTTGCATTTTAGAATAAAACTGCAAAGAATAGCTAAAAAAGAAAACTCCTTTTGCTTCATTTTATCTGAGGACAGAATGCAGACAGCAGGGTTCATATTTACGTCTCATTTAGATTCAATAAATGTGTCCTGTGAATACATTTTTAGAAACTATTTTTCTTAAGGAATACATTTTTTATTAGCTATTATTGCTCCATTTGTGCTGGTTTTTGAAGAACTCATGTGGCTTGTAAGGACAGATGAAGAAGAGTGACTCATGACTCGGTGTGAATATCTTTGCTTTTATAAAGCCTCATCAGTCAGTCATTTCACAGGTTTTTAAGCCCAGGTGAACACACTGGCGCAGTTGTGGCCTGTCTGGAAATGCGCTGGGAGGAGACATGGGGATACACAACCAGGCTTGTGCAGACATCCACAGCTTGTGCAAATCCTTTAGTTGTCTTCAACCCCCAAACCAATGAGGCTTTCCTTCCCCCCTGCTCCTCTACTCCCCCTCCTTTCCCATCACTATAGCTCATCGGCTTACAGGACAAATTTAATCAGGTATTGTTATTTCACTAGCTCATTCCCGGGGTCATTTGAGGGACAACACTGTTTTTTCAACAGCAGAATATGTTTTACTGTTAATATCTAGAAGGCAAGGCCAAGCTGGAAACACCAGAGAAAAAAAGCACAGAAAGTGTGTTCAGCTCCCCGGTGCACTCAGAGTCAGGGCATTTCAGGCTGTACAGGATCCTTGAATTTGTCCTTCAGTGATAATAACACAGTCACACTGATGCATAAGTAGATGCTCTGCAATGCATATTCTCCATACAAATACATTTTCTGCGTAGGGATATATGTGAAAAATATTCTTGTGGGAAATACGTATCTTTCCATCTAAAGATAACATTCTGGATCGCAGAGCCATTTCCTTGGTCATGCTAAATGACTTACCACTGAAATAAATCTTTAAATAAAAAAATTCCATTTTCTTTTCCCATTATCCACTGGAGGGAAAAAAAAAAAAAAAGAAAAACAAGTGAATAGAACAACTAAAAGGAAACAGAAAAGAAAGCAACTCCTGCTCTACCTACTCCTACCTAACTACCAGCTGGAGGCTGGACTTTTCCAAGTATTTTTGCAGACAGAGTCCCAGTATACAGGGAGGTCACAGAAATGGCTTTGGTGGAGCTATCATGTGCTCCAGCAGCCCCAGGGGATCTGGGCCCCTGAGTTAAGTGGAAGGTTTCATCAAGGGGGAATGACAATCTGCGAAAGGAGTGAAGACATGCCACAGATTGCAGCCACGCTCCCCTTCCCACACAGGGACGGGGCAGAGCACAGCGGGGATGTGGGAGCAGGGGAGATTCAGGCAGGAGAAAGCGGCTGTTCCTCCCAGCCTCTGAATTACAAGACTGAGAAACACATCTTTTCTTTCCTTTTTTTTTTTTATCTAAAGCAATCACCCAAACCTAGAGATACTTTAGCAATAACTCATGTACTAAATGTCTTCTCTTTCCTGTTCACCTTACTTGTCGAGTGTTAAACAAATTGCATCCAAGGAATGTTCTTTTGTTATCCTTTGAATTAGTTTGTACAGAGGCGTAAATGTCCGCTCATCTTTTTCTGGAGGAAAGCATAAATGAAAGGAACATTTAGTAAAATATAAACTTGTAGAACACAAACTGCCCTACATGAGGAAAACTGCAAAATATTCATTAAAAAAAAGAAAGAACAAGGAGGATATGGCTTGTTGCAGAATTCAGTTATCAAGAAGTACATCTGCTCAGTAGAAGACCAATTATTTTCTCTTTTTCTAAAGCCTTTTACGGTATTGTAATTAAGGAGCTTTTAGAGGTAGGTGCACATTTTAGTTGTTAGATAAATAAATGAAAGGTAACCATACTGCACTGTGATGATTGAAAGGCTGATGAAATTGGGGGGGGGAGGGGGTAATTATGTTGTTACATTATTTCAGAGAAATATGGAAAATGAGGGCTGAATCTGACAACGTCTGATTTTTCTGTGCACCTACTTAGTCCTGTAAGGAATGAGGCTCAGCAGGATCAGTGGTGGGGAGGGGCGCAGAAGGATGGGCCAATATACAAAGTCCATTACGCAAATAATAGCACTGCAATTTAGCTTCCTGTTTAGGGAAGCTGGTGAAGCAGGTACACTCCAGTTCTTTTCACAAACAAATGTAGAAGTTGTGGGTGTCTGGCCAAGCCGGGATTGTATTTTATCAGCTCAGTGGTACTTCAGTCAATTCCCGTGAGTATACGCGGAAGCTTATTCCTCTAGCCACTGCAAACACGCTGGAATTTTTTCAAGAGTGACAAGAGCACTCTTCAGTAGCAATGTCATCAGCAAAACAACCTTAGTAACAGATAAATACTGTGACAACATCACTTCGTAAGACAGAAGGGGCCTAGATCTCCCTCCTACCTGGGCTCTCAGAATGGTGGAAGGGAACCACACACTTCTATAAATTATCATGGCTTCACTTAAGCCAAGGGAAGTAGGACACTCTCCAACAGTTAAAGACCTGCTCTCCAATATTTAGCACTTGGTAAGAGTAAGAAAAAACATTTAACTTATAGTTCAAGTTTGCTGCAGCTCCATTTCCTGAAATGCATAGACAGCAACACAAAAGAACAGGAATTTCAGTCTAAACTCTGCGTCTGCGAGTAGGTGCACAAGCAAAGCTCCCATAAGTGGGAATAAGAGCAGGTATCTCCTAAATTGCTCTACACCATCCAATGGCAGGAAATCAGCTGAGGGTGCTGTCACTTGGAAACAAAGGGTATTGAAGGCTTCAGGCAAAAACTGCATTTCTTCTGTTTCTCTCAAATATGTTGTTTTTGATGCCAGCCTTGGCAGCTCCACCTCATTATAGCTGTTGGCCAACAAAACCAACAAAATTTGAAAATCAAATGCAATGCATTCTAGTCCTGTGGAAACAGCTTTTCCTTCACCTTGAACTCCTTAAACAAAGCTGCCCGAAAGAATCAACTATGTTCTGCAAAGCAAGAAGGGGAATGATGGTCTCCCATATCCTATGTCACTCATTTTTTTCCAAAATACAGGAAGAGTCAGTGGCAAGTCACAGCAAATCAAGATGATCAGCCCATCAAGGATGAGAATGGATGTAGAGCCATACTGGCTTTCCAAATGTTACACTCTAGCTCTACACCAAGGTATTGCTTATCTCAAGCCCAGAAAGGTGAGGGTCTACAGCATTTGTTAGACATGAAATCACTCCAGTAATGATTCCTTTTATAGCCCACAGTGTGGGCTATAAAATGATCCTGACAGATAGCATGGCTGCTTTTACAACTGAGCTCTTGTGATTAAAACCAAGCAGGAAGCTCAGAAGATTTGCTCATCGCTGAGTTGAGATTGTGATTTTCTCCATGGATGCTTTTCCCCACAGATGCACAGCACAGCTCTGCTTATCCCCAGGCTCTGTCAAAGGCCAAGTCTGCCCACACCTTGCATTTGTGTTCTCTTTGTGTCTTATCCTCTTAATATCTTCTTTTTGTGACTCTTTGGGTCCTAGAAGCCCTTTATTTGAGCTGGAGAGAGACCTATTCAGTGACATTCTTATGCAACTGCCCTGAACAAGCAGTTCTCAGTTCATTTTTCTTTATGTATCATTTCGTTTGCAGCGATGCTCATGTACTTGAATTCTGGATGCTGTAATGAGTGCATGCCGTCAGTGATGCTCTCAGGTAGCTATCCAGGACAAGGCTTCTACCGATATGGCCTCAAAGTGTCTCTCCAGAACCACTTACTCATTAAGAAAGATTGTAACTCTGATGTCCACTGAACATCAAGTTTTATACCAGTGCACCGGTGACCCATAATCAAACCTTCCAGCTCAAGGGTCCCTGCCCAGAGGACATGGTATACCTGGTAAGTCCCATGAAAGCTTTTGATATAGGGTTATGAAATGCCTGTACCAGCTCTGGCCTTTCTACCTGGATGACTAATGCATCACTGATGCCAGATGGCTACAGCTCCAGCTACCTGGAGGGAAGGCAGAGGGAGCCAGGGCAGGATAGCTAGCACTCTCGGACAGACAAACTCACCATTGATGCTGGCAGAAACTCCAGAAGGGCTTCAGCTGGGTGAAACACAAGAAGAACTCATCTCCAGTCTCCTCTGAGTATTTCAAACATGGGGATGGTCACCTCCTCACCAGGAAACACATGGACAGGGATGGTGGGTGCAGGGATCCTGCAGAAATGCGAACGACAGTGCATGAATAGTAATCTTAGCTAGCCTCACATGGCAGATTAGCACTCAGCAGCACTCCTCCTAATGTGAGATGATGGTCCCAGAAGCTCCTGACTAATTTTCTGATGTTTCTCCATTCTTGTACCCTGCAGGCTACATCTTCAGATAGGATGAAAGATGCTTTACTTTTAGCTTAATTTTGCTCTGAGACAAGGCAAACCAAGACAAGAAGCCAAGGCAAGCTCTCCTGTTCCCAATAAATGACAGAGCTAGACTGTCTTGAAGCACAGAAGTTACATGAGCTTTTTTCTTGCCAGCGTAGTTTAGTTTTCCATAAGGAAGTTGCTGAGAAAGGTTTCTGGGAAGATGTAGGGGATGAAGGATTCATAAAGTCACATTTTTTCTGCTTCAGTTGCTGGATGCCTCCCCACCAGCCTCTTCCTTGCTCTCGTTTGTGCCCAACTCTCCAGCTTTACTAGGAACTCCAGTGCTGAGTTAACATCTCCTGTATGCAGCTGTAGAGATAAGCATGAGTTTAATGAGATAGAGTATGAAAACAGGTACATTTACCTCTATTAGTGGCATTGCTGGCATAAAGAGGGATGGAGAGGGTGAGAACCTTTAAAAATATTCTTTTCTGTGTTGCCATGTACTTCAGGAGTCCTTGATGCGCACAGTAACCAAACAGCACAGCGAGTGAGTTACAGTGTTGAGCAAGCCAGGACGCCTTATGTGGAGTTAGATAATTTCTGCCCATTTATCCCTATACGACTGCTATATTTAACAAGGATAATTTATAAACATGCCCCTGTCCTTCAGGGACCCAGAGTGCCAGGCTCTCTGGTAGCTTCTTGATCTGTTGTATTGAATCTTCTTCAATAAGTACAGATATTGCACAAAACAACGGTAAAAGGCTCTAGCTGGCAGGAGCTTGTGCTGGTGTAGATCCATTGGCACTAATGGGAGTTCTTATAGAAAGCATCCACAGGGACATTAGGTTCTACACACCTTTGGGGCTGAATCAAAGAAACAGCAGCTGAAGCTTAAACCCAGAAGTAGTTTAAAATAAAAGAAATGAATATAAAATAAAGAAAATAAAAATTAAAAACTCTGCTAAAACACCATGTTTTCAGAAAAAGAGGTGCAAGACAGACCTTTTAAGTTAGTTCCAAATGGCAGGCTTTATTCTGAATCTTCCTCTCTCAAGCCTTCTTCCCCCCTGCCATTTCTCTAAAACATCATCCAGGCTCTTCCTACAACTTTTTTCTATATTCCTTCCATTGACATCTGGCTCACAGTCAAGGATCTTGATCATTTCAGCTTTTCCATGCTCTGCTTTTGGTCATTAACCAGAATTAACAGTGTGTTACAGTGTGTCCTCTTCCAACTGCCAACTTTCCCCACTCTCACCAATACCACAGAGCTGATACAAGATGGGACTTCATGTGTCAGATTCCTTCATTCTTGCAGCATGGCAACAAGTACAGCTGCAAAGAACTCTTCACGTAGGGAGGTTAGACTATCTGGAAACAGGGAGTCCAGAAATTGCATTCCTCTCTTCCCTTGTGCAGCATTTCAATGTAACAGTTGTGTGAAGCCATGGATTCTCCAGTTGGGGGTTTGGGTTGGTTTTTTTTTTTTTGTTTATGCATCATACTTTTTTTTTAATTGGTTAATTACTCCATTTTCATGCTAAGCGTAAGGGGAAACCCCTTTTCTTTCATATACTAATTGTGTAATCAATCATATCACCACCAGACACTAACCATATCATTCCAAAATACCATACTCAGGCATTTCCTGGTCCATCTTCACTATGCAATTGCCCCTACCTGACACATCAGACCATAAACCTCCTCTTTCCAATAGTTCACACTGCATGTGCCATTCTCCCCCATCCAACAGTCCTCAGTCTCCAGCAGTTATTTACACATCTCAGCTCCTTTTCCAGGGGACATACGCACCTCTCACCTCCCAAGGAGAGAGATCACCATCAGGTCAGGGAGAGCTAAATAGACACCGTGACCTGCATAGCTGCACCACTTGATCATTTTAGTAGGTCTCGGTCTTGCCTAAAAGCACTGTATGGCCTACGTCTTGCATCCCCTAGGAAAGGGGAGCTGATGCCAACACAGCCAGCTCCAGAGAGTCAGTGCAGACAAGCCACTCTGGTTTTCCCTTCAAAGTAGCTAGCACAGGTAAACCCCAGTGGTAGATAAAATGCTGACAGAAATGAACCATGCCCTAAACAGGATTTGACTGATGATTAAGTTTGCTCTTCCCTGACTCACTTTTCTTGTCCTTAAATGCCTTCCTCTCTCCTCTCCCACATGAAGAGCATTTTCAGGAGAACTGAGCTCCTGGGGTGTCTCCTTCTAGTCAGCTCTCGAGGCAGCTTGAAATTTCAACACCTCTGAGGGCCAAAAGGAACGGTCACCAGGAGAGGACTTTCCTTGCTTTTTTTACAAATAATTTCTGGCTTTTTCGTTTGCAAAGCCCTTATCATAGCATTTGGGGACTGAAAAACTGGAAGGCAGAGAAGACATCAAAGTCTTCATCAGATTAGTCCTGAAACCTCAGAATTGTATTATAAATAAAAAGAAATCATTTCTCCTTTCTTGAGCGTGCAGATTTAAGAGGCTGAATAAACATTTCAGCTTTTAATAAAACATCTCTTTTCTAGTCTTATGGTAGCACAGAGAATTTGGAATCATAGAAAAATTCAAAGCAGTCAACTTCAAGGTTAGATCAGGTCATTCAGTGCCTTGTCCAACTGTGTTTTGAAAACCTCCAAGAATGTTGTCATGGTTTAACCCCAGCCAGCAACTAAGCACCACACAGCCTCTCACTCGCTCCCCCCTCCAGTGGGATGGGGGAGAGAATCGGAAGAGTAAAAGTGAGAAAACCTGTGGACTGAGATAAAGACAGTTTAATAGGTAAAGCAAAAGCTGCACACGCAAGCAAAGCAAAACGAGGAATTCAGTCACTACTTCCCATTGGCAGGCAGGTGCTCAGCCATCTCCAGGAAAGCAGGGCTCTACCACGTGTAATGGTTACTTGGGAAGACAAACGCCATCACTCCGAACGTCTTCCCCTTCCTTCTTCTTCCCCCAGCTTTATATGCCGAGCATGACATCAGACGGTAAAGAATATCCCTTTGGTCAGTTGGGGTCAGCGGTCCCAGCCATGTCCCCTCCCAACTCCTTGTGTACTTCCAGCCTACTCGCTGGTGGGGTGAGGTGAGAAGCAGGAAAAGGCCTTGACTCTATGTAAGCACTGCTCAGCAGTAACTAAAACATCAGTGTGTTATCAACATTATTCTCATCCCAAATCCAAAACACAGCACTATACCAGCTACTAGAAAGAAAATTAACTCTATCCCAGTTGAAACCACAACCCCCATGGCCAACCTATTCTGGTGCTTCACAACTCCAGGGACTGAACAGCTTCACCCAAGACTATATAAAAGGTTCAGAAACCTGCAGGTAACTAAACAGAAATTGCAGAATAAATTGCTTTACAAAAACCTTTTGATTAAGGGAGCCTTCATCATTCAGGTGTAAAGATGGCAAACCAGTTCAAACTGGTTCAGTTTGCTTCTATTTATAGTCTGCCACAAATGGCTCCAAAAAGATAAATATATGGTTACCTCACTAATTAATGTGCTTTAATAATTGGCTCTTCTACAGTGTTTCATTTTCTTTTCAGCCCATCTCATCATCACAGGTGTCCTGGTTTTGGCTGGGATGGAGTTGGTTTTCTTCCTGGTAGCCAGTATGGGGCTGTGTTTTGGGTTTAGGTTGAGAACAATGTCGATGATACACTGACGTTTTGGTTCTTGTTAAGTAGTGCTAAGTACTTGCTAAGTGGTGCTCACACTGGTCAAGGACTTTTCAGCTTCCCATGCTCTGCCAGGGGCACGGGAGGCTGGGAGGGGGCACAGCCGGGGCAGCTGACTCAGACTGGGCGGGGGGCTATTCCATACCATGTGACGTCATGCTGAGTATATAAGCAGGGGAGTTGGCCGGGGAGGGGTTCAATTGCTGCTTGGGGGACGTGCTGGGCATTGGTCGGTGGGTGGTGAGCAATTGTACAGTGTACCGCTTGCTTTGTATTACTACTGTTCTTTTTTTTATTTTACTTTAGTTATTAAACTGTTTTTATCTCAACCCACGAGTTTTCCCCTTTTGCCCTTCCGATCCTCTTCCCCATCCCGCCGGTGGGGGGTGAGTGAGCGGCTGCGTGGTGCTTAGTTGCTGGCTGGGGTTAAACCACGACAACAGGTTTAAGTAGACACCTTACCATGAATGCCTTTTGAATCGTCACTTTTGAAAAGCACAGAGAATGTTACAAGGGTCCAACTTTATTCTGAGAGGTCCTTATCTGTCTACCCATCATTGCAGGGGTTCTGCAGAGGGTCCAATCCAAAGACCAAGGGTATCTGCTGAAAAGCTCTATTGGCCTGAGAGATCTCTGGAAAAGCTGCAGTAGATATCATCTTGCTGGCAGCCATTCCATGCTGCAGTGCCAGACTCCACAGTCTTTTTTGATGCTCTTATTAATGGCTTTGTTCTTTCACTTCTCAAGCTGACAGTTCATTTTCCCTCCTACAGGTTCCTGCCATCACACAAGAGAATATTTACAGTCATCTATACCCTATACCCATGCATTCTTCCAGACAACTGGTTCATGGGATATGCACTCTCACTGAAAGGAGAGGTAGAGAAATGTAATTTGCATTGAGGATGAGGCTATCAGGTGCACAGTCTCCTTGTGGTTCCCTTAATTTGCTCCCAGCCTCTCCAGTGTATTGAAAATAGAGATCCCTCATTACAAGAGTTCAAAAGCCATATCTAAAAAAGCACCCCACAAGGTGTCTGGCTGCTTGTACTCAACAGCCAGCTCTGATACGGTGCAGCTGTAACCAGGTATCAGGCTGTTGGGAAAGAGCTGTGAGGACCCTTGTTGAAGCCACCCACTTTGCTCAAGCCCTTGTCTTTGGTCCCTGCCTGGGCTAACTATAGGTAAGCCTGTGCTTGGCCTCGTATCTTGCTAATTCTGACTTGGCTTCCTGGCTGGACCAAGGATCTGTCACTATGAACCTGTCTGGACATGACTGGCTGACCCTAGTGACTGCTACTGGACCCACTCTTCTTGGTCAAGTCCTGAGGGACTGCAGCAGGACATTGCCCCATGCCTGCCTTCTTGTCATGCTCCACTCCTGGCTTGTATTCCTCTGTGGAACAGCCCACTCCTGCTGCTCCCTGGCAATTTATAATTGACTATATTTGTTGGAAAGCACAATGCAGAAAAAGGGGGAAACATGGGAGAGGATCTCCCTTCCTCTTGTTATAAAACAGAGGAGAGTTGTTTCTGGTTTTGCAGAGCTTGTTGCTAATATTTTGCTTCCTGTGCTTTTCTCTTAGGCTCCTCAGTTCAAACCAAAAATTTCAACCATTTTATTGGAAAGGAGCCAATTTCTGGGTGAATCGTGCTTGTGGATTCACACTTAAGTCTGTCTGTCACTCTGCTGTTGTCCTTTTAACTTGGTAATTGGGATGTGCTATTTCTAATGCAAGGAAATCTTGGAAAACGCCTGTTCTGCTTGCAGCAGCGACAGGTGCTGGCATACAACATACTTCTCAGTTGTCAAGACACCTCAGCCCATATCCCAACCTCTCTGTTTCTGCAGATAGGAAGACTGAACTGATGCTTTGTGCAAATAGAACATTAATTTTGCTGACAGGGTAATAATAAGGCTACTAAATCAGTACTAGGATTTTTACATTACATACACTATTTAAATTACCTGTCATCTTTACAAATTGTAAACTAGATAGATGACTAGTCAAATGTTTACACATGTGACTTGCAGTTGAGACTTTCTAGCCACAGAAGTGGCATTACTAAAGAAAAATGGGCTGGACATAGTGATAGTCTTCAAAATACAACAGCGGGGCAATAGGATAATTCACTCATGCTGAATAGGAACTGTCTCTTCTGAAGTGCATTAATGCGAAGATCAAAATATGATCTCCTGAGCCACAGTTTAACCTACCTCAAAAGATGAAAATTAGGAAATATGCTTAGAGATCTTACTTTTTGCACCTGGAAGCAGGTGCTTACAAAGCTCAGAGCATCCAGCCACAAGATGTCAGCTCCATCTTTTCTCACCACCAAGTATTTACAACAGCCAGTATCATTGCTTCAAGCAATGCTCAGCCTCTATTTACTTGCTTGAGAGTAGATGGCTTGGACTGGTTTGCCAAAAGCAGAAGCTGCACAATATGTTCCAGAGAGAGGAATTATGGTATTAGGAGTTGCTCTGCAAGATCTTGAAACTCTTCTGACCTGTTGTTGGTTTCTGTTTTGCATCAGAGTGTGTCTTATGAGAAGATCCTACCTTGCAGAAGGTTCAGCGGGGAATACAGACAGAGGTCCCACTGCACAGTGCTGCATTCTTTGGGCAGATGACATTTCAGTATGCAAGGCGAGGATTCATGACTGTCAGCGGAACCACAGTGAAAATCACAGCATCCTGCAAGAACAGCTCAGGGCAGACTAAGAGAACACATACATAAGGACTTATCCCATATCTTTTGGCAAGGTCAGACCTGATTCTTTCATTTTGTCTTCCTGTGGTCAAGTGTAAATCATGAGCAGGGCTCCCTTCCACTGGGGTATGCCTGGACACGATTTGGACCCCTCAAACCAGCTAGCTTTTGGGGCTGTTCCTGCCCCATTCAAGAGAGCAGGAAGCTCACCTTGTTGCCCCCTCCATCTTGCCAGTTCTCCCATGAGAGGAGTAGTTTGCTTTCCATAGGAACAGGTCCTTGTGGAGGACAGAAAAGAAAAATTTCCATTCTTCCCTGCCTGCTGGACCAGCAGCTCAACTAAGTGACAGGGAGTTGTGGATGGGCTGACATTTATACCTCTTAATCTCTGTGATGCTCTCATAAAAGATTTTGCCTTGATATTTCTACTGGTGCATTTGGAGGGCATTAGATGAAAGCTTTACGGGGGCAACACAAAGTCCTTTTCAATTGAGTATTTTCTGTCTATTTAGCAGCTGAGTCAAGTATTCCAGGAGGAGGCTTGCTTGAAAGAAAGAGATGTTTCTTTCAAGCCTCCCATCTTAAGCCATATGAAAGCAGCAAATGTAGTGAAAAGAGTGACCTGTCCCAGTGAGCATGTGTTTAGTAACAAGGTCCTGAGTTCAAACAGTTTTGATAGGGCATGACCATGACCTGCAGCTGGCAGGTCCCTCTCACATCCTGCACAATAACTGTGATTTCAAGATTCTCGTGTGGATAACACCTATTGCTCAGTTTAAAACACTTAGAGCTGTCACAGACACTGGAGGGAATCACTTGTGGGACTAGAAGTTACTTGCAAATGGTTTGTTGGCTCTGCTGAAAGGAGAAAGATTTAGAGCACGTGGCTGGACATGTTCTGTGAAGCAGGTCTCCACTGGAAATGCCTGAGAGACTAGAAGACTTTGCTCCAAGTGCAGGGGGATGGGGGCCAGGATTGGGACTAAGGTGGACAGAACTGTTCGCCCAAGTACAGATGAGACAGGAGAGGGGGACCTCCCCTTTTCGCCCTTCCCCTCCCTATCCTTGCAAGTGGAAGCAGCCTGATGGCTCATTGCCTTTGGGACAGATCCATGATCTGAAGTCCTCTCTAGTTTTCTGCCTTGCTCTGTCACTCCTCTCTGTGTGACCATGCAAAAGTCACTGTCCTTTCCTGTACCTTCAGATCCTCTTTCCCATTGTACATGGCATATAGACTATTCACTTGCTGGGCAAGGACTGTCTCAAGTATTCAGCACCATGGGGACTCAGTCTTATGAGGTATAGCCCTTGGCTGCACACGGGGAAAACCATTCCTATGGGAATCACTTGATGGCCCCTCTCTTTGCCAGATTAAGAGATCCTTACACAGCTGTCTCTTTTGAGGGAGAGGAAGCTGAGAAAATGAGTAATACTGTGAATTTATATGGACTCTGTATCTAAGACTTTGCTGTTTTCCTACCCGTTTAAACTTTTCTCTACATTAAGCTGCACATCTTTGATCCACCAGCCTTCCTGGGAAGTTTCCAAGGCTTTTTGCTTCTAGACTCCTGCTATGGCAGCTTTCCTGTTCCCAGTCAGAAAGATTTTGGAGTTCAGAATAAGGTGAAGTTACACAATGTGTATTACAATAACACCACAGCAACAAGCTCTACTTTTTCAGTCTCAAAGACAACCACTCTGTTCACTTCCAGGAGAAAGTCTTGCTTAAGTTTTCTGGCTGCATGAGCCTGAGCCCCTAGTGTTAATCACCAGCCCTCTCCCATCACGGATTTCAGCTCCTAGCTACCTCTGGCAGTTCACACAGCAAAGCCGCGGTGATTTTTCATGACCACTCAACTGCTGTGCTCAAGTTCCCTGAAAAATTATGGCGTACTGACTGGGACATGAGCCTACTTCGTTACATGAATATGTCACCTCAGAAGTGGTCTACAGCATGGTGGCCATGAATGGCACGCAGAGCTGAGACGAGCATTGCACTGGCTTGGCCACGCAGCACATCAGGGACAGGCTCGGTCCAAGGGGAACACTTTCATCCCAGTAAACCACAAGGAAGCTGAAACACTTCAGTAACAAAACAACACACTAAAAAAGAAGCAAGATTTAACTTGCTACTGTTCCACAAAAACAATGCAGCCTCTGCACAAAAAAGCCATGAGTATCCACTGGGTTGGACAAAAGATCTCCTTGCTTTCTTTCCTTTTTTTCTTTCTTTTTTTTTTTTCCTCTTGCATGCAGCTGTTTCACTTTAACAAACACTGCACAGCTTGTGCCTTTCAAAGCACCCAGCTCAGCCCAGCTCACTCGCTTGCACAGCATTTCTCAGCCCTCCCTCCTCTGCCAGCTGCTCCCTGTACACAGACTAACACATTCCCCAGAACCACAGAATGAATTAGGCCGTTACTTACGCGAGCATCACGTTACAAGAATTTGCAATGGGACTACTGGCACCTCAGCTGTTGCTGGCTTAAAATAAGCAGAGTTGCTAGGTCTGATGGTTCTACATCTTGCTGTGACAGTGGCATATTAAAGAAAGGGTCCCAACAAGGTTTTGATTCTGCTCTCAGCAAAACGCTGTAGAAGAGCTAAACTTAGACATCATTTAATCACAGCTTTATAGACCTCTTAAAGCACCATGAAAGAAATACTTTCCATAGTCAAGGTAGTGCATTTTATTATGCTCATCCAACAGCATAACCTTAGTGTAACTCCAGGTTAATGGAACTTATGGTAGCACTGAAAGAATTGCCAATGAGCAAAAAGAATCCTAAATCTACATTTTTCAGAAGACAATGAAAGTTGTACAACCTCAGATTTGACCTCAGGAACAGAGTTGCAAAAGCAAAAGCCATCTGAACTATAAGCTTCTCTGGAGATCCCAAAATTATACCAAGTGGAGTGGGTATTCTTGGTCACAGACTTGTCTTTCAGTCTGTAATAAAGAGTTCACAATGAAAAGTGCATTTCCTTTCTTTCACATCACAGTGGTGGGCAACCATTCCCCACTGGTTGCAAACCCATGGAGCAGATTTCTAGTGCACAGCTTAAATGAAATAAATACATCCCCTCCTTCTCCATTAAAATATGCCAGAAAGACTTTTCTTGAGAAATGCTTTCATGGACACTTTTAAAATGAGCAAAGTTCACAAGAGCCATAAATTACTGCAGCAGTACACTAGGAATTTGGAGAAACCTGCTTGTTCTTGGCTAGGTCATGTGGTGACCCGAAGACTTTTGTAGTTAAAGGCGTAAAACCACGTGGCTTCATAGCCTTTTTGTGTCTCTCTCACCATTGCAAAGCATGTCCGTACTCAGGCACACCACCACACCGCCTTACACCAGAATGCCCAGAGCTACTGAATTTCCAGAAGCAAAATAGAGGCACACAGCACAAGGAAAGCAGTCCTTACCTTCATGCTGAGTCCTGGTTCGATTCTGAGACATAGAAGTGTCCCCATGATGTCCTTCCTAACCATTCCTGCCCACAGCCTTTAACTCCCCATGCCTCTCTATCCCAGTTCCTCCCTAATCATCTCAGAGATTCAAGACTCCAGAGCCCTCCTCCAGTCCCACATAATCCTCTCCTTGGTCACTAAAGAACCCAAAATCTATCATCCAAACTATCCAAGCCACTTCAGATCCATCCCAGAGCTACTCCTGTCCTCCCACTCTGTCCTGGATAACACCACTGTTTCCAGCATCTGGACCCAAATCCATGTGTGCCCAAACAAATGAAACTCCAGCATGAGACACTAGCATCCGCTCAGCTTCACAGCTGCATCCTCCTCTTAGGAGCAGGATGGTCATGGTCTCCTTTATGTTAGGCCATAAGGACAGTTTGTATAAGAAGGGGACTTGAATTCTAACATACTTGGCTTGCAACTAATGTCCCCAGACGTGGCTTGCTGAGAATTAGTATCACTTGGCTTTCCCCTACTGTGACATTTACTGAGCACCGCAGGAATGCACAGCAGACCTCTGGGTTCAGCTACATTCATCAGGCTGTGCAGGAGGTGTGAGGAGACATTTCTGACTGTGGATTCCTGCAGAAGATGGAAAGGAAGGGAGGACAGCAGGGAGAGACAAGAGTTTCTGCACAGTTCCTAGGCAGCGGTGCAAATGCAATCCTATCTTTGTCTTTACCTGATGGCGAACACCGTGGAGCAGAAAAGGAATCCAGCTCTGACTTGAAGGATGCTCTGCTAAGGTCTGTCATGCTCTTTATGTAAGCAAATGCCCTTTACAGACCAGGGGATGCCTGCAGGGATCCTTCTTTCTGTTAGAGTCATACAAATATCTTTGTTCTTCCCCTACAACCAGACTACAACCTTCTTTGGGTGTCTTTTTTTTTTTTCTGTAGTGCGTAAATATGAGCCATCCAAGCCCTTCTATTCAGGATGCATGATCTGCTCGGTAATTAGTAAACACTGCTTGGCACAGCAGAGGATTGGGCTGTTGCAGCCACCTGGCCTCCTGGCAGGCAGCAATTTTACACCACTGGGCTGTGCTCCTGGGGTCCCGATGAGAACACGGGCCAGACGCCGTGCCACCGAAATCAATGGGAACAGATCTCTCCTGACAAGTAGTGCAGATCAGGGCCTGGGGAACACGAAGAGGGCCCTGTTAGCACTTCTATTTCCACAAAATATACATAAAAGAGGTAAAGGGAAATGTTTGCATGAACATGATCATTCCTGTAGGCTGGTAGCATCTGTGAGCAGAAGCCAAACCATAGCCATAAAGAACAGAAGTGCCTGATCCTTTCTCCTGTTGTTTTTAATTTTGTCTGAATTGTTTCTCCAGACAGTGGGAATCAGCTTTACTTTTTCCCATACATGCGCAGCATATAATTTGGAAGCATGATGCATGCCACCCAGCTGAGTTCCTGTATCTGTGGGGTGGTCACAGGTTATGTTCACCTTCAAATTACAGAATGCCAAGCAAAATCAGGGCTCTGTTGTGCTAACACTAAGAAACAAACCCTGTCATGCAGAGTTTACAACCAATATACGAGAGAGTGCATTTGCCATTTTGTACACTAGAAACAGAGACCTGAAGAGCCTATTTAAAGCATATTTAAGTTCCAGGAAAGACTCTCCTTGACTTCCCTGGGTTTTGGATTATGCTCAGGGAAATTAAGCGAGTTGCCAAAATTCACACAGTGAGTTTGTAGAAAAGCCAGAAACCAAAAGCTAGATTTGCCGAGCTCCAGCATTCATGCTCAAGCCAGCCTGCTGCTGGAGGTGCTGGAATGGCAACAACAATCTGCTTGAGTGTGAAATTCTAGCTGCCAACCTGGCAATGTTTTTATTTCTCTGACCTATTCCATTGCTCAGATCCAGGATTTTCCTTGAGCAGAAAAGAATTACAGAGAAGAGTCAGCATCATCACTGGACAGGCACTAACATGTCCATGGTAATCCATTAGCCACAGGAAAAAGGGAAAGAAACTCATTTTCAGGAATCAAGACATACATTTGGGTCACCAGGGTGCTTAACGGAGAACTAAGGATGCAGCTTTATGCAGGTCAGGTACCCAGCTTTCTGGGCCGTGAACTCTACGATGGTTTTGCCTTCCTGAAGGCTGCATCCCGAGGATGTTTGCTCTTCTGCTTGGCAACCACAAGGATTCCTAGTCTTACGTGGTCAGCAGCCACTCTGCCTGCTCTGGTGACCCACATCCTCACCCACAGTGTGAGAGAATAAGGTGATGCACATTGCCCAGAAAATGTATTAATTTCATCACACGAATTAAGTCCTGAGTTTTTCCTCCTCTTTCATCCACAGGTGAGTTTGGCACTGTTTTGTTTGTTTGTTAAGCTTCACATTCTAGCTAAGGGGCTTTCCCTAAAGAAAAATAGTTACTGCCATGGACAATGGATTATTTGGAATCACCTCATGTATCAACGAAGTGCAGCCTTCTCTGCAGGGAAATGCAGCAGCAATTTAACAGCAGTGGCCAAGAATGAAGACAACTGCACCCAGTGAAAACTGCAAAGAAAACTGTATATACCTATGCACATACAGACATTTGATTTTGGCTAAGGTATTACAGTCAGTTGTTAGAAAATCGCCACTAAAGGTTTTCTGACTAAATGTCGTTTAGTTTTGGATCTGATAAAAGCATCTTCTGGAGAGAAGGCAAGGTGGTAAATCTATTTGAAGCAGGAAATTCGAAAATAGAGTATTCTGAGGGGTTTTATTTAAAGATTTTCTTGCCACTGTTCTAAGCTCTGAAGATCTATTTTTATGCCTTTGTTTTCATTTGAAAGAGAACACTTTATTCCAACTGCCCTATGACTAGGAAAGATGATTATGAAAGAGAAAAGAAATGTGCATTTCCTTCTCCTCTTAGCCAAGGAATTTGCATGTTATAATAATGGGTGTAAATTTAACAGATTTTAACAAAGCAGAAAGCCCAGACATCTGCTGAATGTGGTGGTATCTCCCCCACACCACTTTGCCTTGTATGGAGGATGCAAGAGATCAACAGGAGCACTTGAGAAAGGGCACATATTTGCAGAGAGTATGTTGAGATTTGAAACAAGCAAATGCTGCAGAATCCCAGCCCTGCTTCATCATTATAGGTCTTTAATCCCAATTTTATAAAGATCTGGGCCACACTGTAGATTTCAACCACTGCTCAGAGCCCTGCCATGCCAAGCTCTAGGGATGTCAATGTTTTAATTTGAATGTGGCTGCCCAGTGGAGAGTCATATATAAGACAAAGCTTTAAAAATCAGTCATTTGTATGGTGTATACCATATATGTGTTATTTCTACAGAGTCCAACACTATATTACAAGTTTTATTTTAACATTTCATATTTTTGGCTCTGTAGCCAACAGGAATTTAGTGTTTGTAATGAACGGTAAATATTACTAAGCAGTACAATGCTCCTACACAAAACAGCGTCTTAACTTCATCAGGACCTGCCTACTGCCCACCAAGCCCCACAGAACAGCTAGCACAGGCTTGGCAGAGATTCACAGAGCAGCAATGGGAATGATTTTTTTTCTTCTCCTACAGAGAGAAAACAAAAAAATGAATTTACCTTAGAAAGGGAATGAGCAGCAGGTTAATCAAAGTCCTGAGAGAGCTGGGAAGTGGAGAGCAAATACTTGTCTTTGCTGTTTCCCAACACAGGACAAGTTAAACAAAACAAAACAAACAACAACAACAAAAAATCAGTGAAACAGTAAGTGTTGAACTCAGGAGGAGACTGTCCTCTCCCAAATGATAGCAGCTCTGTGGGAGTCTCAAACTCAGGATGCCCAAGGCTTTAAACTTAGAAAACAAGAAGAGACTTGATATTTTAATGAAGTATGAATATTCAACACTAAAGAGACTTTTTTAAAAAAATATTAAATCTTGTTTACAAGATGTAAACAGAACTCAACTATTAAAAGGGAGGGTTGAGGAGTTCATGCAGTTGGTTTAGACTCTCACACACACAGTGAGGGAGCCTTAGATTTCCTCTTTTCCATAAGAAAAAGACGAAACTGAAGAAGCCTCAGGGGTTACCAGATTGGGCCAAACCCATTTCTGGCAAAAACAGGCAAGAGCCAGATGAGGTGCTAAGAGGTGAAACTGCTGAGCAAAATCAAGATTGAACCAGGGTGCAGCACCACGATTACTTGGCTGTTTGGTGTCAGCACACAGACCAGCACATGACCTTTTTAAAAGTTACTAGATTTCTTTCATGGGGAGTAAATCAGTCTAATAAAGTATCTCAGTGACGAAAATGGGATAGTCAGTAATGTCTGAGTCAGTCTGAGCTTGCCACCAATAGATGCAAGCAAAGAAAAAAAAGGGTTAAAGTTTGGGAAGAAATAATTTTTTCAGCAAATATTCTTTTAGAAGAATCAAATCTACATGGACTTTCACTGCATCAGTAGCTGGTCCTGTAAGGAAAAAAAAAAAGGGGGGGGGGGTGGATGCATTGATGTTATGTTTCAAGTTTTTCTAGATTAAACATTTTGATTTTTCTAAAGTGGTTCAAACAATGTTCTTACATTTGACAGACAGTGTCTGGAAAAAAGTACTGTATCTGCTCCAATTTGAAATGTATGCCATCACTAAGGCAAGGGAAGAATAGATTCTGTTTGTCTCCATCTAAAATACTCAGGTTTTGGGCCAAAGAGTTAAAATCCCATCATCCCCACAGAACTACAGTTAAAAGAGTGGTTAGGGAGGATTTTCAGAAGACTTTAACCCTTTTCTAATACTCCCCTGGAGACCTGACCATCTGCATCACTGATAGCACAGCTGGACAAAGAAGAAGTGTTTCTAGCCACCCAGACTATCCACACAGTGATCTGTCAAAGCCTGCCTCCATGCACCCCTGATTTTATCCATTATGTTAATATGCCTCAATTGTCCTAGCACTCTAAAGACATTCAGAAATAGGTTGTTCCTTTCATATGGCTGGGTAGTTTTTATTCCAAAACTGAGCAACAGAAGCAATGTAAAAAAGTGGAATTCCCAAGTCTACCTCACATTTCTCTATGGCCTTGTTTATGTCTCAAACAGGAACTCTGCAACTAGAGAATATCATGTTCCTCCAAAAGCATCCCCAGCCAACTTCCCATACCACCTCACACTATCAACATGACTAAGGATGGCAGAATAACAGCGCTTAATCCTTCTGGCTTTCCCATTTTCTCCTTGTATGGTAGACAGAATTGCATGTGTTTTAATGTGGCAGAGGAAAGCCAAACCACTGTGAGTGCAGGTCTTGCTATAGGTCAGAGAAAGGTACATCAGAAAGCAGAGACAAAAGTTGTTCTGCACAACCACTGTGTACGCACAGATGTGATAGCTTGGTCCTGGGGCAGGTATAATACATCCCTTCGAAGCTCAGCCGTCCTTGTGCCCTCTGAAACCTACCTTTGCAGCTAAGTCCTGATGCTTTCCAGAGCACAGGGATTGACAGGAAACATCACGACTCACCAACTCCTTCTGCGAAAGGCTGGAATGCTTTCTCTTGACTTTCTAACAGGCTACTCTCAAAGTAGCAAACTTTAAAAAAGCTGATGGAGCACAACTTAAATGATTCATATCTTCCAGTTCTGCAGGTTGGATCGGGGCTTCAAAATGAACCTGCTGCTCGTCCTCTTCCACTCCTCTCCTGCTATTTCACAGCTGGATAATCAACAGAAGCTAGAGCTTGATGCAGAAATGGGATTGTGATGGTGAAAGAAATCAATCTACATGAAATCCAGGAAGGAAAGTGTATTCCCAGAGATGAGAAGAGCAAGGAGCCTTCTCAGGGAAAAGAGAAAACAGGGACTGATTTGATAAGGTGCATAAATCAGAAGCACAGCAGTAAGGAGCCAGAGCAGACCCTAACAGCAAGAGGAGTAGCAAAGGCAGCTCTGGGGGCTCAGAGACCACCTTCACTGCTGGAGCAGGACAGCAGTATCAGACACTCTCAGGACATACACCTGTGAGCCCTGCTACACTCGTGCCATGCTCCGTCAGCCACCAGCTACCACGTGCCAAGCACAGCCCAGGAGGGCAAGCTCTCCAGCATGGCTATCTACATGCTGAGAGGGGTTTGGGTGTGAAATACAGAATTAAACAAATGCTTCTCCCATCCATGTAGCACTGAGCTCTGGCTTTTCTCCAGGCTTTGTCAGGAATCACTCTGTGCTCTTCTTCTTTGTTCCTCTCATCCTTTTTCTGAGATTTTTCCAGGCTGAGGACATGTGTTTTCTCTTGTGCAGACACATCTAGCAGCTTCACATGGAGTGATGGGGAGTTCTTCAATCGACAGCGCTTGTTGGCTTGTTCCCTCTTTGAATGCTCTCATGTAGCTCAGCTTCACCATGAGAGAACAGTATCGCAGATTCTCTAACTCAGCTTCTGAAGTAGGGGAAGCCAAAGACTCTTCAGTATGTAGAATATAGACAGATTATACAGGAGAAAATGAAATAATGAGAAAGCCCCAGAGCAGAGGAAGGAGGTTGAGATCTTCAGGAGTCAGAGAAGAATAGAAAAGACAGCAAAATCAGTTGACTCTCTCAAGGAATCTACCATGTCTTTGGACACACAGATGTCTAATTTAATACAATTGTAGTGGTCATCCTGGCTCAAAACAGGGACAGCAGAGGTGGCAAGAATTCATAGAACAACAAAAGACCGAGAAAATGCTCATGAGTGCAAACAAAAAAAGAACAGGATAATAGTTCAAAAAGAGAGACAAATAATTTCATTGTAAATATTTTTATTTAAAGCAAGGAATGGGTGGGTGCCAGTATATTAGGAAAATTAAAGAGTTCTGCTCATTAATATCCACAAAAGAAAACAATCCAGGAAGTCAAAGGTGGGAATGCTACAAGATGCAAAAGGAGCCCGGAGACTATGGGTTCCATATCTTGTCCCAAGTGAGTTTGGCACAATCAGCACTCACCAAGATGGGAGAAACCTTAAGATTTGAAAGCAGTCTTCACACTTACATTAATAGAGAATACTCAGAGGTATCAATTCCAACAACAGTATTGTGGAAGGGGTATTCAACTTTGTTCATCAGGTCAGAAACTGATTGTTAATCATTAAAGATAAGGAAGATGTAATGCGTGGGCAAGTTCTTCCATACCTGCTTCCATTAAGTTCTCATACTTTCCTCTGAAGCAGCTACTTTTGATTTTAAATCACAACATAAATCTAAGCAAGAAGGGTCTGATCCAGCCCGGCAATTCTTATGTTCCTTCATTGGTTGTATTAACTTGTGAGTCACCTTTTAAAGCTGCATCCTTATCCCAGGACAGATCCTTTAGATGCAGCCGTTAAGCAAATTATTCATGAACAGCATTCTGTGAGGAAGAGTCAGCCCTTCAGATTTGCTCAGTTACATTGTACTCAGTGCATTTCCATTAATAAACACTTCATTTCAGTATTGCCATCTAGTTTGTTTTTAAGAAAAAGGAAGTCTGAAAAGGGATATACAGAGGGCTTTCTACTCCACTTGCTTTTTCTTTTTTTTTTTTAAGCAGTTATCATTCTGTGGTGGCCTGCAAGTCATTTAGAAAAGGGCTGGCTTGAAAACCCAGGACAGATGTCAGGCATGGCAGAAGACAGCAGTGACTGATCTGCTCTGCAGAGCCTCCACGAGCCCTGTTTATTTGCTGTGCACACCCAAGCTAGTTCTATACTCCACCACCATGGCAGCTTATTGACATCCAGGCACCTTTGCAGACACCCTCATAGCATCTTCCCATGACTGCAAATGAGGGGAACAGAGATGCCAGAAGACATCCTGAGTACGGGACAGTGCATAAAGGAGCCAATGTAAAGCGGGAATGCATCCAAGGCGGTAGTCAGAATTATCTCAGCACCTACAGCAGACACAACTGCTGAAAGAATACAAGTCATGGACATGCTACGAGTTCCCTAAAGTGCAAACAAATCACGGTATTATTCTTCTGTGGCATACATCACACTCAGATCAGGCATTACTTCTCCAAAGGAGGTCGGTGCAAGGGCTAGTCATGAAGTGACATCTGTCCCATCACACAGATGAGTACATCTCCCATGGAAAGCAAGAGAGAGAGGTGGTGGCTGGGGAAGGATTCAAACACAGCGTTTCCGGACCTTTCCTCTGCACATCTGCTATCAAGAGCTGAAGGAGAAAGTGCTGAGCAGGGCCATGAAAATAAGAATCAAGAAAGGTCTGTCTGCAGATTTGCTTCTTTTGAACAGTCAGAGATAGCCACAGAAGTTTCCATTCCTAAAAGCACAAGAACTACAGTTTAGAGAAACATTTTTTTCTGGTGACACAACAGATGCCATTTCAGTTGTAGAACTTAATAGGAAAAAGCCAAACAAATGCAGCTGCCCAAGTTTTCAAGTCAAAACTTCCCATTTTCTACCAGACCCCAGCTTTATCCTCCTGTCAGTTGCTATTAAAGCCCAGAATTATGAACACTGCAGCAACAGGAACACCTCAAAATGCTGTCCCCCTTGCCCCCAGTCTGACACATCTCCTGTGCTGCTGGATACAGCACGGACAATTCAGAGCTCCTTCAAGAGCTGCCATCGGATCAGAGACCCCTGCTTGGCCTGCTGAGTTGTGAGAGAGGGTAGCATAGTTGCAAAGATGGTCAACCATATATCCAAATAAAAGCTAAAGAGCAGCAGGCCCTAAGTTTGGAAGTCAACACCATATCTGCCTCTCACTGCTCTCCAACAGAGGTAACACACCCAAATACTTTGACCTCCAAGATCAGCAAGCCACGGTTACTAAAACATCTAGACAGGTTTTGCAACAGTATTGTTTACCTGCTCTTAACCTATTTTGAGTAGGTCATTTATTTGAAAGCAGGCTCTGGGAACATCCATTTCCTAGTCAACTGGGCAACTGGGCTGTGTTTGCTGTTCACTCAATTTCTAAATAAAAAGCTTTTAAGGGAATGGAGAAACAAGAATGAGACAAAGGGAATCAGCCTTCCAGGTCTCACCAACACCACAGACCTCACTGTGGCCATGCCATTTTGACCTACTACCCTCCAGCCACCTTCGCATGAGTTTTGCATGGCCACTGACAACATGTTGCATCTACGCTGGCATTGCACCTATTGAGGAAAGATTAAGAAAGCAGCAGGAACTGTCTGCGCATTAGCAGGAAGACAGTACATCAGTTACAGCCTCTGACCCAAAATCCACTGCTGATTTAGCTCAGACATGTTGTTCCTCAGTACCACTCTTCAACTGGAGGAAAATGGCAGACTTGTAAATATTCTGCACTGGATCCTGGTAGAGGATCCAGCCTAGCTCTGTACCCAAATCATTCCTGTTTTGACTGATTTTTACACCATGTACAAAACAAGGGGCACAAAGGTCTGTCCCCGCTGTCTGGAGTCCTCCTGGCTCGGTTGCTGTTGCTAAGCTATGTACCATGTACACCATCTGCGGCTCTGCACACACTGGCTGGTCAGAACTGCTTCTTGCTTGAGCAAGTCCAAACCTCAGCATCTGCTGTGCTGGTCCATGGAGGAGACCAACCACAGGACCCTTTGAATGCTTGCAGGGTATGGCACAGAGACAAATTCCCCATGCTGCAGCTGTACCACAGTCAGCTCTGAACAGAGTCAAGCTGGGCACAGTTTGAGCACCGCTATGGCCAGCACGCACTTCTCTGTTATTCGTACTATTTAAGCAACTGCAAAGTAGACCTCCACTGGCAGCACCCTTTGATGATGCGTAAGAGATTTGACTCAGTTTCCCATTTGAATGCCACCCGTAATTATTCTGCCTGTTCTTTTATTTATACCTTAATGGCACTCCAGCTGTCTCTCCACTTTGAGGACAGCACTGTGGTGGCCTCTTTTGGCTGAATACTTCCATATAAAGACCATGCACCATCTCCCTCAGTTCCAGTCCACAGAAAGACAATCTTCCCATCCATCCCTTACTATTTCCTTCCTCAAACATGTCCTTTCTTCTTCTCCAAGTCCTTCCCATCCCCTCTGAATTTCTCATGAAGGACAGTCAAAGAGCTACCCCCACCTCAGCAAGCCACCCCTGAATCCTGGGGCTCCTGCCCTGCAGCTGTATCAGGGCCAGAACTTGGGAGGGTCCCTCACTGCCCCCTGAGCAGCAGGAATCCCAGGGGATATACAGGGGCAGCCCCCTGTGTCTCAAGGGAGTTGCTTCTCCTGATCTTTCACTCCCCTGAATTCAGTTTTGCAGCTTATTAGTGTAGTTAATGAAGTACATTTGGTGCTGTCTTTCTGAATCTTTGTGGGGGAAAGAAAGAGAGAAGAAAAAGGCCCAAATCTCAACGATGGTTTTCTGATTCCACACTGAAACCAGAGCAGTGGCATGGATGTAAAACTCAAGCCACAGTGAGGAGCAGCTCTCCATCTTACTCTGCTATTTCTTCCTCTCTAAAACGACTCAGCTCTGAAATTTGACACCCTGAGTTTCTTTTGGTTGGCAAACACAAGCACCGAATCCTACTGACGCTTCTTGTCTCACTATTATTTCTATATCATTTGACATGACAATTAGGGGAACACAAACGTTTTCAGACTCAGGCAATGACAGGAGATGTGAAGGGAGAAAACCTCCCTGAACCTTTCCAAGGCACAGTCTGCTCCTCAGAAACCACAATCTTTACAAGATGCCTTATCTTTCATGTTTAAAGTTTCCAGGGTCAGTGACGTGTTGAAAATAAGGTCAGCTGCCATGTATGCCACGTCCCTGCTACTTGCCTCCAAACATTTCCCACCCTTACCCCAACAGAAAATATTTAAGGCAAGCTTTCAAATAGCCTGTTTGAATAAAACTCAGTGATCTTTCCTGCTTTCATCATTGCCCACTTTGTTCCTTGCTGTGTGGCATAAGCAGCAGGCAGAAGGGTGAGCTGAGCACTTTGATGCTCACAGACCAAGAAGCATCATCTGAGCACAGCAGCCTCTGCTGCCACATGGGCTAATTGAGGATATATGAACGTCCAGCCAAGGGAAAGGATCCTGCACCCGCATAGCATCTGTCTAGACATCATAAAAAAGTTAGGGGGGAAAAAAAAAAAAGGAGTAATGTAGAATTTGCGAGTTCAAATATCAAACCAAAACGCAACCAAGACTACTAGAAAGTCACTTGGAGGGAAGGGGAAATGAAGAGCAAAAGCTGTAATTCATACTTATCCCTTGCAAATGTGATTGGGACATTTAAAGAGAAGAACAAGTTCTGTAAAGAGATGAACAGGGACAATGACACTCCTACAAAGTTTGTATTTCACATATATCCTTTGGAATATGTCATGTAGAACCAACTATATTTTGGTCTCCAGTACTCCTGCAGCATGGCTGCAGTAAACCGCATTGCTGGGCAATGTTTGCCAGTTATAGTGTCAATTAATAGCTTTCCCTTTCACCGAAGTCACTCCAGAAATGTAACTCAACTATTCTTGCTCCAGCACAGAAGGGAAGACCGGATGCTAATCTGTGTGTTTCAGGAGCTGAGAAAGCCATGGAGAGAGAGCTTTGCGCAAGGCAAGTCCACGGGAATCCCTGCACTGCTGAACGGCTCAGCCTGGCAGCTTCCCACTCCCCTCCTGTGCGAGCATGTTACAGATAGCGCTAATGCAACAAACAGCGTAACTCGCCCACTCAGCCAGTCAACGACAAAAATACACCAGGAACAGAAAGAACAGGATCAGCAGAAACAGGCCCCTGCAAGAGGAGTAGTGCGGGGAATAGGAGGCGACTGCAGGGTGGCAAAGCTACCAAGATCCAAAGATAGCAGCTGCCGAGCGATGAGTGCAGAGGGGCCACCTTGGCGGCTGTGCGTGGGCAGAGGAGTTTGCAGGCAGTGTTTGCCTGCTTGATAGGTCTCTAGCTGTAGCCAAGCAGCACTGTGCTCAGAAAATCCCTGGCTTCTCTGTCCCATCCATCCCCTTCCACGTATGGAGGGCAGTACAGAAACTTAAAAAAAAAAAACCCATGGCCGTATGGTTGTTGCTGTGGGCACTTGGATCGTAGCAGCAGTGGAGGCAGAAGCAAACTCCTCTAGGCTGGGAAGGGACCCCATGACCGCTACATGAGGACGACTGTCATGATGACAAGCTTCCGAGTCCATCCATCGGGCAGCAGCACAGACAGAGACAGCCCTGAACCCACAATTGTTCCACAGCCTGTTTAGCCCAGAGGAGCACTTATATATGCAGAGACTACACCATGCCAATGCACTCACACACATCAGCTAGCCATGGTACCAATGAAGCCACTTTTACACAAGTAACCTCTCTGCTCTCCTTTCATGCCTGAATCCTGCACCTATGGAAGAGACCTGCAAATCCTTCCCAGCATGTACGGGTGTATTTTTTTCCTTACAGACTCCTGTGTCCCAGCAGGAGATCTGTGCTGAATGAGCAACTCCCCTTACGTTTAAATCTTTTGATGAATAAGATGCTTGCCTGCAGCTGCCAGTCAGTACATCAGGCTCCTCATTATGTTTTAAAATATGAAATAAAGGAATTGACTGAAATGTCAGGCAGCAGCCTCTTGTCCTGCCTTTTATAAGAGAGTAAGTTTAAAATAATAATAAGTAATAATAAAGTCCTGTCATCTCTGCAGTTCTTTCCATTATGTACGACTGAATGTGATAAGAATTTACAGAAAGAAAAATCCAGCCGGAGAAAACACAGCCTTACCAATGGCCTTTGGCAAACCCTTTATCACAAAGGGACCTACCAATACCCTTCAGCAACCCCTTATCACAAGGGCAGCTTGCAGAGAAACACCGCTGCATCCCTGGGGCCAGTGCAGACAGGGGCTTGGAGATTTTGCTTGAGTCCCACAAGCCGCTCTGCCTCTGTGAGCCGGCTCAGACCATGCTCCCAAAACACGTGTCAGGTAACTTCAGAGCAAGAGGAACTGCTAATATCTGGCCAAGATTAAACTGATGAAACTCCCAGGAGTGGAGATTAGGCAGCACAACGTTTACAAATAGCCATGCTAATTACCAACTACTGGGACAGTAAATCAAGTCCACCAGCTCCATATTTCAAAATTTGTACCAATATAGGCTTGGCAGAAATCCCCTTTCTTTCCTTTTATTTCAGTTTAATGAGAAGAATAGTCCAGCCAGAAGGCCTCAGGGCCTGATCCTGCAAAGTTGCATAGGGTGTTTTGCAGAGTTAGAGAACCAGTCTGTCGTTTGGACATTTATTAATTCAGACTGAAGCTGTCTTTGATTAGCCTTGAAAGAGGAATTAAGGTATTGGAGGTGCTGGGAGCAGATCTGAGATACTATGAGCACTTCAAGGGCTGTGAATATAGCACGTTAGTCTAGAATTCAAAGCCCTAAATATCCTCAAATCATTCAAATTACCAGAACGTTTAGATCAAAAATCAAAACAGACAGTGAAGAAAATTTAACTTCTTTTACACTTCATTTCAAAGTGCTGCGTTTTTCAAACTGATAAAATTTGACCATTTGAAATTTTAGCTTTGTGCAGTACAGCAGAAAGCCATGCCAATTAAAAGATGAAAAAGGTTTTTGTCATTTTTCTGAAGATATCGGAATGGTAGCTTTCTAAGGAGAAGATGATCCAAAACAAAAATATTATCAAAACAGCAATGTGGCAAAGCATTCCAATTTCAGCAGAACTGCCTTTGGCTATAGAAAGCATCAGAGCTCCTCCTGACCAGCCCTGCTTTGGGGTATTTGCTTTTTTAGAGATGTTCAACTCCAGACGTAAGGTCTGTGAGGCCAAGGAACTAAGAGATCAGCTTCCCTTTTGAACTGAATGTCAAAATTTTTTGACTCAGGGTAGATTTTGACAAGCACAAAACTCAAATTCACCATTCATCTGAAGAATAAAAGACTAAAAATAGGGCTTGGAGGTATATGCTATTAATCAGTGTTTTGTGTAATAGGCATCTTTCACAGGAGTTCCCTGGGTCTTCTGCCTTCACTGAGAAGATTCAGACTCGCTTCGGTTTAACTATTTTATCAAGAAGACAACCAAGAAAATCAGCAGAATAGG
Source organism: Theristicus caerulescens (assembly GCA_020745775.1). Classification (NCBI taxonomy): domain Eukaryota; kingdom Metazoa; phylum Chordata; class Aves; order Pelecaniformes; family Threskiornithidae; genus Theristicus; species Theristicus caerulescens. The sequence goes on from CM036569.1 coordinate 5,005,518, forward strand.
ATAGTGTTGCCAGCAGTGACAGATGCCTGCACAAAGCCAAGAAAAGCCTGACAACTGGTAAGATTTGGCCAGACATGACAATGGTGCAGGTACAAAGGAAAGCAATGGCTGAAAACAGAGGGGAAAATACCAGCTTAAAACTCACTAAGATTTGCAGCACCATGCATGAAGCTGAAAAAAAAAAAGCACTGCTTGCTACTAGAGCCATTTGAAAGTAGGAAAGCTGTCAGTGCAAGAAAACATCTCTCTCACTGGAGTTACCTAGCACTGGTTGGGCATTAGCAAAGGGGGAAACATTTTCTTCCCCAACTGTATACATGTCCCATGATTTATATTCTTTACAGCATTTTTATGAGCTTCTTTAGCACATCATCCAGTGTAATAACAGCATGGTAATTGTGTTGGCTGCATGTCCTGGCACTTAATTATAATCCTGTCATTGTCATTTCCCAGCTTGTCTAACAGAATAACCTTGCCATGTGGCTGTCATCCAATTAAGGAAAAGGGGGGAGAAGGAAAGAAAAAAAATATACAAATATGATATCAAAGACACTTGCTTGATGGCTTTGTGATAAAGCCTTTAAGTTACAACTCTGCACAACTGTGTCCACTTTCATCTGCAGGCTTCTTGCACAGGTTTTGTGTAGACAAGAAAGACCTCCTGCAATTCAAAGACTTAGTTTTCTTTAAGACTCCTCTTCTTCCTTTCCTTCTGGACCAGCACAAGTCAAGCTCCAACCTAGGTCTGGCAAACATTTGCTGTCTTCACATGAATGAGTTTTTCCCCTTCACCAAGTGCAGGTACAGCTCCAGCCGCCACTTTAAAATAACTGCTGTCTGTGAAAACAGCTGGTAGAAGATTCAGAAGGGAAAATATGGGTGGAGAATGAAGTGACATCTCAGAGAAATTTAAAACTCAGTCAGAAGTCATTAATTAATTAATCCTTAATCCTCTGCATTTTCTATCTGAGGTTTCTTTTCTATCTATCCATTCCTCCTTCTGCTGGCTAACACAGCTGATGAGGCTGGCACCCTCCTCCAGTGCATTCTTACTCACCAGCACCCACCCAAAATCCAACTGAGAAAATCTGGCAAATCCTGTAACATCTCATCTACCACCTCTAGGATACTCAGTATGTTCCAAAGCCCAAATCAGTCCTCAAGGCAGCATCTCTTGATCAAAGGATCTGACATGCAGAACCAAATTTACTTTAGTTACCCTGTCTGTCCTTTCTAGCATGGATGTCTCAAGGAAGCTTGCTCTAGGGTCACTTACCCAAGCAGGTTACAAGTAATGCTGTATAGATTGTGCTACTACAACCATTCATGTGTGCTCTTAGCTCACACATAGACTCCTACAACAGCTCAGTTCACTCATGGTAACTCATTTATTTGTGCTTCATATGTGAGCTACACAAACCCAGGATGTCCTCTCTAGCACAGATGGATACGATTTTTCATACCATCATAGCCAGGTACTAGAGGCTTATGTGCATTATTAAATGACCATTATTCAATCCCACAGTTGAACATCACAAGACCTAAGGAGACATTGCAGCTGCTTCAGAGCTGTAGGAATTCCAGCCCTAGGGACCTCAGTGAATGCAAGATCACTGTGTACTTGTCCTTCTCCACAGTGATTATCAAACCAAGTAGTTTGGGGCAGGCTGTTTCACCCAGCATATCCATTGGCTGGCCACTTGGAGTCTCTGCAGGTGGGAGCAGGAGCAAACAAGTGTCCTTTCTTCCTTCTTTCCACAACTGATCACAGCTTTGTTCTGAATTTTGAAGCATTTACTTCTCTCCCCAAGGAACTGCAAGAAGTAACGCAGTCTGCAGAGTAGAGTAGATGGGCTGAGGGCACTGAGAGGGAAAATCCACGCAGGGAGGTTTAGGCTAATGGAGCGTGGCAGAGAGAAGAAAGGCTTGTTTTCCCCCTTTCCATCCAGAAAATCTCATGAGGATAAAATCACTGAATCAAAGCTGGACTTATAAGAGACTTGAGGTGAAAGCACTAGGATTTGGGGAAGAAAGATAATCCGAAGCTGGCTCTGCCCAAGGCAAAGCTGACATGGTCACACCTGACAAGAAAGGTTTAACACCTTATTGTAGCTTGTGATGTGTTAAAACAAGGTGGGACACAGAGGGATGCTTTGGGGCACTGACCAGCAGGAGGCCTGCAGCAGCAGCTCCTGTTTCTCTGCCGAGGAAGCCTGAGCTCAAAGCAGAGGGGCATGGGCAGGACCCCTCACCAGCTACTGCAAACAGCTCCTCTCTGCGACATTTCCCCAAGCATCTGGGGCTCACCTCTCTGCTCCTCTAGGGCTCAGCAGCAGTGCTGCCCTTTGCACAGCCCAGTGCTCGGGCTTTTGCTTCCAGCTCCCGCTACCGCACAGCTCCCCTTCCCTACAAGACACATCTCCACTCATTCCACGTTCAGTAACTGCAGCAGCAACTACAGCACAACAAAATGGCCAGTGCTGGAGCAATGTGCCAAGTCCCAGGGAATCTGCAAAGGGTCACTGAGAATTGTTTCCTCTTGAGTCTTGTTTTTGTTTAAAAGGAAGTCTGGTGAAATGCTTTGGGGGGGGGGGCAAGAATTGTGCTGCTTTAATGCAAATTTCATTAAGATGGTACAACTTGCATTTAAATTGATTTATGAGTATGCACACTAAGGTCTGCACCAGCTTAACCAAGGCAATTAAAAACCTGATGTTAGCTTAATTGGTTCGAGGTTTACTACAAGCAAAGCTTAAATACTGAGATGCTTCTCCAGAAGAATCGCACACTGAGTTATTTGTCTGGTATTTCAAAGGCACATGTCCATGCTAATGTCCTTTGTCCTTGCTAAGCAGATCACTACAGCAGTCGACCTAGACAAGACGCCTATGTGATAACCAAGGACTCCTCCCAGGGTGATCAAGGTCTGTAACACTGAATTCAAGTTTTTCAAATAAGATCCATGTGCCCCAGTTGGAATCAGTTCACCTATAATGTGACCCCAAATGCCTGCCCTTTCTAGCTGTTATATTAAAAACTCGTATAGCTAGAAAGCCAGTGTCAAAGTCACACATAACTTGTCTTCCGCAAATACAAAGCCAGGAGATGGTTAAGATCTGACTTCATTAATATCCCCAATCCTAATGTACAGAGGCTTCAATAAAAGCTTTTGATTTAGCCCATCTTACTCAGTAACTTGATTTTCTTGTTCTTAATCAATTCTTTCTGTCCTGCAGACAACTTCCCTTTCCCCTAGTATAACATAAGTACCTTAATTAAATGGATGTGAACTGAACCACATACCTGCTAGCAGGGGTGAGCACACCAAGACAGAAGAAATAACATCTCTTGCTCCACTGATCTCATGCTCATTTGCAGATCTGAATAGGAGCCAAGCCTTTCACAAACATTCATTTACTGCTGTTTCACAGAAATTGCTATATAGTAGTATACTAAGTGCAATTACTAAGCAGGCATTTCTCCACTACAGCAAAATATTCTTAGCCTTACAATATTTTTATCTGTGTAGTTAATATACAGACTACACGAGACCATCTCCCACCATAAAACACCCTTCTTTGCTAATTAGAAACATTTTCCTGAAAAAACAGTTATTTGATGCTAAGGTGGGTAGAAAAAAGCTCTTAGTCTTGGTCAAGTAAAACCAAGGCTAAAGAAAACTTTATTAAAACCAAATTTCATATGATCTCTTTAAAAATTCCTCCATGACCACTGTCTGATGACTATTTCCCTTGTATACATTTCTATTTCATGTGAGAATCTCATCTGATTTAATACTGCTTGGAAAGACAATGGTAGCATACTAGTGAACACAGGGTTTTGCTTACATCCACGCATTCTGAAAAATGAAATAGCTCTTAAGGGGTCACTTGTTGAAATACTTCTAGAAGTCCTTAAAAATCTCAGCTCTTGCAAGATTGTACAATTTCGATGGGCAATCTCAAGTAGCTCAGAAAAAGAACTTGCTTTTTCCTTATCCTATTTCACGTCTTGAACTATACCATCCATCTAATTAGAGATCTCATGCAAACACACACCCATTCTCTACGTGCTCCTTAAACCAAGCTGCATATTTGGCATGAACCAACACATTTGCCTCAGTCCCACATAACTTCTAGCAACCAGGAGCATTAGTTAAAACACCACTGACATCAACACACACTTTGCTGGACGAATTTATGGGCACTGATACAAGAAAGAGAAAAAAAGAACTAAAGCAGCCAAGGAGGAGGAGAAGGAGGTGGTCACACAGCTAAACGAGCAGCCTGTCTGTCCTCAGGCAGGTGAGGATACAACCATTAACCGCCATACTGATAGTGCCAGGAAAGGATAATCTAGCTGTCCATAATAAAGAAGTTTTGCCATTACTTTGCATTGTCTCATAGTAAAAGCAGAAATACAGCTTATACTCATAGAATTATCAACAGTAATTGTTTTTCCAATTATCATTTCAGCTTTTGCACTGAGGTTTGTTCTCACACAGTGAGCCAGTTCCTGCCCCCCCCCCCAGAAAGCTCTCCTTACCTTAAGCTTGTGTTAAGGATTTATTGTGTTTCTACTACTTTGATATTGGCAGTATTACCAGCCCCCATCACCCTTGTGTTTTTTTCTTCATCCTCGTTATTTAAGGGAACTTTTTGCACCTGATCCAGGCAAAAGCAGCTGGAGATCAAAGTTAATTTGCTCATATCAAGGGCTTCACAAAAACACAGTTAAAAATACATCCTCCCAATTATAGTTGCATTCTCAGAACAGCAAACAGGTGAGACAGAAACAGGGCAAGTATCCCCTACAGCAGAGTCCTGTCCAATGCCTATCCAAGGTTGGGATCCTGCCTCCTGCCAAGGCCAGCACACTGAAAAAAGCAGAGGAGACCACCTCTTCATAACATACTGCATGAACCTTCGATCACCTTTCGTTATCCCAGATTTCTATTCTCAGATGTGCTGTTTCAGACCCACTTTTCCAAAGATAAAATGTTTTTTATTTTGGAAAGCCTCAAGTTCTTTCAGCAACCCCAGAGCTGACAGAAACATAGGAGGTTTGCATGTCTTTGGGCACAGCCTAGGTGTGTACTCAACGACAACGTTACATGAGTGCTGGCTTGTGGGGTACACTGCAAAAAGTGCTATTGAAAAGAACTATATCCAGTATAATCATGTGGTATGGTATTCTGCTTACTAAAATTACTCACAAAGCTAACCATGTGCTTTTTTTAAATTTTTTAATAAATTTTTTCTTTTATTTTAATTTTAATCTTGTTTTGCCTGCTGTTACACCATCTGAGAGCAATTTTGCAAGGAAACCTCTGCACTGGAGAGCAGAGGAAATCTTATCAGAACTTGGTTATCTTTTTATGTCACAGAATCATGAAGATCTCCATAATGTACCTCCCTTTGGTAATGATCCATATAGCTGGGAGGCAATTTCCAGGCTTGAGTCCAAGCACAGAAAGCTTAACATTTCTGCATTAACCTTTAGCACAACTCTGACTATGCTGCACTTCTCAACTCACAGTTTTCCACTGAGTCACAATTGTCCTGGATCAAGAGGAAGGAAAGATCCAGCAAACCTGAGTCCTGCTTCATTTCAGGCAAAGCCTGGGACTTTTCCCACTTAGTTCAAAGGCAGTTTTAGCACCATCTTGAGATTTACAACCAGGATTTCACAGATTTCTTCATCCTTCATGTTTGGGAATGATCTCACAGTAGTTTTTCATTATCCCTGGGGTAACCAATGAAATGCTTTCCACTTTATCCTTAAAAAGGGACTTTGAAATCTTTAATTTTTAAAGCTACTTTCCAATTTTGTTCCGAATGCTTCATCTAGCAGCCAAGTGAAGAGAAGCACTCAGCACAGATTTTACTTAAAACCAGTCTACCCCAAAAAAATGTTTTATGTGTCCAACTTTACATCTAATGTTTAAAGAGCTGTCTTGGCAGCATGTGATTCAGAGGAACTATAGATTGGGAAATGGGAATAGAAAGAAAACACACCAGTGTCAACAGTATGTCCCTAAATCTGTGACACTCCACCAAGAGAGATTTTGTCAACTCAGCTTTTGCCAAAGTACACAGTGAAATCCCTTTCAGATGTTTTTAAGAAAGGATAGTTAATCACTGTCCTTCAGTGCAGACCTTGCACTGATGAACTGTTAGAGCCTTTCCTGAGACATTTTTAGCCTAGTTTCCTAAGGAAACTGGATCTATGTAGCTATGCGGCCTACACGGGTCCTCCCAGCCCAATTTTCCAAAGATTTTTTGAAATGGTTGGCTAAATTTTAACTAAGGTGTAGATGTTTTGTAGATATGTAATTATCTCTTCAGTCTCCTGAAAATCACAAGCAGGACTGAGGAAAGAGACCTAAACTAGCACCCACTAGAGAAAAAGCTTGAACACCTTGTTATCCTTTTTATTTCAGCAGTTGACCAGCTAAACCTCGCTCAGAAGCAGTGTGCAGCCTCTTGGTTTGCTAATAGCTACAGGATGAAGGACAGCAATGGAGGCGTCAGGAGGATGCAATGTCAGGGACACTGAGTGGGGGCAGAATAGTGGTGGAGACTCACATAAAAACCAGGCTTAGTAAGCTTCAGTGTTTCTACTATCCTGTGGTATGGCCCCTCTTTAATAAACCAAAGGTTTTATATAGTCACATTATCTCCAGGACCTGCGAAACATCAGATATCGCGGGGCTGACCGAGACAAATGACAAGCACTGCCTAGGCCTAATGTTTTTGCTTATCTGCACTTTTTTTCCTCCTTCTGGGCCTTAAAAAAAAACTAAAATGCAGTGGTCTCCTTTGCATCAGCTTCAGAAGAGCCATCAGTTTAACAGCACTGAAATTAACCTTTATAAGTGTTCTCTTCATTAAAGGGCATGAGGCATATAAGGAGGGGGAAAGAGAAGTATCAGGTAGACTTCAACTTGCAGGACTGACAGTCTGGCCATCAAATTCCCATGCAAAAATCAGAATACAGATATACGTTAGGTACCAAGTTGTTTTATTACTTAGTCCTTAAGGACTGTCCATTAGTGTGCTGTAACAGCTATTAGGTTGCAAGCATGCTCCAGCTATTTGCTGAGCACTGTGTACATGAGAAATGCAGCACTGTTAAGGGGACATTCAGCATGTGGGAGCTATGTTTATGTCATTGAATACCCCCGAGCAATTCATGTCACTTTTGCATGCCTCAGTTTCCCTACTGGTAACTAGAAGTTATTAACAAGATCTCCTGAACTTAGTGTTATACCTTGAGGAATGTTGGAGTAAATGTGCTCCAGTACCCCATGAAAATTAGGTCCTGATTGAAGTTAAGTAGCATACAGAGTACAGGCATAAACTACTATAAACTAGTCAGGGATAGGCTTGCCACAGTCACCAAACCAGCACATTGCAGGTGTGTCATTCCAGGCTACATCCCAAGAAACAGGTCTTTCCATTCCCCCACATTTGCACATACCATCAGCAAGTATTTCTGTGGTCCCCAGCTCCTGATGGAAGTCCCTTCATTGGGGATAGCAAAGACAATGTGCAGACCTCTTCCCTTTTCCTCGAGCCTAAGAGCACTCGGACTGGCACTTCTGCTTTTTCCTGGGCACTTGGACTGTGGGGACCACATACATTTTCACGGACAGTCTGTTTTCCAGAGGAAAAAAACAGAAGCTCGTTCTTGAAAATAAAATTTTCCCTTCTTGAATGCCACTGTGGTTCCTCATGGGAGTGAGGTACCATCTGTGCATTTTGCTGCAATGCTCCACTACAGAGGACAGCCATGCCCACCCTGCAGCACAGGCCATTTGCCATGCTCATATCACAGCACATCAGGAGAGTCTCTGCCCTATGTTAACCCCTGGTGGACACCAGCTAGTTGAAAACATTGACCTGCAGGAGAAAAGGACGACACAGGAGGTCTGAACTACAGCTCCCAAGAGACACACTGCTGATGGACAGGTTTGGAGCCATCCCAGCTCCAAACCATTCCCTCGTTCCTCCTCACACTTTGGTTTTCAACTAAATCCCAGCAGCCTGTTCTTTTAGTGAACCCAGTTCTCCCTCATAAAAAAATGTTTTATGAACATTTTGCATAATCAATACAATTTTCTGTTTCTTTCAAAAAGGCTTGACCAGCATCACAATGAGAAATTGAGGTCAGGTCACTAAGTTCACTATCTATAACAGAAAGGCATCATCTTCAATAAATATTAGTGCACAGTGACTGCTCTGGCAACCTCTGTTGAACTACATGGAATTTACAGCATATATTTAATTTGCAGGTTTGTCTATTTTCCCGTAAGGCTTTTTAAATAGGTATCTAATATTTATATCTGCATATACAGTACTTTGCTGGAAGCGATTAAGCATTTATAATGAGACAACAATAAAATGCATTTACTTTATTTGGTGTACTAACTATTTCATTTTGAATGATTTAGTATATATTGTAATTTCTGTTTATAAACACTGCTATCTGCCTAGGAGTTTTCACAAAAGGTTTGTTCATTAGTGTTGTTATCAGCAGCTATAAACAGGGAATTCTGAAAATGCTCCATGTGTGAGGCAAGGAGAAGGAACAAGGTCAAGATGCTGTTGCAGGGTTGCTTCTGGAAAAATTATGTTGGTTTATTAAAGTCATAATCCATGCTGTGAACTTTTATCAGCACAGCTCTTCAGATACACCAGCTCTTGCATAAAAATAAAATGCCCCTTGCCATGAATTCAATACTGTATGCACAAACATTTGCGCACATCAGCATTAGAATAGTTCTGGCCACTTTGGGGGCAGAGGTGAAAAATCTCACCCTGCAAATATTTTTGTTGATAATGCATTCTCTAAGCAAGAGAACAGCATGAAGCCATGTGAATCACCAGGCCACTGCATGAAACTATGACACAAATTGTGCCTATTGCCTGTGATCAATCCATCGAGTAAACATCTGAAAAGAGACTAAAATAGAAGTGGGAAAATGAATGAACTGGAGGCAGGATCCAAGTCATTCAGATGCACTGTCTTTAAGCACTGGGCTTCTCATCTCATGGCAGAGAAAGAGATAAGAAGCTAACAGATAACAAACTAATAATGTTCTACACAAATTATGTTAAAATCCCACATGATTTAACAGAGTACAGTAATATAATTTTTGAGGGCGATTCTGAGACTATAGATTGACTTCATGGTAGATGAAAGGATATCTCCATATGGGTTTCCTGAGCAAGGACTTGAGCTCCTAGAAATTGCCCCTTTGCCAGGAGACCATTACTAAAGAAATTCATGCTCTGGGGACAGATTTCCACGGACTTACAAATAATGCCTTGCTCCCAGTGCTGCTGCAGAGAGCCTGGATGATTAAGGCATGGGCTTTACAGGAGTGCAGAACCCAACAGCTCATGCTTGTAAATAGAATTCCCACCCTTTTTTTTGTATCCATACAACATTGTATCACAATTAGTCATTGTTTCTTTAAGAAAGCTCAGGTCAGGCTCCCAAAATACACATTCTCATGACCACAGGACACTTCCAAGTCAAAGCCCTAGGCTTTGTCTGTCTGCTCTTATCTCCAGCCCTTTCCTTTCACTTCTCCTCTGGATTCTGGCTGGCCACCACGAATTTTGCAATATTCTCCCTCTCCCACTACCCGCTGTGCCTCTCCTTTTCCTGCTCTGGGACAAGAAGGCAAACAGCTTGGCACAGCCCCTAGTGAACGCTCCTTGTCTCTTTGAGGGGCAAGAGGTTGTGGCCAACTGGCGTTATGAAAGTGCAATGAAGAATGCAGCCTCCTCCCTTGAAGGAGAAGGGATTTAGGGCAATGGGTTTCATGGATCTGGAGGAAGGAAAGAGCCAAGAAGGAAGAGGTGACTCAGGAGGGCACCACAAGGCAAGAGCAAGACAGAAGGAAATGTCTTCTGGTAGTGACAGGCACAGAAATAGGAGAAGAGCATTGGAGAGGAAGAACATTGGCAACGAAGACAGCTAAAGGATGGGGTATATTGCTCATGTAAAAGGCAACTTACAGGGCTGAAAGCAAACGTTATTGGAGAAGCTAGTCCAAGAACCAGGTTTATTTATGCCCTGTGGAGTTTTCCTGCTATTTACTATGACATGACAGCATCAGGGAGGAGTCGCAAGCCAACCAGGCTTGCACAATTCACCCCAGTCACACCCCACCAGCAAACTCACCATGTGCAGCTGTACTGCCACTCAGCCTGGGATCTGCTCTAAAACCTACCTGGGGACAATTCTGCCCTTTCCAGTCTCTGACTCATTGTTTGTATGGTAACTGCATTATACAAGCACATGTGAAAACACAGTAACAGCCACTGCAGTAAGTGCTGACGTGAGATAACTGCTTTCTTCATTTTTTATGAGGATATCTGCCCAGGAGTGCTTATTCTAAATAAAGGACCCTTAGGAGCAAGGCTTCAGAAGCATATGGTCAGTGTAAAGCACGAGATGTTTTTTGCTGAAACCTGTGTATAATAATCACCTTCCTCCTTCCCGGAAGCCAGCTTAGCCCAGCTACTCCTGCCCTGAAAAAAAAATTCATTTAAAAATGTATGGCAAGGGAGATTTATACAGGCAACTTGCAGTTAGGTACCAGAATCCCACAACTCGTCAGTAGGAGATGGGCTTATGATGCCTCTGTGTAGTCTCTGAATTTGCCTTTATGTGATATAAAAAACATATACTTTTTCCTAACTACCACTTAGCTTTGTTACTTTTTAAAAGGAGTAAAGCTCACCAAGAGTATGGGAAAGGGAATACACCGAATATTTTCTGTAATCTAAGCTTCTGAAGAACAATTTTTAAAACCACCTTTTTTCATAGATTTCATAGGCATGTTAAGACATTTTGCAGATGAACATTTTTCAAAGTTACCAGGGGAAAAAAAACCAACAACCTATCATTTGAGTAAAAAGTCCCAAATATGACAAATATCAACAGCAGCTGTGTCTTCTACCCAAATCCCCAAAGGAAACTAGAAATGGACAGAAAAAGGGTGAAAATGATAGCATGGACATTTCAGGCACAGAATATGCCTGATATGTTTCAAGGACAGCAGAGACAAAAATGTTTGAAGAAGATTGGCCACAGAAGATACAAAGACAGAAATAAGAAAAACTAGGAACTTATGGTGTTCCCTTTTTCATCTAGCCTTGCAGAAAATCTGTAGGATGTTCAGAAAACGGAACATCCCCCATTTGATAGCTCTAAGGGAGGTATTACAGGATTCAGCTCCTGGAGTCATGTGATTACAAATGCTATTGCTGCCAACACTAATTTTCCAGTGCTTGCAACTGCAAAGAAACCTTCAAAAGGCATTGCATTTTTTCCCAGAATACTATGTCTGCCTCATTGCAAGCCCACAAAGAATTAGAAAAAACTGTTCTGTGCCAACAGCTCTATATAAATGATGTATGAGTATTTATATATGTGTGGTCAGATTTGTCTGGAGCCAGCAAGCAGCCGTCCTGCCCACAGAGCTTTGAGATCCTTCCAAATGATAAGTATTAATAAAGCAAGGTATAGTAGCATTATCATTATTTTCTGCTTTATTTGTTTAATTTAATTTCATGCTTCACTTTTGTTTTGTTGGTGTTTTGTGTGCTGGAACATTTGTAATCATTCATTATTCTGGTTGATAGAGAATGCATAATGTTTTAGGAGTGATATGACATTTACATTCACTTATGAGTTATTAGATGTCGTCTTAGAAGTGAAGAATGTCAGATCTTGACATCTTGTATTTTGCATATCAACTAAGTTTCCTTTGTAGCTTCCTCTCAGTTATTCACTATCAGTACTCTTACCCTGGGATAGAAGCAATCACTCTGACTTCGCAACATGTACAGAAATAATAATTACAGCATCTATCCGATAACTTACATGCTGCATATACAATACAAACGTAAGACATGATTCTGCATCTTTGTTCATGTGACCATCGTCTCTAAAGTCAAGGAACCTACTCCTGTGAGAAAGTACTAATCAAAGTTGTAAAAACAGGTCTTGAATGTATTGTAAAGTAAAATTATAGTACTATTTAACTATCAGTTATAAGCTGGAGCCTACAGAGTAAAGAAATGGGTAGCTTTCTCACTTAATAAAATCTTACTGTCATTACCAACCCTGAAAATGGTTATTAAAAACCTTAGGCACCTGCTAGTTATTTGCAGCCTGCTGCTCCCAGCACCTCCATATCCAGGGAGAGACAGTAACTCAGCACACCCTGATAACTTACAGTGCATTCTTCAGTGAAGGATTACCCCCAACACAAATCAGTGTTCAGTGCTGCACAGGTGCTTTGTGGGGACATCAGCCATTTCCTCAGTAAGGTACTGCCTCCATTCCTAGAAGATCCAGTAATGAGGGATTAGAGATCCCTACAGATATTTGCATGCCAACCTCCCATCCCAAAGACTGGGAAGTGACATTAGAGTGTCTCTAGATGCCTCTTATCCCCTCCAAGAAACTTACTTCTGAAAGAAAGTGAGATTTCTGGTTTGGTCCCATGTCCTTTCAATTGTGCAGACAGACGCATTGAAAAAAATTTCCTGTGACCTGTCTATATAGTGTCTGCCTTCTCCTATGGGTTAAACTGCATAAAATTTTCATTAGAAGCATTTAAACACATAGTGGCAGGAAGTAAAACTGCACGCGAATGCGACACACTGATCCCTTTATCTCTGTCCCTCTGTGCATGGAGGAAGAAGCAGCGTTTCAAGTCTAACTGTGTATTACCACTGACTCTTAGCGAGACTGATAAACCAGCTCAATCCACATCCTCACTCTAGAGTGCCAGGAGACAAGCAACACTTAGACAGAAGTCATTTTTCCATGTCAAGCAATTTTCTACAACTTGCTACGTGTCTTTGATTTAAGCCACTGCTCCTCCTAAAAGAAGCATCAGAGCATCCTTTCTCAAGGCTGTGGGATGCTGTAAGCAGTTTCATGTTGCATTCATCATAGATACGAACATGACAAACAATGGTATGAAAACTGTTAGTGAAAACAACAGGCAAATAAAGAACTGACAGAAGGAAGGACCGCACAAAGGAAGAAGAAAGAAAAGCAGCTGCATGGGATAACATTCTTGTCAAGCAGGTTACATCCAGGTAATCCCTTTTCACTGCTATTAAGGTATTGAAAAGACTTTTCTCTCCAAGTCAGTGTTGGCAACAGTTCTCCCTAATTTTGTACCAAAAGGTGGCAGCACTTTAACCACCTTTAATTTGATTGTCCCTGTTCCCGCTTCTATTTCCCAAGGCACTGTAGAGAAAAGGACCTATGAACCACAGCCTTCAGAGTCAAACAAATATTTCCAAATGTTCCCATGAACTTACACCCCATTAAATTAACTTCTGCCCTTTCATAGCTTGGTTGGGGTTTTTTTTATTATTATTTTGAGAAGCACTTTACAAGCAACCTTATTCAACCAGACGTTACATCACATCCACAGACAGCAAATTTGGAGCCTGTAGGTTCAGAGAATACAAGAAAAGTGAACCATTCAATAAAGGAGCAGAAACAGTAATGTGGATAAGCTATTAGCACTGTTTTAAAATGAAATGAAATGAAACAGTTGCAAATACCTTGTCATTCAATACGAAAAAGAGGTCGAGGGCAAGCATTGTTTAAAATAAATAAATAAATAAATAAATAAATAAATAACTTAGGAAATTATTTTGAAAAATGCACTCCAATAGCAACAGGCACCAATCTAAAACTAGAGAGCAGCCCAAGCAGGTTAAGCAGAGATCTCACTAAAAATTCATCTCTAATTCAGATTTAGCTAGAAGCTCAGCAGCAACCACGTGCAATACCGAAACTTCGGGTAAAAGGATTAATAGCACACAGGTTAATAGTACATGCACTAACAGCACCTCAATTAGCATCAGGATAATCATCCTACTGACTCTGTGGCAGATGGAGGGGGGATGAAAGAGAAATCATAACCTCTTGGTGTCAGACCATCTGAGATATGTATTCATGCAAAACAGGAAAACAATCCTGAATTCTGAAAAGTTGATTTTTATACTTAGATTACTCTCTCTCTCTCTCTCCATTCAGAGAGTCATTGCTTTGCCCTGTTCATTGTTGGTTCATTTTCTACTTGAAAGCAGTAGAAGAAGCAGTCCCAGGCCCAAGTATAAAATTCTGCACAGTTGTTCAGTCACAGGATTAACTAATAAATTCAGCTCTATTTTGTTTGCAAATTCAGTTCACAAGTTGGGCTTGAAGAGTCTAAGGTGGAAAACTGACCTTGTTGAAGTCAGTAGGTGTTTTCTCCACTCCCTACCCTAACAGCCTAGTAAAATATATGTATATTTATTTCTGAACTAAGTGTTGTATGCAAAAGAGATCTAAGCCAAGGATTTCTCTAGAATGCATTTAGTTTGCATATTAGCTACTTATTGCCTGTAGGGCTTGATCAGTCACCTAATACTACATTTGCACCCACATTTGTTACTAGAGATGTTGCAAAACTGTGCAAAATCTACCAAGATCACGATGGGCACCCAAGTGCTTCTCATACAGATTTTGCACATACAGTTGCATGTCTTTTCTTGTAATTTCCATTAATATTCATATGCTCCTTTTCTCACAGAAGTTCTCACAAACAATATCTACTTCTATGAATGCTGATGAGGAATGGACAGAAAGGATCAGAAATAACTTGCTGGAAAATTTGTTATTTTGATTGGAATAAGTGTTCACGCACATCTCTGCTTTCTTCATTCAGGCATACACTTGCAGAAGTCATCCTTTTTATTATTAATTGATTTTAGTTTCCTCTATTTACAGAAACTACTTTTTTGCCTAGCAGTACAAGCAGCAAGTCAACATGACACCGTTAGGAATAATTACAACTCAGTTTTTGTACAGAAATAACTTATTACCCTGGCAGTTGAAGCAAAATATGTCAGTCACAGATAGTTTTACTTCCAAGACACTGCAACTTCCCTCATCAAAAGTATAACAGGCAGGATCTGAGTGCTGCGTGCAACCTATGACTGGCAAGGGATTCATGTTAGCACTTTAGTAGCAACTGATGATACATTGCAAAATACCTTACCCTATTCTACATCCCTCTGAGATCATCACCCAGCCACTTCCAAGCAAGTCACTCCTCTCAGGTTGTTAACACACCATCAAAGGCTTCTGAGAGATCACTCAGGAATAAAAGATCCTGTGCAGCAAGATCATTATGTTGCAAGAAATTGGAAGGAAGAAATTAGAGGCTGATTAAGAAAGATCATCAGCACTTCTGGGCAGGGACCTAACCAGTGTGCTAGGCAGGCTTACGTTACATAGGATCATAGAATGCTTTGGGATGGAAGGGACCTTTAAAGGTCCCCCACGTGTGCTGTTGTGACAGATGCTTTTCAATCATCTCTTGAATAACTATAATTCATATCAACTATTTTACTCACCCTAGAGAATGTTAAGTTACTTACATCCTCTGGGGCTCCAATTCTGACCTATCCTGGGACATGATTCCCAAACACATTTTAGCACATGCTGAAATAGTTGCCTGTGAAAGAAGGGTATCTTGAATCACAGCCAATCAGCCATATAACCTCCTGTTGCCCAGCCGCAAAGAAAACAGATGATAACCAAACACCTGCAGGGGCTATGCTGCCAGGAGCACAAGGAGGCAGCAAAGGCAGGTGCAGGTCAGCTCTTGCATGCACGTGACAGTTCATTAAAATGAATTGCATCATGTGTAATCAGAGAGGCAAGTTTAGGATGTATAGACAGTGCCTAACTTTTGAGATCTTGACTTTGCCAGCTTACTAATGTCCTCAGCTCATGGATTCTTAAAAAAATTAAAAGCTGAGAAGAAAAAATATCCCACAGTCCAGCAGTACCGATTTCTTACGCATTTAATCAGCAGGATTTGCATGTTCATATCCACAGCAAGCCCTTCAGTTAACCTATAATGAGGAGCAGTAGAAAGCTGTTAAAGCTCTCATGGACCTCCAGTACAGAGGGATGGAGATGGTGATTGTCGGTTGTTTACGAGACAGCAGATATAAATGCCTGATTAACGGCTCCAGCTCCACATGCATCAGATACTTCTTGCCATCCCCAGCCTCTCCTTAAAGTCCTCTTCAGCTCCTGCCCATCTTCTCTGTCATCCTCAGCAGCTCCTCCCAAACCACCTCCCACCTCCAATACCTGCTATTTCACCTACAGCTCTTCCCTGTTCTCCCTTTTTCTCTACGCTTCCTCAATAATCAAACCCCAAGAGGCTGATTTTTTTGGCAGCTTCCTCCGCTATCGGGAACAAAAGGTGTTTCCAGCCACCCAGAGGCTCTAAGTCTAAAATGGCTCTCCTAAATATACATTTAATCTATTCCTTGTGCTTTGTATAATGCAAATATAGCCCCTTTTGAGAATGTATCAGTTCTCATGCACCTGTCACATTTAAGTTGCTTTATCCACATGCTAAGCACAAGTTTCCACTCAGTTCAGGCTGTATTTTAATGCTATATTTGGACATTTCCCAGTCTGCACATTCCCCTCCTGTACCACCCCAGGGGTCTTGTACCAACTTCTACTAGGCCTTTGATGGAGAGCAGCCAGACTGCTCATTAGCCCGTTATGAAGCTGCTCATCAGTCCCACTCCCAAGCTCCCCATTACTTCGGTGGTATAGCTGCAGTAATTGGGCTGCATATTTTTCAGGTCCGGATTAGCATTGCTTCAGCCAAATGCTAATGGCTCGTCCTGCAGTGTATCCCACCATGTCTCCTCAATGCCAATGCAGTTGCGGTTTTGTCACCACTTTCAGGTTTGTCCTGTTTATTTGTCAGGCAAATGGAACAGTTTTAACAAAGCGCTCGGTGACCTTTGTTCTCGGCACTGCTTCTTGCCTTGCCTATGCTGGAAGAGGGCGAGAACAGGGATAATGTGTCCTGCTCTAGAAACAATGCCCAGTAGCCGCTTAAGGTCTACATAGCTATGTTAGAGGATTAAAAGCAAGATTCAAACCCGGCCTGCAAATATTTAAAAGCTTTGAACATCTGTTATAAAAACAGTTTCATATTAATGAGGACAGCATGAGGGGGGGATCCTGCCATTTAAAGAAGCAGGTGCTTCTCTCCACTTGCTTTTCTTAACAGCCCTGAGGCAGTGCTGGGAAGCCAGGCTCTTGCTCCCTGTCTGCCTGAGCTCGGCACACACCAAGGAAAAGCCCTGCCCTGCCTTGCCTTCCCCTCTCCTGCCGCAGCCGTGGGCTGAGGCTGATGCAGCAGACCCCGGTGCCAGGGCTGGACGTGGACTTGCATGGCCTCCTCCTCCCTGGAGCCATGCTGCCAGAGGGTTTTGTCAGCACCAGAGCCACATTTCATTCACAAGCAGCTGGGATCCATGAAGCAGGCAAGACTCAGCAGGAGATGGGAAGGAAAGAAAGGATCTGTAAATAAAGCTGGTCCTACAGAGTGGGGCAGTGGCAGGAGCAGGGTCTCTGCCAGGCTCAACCGGTGGGGCTCTGGGCTGCAGCCAGGTCCGTGGAGCCTCCTCCGGGCCCCTCCGCTCACAGCCACCCATGCCTGCCCTGCCTCCCGGGGCTCTCCCGCTCTGCAGGGCCCTCTGTCACTGCAGCGGGCTGATGAGGACGGTGGGGGCACGGCAGGACATGGGTCAGGCTCATCAGTGAGATAGGACAGCCGGGGACAGGCCCGAGTCCACCAGTGCGGGGACAGCAGGCACAGGGCTGTCACAGGCATCCCCAGCCCAGGCCTGGTGCTGGGGCCAGAGCCAACATGGAGGCCTGGAGGGAACCCTAGGGAGGTGCCCAGGGCTGCGGGGGCTGAAGGTGCACTCAGGGTTCGCGCTGCTGCGTATAGCACAGCACGGTGCCCATAATGCCTGCCACCTTCCTCTGGCGGGTAAATGCTTTTCAAAGGGGAACGGGCAGTAACAAGGTGCTGTTTATGGTGTTTCGGGCCCAGTGAGTGGGGTCCCTCATCCCTGTGTCTCCACTATGTTAAACTGTATTCAATACTTTCTGGGAAGTCAGGGTGACTGGACAGCAAGCTTAGTGCCACCTGTGCTGGCCCACACCCTGGGGAGCACAATGTGGGCCAGGGAAAACAATCTCTCCTAAACCCAGTAAAATCAGAGTAATCAACCCTCACCTCCAGTCCATTTTGTACTTACGCTGAGAGCCCATCATGCTCTGCAAAACCTATCTGGTCACTTTTACTGTTTGCAGACTGTCCATCAAAAAAGGATGGAAACAACTTGCTCCTGGCTGGTTTGATAAGAAAAACTATGACTTGCAATGGGATCCAGCACTATGAGCCTGCTACCACAGGGATGCAGTCAGATTCTGAGTATTCAGAACAGTTTTGCTTTGGCCAACCTTTGTTGCAAACGAAAAACCCATCTTCCACAAATGATTGGAAAGTCAGTGGAAAAGCTCTGAAGCCCAGTTCTAGGAATATGCAGAGTTGGTTCAAAAGAATATTCATGAGTACTTTATTTTCTTTATACCTCAGATATCCAGCTCTAAAACTTACAAGTGAAATTCAGCCAAGTATCTTTCTGTGTGGTGAGGAGAAGAAGCAAATGCTTTTGTACTCCATGAGCTCAGGTGCACTGGAGGGTCACAAATTCTGAACCACTGAAAATTAAATTCTAAACCCCATCAAGCTAAAATAAAATTCCTTGCAGGGATGCTGGAGAGCTTGTTACAAGCAAAGATCAGAGCAGTGGAGTTTGCCATTTCCCCTACAACTGTACTAACAATAGGTCAGAAAAGGAGGAAATATTCTCCTATTCCATAATATTTTCATTTGTCACTCTGAACACCCTCTGGGCTTTCAGCCCTGGACTCAGCTTGTGAGCTGCTCAGGGCTGCTTGGGCTTGTCAGCTGCACCAGCAAGTGCCCAGGCAGAGAGCTCAAACCTGCCTTCAGAGGAGACTCCCCACAGTATCCAGGAGCGCGGTGAGAAAGAGGACAAAGCAGCCGCTGAGTGGGATGGAGCTGTACCTGTCATGGGCCCAGGGGGCAGACTAGAAAGATTAAAGTTCTTAGGTCTAATCCCCACTGAGCAAGTTGTACTTCTTTATTTACTAGGAAATACACTGATTGCACCAAAGTTTCTCAAAATATGGAGAGAAACTGGGTTTGCTGAGCTGGGACTCTGCTGAAGGCAGGTATGTAAGAACATAACAAATGCATCAGAGATACTTTCCATACATATTTGATCAAAAAATCCCTGTGTCTCTCAGACCATTCTTTACTGCTGTGCCAGCAATGTTAGTGTATGGAGGGCTCAGCAGGTAGGATGCAGGGATAAGAAGGTGCCTATGAAACGAAACTATGCCAAGGAAGCAGCACTGCCAGAGCTGGTACAATACAAAGTCTTTCCGGATCTGAAGGGACTTGGTAGGTCGGATGTTGTCCTGTACCCTGACAACAGTATTGATTCAGGACACATCAACAGAGCAAGCATTTTCAGGCTGCATCTAATCTAACAAGCCCTTAAGGGCTGCAGCCTGTTCTGTGTAGCTTCACACGGGTGTTGGAAGCCCACCATTCGTTCCTTGCTTTGTTTTCCTTGGCACAGTGCTGGACCGGTCCTGACTCTGTGAGTACGTAACTGTTCTGCAACTAGGAAAAAAGACATTCCCTGCTCTGGGCTACCTGTTTCCCAGCATACCTCATGTGCCACGCCAGCACACCTAAGCACAGAAAACACACTCCCCTGCAAGTCTCCCTAAGCCCATGAAAACTTCTTCACCACTCTTGCCCCATATGTGCCATAAGGGACATAACAGAGACAAGGGTAGTACGCAGCAGACTGAAGTTCACCCTCTAGGAGATTGTTTCATACCAAGAAGCCTCACATAGATTAAAGATACAGCAACAGAGCAGAGCCACACTTTACAGCTCGCCTTCAGAGGGGCGTGTGTGCAGGTGGAAAGAAGTGACAAATTTCTGCAGAACACATTCCTCTAGCAGACTGCTTTTAAAAAATGAAGGCAACTCAAAGCAGGTGAAAGAAGATGAATTGACAGTCAAAGTCCAGAGGAGACTGTCAAAGGAGCTTGATAAATATAACCCATCATAGCATCAGGGCATATGAATGAAGGATGTAAAAGCACATTGTCCAAGACTCAGACATCTTGAATGCAGCCAGAGCACTTTATACAACTCCTGCACTCTGCTCTGCACTCCTTCCACCTTCTCTGTTTCCCAATTTGTCCACTGGAGGAGATTCTCATCAGATATTTTGCTTATCCTCATAAGCCCCTTTTTCAAGCTTCATCTGCTTTCCTGCTCTGTCTAAGGAGCAAGGTGGGTACATTTTTTTGCTCTCTATGTTTCTGTTCTCCCACTGACAGGCTCACTGGGAAATGTCCCCTGTGCCCAGACATGGTCCTCAGTAATTGCCCAGCCTGTCTCTGCGTAAATATTGTCATTAATCTCAGCTGACCCCAATAATTAACAATGTTCTGTATGGGAATGCTCTCCAGCTGTCACCTCTACATAATCTGAGAAGGTCCCAGCAAGAAGAGGGTCTGTGTGTATCTGCAGGGGACAGATGATAAAACTGTTTGTTCATAGTCCCTGGACAAAGACGTCCTGCCAAAGTGGTGGTGTAGCCAGGTGGGAAGGGAAAGGTTGTTGGATTGCATTGTCCTCGCTACCAGCACCTGGAGTGGAGATTGCTGATTCTCTGGTGTAATGTTGTTTTAGAGACAGTGCTGAGAACGAGAGGGCAGGTGAAAAAGAGCCACAGCATGGCTGGGAGATGCTTGGGGAGGTTCCTGGCCTACAGCAGAGAACAACTCTGCCCAGAAGCAGAGGTGATAGAGAAAGACCCACAAGGAACTTGTTTCAATCCAGAAAGTCAGGTCTAATCTGAAAGGAAGATTTGTTTTTTAGATAGTAGTTAATCTTGCTAGTCTTGTTCTAGTTTATTATTTTTGTGTTCTAATAAAATGCAGCCTCAGCCATTAGGAGCCTTTGATACTTTTTGCTACATTCATTTCAAAAAAACGAACAGAACACAAATGTTCCAGCCTAGGGCTCTGGGATTGCTGCTGCCTGCTGTGTTGAGTGCCCACATTCGACCCGGTACTTAGTAACTAGCATTGAATGTGGGGTCGGAGTCATGCTAGTGATTAATTTATCCCAGTACTCCAATCTGCGATTGCTTTATGTTAGCATGTTCTGTGCAAACGTTAAGGTATACGTGTTCAGGCAGTTTTCTTCTGAGGAAAGACTGCAGCATCTAGCATGTCTAAATGCACTCCTCAGTAAGGGAAAAAAGGTGACTTTTTGTCCCAAGGGTGGATTAACCATAGTACTCCTGACTATTTCAGTCCTTAGGTATTACAGGCTTATCTGGTCAATACACTTCCCGCACAGGAGATCTTGGTTTTGCAGAAAAAAGGTATTAGCACTTCAGCGTGAGGTGCTCTTTCTGTTTAGCACTAATGCAACACTCCTGCTCAGTGCGAGGACCAGCAGAGTTCTTGCCCCAGGGGCAAAGAAAGCTTCCTTCCCCTGGATGCGGGGCACAGGGGCCACTTTCCTGGAGGATGAGCAGCAGGCACCTAGCCAATATGACCCAAAGGAGCCCTGGCAAGGGGCGATGCTTCAATGCTGCAGAGGAAGGCAAAAAAAAACCCAGGGACACTTGCCAGTCCACCCTGGGGGAAAAAAAATCCTTTCTTCCCCCAACATGCAGGGCATGAGAGGCCATCTTCATTGTGCATGAGCAGCAGGCAGTAACCTGGCCAAAATGGACCAGAGGAGCCCTGACAAGTGGTCATGCTCAATGCTGCAGAGGAAGGCAAAAAACCCCTGGGGACCAGTGCCAATCTGCCCCAGGGGAAAATTCCTTCCTGACCCCAGAGCTGGCGATCGGCTATTCCCTGAGCACTTGAGCAAGACCTGCTTCCTCATCCCACAGGCTAGTCACGCCTCCCAGAAGATGCCCAACCCCTAATCTCCCTCAACCTGGAGCCCTCTCAGGGGCTTCCAAGAGTGGCAAAATGCCCCTGGTCTGATTGATCTCAGGGGCAAGAATCCTTCCTGTGCCTGGCAGCACAGCACTGGGTGCTCCAAAGCACTGGGACCCCTTACATCATCTCTGCATCCCATTTCTTACTGTTGCTGACCCTGGCTCCGCAGGGGATGAGGACAGTGAGCTCTGCAGTGCTCCTCAAGTAGGCATTCCCTTGTCTTGCCACTGCTATCCAGCTGAAAAACCACTTCCAGGGGTTGGTGGTTCTTCTCATCTCCTGAGGAGCTGGCATCTCTTCCCCAAAGGCTGAGGCAGGATTTCAGTCCATCAGATGAGCTTTAAACGTGGCCTCGCCAGGAGCTGGCCTTGCAGTGGAGAACCTCTAGCAGCCTTGTCCAGCCTCCAGTCTTCCTACCTCAGCCCCCTCCAAGTAATTCCACCAGGTCCTCAAGGGCTTCCTCTTGGGTGTCTTCAGGCTGCCTCCAGGCCGCCTCCAGGCCAGCTCTGTCCCGATGGCGAAGCCGGGCAGGCTGGCAGCGGGACATGGGAGGATGTCCCCTTTATCCTGCCCAGGGGCATTGTGACTGCTGCGTTGCCAGCTGGTGGCACAGTGACATGGGGGTGACGGGCCCCCTGTAGCCCCGCCTGCTGCCCCTCCACCCAGCATCCTTTGGAGGAAGGCCTTTGAGGTGCTGGCCCCGAGGCAGTCCCTGTGCCCAGGAGGCCCAAGAGTCCGTCCCTGCCTTTGGTGGCCATGCACTGGGCACAGCTGCTGGATGTCCCTAATGTGTCCTCTGCCACTTGGCTCCCAAGGACAAACCTAGTGCTGTTACTTTTCTCTCAGGCCATTGTGAAAACCAATACTGCAGCCCAGAGACCACCCCTAGTAGCCATCCCCTCTCTGTACCAGAGCTAACATATATGAGGCCATGCAGTGAGGAGGACCAGGGACTTGATCTGGCTGGACACAAACCCTTTTCTGGGGATGTAAGGAGGGTGATTTCAGCAGCAGCAGCCTGGAGGAAAGTCCAAGTGTAACCAGAGCCATAGGTTGGGATGGATGGTGCTGATAGACTGGCATGGAAATAGCACAGGCTTTGAAAAACAAGAGAGGGGTTACACTGGTGTGGTGGACATGTTAGTCATTTTCCGACCTAGAACGTTTGGATCTGTGCCCAAAGCACAGCGAGGCAAACTACTCCAAGCTGTAAAAACAGCCCATTGCTGCTATCGCTGTCACATGCCCTTTTCCCACTGAAACCAAGCTGCACAGTTGTCCACGTTTATACACGATACAAAGCACGCTTCAGCCACGGGTAGAACTTAGAGCTCATCTGTGACTTTAACCTTTCTGAGAGTTATTTGCCTACCTCAGTTTGTGGGAAGATGCTCAGATCTTATCTAAAACTGTGGCAAATCTCTTTCTCCATTAGGATTTAGTATTTTGATTACTGAAAGAGCAAGGAAGGTACTATTCCTGTTATTTTGTACATTGCTACCAAAATGGGTATGTACATTCAGACTATGTAAATAAGGGCATTTATACCATATACATTCATTTGGTTGTGGTGATGCCAGAGGTGAAAGAAAAGGCTTTGGTTCCCTCTGCATGAACTTTGCAGAGATGTAGAGAGCATACACATTTTCCTCACCATTCCTTACCAATGCACCAAGTGACATTTGCTACGATGCCGTTTATGGTGAGGTCTTCTTCTTGGAAAGAAGCCCTGAGTTGTTTTGTGTTCTTTGCTGTATTTTTTGTCACAAAGGTACGCTAAGACTAACTGAAACGAAGGACAAACTCGAACAACTTTATCGCACAAAACAACCAAAACCACAGAACAGAAACCAATAAGAAACAGGGGTAAACCAACATCAATCAACACTCCAATAACATTTAACAGTAACAGGTTTGAGGTGTCAGTCAGGCAGGGTATTGTGACTACATAGCAATGACAATCCAAAGTGCACACACACACTCACTCACAAAGGGGGAAAGTCTCTCCCCTCCGTGGGTCCCCAGAGGATGCAATCGCTCACCCAGGGATATCCAGAAGAAATCGCTCACCCCCAGGTGAGGGCACTCGATCCCGGGCAGTTTCCTCAGGCAGCATCCCAACCCGGGGGGAGAGGCTTTGCACACAGACCCACTGCTCCGAGAAGGCCACCCCAAGGGGGTCCCTGGCAGTGCCCCATGTATACCCGGGGCAGATCTGCACTGTGGCCATCACTGGCCACGATCCAGAAGCTTCTTCGAGCCCAGGTGCCTCATTGGCTGTGGGCCCCGCCTGGCGACCTCCTGCCGAAGGGTGCACATGCCGGGGGGGGGGCGGGCACGGCAGAGCACAAAGGGTGCAAAAAATGAGGCGTGAAAAGCCATGTTAAAAGCCCCCATCTTCAATGGGGGGGGGAGTGTACCTGTCACATTTTTCCTCGCACTTCAGTAGCTCTTTTCCTTCTTTGGCCTTCATCTGGTGTTCAAAATGCTACCAGGAGGTTGCTTGCCGCACCCTGCATACACGTGTGTCACTAAATATTTCCCTTGTTCAGGTCTGAGCTCCTGCTAGACGCGACCTCTGGGTGCTCCTACAGAAATGAGCTCCTTAATGAACAGAGTGAAACATCCCTTCTGGCCTGGAGCTTGGCGATGCTCTGTGCCTGCGCAGCATAACACGATCTCCTACAACTCCAATTACATTTTCAGACCTCTCTGTACACACCTGCTGCAGATTGGGTATCTCAAGTCTGCTCTGTGGATTGGACAGGTGAACTTGCTCAAAACCATTGATTTAATTGGAGATCGATATGCTGAAAATGGAACTATCAGTTTCTGCAAAGTGTGACATACAGTGGCATTTAAGGCAGAGCTAAGTAGAATTGCTTCTGTTGCATTGCGCAGAATACTAACAGGAATTGATTTCACCCTGTGAAGGCCTGTGTTTGTTTATTCAATGGCTGAGGGTTTTTTTGGTGGTTGTTCCAGATTTTGAATGCTTTGCCTAATCCCATGTTTGAAGCAGATGAGAGGGAGAATCAGGAGACCCTGTGTAAAATCAAACCAAGATGGCACAGGCAAGGAGGATTCAGCTCCAAAGACAGTGTTAGAAGGTGGATCCCAAAACAACTTCTACATTTTATCTCTCCCTCTGCCAGCTCAATGCTCTCTCTGAAGTGAGAGCTGCTCCAGACAGATGTACAAAGCAGGAGGACAGCCTTGTTTTATGAGTGCATCACAGAACGACATACTGGAAGAATAAGAGCTCTAGAAAAGCGGCTCATAAAACCACCTACCTGGCACTGTGTGTCTTGAGGACTCTGCAGGTCCCTCAAGGCTCCTTGTGTGAGGTGGCACTTTCATCCTCACCTCTCAGAGTTCCTTCCAGGATGCTGCAGGCAGGGTCTGACAAGAAAAGCCCATATAAAACCTGTCTGAGATAGATCCTTTGACTACCAATCAAGGAAGAGGATAAGTGGCTGCAAATGAGGGATGCTACCATCTTAATAATGCAAACTACATGTTCAGAAAATGAGCAAACCATTAGCAGTGACTGGGCTCAGACAACTAGGACTGAGGTAGGAACTTAGCATCTTTCCCATCGCTGCTTAATCCCAGCCTGGGTCAGCAAGGATTTGAACCTGCAGAGCACCTCCTGAGCATCTCTCAGGGCCCACAGGTCAGGCTGAAGAATATTGCAGGGTACATCTGTCTGAGTTAAGACTCTAAAAATCTAATCCAATGTCCACTGGGGTTGGTAGAAAAGTTCCCAGTGGCTCTCCAGAGTGTTTGCTGACCACAGGCCCCAGTCATTTGCTTGCTGCTCAGCAGCCATGCACTGAAGTCACCAGCATATAGTGGTGCTCTCAGTTTTCCCTACATTACAAAGAAGCTATCATGATCTGCCTGACATTGCTGAAGTCCAGGCTAAGAACTAATTGAGCCCAAGATGCCAGACTCCCATTTTGTTGAGGAGATGGTTCAGTTAGGTAACAGCTCAGACACAGAGAGGCAGTCAGAGGGGAAGCTCATATGGCTGCTGCTGCTTTTATCCTATTAACCAAAAAGTGTAACTCCAGCCTCATAGGCAGGGGAAGAAGATCACTGTGTCTTGAGATACTTTTTCTCTCTCATCTAATGATGATTTGCTCGTCCTTTTTTTTGTTCAGAGAATATTCATTAAATATGGAACAGAAGCAGGTGGCAGCACTCTAGTTTGACAAATGCTGCAATCCAGAGGGGACTCATTTCTTTGCTCAGTAAGGTTTGTCTTTCCCACATCATATCTGTTGCACTGTGTCCCTTTGTCCTCTAATGCTGTAGGGGCTCTTGGGCCCATCACTAACTGACTCCAACAGACAGCTAAGAGTAGGTTTAGTCACAGCTTTATCTCATCAATCTGGGGAGTGCTCAAATCTTACATTAGGTGGATGTCCTTATCTGTGATTATGCACACATCTTTCTCCTGTATTGTGAGACTAGAGGAAAACATGGCTCATTTTTTGCATCCCCTGAGGCTGGAGTCTCACTCCATTCACACTCACAAAAGCCTAGAGTCACTCTGTTAGATACGCTAATTCCAGCCTGCCCAAAACCAGAGGGCAGCCAGGTACCAAGTGGGCTGGGAGTGAACCTCTGCTGTCAACAGTTGGAAAGAAAGAAAATAATCCACTCCATTGATTACATCAATGATTACACAATGCAAGGCAATATTTGGCAATAATCTTGCTCAGTGTTTTCCACAGACACTTGCTCTGGTGCAAGCCGCTGTGCCGATTCAGCTGCTGTCAAGTATTTCCATAGCTCAAGTCTGTGAAAGAAGAGACATAAGTGTCAGTGTTGAAAAATTCATATTCAGATTCACTGCTTTAGCTTGCCAGGGATTTTAAGGCCAGAATGGACCATTATGATTATCTAGCCTGATCTTCCTGGTAACCCAGGCAAGCAAAGTTCACACTAGGATTTCTACATCAAAGCCAGTGACTGGCAGCAGAACTGGGTGTTTGAAAAAGACACTGGACCTCAGTTCAAAGGACTCCATATCCATCTCTCAGTAACCTGACTCAGTGATTTAAGTACTGCTACTGCCCAAACGTGAACTTCATTTCTATTTGAATATATCTAGCTTTTACCTACAGCCAAATTCCTGTTATTTACAAATTTTACAGGGTAACTTCTATTAAGTTACATAATTTCCTGCAATAACAAATGAACCTACTGTTTTAGCAGTTATGGATCATACCTGCTTGTCAAAAAAGGAAATTAGAAGGCATTTTACCTGACAAAAGATGAGTTAGAGATTGCAGGTCGCCTGTACTAAGTGCAAGGACATTGATACTTAAAGCAGTGGAAAGTGTAGGAACAGTGCTTTTGTGGTTGTTGTGAAGATTATGATTGATACAGGTGTAATCTAATGAAGGAAAAGTGATTGATATGTTTATTATTTGAAGTTCAGTTTCAACCATTTGGACTCAGCCTTAAATGCATTAGGCTTTATTTCCACTTAAGGGAGACACTGCTCAGCTAATTGTGTTTGGAGGCTGTAGGCTCTGACTCTGAATTTAGAGAAGGTCCAGCTCTGAGAAGTATGGAGTACTTCTCAGTAAGAAATTAGTCAGGCTCTACAGCATCACAGCCTGTTTCTATAATGAATAATGTTCAGGATCATGCAACAGCACTTTCCTTCTAAATGGAATATTGTTTCAAGAAAAAATTGAAATAGAAAAATGAAATCTCTTTTTCTACATTTGTAAGGCTTTTTATCCAAACAATCCTCCATAATCACAATCAAATGTTTTGTCAGACCAAATCTGATTTTTCACAGCAGAAAAAAAAAAAAAGGCTTGGGTTAAAAAAAAAATAACATCACCTAGCAAGGGTTAAATACCCTTTTAATTTCTCACTGTTGTGCTCTCTGGGCCACTAATCAACACAGAGTTACCAGCTGACCTTCCCAGATTTTTAAGACAGTCCTTTAGGAATTCATGATTAATGCATAATCTTCTTCATGAAGCAGTTCCTGCTGCAACACCAATATACTCACAAAGGTTAGTCAACTAATGAGACTTCATCACAAAACCTGTGAATGAAAGGGAGGAGGGAGATGATTTATTTAAGCGGGTAAATGGCTGCAAACAAAAGAAGGCATCTTCAGCAATTCCTTAATTTATTTGCTTCTTAAGAAAAAATGTTCAGTCTTCTTTAAGGATGACATATCTATGACAGGATTTCTTTTTAAATGCTATTTTGTTTAATAAATCATGTAAATTCCAGCATGTAAACTAGAGCATTACAGACAGGCTGGTAAATAATTAACTGCTCGTTTGCATGAAGGGGGAGAAAATACCCAATTCAGCAAATCGGGCAGGAGGCTGATTTTTTACCCTCGTGAGCAATAAAAGGTTGACTCCTAAAATTCTTGTGGATTTGCTGGTATGAGGAAAGAAGTTGTTTTTTTTTTTTTCTCAGGATATTGATTTGAGATGGGGAATTTACTGTGTTTTGAGCTGGCTAGTAAGGACCATTCGATGTTTAAGCTTTGCAGGGGGGTAATAAAGCTTTTCCTACACTTAAGGTTTTTTGTTTGGGTTTGTTTTGTTTTCCTGGCACCCTTTAACTCAACTTTCTGCTTTGGGAGTGATGGGGTAGGAGACATGAGCAGCAAGGTGATGCTTCTGGCAAGTGGAAGCTAGGGGTAGTAAGAACAAAACTGAATGTATGTGGGAATTATTAGCAAACATGTGAACCCACACAGTCGTCCTAAAACCTAAGAACTGAATGTGTCTTTTTAGGTCATCCTTTACTGGCTTTAGTAGAGCAGAGGAAATGGTTACAAATCTCACAAAGATGGTGCCTTCAGCAATGAAAGCATTCAGGGCTTCAGAGAAATCTGTGTAAGAAAAGCTCCTCAACATATTTGTCAGTATCTCAGAAAGCACTAAGACCTTTATTAGGCTTGAATTTCAGGAACAATACCTTTTGGTGTTGCTGGGTGAAGTGTTAAGTCAGCTAATACTAAAGCTAAAGATACTAAAGTTTTCTGTGATGCTAGATCTTGTTCTCTCCCCCTTGAAGCTTCTAGTCTTTGAACCTGTTATAACAGTGCTTCTTTTTTGGACAATAAAAACAACTAAATAGGGATTTACACAGACTGGAGGAAAAAAAACCTGCTTTGCCTTTGCAGGGCTTTCTGCATAAATGCCTCTAGACACATTAAAGTGAAATATGCCAGTCAAAGGTGCTACCTTCACAGTTAAATTGCCATGATGTGATTTATTTGTCAGAATCACAAGGTGCTACCAAACCACTTACTGTAATATCTCAGAGAAAATAATAAAATTATCAAGAAGCAAAACACATTAGGAAGAAAAACTTGCTGTTGCCTAAAAAAGCCCTTGGCTGCTCCAGCCCTTACTGACCAAACACTGTTACTGCCTCTTAGGCAGCAGTTGATGGCTCTATAATGATTGTGCATATTATTTGTACTGATTGGAAACTGGATGTGGGAATGAATCATAGTATCATGCCAGGCTGCCTGTAAAATGGGTTGTTCTTAGGAAAAACAGCATCTGCAATGTATCTTTGGTGTAACAGAGTTGTATCTATCAGCATGACAAAGCTTTCCATTTCTGTAGTGCCAAGTAACTAAGGATTTAAAGACAGTATCTAAACATTGATTAGTCTGTGGCTAATTATGGAACAGTCTGGTAGGACAGTGTTACTAGCTGCTGCCTTTGGAGGACAGAAATAGGCTAGTGAGGTGATCTGGGGATAGAGCAAATATCTGACAGGGCTGTGATAAGAGCTTACACCTGCTGATGCATGGTACATAATCCGTCCTCTGCTTTGTACACCTCCAGCTGGAGGGCTGCAGCACCTGAAAGTGCTTCTCAGCCTCTGAGGTACCTGTAACATGTCCCTTTAGAGGGGCATGGTGTCACAGCAAAGGAGAGCAACATCAGGATCCCTGTGCTGTGCATGGGGGGCAAATCAAGATGTGATTTGGGCAGAGTCCATGTCTCCTTAGCCCCAGTCTAATGCATTCACAGCATCCTCTGCACAGGTTTCCTGGTGAATTCCCTTTCTTTGGGAGCTTTGACATGCTGAAGCCTGGTACTCTGGTTACATAAATACCCGTATCTGCTTCTCTATAGCATTTTGTGCAGCGTTGTGCTTTCTCTATTCCCTCCTTCCACCTGCTCTTCCAAGGGGACCATAGTCCTGCTAGTGAGATCAGTCTGTTGCTATGGAAATCTTTGTCACAAATGAAGACTTCACAGCAAGGCAGTGGTATTAAAACCAGACATTTACATATGCCTCTGGCTCCAGGGGGATTTGGGTCTCGTCACTGAGTGCAGTGAAAGATGCAGCTGCTTTCCTGTTCTACCCAAGGTGGTGCTGGGCAGGGAGACACAAGGTGGTGGAGGGACCCTGTAGAGGCAGCCAGGGAAAACTCCCCAGCTGTGCTGTGTGCCTTTTGCATCTGTCTGCTGGAATGTGGGTCAGCAACCAGTCCTGAGCATTAATGCCTCCTCCTCAAAACACACTTGAGCTTTTCCTCTGAAGTGCTGTGCTGCAGAGCAGCAATGTCAGCAGCCGGCAGAGTGAAGTCAGGGAAAAGTATTGGAAATGGACATGTAGGGAGGGCAGTTGTTGAACCCGAACATGCTGCGGGGGCATGCAGCCTCCTGAACATCAGTGTGGGGGATTAAAACTCCCCCCTGGAAAGGGGGTTAGGGGTAACAGGAGGAATCCAAATATACGTTCCATCTTCACGTTACTTCCCCCTAAGCGTTGCTAAGTTTAGCTGTATCGCTTCCAAGAAGAACTGCTCATCTAAATCCCAGGGCCTGGCTTTGAAAATTTCAGCACGTCCCCTGTACTGCAAAATCAAAGCTTCTTCCCTGCTGAATACACCTTTGATCAGAACTGTGAGAAATATTTGCAACCATGTGAAACTTGAATGATTTGGGGTTTCATTACACACTTGAAACTCAGACCATTTTCATCAAAGGCATTGCTAAAGTTCACCAACCCTCTAACAGAACCTTTGATGGTTTATGGCTTGCGTTTTGTGTGAAACTTGCAGGTCTGCTAGACTTTTTTTAAGTGAAACTAGCTGAAAGTGGCTTTGACTGCATTTTGAGAACTTAAAGCCGTAGAAAAAACAGCCAGCCAATTTTCATTGCGTTTACAGCTGCTGCATGCTGTAATCTTGCCACGAAGTGTAATTCTGCTGGAAACCAGTATTCAGGGTTTGTGGTTATACCTGGGTGAGAAGGTGGCAGAGAATACTGGTATGGCTGTCCTCTGCTCTTGTCCCCTCTGGCTTGGAGGTCCCATGGCAGCAGCAGGGCTTGCCATTTCCAGGTGCCAAGAGGTCTGGCATTTCTCAGTGCTGACAAGTACCTTGTCCTAGATCAGCCTGGGAGGCTGCACCTTGGGTTTGGTTAACCCTTGGTCCAAAGGCACAAACCCGGGAAACTGAGATGTCATTCTTCTCTTCTGGGTTGGAAGAGAGCTGGGAGAGTTACATTTACATTACATATGTCTACCTCAGAAGCCTTTGCATGTTTGGATGCAAACTTTTGATTCAACTGAAATATAAGCCTCGGAAAATCATGTATGTAACTGCAATACAGCAAATGCTGGTACATTGCTGCCTGGGGCAAGTGCTGCTGGAAGTACCCCAAGGGATACCAGAAATGTCCAGCACATTGTACTTTCTGTAATATGTAACTTCTATGCCATGAAAATTGACCCTTGTCAAGATTTCCTTATCTTCCACAAAGTACCAGTACTTTGCTTTAATTAGGGGTTTGCTTAGCTTGAATCAAAGCATCATGCTTTGAAATGCAGCATTTGGTTTCAAATGTGAACTAAAATGGCACGTCTCTGGTACTGATAGTGCTGTGAGGACATTGTTTGCTTCTTTCTCTACCTTTTTGTCCAATTGTTTGACCACTCCGTCCCACATGAGGCAGTTGCTTCTTGTCTCAATGAAAGCTGCAGTGCATTATAACACGGTTCAGAGCACGCATCTGTGCTGAAGAGCAGAGCTGTAAATAAAGCCCTGAGGAAGCATGGCAGCATACTGGATTATGAAACAGAGGGTCCTCTGGCTTTGGTGGGCTCCCCATGATGCCTTTCTCCTACGGAGAAAAGGCAACTGTGGCATGGACACCATGCAGAGCACCTCTGATGCACAGCAGGCTACCTCTGAGATGTTACCGCAGCATGCAGGCAGCTGCAGCAAAAGGAGCTATCGAGTTTCAGGGCGAGCTGAAAAACTTGCACTTGCTCATGGTGCTTGTATCCTCCACAGTGCTCAGGACCTGCCTCTAAGACCTTCTTCCTTAGATGTGTCTGAGTGCAGCGAAGCAGGCACCCAGATCGCCCAGGGCTACCGACGCTGCCTCTAATGAGGGCATCAGGGACATGACCTCCCTGTTGCTGATGCTAACATACAAAGCAGACAGGAGCAAACCTGATTTGCATCAGCTGAAGTGACGTGAGAGCATAGCGAAATCACGTGTCCTCATTAGGAAGCTCAACAGATAGGGATGAAAGTCATAAGGGACAGTAAACTCTGCAGGGCTTGTTTAGTTAATATGGTTACAGCCCGCCTCTCCATCTTCTTTGTGCATGTCCTTCTCTCACATTACAAGAATGCTTTCCTGCTTTATGCCTTTTCCGTGTTTAATACATCAGAAGGAAAGCTACGCTGCTTTACTACCTCTAATCCTCTTAGACTGACTCCTCTCAGCACTGTACTTGTGCTGTGAGTGACCACTGCTTTGCATAATAGCCAAACATAACAAATAAACAACAAGCGAGTGGCAAGAGATAGGCTAGGTCTTACACCAAAACAAATTCAAGGCTGAATTTGTTGAGTCTGCATTGGAGCAGGCAGTCAGGAAATATAATTTGTATCTTTGTCCACCCAGGGTATCGCATGCCTGGTGGATCCTGAACTCTCTCTACCTCCCCAGAAGTCAGAGGAGGCAGATGGTGCTTGTGGAAGCCAGGTCAATGCTATGCAACATGGACAGGGCCCAAAACCTTTTTGTCTTGGCATCCTAATGAGATAAAAACTGGGGGAAAAAAATTTAAAAATTACTCTTGAACTGCATCTGAATAAACTCCCCATTGCTCACTTCCATTTAATGTTTGAGGACTCTAAGGTGAGGTTTTCAGATGCTAGCTGTCCCCAGCAGGTCTGCAAAGTTGCACATACCCAGAGCTAGAAAACTGTGGAGGTGCAGCAGCTTGGGAGGGTGCTCATTTGTGTGCGCAATGCCCCAGGTGTGTTGAAGTCTTTGCATATGATGCTCGTTGAGCATGGGCTTTGGGAGGTGCAGCCTTTGCAGCCGAGGACTGTCTGCGTGAGTGCACTCCTGGCCCATTACAGCCATACTTTTCTGCCTTGGAGATGTCCCTTCAAGAATGAGGATTTGTAGCAGGTGTCTGTGCGCACACACAAACAATGCACAGATGATATTGTGGGAGTGTGTTTTTTATGTATGGAAGTAGGAGTCAGACTAGGATAAATTGTTCTGCAAATCTAAGAGCCCAGGGAAATGCAGGGAGCAAATGTAGAAGTAGAATGAGGGTCAGCTATTGTTAGTCAAGCTGATCTGAAGTAGTGAGATGAAGAGGGACAGCTTCTGTGCTACCTCCAGGATGCTCTGCATGCACTGGGGCATGCATGTGAAGGAGGGCATCTTGGCAAGGCAAGCTAGAGATGGGAAGGCATTATGGGCTTCTTAACCTGGCAGGAAACACTAGCAAAAAGGCACAGGACATGGTCTAGCAGCCCAAATTAACAGTTCGGTTTGGATTCTGGGTTTTTAGAATACACAGAAGCCCTTGCTGTCGCCTAGTTTCTACGGATGTTAGCTGAGCTGGTGAGATCAAAGCCAGCAAGGGACTGGCTGCCTGAACTGCATTCCTGCTAGATCACTACCTAAAGATGTGATTTGGCCAAGCAAAGGCTGAGCAAGTAAGAAAGGAGAGTGCAGCTGAGGGCCTGTAGAGGAAGGGAGAATTTCAGGCATGCAGAAGGGAACTGGTGATGCCAGTGATGATCCTAAGACAGCTGGGGTGCCAGGAAGG
Source organism: Theristicus caerulescens (assembly GCA_020745775.1). Classification (NCBI taxonomy): domain Eukaryota; kingdom Metazoa; phylum Chordata; class Aves; order Pelecaniformes; family Threskiornithidae; genus Theristicus; species Theristicus caerulescens. Next base: position 5,039,637 of record CM036569.1, read on the forward strand.
GTGCTATTACTGATTGGAATCAGGATCTGAAAATTGGGGCTAGGAGAGAATTTGTGAGGAAAGTTAATAACCTAGAAAGTGCTAACTAACATTTACTGTCAAGGCTGTGTCCCAGGATAACAATGGATGTCTATGTCCACAGCAGCAAAAGGCAATGAAAGGACATTGCACAATATTGCATGCATGCAGGCTGGAAAATGGAAGAGGGCAGTGAAGCATCTTTTACCCACTGCTCAGACAGTGTCGTGTAAGCCCATATGTGACAGTTCAGGGTGAGGCCACTCCGACTGAAGCATATAGCTTATAGCTGTGCCAGGTTTTGTGTGGGTGTGCGCACATAACGTGCGTCCAGATTAGCCGCGATGTGTGTGTATGGTTGCTAACTAGTGTGTGCAAACCATATGGCATGTGAGAGCAAGTCAGCACATGCATTGTCAAGAGGACAGTCAGAGAAAGCAATCCTCCCCTCCTACTGTGAAGAATTTGTGCTCTACCTTATGCCAGAGGAAAGAAATTCAGAAGGAGCTACGAGAAAAGCAGCCAGTCCATTGGGAGATGAATGCCTGTCAGACTTGAAGATTAAATGGAAGCACGACAAATCTGGATTGTTCCTGCCAAAACCAACTTTGATTACTTTATAATTCAACATGTGTTACCAGCTCCTATTATTAGAAAGCCAAACTTCCTCCACTGTGGGAAGAGACTGAGATGGAGCTTTCTAGCCTTGTGTAAGTTAATTACAGGACACATGTTAAAAGCAGCATCTGTCTTAGTCAATCTACTTGATTATTGCAGCACTTTATTTATAGTTATCATCAAGGTGAAGGATGACACTAATATAAGTGGAGAGCTTCCCACAGATCTTGCTCAACTATGTATTCTCCAAAACCAGCTATGCCAGATCTGGTGGGACCTTTTCTTCTGGAGCTGGGCCAGGTGAAGCCCTTGATGGACTTGTAGGAAAAGAGTCTTTGTTATGTGCTTTGACTACAGAGTTATAACAAAGATACAGAGACCTGGCTATTAAAATCAGCTGTGAAAACACTAGGGTTGTTAGATCTTTGTGGTACTCCAGTGGCCAAAATTTTTGATGCTCCACTTCTATTCTGAGCTCCCTCTGATGCAAGTATTTCTGGCCTCATGACTGAATGCTTTGATTTATCACGTAATAGCACCCTGTTCTTTCCCTTATGTCTAATTCTGCTGCCTAGTGTTATTTCAACTTCTGGACAAGATCTACAATGTGTGCGTGTCAGGGTGACTCTGACAAAGCCAACAAAAGCATGCCAGATGAGTTTGCTTTGCAAATGTGGGAAGCTTCTCCTGAACAACTGAGATCTGGCCTTGGCTAAAAGCTCAAAGTATGGCAACAACTCCTCCCTCCAGCTTTAGGGCCAGTGGGCTGGTGTGGTGGTGGTGTCACACAGGAGGTATGGAGTTAGCATTCATGGTATGTTTGAGTGCTCTTGGCTGCCACGACACTGATGGAGCTGGGAGGCTGGCACTGACACCATTCCTCGTGAGATGCAGGCCTGGGGAAATCTTGGGTTGCTTTCTATTCACGGCACAAATGAAAAGAATCTGTCTCCTTCCCAAACAAAAATGAACAGGTAAACAAGAAATGAAAAATCTTGAGCAGAAGAAAACCCTTCCTTTCAGGTTTTAAAGCAGTAGCCAGGCAGACCAGCAGCACTCTGAAAGCCCAGTTAATGAGCAGCTTGGAGAAGCAGCAGTCTGATGGCAATGACTGTGCCTAGGGATGTTCCTTGTGGACCTGATTTGTGACCTTATGGTCAGGAAACCCAGTTAGGTGGTGATGGAGAATGGAAAGAGCATTAACAGATCCTCATCAAATCTAAAGCAGTAATACTCTGTGGACCTGTGTTTATTCTCACAAGAACACTTTTCAGAGGTCTTGGCTTTCTGAGCTTGTATTTATAAGACCCTAACTGCTAGCAACATATCTTCTCTGTGCAGTTTCAGCAAAGGTATTGCAGGTGCTAGCTGTGGTTTTTGTGTGACAGATTTGTACACAGACACCTTGTGCAGCAGATCTGGTATCTGTTTACCAGATCAAAAGGAAATCTAAACAGCCTAACTAGCTCTGTGTCCTGTAGCAGCATGGTAGGCTGATGCTGTCTGATAAGAGATCAAGCTTCCCTCAGTTTTGTGCAAGGACCATTTCCAGTGTGGGTTTGCCATTCTTATGATTCCTGTCTTTTGCTTTGCTGCTTATCTTTCCAGAGCTGACAGAATAAAATGTAGCCAGAAAAGCGATGCTTGACTCTTTACTGTAAAGTTGGATTTTAAATGTACAACAAAGGTCATCAGAGGGTGGCCATGATTCCTGATGCTTCCTCCCCACCTCATCAGAAGGAAACCCCCGCCATCACCACTTCTCCAGTTCAGGAGAACAGAGGCCTGGGCACAACCACCAAGTGCCTCTGGCTTCTCCAGGCCCCCATGCATGGACTGAAGCCAAGGTAGCGTCATGCTCTGTGGTTATGGGACTTGCTGGGATGCACTGACTCTCTGTTCACCTCCTTCCAGCTGTGAACCTAATACCGACCTGTGGTTCATGTGTGATGGGGCATGCAGTTTGCTTATAGTAAGAAGTGACATACCTGATGGTACCATAACTGAACATAGTCTCCAGGTTACTCTGCAGAGATGAGAGGTGTGAACATACAGGTCAGGTATTAAGAGAAGCTCTTTGGGTATTTCTGACTCAGCTGGAGCAGTGGCTCTTGAAATACTTTGAGTCATCAAACACCCTGAAATACTTTGAGGAGTAATCATGAAATACTTTGAGGAGCCACCAGCTGACTTTCCAGACAAAATTCAGACAAATTAGGCTGGTTGGGAGGGGAATTGGCATCCCTTGGGACTCCAGCAACATGAGATATAGTAGCCCTGTCCCCTTTAGTCCTTCTGTTTAAAGTGGGCCTGGGCCCCACACAAAGGGTATCTCCAGGATCAGTACTACAGGAACAGCTGGAGCAAAGCAATCTTCATCAGCAGTGGAGCCGTTGTGTCCAACTCCCACTGACTACTGAGGGAATGTGTTTATTACGAAACAATTAATGGTTGTGTGATTAGAGAACTATTACTCAGTGGAAGATAGCTTCAAAAGGTCACAGTTGCTGTGTGTTTACTCCCAGGAGGTCTGTGAAGCCACTCTGGTATGAGGGATGGAGAACACCATGTCCTTGCTCACTGGGGGGAATGGCTCCCACCACCTGCGTGAGGCTCATCTTGCTGCATCTCCTCATCCAGCTCTGCCTATCCCTCCAGCCTTGTGCTGGGGTGACCTGAGCACAAGGGGAAACTATGTTATTCCTGTGGCTCGGCTGTTCTGTGGTGAGTGGCCGTGGTGGCTAGGGCTCTTGTTGGTTCTGTAGCCGCTCAGCGCGCCAACCGTCCCAGGCAGTCAGGCACGCAGCTGCTGCTAGTGTTGTGTGTGTGCACCCGCGCACAGCAGGGGTATTAGACTTGACTTTACTGTTCCTGTAAGCCAGGAGGAGTGACTGACATGGTGAAAATGCCTCTGCTCAGCATGAGTCTTTGTAGTGCTGCAGCTCAGGGATAAAGTGTTCAAACGCACACCCTGAGGGAGCCTTCTCCCATCTGACATGAGCTGGAGTCCTTTGGAGAGATTCCTCACCTGCGACTGGATGCCTGCCCTCCTCTTCCACTCCCCACCGCAGTGAAGCGGCGCCAGGTGAAAGCAGATGAAAGATTGCTTTTCATTTGGTAATAAATAACTTCCAAGCCCATCCAAGAGACTTTCAACTTAACTGCTCTCTTTGCTCCTTTCATGTCTTCTCTTTGTTTGGCAAGCGCGCTAATGCAAGCTCCAAATAAGCATCTGTACTCATAAGACAGGAACAAATAGGGAAAGGATAATAATATCCAAAGGTTTTACAGGAGAGGTTAAAAAGGGAGCCAGACTACAGAGACTGCTGAATAGTGGTTTGCTTGACTGATGTTACAAATGCAAAAGACAAAAATCCTTGGAAAATGCCTCTGAGCACTGATTGCTTTCTCAGAAAGCCTTGCAATTAGGCATGAAAGGAGTCCTTCCGAGCTTCTAAGATGCATTAAAGATGTTATTACGAAATAATTAAGCTACATGGAATAACTCTGTCCCCTATCTCCCCATCTGTTGAGGTCTTTATGTAAAGGCAATGTAACAGGTCTTAGCAGCCCTCAGACCATTTGGATGGTCCTGGCTCCCTGCTGCCCTGTACCAACTGTCTGCAGTACATTCTGCCCTGCCTAAACTGGACAGGAAAGGTCAAATGAGCTTTGTGTGTTAACAGCATCATCCAAAGGTACAGGCCTACACAGCCAGAGCCCTGATAGCACTGGCTCCTGACCTCAGGCTCTATCTATGACCTCAGGATGCATCAGAACTGCTTTCCCTTGCACAAGTTAGTTACATTGCACACGCAACATAGGGAGCACCCAAGCATACATGGTGGCCAGCATCCCTGTGCTTCTCCAGGGGTCTTTGTGTAGACTGAGCATTGCATTGCTGAACACAGAAATGACAAGACTGGATTAATTCATTCTTAAATCCATTCAGTAGCTGATTGGTATCTTCTCCTATTCATCTTTTCCATATTTACTCTGCTGCTGAGAAATAGAAGCCAGTGTTTTTTCAAGCAAATGTTATATGTGATTGTGTGTTTCTGGGAAGCTAAAAAAGAAAGATTGAGTAGCTTGAAAACCCATAATAGTGTCAGTGCTGAATTTGAGGTATTTATTAGAGTAAGTCTTTCCTTTTTCTTCCCCCTTGCTGCACACTCCATGGAGACCCACTGTCCGTCTCTGCCCAGAGAGGCACAGGCTGGTCCAGGGCAGTTCCATCCGTGCTGTGTGTGTGTGAGGTGTGAGTGGCTGCAGGCAGCGATGCAGGAGCTGTGTCCCCATAGGAAGGCTGCCATGAGAGCTGGAACTTGTAAGCATGGACATAGCTGCATGTGCAGCAATATATGGGATTTTTTTCGCTCCCACCGGCCATCTGATGTGTTCCCTGCAATGCAACCCTGGCTCACATGGAGCAGGATGTGGCAGGGTCAGATTTACACCCCTTAGCCAGCGTGTGCTCCCAGCCAGCGCTGGAGTGTGTGGCACAGGGGTGGCCTCCAGCCCTGGGACAGCAGGTGCCCTTTCACAGGCTGCTGGATGGCCAGGCACTCCATTTCCATCTGGATCCCATCAGGACTGAGCCTGGGACTGTGTTCTCTGTGGCTTAGATGTGAGTGCTAGGAGATGAAACTGTGCCAGGGAACTCATTTACTGATGGTGGAGAAGGAACAACACTGTCACTGGTGTGGGGGGTCTATGTAATCCTTCCCGCTGTCCTCGTATCTGGTCAGCTTTTAAACCCCACACAGTCAAGCCAGAACTCTGTAAAGGGCCTCATTTGTTGACAACAGGAATGAGCAATACAATTGCACTACACAGCTATAAACTCAATTATTGAACCTACAGAAGCCCCATAAAACCAGTGAACTAGCAATTAATATCATTTGACTCCCTATTCCACTCCAGAAAAGAATTAGGCAGGGCACAGTCCTGCTTGGTACAGAAAGCAAGGGGCAGCACTGTTCATCCCATGGAGTCCAAGCTCCAGGATTACATTTGTGACTGCTGGCATTTCTTAAATCTCCAGCCTGTTACAACCCCTCTTTCTTCTTTCTCCTCCAAGCCAAGTGTCAACACGGTCCCAGTATCCTTAGCTTAGTCTGTCTCAGATCATGAGAGCTCACACCTTTCCACCTATTGCTAGAGGTGCCGGTACAGTGGAAGGCTTTACTGAATGTAGAGATCACCAGCATTTACAGTGAGCATTGGCGGAACTGGCACAGCAATTATAGTCATGCTATTAGAGATGTCTTATAGCTGTAGCACCTGCTGTAACAAGCAGAGGCCCTTAGTTTCATTTCACACCATAGCTTCCAGCCCTCTCCCTTTCCTTTGCTGTGGGTCTGCTTTTTCTTGGAGACTGGGGTAGATAACAGAGCCACTTCCATAAGACCTATCTTCTCTTTGGAAAGTCGTCATCTCCAGGGACTACAAGGTTTCTCCAACCTATCCATTCCTCCAGGAGTTCCTCCCAAGGATAAGGGACAAAACCTTGTGCTATTGCCACAAAAGTGATGAGATGCTGGTGTGGACACCCAAGCCAAGAGCTGGACCTCAGTGAACCAGCCATCACTGCTACATCTCTACCGTTCACCAGCTGGATCCTCCTTATGCTTGTGTCAGCCAAGCACATCTGCTGTGTGTTTGAGGAAGAAGTTCTGCATTGCTGCTTCTGCACTCAAATATTCTGCATCTCCACCAAGAACTGCACTGGGGTGATGGTCTTTCCCAAGTGCATTCCTATTAAAGTCAGTGGTGCAGAACCCAGAGTCCTTACACAAGGTTTTCATGCTCACAAGTTCAGTGGGCTGAGTAAAAAAAGAGGGTTTGACACAGAGGATTTTACTTAAGGGGGAAAAAAAATTAATTTTCTTTCTGGGATTTGCTGCTAAGGAGATATGTTATGGACCAAAAGAGATGTGTAGGTTTCCTGTTCTGATATTTTCTTTCATATCTTGAACTCAGTTGAACTGTGTGTATTGTCAAGCATTTCTTTTGTAAGTGCATGGATTAATTAGCTGCAGGACTTAATACATGTCCTGAGAAAAACACTTTCTGCTTTCTGATGCTGCCTTTAATGTAAAGTCTATTTGACAGGAGGTTTTCAGGAACCTGATGACTCATCTAAAGCACAGGGGGGAGCCTGCATTCCCATTTACCTTGATGGAAAATGATAGCCTCTTGTTAGTGTGTGAGCAGTGTTTGATCAGTTTCTTTGAAAGGAAATTTCATCCTTCTAGAAGATCTTAGGTCTTTAGAGCAGGACTTAGTAATCTAAACTAGGTCCAGCCTTCTTTATGTCAGTGGTGACACTCCCAAGCCCTGCTGATGGGAGCTGGGCATGGCACCTCATGCATTTGTAAAATGCCAGTCCCTGTAGCCTTGTGTTTGGCACGCTGCACCCTCAGCTGAGCTACTCAGTGCTGCTGGACCACTGGCAGGACTCCTCGGGCGTGGGTGAGACAGCTGCCCGGTATAAACCATCCTCTGGGACAATTCTGCACAGTCTCAGGGGACCTCCTTCTGCATCCTCTAAGAGCAAAAGTCTGTTTGCAGGAGTAGAGAAACCAGGTCCTGGAGGAGCCCTGTGGGAGAAGAGAGAGTTTATCTTATCTTTAACCCTGCAGAGGTCCAAGCAGAAGGCAGCATTGATGCAGAGAAAAAGATCAATGTCTTTCCCTCATTGGAATGTGATGGGAATAAGGTCCAGGCAGTCCTTGGCAGAACCTGCTGAGAGCTTGGGGTGCAGTTGGGCCACTTGGGACAGAGACAGTGATGGAGGGGCTCTTCATCCCTGTCTTGTTCACTCCAGATCAAAAAGAGCTGAAAAACGATAGCACAGAGCTCCTTGGCTATTCTGCTTTGTGCTGGGAAATGTCATGAGGCACCTGGTGTGTTGGCAGGCTGTCTCTGGTGTCATCAGCAGTGAGGACTGGTGTCCAGTCTTGGCAACTTGTTATTCCAAGGTCCCAGAGTCACCAAGGAGAGAAAGCCCATTGCAGCACAAGCAGCTCAGGGAGGCTTGGTATTAGTTTAGATGAAGAAAATTAGTTTCGCCATCAGAAGGGCAAGAAACCTTTCTTTTTTTTCTTTTTTTTTTTTTAATGAAAGCTGCAAGTCTGAAGCAAAGAATAAAATCCATGGAGATGCTCTAAACCCTCAGAATTTGTGGATATTTTCCATGCTTGAATATTTTGTGTGCCTCTGCCTGTGCAAAATGAATTAAAGGTTTCAATCCGGCTCCTGGTGGAAAAAGTGCTCACATCACAACTGGCATTAATTGGCTCCCTTGTTAGCAGCCTCTGAGAGGAGGCAAGGAGCAAGATGCCATGTAGCCTGAATCTCCCACAAGCACCAGCAAGACCCGTGCTCCCGCCCCAGCAGCTCGTGCGATGGGCCGGGAAGTAGGGGAAGCATGTCCTGACGTTTTGCCTCTTCCGAGGAACATAACATTACACTCCGCTTCCTAGGCCTGCCAACTTAGCATTAAATTCTCTTAAATTTTGTTTGTGATGGAAATGTCACCCTGACAGATTAATTGAGCTATAACATATGCAAAGTAATGTGAAAAAAGAATGCGGTTTCATTACCTGGTGTTAATGCCGCAAATAGGCACTGCTACCTGCAGTGATGACTGTCTTGAATGCTAAAGGATCGCAATCCTAGGTGCACCAAATGAGCCATTTTAATGGGGAAAAACATCATTTTAGGCTCACCTACAGCTGAAGGAAGGGGAAACACATCTGGGAAGTGGTTCTGTGGTGAGTACAGTAGTTCATCTATCAATATTAATAATAACACATAAAACTGTGGCTTGCATATTATCTCCTAATGAACAGAAGACAGAGACTGAGTTCCATGTAATTTAATTTCAATTAGTGCATTGGAGCTTTTTAAAGAATGGACTATATATTCTTCTTCAGTTCCTCGCAGACTATTAAACACAATGCAGAAAAATTATTATGTAAATGAGAATTATCTTATTGGCTTTAGTATCTTTCTCCCTCTTCCTTCCCCAGGTAATTGGGTAGGTAGGTGCTGGGAAAAAACAGATGATGGGGAATGTGAATAATGAAATCTCTGCAGCACTCTCTCCCCTTGGATACAGAAGCCCAAAATATATGTGTGTGTCAGTGTAATTTAATTTGCTGTTAATTAGCTTAAATAGTAGTCTTACCTTCCTTTGCTTTCACTGCATTTCTGTCCAGGCTCTCATTAGGCAGCGTGATAAAGCAGGTGCTTGTTAAAAATACTGTAAGTGCCTATTTACATTACAAAGCTATTCCTAGCACTTGTGGTAAAGGAAACTGAAGTCTCATCCCTGGATACAGCTGGTGGGAGCAGGGAAGCAGCACTCTGTTTTCACATGTTTAAACCCCAGAACACTAATTCCCAATATTAATAAGATTAGAATTTAAAATACAAGGTGCAGAAGCATCCAATAAGTAAGTAGGTGTGTAGCTTTCTCCAAGCAAGGTGGATAGTAGACCTTCAGAGGTCTGCCTGGAGGATTTGGGTGTTCAGTTCCCACCAATTTCTAATGCATGTAAAGGACTATATCTATACAGGGATATGAAGATCTCCTTTGAATTAACATCATTCAGAAAGGAAGTTCCCAAGTATTTAATTCAGGCCAACAAAGGAAACGTAAAATGTAGGGTTGATTTTTATCAGCACGGATAAACCTGGGAGAGCGCAAACTGTGAACAGACAGGGAATAGAAAGAAGAGGTGGGAAAGAGGCAGCAGGGATGGAAAAGGTCATGGAGAAAGAATTCGGCATAGGGTAGCGTGCTTTCAAATATTGATATGGAAAAGGTATAAATAGAAACAAACGCATGCTTGTGGAGCTAATAAAGGTCTTGTTTACAAGTGAGCAGAGTGATTCATTAAGAATGGGAACAAGCACCTGCCCTGAAAATAAGGAAAATACTTAATGAAAGCACTGAGAGACTAGAGAAAGTGATTTGAGTACAAGTATGGTCAAGAAAGAGAGAAGTTCAGCGCCTCTCATTGTTCACCTTCAGTGTTTGTCTGCAGCGTACCTGCTCCCTGGGCAGAGGCTCACAGGAAAGCAGGCTCCGGTGCAGACCAGTGAGGACAGCAGAAGTAGCTCGGGAAGAGGGTATCTGGTTCCCAGTACTTTTATTCCAAGCACTGTTAAATCCAAGCAAAAAAACCCCTCAGCTCCTTTCTCATTTTCAATTCAGTAGCTTCTCTGGTTCCTTCTTTTCATTTTACTTATCTCCAACTAGAGAAAAAATACAGGCAGGGAGCAAAGCCTAAACTGCTTGGCAAATATCCTGGTTCCACTTGTGGAGCAGGTGTCTCTAGCTGCCCCTCAGCTCTGCAGGTGTGGGGGATTAGGTTGTGGTGCTGTCAGATTAAATCCTTCCTTGTCTTCATATTCAGGAGGACTTGGCTCTTTCAATGTGTCTGTGACTCCTCTTTAAGGAGGCAGATAGGTTTGATAAGGCTGTGAGACCTTGATGCTGGCTAAGAAGGAGGGAACATGGTCAAATAACCTCAAAAATAAGTGTGGAGGTGAATATGGAGGGTAGTAAGAAAGAATGGCTCTCTCTCTTCCCTAACCTCCCCCCAGAAGAGATCTCTGGAGCCTGCCCACCATCCCGTCATGGTGAGTCCCTCTCTCTGAGGCTGTGATGGACCCCAGCTCGCTTGGTCTGGACCCTGCTGAGCAGCACTGCAGTGCACCTGGCTGCACAAATGCAAAGAAGGGGTTTCCCTGGACCAGGTCTGTCTTACCAGAGTGAGGAGGAATTGTAAGGGGTGTTATTCAGTGTGGGAGAGCTCTTTTAATCCCCTCTGAGGTGTGCTTCGTCAGAGCTAATGCCACTCATCTATCTGTCTCCTTCCCAGGCAGAGCTGCTATTCATTTTTTTCCTCTTTTGCTTAGTAGGGGTTGGAAAAAACAAGCAGAAATTGTCCTGGTAGCACCAAGTCATCCTTGCTGCGGAAGCCAGCGTGCCGTCTGCCCGTGTGCTTTCTGCCAATTGCTGTCAGGGGGTGAGAGAGCTCTGCAGCACTGCTCCTAGCACCCCTATACCTGTCACCTGGAAGAGACAGAATTCTCTTGAGTTTGGTACCAATGAAAAGCAAGAATGTTTCCCTGTTACATTGGGAAGTCTCCTTTTTCCTCCCTGCCAGCAAGCTCTGCCCAGTACAGACTAAGAAAATAATTCAGCTATGACTCCTGGGAGAGCTGTGGCTGCTCCTGGGAGGGGTTTGAAACTGCCGGTTGGCAAACTGGGCTCTTAACCAAGTCACCTGTAACCTAATGTTTGGGGTGAGGATAATCAGGCCCCGTACCTGGATAGCAGCCTCAGAGAAAGCACTTGCTTTCTACGGGGAATAATTCAGTAATCACTGGTGGCAGGCATTGCCCTGGGAGGAAATGTCTGAGTGAGAGGGCTGTTGTCTCATCCCTCATTTCTTCATGCACTGGGGGGCAAGGAAGTCCCCTGCCCTTAGTTGGCCTCTGCCTGCTTTCTGGCCAGGTTTAGCTGTACCAGCCCACGCTGTTTCCAAAAAGCCTTGAAGACCATTGCAGCAGATGTATCTATATACTGACTTTAGCAGAGGTTTAATCCTGCTCCTGGGACCAGAGCATCAAGCTCTGAAGCTCATGCTAAGCTCCTGCCTCAGCTGAAGCTCTGCAAGGGGAGAGAAGCCCAAGCTTTGATCGCGGGAGCTGCACTGACAAGCTGTTGGCAGGGCTTAAAGCACTCCAGACCCATATCTCTTGGGCTTGTGCTTCCCCTCCTAGTGCAAATGCCCCCAGCCAGGCAAGCACACAGCAGTGGTGGAACTGTCTGCTTCCCCACTCATCTCCTCCTGGGTTTGCTGGGGCCATCGCAGGGGCGACTGCCTGTCTTCAGAGAGAGGAGCCATCCTTCCCTGCCCCAGCACTTGGCGCTGGGTATTTACACTCAGGGTGGAGAGGGTCTCTTGCAATGACTGTGTCCAACATTTAGCACAAAGTGGTCCTGATGTCCGTGACAGGCAATCACCCCATGTGTGCTCAGCAAAGGCCTGTGTTGTCACAAGCCATGAGGAGGTGAAGATGGGCTTGGCCTTCCTATATGCTACTATCAGGGATGGGTTTGTAGGACAGATGGAGACCGAACTGCCCTGGTCTCCCCTAACGGCCCAGCTGTGAGGATAAGGTGTAAAGAGTCCATTTGTTCACTCTGCCAGTATGATCTGATTTCATACTCTGTGTTTAGCAGAGCTCTTTTCCCTTGAGCAGTGTTATGCACTTTGCAGTTACTTCTTTAAAATGACTTAGTTATACATTTGCTACATGTTATTTTGAATTCTCTTGAAGATCAAGGACGCTACAAAGCCAGCAAGATAAAATTAGCATCTGAGCTGTAGCCTTTGCTTTGTATAAGAAATGCAGATCAGCTTCACTTGCAGTGAATGCTGGAAGGTGAATTTCATTTCTGTCTTCCTTTCAGCAGACCTAGTTCTGCCATCCTTGTTTGTTTTGAGTGCCACCACAGCCCGTAAGCTGTCCCGGTAGTTTCTGCAAGGCTGCTTCCAGAAAAAAGTATCAAACAATAGATGAAGTATTTTACAAGCAGCTGGCTGAAGTCTCACGACCGGTGGCCCTTGTTTTTGTGGGAGACTTCAACTTACCAGGTATCTGCTGGAAATACAGCACAGCAGAGAGGAAACAGTCTAGGAGGTTCCTGGAATGTGTGGAAGATAACTTCCTGACGCAGTTGGTAAGCGAGCCAACCAGGGGAGGTGCCCCACTGGACCTGCTGTTTACAGAGAAGACCTAGTGGGTGATGTGGTGGTCAGAGGCCATCTTGGTGTCCTGGTTTCAGCTGGGGTAGAGTTAATTTTCTTCTTAGTAGCTAACAGAGTGCTGTGTTTTGGATTTAGGATGAGAATAATGTTGGTAACACACTGATGTTTTGGTTCTTGCTGAGTAGAGTTTACACTGGTCAAGGACTTTTCAGCTTCCCATGCTCTGCCAGGTGCATAAGAAGCTGGGAGGGGGCACAGCCAGGACAGCTGACCCAGACTGGCCAAAGGGCTATTCCATACCGTATGACATCATGCTCAATATATAAGCTGGGGGAAGAAGAAGGAAGAGGGGGACATTCGGCATGTTGGCGTTTGGCTTCCCAAGTAACTGTTACCTGTGATGGAGCCCTGCTTTCCTGGAGATGGCTGAGCACCTGCCTGCCGATGGGAAGTAGTGAATCAATTCCTTGCTTTGTTTTGCTTGCGTGTGCGGCTTTTGCTTTCCCTATTAAACTGTCTTTATCTCAACCTATGAGTTTTCTCACTTTTACTCTTCCCATTCTCTCCCCCATCCCAGTGGGGGGGGAGTGAGTGAGCAGCTGCGTGGTGCTTAGTCGCCGACTGGGGTTAAACCACGACACTTGGGCACAGTGACCATGAAATGGTAGAGTTTTCAATTCTTGGAGAAGTAAGGAGGAGGGGCAGCAAAACTGCTACCCTGAATTTCAGAAGGGCAGACTTCGGCCTGTGTAGGAGTCTGGTTAACAGAGTCCCTTGGGAGGCAGTCCTGAAGGGCAAAGGAGTCCAGAAAGGCTGGATGTTATTCAAGAGGGAAGTCTTAAAGGCACAGGAGCAGGCCATCCCCATGTGCCGCAAGTTGAGCAGGCAGGGCAGAAGACCGGCCTGGCTGAACAGAGAGCTCTGTCTGGAACTCAGGAAGAAAAGGAGAACCTACCACCTTTGGAAGAAGGGGCAGGTGACTCAGGAGAACTACAAGGATGTTGTGAGGTTATGCAGGGAAAAGATTAGAAAGGCGAAGGCCCAGCTAGAACTTAAACTGGCCACTGCTGTCAAAGATAACAAAAAATGCTTCTACAAATATATCAGTGACAAAAGGAGGGCTAAGGAGAGTCTCCCTCCTTTGTTGGATGTGGAGGGAAACTTGGCCACAAAGGATGAGGAGAAGGCTGAGGTACTTAATGCCTTCTTTGCCTCAGTCTTTAATAGTCGGACTGGTCATCCTCAAGGTTTTCATGCCCCTGAGCTGGGAGATGGAGATAGGACACAGAATGAAGTCCCAGTTGTTGAAGAGGTGGCAGTCACTGACCTGCTCCTCCACCTGGATGCCCACAAGTCTATGGGGCCAGACGGGATCCACCTGAGGATGCTGAGGGAACTGGCAGAGGAGCTTGCCAAGCCACTTTCCATCATTTACCAGCAGTCCTGGTCAACCGGGGAGGTCCCAGATGGCTGGAAGTTAGCAAATGTGACACCCATCTACAAGAAGGGTCAGAAGGAGGATCCGGGGAACTACAGGCCTGTCAGCCTGACCTCGGTGCTGGGGAAGGTCATGGAACAGATCATCCTGAGTGCCATCACGCGGCATGTGCGAGACAACCGGGGGATCAGGCCCAGCCAGCACGAGTTTGTGAAAGGCAGGTCCTGCTTCATTAACCTGGTCTCCTTCTATGACAAGGTGACCCGCTTAGTGGATGAGGGAAAGGCTGTGGATGTTGTCTACTTGGACTTTAGTAAGGCCTTTGACACTGTCTCCCACAGCATTCTCCTGCACAAGCTGGCTGCTCACGGCTTGGACAAGGGCACTCTGCGCTGGGTTAAAAGCTGGCTGGATGGCCGAGCCCAGAGAGTGGTGGTGAATGGAGCCAAATCCAGTTGGCGACCGGTCACGAGTGGTGTTCCCCAGGGCTCAGTGTTGGGACCAGTCCTGTTCAATATCTTTATCGATGATCTGGATGAGGGCATTGAGTGCACCCTCAGTAAGTTTGCAGATGACACCAAGTTGGGTGGAACTGTCGATCTGCTGGAGGGAAGGAAGGCCCTGCAGAGGGACCTGGACAGGCTGGATTGTTGGGCTGAGGCCAACTGTATGAGGTTCAACAAGGCCAAGTGCTGGGTCCTGCACTTTGGTCACAACAACCCCAGGCAACGCTACAGGCTCGGGGAGGAGTGGCTGGAAAGCAGCCTGGCTGAAAAGGACCTGGGGGTGACGGTTGACAGCCGCCTAAACATGAGCCAGCAGTGTGCCCAGGTGGCCAAGAGGGCCAGTGGCATCCTGGCTTGTATCAGGAATAGTGTGGCCAGCAGGACCAGGGAGGTGATAGTGCCCCTGTGTTCAGCACTGGTGAGGCTGCACCTCAAATACTGTGTCCAGTTTTGGGCCCCTCACTTCAAGAAGGACATGGAGGTGCTGGAGCATGTCCAAAGAAGGGCAACAAGGTTGGTGAAGGGTCTAGAGAATAAGTCTTACGAGGAGTGGCTGAGGGAGCTGGGGTTGTTTAGTCTGGAGAAGAGGATGCTGAGGGGAGACCTTATTGCTCTCTACAACTACCTGAAAGGAGGCTGTAGTGAGGTGGGGGTTGGTCTCTTCTCCCCAGGAACAAGCGATAGGACGAGAGGAAATGGCCTCAAGCTGTGCCAGGGAAAGTTTAGGTTGGATATTAGGAAAAACTTCTTTACTGAAAGAGTAGTCAGGCATTGGAACAGGCTGCCCAGGGAAGTGGTTGAGTCCCCATCCCTGGAGGTATTTAAAAGACGGGTAGATGCAGTGCTTGAGGACATGGTTTAGTGGCGGACTTGGCGGTGGTAGGTTAACGGTTGGACCTGATGATCTTAAGGGTCTTTTCCAACCTTAACAATTTATGATTCTATGATTCCGCCACATGGCTGCAAACTGGTGCTGGACAAACTTCAGGAGGGAAGGCCAGGTCTCTGTCCCCCAGTCCAGCATTGCTTCAGCACAAACTGACCCCTTCCTTGCATTCAAGTGCAGGGCTGGAGCAGACTGGGCCAAGAAATGCTGGGCAGAAATTAAAAATGTAGATCCTTAATTTTTTCCTTTGGCCGCCATTTGAGCCTTCACCCAATCTATCCTCCTGTGGATTTGCTGGTGATGTACCCTGTTATCTGTTTGAAAGCAGGCCTAAAATTGACAGCCTTCACAGCATTGCCTTGGCCCCATTATGTCTCACAGATGAAGCATTATCTTCTCCGCCTGGGCCAGGAGGTGACTGGAGGTGCACCTACACGATAGAGACCTGAGCTGAACCCTTCAGGCTCCGCAGCCTTTCTGTTGGACAGCTCAGGATTTAGAGTGTTGACCCCAGAAGCAAAGGCTGTGTTTGAATCTGGTACATCCTAATCTTTTATTCATAGTGGGTCATCCATGGTGACAAAGAGTCAAAGGAGGAGGAGGAGGAGGAAAGATTAGAAGAACAGCAGCAGAGCTGCCTGTAGGTGCAGATGGGATCTCAGAGGGGAGAGTCAGGACTGAGACACCCATTTTCAAAACTGGCAAATGACTGTAGATGCTTTATATTTACAGATTCTGCATCCAGAAGCTAAGGAGCCCATATTTTCAGTGAATTAATTCCCACTGAAATAAGGGATGCATTTTCTGTCTCTTTATTTGCAGATATTTCAGAACAGTTCTGAGTTTTTCCACAGTATTTGAGATGATTTACTGAGATCTAAGTTGGGTTGTCAGTGAGCATAAATGGGTGTCAATCCCTTGATCTTCATTGATGTATATCCATTTATGCCAACACAGGATTATTCTTTCAAGAGGGTGTCTATGAGTGCCCAAGCTTTAAAGCTTAAGTTGTTTTAATTGGACTCATAGGTGAAGTGTTTCATGTTTCCAAAGTGAATACTCAGTAGGATGAATTCAAAGACACTTTCACAAAGTTACTGATACACACTTAAAAGTACGTGTTTCTGGGAATATTGCTGTCATTTATGCTAGTGTATTTACAGCAAGCCAGCAAGAAGCAATGCAAATGCAGTCCGTGTGGAACCCCTGGCACTAGCATCCATTCAATAATAGCAACCAGCCAGATCTGGATACTTAAATAAGATAATGCCATATGCAACCGCTTTCTTTGTTAATGAAAGTAACATTGTGCATTGAACTAAAGATAGATACGTGCCACAAACATCCTGATCCAGACTTCAGAATTTGGGTCTTCATATCCAGATTTTTTTATTTGTCCCATTAGAGAAATAAGACTGCCAGTGAATTTTAGTTCTGGAGCCAACTTCTGCAAAATCTGAAGGAGGTGGGAAGTTGGATTCAGGCTGATGTCTGTCTACTTTGCTGAACACACCAGAACACTGTGCCCTCATTCAGAAATCCCCAGACTATAGCTCAGAGAAGACGCTCTGCTTGTGAAACAGTCCTGCATTGCCTCTGGTCACAGGACATTAAAACATTAAAATGAGGGCCCAGAGGAGCAGAGCAGGATGCTGCTCATGGCCCAGCAAAGGCTGGTCACCACTGCTGTATTTACAGAAGAGAGAACAGGATAAGCTGTCATAGCAAGAGGTCACTGTCCCAGCACGGAAGGGACTGGGCGAACCGATGGACTGCTGGTATTTTAAGGATTTACGTTGGCACAGTCAAGTCTTTCTTTCCTAGGGAAAAGGATAAAGTCCTTGAGGACCACGGATGACTGGGATTCTCAATAAGTACTAGTAGTACCCAGCAAGTTTTCTGCCTTACTGTTTTATGCTGAGGTTAATATTCCCAAATAAAAGACAACCAAGGGAGACGCAGGTCACATCACCTTCCACCGCACAGGACTTTCATTTGTGAAATGCAGAGAAAATTTAGGAGGCTACAGTTTTCACAAGTTGTTTGTGTGCTTGCCTTCTCTTCCTCCCTTAAAATCTGTTGGATTAACAAGAAATAGTTTACTCCTCTTGTTTATTCTGGTTAGTCTGGTTCCATCAAAAGCCATTCAGTGTTGCGCTAAGCACTGAAATGCACATGAAGTAGATAGGCCCTGTCCCCAGAAGATCAGCAAATACAGGCGGTTGCAAAAAAAAGCTATTGGGGTAGCATAAAGGACCAGGGAAATGGCCATGGTTAAAAAGAAAGACCGTGAAGAGAGGGATTGTATTTCATCTCTCTAGCATCTGTCTAAAACACCCCTGAAATGGTTTGCTTGGTTCCCAAGTCACTCTCATTTGCGGCTTCACACTTTTCTTTCCACTGTTATTTTACATTTCATTATCTCAGTGTTTTCAGACAAAAATAGTCCTACTCCAACAATTTACTGGAAGTGCATTTTTTCTCTGTTGCAAACAGATTGTTTCCCTGCTCTTCCTCAGCATTCAGCACACCGCGGCAGCAATACGTCCTTCATTAGGTGGACCAGGAGTGCTCTGCACCCTCCGTAATGGTTTCCTCCACAGATGCTGGGATTGATGTGATGGCAATTTCTGTGAGTTCTGTTACCTGTCCTACCACAAAATGCATACATGTGTGGGTACACCCACACACCACTTTTCACTGCCTGCTTCCAAGCTGATGTGGAAGCTGTAGGGAAAAGATGAATGTTATTTGCCAGTTAGGTCTACTAATTACAGGATGTGTTTTTTGGAGGAAAAAAATTGTTTTCACTTGCAGTCTTTCCAATCTGTTTTGAGTTAGGAGACACTCAGGATTTGAAAGTGTTTTCTCATTAGAACAAATGTCACAGATTTAAAAACCTCTTCATTTAAATTCCTCCTAATGTTCTTTGGCTTGAACAAGTGAGCTCTTAATGTCCATTTAATTAAAGCATTTCAATGGGATCTCAGCTGGGCACCTAATGACAGCAGGTCTCTGAGATGTGAACATCGTCCAACTAAGAAGGGGAACTCTGGGGTGGGAACTTCAGCAGAAGCTGTCCTTTTTTTGCTTTTTAGGGAAAAGTGCTAAAGGAAGCAAAAATTAAGACCTGTCTAGAAAAATGATCCTACGCTTACAGTGGGCAGAAATACCGCGTGGTTTGGGAGACGCTGGCTGGGGGTGCTGGGTTTTGCAAGGGGGTTGATCTACATTTCCCCAAGCCACTATGAGTTTTTCTCTTTTTGCTGCTGTACCAGTTTGCAAGTCATCAGCACAGGCTCTGGCAGCTAAGCAGGATTGCTGGCCGCAGGCTTTAGCACCCCGTCTCTGCTGACAGATTCCTCCTCTCCCCCATCCACTGCCCCCCCAGATTTCTCATTTCTCCTCAGGTAAAAGTTTGGTCCTTCCCCCATCTCCCCAGCCAGCTCCCATGATGCTGGATGCATTTATCAGTGCACACTCACAGGAACAGCACGTGAGAAGGACCTTGTTAGCTTTCTCCGGAAAGAAAGAGATGCCGGGTGATTTGGATGAGGGCTGCTGGGCCAGTGTCTGGCAGTTACAGGAGGGCACTACATAAAGTGCTGGAAAATAAAGCATCGTTGAAGCACATTCACATTCCTTTCTGTCCTGCTTTCAGCTAGGGTAGAGGTGATTTTTTCTTCCTAGTAGCTGGTATAGTGCTGTGTTTCGATTTAGGATGGGAATAATGTTGATAACACACTGATGTTTTAGTTGTTGCTAAGTAGTGCTTACACCAGTCAAGGAATTTTTAGCTTCCCATGCTCTGCCCAGTGCACAAGAAGCCAGGACGGGGCACACACAGCCAGGACAGCTGACCCAGACTGGCCAAAGGGCTATTCCATACCGTATGGTGTCATGCCCAGTATATAAACTGGGGGAGTTGACCGGGGGGCAGTGATCGCTGCTCAGGGATGGGCTGGGCATCGGTTGGCAGATGGTGAGCAATTGTATCATGTATCACTTGCTTTGTATATTATTATTATTATTATTATTATTATTATTATTATTATTACTACTACTACTATTCTATTTCATTTTACTTCAATTATTAAACTGTTCTTATCTCAACCCATGAGTTTTCTGACTTTCACCCTCTCAATTCTCTCCCCCATCCCACTGGGGTGGGGGGGTGAGCGAGCGGCTGGGTGGTGCTTAGTTGCTGGCTGGGGTTAAACCACGACACTTTCCTAGAGCATGAAAATGGCAGAGAAAAGCACGCTGATGGGGAATTGGGTTATCCAACCCCTCGATGCTCTTCTTTTCCAGCTGCCTGGGCAGCACCAGTGGCCCCACTTCTCCCTTTTCCCAGGAGCAGCCTGGGGCACCGCGGAGGGAAGAAGCTGGTCCCTGCCTCTGCTTCACCATGTGGCTGCCATCCCAGGTGGATTCAAGGGCAGGAGAAGGACCTGAAGGCCAAGAGCTGGCAGGTGGTGAGAGCAGCATGGGGCCTGTGTTTCTCCATAGTCAGCGTACACATTGAAAGAGAAACAAACTGTAGGGTCAGATCTCACTGATGAAAATCAGAACGCTTGGGTAAAGTCAGAAACTTCGCCTGGGTTCACACCAGTAGTGTCTGGCTCACTCTCTCCCTCCTTGAGTGCTGAATAAATCTAGAGACAGTTAATAATGAAAGACTATTAAGATAAGATTTAGTCTTTATTGTTCTTGTGCTTCCATCATTTGTCAGGCACTCGAACCAAACAGAGGAAATGTCGATCTGGGAAACGCTGCTGATACTCACACGGTAGCAGATTTATTGGTGCTTGAGCCCAGGGACCATCCAAGGGAGAAGGAGTGCTACCTGGGCAGGTGCTGGCCATGTGTCACTAGCATTTCTGCTCCCTTCCCTCGGGACAATCATTTAAAGCAGTCATCTTCACTTGATAGCTCATAAACAGTATCACTATTGGAGCTGGGCAGCGTTTCTGGACCAAAACCCACCTTGACAATGTGTTGTTTTCAGGAAGCAAATGTTGTCAGCTTGATGGTTTAACCTCCAAAATTCAGGCAAAGAGGTTCATTTTGAATAATCCTTGGAAGTGATATTCTTTGTTTCCTTCCCCCTCCCCATCACATTAATTGTTTTTCTTTCTTTTTAGAGAGAATCCTGTTTGTGCTCCCTCACATTCACAGCTTATGAGCTGCTGCGTATCCTGGGTGAGGTGGAGTGAGTGCTTAAGAGCCTATCTTTGATTTCCTTACTTCAACAGCAGTAAGAAAACATGAAAATAAGCACAGGTTTTGTTTTCAGACCATCTTTAGCTGCATGTAGTATGCAGTGCCTGGAAGAAAAGGCACTTGGATATAAATGGTATATACACAGGATTAAAAAAATAATGCCAGTATTAATTTCTCATTGTGCAGGTGCTCCTGCACTCATGGCAGCAGCACTGTGCAGGAGACTGACATGAACTGTGCAGCCCTTCCCCAAGACAACAGTTGTATGGATACAGCATGGCCACGTTAGAGGCATCTGCTTTTTCAGGTTGTGTTCACTGAGCTTTTCTCTTTTAACACGAAGTCAGATGAGCCCCAGCTCCCCCCCTCCAACATCCTTTTATTGCTTTTAGACTGACTTTGAGATGGGGCAGAAAAAGAAACCTGACAGAGGTAAGTTCCAAGGTCAGCGCTGCTCACCCATCTCTATCACCCCACTGAGCTCATAAATTGGTGTTAACACCTCCTGGAAAAAACAACAAATATAAAAAGAGAACCTTCCTCATACTTGGAAGCATAACCATTACTGAGGCAGCCACTGCGGAGAGCGAGTCCAGCAGGACTGCAAGCGCAGACAAAATCCAAAGCCCGTTCAGCGCTGTTCAGTCCAGCTGTGGTCCCCAGCCCCTGGCAGCATCCTGCCCGTCTCCCACAGCAAGCAGGAGAGAGCTGCCTTTTTAGGCAACTTATTTTCTTTAAACATCATAAAGCACCTATATATTTTTTGTTCCCCTGCTATTAGAAATCTGCTTTTGCAGAACACACTTTTTTTTTTTGCTTGTTCTTTAAATAGCTGCTTATAA
Source organism: Theristicus caerulescens (assembly GCA_020745775.1). Lineage (NCBI taxonomy): Eukaryota > Metazoa > Chordata > Aves > Pelecaniformes > Threskiornithidae > Theristicus > Theristicus caerulescens. The sequence continues at coordinate 5,060,963 of CM036569.1, forward strand.
CAGGGCCTCGTGGTGTGGAAAGCACAAATAACTTAGGAGCCTTTGAGATGCACCCCCCACCCCTCCACTAACAATCCTCTTTAGTGGGATTCATAAAATCTATTGTTGTTGCTGCAGATTGGCCGCAGTGTGACTTTGGAGAAAATTCTTTCTGTGTTGACACTGTTGCTTCATTGTTATTCTTTCTGTACGGGTGGAACAAAATGAAAAATTCATTAAAAACAGAGAAAAAAGGGAAAGAAAGAAAACCACCGGCATTTCTATATCTCCCAGCACAAAAAGCAAATGTAGAAGATTGAAATCAGGGTGATGGGGAGAGAGGGGTGAGAGGGTTAAATGTCTGAAGGGTTCATAGCCACACATGCAGTGTCCTGGACAGACATGCCAATAAAAAGGACCTGTCACCTCCTTTACAGGGTACTGCTATCAAATTAGGAGTCAGAGAAGAGTCTCCCAGGAGGAGCTGCTTACTTCAGGACATTTCAGCAGGCAGTGACCCCTCGGAGGAGCTCCAGGAGCTGCACCATGGCTCCAGGGAGGTCCCCAAGCAGTGTGCTCTGCTTTCAGCCCCTCTCTCCGAGCCCAGCAGGTCCCCACGCACTCTCCTTTCCAGCCGGGCTGGCACCTGCGGTCCCCACATGGCCCCAAGTTCCCAAGGACATCACTTCTAGTCTGGCGGATCCCATTTTTCCGAGCAGGGTGGCAGGGGCAGGAAGTGGCAGGGAGAGGACAGGCTGAGGAGGTGTGGGAAACCGAGGCACGAACAGGCTCTGCTGGCAGAGAGACCCCAGGACCAGCTCCCCCACCACACAGATGCCGGTCGTGGGCTCCAAGTGCCTCCTTTTCTGGTAATAGTGTTGGTAATCAGGGGACTCTGCAGGCAGCTGTGCACAGCCCCACGTTGACTTCTTCTAGGGCCTGACTGAATGTCAACAGTCTGTGCTCTCAAGGACACCTTTTAGGGACTGGAGGGACAGATCCTATCGCAAGGCACAGCCAGAGGAGCTGTGCCATGCCCTGGAGCCCTTCCTCACCAGTGGGACCACAGCAAAATTGCTCTGTGTTATTCCTTCAGCCTCAGGACCAACGCGTGACTTCTGTTCAGGACAGCCAGACCAACGGACTCAGAATAGCAGCTCCTCAGCTCTGCAGTTCAGGGTTCCCCCATCCACCATTTCCTGGGATGAGGTGGACAAGGAGCGTTGTCTGTGGTTCCTTACATGGGATCCCACACCACCCCATTCACTTTGGGGCTTGCAAACATTTTGGCATGGTCTCCCACAGCATCCTGTCATCCAAGTTAGGACATCGTAGTCCAGATGGGTGGCTTTGTAAAGCAGTAAAAGACTGGCTGGATAGCTGGGCTCCAGGGAGGTTAGGGGTTGGTCGTGCTCTACCTGGAGGCCAGTTACAAGGGGCAGGACCTCCCCTTACAAAGGGAAAGACCCCTCAGCGATCTTTCCTGGGACCTGTCCTAATAGCCCGAGCAATGACCTGAGGAGGGGACAAAATCCTCAAGTTTGCACATGACACCAAACATGCAGTCAATATGCTTGAGGGCAGGGCTGCCGCTGAGCAAGGGCTGCATGGGCTGGTGGAACAGGCCAACAGGGATCTTACGAAATCCAGTGAGGACAAATGCAAAGCCCTGAACACAGGATGGACTGTCCCCTTGCCCTGTATAGGTTCGTGTCCTGGTTTCAGCTGGGATAGAGTTAATTTTCTTCTTAGTAGCTAACAGAGTGCTGTGTTTTGGATTTAGGATGAGAATAATGTTGATTGATAACACACTGATGTTTTGGTTCTTGCTGAGTAGAGTTTACACTGGTCAAGGACTTTTCAGCTTCCCATGCTCTGCCAGGTACACGAGAAGCTGGGAGGGGGCACAGCCAGGACAGCTGACCCAGACTGGCCAAAGGGCTATTCCATACCATATGACATCATGCTCAATATATAAGCTGGGGGAAGAAGAAGGAAGAGGAGGACATTCGGCATGATGGCGTTTGGCTTCCCAAGTAACTGTTACGTGTGATGGAGCCCTGCTTTCCTGGGGATGGCTGAGCACCTGCCTGCCAATAGGAAGTAGTGAATCAATTCCTTGCTTTGCTTTGCTTGCGTGTGCGGCTTTTGCTTTCCCTATTAAACTGTCTTTATCTCAACCCATGAGTTTTCTCACTTTTACTCTTCCCATTCTCTCCCCCATCCTACTGGGGTGGGGGGAGTGAGCGAGTGGCTGGGTGGTGCTTAGTTGCTGGCTGGGGTTAAACCATGACCGCTGGGGACTGGCTGGAGAGCAGCTCTGCTGCAAAGGCCCTGGGGTGCCACTGGGCGGCAAGAGAACCTTGAGGAGCAGTGCACCCTGGCAGCGAGGACGGTGACGGCAGACCAGGCTGCATGGTCAGTGGATGGGGGGCGATGCCTGCTCCCTCTCCTTGGCATGTGCCAACCGCATCTGGAACAGCACATGCAGTTGGGCCACCCCCGGGACAAGAAACGCGGTCCAAAACTGGAGGAAGCCCAGCAGACTCCCAGGAGGCTGGATGAGACCTCCAGGGCCCCTTCCAGCCTGAGCTCTCCTGGGATTTCGTGGCTCCTCAATCCTCTTCCCAAACCTGCTGCAGGTTTGCTCTGTAGCTGCAGCTTTTTATTCTCATGACAGGTCTCAATCTCCATGATTGCCACTACGTTGCTTTTCCATCCCATGAAGGGCACACCCCCAAAACCAATCATCTAAATCCTTTTGAAAAATAAAAATGACAAAAAAAAACATTTCCCAGGATCTCTGCTCAGGAATGTCACAGGGGAAGAATAATTCTTTTTGTGATCAAGAGACTTAACTTCAAAAGCATCCAAACTGCGGCGCTCCGTGGGACACCTTTCTGCAGGGTTATTAATAAGAAATAATTGTTTTAAGTGCAGGAAAGTATGTGTACTTTCTATTCCCTTGCAAAACCCCTGCATCATTTGTCCTTAATGAATAATGAAAGATGCTTTTGTATTGCTTCCCACCCATAGACTTTAAAGTGATTGTTAAGCAATAATAAATAGGACTTTAAAGAAAATCAGGTTTTGATGAAAACTTAATTCTGGACCAATATGAGAAGCACCTGCTTTTGCAGAAGTTTACAGATGTTACTGGGGCTTTTGTGGGTGGAGGAAGCTGAATGCCCCAACATCAGAAAAATACTGCTAAATTATTCTGAAATATTTCTCCATAGAAATTATAACTTAGTGCCCCTTGATCCTCCTTCTGGAAGGAAAGCAGGAGGCTGCTTTGCCCAGGATATGCACTTTGATACTCTGAAAGCAGGACTGCTGTGATTCACCATCTCCCCTCGCCCTGCGGGGGGGTGATTTATCACACGAAGAGAAACCCAAGGAGGAGAGAGTTCTCTGAGGAGAGAGGGAGGGAGCACCATGTCCCGTGACAGACTGGGGTATTTGGATTTCAGGGGAAAAGCCAGCGTATTAAACCGGGAAGCTGGTGAGGTTTTGCCTTTCAACCTGTCTTTGGGAAGCCCACTCTGCAGGTGAAAAACTGAAGCTTGGAAGAGATAACGTGAGTTGCCCAAGAAAAATTAAGCCGAAGAACAGTTAATTCTTCACGTTTGGGTTGGTAGTACCCAGGGATCTTGCCTCCAGCCCACAGTCAGTCAGGTCTTGATGCTGGCAAGAGAGTTCACCTTATGAAGGGGTCTCCTACTGCTGAACAACCTGACCTTCAGAGGTAACTTCTGAGCACCTCATCACTCCCACCAGCCTCAGGAGCAGCAAGCATTATGCTGGGTAGTTTTGTATAACTGAGCACTGAACACCACCACAGTTATGTTGGGATCAATGGAGGGATTTGTCGGGGGGACGTGTCTCTGCCTCGATTGCCAATCGATCATCTGTGCTATGGCGCTATCCCAGAAACGCACCGAAGCGCTGCAGCGAGCTCGACTGAGAGGGGTCCCTCCTGCAGGTGGGCTCTTGCTTTCAGTCCCAGAAAGCTGTTGCATGAAATTATTTTCAGTAAATGTCCCAGTGACCTGAACGTGCTTCCTACCAGCTGGGCCCACGCTGCGTGCAAGTTTGTGCAACCTGCGTGCACATCCTCAGTTGATGCTGTGTACAGCGCTGCCTGCGTTATTCCTTAGGCATCTCTGCATGTGTCTGTCCCTCTGCTGCCAAGGCTTTTAGCGTGGACTTCCCACACATTTATTGAGTGATGAAATGCTGGGCATTAGTTTTGGTAACAAAACATCTGATTCCTAAGAGAATTGTTTTCTTCCTCGTAAGTGCGAGGAGCAATCAAACACAGAACAGAGAAGCCAAGCGGAGAACCGGTCGGTTACAGAAAACACCTGAGGAAGAGCGGCAGAGCTGGAGTTTCAGCTCCGGACCCGGGGGCGGCTCCGGGCGCGCAGCCCCAGGCCGGATTCCCCGCTCCGGGTCCGCGCCCACCGCGGGACTCTGCTGCCCGGGCGCGGGCTCTGGGTACGAACTTCGGCCGCGATGCGGGTGAACCTGGTTTAAACACAGAGCGAGCGGTGCTGGGGGCACTCCGTGCGAGCGGCCGGTCTGCAGCTGCGGGCAGCGCCCAGAGCCGCGCTGCGGCGCCGGGGCCAGCCCCAGCCCCACCGGACCCGCAGCCCGGGGCCAGCCCCAGCCCCACCGGACCCGCAGCCCGGAGCGCCCCCGCGCTCCCGTCCCCCCCCCCCCCCCCCCCGCGCCTTGGACTCTTCCACCGCGCCGGCTGCAGAGCGGGAGGGGAGCCGGGGGGCGCGGGGGAAGGGACGCTCCCCTCGGCCGCGGCCCGGCAGGGCACGGCCCAGCCCCCGGGGCGGATCCGCTCGGGCGGCGCCGCGGCGGCACCGGGGGCGGGCAGCGGCTGCCGGCGGGGGCGCCCGCCCGCCCCGCGCCCCGTCCCCCCCCGGCGCGGCGCCGTGGTACGGCCGGCGGGAAGGAGCCGGAGCGGCGGGGCGGCGCGCGGCAGTGTGCCGGCGGCTCCCGCGGGGCGAGGGCGGCCGCGCTGGGCGGGGGCCGCTGCTCCGCGCCTCGTCCCTCTCCGTCCCCACCGCCGTCCTGCTCGGTGAGTGCTTCTGCCCTTTCCTTCTTGGCCGCCCCCCCGCCCCGGGGCCGGCGGTGCCCCCGCAGCCGCCTGCCTTCGGTCGAGCCGCCGACCGGCTCCGCTCCGCGGGGCTGCCCGTGGCGAGGCGGAGCCGGCTTCCCTGGGGGCAGCGGGTGTCTGGCTGCAAATGAGTTATTGTCTTTTTATTGATTTTTTTTTTCCCTTCAATCTCCTCCTTTGCCCACTATTCACTGTTCTTCTTATGTTGTGGTGGTTTGTTGGTTTTTTTTTCCCGACCCACTTCTTTTAATGGGAAGGGGGAAGGAGGCGCGGAGATGCCGGCACCTGCGGGACGGGAAACTTGCGCGTTTAAAAGCGGGTCCTGGCTGAAATCCCGTCCCCGCTGCCGCCGTGGGGCTGCGGTTTGGCGGCCGGGCTGCCCCCCGCTCCGCCGCGGGGCCGTGTCAGCCCGTCCCGGCGGACCCTCGCTGCTGGGGACGCCTGTGCCGCTGGTGGCGGCGGGGGCTGGGTCGGAGGGCTGTCCGCCGAGCGACCGGGGCGATCGCGGGTTACTTTGTGTCTCCGGGAAAGCAGAAACCCTCGGCTCCCCTAGGAGAGGGTCCCCTTGGGCGGGCTGGAAGCTGCTAAAGACGCTTCGTACCGGTAAAAGAGGCTGAACAGCGAGACTGGGCGGCTTGAGCCGCGCCGGGGCAGCGCGGCTTGTGCCCGTGTAGCCAAGGGGCTTCGGAGTCCGCTCCTCTGCATGTGAGTGTCGAGCGCTACGGTCTCTTAAAAGGCAATTTTCTAGTATTTAGGAATGTCGTCTGTCGCGAGTATGTTTGGGTTGGTGATTTCTGCAAGTATTTGAGGTGATGTATGAAACTCCAGGCTGCTATCAGGGCGGCTTTGGTTATCCATATGACAAACAGTAAGTTTTGGCTGTGGCTTTGCTTTTTATAAGGGTGATCCTAAGGCTAATTTCTTTTATGATGGGAGAGCCCAGAAAGCTAGATATATAAATTGTGGATGTGCACCTTTATTTTCCCGACTGTGCTTCTGAGTATAATTCTCCAGTTTTTTGGCATGGGGAAGATCTGGGCTGTAAGGCTGAGCCAGGGAACAAGCTTGCGCTGGGCTGCAGACTCCCGGGGCTTTCCCATGTTCCAGGAGCCGCTCTGTTTTCTGGTAGCTCTTTTGCTCAGGCTTTAGTGGAGGTGGAAGTCAGCATCGCGATTGACTTTAGCTTACTTTGGAGGCCAGAAAAAAGACCCTCTTATTTCATATTAAGGAAGTCATTGTTGTCTTTCCCCCGCAAATAAATAGCGTAAGGTAATCAGTAGCCTGTGCCAGTGTTCGCGGGGCTGGTGAGGGAGCCGGTGTGGGCAGTGCGTGTCTGCCACTGCTGGCAGTTTCTCCTGAGCTGGCAGGAGCATTGCAAGCATTCGGACTGGTATTTGCTGTGGACCTCAGCGTCCAGGCTGAGCCTGTTTTCTTTGGCCGTGAGCAATGCTGGCTGTCATCTCAGATGAGCAGTCACGGGGTGGAAGGTGTAGGCTGTGTTGCAGGACCTCTGGATTGTCCCTGCTGTAAGGAGGAAGCCTGATCTCTTCCACAGGTGCTTCCACTCTGAGTTTCCCTTTCTCAGTTGAGAAAGGTGGAGGGGATGCTTTCACTTGCATTTTGTCCTGTCCTTTATTCTGCAGTTTGTTCTGATCTGGGCTTTTTGCATTATTTTCTTCTAAGGTAAAGGATAGGGAAGGAGTTTTTTTCTAAGCAAAGCCAGCAGCAGAGCTCCTGGATGAGGAGCCTGCGCTGACTTGGTGTAAAGGGAAGGACTGCCTTTTTCTGATCTTCAGGGGTGACCAGGGAGGTGAGGAGCCTGTGTCATGAGCGAAACCTCAGGTTAAACCACAGCAACGCGGCTCTGTAGCATCCTTTATGGGCTGCTTACTCTCGGTGACAACTTGTCACAAGGTTTATTGCTCACATTCCTGGAAGTCTTTTTATGACTCTTGTTTTGGGTGAGCGGCGTTCAGCTTGGCTGCAACTGGTACCTTTCTTCACGAGGTGCATATGTTAAGACAGACTCATTTAGTTCACCATGCTGTGCCCGTGAAGGATTGCCTGTATTTTACTTCTGTCAAGCTAATGTTGTAGATGGATTTCAGGGGAATGGCAAAGCAGAAGAAGGTGGGTCTCTTAAGAACTGCTTTCTTTAGAAAAGGCAGATAATAGGCAGTGAGTTTTGGAAGGATGTTTTATTTAGGGATTGTAAAGAGAAGATTAAAGCTCTCGACAGAGAACAATTTATGTGCAGTAAGTGATGGCACTTGATCATTCAGAAAAAATAAGATTCTAACATGTTCCCAGCACCAAGAGAGCTTTCAGCTCTCCTTGTCCCAAATTATTCAATAAAAGCAACAGAACTTGTTTTGATTTGAGTTCTTTATTGCTGGCTGCATAAGGAGTTTTCAGACCTAGAAATAAACTTGCATCTACTCAAAGAGAGTGGCCTATGGATATAAAAATCTTTGATACACTAAAGGTACTGCAGAGTTATCCAAATGTTATTTATAGGTATTAGAAATAGCTGTGGCTGTCTTGAAGAGAATTGCAGCTTTCCCTTCCTTGCCCCCTCCCATTAAGTTACCGTCTTCCCTGGCACAGGGTTGCGTTCCTGCAGTTGAAGAAGCACAAAGGCATCGCTTGCAGAACCTCTGAAATGAAGAGGGTTTCTGGAGGGGAGAAGAAACAAGGAATCAAATTCGGGGCCTGAGTTTTGATTCCAAAACAAGTTGCTTGTTCTTTTTACAGCATGAGGTTTGTGATGGAAAGGTTGAAAACACCCAGCAAAAAACATGCTAGAAAAAAAGATCTGAAATAAGCTAAACAGAGTGAAATTCTGAAGCAACTGTCAGCAGAGAGTGTTTATAAACCTACTGGAGAAAAGGGAGGGAGGAACCATTTGGATCAATAACAAATTCTTTTTTATAACTGTAGAGCTTTGATTATATCATTTAAAAAAAAATCCTAAATGTGTGCTTTTATACCTGTGTTGGTAGTTGAGGCTAAATCTGCAGAATTTATGCTGATCTGGGTAATCTGAATCAAGCTGAATAGCAAAGAGGCTCTTAGGAGAATCTGAAACCCAGGAGGCTTTTTCAGACCTGAGTTATGTCACTTTTTTTAGAGATGCCTCAGGCAATTGCATTTTAAGAAGACAAAGCTTTTGTTTTTGAACTGGCCTAGAAAAATGCCAAGGATGAATCCAAAGTAAAGGCTTTCAGAAGTTGTCATTTGTGATTAAGTTGATCTCGCTGTTGTGCACAAGAATGCTGCTGCCCTCCTTGCTGTGGTGAGAACTGTGTCTATTTTTATTTTTGCCACCAGTTCTAGCATACCTGTTTAATTCAAGTGAGTAATATTATATGGTGGTTCTCACCTGAAAGTGTATATTTAATTAGAAGGTCAGGTGTCTGCTAGCTCCATCTCTGTTATAAAATTAATTGTATGTGCTTTAACAAAAGGCGTAATTGAGGTGACACCAGGGCAGAGATTGACTCGAACTGGTGTTCTGCAGAATTAATATCTGCTTGTAAGTGTCTAGTTTTGCATTTAAGATGCTGGAAATATCAAAGCCAAGGCTTGTAACAATAAGCAAAGACTCTTTTCTTTTACATGTCTTAGGAAATCCTCAGCTTGCATGGAGACAAGAAGTATGCATGCAAATAGTGAATCTAAAGCTCATCTTGTGGCTTCTCATGTTTCTTGCAGCTTAAAAGAATCAGAAATAGTATCCTGCTGTTGCCAGGCTGTGGGCAAACAAGAGAAGCTGCTTCTGTGGAGCCTGAGATGGGGGGGGTAGTGTGCAGGATGTAACAGATGATGCTGAAGCATCAATGTAGAAAAGTAACCACCTGCAATCTGTAGTTTTCTAAGCTCCCAGTGAGGAGCTGCTTCTTGTTTAAGAAAGGTGAAATACTGGGAGTATTGTAATGACTTTCTTAAATAAAATGAGAACAGTTTTTTGTCTTAAAATCTAACCATCTCAAAGCAGCATAGGCCTTATTAACAGCGTCCGAAGCTGTCTTGCCAGGGCAGGAGGTATCTCTGGAGTTAACCTCACCTCCAGAGACCACTGCGTTCTGTGGCTGTGCCTAGCTTTGTTCTGGATATCCAGGAAAAGGCTACAAGGGTGGCGTGAGTCATCTATTTGGCTGTTGTATAACGCTGTTTAACACAAACACTCCTGTTTGTGCTGCTTACTGAGGTCTCTCATATCTTCCAACATGAAGAGACCCTGGAGTGGATGTACCCTCTCCAGGGGAGACCTGATGAGCTGCTGCGGCTGTTTCGAAGGCGAGTGGATCCTGCATCTGTCACTCTGGCACCTAATAATAATCTTTTTTTTCTTTTCTTTTTTTTTTTTATTAAAAGCAAGCCTTGAGAATACGTTGAAACCAAATACTGACATAGAGCAGGATGTGCCAGGGAGAAGCTCCTGAGGCAAGACTCGGCCTTGCCTTTGCAGGGAAGGTCCCCCCCCATTGATTTAAGGGCTTCTGAGCTTTTGCTTCTACCCTGATGCTGGAGCTGAATGGCAGGATGCTGGCCTCAGTTTCAATAGCATTTCTGCACCTGCGGCAGAGTATTTCCTTTACTGAACATTAATTTGTAGACTTTGCCAGTGATGTTGCACAACTGTCCTTTTTTTGTTCCAGAAAGTCTGTTTTTAAAATAGAAAATGTAATGACAGGGTTTTTTTCCTAAGGAAACAAGTGAGGTAAATAGCATGGGTACCTCTGGGCTATGTCGGTGTGCATTCAGTGATTCCCAGGTGAAGTCTGCAGCGTCATCTGAATGTGGTGTGTGGTGGTACCGAACAATAGGTGCTGAAAAGTGACATAGCTTTATCTGATGCTTTTGCAAGCAGCTTGTATTTCAACAAATACAGCCACAGTGGGAATGAATGTGAACTCATCTTCTGATTGCTACTACAAGCAGAATAAGAATGGACAGGCTGAATGTATGAGCAAGAGCAATAACTGAGGCAGTGCAGCTCCATCCCCTGCTGTGTCAGGATTAAGCGGCTCCTGCTGTGTCCTGCCTTCCTTGGAGGGAGAACATCCTTCCATGTGGGGGGTCTGCCCTCCAGTACTTAAACATGGAAATAAGGGTGACAGTTTCTGCCAGAGAAGGGGTTGTGGAAATGATGGCAATGGACACTTGTTCTGGAAGCTGGGAGTAGATCAACGCTATTATTTATTTTAATGTATGAATTCCCGAGTTGAGGACTAAGTTGGCAAAGGACACAAGGTGGACAGAGGAGGTGGTTGCAGATGTTCCCCACCTGGGCTCTTGATATCTTTATTAGTCTAAATCTCATGCTTTCCTTCTGCCTTTAGCAAACTTTTTTTGGAAAACTGTCTTGGGAGCATTTGTGAGAAAAATGCTTCCTTTAGGAGGGCATGGGGAGCGCTAGTTCTGTCGGCTCTCCTGCACAGGGAGAAAATACCTGGAGGTGGGAGGTCTGTTTGAACTGAACTTGTGGATGAAGCCCACTGTCTTGGAGAAATAAGGATGATCTGGTGCTCCAATGAAGAGGTTTGGACCTTGACTATGTGGGTCTGCATAGTAGTAACTGCTTCTGTGGATATCGTATGACAGTCCACTGGCAGGCGGTGCTGTCGGTGTTCGTGTTACCTTTCACTTGGCCTTCGCTTTCTCTCTTCTCAGTTGCATCCTGGACTTGCCAGGACTTCAAGATGACTCTCCTGGTCTGAGATATGGCCCCTGTGTAGAAGATTGCAGATGGTTGGTGCTCCAACATAACTGTGTTTTTTCTAGATAAATTTGAGAAACTCTGGGACATAACATTGCAGAGCTGATGGTGCTGCATGGCCTGACCGAGCATGTTCCTGCTGGAAGGGCAGTGCTGTGGTGGTTTGGTGGCTCAGCAGCTCCTGGTTTCTGTCCCTGTCTGCTTGTAAAACGGGTATTTCTTGTGACTGTTGGTTCTGCAGCAACGTGCAGTGCTTACAGCTCTTACCAACTGAAAGCTCTGCAGGGCTTCTTTTGGGAGCTGGTAAGAGCTAGAAGCGCTGCAGAAATCCTCTTGAGCCCGTCTAGTAACTTAGGCTTCATTTTAAAATTTTTTTAGCTCTCGCTCCAGAATTTGTCTTGTGTGCAATTTTTATTCATGCTCATGCATTTCAGCAGACCAGTAAAACTTTGCTATGCACACATACTGCTCCTGTCTGTGATGGGTTTGAGAGGTCACATACGTTTTTTTCCCCAGCCTGGTACCCAAGCCCAGGGACAGCCCTCCCCACATTGCTGCAGGTGCTGCATCTCTGTGCAGATGCAGGCACAGGTCGCTGTAGATCGTGTCACAAGGATGGGGACCTAGACCATAGAACTGGCTTTGAAATTTCTGTGTTTATAAAACTACTAAAAAATCCTTGGTACGGCTAATCTCATGCAGCCAGTGTCCTTGCTTTACCTCCAGTAGCGTCTCAGCACCCCACAGGGCACAGGTGATGGTGAAGAGAAATATCCGATGGTAAATTCCACTGGAAGGATGCCCTGTGAAGCTAATGCTGTTCAACAGCTTCACGAGCACAGGGGGAATGACTGCTGCCACTGATACACATCAAAGGTGGGCTTTGTGGTTTTGCCTCTTAATTAGGAGCACAGTGCTTTCCTGCAGATGGGCTCCCCAGCCATTTGACTGTGGTATAAACAGCATTTTCAGGGAGGGCACGTTAATAAGCCAGAGTTTGCTAATACCTCCTGTGAGCAGAACCACACCTCGTGGCAGGAGAGAGGCAGGAAGGGCTTAGATGATTTTAATTAAAGTTCTTGTGATGAAGAAATTAAATTTGGTCTCTTGCCCTGCTTGTATTACGAGGGGAGAGAGCTCAGCCTCTCTGAACTGAGCTATTAGCTGCCTTCTGTTTGCCTAGGAGAAAAAAAAAGCAATTTCTTTGTCAGCTTTTACCCTGGCTCCTGGGCCCTGATTGCTTGTTTATTTTCAGCAGCTCCCCAAATCACTTTGAAGATGGACTTAAACATTGATCATCTCTTACAGTCCTTCATCTTTGTTCTGCTAGCAGACATTACAAAAGGTATTTTAAGTTACCTCTTTTCCCAAAATGGGCAGGCTTGTATATGGTCCAGGAGAATAAAGCTCTTTCAGCCAAAGTATAAATCAGCCCCTGTCTCTGCTCCCATGCTTTGCTTGCGGTTCTCCTGGATTCACCTTCCAGCCCAGTCTGGAAAGCAGCAGGGGCTCTGGGAAAGAAAAAAAGTCAAAGTGTTACTTAATTTCAAGGGAAAATCTACCAGTTCTCCACTTGGTGAGCAGGATCCTGTTCAGAAAGAACTTGCTCTCCCCTTATTGCAACAGTGGGATCTTTCCTCTTCTTGCTGCTCACTGAAGAAGGGATGGGAGGGCTCTACTGGGTGATGTGGTGCAGCCAATGGGATGCAGCAGTGAAATGATGCCTGGCACTGGTAGCTGCTGGCAGGGTAGTCTGGAGAAGAAACTTTGGATCTCTTCCTTCCTTTCCTGTTTGAGCACTGAGACCTGCCAGGGCTGGGAAAAAAAAACCCACAGCAGCAAAACACTTTTTCTGTGTAAAACAGGCAGGAGACAGTGGAGGTGGCTAATTCAGTGTAGAAAAGCCCAGAAGCTACAGTTGAATAGGAAGCAAGATTTAATAAATCATTACATAGCATGCTTCTGATGGTTACTTCATGTGTGCAGATACTTTTTTTTGCTAGCACTTAAATGGTAACAGCTCATACTGACCTCTTTCCCGAGTTAACCTGGAAGGGAGTGCATTAGTGACTTGTTATTCAGATGTATGATCACCCTTGTTCCTGTAGCGTGTTCCAAAATACTGGTAAGAGAAGCTCCTGGAGGCCTCAGGGTGCGGAGGGCGTTGCTTGACTGAAGGGTGCTAAGCAAACGGGTGGTGCAGTAGCCTGAGGAGTGGGGAAAGAGGCTGCGTGTGTACCTGTGCTAGGGGCTGTCCTCTGCAGTCATTGCTTTTATTATCATTTCCTTCTGCAGTTCAATTTGCAGGTGTCATATCTCCATCCAATTTTGTGTGCTTCTAGGCGATGATGTATGCCTGTTCAAATACTGATTTGCAAGAGGGGGAAAGACACGGTGCTCATGACCTCAGAATTAATAGGTTTTAGCCATATATGTAGTGTAAACATCTATATTTTATAGCTTGTTGTGAGGCATTAGTGCATGGGACTATGGCTCAGCAAGTTATAGGCTTTAAGTCATTTGAGTGCTTTGACTCATTAAGTCATGTGAGTGATTTATCGCTTGCCCCAAGTCTTCACGTCTGGGTTGCCACTCTAGAGCATATATGGGGAGTAAGTAGTGTATGTTTATACAAAGCCTTTTCTCTAGAAGTCTCCAAAAAAAAAAAAAAAGGTGAACTCCATGCCTCAACAGGCCGTTCAGGCTGAAAAGTTGCCATGTCTTGGGGCAAAATGCAGTTGGACAACGCAGCCCAGCAATATAGACACTTTTTTATTTCTTTCCTTGGTTGTGACAGAAGGGGAGCATTACCAAGTGTCTCTGCAACCTGCAATGATGCAACAGTGATGTGAGTGAGAAAGCTTTGTGCAATTATGGAAAACAGCCTTTAGATGCACCGAGTTACTGTTTGAGAGAAGCAAATGCTTTTGGAAGTTCATGCTCTCTGCCCATGCTGGGCTGCTGTCCTTGTCTCTAAGAAACAGGCTGGTGCCGACAAGATGCTTGTGCCCGATTGCCAAGAGCGAGGACTTCTGCTTCTAGTGGCTGGTTTTGAAATTTCCAGCTAAGAGCAGGCAGTAAGTTTGGATTTTTTCTTACCCTTAAGTTTGTCAACTTTATTTCACCTCCAGAGCCTCATGGTCATGAGCATAGGGAATCTCTAGCAAGTAGACTAAACACTAGCTGATAAAATAGATGCAAACTGATTAATTTGCTTTATTCTTGTTCATTTCTTGAATTTTGTTTGTTTGAAGTTTTCTAGTAAGAATAAAGGAGAGCAGGAAGTATTGATAAGGCTTCCCTCCCTCTAGAGTCACCACCATCCTTGTTCTTGTCCCCTCCCTGGAAAAAAAATTAACAATTTTTTTAACAAATATGAAAAATCTGGAGGACTTACTAGCCAATCTTTGATATCTTTCCTTATGGTATGATAGTATCTGAAGCTCTGTGCATATAGCTAGTGAGAAGTAGCTGTGGCTCTGGAGTTTGTTCCCTAAATATCTAAAAGGTAGGAGGGCATGTGACTTGGCCTGACCTTGGGTGGAACAAAGCCAGGTCGTCTTGCTCCCAGTTCACCCTCCTCAACGTTAGTTATGCTGCTCTGTCATCTCTTCTCCCTCAACCCTGCCTGCAAAAATCTGACTTGCAGCCAAAGTAGTTGAGTGTCTTGCATGCCTGAGCCCAGCCTTCCAAGCCTGTGATTCCCATTCCTAGGGGCTTCTCTCTGCAAGAAAATCAGCTGTGACAGGGTGGACTGGACTCTGAGAAATGCACAGCATGTGATATTTAGCTCGGTGCAGGAGCAAAGCAGCCACTTTTGCAAGGCTTAGTGTTGGCTTGCAAGGAGGTAACCCTCTGCTAGGCACCTTCCTTGCTAGGAACACGGTGGATCTGGCTGGACTGCCTTAATTTTGTTTCATATTGCTGCATCTACGTATTTTCCTACTTTTTTGTTTCAAGATTAGACTCTGGGATTTTCTTACGGCAACAGACAAGTAATGCAGTTGGGCTTTTGATACGTTGTCTCGGTGCTACAGTAGCATGCAGCTTATTTAAAATAAAAAGGTGGTTTGCGCTGGTGCTGGGGGTGATGTAGTTCTGGGCTGATTGAGCAGATCCAGCGCTCTGTTCCTGTGCTTGTGCCATTAACCATCATGCAAAACTGCAAAGGCCCCTGTGGGACAGATGTCGATTCTTCAGACTCCTGCCCAAAGTTACTGGTGCTTTCAGTCTTGGTAGCAAAAGCTGTGTCTTAATCTTGAAAATCATCCATTGAAAAGTGTATTGGAAAAAAAGATGGCTGTGGTGATACTGAGTTCCAGTCTGAAGCCTGGTGCAGCACTCCTGTGTACAGCTGGCTTTTGTTGCTGTGTGCTTCCAGGCAAAGCAGGTGGTATTTAATTTTTTTGCATTAAAAAAAAAAAATAATCTCTGGAGTGCTATGTGAGGCTACTCACATCTGTGCACTTTATGTAGGTCAGATGTGTGTTCACTTCTTTATGGAGACTAAACTTGACAGCATTTTCTTTCTGCAACCAGGGAGGGAGAATCACAAAATTCACATGCTGCTCCATAAGGAATGTCCTTAAGGGAAGACCCCAAAGGGGATGCGTGTGCAGGTGAAGTATGTTAGCTTTACCACGTGCTTCAGGTTTGTGACAACGAGCTTTATTGATGAAAAATTTATTTAAGCTGTGTATCCACGGTTGATGGAGTGTCATATCAGATTAGCCTTACAGTTCAGAGTACTAAATGCTTCTATGCCATGCTTCCAGCAGATGCCTCTTGCTTTGCTCTGACTAAAAAGCCTATTTCCTAATCTCTGAAGCCTGTGTTTCTATTGCTGTATTTATTAAAATGTAAATCACTCTTCCTTCCCCCTTCCTCCTCCCCAGCCAATCCTGTCCTGGTATTTCTTGACCTGTTCTGACTCTGGCTGTGGTGGAGGATAAAACGAGTTGCAAACAGACAACCTGTGTTGCCCAGAAGCATGTTGGGAACCTGATCTAACACCCTTTAAAATGGTTGAGAGTCTTCCGTTGTTTGATGGACATGGCCTCAGATCCAGATGTGTTTGGTCTTGTGGAAGATGCTCTACTAGGGTGAAACTAGTGGGGATCAAAGATATGGTTCCTACTAATCTACCCACCCAAGCATGGTCCTCTCATCTCCTTAGTTTGACTCCAGTCCATGGAGTAGGGGACCTAAACCAATCTGGCTGGTTTCTACATGTTGGGGAGTTTCTTTGTCTTCAGTCCTGAAGTTATGTGATGATGCAAGAACTTTGTTTTCTCACAGAAGGAATCTCCTAGCTTTGCAGAGGAGAAACTTGAAAATGTGACCCCATGGGACCCTAAGCATCCATTAAAAACAGATAAATAGAGGATCTAGGGTTTATTTTAAAGCTGAGGAGGGAACTGGCTCTGCTACCCAAATTATTTTTCCTCAGCTCAGATGACCTTGCAAGCGACCACGATTGAAACAGTGGCAGAGGAGGATCAGAGTACATGAAGGTGGATATATGAATGTCCTTCCATGCTGCATTGGATTGCATAAGATATTTCTAGTATTAAAGCTGATCTGCTTGCTCTACAAGACTATCAGGAAACATTTGAAATGAAAGAAGGGCTGCACCTGTCACCACCACCTTCAGCAAATGACTAGCATCTGCAAGCAAATGAACATCTACAGCTCTTCCTTCAGCAAATGAATGATCGTCTACAAGCACTACCAGCCTCCTGAGAGAGTCAAAATTGAATGTGAAGTTCTGTACTCTGAAGCAGCTGAATGAGTAGCCAGCACTTCAGGACCTCTCAGCAATGAGCAGGTCCTCGTGACTTGAACAGTACATTGTAGTAGGTGGGCCACCCGAAGCTGACTTGACTGTGATTGATCTATGGATTTAGGAGCACTAGTCTTGGAAACTGGGTATGGGTTGTAGCAGGCTTCCAGTGTGGGGAAGTGGACTCTGGACTTCATGGAGTTGCTCAAAGTTGCTTGGAAAAGAGCAGTACTGGAGCACTTAAAAGGAAATGGGAATAAAACTTCTGTCTGTCCTATTCTGCAAGAATTATAGCTGGAATCCTGATTCTCAGTGTGTGTAAATATGTGAAGTGAGTGTGTGAGGACATCTCAGTACAGATGTCTCTGCTGGAGAGACCACCCTGCTAACTGCTCTCTTGCTGTGCTCAGCAGGAAATCAAGGCACAAGATGTTTCCTATGGCTGCTCTTTCCCTTCGTAAATAAGATGAACAGTGCATTGAGTGCAACCAATCTCTTAAGTCCCTGCTGACCAACTGAAACTAGGAGGAAACTAATGAAATCCCTATTGTCACAACATATTTTTGGGGGGTGAAGGAAAATGTGCTGGTGAGTCAGGAGACCCATTGGGAAGTCTGTTTGGCTTGTTTTGGGCAGAAGGTGAGCTGAGATGCAATGGTGACAGTGGCGGTTTAAAGTAAAGGCAGAGATCAGAGCAGTGTACAAATCTGCCATGCTGTTGTCTTTGGTTTATGCATGAGCACAGAAGTGGAGTCCCCAGAGCTGTCAGGCATCTCTCAGCTGTTCTGGTTAGGAAGCAAAATAGAGAAGCTGAAGTGTTTTGCAGTTATCTCCTGACTTGATTTTAAAACCAGGGCGTAAACTCCTTATTTCTGGAGAATAAAAAAGGGAGGGGGGAAGAATGCTGTTCCCTGTCCTGCATTTACATAAGAAGTGAAATGACTGTTTTGGTCAAAATGAGTAATCTTGAACATTTTCATGGCAATAAGTCCTTTTGAGAAAGGTTTGGATGAAGCTTGTGCTTCAAGGGGAGTGAGCCTGGCTGAGCCTTCCAGCAGCTCGACAAAGCCTTTATTATTTTTATGTAAATTCAGAGTTAGATAGAAGAGGATGGGATAAGGCTGAGTTCAGGCACTGGTAATAGCCTCAAAGCTTGGAGGAGAAAAGGATTTTGGTAGGCTTCTGCATTCATTAGGACCTCTAGTGATGGATAAGTGACTATTGCTTTACCTGATTTGTGGGGAAAGACTTGCTTTTCAGATGTTGGGGCTGGTTTTTCCCCTAGCAAAGACTTTTGGCTTGAAGGTCTCAGTTGCCACAAGTACTAAAACTCAGGTGTAGGAAAAGATGGCTTTTGGTGTACGGACACTTTCAAGACATTGAAAAGTAAGGTCAAGATATTGACTCTTACTGTTGTTGTGCTTGTGCCTGCCTCTTTGGCACTGTTCTGGATCCAGATGAGTAAGCAAAGCCAGGCTCTGTACTGTTATCAGCCTTGCAGTGGTGCATGCAAGCTACAGTTGCCCTTGGGGTGGTGGGCACCATCTCACTTGGAGGAACCAGTAACTGGAGAGCCTCTCCCAGCCCAGAGACTGGGCATGGCAGGTCAAGGCAGCCAGTCCTGCGGTGCCAGGAAAGCAGTGTTTGGATGACATACTTGGAGGCAGGTAGCTCTGCATCAAGCATACTTGTAATTACTGGGTGGGTTGGCCTCCGGGACCAGGATGCTTCTCAAGCAGCCTGTTCATTCTCTCACTCCTTATCAGAAAGAAATCACAGTCCTGTACTTGAGCCGTTGGAATAATTTTCCTGACAACCAAGCATGACATCTTGGGCAGAGCAGCAAGGGCCATAGAAGTCCTAGGATTGTCAAAAGTCTACCAAACTCTGCCCTTGCTCTCTGGGGTACCTCTGATCCCCTAGCCATGCATATGCCTCCAGCCCTTCTTTGAGAGGAATTTATTAACCTTCTGCAGTTATTTTCTCTCTAGCTGCTCCTTGTCCAAAGCAGCCAAGGCAGTGCAAGGTTGTGTAGGAATCAGGGTGAAACTGCCCCTGCCCTTGAGGCTGTCTTTGAGGCTGGGCTCTACACCCTGCCCAGCACACCTAGCCTTGCCATTGGAGTTGAACGCATCCCTGTTGCTGATTCAGGAGGCACTCTTGTGGCTCCAGCACTTCATTGAGGTTGTCCCCATTAGCTTGTAGTATTAAAAGAAAGTAAAAGTTCAAATGTGGTGCTGGGTTGGGGAGTCCTGTCTGCCAGCCCTTCTGCTGATACACCAAGGTGCAACCAAGGGTATGCTTTGATTTGCCTCTGTGCACACACAGATTATTTTGATCTTGTATCATACAGGAATGCCACAAGAGCTGGGAATCCTGTGTCCCCTGCTCGCTCCAGTTTATTAAAATAACACATTCATAAACAATAACTCTTCAAAGCAGTGTGCTCCAGAAGCTGCAGTGCTGTGTCACGTATAAAACATGACCCTGCGAAAACCAGCCTTTTCCTCTGTGGGCAACTTGTAGTTCTAGCCATCCTTGAACTAATGTTCAAAACAAGGTGTCTCCCCTCCATTTAGCAGAGCCCGAGACTCCTTTAGATAACAATATGACACTGGATGTTGTTGATGAGATCTTATTTGTCCTTTGGAACAGGAATTATTTCCTTACAGATGTCAGCGGTGCCTCCTATACTTCGGGATTTAGCTGCAGGTTAGCATGAGTTACTTGGTTTAAAGGAAGAAAAAAAAAAAAATGCCGGACCAAGCACTTTGACAAAACTTTATTTTTATCTGTATTTCAGTGACAGTAAGGAGCTCCCCCAGCCTAGGCTGAAGCTTTCAAGTGCTGGTGGTTGTGTGTATGTCACTCTGTCCTCCTTGGAAAGGGACTGAGCAGATGGGAGAAGTAACTTTTTAGGCCTTGGAAAGGGGGGGAGAGATGTGATGGTTTCATGATGACTGAATGATGTAAACTGGGGAGTGCTCAGAGAAGTCGTGTATGAAACTTCAGCAAGAGCCCTGTGCATCTGTACTCTCCCATCAAAGCTGCACATTTCCCCAGGTGGAATTTCATACACTTCAAGGTAATAATCTGACACAACCAGCTAAAAAGTTGAATCAAAAAACATTCTTCCGACTTGTGGTATTCCCTGAGTAAAATATCTTTCATTAACCTTTTGTTCTCCATAGACATGTCTTACATTCTTGATGTTTTTGCTACCCTTTTCTGTTCCAAGACAAATTCCCCCCAAATAACAAGTGGTCTCATGATTTCAAATTCTGTATTGTTTTTGAGTGTTGCACTTTTCTTTCCCCTCTACCTTTTGCTGCCTGAACTTCTCCAGGGATCTTTTTTTTTTTTTTCAAGATTTATTCTGCAAGATTCATTCTTGCAGCCATTTTAACAAGATGGCTAGCAGCAGACTTGGGGCAGAGGGGACCGGGACAACAACTCCGAATTTCACATCGCTTGACCTCTGGAGCCCCAAGGGTCAAAAACCCATAACAAACACTGCCAAATCTCAGAAGGTGGTGGGAGCTGCTGACCCTGTACTTTGTGTTTGGAGAGGCTTGTACTGCAGTTCCAGGTTCCTGCTGCAGAGGTGCCTGCTGGTCTCTTTAAAATGCTGTGCTGCACCTTTGCATATGATCAAGGGGGTTTAGATTTCTTTTTTTTTTTTTAAAAAAAAAAAAAGGTATTCTGTTTTAGGCCCCAAAAGCCAGTGAAATCCTTGAGGCTCCTTATGGTTTCTCTGTTCTGAGTGTGTTTTCTGTATACTCATTTGCTGTTACAGCAGCTGTAAAGCAGGTAACAACAATGATCTTGGAAAGGCAGCATGGGAAGGTGGTTATGGTAGATATTAAAGTTTCATAACCATAGTTTGGGGATCTTTGCTGGGGCGTCAGGGGAGGATGCATTTTCGGCGTCGCTCTCTGTAGGACCAATGCATGTCTGCTTCGGTATGAAGTGTCTTTTCACACTTTATGGGCACTCCTTGTATCGCTGCTTCCCATTCCGTTTGGCTATGTGCTGTCTGTGAGGGAATTGATAACTTATGCTGGTGCTCTGATATGTTAGGCAGACTGAGTTGGAGTCTAATGGCTGAATGTCCCAGCTGAGCTGGTGAACAAGCCCCTTTGGCACTGGGGGTGCGAGGTGGCTGTTATCACTCCAGTAGTGTTCCGATTCATGACATTGCTGGTGTGGGTATAATAAATGACTTCAAGAGAGTGACTAAAATGTTGTAGGCTTGATGTCAGGCTTTTTCCGATGTATTTGCATGGGGCTTTATGTGGCACTGCAGGAGCAGCATACAGAAAACTGAGTGTAGCTTGGCATTAGAAACAGTTCTCGTGTCAGGATGATGTTTGAACAGAAGTTGCACAGAGCAGGCTGGGTGGCTGGAGAACACGCTGGCTTTGATCCAGCCGCAACCACCACTCGCTGTACCCTCGTTGGTAGCACAGTTCACCTTGTTCCCAGAAAGGTGGATGAGATGGCAAACAGCAGAGGTGACTCTGCTTGATGGTTTTATGGGTGAGACAATGTCCCCTTTCAGAAAATGTGTCAATGAACACAGTCTGATGTTCATCTTAGTCCACACCTTAGCTGAAGGAGTTGGATGACTTTGAGGGCTTTTTGTACAGATGTGTCTTTCTGGCTGCAGTGGTACCTGGACTGTCCTCCTGACCCACACCACAGACCTTCAGGACTGGGATCCTGTCTGATGGCGCTAGCACAAAAATGGCAGAGGAAGATATTAGTCATTGAAGACACCTGGAGTTGTTGCCTTTATCTCTGACAGTCCAGTTTGTCTTCAAAACTTGCCAAATTCTTGATCTTCACGGCAGTCTCTTTAGCTCTGGGAGAGAGGTCTCCAGGCCAGATTTGTCATTTGTCTCTCACTTACATGCTGGAGCAGATAGCTGGCTGGGCAAGCCCTGTTAGTATTCCAGGGGGAATCTTAGCTGCCTCCATCCCTTGCTGCCTGCATTGTGGGCAGGCCGTGATAATCTGCACCGCTATTTCGTTTGCCCTAGGTATGTGTTAGATGTTGGACAGACTGGGAGGCCTAGTGCTCATCCCCAAAGGACCGTGACCTCCTGCTGCAGGCAGGGTGTCCAGGCAAGCTGAAATCCAGCTGATTTCAGGCTACCTGCAGAGGCAACATTGACTTGGGGAGCCAGGTGTGTTATACTTAAAGAGGTGTTTCCTTTTATCAAGAAAATTTTATTCACTGTGTAGCTTTTTCATGCCAAAACACTTTTACAGCTGATAAGCCAAACTTGGCTCACTGATACTCTGATATGAATTGGGAGTAATTCTTCTGATTTAGCTAGAGCTGCTTTGATATACAATAATGTAATAGAAGAATGGAGCTCTGTGATAAATAGGGCCTTAGTGGGGCAAGAAGAGCAGCAGCCAATAGACCTGGACCACACTGCTGAAAAGAAACCTTCTGACCTCATGAGGTAGCCTTAGTACTTTATTCTTGCAAAAAATCAGGCATCTCCTGTTCTTTCTGGAGTCTTGTCCAAGGGTTTCCCTGTTCTTTGTTGCATGCAAGTTAGATCTCATATTTCAGGGGGTGGGATAGCTACAGGCTTCTGGGGTGATCTGTGTGCCCCAAGTTTGTGGGGAAATCAGCTTTGCTACCTCAATGAGTTGTGAGAGGCTGATCCCAGCTCAGTAATAGTCTAAGTGAGCTCAAAGAGATGGTCTGCCAAGGTGGACATCCAAGCACTGAAGGCAGGGCTGAAAGTAGGCTCTTCCACAGGATTCATGCAGCACAGCCCTAGCAGGATTTGCATGCACGTGCTGTTGGAAGAGCTTTGTTTGTTGTATAATGCTGCTCCACTCAGATGGACTCATCCTGCGTGATGTTGTACCAGCAAAGGCAATGGCACTTCCCAAGCCTTTACTTCACAGTATTACTTAATTCCTTGTTTTGAATGCACTGGAAGTGTGTGAGTCTCTGATCTAAAGCTATTGAAGCCTTTGGAAAGTCTCTTACTGGTTTACTAGTTCTTGGATGTGATTCTAGCTGTATATGGGAAATTTGAGGGTAGTCTGCCAAGCCAGTGCAGATTGGCCCGAAGTCCACAAGCAGGCGTTCTCCATTCCCTCTGTAAGCCTCTCTGCCCAGCATCTGTGAAAAAGGCAGGACGACCAAAACCGATGGGGTTTGAAATGTGCTGTGCTCTCCAGGTGCTTCCTCTTCCCTTTGGCATCTTGGATGTTTTCCATGGTAAAGAGGGTCTGCCCTTAGCACCAGCAGCTTTCTGATGAGCAGAATCTCTGGAATGTGAAATTCAAGAATTAAATCCCTCCACATTCGCAGAAGCTCCTGCTGTCCATCCAGGCCAGCTCTGGTCACAGCTGTGTTGCTTCTGCTCTTTCTAATGTGTAATGCTGAAAATCCTGAGCTATTTTTGCAACTATAATTAATCAAGGAAGAATACTTGATTATATTTTAAATATAATATTCACCTGCCTCTTTAGGGAGGAGAGGGGTTAGTGAAACTTCATTTCCCTGGGTGTCTTTGTCCTGTGGTTGATAATTATTTTCAAACTGCCCGTGATGTTGCGAGTTGGGTTGTTGTAGAGTTTTTTGCAGTTGTCAAAATGTCAATTCTAATGAAAGTCTCCACAGACATGGTGTACCTAAGTGATTCAAGCCTTTAGGCTAAGCAGGCTGCTGATGGCATTTTCAGATGAGTCAGAAAGGTTTGTGTGTGTCTTTTTTTTTTTAATATATTTTTGTTTGGTTGGAATGTCTTAATCAAAATTGGTTGTTGAAGGTGGCTTTGGGGGTTTTTTGTGTGGTTTTTTTTTTTTTTTTTCCCTTTTTAAAGGCTAAGCTGCTGCCTGTCAACTCGCCACAGAGCTCTTTGGAATTCAGCATCTTACACGGCAGTCACATTGGGGAAAAAGGAAGTGCCTGTGTAATAACAATAATTGAAAATTAATAGTAGATTAAATTAATACATAATTAGAAAACACTAATGCTCCCTGTGAACAAAGGCTGATTCCTATAGGAGCCTTATGAATTGAAGAGGAAAAGTATGTGATGCTTTCCCTGGGCCCTGTCTATTCCAGCCTGCAGATCATTAAAGCAATTATTTCACAGAGGTTTGATCTGGAATTGATTTCTTTGTGATAATTCAATTTAGAGGCTTGCTTCCTCCAGGGTAGAAAATGACAGGGGATGAAGTGTATAAATCCTTAGCACTGTCCGCAGGCACGCATGAAGACTGGCGCCCAGCCAGCGAGGGTTCACTCCAAAGAATAGTCCTCCTTTGACAGCGTGGTTGGAGTGTTGGACCTCTTAGTGCTTAATTAGGAAATGTTTAATATTAGCTTCGTGCCAGGCTGTGTCGTAAGAGGGGCTGGATGGAAGGTGTGTAGGGGATGGATACTGGCTTTGGGTTCCTTCATCCTTGCTAGGGAATGTATCAGAAAAATCTTTGGCTATCTGTTCCACAGCTCATGGTGAAACCTTGGAAGATAATTCATGAGGGTGTTCTACCATGTGAGCCGAACTTGGTGTTTCCCAGCCTGTCAGCTGCTTTGGGCTCATCCTGATGAGGAAAAGCCAATGTAACCTTGTCTATAGCTGGTAAAAGCAGGACAGTTGGCCCCAGTGATGCAGGGTTGGATCTTCAGCTCCTCCAGACCTAGGACCACTGATTCAGCTTGGCTTCCCCTTGCTCATCAAGGTGTTTCTTTGCTGGGTCTAGCAGCAGTTGCTTTCTGCTGGCTGCCTTCAGCTGGTGTCTGGGGTGGGACAGGCATGCTGTGCTGCCCTTCCCTGGAGCGAGGAGTCAGGGTGGCTTCGCTGCATGCCCTGCATCCTCGCTGGAGGCCCAGTGGCCAAAGCCATTTTAGTTGTGCTTAGAGGGCTCTGCAGAGGGACCGCTGGTCTCCTGCTTCCATATGGCTCCTTACAAGACTGCCAAGGTGGAGATGCCTGGTATTTTCAGGCACAGAAGGAGGGAGTCCTGTCTGTGACCAAGATTGGTCCTGTCTGTGACTCCAGGCCTGGCAGATTGTCCCGAGTGGTTCAATGCCAGAGGAGATGTGCACGATGGAACAAGAGAAGCCATGCAGGGAATTAAATGTGTGTTAACACAGACCGTGCTGGAGTGCCACTTCCACAGCTCCTGCTGTAGTGGCTGCCTGGTGTATGCACTGGTGCATGTATAGTCTGGTCAGAGAAACAGTGCATGTATGAAGTTACAGCTTCATCTTTTGCTTGACTCTTACCTCTACCATCTTTAGATCATCTGCCCTTGCCATAAAACAAAGGCACATGTAGGAAGCTTCTTCCCATGTGTGCAAAGTCAACTGCTCTGGTGTGGAGGGGGATGCAGCAGAGGAGAGGGGCTGCCTCGATCCGTGCTCTCCATGTGCTGTGGAGTAGCCACACTGGGATGCAGCAATGTGCTGTCTTGCTGCTTTACTCAGGGCGGAGCAATCGGCTTGCTGCTGCCCAGTTGTGATGGGCTCGTGAAGGCTTTTTTTTGGTAGCCAGACCTGGGCGTTGTGACAAAATGAGCAGAGAGAGATGAGGAAAGAAAATAAAGTGGAGGACAGTAAAATACACCAAGTCACAATGAAACGAATGCAGCAGGGAAAATTGGAGCCTCATGAAAAATAATGATAAAGTTTGCTAAGCAACTGCTGTGCTACATGCCTCCCTTCCCAATTAGACTGCATTAGTGGCTTGCGGGAAGTAACGCAGCCAGCTGAAACTGGTACAGGCAGAAAGAAATATCCCCTTGTTAATTTGTTTTCTTCTTGGCCCAACACAACGTTTAATTTTTATTTTGTAGCTTTGTGCACAAACACCCTCCGTTTCCCTGATCTCTGAGGCTGTGTGTTTGGGAATCCTGGAATAGCTATTCGGGCTGGGGTTTTGTTCCTGTGTATCAAATTGTATCTGTTAAAGTTGTGATTTCAGTTGCTGTTCCATTTCAGGGCTCTTAAAAAAGAAAAAAAAAATGGAACCTGTTCAGAAGAAGGGAAAGAAATTAAGAGACTTTTAGCTTTAACTGCATATGTTAGGCTTGGTGGTGATAAGGGGATGTCAGGGAAAGATGAATAAAAAAAAATCCATTATTTCAATCAAAGGTAGGCAGGAAGGGTTCATGGTTGGGTTATGTAGCACTTCTTCACAGTAGCGAGCACTAATTCAAAGAGTGCATTTATTTTGATCTATCTTAGAATTGTTTAGGTTGGAAAAGACCTTTAAGATCATCGAGTCCAACTGTTAACCTAGCACTGCCAAGTCCACCACTAAATCTGTAGTGCTTAGAGACATGGTTATCTTGCCTTTGTATTTAGTGGGGGTGGGGGGGAAGCCATCTCAGCCCTGCAACAGTTGTACCTTCCAGTGCTCTCCCATGACTGCTGTGGGAGCACAGAGAGGCAACACGTGGTGGGTGCTGTTGATGTAGGGAGCTGGAGGGCTGCCCTGCTCTGCAGGAGATTACCCCAGTGTGGTCCCTGGGAGGGCATGAGGTCTTTCCAGTCATGCAGTGATGAGGGAAGCCCTAAGAGGGGACCTCAAGCACCTGAGCCCTGTGATTAGAGGATGTAGCTCTTCCCAGGTGCTGATGAACATGAAGAGAAGTGACACCCCATGGGGCCCCACTGCATGACACCTCCTTGTTATGATCTAGTGATGGGGCTTGGGGCTGGTTTTTCATGAATCGGAGAAATGCAGCATGTCCCAGTGATTAAGAAACCAAATTGGCTGGAGCTGCAGCGACAAATTTGGAGGCTGAATGTCCTCCAGGGCAGAGGTGGACCTTTTTTCTCATCTTTTCTGGATCCATTTGAAGGATTCTCCCTCCCCTTCACCCCACGGGCTGTAGCTGCAGAGCAGTGCAGTGTCCTGAGCTGCTGCTGGTGAAAGGTCTGATGAGCAGCACCCCACCACTGTCTGCAGCGGGTTTCTAGAAATGGGAGTTTGTCTGCAAGAGACTTTAATGCTTTAGTATCTGACACTTTGACAAGAACATCTGATATACTGAAAGCAGTAGTCAGAATAAAAACAAATTTGGAGGATTTGGCGTTTTCCACTTCAGCGTTGGGTTTTGCTGTACCATTCTGGAACATGTTGCTGGGACTGTCAATAAAATAACACATCAAAATAGGGGTTATTTTGATGTTTTGAAATACTGGTTCAAAAAATCAAACCTTTTTTGCTTTCACATTTCTCTGGAAAAAACCCGTAATTGCACACTTTCTTTCAGGTAAATGGAAACAGTTTTGTTGAGGATTCTTTCATTTTTGTTAAAACCCCAGTTGTCGGGGGTTGCTGCATGCCTGGGTGGTGTGACTTGGTCTTTCTCTGACCTGTGTTGTTCAGCTGCAGTTGTGACTTCTTTGACAGAACTGGTATCATCACTTGCTTTGCTCTGTCTGCTGCTGTTTCCCAGGAAATAGCTTTACTGTTCCTGCAGTTTCCTCCTCACCTACTAATCTTTTTTTGCTTCTGGGATATGCTTAATCTTTTAAGACCTTCCTCCTTTTAAAGAGAAGAGGTTAACATGGTACAGCTAACATCTGTACCTTACATGGCTAAACATTTTGACTGTGCCTGGTGACTCATATTAGAGCCGTTGGGATTCAAACGAGTGGGGTGAGGTCTGTTGCTCCTTTCTGTAGGTGCTCTTGCCCTTTCTGAGCAGTTACTCCTTGATAGTGAAAAACTGTTTCAGCTTTATTGGAGTTTTTGTACACAACTTGCAGTAGCAAAGTGGCAGTTTCTCCTTCCTTCTACTCTTTCAGTGAAAATGGAGAGAGCAGGATCATTTCCTTCTGCAGATGAAGTGTGTCCAGAGAAGGAATTTTGGTCAAATCCAGGTCCGTTGCTGGCTTTAACATGCTGTGGTATCTGGGCAATGGTAGCTCTGTGGCTGCCCCTGCTTGGGTCAGGGTCTCAGCATGCAAAGGACATTATTAAACTCAGGCTGTGTCCTGAACAAGTTATACTTGGAGTAGGCAGGATAGAAAGAAGTGAGGAGTGTCCATACATGTTTTTCACCAACGAGCAGTGGAGACCCAGAGGTTGTTCCTGGCCGGAGGATCTCCTGAGTCCTGGGCTGTAAACACAAGGCTGAGTCTTTCCTGCTCAGCTGTTTGCATGTTGTCACCCACATAAAGGATGAAAATGTATTCCAAAGGGTCAAGGAGGCACACCTGGAAAAGCTGCTCTGAGACAGATAATTTTTTACCCGATGCCAAGATGAACTTGTATGATAACGAGCTCCAATATATTAGAAAAATGTTGCTTAAAGCATCTGGGTCAAATGGAGCTAATAGGATCTAACCTCACTAATTCAATATCCCAATTAATTTGCTGTGCTCTGAGAAACCTGCAGGAGGGCTGTGCTATTCTCTGGTGTAGGGCACAGCCCAGCATTTGACTGTGGAAAAGCAGCCAGACATTTGGCAAGGACTTTGGGACCAAAATGAGTGATGGCCTTATACATATAGCTGCCTGGGGCTGTAAAGTAACTACATCAAACATGCTGTTTCATGAAAGGCAAAATGTTGGTGGCTATCTTTTATATAAAATTTGGGGAGGCTGTTTGCTCGGAGGCTTGGATCTTGGCGCTCTTATCAGATGTTAACTCAGACTGGACCCTCCCCAGTTTGGGAATGGGATAAGCACAGTACTGCCCCAAATACTGTCTTGAGCTATTCCAGATTTTGGCACGTAGAAGGTTGCTGCAAAAAGAAACTGTCACTGTGCAGAGGAACAGCTCTGACTCTGCAGAGGGGTTCACATTTCTGAGGACCAGTGCTCATAAGTGGGAGTCCCCAGACTGCTCTTGGAAATTCAGGTGCTTGGGTGCAGTCCCTTGCTTTGAGGCAGCACAGTGTGCCCTGAATGCTGCAGCTGAATCTCAGCTGAGCCATGCACACACAGACTCTTCCCAGTGCCTCCCTCAAGCCCTGCAAGCCGTGTGCCTCCAAACCCTTTCCTCCCGTGGCTGCTTGTATGCACCCTGCTGCACAGACCAGAGTAAGCTGGTAGGAATATGCCCTTTCCGTTGTATCCCAAGCTTTGTTTTCTGCTCTGTGTGCATTTGGGGGGGGGGGGTGGTGTCACATCTGTGTTGGATCAAAGCAAGATATTGTGCTGCTGGAGGCAAGGTTTGGGTCTGATTCCTTCACAATTTGGTAAAATTAGAGGGCAGTGTGTTCAAGGAGAGATCCCCAGGTGAATGCCCCACACCCAGCATCTTGGAGGAATAGATGTGATGTTGCTAGCTTTACTGATGTGCTTGCCTTGCTTTGACCCCTTGATAAGACACCATATGGTTACACTTAAGTGATCTGAAGTGCTGAGCTGCTTTTTAAAACTGCCTAAAGACAAGGAGAATTGAAGGATTGCAGGTTTAGGAGCTGAACCCTGTCTCCAGCTGGATGCAAGGCACCTGAGCTTACAGTTTAGGGTGGATTAAGTGCAGCAGCTCCAGGACCTCGCAGGGGTGCTCAGGTCTCTGCTTGTCACAAGCACTGAGTTGGGAGAGGAGGAGGTAGAGCCCGTGGATTCAAGAGCCGGCATCTCAGTTGCTGCTTGTGCTCTAATAAGGGGAAAGTCAAGTCTCAGTTGCTTCCCTTCTGCGTGCAGATCAGTCCTCTTGGACCGGTCTGGATCACTCAGACAAAACCTCTCATCACAATTCACTATGACCTTGTAAAGTAGTTGCTTATAAAAGAAGCAGCCCTGTGGGATGCTGCACATGCCCTGCCTCTGCAGGGCAAGGAGCCGAGATGGCTGCAGCGAGTGAGCACCTGCATTTGCTCTGCCTCCTGCTGCCCTCTCTGCATGTTCTTCTCCATTACTTACCTCTTCCCTGCCAGGCTTTTCTGTCCCCCAGAAATCTTCTGTTTCTCGAGTACTCTCTTCTTGCTTTATGGTGGGCATTTTTGTTTGCAGCCAGGGAGGTGGCTGTGCCAGTCATAGGGATCTCTGACTTAAAACGTGGGTACGAATTCATTTGTGGTTCAGCAAGGCATTGCCCCGTTATCTGGCAATGATCAGTCTGAGCCCCACAGAAGCCTTTTTCTGGTGTCACAGAGGACTTGCAGGCTCGTGGTGTAAGGGAATTGTTCATCTGCACAACTTGATTTCTGGCATGGTGGAAAAATACACATTGGAGACTGCTGAGCTAATAGACTGGAGTGACAATGATACAGATATGTCTGGCATCTCCGCAGCGTTTCTGCATCACTGATGAGACAGGCAGAAGATCACAGGAAGGTTTGAACTAGGCTGGCACAAAAATCCCCAGGAAGTACTCTGCTCTGCTGCAGATTTTAAGGAGACGTTACAGCCGCATTTTGGGAGAGAAGAAAGCTTAATATTGGATAATCTTTATGGTCCAGGGCAAATTTAGCAACCTCTTCTCTATTGCAAAGAGGTAAGGTGGAAAGCATCTTTCTTATGCATGGGAAGAAATAAGGAAAAGAATTTCCAGGTGTCAGGAAGCTGGTCGGGTCGCCACGGGCCTCTCTGGGTTGCAGAGGAGACACAGTGCAGCAACCAGAGAAAACATGTCAAGCCTTTGTCTGATCTTTCCTGCTTCTGTGAGCCCTGGACTCCATGACGGGCCTTCAGGTGCTTGCCCACGCAGAGCAGTGCCAATCAATTAATCGTCTTTGCTATCTGATGCTTCCTGATCTACATAGCAGCCCAGCACAGAAGAATGTCTAATGCATTTTGATTTTTGTCCAATTTTGAACTGGCACCATAGTTTATAAAGATTAAACCTTGTTTTGTGGTATGAGAGAGATAAATAAAAATCTTGCAGGTCCACATGCAAGGATGGATACTGATGCCAAAGAACTACCACGTTTTATATCATATGACTTGAATGTGGCCTGTAACATGGCATTTAAACCAGAAAAGAGGGAAGCAGCTCTAGTGGTTTTAAATATTTCCATTGTCCCAGTGCTTCATCTTTAAACTAAATGAAACTTAATACCCACATGCACTAGAAACACCGTAGGTTTGGGGGGTTATTTTGTTTGGGGTTTGTTAGTGTAGGAAATAGCTATATGTCCATACTTGTATTTCCCCCTGCCCATACAGCCCAGGGAGGAAGCCAGCTTGGAACTGCAGTGGTGGTTGTACATAAAGGACTTTGTGCCCAGTGAACAGATGGGTTGAGAAACTTGGCTGAGCATAATGTCTCATGGAAACTTTTTCTTATTGAAAGATGATGCATTTTTTTCAAGAGGAGGGGCAGCAGAGACAGTAGGACACCAAGGGGGTGATGGGGATGCTGTTGTGGTGATACCTCTTCTGTGACTCTGGGGAAGGTCAGTGCTGAACTGTTGTGGGGGATGTTAAATAACAACCACTTTCTCAGTCCAGATATCTTCCACAGGTAAGGATAAGGCAGCATATGTCATGCTTGCCAAGTGTTTTGGGCTCCCTTGAAATGAGAGGCATAATATGAAGATAAGATTGTATTTAATGGCAGGACTTTCAGTAGGGCCCAGGTATCTTACTGACTTGCATCTTAATGAATTCCAAGGGTATTTGATCACCTGCCTTCCCTAGGTGTTTTTGAAAAGCCAAGTCTAACAGCAGGGGGGAAGGCAGAAGGATAAGCCATGTGTAGTGCCAGCAATAAAGATAGGTGCTGAGCCCTATATATAGGTATTTATTATATAAAGATAAGTGGCTCTATCTCTCCTCTGCTGTATTATGCAGTATGTTTCATATGATCTAGCTTTAGTACCAATAAAGCTTGTTTTAAATTGGATTCTGGTAAAACAGACAGAAAGGCAAACATACAAGAACCTGCCCTTTGCTGAATAGCGATGTCCTGTTGTGGCTGGGAGCAGGCATGTTAGCAACTGGAGCTCATGGTTAAAACAGGCCTGTGGTCCTGCCTCCCTCTTGAAAGCACAGGGGCATTGGAGAAAAGACTCCTCCCCCATGCACAGAAGTAGGAATCCCAAGTTGATATTCCTGCCTCAACAAGACCTTTGCATTTTCTGAACAGCGTGGATCTGCTTAGCTGCATGAATCAGAAATACTCTTCCAATCTGTTTTCCTCTTCCCTTAGGCCAATGGGAATGGGAAATCAATTTAGGACAAACTGGGCTAAATCAAATCAGGGATGATGCTCTTTGAAATCAGGGAAATACTTATTTAAACCAGGTGGCTGAGGACTCTGGTAAAATTGCTGGGACCAGTGTGTGCTGGGGGTCAGGTCTGGGCAGTGGGTGCTTTGGGGGTACTACTTTGCAAGAGGATGCTCAGGAACAGCATGCTGCCTGTTCTGCCAGTGCCTGCCTGCTCCCTTTCCTGGAGTACAGCCACTGCCTCCCTGGCCTGCGGGCAGGGCAGCAGAGGGGCATTAATCCTTTTGTAGGCATCCCTAGCAGTGTCTAGGTGGGATCAGCTGTGTTTTTCTAGGTACAGCCACACTCCAAGGCAGACAGAAGCTAGTAGAGTTTGCAGGGCACTGAGCCTCTGCTAATGAGCCCTTGGGACGGACTGTGTTAGTGTGAGGCCAGCATGTCACTCCATGTCCCCTGCCTCTGCCCTGGCATCAGTCTGGGCAAGTGGAAGTCATCCTTAGTCTATCTCACCAGGCAGCTGCAGCTCCACTGAGGTTTTCTAGTGGGGAAGCTGCCATGGGTGAGCAGGGAGATAGCTATGCTCGAGGAGCGGAGTTCTTCTGCTGGTGACTTCCCCATGCTGTGGCCCAAAGGGCTGGGGCTTCTGGTTCCCACATCTCCAGAGCAAACGAAAGCAGCATTGCTCCAAGTTGGGAAGACAAGAATTTGTCTTCTGATGTAAATCACTACCCCTGATACTGCTCTTTTGCCCCAGTGGTTACTTTGTCTGCTTCATTTGCAGTAGAGGAGTCTTTAAGACCACTTCCAAGCATAATGGGATCATCTGGTGCAGGAAACTGCCACCGGCACCAGCGGTTTGGGACAGGGAAGCTCAGCCAGATGCATTGTCTTCCTCATCTTCTAAATGCTGGGTTTCCACATCAGAGCACATACCTTGCACTCCAGGATTTATAAGGTGGGTGAGCTACATCTGCAAAAAGAGCACCCACCAAGTCCTAGACAGGAAAACCTTGAAGTCTTAAGGCAAAGAATAATTGGATTTAGCAGGGGACCCTTGGCCTGACTCTGCACACCCCCATGATATGCAGAGTGGTAATTTAACTCTGACATGCCTTGTTTCTGCTTGCTGGACTAGGCAGTGCAAGCGCACTGGCTGATCCTTCACCTTAAAGTTCTTGCTGTGACCTCTCTCCAGCATGGCTGTTGTGAAGTGACAGTTGCATGTGAGGTGCTGGGCCCTTGTATCTCCTCCCCTGGCATCTTGGCACAGAGTTGCTCACGAAGCTGGTAAGCTGGGGACTTGTGGAGTGGGTCA
Source organism: Theristicus caerulescens (assembly GCA_020745775.1). Classification (NCBI taxonomy): domain Eukaryota; kingdom Metazoa; phylum Chordata; class Aves; order Pelecaniformes; family Threskiornithidae; genus Theristicus; species Theristicus caerulescens. The sequence goes on from CM036569.1 coordinate 5,094,015, forward strand.
GTGTGTGCTGAGCCCTTTCTGGAGGATGCCACAAATCCCACTGGTGTCTGGGGGAGGTGAAGGCACTTACTGCTGTTTGAAGATGAACACAATCCTCAGGAGTAGATACCAGCACATTTTCTCTCTTGGGGCAGGACTGCCCAGTAAAATGGATGTGACTGTAGTCCATGAAAGGCATAGATATCTTGCCATAGCTGGCAGGGGTAATCCCAGCTGGCAGTAATCATTACCATAGCCAGCCGTGGGTGCAGCCAGTTTCTCCTGTAAGCTAACTACCACAATGTTATGCTTCCCCATCTTGCTATGACTCTTCCATTTAGCCATGTAGATGCATGCTTAGTATCCTTTTCATTTCCTGAAGACAAAACGGTGATGGACAGTCAGTCTCCTCAGGAGGAGATGTGGAGCAGGAGGGAATTGTGTCAGGATCCCCATGGAGCAGGTCATCCATGTCTGCTGGATGCAGAAGCAGAACCCAGCAGGTGGTGACATGTTCTTATGAATACATAACACATCCACCTTCGTGCAAGGACACAGCAAGACTGTAATTGCAGAGGTGACAGTGGGGGTGCCTCTCCCTTCCCACTCTGAGATAATATTTCCAGGATCCAAGCTCCTGTCCGTGCATGGGGTTACATAGCCCTGTGTGAAGTACCACAGTGAATGGTGAGAGCTTGCTCTTGCTATGTGCTGAGGAGGAGTCTGCAAAACAGGGGTGCCCAAAGTAGGGGGTTTGGGGGAAACTGGAGTGTTGGCAGTGCAAGGAGGAACGTGCTCGGGCTGTTCTGTTAGCTGGGTTGGTGTTAGGAGCTGCTTTGACAAAGGAAAGAGCTCAGGACCCGAGTTAGATCTCTCAAAATGGTGGTAGATACTTCATACAGAAGAGAAGCTCATGTTGGGGTGCTGCCTAAGCAGGACCCCCTCTGAAATGTTTGGGTGCATGCCTCAGGCTGTCCCCTCTGTGCACCCAGCTGCCTCCATCTGTCTTGGCAAGGAGAAACCGTGCGTGTACGTCAGTAAAGTGAGCTGGCAGAGCCCAGCCGAGAGCTGCTGAGCAAGCAGGGACAGCTCTCATTGCCTCACAGCTTTGCTGACCCCAGTTGAACTGTCTGGACCCCTCACACACCATTGCTTCGTGGGGGAGAGTGGTTCACCTGTGGGGCCATCCCTAGTGCAGAGCTGGGTTTGGAGCCACTGAGTCGCTTTTGCTGCTGTTGTGCGATGGAGGATTCGCGCCAGGTCCATGAATGTTAACCATCTGCGCAATCTGCCACATAGTTAATGGGCTCTGTAAGCAACTCATGTTTTGGATTTTGTGAAAGTTTTGAGTTGCTTCACGGGCACTGCACCAGGCAGAAAACCGGTGGCGTGGGGGGCTGCAGTGATTCCTACAAGCAGGGCTTGTATTACAGATAACATGCATGGCATGCTGAAAGAGGGGCTGATGTTTCCTCCAGAGGTCTGTCATTCCCCATTTGCTTTCAGCAGAAGGATATTCAGGTGGCATGAGACGTTTTATTGTCCTTCAGAAAAGCCATTCACATTTATCTCCAAACAGTTAAAATTCCCTGCTTGTTTGTCTGTTGTTCTGCAGCCTAAGGACTGCCATCATTCAGGCATCTCATGGCCAAGAGGAAAATCCTGTCATCCCAATACAGTTCTCCTAACCTGGAATAATGGAGCAGTTTAGGTAGGAAGGCATCTTTGGAGGTCCCTCGTCTAGTCTCTGAGTTGTTGCAGAAGCTGAAGGAGATGTGTCCGGACTGGGGGGAGATCTGGGAATGGTGGTGTAGGTTGGTCTTCCTGGCTTGGATGGCCTGGTGTTTCACAGCATCCTAGCAGAGGGCTGCCTTGTGCTTGACCCGTGGGGTTCCTCTTTGTCAGGCTATCTCTGTCCCAATGGTCCTTTTCTGAGGATCTCTCTCAAAACCTCCCCCTGAGTTCTTCTCCCCTTTTCACCCTTTAGGGTGTAGTAACCTCCCCTAAACACCCCTACAGGCAGGCAGCGCATGTCCAGAGCTCTGAGGCTCTTCATCCACCACACTGTACATAACTTCGAAAGCAATGTTCGGTTTGCTCATCCTGTTGGGATGATGATCAGCAGCTCCGTCATTCTGGAGCTGTTGCCTGCACACCCTGTTAGTGCTGTGGGACGGAGGGAGGCTGGTGCAGGCTGCCTTTGGCTAAGTGCAGGGCTGAGGCTTTCGTACAAGCAAGATCCTGTGATTAGAAAAAGGCACAGATAAATTTGAGAGAGATGAAGCTGTTTTGTGTCACCTTAGAGTAGTGACTGTTCCCCCAGCAGCCACAGGAATTGCCAGTGACAGTGTGTTTCCAGCACAGTTAGCAACAACAACAACAAAAAAAAAATCAAAAACTGAAGAAAATTAAATTCCTGAGGGCACTGAAACAGCAAATAAAAGATTACCTTACCAGGCAATGATTTTTGGTAGGGATACAGACAGGGAGAGGCCTATTCTGGTAGCCCTGTGGCATTGTCATTATATGCCACGTGGGATGTGCTGTCAGGAGCATGCATTTCTCCCAGAGTGTATAAAAAGCTGTCCTCTTCTAATCACCACCCACTTATCACCTTTAGGTAAATCAATACTTACTCATCATTGTAAGATTGTTTCACACAATCAGTCAGGAAGAGATCCTGAATGAGGAGATCTTTTTCATAAAATAACTTTTTTCATCAAATTTGAAATGTTTGGAAAAATATAGATGTGCCAGGAAAAATGTTGAACAGAAGAAATGTGCCACTCAAGTCTGTTTTGAAAATTCAACTTCTTTGTTTCAAATTTCAGCTTGTGATGAAGTGGTGTTTTGTGTGTTGTTTTTTTTTTTTTAAATTTTTGTTTCTATTATTAGGACATCATGGTAGATCCAAGCAATTTGTGAAAGTGACCCTTTATTTCAGTCCTGGTCAGATAAAAACCACACTTTATACCAGAGGAAAAAACAGAAGATAAGCTGAACATCAGAGAGATGTAGAGTTTTGAAAGTCCGAGCGTTTGAATATTCAATATTCATTCCTAGGTGTAACAGATGTGTAAGTTCAAAGTCTCTCAGGCACACAGATCAGATTTCTGCTTGGACCCATTACTCAGCAGTGATTTGTTTTTTTTTTTCCAAACTAATTTCCATTTTCCTCCTTTCAAAGCCAGTCACCTCACTCACATTTTGTAGAGACTGTTTTGATGAATAGTTTTGGACTATGACTGAACTATTTCTGCTTTTAAGTAAAGTGATAATGAACTTCTCTTGTAAGTCCCAGTTTACACTTGTACTTTGTTTACTATACATTATTTCTGTGTTGAGGGCCCTGTCATCTGGGGTTTAGAGCAATGATGCAGGTGCTGTCCTCATGGGAGGGTACACACTCCCACCCACATCTACAACTCAAGCTGCTGCCACTCATCCTCATAGCTGTGAAGGTCGGCCCTGTCCTGCCCATCCGAGGAGATGGGGTCCTCTCCCAGCAGCTGGTACCCGGGACGAGCTGGCTGTCCCAGGGTCTGCTAGGGCACCCGACAGGGGTGCAGAAACTGGAGTTTCTCATTGACTGTTGGGAGATTTGCTTTGTGAAACATCCTGAACAAGATGTAGGTGTTATTATTTGGAAGAAGACAGATTTGGAACAGCTCATATCATTGATGGCTGCCTGAGATCTTTGGTACTGCCCTAAAGCTCAATGAGGACTAGTTTTTGGGAGGGAGACATGATCTACTGTGAGCAGCTACCCCCTGTACTCAGAAGCTATAGCTTCTGGTGGATGTGGCTTCCTCCGCTGTGCCAGCCACTGCTCCAGACATGAGGTTTCTCCCAAGCTTGTTCATCAAGTGGTTTTGATGAAGAGCTCTCAGAGTTGTTCAGCTTCAAAAAATGTTTGAAATTCAAGCTGTGCTGCTTATTTGTGATTGGCCTGAGAAGTTAGAGGGTTTCTAAGAGTCACTTGGGGCTGTGATTGCAATGAGCACTTCTAGCCTGAAAGCTTGCAGGTGGGGAGGAAAAGTTTTATGCCCACAAACAGGACTGGGAGAAGTTTGAGTAGCAGGGACTGCATACCTAAGGGAAAGCTGTGGAAGAGGAAGAAAATGAGTTTGCTTCATAATTTGACTCTCACCTGGTTGTGCAAATAAACATTTTGTTTAAATTAGCTCCAGACATGACTGCAAACATATATTAGGGGTCCTTCAAATGTTTAAGGACTTTCTTTAAAGAGTGCTCCTTAATCAAATGCTCTTATTGTATCATGAGTTGTTTGTGTAATTGGTTCCCCCTTTTCCCACCCGCCAGCACTGCTGCTTGAGAAGCAGTTTAATGGAAAAACTCTTAAGGAGAAGGCTATGATTTTCAGGCGCTTTGTCATCTCCACGGGTTAGAGCTGCCTTTTTCTATCTCTTCCAGCTTTTTTCAAATCCTGCTCTAACTTGGCACAGCTGGAGCTCAGCCAGAGTGTAGATGTTACCTTCTCAGAAGCTCTGGGCCATCTGGCCATCCATGGCCCAACCAAGAGGTGTGTGCCATCCCCGCTGGCTGATCACCTCCTTGCTAAGCAAAGCCTTGCCGTGTTGGCTGTGCTTAAGTGGGAAAAGTTACTTAAGGTGCAAATATTGCTCAGAGTAGTAAGGCAGCCATGTGTAAATCTGATAGTAAAGCTGGCTGTTCTCTTGCCAGTAGCTAGCTCCATGGCCGAGGGCCATTTCTTGTCTCTGCTTCATTTCCCCAGCTGTAAAAATAGTCTAATGGGAAAACCTCAGGCTCAAGTCTCACAGGAGAGCGCTTTCCTGTTGCTTTCCTGAATGCTTTGTGCTTTTGGTGTTTTCATCTAGGGTGCAGAGAGCACTCAGCCCATTACAGGTGCCTGGTGCAGTGATGTGCCAACAGCTATCACAGAAGGAAGGGCTTGGGGAGCTTTTCTAAGGTGTGATGCTGTGGAGCAAGTCCAGGTTCTGCTCCTGGCTGTGCCACAAGATGCTTTTCTGCCTTGGGGTGAATTAAAGTGACTTTGAGTTTCAGTGTCCCCCACCTGGCTGGAGTGCTAAAAGCATCTGTGTTACAGAGCATGTGGAAATGTCTAGGAGAACCATGTGCTGGCTCTGAAAAATGGACTTGTGATGTGGCACTCAGCTCCCAGTGTGAATGGGAAAGGTGGTACCCAAGTTCCTGATAGAGGTGCCAGGTTTGCGTGGGCAGGGCTGCCACCAGTGGTGTACCACTGGTATGTCCCAGTTACTGCCCCTCATTATGGACAATGTGCATACTCAGAATTGGGCTACTCCTTCACCTGCCTGGGAAGGAGCAGTTGACACTCAGGTGGGCAGAAGGCCTGTGGGTGTTTTGATAGGAGCATGTGGATGAGCATGTGGCTTGGAGATGTCATGTGTTTCAGGCATCAGGGAGTCGTGAGACTGAAGGCAGCCAGTCTTGGTGAACATGTTGAGTCATCAGTAAACATGGGGTCAGGTCCTTTCCAAACATGTATGGAGATGTATGGCTTTGGTGTCGCTCACTACAGCGCTGTTACATGATGCGCATTAAAATCGAGGAAAAAAATGTTTAATTTATGCTTTCCTGTGTCTTCCAGCTGATGCTTTCCCTGCTACTCCATCCTTTGCTCCCTTAGCTTGTGCACTGCACCGGTGGTGACCCAGTTAAGCCCATTTGAGAGTCAGTGGGGCATTTTTAGCGGGTGGGTGAGGGTGTGAAGGATATGTCTGCCAAAGGGTCCCCATGTTTGCTCATCAGACAGATTGACAGGGGACAAGCAAAGTAGCCAGTGATACCACCTTGGACATCCCTCCATGGTTTTGGCCAAGCACAATGGATGTTTCAGTGAAACACCATTTCTTTGGTGGCAGGAGACTGGGGCTGTTGGTGGTCATTCAGAGGGTGACTTGTAGCATCACCCAGCTTTTCTCCTGCAGGGGCACTCTGTCTACATCTGTGAATGAGAAGGCGTAGAGGCAAAATATATTTGAGTTATGCAGCATTGCTGTTAGTACAAGGCTAGGTGAAGTCTTTTTCAAATTTAAAAATATTCCTTCAAGAAAGAGTAGATTTAGGGAAAAGATCTATATTCAGGTATGTCCAAAGAAGAACAATCAGATAAACTTTTAATATTAAAAATGGTTTTATGTTACAGTTTCTTTGAGGGGTGGGAGAAAGCATTTTGGAATTAATAAACTCATCTCCTACAAAGCCTGTGGTACCTAGGGATCCACGAGAGAAAGAGAGGAGGATATTGCTCTAAAGAAGTGGTCGTTTCTGAAAGGGCAGTGCTGAGATGAAGTGTAATAAGATGTTTCTGACAGGAGGCCACGAGGGAACTTTCTCTTGTGTGCACACGTACACACAGGCTCCAAGATATATTTATATACATAAATAAATAGAGCTGTTCACTCTGTAACTGGACCCTAAGCAAATACCACATTTGTTGGAAAAAAAAGTCCTCTTTCTTCTATCTTGATGATAGGATTTGATGGAAGGACGAAAGTACTTACGTGCAAATGACCTTGGAGAACTTTTTTTTTCTTTTCTGATTACTAATGCCTTAAGACAGTGCAGTGACCCCTTGCACTGGTACATACAGGACTCTGGCTTGAAGGACTGCAAGGGAGCACACACCTTGGGGAGTCTGGTTTTCTGTCTTATAACTGCTCATGAATAACCCCAAACTCTCTTTTAGCTCAAATGATTTTTTTTTTTTTTCTTCCAATCTGGCCTGATGCTTGCCCCTATGGAAGACAGCTGTATTGCCACTCAGCTTTCATTTGCTAGGATAAACAAGTCAAAAACAGGCAACGAACTTGCTTGATACTTCCCATTGATGCTTCCCAGCTGGTGCAGCAATGGAGCTGGATCCAAGTCGTGTGGGTCTGCACCCCCATCTGCCTGTCTGGTCTTTTGCAAAAGCCTTCTGATCTGTTAGGCTTTCTCCAAATGACTTTCTCTGCGTTTGGGGTATGAATGTCCCGTTCATGTGTCCAAGCCCCGGTGGTGACTTGGGGACGTTGCCTCCTGCTGGCCCTGTCCGTGGCAGCGAGCCCAGCCCAGTGGCTGGGGCTGGTGCCTCCCCTACAGCACCAGGGGCTGCAGCATCAAGCTCCTGGTTACCCTGGTTGGGCAGGTGAGTATCTTAGCAGGAGAACAAAATACCAGTAGGAACTGGTCATGATATTTTCCACTTGCTCTTGTCTCTGATTTCTACTTCTTAGCCATGCAAAATCTGCAAGAAGTTAAGAATTATGCACACCTTGTGAAGGTCTTAAAATCAAAGATGTCATTTGTTTCAGATTATCAGTCAGTTCTGGGAGCTACAGAGAAATCTGTTGCTGTCTTATACAACCCTATCCAAGCAATATTTTTTCCACTGTGTGAAATAACTCAGTGAATTTCTAATTACACAAATCTAATTAAAGGCTGAATGTAACGACTATGCCTAATCATAATGATACACCCATTTCATTAAAAAAAAGAAATTGCTTGTGTACAACAAACTACCCAATTTAGTACAGAATTAATATCTGCCTCTCTGGCTGAAGCTGTAGAAGTATGGGCTCATGTGGACATCCCTGGGAGGTCCACGTGGCCGAGCTGAGTCTCATGTGGCTGTGTTTGAAACTCTGGCTCTTTTGTGAGTAGGTTCTCAAGAGGTGTCTGTGTAAGATGGGGGTGAGAAAGGACCCTCCCAAAGCTTTGAGGGACTATGGTCTGTGCACCATGACTTGGTCCAGTGTCCAGGCAGCCACTGAACTGGGATTTAGTGGATTTTGTGTCTGAAGCTCAGTGGTGGTAGAGCAGCAGAGGTGCATTTGCTTCATTTTCATGTCAGCTCTACTTGATGATCTGGTCTGCTCTCAGAGACCAAAGTAGCACAAAAAATGATTTATCCCCTGTTAGAGATCTTTTTTTCCTGTGGTTTTCAGCGTGCCGCACCAAAGCCTGGAAGGGACGGCACCTGTCTGATGAAAGCCTGTTTTGTAAAACTTTTTCCTGCAAGGTGCCTCTGCCATCAGCAGCAAGATAAAAGTGCATAACCACTGCAGTGGGCAGAAAACTAACACCAGCCATGCTGTCCAGGTGCCAGGCAGCTTGTCAGGCCTCTGCTAACTGATGATTCTTCTATTGATTCTTCTCAGCTCTAATGCAGCGCTCTCTTTTACAAGAGCTCCAGCAGCATTCCTATCGGAAGGAGATGGTTTCTTATGGCAAAACATGAACCTTAATTTATGCAATTAAGCACGAGTTGCAGAGGGAGCAGCTGTACTTATAGGTCTGGAGTTTTCTATTAATATTTTTGCAGTAGTCTGTTGCTGAAATCACTCTTGCAAAAGCAACTGTGGCTTTATCCTTTCCTTACCTTGGTGAATGCAGCAGGAATTTGTCCTGCAGCATAGAGACTGCACCCAAATTTCTGGCAGGCCTGAAAGAATTCAGATATCAGAGGGGGAGCCAAATATGGGACAGAGGGGAATAATATCAGGGCAGTGAGGTTAAATAGATAGATAATTGATTTTTTCCGGTGCTGGTCTCGGGTGTAAATCCATTGAGGTTAATGAAGTAAGGTAAATTGAATTGAACAGCCCTGTATGGAAAGCTTAGCCTGGCATGTGGCCAGTTTCAGAGGCTCCTCTTGGTGCTCCCATGGTGTATTTAATGGCTGCATCTTGGTGTCAGCATTTTGCTCATTTATGCCAGCTGAGAGGAGCTGAACTCTGACAGCTGCAACCATTTTAACTTGCAACCAAGAAAGCAAACCTCCTGTCTTGTTTCTTTACTTAAATACTTGGATACGTGTGTTCGTTGGGGTTTCTGATCTACCTGCAGTTATTTCATGGAGCTTGCTCAAGGTGGTGTTGCAAAGCCCCACGGGCTGGAGGCTGCACAGCCCTGAGCTCAGTGCATCTCAGCCCTGCACTCCTGCAATTCCTTAGGAAGCCTTCCATGGCATTGCTGTAAGCAGTATCTTTTGGATGAGGCGTCAAATATTTGTCACAGAAGCATTCGTGGCACTTTGGCAAGCATTAGCTCTGGAATCCAAATTAAATTCTGATATGGATCATTATATCCTGCCAACCCTCCCCTGAGTTGTACTGGTGGGGGGTGTTAGACTTCCCAGCCTGAGTAGGTGGGATGAGGATGCGTGCCGATGGCAGCCACACAGCTCAGGTGGGACAGGAGGAGAAGGGAGGCCAGGCAGTCTCTGGATTAATGAGCCCATCAGGATTTGGCTGGGAGGTGATAGATAGGTGGGTGCAGGGTGGGTTTGCTAGAAATGGAAGATCCAGCCGTAATTTTGGGGTCAGAGGAGGTGCTCTCCCTGCCAGAAGGGCTGATGCCGAAGCTCACAGGTGCTGGGATCGTGCCGTGCCATGCCTCTTGCTCCAGGAAGGGAGGAAGCCCAGCCCTGGGACCTGGCACACTGGCACTGACATGAGCTCTGACCTCTTGGGCCAGAGCTCTCTTGGACCCCTGCCCTTGCACACCTTGCATCCCAGCTGAGCATCGCCCCAGCAGGACCTGCCTCCCCCTGTGCCCTAACACCCACAGCATTCTACAGAGGACACTTCTCTGCGGAGGTGCAAAGTGCTGGCTGTGCCTGGGTTCCCAACAGGGGTGGCCCAAGGAAAGGGATGACCTGATGACTTCTCAGGCTATAGAGATGCTTCACTGGTTTCTCTCCTGCTGGCCTCAAAGCTTGTGGGAAGGACATGTGCCTCATGACAGAAATGGGTCTGAGGGTTCAGTCACCAACAGAAGGTCACTTGTCCTTTGCATCAGTTTGCCTGGCTGTTGTTAAATCATAAGTGTCTGTCATGGGTAATAGATCATACCCTGTTGATCCCCTGGCTGTTGATGTATTGCTCTGTACAGCTAATTCAGCAGGACCTTTTGCTACTCATGGCCAGGCTTCTGAGAGCTTCTTGGGTCCACTTAGCTCAGGGTTTGCTTTTCTAAATGATGCTGACAGTGAGCAGGATGCCTTGTCTTCCCTGCTGTACCCCAGCCGCTGCTTCTCAACACCCGCTGGGCTCTGGCACAGAACTGTTTAACCTTGGTAAATGAAACTTTGCAGGTATTACTGGAGAAAAGGACTCTGCCAAGCAGCTCTGCCCTGGATCTCATCTGTACTTCTGTTCTCAGGCTTTCCTTGTGGTTGCCCAGACTCCTCTAAGGGCAAGACAGGAATAAAATCAGGCTGAGAACACCCTAATCTTATCATGGCCTTTTGCAACACCTTTTCTCAGGCTTGGAGATCTTTGGGAATAAGAGAAGAGAAAGCTTTACAGACCACAACTTCCATCCCAGTTTAACTTCAGGAAGGTCAGCCCTGCTATCCCTGATTTGCACTGGGATGCACTGGTATACTGATATACGTTGTTATACATGCAGCAGCTGCTGCAGAGAAATCAGTCAGTGAGAGATGCTGTCCCAAATGCAGCAAAATATTCCTTCAGGCATATTTGCATCTTCCTGCTCTTTTGCAGTGAAGGATTTTTGGTGAAGACAAAATTCTCATGGCAGGGAAGGCACCTGCACAGGGCAAGGCTGATATCCAAATGGCCTCACTGTTCCCTTTGCCCAGGTCTTGGGGGGGACGCTTCATTCCTGTGTGGCTAATGCTTGCATCTTATCAACTGTGGGTAATCTGCAGGCGGGTTGAGCTACCTGGGACGTGGCTATTTCAGAGTGGGCTCAAGGACCATTCCTGTCCCTTAGGACTGCCATCTGCCAGTCATGCCACCTTGAGGTTGTATCCTGCTGCTTTTGGCAACAGATCTTTTCCTTGGAGCTCTGGCCCTTTGGGCTGACGAAGAACCAGAACCCATCTGCAGCAGATGCCCAGGTCTGGTGCAGGGCAGGAGCCTCGAGGAAGGTGCGGTAGAAGCACTTTGGGCAGCACAGAGCAGCCCAGTCCTGTACCAGGCATAGGACATCTCCCACCCAACTCGAGCTGCTGATAGAGCCTCTGGGACAGATTTTCATCTTGGATCCCACAAACTCTGGGCAGGTTTGAGCATGGACCCCGATGAGGCTTGAATCCTGAGCTCCCTAGTGCGGTGGCAAGGGGGAGAGCCTTTACCAGAGCAGCAATTTCCATCCCTTGCTGTTTCCCTCTGTTCCTGCACCTTACCCTGCTTCGCGCAGCAGCTAAAAATAATTGAAAGAAAGGCGTGAGACTGCAATGAGGGAAGAGGAGAGGGAACCCCTGTGTCTGCATGAGAAATTGGACTCCTACAGCTGGCAGGAGCCTGTCCGTCACGCAGGCAGCATGTGTGCGGAGGTTTCAGTCTCTCTTGCTGGATAGTCACTGGCTACATAAATAAACAAGCTCTGTTTTTGTCTTTGGTCACCTTACCAATGACTCTTGCTAGCCTTGACTTTTTGGCTTGTCTCTGTATTTTTAGCTGCAGGACACCCTGTTCCCAAACCCGGAGAGGACCTGGGTTTTCTCATACCTTTCTAAACGTGTGAAGCCAGCTCTCGCCATTCTCAATGTCCCAATTTAGAGAAGGGGAGGGCGGCAGTGCAGTTTCTTCCCACTCATACCAGTGTAGCTAAGCTGAGGACCTGACCCATGAATATCTGTCCAGGAGTTTATTGATGGTTGTGCTGAATAAGAGTCTTTGGGGAAGGATGTCTTCTCTGTGAGATGCAGATATATAAGCGTAGAGGATCCCATGTGTGCAGATCAGCTCCATGGTTACAAGGCAGGACCCTGCAGATGCTGAGGGTCAGGTACAGACTGAAACTGTTTGGTGCAGGGGCTTCTGCCCTGCACCGCGTCTCCATCAGCACAGCTGGTGGTAGCACGTTTCTGGGCATCCGTAGGTCTGCACGGAGCAGGAACCGCAGTGTGTGTGCTCATCTGGGACTGCATGTGCAGGCGCTGGTTGCATGAGACGGCTGATAGCCTTGGACTGGGGCAGGTTCAGCGCAGCGTGAACCACGCTTCTCTCCCTTGAGTCTAGAACTGAGGGGGCCCAGCATGTTTTTCCCTTCTATTCTTTATCTCATTCATATATAAAGAAGTGGAGGAAAAACCCTATACTTTATTACATTTAGCAAAATGCAGTATTTCTTTGTATTTTAGTGAGCAAAGGATGAGTTTAGGAGTTTATTCTCTTTTATTTAAAATCATAAAATGATTTAGCACAATGCAAAATTAAATGCCATTTTGAATAAATGATCAAATGTTCCTCCATTTGACAAGTACTGAAACAAGCACGTCTTTTTTTTTTTTTTTTGTGCGGTAGTTTTGGTCATGCTGAATCTACCTTTGCATCCTTTTCCACTCATGCAGGAGAATCCACCTTTTCAGTAAGCTGAGCCCTTGCATTTACCTAGTCCTGCTTTTGGAGTCCCCTGCCCTGTCTGAGCATCTCTACTCTGGTCCTCGTCACCAGCTTCATAGGGCTGCAGGCTCAGCTCCTTGCCATCCTCTTTGCTCTCTCTTCCTGTGCCGAAGTCCTCACTCAGAGGCTTACTTAGGCATGGGCTTTAATTTAAGCATCTGAATGGCTCCCTTGGTGTAATTAAGGCTATTTGTGTGCTTGCAGTTAAGTATGTGCTGAAGCACTTTGCTGGATGGAGGCATAAAAGTGCACGAGCTTCAACCAAGCAGTAAAATAGGTTTTTATAAGGCACTGGGGGCTGCCAGCTCTGCTCCTCGTCCCAGTGGCTACCGGTGTAAGATGACCTGGGAATTGTGATGGCTCCCTGCCCTCCGCTGTTGCAGACTAAATGTCCTGAGGTCTGTTGTTTGCGCCGCACTGACGTGTGTCCCTGTAAGACTGTATGACCGCCTTGTCCCCTGGGAGAGCCACTCAAGGTCACAGGCTGCTTTCCGATGGGTAGCAAGCCCACAACACCCGTACTCATAATAAGCTACAGAGATGCTGTTTTGGCCCGTTGAGGTGTCCCAAGGCAGGTGGGGTACAGGGGTGCTGGGAGTGAGTCCCAGTCAGGGTGCCCCTGCATCCTCACGTCACAGGTGCCATTGCGGGAAGCGACACGCAGGGGTGGCGGGGGGGATTTATTTGGTCAGAGAGATTAAAAGCAAGACTGAGCAGATGCAGGTGTAGGTTTTACTCAGTGTGAGCAGGCTCATGTGAGTCTAGCTGCTCCCCAGGTCCCAGGGAAGATGGATAACACCACCACGTGCTTCGGTTCTGGCAAATTTGGTGACGATGGCTTCAGCTTGCCCTTCTTGTCCTCTGCCAAGAGAGGGTGGTGTGGGCTTACGCTGTTATCCCACTGCAAACCAGGCTGGGAGAAGGCATTGCATGCTATGCAAGGCTTAGCTGATTTTCAATTAAAGCAGAAATATGTATGTATTTTGGGGGGGCAGCCATACAAGTCCTTAACAAGAGGCTGCTGCCGGATTTGCATGGGCAATATTACCTGACCTCCCTGTGCAACTGGTGATACCCAAGCTAATAATTTCCTATCCAAGTGCCAATCTGAAGAGCTGAGATATTTTGCATTTTTTAATGGCTCTCTACTGTGCCTGAATTAATGGAAAAAAATGGTCTGAAACTAAGATGAGGGTGTTGAAGGGAGAGAATGACAAATTGGCTTTAGAGCATGGCAGCAACAAGCACTGTCAGGGTTCACGCACTGACCTTTATCTAAACAGAACTGTATGTAACAGATAAGAATATTTAACAATAATTAATGTCACATCAGCGCAGAGAACAAAATGACTACATCAAACAGGCAAGAAATTCACTGCAAATTACTCAAAAGAGAAATGTCAGCTTCTTTGTATCTGCAACCTGCCTTGTGCTGATGGTGCTGGAATTAGACGGGAGGGCACGCGAGTAAAGAAGCTATTAAAAATGATTTAGGGACTGGATGATATATATATAAATGAGCGAGAGAGGCAGAATCAAGCAGAACAACAGCAGGTCTGCTGGACCAGAGTCGTGTAAAATCAAACATTAAACTGAGCTGTTAATTGGGTGTGGGGATAAATGTGCATAAACCAATTATCTCCACTGCTGAAGTTTTGACAGGCAGCTTAGGGTTTCCCTTTCCCTTCCTTCTCCGGGGGTTCCCGATGCACTGTGCTTCAGCAGACACCTCTTGCTCTGGTAGCTGAGCCCCTCTTCATGTTTTATAGATGGGAGGAACCATTGCTGGCTGTGGATGTTGAGATGTTTTTCATTCTGTTTCTTAGCTGGGGTTGTCCCAACTTCCCAGGGGTTGTTTGGAGGGCAGCTGAGCTGGGACGCTGTGGGGATGTCTGGAGGCAGGCATGGGTCTCTGCTTGCTCCGGCCGCTGCTGCAGGCAGTGTCAGTGCTGGGCAAGTGAGGGAGAGCAGAGCAGCTCCGGCTCCAGGGGATGCCTGTGTTCATGTTGCAGATCTGGGGCGGGGCAGTCTGCAATCCCTCAGTTAATTTAAAAAAGAATGATGGTCCATGGAAGTCCATTCACCAGTGGTGGATTTCATCAGCCCAGATGACAAAACAAGCTGAGTGAGGAGGAATTAACCCTCTCCTGGCCTGCCTCCTGCTGCGGAGCATCCCCTGGCCCTGCAGCTTCAGGCCTGGGGTGGACATTTGTTGGAGCGGTTTACATCCCTCTACCCTGGAGTAACTGCCTACCTGAGCCATGGTGCAAAACACACCAGGGCTTGGGAAATGTGTGTGCCCGACACAGTCAGGCATGTAGGTGCAGCGTGCTGGCTTGAAAACTTTTCATCAAGCAATTTGGTTCAGAGCCTGGCAAAATGCTGGGGCAGAAGGGATGGTGCTCAAGCAGTCCCTGGTGAACCCCCTTGCTCCGAGTGGAAACCCTGTGGGCCAAGCCCTTCCACCTGGGAAAGTCTTGGTTGTTTCGGGCAGGGTGCCAGGCAGCTGCTATTTCTTAGAAATATTTATTGCTAACAACTGGCAGCAGGTGATGGGAGAAGATCCTGGGGCTGAGCATGGGACCATGATCTTGCTGCACTTTCTTTATCGATGGCTGCAGATGCTGAGCTCATCAAGGTGCGATCTGTCCGCCTTGACTGAAACAGGCTGTGCTGCCGCCTGCCAGCCGAGCGACAGGTCACTGCTCCTCTGAGCCAGTTCATAGCCCCCTCAGCACAGTTGGTGTAATTCACTCAGCCCAGACATCGAGAGATTATTCAGGAAATGCACAAATCTAGTAAAAAGTGGGTTACAGTCATTCTTGGCTTCATTCCCCTAAAACCAGGAGCAATGCAAGGGAAAAAATATCTAGTTTTATTCTAAAGGGGCCCTTGTGTCTATTGTAATAGATTATTTCCTAAACATAAATTAATTTATCTGCATGACCAACTGTGGGAAGTGTTATTAGCCTCAGTTAGTAGACGTGAGGTTGAGGCACAGAGCTGGAGCCCAAGGTCACGAAGGGAGTCTGGGGAAGAGCCAGGAACCACTCCTGAATCTCTTGAATTTCTGGCTGGTACCTTAAAGGCCAGTCCTGTCTGCAACGCCTTACCCAACCTGCAGTCCTGCTGGCCACTAATTAGTTTTGTTGTCAGCATTTTCCTGGTGGGAGGAGGCAGCAAGGTGCCTCTGGATTAGCAAGGTTGTGAAAAATAGCTTTCCAACTGGCCTGGTGACCTTTTGACAGCAGGAGAGAATTTACAGGCAGAAGATGGAGACATGGTGACTTAAAATTAGAAACGATGGCGAGCTGTATCTTTGCCCCTTGAAGTGGAAGAGGAAAACTGACCTGTCCCTGATCCCATCCTGCGCTGGGATATGGTTTAGGGTTTCATATCTCCATTACAGAGAATACTCTGCTCTGCTTGCCTCGGGCAAGGCACGTCTTGCTACCAGCCACCTGCGGCTCGGGAGCAGGATTGCATGGGAGAGGGGAGGGAGCAGAGCCGGCTCCCAGCGCACACAGCAGGCAGCATCTCTGCCTAAAAGCTACTGTGCAAAGTTCAGCTCTGCTGGTTCAGTCAGTAAAAGCGTGATATGCTTAGCTGCTAAACAAACCTAGCCTAAGGTTGGATGAGCAGATAAGTTCCAATTAGAGGATCTGAATATTGATTCACTGGGGAGAAAATATGACATTAAAGAATCACTGGAAGACTAAAGCCAACCTGACATACTGCTTAAAATGAAAGGCTGTGAATTTGCATCAGAATATAAGAGCAGGGCTTTGACAATGACAGACAACTAATTAAAGTGCATCAGTTAAATGGAGCTCCTCCCTATTTTCTCTCCCATGGTCGGAAGTATAGAAAAGGCACTTGTTAGAAAAATAGGCACTATTTAAATCCAGGGTGTTACTGATAACATCCAGAAAGGCACAAAGGGTAGAGATCTCTGCTCTGACTCACATTTCAGGCACCTCTTTTTCAGGAGGAACGTACAGTCGTGTCAGACCAACCAAGCAGACAAAGCAGGAGCCTGGGAACGCTCACGCTCTGAGCTGAGCCGCTCTGCGTTTGTTTTCAAGTCAAATGGTTTGGTTTGTCCATGTTTCCCGCCGGTCTCTCCTAGCGCTCGGGTGGTACTCTCATCTGCAGATTTTGGAAGGGCCCTGGAGGGTAGACACGTGCTGAAACCGCCGTTGTGGAGAAGAGAGGCTGGGGCACAAACGGGTCCAAGCTCCCAGCCCGCATGGAAAGCCCATGCTAGAGGAGATCTCAGCATGGAGGGACGTATGTGATGAGTCTGATTTTGGGCTTCCTCAGATGGAAAAGCCTCAGTGGTGGAAGCTGCTTTGGGAAGGCTTGAGCCAACTGAGCTGCCCTAAATCCTGTGGAGACTCCCTAGCAGCTCAAAAGATGAGCTCCAGGTCTCCTTTTCCCCATAACGAGCAGCATAATCCATCCGCAGAGTTCTCCTTGCTCTTCATTGGTTCTGCTCTCTGCAGAAGATCGACTGAAACTCCCAATATTAACTTGACAAGTTTCATTGCTTTGTTCCTCCTGGTGCTGGAGCATGGAGAAAAGGTCTGGATGACCTGAGAGAAAGCAGAAACCCTCTCCCACCCAACCCAACTCCCAGGGCAAACTTCAGCACCTTGAGGTCACTTCCATAGTGGGGCACTCTGGTCTCACCTGCAAGCATCAAACCCAGCTGGACGTCTTATCCAGGACGGTAAGGGGAGGCAAAGTGATACCCAGAGAGGTATCACTGATGTACCTCCACTTGCCCGTCCTCTATGCCAACACCAGCCCTGCCCCACATTGTGCAGGGACTCTTGCTGTGCTCCAGCACGTGATGCTGAAATTGCCTTCTCTTCCTTTCAAACCACTTGGCTTTGCAATGATGCCATTTCTTCTCTCCCATTTCAAAAGGAAATTTTTCTGAGAAGTTTGAGGGAACAAAGGAAGAAAGAAACAAAAGAGGAAAGGAGTTTTCAAGTTGCACCATCTGATTCTTGCTGAGACACGCTGCTGGTGTCAACCTTTTTTATGCACATCCGGAGCTGGTGCCATTTCACACCTGCTCCACGCTTGTTTTTAAATGACACATAATTATGATAGGCAGTGTAAAGATGAAGCTTCATCACCAATTAAATTGCATTTTCTGTCTTTTCATTTCCTGCCCTAGTTGAGGAGAAAACCCCTGGAGAGCAAGATCTTTAAGTTTAATGAAGTAGGAGGTGCCTGCAAAATTAAAGGTGATCTTGTTTACTAGAAGAAAATCGGCGCTGATATATAGTGTTTCCAGAATATTGTGCTTCTGTGTGATGCCCTGAGGAGTGTTTCAGGTTACTGGAAATGCTAATGTAAGAATCTTAGGTCATTAGATAAGAGAGCATCCAGTCCGTGATAGCTGCTGTTCAGAAACGTGTATATCCCCAGTACAGCACCAGGCTGGTCCCTCGTTACTTTTTCTGGAGTCCCCAATTGATCCCACTGCCGGTGCCAGTGCAACAGCTCGCATTTGGCACGTGGCCCTGGGGAGAAAGAGGGACAGCACCAGTCCCGCGGGTACATCCCTGTGGGCCCTTTGGGTGAGCAAGAAGGGCACGTCTCCTGTTTTGTACAAAATATGTTAGAAACCCCCAGAACAGACTTGCAGTTTGCAGGTTTTCAGACCTCAGCGGTTAGCAACTGGTACAGAATTGTGGCTTTGGGGAAATCAGAAGATGTTTTCATTGGGGTCTTCATCCCCACACAAGATGCGGGTGCAAGCGTGGTGCTGGGGTGACATTGGCTGTGCTCTGAGCCCTGCGGGACTGCGAGCACCATGTACCAACCCCACTGCTTTGCTGGGCAAGTTTCCTTTGCTGCTTCATCAAAATTCAGCCCATTGTGTTGAGTCCCCTGCCCTGAGGACGAGTCTTGGGTTTTTAAGGGTCTATGATATATCTTAGTCAGTATCTACACTATTTCATCCTTTATTCCTTCCCCCAACTTCCTCTGAACGCCATCCAGCCCCTGTGATTTATTACCCTTCAGTGCGTTTCACTTTTTGTTGGAGAATTTATATTTAATTTTTATGCCCGTTATCATTCAGGGAGAGAAGGGAAATGCTTTGGGAGCCCAGAGTGAAAATAAAACAGCACATTTTAGTGCAGTTACTTTGTTTGAAAGATGTTGTTGTATTTTGGTGGGGTACTTACCTCCTTTCTCCTTCACTTTTGCATCATGGGCTGCAGTGATTCTAGAAATATCACAGGATGGTGCACTTGACTGATTGACTCCAGCCTTGCAAGGGCTGGAATCTGCTGTTCCTGCTGCCTGAATTCACTAGGACTCATGCAGTAAAGAGGAACTTGGTATAAGAGCAGGACAATTTGGTCTTTTATGTAGCTGTACGCTTGGGAAAAGAGGGATTATGGAGCAGCAGAGGTAGACTTCCTTTTCTTGGCTCCCTTGATCTTGCTAGTGGTGAGGTTTTTCTATGCCACCTCCTGTACAACTTCCACTTCAGGTTATCAGTCAAATTTGTAGACCTCATCTGGATCTAACTTAACATCCTAAGGGACACAAAGAGGTGCGGTAATTTGGCCCTTGGTCTCAAAGAGGCACCAGTGCACACTGGAGCCAAGACCAGAACTCAGAGCTTCTGATGGGCTTTGATGCACTACGTCCCTCTGCCCATCATACTTCGCCTCCCCTCGCACACTTGTTCTTATCAACAGAAAGCTTTAGGAGCAAGATAAGCATTTTTACCTCAGTCAAGGCATCTGGGTAAGTTTAGGAGGAGGACTGGGGAAGGCATTCAGAACTTCATCCAGATCTCAGGTAAAACCTTTGTTTCTCCTTCCTCACTGGGATTTGCTTCTGTAATTCTCCATTCAGTGTCTCTGAGAGTTTTGATGTTCAGCTCAGACCTGGTTTCGCCTCAACTTTCTCTTACTCTCTTCCCTCTTCTGCATCTCTCCTGATCTCATGGCATTGCTGTGCTCATCGTTGATTCCAGCACTTTACATATTCAGCTGAACTTCTGAGAGGTGCTACCAGATGTCTGTAGAGGCTCAATATATTTGAATGATGGGTCCATTGAAATGGAGGAGAACTGAGGAAACAGTACTGGGAAGTTCATCATCTTGAACGCTTTATTGGGTTCACAGATGATGGGAAATGTGGCCACATGGCAGCATCCCCTGCTTTTAGCCTTTGTCACTGTGGCGGCCTTTTCATGCAGAGCTTTGAACCCCTGTGCAGGAGGGACTATCCCTGCCAGAGGATACACTGCCAGAGCGTGCAGAGACTTCTGCTGCGAAAGCCAGCGTGTCATCTCTGATCAGCTCATTAGATATATGTGTCCTCATTGCTGTTTGAAGCCCAGTGCTTCATTTTTGTCTCTTTAGTGCTTTCTCAGTTTTAATTAAAAACTTCATTCCAGTTTGACCTTTTGTAGTGCTGTGGCATAATTGAGACTGAATTGAGCCTCAAATTACAGAGTCTCTCTCCTGGCAGGCTGAGTGGATGAACTAACCGTTCACCCTAACGTTTATGATGACTGGCAGGAGCCCTGACTGCTGCTCCTGCCTTCCCCATGGGATTGGGCAGCCCACATATCTGAGTATTTCATAGAGTAGGGTGGAAGAAGTATTGGTCTTCCACTAAAAGTCGTGGTTACTCTGGAGACATTGCTTGGAAGGCAGGAGGTGGGAATCATTACTGGTTTGAGGAGGGTGGAGAAAGTAGAGCAGGAATCTCAGTGATTGATTTGCCTCTGTTGTAGATCATTGTTAGCCCAAGAAGGCTGATTTGAAGGAATGGGTTTAAATCACTGGATCTTGTTAATGGCTTAGGCACTGGAGTGGGAGTATGGAGACCTGGATCCAGTTCCTATCAGCTCTGGAATATGTAGGCTGTGAGCTCAGAGGGACAGTCCTTGTCCTGGAGCCTGGAGCTGGACAGCACAAAGCACAGGGGAGGTCTCGCTACATCCTATCTGTTCAACCACAGCTCCCAGCTCCTTGCCTGGAGTGCTGGGACTGGGGGAAGATTCGGTGTGCATTTGGTTGCAGAGGAGTGAGGATTTGATGGGACCTACATACCACCTCTAAAGCATTAGCCCAGTTCTTATGGGATGTGCAACCATGCTCAGCAGCCTTCCCTGCGAGGACTATCGTGTGCCAGCATGACTGTGCTGACACTGCTGCACCAGGAGCCTGTTCAGCAGGCACTTGCGTGTTGCCCAACATAAAAAAATGCTGTAGAAAGTCCTGTAGCTCCCACTTTCAATTTGTAACACCCTGGTTGCATTTCTACCTGGCAGGTGTCTCAAGGAGATACATCAGCACACTGTGTGCAGTCTGACCAGGTATCTCAGCCCGCAGCAGGGAGGGGAAAGAACCTTGATTTAAAGTCCCAGGAGGTATCCTGGCAGCTTGGGGGGACCCAGAGGAACTGACTTAAAGCAGAACATTTCAATTCCATCAACAAAATGTTTCAAGTCAAGTCAGCCTGACCCAAAGCAAAATCTTCAGTTTCAAAACATATTTTCAAAATGCAAAAGAAACTTGAAACCATTAAAAAGTTTCTGCTTTACTGTGGGATATTTCAGTTTGAAGAAACTCTCTTTCCCCTTAACAAATCCCGACCATTGTGACCAAAAATTCCTGCCCGCCTCTATCCACTGGTTACCTTGTTCTGGTAAGCATTAACACGATGTAGCAGTTCTTGTGGGATTTCTCGTGCCTGAGCCAATCTGAATCACCTCCCCAGCAGCTATCCCAAGTCTTCAGCCCTGTGAACACAACTGACTCTGCTCTGGTTTGAGCTCCTTGCTAAGCAGCTCAGAGTCTTAGCTCGGAAAGTCCTGCGTCTGATCCTTGCAGACAACCAGCCAGCGGCTTTTCTTTCCAATACAGCATACCCTTTTCTGCTGAGGGTTAGAAAGTACTGGATTATCTGCTTACCACAACTAGCAAAAAAACCCTGTGTCCTGATTCTTGCAGGGTGAAGCTGAGACCATAGAGGGGTGCTGCGCCTGCTCCCAGACCGGTGACGGGAAGGACTGACAAATCCCAAGTGCCCACACCAGTCTGGGTAAGTAACTGTGTCTTGACGTACCTTTAGATGTGAGGAATAGTGGGAGAAATCCTTGCAATTCCAGGCTGCTGCTGTTCTGCTGCGTGAGGCGGGACTTGGCAGTGAGATTTGGGGCAGCAAGGACACCTTGCTTCAGATGCTGAATTGTACGAACGGGCTTCATTCTGGATTCAGGCTGAAGGTTTTCTCTTTGAGCCTGCTGAAAGTGGCCTCATCCTGGCCTGGTGTAAGCGTTCAAGGAGTCAAACATTGATGGATGTGCTGAGAATCTGCCATTCCCTTGTGTGCTATTGGCAATAGAAATGGGTTTGCTTTAATTACACCCTGATGGGCAGATTGTGATCGTTTTGGACAGGGTGGGTTTTGACATGGTTACATTTCTGATTAATTGCTTATATTTCTTCTAAAAGTTATATTTGCAGTTTGTCGTGAGTGAACGTGAATATGAGCGTGACCTCTGGGTAACGCAGAGGTGGACTCTGATCTTGACTTTCCTGGCGCACACCCCGAAGCAAGAGGTTGCAAAGAGAAGCTGGGGAGAAGTGCTGCACATGGGGGACATTGTGCTCAGGGCAGGCATGCGCCTTGCAGAGCTGGTGGTGTGGTGCAGGAGAGTGCCCAGAGTTTGATCAAAACCCTGGTACTGCCTCTGCACGGGGTAAGCAGAGCATCCTCTTGAAAGTGGGCTGGGAGAAAGCACGCTCTTGGTATTTCCTTGAACGCCAGCAAATTGGGGCTGTGTTTCTTAGTGCTTTGTTCAGGACAGAGGAGTTCCCCCATCCTCAAAAGGTACAGCAGGCCACAATTTAGGAAGATAACCAAAGTGCCAACAGACATGGCACTGTCAGGACATGAGCTTTAGCATCCCCCAGACCCAGCTTGGCCAGGTAGGCTGAGCTGAAAGCACCTCTTTGAAGAAGAGGTTTTGTGGAGGGATGGGAGAGGGCTTAGGGATCAGAGCCAGTAACAGCATGACCTAAGTATTGGGAAATGCTGGTCCAGGAATCCCTGTGGCTGTTAGAGACTTGCTGTGCTTCCTGAGCAGTGAAGTCAATGAAGACCTGAGCTGGGACATCTCCTCCTGGTTTTGTGGGAGTTTTGTTTCGGTAAGAATGGAGTAATGGGACTCTAGGTGAATAAAACCTGGAGTTTGCTTCAGCAGAGGGTGAATGAAGATTTCAGGGCGTAATCGTACTATGCACAATTCATGACATGCAAATGGGAGTGGTGTAATGTTTTCAACAGCAGACTTTCCCGTCCAGTTCCCAGACAGATGGATAAAAGCAGGTCCTCAGTTTCCAGTTCAGCAGGGTTTACAGTCCTGGTGTAACACATTTGTTTTAATTGGTGTTGTGTTGGGGTTTTCCTTGGGAACTTACGTAGGAGGGAGAAAAAATAAATGTGATCATGTAAAACTTCTTATCATATGGGTAGGAGCTCTGCTGTTGCTTAGTGGACCCCTGGAGATACCACGTACAGTAAATAAGGATCCAAGAGTTTTACACTTCTTACCTTACTTGGAAATCTAGTCCAGGAAGCTCCAAATAACAGAGGGGTAAAGATTCACCTGAACTTTTTCAAACCAAAATCAGGCAGTTGAAGGAGAAAGGGAATTTGGGTTTGCTTATGATTTGTCTACAACCATTTTCTGTTTCTAGCTTAATATACCTTCCCTTAGTAGTAGTGAGAATATCTTGACACAAAGTAGGACTAAAAAATTCTGACATACAGATATGTTAAACAAATGAGCCAGCTAAAAACCCTTTTCTGCATGAATAAGAGAACTACCGTGCCCTAGTTCCATAGACCAGGATTTAACTCAGCAAATGCAATTATGGGATTCAGCAGCATTGAAGAAATGCCTTATTTTTTTACTATTCAAGACATTTTAAAAAAGAACACTGCCAGAAGTTTTTCAAAGTTTTGTTTTGGCTGTTGGCATATTGAACACAATGCTTTAAACTATGAAGCCTTCTTTTTATAGAGGGTATTTACTGTAAGTGGAGGAAAATGTCTTTTATCCTGTGTGCACAGACTGCAGGGCTTGAACTGCAGCACCTCCTTCAATCCACGAGTTCTTCACTTTCACAGGACTTATGAACTCTTGAACGCTGCTGGTTGATTATTTGCTTTTTCATTTTTCACTTCTCCCTCCAATTATTGGGAGTGCCCAGAATAAAGGTTGATTCCAGAGGGAGCTGTGAAACCACCTATTTCTTGGGGGATGCAGAAAAAGCTGTGAAAATATCTGTCATTCAGGCAATTGGAGAAGAGCATTGAGAGTAACTCTGGAGAACTAGGAAGGCTGATGAAAATGCCCATTATTCCAGCAATGCAGGGAAGGTGACAGAAATACCTGTTATTGAGTCCGCCCATACAGGGTTGGAAGTGTCCTGTAGTGAGAGGACACAGAGCATCCTTAGGTAGCTCAATAAAAACTGGATGGATGAAATTTTCTGTCTGTCGTCTTAGGAAAAAAAACCAATGTCAGAGAGGGCCATCACAGTGTCTAATCACAAATAAATCCAGACTGTAATCACTTGCTCAGGTCATTTATCAGCTCCGGCAGTTCCTGTCCTTCCAGGATTAGGACAGCACTCGGTAGCCCTTTAAGCTACGATCTGGTAGTGACCTTCTTAGCACCCCGTGGGCCAAGGAAGGAAGCGATGTAACAGGTTTCTTAATTTAGAAAAGACGATGCAGGTCAGGAGGAGGTCGCAGGTATCGGTGCCCAGCGCAGATGCTGGTAGGTGCAGGCTCTGGCTGAGGGCTGCAGTGTCCGGTGCGGAGGAGGTGGTCGGACATGAACGGTGCACTGACGGGGTTCATGATCAAGTCTAAAAAAGCCTAACTGTGGGACCGAGTCACCCTCTGTGACTAAGATACCTTTGTTAAGGAAGCGAATGGGCAGTAGGATAACTGATGTATCTCACTATAAAGTTGTAATTCTTTCCAGAGGCTCTACAAGTGTCACGAACCATCAGAAAACAACTGCAGTGCTTTAGGAGCAGCAGGAGTGTGCAAAGCCATGAGAGCAGGGATAGCCTCCTGTCGACTGCTGGCTCTGCTGTTTGCAATGCTTGCTTTGCAGCTCTAACGTTTCAACACGAGTGGGCAGGTACTTCATGCCTGGCACAGACTGACTTTGCCCTTTGTGGCTTGTTTTCTCTTTGTTTTCTTCTTAATTTTTATTCCTCTGTAGGCAATTACACTGCAGAACAGAAATCCTGCCATCTGGATTCTGATGTGTGCATGCACAGGTTCTTTATTTCTCTTCGTACTTTTGCAAGCATGTGCTGGGAAGATTATGGAATGGAATTATCTCATCAGCAACATTCCTTCCCGGTGTGGGGATTACTGTGGAGGAGCAGGTGAAGATTAAGTGTCGAGTAGTTCAGAGCAGGGTGCGGTGCGCTTGGCTTTCTGAGCCCTGCTACCAGCCCCACGGACAGTCTTCTCTCTCAAGAGGGCAGTAAACTTCAGTTGTCCCCAGTGGCTTGTGTGTTTTGGAAAACCTCTAAGGAAAGGAGAAGAAACCTAAATAGTTGACACTACCCTCAAGCATTTCCCACTAGGTAAAACAAAGTATGTGGTTTTGTTTGGCAGTAAAAGGGAGAAGAGGCTTCAGACCGGTCACCACTGTCTCCTGCAGAGCGCAGTCCTAGCAGTGAGAGTGACTGCCAGCAACTGACATAGAGGTGCAGAAAATGGGATATGACGCCCATTCATACCATCCTCTCTGCAGATGGAGCGCTGGACATGCATGCTGTCACCTGCAGCCTGCTTTGGCCATTGGTTACGATACAAACTGTTGAGTCAAAATAGACCTGTGTAAAATACAGAAAGAAAGAGACCCCTTCTAGGCAAACCAAAAAGCAGAGGAAGGGAGAACTGGTTAAAAAGCTACCTGGAAAATGAAGGAGGACCATGAGGATAAGCAGATTCAAGTGTACACACTCCCAACGTGCTCCAGTAATGGGATCCTTGAGACCACCCAAAGAGGACCAATCTGTCTTGACCCTTTCTGCCAAAGTCCTGGGAATCCTGACGCCTCTGAAGAGTTTTTCTTTTGCTATAGACTCAGTGTGGTGAAGTCCCTTATGAAATAAGGCCATAATTCTTGTCTCAAGAGGCAGAGCTGACATGGTGGCTGTGAACTGTGGATGAGGAGGAAGGTGGTTTGGGCTGTGAAGGACGCGAACAGAAATTCCCTCCAAAGCTAACGCTCCCCAATCCTTATCCACAGTAAATAAATGCAAAGAGCCAGTTAAAAACCCTTTCTGAGTAGATTCTCTGGAAGGATTGCCCACATGTCTGTGCTGGAAATCACCTAATGGTGTGTGCAATATTTGTAAGCAGTTGGCTGGAGGATGTTCCTAGGCAGCTGGTTTGTCTGGAACAGGTTTCATCTTGAGTACGTTCATGCTCGCACAGTGGGAGCGGGCTGTGGAGCCCATCTAGCAAACACAAGGTGAGAGGAGCACTGTCCTCATGCAGAGGTCCCGGTCCATGACTGCTCTCTGCAGGAAACAGATGAGTTTTGGGCTAGAAAAGCCATGTTCTTGGCACTAAAGTTTGTCATGAAAACAGAACTTGTCAAGGGTTGTTTTGATTGAAGATGATTAGGAGTCATTTAACAGTTGTGAGCACCAGGAGTGTGGTCTGCAGGCTCAGATCCTGGTGTCGGCCAGCTCCAAAGTTCTCCATGATGGAGCCATCCCCTCCCTTTGTCCCTGCATGCATTCTGCCTATGCGGAGCTGAGCTTAGCTGGCTTTGAGTGGGAACCCAAGCAGTTCCGTTCCAATAAAGGATCAGGTTTTCCAGCAAGAGCCAAATCCTGACACACTGATCTGCCATTCTCCACACTGGAGCCTCGCAGAGGTTCTTTGAGAAGCTGTTTCCTCATTTCTGCCATGCTAGGCTCGCATGGCTCTGCTGAGGGTGAGTTAGTGGAGGATGAGATGCTAATTAACCCTTTATAGACAGCCTCATTGCTCTGTCCCTGTGGTTACCTGTGCTTTTAAACAAGCGAATTAATTGCATGAAGCTCTCAACTGCTCTGCCAAGACAGCAGCATAGCTGCGGTGGTTCCAGATGCCAAGTGATGGATTGCATGACAGGCCATTGCCAGCAGCTCTACCTGGGAGACCTTCCTGCTCTGGACCTTCAGCTGGTTGTGCAGTCTGCTAGCAGAAAGTTCTGTAACTCCGTCATTTCTTGGTATATGAGAAGAGCAGGTCATTTGGTGTTATTTAAGGCTAGTGAAGCTGAACAGAAAATCAAAAATGACATCTACTGTACATCATCCAGTGGATTGTATGGTATCTAGTTTGAGATTTAAAACCTTGATAAACCAAAAAACCTCAAGCATATGTCTAATTTTAAACCTATAAATTCAGTCAAAACTCTTATGCTCAAAGAAAGCCATGGGTTAATAATACCTTCCTGAGTCAACGATTAATTTCTAGAGCTTAGCTGGTTTCCTGCGATCAGGCAAAATGTTTGATTCTTTTAAGTGCTGAGCAAGCGATTCATAATGAATACTGTATCTGAGAATTAAGTTTTCTGCAAATCTTGATCTTATCAAAATACCATGTCAATTCTGATTTGGGGATTTTTTTTTTTTTTTTTTTTTTTTTATTTCTGGATTTGCTTTTTGAAATTATCTGTTTCTCAGAGCTTCTCAAGACTTGAAGGTTAATTCAGATTAAGGTAGCGCATGAATGGAAAATGTAAAATCTTTTCCCAAATAACTCCTTCTGTAAGCACCAGCTGATAGATGATCGCACAAGTCATTTCTTCTGCTATGGTTAAGGATAATGCCTGTGCTCAAACTTTAGGTGAAAATGTTTGCAGAATGAAACCTTAAAAGCTTCTGAATTGCTGCAGAGGAAACATTAGAGCTGCCCTAGGTATTAGTGGTCTATCACAGCTGCATCCCCTGGCTGTATGGATGTGTTCATTGAACGGGAACCCAGCTGGAGTGAATTTGTGAAGAACTCAGGGGAGCGCTCACAGACTTGGAGTGGGGTGGCTTGTCACCTTAACTTGTTCTTAGAGAAACAAGCTGATGGCCAGAAGGACTGAGGATGAGCTCGTCACACCTGTTTCTGAACCACCAGCTCCTCGCCATCTCAGCTTGTTTTTCCCCATCACCTACAAGGTGTTTTCTGCCTCTCCTGTCAAGAACCAGAACATCAAGGAGTATTGTGCATTATGGACAGAAAGGCCAGGGGACAGGATTTAATGCTAGATGAAAACAGGTTTAAGTGTCTGCCTCAGGGTTCAAGTTCCTCACCATAATTTTCCCAGGTTCCCTGGCCAGTCAGCTGGGCTTCAGCCATCAAAGTCATCCAGTCAGCATTGAGGAGCTGGGCCTGAATTTCTCAATTCTCAGCCTCCAAAAGGGAATAGTCTTTCTGCTCCAGCTTGAACTGGTGTTATGACCGTGAAGGCATTACCCCATGAGGCACTCAGACACTGGGGACAGGAGACAACCTAGTACCTCAGTGTTGCTCGTTCAGTGTCCTCTCCTAAGCAGATGCAGCTTTCTGGCTCAGCACTGAAGCTGGAAAGTAAGTCAGAAAGCAGAAGTCAAGGAGATGCCTTAAAATGAAAATACGAAAATAGAACTCTCTGGGCACATCTTTTCTTGGCTTCCCTTTGCAAGGCTGTATCAGCACGTGCTTGATGGGATGTGATGGCTCTGACCTTGTCAGATGCATCAAATATGGCATGTGAGCATGGATTTTTTTTTTTTTTTTTTTTTAAGGAGAGAAATAAGGGTTAGCAAGAAATGCAGAAAAGACAAACAGACAGATGGCTGCATTCCTTCATCAATAGAAATCTAGGCCTGAGATTTGTTTCCAGCTTGGCTTGAATTGGGAATTACAGGAAATGAGCCAAAGAGTTGCTTATTTTACCACCCCCCTTCTGTAGCATTTCATTATCGTATGCATTTCTTCTGAGGTGCTGACCTTTCACAGGCTGTGGTGTGACACAAAGACATAGCACTAATGTAAGGGACCTTGTGCTGCCTGGGGAGTTTAGGCTGGATTCCTTTCCCCAGTGTGCTATAACATCCAGAGGATGCTGGATGCCATGCACCCTGCGTTTATGATGAGCTGTGTGGGGTAGAGTGTTTTTTTCTTCTAAAATCCTGTCTTTTTTGTTTTCTTCCTGAGGGTGGAGGTTCAACTAAAAAAAAACAGGGTCAGAAGGTCAGTGAGGGTGACCTTGGGAAGTCCTGGGTAACCTTGGAGGACTGATCTGGGTCCCCAGCTTTCCTCTGGTAGACGAGCCCTGCAGGGACAAGCTCTTGGTGATGGGCTGCTCTACCCCTTCACAGGAGAGGAACAAACAGGGACCATGGCAGTCTTGGTCTTCTGCTTGCCCGTTCTTTCCTGCATGCTAGGGGAAAGCCTTATAGTCAAACCCTGTATTGTCCTTCTGCATCTTTCCTTAAAAGCTTGGTTTTGCCATGCTGTCTGGGAACCAGGACGTGGCACCTGCACCCTGTTGACCTCCCATGGGTTATCTCCCCCTCCACATTCACCTCATCTCATTTGCCTTGTTGTGTCCCATCTCGCCTGCAGGCTGTGACTGCAGATTGAACATGTGCCTGGCTGGGTTGCATCAAGCACAGAACCGAATCTGGGTTCTCTGGGGTTCCCCAAGCAGCAGCGTAGTAGCTTGGAGCCATGATGTCAGGAAGAGCTTAGCCTGAAAAAGGGTTGGTGGTGGCAGTGGGTTCTGCATTGCCCACCTCAGTATGTGTGGCCATGCGGTGGGTACGCACCTTATACTTGAATTTCTTCCAACACAGCTAAAACCAGGAAAACCCAAAGATTTTGCATGAATCCTCTTGAATGACAGATTTCTACTTCGAAGGTGCTGCATGCAATCAGCAGGGCAGTCTCAGGCCTCCCTGAAGCTGGATGAATTGAGGGTGTTGTTAACACCACACCCTTGAACAATGACTTTTTGTAGTTAGGAGGGTTAGTAATTATAGGAATTAGTGTTTTAAAGGGCAAAAGCTTCAAATGTGGTTATATTTGGAGAAGTAACTTGGGAAGGGAACATTGTCCTGCTCAGCAGATCTGCCTCCTACGTGACTTCGGGGGCATGCAGCTTTGTGTAATACAGGTTCGGGAGAAACATCAGTAACAAAGTCCATGCACACAGGTGGAAAAGCCTGTCTTACAACAGCCGAAAAGGTGGTCCCTTACCAGGTAAGCTGCAGTGCGTGTGCTGACACCCAGCCTGCAGCAGCTGTGCACTCTATGGTGTTAATTTAAACCACCGTGAAGTTGGTTGCCAGCTGATGGGCTGTAAGCGATGCCCTGATGTGATGGTGCATCACCCTGCAATAACCCAAGGGCTCTCAGTCATCTGCTTGTGCCTTCCTATGAAAGAATAAGGCAGCTTTTGTTCTTGCTGTGCACTGAAATTCCCACTGAATCTCAGTAGCAAACCTAGAGGGAGTGCTACAAGAGGTGGGAAATGATCCCAGGGTCTGCGTGTGCAGGCTGAGTTTGTGAATTTTAAGAAATGCGCACAAAATAAAGACGGGCAGTGTCTTGGTGGAGATGCAGAGTGGGGTCTCGGGAGCAGCATGCTCGGTGCTGGATCCAGCACAGGCTCCCTGTGGTCAGATCGCTGCGGCACCCGGCTCTGCACTGCACTGAACTCAAACTGATATTTTGTTGGACTGAGCCCTAGTACCCTATGTGTCTCTGCTCTGGTATGTTAAAAAGGAGTGGAAATACACCCTTTTCTGTGTCCATTTACAGTACAACTTCCCTGAGACCTTACCTGCTTCCTATTGTGTGTAGGGTACAATGAACTGTCACTTAGCTGTCTATAGTCTGGGTCAAACAGAAGCCAAAGCAAAGTTTGTTAGGGCAGAGAGAGGTTAGGGGAGCCCATTTAGCTTTCTCTGATGTTGTTAATTATCCATTACTTCTTGTCCTGCTTCCCTTACAAGCACTGGAGTGCCTGATCAGTGGCCGCTGAGACCCATGAAGGTCCTTGTGCTGTGTTCTGGGTTGGGTGGCTCAGCCCTGAGATGATGCTCTGAATCTGTTCCTTTCCAGACTTTGACTGCCACTGTCAGTGTATTGATCTTGCTTGTACCCCTCCTGGTACATCCAAAAAGTCTGCTTTGCTTTTTTGTTGGGTTTTTTTTTTTTTTCATTTGCTTGTCATAGGTTTAAATGCCTTTATTATTTCTTCTTCCCTCCTCTGGCATAGGTATCTTTTGCTTATAATCTTCTTAGCTGTCTTTGAGCACCGAGGCAGCCTGTTCATTTCAAAGAATGCTGCTTTAAAGGCAGGTGTGATCCAGACTTGTCCAGTTCTTTCTTTTCCCCTGTGATTTGAAGGGCCTGAAAATATTTGTGTAATCATTTTGCCCACACGTGCCCCCAAACACTCTTTGGCTCTTCTTCTAAAAATTACATCACTACTCCGCATGAGAAATCCTCCAAAAGCAAAGCACCACATGCACTACAGTGGCAATAAACAGCCTGCTAATGAAATACTGATTTAGGGAGCTTTGCAGTGATGGGCAGTAGCAGCTCACAAAGCTCGTTGCTCATGCTGACATGATAACCAGAGGAGGCCCCTGTGGTCCTGGGCAGCCCTGTAAGTGCACCAGCATCCTGGGCTAAAAAGACAGACACTTTTGAGGCCAGAGACAGGACTGCCCATCCCTGCTGAGCAGCTGGTCCTATCCAGGCTGCCTGAGTCCTGACCGCTGCAGACCTGAGAGCCAGACCTGAATTACAAACAGAAAATCTGTCAGGGCAAAAATGATGGCATTGGGACACTCCATCCTGGTCTGCACAGAGCTGATGAGC
This sequence comes from Theristicus caerulescens, assembly GCA_020745775.1. Classification (NCBI taxonomy): domain Eukaryota; kingdom Metazoa; phylum Chordata; class Aves; order Pelecaniformes; family Threskiornithidae; genus Theristicus; species Theristicus caerulescens. The sequence goes on from CM036569.1 coordinate 5,125,334, forward strand.
TGCTGCCTATCCTCTCTGGCACACAACTGTAAATCCTTTGAAAACTGCCATACCCCTAGCCCATGACTAATGCTGCCTTCCTGGCGATGCACCTGAGGCCGGGAAGCAGGCGCTGGACCACAGGGTTTTGGGCTGACCCCACGCAGCTCTTAGCAGTGCAGTGCCTGATGCAGTGGCCCTGAGCACACAGACATTTGATGCCTCAAGACAGGGCTCAGTGCAGCCAGGGTGCTGAGCAAGGATCCACTGGAGAGCTGCTTCGCTCCTGTCTCACAAAGATTGAGAAAGTCCAGGTTCCCCAGTGCTCAAGTGAGATGCACAGTTGCCAGGCTGCAGAGTTGTGCTCTGCATCCACCCCCTTCCCCATTTCCAGTTCTCCCAGCATGTTTCATCAAAAGAAGTGTGACCAACAGGTCGAGGGATGTGATTCTCCCCCTCTACTCCCCTCTCCTGAGGCCCCACCTGGGGTACTGCATTCAGCTCTGGGGCCCCCAAGATAAGAAGGACATGGACCTGTTGGAGCTAGTCCAGAGGAGGGCCGTGAAGATGATCAGAGGGCTGGAGCACCTCTCCTGTGAGGACAGGCTGAGAGACTTGGGGTTGTTCAGCCTGGAGAAGAGAAGGCTCCGGGGAGACCTTATAGCAGCCTTCCAGTACCTGAAGGGGGCCTACAAGAAAGCTGGAGAGGGTTTTTTTACAAGGGAGCATAGTGATAGGACAAGGGGTAATGGCTTTAAATTGAAAGAGAGTAGATTTAGATTAGATATAAGGAAGAAATGTTTCACCGTGAGGGTGGTGGGGCACTGAAACAGGTTGCCCAGAGAAGTTGTGGATGCCCCCTCCCTGGAAATGTTCAAGGCCAGGTTGGATGGGGCTTTGAGCAACCTGGTCTAGTGGAAGGTGTTTCTGCCCATGGCAGGGGGGTGGGAACTAGGTGATCTTTAAGGTCCCTTCCAACCCAAACCATTCTATGATTCTATGATTTTGTTCGAAGTGGAACAGCTTCAGCATAAAAGGGTGAAGGTGGCTCACTCCAGGATAACCCTTGAGGCAAACAGGGTCCTCCCCTCTGCAGTCTGAGACCCAGCATTCCAAGTCCCCAATGGCAAATGCCCCCAGCAGGGCCTTAGATCTAAGTCTGTGCTTGCCACATAAATCCCCTGAGGCCAGCGTCCTCTGCCCACCACCCAAAGTCTGCCTGTCCCACAAGCCTGAAGAAGTCAACAGGGCACATCCACACCAGAGCATGGGCTAAACTGAACTGCAGTGGCTGAGATGGTGAATTTTGCTCAGGAGCTGGGAGATACCCTCAGAAATGATTGCAGGGAGGACTGTGGTTTCATTTTGGAGAGCTGGAGGGGGTCCTGGAGGCACCCAGCTCAAGTCAGACCTGTTCACCTCTTTTCTTGTGTCTCAGCAGACGTGTTTAAGACACCCAGCTAAAATAACCCATCTTGCAGTGCCTCATCCTGCAGGCAGTACCTGTGCCCTCTCCTTTGGGGGCAGAGGGGTAGGTGGAAGGGGACCATTTACAGGCAAATAGGGGGAGTCAACACCCCACTACATATGGCTGCAAAAGCCAAGGAGTGAAGCTTGGCATACCAGTGCCTCAGCACTAGCAACGCCACCTCCTTCTGCAAGATGTTTCTTTTCTTCTTCAATGGTTTCCTGCTTCTCATACTCTTGAAAATGCATCTGCATTGTTTATCTGATCCTCACACGTGGTCACAGCCTTTACAGCCTCTGCCTTGGCTCCTCTCACACTTTTCAAAGCCTCTTCATTCCCTGGGTCCTCTAATCTTTCCACCAGCACCCATGTTTTATGCCTTGGTTATGCCTCCCTTCCTTTTAATTAATTTTTCACACTACCTTGCTCGTCCCTGTTGCCCTCTTTTATTTAATTTATTGCTCACTAGCCATCATAACCCCTGGGCAGGCCTTTAATTTATCTTTTCCCATGTCCCATCGCCCCACTCTGTCCTTTCCCTTTATTGATTTCTCCAGTTTGATTTCACCCTATGCTTGCCAGCATCATTTCTTACGCTTCCCTCCCCCTCAAAATTGCTCGGCTGAAATTCTCCCCCTGTTTAGTGACCTTGCTGCCTTGTAATTCCTGGCCCAACAGGGCTGAGATTGCTGTTTGTTGGGTCCCCACCTTGCTTGTGCTTAGTTTCCACCCCAGCCTCCAAATGTCTCAAAATTAACTCTCAGTAATTCCCGTCCAAAGTGCCGTGATAGGGAAGTGGTCCTTTTCCAACGAGCCTCTTCCAAATCCAGGAGGTTTGATGTCCATAACCTGACGTGGCTTCTCCACTGAGTTGCCTGCAGGCAGGCAGTTGCTCTTAGGAGCAGGGATGGACTTGGGTCAGACTCCACCGGGTTTCAGCTCTGACCAAGGGGACAAGTTTGTGCTCTCAGCAGCTCTTCATTCCTGCCATTATCCTGGAGATGAGAAAGTGCAGCTGTACCTGCCCTGGAGAGACCTTGACTGCTCACGGCCCAACTCTCTTTCTGTTCTGAAATTTTTTTCTGCTCTACATTTAAATGGCAAGGATATTGTGGAAGGGGAGAGGGAATAAATGACGACTTCTGTCTTTTAGCTGCCCTCTGCCCGGGACTGCCCAGCTCACAGGATCTGGGTGTCCACAGACAAAGAGGGAACCATAGCTTTGCTCTATGGTTATGAAGAACTGAATGCTCTTATTTACGATCCATAAATAAATAGTCCATTTACTTACAGACCAATTCCTGCCATTACCACGATGGGTTTGGAAAATAAATTACTACAGATACACGGGTTATTTTGTCATCTGTAACAGTGTGATTTGCAAGCTGAGCCCAAAAGTGGGAGAGGGTCAGAGGTGGGAACCATATGTTTTAAAAAACACACAGCAAGGAAAGATCTAGAGCTATTATCTGCTTTCTGATAGAACAGGCATAGGCCATGGGCATGCTGTGGCTCAAAATTGTTGTTATCTACATGCAGTTCCCTAAGCTGTCTATGCTAAAAAATACTCTGGTTAGATCTGTGCTCATATACATGGCATCCATTTTCATGGGACGTTGTGTAACTGAGCTGGTTACATCCGATGAAGGACAAGAGCATATAAAGGATGAGTTTGAGGCTGTCTCTAGCAAAAGACATGTTTGGATATATCACCTCCCGTCTCCCAGGCCATCAAATGGGTAAGCCCTTGAGTATATCAGCCCTGGGATATTATCACTGTATGGGAAATGGGGACATGTATAGACCATGTAAAGCTTAGAAGCTCTCAGATAGGCAGCAGAGGAGACGGCTGAGCTCCAGCGCATGGTGTGTGTGGATTAGATAGGTCTGCCCAGCTTGGCAAGAGCAGCACCCTGGCGAAGAAAGGTCCCACAGGTCTCTGGGAAGGTCTGTCCCCAAGAAACTAGTTGAACATTGTTGGTTTAATTGGTAGGTTGGTTATAAATACTTGTAATTCCACAGTGAGGTATTGGCGTGGTTATATTTGGCTAGGAAATAAAATATGGGAACTATATCATTGAAATAGTCTGTCTGTGCCCCAGGTGGAGCTGGCTGCTGCATTCAGCAGAGGTTTGTAGGATGGGCAATTTGGGGAATTCAGTAGGAATTCAGCTCCAACCTAAGGGAGACCTTCCTCCCTGCAGTGTGGTCTGCAGTTAAATGCCACAGCCCTTTGTTGGACTAGTTTATTCCATTGATTTTATTCTATTAATTGCCTTCTTTTTTTTCTCTTTTTAGTTCTTATTTTCTATTCTCCCTTCTTCATTTGAGTTTGATATCATAGATAGGATCGTCCTATAACCTCTGAAGGTAGCTCATTTTCCTGACGCTTTCAGGGAAATCTGTAGGTGTCTGTGAAGTACTGACTCTTTTTCCAAATTAAGAATCTCTCCTTGTCCATCTTCGACAATTGTTATCATTACATGGGAAAAGTAGACCAGCTTCCTGCTACCTCTGTTGCTTTTTATCTACAAATGCAGAAATACCCTTTTTTAATGTAGGAAGAGCCCCCTACCCTACCCAAATAGCAGTTTACAGCAGTTTGGGCTGGGAGATTTTTTTTCCCAACCTATTAAAGGAAACTTTTAAAGATGATTAAGAGTATTTGGGCGGTCAGTCAGTGATACAGTCATATCCTTTAGATGAGACTTGAGATTGAAACCTAGATGTGCTTAATATGGTTTAATTTTAGGTAGTCCTGCGAGGAGCAGGGAGTTGGACTTGATCCTTATAGATCCCTTCCAACTTGAGATATTCTATGATTCTAAATAGCTAGGGAAATAAAAACAGAGACAGCTCCCTTTGTCATTGCAACTCGGTCAAGCTTAAAAACTGGAGAACACAGATCTGTACTTTGCTGTTAGACCTAGAAAAAGGGGCTTTTGCTTTATTTTTTGCCAAGTTTGTATTAAGACGGTAACTGACAGACAAAGATGTGTAAAGGTTTGGATAATTTATCTTCTGCTGTGAATTGTGGTTCTTTTGTGAAATACCCCAGGCCCCTCCGCATGGTGATTGATTCAATACATTGGCCTTTCCCTGTGAATGACATCTCTTCTCATCTCCATAGGCTCTCTGCAAATAAGAAGCTATAAATAAACAACAATAGCTGCATTTGCAGGGGGTGGAAAGCTGTACTGGAGCTCTTCCTTTGTATGTTGTAAACAAAAATGGACAATTAAGGGATACTGTAAGTCAAAGCTGTGCATAAATCAGGAACGCACACAGATGCTGCTTTGTGGCACATGAAACCTACAGTATTGTAAAAGCATGGGATATTATTTTGTAGTTTGAGGAAAAAGCGTGTAAGGGCTTGGAGAGTTTATAATGAGGAACAGCCAAGCCTTTCAGGGAGCTTTTTCTATCTTATGCCCACAACCAGACTATAAATGATGGCGTTCGTGGTCCTGGAGGTTCAAGGCTCAATGGATTGGCAAAAGCTATGCACCAAGCAGGGGGTGAAGGCCTCTGCTGCTTGCTGCCCCTGGCTGGCCCGGCGGGCTGGAGGAAGCTGTAGTTGCCTGCACTGGCTGTGTCAAGTCTGCTGACACCCACCTGCGGGGAGATTTGGGGAAAACGCTTGTTGTTGTAGGGCCTCGGTGCTGTGAGCTGAAGGTGAAAGCCTGGGTAATGCCTTCTGTATACTGTATGCAATGACAGAGAGAGGAATTAAGGGTTATACATAATGTAACAGCATTAATTGGAGCTGCTGGAAAGTTTGATGAGCAATGTAAAATTGGGCTGCTTCTCTGATTTTTGGCTTTAGGACTCTGTGATGAGGAAATTCCTGCAGGCGTCCTCGTCCTGCGGGTACGGCTCATGGGTACCCTCAGCATGGGAAGGTGATTTCGTGGCTCACCACCTGGCCAGTGCACCTTACTGTGGCCATTGGGGCAGCATGCAGGACTTGCAAACACTAGTGTGGCAGTGCCCATTGGCTTTAAAAGGATTTCCCAACCAACCGGTTATGAAAAGTGCCTAATTTTGTGTAAAGAGAATCTGTTTTAACATTTAACCTTCAGCTGTTCCACTGGGATTTGCCAAATCAGGCTCAGACAATGTTGCTGGCTACTTTGCGATGACGTGCTTGATTTTTCAGGAGTAGTACTCGTTTTGTACTGCAGCCACAGATGCATACGAGATGCTTGTGGCTATAGATAAGTCGATGGTAAACGTTTTAATCAGAGAGGGAGGCTGGTTTTCTGTCGGTCTCGGTATCTGGCATGTGGGTTTTTATTCAGATGAGCATTAGTTCAAAAGCTGAAGGTCAGAGGCATGCCTGGCTGTTCAAAAGGTCCTGGATTAATTCATGGTACAAGCCCAAATATTGGGGCCATCTGCCTAGTTGTAGCAGACCTCAGAAGTAAAACCACGTGGCATTGGTTTTATTTCTTTGGAGAAGTAAATGAAAGCAAACTCAGCCCTGTTTGCCTCAAAGCAAGTGCTGGTGAAGATGCTGTGAGCAGGGTTAGGACATGAGCCTCACACAATGAGTACGTCAGAGTTGTCCTGCTTGGAGCCAGCTGCCAAGTCCCTGGTGCTCAGTTAAGAGTCTTTCTGTGACTTTATAGGGCTGTTTTTCTAAGAGAAATGACCCCAGAAAATGGTTCCCTGAGCTTTTCTTTACAGCAGTGGCATTTCTTCCTCATAAGCATCTTTCCACAGAGCTGTCTCCTTGGTAAACTGTAATCCATAGATCAGAAGCTCCATCGCTGAGCTGCATGTGGCACGAAAATCCTTCACCATCTCTTATCAGCATCTAATTCAATTGCAAGAGAAAACAAAGCCACAGGAGAGGCTCTGCCAGCCGCTCGCTGCTGTCCTGCTTGCCCTTTGTCTGTCCTTTCAGTCCTACCTTTTAAACTCCTAATGGTGGTATCCAGAGAGCGATGTCACACCTATTGCAGGCAGGGACCCGGCCGGTGTCAGCTCTATGTGCAAACTGGTGAAGCATCTCCTTCAGACAGCGCTGCTTTGGAGCACAGCAGACCAGGCGCAGCACCTCAAATACAAGATGTAGTGGCCAGTGTCGTGGCGCCTGCACTGGAAACCTTTCATGAAGGCAAGACAGGGAGTAGAGATGTAGCTCCTGCCTCTGGCCCTTCCCGTGAGTGACCCCCCCCCAGAGCTGGAGGGGAGCAGGGAGTGCCCTGATGGCTAATCCCAAAGTCCCTCCACCCTGAAAGCCTCTGCTGGGACTGATGCTGCCGCAGCCCCAAGGATGGCAGTGGGGCTGAAGAAGCACATGAGGTCCGTAATCGTGACCTGACATTGCCTCGTGCTACAAAAATAGGATGCTTCCCACTGCACCACAAACCAGCTTCTGATCTGGTCAGTGAGACCTTCTCACGTATGCCTACCTGTCTCTGTTCCTCAATCCCTATGGTCTGCCTCACCTAATTTCACTTACAGAAGTATTTCTAGAGTGTCTACAATAGTGCGTTAGGCCCTAGGGCATGTTTTGGGCTTCTTTGCCTTCATCTTTTGTAGCATCTGTGTCCACTACCACAATGCCAGAGCTGCCTTATTGGTGCAATGAAGCTCATTCTCTGGCAGCAGCATTGCCAAACTGGAAGAAACATCCGCCTGTATTCAGCTGACTTGTATTTTCTTCTTAAGCCTTGGTATTAATATCAAACTTGCAAAATTGCAAGGTATTAGGTTTTTATAGAGATGCTGCTCTTTGTGTGACAAGACAGCTGATGGAAGTCTTAATACTGCAGGTGATGTGCTGCCAATCCATCTAAAGCTGTACTGTATTAGCACTCTGATACCAGAAATATCCCTCCTGATATCAGAAATATCCCTCCAACGGAGAGCTTTGGAAAGCAGAGTGCATTGCCTTTATGTCTGGGCATGTGTATGCATGCTGCTTCTCTGGCTTCATGTTTGAATTTGCAAAGAATCTGTCACATCAATAATGCCTCCCATGAATTTGGATATTAGTTTGAAAAAAAAAAAGAATAACATCACATTTCCGAAAATGTCAGGTTGCAAGACAGCCACCGTGGCACGAGGAGGGGACATGGCCAAGGTGGCCATTCACAGCTCTCCCTGTTGGGTTGTGTCTGCAGAACTGGGGGACACTCAGTAGCTGACAGCCCCATATGATGAAGATGCTCACTTCTTTTTCCTCTGCCCTCTTCCATATTCTTCTTCCATACTCATCTTCTCCCTTTCCTGGTGTGAGACAAGACCATGGGCAAATGTGGCCTGTCCTGGTTTCAGCTGGGATAGAGTTAATTTTCTTCTTAGTAGCTAGTAGAGTGCTGTGTTTTGGATTTAGGATGAGAATAATGTTGATAACACACTGATGTTTTGGTTCTTGCTAAGTAGTGCTTACACTAGTCAAGGACTTTTTCAGCTTCCCATGCTCTGCCAGGTGCACAAGAAGCTGGGAGGGGGCACAGCCAGGACAGCTGACCCAGACCAGCCAAAGGGCTATTCCACACCGTATGACATCATGCTCAGTATATAAACTGGGGGCAGCGATCGCTGCTGGGGGGACGTGCTAGGCATCGGTCGGCGGGTGGTGAGCCAATTGTATAGTGTATCCCTTGCTCTGTATATTATTATCGTATTATTATTATTATTACTACTATTCTATTTCATTTTACTTCAATTATTAAACTGTTCTTATCTCAATCCACGAGTTTTCTGACTGTAACCCTCCCAATTCTCTTCCCCATCCCACTGGGGTGGGGGGAGTGAGCGAGCGGCTGCGTGGTGCTTAGCTGCTGGCTGGGGTTAAACCACGACAGGCCGTAGTCAGTCTGGGGTCCTGAGCCTCCCCCAGAGTTTGGGGATGCTGCCTGGCTCAGGGGTCCCGTATCCAGACCCTCTTCCAGGGGAGACAGTGGAAGGGATGCATGGGCATCTGAAGTGAGATTTGGGCTGGTAGCTAGACTACCATTTTTTTAGTACCAAGAATCTGCTTTCTGTTGGGCCACTTCTATTTTTCAGTTCTAAAAATAACCCAGAACAGTAGGCAGGAAACAAAATGTATAATTTATAAAATGAAACTGTTGTGGTTATTGTGGACGATAACATTTTTAGAAAATTCTTTTCTTCTTTTCTCACTAAAATTCTCCGTAGTGAAAAGGCTGTTTTTTCCCCACCTTGTTCCAATCAGCAAACGCAGCTTAGTTCAAGGTAAATCCTGCTCATCCCTCCATGATTCATCATTCCCTCACCCTGTACCAGATCCATCACTTGTCTCAGTATTTAAAGCCAAGACCATGGCTGGGATGAAGGGCTGGGGAGGGAGAGATGCATTGCTCTGAAAACTCCAGCTGCAATGATGGAACAGCATTCAGTGTGGTATGAGCAGTTAGGGCAAAGCATGCAAGTGGATAAATATGCAATATGTTATATGAAGTAACGTGGTGATTCTCAATTAATACCCTAATTGCCTTTTTTTTTAATTATTGACTCCAGAATTACCGAGCTGAGTTGCAAATGCTATGGAATATAAAATTGAAGGACTCTTTATTGACATTTTGGAATTACAAATTATGTTTGTTGTGAAAAAATGAGAAACCGTCTGTTTAATTGGTTGTAGGTTGCAATTTGTGTGCACTTAGGTAAGAAAAATACAGCTATCTAGGGGATCGTTAAAGATCACTTTCCTTTGAGTCAGCAAAGTTCAGAGCTTGGAAGGAAACAGATCTGTATTCTATAAAACTTCAAATTAACAAGTAGCTCAGTCCGAGGGATTGCTCTTGGCAGAGTGAGAGATGCGCTGACTCGGGTGGGCTAGTGGTGGGATGGACAGAGAGAGGAAGAAGGAACATTTGGGGTTTCAGACCTCAAAAAGAAAAAGCAGAGTATCTCCTAGCTAAGGTGGCCTGACCTTACTTTGCATTACCTTCTGAAATGTGGGGTGAGCCCCCTGGGTCAGAAGAAGTTTCTGGCTGCAAACAATAATTTGGGATTCATCTCTCCAAAAAATAGATGCCAAAGGCTGACCTGCTTATCCAGGATGCCTCTCTGGTCTGTAGAAGAAAGCGGTGATTCCTCCCATCCCTTCCCAAGAAAAGGGAAATCTAAACTGTCTTTGCCTAAAGCAGCTCATGTTTCCTGCACCCATGGAGGAAAGTGAAATCCAGCACATGGAACGAAGCCACAACCCCCGCTGAAGGCACTGGAGGAAGATGAGGTCTCCGGAGCAGAACTGCCTTGGTCCAGGTGCCCCAGCACCCTGGAATGAACAGGCATGTGTCTCAACACAGAGTTGGGGTCTCCACTCTCCAAAATAGCTTCCCCCAGGAGGGTTACATGATGCTGGTGTCTTTCTGACAAAGCCCTTGGAAAAACACCACTGAAAGCTTGCTAGTGCAGAAAGATTCATTAACACCATTAATTAGAAGTGAAGCTTATACTCCAGGCAGCAGAAGCCTCTGGAGATTAAAGATCAACATTTAGACTAAGAAGTGGCTCTGCTCTTACTCATTTGATGAATCACATCATATTTGGCACAGGATTTCTTTGCAGAGAAGGAAGTTGGGGCTGTCCAGTGTCATTATTTTCTGTCAGTGAGGAGGAGGAGGGAGATGCTGAGGGGATGGATGTAAGAGCATGGCAGTGAAATGAAGGGATGTGGGGAAGCGAGCAGGGAGAGCCAAGGAAAAGATGTACGTTAATAGAAACTTGGGTCTTGTGACTGTTTTCCCCTCTACAGCGTGTTGCCTCCTTATGTCTCTGTACTAAGAGTGTCTCTGTGCGCCATGTGGATATGTCAGGGTCCTGCCTGCATCTCCTGCCTGCGCTGCATCTCACTGCAGTGTGAATGTTCTCTCTTTAAACGATACCTGTGGTCTGCTAAATGCAACAGGAGGTGGGGTGTCTGCCATCTCCACCTTGTCACCAAGCCATCTCCTGTCCTGGTGAAAATTAAGGTGACGCTGAGGTAGAAGGCCCTCATCTTCAGCTGGTGTCAGTTGCTGTAGGTCCTGCAGTGAGCAAGACATATCCACCCTGCCTAAACCCCTGCAGCTCTCCTGGGGTCTGTGGAGCGGTGTCCCCTGGCCTCTGAGTCTGCTGCAGTTTTAAGGGCTTGTAACTGCAAAATGAATGGTGGTGTTGCAGCAAGGTAGGAAGGTCAAAGCTACATCCCTCCATATGGTACTGTGCCATGTCCAGTGTTGGAGAGGCCACCAGGCACTCTTCAAAGAGGTAGAACAGGTGACGGAAGGAGTGGTTGCTCATATGGTGTACACCAAGATGCTGTTCTCCTGCAATCCTTTTGCTCACTGATTGGCTTTGCGCGCTTGCAGAATAGTTTGCCTCTTTGGGCTCCAATTTCATGATCCTTCAGACCATCTCTGCATCTGTCTGGATGCTGGGGCAGGGCATCGCCTGTGTACCACTGCACCCAACGCAGGGATGTGCATGAACATTTAACCTCTGATCCTGCACCCCTAAAGTCAGAGGGCTTTGCCATTGACTTCAGTGTGTGTTGTATCGAGCCACAGCTGGAGAGTGTTAAATCTTTACCATCCCACTGCAACTGCCTTTGAAACAATATAATTAATAGTAATACCTCCTGCCCCAGGCTGAGATTTAGTTGATGAGCAACTCTAAGTTCCTCCTGTGATATTTTTTTTTCCTATTTGTTTTAACCAGATCTAATCAACGCTATAAAGGGCAAAGCGGCAGTATTATTTATTTATTGTGGGAGCAGCACAGCAAACAGTCTATCACTTTGCAGTTTGCTGACCAACGCTACAGATAATCAGCATTTTTCACTCTCTTTTCAGGGAAGTCCTGCAGAGTACAATACATCAATAACGCAATGATCGTAGGATTTGATGGGAAGTCCACCTTTCATAGCTCTCTGTAGCAGTAACATTGGGGTTTTTGTTCTACAGAACAAAAATTAAAAGGGTGAGTTTTAATTCAAGGTTTTTTAGGTTAAAAATTACTTTTTCAGTGCAAATTGTCATAGAAAATATTTTATTTGAAGCTGTCATGTTTTTAATAAGAAGAATGAAAGCTGTAACATTTACTGAGAAACAGTACATTGTAACTTGGGGTTTTAATCTAAGAAAAAGGACATAGTGGTTATATTTTTCTACAAGCTTTGTGATTTCATTTCACATATTTCACAGAAAACCCTTTCCAGTTCCTGACCAGCTGCTCTCCGGCACTGTCAAGCAAGGGGTAATTTTCTAATAGATTTGAGAGGACTCCTTTGCAAGGCCACGCTCCGTGTGGTGGCCATTTGTCCTGACCCGGGGCGGTGTGTCTCGCTCCCCGGAGACTGCCACTTTCATTCCAGTGAACACTTGTGCATCTCATTTCAAAGGATCTCTTTTCACTGCACACCCTTATTTTTCAAGGGCAAAATTTGCTTTCAAGCCCCGCCAGAACAGCGTGGGCTGCCAAAGATAAGAGTGACAAATTGGCACGCGGGGAATAAACTTGGGTCCTTGAACGTCGTCGCCATACCCAGCCTTTTCCTCAGATGAAACACGAACAGGGGCACAGCACTTTCACAGATCACAGCTTATTAAATGCCCTCCTTAAGATGCTGAAAACATTTGCCGTGTTTCCCCAACAAGACGGTTCACCCCGTTCCCCCATCCTTAGTGCCAGGCTGTGCCCCCACAGCCTTTCTCCTCAACCGGTTCCTATTTATCCACCTCCTAATTAGCAGTAATTGCTTTGTATCCTGGGTGGCCAGGCTGGAGTACTCTCTGGGTCCAAACATGGGCTTTCATGCCCCCACAGCATAGGCAGGAGCCTGATGTGGGGCAGCCCGTGATGCCCGAATCCGGCATCTCTGGCAGCTCCCAGCCCCCGGGACAGGGATCAGCAGGGGTGGGCAGGAGCGCTCCCGGCTGTGGGGAAAGGGAACGGATCCAGTTACTGCCAGCAGCGACCTCCGGCATTTCACAGGGGTGGGAACAACTGGCTTCAGTGGAGACCTCTCCAAAACCTGCTGTCTCCTGGCTCGAACAGCCAGAAGGAGCCTTGCCCAGGAGATTTCACAGATTGTGCCTCCAGAAAGATTTTTTTTTAAGCCTCTCACTTTGAGCTGGGTTTTTCCAGAAGGGGGTTATTAGCTGCTTGTTGCGTCCTCTCTGCTCAGGGCTGTATTTGGGGGAGTCCCAGCAGCATCCTTTCATTCCCCAGGAAGGGCACCCTGAGGTGTCCCCAGGCATGTCTCCCCTCATCACCCCTGTGGAAAAAGACCTGTTGGCCTTTGCTGGGGCTCTGGCTGTTGAGGAGCAGCCTCAGATGTGCAGCTACCTATTGATCCATCTCCCGATGATGCTGTTCGCGGTTAGTGGGACAGTCAGGGTGTAACGCACAAATATTTGCTCTGTCAAGAAGCACTCGGCAGCCTGCGGGTAAACATTGTTAGAGCAGTAAGTAGCAGTGACTCTGTTAATACAGTCCCGGAGATACGGGCACATCCTCTGCCAGCATGAATGAGTCCTGGCCTGAGCAGAGCAGCCTGTGGCCATGCCAGCTGAGGGTCAGGCTCTCCCGTTCCCCCCCAGAGCCACACGCAGTCCCACGGTGGGTGATGTGTATCCTTAGGGTCAGAGGAAATATATCTTTTCTTGCTTCTTCAGCCCCTGGAGAAATAACACCACCAGGTCTGCATTGCCCCTGGAAATGGTCTGTAGAGGAGATAACCACAACACCCCCAGAAGCATATACCCCACTGATTTCAGCTGGGGCTCCTAGAGTATGCAGAGCCACTCACCTGTATCAGTCCATGGTTTTCCCAGTACATAACTGGGGCAGAGGGTGGTATCTGTGTGCAGCGGCTTAGCCAGGGGTGGGGTGCTGGACAATAAGTGCAGAGAGCCAGTGGTGACCATGTGCTGACCTCGGTGGGAAGCCTGTGCCTGCTCGGACCTCCAGCTGGGGAGGACCAGGCAGCCTGTTTGGTGGCGGTGAAAGGAGAAGCAGGGGGCAAGGGCTCGCAGATATCTCACTCTGTAGCGGTCGCATCAAAGGAGGAAACTTGGATTTTAGTGAGAGGGTTTGCAGTCTCTCTGTAGCACTCAGATCAATAGTATGATGTGCAGCAGCTGCTATCAGTAAAGTGTGTCGACGAGCCTCATTAACGTTGGCTTATGAATGCAGTTCAGTGTAATTGTTCACTGTACTTAAAAACCAGAACCAGGAGAAATTGCCAGAATATATCCTCTGGGTGTGAAATGCTGGAAATAATGGAGCCGAGGGGTAGACATTCATGTTTAGAGCAGTGTAAAAAAAGAAGGGCTGTGATTTAAGGAAGCAAATAAAACATTTCACCTGGTGCTGCGGTTTTACACAGACAGTCAAGTGCTTACAGCTTCTTCTGCTCTCCTGCGAAGCATGCAGTAGAGGCAGAGATGAAATGCACTGTGTCTGGGCTGCGGTTCCCGAATCTGGGGTTCCCAAATCTGGGGTCCCCAGCCAGCATCCCGCAGCAGGCTTGGCATCTCCCATAAGTGCAGTGTTAACCTGCTGCCTCCAAGCAATGGGACGGTGTCCCTGGGTGTGGATTTCCTTAAGAAGAAGCCTGGAGGGATCTCTAGGGTGTTGGCATCTGCCCATCACCATCACTCCACCATTGCTTCTGACTCCTGATGTTCACTCACAATCTAACCCAGCTGTGGCCAGGATTGAGCCTGGGAACCTGTGCGTGATTAAAGTATCTCTTTCAAAAAGAAATGCAGTTAAGATGTCAACAGTCAGACTCCCCTGCCCCCCTTTGTCACTTGTGCCAGTGGTTAATCATCTCCCTGTTAAAATTTGTGCCCTTTATCTCATTAGAATTGGTTGGGCTTTGGCTTGCAGCCATTTATTCCTGTTCTGTCTTTACCCTTTTGATTAAAGAGCCCTTTCGTATCTAGTGTTGTCTGCAGATGAAAGTTCTTAAACAGAGTAATCACATCACCTTCCCATCTCCTTTTTGATAAACTAAACAGAACAAAGTCTTTAATTTTCTCTTTGTCAAGCATTTTCTTCAACCCTTGAATCATCTTCGTGGCTGTATTCTGCACTATCTCCCTTTTTTTTTAATCCATAAAATCTGGATGTTGAATTGGGTGTTTAAGTTTTCAAATCAGAAGTGCAAAAGTCCTGCCAAGCCTCAAGCCCTGAGCATGGAGACTTGCCCGTCCCGTGGCCTGGATCTCACCCTCTGCCACACAGCCCCCTGACTTCCAAGACCTCGATGCTTGTTGAGCAGGAAGCCCTCGAATGCCTGGAATTTAGGATCCCAAGGGCTGGCGGGAGGCTGCAGCACAGGTCTGAGCAGAGTCCACATCTTCAAACCATCCTTGCTAGAAGCTCCCCTCCACCTCCAGGTTGCAGCCTCCCACATGGTCTTTGCACTGAGGGTGCCTTTCTGCCCTGTGGGCTGCAAGCGCCAAACTTGTCCTCTTGTGGCCACCATCTCGCATAGCAGGAACGAAGGCTATTGGAAGACATCTAGCTGTGGCTTTGCCAGGTGGTCATTCAAAGCCCTGCTACTCTCCAGTCCACCAGCAAGCAAAGAGAATCTCTCTTGTCCATCTGTAGAGCCACAGCAAGCGCTGTTGAGGTCACATTGCTCTCTCTCTTGCTGAGATCAGTATCTGGTCCCACCTGCCTGCGCTGTGACCCATCAGTGTTGTTGTTTATTGCATGATCGCACCCATCGACCCTTTTGGATGAGGGGTGCGAGACACTGCACAGAGCAATTCTTCACAGTGAGCAGAGTCTCGATTAACAGCTCAGCACTGGCTCTGCTCTGCTAAAGCCAACTGTAAAATCCCAGCCTGTGTTCCTCTTGTTGAAGATGCAGAATGAATTTCAGTTTAAAATAACATCAACCTGTTTATTTAATGCCTTTGCAAATAAGCCCCTGGAGAAGACTGTGGGTCAACACCCAGCTCAGTTTTGGCAATATAATTATGAGCTGAGATCTTCTTAAACTGAATCAGTGTGACTTACTCACCAGTTGATATAAGACCTTTTTTCATGTAACGAAGCCAGGAGAGATACAGCATCTCCTTTCTGATCTGGTGCCCCACCAAACTCCCCAGCCATGTATCTTTAACCCCTCTTGGAAAGGCCAGCTCAGGATCAGGCTAAATGCAAGTGCACACAGGCGTTTATATTGATCTGAAGTTCATTTCTCCTAGCCTTGCTCCCTGGTGCTTTCATGGCATTCTTTTTTTTCCCTTGGTTGTTCTGGGGAAGTGCTGTGCTTGCAAGGGTGGGTTCAGACAGGCAATGCCAGCGAGGAGGTGTTTACCCAAACCTGCACTGAGTATCTACCAGGCTGGAACCACCAGATTCCCTGTGCAGAGTGACTTTCCCAAGGCCACTGTCATTGAGGGCACCTCTAGTTGGGTATTTTGCTTTCTGATCCTTCCATCAGAATATGCAGGGGAGAAAAGGAGAGCCCAGGAAGTCACCCAAACTTATCTGAAACTTTCTCAAAGTTGCCACAACAGCTGTTGGTCGCTTCCCAGCTCCTCCAACCTGGTTCACCTGAGAGGAGCCTTTTGCTGCCAGTGAAGATACCCAGGGAAAGTGGACTGCAGGAGGCAGCACTCTGGTAGTGCAGTCATTATAGCAGATGGAAATCTGGGGTATCTTCTTGAAATCAAAGAAGCTGTGGGACTCTGCAGCCACTGAGGATCAGGCCCCTTAAATACTCCCATCACCATCTCAGAGCCATTCCAGCGATGGTGCATCCTTATTTCTTTTCAGCAAACCTTACAGTTGACCCAAAGAGAGGTTATATTTGCATAATCTTCCCCTTTTTTATCACCCTCTCATGATTTTTGAAAGCTTAGATATCTGAAGCGCTTAGCTCTGTGTTGAGTGTCTCATTAAATTTCAGAACCCTGCTTTCCTAGGCTCTGTTAATTAGGCACTTGATTGAAAGTCTAAATCTGAAGGCTTGGGTATTGACTACAGCTTTGCTAACCTAAGGTGATCTGTTCAGTGTAGTTAAAGCTTGCCCAGCCAATTTCTTTTCTTAACGTCCTTCACCCTGCTATTAAACAGGCATCACAGATTGCTGGAAAACCCTTGTGTTTCTGCTGTGTTGACTGGAGAGAGCCTCTAAGATTTATTTTAGCTCTTGAGCTCTGTTGTCACTTGAGTTTTCTGCTGCAGTTGTTGGTTAATAAAGACTGCCTGTCCATTTAGCAGGCAGCAGTTAATGACCAGCAAGAATTTTGTCTTGAATGCTTGAGTAGCCTGTTGGTTTTTTGGTTGCTTTTTTTTTTTAAGTACTGTAGAGTGTTTCATGTATTTGCATAACAAACAAGGAGCCCACTGTCAGATGCCAACATGCTTTTTGTATCTGCAGTTTAGGCTTCAGTATTTTCGTCTGCCTGACATGGAGATATTCGGTCTCCCCACACACACAGAGGTTTCTAGGTGGGAGTCAAGTACCTGATGGCATGGTGGACCTGACCCTGTGGATCACACACCAGTGCTCCTTTGTCCAAGCAGTTATGGGGTGTGTAGCAAGGACACTGGGCAGCCAAAAGCAAGCAGCCTGGCTTGCTGGCATATGCTGCTCCTCCACCCCGCATTGCTTTCGCATCAACCACAGAGAGAAACCAGCTGAGCCAGGAGAACAGATGGAGGGGAGCGAAGGACAGGAGGTCTGAGAGGTCTGGGCTCTAGGCTAAGCCTGCACTTCCAGGCTGTGCGGAGGAGGCAGAGGAATACTCCCAAAATGAGCTTTCCTGACTGCATGGCTTGGACTGGAGAGAAACAGATGCCAGGTTAGAAGTAGATGGTGCAGAGCTCCCCAGAGAGAGCAAGGCTGGGTGATGGGAGACCTCCAAGGCAATGAATCTCAGTGAGATGTTTGCAGGTGGGTCACTCGTTTGGGTTTGTGTGTGCCCCCCCATTTCCATCAGCTGCATGCCAGCAGCACACTGAGACATCACCCAGCTTTGGTATTGGTGGCCGACTCCTTAAGTAAGTGCCATTTCAGGGGCAGCAGTAGCCACTAACTCTTAAGCTTTCTGCTTCCCACTGCTGCTCAAATTGAGCTGTAATCTCCCTGCACATTGCCAGGTCAGGTTGTACTACTGCCTTGCTGGGGACCACTTACTGCTCAGCCTGTCTCACGCTCGGTTTTGAAAGGAATGACTTTCTGGGTTTTGTTCTAGGCTCTCCTTGTCTTTCTCATAATTCCTTTCTTTAAATTGTCTTCTGCAACTGGTATGTTCCAGCTGCTCTAGGTTATACATCTCCTATCTCTGATCCCTTGACACCCAGCCTTTTTCTTTCCCACTCTTCTCCTCTCCCCAACTCTTACCAGCTTGCTTCAATTAGTTGGCCCAGACAGGCCTTCCATGGCATGCCCGTTTTGTCCCGACAAAGGTGGCAATCAAGGTAGACTGTAATTTAATTGAATTTTCTTCTGAAGCTTTAAGTGGGATAATCCTAAAGCTTAACCTTGCCTCTGAGTCACAGCTAATGGCCTTGGTCACTTGTGAAAGGGGTTTTTATAGTTTCATGGTCTAATCAGCATCTCTCATTCTTTACTATCTTTGCTCCTGATAAATATTTCTGATCTGTTTGTAGGCAGAGGATTGCTAAGACTAGACAGCCCCCTCTCTGAGCAGCCCTGTGCATGTGTATGCGTAGGCAGAAAGACAAAAATGGATTTCGAGGTGAAAAATATTACTACTCTGTGCAAATGGAG
Source organism: Theristicus caerulescens (assembly GCA_020745775.1). Taxonomy (NCBI): domain Eukaryota; kingdom Metazoa; phylum Chordata; class Aves; order Pelecaniformes; family Threskiornithidae; genus Theristicus; species Theristicus caerulescens. The sequence continues at coordinate 5,143,510 of CM036569.1, forward strand.
CATCTTTATTTTCTGAAGGTAGTAGGCATTTTCTGTTCTTCTCCACCCAACTCCAGATTTTAAAACACATTAAAAGGGACAGTGATGCAAACGTATTACAAAGTACAAGCCTGCACAGAACTGTGTCCAAAGTAAAAAAAAAGAATAAGAAGAACTGAGCAGCCCCTGATGTGGATTTGCTGTTCACTTGTTGACCTTTGTAAAAATCTTTTCAGTGTAGGATCTGATCTCCCTGCGAAGGGGTGGCAGTGACATGCAGTCGTAAACGGTTAATGAATTAGCAGGGACATGAGAGACATAGCTGCATTAGCTCCATTTATAGAGGGGAATCAAGGCCCAGGAAAGGTTAAATAGCTGCCTAGGGTTGCACGTGAGGCCAGAGGCTGAATGAGGACCTGAATGCAGATCCCATATTCTCCTCTGACTGTCCCTGAGAGCCTGCTCTGCTGCCAGGCTGCTGGTCCTGCCCTGTGGGGCAGCGAGGCAGGAGGCCCCATGTAGCAGCATCGCGGGGACTCACACTGGTCCAGCACTTAGGAAGGGACAGGCTAGTAGAGGTGAAATGATGCAGAAAGTGGCTTGGGATGAATGAAGAACTGGGAGCCAGATGAATTCAGAGCAGCAAAATTTGATGAAACGTGGTAGTATTTATGTGCAGAGCTTGGTTTCCGATTTAGTGCTGACCGCTCACAGCAACAGTGTGTTCAAAGCAGGCACCGGCATAAACCTCCTCTAAACCGGCTGCTCATAAAAAAAACCTATGAAAGTGCTGGTGGAGACACGGAGGAGGAAATTGCCATCTTGTAGGAAGCTCAAATGCTGGTAGTTTCCAGCACAGCCAAGAGCCCGTGCTGGCGGTGAGGGCTGGACACGACGTGTCCCTACCCCACCGCCCCACCAACGCAGAAGGAGCTGTCAGCGCCACACCGTAATGCACCCACTGCCTTCACTGGCCTTTGGGATGCCTTGTCCTCTACTGGTTTGGGATGTTTTCAAGTTCTAATCTCCATAGCTTAATCTTTGGGAGATTTGCTTTGCTTTTGACGTGGCGTTTGTTGAGGCTCTCAGCAAAGCCCAGGATTTCAGGGCTGTGTCTGCTGGGTTTGTGCTGCCTTTGTAGCCATGCTAATGGCTGGTGATTACCAGGTCACTACCATAGCTGAAATCCTTGCTGCTCTGCAGGCTGAGGGAAAGATAAATAGTTGGTTTGGGCATTACAAGCATGTAGCTAGGAGGGAGATCAGGTCTGTCTATCCAAAGTTTTAGGGTGTTGATCCATATGGGGAGGGTTAGGGGAGAGAGAGCTGGGGGGTTGCTGGTAGATTTAGATGATTCCCCTTATCATCCTGCCTGCTGGGCAAATTCAACACCTCCAAACCTTCCATCTTTACACATGCAGCGTCTTTCCCCTGTGCTTTGCATAGCTTCAGGTGAGGTTCACAGTGGGTCTGGAGGTGGTTCTGCTCAGCTGGATGTGTTCGGTGGGCTGCAGGGGTTGCTCCTGGGAGGCTGCAGCTCAAGGACCAGCTCTCTGCAGGCATGCGCTGGTCCTTCAGGGAATCCAAAGTCAGTGGGAAAGCCTCGGTCACACAATCTCATCCTTTGAGGAAGCACAATCCTTGAGTTTTTTTCTTTTTGACTGAAAAGATGAGACAAGGTTGATTCCTCTTTAGATTTCATGTCAACGCGGCATGGTGGGCAGAGGGAAGGATACACTGTGGGCAATGCAAATCTCTTCCTTCCTTACTTAAGACCATCGCTCGCAGCTTTTTGGAATATAAATTGTAAACTAAGGAGGACCTTAAATAAAGGCTACATTTCTCCCTCCCTCCTTCCCCGTCAGAAGAATTTAATCAAAATCCTTCTGTATTCTGCACAGAGCCCCTGGCTTTATACTTTATATCAGGGAGCTGGTCCAGCAAAACACTTAAGCTGGAGGGATGTCCTGTTGCATGTAATTAGGCTGCTTGTGTGCATGGATTTAAGCAAATAATTAACTGATTTCCTGGATCAGCACCAGGGTACTGAGTGAGCACCTTGCAAACTGCCCCTTCTTTGTGTTGTGGAGTGCAGTATTTCACACGGATCACGTTAGACCTCTGTTCTGCGCACCTAGCGCCTGGCAGCTGGTTATCATTTCTTCCCTGGTAAACACTGATTTGAAATCCTTAATCCATAAAAAAATCTGAATATGTAGATAAGTCACATGCATTGACTCTGCTTTGTGATTAGTTACCAAAATCACCACTTCCAGTGGAGATGCTCTGCCACTGGGGCATGCAAGAGCACCAGGGCGTATGACTTGTGATTTCCTTTCTGCAGACGTGCTTGCTCACAGAGAAGGAGAATTCATTGAAAAGTTCGTAGTCGTATCAGAGGACATGTTTAAATATATTGCTTTGCTCAACCAGCTTCTTTCTCAGCTCCTGCTGTTAGACTGCAAAATGTGATCTAAGAGATCCCAGCTTGGCTCCATCCACAGTCCCCAGCACCGCACATTAATGGGCAATGTATTTTGCATCCAGCCCAGGTCAGAAGGGCTTGAATTTCATCATTGCCATATAGTGCGTGTTCAGTGACCTGTGTCAAGCGAATGGCATTGTTGCAATAAAACTGTGTATGTGTGTTGATCCGTATTTATAAAATGGTGTTGGTTAATACACTCACTTTCAGGGTTTGATGAGATTTTCAGTCTTTGGGAGATATGGAAGGTGCAGTAAATGAAGGCTGACTTGATGTTAGTGGAGGCTTTGTAGAAACATTTTCAAAAATGCCTGTGCTTTGGGTAATAAGCCAGTTGAACAGTGTATTTTCTGGGTGCAAAGCCTTGGAAAAAGTCTGTTAGTCTGGGAAATTATACATTAAGTGATCATGCATGGGATACAGGGGAACTTTGGAAGGTTCTGCTGAGTGGGGTGGATGAGGCAGGGCATCCATCAAGATTCAAAAGGACCACAAGGATTATCCTGTGGATAGCAAGGGTCAGCTTATAGCAAAGACTTAGAGTTAAGATCCCATCCTATACTGAAGGAGCCGAGAGGGGTAGTAGAGCGTGAAGCTGGGAAGATGCTTAATCGCAGAATATTCTGAGACCAGAATTAAGACGCAGCCTGATCTGATGGCAGTGCCCAGCCTGCTGCGCTAATGGCCATGGAAATCAATGGCAATTTAGCTGAATACTCTGGGCTGCGAACGGTGGCTGAGGAGGTGTTGGCTACTTTTGTTCTCCACTTCGGAGGTATCAGCCTTCAGCTGGAGGGCAGAGCCATGCTGGCAGGGGGAGAAGATAAAGCTGCCTTAGATGGAGAATCAGAAGTCTGGGAATTCACTTCACCAAGGAGAGGTTTGGACCAAGCAGCACTTGAGCCCACGTCTTATTTTATCATTGAGTCTGGTGCTGTATTTAGTTGTAGAAGTTGCAGAAGCTGACATGCTAGGAAGTTTTTGAAGAATGGATGTCCTATTTTTTAGTGCATCCTACTGAGCAAGGAATGGATTTAGCAAAAATGATGCCGTGTTATTTTGGATCTGATGTGTTATATGCCAGAGTGGCACCTGGACCTGTAGATGATTAAATCAAAGACCAGATCCATGGTGTTGCGACTGTCCAGTCTGATGCCCAGGTCCCTCCAAATGCTTAGTGCCATCAGTTCTGAGGCTTTCCCTGCCTCTCTATGGATGACAGTCTGAGTTGTGTTCAGGAAGAATAGCAGAAAGGGCAGGTCAGGGCTTATGTCAGACAGCGGTGTGGGTAAAGAGGACAAAATGAAGAGCTGGCAGTAAATAAAGTGTCAAGAAACTCTTGTGCTGTTGAAGACAGGAGGGAGACAGGCCGGAGTCCTTCTTGAGAGGGAACAGTCTGCAATAACTCTGCTTTCCCAGGACCTTCTCGTGGGACAAGAGCCTTGTTGCAGTGCCAGTGTTGTGCTGGTTAGATGCCGTGCCCAGATTTGGAAGGACGAATTGAGACTTCAGTTAATTGCAGCAGAGCTTGCCCAGGCTGCACTGGTGAGGGACCTTGCCACCATGGGTTGTGTATGCTCACTGAGTGCCAGTGTAGCTCACACGCAGGAGTAAGGGGGTAGGGTTTAATTCATTCATATTTTGCATGGCTATTGCCTCTTCCCTGTCACTGCTGCTGCCACCTCTGTAGGACTGCAGTCACTTGTTCTGCCTTCTCTGCCATGTTTCTTCAGTTACTCTATTAAATTAATGGATATACTCGGTGTCACCCTGCACGCACGCTGTCCCATGTACTCTTCTCTAAGCCTCCTGCAGAGGCAGGTTGGATGGATCTTTGGTTTGACCTGGGCCAGCAGTTTGGATGTTCTTGTGGTTGTTGGTGCTAGCAGGAGATGACATGTTTCTCTAAGTGGTTTTGAAGCTGGATGATGACTTTCTGCTGGGATTTTGGGGGACTGAAGGCTGTCTCACAACAGACATCCAACAGCAGCTTCCAGTTCCCATTGAAAACCCAATGAGATGGATGTACACATGGATCCTGTCACTGTGGCCACCTTCTCTGATCATCCTTACTGTGAATATTTGGCTTAGACAGATAAGTCTGGGACTAAAACATGGGCATGTTCTCTATGCTTTGGGTCCAGTGCTTTCTTCATGCAGTGCAATACCATATTGCACTGTGAAAGGCACATTTTGTGACCTGTGTTGGTAAGACCTCTTTCTGTAGGTATTCCAGCAACGATCCCGTACCTTCACTCTCTGAGGAAGAGCTCTTTTTACCCACACTACATTGAACGTCTCTATCTACATAACGTGCCTGCAAAAATCCCTGGATAGTTTCAGAAATCAGTGGGAAGTGTTCATTGTTCAGGACATTTATTTTTTTTCTTTTGTAAGTAATAGCACCAAAATATGTATTATAAGCCAGAAAGAGAAAGCTGCTCCCCAGAGCTTTTTGCTGGGGCATTCAGCATCTTATCTGAGTAAGCGAAATCGCAGCTAAGCAAACACCAGCAGGGTCAGGCAGCGTATGGAGCAGCTGGGAGCTGCAGAACAAAAGCCTCTTTGCACTCCCAATAAATTGGTCCCATAGGAATTTTGCTTTGAAATTATAATTGACCCAGGGAAGAAAATTATTTCATGGACTTCGAACTCATTAAAAAACTCCATCATTCATCTACAGTTTATTCCTGACACTTAATCAAAAGAAATTTAATGATCTTTCTAACGAACGTAATTTAATGTTGCTGGGAATGTATCTACTCCAAAGTACATGGCACTGATTGTAGCAGTGGAAGGTGTTTATTAGCTCTGTTTGTCGCAGCTGCTAAGCACCTCTCAGGAATTTCAGAAGTTTCCACAGTTAGGAACAACCATTTTGGCATCTTCTTTTAATCACAGATTTTTGTGAATTTGTGGAATTACATCTTTTGTAGAATTTCGTATCTTTAAAACCTTCTTTTATACAAATGAAAAGTAATGGTGTAGCAGTAAACCGCAGATTAAGAAATATTTAGATTTTTTTTAAAATCAAACTTTCAGTGACAGTTTTAAATCAAACTTTCAGTGCACATGCATTAAATTATGGGACGTTCACAGCACAGCAGGATTTGGCTTCAGCCAGCAAACACTCTAATACAGCCTTTGTGTAGGAAAGCATCTCTAGTCAAGAAAGCATTTTCTTATGTAGCCAACTGAAAGGGAGTGATTCATTCCTCTTAAAGAAATGCTGCAGTTTTGTTGACTTCAAGTCATGAAACCATAGTGTCCTGCCCTGTCTAAGTGTCCCTAGGCATAGTCAGAGCCAGTGTGGGTGTCGTGGACTTGTTGGACATGTCAGTCCTGTGTCCAAAACCAGAGTGTAGATGTGTGTGTGTCTGCTGGGTCTTGGAGGCATCCCGCCAGGGCAGGATGGGACCGTGGAACCAGGGGCTGGATTTCCCCTGTGCGTGCTAGTTTTCCTCCTCATACTAAATCTTGTTTATGTTCAGACTGTGGCCACCGTTTGCAGCAGGCAAGGAGCAGGTTTCTTTCTCCAAGGACTTTGTGAGCTCAGAGGACCGGCAGGTCCACGTGCTCATTCCTAGTCCCTGCCGGAGTCCCAGCTGTGTTCTGTAGCCAGGTGAGTAATAGCTCCTGTGCGCGAGGCATCAGGCTCGTGTTCCTTCTGGCTGTGCTTTGGCATCAGTACTGTGCCTCCGTTTCTAGATCTATTTTCTTTTGTCATTCAGCAGGTTTTGATCAATGCTTTTTCAGCCTCCTTGAAAATCAAAAAGTCAGTAAAGGATAATATGGGAACAGCTGGTTGAGCTACTGGTGTTGGAGGCCTGTTCCTCAAGCAAGGCTTACGCCCTGTTTATTTTTCCTGGCATTTAGCTCAAGACACTTCAGTGAGAGAGAAGATGGTTTCACTCAGGAGGGTTCTCAAGGAGATACAATTTTGGAAAAAAAAATTACGCAAACTTGAAAGACTTACAAGACCTTGTTTTTAAGTGTCTTGTAGGTGTTAGGTTGTCCTCTTGGACAAGTGATGTCAGACTTAGTCTATATACAACCATGACTTTTACTAAGTTGTGCAATACCCTGGACTTTGAGAAGTGTTATCGCTGCTAGTCAAACTATCTGTATGTCACAGGATGTAATTTTTCACCCCAAATCCTGCTGTTGTGCTAACCCTGAGATTACAAGGCATTTTGGAGAAGGTGGCTAAAATACGTACATGCTGTTTTCACTCATCCTGAAAATGCCAGGGTTTGTAAATATTTTGACTGGTAACACTTCTGTAGCCATTTTTTAACTTAGCATTGCCACCTGGCAATGTTTTCCAGAGGGTGAATAAGACCAAATAAAATCTTCCTGTTGTTTCATTAGGGACTAATCCTGCTCCACTGATGTTAATGAAATAGTTAATTGACTTCTGTGAGTGCAGGGCGGAAGCTGGAGTTTCATGAGCAGCTGGTGCTACTGAATCTCATGCAGAGCAGCTTTTGGTCTCAGTTCGTGGACTTTTTGACTGAATTGTGCCAAGGTTTCAGCACGAGCTGAACTCTTCCTAGATATCGGTGGATATAAATGAGTATAAAACATGAATGGCCTAATGGTAGGAAGAGATTCAGAGTCTGTGCAGGAGGAAATGTCTGGGTGAGACACAGATTTTCTCATGTATAATGAAGCACAAACTCAGGGTGAAGGATTTTCTGCAACTGGATTTTTCAAAAGCTCCCACTCCTCCTTGTAACTTCTCTGATGTCTATAAATGTTGTGCTTATGTTAGAGTCTTATCCAAAAGGATCTCTAAGACCTTCTTAGAGGTATTCTCTTCCCAGCCACTGATTTTTATGAAACTTGTAGGAATTTACATCTAAGATGCAGTAGCGTGAGCAGCCTTCAGGTTTGCCAGGAGCAGGTTCAGAATACGCACACTGTCGTCCTTCTGTCCTGGATTTCATCCTTGACATAAGATTTTCCCCATGTCCATCCTCTGAAGCTGTGATCCTGGGAACCACTCAGGGGAGATGAGAAGAAGAGAGGTGGTCCAGGAAAACCCACCCAGCCCCTGGAGAGACACGGCCCCCAGCATCTGGCCACCCTCCGGTGCAGGTGGGGGTTAACACTCACACCTTCTCGGGCACGGCAGAAGATGTGGCTGTGCTGCCCCGTGCCCCACAGTGACACTGCTTGCCTCGGCTGTGCCATGACTCACCAAGCAGCATGTTGTGCACCCGGTGAGAAACAGCCCAAAATCACCCCGGAGGTCCCCACCCTCCTGTGTCACCGCGCCTGCCGAGGCGGGAGAGCATCCTGCGCAGCCCCGAGAGCTGCGGGCAGGGGCTGCAAGCCAAGAGGGTGCCTGTAAGAGGGGATGGGGTCAGATGCATGTTTGCTTCAAGCCATATGTTGGATTTCCTACACGTGACTGCTCTTGGTCTCCCGCTATCGCTTGCAAGAGCTACCCTGTCATGAAAGATGCTTTCAGCTCTGCAATGCACATGCATGAGTCACCATGATGCGTCTGGCCCCGAATGCCATGGGGACCCCGTTAGACGCATTTCACTGGGGTGCACAGGAGGGCGGTCTGGTTTTACTCTTAACACCTTTGAAATAAAATAAAAAGCATGCTGCCTGCTTGCTGTTAATCCTCAAGCTGGGTGCCTGCAAGCGCACGTGCAGATGTGAGGCTGGAAATCAGGTCAGTAAATAAAAAATGACACTTTTTAAAGAAAAAAAAGTATGTATCTCATAAGGTTTCCTTCCCCTACCCCTGCTTGTAAATCCTGCTGGCACTGGGAAGCAGCAGGGCTCCCCTCTGGTTTCTAAGCTGCTCAAAATGACAAAAATCCCTCAGTGGTAAATCCTAAAATTACTGGGGCAGGGGGAGTGTGAACGGTTGATCAGATCCATATTGTCATATGCCGAGTCAGGAGGTACCAGGGATTTATTCTGCCCAGCGGAGGGGGGACATTAGATAGATGGACGTACCTGCTCCTGAGCATCGCTGAAAGAGAAGAGGACAAGTCATTAACCAGCGTTAACCACATGGGCCATGAAATGCCCACCACCCAAAATGAGCCCGTGTAGTACATGTCCCGTAGCTCCCCAGCCCTGCAGAGGAGCGCTGCCAGTGACAAGAGATGGCTTGTTGGCTTCTTGCACTGCTGCGTTCCCAACCACAGAAATCTGGGGGGCTGCTGAGCTGGTCTCCCATGAGCCCCACGCTCCATCTCCCTGTGCAGCCACGGAGAGAGTCCACAGATGCTGTGTTGAGGTTTAAACCTGGTCATTGCACCACTGAGCCACACGCTGAAGTCTGGGGAAGGCGGCCGGTGAAGGGCAGAGCCGCTCCCTTGCCATCCCAGTGTTAGAAAGATATTTCTTCTTGGATGAGGATGCAGAGATAGGATTGACCTGAAGAATGTCTTTGAGGGAGTCATTTGCTCTCCCTTGGAGCAGTGATGCTTGATTTTGTTTTGATTTCTTGTCTGGATGTGTTTACCCAGACAAATTAATTCATTTTTTGGCTTTACAAGAGTGTGACTGATTCAGCAAAGGAGCCATGGAAGATAGCGCAGAACAGATGAACATCAGATCAGATTCAGGCTGGTTTTGACTGTCTGCAGCAGCTGATACTGATCTGGGCTCTGCCAGCCTGCTTTCACTGCAAGCGAGATTGTCCCCAGGTAACCAACTAGGTCCCCTTCAAAAATCCCTTTATCTGATGCCACTCATCCTGTAGAAACCCCAGCCCACTTATATTTTCTCTAAATGGAGGCATTTCTCATATATACTCATCCCACTGCAAAGCAGCGTAATTATCTACATGCAGCTTGTGCACAAAAGCCTCAGATGTGTTTTGAACATCTGACATTTTTCCAAGAATAAACAATAGGATAGTTATGAAATGTTCACAAACTTTTCCTTCCCACTTCCTAACCTCCAGGGAGCAAGTAGAAAATATTCAGTGCTTTCAAATGTTAATGAAATTTTGTATTTTGATAGAAAAAAATAGCAAACAGAAAAATACCCCCCAGATGATGCTGTGACTCTGTCCCTTCATTCTGCCATCTCTGGTCACTTTGTTCCTTTCATCTTGTTGAGAAGTTTGTCCCTCTGTCACATGTTACTGCTTCTGCTGGTGGGTTGAGTAGCTGAACTGCTTTAAACAGAAGGTAATAAAGTTTACTCCGGTCTTTGCAGGACAGAGTCAGTCCATGGTGGAGATGCATGAGGGAGGAGTGGTACAGAGTAAGGAGCACAGGTCTGGGTTGGACTGGGGCCCACTCAGCCCTGTAAGACAGGACCTGTCCTCTCCTTCTGCATCATGTGCCATGTTGCCCTCGCATCACTTATTCTGGCTCCCAAAAGCAAAAGTACCATAAACAATAACCAACAATAAACTGGAGGATGGTACTTTTAATTAAAAAAAAAAAAAAAAAAAGGCAGTGCTGGACACATCCATCTGCCTCCTTCTCAGTGTTGAGCAGAAAGGAAATTGGTTTTATCATAATTAGATTCACACCTGCTCCAGTTCTCTGGTAAGGGAGGGTCTCTTCTGGCCCCAGTTTGTACTGGAAAATACTGTCACTGCCAGCTTTGCTTTTTCCTGCTGGATTTGGCATCAGAATGACGGTTCTGGCAAACACGTGCCAGCACACACAGCACCCCAAGCCCTGTGGTGCTGGGACTGGCAGCCCAGGGAGCCTACACCATACAGCACCCACAGTCCGTACGCCTGTGAGATGTGGTGCAAGCTGTAGGGTGGACCCTGAGCATCTTTTGTCTTCGTAAAATCAAGGCAGGTTGCTGGTCCTGGTGCGGATGACAGTGGCTGTGCATCCGTACATGTAATGGTACAATCCAGACTGTTGCTATGGTTTCAGCACTAACGGATCAGGTTGTAGGAGGCCAAGAAACCCCTTACAGAAATAAATCAGTACTGCTTTGGGAAGGGATTATTAAATATTATTTTGTTATTATTATTGCTGCTTGTTTCATCTCTTCATCTGCTGGGTGTTTGCAGGGGTGGTAATTAACAGCAGCCCAGCGTGCGGTACAGGCAGTTTGTGCCATGCGGTCTCCAGTCCTGTCCACGACCCCTGTAACCACTCTTGGGGAGAGCCCAGGACTGGCTGATAACAGTCTCCGTGCCAAAATCCCAGAGACAATCCCACGCCTTCTCCAGCACCTAAGGTGCTGTCTGCAGGTGTTACCCTGCAGGAGGACAGTGTCTTCAACCCATTGTACAGATAGAAACACCAAAGCACAGAGCTGCAAAGGGACTCACCAGGGTCCCCAGGGGGTCAGAGGCAGAAGCAGAAGTCAGCTGTAGGTCTTTTGAATCTCAAGTCGGTGCTTTATTCATTTCACCCAACTGAGCATCTCTATAGTCTCAAGTGTCAGCTGCTGCCCTGGGGTGTAATTCAAAGCTTCAGGCTGTTTTGGCCTTGGAAGAGTTTTGTCCAAGATGATTGCCTCTTCTCGCCTTGGCTGGGATCTTGGGATGATCTGGGCCAGTGTTTCTAACTGGGAGCATTTAATCTGGCAGTAAATGGTGCATCCCTGCTTCAGCCTGTCGCTAAGCCATTAGAAAGGCACCCTCTCACTGCTTATTTACCTCTCTATGTGCTTATGAAAGAAAAATAAATGCTAAGGTATTACTCCCCTAATGAATAGACCTGTGTGTGCATGCATGTAGTGCAGCATCTTACAAGTCCATCTCGGTAGTTTTTAGGTCTGAGAATGAAAGTTATAATGAGTAAAATATTGATTTCCCATAAAAGGGTTTTAATCAAATGCCCTGACACCCCAAGGGGGACAGAACTCTGCTACAACACCAAATTGCACTTCATACACCATCTATTTTTCAAACACCGTATAAATGAGCCTGCCCACTGGATATATGAGGGTTCCCACATGTCATACATCACAGGGAACAGAGAGAGCTATAAGGAGAGCCAGAGCTGTCTGGCTCGGGAAGGGGATGGTCTGGCAAACCCACTGCGGAGCTATGGGGGAAGCAAGGCTTGTTATTCCCCTCAGCAGGACCTGCAGCCCGAGGTCTGACAGTGAGGTGCTTGCTGAGGCTTTTAAAATCCTCATGGCCTTGTTTCTCCTGAAGTGAGGATATTTGGTTTTTCCTTGTTGGGTGACAGCCAAGTTTGCACTGTGCAAGGAACAGGAGCTCTCTGGGGGTGCTCCAGCACACGGTGGTGTGCTGTCACCACTAGCATTGCCCCACGAGACTTTTTACTTTCATAATGCATTTGGCAGAGACCTCAGGATGCATTTTGTAAACGCCAGGTACGACTGGTGGAGGCAGGAAAGGACATCCATGGTGCAGACCAGAGACAAGAGGGTTGCCTTTAATTGCTCTTATTGCCTTTACTGGCAATAGCTGGCCTTTGGCATCGGCTCAGGAATCAATTTTTGCACGTTCCTTTTCCTCCTTCATTCTTTGCCTGTGTGGGTCTGGTTCCTTATGGCCCTTTTGAGGTCTCTGTCCAGAAGGTTCCAGACATCTCCTTGCATGCGGAGCATGTGTCAGGGAGATCTTTCCTGCCTGCTGAGAGCGGTGACAGCTTGTCATAGGTTATTCCCTCACACTTCAGGCAAAGGGCGAGCCTTGAACAAGGACTGAGACAACAGAAAGCAGCAAAACCCAACTATTAAAAAGAAAAAGAGAGAGAGGGAGAGAATTAAGTGAGCAGTCCAGTGCCTCACAGCAGTAGCAGCAGACAGGCCAACCTTCTGGGCTCACAGAGCCCATGGTGCTTGGTAATGGAGAAGCTCTGCTTGGACTTGGGTACAAAGATTTGGAGACCCTGAGATGGGAGGCACAAGCTCTCCTCTTCTGCACTGATTTGCTGCAGGGCACTGGTTTTGTCACTGGTCTTCTGGAGGGCCTGAAGGCTCACCAAAGTCAGGGGAGATGATAGCTCCATGCTTTGAATGCTTTGAATCCGGAGTGTCCCCCAGTGGCATTCAGGTGACTTCAGAGGTGTTATTTGGGCATAACTGACTTCTGAGCCCTAGTTTGAAAGCCTCTGGGTCCTCCTCCAGATGAACAACAATGCAAACCCTCTTCTGGAGGCCCAGGAAGAGTTGAGTGCCAAAAGCCATGACTTTGCTCTCCTGAGCACTGGGTCTGTGTATAAAAGAAGGCATTCTGTGTTAAGAGACAAAGAAAGACTGCACCAAATTGGGTAATGAACCATGGTGCAATGCAGTGAGTGGTAAAATGAAGCATGCCTGTGCGAGACCGGTGGCCAAGGCGCTTTAGCTCAGCTTCCCCTGCCCTGTGAAGCAGCATCTTCCCGTCTGCTGTACTTCATCCCAGGCTGGTGTCAGGGCTCCCAGCTGGACAGGGTGGCTTTTACCCCATGAGAGGAGTGTGGCCATAACCTGTTTTAATACTAACAATGAGTTTTCTGTTTGAATTTTCTGCTCTCTGGACCCTTGAGACATTCAAGCACCACCACATCTTGGCACAGCCCTATTTCAACTCCCTTTCTTCCAGCACCTCCCAAGGAGAGCAGTGAAAGCCTTCCTCTTCCTTCACGCTGGGTACTGTCGCTTTGGTCTTTTGCTGCCATCTCTCCAGAGATGATGCTACAAAATCCGACGTGGGCATTTTGGAGAGTGGAAACTACATAAATGAACTCTCTTTGAACTCTTTATTTTCTGCTCTTCATGAGTTTATTTCTTCTTCCCAGCACAACTCTCCTGTCTGCTCTTTCCCTCGTCACCAGCACAGGACCACAGCAGTTCCCTAAAACTTTAGGACACGGGGTTTCCTTGCTGTTGCCTGACAAAAGGGTTACTCCATGCATCTTGCTGACCTAACAACTTTTCATACCAGAAACGTGCTGTCTGAACTCCTGGCCCCTGGGTGCAGACCTGAGGAGGACCTGCAAACGGTGAGCACTCAGCAGGTACAACCGCTGCTACGTGGGAGGTGTGGCGTGTGCCCCGGGCTGTGTGTTCACACACAGCAAGCCCAATAAATTGAGCCTGCTGCCCATGCACAGAGATTTCTGAGATGTGCAGCTGCAGGACCCAAAACTTGCCTCTCCTTTGCAGTGAACTCGAAGGGCCTATTATTTTGTCAAATTTGAAATTAATTCTCCAAGATAAAGGTCCATCATTAAGACTCCACTTTCTGGAAAGCATAAAGTATGCTTCTTGACTGATGTTGACTTCAGTTTACACCGCTGGAAATCTGCTTGCCAGTCCAGTCCTAATATTATACATCTCATCAGCCGTGGCCAAATCTTCTGCCAGTGTAGACTGATATCACACCATTAAAGTCACCAGCGATCCATCAGTTTGCACCAGTAAAGCATCTGAATCTCAGGTCTTGCTGCTTGGATTGCCAGTAGGTTTCTATTTCTTGTATCTTCATTAATAGTTTCATAATTTTATTAATTATAGTCATGAGAATTGTGTGTTTGGGAGGGGGACTTTTTAATAATAAAGTTCTACTAGGAGCAACATTTGTTTTATGAATAAATGATTTCAGTTCTAGAATAAATTACCCAAAGGGAAGAGAAGTGTCATGCTGCAGCCTCAGTCTCCTGCGGGTTTGCCAGCCCTTGCGGTTTTACCATGGGCCTCAACTCATTTCTCGCCTATCATGGTGAAAAGCTTGAAAATTCAGCCTGAATATGTCTTAAAAAAAGCAGAAGGCTAATGAAAACAACTCAAAGATATGTTTTTAAGATATCAGGAGTCCAAATTCATCACGGGATTTTGGCTTCTAGAGGGAACTGGGAGGTGACATGGGATGGCAGAGATTGTAAAACATCCACATTGCACAAATAGAATGGGAGAGGACGTTCAGCATTGTGTTATGCTGCGTGGCAAACCCAGATACAGAATCTAGATTTTAAAATGAAGGGGGTTGTTCACAATAGGCTCTTGTCTGGATTTCAGTCCATCCCAGCTAACCTCTGTGAAGTCTGAAGGTTGGCAGTGTGAGAGGGCTCGGCTGGACCCTACATCCGGACCAAGAAGGCTGCAGGAGATCAGCACAGACCTGAGTGAGAGACCCAAAAATTAAAAAAAAATGAGAAAATCATTATATGCTGGCATGGTCACCTGCATAGCACAGGTCCTCCGAAGGACCTCAAGGTTGATTTGCTCTTCAGAGAATGGTCCAGTGCTCAGACCCAGCCTGCTGTTTGCATGATGTGCACTGTCCTCTTCTCACCCACAGCCAGACTGTGTGGACTTGGTCAGGTCACTTAAGGTGAACGTGGTTGTCCTGGTTTCAGCTGAGATAGAGTTAATTTTCTTCCTAGTAGCTGGTATAGTGCTGTGTTTTGGATTTAGTATGAGAATAATGTTGGTAACACACTGATGTTTTAGTTGTTGCTAAGTAGTGCGTACACTAAATCAAGGACTTTTCACCTTGTCATGCTCTACCAACTGAGAAGGCTGGAGATGCACAAGAAGCTGGGAGGGGACACAGCCAGGACAGCTGACCCAGACTGGCCAAAGGGCTATGCCATACCATATGATGTCATGCTCAGTATATAAACTAGGGGAAAGCTGGCCGGGGGGCTGCTGCTCAGGAACTGGCTGGGCATCGGTCAGCGGGTGGTGAGAAGTTGCATTGTGCATCACTTATTTTGTATATTCTTTTATAATTATTATTCCCCCCACCCCGTTCCTTTTCTATCCTAGTAAACTGTCTTAATCTCAACCCACAAATCTTACTTGTTTTTCCCAATTCTCTCCCCCATCCCACTGTGGAGGGGAGTGAGTGAACGGCTGTTTGGTGTTTAACTGCCTGCCAGGTTAAACCACGGCAATGGCAAAAGAACATAGTGCTCTACTCCAGGTTTTGTACCTTGTCATGGGCAAAGGCAAGATATCAAAGAGCCTTTGCAGTAGGAAATCCTCTCTCCCCACAAAGCGTGGTCTCCTTGGTTCTTCACTTTCTCCAGGAGAAATCAAACAGACTTAAGACCCAGCTGGTTTCTGGAATAGTTGAAGTTAAACAGACTTGAAACATAAGGATAAATTTCAGCATCCAAAACACTGTGACCTTTCCAAATGGTCTGATTTAGACTCATGTGGTGCCTGGGTCTCTGTTGTATGGAGATCGGGATCTCTAGTTAAATAGTCATCTCCTAGATTTTGGATCTTCTCTGAACCTGTTCCCCCAATCAAGTTTTTAACAGGGGCCACTAAGTGGTCTTCAAGTAGGGGTTATTGCCTGACTGCAAATGTAGTTTGGAATGATAATGTATCCTCTCCTTCCACCACAAGAAGATAAAAGCCTCTCTGGGTCTGGGGTTTGATCTCTGCCAACACAGTGGCAGAAAGGAGTTGATTGCTGTTCAGGAGTCAGCTAACTTGAGAGGAGCTTCAAGGTGATGCTATTGACCCTGAGGTTCACATTTCACTTGAGCAAAATAAACAGTGCATTGGAGACCCAGATGAAAGCTTTGCCTTCAGGAGCCATTTCAAGCATTTCTGGGAGCCAGTCATTCTCAATGACTTGCATTATTATCTTTTGTTTTCATTGCTTCCATATTTCCTCCTCACCCTCCTCTTCTGCCCCACCTCACCCTACAGTTGGGAAATTCTCATTTATTTATTATGCTTTGGCTTAAATCAAGTCGCCTTGGCTTTGTAGCAGGGAGCCAGAAAATATTAGCACCAGGGAATCAGTATTCTGGAGGTGCATTGCTTGCTTTTTGAGTACTTATTTATCCATCCCGGAGGAGGTGAGTGTGTGCAGTGTCTGTGCCTCGTCGTCCTGCCAGGAGCATCCTCCTGGCCCAATATCACCCTCCAAATGGAGTCGGGTGCCTGTGGCAGGATTCTTCCAAGAGTTATCTGAACCACTGTTGTTTTGATTAGAGCGGTTTGTCCTTCCCTGTCACACATAATTTCTGTTACGATGGCTCATTTTTCTTGGCTGTAAGTGGAATTGCAGAAAACAGATAAGTTGTCTTGCTCTTCCCCGCTGATGAATCATGCTGCCTTCCTTCCCATGTCCCGCACTCTCTGGGTTCACTGTCGCCTCTGCTCCACAATAAATACTTTCCTACGCCCAGTGCTCCGTAAATCTCACCTCAAGCCTGCAAAGTTTTAAAAGCGCTCTGTCAAGTCACACCGCCATTGCTATTAGAGCCAGCAGAGATCGTGCCCTAAGCAGGAGCATTTCAGCCTCCTCTCTGAATCAGTGGCATTTCTCTGCTCAGGCTGGGGCTGGCTCTCAGCACGGGGCAGGGCTGAGCACTGCTGGCACTGAGTGGAGTCCATGCCCACATCCAGGGCATGTTGAGCATCGGAGAGGCAGCAGAGTCACCCCCAGGGCTTGCACCCAAGGGAGAAGGGAACTCTCTGTGCTCAGCCAGCAATGGTCGATGCCACCCGGCACTTGAAACAGGTACACCCGTGTTCATCTCACTTGCAATGTAGTGAAGGGTGCTGCCCTTCTGAAGCCAGAGTCCCCCAGTACCCAGAGTGGAGGACCACTGCCTTCACACCACCACACTCCCTGGGAGCCACCAGCAAGTCCTCTGCGACAGCCAGAGGCCATTTGGAAAGCGATAGGTGACAACCCTAAAAATAAGTCAGGAGCGAGTTACAGAAATCAGCAAAGTTAGACCACCTCCAAAATTAGGGTAACAAGAGAGATCTAGACCAGGAGCACTGCTAGGGTGTTAGTACAGTGATTACTGATTTTTCTACAGGAGTGAACGGCAGATCAGATTAGGAAATACGGCCCCTTTGTGCAAGGCATAGTGCAAGTGCACCAAGGGACAATCTGACTCCAAAGACCGTGGTCAGGCTATTGGGAATTGGAAACCCTGGTGGAGCATCCTTGCTGCCAATCTTCTAGGCCTTACAGCTGGGATTTTGTAATTTAACCGAAACATCTGAAACAGTTGAATTCCATTAACAGCCCTAATCTGTCTTGATTTCTTTTAACTTTGCATAGGGTTTTTGAAGTATAAGTAGGCTAACAGGTTGAATACTCCGGTTCATACCCTCTGGCACAGACCTACTTTCGTTATGGTTTATGACACTGCAGGGGAGGCTGAACTACATGAAAATATTAGCCACAACCCTAAAATCATGGAGACATTTATTTTTATGTCACATTTTATACCTCTCTGCACCCCTGTTGCTAATTTAAAACAAAATCTAAATTATCTGTTTGCAGTGGGTTGGTTATGTTGGTACACAGCTGTGAGCCAAGGAGTGCTTGCTGCCAGCGTGGCCTTTGAAGTGCTGAGGGACATTTAGATCTGCTGCTGCTTTTAGCGTTTGTGCTGTCTGTGACCATCAGTGGCCGGGTGTGTTCCTCGGTGGGATTGCACATAAGATACCTACAATTTGCACCAGGAGGATACTTAATGTTGCGTTAGCCACATGGGTAGTGGAAGATCAGATCAACCAGGTTGAGGATGTAGGGGCTGCCTGATGAAAATCTGGCTCTTTGGTTTAATCTGCATTAAAACAAAGATCCTAAATCAGTTAAAAAACACTTCTGTACATCTCAGACTGTCAACTGTTCAGAAGTGTCACAAGGATAATTATAGAGAGCCAAATTCTTCTCACTTGCTACTTCCTTTTCGATGTCACGTTTAGTGTTTACTCTGCACCAAAGTATCTGGACTTTGGGTGTTTTTTTTACTGCAGAAGTAATGCGTGACTCCAGTTCTGCTCTGCTCTGCGAGGGAAAAGTTGGTTACGGCTAGATACATCAAAAAATCATATAAAAAGGCTTTTTGCTTGGCCATTACACACCACCTCTCCTCCTCCTGATCCAGCCCCTGGAGTAATTCAGAGGAGCTCCAGGGCTTGTAGATGGTCTTGGTGCCACCACTGCTGTGCTCTGCCCTGGGACCATCTGCCCAGTCCACTGTGCCCCGTGGCATGGAGACACCAGCTTGGCCCAGATTCAGTTGCACCAACCTTCTATGGCTCGGGGAAGTACCTGCATTAGGGGAAGAGCCCTTCATCCAGCCAAGCCTGGTTTCCATGCACTTTGCATCTCACAAGGGTGGATTCTACTTTCTGATGTATGTCAGCATCACGTAACTGCTCTGCCTTGCAGACCTGAGAGGGACAACAATGAGTCACCTGTTGTAAAGTACCTTTAGCCCTGTGTATATTAATCTCCCTCTTACCATCTTTCCTTTTCATGTCAAATGCAAAGGAGGCTGGGTGGTGCTTCTTGGTATTATGCTTATGCGTGATGGTGGACACAGCAAACTCAAAGCATCTCTTCTGCACCAAGACATGCAGAGCTGTCAGGAGCACCCTTGGGAGCCTGGGCATAAGTGATACGCAAGCAGAGCAGAAGTTGGGGGCCCTTTCAGACTGGCTTAGCGGTATTGCAAACGAGTTCTTGCTGTGAGTCCCTTTTGGTGCTGGGGTCTGAAGTTTTGAGGGGGTTTCTAGAAGTGCTGCAGCTGTGCACAATCTTGGTGGGCATTTGGAGACAGTCTCTACAAACCCATGAGGCTTTCGCTGGAGGCACCCACTGCCTGGCTTCCTGGCATTACAAAATTATCTGGGGTGCACAAGTCAGCGGGGACTGAGGATGGAGAGAACCATGCTTGAAGGAGCCAGCATGGAAAGACACCTACGCTGGGAATCGCTTCTCCTTCTGCAGGAGCAGCATTCAGGGCCAAGGAGAAACCTGCAGAAACAAGCTGGGAAGGATGTCTTCTGGGAGCCTGTACCCAAAGCAGGGATCCTTCAGCCTCTGCAGGCTGCTCAGCACCACCCATCCCGCCCTTTCCTTCTCTGCCAGATCTGTGCATGGGGAGAATGGAAAGGGAAGAACATATTCTTGACTTGTAAACCCCACTTTGGGAAACCTTCAAGAGCTCTTTCCACCCCCTCCTTTTTACAGCCCAAGCGACCAGTTAGCATGGGAAATAGCACAACCCTCCCAGGGGCAGGGATGGGAGGGGTGAAAGAAAGGAGAGAGCTCGGCAGGGTGTTGCCAATGCTGAACTAAAACACTGCCCATATGTCTGTGGAAAATAAGATATCTGCACTTTATTCCTTCTGCAAGTGCTCCAGTTGGACTTTTTGCATACTTTGGGAGTAGTGTTCAGCCTACCACAAAATATAATTTTTAGTCAATGAACTACTCATCTGGAAACATGCTTCCCAGCTTTACTCTAGCAGTGCTTTATTTGTTGTGTTCATAAAACCATATTCTCTACCCATCCTACTAACCCCATTCACTCTCTTCACCTAATTTGTAAAGGAACAAATGAGAGATGCCTTTATCTCTGCACCATGTAAAATATACATTAGTACTTTCACATGGGATGAGCCAACCGTTTTACTGGTCAAATAACCTTGCTTCAGAATAAATTTTCCCACTTTCCTGTGGGAGAAAATCCTCACTCCATTCATTTTTTAAACATCCCTTGTAAATTAAGACCTTGGTATTTTCTAAAGCCCTTCACTTCCCTGCCTTATCATTTATAAGCTTCTAATCCCTTTAATCTTTCTAGTCAGGAGACGTCCAGGCGGCAGGGAGCTTTGTAAAGGTGTGGAAATCTCACCAAATTCCCATGTAATGCCCTCCTGCTCTGTGCTCCTGGTACCTCTGCGGTGACACATTACCCAGCTGCTGGAGGGAGATCAAGGAAAGGCAATGCCAAATGTGTGAGATAAGAATTTCATGAGTTGAAAGCCGGTTAAGAAGAAAGGGGTCTCTTTCTAAACCCACTGCAAGTCCCTTTCCTCTCCCACCTTCCAGGATTTTTACCCATCTCCATCACAGCACGTTCGAGATCGACCATCCATCTCCTTCGCTGTACAGCACCTACAGGGACAATATTGCTGTGCTGCCCTTAGTAGATAGCAAATTCCATGTGATGAGCTCAAGGCACAATCTATGCAGAGCATCAAGGTGGCCAAATTTGAGTTTGACTGTAATTTTTACGTCTGTACCTATTTAATGCCTGTATTTGCCCATCTCCTCCTCATTCAGCTACACTGTTTCCCAGAGGCTTACATTGGTGAATTAAATAGAGTGAGTAGTGGAATTTCCAGAGGTGTGTTGTTGCCCAGATGAACAACTAACTCAAAAGAGTAGACCTGAAACGTGCTCAACGCATGAATTGTCTAGTCCATGGCTTAGTCACGTAGCTTCTGCAGAAGTCCTCTCAGCCCTTTGGTTTGGCAATGGTAGATCTTTGTTTTAGCAAAGCTCAGTCCCAAATTCTGGGGAATTTTGCCTGACCGAGGATCACAGATTTGGCAGCCCGATTCCCAGCAGCACTGTTGAGAGTTTGCCAAGCAGGTTGGCTTGGGAGGTCCCCCACATCAAGCCAGTCCTGACTGGCTGTGCTCTGGCAGGTTGCAGGTGACATGTCAAAGAAACACAAGTATGACAAGGAAGCACAAGAGTGACAGTGGGGGGATGAGGAATGGTTGCCTTGATGGACATTGACATGGTTTAGAGGTGGGCCAGGCAGTTAGGTTAACAGGTTGGACTTGATGATCTTGGAGGTCCTTTCCAACCTTAACGATTCTGTGATTCTGTGATTCTGTGATCTCTTAGTAAGCTGCTGGGCAGGTTACAAATTGCCACCTGGCTTTCATACCTCCTTGAGCTGGGAGCCATCCTTCATGCCCTGTCAGCTGTGCAAGAGGGCCAGTTGTAAGGTCCCATTATCCCACAGGAGTTTTGTTGGGCAGCCAAGCAGGGAGCTCTTACACCAAGAATTAGCCAGGAAGGGCAGCTCCTCAAGCAGCTGAGACTGGCTCTGCAGCCCTCGGAGCTGTGGGAGCTTTGGGCTTTCTCTGGCAGTGGGGATGCTGGCAGTGGGAAGGTGCACCACACTTTCACTGTCTCCCTTAGGTACATCTCATTTCACATACATGTACTCCTAAGGCTAGTCATGCTGGCTCTAGAGACCCTCTTCCCAATTTACTCCCCTGCTGTTTCAGTAAAGTCCCTGTGCTGTAATGTCTCCTTTCCCTCATGGCTTGATGTCCTCCAGCAGCAGCATTAACTCTGTCTGCCCATATAATGATCCACTAAAAGGAAGTAAAGATGGAGGTGAAATGGTAGCAGCAAGACAATGTTTCCATAATCCTACTGGGTGGCCCAGCCCTGTTTCTGCCTTCTGGGTACTGCCTTTTTGTGTTAGAAAAAGCTCGGTTAGGAGTTTGCTGTTCATCCATGCTGGCTTCTCGCCACACCTGCCCAACTGTTATCAGAATGGGCCATTCTTGTGCTTCAAAAGAGGTGTACTTCAAGATGACCCAGTTGCTCTGGGCTCCTTGGGCCTCCAGAGCAGGCTCCCATGGGTTTCTGCCAAGCAGATCCCTGAACAAACTGAAATCTGTTCTCATAAGTCCAGGATCTACTATTTTTATTGCTCACTTCTCTTGGGATGTTCAACTCCACAGTCTCATGGTCACTGCAACCAAGACTTCTCTTAACCTT
The DNA here is from genome assembly GCA_020745775.1 of Theristicus caerulescens. Classification (NCBI taxonomy): domain Eukaryota; kingdom Metazoa; phylum Chordata; class Aves; order Pelecaniformes; family Threskiornithidae; genus Theristicus; species Theristicus caerulescens. Next base: position 5,165,414 of record CM036569.1, read on the forward strand.
CAGGTCTTTGTTCCGTTCTTTCCCGTTCATGAATAACGGCTCCAACAGCACGTCTCTCATTTTCTGCCAGATGAGTCTCTGCACAACATCCCTGATCTAGGTCCCCAGGCAAGCAACAAACCTGTGGAGATAACAAGTTGCATTGGCTGATGGGTGCCTCTGTATCTAGGAGAGTGTCTCCAGGGACATGGCTTCCTCCTGATGCCAGTGCTTGGTTCAGGCTTGGTGGCTCCTATACCTCTCCTTTGGGTCTTGCTTCTCCTTACCTGCTCCCAGGGCACTACACCAGATCTGTAATGCAGATGTTCAGATGGAGAAGGCACTGTCTGCTCCTGCTCATGCAGAGCGCAAGAGACCTGTGCCATTCATTGCAGCCCATTCCTGTCCCAGAGAGAAATTTCTCTGCAGAGTGCATGCACCCCACATACTGCCTCCCAAAAGCGTGGCTGCAATTGCATGAAGTTTGATATCACTGTGTACTCAGCACTTCATCTTCTGCTCTGCAGCCTGAGCAGAGCCAGGAGAAACCGCAGCTGAATTGATCTCAATGCAGGACTGTAGAGTGCAGAAACAAATGGCATCATGCAAGGTTTCGGGTAGGAAAGAAAAAAAAAAGTGATAATGATCATTCACATGTTCCTACTATATTTTTGCTAGTGATCTCAACAGAGCAGTGATACTTAATTGCATCAAGAACCAGTCTCTGCGTGGGCACGTGGAAGGGTAATAGTTCATGAGTCAGGAAAAGGAACGGTTCAAGTCACCCATCTCTACTTGCGTAGCTGGCCACCTGAAGTTTAAACTGACAAACAGGTTTTTGTTCACACTGAATGAGAATTGAACCCTGAACAAAACCCCGGAGTGTCTCTTCCCTGCTCAGTTCTAGTGATGCCAACAGCATCACAGGTGCTGGACTGAAATTAGGGTTCATCTGGTAATAATGACTGTCAAAAAATGAATGAAAATGTGGATTTAATTTCAAAGAGAGTTGAAACTAGGACCTGAACATCGTTTAATGGGGAAGCTTGTAATTTAACAGCCAAAGGCACATTCTTATAGATTTTAGAGGTGTAAATAAAGTGTTAAAACTAACGTTAGCTTTAGCAAGGCAACCAGAGCACCTCCTGCTTCTGGCACCATGTCCTGGTGGTGGCGAAGGGAGGAGAACTCTGGCAGTGAAACTGGAGGGAAACAAATGCAGCATGTGCATGAGCAGTCATGTGTGTGATAGGGTACTGAATAAATTTATTAAGTCAAATTATCCCTTAATCTGACCACCTATATAAATCAGGCCTGGGGACAGATACTGAACTAACACATAAATGGTAGCAGGTTTTTTACAAAAATAATCTGCCTTGCTTTAAAAACAGTAGAGAATCTATCAAAACAAGTAGTCTCTCAGGCTGATTACCCATAGTGTTAAGCATTTGTACCTTGTTTATAATCCGAGTTTGTCTAACTTCATCTTCCAGTTGCTGGATGCTGTCATGGCTTGGTCCAGCAGATTGATAAATTCTCTTTTCCATTTGGCACTTACAGCCCCTGGCCAAGTCACCAGGTAAATTCTTCTTTGTCAAGCAACAAAGGTTTTGTGAAAAAGTATATTTTCCAATCCTTTAATAGTTCTTATGACCAAGCTGTCTCCAAACTGTCTGTGTTTTCCTTGGATTTTGCCCAGGAGTAGTTCTGCCAAAGCCAAAAGCAGAATTATCAATGCTTCCTCAAACCGTTGTCTGGTCTGATCACCCCAGGACTTCATAAGCCATTTTGGGCCCAGGTGGTTTTCCACGATAAGTTCAAGGACTTTCCAGAGTTTCTGCTTCCCAAAAGAGGGTGCCTCACCGTGTGAGCCTAGCCCACGTGCTCTGCTCTGGTGCTGTGCGTTCGGCTGTGACCCACTCTCTTTGTTATTCTCTGCTCCCCCAACTTTATCTCACCTGCAGACAGCAGCAGGGATGGTTTAATGCCTTCCTCCAGGTCATTAATAAAGACAGAAAACAGCATGGGTGCAAAAAACAGCTGTGGTGGGACCCCGGGAGCGGCTGTGTGCTGATGGTTCGAGACTTCTCTGTTTTAACTGGGTCTTAATCCAAGCCGATGTTTTACTGTTCAGATTTCTTAATGAAAACATGTGCCTCAAGTCAAATATCTTAAAGAAGTCTAAATTTATCAATACTATTATTACCTCTATAAACCCAGCTTGGGATCTTCTTGTAAAATGATCTCGCTTTACTTTGACAAGATGTATATTCCATCTATGTGAGTTGATTGGCATTAATGATCTTACAGACATTATATATAGCAGCTATCACTATCATCATTTGCATTTACAGGTTGCTTTTCATCAAGGTGATTTGCAGCCATGAACAAATCTTCATGACTTTATATTGAACTCAAAAAACAACCCCTTTATGCTCATGTGGACTATGGCACAGGGAGGTTAAAGCTCATAGTGAAAGAAAGAGGATTTCTCCCAGCTTTCCTGTGTAAGGTGTTCTCATGGGTGCTTCAAAGAGTGAGGTTTTCACCTCCTTTCATGAAGGATGATCAGCACCCTTAATGCGGAGCCCTCCCAGTTTCAGCTGTCCTCCTGAACTGGCAGCCAGTTGCAGAGACAAAGCATATATGAACCATATAGACAAGTTAAGAAATTAAATAACTTTGGAGGAAGTGACTGCAATGATATTTACTCCTCTCCGCTCAGGAGTGAGAGGTCAGCTGGCCAGGTAGTGCTGTGGAAAAACACCTCTGCAAAGCCAGAAGGATAAACACAACTGTTTATGAATTCTTCCTTTGGAAAAAAAAATGGTTTTAAATAGCCTGATGTGATAAAAGCTGACTCGATGCCCCATAAACTGCAGGTATCAGAAAGCGAGCCGTCTTTTTTTCCCATCACATCTCTGGTCCATCCCAAATGCTCCCGTGGGGCACTGGTCTCATGGAGCTCCAGAATGTACCCATGGGTGGGACATTCTCAGCCAGCAGTTCTCTGTGGGGGAACCAGTTCCCTCAGGGCACATCAAGACAGACCCCTGAGGGCCAACACATTCAGTAGGTGATCCTTGATGAAAAGTCTCCTGAACCCACCCAGCCTCTTCCAGAAACCCAGAGAAGGTTTCTCCAAGCTCCTGGAGATCACCTGCCTCACACCAGCTATTGCAGACAGTTCTTGCCAACCCCATGGCCTCAGCAGCCGGTCTTTCCCTCCTTCACCCTCTTCCCTAGTTTGGTTTTAAAAAGATGAGAATTTTTTAAAGTAAACACTCTGTATTCCTGCCAAAGTGTTTAGGATACATTTGTTGTTCTCCACTGCAAAGGCAGGGTGGGAGTTGAGTTTTGCAAAATCAAAACAGGTTTTACAATATCACCTGGTGCCAGAAGAAAATGCTGGTTACCAGTGGGTTCCCGGTACAGTCATTAAATGTGAATGCCAAGTGCTGCCCCTTTGCCATTATATACTCCACCTGCAAAGAACAAAACAGCTATCACTTTGACCTAACAAAATTAAAGTCTTGTGGATGGATGGGGGTTAGCAAAACACTTAAAAATGGAATTTTCTTGATTTCTCTGTCTCTAGTGTTAGTCTTCTGCAGTAGTGAGTTCCTAAGCAATAACTGCGTGTTGTGGAGAGGCGTTGGCATGTTTCAGACTCCTCTATAAAATATAAATGCGTAACATTATAAAACCTCCTCCTTGCCTTTCCCAGAATCAGACTCTCACAAGACCATTTGGTGTGTCACGAGGGTTTATCTGTGTCATGGCTGTGGGTGCATCAGTGTGTGGTTGCGTGCACAACCAGCAACTTTGCAAAGTGGAAGATGAGGGAATGGCTGAAACCCCACCACAGCGAACAGTGAAAGTTTCATAAACCAGCTTGAATTCCCCATTTAACTTCATCAGCTTCAGTTCACCAAAGAGCCAGTGCTCGGCTCTGGGCTGTCAGCACAGCGACGGCATGAACTCCCTCATTATTTATTATGAGGTGCCCGGTGGAGCAGAGCAGCACGATTTGCACCCAGCTCATTTAGCATTTGCAGATGAGCACTAACTGGAGGAACCAAGTGTGGATTGGTTGCCCAGGGTTTATCTGTTAGGGTCAATAGCAGGTTCTCTGGGGGCGTTCATCATCCGTCAGACTGGAACAAGTCCTGAACATCCAAGTGCTAAGACCAAGTCTTCAGTGTGTGTGGAAGATGCATGGTGTGCTCTGCAGCAGGAGCAATGTGGTGTCAGCATTCCTGGGGGATGAAGATAATGCAGGCAAACTTGTCCAAGCAGGGCAGGGGGAACTCAAGGTTATGAAAATGAAATCATTCTTCTTTTGCTTTTCCAATGACTGCTACTGTTAAAATGAGTAATTGTGGAGCAGCCGTGTCCAGACAGAACTGTTTCTGCTCACAGTTCTTGGTGACAGTCAAAGATGCCCTACACGGCAAGGAAAACAAACAGCAGCTGAAAGTCATGCTGACTCGGGTGAGTTTCCAAAGATCTGTGGATCGGTGATGGTAGACACAGCCCCAGGCAGCCAGTTTTGCTGATAAAAGATCAGATTTCATAGAGTTAAATAGGATAAAATAGGGTTAACAGGATAAATGCCTGCCTGCTGCTGTGCGTGGTCAGGGAGGGTGAATGAAAGATCATCAGCCTTCATGTGTGAGGATGTCAGCCACGCACTTCAGGGGACCTAAAGGCAGTTCTTTGCACCGAGCAGGCACATTAGTCCTCTCTGCTGGCGTTACAGGAAGCAGTGAGGTGTTGGCCACTGCCAAATGCATAACGCAGAGCTCCTGACACAGCGGTCTGGTCTGTCGTGACAGCCCCACGACTGAGTAACAACTGCAGTGCTGCGTCCCTGCTCTGGTGTGGCTCCTCCAGGACACTTCCAACGGGCTCTGATAGAGAAAAGCCTGGGGAGAAGCTTGTCCTGAAGATTTTAGTAATAGATATTGTTGCCTGGGAAAGCAAGGTTTGCCATTGTGAATGCTCCCTCCACCATGCCCAACAAATTAAAGCCAAACAGGCAGTAAATTTCCATGGGCCATTACCCCTCTCACAGAGGAGGTTAAGTGTGATGAGGGCCAAATTGCCATTTAATGTGATCTAATTGATTTTGTAAGCTGTTGTGTTAACAAGAAGCTCTACGGTGTTCCCCTGGCATCACCCAGACAGTTTGGTAACATCTGGTGCGTGCCCTTCCCCAGTGGTGGACGAGCACTGGGAGTTGCTGGTAGGCATCAGCTTTGCGTGTAACCCACACACTGGGGCTGGTCCCCAGGGCAAGGATTAGAGAAAGGATGCTACAGAGACTTGGAGAGCTTCTGCCTTCCTGCCATGACTCGGGCTCATAGCTTGGTCCTGACTTCCCTGGAGTGTTTGGGAGCCCTATAAGGGCAGAAGGAGTGCCCATCTGGTGCAGGGAAGCTGTTCAGCATCCCATGGGAAGGGCAAGGTTGAGCAGCCCATGTTTGTGAGGAGCTGCAGATTCCCCATGGAGCCAGGGAGTGCTTGGTGCCAGCACTGGCCCCTGCCCTGGCCAGAAAATTTGACTTTAACTGGATGCCTCCATTAGGATGACATGTAGGGAGCAACCCCCCTGTCCCAGAGCAGAGCCAACAGGCCATGCCAGGCTCTGCTGGCTGAGATAAGAAAGGTGGTCCTATTTCCTGCACCCCAGACAGATCTCTTGTACCGTGTACAACACTGGCTGCTCTCCCGCCTTGTGCCATCAGGAGGTGCTTCCCTGGGCTGGGGGCGAGGCGCAGTGGGGTGAGCCGGGCTCTCCTGCCTGCTGGGGCTGGCAGGACCAGGGAAGATCACTGAGCTGTCTTCAGGCGTTTGTGGCCGCCCTAGCGTGGAAGGCTTCATTGCAAGTGGTAGACAAGGCAGCACAGCGCTTGGCGCTAACTGTATCCTTTGCCCCTGTGCTGCAAGCAAGAAAAATGAGCAAGCTGATTTTTTTTATTTAGTTTTTGACTGGGCTACAGAGCTCTTCTGGCCCCAACCCACCACCCGGTGCTGGTCATAGCCCAGTGGCCCCAGCCATCAGCTCCTGCAGCCCTTCAGCCGTGTCTCCTGCTTGGGAAGCCAGGAGTTGCTCCACCTCCCCAGACGTGGGCCCAAGGCATAATTAATGTTGATAAAGCTGCGTGTGGTAGCCAGTGATGCCCTGCACGCATGCAAAGTGTTATTTATTCCTGACTCCCTCTCAGCCTGACGCTCCGACAGTGAAACCCGCCAGCTCTGACTAATGGTCCCAGCAGCTGTGTAGGATATTCGAGTTGCTTTTCGTTTACGGATTCGGTGGGTCCCTGGTAATTGGAACGTGGCAACTTCTAACACATAACAGATGATACGACAGTGGAGGGAATTTGTCATTGCTTCACTCCCCTACGGCAAGAAGGGCTCATAAGTCACAGCTGACAAATCTTTTAATGACTTTTAAACTTCATTTACAGAAAAGAATGACCATAATCAACAAACAATGATGGGTTACTAATCTTTCTGTATTATTAAAAAAGGAGTCTGTGTCTTTAGCTCCCTCTATGGGAGCTTAACGCTGCAAAGGGAAGGGTGATGCTGTCCCGGAGAAGGGTTGGCAGAGCGTGAAAGGATGAAAACCGCATCAACAGGGAGCCCCGAGAGTCCATGCAGTCCTGAACCATCACACATAATCATGGTATGAAAGACTGACATGATGATATTGATGGAGAATGAGAGCAGTAGACAATGTACTTTCATCTCTGTCTTTGACCCATAGCCTGCTGATGTTGGTGGGAAAATCGCCAGACCATCAGTCACCTCTGGGCTTCAGGCGATCTGATGCCCAGGGTAGCACAGCACATGGGAGCGGGTGTACCCTCCGTAAAACCAGGCTTTCTTTTAGTCTTTGCATCCATGTAGAACTGGAGAGGCAAAGACGAGTAGATGGGGAGCAGGATTTATTATTTTTCAGGAGGAAAAGGAATGGCTGCCAACATAGGTCTTACTATAGCGGTCACCTCAAGCAGCTCAGCTGCTTTTCAGGTCTTCCTCTCCCATCACTGCAGGCTGCATCCCTCCCATATGAGATGCTTTCCTTGGGGTGAGTGTGCCTCCCCCATCTCTGTGAAGCCTCAGAGGTGGTGTTCAAACAACCAAACCTCAGCAAATCCCACCACAAGTGCAGTAGGAGCCCACATCCCAGCAACTTTACAAAGATATGCATCGTAATAATTTATGTCATTCTGCATATTTGAAGTGTCTGAATTAATTTTGAAAGGCAATCAGCTGATAATTAACTCCGGGAGACAAAAGGACCATGTCAAAAACCTCAACTGTTAAAAAATTGAGGGTTAGTGTGCCAAGGACCAGCAACTTTATCTTGCTCTGTGCTCCCTAAGGCTCCCCATCCCATGTCCTGCTCCCCCCAGCACCAGCACAATCTCTGGGGAGCGAGCGCCTGGCTTCGGTGATACCGGTGACATGAAGTCTTGTAGCGGGTGGGGGACACAATCAGCTGTTTTTCTCTGTAGGAAAACATGGACAAGCATTTTGGAGGAGCAGTGTGGTCTGGGTCCCGGAGGGACACCTTTGATCTGCAGGTGGTAACTGCACTCACGGTATCCTCCTCAGCTCGTGGTTTTGCCATGTCTCCTGGCATGTGGGGCTTTGCTAAAATCCCCAGCAGCAGGGAGCATGTGGTGATGTGGAAATACCTGACTTCTGCTCAGTCAGTCAGAAAAACCAGCCATAGCCCTCATGGCTTGGAAAAGGCAGGGACGGCCCCAGGAGCACAGCACAACCCGGGGGATGACCAGGACCAGTTAGTTTGGCTGGGAACAGAGCAGCATTTGCATGTTAAAGAAGCCGTGGCATCAAGATGCAGGACTTCTGCTTAGAAGACAGCAGCAGAGCTAAATAACAAGAATTGCATCAGTGAAGCTCCATCTGCAGCAGCTCCTCTTTGAGAGCTGAGTGGTCCTGGCAGGTGATTAAATTATCTGGTGGTGGGTTGGCAGCATGAAATGGGGACCCTCCTGGAGCCCAGATTTTCCCCCTACTTCAACATTGCCCTATGGTAAGAGGTCCACATGTCCTTCTCACAGGAACCTGCATCGTGCCCTGTGTGGGGTGGGACATGGCCCAACATTGGAGCTTGGGAGTGCTCCTGAGGTCACCCATTAGACACGGCTAGAGGGGTTTTGTATGAGGAGGTGAGCACTGGGCTCACAGACGGGGGCAGGAGGCTCTTCTGCGGCCAGACTGGGAGCCCTGCTCTTCCACCACTCCATTTCTTCTGTGCCACGTGCAGGGAGAGGCAAAAAACAGCAGCGAAGGTGCCAGTTCATTAACAGCTAAGAAAGTTCCCAGAAAGTTCACTTGCTTTTCCTCATAAATAAATCATTTGCTGTTAAAACAACATTTGGGCTGGGGGGGGGGGGGGTGTTCATTAAGGAATATCAAGTCAATAGGTGGCTGATGAGAACCTGTCTCCATGGCGTATGAGTGGGAGAGTGGGGGATGGAAACTTTGTGTTTTCCTATTAGGCTGTGAATGATAAAGAATTAAAGAATAATTCTCAAGAAATTAGTCATGGCCAGCCATTAATGAGCATCTTGGTAACACACTAATGAGCTGGCTTCAGATGCCTGTAAAAAAGGACTTTAATTAGATTAATACATGTAGCATTGTCCATAGCCCAGTAGGTAATCATCAGGTTTTGCACCAGTGGGATTACAGATGACATTCTATTTAATTGCTGTTTCCTTTTCATTTTCTTTCCTTTTTTTTTCTTTTAAAGATTCTTTCCTCCAAAGAATTTTGTTTCTGTTCTCGAACATAACCTAAATGTTATCCATGGAATTCTGCATCTGAAAGTGCTGCCAGACTGGGCTTATCTGATTCAATTGACCTTTAAAATTTATTTTGCTGCTGTCAAAAAGAATGTTAGTCTGTTCACAAGAGATTTCCAAGATGATTAGAAGCAGAGACTCCTGAAAAGTCTACTTGTTGCATATTCTGCAATCAAAGGATGAGCCTAGCTTTTTTTCTTTTTAGGAGAAAAATGCCTTAATTTAAAAAATATTTTCATGGAAAATCAGAGTCCAGAAAAGTTCAATGCAAATGGGGAATCTGTGTTCAAGTAGACGGTCAAAGAGCTGCTGAGGAGCTGCTTCTCATAGTCTGAAACCCAGGGAGTTGATCCATGTAGGCTTCAGAAGATACTTGGTTCAGTAGATTCAGAAGATTCTTGGTTCTAGCACAGTACTAATGGCACTAATTTTTGGCCCCATATGCTGTCAGGACTTATTCTCATGTTTCAAATGCAATGTTGTTAGCATGGGAGTGGAAACCCAAATTTAACCCGCTGATGTTGATACCTGCCTGAAAGTCCTGACAGAAACCCTTGTTTTCAAAGGAATTCAGCTCTGAACCGAAGGGCAGGACTGAGGGTCAGGGGCACTTTGGATGCTCCTTGTTGTCACAGCGCACTGCTGGTGGGACAGCTTTTGGCTGTCTTGACACAAGGAGAGACTTGGGCTTTATCAAGCAGATGGGAGAAAACACTGCCTTGGTGTGAAGGCAGAGCATGGTGACCCTGTGGTGAGGAGCATGTATATGTCCTTACCTCCTGAATCTGCCTTCTGGGAGCCGTGTCCTGCCCCGCAGGGAGCACCATGAGCTCTGGCATGGCCACACACATATGTGCAATGAGCTGTGCAGCGTTTGGAGTGAGCCCCACGTTTGTGGAGATGGGCAGAGTGAGGAGCAGTGCTGCAGGAGCTGCGTGGATGGATCTCAGAGTTTCCAGCCATAGGTCATCCCTTTATCACACTTATTAGGAAGGATTTAAAACTCTAATGAATAGGTTTTTAAGCTTTCTATAGGCATGAATAATATGTAGGACACATGGTTACGAGCCACAGCTATAAACTATATGATGATCTGATAAACTTTGTAACCATTGTACCTTTAACAACTGATTAAATACTTATTAAAACAGCTGTTGATTATTTATTGCTCCTTTATGAAGGATTTGCCAGTTGCACTGAAATTTAAATCAGAGCCAGGTTTTCAAAGGATTGGCAGGATTTCTCCAGTTCAAAATGACTTGTTGTTTTAATTAAAAATTAAAAAAGGAGACTATTTGCATAGCAAGACGAATAGTTGAAGGAAGATTATGAGGGAGCTAATTCTGTTCACGCTGCTGTGTGCTCAACATCCATTCATCTGGGCAGCAGCACCCTTCATCAAACAGGAGCGAACCCCAAATTTGTGGAGATAGCACTCCAAACCAGAGAGGTTCAGGAAACTAATTCTGCCTCACATGCAGTCATCCAGCACAGAGGCACCAGCCAGGGGGGCTGCAGATGTCCCCATGCTTGCGGGTCCCAGTGCTTCAGCAATAGGTGACATAAGCCAATATGTAGTGGTGATGGCGTGCCGCAGCTACGCCGAGCCCGGAACCGCTCTGGGAGAGGATGCGCCAATGTAAAAATTCACAGTGCGTCAGAGATGGCATAAAGTAAGATGGATCAAGGGGACAGAGTCGGCCCCTCCTGCCAGAGCCCTGCAAAATGCAGAACTCGGCATCTGCCACAAGCTAATGGTGTCGGTCTGGATTATTTGCTTACGTCCTGCAGCAAATGTGCTTTAATGAACCAGACTTGGCTGATGTTTTCTCTCCCTCCCACTCAGTAGCTTTGCTTTTTCCTCTGTACAGTCCAAGTGCGCAGGATGGGTGCAGCCTCCATCTAAACAGGGGTGAAGGAGACGAGGTGGGCAGCAGGTACCCCCCCTTCACCCACCCCGTAAATTGAGACCTGAGTGCTTGGTGGAGAGCAGACAATGAGGTCAGGTTATAAATATGGCTGTGACCCCGAGCTCCCCAGGAGTTTCCAGCATGCTTGCAATGGCGGTAATTGCTCGGTGCTCTCCTGTGACCCGGGGTGGTGCAGACACATCACCATGTGTGTCATTACAGGCAGTCCCTATCTAGAGCTGTTACAGTGGCGTTGTCTTCTGATGTGTCAGGTGTTAATGCTATTTCATTCTATCAAAGAAAATATGATGGTGGAAACTGGGCTGAAACTGGGCTCGCCGCCTAAGCCTGCAGAGCCTGCATGCTCATGAGGAGGAAACAGTGTCCTCAGGCAGACAGTGGCACCCCCAGCAAAAATGTCTGGGGGGCTGCGGGGATGCACGGTGATGCACAGGGATGCAAGGTAGCATCAGTGCCTTCTCCATCTCTGCTCCAGCCACACAGCCCTGAGGGGGTGGCCTGGGTATGGAGGGTGGATGAGGCTGGGTGACTGTGGAAGGTCCCAGGCTGGAGTCAGGCTGGGGCTTGGGGCTGCGGTGGGTAAGAGAGTAGCATCTCTGTGGGGACTGTGTGCTGGTTCTGGCTGGGAGAGAGTTAATTTTCTTCATAGTAGCTAGTATGGGGCTATGTTTTGGATTTGTGCTGAACAGTGTTGATAATACAGGGATGTTTTAGTTACTGCTGAGCAGTGCTTACACAGAGTCAAGGCCTTTTCTGCTCCTCACCCCACCAGCGAGCAGGCTGGGGGTGCACAAGGAGTTGGGAGGGGACACGGCTGGGACAGCTGACCCCAGCTGACCAAAGGGCTATCCCACACCATATGGTGTCATGCTCAGCATATAAAGCTGGGTGAAGAAGAAGGAAGAGGGGGACATTCGGCATGTTGGCGTTTGGCTTCCCAAGTAACTGTTACGCGTGATGGAGCCCTGCTTTCCTGGAGATGGCTGAGCACCTGCCTGCCGATGGGAAGTAGTGAATCAATTCCTTGCTTTGTTTTGCTTGCGTGTGCGGCTTTTGCTTTCCCTATTAAACTGTCTTTATCTCAACCCACGAGTTTTCTCCCTTTTACCCTTCTGATTCTCTCCCCCATCCCACCGCAGGGGGGAGCGAGTGAGCAGTTGGGTGGTGCTTAGTTGTTGGCTGGGGTTAAACCACAACAGGACCGGGAGCCAGGTCAGTGATTGCAACTGATGAAGCCTGAGTCTGGATGGGTTTGGGCTGACTCGTCTGCAAGGTGGAGCCCTGGGAAGTGTTTGGAAAAATTCACATACCCTGTACGAGGAGCCCCTTGTCTAATGGGAGATGGGACAGCCCAAAATAGCACTGGAGAGACCCAAGGACCAGCTTTGCCCACAGCAAAAGCATCCTCTCTTACCAGGCTGTGCTCAGTTGCACTTTACAGGAGGAAACAGATTTGCAAAGGGTGCCCACAGCTTCACAACAAGCTAGTCTGGCTCCTGCTGAGCTGATCTCCAGCTTTCTAGCCCTTCCAGCTCACTCAGCATAGCGGAAATTTCCCCCAAAAACAGCCCTGGTCCTGCAGAACTAGTCTAATAATTGTGACATCTTTGTCTACCTCCTTTTTTTAATAACTTTCTGGTCCCTTAACAATCACTTTTGGGAGACTCGAAGCTGTTTTCCCCAGAAAACCCAAGGACTGCTTTCCTTCCAGTTTATTCTATTTATTGAACCACACAACAGTGAACAGGGTGTTTCCGCTCTCCGGGAGGAGGGCTGAGCCCCTCTGGGTTTCTGTGCAGGACTTGTTGGCTTCTCAGAAGTTATTAAAAAGATGGCAGGGTTTGTGTTGGTTATTAAACTAATGCTTTGGAGCTTGGCTCTGGTGTTTGGGGACTCACTAGCAAATTATTCACAATTCTCAGGGGAGGAATGATTGGCACTGGGGGTAGTAGGGACTTTGCTTTTAAATGCATGTGCATTTCTGTGCTATCGATGGTGCTGCAGCAGTGCAATCAGTGGAGCTGGCTGTGTTTCTTTTTAAAACTGTTTTTTTCAGCTAAAAGAAGGACTGTTTTAGTCAGAAATCCCTCAGAGCCGAGCATCTGGGTTGATCTCTGCCTGAAGCGGGATGCTCGCCGTGTGACAGCCATGCCAATTTGTCTGTGCTAGGGCATGTTAACTGCCCTCTTCCTCCCTAAAAATCTTGCCACTTGGAAGTGGCAAGAAAGATGTCCAGACATTAAAGGTTTGGGATGAATGCAGGGGGGCAACCTCCAAAAAGCAGTGAGGTGGTGCAGAATTGGGTTTTGTCCTATGCAAGAGTATACGAGATGGTTAAAGAAGACCTGAACCAAGCTGCATCATTCAGGCTTCCTCCAGCCTGTGAGCAGGGGTGCACCAGCCTTGTCATCGGAGCTGGGGACCACCCAGCTCTCACTGAAGCATAGTGGGTGCACCACACGCTGTTACATCCATCATGTGTGCTGGCAAGACACAGGTTTGCTGGTGCTTTTTTGGGCACCCCAAATGCTGAATTTTCCCCAAACCTGGCAGGGAGCGGATTTGGCACTTCGACCCATGCCAGAGGGCCCCGCAGGACTTCTTCATTTGTCATCTGACTCCCAGTGGAAAGCCACCAAGTTGGGAAAACTTGTTACTGGACAGAGACGGGGACAGGATGAAAAACCACATCTCCCCTTTTGTGAACAAGTGTGATAAGAAGAGAATAACAGCCTGGCTACGTGTTGCCGTCACACTGAAATAAAGAGCACTTTCTGCAGGAGAGAGTGGTGGGGCTCGGTGGTTTTTCTTTGCTTCTTCTTTGACAGTTCATCACTAAGACTGAGGCCCCTGGGGTTTTCAGACACCTGGCTCTCAATTAAACAGCTAATCTGTGAAGCAAGGCACTTAAAGCAGGGAGGAAAAATAGCTTATCAAGTAAACCAGCTCTGGCCTTGGGCGGTTACCAGATTGAATATCAATATTTTTAAGGGATTCCTGAATGTTAGCAGCACCAGGGACCGTGACATTGTTTCCAGCCATGCTGTCCTAGGAAGAGAGGAGAAGCACTGGTGGGGAGGGGACTCTGTTGGTGGGTGTCCCGGACCAGGGGCACGTGCGGGCAGGCACGGCCTTTCCTCGAGTGTGGGAGCTTCTTGGGAGCTCAGAGTGGTTCTCACCACCCCTAATAAATGGCACGGGGGGGTCCTCGACTTTTTGGGGTACAAAGCTCAGTTAATCCCATGTTGTGTTTTCTTCTCAGCCTGGTGGTGGCAAACAGCTTTCCTTGTGCCATGCATAGTGGGGCGGCAAATCCATGGAGAGCTGCGGTCTTGGGATCTGTGGTAGGGTCAGGTTGCAGGGATGATGGTCAAAGGATGGTCAGACAGCACTGTGGTGGCAGAGCCTGGGTGCAGACGGACATGTTTCTGGGGTCACCATGGTGTGGTTCGACTGCTGTCCCCTGCAGAGCTCGCAGGGTGCCACTAGTACAGGCACCTGCCCCATGCAGAGGGACACAGGACACACAGGATGGAATGAACTTCTGACAATCTCATCCTTAAGTGCATCTGTCTTTGGGGGCGATTGGAAGCGGAAGGTGTCACTATGATGTTTCTGTAAGCTTTGGTGAGGTTGGTGGCACAAACCCCCTCACCCCAGACCTCTCCCATCTGGGCCTCAGTTTCCCTTGCAGAAAACAGGGATAATCATACTAATCTGTCCTTGGTGTTCTTCGAGGTCCTGCAGATGAAGGACCCCTTTATACATTCGTTTATCTATGTCCAAGAATTACTAGTTGCATTTTGTCTTGTTCTCTTTTCCAACTCAAGTCTGCCTTGTTGCAGTTGTGGGTTGGGGGATGAAAGGCAAAATAATAGCTGTGAAAATGCATCTACTGAAGACAGTATAGTTATTAGAATATTAATCTATAACCAGTGATATGTGTCTCTGCTCTGTATATTTTTCTAATCAGACATATCACCAAGATACTCTGCTCTGACTCCTACCTGCTGGTTTCTACATGGTGTATCAAAGAGATGGCGGCTTGAGGAGACATTGTACTTCATAGCACTGCTCTGGCGAGCTGTTCTGTTTCACATGGAAGGGAAACTAAGCCGATGTGGCTGATGCTGTGCCGGATTTAATCTGAGCACAACACAAAGTGCTCTGATGGAAGGCAGTTAGGTGGAGTATGAAATATTAATATGCTATCATTAAAATGTCCTTTCCAGTTGTTGCAGTAAGGGGGCCAATAAGTGATGTGAAATGAATATTGTGTGTAAGAAGAAACCCTAAATGAATGGGACAGAGAAGGCAAGGGAGGCTGTTTTCTTCAGGGGATGCCGGGCTTGCAGGGGGACAGCAGACGAACACTTTGCACAGGGTTTTTGAACACCCAGTGCTGACTGTTTTGTAAGCTGCTAAATGAGAGCTGTGCAGACCGCTTGTTAAATGGAGGACATCATTGATTGTGCCTGAAATCTCAGCACGATGCCGTGCTAGAAGCCCAGAGTTTCAGCTCCCCAGCCTTGGACAATGCTCCCTGCCAAAGCCCTGCTCCCTGCCTGGGCAGGGATAGCAGTCAGTGGCAGATGGCACTCGAGAGCATCCCATCCGCAGAGATGTCGGGTCCTCGTTGGCTTCCTCCCAAGTCTTTCCCAGCGGCGTGGCCGTCACCTTCCCTGACCTTGAGTTTGCCATCTGGTGGCCCCGTCCCATCACTCATCAGCCACAGGCACATCTCCTGCGCAGACCTGCAGTGTCCTGAGATGGCCCTGATGCACAGAGCCGCTGGGGCTTCCACCAGGGAGCCAAGGGAAAGCTCTACCGAGGGAGGGGTTATGCTGAGCTACCCGCCCCATCACCGGTCCCCGCAATGGGTGGTGAAAGTGAGTTCTCCCGTCTCCAGCTCCCACAGCCACAGGCTTTATCAGGTTGGGGGGACCCAGCATCCCAGGTGAGGAGGAGGGGAGACAGCGCAGGGGACAAGCACACGCTGGTCCAACTGCAAGAAGCATGGAGGAAGGTCACAGGAGCCAGACAAGGAGGGTGCAAGGTGGAGTTGGGGGAACAGGGATCTGGGAGAGGCGCAGGTTCCCCTACACCCCCCCACCTCCATGCCAGCCGAGGTCATACCTTGGGAGATGCCTTAGAAGGTGTCCTTCTCCAAGTGAAAATCCATCTGGTGCCTTAGTGCCCACTTGAGAAATGCATCGTCTTCATCCAGCTCTTTTATTTTTAAAACAAACCCACAGAGTGGAGGATCCATTGACAGCAGCAGAGCTGGCTCATGTTGCACCCGCTGAGAGAGGGCAGCTCACTAGATCTGGGGGAAGATACATGTTTTATGTCCCCCCACACCCCCATCCTGCCTGAATACTCCAGCCAGCCCTTTCTGTTCCCATGCACAGAGGCAGCTTAACCCACATCCCTCCTTAACCCCATAGAGGCTTAAGGAGCTCAGCGCCCTGGTGTAATTGGTGTTTGCAGCTGCAAACAGCTGATCAGAGATTCAGACTATTGTAAATAACACACGTCTGGGCTCATTAGAATTGGGGAAGGATTTGGGCAGACAGCAGCCTGGGGTTTCCCTAAGCTGGGGCTTGGGGTAGCAGCAGTAAAACTCTTCAGAGATGGCGTGGGAAAAGAGAGACAGGGGTATGTTTTATTTGAGCGCTATATTTTATTTCGAGGAAGAGAGCATTCCTCCTGCCTGCCTGCAGCTGGGCCAGACCTGGAAATGATATGGCCAAATTTGACCAACCTACTCGCTTTCTGTGGCAAAGTGTGTGGCTGAGGAGATTACATGGGTGGTGTCTGCCTTGACTTCAGGAAGGCTTTTGATGTGATCTCCCACAGCATCCTGGCATCCAAGTCGGGACACAACAGTCTGGATGGGTGGCCTCCAACAGCAGTGCAAGTTGGATGGTGGGGCTCCAAGGGCAGTGATAAGGGCTCATAATCTGCCTGGAGGCCAGTTGCAAGAGGAGTTCCTCTGGGGACTGGGGATGGGGAAAAGGAGGGCCATGGGTGGGTAGCAAATTGATTGGAGACTTACGTAAACTCCAGCAGATAAGCAAGGATGGAAAAGTGGGAGTGCATTGTCTAGAGGGGAAGCACCTAAGTGGGGCCAAAATGTCCATGTGACACGGGCCAGTGTGGGCAAGAGAGGTGCCAGGGCAGATTTACTCTGAAATAGAAAATACTGGCATCAGGAACTGGAAACTCCAGAAGTCACCAAGTGTAAAGGCACATGTTGAAGTCACTGTCCTGCAACATCACTGAAACCCCAGGGCAGGGAGAGCCATAGGTTCACAAGGGGTCGGATGTGTCCTTGGGTGCCAAGACCATCCAGAGCTACTTGGATACAGGTATCCAAAACATGTAGGCTCTCTGAAGGTCCTACACAGCCTTAACTGGTCCCAGGGGGTTTAAGATGGAGATTTCCTGGGGTCTGGCCATCCTGGAACAGCCTCCAGTTGGGCTTTGTGCAGCTACTCGGGATTTCTGAGAATTGAGTCCTTGAGGCTCAAGCTGGGTACCCAAAGTGACCGAATGGCTGGAAATGGCCTTGGCTCTTTCTCTGTTTCTCCATCTCTGCACCAAGAATGGGGACAGTTTCCTCTGTGAACCTCTTCCAGACAAAAATATGTTAAAATAGATAGTATTAAGCAAATGTTATTATATAGGTTGGAACTTTGAGCAACCTGAAGAGGCTGGGCATCACTTGCCAAAGATGTGAGGATTTAATTCACTTAGATGCCTTTAAAAGTCCTATCCTTCAGTTATTTTTTCCAGTGTTTTTAGGAAGACTGTGCTGTCAGGAATTTTTTTTAAAAAAATAAACCAGAAGTCTCATATCTTCTAATCTGTAAGGGTGAAAGGGAAAATATAACAAGCCAGACTCAGACAAAGTCTAACTTTTTTTTGATTGGATTTAGCAGGGAGATCATTTTCAACCTCAATGGTAGGTTAATAGAGTCACAGGGGTTAGAGCCGGACGAGATTTATTGTTCCATCGCATCCTCCCCCTGCTCCACGCAGACGATCAGCCTTGCCGGGTATCTCCAACGCTCTGTGTGGTCTGGCTTTAAATGATGAAAGGAATCGAGTGTCCAGTCCTTTGTGCTCTGAAAATTAAAAAGGCGGAGGTCTGGACATCATAGCTTGTCTGTTCAGAGCTCATTGATTGCAATCGGTGTTCAAATGCTCCATGTCTTCCTGGGTTGGGCTGCAAGCACCATCTGCGGGCAGGGCTGGGCAAGTCTCCTCTCTTGTCTCTTTACTCCATGCTGGACTGAAGTTTCAAATCCTGGAAATACAGATCTAGCAGCAGCAAGCCCTAACGCTTGTCTGTGTGGGTAGAAGTACCCTCTGGCAAAAATAGGACTACGGGCAGAAGCAGCCCCCCCAGGTGTCCTGAGAGGCCAGTAGCTGAGCAGGCTCCATCAGGACATCCGTCACCCAAGAAGCCAAAATGGGGCTCACCTGGCAAAGGGGTGAGATAGGTATGATGAAGTTATCCCCCCTAATAGGTTTAGGGGGAGATACGAGCAACCAGAGGTTTCATGTCCTGTGTGGAAGCTCTGTGCAGAAGACAGGGAAGAAGGAGGACCTAGGTTCTTTGAAAATCTTGGGTGAAACCCTAAAAAGCACATCAGGAAATGTTGCAGCTTTTTCCCAGGCCTCTGCCTGTCTAGTGAGGAGTGTAGGAAACAGTAGTAACTGTGTGTTTTAGGGCTCGGCAAAGCCAGAGCATCGCACACTGCCGGTGTCAGTGCCTCAGGCAGGCTGGGCTGTGGGCAAGTGGTGCCTGTCAGGGCTTGGGGACCAGGGAGACCAGTTCCACAGGAGCTGCATCCATGCAGCCGGGCAGCTGCCACCATCCCCACCTCGGACCAAGCTGCTCAGACAAACCTGGGCTTTGAGCTCAGAGAGCCAAAGCCAGGCAGCGCTTTAGCTCTGCCCAGTGCCAAAGCAGACACTGGGGACTACCAGGGAGGGGCCACCATGGCCCTGCAGTAGCAGTGTGTCCCCTGTGCAGGGCTATAGGCTATAGGCTTGGTGACTCCCTGGGGTTGTGGACACCCTGGTGGCATTGCCCTGGGAGCTGGGAGTACCTGCCAGCGCTGCTGGAAGGGGCTGGGGAAGAGCAGCACTGCAATGTGCATCATAAAATGCCTTCCACTGCTCTGAGCTGACTTTTCCCAGGTAAATACCACACACTATGTATGCAGCACACAATAGTGATCCCAAAGCATCCACTTTGTTTCTGGAAGATGAAAATCAAACTGATATCTTTGGACAGCTGTAATTTTTGCTGCAGAAATGTGAGCAGGCAGTGTAATAGGCAGCCAGATTAGCTTTAATTTCACACAGTTTCCAGCCCTGACCCTGGCTCCTCTTTGTCCTCAGAGGTGAAGCCTGGTCTCAGGGGCTGCCCATTAAATACTCAAGGCAAGACACCCAGGGGATCATGCCTTGCAGCTATGGGAAGCGGGCTGGAATGGCTTCCAGCTGATCTGGCTGATGGCTTAGTGATTCCCAAGCTTACAGTGACACCTCCTGTTTGCACAAAATTCAGCTCAAAGCCCAACGTGTAAATGTGCAGGCAGACAGCAGAGTGCAGATAGGAGCACATGGGCTGCTCCACCACTTAAATCTTTTCATTTGCACCCAGAAAACTCAAGTCCTTTTCCAGCTGCAACTGTGGATCTGTGGGGACGAGGCTGTCCCTGTGCATGGTGAGAGCTGGCCTGTGCTGGGAGGTGCTCAGCGGGGGAAAGCCCGGAGAGGCGGGCATGAACAAAGGAGCTGAATGCAAACTGCTTTAAAAAGGGCAGTCCTTTGAAGTGTAATTAAGTATAGAGTGGTAAAAGCTTTCCTATAATAGCATTAAAGCTTTTACTTAGATGTAAAATTTATTTAAATCTTGTTTTGTCCCCAAAAGCAACCAGCTTACACCCAGAGTGTCAGCCTGATAAATAGGTTTCCAGCAAAGGTTTTGCACTGGCTGCGATATCCCCCTCCCCAACACACAGGGGCTCTCTGGAGACAGGATCCCCCCAGCTCTGACTAGTTGAAGTTGCAGAGCTGGTTCCCTCGCTCCAGGCTTGCTGGGAGATTTATCCCCCGCCCCTTTTTGTAAGACTCCAGCAATTCCCTTGCATACCTTCCTGACTCCCGATTTGTTCATTCAGGTGTTCAAGATGTCATTGAAGGTGCAGACAAGCAACATCACGAACAAGAATGACCCCAAGTCCATCAACTCCAGAGTCTTCATTGGCAATCTCAACACAGCCGTGGTCAAGAAGTCAGATGTGGAGACCATTTTCTCCAAGTATGGCCGAGTGGTGGGCTGCTCCGTTCACAAGGGCTATGCCTTCGTACAGTACTCCAACGAGAGGCATGCGCGTGCTGCTGTTCTGGGTGAGAACGGGCGTGTGCTTGCAGGCCAGACGCTTGGTAAGTCTTTTCTTAAGCCATTTTAGGTGTCCGGGTGCAACACGGGTTGGTTGCTCCCTAGGGGACAGGCAAGAGATGGCCAGTCCAAGGTCAAACTGGGACATCAATCTGCAGGTCACGGTCAAGTTCAATGATGTTGACTGGGTCAGACAACCCAGTGATGACCAAGCAGGTCCATAGCGACAAGGCAGGTGTGGGGCCAGGCTGGGAAGTCAGCCAGTTGGTCAGGATCAGCAGGGTCCATGGCCAGGCACAGGCATGGCTGTGACAGAGCTGGAGATCAGCACTACTACAACACAGCTCAGATAGGGGCTGAGGGCTCCCGGGTCCTATGTGGGTAGGGGACAGAAGTGAGGCTTGTCATGGTCATTCAGGCATATTAGTACCCTCAGGGCTGTGACATTGTGGCCCAAAAAACCTCATGTTACCGGCTGCGATTGTAGAAGCTAAAACACAGTTCTGAATCATCCCATGTCCTTGTCCTTGATCTGGTGGGGAAGAACAAGGGTGGGAAAAGACATTGCCTGGTTCCCTTTCTGGACCAGGCCTTATCCTTTGCCTGTCAAGAGAGGTGATAGTCTAACTCAGACTAGCTCAGACTAACTTTAGCCAGCTGATGTTAAATGAGATTACTTCCCCCCAGACACATGAAAGTCTCGTCTGCACTGCTGTGTGATAAGAAATAACAAACAAAACCACCCCACTGCTCCCAGCTGCATCCTTATTTTGCAGATTGCTCTGAAGTGTCACTTGCTGAGAAGCTCTTGTCACCAGCTCTAAGTTGAGAATTGGAACTGGAGACAGTATTTTTAATGAAAAATGGTTATTTCCAAGCTTGCTGTAGGCAGTGGTCATTGGGCACCCAGGAAAGCGATTTGCAGCCCATTCCCACCCTGCTTCTGGCACAGCAGTCTGAAATAAAAAGTTTCATGTTAGATCTGATCTTTAAGACAGTGTGCTGTTTCCATCCATGGTTTATTCAAATACCAGAAACTTCTTTTCACTTCTCTTATGGTCCATAGAGCGAAGCTGCAGACTGAGGTGAAGCACAGTGTGCCAGGGATGCTTCCAGCCCAGGACGTGTGCAGAGTCTGTAGATATGACAAAGAGGGCCTTGGGGAGCAAAGGAGCTTGTTGTGGTGCTCCAGGCAGATACAGGAGATGCAGCTAAGAGACAGGCACCACTTGCCCACTTAGCTGAAAAGAGAGATGATAAGAACATCTTACTCTCCTCTCGGTGCTAGTCTCAGAGGTCTGGCATGCCAACAAGACAAGAGGACTGTATTATAACTGGGAGTCCTATACATGTACTGGTGAAGGTGCAAATTCAGCTCCCTTTCATCTGCATTCCCTTCATGGGCCAATCTTACCACAGAAGAGCTCAGCAGGCTTTCCTTTGCTGTTCATGGACTGGTATAAACACGGGATGCTCCCCTTTGAGGAGAATCCAGCAGAGAAGAAGAGCTGAACAATGTGGTTAGAAAATGTCTTTGTACAAAACAAGGCAGAAAGTCCCCCCCTAAAAAAGAGGAGGTGATGGCCACATAGGAATGTGGAGAGGAAGGACAGGATGGGACAGGCAAGGCTCATGGCCGACACATTGCTGAAGAGACTGTCCCTGCTTCTGTTCATGGGCAGGGTTTTCGGGGGGGTCCTTTGAGGTGATGATAAAGCTTCCCTCCCTAGGTGGGCAGCAGGAAGGTAGGCTGCTTTCTGCCCTGGCAGCTCCAGCCAGTAACTGCAACAGGGTGCAACCATGCGATTCTGTGGAAGAGCTACAAACCATGACTGCCAGGCAAACGACTGCGTTTGGCATGGCAGGAGTTCTTGGGGGATCACTGCCTCCACGGTGGGGCAGCATGGCTCAAGGCAAAGTACCCCCAACCTGCTCAGGGGCAGCAGCTTGTTGATAGTGCAAGGTCACCTCTCCTCAGTGCCAGCAGGTGGTCACTCAGCAGGACAGCATCCCCACCAAATCCAGAGCCACTCCTGCAAGCACTTGCTGTAATGACTCAGCTGTAGCAGCCCTGCATGGCACAGTTCAAGTGAAACTGTCTTCCTGCCTTAGCTGTTCAGATGGGAAAGAGAATTTGCACCAATGTTTAAGAAATGTGGGAAAGCATCATAGTTTTGCATGTGCTGGAAGTGCTGTGCCTGACTTGTCTGAGTGGGCTTGTAGTCTAAGGATCTCATATCTCCCCCAGCATCTGCCAAGGCTCTTGCAAATCCTTCTAATAGATGATAGAAAAGCTGGTCCTTGCAGAAACCCTTAAGTCAATGAGTCCAGCTCTCGATGGTACTTGCCCCTCCAGGAGCACAGCTGGCTGTGCTGCCATGGGATGGTTAAATGCACTGGTGGTGGCAGGAGGGTTCAGCCCTCCATCTTCTCCCGAGTGCCACTGATGATTTGCAGGTAACATTTTCCAGCACATACCAGAATGAATGAGCAAAGCAGCAGCATCTTTCTAGCTCACATCTCCCAGCTAAGGTCAGCTCTCAAGCTGAATGGTCTAATAGCATTTCTTCCATTTTTTCTTTTTTCTTCTTCTTCCTTTGTCACCAGATATGGAGGTGATCATATTGTCATCAGATATGGAGGTCACTCATCCCTGGAGGTATTTAAAAGACGGGTAGACGTGGTGCTTGAGGACATGGTTTAGTGGTGGACTTGGCAGTGATACATTAATGGTTGGACTCGATGATCTTAAGGGTCTTTTCCAACCTTAACGATTCTATGATTCTGTGATATGCAAACAATCAAACTTGCATTTTAATTGATCAGCAAGATACTGAATGCATCACAAAACGGAGGTGTTTGAAACCATGTGCTGGGCCATGGACTGCTCTGCCAGGCAGGTACTGGCAACCTCTGTGCTTTCTCCAGAGGCTCCCAGACACCCCAGTCATTGCAGGAGACAGCTGCCAATCTTTGCACTGGAATCTGGATCCACACCATAACCTGACCCTACCATGTTGGCTAGACAAAGCACCACCTCCCCATTTAGTGTGGGCAAAGATGCCTGGATATAAGCAGAAGGGGTAGATACTGCCATGAGGTGGGCAGATGGATTCAGCTATGCAGAGGAGGGAGCCAGAATGGGAACGAGATGCAAAATCTGTCCAGGCTAATGTGCATTCTGAGCTCTTGTCTCTCCTTGTTCACTATCAAGGGAATCCTGAGGGATCTGACTGCTCATCACCACTATAGGTTGAAAGTATAAATTTCCTGGTCTGCATGCATGCCCCGATAAAGGCTCCACAGTGCTATTTCTAGCAGCGCATGCCAGCAAATTGAGCTAATTGTTGTCATTATCCACCATTGGGCTTTCATTGCGTCTACCTTGAAGGGTGTTAATCAGCATGGTGCTGTCATTAGCTCTTCGTTTTTCAAGAAAAGTGACTGGCAGCTGGCAAGATGCACCCTGACAGCAAAAAGGGTTCATGACAAGGGAACTGGAGCTGAGCAGGAATGTGTTCTGGGATGCACCAAGGAAGCATTTATTCCTCTCTACAGCAAACAGCATTGCCAGAAGCATTGCATTGCTCAACAGACTCAGAAAGGCAACTGCATGCATAATGTTCACACTGGCAGCAGTTGTCCACCGACCTGTCCTATGGCTGTGCGCATCCTTGCTAGCATTCAGGCTCGCCGCTCTTCTGCATTCCCCGTAGCAGTTGAGGATGGAAGGATGGAGGGTGAAAGGCAGCAAAGAAAACACACGCTCTGATGTGAATGTGCCTCCAGAGGAACATTCAATGTAGTGGCTGAGCAACACCCTAATACCACACTTGTTATGCAAGTTTATAAACAGGCTAAGCTCCAGCTTCAGTAGTCTTCATGATGTCTCTTGCTAGACCCTAAGAGGCAGTCCGAGGAATTGCACAGTGGGACATTTGGGCAGTGGGAGCATGTCTGTGCTCCTCTGGAGCTGTGTCCCGTGTGTGCACCCTGTATTCCTCCTGCTCAGGTTGTTTCAGCAGTGCTGCAGCTTCCTTGTGCTCCTGAAGATGATTTTCTTGGTTAATGATGAAATCAGCACCCTGTTCACTTTGGATCACTTTGCAAGCTCTTTATTTTGATGGTGAGCAGACCAGCCTGTCCACATTTCTCCATAAAGTCCCTTCATGCAGCATGAAAAAAGCAACGATTAGTAAGCTTAAACCTGCTTTTTCGTGGCATATCCTGTAAGTCCTGAAGAGGTGAGAACTTAAATACCCCAGCTGGCAGTCACAGATCCACAAACCCTGTGCCCCAGACAGAGACCTGCGCCTCAGAGGCTGTAACTCGTGCCACCAGCTTAGCACAAGAACCTGCCCCAGTGCTGTGGGGAGGCCCCTGTCCAGCCCAGTGCAAATGGTGCTTTTGGTCTATGTAAGGAAATCCTGTCTTGCTTGGCTCAGATCTGGCATGCCCAGAGGTCTGGCACCTATTTAGACAGAAAGGACCTGAAGAACAGAAAAAGTTTAGGGCTGATTGGAGAAGCCAGCAGGGAATTTGCTCACTCCTGGGCCAAGAAATGAAGAGGGGGTGAGACCTCGTACTCCCAACAGCTCATCTCTCTGCGGTTCTGGGGCCACACTCTGCATTAGATTGCCAGGCCCTCGGCAGCCTCCATGAAATTGGCTGTATCATTTTATTCTCATGTCAAAAGCACATTTGGCACTGAGTCCGAGCAGAGAAATTTCCTCGGCGGATTAGAAGAGCTCATTCTCACCTCCCCTGGTAGAAGATGCTCCTCCAAGATCAGCTGGGGTGGCTGCAGGCATGTGCCGGCACCCCGTGCAGCTTGTAGCACAGCCCAGTCCACAGTGATGCCTGGCTGGCTCGTGCTTAGCATTCATGTTTATTCTAGAAGGAGCAAGGGATAAATTGTTAGCAGTTAGCAGCATGCAGTGGTTTTATATATTGTCCATGCCTTATCATTACAGCACCGAGTTCTCCTGAGAAGCCTGTCCTGAATTTGTGTGTATGGGTTAGACCATGTGCAGGGCGTTGACTTCAAAAGTAAATGGTTAGTAGCTTTGTAAAGGAAAAGGAAAAGGCTTGCCAAGTGCAAGAATGTATTTGTCTTCTTGTGGAGGTCCAGCAGGGCCTCAGACATGCAAAAAGCAGGTGGAAATGTGGTGGGAGGTGTGGAGGAGTTTGTTTCTGCTGATGGCAGGGCTGTGCACAGCCTCCCTTGCTCCGTCATCGGATATGGCCCCCAGTGAGTGTGGACGTGCTGTGTCATAGCTGCGTGTCCATTCATTGCAGATATCAACATGGCCGGGGAACCTAAACCCAACAGACCTAAAGGGCTGAAGAGAGCAGCCTCCGCGTTGTACAGGTAGGTCTCCACCGCGCCACTTCCCTGCGGCGAGGTCTCTGGGCTGGTATTTGCCTTCCAGCTGGGGCTGATTTTCACACTGCCCAGGCTGCTGCTCCCAAGCTCCCTGGCCCCTACCCCAGCCAGCCCTGGGCCACTGCTGCACATTCAGATCTTCTCCTCCTGTGGGTTTCTTGGCCTTTGCAGTGCCCCTCAGTGGGAGGCTGCAGGGAGGAGAGCCAGCAAGAATTGTCAGCAGCAGACCCAAGGTTGGCCAACACCCATGGATGGCATTGTGGGACTCTGCCTGGGCATGGTCCAACCTGTGAACGGTGTTGGACCTGGAGATCATTGGAGAAGAGCAGGCATTACCTGCTTTAACCACATCAGAGGTCTTCAAAGAGGTGTAACAAGAGGATCGCTCCCCTCCAGCCCTAGCTCCTCCAGCTGGGGAGTAGGAGTGGGGCACAGTGGCATATGTTGGGTGTTGGGGGAGAACAGGGATAATTTAGGGAAAGAAACTGGAGAAGAAGTGAGAGAAGAATGACAGGGAAGGGAGAGAAGAAAGGAATAAAGTGGGAAGCCCTTGGGGCAACAAACGGAGGTGGACCAAGGAGGTGGCTGGGGGAATCCCCAAAGGAGCCTGTGCTGCGGAGCAGTGACTGAGGGTCAAGGGAACGGGAGGGACAAGTGTGACATGGAGTAGGTCTGTGAGAGATGTAGGGTGTTACAGATGTCAGAGTGAGCCTTCAATGCCACTGTTGCCAGCTCTAGAGACTTTATCAAGATTTTCACAAAAAGTGAAGATTTTCATTTAAGCCCCGGAGTCTGGAGTCATGGGAAAATGGGAGAAACTCATTAAGTTCTTGCTCCTGAGGTTGCAGAAGGGAAAACTTGAAAAGGTATTTGGAGAGTACCCTGCAGGTTTCAAGAACCCAAAACCAAATAACAAGATCCCAGAACGTGTTTTATTTATAAATTCTCATTGTTTTTATGCCAGTCTCATGGTATGGAGACTGGGGCACTGAGTCAGGATTTAGAAGGTGTGATGTTGGGAAGAAAAGACTAAAATCAGTATCAGGGTTATAGGTGAGTGTAATAAAAAAGGAAATCATAAGAGAACTGTAGATTTTTCTACAAAAAGAAAGAAAAAGTGTGAGGGATGAAGAGAAATGAAAAAACCTATGATTCAGACTCAGCCATTCAGTCCAACACCAGTGTGCTATGAAATGGCAAACAACAGTGCTGGCAATGCTCTTCTGGCATAGGCAAACCCACCAGAGCTTCAGCAACCCTCCCACCACCCGCAAGGCATCTGTTGAGACCTTCCCCGAGTCTCTCAGCTGAGCTCTTCCTTTGCAGCTTTCACCAGGCAAATTTTTCCTCCCACCTTGGGCCAGCTTGGCCCTTTACCAGAACCTGGCTCTCTGGATTCACAGGGGATGCCAGTCGAGGGGAAGTGGACTCTCTTTGCATTACCCATGCTTTCTGCTTAGCTGCACATATACTACTTAGGTGGTGCTGGTAGCCATAACCCAAATAAATTCATTCCATACATCTTGCAATAAAGAGCATTTCATTTACTCTTCGTCCGTGCCTTGACCGCTAATCCATTTCTGTTGAAATGACCGATATTTCAGACTTCCAGGCTGCCATGTAGACAAAGAGAGAGCAAACGAGAGATGTTTGCTTCCTCCCACTAATATGGGTATGCTGAAATATGGGCCAGAGAACTACACTGCTCTGAGCTTCAGCAATATTTCATCCCAGATTGGTGACAGATTTAAACTTTGCCATCTGGACTCACAGAACTTACAATATCTTATGGAAGCAGGGAATCCAGGTTTGCAGTGAGCCGTGGTTATAGCTTCCCTAAGCATCATAAATTTTTCTAAATGTTAGACTTCAAAAATCACAGCACTATAATTTATAGAAATGCTGTGTTAAACACATAAGATGATTATTTTTTTGAAGATTGGGTTTTACTTTGCCTTACTCCAAGTCTGTATGAGAGGGTCGAAGGGAAGGGAAGGGAAATCTCATTTTGGACATAGAGGAAGCAACAATCCTGACAGTCTTACTTGATCCACTAGCCCAGAGGGGTATCTAGGTGTTTAATAGAAAAATCCTTTGGGATGTAGCCTCCCATCTACCTCCAATAGGTAAAACATACACCCAGGTTCATGCCGTCATAAATTTTCTCAGATATCTCCACAAGAGCGACCTTCAGTTAATATAAAACCTTGCTGTCGTCACTGCTCTCCCCCGATCTCTCTGGATCTTCAGGACCTCCCTCCCTCTGCCTCTGGCACTTGCCAGAGCATCCCTTTGCACATGGGAAGTCCCCTGGGTGCTCCTGCCTGGCACCCCGGCCACTGCTGCTAAACGCAGACATGCCTGGAGATACTGCACATGAATTAGTGAGGATGGCTGGAAAATGAACATGTATTTTGACTATGTCCCCCAGGTATTCACATACTGTGTCTCAAAACCTTTTGCCTTCTGGCAATACTTTTTTTGCCTGCATAGCGAATGTCTGGACAGGATTTCCTAGGGCAGTTTGGGCCACGTTCGGGTCGGTGCCAGTGATCCTGCTGTGCTGTGAGTTGGTTGCTTGTTGCTGTGGGCTGGGAAGGGAAGGTGGCTCTGCCCCAGGGCAGTGAGGTCTGCCAGTGTTGCACTTGACCTTTGGAGGCACAAATTTCTGCCCTTCCCAGTAATACTGGTGCTAATGTTGCTCTGTAGCCAAAAGGACAGTGAGGACAACCTAAGCAAGAACTGCAAGAGCAACCAAGTGTCTGGCAGCTCAGTGGCCCAAGGAACTGTCTCCGAAATGGTGACAGACACAAACCACCGCTGACTTATTTTCACAGTCTACAGATGCAAGTAGACGATTTCCTTCCAGCTCAGCTGGCATTTGCAGCCCTTGTTATACCCATTACGATCCCTGAAGAAAGCTGGTGTCAACCTATCTCCAAACAGATCCACTCCACATCTCGGCAGCGGTGCTGGGAGCAGTGACAGCCCAGCAAGCCCTGGTGCCAAATCCACACAGACAAGGCTGAGAAACAACCACAGGGGAGGAGGGGAGCAATGGTACCCAAACGCAGCAGACTCAACACGGGCAGTAAGGATGTGCACACTGTCCCAGCCTACAGCAGCCCCTCTGCAGCCCTGGCATCTTGAAAATGCCGGGCTCCCTTCCCACGTTTTTCTCCTGGCTTCCCGCTACCTTGGTTATTTGCAGGAGGAAGGAATCTCACACCAGATACACAAGATTTTAAAAGCTCACTATTTGATCAATGCCAGATTTTCCAAGTAGCTTTCCAGCGGGTATTATTTCTGCTGCTGTAATAATTAAGGTTGTGCAACCATTAGTAGAAGGATGCGAGCTGAGCACAATGTGTCACTTGTGATTATCGGTGAGGGGCTGTCAGCCAGTAATTAAAAGCACAGCTGCTCAAATGTACATTTGCTATTCAGGTACGTGCTCAGAAATGGCACCACAAATGTAATGTAAAGGCAGCACATACAAATAATTGCCCTTCAATTATGAATATTTGGATTTTGAACCTTTGTAAGTCATTAATAAATGTTATTTAATTACTAAAGAATAACAAAGCAGAAGAAATGCATCAGGAGGTGGAAGCATCGTGTTATTTGACACAGCCTTACAGCCTTCTGCTGCCTCGCACTCTGATTGTCCCTGCTTTATTTTTAAAGGGTGCAATGTCACCAACTGATTGAAAAATGGCAAAAATTATTGCTGTACACAAAGGAAGCCCTGCCAGGTCACTGAAAAATGATCCATCAGTCTCAAGAAGGTTTATCCTACGTGCAGTGAAATTTTCAGGCACACAATGTCCAGATAAATCACCCATGCTAAGGCACTCACTTTTTACTAGTTTTTTTTTTCCTGCATTCATGTTGGAAGACCTGTCTTTTGCTCAACACCTGACTTCCAAGGATGCTGGTAAAAGCATCCAGCCACTGCCTCCCTGGCATCATCTGTAAAGCCATGACCTGACTGGCATGTTATAGCAGGGTCATACAGTCACAGACTTCTGAAAATGCCTTATTTCAGCCTGCTGCCTTCCTTGAGGGCTGTCTCATGGTTAGCAGGTATTGAAAGCGGTACTGCCAGAGGCTGAGATCAGAGTATTTGCCATCCCAGACTGCATTGAGTCTAGGGGTGGATTCATCTCACGTGAGCTCAGCCCTCTATGCTGTCAAGGCTTTCATGTGGTCTGGTTGTCTGCACCGCCTTTATGCTTGCTGGATAAAAAAATAGTTCTTCACCTGACAGTATTTTAGATGTCTGCCTTTGGGTGTGATGTACCATGACCTGGAACTGCCTCTTTCCTCCCTTGGCTTGGATTTATCTCTTTACGTTCCCAGTGTCTGAAGCCAAGTGAGATGAATCACGCTGTTTTTGGGAAGTCAGGAGCAGCTCCCCAGGATGATTATGCCCCTAATTCCTTTTGACATGGGTGGAAGTGTCTCCAGTCCCCTGAGGATTCGGGGCCAGGGCAGGAGTACCCCCACACCCCTTTGCTTTTCACCCAGAAATATTAGTAGATGCTCTTGGACCCACTGCCCTGCAGATTAGGCATGTTGTAAGCCAACTCCACTGCCTCTGTAAGCAAGCTGCAAAACTGGGCCAGTAGTGATTTCCACCAGAAAAACGCAAGGCTGCCCAGCTTTGCTCACACATTCCGTACTGCAAATAGTGTAACATTTACAGTGTTTATTAGCCACTTCATATACCAAACTGCTGTTTTGGCTAGTCTCAAAAAAGGCTTAGGACTTCACCTGAGGTTTTAGGCTTATCCATCCTTCTCCAGTCCACACCAGATTGGATCTACAGGTACCTGAGGCCAGGCTTCATCCTGTTGGTGCTGTAGCAGAGCCCAGGAGAGAGGCAGAGGTGCCCAGACACCACAGGGCAGGGTCAGTGATGGAGATGGAGGGTGCCCACCCTGTTTGGGGCTTCTTTCCTTGTTCCTAGATTCACAGCTTTGCCCAGGACAGTGCTGACAGCAGCAGGGCGATGCCTATGTGATGGGGTTGGAGCTCCTCTCCATCACCATCTCTCCAGGGAGCCGGCTATGTGCTGAGGTGTCCACAGCTCTACCAGTTGGGCTCCCACTGGGGAGCGAAGGCTTGGAAGAAAAGCTGGCTCAGACCAGGAGCGTGAATAGGGTGAGAAGAAAAGAGTGCAGGCATTTCAAAATTTTGCCAAATGCCCCCAAGCTTTGTGTTGTTTATGAGCAAATGGTCTAAAGCTCCCTCATGGTCTCCAAGCCACAGCGAGCTTCCCAGCAAGAGCAACAGCCCATGGAGGGAGTTTTTGCCATGAAAAAAGATACTGCTTCATCCCATTTGGAGTCCTCGAGCCACAGGGAGATGCCACTGTCTTTTCTTGCCTGTGGCTACAGAGAACATCATTGGCTCCAGGGCATTGCTGAATCTAGCCAGAAGCCGTTCACCAGAGCCTGTCAGGACTGACAAATATTACAAAATTGCAGCAATTTCATTTAAGTTGCATCTAAGGAAAAAAAAATGAAGAGAGGGAGTCTGATAGTGTAGAAGTGGTTCAATTTTCCTTTCAAATGACTTCCTATTTTGATGGTATTCTGTGTTTATTGGATTCAAACAGAACTGGAGTCAAACATGCTCGGTGATCAAAATAGATTGGTGGGCTGAGGGGAGCTATTTTCTTGGAGGTTTTCTGTATTTCCAGGTTTCATCCCAGGTTAGAATGAAAATCAAGTTATATCAGTCATGAAAATCTCCATGAAAATACATTTTCTCATTCCATACTGCCCATCTCCTCAGCCATACGAACAGGCTGGTTATATTCCAGCAAGAGCTGACATGGTAGGAATTACCTTTCCCATTCAATTCAGAAAAGCACACGAGGGAATAAATACAGATCACGCAGTGGTTGGGACAGAAGGCTGCCAGGATATTCATTTCTCCTCTGTGAGCCCAGCAGAAACGTCTACAAGTCAGGTCAGAAGGGGAGGATGCCATGGCTGAAAAGATGTTGAAATTCATCTATGCCGAGACTGTCAGCAAAATGGCTATTTTTCATCATGCAATTGAATTCAGAAGGCTTATGACAAATAACACCTCCATAGTCACATCTCCCCCCACCCTGCCATTGCTGCTTGCTCGGCAGTGAGACCCTGCATCCAGCATCCTGGCCAGCCGTGGATATCATGGTCAGCAGCTACTCAGAGATAAGGTCCAGCTTTATAAAATACCTCCTCCCTTGAAGTCACCATGGCAGTGCATGATGGTGGCAGCAAACCCCAAACGAGGCAATAGGTGCAAGTGCTGTCTTGTTGTTCTTAACCCCTTGCACCAGCTGTCTTTCTTTGGCCCCAAAGGAGCCCTGGTGTCTCCAGCCATGCAGAGTGTGCTTCAGGTCCCCCTGAGGCATAGGCTGAGTCTCCGTGTGCTGCCACGGGCTTCTTGGGAACCCAAGGAGCAGCCAAGGAGCATGGAAAAAACCCATTTAAGAAACCAGGCAGTTGTTACTGAAACTAAAACATTGGGTGAGAAGCCCAGTGCCAGCATGGGCAGGACAGGTGTCCTGGGTCAAGCCTGGAATTTCTGGTCAAAACCATGCTTCCCACTGGCCGTCCTGGCCAGCCACACATTCTTCTTGTCACTTCTTGCCTAAGATGCAGGACACCAAATTTACTCTCAGCTACATACTTGAGCGCTCATCCTTCCCTCTCCCCATGCCCCAGTTTCTCCTGGCTCAGTGTCTTTCCCTCTCCCCGTCACTCTCTTTCTTCCCATTAGATTTTCTCTTTTTTATAAGCCACTTCAACTGGTTTCACGATGCAGGACAGACTCTTTGCTTTCAAGACCTGCAATAACCATTCTCTTCGTTCAGAGCAGAGAGGTGGGAACATCAGCATAATTTCTTATTTAACCAGGATGAATTCAGCCAGCAGCACACAAGGGAACCAGACGCTGTGTTTAGCTGGGGGTAGCTGGTACGTTCAGCAGCATTGCTGTTCCCCGCTGCTGAGAGTGTGCTGGGGCATCAGGCAGCGCCAGAGCAGGTCTTGTCTCTGAAGAGCTGCGATTGCCCACCTGGTTTGTGTTGCCTTATGAAAAACCAGCTGCAGCAAGAGACAAAGCGTGTTACTGCATCTCCAGGGAGTGAGAATTCATTGCTCCAACTTTGGGTTAGAATGCTGTTCAAGCTTAAGAAAACAGGACATGGGCAATGTCTCGCTGGGAGAGAGGTTTAAACATCTTTGATAGCAAAGGTATTAAATTAATAAATATCCTCTTCTTCCTGACTTCTCCCCCAACAATTATATATGGTATGAAAAACAAAAACGTATGAGGGTGGCGGCTTCAAATGCGGACATGCCCACAGGGTGTTTGCAGACATTTCTCCTCACCCCAGTTTGTAGCTGTTAACCCACTCGCACATCTTCTTGCTCCACATTGAGATAACCAGGTTAACACTCCGCTGCCAACATCACCCTGTCCAGTACATTCAGCCCCCCTCAAATCTTTCTCCCGGGCTCAGCCCACCTCCCTGCAGACCCTCGAAGCCGGGAGGACAAGTGTGCGTGTCCTGCCAGGTGGAAGGACAGGGGGTCCTCTATGGAGGGGGAATAAAGGACCTGGGAGGCTCAGCAGGCCATGAGGGAGTAATAATAATAAATTGCCAGCACTAATTAACCCATGCCATTCTGACTGTCTCTGCAGCGGCTACGACTTCGACTATGACTATTACAGAGACGACTTCTACGACAGGTGAGCAGGGGAGGCATCAGCCAAAGGGGCTTTCTATGGGGCAAGATCTTCCTTGCAGCACAGATCTTGCTGTGGGGAGCAAGGTGGGGTGCAGGGTGGTCCACCCCAGCCCAGTGCAGTGGGGTCCGATGGCCAGGCTGTGCCCCGGCTCACCGCCAGCACTGCTTGGGTTCCAGTTGTGGCACCTGATCGCTGGCACAGCAGGGCTGGGAGTGCTGCAGGGCTGCTTCAGCCCCCCCATCCTTCCCCCCTGCTCCAGGCTCTTCGAGTACCGGGGCCGAGTCTCTCCGGTGCCCAGGGTGGTTCCTGTGAAGCGGCCGCGGGTCACCATCCCCCTCGTCCGGCGCGTGAAGGCAACACTCCCTGTCAAGCTCTTCGCCAGATCGGCTGCCATCGCCAACAGCTCGGCCAAGTTGAAGCGTGAGTGTGTGCATGGGGCGCAGCAGGACAGTGTGCAGACTGGTGTGCACAGGGACCTCCCATCCCCAGGCATTCACCTGCAGGGCCAGATGCTCCTAGGGAAAACCTTAAAAAAACCAAAACATCTGGAAACAACAGCCCAAGCGAGGGCCTTTCAGAAGCCTGCAGGCTGCGAATGCAGCAGGGGAAGGTGCACGTACAACCTGACCGTGCCAAAGCCTGGTGCCAGCCTCCACAACATGCCTGGACAATGGACACACAGGCTTTTTTGGGTGCATACAACCACCCTCAGCCCCCCCAGCTTTCCCTGCCAGGGCCGTAACAGGCAGCAGGGCAGAGAGGGCTGGCAGTGGAGGAGGGTGCATTGCTGCTCTGTGCAAAGCCAGCCTGTCCTCGCCTGCGCACCAAGCCCCTGTTAGCTGTGCAGGATACCCTGCACACCACTCACCGCGGCTCCTTCCAGCGTAGACAAGCTCAGATATGCTGTGTAGCAAGGTGTGAGCATCACTGCACATTGACCCCAGGGATTTGAGGAGTATGTTTCTAGCATGGGGTTTCTAGTTGATTTTTTAACCTGCTCAGTGAGGTGACTTGGGCCAGGCAGAGGGGTGAGGCAGGTGCCTTGGGCACTCTGCGGGGCACTAAATGCCTTTTTTTCCTTCCTTCCTCCCAAGTGAAGTGCAGCGAGCTGCAAACAATCAAAACTGAGCTGACACAGATCAAATCCAACATTGATGCTCTCCTGGGCAGACTGGAGCAGATCGCTGAAGAACAGAAGATGTCCACAGGTCAGTTGGTGTGTGCAGATGCCTCAGAGCCAGTCCAAGAACAGGCAAAGAGTGCAGGGAAGGGTCCTGCAGAGCTGGCCTTGAAACCATTGTGGCTTAGAGCATCCTCTGGGCTCTGACAGTGAAGTGTGACCCCCAGGTTCCAGAGTGGAATCACAGGCCAAAATTCCACGCCAAAATTCCCCAAATTACAGAATTGGGTTTTAAAATGATGAGATTTTTCTTTTCTCATAGAGTTTGTATTTTTTTAGTTTGATTTTTGTTCTGTTCTATTCTATTCTATTCTATTCTATTCTATTCTATTCTATTCTGTCTGCCTCTCACACTCACTCTGGAAGGATGCAGAATGATGACCTGCTCTGCCCTCTCCAGGGTTGCTTTCAGGCAGCTTCCTCAAAATCAGCAAAACTTCCCATTGCAGGAAAAAACCTAGATCCATTGTTTCCCTACCAACTGAATTTGGGGGCCCACTGGATGAGGGTCATCAGGCTCCAGACATTGCCTCCCCCAACCCCTGATCCTGGTGGCTTGGCTCTTGCTCTCACAGAGGTACGGAAGAAGGCAGATGGCAGCAAAAGTGAAATCTCACAGGAAGACACAGCATCAGAGGCAGAGGTCAACACGGAGGAGCCGCTGAACGGGGACGAGGGCGAGGAAGAGGGTCTCGCACGGGATGAGTGTGAAGAGGAACTGGTAAGAGAGTTTGGGTAATGCATCCCTCCAGCCAAAGGCGTTCAGTAATGGACCACAGTTTTACTGGAACTTACTAAACCCCCAGTTTTTCCTTCCTCAAAAGAATTTGTATTTAAATCCCATGATTGTTCACAGCTTGTTCTTTTAGACTGTTCTGCTGCTTGCAAAAGCATTGACCTAGCAAATGCATGTGGAGATACTGAAGAAACATGGTTGGCTCTTAAAATTCGGACCACATTTATCCTTGATTTCACAACTATTAATTAATAGTTAAAACAAGTTGCTCTGCTCCCAAGTAATTCTCAGATGGATTGAAACATATGGTAAAGACAGGCCATGTTATATTAGCTGCACTTTCCTAACAAGGTGCATTTGCAATGAATGGTTTGTCTGGACGGACACAGAATGGCATAAACCTAGTTATAAGATCTGAGAAAGCCACGACCGCTGTGCGGTACATCAATAGTGAGGGCAGCACTCGAGCATGGCTGACCTGATGTCTTGCACACGTCAGCCCCATTGGTGTTAGTCCTGCCCTGAATAAGGACACTCGCAGTGAACCCAGTGAGCAAATTTTGTGCCTAAAAAGCATCTGGATGGGTGCCCTGTTCTTGAGTACTCTGGTGGCAAGGGTAATACAGAGCCCTGTATTACCACTGGCAGCACTGTCATTTATCCCAAATTAAGACTCCTCTGAGAACACGAACAGCTCCAGACACAGACAAAGGGCAACAGGGTGCTGGGGTGGAAGAACAGCCCTGCTTGCTGCCTCTTCCCCAGGACCGCAGCCCTGGGAAGCTGGGCTGGCTGGCATGGCTCTCCTGCGGAGGCTCGGGGCACATCAGGGCAGCCTCTGAGCCTGTACTGAGTGTCCCTTGCA
This sequence comes from Theristicus caerulescens, assembly GCA_020745775.1. Taxonomy (NCBI): domain Eukaryota; kingdom Metazoa; phylum Chordata; class Aves; order Pelecaniformes; family Threskiornithidae; genus Theristicus; species Theristicus caerulescens. The sequence continues at coordinate 5,201,519 of CM036569.1, forward strand.
AGAGCTCCGCTCCTTCCCCACCCCAGCACTGGTGGCAGCAGAAGTGAGGATGAAACTCAGCATCCCTTTCTTCTTCCTCATGCCCTCATCACTGGGGTGACTGCACTGCATTGCACATGGGCAGCACTCTTCCTATGGCCAAAAAGCTCCTCTAACTCAAAACACTTCCCAGCTTGTTTGTACTCTTCTACTCTGCTCCACCTTAGTCATGATGGATGAGGGATCTGAACAGGGTCTTTCAGCTGTTTCGGTTTCTAGGGCCTCATAGCTGAAGTCCATGACTCCTGCTAAATCTAAGAAGAGGTGATTAAGGGGAGACATCATAACAGACACTATAAAAAAGAAAGGCAAAAGCTGGCCTCCATCTCTATGTCAATTAGGATAAGGAAGGCCAGATTTGAATTACATCAAGGGAAACAGATGGTAGAAATTAGGGGGAAACTTGCTGATGCTAATGATGATAAAGCAGCACACAGCCTGTCAACAAAAAAAATGTGGACTTTTCTGCCATTAGTGGGATAAGAAAACAGAGTGGACAGACATCCTGCTGGCAATGATTTAAGAAGAGCTGGTCTTCATTAAGAGTAGATGAACAAGATGATTATTTCAGCTCCTTTCCATCTCTATTTTCTGTAACTCTCTGGTCCTAAAGTGGCATTGAGATCAGAAATATTTCACTGCCAACATCAGACAGGCTCCCATGTGCTCAGCATGGGGCAGGTTAATGTGTGCAGTTCATCTGCAGTGATGTTCACTGCAAGACGACTCACAAAAGCCATCCTTTATATTTTGCTCCTGACCTTACAACACTGAAAAGTGTTGAAGTCTTTCCAGTTCCTGGGGAGTGACTCCTTTATGGAATCATAGAATCATAGAATGCTTTGGGATGGAAGGGACCTTTTTAAAGGTCCTTTAGGTCATCTAGTCCATCCCCCTGCAACTGGCAGGGACATCTTCAACTAGATCAGGTTGCTCAGAGCCCCATCCAGCCTGGCCTTGAATGTTTCCAGGGATGGGGCATCTACCACCTCTCTGGGCAACCCGTTCCAGTGTTTCACCACCCTCATTGTAAAAAATTTCTTCCTTATATCTAGTCTGAATCTACCCTCTTTTAGTTTAAAACCATTACCCCTTGTCCTATTGCTATTGGCCCTGCTAAAAAGTCTGTCCCCATCTTTCTTGTAGGCCCCCTTTAAGTATTGAAAGGCCACAATAAGGTCTCCCCGCAGCCTTCTCTTCTCCAGGCTGAACAACCCCAGCTCTTTCAGCCTTTCCTCATAGCAGAGGTGTTCCAGCCCTCTGATCATTTTTGTGGCCTCCTCTGGACCTGCTCCAACAGGTCCATGTCCTTCTTGTACTGAGGACCCCAGAGCTGGACGCAGTGCTCCAGGTGGGGTCTCGCCAGAGCAGAGTAGAAGGGCAGAATCACCTCCCTTGACCTGCTGGCCACACTTCTTTTGATGCAGCCCAGCATCTCTTTGGCTTACAGACATCAGTGTAGCCTTCACCACTTGCTGTCCATGGACATGGTGCCCACACCGGTCCCTAAAAACACTATCTACCCTTGGCTCTGAGGGGCACTGGTGTTGCAAGAGAAGAGTCAGAGGTGACTCAGGCAGATCTGATCTAGTAGTTAGGTTACTGAGTTCTAATCAGTAAATTTAGGTATGTAAAATATTTAAGTACAGTTGGATTGGTGGTCAATACTCTACTACACTTAAAGTTAGTATGGGATACAAAGATTATCGTGTAAGCTTACTATACTTATCTTAAATGTTACATGCATGCAAAAAATGTCACTTACCAACCCGTCGATGCCTGGTGTCAGGTAAGGGATCTCTCAGCCTCGTGGGGGTAACCTTGAGAGGTGTCGTTACTCAAGGGGAGATCCCCACCACACAGCCAGCTGCTATGGAGGGAGAGCTCAACGGGCCCTGATGGCTGCAGATATTTATAGCGTAAAGTGGTTGATTCATAGTCAAATTTTCTGCTGTGTTCATGCAGTTTTGGCCACTTATCAGCCCGGTCTCCAGCCAAACTGGGTTTTGTGCTGGGTTCTCACTGACAGCCTCACACAAAAGGATTAACTTTGTTTAGGCTTACTTGCTGAGCACCTGCCTGGACCAAAGTCCAGTTAGTTCAAACAGGAGAAGTACATCCATCACAAGTGGGAAAGACATAGTTTATGCAAGGCAGGAACCAGACCTGCCAACACTTGGGCAGTACCCAGCACAGAGGTTTCCTTGCCATGAACTTCTTCCCCCTGGTGACAAGTGGGGAAGATCCAGTTGGACTTGGGTCTAGGTCCCACCTATACCAACTGTAGGATGTCTCCTGGGGACCAGCAGGCCTGAGCATCCTCGTTCATAGGGGAGCTCACTGAACCAGAGCTCATGTGAAAATACCACAGCTAAGCACAGTGGTGCTTCACAGTGGTGGTAGCCCCAGCTGGGAGAGGGGGAGCATTTTAGACCCCAAGGGAGTGGGAGTCAGGCACACGATTTCCATTGACAGTCAATGGGAGCTGGGCAAATACTTCCTTTCAGCCCCGCTTCCAGTGCAAAGTTGGCTGCCCTGGCTTTGTGCACGAATCTCTGCTTGGCCTTGGTGAAGTTTCCAACTTCACCTGAGGAGATCAAGTCCAAAATACATGCAGCCCACAGGGAGAAGGATGAAGGGTGCCCCACTCCCAGCATGAGTTTGTGCCCTTTTCAAAAAGGGTGGGCAGGAAAGGAGCTCTGCAGAGGAAGGATAAAGTGGGTAATGCTTCATTCCCACAGGCTTTGCCACTAGGCTCAGGGATCTGGGAGGTGAGAAGACAGACTGGACCAGTGAAAACCAAGGAGCACAAAAAGAAGCATTGAATACCTTGGCCTTTTCCATGTGCTTTGTCACTAGGCCCCGTGGTCCCCTGCCCCCCTGAGCTTACACTTCCCTTAGCCTTCCTTTTGCTGCTGGTGTACCTACAGATTCTCTTCTAACTCCATCACTGCACACTGGAGGGATGGCTCTATATTCCTCCTGGGTGGCTCAGCTCTGCTTTCCATCTTCCAGGTTCTGGCTTTTCATGTAGGACAAAGCTCGGTTGGGAGCTTGCTGTTCACCCACACTGGCCTCCTGCTGCACCTGCCCAACTGTCATCAGAACGGGCCATTCTTGTGCTTCCAGGCCTTGAAGATGACCCAGATGCCCTGGCCTTCTTGGCCTCCAGAGCAGTCTCCCATGGGATTTTGCCAAGCAGATTCCTGATCAACCCAAAATCTGCTCTCTTAAGTTCAGGGATTTGAGTCTGCTCCTTATCTTGGTCACTTGTCTCAGGATACTCAGCTTCACAGTCTCATGGTCACTGCAGCCAAGACGTCTCTCCATCTTCATATCTTTGATGAGTTCTTCCTTGGTCATCAGTAACAATCCAGAAGAATGTCTCTCCTAGTCAACTGGTCAGTCAGCTGTGTCAAGAAACATTGTTCTTCATGATCTCGAGAAATCTCCTGGGTTGCTTACACCCAGCTGTGCTGCCCTCCCACCAGATGCCAGGGTGGTTGAAGTCCCCCAGGAGTAAAAGAGCCTGCGATCAGAAGGCTTCCTCCAGCCATCGAGAGGAGGCTTTGTATCAGATGTCTGTAGCAGATGCCTGCCATGATGTCACCTATGTTGGTCTGTCCGCTGATCCTCGCCCACAAGCTCTCAGCTGACTCATCACCTGTTCCAAAGCAAATCCCTGTGCATCTGGGCTATTCCTTTGCCCAGAGCACATGCCACCTCACCTGGCTTTCCTGAAGAGCCTGTTCCCAGGGTGCTACCTGCTCTGTAATTGCAGAGAGGGAGCCTTTGTTCTGTTGCCAGAAGTCACAAGTTTCCAGACTTCCCCCTCTTGGAAGTCTCCATCCACAGCTCCTTTGAGCATAGTCTCCAGCTATCCCTTCTTCATGCATTGCAGTCCTGAGGCTTTTCCCCTGTAGGGTCTCTGCAAAGACCCTGTTGGTCCCTCTCATTGTAAAAATCTATTTATCATCTCCCCCAGTACCCTGTAACCAGCCTGCTGCTAACAAGGTTGGGACTGGGCTCCCTTGCATTTCAGATTACCTAGCATCCCCTGCAGACATCTCCTGGATCCATTTCCATCTCTAAAATATTCACCACAAAATTTAGCCTATGCAGGAGGTAAAATATTACTGCTGAGCACCTAATGCTTCTAATGATACTGCATTGCAGAATGGCTCCAGGAGGGGGACTTTCACCTGCCGTGCTTTCAAAACCACTGTTGCATGGGGAGCAGTTCAGCACGCTGGCACTGTTATTGTGCCGTTGGAGTGATGATTATTATGAGTGTTACCATTCTGGATGATGAGTTCTGCTGCAAACTGGGACCAGCTTCTGTGTTCAACAGCAGAGTCATTACATCATGCTTGATGTGCCATTGTGGACTGACTGCACCTTAACATCATTGGGCAGTTCCAGTAATGCAGGCATGCCTGTTCCCTGCTGTGGGCCATTCCTAGGTCCCAAATTAACTTCTCACAGTGCTACAACAAGGCATGAGCAGTGCAAGCACATGCAGTAAACTTTATGAAAGTGCTGAGCATGGACTTAATCTGGCCATGCAGAAATTATGCATCCAGTAAAGCGTAGCAACTCATGCCACAGGCTCAACACCTTCCCTGGGACATGCCCACTGGAGGTGCTGACTCTGGCGTAGCCCAGATCAGACATCTAACTTTACACAAGGGAAGGTGGGCTTAATTTCATCCCAGTCCCTTTGAGGTTCAGCAGGAGCCAGACTTCAAAAATCCAAGAGGGAATCACACATCCCAGGTCTGTTTGGCAGAGCCCTTCCAGAATAAGGAGCCAGAGGAAGTTTTTGGTTTTGCCTAGGACTGTGTCTGCCAGAAACCACAGCCATGGCACCCGGTGTCCACATCAGCTGTGTTTTGTAGCTCCTCCACCACGCTGAGCAACCTGACACTGCTCACAGTATGCGAGCTCTCCCACACCATGGTACCAGCTGGTCACAGCACGTGAGGTGTCGCGGTGTCCCAGGCAGGGCAGGAGGTACACGTGGTGATTTACTGTTTCTGGTTCCCTTTTCCCTCCAGGAGAACAGCCATTACACAGATGTGGAGGATGCCAGACTACAGTAACCAGGTACAGCTCACACACTGCTGCTTACATGCTGATTCTGAGCAAAAGCTTTCATTCCATGGATGTTGGGGTGGGGGTTTGCTGCTTCAGAAGATGCTCTTCTCCACTGATCCTCTGTGTTTTCCTAGCACTGAGCTTGGCTGCTCAGCTGGGTCACTGATTAGCCCCTCACTCCGTTTCCTAAATCACAAATCTTTGAGGTTCAAGGAATATGATGTAGCTTTTTTTCCACCCCCCTCTCTCTCCTCTGTCCTTGCAGCCCATTGAGAACAGCAGTGAGCAACAGTGTGAGGAAAGCACGAGGCTAAACCCTGTCCTGGCACGTTGAGCAAGACAAGCTGAATCGAAGTGCTGCTGTCATCTCTACCTGGCATTCAAAAGGAGAAACATGGCCCAACATCTTCCATCCATCTGTAAAGCAAAGACAAAGAAAAATCATCATCCCAGTGAATCCCCACTACCCCGTGCAATGGGTTGGGAGCTCTGCAGCGACCAGAGGCAGGAACCAAACCCCGCACAATCCATAACCATCACTGACTGGATAATGGGAGAGCGGTTGTGTCACCAAATGAGTCAGAGGTGTTATAGAGCTTTTCATAGGAGAGGAGGGAGAACTAAGCCTAACCCAATAAAGACATTTTTTCCTGTGTTAGGTGAGAGCCAGAGCATTTGCTAACTGGAGGAAAAGGACTGTCTCAGTTTGGACAATTTGTGTTCTCACGCTGAAGGTCATGTTGAGGAAGAGGGTGTGGGGTGAGCTGTCCTCCCAGAACGGTCACCTCCTGTCGCGTCTCTTTTGCCCCGTGAGCTGCTGCGGGTACACGGTCACTTCCAGGTGGAAAGTGGTCGGTGCTGGTGCATGTGCTGGGCTCTTTGCGGCTGCTTGAAGAGAGGGGAAGGGGAAAGGAAGCTGCCTGCAGGAAAGCAAGTGATCCCAAGCAGGAGAAAGAAAGCATACATCATCTTCAATGGTTTGGTCTCCTCGTTTTCCACTGAGAAACCGCTATGTAAAGGCTGAGCACGTCTCTGCAGAGTGAGAGGGTGCAAGCATGTGTGGATGAGACCCTTTTCTTGGACCAGCTGCTCCCTGGAAGGGATGTAATCCACCCACTTCTCCAGCCCAGTGCCAGAGACATCAGCCCCTTCCCCAGGGTGCTCATGTCTCCTCTTGCCCCAGCCTCGCTGGGTCTTCACATCAACCTGGCATGCCAGGAGAGCGGCACGACAGCTCCTGCTTGTGACTGCGAAGGCTGTGCTCCAGCACCAGGCTGACGGGTCTGCGCAGCGTGACAACTTGCCTGAGCGTAATGAGACTGGTAACGGTGAATACCCTGAGCACGATGCATGTGGGCGTGCAAGCACCTCCCCTGCCTACCCAAATTCAAGCTGCTTTTGACCCATGCCACGTCCTGCAAGCAGAGGGCTGCAGCAGCCAGCATGCAGCTTGTTGTGGGAACCCCCTTACACCACAACACCCAAGAGGTCTCTCAGCCTTTCTCTTGTTCATTCCTCCTTCGTGGGCTTATCCAGTTTTTCTGAGTTCAGGGGTAGATGGGACTGAAACTCACGCAGCACTTTATTCAGATCAGATGTGTCCTGCCCGTCTCCCCTGTTCCCCTCCAAAACACACACACACGCCCCCCAGTGCTTTGAATCTGGAACAGTGTCCACAGCTTCTCCTTGGTCAAACCCTCCCACAAAATGCGTGGCCCCCAGGTCATATAGAGTGCTCTGAAAGGGGACTCCTGCTTTCTGCTCCAGCGCTCAAAGCCAGACCTCATCTATGGCATCTCTCTTTGGAGGGTGAAGGGGAAAACAGGTCCTGGGGGCCACGCTTCCCTCCCCCAAGGGCCATCCTGGAGCAAGCATGGCTCTTGAAGCACAATGTTTTATTTGCATTTCTCAGTTTCAAATAATTCATGAGGGATTAAAGGGATAACTGTGCTTTCCCCTACCTTTTTCCGGTTCCTGTACAATTTATCCATTGTGTTGTACTGAGCCGTTGTAGAGCTGTTTTCTAGGCTTTGAGAGATGAGCTGCAGTTTTTGCTATGAACTGACTGTGATGCTGATGTTTGGGAGAAAGGTGACCTTGTACATACAATCCTGTATAATAAAAGAAAGAAATCTAATTTGCTTTTGCTCTCCTCTCTCTATCATACACACACACACACACGCGCACTTTTTTCCTCTATTTCAGACAAGTTAGTCATCTTTCCCTTTCTAAGCTTCAGCTGTGCCCACAGGATTTGCTTTCCCTTAGACAAGGTATATCCCGCTGGGCAAAACATCTGGGTTCACAGAGGCTCTGGGTCTTTTCCTCTGGAGGCCTGGAAACTCATTTGATGCAGGAGAGCAGGGGACAAGTCCAGGCCTTTAATCTCTGGACTTTGCACTGGTCCAGCTCATAACAGACTGGAAAAATGAGGCTGCTGTTCCAGTTTGCACAAGCCGACGGTGCTAATAAATGCTGCTTAAGCACGATGTCTTCTGGCTGCCTCCCCGATCCCTTCCTCAGCAGAGCAAAGCTCACACCATGTTGCCAGCTGTGCATGTGTTCACTGGAGTAATCATCCAAACCCTGGCACGTTTGGCACCTGAGCTCTGTCTGGAGGGCACTGGTGACCATATGGGCAGAAGCCAGCTGCTACCGCGCTTTCAATGCTTTTTTTAAGTTTCCAGTCCTGCAAAGCTGTCTGCTGAGCCTGGCCTCAGCCGTCATCCAGCACTGGAGGGCAAAGCTGCCTATTGCATCTCTTCAAGTTCATGGTGAGTCTGGGGATGCTTGAACATCTGTCTGTCCATCCCTCCTGCCATCAGTCACCAGTTCACTTCAAGATGAGGAAAGCAGCATGGTCAGACTAATGGCTGGATGTCTGTGGCTGGGAAGAAGGAGGAAAGACCGGTGGTGGGGGGAAGCAAATCAAAACATTTGGCTATCAATCAAGATCAAAATCAGCCCAACCTTAGGTCCATTGAGCCACGTACCTGGGCTCTGAGAGCAACCACAGCTCAGAGCCTCAGAGGAGGGCAGAGCGCTTCCCTGCTCCATCCCTGCCCCGAGCCCCTGCCTCGCTGGCCAAATGCTGAGCCTGGCGCCGGGCTGGCGCTGGGTATTTGCAGTGCAGTGCAGCTCATCAGCTTTAGGCCGTTAGAGCATGGTCGAGGTCTCCTAGCAAACAACTGTTTTGATTTTGTTAATGACTTGGGAGGGAGAGTGAGGAAATTTGGGAGCTCTTATGCAGGCCTGGTGATTAACTTTGCTATTGGCTGTAGATAGGGCCTCAAGGAAATGAGTTCTGGGCTTTCCATGCTCATTGAGTTCTGTATGTGACCATCCAGAAAATCTTCACATGAAGAGGCGAGGGCACAGCAGTGGGGTGGGAAAGGGAATGCACACCGCCCCTTTCACCCCATAGAGCAACTGCAAAGCTTCCTGCTGACTTCCCTGGGTCCATCAGGAGAGGAGCAGAGGAAGAGGAGGCATCACCGCCTCCCTCTGAGCATTGCTTTCCCAGGGACGGAGAGGGAGGGCAGGGGGAAAGGCAGGTGCCCACTGCAGGGGCATGAGGCACAGGGGCAGAGCTTTGGAGAAAGAGGCAGGTGAAAGCACATGGGCTGTAGATGTTTAAGAACTGCAGAGCATTTATAGTGAACACGCACAGAGTGCAGACAAAGCCATCGGTTGGACTTGATGATCTTAAAGGTCTTTTCCAACCTAAACAATTCTATGATTCCTTGCTGACCCCTTCTACTCCTGTTTGCAAGTACACATTGCTGAGGGTGAAGCATGGACCGAAGCTGCAGCCTCCCCCGTCTGCTCACCGACCACTTCTTCATCCCTCCTGCCCTGCCAGTGGGTAACCGCTGTGGCTCCTCCTCAGCACCACAGCTGACTTCACCACCCTTGGGAGCCAGAGGTGTCCCCTTGGCCGTTGGGTTGGCTGCGAGAGGCTGGACGGGAATGCTTTCAGCCTGTCAGCAGCTCTGGAGCACAGACCATCGCACTCCAGGCACTGCATAAGCAGCTCCTTGAGGCCAAGGTGAAAATTTTCTGCATTAGGACCACAACTGAGACCTGGGAGGCTGCAGGAACTTTCATCTGCAAGTCTCCTTTGATAAAACTGCTTTGGGTGTGACAAGGTGCCGACACATATATATCCATTTAAACTGCTTAAATCCAGTCTGGCTGTGGGGCCCAGGGACCCAAATGCAGCATCCTACCCCATCGTGATGCAGGAGCCTGGCAGCACAGGAGACTCGTCCTCGTAGGCAGGTCCAGACTGCAGCAGCACTACGTTCCCAGAGGCAAAGGCAGGGATGTCTAAGTGCCACCAGAGCTGGCTATTAATACTGTATCACAGGGGAAAAGAGTGTGTGCACATACTGTTAACACAAGAAATTAGGAACTTGTTTGCATATCAGCATCTAACATCATATTTCAGTAAATGCATTAAAGAGCTTTATGTGAAGGGAGTTCAGGCTGGCAGGAAGCAGGCAGCCAGCAGGAGGAATAGGGACAAAAGTAGAATAATCTTAAACACACCATAATGAACTATCTTTGTACCAAAAAGGTCTTCTGAAGTAATTCACATACCCCTGGCTGACTGGGTATGAACAAGGAATCGGAAATCATATTTATGTACTCAGAGCACTTATGGCCAATACAGCCACCTGGGACGTGCATTTGCATTCAAAAACCTAAACTTCAAGAGACACTAGAGAGATAAAAGGAGAAACAAAAATGTTAACAGCAATGTGGGAAGGTGGATTTAAACTAAAAGGATGGGGCAGGGGGAAGAAGACATTAAGAAACGTAACAGCACAGACACCCAACCCTCCAGGACACCTACAGTCACAGCCCAAAGTGTAACCCAGGAGACAGGTATCCCCGTGACATTTTCCAGTTCTCACGGCTCCGACACATGGGACATCCTAGGAAGAAGCAGCACAGCAATTCGAAAGGTATGCAGGGGTTACACTGAAGCAAAAATATAATTCTTATCAGTTTTACCTGTAGTCATTTGCTCTCAGTTTATTACAAAACAGCCCGGCTTTAAATCTTACCAGCCACAGCTGTTCACACCTGCACTTGTCTGGTGCTGGGGGAAAGTGAACTGGCTTGAACCCAACAGCCATGGACTGGCCTCTCCTTGCAGAGCGCAGATGCCAAGGACGTGGCGAGTGGAGGCACCTCTCCAGGGGCCGTACCCACCGGGCCTGCGGGAAATTCAGGCTGGGCGGCATTTCTGGAGGCAAACACAGCAGGGCAGGTCAATAACTGCTGAATCTCTGGGGCACGCAAGTGGCTGGTCTTTCATCTGATGTTTCTCCTGCTCTTGTTCTCCTCTCCCAAAAAGAAGCAGCTAATTCAGCAATGCACCCTTGCTCCAGGCTTGCTGTTACCTGTCACATACCTGCACAAGTGACACAGTTTTCCCAACAAGGCCATCATAAAAATTTCTCTTCCTTCCTTGCGACACTGGGAGCATTCCCCAGGTTGTGGAGCTCAGCCCTGGTCAGCACAACGCTGCAGGCAGGAGCGCAGGGATCAGAGCAGTGCTGCCCTCACAGGGACTGAGACACTGGTGGGAAAGTGGCCCAAAACATGGCTGCGATGATCAATGCTAACACTGCAAAACCAGTATTAAGTCAAATGCTTCAGAAACTTAATAGCAAAAATAAGGACAAATGATATATTTGGCTTCTCTGAATCACTCCAGGTCCAGCTTTCAAAACCACTCAATGCATTGGGTGATGTTTTGAAAAACACATCCCAGCTGTCAATGTTGACACTTGGAGCTACGCTACAAAAAGCTTTTGAGAAATCTGGTCCTAAATGAATCAAAAACGATGGTCCATTCGGAATTGTTCCCCTCTGCAAAAACCTTAATAAAGCATTTGAGGAGCGATTTTCCATTAGGGCAGAAAAGCACTTGCCCACCCGTCCTCCCTGGGCTGGTTATCTCACCCGGCTGCAGCATTGGGAAGAGGGAAGCCAGAGAAGGTAACAGGGGCGTGTCGTGGGGTAGCAACAGGCAACATACAAGCAGGACTTTTCTGTTCCTGTACGGCACAACATACGCTTTCCATCATCCCAGGTCACAATCCGTCACTGTACTCATTTAAAATACAGACACAAAAATCAAGCGCTACTTTTACAACTGCTCCTCACCACTTCCAACTCATGCCTTAATGGATCTGACTTATTCCCCCAGCAGGAAAAGCACTTCCCTAGCAGCAGAACATACAAAACCTGTGAGCAAAGTACAGAAACTGGCTGGAAACAACACAGAACCAGCCAGGCAGGGCAAAACCCATAGCAGTCACCTGCAGGAGGTACGTTTTATCTGTCATGGTTTTAAGACTATTTTTCTGTCTCTCATACCACTTCACTGTAAGGAACAAAAAATCCTGAGTTTATTGCCATCATTTCAGCTGTTTCTCTGCTAAAAGACAGCTTTTTCAGTTAATTATAAATATGTATGTTGAAACTAGTTGGTATGATACTGTCTTTCTACAATATCACAGTAGAGACCATTTCCCACATTATAATTTGTGTTGTGGGATCATTTTCCAATCCAAGAAAGATCTCCACTCTTTTCTTACCAAAGGAAAAATAATTGCATTGGCAAACGAGCAGCAAGGCTCCCTGCCTTCCCAGCCACCAAGCCCAGACGTATGGGAGAGTCCTGTGTCCTCCCAAACCACAGCCAGGAACTACCCTAATAGGATGGGATTTGCATTTAGATATCCAACTTAACACCTTTGCTCTCCATCACCACTGGTTGCATATGGAGAACGCCTGCCTTGGAAAATTGCTGAATACGTAGTGGGGACCAACTCAAAGAGTCTGCTGAACTTGAGCCAGTAAAGAAACTGTAAGAACATGACCGCAAAGAGCACACCAACGGATATGCAAAGAGCAACACAACTTAGAGATGGAAAAAAACCCTGCTCGTACCCTAATTCATATGTGGTGATATAAAACATACAGACAGCACCACTGAAAAAAAGAGTATGTATAGTCTAATCCCTTCTGTACTTCGGAAGACAAGGACTGGCCATAGCGATGGGTTGGCAGAGCACTCGATGGGAATGCAGAGGGACGGGCTGTTGCTGTGCGCTGTATTACTGCCCACCTCTGTCTCATCCCCATCAGCTCCGCTCCTCACAGCACTCCCCTCTTCCCTTCCTCTGGTTTCTTGACTCCATTAAGGACCATTTCAACCCACAAGGCTGTGCATATGCCAGACCCACTGTGAATATCATACTCTTCTGGAAAACATTCAGTGCATGACAGGCAGAGCATGGTGCACTGGGCATTACAATCCAAATTAGAAAGATAACTCTGATATACACAATCACCTTTATTGCAGCAAAGCTCTCAGACAACAGTATTTCAAGGTAGCAGGAATACTAACCCAGAACCAGTGTCTCTGCACACACAAATTGATACCTTTCTGATTGCATTTCTTAGTTTTTTCTCTATAGCATTTGTATACATGTCCAATCCTCGCCTTTTGTTATTTCTATGCATTAAATTTAATCTTATTTTTCCATTACCTACATATTTCCTTTCTATCTTCGAGAACCCTCCAACCTTCACAGCAAAACCACTCTCTGCTGCACGGAGATGACCGCAGCTCCATCTCTGGTAAAATGGCAGCAGCGGGACTGCCGCGGTGGCAGCAGGAGTTGCGAGATGCCAGCCCAGGGGGCTCGGGCTGCAGAGAGGAGGTTACCCCAGGCAGGAAGGGCTCGGAGCCACAACAGTGCAAACAATCCCCATGGTTGCTTGGAGTTTCCTTCTGCTGGGTGATCCTGAGCCATTTGGGGAGAGGACGACAGCACAGCTGGGACATCCATTCCTGATTTTCACCCTGTTCTCCAGCTTGGCTCCCTCCTTACTGCTCAGAAGATCCCCTTCATACCCACACATGCCAAAGCATCCTGTCTTCTGATTTTGGCCAGCCCAGAAGACACCTCTCTGCCCACAGCATCTCCATGAGGAACAGATGGGGCTCCAGCCCTAGCATGCTCCTCATTCTTCAAGTCCAAGTATGTTCTTGGTCTGGGGCAGGATTTAATGGCCACCTGCCTCATCCAGAACAAAGTGTAGAGGGAAACAATGTGCTTCAGCACACAGCTTAAATGAATTTGAGAAAGTGGAGTAGGTCTGGAATTAAAAGCAGTCACATACAAAAAAAATTTGAGTCCACACAGCCAGCCCCAAGCAGCCTCTCACTAACAGGGAAACCTCAATGGCAACCACAGCCTCACACCTAAATAACCACTTCAAGAGAACCCAAGAGATCTTTGCACAGCTCCTTCAGAAGAAAAAGGAAAGAAATGCAATCCTCCCTACTGGCTGGGACTCGTAGGAAAGCAACCCGTTGTTTGAGGGTGTCAGAAAGCGTGGAGACAACGCAGGGAAGCAAAACATTTTAAGCTTCATTTCGGATGAGCTCATGTTTCCCAGAACTTATTTTTCCGCATTTATGGTGGAAAAAAGCCTATTTTGGTGCTGAACAAAAACATAGCACAAGGCCTGCAGCAGGCTCTGAGGACCATGAACAGTACAGAAAGACATTTCAGTCCACAAAACTAGAAAGAAGTGAAAATTTATTTTTTACTTGCCTTCTGTGCCTTGTTCTCAGAATGATTGCTTCTAGCTTTTCTCCCTGTAACGAAGGCAATAAAACTCCCTTTTCTTTTTCTCTTTTAATGAAAATGAATATTATCTGAAGAGGACTGTAAGACCACATTAGAAGCACCAACATCCAGCTGTGTGACCTAACACTGGTAACAATTAGGGCGCAAGCATGGTTTGCCGTCTAAGTCACACCGTCCTGCTCCACTCCAAGTGAAATGTTTCCACATGGGACAAAGAAATATAGGAAACCTATGGGACGATTACCCAAAGCAGCAAGTAAGGCTGGGGGAAGAAACAGAGGTTTTAAAACTAATTTACTTGAATACAGAATGTAGAATTAAGGAAGCTGCTTCTGTGTTAGAAAACCCAAAGTCTCTCTGAGCCCAGAGACCCACTGTGGAAGATGCAACGGGCCGGAGAGGGAGGTATTCACACATTTCTGCTGGGTATTTGGCAGAAAAATCACTAAGAACACAGATATAAAGTTGTAACTGTCTTATTTCAGAAATATGCAGTTGTTTGCAATATGCAAAAAGGAAAAAGGATGAACTGCAAGCTTACACAGCAAGGAATTCTCCTGCAGAAGCTGCTGCTCACAGCTTGGACAAGTGCACTCTGCGCTGGGTTAAAAACTGGCCGAGCCCAGAGAGTGGTGGTGAATGGAGCCAAATCCAGTTGGCGACCGGTCACGAGTGGTGTTCCCCAGGGCTCAGTGTTGGGACCAGCCCTGTTTAATATCTTTATCGATGATCTGGATGAGGGGATTGAGTGCACCCTCAGTAAGTTTGCAGATGACACCAAGTTGGGTGGAAATGTCGATCTGCTGGAGGGAAGGAAGGCCCTGCAGAGGGACCTGGACAGGCTGGATTGTTGGGCCGGGGCCAACTGTATGAGGTTCAACAAGGCCAAGTGCTGAGTCCTGCACTTCGGTCACAACAACCCCAGGCAACGCTACAGGCTCGGGGAGGAGTGGCTGGAAAGCAGCCTGGCTGAAAAGGACCTGGGGGTGATGGTTGACAGCCGCCTAAACATGAGCCAGCAGTGTGCCCAGGTGGCCAAGACGGCCAATGGCATCCTGGCTTGTATCAGGAATAGTGTGGCCAGCAGGACCAGGGAGGTGATAGTGCCCCTGTATTCGGCACTGGTGAGGCTGCACCTCGAGTACTGTGTCCAGTTTTGGGCCCCTCAATTCAAGAAGGACATCGAGGTGCTGGAGCGTGTCCAGAGAAGGGCAACAAGGTTGGTGAAGGGTCTAGAGAATAAGTCTTAAGAGGAGCGGCTGAGGGAGCTGGGGTTGTTTAGTTTGGAGAAGAGGAGGCTGAGGGGAGACCTTATTGCTCTCTACAACTTCCTGAAAGGAGGCTGTAGTGAGGTGGGGGTTGGTCTCTTCTCCCCAGGAACAAACGATAGAATGAGAGGAAATGGCCTCAAGCTGCGCCAGGGAAAGTTTAGGTTGGATATTAGGAAAAACTTCTTCACTGAAAGAGTAGTCAGGCCCTGGCACAGGCTGCCCAGGGAAGTGGTTGAGTCCCCATCCCTGGAGAGATTTAAAAGACGGGTAGATGCAGTGCTTGAGGACATGGTTTAGTGTTGGACTTGGCGGTGGTAGGTTAACGGTTGGGCCTGATGATCTTAAGGGTCTTTTCCAACCTTAACAATTCTATGATTCTATGATTCTATGAATGAGCCTGGCATTATAGTCACAAGCAGAAGGGAAGCAAGAAAGTGTTTTTCTTCCTGCAAGGAAAAGCCAGTTCCTCATGTCTATCAGGCAGCAATGTGTTTCCAGGGCCAGCTTAAATTTCTGCTTCTGTATAAAGAAGTGTGGTTTCTCCCTTGGGCTTGTGACAGAGACTAACAGCACAGGTTCAGCCATATCCTTATATACAGAATATATAAGAATGTATAGTGTATATATGTATATGATACCTATGTGAATACGTATGTATATCTTACCTATATTCATCGATGGTGAAGCACCTATAGTAAAAGCGCAGTCTCCCTAGGCTCTTTGTAAAAACTAAGAGACTGGCTGAATCGCCTCTGGAGGCGCTTGCCTGTCTTCATTATTGACTATAGAAAGAGCTGAAAAAAATGGATTTCTTAGCCAAGGGACTGGAGCCAGGTGAGGTCCCTTCAAGCCAAAGGCTTTTACAGGTGAGAGAGCAAGATCAGTAAAAGCCCTCAAACCTGCTTCTCTTTAGGATTCCACAATTTCCAAGTAGTATCTTCCTTCAAAAGCCTTTTTCCTTCTCCTGTCACAAGATCATTTAAGCAACCGATCAGGATCAGAGCACCCTTTCTTCTCCATCGGCTCTCTGCATTCAAAGGTGTACTGAGGGAAAGGACACGTGGAGTTGCGCTCCCTTCTCTACCATAGGATTTTACTATTTATCCAAAATCCTTTTAGCTACTAGCCCAAATTAGAGCCATTTGAGAAGAGTTTTCCCAAGGTTGACAGACACCTGGGAGCGGAGCAAGCTGTGACTTAGGTTAACCGCCAAAATGCCCCTATACATGCAGAAAGCAGAATGCGAGGTAGAGCCATATAGGTCCAGCTTAATCCTGGCCAATCCCCACAAACATCGTGGGAACCCAAACATCTGCAGACTTTAGCTGTAGGCCCCCTTGGCACTGCTGGAAAAGCCCAAGAGAGACTTTCATGAGGACAGGCTTGTCCTGATACCTGACCACTACCTCTAACCTGGGTGTTTCTGGCCATTTTCCTCCAGAGACACCAAACTGCCCATTTTCCCACCATCCGAGTCCTTCACGTTTCTAGGGAAGAGAGAGCTTAGTGGCTGGAAAAACACAACAGTTAACAGGACAGCTCAGAAGCAGGATACGTGAACCCCGACTTACCATCCAGGGTTCCAGCACAGTCCGTCCAGACTGAGGTCCTGCCTCTGGCAGCGGCCAGAAACAGGTTGCTCAGGGAAGAGCTTGCACTGGAGCAGCCAGGGTGCAAACCCACCTACTGCGAGGGCAAGCACTTGTCAGACGGAAAGCTACAGAAAATTATATTCTGCTACTCAGGCAACATGGGACTAACCTTTACTATGGCAAAAACAATTTAAAAATAGAAAAGCAAGCAGTTATTTTGGAAGCTGGTGTGGCTTTGCAGCTTGTTGTCCATACAGGCTGAAGCTGAACCGGTAATTCTTGTGCAGCTTCTGTTTTGTTAAAAACACCTGTCTTCAGTTCTTTCTCAAAGCTTGGCCTCCCACTTGCTTACTTTTCTATTAGTCTGGTAATCTGGAATAAAACTCTAGCAAAGAACTGAGCAGAGGGGCAGAACATACAGCTGGAGAAATGTTATTTAAAACATTAACAGGTAAGTTCTAATGAATCTTAACTGTCAGCATCACACTCAACTTCATATTCTCTTGACTTTCAGAGCTTTCCTGCTGTTTCTATTTCTGTACCTCCTCCACTAGATACCATCATACGCACTTTCGCTTGGCTACAGCCAAACGCTCCATGCAATTCGTGACAAACCTCGTCCTGTTTTCAGCAGCAGCAGCAGCTTTGAAAGTCTGCTTTTTCTTCCCCTTGCTTACGATCTTAGGTGACCAAGTTTCTCTGTCAAGCAGGCCCACGAATGACACAAACCAGGGATTTCAGGGTGTTGTGTCCATGTCTGGAGGACACAACACATGATGACCCATGCACAGTACTAACCCAAAATCCCCCGCTTTCAATGAAACTTTTTATAAATGCTTCTCCTTCTTTACACCATTTCTGGTTATAAAAATACTACTGCTTTGATTAAATCCTTGCTCTGGCCAGAAGCTTCCATGAAGAGTTTAATCTCACTTATTTTCATAATAGTAAACAGTTATTTCAGCAGAACAGAACCACACCACCTAAAAGGTAGCTGATCCCACTGCATCTATACTGAGCCAGGGAACTAGATCTGTTTTCATTTTGCTGGTGACTTTGGTGACCTGAGCAAGGTCACCTAACCCTTTGAGTTCCGGCCCCCCTGACTTAAGAGTCAAAAGCATTTACCTGGCAAAAGTGGGCTATAAAGAGATTATTCTTCCTACAAGGGTATCAGGAAATTTCAGGCTGACTGACAGCAACACGACTTCTTCTGCATAGTTCTCCTAGGGAGACAAGTCTTGGAAGATTTTCTTTTGCATGTTCTGGGCTGAAAGACGTGTTGCATATTTACTGCTGGAAAGGAACAGACCTGCAACAGCTTGGATTACTAGATAAGGCTGAAGAGAATTTTGGGCATGGCAGGAGCCTGGAGAGGAGCAACCCAGCTAAAATCATTGTGGTCTTTGTTGGCTCCCGGGCTCCTCCCCAGCCCATTCAAACAGGGATCCCAGTCTGCTCTGCAGTCTTTCAGGACCTAAAAAATATGTGGTCCCACATCTCCATCAGCACCACACAGCCAATTTTCAACTCGCAGAGAAAAAAGCACAGAGAAACAGTTCTGTCTGCCTCCAAATACATACCTGCATGCAGACCCAAGGCAAACAAAGCTCCCACCCTATTCTGTTAACAACTCCATCCTTAATCGCTCACTTATATTCAGCTTAAGCACAAAACTTTGGGTTTTTGCCTCTGAACACTTCAAACTTACATCAGCCTTACAAGCAGCAAGAGGCATTTATGTTCATACAACACTTGTGGCAGACTATACTCCTTTTTGAATGTACACTGGAAGAAGGTGTTTGGTTTAAAAAAAAAAAAAAAAAAATCAACTAATATCTACTCCTAGACACCGAAGACTTTTCATCCATCAGTAAGGTTACTCCACAGGTAAATTAGGATCTACAGCTCAAGATGTTTTACTCAAATATTAGTCATCAAAACCAATGCCTTCAGGATTTCCTGCACAGACTCAAAATACATCTATAAAATACACCTATAAAGCTCTCCTTTGAGCCAGGAGAGCTCACAGGTGATGGGTTTAAACAATTATTTACTCCTTTATTAACCTGATCTTTTTGATCCAAATATACTGAATTCAAACTTCGTATTTAAAGTATGTTAAAGGTATTTGACCCAGGAAAAAGCAAGCATTTAAAACCACAAAGTATCATTGCTCTTTAGCTATTTCAGTGCGTCCCAACAGCAAGTCACCAAATAAAAAAAGGCAACTACCACTTCTCCAAAAAGTTTTACTTCCAACAGGAGAATGCCTATTTGTTAGAGAAAAGAACAAGAATACAACAATAATGTTACAAGAGGCACTGATCCTGGCTTTATTCACTTAAAGATACATCCAACATTTGTTATAGCTCACTTGAAATTCAAAATGCTTTTAAGAAACCAACCATAAAACCTTGATTTTTGCCTTACAGTGCTGTCAAGTTTTCAAATAGCAAGTGACTGGCTTCCCAGCAAGACTGTGTTCTGTATTAACATACATACAAAGATTAAAACTTGGTAGAAACCCTTCAGTTTCTGATATTTGATGAATTGCATTCAGAATGACCACCATTTTCTCTGGGGAGGAGGCTACTCTGCTTACCTGCAGGGATGGGTCTCTGGGGTCCTGAGCTACTACACCTTATCCTGACCCTGTGCCATTCTGGCGATTAAATGAAAACTGTCCCCCCTTACGGTACTCAAGAGGGACTTCACTCCCCGTTTGCATCTTTGTACTCGGCGGCTGTAACAAAATTTCTACAGCACTAGAAAAACTAGTTAGGACAGCACTATGCATGTCCCCTAGAGATTACTGATACCGACTGCTAGCAGAGAGAAGTGCATGTTATGATCAAGAAGCATAATGTGTTAATTTGGAACTCAAACTACTTGGCAGTATCTTCTGTAAATTCAAGATTCATGTAAGACAGTGTGTTGCAGCCATCATATAATGATGTTACCTATATCCTTTTTTTTTCTGCATTTAGATTCTTTTTAAAGTGGTGAAGAGTGCAGGACTTAAGAAATATAAACATTTCTCTATTAGAAATTGCAAAATTTAGTACTATGACACTATGAAAGCTTACAGTACAGTTTATCAATTCTATGTTACGATTCAGCATCAATATGGTGTCTGAACTATCTCAGAGCTACATTCTGCCTAATTAAGCAGTATCAACATGTCCTGATGTCACTTTCTGTGCAAAATGCATTCCCATATTAATGTGGCTATAAAAGCATGAGCAGTTCTCATGTTGGTATATCGTTCCTGTGACTTTTTGCGACTGGTTTCTCTGTTTAATGATAGCCTAACTAAAAATAAGCTTGTTATGTAAAAGCAAAATAACGTTTATCTTAAACTTTATTCTGGGTCTTGGACACAGTTCAGTGACATGATCTGCAGAACAACACGCCAACCATTCCCATGAGCTGTTTAAAGAGGAAACTGAAGGAAAAATCCAAATCGAAGACACTCACTGTTATAGTATCTTTAATTTATCTTGTGTTTTACAGAAGTCTGAACGGATTAAAAAGCACCTCCTTTCCCATCATGTTCCTTACAGTTGGTAAAATATATTCAATGAGCAAATGTATGTGAACAGCTTGAGGATCTGCATCTTGCAAGGATTTCACAGACCAATCAATCAAAAGCCAAATTTCTTGTAGTTTTTACAATCTTGTTTTAATACAATGGTAAATCCATTCAGATTGTAAACCTGTCCAGTCATATCTCCCCAGAACACTTTGCAAAATCCAGTGTTGATTAGCAAACTAGTTAGCTTTGGCACGGAGCTGTGCTCTCTTGCCTGTGACAGCCTGGAAACCAGTTTTGATGCTGGCGACGGAGCAGCGAGAGTGGCAGGTCTCACACTGCAAGAAATATAATCTGGTGTCCTTCTGTAGGATTGTGTCTGGTGACCGACACGTATGACAGGTGACATACTCCTCTGCAGAAAAGGAATTAAGTTGCAGTTAAAAGACAATGCATTATCAGCGGACAAGTCACCACTTCTTCAGCCTTTAAACAGTTGTCCTGAAAGGCTGCTCAAATGCATCTACTAACTTAGAAGTGGCTTACTAGGAAAACCACAGAGGTTGAGCCAACCTAAGAATTCCCCCGTTCCCAGGCTAATAAAGACTACGTTTCATATGGTACATTATGCACTGACACTGGTGTTTTAAAAATAATAACCAGTTAAGACTTCCCACTGGCATTCCATAACTTCCTCTGCTGAAATAGCATTCCCAGATGCCAGCAGCTTTTGTACAGACACAGCACTAAAGCAGTATTTTTTGTTACATATAATCTGTGAGTCCTCTGACCAGCAGTGACACACACACTGTATTTGTTAATTAACATGTACAACAGACTTTAACAATTACTGTTATTTTCCATAGTCCTCATCAAAGCCAAGAAATGAAAGTCAGATGAAAACAAGCAGTTCTCAAATGCTCTTACTGTTTTCCTTGGTATGTTCTAGTGCCAGGACAGAGTACAACCTATGTGCTTATTAAAACCATGGTAGAACCACCTGTACTTGAATTATTCCATCATAAAGCTGCAGAAAAGTTGTAGCTTCTTAGCTCAGAATCTCCACAACATGCACACAGATGCGGGCCATACATGGGCCACTGGTCATCAAAAGGGGTCTGAGAGAAGTCTGTAGTAGAAAAGGGAGTTATACTTACTAATATATCTTCTCAAGACATTTTCTATCTGTTTTTGCTGGAATCTTCCTTTGATTACAAGTTGGTTGTTACCATCTATTGAGCCACTAATTTAAAAGAAAAATTAATTAAGTCTTTGAATTGCAGAAGATGTCAAGCATTAAAACAAGTCAGGAACACCAAGCAAGATAATGATGCATTCTTTAAGATAAGAGTAAGCCAGAATTCCTTTGTGGCAAAAAAATGCAAAATTCTGAAGGCACTTAAAAACCCACAGGAAGTTTTGCCCAAGCATAACCCTCACTGCAGTAAAAGCGAACTCCAGCAGAGATCAGCCTCATAGTTAAGCTACCCAATTAGAACTACTTTACAGAATTGAGAATTAACATCTGGTTATCTCACAGAAGCGATCAAGACAACCCCCTAGTAAAGTGTAATATGACTAATAAGATCCTCTCCTAGCCATTCTGATGTAGTAAGTTGAATGTTTTTTCACATTATGGTTTCTAAGTTTTTGTTTAAGTTGTCTGGAGCTGAAGAGACTCCAAAGCCCAATCAAATAGGCATTTGTTATATACACATTGCAATTAGACTCCTTGATTCTCTACGTCTCCATGTAACAACATCGTAGTCTGCAACAGAGAAATGAATAGACAACCAGAAAGTACACCACCACAATATGAGATCTTTGATAAGAGGCATATAAAATGAACACTATTTTTATGCTAAGACAGGTGGATTTAACTGCAGCATTAGACAGAATAACTAGCTACAGGCCCACAAGACTTGCCATTAGGTAGTCAGGCATTCTCTCTTCCCTAGCTATCTATCATCTATCTGCCTTAGGTTGATACGAGCCACAGCCTCACTGATTATGGCAAACAGCTCTGCTATCAGAGCATCTGTGAGAAAGGTCCCAAACAGGGAATTCAAATCCTGTTCCCTGGGACTTACAGATTGCCTCTGTACCTCTTCCCTAAGATGGTATCTCTTCAATCACCCAGCACAGCATCTATGTGCAGGGAAGAAAAGGCTGATGTTCAAGCACATATATACAGACCTAAATCCAGGAATTTTATTTTTCATCAATGTCAACTATGTTGCCATTGCCTCCTACATGCATAAACACATACATAGCCCAGTAGCCTTACCTTGTACCCAATTCTGCCAACAAAAATGCCAGGAGATGTTTTGGCTGACGATGTAATCTAAAAATAAAGTAAGGATATGTTTAACCTTCCCTCTTCAGAGAAATTTGATATTTATACAGGACTGGCAGGCTAAAACGATCTTAAATTACCAAGTTTAAAAGGGGGCAGTGCCAGAGGGTCTGCACCAAAGAGCACAGGCAGACAATGACTGAGGACACAAGAAAGCTGAACAGTCCACAAAAAATCCCGCCATCATCCCAAACCAAACTCAAAATTACAGTAACTATTGAAAATAAGTTTTCTATTGGAGCGTTTCCATTCTCCCGTCCCCCTGCCATTCTCTGAAAAAGAGGTACCACTAAAAATTCATTTCAGTATACTACCCAGATCCTCGGTATGATTTCGTCAGGACTGTTTTCTGGCACACTTACGAAACAGATCAGATATGCATTCCCCAAAGTCCCCACAAAGAATAGAACTGCCTTCACAAGAAATAATTAAGACATAGAAAGCACTGCAGAAAACAGTGGAAAAAAAATTACTGAACTCCATACTATTTACCAAGAGAATAGTATCTGTAGTCAGCTCAAATTAGAAAGAACTTTCCCCACCCCCCTGCCCAAGACTTGCAAACAAATATCACTGGTGACCCAACTACAGACTTGATAGAAGCCAGTGAACTCACAAAAGCAATAGATTTAGTTTCAGTCCACGAGGCCCATGTAGCAAGCCTACAGTTTTCATAATTTAAGTATAAAATAAGAAGTTATCTCAATAAATCATCTTCATAAATATCTTCTCACAGAGAAGTGTAGAGGAAATGAGCAGTATGATTGAAATAGCTTTCAGTTTACTTCTGGTTTGCCATAGTCTTTTGACAGAAAACATGCATTCAGCACAACAGCCAACAGCACAGGAAAGTGCATTCATCTGCTATTCCTGGGAAATCTAAAGAGGAAACTTACAATTTGCAGATATCTGTAAAGTTGACAAAAGATGTTTTCTTGGTCCCTACTCTTACAACCTGCGGAGGCTTCATGACAAATTTTCGTTTTTCTCCAGCTACCATATCTGGGTTTTTTTCCCGCATGATGTTAAATACTCTATTGAGCAACTGCAAAAAAAGGGACTCACATCAACATGAATAAATATCTTGCATTTCTCAAATAAAGTACATCACTTCTAAAAAACCTTGAAACAGCGTTCACAGTGAATATTAGACCGTCTTTGCCCATTAGCATTTCCCCATATGCTTTTGAACACACACTTAAAAAAATGTTCCGATAAATGCAAAATATAAAAAGCTGTTTCCCCAAGGGTTTACTTCATAATCTACAAGTACCTCAGCCTATTTGCAGAGGCATTTTAACTATCACTAATACTGCCCTATATGAAAATTAACTGTGATAAAAGATGTGCTTTGTTATTTTTCTGTTCATGAGCTTCTGACTACAAGTCCTTTAATTTTAAGTTAGAAATAAGACAGATGAGCGTAAGGCCCTGCTCTACTGATGCACATCAACATGGAAAATATTTTTTAAAAGTCTTTTGAGCATTACCTCATCATATGTGTAGTCCCTTTCTGAGCCTGCCCACGCAGGTCCTGACTGAAGGCTAAAAGAAATTCCATCATCTTTTTTGCTATCTTCATCCTCAAAAGCTGTAAAGAAAGTTGTTTGGGATTCATTAAGAAGAAAAGAAACATTCTTTAACCTCATGCTTACACCATTTCTAAAAGGTACATCAAAAAAGATTCCACTAAGATGTGGACACAAGTCTTCTGTTTGTCTGCCTACAAGGGACACCAGCACTCATGGCAAAGTTATACAAGTGCTTTTATAGAACGTTTTTCTGATAAATAAATTAATTTTGAAACAAAAAAGGCACTTGAACAGAACTTATTCACCTACAACATGGACTACATTTCACTTGCAACATCTCATTGAGCTAGGTTATACTTTTACCTTCATCCTTCTCCATTATCTCATCTTCATCTGGAAACTTCACATTCTTCTTTTTCTTCTTTTTATTGCCCAGCATGATATCAAGGTCATCTTCAGGTTCTACTGCCTCTGGCACATCTCCTTCAATTTTCAAGTCCTGCAAAGAAATAATAAGGCTATAGTTTACAGTATTAAACACTCCATTGCACAGCATTAGAAATAATACTAGTAGAACACTATACTAAATGAATACTAGTAATATCCACCACAATCCTGAAACATAACAGATAAGAACTGAAGTATGTTGAAAAGGGCACTGCACTACTACCATGAAGTAGCGCTAGATTTTCATCTTCTGGTCTAACTTCTGGCTGGTCAAGAACAAGGTCACGCTATACTTACCTAAAGGCATCAGCCATTTTAGAGCATAAGAGAACAAAACACCCTATATGCCAGACAATAAGGTAAGGCAAAGCTGTGCTACCTGCAGCCAGTCCAATTTGTTATCACAATTCTGCACATGTAGAGAACTCAAAGCAAGCATTTTGCCTGTCTGGGACAGATCAGAGGGACATTTTTTTCATGAAAACACAGAATTCAAAGAAGAGGTTTACACATAACGTAACATTTCTCTGTTCTCTTGCTCTCCGGGCTTGCCAGTTACACTGACATGTGATACAAAAACACGACTTGGAATAAAACTTGAGAAGAGTAAAAATATCTCATACACCTTCTGTAACACAGAACAGCAGCCAATCATTTCTAAAGAAAACGCCAAAGTAAAACCAGATTTCTTAGCAGATATATACCCTTTATTTGAAGGGCTGGCCTTTAGACGACTATTCTGTGCGTGGCTTCTGACATCCATTTACTTCTCTCACCCCAAAAAACAATTAACCTTGATGCTAGTCAAGCCCTACTACAGATTGCAGAATTACTTGCTCATTGTGCAGATCAGTTAGATTTTTTCACTTCTGGACAAAAAGTGCTGCAGGAGCAACATGTTCAGCAGAACCTGCTATATGACAGACACAGTGAAATATAAGTTTCATTATTAACTGCACTAAGACACAATGACAGACTCGAAACAACTCCTGCACTCTGAGAAAATGAAAGCAAGAAAGTTTTCAGCCAGAGACAAGATGGCCTAGTTACATAAACAAACCTTTACACCTTCTTCTGCTTCATCTATATCAAATATCTTTTTTGTTTTTTTCTTCTTTTTCTTTTGATTGAAGAAGTTTAAATCATCCAGATCATCTGTTGCATCTAGAAAACAAGGGATTGCCAAAAGAAGTGTAACTGTAGAAACAGGCTAGACATTAAGGTTTCTAATTTACACCCAAATCTTCAAAACATTACAGTAAGACATAAGCAATGATCTATAGCCCCTACAGATATCCTTCAGGTTTTAAACAGATCATTCCCCTCTACCCCCAAATACCTCTACTATTTTACAGTTTTTGCATCTTCTAAATGCATTTTCTTATTTTTTAAGTGCTTAATCTTTCTTTCTCCTGTACAAGAGAAACCAGCCACGTTTGTCATTATAGTACAGATGCTTGGGAAAAAAAAGACAACTGTAGGAGGAAGGTATAGTTTCTTTGGTCTACTGCAGGAGCCAATTTTATCAACAAACTGGATTTAAGTTAACAGCATTCCCTGAATCAGGTCATCTTCAAATGACATTGGCCTCAATTTAAAAAGCAAGGTTATATACACAATCGCAAGCTTATTTCCTCAAAGATTCCAAAGAACACTCTAGTTATCACATTCACAGTTGTCCAAAAACTAGAAACCCTTTTAGCCATATTTCTGTTATTCATACTATTGCTTAATTGTTCAAATGAAAAACAACCATAATTGTGGAATTATTGCAACAACTGCATGTGGAAGATTTAAAACTTCCTGCTAACTATTTTAGGGATTCTCTTTTCATTGTCTCACACAAAAGACTCTCAGTCAGGAAAGTGGAATTTACGTAAGCCACTGGTAGCTTGCTGGATGTCTGTGAACGTGATTTCAAGCAGGAGGGAAATACGCCCTCCAAATCAGCAGCAGAGTATTACTCACAAGCCTCTAAACAAACTAAGGCTCCAGCATTATACACTGCCAAATTCTTGAAATGGTGCTTGTAGTCTCAAAATACAGGACTACCTTTGAGAGTTTATCTAGGTGGATTCACTTTACCTTTCTTCCTGCTGTCTTCTTCGTCTGCTTCAACATCTTTGTCTTCTGTTGGCTCTGGTTCAACTTCTTTTGTTTCTGATTGCTGAGTCTCTTCCGCTTGTGTATCCCCTCCTTCCTCATCCAACATAAAGGGCTTCTTCTTTTTCTTCTTCTTCTTGCTCATAGTGGGATCGAAAATCATCTGTAAAAGTCAAGAGTTCCTTAGCAGCATAATAATCATTATCATAATACATCATAAGCACAATACATCATAATCATAATAATAATTTATAAATATTAAATGCTTAAAGGTGTTACAACACCTGTAAGTTTCTCTCAACATTCCTTCAGTTACTCAAACTGCTCCATGGCTTCAATCTCAACTAGCGATTTTTCCAGATCCGTAACAAGTTAGCTGACTCAAAACAGTGATTACACAGGCTTCTTTAAAAACATCACAGATCTTGTCCCAAGGCATAACTGACGTGACCAATTACAAGAGAAGACTGCTTGACAGTTTAGAGCTTCTGCTACTTTTCCTATGATAGTCCAAGTTTCCTGCTATCTATGTATTAGTGCAGCTGAAAATATATTAAAGCTGTCAATCTTTGACAGACTAGCTACCAGCTACTTCTCCATTTTATTATCATTATGAACTCAAATTTTGAAGTAAGACTATGCAAAGCAATCACTGAACCACTCAGCATCAGAAAAAAAAATTACACACACCTATACCACAGAGACTGATTACATCTCAGTTATGCTTTGTACTTCCATTTGTAACACATTAATTTCCAGATTTATTAAAAGCCAAGATTTGCCAACTACTCTCTTGACAAGAATGCTTTGGATTAGGGAGAAACCTAGGAGGGCCTGGTGATACAGCAAGACCTGTACCAGCTCTCAACACTACAAAATAGCAAAGGTCTCATCCTTTTGCCCCCAGAGGTAGGAAACTGAAGCTCAGAGACCAAGTGATTAAAAGCTGTTAATGAGTTCTTTAGCCAGCCAAGAAGCTTAATTCACCTAGTCTGACTGTGAAGAAGGCACTAACCCCAAGACTCACTTTTAACCTATTCATCATCTGTGGACCTGAGATAATTAATACATGAGCTCTTCAGTTTTCCAGCAAAGGAACGCCTCTTACTATTTTCACTTAAGATGCAAGTTTGGCATCATAGCTATTGGTCAGTTTTGTTACATATATCTGGCCATATTTTCACACCCTAGTATATATTTAATACATCAATGAGAATACTTAATGAGACTCTTCCTCCAGTTTTTCTTATCTAACAATTGAAGAATGTTCTCACAGTTAAAATTCAGAAGCATGAAGTTTGGGGGTTTCCCTCCCCCCATGAAGCAACCTTTTCCTCGCTCTTCTCATTCTCCTACACATGATATCCTTGTGATATTCTTCCAATTTTCTGGAACCTACATGTTTCATAAAGGCTCTGAAAGGCAGTAAACTGCACATACAGGAGTTTGAAGCACAGCATCACAAAAGTGTCCACATATATAGGACACTGAAGTTTGAAGCTTCCAAACTGCTGAAGTGTGTCTTTAGTTGTACACACTGAGCTAGAACGATTACCAAAAAAGTTCTGTCAGAGGGCTTCCCTCTAGTGCTTAGACACATGTGTGAATCATGCACAGTAATCAAAGAATGTGCACAACCAGTTACACTGTCTGCTGGCTTCCTCTTGTAACCTCCACAGTCTGCTGAAACAGAAGGAAAGCTGCCTGCATAGGCAAGAGTCCACAGTTTTGGGAACAAGCACATGAACGCCATTTTCAAGATCATGACTCATTTCAATGAAGAAGCTTTGCAAGACTCTGAAGAGTTTTATATCTTCTCACATGATTAAGCAAACATAAGATTATGCTTAGATTGGGT
Organism: Theristicus caerulescens; assembly: GCA_020745775.1. NCBI lineage: Eukaryota > Metazoa > Chordata > Aves > Pelecaniformes > Threskiornithidae > Theristicus > Theristicus caerulescens. Next base: position 5,230,030 of record CM036569.1, read on the forward strand.
GTAATAATTTCTAAGAAGGAATCAGCCCATCCGCTCCAAATCACTCTGCGAAGAAAAAGACATCTTTCATCGTGAACCACCATAAAGCATATCTTGTGTCTACAAGAGACAAAATGTGTCTTCAGCAGTAGCACACTAAACTGAAGTTAACACAAGGACAACTTCCAGACGCAGGAGATAGTTTTAAAGCTGAAAAAACAATGTAGCTGGCCTTGAACAGAGCACTGCTCTGAAGGTCCACTCCATCCAGTCAGGTCAAGCCAAGCTTCTACAAACTTAAGATCTAGTCATAACATGCTAACTGCTCTCAGGAAACTAGTATTAGAGTTCCACAACCTGAGAAGGAGGTCTATGCCTGAAATATTTTGTTCATCAAGAGCTTCAATGAAAACTAAGCAGGTCTTAGGTCACACATGCTTTAATGAAACATGATATAAACTAACCAGCCTGACAACCAGGCTATTCTGTATTTTGCCTTTCTGAGCTAGACAGTTCAGAAACTTCTTCATCCCTTTTCTCTATTCAGCATGTTTGATTAGTCAAAGCATTATGACACCATTTAAGCACTGAAAAACTCTACAAAGTTGTAGGTCCTCTACTGAAGGGACTGTAGTCCCCAGCCCAAACACACCAAAGCCTATGCCCTTTCCTGTGTAGAAATGGTTATAAATTTCTGTCCTGTTTCTGCTCTCAGAGCCGAATTCCCATATGGGGTTTTCTCTTCTGTAGACCACACAGTTCTTTCTCACATTCAGTTCCATATATCTACTCTTTATTTCAAACAACTACATAGTCAAAATCCCAACTTACAGAAAATGAGCAAGTGAAAGAAGGGGGGGGGGGGGGAAATCAAAGCTTCATAGTCCAAATGCAACTCTCAAAACAGAAGCCACCATTACTCTAAACTGCTGTAACAGTGGCAAATGCTGGGGATTCTAACAGAGGTCACAAATTAATCCCATTTCCTTAGTCTGAATAAACACAAGCATGTATACAAAGCAGACAGCAACTCTGCACTGATAGTTACTTCAGGTATCCTTACACTACACTGAGTTGATGTCTATGGTGGAGTGCAAAATTAAGACCAGTCTGCACCTAAACCCTCTGGCTGCTCAAAACACAGCATTCTCTGATATTATTTCCTGGAGCTTCATAAAACTACAGGGCCGGAAGAACTTTTAGATATCTAGTAGGATTTTTAATAAAGCAAATAGATTTTAATGGACTGCTTCCCCTTGCAAATAGGGCCTGTGTTGCCTCTGCTGTGCCACACTTCTGAGCAGCACTCAGACAGCAGATGTTTCTACCAAGGAGTTTCATTTTGTACACAGCTCTGAAAATTTTAAGCTACAGTCCAATGCAACAAAACAAGTTTTGTAACATCTCTACCAGTTTAAGGTGCAAATTTGTCTTCATGTGTTTTCACCCTCCTCAACTTTATAGGATCATTGGCTTTAAAAAGATTCACCAACTTAACATCAGTAAAAAACTATTTGGCTCCTAACAACCACATATACAGAAGTTCTGGAAGGCATGTGCGCTCACTCACTCTCACACGTACACTAGCCAGAAGATCTAACGGTGACAGTTCAACCGTGATATCCGCTACCATTTTTATTCTCCCTCAGTCTGCTACAAAAAGCAATCCAGAAATGCAACTTTACTATATTAGATATTCCTGGTATCACCTCAATGTCAGAACAAACGCATTATGCAAGAAAAATAATTTTACAGATGCTTAAACTAAACCCAAACCGGGAAACTCCAGATGAACCATTCTATGGCCCTATGACCACCCGAGACAGAAGGCATCTGATGCAAGGATTCATGGGTCCTAATTTCTGGAATGAGAGTACAACCTAGACATTAGAACTGCGGTTCCAGGGACACAATTAGGCATAAAAATGCAGTACATTCATTCCAGATGTTAAAGTAGCTGAATAAGTCAGTCTCACCTACCATTAAAATAATTAGTTATTACACTAGTTCTCCTTTATTACGTAGGACAAATTATGACTCGCATGTCTCCAAGGCTAGAGTGATCGCTTTGTTGAGAAGGAAACAAGCCACACAGGTATTTTAAACACCACCAGAAAGAAGATACAAGTCTAAAAGCAGCCATCTCATGGATTCAGCCAGTGCAGTTTCCACCAGGCTATATAATCATCCATCATGGTGCTTATAAACTCATACATGTAAAGCTTTCCTTTTCCCCATGAGAGCAACTGAAATGAGGTTAGTAAAGGCGCCAGCACATGCCACCTACAACACTTGAAGAATTTCTTGGAGACAGATGTATCTCCTTCCCTGGAAGTGTGCCTAAGCAAACACCATCGGATCCGGAAAACCTGAAGTTATCATTTGTTAAGATGTAGCTATTTAGCTCTCGGGGTTAAAACACAAGATATAAAGCGCCAGAAAGAGAGAATAGTAAGTAAACTGACTAAACGCTAAATATCGCTAGAAGAGTAGGAAACACGATGGAGAAGGGGTGGTGGGGAAATTTGCCTTCCTCCCCGGTCCTCCCTCTGCCAGAGGCGGGCGCCGGCAGAACCCGGGGGGCTCCAGACGAGTTTTAGGCCTCCCCACGATGCGCAGAGCCAGACCGCAGCCGCGGGCCGGGCGGGACTCCGCAGCGCGCAGGGGCCGGGAAGGCTCCCGGGGAAGGCGCCAGGCCCCCACCCGGCCCGGCCTCCACCCCGCGCCCCGAGCGACGACCGCGGCCTCCCCTGCTCAGGGAGGGCGGCGAGCGGGGCAGCGGCCGGTGCCGCCCGGCGGGGCCGCGGGACCCATGCGCCGCCGCCCGCCCGAGCACGGAGGCGCCGGCTCCGGCCCAGGGCGGAGGCCGCGCTCGCCGCCCAGCGCAGGCCTCAGGCCCGCTCTCCCACATGGCGGCGGGGCCTCGGCCGCGGCGCAGGCTTCTAGCCCGTCTCCCCCGAGGCCGCCGGCTCTCACCTCGTCACCCGACATGGCTGCGGCCGGGCTCGGAGCGGTGCGGGAGGCGGGCGGAGCGGCGGGCGCTCAGGGACGCGGTCAACCGGTACCCGCGACCGCCGCGCTCGCCTCTTGCATCAGCGCTCCCCTCCCCCGCAGCGCCGCGCCGCGCATGCGCCTCCCGCCGCGGCGCCTCGCGGGAGTTGTCGTTTCCGGAGCGGCCTCCGCCGCTCCGGAAACGACAACTCCCGCGAGGCGCCGTGGCGGGCGTTGCTGCCTTCCCCTCGCCGGTTCCGGGGTGCCTCAGGAATGGTGCGGCCGGCAGGGCAGCGATCGTCCCCCGGCACTCGGCACTGGTGAGGCCGCACCTCGAATCCTGTGTTCGGTGTTGGGCCCCTCGCCACAAGAAGGAGATGGAGGTGCTGGAGCGTGGCCAGAGCAGGGCAGCGAGGCTGGGGAAGGGGCTGGAGCACAAGGCTGGGGAGGGGCGGCTGGGGGAGCTGGGGGTGCTCAGCCTGGAGAAGAGGAGGCTGAGGGGAGCCCTCCTCGTTCTCCACTTGAAAGGAGACTGTAGTGAGGTGGGGGTCGGTCCCTTCTCCCAAGTAACAAGCGACAGGACGAGAGCAGATGGCCTCAAGCTGCGCCAGGGCAGGTTTAGATTGGATGTTAGGAAAAACTTCTTCACTGAAAGGGTTGTCAGGCACTGGCACAGGCTGCCCAGGGAAGTGGTTGAGTCCCCATCCCTAGAGGTATTTAAAGGATGGGTAGATGTGATGTTTAGGGACATAGTTTAGTGGTGAACTTGGCATTGCTAGGTTAACAGTTTGACTTGATGATCTTGAAGGTCTTTTCCAACCTAAACGATTCTATGATCAAGGCAGCTCCAGCAGGCACCTCTGTCCAGGCTCCTTCGGGCAGTGGCCACCGCGACTGTTGCTGTTGGCATGAGGGAGTGGGGGGGACACGGCGGCAGAACCCTCACGAACTCAGGGCTGTGTGCCCTGAAAGTGTCTTTGGTGTTCACAGGGTGCCTCTTCCCAGGGTTTATTGGGCCCAGAAAGAGTAGCATTTCTTTCCCAGATTTATTGCACACAAAAGCATGAAAGGAATAGGAGGCATGCATATCAGAAAATGACAGGGCTGAGGCACAGGGGAGGGAGAGAACTGGGTGTTTGCTCTGGTCAAAGTGGGGGCAAAATGCAATACTGCTTTGTCCATCATTAAAACGCAGACCTTCCTTCCTCCCCAAGAATTGCAGACTCTTTAGTGTAGGAAAGGACTTCTGGAGGCCATGTGGTCCAGCCTGCTTGCTCATGCAGAGTCAGCTAGAACAGCTTGCTCAGGACCTTGTCTTGCTGGGTTTTGAATATCTCCAAGGATGGGGACACCACAACATCTCTGGGCAACTTGTTCCACAATCTTCACAATAAAAATGTTTTTTCGTTGTTTAAGTAGAATTTCCTGTGCCTGCTGCCCCTTGTCCTGTCACCCAGAAGAGTCTGGCTCTGTCTTGTTTACCCCCCTCTATATACACATTGATAAGATCCCTAAGATAAAGATTCTCTTTTATATGTTTAACAATCCAGGCTCTCAGCTTCTCCTCGCATGTCAGATGCTCCAATCCCTTAGTCCTTCTTCCTTGTTCCATTTTCCTAATACTAGCTAATAAAATAATATGGCACTAATACACAACAGAATTACTTACCACGAAGTATGTGTTAAAATTCTGCTTCTCAACCAACTCTTTGAAATTAAAAGGTCATCCATTTCATGCAAGATTTAGTGTTAAAGCAGACAGAGCCATCAGCCCAAACATTGTTACAGGGTGTTTTACATTTTAATATTTCCAGACCATTTGCATTCTTGGAGTCCCATAACTTACCATTATGTGATGTAAACTTGTACTATTCTTTTTACGCTAGTGCGAGATTATGCATACTAATCCCCTACAAGAAAAGACTGCCCATCTGTCTATCCTTGGTCTTCCTTTCGTCTACCTTTCTTGCTTGTCCCGTTGAAAATGAGGACACCCAGCATACTCCGTATGCAAAGCCATCAGTTTGGAGACATAGTAGGCATCAGGACAGGATCGGTTTTAGCTTTTCCCAGTATGACTAAAATATTTTTCTGTTAAAACTTTGAAACCCAACTTTAAAAGATTACTTTCCTTTCTTGCTTCAATACCACCACATTTCCCTGGGTATTTGCATCATTTGTGTCTTCATCACTTGCCATTATGTCGCAGGGATACCATGGATTTTTAGGCACTGCAGGCAGCTGTTATTTAATGCTGTTGATAAGCTGAGCATTTGGTGTTGCTGTAACACTGAAGACGGTTTCCCACCAAATTCTTCTTCCTTCTTTTGCTGCAAGTGTTTGCTTCAACATCCCTGTGACATTAGACTGTTCACACTGAAACACTTTTCCCTGGCATGAAGCCACAGCGCATGGATTGCTAATGACTGTGCCTGCGCTGGCCTACCCACAGTGCCCAATACTGGGCATAGTACTTTCATCGGATGCCTTGGCAGTATCAAGTAGAGCAGCATAATTCCCCCCAGTGTCTCATCCATAACATACCTGTTAATACATTCTAGAATAAAATTCACCATTTTCTTTGTCAGTAATACTTGGGGACCAAGTATTATTGGTGACAAATACCCTGAGATACTTGGTGATCAAAACCCATGAGATTCCCTCCAGTTGGGCTGCCTAGTGAATAACACATAACATAATGTTGTGCACATACATAATACAGAATATTTGGAAAATGTCAGAGGAAAAGCTAGTGGGAGCTACTGGAAGCACTATGCTGGAGTTGCAGCCTGATCTTCAGATAGAAACCAAAATGCTGTCTTTGAAGCTCTTGGCTGCAGACACTGCAACATCAAAGGCATGCCTAGGAGGTTGCCTTATATTGACAGACTATTCAGGATGCAGGACTTTCCTCTTCTATTTTCTTCTTTGCTTTCCTTGTGAATTAAATAAGTTCCAGAAACTTAAGAGTGCTGCTACATTAGTTGTTAATTAGTTGTTACCAATTACAACAGTTGGCCAAGAACAGCTGGAACTAGTATCTTTGATCTGATACTTGGGGGGAAAAAAATCCTACCTGAGTTTTGGTAAGGAAAGCACAGTCTGGGTTAGAGAGTTTACAGAAACACACAGATAAAAAGGTTTCTTTTTTTTCTTATTTTTGTCAATGAGCAACAGTCATGGCATATTAAGAAAGGCATATGATGCCGCATGTCAAGGAGAATTTTAACTTCACTAAAATTCAGATACTTAAAGCTCAGAAATTGAGTGCACCTGAAGTATTATGCAGTTACCCAAGTTATAGTCTGAAAGTGATGAGCAACAATCTGGGATGAATAAACTTCAAATGCAACCCTGAACTGGGGGGATGGCACAATGAAAATCACAATCATGTGAAGTATGTTTGTGGAGGCTGTGAGTATGTCTTCCCTCTGAGTATTACCCGGCCCTCCAGAAAAAGACCTTGTGAATTTGCCTTACTGAATTCTGAGCCCTGCTCTAGAGCTCCCTGTGATGCTGAAGCCTTACTTTCATACAGTGCCAAAACCTGAAGACATCAGATACCTATTTTAAGTAGCTATTACACACAAAAACGGAGATTATAGAATCATGCATGGCTGTTCCGATCTTAGCTGTGTTTGTATGATTTCCTGGGGAGCAAAAGAATGAATTTCATTCTGGCCACTCTTAGGTGATGGCCAAACGTCTCTTTCTGTATAGAGTGAAGCTCAGTCTTCCACAGCGTTGGTTTAAGTCTAGGCACAATTTAGGGCTTACATGAGCATTGAGTTTTAAAGTAGATTTTGCTTTAAGTTTTGTGTAAGTTAGTTTTTACTAAGTTTATGCATAGCACTGAATTCTGCTCTCGGTAAGTAATTTCATTTTAAAATGTCTAAAGATTGCTGTGGCATAAGTGGTGTTAACAGCTGGGCTTAAACTCACTGACACAGGTTTAACCACTGCCCCTCACTTAAGATATCTATAAGACAGAATTGTAGCTCTATTTCCACCCAAAGAGTGAAACAGCAGGAAGAAGGATCCTTGATGGAAATCTGGAGCAAACAGGTCTGTGCTCTTAGGGAAGCCCAGAGAATGGGTGAAGTTGGTTTGGAGAAGAAAGTAGTTCTATGGAAAAAGGTGGCTTTCTAGCAAAGCAGCCCAGACAGGCAGGACCTCTCTGAGGAGACGTCAGACAGAGGAAGGCTGCAGGACTTAGTCACAGCCTGGGGATGAGGATAGAGAAAGATCTGCTTCACAGCCGAAAGCCCAACTGGTAGGGACAGGGGTGATGTAGTTCTGGCTGTGCAGAAAGGGAATAGCCGAAAAGGGGTGGGGAGGATTTCAAAGCCTTCCTATGGGCTTGCTTTTACAGCACATGTTTTTTAAAAGCCAAATTTGCATTTTAATCAGTGCATTCATACAATGGTGAAAGCTCTTCCCAAAGGGATCCAGCACTTGGTCAAAATGCCTATTTTTGAGGCTTCTCCCAGCCCACAGTCTAGCATCGTTCAGGCTGAGTGCAAGATTTCTTCTGTCTTTCACCATGCTTTTATCCACCTAGTATGTGAAATCCTCAGTCACTTCAAAACCAATCTCCAAGTCCATCCTTACTCCTCTTTGTCACAATACGTAAAACAGCAGCGCTTAGGCTGCTGGTGTGCTTAGATTCACTGTCATTATTTTCTTCCCCATCCCTCTGCTGTTACTTGTTTTTTTCTTGATTTCAGTTATTAAATAATAATGATAAAATACGTTCTATGCTTACTTTCTTTTGGGGCAGAGTGTTCACCAGTGTTTTGAGAGAAAAATGGGAAGTAACTTCCAGAGCACTGTTAAATTGTTTATGAGGAAGTGGAATGTGCCATAATTAGCCATCCTAAAATCCATTTTCCACTCCAAAAATGATCCTGCATTGTTGCCAACTGGCGTGAAGAGTAGAATCACTCTCAAACAACCTAAAACAGTTAAGGGAATATTACACTGGCCTACAGTTGCATGAAAATGCACACAAAGTCAGAGATTTGAACCTCATGGCAAAATTTTAAGCAGTGGATTTAAATTAGATAGTCACTTTTGGGGCGTTTGAGAAAAACAGAGACACAAGCAGCATAAAAAAACAGTGAAAGTCATTGTCCAAAGTTGAACTTCATGGTAACTGACAGACTTAGCAGAACAATAAGCCAATAAGCCAAAGGCTGGGGTCTTAACTCTAGTTACAGTCAATTAGCTTTAATGCAATTCTGTTTACAAGAATATACTATGTCTGCTCTCTGGAATCCAGGAGATAGTCAAGCTACAGTCCTGCCAGTCCATCCTTGCCTTGCTTTTTCATCTAAAAACCTTTTAGTCCCTATTTTCTTTTGTTTTCTGTACACAAAGCATTTCTGTCCAAGTGCTTTCTCAGGTCTGGAGAAGAACTCCACGTCTTCTCATGACAAGAGATTATTTTCCAAAACCTGCCACTATAAAATTATATATAAAGTCTCTTTTCCCACGAGCCACACTGCCATGACCAGTGGATGTATTTACTCCCTTTTCTGCCTGGAGCAATCACATGTTAAGGCACACCTTGCAGGCATTGATGGCCATCATCCTCTAGTAAATATCTTTTGACATTTCTCCCAACTATAGTCCTGAAGGGACTTGGTCCTAAAACTATAGTCCTTAAGGGCTTATTGAAAGTGTTTTACTGCAGAAAAGGTACTGTTCCTAAACAGGGTCTAACCCTGGCATTCAAGACCTCAGTGATATGTCTCTTTACGCTCATGACAGGTTGTTTGCCATTTCTCCATGGTGGTGTTCCTAGGGGCAATGGCTATCGCTGTCCTTGCAGGGAAGAGTAAAGATTAAAGGTGATCATTACTGCCACTTGTACCGTTTTCTTCCTGGACTGGGTTATTCCCTGAACCTTTTCCAATATCCAATCTCAAATCACCTGTGACTCAGGAAATACAATGGATTGTTTTCTTCCCTCCACTTCATGCCCCAAGGGCTGGGAAATCCCCTTGCACATTGAATGCCAAATGTCCAGTAGGCATCATCCTTCTCACTGCATGGGATTGAGCTTTTCAGACAGTCTGCTCAGTTGTTTGTGTCATTAGCTGAGAGATCAAACAATACAATGATCTCCATGCAGAGATTAACAAAATAGTAGGTTGTATCAAGATTTATCATGAGATAGGCAAGGTTGGTTGGCCTGAGGTAATCCAAACACATATGCAGGAATCCAAGCTACATCTCGTCTCACAAAAACACAGCTCCTGTAGAGCTGTCATTCATCTGTCAGTCTGCCCCCACCGAAACTCCCAGCAGTAACGCTGTGCTCAGCAGAGCATCTGTGTGGAGGAGAAGGTACCTCTGGGAGCCACCTGCCCCGAGCACGGGCAAGCACTGGAAGCGGAAAAGCCTGTTACTTACCAGTGTGATTGGATGTCAGGGTTTGTTGTTCATGTGTACATTCCTCTCTCACCACCCCTTGCCTCTTCATCTTTTATCCTTGCCTCCCATATCCTTGGGGATTGCACAGCTACGAGGAGCTGCAAAACAGGTGGTGTGTAGGGAAGAGCGAGACATGAGCACAACCAACAGATACCAGTGCGGTCTCTGGCCCTGCCAGCAGAGACACGTGCACACCCCAACATGCCAGAGAAATCCCTCACCGGTGTGAAGCTCCTTGGAAGGAGTTCTTCTGAGCTCGGTTACCTCCGTTTATATCTAGGGCCATGCAGGAAGATGGAAGACCCGCCACCCCGCCACCCCCGTGGCCATCAGAGAGGGGCCAGCAAGTAGAAAACCCCATGTTTCTTGTCATTCCCCTGGGCAGAGTCACAAAGCCTTGAAAAAACAGCAAGGCAACAGAAATCGCAGATCTAATAAAAGGGCTTTTGGGGAGCAGGGGGGTGTTGTTTGGTTTTTTGTTTGGTTTTTTTACCAAAATAAACAAGTGTATAACATGTAATTTTGTTCAGTATGTGAGAAATTCTCAGGTTGGGAACCATAGTCCTTGTAATGTAGCTTTTATAGTCAGATTTCTGCTTACCTGATTTGGTAGCTTTGGTAGCCATAGACTAGCACCTGTCTAGGAGCTCCCTGGAAACCTAAAGCACATGCTGTGGCTGTCCCTTCTATTGCTTTGCATGACAAAAATCACAGACAAATCCATTTGGGAATGAAGTAATATGCAGACAGAGGTTTTGCTAGGTACTGTTTTCAATACAGATGGAAAACAGGAGGAGAAAGAGGGGAAACACCTCAGCATTAAAAAAGCCAGGAAACTGAATGCACAGCCTGGACAAGCTCAAAAGGTGGTTGGAAAGAGCAGGCGAAACAAGGCTTGGTCCTGAAAGCCAAGAACAGGGTTCATGTTCAATTCCTCCTGTGTACCTAGGAACAGAGGACTTTGTGCCTTTTTTTGTACAGAAGCAAAATTGCATCAATACTACCTGTCTCCATCAGTCTTTTTTCCTCTTACAGAAGTGCAGAAACCACCTGCAAGACAGTCACATTTGCAGAGGCATCACTTTTTTCACTTAAGACTTTCCTACACTTGAGGGTTAATTGAGATCAAAAGCATTTAAAACACCATTGCTATTCTTGAGTAGCATCTCACTCAGGAAAAATTGTCAATAGGTTTGATCAAGAACAATACCATGTGTACGCAAGATTTTAATTGCATCCATTTAAACAAGGAGTGAGTCCTAACTTAATTGCCAGAAAACACTCTGTTCCATGTCTATATTTCAAAAAGTTGCATGTGGATAAAAATGTCAAAGATATGTCTAGAAACGATACAAGACCATAAACACCCTTTTCCAGATCTGATGGAAATGCCACCTTCTGTCACAAGTTTTGATCAGGCAACTATAGGAAAAAAATGGTTACACACGAGCATATGTTTTAGATTATTTTCTCCTCATAGCCCCTTAACTGGAAGTTGACACATACCTGTTAGTGATAACTGACAAAATGAATCACAGTTTTTTAAGCATTGACAGAACCAAATTGCATCTCAGCTCTGGAATTCAAACCAAGTCCTGGAAAAAAAAAAGAAAGCAATTAGATCCATTTCTAAGCTGTCACATAGGCACAGATCTTGTGAATGCATATATTTCACCTAAGCAGCAGCTTAACTTTCTATTCCTAAATTTATAAGTAAGTGATTGACTTAAGCCCAGTCAAAATAAATCTCTCGTACAGGAAAAGGCAAATGTTGAGTGGGTTTTAAAAGCCCATTTCAAGCAATCCACCATTTCACACAGACCAAAGATAGACTCTGTTAAATGTGTGGTCTTACCATTATAACTGTAGCTGCAATAGAAGTTTTGCAGGGACAAATGTACCAGTCAGACAAGGTGACTAATATCAGCATAAGCTGTACAAACAGAAGTGTGCAGTAGGCTGTGGTAGAAAAATCAGAGGGATTAGTAAAAGTGCTGTTCAGTCTTTTTTTAATTAGCACATTATCATACAAGCTAGGAAATGTTTTCAAATGCTGGAACGGTCAGCTGGGTTAAGTTACACTCTGCAACTCATCCACATTCCTAAATGGGATTTCTGTATAGTCATGGTTGAAAAATGAAGGCCCAGTGTTTTTCATAGTTTTCTGGTTCTCCGTACACAGTAAGACAAAAAAAAGTGCTATTCTAGGCTTATCATGGCGGTGCTTACAGAAAAGTTATAAAGTTGCTGTTGCCTCCAGCATCCTGAAGTTCAGTTGCTGGCTTTAAGTTGAAGTTAATTTTCATCAATCTGGAAGTAAGGATCTGATTTGATTCTGCGAATTATTTAAGAGTCAAAAAGTCCAAAACAATATTTGATTCCTTGATCTTATTTTCAAATGCTAATATAACAGAAGCAAGCTGGAAATACCCTTCCTTTACAAGGTGAGAAAGACTGTTCAATCAATAAAGATCAGTATATCTGGAAGGCTAACAGGCATTGATTTAAAAGCAAATGCCTTAGCTTAATGATGATGGCAAATTCACAGTGAGGATCAGAGCCATTCAGTAAATAACAAAGGAGCTGATTTGGGTAATGTGGGAATGGCTTCATTAGTCACACGTTTGGATAGACTGCAGTGCTTTGGCAATCACTGTCATGGACAGATCAAAAAAAGACACTTAAGACTCCTGACGTGACTGCACATAGCATCATACCATCTCAAACAGACAGTGAGATAGACCTTTGGCTTCACACAATAACTTAACTGGTCCTGGGAGCAAATAATGCTGCCAAGATGAGGCTGTTGGTGCCCATGGAAAGCAAGGAAAGATTATATCAGTGCTTTCTGATGGGGCTGCATAACTGTTGTGACAGTTCCTGGGTCTAAATCCTTCCTTGCATTGCTCTTTGGCCTTTAGAAACATGGAGCCAGATGGAAACACTTGGGCTCTGAGGTGCTGATAGCATTGAGGCCATCTTGAAAGGCCTTCAGACGCCTTGCAGAAGATGAAGCAGCGCATCACTTTCTGGGTTTTGTATCCTAATTTGGCCTTGCCCCTCTGTACAATATGAAGAAAACGACCTCAGGCTGGACCTGGTGGGACCCTCAGCCCCCAGAGTTCGCTGTCCAATCTCCCAAGACAGTGCACAAGCAGAGCAGGAGCCTTACAACTCAGCCAACATGATATGACCAGGAGGCAGCAGCTCTGTCCCCCACAAATGTAGATCCAGAGCGCTAAGGCTGTGGAAAAGCAAACAGTCTCCATTTCGTTTCTTCCTTCAGAGCACAGAGTTGAACTCTCATCACCTATTGCCCCCTCGTAATGGGGCAAAGTGGACAGCAGGGTATTCTGTGGTTTCTTTCAGAGCTGCTCTACATTGCATGAAACACTGAAACCATCCAAGCAGAGATGCTTGTTCTCAGATCGCCGATGAAAGTGCTTTTACCACTGGCCACCTCTCTCATTCCCTCTGCCTCAGCAAGTGCTGAGACCCTCTGTGGTTGTGTATGTGCCTGCTGCAGAAATACGGGTGGCATGGGAAAGTTCACTGGTGGAAACTTGGGCAGGGCATAAGCAAGGTTTGAAAGCTCTCAGTACTGTTGACATTTTTTTTTGCCCGAGGCTATAAGATGTGCCCAATTCCCATTAATTTCAGGCAGGAATATTGTTGCTTCTGTGCTTTTTGCTTATCACCTCTTCTGTCTGTAGGAGTTACGAATGCGTTGGAAGAGCACCTGTTCCTAAGCATGTGCGTAGGTTGTGCTTATTGCTGCAGGACCTGCTGGTGCTGTAAAGCCCCTGTAGCAGATACACCAAAGTGGTCAGCCTTCCTTGAGAACAAACTCTGACAAATGGACAATTGTTTAAAAAAAATGGAAGTAATCATTTTCTGAGTTATCCAAGAATTCAGACGGATCTGAGTGCGGGGAAGGTGCTGAAAATGTGAAAAACAGCTTTGTAGAACAGCCAGATGATTCAGGTATTCAGTGAAACAGGATAAATGTGTCTCAGATGAAGAACAGACACGGCTTTCTTTACAAACAATAATATTTTTAGATCGTTAGCCGCATGAAATTGCCTTACTAGTCCTAATTTCAGGCCAACCTGTCTGCAAGATACTCAACAAATTTAAAAATGTGCTGGTCCCAGAATGCTGCTTCTGTTTCTTAGAAGCAGCAAGAAAAGAAATGCACAAACAAGGTTGTTTACAGCCTGAGCATGCAAGGCATAGCTATGGTTAAAATCTGGTATAATAGAAATAACACTTGATGTGATCCAGACATAGCCAAGTTGCTAAACCTAGTGTTTTAACACTATGCTAATCTTTGGGAACTGACAGCGATTTCGTTGCCTGTTATCACCAGAGAGACAAAAGTCTGCAGGAGCTAAAAATCTGGGGATTTGTACACGAGCCTATACTTTTGCATGAAAGCAAAGAAAGATTTCCCAGGACACTCGCCGTAAGGACAACCATGGCTGTGTTTGCTTTGCTAAGTGCACATCTGGCAGAACCAAATTGCAGCACCAAACACACCTTTCTTTCATGGAGTATTCAGGCTACTCAAGCACATGTGCATTTGGCTTGGCCTGGGAGGTAACGGATCTCTAAGCCCTTGTATGGTGGGCTGCTCCTACAGCTGTAATCATGTCATCCTGGTAGCACGAATTGTAGGTACAGTCCTGCTGCAGCTTGCTGGAAGATGATAAGCCAAGGGCAACCTGGTGTCTCCCACCCTCTCTCATCTTTACACGTTCTCACAGCAGCTCGACGTTTGAAGGAAACCCGAATCCATATAGAGCAAGAATCAATGTTCCCTTTCATAAAATCATAGAATGATTTGGATTGGAAGGGACCTTAAAGATCATCTGGTTCCAACCCCCCTGCCATGGGCAGAGATACCTTCCACTAGACCAGGTTGCTCAAAGCCCCATCCAACCTGGCCTTGAACATTTCCAGGGAGGGGGCATCCACAACTTCTCTGGGCAACCTGTTTCAATGCCCCACCACCCTCACGGTGAAGCATTTCTTCCTTATATCTAATCTAAATCTACCCTCTTTCAGTTTAAAGCCATTACCCCTTGTCCTATCACTATGCTCCCTTGTAAAAAATCCCTCTCCAGCTTTCTTGTAGGCCCCCTTCAGGTACTGGAAGGCTGCTATAAGGTCTCCCTGGAGCCTTCTCTTCTCCAGGCTGAACAACCCCAAGTCTCTCAGCCTGTCCTCACAGGAGAGGTGCTCCAGCCCTCTGATCATTTTCACGGCCCTCCTCTGGACTAGCTCCAACAGGTCCATGTCCTTCTTATGTTGGAGACCCCAGAGCTGAACGCAGTGCTCCAGGTGGGGCCTCAGGAGAGGGGAGTAGAGGGGGAGAATCACCTCCCTTGACCTGCTGGTCACGCTTCTTTTGATGCAGCCCAGGATATGGCTGGCTTTCTGGGCTGCAAGCACACATTGCTGGGTCATGTTGAGTTTCTCATCAACCAACACCCCCAAGTCCTTCTGCTCAGAGCTGCTTTCTATGCATTCTCCCCCCAGTCTGTATTTGTGCTTGGAATTGCCCCGACCCATGTGCAGGACCTTGCACTTGGCCTTGTTGAACTTCATGAGGTTTGCACGAGCCCACCTCTCCAGCCTGTCAAGGTCCCTCTGGATGGCATCCCTTCCCTCCAGCGTGTCGAGCGCACCACACAGCTTGGTGTCATCGGCAAGCTTGCTGAGGGTGCACTCAATCCCACTGTCCATGTTGCTGACAAAGATGTTAAACAGCGCCGGTCCCAATCTATACTCTCATCTATACTATGTAGTATGTATGTAAGTCCAGAACTAGCCCTATTTAACTGCAGAAGCTAAGCTCCCCTTTCAGCAAGGGACATGACAAGTAAGTGTGGCTCTGGCTGGTGCTTCTCTCTTCAGTCTCTGCAGATGATGGACATGTGCCTAATACCATTGCTGAGAAAATATTCTGTATTACAGCAAGAAGCCAAACAGAAAACAGATTACCAGTCATAAAGAAAAAGCATTAAGAAACGCACAAATGAGATCACTCTAAAAAAAAAAAGAAAGAAAGAGTAATTAGCAACATCCTTGTGGGAACTGGACCAGAGGAGGAGATAGCCTTGTTAGTGGCTATGGGGTACTCTACGAAGGGAAAGGCTAAGGCTTTAGATAGCCCAGGGTTTCTGACCACCCATCTAATGTTTTTTTGTCTTTGAACTACAAATACAAAACTAAATACAAATTAATTCCCAGCTCTGTCTGGGTTTGAACACAAAGATGCAGGTCCAGAAAAGAAACGCATTAGGTGGAAAGGGGAACCAGGCACCCTTTTTCCTGCATCTGTCAGTAGCACCACAATCTTCACAATGCAGCTGTCCGGAAAACCCTGGGCTCCCGAAGAGTAGCTTGAGGTTTCCCACAAATGTTTCTTGCATGGTAAAAAAGCCATTAAATTCTTAACAAGTAAACATCTGCCTTGGTATTGAATACTTTTGTTTACATTGAGCCAAGTGAGAAAGAAAACAGAAATCAGAAGCCCAAGTTTCAGGAGAGAAATATTTTCTCTCTGAACACCCTGATCTTGATCTATAGTCATCTGAAGACATAGAAAAAGCAGCTGAACCATGCCTGGAGATTTATGAAGCTTTGACTCATACCCAACTGGTTTGTTACACACCACATTAGCACTCTCATTTTGCTGCATTTTCCACTCCACACAATAGATTTTAACTTTCAGTTGGGTGTTAGCATAAGAATTCGAGCATCAGGAAGACTTATCCATCCCCATCTACATCTTCAAAATGATCAAGCTTTGTAGCTACTAAAATCTACTCTAAGAGGCTATGAGGTTTGCACTGCTAGAAGGCGGTGTGCTCGGCAGCCTCCTTACTTTATAAGCACCCTTAAGAGCATGTTTCATTTTTGCTGAGTTCACAAGTTACGGTGCAGCCATCCCGACCAAGGCTGGGCTGAAGCCTTGCAGAAAGAGGGTGTTTATTTGAAATGCTCTGAAATGAATTGGTCCAGGAAGCTGGTTTGAATCATCCCCTGGTGAAGAGACAGGTTTTGGTTTAGCAGAGAGGCTGTCTATGATGAAACCCTTTCTCCAGAGAAACCCCTTAGGGGACAACCTGGCTTTCAGGAATTCCAGCAGGTGTGTCCACGTTACGGTTTTAGCCATTTTCTCCCTGAGCAGCACATCTTTGCCATCAGCACTGGAGAAGGAAAAAAAATCCCTTTCCACATACCCCTTTCCCCTGAAAAGCTTACCAAGAGTTGGGAACCCCATGCACTAAAGCATCTTGGACCATTTCCCTTCAGTTCCGTTGCCTTTCAGAACATATGTTCCACAGCTTTGCCACCACTGACGTGGGGTTTGTGGCCGTTGTTCTGCTCTTGAGTACACATTACTCCCAAACCACAGGCTGGAGAGCCCAGGGATCCTGATGTTCAACACTTCCCTGCTCTTTGCAGACACTCCCTTTGAGCCTCCAACACAGAATGAATCCTGCCCCCCTTCAGGAGGCATCTCAAACTAAGCTTGGTAGCAGCTGCTGCCAGTTCAAGTGGATGACGTTAACACAGATTTGTGCTGCAACTCAAGGGTACAGACACTGGGCAGAAGATAACAGACAACACAGCAGAGCAAGCACACAGCAGAGAACCGTTTTGAAAGAGGTATCTGAGAGGGGCAGAAGCTCCTGGTGTCCATTCTGTACAGGAGGAGCTGGGAATCCCCAATTTCTTGAAAGATTTCACCAATAAATTGACTCAAGTCTCTTGCCTCTTGCAGTAAGCAGTGTGCCATCCCAAAGTTACTTAACTTTGTTGCCAGGAGGGGAGAAAATTTAATTCACTGTCTATTGTTATCACTCCCTTTTCCTAGAAGAAATAGACAGTCCTCTGTTTCATGACCAAATTTATGACTTCTGTTATTGCCGCAGCAGTGAATAAAGCAAACTACAGTAAATGGTAAGGATTAGTAACCAATGACAAAGATAAATACAGCCCACATACAAAAGTCATGTTTAGCTCATCAGATCACTGGTAACTTCTGAGGAGTATAGTTCTTTTGTTCCTGACTCTTGCCTTTACCTTGCACATCTCTCTCTTTTAAACACAATCTGGAAAGTGTTTCCCCCACCTGCAGAGATGAAAAAGCATGTGGTGGGTTGACCCTGGCTGGATACCAGGTGCCCACCAAGTCACTTGGAAGTGCCCAGGACTGCATCCATGCGCAAGCAACCTTGTCCTGGTTTCAGCTGGGATAGAGTTAATTTGCATCCTAGTAGCGGATATAGTGCTGTTTTTGAATTTAGTATGAGAATAATGTCGATAACACACTGATGTTTTAGTTGTTGCTAAGTAGTGCTTACACTAAATCAAGGACTTTTCAAATTCCCATGCTCTGCCCAGTGCACAAGAAGCTGGGAGGGGGCACAGCCAGGACAGCTGACCCAGACTGGCCAAAGGGCTATTCCATACCGTATGGCGTCATGCCCAGTATATAAACTGGGGGAGATGGCCGGGGGGCAGCGATCGCAGCTCGGGGATGAGCTGGGCATCGGTCAGCGGGCGGTGAGCAATTGTATAGTGTATCACTTACTTTTTATATTATTATTGTATTAGATTACTACCATTACTATTACTATTAGTATTATTACTACTACTACTACTACTACTACTATTCTATTTTATTTTACTTCAATTATTAAACTGTTCTTATCTCAATCCATGAGTTTTCTCACTTTTACCCTTCCAATTCTCTCCCCCATCCCACCTGGGGGCAGGGGGAGTAACTGAATGGCTGCGTGGTGCTTAGTTGCTGGCTGGGGTTAAACCACAACAGTCCTTTTTGGTGCCCAACATGGGGCCCGAGGGGTTTGAGATAATAACAGATTAACCAGAGCGTATTAAGGAATTTGTATCTGTTAACAGTTGCTGGTCATAATATTGATTCATCTCTTCTTGGTATTAGTCTACCTGATCTGCACCATGCTCTTGTTTTTGCAGTACGTGTTAAAGATCGGTGTTGGTTTTTGCAGTTTGCTGTGTTCTGCAGTGATTAGTGATGTTTTGCCTGGGAGATTTTTTATTAAAACACTGGCCTTGATCATTATCTGGTATTTGGGTTCTGTAGTGAAGCCATTACTGTACTTCGGGTACCACCTCATGGAGACAATTAGCAATTAGACCTCTTCCTCTGTGAGGTTTTTTATAGAGGAAATACAGAATGGCACCTTTGTTGCTTTCTTCTGTGATGTTTCCTCCTTCATTACAACTTTTCAGTATCTTGAACATCCTTGGGTAGTTAAGACATATCTATTGATAGTTCTCGGGAATATTGTTTCGGTTTTGTCTAAGGGTAATAAGCAGTTTAAGAATATCATCCAGAGATCTGGCCCAAGGCTGGATAGTTATGAGTGGCAGGGTGTGTGGGAGAGTATGGGCAAGTACCTAGGACAGTGGGCACCTCCAGTGTTTTGGAACTTCACCCCTGAACAAGTGCAGAATCCTGAAAAAATGGTAAAGTATTTGGAAAAAGTATGTTGTCACCCTGGCAACTCCAGAGAGACACAAATTACTGCAACATGCTGGGGCCTGGCCCGTGCCTACCGAGCCCTATTCAACACTATTCAGAACCCACAAGGGGAAGAGAAGGTCTCTGGATCTGACGACAAAATGACAGGGACTGTGGCTACACCAGCCCCTGTGACAGGCGCTGTGGCTACACCAGAGAACCAACCCGTGCCAGTATCAGTCGCCCCTATACAGAAGAAAAAATACACAAGAAAATCAGCTCATTTAGTAAGAGCTGATGATGAGCCCGGGCCATCACAAGAACAGGAGGAGGAAGAGGCAGAACCCATAAATGAGGTAGTAACCACCCAATCTCTGTCCCTGAGTGAGCTTAATGAGGGATGAGTGGCAGAAGCACCCTGTTGTGACTGGCCCAAAGGCTCCGTGCATCCTTGGCATAGACTACCTCAGGAGAGGGTATTTCAAGGACCCAAAAGGGTACCGGTGGGCTTTTGGTATAGCTGCCTTGGAGGTAGAGGAAATTAAAATTAAAAGGAAATTACCCTGCCCAGTCTCTCAAAGGACCTTTCTATTGTGGGATTGCTGAGGGTCAAAGAACAACAGGTGCCAATCGCTACCACAACAGTGCACCGGCAGCAATATCGCACCAACAGAGACTCCCTGATCCCCATCCATAAATTGATTCATTGGCTGGAGAGCCAAGGAGTGATCAGCAAGATTCACTCACCTTTTAAGAGTCCCATATGGCCAGTGCAAAAGTCTAATGTAGAGTCTCCACCCTACTAACAGTAGACTATCAGGGCCTGAACGAAGTCACGCCGCCACTGAGTGCTGCCATGCCGGACGTGCTAGAACTTCAATACAAACTGGAGTCAAAGGCAGCCAAGTGGTATGCCACAATTGATATTGCTAATGCTCGATCCCTTGGCGGCAGAGTGCAGGCCACAGTTTGCTTTCACTTGGAGGGGCGTCCAGTACACCTGGAATCAGCTGCCCCAGGGGTGGAAACACAGCCCCACCATTTGCCATGGACTGATCCAGACTGCACTGGAACAGGGTGGGGCTCCGGAACACCTGCAATACATTGATGACATCATCGCATGGGGCAATACAGCAAAAGAGGTTTTTGAGAAAGGGAAGAAAATAGTCCAAATCCTTCTGAACGCCACTTTTGCCACAAAAGAAAGTAAGGGCAAGGGACCTGCACAGGAGATCCAGTTTTTAGGAATAAAATGGCAAGATGGACGTCATCAGATCCTAATGGATGTGATCAACAAAATAACAGTCATGTCTCCACTACCAGCAAAAAGGAAACACAAGCTTTTTTAGGCATTGTGGGTTTTTGGAGAATGCATATTCCAAATTACAGTCTCATCGTAAGCCCTCTCTATCAAGTGACTGGGAAGAAGAACGATTTCAAATGGGGCCCTGAGCAATGACAAGCCTTTGAACACATTATACAGGAGATGATAGTTCACACAGTAGCCCTTGGGCCAGTCCGGGCAGGACAAGATGTAAAAAATGTGCTTTACACCGCAGCCGGGGAGAACGGCCCTACCTGGAGCCTCTGGCAGAAAGCACCAGGGGAGACTTGAGGTCGACCCCTAGGGTTTTGGAATTGGGGATACAGAGGATCCAAGGCTGGCTATACTCCAACTGAAAAAGAGGTATTCACAGCATATGAAGGGGTTCGAGCCGCTTCGGAAGTGGTTGGTACTGAAGCACAGCTCCTCCTGGCACCCCGACTGCCAGTGCTGGGCTGGATGTTCAAAGGGAGGGTCCCCTCTACACATCATGCAGCTGATGCTATATGGAGTAACTGGGTCACACTGATCACACAGCAGGCTCGAATAGGAAACCCCAGTCGCCCAGGAATCTTGGAAGTGATCATGGGCTGGCCAGAAGGCAAAGATTTTGGAGTATCACCAGAGGAGGAGGCGACACGTGCTGAGGAGGCCCCACTGTATAATAAACTATCAGAAAATGAGAGGCAATATGCTCTGTTCACTGATGGGTTCTGTCGTCTTGTGGTAAAGCATCGGAGGTGGAAAGCTGCTGTATGGAGTCCTGTACAACAAGTTGCAGAAACTGCTGAAGGAGAAGGTGAATCGAGTCGGTTTGCAGAGGTGAAAGCCATCCAGCTGGCTTTAGATATTGCTGAACGAGAAAAGTGGCCAGTACTTTATACTGACTCATGAATGGTGGCAAATGCCCTGTGGGGGTGGTTACAGCAATGGAAGCAGAGCACCTGGCAGGGCAGAGGCAAACCCGTGTGGGCTGCCGCATTGTGACAAGATATTGCTGCCCGGATAGAGAACCGGGTTGTAAAAGTACGTCACATAGATGCTCACGTACCTGAGTCGGGCCACTGAAGAACATCAAGACAACCAGCAGGTGGATCAGGCTGCTAAGATTGAAGCGGCTCAGGTGGGTGTGGACTGGCAACATAAGGGTGAATTATTTCTGGCTCAGTGGGTCCACGACACCTCAGGCCATCAAGGAAGAGATGCAACATATAGATGGGCCCATGATCGAGGGGTGGACTTGGCCATGGACACTATTGCACAGGTTATCCATGAATGCGAAACATGCGCTGCAATCTAGCGAGCCAAGCAGTTAAAGCCTCTCTGGTATGGAGGATGATGGCTGAAATATAAATATGGGGAGGCCTGGCAGATTGATTATATCACACTCCCACAAACCCACCAAGGCAAGCACCATGTGCTTACATGGTGGAAGCAACCACCAGATGGCTGAAGACATCCCGTGCCCCATGCCACTGCCCAGAACACTGTCCTGGGCCTTGAAAAGCAAGTCCTATGGTGACATGGCACCCCAGAAAGAATTGAGTCAGACAACGGGACTCCCAAAACAACCTCATAGACACCTGCCAAAGAGCATGGCATTGAGTGGGTATATCACATCCCCTATCATGCACCAGCCTCTGGGAAAATTGAACGATACAATGGACTGCTAAAGACTACACTGAAAGCAATGGGTGGTAAGATATTCAAACATTGGGATACACATTTAGCAAAGGCCACCTGGTTAGTCAACAGTAGGGGATCTGCCAATCAAGCTGGCCCTGCTCAATCAAGAATTTTACCTACTGTAGAGGGCGATAAAGTCCCTGTAGTGCACATAAAAATTATGCTGGGGAAGACAGTCTGGATTACTCCCACCTCAGGCAAAGGTAAACCCATTCGTGGGATTGCTTTTGCTCAAGGACCTGGGTGCACTTGGTGGGTAATGCGGGAGGAAGGGGAAGTCCGATGTGTAGCTCAAGGGCGTTTGATTTTGGGTGAAAATAGCCAATGAACTGAATTGTATAATGTTAGTTGCTATATAATACTGTATGTCATCACTTCTATGATTACTCTATGTCATATCAGAGTATACAATAAGAATCACCCAAATTAAGGAAGAATGAGGAAACCGAGCAAAGTGCAGAGATGATAGAACCAGAACTGGCTTCAGCATGCAACAATCCAACACCACACACCATCTTTCCCGACCTGAAAGACTGTTATGACAGATGAAGGCCAAAATCATGGACTAAATGAACTCAATGAACATTTTAGAAGGATAGCCTGTAGACTAAGGAAATGATATCTATGTGTGTGCCTATGTATATCTATCTATCTATCTATATATCAAAAGACTGGAAAAGTGGTGGTGATTAATTTCATATTCCCAATTCCTTTTCTTCAATGTAATTCTACTTAATTTTGCAGCCAACAGAAACAAAACAAGGATTATTTACCCGGGGGGCCTTCTGAGAAAGCAGTGAATGACAACAGCTTGGACTGTGCCTGGAAACTGGTAGGAATTTACTATTTGCCAGCATGGGGCTATGGTTTTTTGGGGTTTGGAGGTTTTTTTGTTTTTTAAACAAAGGAGAAACTGAGAAATAGTGGAAAGGGAAAGAAACATCATAAACTTAATGTATAGCACAACAACCTACACATAGATACTCCCCCATCCTTCTTATTCATGCTGCAGGGGTCAGGGCAATAGTCTTGAATTTCAACCTTCTATGAGGGGATTGGGTTATCTAACAAAGGAAAGCACATGCAGAATAATGTATTTCTGCTGCTGCTGCCCTTCCCCTGAATACTGCTCTTCCCCATGAGTACGTCTGGAGAGCTGGATAATACCACCCCAATAACTAACCTCATTCACAGCCTTGTTGCTGACACAAGACCTTTACACCCAGATTTACCATGTTAGCATAAGCACTGTCTACACTGGCACAGCCAGCACTGCCTCTCAGTTGGGAGGCAGCATCACAGTCACTGCTGAAATGCCAGTGGGGATGTTTCTGCAAAGAATTCCAAGTTTGGGGGTTCAAAGTTTTGTGCAGGACAGACCAACCTGGTTCAGGCAGGCCTCATGCACCATTGCTGGTCTGAATGTTTCACATGCTGCTGAGCATGTTTCTAGAAGAGCCCCTGCAAAGACAGCCTTCTCATCCAATCTACTCCCAGGCATTTTATTTTGTTCTGTACCAGGTAGGTCTTTTCCCAACTTACTTTGAATCCTCTTCCATAACTATGGCTAACATTTGTTTAATTCACTTTTTAACTTCTATTTGAGTGACCATGGAACACTACATCTATATATGAAACATAGGCTTTATCAGCTTATGATATTTTTTCCTGCATCCAGATGATGCAAAGATAATGTAGCTGGGTACTGTGAAATCCTTGGTGAACCTGAGTAAAGCACTACTGCTGACCTTTGATTGCAAAGACAGACATGTACCAACACTGCTTAGTAGGGCAAGTAATGCATTCGCTAGGTTTGTTACACTGAACCACTTTGCCCCAGCCACTATGACAGTTAGGGTTACTGGCATTTTCTTTTTTTTCTTGCTACAACACGTGTTGTAGACAGCTGGTGAGCCTTGCCATCTGCTTTCAGGACATGCCAAACAGGATCTCTACAGGCACATGGCATTGTACAACTACTCCTTGCTCTAATATGCATCTGCAGGTGAGCTCCTGGCTTTCCAATGTGGCCAAGGGTATTTTGACATTCTCTGTGGCAGAGGATCAGAATGTTGGTTTGCTAAATCCAGTATTAATTCATTTTCTCACAAAAAGGCTAGAGGCAGAAGGTCTTGCTCTTACTCCTCTGGTAGGCTCTTAGCATTAGGCTGTGCACAAAATGTTCTAGTTCCTCTCCTGAAGCCAATATATACTTCAATAGGTCCAATTTCTTTGGATTTTGCTGTGCATCTGGGAACAGATTCAAGCTTAATAGTTCTTCCTGTACCCCCACTTAATGGAGGTTAGTAGCCAGGTGCCCAGCACACCAGTACCCAGCAGCATCCTGGGCTCTTTCTTCCCCTGTCACCTTGTAAATTCACTGTACCTTCAGGGCACTGTCTCTAGCCCACAGGCACTGGTAAAGCAGGTGATGGGCATCCCTACTCCAGAACTGGTGTGATGGAGGCCCCGGGCTCACCTTCTCTTTTTTTCATCCTAATCTCTGTCAAGGGATCAAGTAGGACACATCCTGGAGACTTGTCTCATATCCTCCCCAAACCCCTGAGGCCATCTCCGTATGTGAGCTCATGTTTGCTCCTGTTGCAGATCCATTACTGCATTATTTATCTATGAAGATTTTCAACATTCTTCATGCTGAAGAAATGCAAGCTACAGTTAAAGCGTTATGTTTTTTCTCAGTGTGACAGCTGAAGTTGTCTTACGCTCTTTCCATGTTCTGTGTGCATAAAAGGAATCTAAGTCTTAGGTGACTGTTGAAAGTACCTTGTAATTTTTGCTTGGGTTTCATTCTTTTTTGAAAATCTAGACAAAGTTTGAAACATTAAATTGGTTCATGAAAGAAATAAAAATACGCATGCGTTTTGAATAATACATCTTGGAAAAAAAGAAATTGCATGTAAAATCGTAATCGCCTGATTAGCAATGTTGGCTTTTCTAGATTTTCCATGAAGCTAAAGAAACAAAACCCTTGCTGATAGAGAAAGCTGTTACCAGCTCCTAGATCAAAAAGAAAAAACACTTTAAAAAAAAGTCTGGATTCATAAACTTCCAGGGACAGATTTTAACGATGTTGCAGTCCTTCTCAATCTTTGACGTATAATTAAGTACTTGACAGAAATGGAATTCTCACTTCCTTGTCAAAAGTGGGAACTTTTAACTTATCTAATTAAGAAAGGATATTAAATAAACATTGTTTTTAATAACCTGAAAATTAAATCCTTACATGTTTACCATAGTCATCTCTGTTACAGTCATGGTTTTGTATTTCAACCGCCTATGTAGTGTAACAGCTTGCTATCGTATTTGGAAACTTCTAAATCCCATTTTCAAAGAGACTGAAACCCATAACTCACTTGACTTTTCACTGCGAATCCTCCCCAGTGGGTTTGTGGGGTGAAGGACCTCTCAACAGTGTTTTCCATGTGGGAGCACAGCTCTAGAAATGCAAGTGGTAAATTACAGTCCGGGTCTTGCAAAAACTGATACATGTGCTTGACTTCACACACTCCAGATGGGATAACTGGCTTCAGTAATATGTTGTACAGCATTTAAACAAGTAGTTTTATTAAAAATAATCATTATTATAATATAATGTATATTATAATTTTTAAAATTATTTTAAAATTACTCTATTTTATTGTTTAAACAAGTAAAAACATCTTTTCAGGATCTCTAGGCTTGTCTGCCTTACAACCAAAAACAACGCCTTTCCAGTCTTTTTGTTGGCAGAAGCCCATCCTGACTCTCCCCTGCCCACCCACCTCCCCGTCCCTGTCCCCATCCCCATCCCATCAGTCAGGGCAAATGTTTGGCTTCAGGGTTGGGGTTTTGCCATTGTTTCAGATTAGCACTTAAGAAGTGAGCTTAGAGTTTTGCTAGCACAGCCCAATGAGCTGAGCCTATTTAAATCAATGTTGGACACTATTTCAGTACCATTTTATCCAAGAATCCATTACAGCGTTAACTGAAAACAGGAGCAAAATTTTTTTTACTTAAAGCCAGCTAGATGTGCTAGTATGAAGCACTGGACAGATTTGTTGAGATGTTTGGTTTATGTGATGAAGCAAAGAACATTAGTATTTAGGCTCTACACTTCAGTAGTGCTATCAGTACCATTAGTTTGTTTCAAGACTCAGTGTTATTTCCAACAGAGCTTTTGCTTTTTTCTTATTATTAGTTCTTTTATAGATATACAAGCCTTCACGGGCCAGTTGTCACCTGTCAGCTTCTTCATTCCCCTCTGCAACAGAGGAGTGCCTCCTTGGGTAGTGACATCAACCTGCAGTCAGGACATTGTTCATAATTTTTCCAGTTAACTTGTAACAGTCCCAGGTCATACTGCTTTGAATAAAAAAGTTGTTGATTTCTCTCCTTTCTTGATGGAAAATGGTTTCGTTAATTCTTAAGCTTTGATGTAATTAAAGGGAAAAAACATTAGTTTCAAAGCTCAAATCCTGTCATTATTAGCACTTCCTTTCAAAATATTTTAGTTGAATAAACAGAGCATTACAAGACAAATATTTTGAAATAGTCATTGCCTGTTACATCTACCTACAGATAGCGACTACATCAGATACTACAGCAGACTACATCTGCTTTTCTTTAAGTGGGTATGAGATGTCTTCTGCTGTAGCAGACTCAAAGCTGCAGAAGTTGCAGTGCTTTGCACAGGGATGCACGCTCCCAACCATTCAAAACTCATTCCTTAGCAATCCAAACTCCAAGGGACCGCTCCTCCTGAAGGAATTGCACAGAAACCCACCATCAGGAAATGGTATGCCTACCTAGTGGGAGTAGCAGAAGAAATGCAATTGACTGAAGGACATACATAGATACAAAAATTTCCAAACTTCCAATGCCTATAAATGCAGACCCACTGGCCCTAAACCAGCCATTTAAACCTTCACCACTTTGGGATGCACCTCCCCTCACTGAAGAAACACCAGCTGAAGGCATTTGGTTTACCAGCGCCTCAGCAAAAGAGTAAACAGCAAGTGGCAATACAAAGCTGCCGCATTAGAAATTAAGACTGACAAACAAGTATTAGAAAAAGGGGAAGGCAGTGCACAAGTAGGAGAATTAAGGGCAGTTGTTCTAGCAGCACAAAATGGAGCAAAGGTTATCTATGTCGATTCCTATGCCGTATGGGCAGGTGCCACTCAATGGCTTTGTCAATGGGAAGCCCTAAATTGGGAAATAAATAGATCAGCAATTTGGAGAACCAAAGATTGGCAACTATTGCTAAACATAGCTAGGAAAACACCATTTAAGATAGGATGGGTGAAAGCACACGCCAAAGACAACAAACTGGAACCAAAAGGTAGATGAATTAGCCAGAATTAGAGTAATAAAAACAGAGAATACACTAGATTCTGAATGGTGTCAGTTAGGGGAATGGTTACATCAGAAATTAGGCCACACAGGCCGAGAAACACTTTTCTTTGCAGCCCAAAGCTGAGGTTGGCCTATAACCAACAAAACTACAAGACTATTCTTACAGAATGTCCCCAGTGTAGACTGAAATTGCAAATGGATCACCCTGCTACATTTACCACCCCTACACATTAATGAGGGAAAAACCCTATGGTCAACATGGCAAATGGATTATGTTGGGCCTTTTAAACCATCCTCGGGGTACCAGTACATTCTCACAGGAGCAGAGGTTGTTTCAGGTCTAATGATGGCAACTAAATGTCAGAAGGCTAACGGTCAGAACACCATTAGAGGATTATCCTCTTGGTTTTTGAGCCTGCCAATCCCCGATTTCATACAAAGTGACAATGGCTCGCATTTTTCCAGCAAGGAAGTACAAGAGTGGGCAAAACAAGAGGAAATACAGTGGGTATTTCATACCCCCTACTATCCCCAATGAAATGCGATGGTAGAAAGAGCTAATGGCCCCATCCCTGGAGGTATTTAAAAGACGGGTAGATGCGGTGCTTGAGGACATGGCTTAGTGGTGGACTTGGCGGTGGTAGGTTAACGGTTGGACTCGATGATCTTAAGGGTCTTTTCCAACCTTAACAATTCTATGATTCTATGATTCTATTAAAAAGAAGGGGGCTTACCACAAGACCCTGTGGGATACTCAACTCTTCGAAGTACTTCATCAACTGAATAATCGATATGGGCCCACCGGGAGCCCTGTGAGCTGAGCATTCTTTACAAAAGATGGACTTGATGTTCTACCTCCACCTCCAGGTGAAATAAAACACCCAGTAACATTGCAACCAGGACAACCTGTCATGGTAAATCTACCACAGATTGGCACTGTACCTATGACTCTAATTAAACCTCATGGGCCACTTGCCTGGGAGGCTACTGACAGCAGTGGTGCAAAACACAGAATTAGTGCACGATGGATTTTTCCTTCTTTCTAATGGGGTAATCCGTTCAGCCTTCCCCACCGAAACTTTTCTTTCTTTTCTCTTACAGAGTAAATGAATCTACATCAATGGTGACAGCAATAATGGCGGTGCACCCCCATTTGTTCATACTTCTAATTGGGATAAGTATAACCCTTCCAGTGCAGACACAACCTCTTCGGACAGTTCACACACAAGACCCTTGGGACCATGCACTGGTAAATTATACTGGAATTGCTGGAATCCCACCAAAAGATAAGGCAAACTTAAACCTCGCTGCTTTAGTTATGCATGGAAACAAGGCATGGAGGAATGGAAATGGGAAACGTTACACAATACAGATTTGGAATATCTCATAATAGCAACGGCATTCACCAAATATTATCACTTCAAGCCACACCAGGGGAATAAGTAAAAATAGGGTGCCAAATGATTACTGGCTCTACCTACGGAAAGCCCACTGAAATTAGAATATATTATACCAGTTTTTGTAAACCAAAAAACAATGAAAAATCTTGCTACAGGATACCAGAACTGGATTGTTGGTACAATTTCACCTTCACACAACCCATACTCGCGTTCTGCCTTTGGGGTGAACGTGGTGTCGAATTGTTGTTTGACTTCATGATTACTGAGCGCGAGATGTGGGGTTCGTGTATGACAGGGTGGCCATGGAATGAAGCGTACGTCCTTTCTGATGTATCCACACCTGATCTCAATTTGTCCACAGAAGCGTTACACAATAACATTACCTTTCGCAAACAAGAATGAAGCATTGAAGATGAAAGCAAAAATCAACAAATTCCATCTTTAAAGGGAACAAAAGGAGACACCATTTTGGTAGGATGTCGAATTGAAAATCACACTAAATGCATGACCGCAACTTTACGCATTGCTGTAAAGTATGCCGAGGGAAAACAACACATATGTGCCTGTCCTTTCAAACACAAATGCTGGTATACTTTCACTATACTGCATCCGGAACACATAATGTGCCTTTGGACAGATCCCAACTCTAGCCCCAGCTTAGGTTTTCAATTCAAAACTGATATCAAACAATTACATTCACCAACTCCACCTCCAACACAACCTCCTATCAAACCGTTTCCTCACATTTATAGCACTGCTCCCTACATAATTAAAAACATAGGCCAACAACGAGTGTTATTTAACCCATCATGGTCTCTCAGACGAGTAGAGCTGTTGATGCAGATCAATATCTCTACAATTAAACCTACTTGCTCACCATTCCTGGATACCTCTTATACAGGATGGTTAGCATGGCCACATGGACGAACCCTCACCTCTCCAAAACGACCAAGGAGAGATGTGACTGGTGTTTTAGGAACAGGATTAGGATTACTAAACAGCGTAGATGCTGAAGTCCTAGCAAACAAAATCAGCTCAGCAACAAGTAATTTATTCAAATTAGACCAACCATTACAATCTTCTCTATTGGCATTGTGAACTAATCAATGGCTCTTATCTGATATATTACCCCAATGGGAAAGAGTCAGTGAGAAAGACCATCAATTAACTGTGAACGCACTAGGTGCAACCCAAATTAACGTCTCTCTCGCTCAACTATGCAAGCTCAACTGTAGGTACAATCTACTGTGGCAGCAATTATAAGAGAAGGTGAAGAAGGCACCTTACCCACTAAAATTTGAAAAATAATTTGGGATAATGCAACTAAATGTGAAAAGGAAGTCCAATCATGGTGGCAACTAGTTAATTTCACCTATGATCCCACTACCACTAAAACCACAGCTTTTGTTTTGACAATACACAATGCTTCGGTACACACCATATACCCAATCATTGCACTGGGATTAAATCACAATGGAACTGTACTCTATCCGTTAGAACATAGAGTATGGGCCTAACAAAATAGGAACAAATAGCAAACCATCGAGGTTGATGCATGTGTTGTGCAGGAACAACAGGGATTTATTTGTGAAAGTAATACCATTAAGGCCCAAGACATTTGTACATTTGTCTTGACGCTGAACAAAATATTTGTCACTTTGAGATACATCCTAATGAAACCCCTGAAACTATACTCATATATGTTGGAAATGGATGTATTTGCATGAGAACCCTTTGTGATTCTATAGCTATAGACAACACCACTGTAAACATATAATATCAAATACCTATATTTGTAATTTTACCAAAATCATAGGATGCAACTCTGACTATTCAGCTCCTATCACAACCCATCACTTGCTACAATCCAAATATGCATCATATCAAGATTTATCGCCTGCCCCCATCAGAATGAATCTGACATTGGTAAAAGAACTGTTGCAACATGAGGACCTGAATGAACTCAGGACAATGGACAAAGAAGGCTGATCACCCTCCACCATGATACAGAAAAGGTACCCTGTGTCTTGGAAAGAGCGAAGAAAGATGGAGAGCATCACTGGTGGGATACCTTATTCAGATGGTTCCCAACAGCAACCGGGGCACTAAATTGGATGCTACATCCTACCGTGATTTTGTTAACTCTTAGAATCACAGAATGCTTTGAGATGTAAGGGACCTTTAAAGGTCATCCAGTCCAACCCCCCTGCAATTGGCAGGGACATCTTCAACTAGATCAGGTTGCTCAGAGCCCCATCCACCCTGGCCTTGAACGTTTCCAAGGACAGGGCATCTACCACCTCGCTGAGCAACCCGTTCCAGTGTTTCACCACCCTCATCATGAAAAATTTTGTCCTTGTGTTCAGTCTAAATCTACCCTCTTTTAGTTTAAAACCATTACCCCTTGTCCTGTCCCAGCAGGCCTTGCTAAAAAGACTATCCCCATCTTTCTTGTAGGCCCCCTTTAAGTATTGAAAGGCCACAATAAGGTCTCCCCCCAGCCTTCTCTTCTCCAGGCTGAACAACCCCAGCTCTTTCAGCCTTTTTTCATAGCAGAGGTGTTCCAGCCCTCTGATAATTTTTGTGGCCTCTTCTGGACCTGCTCCAACAGGTCCATGTCCTTCCTGTGCTGAGGACCCCAGAGCTGGACGCAGTGCTCCAGGTGGGGTCTCACCAGAGCAGAGTAGAGGGGCAGAATCACCTCCCTCACCCTGCTGGCCACGCTGCGGGTGATGCAGCCCAGGATACGGTTGGCTTTCTGGGCTGTGAGAGCACATTGCTGGCTCATGTCCAGCTTTTCATCCACCAATACCCCCAAGTCCTTTTCCTCAGGGCTGCTCTCAATCCCTTCATCCCCCAGCCTGTTTTGATACCGAGGATTGCCCCGACCCAGGTGCAGGACCTTGCACTTGGCCCTGTTGAACCTCATGAGGTTCACACAGGCCCATTTCTCAAGCTTGTTTAGGTCCCTCTGGATGGCATCCTGTCCCTCAGGCGTGTCGACTGCACCACTCAGCTTGGTGTCATCTGCAGACTTGCTGAGGGTGCACTCCATCCTGCTATGTCATTGATGAAGACAGTAAACAGCACTGGCCCCCGTACAGACCCCTGAGGGACACCACTTGTCACTGATCTCCATCTGGACATTGAGCCATTGACCACTATCCTCTGGATGCGACCATCCAGCCAATTCTTTATCCACCGAACAGCCTGCCCATCAAATCCATCTCTCTCCAATTTAGAGAGAAGGATATTGTGGGGGACTGTGTCAAAGGCCTTACAGAAGTCCAGATGACATCCGTAGCTCTTTCCTTGTCCACGGATGCACTCACTCCCTCGTCGAAGGCCACTAGGTTGGTCAGGGAGGACTTGCCCTTGGTGAAGCCATGCTGGCTGTCTCGAATCACCTCCCTGTCCTCCATGTGCCTTAGCATAGCTTCTAGGCAGATCTGTTCTGTGATCTTCCCAGGCACAGAGGTGAGGCTGACAGGTCGGTAGCTCCCAGGGTCCTCCTTTTTACCCTTTTTAAAAATGGGTGCAATGTTTCCCTTTTTCCAGTCTGCAGGGACTTCATCTGACTGCCATGACTTGCTAACTGTCATGGTGAGTGACTTGGCAACTACATCAGCCAATTCCCTCAGGACTCTGGGATGCATCTCATCAGGACCCATAGACTTATGTATGTTCAGGTTCCTCAGGTGGTCGTGAACCTGATCTTCACTTACAGCGGGAGGAACTTTGCCCTCCTGATCTCCGTCAAATGGCCCTTTGACCTTGGAGGTGCGAGGAGAGAGATTGCCAGTGAAGACTGAGGCAAAAAAGTTGTTGAGTACCTCAGCCTTCTCCTCATCTGTTGTTACCAGCTTGCCAGTTTTGCTCATCAGAGGGGTTTTTGCTCATCTTCTCATACTATGTTTGTTATTGAACATTTTCCTATACGCTAGGGTGTGGGGAATAGCTAGACAAATAGCATTATTACAAAAACCTCCTCGCATATATAAAATCGCTTAGTCACATTTAATGAGATTCTAATAATCAAGGAAACCAATGAAAAATTTCCTTCAAAATTACAATTGGAATATAACATTACTCTGTTTATAGGCACAGAGGCAAGAGGCGACCACACCACCACTCTGTGGGAAAGAGATGGATTGACTTTAGTCAGGGGGTGGATTATGGTGGTGCATTTCCCCCCCCTCCTCTGGACCACTTTACGGTCACAGGGATTCCTGTCAAGACTTGGCCTTTGAGCAATGAGCCTGGCGGTCAAGCATCCCCCTTGACCACATCAGGAACTCTTGCATGGCTAAGGTGGGGAGTAGCACTGGCTGCACCAGGAACTCCGGTTGCCTGGCCAAGGTAGGGAACAAGAATGCTTGATTGCATCTGGCATAATCAGTCATCCCCTGACAGCCTTGGAACACATCATTGTGGATCGTAACTCAGGCGGATTGGTACAGAAGGATCGTACCAGCCTTGCCGAAATTTATGAGAACTCCAGCAATTACCAACCTGAATTGTCGCGAGGACGGAAATTCACTGATGCCTAAAGTCATCTCACAACCCTATAAACAGCGGTACCAAGTGAGACCCTTTGAGCTCTCCTGGACCACAGTGGGCTGCACCAGTATCTCCCTCTGAGTGGGACATCCCTCAGAGTTGCAAACTCTTAAGTTTGCAAAGTACAGAGGCCTGGCCACAGGACCTGGGCTGAACTCTGAGCCCCCCTCGCTCCTTGAGGCTCGACTTTCGCCTGTTGAGAGAATCATTTGAAGTGAGTATTTCACTGAACTCAAGGGGAATTTTTACCAGGTACCTTTATATTTATATATATTATATATATTATATATATTATATATATTATATATATACACACACACACCTTTTTTATGTATACCAGCCAGTTAGGTTAACAGTTGGACTCGATCTCAGAGGTCCTTTCCAACCTTAATGATTCTATGATTCTATATATGCACATTGTGTGTGAATCGATTCAAATATTGTAGTAAGCCTTATTTAATCACTTTGTAAATGTTAAATTAACCAAGGACTAGTTACTGCTAAATTACTGTGGTTCTCTCTTAACTGTGAACAAACCTTAAACTGCTGCTAGACATATATAATCCTTAGACATAAACTGTTGACCAAGTCTGAGACTGGGATTGGATCCAGCCACACCCAGACTCCTCTCTGAAGAGGAGTTTAGAAAGCAAGGGGCCCATTCTGAACCTCGTGACTCAGTGGGAGGGCCTCCTTTACCCCCTTGTATTTTCAGTCTCTGTATAAATGATTCTAATTCAATTCTACCTTGATTTTCTTTTTCCTTTTATTTATATATATATTCCATCCATTTAATAAGTAATAGAGTGAATCTTGCCATTGTATGTCAAATTCAAATAATTAGAAACAGACTCCCCTAACAAACAGATGAGCACGTCACATTTTTTTTTCTGTCTACTTCTGAGCTCTGAACTGTTGCCCTTCTGGACAGCCTTCTCCACACAGCTATCTCCAACATACAGAAGGAAACGCATGGGATGGCCTGCTGTGGTTACTGCATTGCAAAATCCCAATTACCACTGTAATACCTGGAACAGATTGGTCACAGACACTTAATTTCCCAAACTGAAAGTGCACAGCAAACAGCTACTCCTTTCCAAATACAAACATAATCTTAGATTTTTGTAGTACATTTAATAGTTGAAATAATTGCTTCCCGTGTCAGATGCAAACCACCTCAACCACTGCATGCTTTTCTAACTGTGTGGATGAGAAAGTCCCATGTCACTTTTGATGGGCACCCCACCAAAGGCAATGACTGAAGTCCCCCAGTCTGCTAAAGGCCCCTGTTAGCAAGTCACAACATAGTCACAATAATGCAACCGGGGGCATCACGAGTGGGCCCGCACATGGGCCATGCTGAATCTTGGCTGTCCATGAGCAGTTCTTTTATCTCTGTTCATACAATCTCCACTCAGAGCTGTTTCAGCTTTCATTTTGCCAGTATCCAGACTCTACTAGGTATTTTTCAATGGCATCATCAGCTCCCATCAATGCAGGTATAGCACAAAGCACAGAAACACACACAATAGACCCACAATGCATTTCTTCACTCTTAGGAGCTCCTTAAGCCTGTAAAATGGGAGCAAAATCTTGTGGCTCCTCACCAAAGCTAGTTACATAGCCAGCTACAGGACCCATTGTAATATCCCAGTACTCCTAACATGCTTAATGCCATTCTTGAGCACAACAAAAAAAACACCTGCTCCAGATTAGAGATCCTGAGATGTTCTGCTGATAATTTAGCTAACATGCTTTAACAATGCTCCCAATTTCTTCAGATCCAACAATATATTGAGGATCCTGAAGTCAGCAGGAGCTTGCAGCTCTGTTGTTGATTAGCTATTGCCAGTATATTGAACAACAGTGAGAGTAGTTTTATACCTAGGTGGAATTTTCTCCCCCTTCCCCTGATTACCCTGATCTGGGGGCCAAGACACCCAAATGTCCGTCTGGCATGCAGGGCTAGTTTAGGTTTTTCTGGTCCTCCAGAATCAACACAGGTATTTTCTGCTTCTTGCATAGTTATATTTGAAGGAGCTAAGAAGAGGGATATTAAAATTTGCCCCCTCCCCTTTTCTTTTTTCCCCTCTGGTAACTGACTTTCACAAAAGGACCAGTTCAGCAGCATCAGCGGCCAGTGCCATCTTAGACACATCAGGAACACCCATGCAAGGCTGGCAGATGTGACATGGGACCTATAGGAGACTGTCCCCATCTGCAGCAGCAGCACAATGCCAGAGACTAAGCTGCCTGAAAGAGCAATCAATCACTCTCAAAGTGCCCTTCTTAAATCTGTGGTGCCTGCAGATTACTTTGAGGTAATACAAAGATTTTATTGGCAAACTTCTCAGAAGATATGCAGATGGCCAACATATGGCTAAGTCCCTCTCCCACCTCTCCCAGAAGAAAAAAAAAAAGAGGCTTTAGTCATTTCTGCAAGATTTTTCAGTGAAATAAAAAAAATATTACAATTGCTGCAGGGCATATGCACACAGAAAATCCTTTGAGATGGAATTCTGGCCTGAAATATGGGAGCCCTAAAATGGCTGTAATAGTGTCATAACACAATTCACATGTGGCATTTGTTTAATACATATAAAGGCAGGAAAAGACAAAAAATATATCCTCCCCAGTTCAGGCCCCTTTGAATCAGTGGAAATCTTCTATTGACTTTAATGTACTTTAACAGACACCTTCATCGCTCACTCTCTACCATCAGGTAGATTTAGCTAATAACAGTGTTCTTGTGGTACCCTTGCTATTTTGGGCAGTTTCCCCAGCTAAAACGTCATTCGTGATCTCATATGGGCTTCCCTTCACTCTGCCCAGCTGCCTCAAATAGGTAAACAACAGTATTATACAAGTTATAACAGTAATAGCCAGAAATCAACCATGAGAATATACAGACTCACTCTTCCTTGTGTTCCACAACAAAGTGTGCCATTTAAAAAAAAAAAAAATGAATTCATTAAAAGTTAACAGTCTTTCACCTATTGGTGAATTTATTCTTTAAGTCTTCTAGAATGGAAATGAGAGCAGATGCATTTAAAGTAATTCAACAGGCAGGTGTCCCTCACTCTGGAAAGGCCTCAGAAACATCTAGCAGAGCCAGACCACTTTAAGTTAGAAGGTTTTAGTATTTAAAAGACCTCCTTGCTATAAAGCTGATTCAATTCATAATAAATTTCTCCATTTGGGAAGCAAATATTTGGAGCACTAAATGAGCATAGCAGCTGGTTTACTTCCCTTTATTCTCTTTGACTTGTTCAACATCCCTCCATCACTACTGCTTTCTTTTAAGTGCAAGGGTTTGGTCAGAGATGTCATTCTTATCTACAAAATGGCATCTCAGTAGCAGGTCAGACAGTATCACAGGCAAAGGCCTTCACTGACAAAAGGGTCAAAAGGAGTTTGTATCCACTTGTTAATAAAATACACATAGGAAGCAAGTTTTGGAGGGGAGGAAAAACAGGACCACCAGATGTTTG
The DNA here is from genome assembly GCA_020745775.1 of Theristicus caerulescens. Taxonomy (NCBI): domain Eukaryota; kingdom Metazoa; phylum Chordata; class Aves; order Pelecaniformes; family Threskiornithidae; genus Theristicus; species Theristicus caerulescens. Next base: position 5,266,777 of record CM036569.1, read on the forward strand.
TTCAGAGTGGCTATCACGTTAATAACACAAAGCAGATACCTACAATAAGCACTGGCTCGGAACAAAATCTGGGTGTCAGCCTGATTACTAAGCATTTAAAGGTGCTGCCAGCATCTGCAATGTTGCAACTAAGATGCTGTTCGGTTTACTTCTAAAATGCTGCTGCTCTATCAGGGAAAAGGAGCACATGCCTATGAATGTGGCCCATTTCATATTCCCTTATGGAAATTATTTCCCAGTTAATGAAACCAAAACCAGAGTGCTACAGAAAAGTAACAGGTTTGCTGAAAAACATCTCTGGACTCTACAGATTGAGCAAGAAGTAAAAAATTTGCTATAGACTTTCTAAGTATCCTAAAGAGTTTCATCTCTCTGCTACAGAATTTCAGGGAATCAGACAAGCAGAAGGGATGTCAGTCCCCATGCAGTTCAAAAGGATGCTGCAGAACCTTAAACCCTTTTTGTTTTCACCCTATTAACTTCTGGAAGTATTTTTCCATAGGACTTTTTTCTGCTTCTTTCAGCCCTTTGTTTGTTTTTGCTTTTTCTAAGTTGGCATGCAAACCACAAGCACTCATAAAGGGTTAGTGATTTTAAAAAAGGAAAAAAAAACTTAACTGTAATTGATGCTTCTTATACTTGGGCGAAGTCATCCAGTGGCAAACAATGCTACTACAAAAGCTACTGAGGCTTTACAGTGTACATTTACTACATTTGATCTATCTTAACAAAAAAGCCTCAAAGGCTAAAAACCACAATTGGCTTCTGAGAAAGTTCGTAGCATCTTCAAGAAGAACCACTGCTTTGAAAACAAGCTCAGTCATGAGTTGCAGTCATCAGTGGAACATTCGTTTACCCATCCTTTGTTCTCCGCTCGCAGTGATCCATATTTCCTAAGGCTATCTGTGCACCTCCATCAATCTCCATTTCACAGAACATGTAGCTGTGCAAAAAAATAAAGAGCAGGACCTAGCATGACTGTATTGCACATCAGTTGCTTTTTAAAAATCAGAGACTAGTGTATCTGGTTGAGGTAAATGGAGATAAATGTACGGCCTGTACGCTCTTATCACTTCTTACTCAACAGTGGAGGGAAAACAGGGGCAAGAGTTGCCATATTTAAAAGAGAACAGTATTTTCTCTGGTAACAATAAGGAAAGCATTAACAGAAAATTAATCTCAAAGACATTTGAGGAAATATGTGATTACTCTTCCTGGCCAAATCAGAGACCTGTCTAAAGACTAGGAGTACAATCCCTCATCATTAATTCATTTTACCACCAGGTTCAATCACTTTGCAGGGGCAGACTGCCCAAGACAACGGTGCTCAGTACCATCCTGGGACAGCCTAACCCCACTAAAGGCAGTGGGCTGGTGGAAACTGCTGAAGATGTTAAAAAACAAACTGAAATTGGACATAGCATTAAACAAGAACTTTTCCCAGTGTGATAACCAGGTCTGTTTTAGCACTAGTTTATTACTGGTGGGTTTTTTTTTCTGATCTACTTAAAGATCCCTGTTAATAGCTAGGCATGGCTAAATTTGAGGAACAGCTATTAACTAGACTGGACTTAGGCATTTCCCAGTTCTCAGTCAGTGGTTGCCAGTATTTGTGGGATAGGGGGGCAGGGGGGAACCTGTAAATTTGAGTCAATTCCTATTTTATGAACAAGAGCACACACTACCTCTCCACATTCCTCTGACATACTGTCCACACTTTCCCAAACTGGACCTCATTTATGCACAATTGGAAGCCTCACTTTTTATTTTTGCCTTTCAAAATGAGCCTGCAAACAAGTTTGGAGGAAGAGGCTGATGAACTGGAAGGCAGGAATGCTCTAAGACTTACTACATTTGCTCATTCTGGTCAAAGACATGAGCGCGATGAATGCCACAGTCAAGCAGCGCTCCTCGCTGCTCCAGGATGGCCTCCTCATGGTACCTTTCACAGAGAATGTGCTGGTGTACAGTTAAGTGCATCACCCTGCTTGCCCACACACCAGACCTGCTGAGTTTCACAAATTTGAGTATGAAACTTGCATTTGTTCCCACTTTACACTCATCCCTGCCCATGCAAAGGTCTCTCCATTTGCAGTATGGCGCAATGACCCGTCTCCCCCTTTCTGGGATCCTGTGTGTCAGATCCAGAGAGCCTGCGGCTCACATCTCACCCTATGTGACGTCTGCTGTAGAGAGTCACACAAGTGAGAAAAGCTGTAGTCTGTCACTGTCCTATGACTCACCGTGCCAGATGTGGGATGCCGTATGAGCTGACGCATGGGGTTTCAGCGCTGAGGAGGGGGCACTCGCGAGCCTCAATACCTACAGATTCTGGGCTCTCTTCAGTGCTATTGTTCCTCATTCATTAGCTCCTACCAAAACCACTGCAAGATAATCACACTGGGACTAACAATCCGTATTCAGGGAATCAAGATGCTTAACCTCAGGCTAGACTGAATACTGAATTAACTGCATGTAGATTAAAAACAAAAAAATGAGAAAACAGCTAAAAATTAGTTGTAAATGTTTTAGTGAAACTCTCAGCAGATGTGCCCTTGCCAGTAAAAAGCAAGCAAGCAATAAGGCTGATTGATTTCACAGAATCATTTAGGTTGGAAAAGACACTTAAGATAGAGTCCAACCGTAAACCTAATACTGCCAAGTCCACCACTAAACCATGTCCCCAGGTGCTATATCTACATGTCTTTTAAATACCTCCAGGGATGGGGACTCAACCACTTCCCTGGGCAGCCTGTGCCAGTGCCTGACAAACGTTTCAGTGAAGAAATTTTTTCCTAATATCCAACCTAAACCTGCCCTGGCACAACTTGAGGCCACTTCCTCTCGTCCTGTCGCTTGTAACTTGGGAGAAGAGACCGACCCCCCCCGGCTACAGCCTCCTTTCAGGCAGTTGTAGAGAGTGATAAGGTCTCCCCTCAGCCTCCTCTTCTCCAGGCTAAACACTCCCAGCTCCCTCAGCCACTCCTCACCAGCCTTGTGCTCCAGACCCTTCACCAGCCTTGCTGCCCTTCTTTGGACACGCTCCAGCACCTTAATGTCCTTCTTGAAGTGAGGGGCCCAAAACTGAACACAGTATTTGAGGTGTGACCTCACCAGTGCTGAGTATAGGGGGACAATCACTGCCCTAGTCCTGCTGGCCACACCATTTTTGGTACAAGCCAGGCTGCTATTGGCCTTCTTGGCCACCCGGGCACACTTTTCCTTCAATACAGATCGGACACCTGTTGAGAAATTAGCAGGGAGACAGGACATGAGACAACAATATCCATTTTTTAAAGGACATCAGCTGCTACACCAAAGGTGATGTTTCAAAGTCTTCCATCCATTCTGGAAAGTTTCTGAAACAGAAGTGAAATGTGCGTATTTTACTGTCAAGGTTATTCAAGATTGCCCTTGAGGAAGAGTTCAAACTGAAGCAACACATTAGTTTGGCCAAAGTATAGCTCATACCATAAGAAGAGGTAAGACGACCCTGTTTAGGAAGAGAGGCTGCTAAGTTGTACCTAAACAATGGCTACATGGTGCACAATAACAGCTGAACAAAAGTATCAAACACCTTCTTGCATTAACACTGCCAATTCACAAACCATACTGTTGACAGGTACTGAGCATAGCATTTCTTCTTCAGGCAGCACTAAACCACAACTGCACTGCAGGGAGTGGGAGGGAGGAACAGAAATTCTGCCAATGGTTTTATTAGGGTCTGTGTTTGACCTAGTCCCTTTAAAAATTTTATATTTTATCAACTCATGTTTCAAGTCAAATTCCCACATTGTTAACTTGCTCAAACTACTGTACTTTCAGCAGCAAACCAGATATTCATGAGTTTAATCAGTGAAAATGCTGTGCTAGGAATTCACCAGACAGTTCTGCTCTTTCTCGCAGTGATGCTTTAGTGCCCTGGCCCAGGGCCTTGCAAAGCAGACGAGATGTTTCAGACCTGGTCAAGCTGTTGGTGTCTGGACACTTCCCTGACTCGTCTATGGAATTTTAATTTAGTGTGCTTAAAGCCTCTGGAGTTTGAACAGGTGCTAAACAACAAAAATTTGCATTGAATTTGCATTTGCTGATGCCCCTAAGCCTAATGTTTACCAAACTTCCTAAGAGCTCCAACAACCAGGAAATGCAAGACCTCAAGTCTTCCGAGGAAAACCAAACATATATGTATATACACACACAAATAGATTTCTCTACACATTAAACACATGAATTCTGCAAGCCATCTGTAGTGAACATAAACAGAAATGTGGGAAAAAAAAGCTCCGACCCACTACCCAACATACAAAATGACAACAAAGCATCATTAACACAGAACCACTGGTTGTTAGGCCCTGCTCAAAAACAGTCTTGACAAATCTTCCCAAAACATTTCAAACAAAAAAGCATACTGCTATCATAACACACTGTACATTGATCACCCAATGGAATATGTATTTAGACAAATTCAGGGTGTCAGCTAGCCCTTTCATCTTTAACTTCTGAGACTGCAGTTCTCTGAGAATTGAGTCAAAAGTTTCTGGGTTAAGTATCAGAGGACAGACTAACTCAGGTGGCACTGTGGTGGGCATCTGACAAAGCCCACCTGACCAGAATAGGAAGCAGCTGAAAATTTCTTTAGACAGCTGGAACAAGTGTCTGGATAGCAAACCCTGGCAGACTTCATCTCAGCTACTCTGGCATCTGCTAGAAGGGCAGTAGGTTTGTGCAGAAGCAATCCAGGAGATTTATGGAGACCATCAAGGCCAATTTCTTGACACAAGTGGTCAATGAGCCAACTAAGGGAGATGCTCTGCTGGATCTGTTACTCAGAAAACCCAAACAAAACTGATCAAAGATGGAAAGATCTTTTCCTTTCCTCCAGATCTTTTCCTTTCCTCCAGAAACTGTGAAGCGTAAAGTCCTTTACTGCCTGTGCAGTAAAGCAGCCAAACTTTATCCAGAGCTGTATCAACAAAAGCTGAGCCATCAGGTCAAGAGAAGGGAGCCTTCTCCCCTGTTTGGCACTTTAAAGACACCCGCATCCAGTTTTGGCTCCCCGGTATGAGAGCATCAATCTGAGTACAGAGGGACACCAAGATGATCAGGGGACTGAAGCATAGGATGTGCAAAGAGACTAAGACCTGGGTCTAGTCAACCCGGGGAAGGTGAAGGGGGATTTATTGCTGCCTGTGACTACCTAATGCAAGCATGTACTGAAGATGGAGCTATACCCTTCTCAGAGGTGCAGAGGGATAAAGTGAGAAGCAATGAGCATAGGCTGCAACACAGAAAATTCCAGTTAAATGTACAGAAAAAATATTTTCATCTAGAGGGTGGTCAAATATTGGGAGACAAGCTTAAGGAGGTTATCTGATCTCTGTCCTCAGAGACAACTGAAACTCACCTGTGCAAGCTGATCTCCAACCTGATCTAATTGGTCCTGGTATGAGGACAGGGATGAACCAGAGACCTCCAGGTGGCCCCTCCTAACTAAATTAGTCTATGAATCCATGATCCAAGTCCAACAGCAGAACTACAACCCTGTACTTCAGGATAACAGATGCTCAGCTGAGAAATGGGTTTAGAGAAGCCAAAGCCAAGCTAGGAGAAACTAACAAAGAATGACAACATCCAGTCCTTGTTTTTCTATTGCATTGGTTCTACTACAATGACATTTTCCATTATCATTATTCTCTACCACATGCAGCTATGCACAACACAAGGTGACCATCACCTATATTTAGATGTGTACTGCAACTGTGTGTGTGTGTGTGTCTGTGGAGCTCAGTGTATACATAAGTTTAAAGGATAATCCCCTTTGGGATTTGCGGGACTCAAATTCAGTTAAAATTGATGCTTTTTAGCAGTCAATGCAAAACAAAGCAATGAAAACAGTTGCATACTGAGCAACACCTTGTCTACTCATCCCTTTTCCTCCTCCAACAGTTCATACTCTACACCATCTGTCTTAATTGCTCACTGACATCACACCTGGTGCTTGGGCATGAATCTCTGAGCACTTCAAGCATGTTTTTAACATTATAGAATCATTTAGGTTGGAAAAGACCTTTAAGATCTCATCAAGCCCAACTGTTAACCTAACATTACCAAGTCCACCACTAAACCATGTAAGCACCGCATCTACCCATCTTTTAAATACCTCCAGGGATGGGGACTCAACCACTTCCCTGGGCAGCCTGTTCCAATGCCTGACTATGCTTTCAGTGAAGAAATTTTTCCTAATATCCAATCTAAACCTCCCCTTTCGCAGCTTGAGGCCGCTTCCTCTTGTCCTATCATTTGTCACTTCAGAAGAGACCAACCCCCACCTCACTACAGCCTCCTCTCAGGTAGTTGCAGAGAGCGATAAGGTCTCCCCTCAGCCTCCTTTTCTCCAGGCTAAACAACCCCAGCTCCCTCAGCTGCTCCTCATAAGACTTGTGCTCTAGACCTTTCACCAGCTCTGTTGCTCTTCTCTGGCCATGCTCCAGCACCTCAATGTCCTTCTTGTAGCGAGGGGCCCAAAACTGAATACAGTATTTGAGGTGCGGCCTCACCAGTGCCAGGGGACAATCACTTCCCTAGTCCTGCTGGCCAGACTATTTCCAACCTTCCATCTTCTCACATCCAGAAACAGAGGTGGCCTGCTGTATAATGTTGACTGAAGAGGACATTGGCAAGAGAGGACTTCCATGACATATACAGAGATATATCTGTGTGGGCAGAGGGGAAGAATGTTTTTCCTGCAAGATTCCGCCCTTCAAATATTTAAAATAACCCAAGGAGCAGCTTTTCCCAGCTCAAGCATATGATGCAGGCTAGCCATGGCACTGGCTTTTGCCTTGAGGAAACCCCATGTGGATACATTAAATATTTTCACTAGCTTCACACAAAAGTAAACAAATCCATGGAAAAAACCAAAGCATCTCACTATACAAAACAAATCAGGCCACAGTCAGATCTTTAATAAAAGCACTTTGAGCCAGTGACAAACAAGATACAGCAGACATGACAACTCAGAAAAATCAAGTTGGGGGTAGAAGTGTGCTGCTGGTGCTTTCAGAGGATCGAACAAGGTCCCTAAACCTAACCATCCCATCAGTGGCTTCTCAGCCCTTCACGACACACTAGAAGGCTGCTAAAAAAAGCTACTCTTGCCTCACCCCTCCTCAAGTTGGTATGGAAGAAGCATAGAAGGGTCTTTGCTCTGACCAAAACTGATGCAGTAAGTTGATGCAGTAAGTTAACCCAGGAAAAAACCTCCAGCTCTAATCTCTGAGTAGGAGATTAAGATGATTTTATAGGAAGGAGACCAAGCAACCTATATTCCTCCCAACTTCCTCCAGTTTCCCAAGATGTACTTCAGCTAGGGCACCTTTCTGGAGAGAAGCTTGACACTGCCAGCCTCCTAATAGGATTCATCTAATTTGAGCAGGGCATGGGAGAAAGCATCTCCTTGTAGAAACCGTTCCCCATCTTATTGGTTGGTCTGTTCCAAGAGGCTGGTCAGCCACATGTTTGACAAGACTATGCATTTTCATTTAGCAATCCTCTGTCCTGCTTCCCTTATTGGGACATTAAGAGCCAATAAAAGGTGCACAGGATCCTTTTCACCATGACATTAGCTAAGTAACCAATTCTAATTCCAAGAGCCAGAGTGATCCTCTTTCACTAACAAATAAGGCCCTGAAGCTCCCTTGGTAAGGGGAGGGGTTCTGCAGCACTGAGAGGAGTATGGCAAAGGGCTTGTTCTCAGAAGCCCAGCACACACAAGAGCTTTGGAAGGTTGTATCCCTGCACTTTGGTCTTTGGGTAGTGCCACCTGCTCAGTATCTGTAGTGGTCTGGCTTGAATGGCCCATCTCTTGATAAGCCTAGGTATTTGGCCTGCTTGTCACTCAGCTTCGTCAGCTTCACACACAGTTTATCCAGATGAGCAGCAGCCACAGCTTCATCCAGCTGGAAAACAAAACATTGAGTTCTATTAGTTCAGGAAGTCATGGTCAATAGTGAGAAATGAATATGTAAAAACCAATAGCAGCCCTGAGGAGGACTTAACAGACTGACACATATGAACAGTCAGACAGCTCTTTTCCTTCCAACATACCTCACCTGCTTGAACATAGAGGCATCTGCTTTGAGCACAGAACTGTGTTCAGATGGAAAAGCCCCATGCTTTTGAGGGAGTCAAGTTAAGCTTAAGTGAGACAGACAACTTTTATATAATCAAGCCCATTTACACATGAGATTTCAATCTCATTACACATTTACACATGATACACTCATCCATCCAACAAGTAAAGAACAGAAACTGTTCAGAGATAAGAATATCCAGTTTGGTAGAATGGTAAAGCCCCAGTCATGTTTCCACTACAAGGACACTGGATGTACTAGACTATCATCTTACAATTTTAGATAAGTTCTAATACTGGGAAAAAAAATGCATCTCCTTTCCAGATATCCCATCTTAGGGGTACATGTATTAAGAAATTCATTCCAGAATCACTAATTTAGCAAGAATTCATGCAAACTCAAGGGATTGAAAAATGTGTAAAATTACAAGACAGTTAAGTGCTACAGGAGATAGGTAGAGAGGAGTCAGAAAACAAACAGTAAAATGGCAAACTAGCTGCTATGTCAGAGGAGAATGTACAGCCATAAAGGATATTCAAAGAGAGGATAGCACTAAGAAGGGATCAGGTGCTGCTGAGTTACAACAGAAGTACAAGTTTTACCACCATTTGTAATTCCTGCAAAATACAAGTAATCATTGCTAAGGAAACAGATATAAGGTAAGTCTAAATTCTAGAAGCACGGGAAAGTGGCAATATTTCCCCCATACCAAACAGATGGGAAAAGTTGCAATATATTTGAATGGCAATAAATCAACAAAACACTCAAGGGCCAGATCTTCAGCTTGTGTGAACCAGCATGTCCTAAATGATTCAATAACTAGTCCTAGATTTCCCACTCAAAGGGAGTGCGGTAGCAAGCAACTACTCTGAAGTAATCCTATTGTAATGAGCCAGGTAGAAAGCTGCATCTGTACAGAGTATAATTCACTGCAGCTCAACCTGCTCATAGTAGAACTGCCAACGTCTCTTGAGAACCAACACAGCCAAAGATGTACAAGACAAAATTAAAAACATAAGTGGTTGAAGAATGTGGAAGTGAGCCATGAAAGCTACCAAACACTACATAAGAGTCAGGAAAATCACGAAAGAAAGAAAAGCTAACTGGAAGGACTGTTTAGAAGGGAAACAAGTATTTAAGCTTAGTAGATCCTGCCAGAAAACAAAAGGAGGGCTAAAAATTGAATGCATATCTGGTTGACTAGACTGACAAGTGAAGATCTGATAGGTGCACTTTCAGATTACACCCACTTGAAAAGGAGCTGAGTCCCTGACACTTCCCAGATCAGGTTCTCAAACTGCAGCAGAAATAAGTTGTTTCACAGCTGCTTCAGCTTGGAGACTTCAAGATTTAGATAAAAAGGTACACAAATTTAGACAAAGGTAAGCTGACATTCTTACCTTAAAATCAGATAGCTGAGCATAAGGATGGACAGATTTGGTGCCAAGAACATGGACACAAGAGCCTTGCCTAGATTTCCAGGTACACGTATTGCAGAAATGTATGCATGTTTGTAATAACTGATCATCAAAGCGATATTCTTGCAGTCAAAGAAAGTGCAACGTAAGGTACTTGGTAATTCTTAAATTTTACATTTGGACCTCAAAGCTACTACATAGAACAAGGAAAGATACTAGCCAGAAAATTATCAGAGAATGCTCTTCTGCCCATCTTTTGTTGGTTCTGACAAGGTGACTGCTTTATTCTTTGAAATTCTCTATGGAGCAGAGAGAGTAAAAAGAACATTTTGTCACAGCATAATGAACCTGAAAAGATCACTGCCATATGCTCCACTAACATGCAATTCTGTTTGTAAGTAACTGATCTGGGCATTACTTCTTATTTCCAGTTCAAGTATGCTTACTAAAAATTGTTATTCAGGAAGAGGATGAAGCCACATTTTGTTAGCAACATTGGTCTATCATTTTGAAGAGAGAGTTGTCAGCAAAGCTTCTCCTTTGAAGAGGATTACGTGTCAGCTTGCTGATCAACTCCTACATTGTATTTCTTGATCAAGATGCTTTGCTTGATCATTAATGGATGGTTTTGGAAGCTTAAGTCCTTCAGTAAACACTTCATAAGTAAGCCCAAACATACACATTCTGCTTCCCAAATGAAAAGTATTTTCACATTTAGTCTCACACCTGGCTGCATTCCAAAGGCAGTGGGATTTAACTCCAGCATCTTTTTCAATGACCATCTCAAATTCTCAGGCTTTTTTTTTGAAAATTAAAACCAGGTTAGTTTTATAAAAGGAATTTGCAAGTTGTGACATGATCCAGATTTTTCCAAGAACAAAGAATGCAGAGATAAGTTTAAAGGGAAAACCAAGGGAATCTGTCATTAATATTTTGCGACACTATTAGGACCAGATTGTGATAAGCTCTGCTCAAGTACAAATGGGACCCAGATTATCAACCACAGTAAAAGTGATTCCTAGTTTCACTCCAGCTTCAACTCTGCCCTACTAGACTTTGCCGCTGGATAGGCATGTGAAAGCTTGCTGTGAATGCTGATGTTCAGCAGAAGGAACAAGTTGGTTGGGAGAAGCTCCCTGACTACGCTGAGGCTTCCCCAGCACCTTAGGGAAGAGCCCCAGGTCAAGCCAGAAAGTGATTCGACGTTCCTACCACATGTGACAAACAAGTCCCAGTTCTTCACAATAAGTTAGTCACAAAAACTAGCCCACTCCAGACTCAGCAGGACCAAAGCCAAGCATTCACTAAGAGACAGAAGCTCCTTGCAACAACAACATTCAGTAGGAAAATGAACTCAGGCACAAGTGAAACAAATCTACATGATCACATTTGAATCTGCTATTCTAACTCACCTTCTTTGGCAGGAAATGGACTCCGACAGAGTATTTGTCACTATTGGTCCACAGCTCAATCTGTGCCAACACCTGGTTAGTGAAGGAGTTGCTCATAACAAAGCTAGGGTGACCCATGGCACAGCCCAAGTTGACCAGTCGGCCCTCCGCTAGCAGTATAATATGACGGCCATTCCTCAGTGTATAGCGATCCACCTGGGTGGGGAAAAAGCAAGAGCAGTGCGATGTCAGGGTGAAGAGAGCATTTTAAATCATGCAAAGCTTGGTGGGCTTTCTTCCCGCATCAACAATTCAGCAGTGGGCTTGCAACACAGACTTTGATTACACCCCTCCTCCCTCAATTCCCAGCCAGTGTTTGCAAAGCCTGTAGCTATTCTGGACTTCACACAGCATGAATGTTAGCACCTGCTTCATATTTAACCAGTTATCCAGTTGTTCTGGTTTTTCCACATGCATGTTATCTCAGATGGCTGTGGTGGAGAACATGCTGCTAGCAGTAAAATGCAGTTCATATATGCCTAATTGTAACAACTTGTGTTGAGAGACAGGAGAGAAGAGGGAACACCTCTGCGTGCAACAGTCCAGAGCCTTTCCATCTAACACAGGGGTAAGAGACAGAGTCCTCAGCCTGCTGAAACTGCTCCCCTGTAACTCTTCCCACTCCCATAAGGCCAATGTTTTACAGTATAATAAACAGCTGTCCTAGCTTCTGGTGCACCCTCCTTTGCTCTCAAGGGGCCAAAGACATGGTCCTCCACTCAGACTGATTTCCAAGTTATGCTGGGGACAACAGGACTCTACACACAGAATCACGTCTCAGATGGGCTAAGGAGACGGGTCTTCAGCTATATGAGAGAGTCCCACACAATTCAGAAGATAATGCCACTTCTATAAGATAATGCACCTCAATTGCCTGCACCAGATTGCGCTCCTGCAATGTTAAAGTTAACTCTTGCTTCTCCTTTCCGCCAGTGACTAGCTCTTCTCTCTCCTGCCTTCACCCCTGTAGGAGGTTACAATGAAACACCAATATGACCTCTAAGTTACAAGAATACTCAGTATTCACTGGTATTTATTGCTCATGTCACACCAAGCACATGGGAGTAGAGCAAACCTTTGGAAAGACTTAAAAGATAATCAACAACTAACTTTGACAAAGGTTAATGCTTTAGACAAGTCCATTTATCTTATGCTGTCATAGCACAGCAACTGTGAAAGACCTAAAAGGGTCCCTGCCCACAGCTGTATTTATACTTTTAGTCTCAAAAGTTATTTAATATAGAGCAAAACACACATCACTTTCAGTTTCATTCTTAAAGCTTTGGCCTCTAAGTTAAAAGCCATGTGGGATGAAGCTATAATTGTAACAATAGCATCTTCTGAAAAAACATCTTTGTGCAGGTCCTTAGCAGAGATGTAATAAGTAAACCAATAGAAACCATTTTTGGTTCCCTTTGCGTCACTCTGAACATCCTACTTGCAATGGTAACCGTTTATACAACAGACCAGAGAGATTCAGGGTAGGAGGTAGGTCTTCAGCATTAAACCATATGGACGGCCTTTGACCCTAATTCCACCCTTTTGAAAAGGTAATATCCTGGTTTTTAACCAGAAACTTGTTACAGTTTTCATACCTTGGACTAGACTGCATGTCATTGCACTTAATACATCTGTGACAGACTAGCTCCTTCAATACAGAGCATATAAAGAAAGAGGGACTGCTGCCTCTGCCAACAGTGACACAATTTTTCATATGGACTTTAAGAGCCACGTTAAATGGCCACGTGCAGGTAGTTTGTATGTTACCATATTAACATCCAGTTTAACCTTCAACAATGTTTACTTTTGGAGCAGTCCCATTTTTAGTTTTAAAACCAGAGCTACTGGAAAGCAAGCAGCTAGCTGCAGGCTCCTCTAGGACAAGAGCTGTTGAGCAAAGCCAGCTCCACACTAAGGTCATGGGCAAGAACACACTTGAATGTAGTGAGAACTTGAGGGCATAACTTCATACCTAGTTGAGCCCACATAGAGTGTCCCAACAGCAAGCAGGATATTGAAAGGACTCTCACAAACGCTTAGTAAGAGTTTGATGTGGGTGGCCAATAAGCCACAGGGGAGTTACGAAAATTGGAAGGGCAGATTGAGATCTACTAAGACATATGCTTGGGTGTGGTGTTTTTAAAAAAGAAGAAAACCTGTCCCAGAATCCTGCTATCAGCAAGCACACTCCCTCTTTAAAAGGTAACTAGAAGTCCCATGCCAAGTCAGACAAAGCCTGGTTTGCTTTATGTGATGTTCTCCCTCAATGCTGGTGTTACAAAACAGTTCTGATTTAGTTTAGTTTTGTTTCTCTGCTTTAGGATACACAGCTGAAAAGCTGAAATTTTTAGATCCCTATTTTCCTGTGCAGCTACAGCCATAGCTTGCAGTAAATACATGGTGGGAATGCAAGCTGAGCAAGGATAACACATCTCATCTTGTCTGCCCACACATAGACTTCTGGTCTACACAGGTTTCTAAAATGAAGCCACTAAGTCTGGAAGAGAAGTCTGAGTTTGGCAGAGCTCCAGATAGGCTTTCCTGAGGCTTCAATCTCCAAGGAAAAAAAAAAATGCTTTGAAAACAAAGAGGTGTGACTTTTTTCAAACCTTGACAGAATCCCAGAAGACATTCCCTTGAGATTCACTCTAATCCTGGCACCCTGCACCAGGACCAAGATTGTTCTGGTGCAGAGCAGTACGTGAGCAAGCAGCTTCCTGAGAGGAAATTCGTATCAGCCACCAGGTAATCTATGGGCTCTGTTCTTAAGAAGTTTTATATGGTCTCTAATGGTCTGTTCTGTATTCATCACCTGATTTGCTTTTTGAAACTGAGTTATGGCATTGTTTTCAGCTGGGGGCTATCAAAGAAAGCACATTTCCATACCTCCTCACCATACCTCAAACATCAAAGCTGACTCCCTGTATGGAATGAACTTGATGCAATTAATTGTTTACACAACCACCACTAAGGGGTAGGCTCCTGTTTGTCAAGGAAGTAGGAATACATGGAGAAAGATGCATCCATACCAGACACTGCTCGCCAGAGACCACACTGCACACTTGGGCACTGGCTGGAAGCAATTGCTTTAATACCAGCACAAGACTATAACATGCAGCTTGTTCCAGGTTAATCAGGGAAGAGCAGAGCAGAATCTCCATTCTGATCAGCCCAGAGCAACACTGGCTTCCAGGAAAGCAAGAAACACAACATACCTGAAGAGAAATAACCCCCTTTCTGGAAACAGACACTGAGTAGCTATTGCTTCTTTCTAGGAGAGCTTGCATAAGGGCTGTCTCACCTGAGGTTTAACGTTCACCGCCTCTACTGCATTTTCATTCAGCCACTTTGCATCAACTTCCACATCAAAATGGCCAATATTACACACTATGGCATCATCCTTCATCTGCTCAAAGTGCCTGAAAAAAGTTATATCAAAAATTAATGGACAAAAAAATTTTTCTTCTTCAGCACCAGAAAATGCTCTGGTCCATAGCTCTGCTCAAGGAGAAATGAGAAGTGCCCAGCTCACTGACTGCATTTGACTCAAGATGTGTGGGTCTGGTAATCTTCCAGGCATGTGAAGTCTACTGGGAAAAACTCTCAAGCTTCTAGGGAAGGACACTTCCCAAGGATATAAGAGGTTATTGGAGAGAAAATATTTTCCCAGTATGGGAAGTAAAACTATTCTGTTTAATTGGTCAAAACTGAAATACCTGCAGTTACTCCCTTTCCTACACAGAAGAAATAATTTTCTTCATGACTTTAGTCTCTAGAGATGCAAAACTGCTGGAAACTTTAATGGCCTTATCTCCTCCCACTTAATCTAATCTTCCACTACAACATGTACAATCATAATGGCAAAGACAGGAACGAGTTTGTGTAGAGTGGAGGGGCTATAAATTGAGATCTAAGAAGCAAAAACAAAAAAACTGCAGGGTAGTTTATTGAGAACAGGCTGGTTTCAAGTCTGCTATGTGTACTCACAGATGGAATCACTTTCAACCTTTACCTACTTCCTCTTCTGTTCACATTTATCTGTCCTAACACAGAATTTAGCCCTGATGCTCTCATTCTCCAGAAGTCTGTCTATCCCTCTACACCTTTTGTTTCTCCATCATTACATACTGTAAGACAGGAAAAACTGCAATGTGGCAACATCCAACAGAATTGAAAGACCAAAGCCCCAATTTCTCACTAAACTGATGCTAAATTCTGATGTCCAGAAATGAGACTGTGTGCCAGTCCTCACCATACCGCTGAGAAGTTATGACTGTATTTAAAAAAAAGATCTAACTGTACAGGTATGCTTTCACTAAAGCAAGTGGCTAGACCATACCTGCCCTGAACAATGTCAGTGCAGCCGGTGGTGGTAACAAAGATATTGCCTTCTTTGCAGGCCTCCTCCATGGTTGTAACTTCATAACCTGAAAAGAGAAAAAGTTATTCCTCTACCCAACCACCAGTACTTATTACAAAATGGGCTACAATATTACAAGCAGAAAAGTATGGAGAAAGAGTAAGTAAGAGAAGTCTGGGCCAACACCTGACCTATGGAGGATGCAAGGTAGTGGGCATACTTGTCTTACTAAATACCAACATAGCACGAAAATATCTATCCCTCACCTGTTTCCAATCTGTAGATCTATACATTCAATGTCTTATGTCCATGGGTGTAGTATCTGGCACAGCACTCAGACTGTATTCAGGGGGTCAAGTTTGCACAGGAAAGTGCACCCACAACACCTACAGGTTCTAGTCAGGTATGAATAGAAATGGGATAAACTGGTACTAAGCAGCATAGTTACATGAGGCACTCACAGAAGAGAAGGACCACAGGTTCCAGAGCATGCTGTGAGCACAGCTGGAAAGGCAGAGGGCGTGGCATTACTCTCCAAAAACATCTACTGAAGGTAAGGCCTGCTGTTTTACTGTGGAGATATTCTAGTGAAGTCTTAACCCACACTGGAGGTTAGAGTTGCACAACTTGAAGATAATGAACCCATTCAAAACCAGGCTTACAGTGTTATGAAGTGGGGGCCTTACCCCACTATGGTCTCTATATCCTTGACTCCAAACACATCTTCAAGGCCTATGCTAATAAACTCATTCCCTAACTGTAAGGAAGAATTCCTACAGTTAAACTGGAGTCAACTCTATCTCAACAGGGACAAGGCTGAAAACCACTGAAACTTTCTTGGCCAGCTATTGTTTATTGCTCTACACTGACATGCAGAGACCCCCGTCAGATGCATTAATTTCTGCATCTCCTTCAGTTCTTACCTTCCATGGCTGCCTGCAGTGCATTGATGGGATCAATTTCAGTGATGATGACTCTGGCTCCAAAGCTCCGCAGGGCCTGAGCGCAGCCTTTGCCCACATCACCATAACCTGCCACTACTGCTACTTTTCCAGCAATCATGACATCTGTAGCACGTTTGATGCCGTCAATGAGGGACTCTCTGCAACCATAAAGGTTATCAAACTTGCTCTGAGGAAGAAAAAGGAGTCATTTCAGAACAGATGAAAGTCACTCAAGTAAAAATTCCTTAGAGAAACAAAATGGACTTATATGCAAGTACTACCAATCAGGAGGCTGACAATCAGCTAAGTACTTTAACCACAGTGAGGGATGGGAAGAAGATAACCTGGTTTGATGTTTTTATTTATCCAGTTTCAATCTATATAGTTATATCAGATACAGGCTTCAGCACACCCCTGGTGAGAAGCATTTCATAAATATGTTGTGTCTACTGACTACAGCTTAGACATGTTGAAAGCTTGTTAGAGGTAACCTGAATTTATTAAGTAAAAGCACAAACAATTTTTGCGTACAGAGGTAGGTCCGAGTTCTTCAACCAGAGGTTCACCAGTTCTCTGCTGCTGTTTATCAGACAACCAAATGCCACAAGTAGGCAAAAAACACCAGCAGAATATCTGGCCAATTGGTTAGCACATATTCATATCTTTGCAAGACACATGCACCCTGCAGAAGCAACAAGTTGCCCACATCAACCATGAGAAATTAGTTCCTGCGGCCCAGGAAGATTAAAATTGCATCTTCCCCCAGGAACAGTTACACTAACACTGCCAGACCTTATCACTGCTCAGATCTAGAAAAATCTGGCAAGCAGCCATTCACAGTACTGGTCACTGCAACCAAGAACCCCCAGATTTCATGTCCTAATGCTTCATCGTACAACATACCCCTACTTTAACATTAACACGAGCTTAACAGCCAGACCTCCAAATCCAAATTCCCCTGCTAAGTCAGATATCAAATAGTACTCCACTTGACCATCTTCCTGAACTCAGAAACACATTGCTGTACTGATTTTTATAATGCTCCTCCTTTTTCTCCTTCAGCCCTTTGTTTTGACCAGGAGGATGGGCTGTATAAACAGATTTGATTATCTGAAGAGTTACGGAAGCCAAGAATTTTAAAAAATCTGGCTACCAAAGTTGTGCAAAAGAAATGGGAAAAAATTCACCATTCACAGCAAAATTCTGGTCTCAAAGCCTGCCCCATCGTTTCTGTAACCTTAAGTCACCAATCATTCTTGCTTTCACTTAACACAGGTAGCACTCTGTCTGCTATGAGCAATCTTAAGACTGCATTCCTAGATGTGAGTAGGGGCACTGATCTTTCAAATGGGACTTACCTTGCAGCTATGGCTGGTGCCATCTAGCACGTGTAAGATGATGTTACAGTTTGGTTTTCAGTCTACAGCTTACAACTGTAAAATTTTTATAATAAAAAAATGCAAAGTCTAGTATAAAAATGTTGCAGCTATGACTCCAGTGCATTCTCTGAGCAAGTTACAAGGTATAGTGGTATATTGCTCCCAGCCTCAGAAGCTGGCAGGGGACTGATGTGTAAGAAGTTATACTTCAGATCCAGAAGTTCCTGACTCAGTGCCTGCAGGTCGTATCACAGGCACATTTGCCATTAATAGTTCAGAAAATTTGTGTTAACAATCCTTCAAATTCCAAAGCTAGTGCCAGTTGGTAATCCTCTTTTCTAGCCTTCCAGCAGATTTTCCTTGCAGTATAAGCCTTCTTATGGCAGAAAACAGCATGGTGAGATTTGATTCATCATCACCAAATCCCCCAATTGCAATCAAAGCCTTCCAGGTGCCTGTGCATTCCCCTGCAGGCAAGGTAGCAGAGTGCTGGATGCAGACATCTGTCCCACTCAAAAATACATTTGAGTGGCAGGAAGAACAGAACTGGATGCAGCCTGCCTTCTCTCTCCAAATACCAGTACAGGAACCTGGCACCAAGTGAAAATATCAAACTGGGAGAACAGAATTTGTCAGCTCAGTTGCATGGCTTCCTGGAGTTCTGTAACTGTGGTTAGTACAAATCTTTTACCACATAGATACCAAACAGTCCTTGAAAATAAGCGCTTGTTTGGCACTAAAGTGAGCTCAACCCAAATCCACTCAAGAGGCTTTTTTAGAAACATCTGAATTTCCAAATCTACTAAACAGTATTAATAGTTATTATGCAGGAGGCACAAATCTAGGTGAAAAGGATGCAGAGAAACAAGCTTCTTCCAAGATCAGCTGGATTCCAGCCCACTAGCTATGAAATAAAGATGCCAGATGCATCTTTGTGAGCAGAAAGGAGATACTCTTCAGATAGCAAACTGCAGAGAAAGCAGGCCAAACAGTGAGAACTGCCATGCCCAATAGGAATAATGTTAGTATGGTGACTTGAAATAGATTTAGCAACTAGATTTAAAAAACATCTAGATGCATAAACCTTAAGTACACCTGAAATTCCCACTATAATTCATCCGCATCCGAAGAGCACCAGCACCCTTTAAACACCATTCCCCCTCATTTCACCAGGATTTATCTCGGGAAGCAGTAACATAGCTAAGCAAGGAATAAATACCTCCTGCCCTATCCTTTGCAACTGCTGCTCACAGAGATACCTTGTCAGATCAACCGACCTTTACCAGCCACAAGCTCACGTAGGTCACACTCTCTTTTCCAGCTGGCACCTGCCACCTACCTGTGGGCTTTAAGCTACTCCGAGTGAGGACATGCCCCTTGTCACAGGAACTGACTGTACCCCAGGAGCCATGATTTCCAAAGATGTTTTCACATTATTAAAACACAGAAGAATGCATGTCCTTACATACAAAAAAAAGCCCTTGATGTTCTGAAAACACAGTATTTACAATGGCATGTCCCATTAGAGACATCATGGGCTCACTTCAAGGATATGGTGGAAACCTGTTCAGTACCAGGTCAAGAATAGCTCAGCAAGAGAAGGAATACTTGCATGGGAAGGACAACATTCCAACACCAAACTGGGCAGAGAGCAGAACATAGCAGAAGGGCTCTAGCTGCATTACCTTGGTGACGGAGTCGTTAACATTGATAGCTGGCACTTTCAGGGTCCCATTGGCCTTCATCTTGTACAAGTTGTGAACTCCAGTGGTCGTCTCTTCTGAAATACCTCTAATTCCTGTGGGGAGAGTAAAAGGATTCACCTTAGTTGAAGTTAATGATGCTGCAAACCAACTCATCCAGGTGCTGGGAGCATCCTCCAGAGGCCTAAGTTAAACAAACCCTTTGCACGAAGCAGGGAAGAGACGAGAACCTTCATTTGGATGCTCACAGTAGTTTGAAACTTCAAACCAGTTTCTTCCCTCACAAGGCAACTAAAAGAGCAGGACAAAATATTCTTTGGAAAAATGGAAGGGACCAGCTCTAGACCAGGGAATCAGGAAAGACCCCACTCTAATCTGTTTTCTCACAAAACAATCAAAAAACCCCTCTTCTGCAAAAAGGGCAAGATGTTCACCTCAGTGATGTTTCTACAGCCTAGTCCATTCTTGCAAGGTGGCCTGAAAGGAGATGATACCTAGATAACCACACTTAAATCTAAAGCACTTGGATCAACTGAAAAAAGTAAAAAAAAAAATCAAATATACAGTTCACCATTGCCAATCCTCCTATTGTAATCAATTTCAGCTCTGATTAGACAGCCAACACCCCCCCTCAATCTGGATACTAGCTACATGAAACTTCAGTTTCATGGGTATTACTAGCACAATCAAAAAACATTATTTCAAATATATCCTTGTTTGAGAACAGTCCAGGAGGCAGAGACCAGACACAAAGGACTGTCTAGAAACACCAACATCATATAATGGACTAAGATCCTGATAACAAAGGAACTGTCACGGGGTTACCTCGCTCCATATTGCACCAAAAAGCCAAAGCTGTAAAGGCACGCCTTGCTTTGAGAGTCCTGACTCTTCGTGGACCTTTTGACAGCAGCCAGTTGTTCAGAAGTGGCATCACTGCACATAATTTCTGGATAACTCTCCTCTCTAATATCTCAATAATCTCATTGTATATGAACTGTCTAGTTGCTACTGGGCAACATCCTGATTACTTAGAAAGCCTATCTGCACAAAAAGGTATGCAATTTATGATAATCAGAATAAATCTGAAATTAAACTATCCAGTCTGGCTGAATTCCCACTGTAAAGGATATGGTAATTATGTTTGTTCTTTAAGGACTGGAGGCATACTGCAAGACAATTATTTCATTGAAGTATGAACTATTGAGGGAAAATAGAGGAATTCTGCTAAATCAGGCTGAAACCAACAACACGAGCAACATCTCTATAGAGAGATCCATGTAGCACTTGGAGCTAATTCAGATTCACAAGAAAAGAGAAAATATGAAAACAATGAATACCAAGTCTACGTACACCACAGATTTATGCAGAGAAGATACTGCCCCTCCAGGCAAGCGACCTCATAGAATAAAATTGAAAGGATTGTCATAAGGAAAATAATTTTACAGTCATTTTGACAGAAAAACTCTGAGAAATAAACAACATTCATAAATTGTTCTGTTCAGGCCCTTTACTGATGAAGCAGGTGACAGCCCAAGTTATCCTATGTGAGTGCACATGAACAGACAGAAATATTGCTCCTTTTCATGTCATTTTTCTTAATTATTCTCCCTCACTGTATATTCTGTATAATCACTCCCAATTCCTACATACATTTTTTTTATCCACACTCTATCCACAGCCCTCCTAGTATTTCAAAAAGATGAGCTCTAGCCTTCCTATTTCAGAAATAGCAAAAGCAGAGGGGCCAAAGGACTAGCCCAAGATCACCAGCCAGCAGCAACAGCAGGGTTCCTCAACCACAGCCCACACACCTCCTCAATAGCCAATATTACTTTAGGGATGGTCAAGTGGGAACCAACAACAATAAACCCCAGCAAAATCCAAAAGATTATTTATGTAGTCCATTAATTCTGGGTATCGAAGAGAAGTGTCCAAGTGTCACTACCACCCCAGTCACCAAGACCTACCAGCAGTTTACGGGACAGGATGAATAACTGGAGAATCACCTCTCTGAACCGCACGCAGAACAGTCATCGCTGTTGAGAGCAACAGCATCAGCACAGCCCAAGGCAGGAAAAGGAACAAAGCTAACGAGATCGGTATCTCCAGCTGAGCAGTTGGCTTTGTCCACAGAGGACAAAGAGGTCAGCTACCCGAGGGGCCTGCAGGCTCCAGGCAGGCTCCTTGAGGCCAGACCAGGACCCTGCAGGAGCACCAGAGGGCAGGAAGGCCAGAGCATGCGTTTCAGAGCCACAGGTACCTGCACCCTCCAGGCACTTGGTGTGGCTACAGCTCCCTGGCAGGCTACAGGAGCATGGCTCCTGGGAGAAGGCAGGCAGGCTCTTTGCCCCAACCTTTTGGGTTTCATCTGCCTGGCTGGAACAAGAGCCACGGCAACAGCCTCCAGGAACCCAGGGGCTCAAGTCTCAGGTCAACCCCCAGCAAGGGAGGGGCACGAAAGAGAGGAAAAGGGGAATCCCAAGTTTGTACCAGAGTTCAATTAAGTGAGAAAGAATAAAGCTTGTTAAAGTCATCTTCAAGGCTCACAGCTTAAGCTCTCAGGAAGCACAACTCACTGCATTTCCCCCACCCTGCATCTGGGAGACACATGCCCTCCGCCCGAGGTCTTCCCACTTCCAAACCAGGGGGACCCACGGCAGTCCCCCCACCCTGTGGCACCACCCCTACCTATGTCCACTCTCCACACCCGGTCACGCTCCACACATGGAGACACTACTACAACCCCCTCATCCAACCTTCTCAGGTCAGGTTAGCAGCAGGTGGATGCTGATTCTGGTTCAAATCCATCCCTACTGCTTAAAAAAAAAGCTGCAAACTGATCTAAGCCTAGATGAGCTACACAAGCCAAGAACACAGACAACTTCGGTTTAAGTCTCTGAGTGTGATTCAAAGCAGTTTTCAAACTAGAATTTCTACAGGTGTCTCAATGGAGTCTAAGACAGAGCCATTAGATCTCCCTTTTGCTTCCCAGACCACCAAGTAGAAGCACTGGCACTGTGTCACATGAAGGAAATGAGACCAACAACAGTAGAAGGAAATCTGTTCGATTAGCTAATTAGCTTGATTAGGCTGATTTGTCCCCACAGAGGTCTCATCACAAACCTCACACAGAGCCTTTGGTAACTATACTCCCCACATGGTTACCGGCAGAGAGAATGATTTCAGGCTTTAGCATATTTAGGGCTTGCTTGAAGGGGACAAGACAGTTTAAAGAACATTGCCTGGTGTACAGTGAAATATAGCATCTACAGCAAGTCTCCCAAAAGTATCAATTTTCCAGTGCAACTGCCTAGGTCAAGTACCATCATCTCCTTGTGAAGGAAATCTGTGGGAGGTCATGGGACAAACCTCCAGTTCAAACCTGCCCTCTCTTCTGGTCTATCTGGCAACTAAGAGACACATCCATCATCCTTCAAAAGCTCTCCAGGCTGACATTTCTAAGCTTAGCAAATTGTCTTTAAAATTGCACTAAGTGAACCTCACATCATGTATGCCAGCAGCTCCCCTTCCCCGAAGGCCACCTGCCTGCTGCCCCCAGGTGACATTTATAGCTGGTCTGAATTACTTTGCAACTCTGCTAAAAGAAGTGCTGCCTATACCACTCAATTTCAATGCCTGAGTGACTTAAGTGACTGGAGAACAGCGAAGGGCCTACAGCAAGGAAAAGGTTGAATTAAATTGAGAAAACCTTGCTAAACACTCAGACCTGCTTTGCTCCCCTGTATTTCTTACCTGATCAATGAGGAAGTCTGCATCAATGGATCACAAATGATCCAATCTTCTCCATCCTTTCTCAACAGTAGTCTTCTGCACAGATGCCAAAGACCTCCCTTGCACGAATTCAGATGACTTTCTCCTTTGTTCAGTTCTATTTTTCCCCCTCCTACCTTTATTCATCTTGGTTTTAAGGGCATTTAGTTTAGAGGAATAAGCCAGTAGTACAAAGGCCATTCTGCCCTCTAACAGCAGCTGCAATTAGGGAGAGGGGAAGCTTGCTGAGCATTTCCGCACAGCTATTTAACACATCTCCTAGCTGAAGTAGACTTGAATGAGTCCTGCTTTCAGCTGTTAGTTGCACACCAAGACTGAACTAACTTGTATTTAAATTAGAAGCAGCTGAAGCATGGAAGACAGTTCCCTTTGAAATTAGCCCAGAAAACTTGTCCAGCCTTTAAATGGCAAACGGCACTTTCAGATGCTGCATGCCAAAATGTCTGCTGTGCTCACGATCCAGTCTTTCCACACACTGTGCGTGTTCTGCTAATGTTACTCTTGTCCCACCTCTCTCCCAAAGAAGTCAATTGTCACCACAAACCCTTAGGATACATTAGCCTCTATTATCTTTAAGATACAAAAAAATGGATGCTACACAGCTTCATTTAAGCAGTCTTTGCAGCAAAGGGCTAAGTGCAGAGCTCAGTTAAATGAGAGGAAGACTCTACTCAGTGGGTCCCATTCTGGAAGTTTTGCTGTTTCCAAGGAGCAATGGACTGGAAGGTAAAACAGATCAAGTTCTGTCACCCTCCAGAGAGATCAGTCTTAATTAGTTTACTGAACTGCTGCAGGAGGCTTTTCAACTAGAGTCAGCACAGATAGTGCACACATTTTGACAAGGGAAACATTGACAGGTATGGCATCCTGCCTAGACTCTTTAAAAACCCAGTGGAAGAGCCATTCCTATGAATTTAGGAAGCAACCCCAGGCAGTAGGGATGTTTTTTTATCAATGCCGGACTACAGATGGATGCCAAGACAGGGGACAGTTCAACAGCCATTGCCCTACTGCACCATACTATACCAGTCCCTTCCACACAAGGAGCACAAGACAATTAAGAGAGAGCAACGGGCTGGAGGGGAGAAAGAAGCAGACAGCAGGAGGGCTGGAAATGTGAAAGGAGGTCAGCACAAGGACCCTCAGGAACAGGGACACCACCTGAAGTATTGCATGTGCATGACAGGGAAACAACCCTGCAAAACAGAGTATGAACACGGAAAATGCATTTTTTGGCCTCTGACAATGCCAGGAAAACAGGGAGGCATGATCAGTTGTGGTATTCCTTGGCATCAAATGGCAGGAAACCAAGAGGTCACGAACATCAGACAGAGGCAATCTAGGAAGCAAGAGACCTTTGACAGAAGAGAGGGGATCCCAGCATGACTGAGCAGACATGAATGAAAACCTCTTATTACAGTTTAAACAACACAAAGATGTTGACTGTTGGATTACTAATGACATCAGGTTGAGGATGAAGGAGAAAGTGAGGCCTGTCACACAGAAGTTTCTTCTCTTCCTTGTGCTGCTATCCGCATGAGCACATGGATGGGGAGCAGCCCCAGACTCCTCCCCTCATACAGCCCTATCCATGGCCTGATGCCTTCAGATTTTTTTCCCCATAGCTTCCTCTTAAAGCAGTGTAAGAGTCAGAGGAGAGCTGATCCAGCAGGCTTCTACAGCAACCTCACCTCTATGGACCAGGAATGAACATCAGCACACCCCACTGTATCAGTTTAGTTTCCACGCCATATCACCATCCAATTTTCTTCACATCCCAGATCAAACATGCCCTTTAGCAACACTGGGCATTTGTGGCTTGCAGCAGCACAGATGATGGACACTGGCAGAGCTAAAGAGAATCTGTCATACCTGCCAGGCACAGATCAGCCTGCTACTGCAGGTCATGTCAAACTCCCTTCAGATAGATCTTTTTACATGTGCTAGCAACACCACACTGATCTGTTTTCAGTTTTACTAACTTACAATGAAGGTAATAAGTCAAAGCAGCAAGAGTCCCAACCCTGACTCCATCAGGATCTTCACTGACATAAACTGGATGAGTTAATGCTTTGTAGTTTATATAAGGTAGAAAATTGTTCCCTTTCCAAGAAAGACTACAGATTGTCATGACTTCATCCAGAGATGCACTAAGAGAACGGGGAAGAAAAAGCATTAATGTCAAAAATATTAATTGCCAGCAGACATTAAGCAATTCTACAACACAGCCCATTTCCAGGAAGCTTTTGGCAAGTCAGTAGTACCACTGGTCATTCTCAGGTAACGGGCACTGTAAAGGATGGCCAGAAGGACAAGTCACTGTAGCTTATATATTACAAAGCAGAGACAGAAACAGCTCCTGCAGGTAAGAGATTCTGGTCTTGAACTAACCAATTTTCATAGACTCATTCATAGCCTGTTTGCACATGCCTGTGCCTCTTCCCCCACCCCTTTTATACAAGCAGGAAATTCCCACAGAAACAGACTGTCTAAACAGCCTCCCAAGCAGAACTGTGCCTGACAAAACAAAATACAAGTTACCTTTCAAGAGCTGTGGGTATTTGGTATGAACTAGGTTGGTAAGATCTCCACCATCATCCAAAATCATGTTGAGGGGCTGCCCATCCTTGAAGTACAGGGTCTGCTCAATGCACCACAAATATTCCTCGTCGGTCTCCCCTTTCCAGGCAAACACTACATGGGAACAAACACACACAATTAGCCAGTTTCTTACTTAGCATGTAGTAAAGCAGCCAAAGGAAGATTTCATCAGCAGCTCTCAGTAGCAGAGCAGACAGATGATTATCTGTGCCTGCAGGCGAGAAGAGACATTTGCACTGAAAAAAAAGATCTCAGAATGAGTAGAAGTGAAATCTCTTTGCCTTCTGTTCCAGGCCATGAACTTGGTCAAAATTTTGAGACTTCACTGCTCTCCTTATTCTTCTTCCATGTTAAGAGGGAGAAGGCAAAGCAAACTAAAGCAGACTCACATCCACAACACCCCACTTGCTCCCCTAATACACCCCCTACATTACCAGGAATTAGAAATAGTGACTGGATATATTGATACAGACAAATTAAAACACAACTACAGCATTTTCTAGCACAGCAGAAAAGAGGGACTAGACTTCAGCATGAGCTAAGCACCAGACTACAAACTCTTCAGCAACTTTGAGTTTAAATTCTAGTCTCTAGCACAGCGCTAAAATCCAAGCTGCTGTGCCTTGTCTGCTCTTATTAGGGCATATTTCAATATCAGTACATCTACCACCAGCAGCATGCTGCAACCACTAGCATGTTGTATCTAGCAGTATGTTTGCCTTTCCAGGCATTTGTACTGGCTTCATGCTATACTTGAGCTTCAGTGGTACTCAACCATTTAAGCATATATTAGGCACATGATTTACATACCCCAACATTTGGCTAAATTGTCATGTTTTCACTGTTTACACAGAAAACTAACTCTTGAGTCAAAGAGCCAATCATGCAATTCCCCCTTTGAAAAAATGTGCATCAGTACTCATACTGTATCCAAAGGATCAGCATTACTCCAAGGTCTCGTAGATTCAGTATGTGAAGTGCAATATTAACAAAAAGAACAAGTTACACAACACAAGGATACCAAGGGCAGAGGTCAAAAACTTAGACAAACACTCCACCTGTAAACTGCTCTCAGTTGAGTTTCGGGTGCTGAGAGCAGTGAGGAAGGCAATATCCTAACATCAGATCTAGAGAGTCCCGCCTAGTCCTTTGACATCACATGCCAGAGACAGGCAGAGGAGGTGATGCCTGCAGCTAGTAATGCCAAAGGAGCTGATGAAGAGAACTTTCTTCTGTTACCTTAGAATGGACCACAGCTGGGGAAAGACTTGTGGCAATAGCTAATTATAACAGAAATGAAAGACACCTCACAAAGCAAAGAACCAGGCTGCCAGAAATCGTATTTAGCCTCTGCCAACATCTGGGCTCAGGCCATGCAGTTCCCAGCACAGAGCCATGAGGACTGTATGTCCTTAAGCTGAGTAACACAGCAGACAGCTTAATGTATTCATACTGATCTGCAAGGAATTGCTTTTTATTGGAAGGTGACAGTAACAAAACTGCAGCATCCTGACAAACTGCTTCAGGGACATTAGGCAGCAACACAGCAGGCCTAGCTCTAGCCTTAAAATATCTTGAGTATTGACCCTGTCACTAACAGGGCACACTGTGGTTAACATCCCTTCCCCAACCCCTATTTAGCACCAAGCTTGCTGGAAAGCACCAAACACCTCCATCTACACACACCTACACACCAATCCATTTAATTACTCAGCCCATTCAATCATCTTAATGCCGAGGCTTAAAGCTGGTAACATACAGCCAGGCTCTTTCACAGCCTAACACCAGCCATTGTCAGGAACGCTATGCATAGTCTGATGCAATGCAGCTTGAATGAAATGTCCTGTTTTGTAACAATCACTGCTTTTGATAGGCTATTTCTATCCTGAAGCTTGTTCAGAAGAGCTTGATTTGTACACAGTTTGGTTTAGCTAAAACAGGCAGTACACCCCAACTCAGAGCCAAATTAGAATATGGAAAACTTACCAGGGATACCAGCTTTTGCAATAGCAGCTGCAGCGTGGTCCTGAGTGGAAAAAATGTTGCAGCTTGACCATTGTACCTGGAAAACAACCCAAGTTTTGTTTGCTGAACAAAGTTCTGAGATATCAGGCACTCTTCCAGACACAGGAGTTAAAAAGGGAGCAAGAGCAGAAAGGCATATTAGTGCAGAATCCTGCCTTTCTCAGTAGCTCTGCAAAGTTAAGGTGAAAACTAAGTATCTGACTAGGCCAGGGAAAATAACATCACTTTGGGAAAGAACGTAATGGAGCTTTAGCTGTGCTACATATTCAGCCATCTCCTTACTCACAAGAGCTTCTGTCAGACAGCCAGAGCGTACATTCAGCTATAGATCTTCAGGAAGTGCACAGTAGGGTGGGTTTAGAAAGTTTTGGTCAATAAAGTTCAGATTTTCAGAACTGCCACATAGCAAGTGTCCCCTGAGGGATATGGACATGCAGCAACACACCTGCTGGCACTCAGAAGAGTCAAAAATGCAGCTGAAACGCTACACTCAATCACCAGGCATTCTCCAAGATTATGATCAGCCAACTCCCACTTTGTGCTCCAGTCGTGGAGGCTTTTCCAGCCAAGCTAAGCATTTTCCACACAGATTTCATAACTAGGCTCAGGCACCTAGAAAAGCAATAGCATGTTGTGGAGTTGCATTCAAAAGAACCTGCATACCTACTGCAGGTCCCCAGCGGGCACAGAAACCACCACAACCCAGAGCCACACACGAGTTCTCACTCTTGCTCCCTACAGGGCTGACTGGCAGGTATTTTGCATGCTAATTTGCAACAGATCTTGATGAGAGAGGGCAATAAGGCATAATCCTTCAGCCTGTTTTCAGATACTCATCCCACTTTATCAAGAACTGACACTTCAAAGTAAGGGCTGCAGTAGGAAGCACCTCATCTGAGCCTACACAACCAACACTTGTCAGTGAAAACACACCTGGAAGGAGCACAGGAAAACTGAATTCATGACCTTAAGCACTGCACCTCTTCAGTACAGATGACATCAGGAGGTGTCATGAAATTCAAAGTATACAGAATATCTGTATATCACTGACACTTCAAGCACTTGATACAAGACATAGGCCACTTCAACTCTGCATCCTTAGATCTGTAACACCAGTTTGTGATAATGGCATAGACCCTAGAATAACTGGCATACCTGACGGGCTAAAAGCCTATTATTTACATCACTGGTTATGAAGAGGATTCATTTTTATTACAATTTTAGAACTTATACTCTGAGGCACAGAGTATTTATTCTATCTTTGTTAACATAGCTAAAAAAGGGATACCAAGATTACTATGCTGCAGTGAGCTATATTCTCATTAGGTAGGGTATGGGTTTCATTAGAGTTTCACTCCTCCCTCCCAGGCACCAAAGTTCTGGCAGAACAGATGAACCAGGGCTGAATCCAAACTCAAATCAAAGTCTAAACCAACATGCAGGCATCAGGACAAGGAAGGAGCTAACATGACAGCACCCATCTTAAAGGCACAACTATAACTTATGCTTAGAGGAACAAATCAGGTACCTCCCTGAATGACTTGGATGAATCCCACACAACACTGATTTGGGGTTGTGCTCAGACTAAAGTAGCTTGGCAATGTTTAAGTAAGCACACAGCTGCTGCCTAGGCCAGCCATACTGGGGCAGAGCAACCAACAGGAGCAGCAAGGAGCTTCCTGAATTCCAGTGGCTATTGCTTTCTTTTAAATCCTGTGGAGGGACAACAGTTTCATACACAGAGTAGCTGGAATAAAGCCAGGACTGTACCTCCACATGAAAGCTCTCCTTCAGCACTGCACCATCCACAACCATGGAACAGCTCTGAACAGGCTGAAGAACACCTGCACAACAGCACATGCCTTGCCCAGGCTGACCTGGCATGCTGTCTAGACCTACCCCCTCCACTTTTTGAGGAAATGCCTTAGCTGCTACAGAGAGAGCTTCACCTTCTCCCAGTGCCTTTTGATCAGCATGACACTGCTCAACTCTTTTAACCATTCCCAGGGAGGGATCCCATATAGGGCACCTCTGGGCAGCCTGAGTTCAGGCAGGTAAACTTCAGGAAGAACGAATTTCAGATCACATACGTACTTAACATAATCCATTATCAAGTTTCAGTCAGCTCCCTGCTCAGCACGCAAGCTATGTGGATTGTGCTCAGATGCCTGGCTCTCCTCATGCCCTGTACAGTGAACACTGAGCCATGATGTTTGGACTTCATTCAGCAAGCCAGGCAGAGGACACAATGCAGTAAATGGCTTATTAAGTATCTCAGCCTTTAATATGGACCAGGGTAACTGGTCCATAGTCACACAACAAATTCAAAGTCAGTGGAGTCCCCAGGCCTCGATCACTGAACCACACTGCCTCCCTGTTGTTTTCCTGCACAGCTCAAGGGCTGGCACAAGCTCTCAGAAAGCTTCATTAGTTTTTGCTGACTTTAACCAGGGCACCGTGTGGTTCTTAATACAGGCTAATCTGTGCTGGAGGCAGTCTCTAGAGCTTCAGCATTACCAGCAACAGCACTGCAAGCCCGAGCACAACACAATTGCGTGGGAGCAGCTTTCGGCACCACTGCTCAGAGTGCTGTACACACAGCTGACAGAGCTGCTGAAGCCAGTGACCCAGCCCAAAACAGGCACTCATGAAGATGCAGCTTGTCCACAGGGAAGACACATAGCACATCCCAGACGTGCATGCACTACAGGTGACAAGCTTTTTGCTTAAGGAGAGGAGACATAATCCATCCACCTGGAGACTGCAGTACAGTCTCTTCCAAAAAGTACAGACATTTGCCAGGATCCCCTAAGGCAGTTACATAAGCAGAAGCAGTGCTCCAGGCGGAGCATTACCTAAGAGCACAATGAAGGAGAAACTCAGAGACGCTTTACCTCAGCTCCCAGCTCTATAAGGGTCTCTATGAGAACTGCTGTCTGCACAGTCATATGAAGGCAACCGGCAATACGTGCACCTTTCAGTGGCTTTGATGCAGCATACATCTCCCGCATCTTCATCAGCCCTGGCATCTCATTCTCCGCAATTTCAATGGCCTTGCGACCCCAGTCTGCAAGGCTGATGTCAGCTGCAAGAGAAGGAGGACAGGTGTCAGTTTAAATAGCTGAGACCTTGGTATCTGTTCACACACTTGCGGATAGACATCGGCTGCAACAGCTGAACTGAACACCCAGCAACAGCTGGGAGAGAGCTGGGGGAAAAACAGACCCTATTCCAGCTACTCCCTGCTTTTTTGCTATGGTACACAGGCTTTCAAACAAATTTAGACCAAACCAAACAGCCCCTCTGAAAAAAGCGTGCTCCTGTATGAGCATATTAATGAATTGTGATCTAGTGTGCAGACACCCTGAGGCCCATTAATTCAGTAAGCCCTAGCCTCAAGCACTCCTCCTTACAGATACTGCCCAAGGGTCTGACGCTTCCCATAGAGATTTACTTCCACAGTATTCAGACTTGCAAGGGGGGCTGCCTGTATGGCAATAGCTTCCCCACATGAGAACACACATAGCATGCTCCCTGCCAAATGCACCAGGAGCTGAGCCCAGCCCAGCTCCCCCTTTTAAAAGCTAAGTTGCAGGGTTCCTACCCCCTTGGATCCAGAAAGATTATTTTCAAGGCACCATAACTACCTAGACTAACAAGTCTACTTCTCCCTTTGTAAGAAGGATCTATACTAGAAAAGTTCAGCAAAAACTGAACAAAAGAGACTTTCGACAGGCTGGCTCGGGGTAGAAAATACTGCACTTACCATGGATGTCTGTCTCCAGCCTTAAAAAGGCAAGGGTCAAACAGTTAATGCCTAGGTGCACCACTTTGCGGCACTGGCCAACACCAATTGTCCCTGTTACTTGGTTAGCTCTTTCAGAGATTTCAGAAGCTTACCATTTCACTTAAGAACATGGTCAGATACTTTTCTTTCACCTACCTAGCGAACACAGGCCGTTTAAAGCACTCAGGGACACTAGGACCTCTGAGTCAGACTGCCGCGTTTAATACAGACAAGCTAATTGCATTTTGCTCCAGAATGAAGCCTAGGGGCCAGTGAAGCTATTGCCTAGGCTTTAGCTGACTGGTGCACAGCCTTTACACTAACAGGGACTGAAAAAAGCCCAGGCCATGGAAGGACGATGGAAACAACTATATCAAGGGAGGAGGGTATTGAATCTTACTGCTCTTAAGGGCTTGGCAGTTTTACCAGAGCTGCTTAAAAATATATCCTGTAGTATTTTAGGTTCATAGTGTCCAAGGCAAATTATTTATGAATCTGAGCCTTATAACTAATGTTCTTCTCTTCTAACTTAGCCTTCAAAGAACACACAACTCTATAAAAATTAGGGGTTTTGTGGAGCTTCAGGTCCACAAAAATACCCGCCAAAATCTTTAGGGAAACAGATTTAGGTCCCAGATTTAAAGACGCTTTCACATTCGGAGGGAAAGCCTGTCCCCAGCGAAGGGCTTCCGCTGGGCAGTCAGGGCGGGAGGTCTGGGGCCGGGGCAGCCGGGCTCGCCCGCGCCGCGGGCTCCGGGGCGGGAGAGCAGCAAAATCGCGGGTGGAAACCCCACTCGTGCCGCGGTGCGGAAAGCGACAGCGGCTCCAGAGGGCTGGTGCAGCCCCCCGAGAGCCCCCTTCTTCTTTCCCCGCGGGTATTTCAGCAGCACGGGTGCAAAGGCAGCCCTGCCCCACAGCGCGGCGGGGGTTTCAGGCTCGGGTTCCCTGCCCGCCTCGCTGCCCGCGCTCCCTGCCTGCCCCGCGCTCCCCGCCCCCCGCGGCGGCACGGCCAACGGGCAGCTGCCATCTTCTCCCCGCCGCCTCATCCAGCCGCGGCACCGGGGCCGCGGAGCCCCCGCTGCGCTCCGGGGGGCTCCCCGGCAGGGCTCCCCCACGGGGCCGCGGCCCGGCCCCGCACCCCCGCCGCAGCGGGCCTGGCCCGCCGCACCGCGCTTGCCCCGGCCGCGGGGGAGCCGCCAGAGCCCCGCGG
This sequence comes from Theristicus caerulescens, assembly GCA_020745775.1. Classification (NCBI taxonomy): domain Eukaryota; kingdom Metazoa; phylum Chordata; class Aves; order Pelecaniformes; family Threskiornithidae; genus Theristicus; species Theristicus caerulescens. The sequence goes on from CM036569.1 coordinate 5,299,582, forward strand.
AGGCGGGCCGGGCCCGGGGCTCGCACTCACCCACTTTGTACGGCAGCCTGTCCGACATGCTGGCGGGGCGCGGGCCGCGGCAGCCGGTGGAGGAGGAGGCGGCAGCGGCCCCGAGCGCGCTTTAAGTAGAGGCGGCGCTGCCGCCTGCGTGGGGCGGGGCGGGCCGGGCCGGGGCCGCGGCATGTGCGCGCTGGGGCCCGGCCGCTGCGGGCGTGAGGCGGCCCCTGCTTGGCTCTGGCTCCCCCCACCATTCCGGCAGCCGCCGGGCCGGTGGGGCCGGGCTGGCCGCGGATCCGGCTGCCCGCGGCTGGAGAGGGCCGCGGAGCCCCCTGGTGCCTGGGCTGTCTCCAGAAGCTGCCCCCCCGCCGCCGGTACCACGGTGGACTCCAGAGGCCTCCTCTGCCCCTGAGACCAGACCGAGCCCCAGACCCGCACCGGGCAGGCTCTGGCGCCCACCACCACCAGTGCCAGCACAGGCCCTGGTCCCCAGTACCAGAGCTAGCCATGGAGCCGCTGTGGGCACTGACCAGGCAGCACACCCCGGCCCGCTCTCCTGGGAGGTTCCCTGAACGATCCCATGGGTTTATTAGCGTAAGCAGTTACTCTGTGGCATACGGGCTCTTTGCTGCAGCAGGGCCAAGGGCAGCGTACAACTGAGCCAGCCAGGCTTGCACTGGTGAGATGCCACACAGGCAGAGCCAAGGTGCGGCGCCTGAGTTGTGCTATCTGCCTGGACCTTGGACTTGGCTGCGGCCTGTTCCTCTTTCCAGCCTGCGGCTGGTTTGCCAGGTGCAGGGCAGGAGCAGCAGGGGCAGGCCTGCGGGCCCTGCCCCTGGCCACAGCCAATGCCCACTGCACACGCAGGAGGCAGAGCCCTGCTTCAGCCTTTTCTGAGGGTCATGCGCACATTCGCTCCTGTTCTAACATCTGAAATAGTTTTTTCATAAGCTTCAGTCATAAACTGGGGCGAACTTTGCAACCAGGGTGTTATACACCTCTTCTTTTATTTGTGAAATATTTTAAAGTGAAGATTTCCTTATACTTACCCATAAATTCTCAGTGAATAGTTTTGCAATGTTTGAAATAATTCTCACCCTGACACCCCAACTCACAGTGCTCCCTGTAAATGAGGTTCAGTATTTGTTATCTGAGCAGCAGCTGGTCTTCAGTGACCAGTTCTACAGCAAACAGTCCACATAGAAAGACAGAAATCCCAGTAGGAAACCTGTAGCCCTACAGCTCGTACACGTGCAAGTAGTAGCATTTGTGTTTGATATTCGGAGTGCTGCAGGTGCACCAGCACACCTGATACCGTACCAACCAGTTCTGTGAATCAAAAGGTGCCCAAAGGAGTACCATGTCTGTTCCCCTGGGACAGGTTCATCTAGGTCAGTCATGCTTTCATTGGCTTACGTCACCAACAGCCTTTTTGTCACAGCTCAAATGCACTGCCTCACAGCAGCAGGACTGGAGTTCGGGCTCTGGCAGTTCCCCACCTACTCGTCTGAGACACGAAGGTTGTATCGCTGGCAGACTGCAGCTTCTGCATGGTCCTGCATGCCTGCCCCTGCCGACAGGCAAACAGGGGATTTCCCAACTGCCCCACGTTATACAGCGTGACCTAAGGGCAACAAAATGCTCTAAATGAGCCTTGCGTTAGGTGTCAGCCCACAGCCTCCCTAGCAAACCTGATCATCAGTTTGTCAATTATAGTCAAGGTCTTTATGCACTAACCCACAGCAACCCCTACACATAAAATGTCCTTCCTAAATGAATGAGCAAGGCCAGAACAAAGACATCATTTCATATAACTCCCACTAATTTCAGCTCCAGGCATACTTCCCTGTGAAGGCTGAAAGCGACCAACACCTGACTACAGCTAAGCCAAGGAGTGGGTGGCAGGAGCTGACAGTATTTATTAGATGAGGACGGATCAGCTCCACCTAGCGTGAAGGTCCTCCAGTGCTTGTCAAAATATTCTCAGTTCTTTATAACCGCATAAGGAGTGCTTAAAGACAAGTCATGCTAGCGGCATGGTTTGTCCTGACCCTCCAATTTAGGAGATTAATACCTCATAGCACTGTATTATACTACACCTTAATGTATAAGTAGTCAGTGCCTTGACTACTCATAGACACCCTGGTCCTTTCATTGTTGTTGTCACTGGTGGATTTGGGACACCAGATGGCACAAGACAGGCACAAAATGGAGGGAATAGGATGAAGTGAAGAAGAAGGAACAGGAAAAAGAACAGAAGAGTACAAAACCCACTACCGAAACAGAGTGCATGAAACAATAAGAGGATGTTATTCATGTTATACATCCTGTGACTGTTTCATTTACTGTAGTAGTTCAAGTAAGGAAGTTCTGGGTTGTAAATTTAAATATCTCACAGTCACTGAAAAGCTGTGAAACTCAGGGAAAAGAACACTATTTTAAAAAATGCGAATATGACATTTCTTCAGAACTATACTTAAAAAAAGATTGGGCTTCCTGGCATGGCTAGGAAGTACTGCAGATTTCAAGACCAGGAGAAAACATCAGTCTAAGCTTCTGTATAATACAGGTGGTATTTCACACACGTACTCCATACAAAGCCAGTTAGTTGCTTGACTGGGGCAATTTATATATTATATACATTATAAGAAGGGTTTTGTGCAATCTGGTGTATTTTTTTATAAAAAGAATGCCTGTGGTTTGTTCAACAGGATTCTCACTTGACAGTGCACAGGGAGTATCTGTGCCGAGTGTGAATTAGAAATCTACAGAAAATGAGGCTGTTGTTCACAGGACTTCATTTGTCACAGCATGTAGAAGATGGGTATCAAAGAGCAGCGAGAATGGTCTGGCAATTAATGCAGCACTGTGGGAGCATGGAGAACTGGGTTCTATCCCTACCGTAGCACATCATCCCCTTGTGGTGCTGGCTCAATCCCTTAGGACAGGACTTGCATGAGTGATCATTAATTGCATACTCATTTTCTAGGTGCCCATGACAAGCATCCTCTGCTCTTTCCTATTCTTTGACCAATGTTCTGCCAGGCTGTGTGGACTGAAGTCCAGAGTACATCACTGACCTTAGAAAATGCAGCACAATGCCAAATACTCTACAAAACAAACCCTGAATGTCCCAAAGTGGTACCCACAATGAGAACATTTGATGTTACATCCTGTACCTCTGTTCACCCTTACCCATAAACTGCAGACAATGATTTCACTTTCCCACAAACTTACATACACATTGCAAAAATAAATTCATTCCTGCCTGTGAAAGCACTAGCAGCATTCAGGAGCACCCTGAATTAGGCAACTAATGTTGTTTTACCCTGCACAGAGGTTCGATGAGGAGTGAAGAAGAATCCCCATAGTGAATGATGCAGATGAAAGAGGTGTTGTATAACTACTGCTCCAGCTAGCACAAGCCATTCTGTGCAGTGAGGCAGGTACGGTGTTTGATGATCCAGGTAGATTGTATCATGGTAAATGTCACAAGGTGCCTAATGAAGGTTGTAACAGTGATGCATTACTGGTGTCTTCTAAGTGCCTTGCTCTGTAGCCTTACCGCTTGTGAGGGCCCCAGCCAGCAGCTGAAGGTTGCAGCAGCCTTCTTACATGCACGCTGGATGACTCACACTGCTAATTTAGCTTAGCAGGGGTCCCATGTGGACTAGAGCCCTTGTTGTTCATGCCTTAAATTGGCTTTTAATATAGTGCTGTTACGGGTAGCATAGACGTACACTTAAAGCACTGACAAATGTGCTACGGCTCATGCCGCAGGTAAACTCTCCCTGCCTGCCTCAAGCGTAAACTCTGAGCCATGTACTGCCTCGTGTGTTTGCACAAAGTCCTTCACAATGTGATTTCCCACTCACTATCATCTTGTACAACAGTACAGAGTAACACCACTAGGGATCTAGTTCAGTTAATACTATCTCAGTCCACAACAACATTTATGTTACTGTAGCAAGCATTAGCATTGTGATGATAACACCATTTGCCCCAGTGATATTAAATTCAACACATTCCAGATTCACCGCAGCTAACTTTCTCCTCCCCTCTCCTCAGCAAAGACTTCTGCACTTTACCAGGTCCTGATTTTGTGACTGTGGTACCATCCACTTTCCATCGTTAACTGCCCAACAGAGGGCAGAGAGAGCCTTCGTTTTGACTTCCCTGTGAATGAGGACTACCAACATTTAAATAAGAGTTTGGTATGATCAAGCTGGTGCCTTTTGGGAGGAGCACAGTTAGTCCAAGGGTTAAAAGGAGGCTATGTTTTTGTTGCAAGAACACTAGAAATTATTTACTTGTGAACATGCTGCCTGTATACCTAGTGTGAGCATGAACTGAAGCAAGAATTAGAAGATAATAAATGAACTGCTGTGACAGGAAGTTTGGACTAATTTTACCTCTTGCCTCTTATTTTCTTTATACCCCCAGCAAGAGAAAAAACACCAGGTTTCGTTTCTTAGAGGAACCCTGGGCCCAGCCTGTTACACAAGAGGCCGGTTCAGTCCCTGAGAGCCTGAGGCTCTGGGTTGGTGGTAAGTCAGTACAACATCATCTTCTCCTCCCTCTCGCAGTTGTAGCAAGCATGAGCGTAACATGAACTGAGGACCAAGCCCTGAGCCCTGTAGAGCAAGTTTAACCAAGTAAATTGTCTGGGAAATTATGAGCACTGCACCTGGTATGTTAATGGCATGCGATGGGACTGGTACAGCAACCTTCCTGCCCCTTGCTGTTACTTACCTTAAGTTTGCAATTCAGCTGCCCAGTTACTTAGTGCACACTGAGCGTAAGAAAGGCTGGATAAAATAAATAGAGTGAATGAGCAAGATTATTACTCAGCAAGGGATATTCAAAGCCTGGGCCTGTTAGCTTCCTTGCAGTCCAAGACCAGAGGTTTGGTTCAGAGTTCTTGTTCAGAAGTGTAATGCTGCAGCTCCAAGGGACAGACGGACTTACCGAAACACACAACTTGACCTCTTACTTGACAGGATTGATAACTTGGGTGGCTTTGTTCTTTTTAGTGGAGGGCATTGGGGTATCCTGGTACAAGGGACTACATAAAGTAAAGAAGGCACAGACCCCTGAAGCTGATAAAGACTCTTAAAGAATTCACAATGGAAACCAGTTCATTAGCTTTATTTGGCTTTGGATCAAGCCCCAGGTATTTAAATAGTACTTTCTCCCTTTGTATTAGTTTTGACAGTACATAGCTTTTTATCAGCATCTGTTCAGCTCTGAAATGCAAGCTGATTTATACCAGAGCAATTTGCAAGGAGGTAAACCACTCAGGGGATTAGTCAGCCTTTCTGATGTAGATAATTTACAACAGTATAAATGAGGGAGGTTATCAGGGTGGGACAGGCATAAACCTGGGTCTAAACAAGATAAAGGCTCCCTCTCTACTAGCATCTCCATTTCAAAAACTCTTCTCAGAGAGCCTGGCAGAAGCAGGCATCCAACTCACACTGACACTGAGCAAATGCATGTGTTCCCATCCTTTAAGAGTCCTACATGCAGCATCCAGAGAGCAAAGCCGTAACTGGGATCCAAGTGGTGCCTGGGGATACCCTGCATATCTGCCATGCTGCCTCACCATGGGCCCAGCTGACCTGAAGGTTGCTTGCAAGATCTCTGTGTAGACAAGACAGAGCCATCAGTTAAAAAATGCATGGTATGTTTCACATATCCCAGCACCAGCATGTCATGTCTTTTTCTGAAAACCCCCCAGCAGATTTATAGTATCATGTTCTTCAGTCCCAGGGACAAATAATGTTCAGCCTTTTCCATGGGGAAGAGAGGAACAATTTTCCCAGCATCTTGTCTTTCCTTTAAGACATCTATATATCTTGGTTGTGTCATTTCCGTTCTCAAGACACCTAATCACTCCCTCCCAGTTCTCTGATTATGCACTGTAGAGCAACTGAGTAATAAAATACTTAATTAAATAGCCACGTCTTTGTTTTACCCTTTAATTAGATTACTTAGAAGTAATAATAGCTTCTCACTAACTTGAGGGTTTCGTTCATTCCTTCTCCAGATAACAGGAAGTAATTTATCTTTTCCTACTGATACTTTTCTAAATCCCAAGTCAAATTAATCAATTCTGATTTTAAAGTCAATTAGAAATAGATACATTGTGACACCACGCTGTTATCTTCATGAGTGAAATCATGAATTCAGACTCTGATAACAAGGCAGCACAACAAAAATTCTCTTTTTAGGGATGACAATTTCAAGATAATAAGTCTAATTTTAAAATACAAAGCACTCGCTGCAATAGTTACCTAGTTAACAGGAAGCTCTAGAAGACTTATTTATATGAAGACTTACTTTATAGTTTTTTATAAGGTGCTTTGAAATCCAGTAATGAAAAATGATGTGAAAACAAAATATTCCTGCATTTATAAATCACCAACTTTACAAAGCCTTAAGTCAGACAGAAGTGTTAAGCCACTGTTAAAGATTTAAAATAGCTTAGCAGCTAATGGGTGCTGATGACATCTGATGACTATTCACCAGTCATTGTGTGATATTTGCTTGGGGCTGTGTCTAGCCCAAAGCGGGTAAGCATTCACACTATCAAAATTGCTTCCATGGAGAGATGGTTGCTGTGGTCTCTTCAGTACTAGAACCAGCTTTATGTTGTAGACTTATATAGCGTTAGCAGACTGAGGTCCTAAATGAAGGTGGACAAAAACCTCAGGAAACTCAACAAAGACAAATGGAGGTGGTCAAAGATAGTTCTGTGTCTGGGAGGGAGTAACCCCAATTCAGCGGGACATGGGGTCGTCTGCGTAGAAAGCAGTTTGGTGGAAGAGGTGCTGGGGTCCTAGTAAACAGGTTGAGTAGGAGTCCACAGAGTGCCCCTGTGACAAAGAAAGGCAACTGCATCCAGGGCTGTGTCATCAAGAGTGCAGCCAGCAGGGTGAGGTAAGGGAACCTTGTCCTTTACCCTGCAGTGGTAAGAACCCATCTGCTAGTACTGGGTCCAGTTTGAGCTCCCTGGTATAAGACAGGCACTGATGTACCAGAGTCCAGGGGAGGCCGCCAAGATGATCAGACATGGAGCACAGGACATATGAGGAGATGCTGAGAGAGCTGGTTCTGTTCAGCCTGGAGAAGAGCAGGCAAAGTGGGATCTTACTGCTGTCTACAACTGCCTGATGGGAGGATGTAAAGAAGATGGAGCCATACTCTTTGCAGAGGTGCACAGGGACAGGATGAGAGACAAGAAGCAAAAGTTCCTACACGTGAAATTCCAATTAGATATAAGGAAAAAAATTCACTATGCAGGTCATCGACCAGGGTATAAGAGGCTGTGGGATCTCCATCCTTGAAGATATTTATCTCTCAACTGGACAAGGCCCTGTGCAACCTTATCTAAACTGGTCCTGGTTCAAGCAGAGGGTGGACCTAGAGGCCTCCAGAGGTTCCTTCCTACCTAAATTATTTTGTATTTATGTGATTCTGTCTGGACTTTTGTGTGCTTCACTAAAATTAAAAAAAAAAAAAAATCATTAAACACTTGTCAAGGAGCTAAGAAACCCAGTTCCGTTTCCAACTCTGACAGCGACTTTCTATGCAACCTTTAGTAAATTATGTAATCTTGGAAAGAACAGGTTTGTCATATGCGAGGTCAATGGAGATCTGTTGGTTGAGAGTGGAAAAAGGGGGAGAATGAAGGCAGGGTCTATCTCAGGAGAGGGGATAGCAGGATGATAAGAGTGTTCAGTGCTTCTGTTACGCAGCCTAGTCCCAGCCCTCTAGCTGAGGGAGCCTAGGGCTTTGAGGTATCAGACAGCAATCCACATTTACAGACTCCTGCTCAAAAATCTAATAGAATCACAGTGTTTTAGTGATCCTGCAGGATTTTTTTTTTATTACCACATGAAAGATTCAAACATGGAAGTGATTTACAAAACTCTGCCACACAGACCCTTATCCTCAGTGGTTTCCCAGTCAACTCCCAGCACCATCAGCACTTAGTGTGCTGGTTCTGGCTGTAACAACACAGTTAGGACTGCTTTAGTGATTTGAATATTGTTACTTGCAATAGCCCAACTGAGAATAAATGCTATACATATTTTGCCACAATAAACAATCTCAGTCTCGGTGACCTTGAAATCTGGATTGGACTGAGCTTTCTCTTTTTTTTTCTTTAATGGAAAAAATATTATGAATATTATTAAATATTATCTCTCAGAAATTAACTCCCAGAAGCACTGCTTGACCACATCAAACCTAGGAAATCTGAAAAGCTATAAAGTATACACAGTTTTCCTAAAAAGCCTTTGTACAAGATCATCCTGCACAGTTGTAGCAAACTTTCCTAATCTGTTGGGGTTTTTACTAGTCAATAGAAAGTTATGACAGGAAATAGCAAGAAAATTCCATCCTGCCTGAGTATCTTGTAGAAAGCATAGGGAAAAAGAAAATAGTCAAGTAGTATTCTCCTTTCCCCAAATAAGCAAAGAAAGGTAAAATCTTGGATATGTAGCTGTTCCACCACTCAATTATATTCATCTGTGCTTGCCACGTTGTTCTGGCATCAATTCATTATTTGTTGTTCCAGTTCACTGATAGGCCATGATTTTTAACAGGGAAAATGATCTCTCAAAGAGTGTGAATGTGAAGATTGCTCTACGTTCATCTTGGCCTAGCACACATAAACTAATCAGTAGTCTGTGCACCTGGAATGCATTCTTTTTCTCATGAATTTTACAGAGCAGATAGCACCAGTGGAACTTAACTTGAGGCATCAGAAGCTGAAAAATAAAGAGATTAGGGTTGCTGGGGTTGAAGAAGAATCACTTTTCCGAAATGCCAGTTACAAGAGGAGGAAAAAAATGATAACACAGAGGGCAACTTATGTGGTGTCCTTGAAAAGAGGCACTGAATGTTATTAATTCACATCTGCTTTAGCAACATTTACCTTGGAAACCTAAAAACCAGTAAGATAAAAACAGAGACTGCAAATGACCACACTGCCCTAAGGATATATGCACGTCTGTTGAATTTGATAGAAGTCACATGTATGTGTACTTGGGGTAGCATTCAGCTTCTTCCTGCAAACACTAAACTTCTACTGAAGTTAAAATTAATTCAGACAGCTGGGGTAAAAGGTACACCTAGCTGCAATGTTCCTACAGTTTTAGGAATCAAAACACAGGCAATCTGCAAAAACAAGCCCAATGTTATATACCAGCTGGGAGACACAACAAATACGCTGTAAAGGAAACCCAGCTATGCAGATGTGGAAGCCCAGCTGAAGACAGCCTGAGCTTTACTGTCCTGCCAGGACAGGAATCTGTACCGCAACAATGGATGAGAGATGACTGTTTATGTAGGGGATGCATGAGAGAGAAATTCCTGTTAAGTAAGGCTTGCAGAACTCATTTTTATTGTTATTAATTTGAATGGACCATTTAAATATGGAACTGTAAATATACGCATATGTGGTCAAATATTTGTAAAGGAATGTAAAGACTTAAAGGTGCATAGAAAAGCTTTAGAGGAAAAAAAAAAACCTCCAGAACTTATTTATTTCAGCTGTTCATTTTGTTTGGTTCTTATATTGGGCTGTAACCTTGGCTTCAAACTTGCTTCCCAGGGATGCACACCTCTCTGACAAAGCCACACACTTCTGACTTTTTAGTACTCACAGGCTCTGAATCAGCAGCATATATTGTTCTGTGCTGGAATTAAAGTGATTCCTCTGCTTGAAGTTACGTGCTTGAAGTTATACCTTGGTCAATCATAACTGCAGATGGCTAATTGGCATTGAAACATGTATGTTGTTCTATTAGGGGAAAACAATCTGTTGTTTTCTTGCTTAGGCCTCATCAACAGAAACACTTAATTGTAGCTGTGGGATCTTTCTTACTGGAGTTTACGTGTGAAGTAGGGAAGACAAGATGGATTTTCACATCCCTATGAGTTGTAAGCAAATGCTAAACTTTGCACTTGTAAAGTATATAATTTTCCTGAAAAATTAGTGAGGATATTCTCCTTCTCTTTGAAAATTAAGGAGTCTTTTCTCTGATTTCAGTGCACGGAAACTGAACTCTCTCATTCCTCGCAGTCAAAAGAGGAAGTGTATTGTAATTTCTCTGTATTCACTTATGCAATAGTGCATTCTGGTTAAGAAAAAATACACTTGAAACAAGAAAGATTTTATTTAAAGGTTAAGTAATATCAATAGCTTAAGTATAGAATCATAGAATCATTTAGGTTGGAAAAGGCCTTTAAGATCATCAAGTCAAATCGTAAACCTGGCACTGCCAAGTCCACCACTAAACCATGTCCCTAAGCACCACATCTATCCGTCTTTTAAATACCTCTAGTATTTAACAGATCCACTGTACCTGCAGTGGATACATTAAGACCGCAAAACCTTAATTGTGTGTCACAAAGCCCGCACTGCTACCAGCGATGTCCCGGGTGCTTCACTGGTAGAAACTCGGGTTAGCCAGTACCTCCCTTTGTGCTATCAGAAATTTCCAGTAATTGGTGTTACTGTGATAACCTGGTGCCATGGACGGCCACAGTTCATTAAGGTATTCTCATAACTTAACAGGAGTGTTAGCCTAGCCTGCAGGGTTGCTTTGATGATCAATGATTTTTACTGTAGTGTATACATATACACAAATAGGCATATATATATATATATATATATGCGTGTTTGTGTGTATACACACACATAGCTCTTGTCAGGGACCTGGCCCAGAAGGTTGCTGTGGGAGCTGAGGGGATGACCGGGACCACACGGCTCCCTGCTGCTCTGGGCAGCCTCACCAGCGCACGGGCAAACCCCAGCTGCGGCCTGCGAACCGAGTGCGCTATTGCGAAGCGTTCACGGCAGCTTACCGCCAAAGCCCAGGCACACAAACCGCAGCCACGGCCCAACCGGAGGGGAAGCACCGCGGCGGGACCGGCCGCACCGCACCCCGTCCCTCACGGCCAGGCGGCCCCGCTGCCCGCCGCGAGCATGCGCGGCGCCTGGCGCGGAGCACGCCGGGACTTGTAGTCACCGCCCGCCGGTGGCCGCTGAGCGACTCGGCGCGTGCGCAGATCCCGCCCGACTTTGTAAAGTCGCTGCCTCAGGTTGGGCTCGGACCGGCTGCCATCTTGGCGGAGGGACGGGGGAGCTGCTACGCTGCCGTGCCCGGTGAGGGGAGCGGGGGTCCGCGCTGCGGGCAGGGCGGAAAGGAGGAGGCGGCGGCGGCGGCGGTAGCGGTGGGGACGGGACCCTGCGGGGCGCGGCGAGGCGGCCCCGCCGCTCTCCTCGGCTCCGGACGGCCGTGGCGCGGCGGAGGAGGCAGGGGGGCGCGGGGGACCCCGGCGGGCGTAGGCCTGGCTTCTTGAGGGGCTCCTCGCCCCCGGGAGGGCCCCGCTGAGGGAGGCCCTCTCCGCCGCGCTGTCTCCCCGCGCCCCGGCGGGGGCAGCCCTTGGGCCGGGGGCCGGGCTGGGACGGCAGTATCGTTCCTTGCCCGGGGCACGGGGCGGCGGTCCCGGGACGGCGGCGCTCCCCTGCGAGGGCTCCTTGGCCCCCCCGCCCCTTCTTCGGCGCTGCCGGCCTGCGCTGCGGAGCCCCCTCTCCGCTCCGGCTGGCGGGGGCACCTGCCCGGACCCCGGGCTGGGGTGCCTGTTTCCCCCAGCTCTGCATCGCTTGCTCTAGTTGCCCCCAGCAGCATTTGCTTCCCCTCCCCGGTCGGACTATGCCATCCTTTCCAGGCTCCTTGTTTCTGAGATCAGCCTCTAAACCTTCTCCCTCTTCGGGCCTTGGGGATTCGCTCCCGTCAGAAGCTTTGCTTTCCGGCAGTCGGTCCGTGGCACAGCCCTCTTTCCAGCCTTTGTGTTTAGCCCCCGCTAAGGAGCGCGTCCCCTCTGTCCTGGGGTCTCCTTCCAGGTTAGGCTGCTGCTGCTGCAGCCGCTTTACGAGGGTTCGCTGCCTTTGTCTTGTCCGGGTACAGCCGTGCCTTGAAGTAATGTCTCCCAGCGATAAAGCATGGCTATAGCTGGAGGTTTATACTGAACTGTGTTCCCTCTTGTAAACACAGCAGAATGGCAACGCTGGTGCCACCGCTTTATTTTGGAAACACATACAAGTACTAGCTGTTAACCCTCCCGCTTCCAAATAGGGTGCCTTTGACCTTGTGTGGCAATAGTATCCAGATAAAAGCAGAAGAGGGTGTTTGGGGATGCCTTTATCTAATTTGCTTCAATATCCGAGAATTCAACTTGTTTTAATAGCTGTAATTTGTGACGTTAAATTGACAAAAGAACTTCAGATCTGTGTGTGATGCAGAGAGAAGGGTGGGTGTAGCGTTTGGGGTATCTGTTGTCATTTGTGTGGCATCCTTTACCCTTGAAGCTTCAGAAAATATGCTCAGCAAAACTTATCTTTATAGCTTAGTTGAATTTTAATTGAAGAAATCAGAAACCAGGGTATTTTAGGCCATCTTTTCCCAATATATTATTGCTTATTTTAGTGAGTTTCTCATTGTTTTGTTTGGCCTCTGCTACCCTGCCAGTCGTCCTTTTCAAAGAGAAAAGGAGAGAAATCTGGACTGATATTTATAAGGAGGCAGACGTTTAAGAATGAAACATGAACTGCAAGCTGCTTCAGTTCTGAGGATTTTAGTGCATAAAAAAGATCTTGTTTGAAAAAACAAATTTAAATTCTCTTCTCTCTTCTTGCAGCGAAAGTCCAAAGCAGTTCTAATTTAATTACAGTTACATTGCTCTTTGCTACAGCTGTTTAAATCTGAACTTTGTCTAGTGTGCCTTCTTAGTTGTGGTTTGGCCGACAGTTTTAGTCACTACACTGAATGCATTCACCTCCAAGTGATCATTGGAGTAATATGTAGCATTCTGATCCAAAGTGAGTTTTCTTGTCTTTAAAACAAAGAACTGATACAGTACATGTGAAAGATGATGTTGCAGTGGAAAATAACTGAGACTTCTGAGTGCTAACTTTGAAAGCTTCTTACAGATTAAACAGTTATTTTGGGGCTTAAGAGAGACTGAGAGAAGATTATTTATATGAATTTATTAGTTAAGCAGCATCACCTCATTTTCTTCTCTCAATTTTCTCTCCCTTCTTAAAGTTCTGTTTCTTCTGTGGAGAAACAGACCTGAAATATAAAGTTGCCTTTTTTCTTTGTTTCTAAGTTTCAAAATAGTTTGGGGAGGTTAACTACAGAATAAATAAGCTAATAGGAAGATGGGTAGTAAAGTAGCATGATGTTTCTCTTGTAGAGTTTAAATTAATCATTGTTTCTAAGAAAGCTTGCCTCATTTTATGAGAGATTTACAAAATAAATTAATTTTCTTCTATTTTGTAGCATATACAATAGATAAGTTCCTTCTGAACAGCATTATCAGTTAGGATCAGTCGATGATAGCATCTAAACAATTATCTTTTGTAAATTTAAGCTGTTTGAACAAAGTAGTAAACATATTCAGCCATAGTGAAGCGCTTCTCTTGTTGCAGCAAAACCAATTTGATTTCTGCTTAAAAGCAAGGAAAAGAGCCTTATAGGGTTAGAGCAGAAGAACCCCTTGCAAATGGTAGTGGTGAAGCTTCTTGGAATGCTATCACTGATGCTGTTTATTTTTAAGCTTCTCTGTTTGGCTATCCGGTTATGTTCATGTAATGTTCTAATTTTTGTCAGTGTGCTGTACTTATATGTAATTGAAGGAACTACTTTGTGCCTTTACACCTAAGGAAAGCAAATACGTGTGCATAACCTAGAGGAGAGTATTTGCCTCAGTTGCTTACTGTAACTGTATTTTGCCCAACTATAGAAGCACTTTGAAGTGTGTGCTCGCCTCAGAAGAGGAAGTAGACAAGCCATGATTATAGTCTAGCTTGGGAGTATTCTGTTTTTCTAGGTATTTACTTTTTACTGTCTCATAAGCTGAGTACTTTTAAAGGTTTTAGGCAGTCCTTCTTGGGCTTGGTTTGACTGTTACCTGAGCTAATTCTGTGTCCACATTTTGGAGAGGGAAAGGTAGTTTTTCTTCTTCATCCCTCTCATCTGAAGAATAAAACAATAAGGACTTAAGCATTTTCTGTAAGTGACTGGCATTCAGGTTTTACTTATTGTAGTGCAGAGTTGCTGCAGTTGAAGGATTGATCTTTGTCTATATAAGAATTGCAAATTACGCTTAATAGAAATGAAAGTATTGTAACAAACTGGGAAAGAGCATTTTACAGAAACCAAGGCCCTGTTTCTTATGACCAGCTCTTAAGTTATGCCTGGAATTTCTACTTTTACTATACTGGGGCATAGAACAAACCTCCTGGTAAAACATCAAGGGCAGATTTTTTTTTTTCCCCCTCTGAGGAAACACGATACTAGATCTTGTTACGCTGGTTATTCAAATCATTTTTTAAAGCCTGGCAGTATGTTAATATGCTGTTCTTATTTTTAAAAAAAGTTTTATTACAGTCCTCCCATGTAGAAACTGATAATGCCTGCCTTCCACCCACCTGCCTGAGCTATTATAAACTGTGCTGGTAGGAGAGGCCTATTGTTTCAGTCATGAACAGAACTACTTACATGTTTGCATTTAGATCATTGATTTTGAAGTTCAGAGCTTAGATGCAAATGGTATTGTTGTTGAGCAAGAAAAGGCCTATTCTCTTCAGGTAGATTGTTAAACTTTTATTGTGTGGAACCCTGTTTCTAATCCAGAAGTGAAAGTTAGGTGACTTACCTTTTACCTGAAATGTGCAGATCTTGGGTTTCAGATTGGGTAGGTCACGATATGGAAGCTGGAGCTTTCTAGAAGTGTGTGTTAATATCAGCCTGTATAAAATTTTTATGCTGTCTGTTTTCTGTTCTTTATAGGTCTAGCTTTTTGTTAAGGGTAAACCTTTAGACATACTTTATCTCTCTTAGTATTAGCTATATACCTGCTAATCTTTTTAAAGCTTAATACTAAGGAAAAGAAAGATCAGTTAAGGTTTAAAGCGATCTTGAATAGAAAAAGACATAGTAAAGACAGTTCTATAATCTGATTCTGATTTATTCATTAATTCATCAAATGGATAATCATTTGCAGTGAAATATCCATCAAGAATAAAAAATTTGTGACTGGGAGCCTGTTCATTTGCTTAAAAATAAAATGGGCTCTTCGATTCCTTCAGTTTCACATGATTGTGATGGAACTTTTGCCTGTGCAAGTCATTCGTAAGTAGATACTGCCCTTTTTAACTTTGCCTCGTCCAGTACAGTGAAAAAAGCTAAGGAAGACTAGATGCTGAGCAAGTTGAAGAGTATGTACTGAGACATAGAAGAGTGGATTGTGTTAATTTTTAACATGCTTTTAGTCAGTATCCATCCCTAGTGCCTGTTCCTATCCCCAGTGCTAGCTGTCTTTTAATTATATGTTAATAATCATCGCTCTTGCTCGACAGAGTGGTCACATATCCAAATTCTTATTTCTTCACTGCTGGTTTCATAGACATTTGAATGGACTAAGACCTGTTGCTCCAAGTACTGCATTTGTACTTTTTTGACACCTTAATTTTTGCTCTGCCAGTGCCATGAGCTGCTTTTCTCTTGATTTATTTGCAAAGCAGCTAGATGGAGTGAGTTTGTTCTTTATAAGGGTTCCTCAACTTTTTTTTGCTTTGGTTTGTCAGAGCTTGAATTAATTGACCTTTGGATCACTCTGATTAATTTCTCTTCATAGGGCTTGCCTCTACAAGTGTGTGTGTGCCTTGCCTATATATGTATGTGTGTATTTCCTACTGCTGTAAATATATCATTTCAGAGACTAGATAAAAAATGTAGTGATAAATATATAAAAATGTTCATAAGGCGATAATTGTTTGGTGTAATCTTTAACCAGGCTTGTTAACTTCTGTGAAAGTGAAGAGCTGCATATTTTCACTAGATTTTACCTGAACTTGAACACCCTTTCCTGTCTAGTCAAGACAAGACCTCCTGGGGTGTTCCTGTATATGAAGGGTACTTCACTCTATAAAGGAAGTGAGAAAAGAGAAAATATAGGTGCTTAGAAAATGAAAAGTAACAGTGTGACACACTGTCTTTTTTTTTTGTATAAGGATAGCAGGGCTGCTTCTGTTCTTAAATGTATGCTATTCATCCAGTAGCATGGGTTGTCATCAATGATGCAGTCTTCAAAGCAGCTTCTTATTCCAGCTGTTTGAAGGGGAATAATGTGTATAATGATAACAAGAAAGAGGAGGGAAATCCTGAAGCTTTAGGAAAACACTCTGACCACCTCACTCTGCATTAAAAAAGTTTCTATAGCTATGCAAACTAAATAGCTGTCACCTATGTTTTCAGGGTTTTTTTTTTATGTTTTGTTATTTAGTAAATACTGGCCATGTGTAACATTTCTAATTCCATTCCATTAGGTTCATCACCTAAAGATACAGAGGAAAACTTATGATCAGTGGGTAGTACTTCTGCAGATAACTGGCATACTCCATTTTGTGCTTGTTAAATTGAGTTTACCAGTAAGACATTAGAATATCTTTTTTGTCTTTTGCAAACGCGGCAGGTGCTGTATATTAGAATGACCAATTTCCAGAGCAATGCTACATTTGTTAAACATTTGCCTGAACCAAATCTAGTTCAGGTCAATGAGTAAGCTATCACAAGGCAGCGGTGTTCTCATTGTTCTTTTTGTGCACCCATCAAATCAGTGTATTTAACCCCTGTTCTGAAATCTAATTTGAGCAAGTGGATTTGCTCTGTGTGGAAACCTGTTGACATTGCTGGTGGTTTATATAGGTATTCTCAATGGTTTAAAGGTTTTAAACATAGTCCTGTGAGGTGTGGCATATCATTAATTTTTTCCTTTCCCTTCCTTTCCACCTGTCATCAGGCCCTCAGAACTACAAGACTTTTATGGCATTAGTGACAATTTGAGTTATTAAAGCAAAAGATAACATTTAAGAAAAGTCTTGCTTTCATCTGGGATGTGAATGTCTGAACAAAATAATACTGTCCTGATGGTGATATTAGAGGTGAAAATGCATTCAGACTAATGTGTGTTCACTTGGAAGCTAAGAACTTCCAGTGAACTGTACGTTTGAGTGTAGAAGATACCAACAAAATGAAATTCACAGTTAAGGGTGGACGATGTGGAAATTGAGAGGGGAGGGACTTTATAGACAGTAATGATAGGGATAGGATCTATTATGAGAAAAAGCCTGTGCCACAGCTGGGATTTCTTTGCTTTTTGGAATTTCACTTCCTATTTTTAAAATAGTAAACTCTGTACTTTGTATTTTGTATTTCTGCCTTCATGACTTATAATCAAATGCGGTAAGGTTCTTATGCATTATAAACTAAATAAAAAAAAGGTGAACAAAATTTAGAAGAACAATTGTCAGAACTCCTCACATGACTTAGACTCAGGATTTGTATCTGGAAGAATGCTGATTAAGAAGGTCATTACATAGCATTATAACCCTATGGGCCTATACTTTTACTCCAGTGTGTGAATACCTTTTTGGTTTGCCACATAATGCATGGACAGGTAAGCTGTCAAGGGGTGTATGAATGGCATAGTAAGTGTGTTCACACTGAATTACACTCCTTGTATAGAATACTTTACAAGGGCGTGCAAAGTATACCTATTTTATTAAAAAAACCCAAACCAACTTTTTTGCAGTTATCAGGGGCCCTAAACTTTTTTTTTTCCTGAAGATTTACTGAATTTAAACAGGTCAGTGAGTGTCAATTTAGCACTAGAATTGGCACAAAGATAGGGAAGGACTGTGTGACTGGGAGGAGTGTAAAGGGGAACGTGGGACCACTCCTTCAGCAATATCAAGCTGCCAGACTGGAACTCGCCATCTGCGCTCCCCTGATAGCTGCAGCACCTGTATTTTTGTCAGTCTCACTGTACAGTTACCTCTGGCTCACAGTCAAGTTTTAGTTTAGGAGACAGTTCTAAGCTTCTTCACAGACCTGTGGGCTTTAATTTGTATCCCTGCAGTATGGCAATTCCCTTGAAACTGAAGGGTGAAATTAATGTTTGCTGTTAGCAGATAATCCTTTTTTAAATGTGCAATTGTCAGTTCTTCATATAGAAGATCTAGGACATAAAGACTGAAACTTTCATTCAAGAATTTTATTTATTACTACAGTCAGAAGTATTGGGTAACTCAAGATTTCAGAAGAGAAGTCTACTTTATCTTCTGATAGAGGGCAAAAGGGTTGTAGGGCAGCCCCACAAAAAACAAGTTAAATGGAATTGCCGAGAATATTGAAATAGTGGTGCAGTTCTAAGCCATCTTTTTCCTATAGTTTCTGTTTTATTTTTCTGAGGCATGAGCTGGAATGTAGCAAGCACAGTTGCATTTTGGAGGGTTGGGATGGTTGTGTTGTCCACTCCTGGCTATGTTTTCATGTTGCCATGTGGTCACTCGCAAAAGATTCCTAGGAAGCAGGCGATGGACTTCTGTTGCAATTAGAAAACATGAAGATGATTTCTCTGGAACTCAAGATTTTGCTTGCAGCAGTTTGCAGTTTTAAAAAAGACAGTGACCCAGGTACACTTTCAGATACCTCAGTGTTTACTTAAATAATATCTTTTTTTTTTTAAATTCTCATTTTCATTACGACTTTTGGATTTGTGTGCTTTACTTTAGTAATGCATAATTTAGGTTGTAAAGATGCAACCTTTATTTCTGGCTGGCATTGAATTTAGCGCGTAGAAATATTACTTCATTTTCTTGCAAATATTAGAATTCCAGTTCTAGTTTCTTGATTTGTAATGCTTAAGAGTATTCAGAGAAGCAGCTTATTTTTCTTATGGGGCAATGTATGTATATTCATACCTTGGTAACTAGTTAACTGTAAGAATTTCAGTGCATTGGCTGCAGTAGTTCTTGTTCTTACAGCTGAGTCAAAGTTGATAAAGAGGAACTGTCTTATACCATCTAATTTGCTAAAGCAAGTACAAGCAGCAAGTGACAAAGAACTTTCTTTTTCAAGAGATCTCAAGTAATCAGCAAATTTCAGATTTGTGGTTGTCACTGGTAGTAGAGAATGATTCATCATTTCTTTGATGAGCCTTGCCAGGTCGAATTGCAGATTCGTGCAGTCTGTTTTGATTTGGTTTATTGCTCAGGTACCTACAGTGACAATCTGTTTAGCAAGATAGTGTTGCAAGATAGTTTAGCAAGATCAGGCGATGTCGTTTGCCAGTATCTTTCTACTGATACCTCCGTGGCCCTTTTCATCTGTGTTCTTGGGAGCAAAGAAACAGAGGTGTATCTGGGGCTCTCTTCATTCTTATGTGACCCTTCATCAGTGCTATTTAACACTCTTAAAACAAGATGTGTTGTGTGCTGTACAGTTCTGTACAGAACATACTAAAGAAGCATGTTTATGTTGATGTAGATACCAGCTTTATTATGCTTTTGAAAAATGTATCTGCTAGATTTGAGTCTTCCAGGTGACAGGATCTGGTGTTGGTTCTGGGTTTGTAGACTGCTAGTAAACAACAGCCTTTCAAAAGGCTACTTTTAAAAACGTTTTGAAACAACTGTAATAGTGGGTGAAGTTGTCATTCTTAGTAATGAGTATAGGTAATAGTGTAATTTAATGGTCAAGCTTTCTGGGTTTTTTCCATTCCCCCCAGAGTTAAAACTTTATGTAGGTTTGTTTGAATAAGGGTGTGTATGAACCATTGATAATGAAATGTAGTGCTGAGAAAGGAATGGAGAAATATGCTGAAGCAAATATTGAGCTGTAAGCAAGAAGAAAAAGTAATGGCTGGAGATTACGAAATCCTCTGTAGGTGCTGTCCTCTGCTAATAACTGAACATATAACTGCTTCTGAAGTGACTTGTTTAAAAGCTGCAAGGTGGATGGTGAAACAGAAGGTGGTGGCCTTGTATTTTGTTTTACTGTGAGAGTTTAGAATATAGAGACTGTTTCTTATTGACACTTCAAAAGTAATGCCTTTGAAATAGGTTTAAAAATAGCTGTAATACAAAACCATCAGTTTTCTTCTGATGCCAAATCACAAAATAACCAGTCAAATTAGGTAAAGCTCAAGTGGTTCTCCAACATATCTACAAATATCAGTCTTCTATCTTTCTTCCCGTGAGCATCAAATTAAGTTCTGCAGTTTCTGAAACTTGCTCATGAAGGCTAATGATTTCTGCCTTTTTAATTGCAAAATAACATAAAACTGTAATCTGAACTGTGGTGCCGTATGGGTATTTCTGTAATATAATGAGATAGGGGAGCTAAATGTATGCACTGGGAACTGTGAAATGAGTGGAAGTTAGTGGATATGTTAAAACTGTAAGGCTAAAGTGGTAGAACAGCACATTGATGTGAATTTATCAGCTTGGTATGCAGCTATATTATGCCTCTGCAATCAAGTTACCTGTGTGTATCATTGGGATTTTTGGCAATATCATTTTTGTTTGGTTTTAGTATCATAACTGAAACTCCATTGCCATTCTTTCCCACTCAGCTTTGGATTAATTTATATAGACACCTAGGAGAAACTTTTAGGAACCGTTAGAGGATCAGCATCCTTTAAGTGACAGTCCAGCCCAAATTTGTCACCCATGGGATATTTTTAATGTAAAATAGAGTAATTAGTTGATTGAAAGTACTGCAGAGATTGGGACAGAGGCTTTATAGATGCATGGGAGAGATACGGAGCAACATGTGGGTAACTGTCCAGATTTGCTCTGGAAAGTTATCACCGTATGAGTTAAAATGAAGGAAATTCTTAAAGGTATGAACAGTTGGACACCTGCCAATAGCAAAGTAAAATGTCTTTCTGAATAAACAGAGTAGCAACCATTACGTTGAATGACTTCCCCATCTCTGATGTTATATAAATAATAAGGGATACCACAGGTTCCAAGGTAGTGATATGTGAATGTTTTATGAGGTTTCTTATCAGGGCAAAAGAGAATCAAAATATACCAGGAAAGCACCATGCATATGAAGTGTACAGTAGCATTCTTTCTGTTGGGATGATTGAACTTGGCCTTGATTTTTGCATGTTTTTCACGTTACCTGATTGTCATTAATTGAAGCTAGCTAACACTTTGGTGTGTACCGTCTTGGACATTTTGTAGAAGATTGACTCAAGCTGTATTGCTTTGTTTTTTATAATAGCAGCAATAAGGTAAATGGAAGTAGTTTTCAAAAGTGAGAAAAAATAGCTAGTGTAGGCTTGTGCATTGAATTTTAATATAGGACTTGGGAAAAGCTGTAAAAATTAAAGCAGATGACACTAAAGATGAACATTTCTGAACCTGAAGAAGGTGCATGCTGGCTTATGCAGCCTGTGCCTTTCTATTCAAAGTAGTTAGACCTTAAGCTGTAATCAGTAACTGGGCACTGAAAGGGAACCTCGGTTTGGGGGGAAAAAAAAAAATCTATATAACCAACTTGGTAGATTTCTCTTTAGAGGAGGAATCTGCTACAAGACAGAGACCTAAAGAGAACAAGCAGAAAGAATAGGACAGGTACAACAGGAATTATTGAGTTTGTTTTAGGGAAGTCAAAGAATCAGAGAATAATTGAGGTTAGAAGGGACTTCTGGACGTTGTCTGGTCCAAACCCATCTGCTTACAGCAAGACCAGTTAGAGTGGTCAGTGATGTGTTCAGTTGGGTTTGGACTATCTCTGAGGATGGTGACTTGGCAAGCTTCTCCACTGTTCAACCACCCCACAGTAAAATAAATAACTAAATCCCCTGTGTTTAAGTGGAATTTCCTGTATTTTAATTTGCGCCCACTGCCTCTTGTCCCATCACTGAGCAGTGCTGGGGAGAGTCTGGCTTCATCTTTTTTAACCCTTTACACCCACACTGATAAGATCCTTCTGAGCATTCTCTTTTCCAGGCTTAACAATTCTCAGCCTCTTCCCATGTTCCAATCACTTTATTATTTCTGTGGCCCTTTGCTGGTGTCACTCCAGTACGTCTGTGTCACTCTTTATTTGGGGAGCCCAGAGCTAGACACACTGGCACACCAGATGTGGTCTCACGGGTGTTGAGTAGAGAGGAAGGACTGCCTTCCTCATCCTGCTAGTGATGCCTTTCCTAATGCAGCCCAGGATGTTGGTGACCCTTTTTTTTTTGCTGCAAGGAAGCATTGCTAGTTCATGTTCAACAGGACCAGTGTTTCCTGCAAAGCTGCTTTCTGTCCAGGTGCCCCCCAGCCTTTACTGGTGCATGGGTTTATTCTTCTCCAGGTGCAGTACTTTGCACTTCCCTTTGTGGAACTTTTGTTTCATCAGCATATTTGCTGAGAGTGATCATGGTCCCATTGTCCAGGTCATAAATTAAGAAATTAAACAGTATTGGCCAAGGATGTACCCCTGGGGTACAGCACTAATGACTGGCCTCTAACTGGACTGTCTACCACTGATCACAACCCTTTGAGCCTTGCAGTTCAGCCAGGTTTTCAGTCCAGCCCACAGTCCTCTGTCTGGCCCATACTTCATCATCTTGTCTATGAGGATGTTATAGGAGACAGTGTCAAAGATAATCAGCATCCACTGCTGTCTTCTCAACTACCAAGTCATCTTGTCGTAGAAAGCTTGTCAGGTTGGTCAAACATGATTCCCCCTTCATAAATCCGTGCTGACTAATCCAAATCACCTTCTTGTCCATAATATGTTTGGAAATGGCTCCTATGAGAATTTGCTCCCTGACCTTCCCTGGGATTGATTGGATGAAACTAAACTGAAAGCTGCAGTCCAGCTGGTGTGGGGCTGTGGGATCAGAGTAGAGCTGATAAATAAAACTCCAGAAATGTATACGGTGTTGGTATTGGGTCTACAGACCTGTCTTACTTCCTAGCTCCACTTCTGTCACATTGCGCTGCTTGCCAATGTGGACATAGTACAGCAAATCAGATTAAGGAAGGTACAGTGAGAGTTCAAAGACTGTCATTGCTGGAGAAAGGCTGTTGCCATTCTAAAAGATGCCATAACAAAAAAGAGACAGGTCAATTACTGTATTTCTGAAAGGTGTGTGCAAGGACTTTTTAGAAAGATTAGAGTACTGGAGGTGAAAAACGGGTCTGTCACAAAATAGGAATCCGTTTTGGCAAGCATTTCCCTCAGTGAAGCTTAGAAGCCATAAGACAACGCAATAAGATAATATAGGCTAAAAGGGAATAGACCTATTTTTAAATACAACTTTCAGAAAGGAATTATTTTAATTTTTCTTGAATGTGTACAATATGAACAAGTGTAGAAAATGAAGAAGCAGTAAAAGTCTTCAAGAAGAAAAAGGAAACAAACCAAAAAGAAACCTATATTGATAGAGAGGGAAGCATTTATATGGATTTTAATTGATTAAAGGTGTTGGGAAACACAGATCCTGAGGTATTAAAGGAATAGCTGTTATATTCACGAAACCCAGAATTATTTTTGGAAAACAGTGAGATGGAGAATGCTTCAGAAGGAGTTAGCTTAGAAGCTCTTCTCAGTCTTTCAATTGAGAGCCATCCGAAATGAATGTACAAACACATACTGGAAAAATTATTACACTTCTAAGAATTAAATCATGTAACAAAATAAATCTTGTCATATAAAATGTTTTTTTCTAGAACTATTAGATTTGCCCTTCAGTTTTAGTAAAGCAGTTTGATTTACGGTTTGCACGAAGTCCTGAAAGAAGTAAATTATCTTGACTGTGAGAAATCTCTTATGAAATGAAAGCTGGCTTGAAATTGAACTTGATTGGAAGGTGACTGCTTAGGGTAGAAGATGCAGTTGTCTTTAGAGTTCACCTGTTTTTCTTCACTCATTTCTCCATATTATTGCAAATATCAAGAGGAATAAAATTTCTAAAAGGAATGCATCTTTAGGTAACTTCATATTTTAACTTTCATGTTAAATAGGTTTTGTTTCTCTTGGTACGTTTTAGTAGTAGTACAGCAGGGATATATGAAAGGCCTGAAATGTTAGGAATGTAAGGCGTTTGTGCACATTTATGCGTTAGGAAAATAAGATAGGCATTTGGTAAAACCATTCACTTTGTTGTTATTGTATCTGGAAACTTGAATATCTATTGAGATACCTTTATTACAACTTGTGTCTTGCTACTAGTTTGGTGTACTGAACATTTTTATGAGGCTCTGAGCAGCTTGCTCTAACTTTGAAGTTGGCCCTGTTCTGGGAGGGTGTTGGGCAGGATGACCTCCAGAGGTCCTCTCCAGCCTAAATTATTGTGTGGTTCTATTAAAAAACCCCCCACATTTGGGAGGAAATTAGAAAGTAACTCATAGAAGTTTGTTCACATTTTAAGATACCCTTGTTTCCTCATATACCCTTTCAGTAACACATTTTCATTTATGTTATTTTCAGATCATTTTTAGATTTTTTTTTTAAATGCACAGCATAGAGAACAAAAATATATGTAGGAAGGTGCTGAGAGATAAGATATAAATTCTGCTTGACAGTTATTTAGACTGTGTTCAGAAACATCTGAGAGTAAAACCAAGCAAACTTTTCTCATCCTGTGTGAAATTTTTCACAAGGCTTTGTACCATGGCTTTAAAGTCACTGACTGTTCTATGTATTTTGTCTCCCTGTCCTTAATTTTCTGGGCACTTCATAACAGGCAAAATTTTGTTTTTTATGGTGTATTTTTCATCTTTCAAGTTTTGTTCATGTGTTTTGTGTGAAATAACTTCTAATCCTTGGATATCTTTGTTTTAAATATGGAAATGTTAATTGGTGTTTTTCCTGACTATTTCTACTAACTTTTTGCATTTCAGAAAAACTGTTAAAACTGCAAAAAGGTGGGTAAAAGGGAGGTGATTTGAAATATCTCTTCCAGGCTATCATCAGTTAATAGATTACAAGTAAGAAAATTGCTTAAAGGGGAAAAAATAACTTAGAATTTTGCCTTAGCTCTGGGTGATCACATTAAGATTATTTCATTGCCCTAATTAAAAATTAATTGAATCGCGTGAATAAGTAGCTTATGGCTTGTGGATTTGTGTGACCATCTCTTCTCACTGCTGTGTCACGTAGCTAAAGCAGTGATAAGCAGAGGCCTCCGGATAAATTCTTTCCTTCCCCTTCCCGTAGCAACAGGCAGGAAGAGACTTTGGGTAAAGTTCTTCAGAACATTTCTTTTTCATGCTTTCGTAGTAAGGTCCAAATTAACCTGTTGCTAACACCAACATTAATATTTGACTGAAATGCTCAAGACTGGGATTTTTGCTTTGTAGGAACCTCTTAGCCTCAGAGCTAGCTGAAGCATAAACATAGCTGTAGGGCTAAATGAGATTTTGTAGGGCAGACAGAACAAAAAATACTGCTGCTTTTGGTAACTGTGTTTTGTAACTATCTTGGACTTCTCTTCAATGCTGCTTTGTGCTCAAAGTTGTCTTTTGTGATAAAATTTGTGTAGCATTGAGAAATATAATCTCTGAATTACAAAACAAACGCATATATTTCTACAGTTAGCGCACAATCTTTCTTAGGTAAACCATAACCAAGGCTGCATGCTGTAGAATATTGTGTTATGAAACAGCTGCAATTCAAAGCACTAATGCTTTTGGATACTTGGTCAGCTTACTGTTACTGCACAGTTTAACAGTGACTGCTTGTAACTATCTGGCCACACTATCTGCTTTTCTCAAGAAAATTCTTTTCCAAGATTACCACTGGAAAATTGTTTATACTTCCTAGGTACTTTCTTTTTAGAAACCTGGAAATATAACAATATTGTTTTTCAAAAGTGAAATATAAAAAGGCTTTTTGCCTGTTACGGGTCTGTCAGTACATGTCTCTCGATTACATTGCTTCAGTCTTTGTAACTGTCTTTCCTTCCTGTCTGAGGAAGGATGTCCCTGAAGTTACAGCGCAGATTATTTTTTTTTAACTTGTATTTCCGCAAAGCTCCATATAGGACATGGTTCACAGTGCAAGGAAGTGGAAGAATTAAGAGGGAAAGCTGTGATTTATGTCAGAGATGTCAGAGTTTATAATTGCTAGAACTTGATGCCTTTTTGTTAGAGATCTATAATAACAGTCTAACAGTCCTAATGACAGGAATTGTGTAAGGTCAGAGGAATTTTGGTATTTGGAGGTGCTAACAGAATATTTCCCTATGAAAGAAGAATATTGCTCATTCTGAGAAGTTGGTCCGCTATAAAATCAATCACTCCCAGTTCTGGAACCTCCTCAGGGCAGCAACTCTCTGATCATAACACTGTCAGCTGGTAGGTTTCAGATCATGAGTTTAATGTGTATGTTGGAAGTTGAGCTTCCTTTAAACCATCCTAAAAGAAATGTGGTGCAACTGAAATGTGATGGTCACAGTAGACCAGTGTGATGGGTTAACCATGGGTGGCTGCCAGGTGCCCACCAAGCTGCTCTCTCACTCTCCCTCCTCAGCAGGAGGGGGGAGAAAATAAGATTAAAACAACCTCATTAGTTGAGATTAGGATGTGGAGATCACTCACCAGTGACCATCATGTGCAAAACTTGACTTGGGGAAAATTAATTTATTGACAATTAAAAACAGAAGTAGGGTAGTAAGAAATAAAAACAAAACTAAAAACACCTTCCCTCCACTTCCCCCTTTTTTCCAGGCTCAACCTCATTCCTTCATTCCCAACTCTTCTACCTCCTCTCCACCCCAAACAGCACAGAGGAATAGGGAATGGAGGTTGCAGTCAGTTCATAACACTTTGTATTTGCCAGTCCTTTGTCCTCACCCTTTTGCTGTGCTCCAGCGTGGGGTCCCTCCCATGGGATAACAGTCCTTCACAAACTTCTCCAATGTGGGTCCTTCCCACGGGCTGCAGTTCCTCATGAATTGCTCCAGCATGGGTCCCTTTCCATGGGATGCAGTCCTTCAGGAACAGACTCCTCCAGTGTGGGTCCCCCATGGGCCACAGGTCCTGCCAGAAAACCTGCTCCCATGTGGGCTCCTTTCCATGGAATGCAGCTCCTGCCAGGAGCCTGCTCCTTTGTGGGCCTTCCGCAGCTGCAGCTTCCTTCAGGGCACATCTACCTGCTCCAGTGTGGGGCCCTGCACGGGCTGCAGGGTGGCTGTCTGCTCTAGTGTGGTCCTCCATGGGCTGCAGGGGGACAGCCTGCTTCACTATGGTCTCCTCCATGCGCTGCATGGGGACAGCCTGCTTCACCATGGTCTTCTCACTTCAAGAAGGACATGGAGGTGCTGGAGCGTGTCCAGAGAAGGGCAACTAGGTTGGTGAAGGGTCTAGAGAATAAGTCTTAAGAGGAGCGGCTGAGGGAGCTGGGGTTGTTTAGCCTGGAGAAGAGGAGGCTGAGGGGAGACCTTATCACTCTCTACAACTACCTGAAAGGAGGTCGTAGCGAGGTGGGGGTTGGTCTCTTCACCCCAGTAACAAGCGATAGAATGAGAGGAAATGGCCTCAAGCTGCGCCAGGGAAAGTTTAGGTTGGATATTAGGAAAAACGTCTTTACTGAAAGAGTAGTCAGGCCCTGGCACAGGCTGCCCAGGGAAGTGGTTGAGTCCCCATCCCTGGAGGTATTTAAAAGACGGGTAGATGCGGTGCTTGAGGACATGGTTTAGTGTTGGACTTGGCGGTGGTAGGTTAACGGTTGGACCTGATGATCTTAAGGGTCTTTTCCAACCTTAACAATTCTATGATTCTATGATTCTCCATGGGCTGCAGGGAAATCTCTGCTCTGTTGCCTGAAGCACCTCCTCCCTCTCGTTCTTCACTGACCTTGGTGTTTGCATAGTTGTTTCTCTCACATTTTCTCACTCCTTTCTCACACAGCTGCTGCGCAGTGTTTTTTACCTTTTCTTAAATACGTTATCACAGAGACTCTATCACAGAGACTCTACCAGCATCGCTGATGGTCTCAGCTTTGGCCAGTGGTGGGTCTGTTTTGGAGCCAGCTCTGTGCAACATGGGTGCAGCCCCGGGTCTCTTCTCACAGTGGCCACCCCTGCAGTCCCCCTGCTACCAAAACCTTGCTACATAAATCCCATACAACCACCTACTATGGAGACAGGTTCGGGGCTAAATTCGCTTAGTTGTCTTTGATAAGTTAAGTAAAAATATTCTGTACTCATACCCTTAGGGATTTGTTACTCCATCAAGAAAAGGCAACCAACAATGATTTAAAAATCTTGACCTGTAGAGTAAGCTTCCAGAAGAGGGGGCCTAGGAAAGTAGTTTTGCCCATCATGAAATGGATAAAAGAGTACAAACCCTTATAAACAAACTTTCACTTTGCGAATGTATTGTCAGCCCATGATAACACCTGGGTACTTTCAGCCATAAAAGGAATAGGCTTGAATATCTGGTTTCTTGAATCAAAAGCAATTTGTCTTGCTTTGTGGGTAGCAAGGTAACTGCTTACCTTCCAGTCCACAGGTTGTAATATTGTTCTGGTTGTGCACTACCACTGAAAAGTTTTCCTGAAGCCTCATCACAGAAGTATTAAGATGAAATGTAGTTCTGAGTCAATGCAGTATTTTGTTGATGCTATGTTATTACAAAAGATTTTTTAAAAAGAGTTTAAAAGGCCAAGATGAATTTCTAAAAGCAGTGGTTTGTAAAATGCAGGAGTTAATCCAGTTAATGTCCAGTTAATACCAGTAAATCCAACAGTTTAAAAATCTGTTAAAGTTTGTGGTAGTTACAACGGTGGCAGTTTCACTGTCTTCTCTGTCTTCCCAGTACCAGTGTAATTCTCTCTACTGTGGGTTAACATGCATGCCAAGTTTAATATATCTTGTTTTCCAATGGTGCTATTTAAGAACCAGCCATTTTAAGTATTGCTCTATTTCTAAGATTACAGCAATGAACCAGTTTTAGCTTAGTGGTTTGCATATATGAATTGTTGTCCTCTTTGAAATGGATTGTACAACGAGAAGGAAATGGCTGAAATAAAAATAGACTATCTCTTTGTTTTCACAAATGGTTTTAATTATCTCGTGCAGCTCTCTGCAGTGGCTTTTCTTGCCAGGCTTTTTGGAATCAAGCAAAAGGCATATGATGTTCATGTACACTTTTGTCTTTTTTTTCCCTCTTTGAGCATTTCTTAGAAGTTATCAAAAGCTAACATCCTTTTAGTTAGGAAGGAAATTCATTGGCAAATTATCTGAGTTGGTGGCAAAGCCTGTTTTGTCCCTTTTGTCCTGCCTGCCACAGTTTTAGTCTAAGAACAGCTTGTGGTTGGGTAATTATTGATGTACTGCTGAAAGGGGGGAAAAAAATGTCAAATTGCATGATTATTTTTTTCTTTGAATTTTGCATATTGCAGTACTGTTTCTTCACATGTCTTTTTTCCAGTTCTTGTATTCAGTATCAAATATTATAGGTAGAAAAAAGTCATATGAAATATTTCTGCTGAGGTGCAGGTTATACAAGCAGCCTTCTTGGTGCATAGAAATGCTAATGAATGAATTCTCTATAATTTTGATGCAAGTCTTTGATTTGGGAGGCCTGAAGACATAGTTTAATTTGGATTGAAAGCACTGTTGTTGGAAGCATTTTTCTCTGCAGGTTGAAGTTGACGGACCAGTTTTTCTAATCTGCGCAGTCTGCATAAGGAACACTGGTGATCCCTGATATTGAGGTAAAAGTTACAGTGTGAATATCACTGGGTGTCTGGCCCCAACGTTTCCAGAGTTATTCTGTCTTTCATTGGGCAATCTCTTTGTTTTGATAGTCAGGTTAAATGTTTTTCAGCTTTTCCGACTTAGAAACTTTGGATTCAGAAGAGTTTCCCATGTTTAGTTCTCTTTTGAAGTGGTAGATATTAGGAAAAACAAGGAATCAGCACTGAGGATTAGTGTTGCATAAATAATTGTCGGAGTGTTTTTAGGAAAGATGTTTAAGGCTATTAGTCTGTAGTTCCTTAGTCTTTGCTACTGTAATTTTAAATCTGTTGATGACACAGAATAGAGTCATCTTTTGATCCTATTGTAGGATATCAGTGTGGTGTCAGACTGATTATCATTCACGTTGTGTATGAGGTCGCAGTAAAATTAGTATAACAAAACTCAGTGTGAGACTTTACAGGAAGGGGATATGGCATTTACTTTTAAAATCTCAATTTTACCCACTCACACTCATTCTCTCATACATTTCATTTACTCTTTCTCTCACACTCGTGTACTCACAAGCACCAGGACGTTTTTGTGTGTTGAGGTGGTATAGCCAGTCTCTCTTATGTGCTACATGGAGGGTGGAACTTATGGTATCTGTCAACTGCTTATCATGCTTTGGGTTCCTTTTGGTGACAACAAACTACTTTGTAGATGAATATTTTATATCCTTTGGGAGTCAAGAGTTGCTTTACACGGGTCCTTTACTTGAGAATCTGGCTTACTTCAGCCTCCATAAATTTTAAGTGAAGGCTAATGCTACTTGTTTTTTCCTGATTTGGAATATCCATATCTTTATAGCTATAGTATGTTTTCCTGATGGGCTAACAGGAAAAGGAATGACATGTGATGTGCCGTAATCCTGTTGGCACTCTCCTCTCTTTAAAGCACAGGCTTTTTTGCTGGCCAGTCATCTGTGCTGTAGTCTTATCAGAGTGACGGCATCCTGGTCTTGACACAAACACTCCACAGTTTTATTGCTGCGAGAAGTGTCCTTTGTTATCAATAGAAGCCATTCTTTTAACCTTTGCTTTGCTGTTTTTTCTGATTTATACACGCACATTTCCATTCCTTCTTTGTTCATACCAGTCTTAACATCTCCATTACAATTTTTTACAAGGTATGTTTACTTGTAGCAGAAAAACATTCAATAGAAAGATTCAGGTTGGTAGTTACCTAGAATAGCTTCAGATAATCTCACTAATAAAATACAATTAGACCTGTTGATTTAAAGGAGATGTAACTTCTGACTCTGATATACCACTGTACTTTGAAAGGGCGTAGAAATGATAGTTTGTAAGCAGACATAAAGAGAAAGTGGTTCCTGTGTTCAGCCAAATGTACAATGGATCGTATATATTGTATACATGAATTAGGGAAAAACGTAAAATAAACATTTTTAAGACAGCATAATGGATGAAGTTTCTGCTTCAACGTCGTTCTTCTTCCATCATTGCAGCCTCTGAAGGTCATGTCACTTGGGTTGCTTCCCAAACTGATTAAATTGTGTTTCCCACAAATGTTTTTAGCTAGTATATTGAATTGGCTCAAGTCTTTGAGTCTGCATCTCACTCATTCTTATCAGAACTACTGCCTTTATGTTAGCTTTGTAAATAGTTAAACTGAGCG
Organism: Theristicus caerulescens; assembly: GCA_020745775.1. Taxonomy (NCBI): domain Eukaryota; kingdom Metazoa; phylum Chordata; class Aves; order Pelecaniformes; family Threskiornithidae; genus Theristicus; species Theristicus caerulescens. The sequence goes on from CM036569.1 coordinate 5,330,833, forward strand.
TGTACACAGCAAAAGGGAGGTGTGTCTGTAGTGCTAACTGGCATATCAGTGCTGGCTCTAATCTGGTGAGTACAGTTATTGATAGCAGTGGAGATAGGACAACAGCTCAGTAATTCAACCTAGAGTCTGGTTTTGGACCCAGTATGTGTTGTATCTCACATTTGTTCAAAAAACAGTATATGCATCTGGATTCTAAATTTCAACAGATATATTATGGCAGAGCCTACTTTGATTTTACGTCATTTTCAGTAAATAGGTGTAGTGCTGCTCACATGCAGTAACGGCCAAGGGAGCTAAGCTGCATTCTACTGTTAAAACCCTCTTTGTTTCCATTCCTTATATAAATATCCCTTGATGCAAACCTTGTAATTGCTTCCCTTTCAAATGTGTACTCAACATTCTCACAATCTGTGTCTATTCTTTTCTTCCTGGTTGATTACTCAGCAGTTTCTTTCTGTATGTCTTCTTACTTGTTTGGGCAAAACTGACTGTGTCCTTAAAACTTATTTTAGGGGGGAAAAAAAGGGTAAAAATGTAAATAAAACCAGCTTTGTCAAACCACTTTTTACTTTAAAGATGAAACTTGAACAGTTAAAGTAACTGCAAATTTGCTAAAGAAGTAAGTTGCCAAACTAGCTGTCCCTGCCTAGGCTTACTGGGTAATTATATCTACCATTTAAGAGAAAAGAACTTTTCCACAATATGTGTGCCTTCAATTAAAAAGAGGCTTCAGTGTTTTGGGGGGGAAGGAGAGGAAGCATTTGTATTTAATTTCTCATACACAAAAAAGTCTGCTATTAATGTAAACATTAATGTGACTTTGAACTTTCTCTGAAATATCTAGCCTAATCCCTTCTTAACTGTCTGTAACTCACATACCTGTTGATAAAAAAATTAACTGTTCTAAAGAGGACGTGTTACATCTTACATGCAGTTTTCTAAACAAAACTTTGTAAATGTTACACTTTTTCCAAAGTCTGTATTCCTGTGTTACACAGTGAGGCTTTCAAAACCATTGTTAAAATTACTAGGTATGTTAAAGAAATTTTTTCATTATGCGATTTTTTTTTTTTTACTGGATTATTGAAACAGCAAATACACTTTGAATTGGTACACCTGTAAAGAGCAGTTTAGCCTGTTCTTAAAATTAATTACTAAACATAAGGTTTACAGCAGCCAACAATGTGCAATTATTTCAGTATTTATTTAAATTATAAAGAGCATGTGCCAACATATCTTCAAAGCTATGCATGTATAATATACAGTCACAGGATTTCATTCTGACCTAGTTGTCTTCTATGCTTTCAAATAAATATGAAACAAAATTACTTTCTTCAATAAATCAGTTCTTTAACAGATTAATCCCATCGCTGAATAAAGTCACCATAAGTTAAATTGGTGTGACACTCTGAAGATCTCAAGCCTTTGATAGCATTTTTCTTCTATTTATAATCCCTGATTTTGTGGGATAAGAAGCTCCTTCCCACCTCTTCCTGTACTTTGCTTTAACCAAGAAGCACTCAAAGCTGCTTTTCTTCCCACTCTTTCTCATGATTTGCTAAAAGAAAAATAGATTAGTATCCTCCCTTTCTGCCTTCCCTTTTCTGAAAGTGTTCGTAGCATCTGGGCTGCGCTCCTCAAGAATTTCTTCTTTCTTCCACACCACTTGCACAAAAAAATCTGGTGATGAAGTTTGCTGGCTTGGATTAAACATTACTGAAGATGATGCAGTTTGGCCTAACAGCCAGGTCATGCCATAGGGGAGGCTTCTGAGAAAGCACTCTAGTTAGTGGTGGAATTCAAAGAACTGAATCCCAAAAGGATGCGTGGACTGAGTTTCCTACTGTGAGGTGGATTTATTTTAAGCAATGTTTGTTCAGACCTGCTTGAGTACAAATAATGGCATATGCAATTATGAAGCTGAGCATAATTTATCTAATAATCTACACATTATGGTAGCATGTTATAAAAACAAACAAACCTACCTGGGAGTAGGTATGCAGCCACTGAAGAAATTCAGGCAAGCATTTGAATAGTTTATTTTTAATGACAAGAAGATATTAATTCTGTATTATTCTGTATTATATCTTTTTATATGCCAAATAATTTGTCTTATTTATTTCTAAGAAAATTACACTTACATGATCATGCTCTGAGTGTCTGTTACACTGCCCTGTTCTCTCGGTTACAGCTTTCAAACCTTTCAACTGATGTTCCTAAATTTCAAATTCTGGGAGGTTTCTTGGAAGTGGGTAGCAGCATCTGAGGGAAAAAATGGCAATATGAGCTTACTATAATTTAAAACAAAACCAGAACAAAACCAAAACCAAACCAAAACAAAAAAAACCCCAACAAAACCAAATCCGTAAATATTTATGAAGATGTGTGTGATTTTTTTCTACTGCAGAAAAAAACTTGAGTGTGCATTCTGAGTTGTTTGGAATGACAGTTTCAACTTGTGGAAGTACTTGTTGCATTACAGTGAATTTATAAAGCAGACATACCTAGTTCATAATTATTTCTCAAATTACATTTTTGTTCATAAAATGGATTATTTATAACATAGTTTGAAAGCAATCTTGATACTCCTTTCCACTGGCAAGGGGTCCAAAGGTCTAGTACAGTTAAAATGCTTGTTGGTGTTCACACATGATGGCTTGTTCACATCCAGTTGCTGACAGAACTGCTTGTCTTTATTAAGACAGTTGCTTTTCACAGAATGCTAGATATTATTTCTATTGTAATATAACTAAATGGAAATAATTTAATAATGATTGAAGAGTGTATGTTGTCTTATTTTGTGATTAAGTTTATAAGTAGCCCTAGGCTGTTTTTGAGTTTAAATCATATGCAGTGTGTCCATCAAAAATAGCTGTTAATACAGTAGTTTCTTACCAAACATTCAATTTGTGTATTTGTTATATAAACAAAGAGGAGTTAAATGCTAAAAATTAAGTTTAAATGTAGAAATCAGCTGGATGTGTGTGACTTGTGGGGTTATTGTCTCTTGCAATCCCTTTGTGCTTCTTCAAAGTACAGTTCATTAATCATCACAGATTCTTATTTGACTAATTAATGTATTTTAGCCTTGTTTCCTAAGAAAATGAGGTGTATACAATTCCACCTGCCAATCCTGTTCTGCTCTCGTCTTCCCCTTTTCCTGTGTGTCGCACTACAAATGTTCTTAAGTGCTGATCCATTCCACCTAAAAATTGATGGAGATGGAGGTATCATAGTTGATTAAATTTCTATGAGTTATGAAAAATCTGGATAGAGTATGTACATGCGTGGTAGGGAAGACACTTAAATTAGTGCCCAGCTGAGAGAAAAGCTGCAGTGTGAGTTCAGTGATTATTCCTTGCTGGATGCCTGGCTTGGAATCAGCTGTTCTGCTTGCTGAGTCTTTTTCAGCTGGCAGTTAAGGGGAGCAGAAGAGGCACTGGGGTCAAAGTATTCAAAAACACGAAAAGAGAAATAGGGCTATTGAAGTGCAGGGCACAGGTAAATTGTTGCTTGCTGTTTCTTGCTCTGGAACTCTCCTTCTTCCTGGTTGAGTAATGGAGTTTGCTTTAAGTGAACAGCCTCTGGATTTTAGCAAGCGTGCAATAAAATAAGACTATTCAGTTTTATTGTTCAAAAATAATTAGAAACTTTATGGCAGCTGAGAGAAGTAAACAATGTGTAATGTAGTTTCTTGGTTTTAGAAGTATTGGGAGGCAATAGATTCTTGAAATATTACTTAAGCTAGTTGTTAGTGAAAACCATCACTACATACACACTTGCACATACACATGTGCTAACTCAACAACTGTTTGCAGGACAGTCATTTTAGATGTGATTAAGCTGCAAGAATTTTTTCTGCATATTCTCAATGAAAATGATCAAATATTAACAAAATCATTTTAATGAGTGTATTTTGCAGGCTTAAAAATGAAAGTTAGTGTTAACGTGCTTCTGAATGAATGTTGTATGCTTACTGTATGACTTCAATTGAAAATTACCACCTTCAGTAATTACATTTGTATTACGTGCAGTGTTATTTCTCCAGGAGCAAAATAGCAGCTCTTCTGTAAATGCAAACTCCTTTAGGCTATCCAATATGTGTGTATTGCTATTCAACTGCTTTCTTAACGCATAAAGGATACCTAGTGAGTTTGGTAGAACTAATCACGGGATCAGAACTAAGAATTGTCCTCTAAATCTTTCAAATTTAGACTACTTTTGAAATACTTCCATTAAGAGCTTTTTCACTCTAGCAGGATTTAATTTGTGTGATTCACATCTGGAATCTAATAATTAATAGTACTGAACTCCACTAATAACACTATATACTACTTAAGCAAGTTGTTAGTACTTTTTTTGATGGTGTCATATTCTCCAGTAGTTAATACTAGCATCAGCAAGCTATAGGATGCAAGAACTTCCCATTTTACCATGTCCAAAATACCTGTGGAATTATCAGTTTCACAGTAATTGTCACAGTATACAGACTTTTGCTTCGGATTGCAGCCTCTAAAAAGAAAGTTGTGATATTCAGATCTGGTCTCCTTCTACAAATTCTGTTTTGCATGGCATACAGCGGGTGAGACATGCGCTTGTTTAGACTGCTGGTGCTGTTATCAGTGGTAGGTTCATACATATAGCCTTTTGTCCTCAAGATACAGATATCAGCAGCTTAAGCTAACATGTTACTTTCCTTGTTGGAAATAACGTTGTGTGCAGAAAATGACCTGAGAGCTGGCATGTGATATTTGATCTGCTTTGGGATTCAGATTCGGTGGCTGACTGGCTGGGAGATTTGACTGTGCTGGTTAGCTGACCCCTTGGCCAGAGTAGCTGAGCCTTGCAACAGATGGGAGCCCAAAGAGAGATGGGTCAGAGATATAGGGGAGTGAATGGTTTTGCAGTATGTTATGACCACAGATGACAGTGAGGAAATGGCACAAAGGAGGGAACATGGCATGAGAGGGATGCAGTAAGTATTCTGGAAGTTGTATCCAGCACGTAATTTGGAGTCTTCAATGACCCATTCAATAACCCATTTTCCAGTGGGTAATCAGCTGTAGAGGACTTACTGAAATGTATCTAGTTTAGTTGGTAAGGGATGTTGAGCTGAAAATGTGTTTTAAAAATGAATAGGAGACAAGGATATCTGGATATTTCTAAAATGATATCTATTTTTAATATAATAGCATACTATTTCATTTCTGTCAGTATCAAAAATATATAATGCACATTGTCCACTTTCTACCCCCTGCCCCCCAAAACCAAATACTGTGTTGAATCAAGTTCAAAGAACAGTGGGAATACCTGCTTGCTTTGGTGCTGGGAGGATCAGGCTAGCACAACTGTGAGAATTGGGGTGTGGTAAGAGGGAGGGTTGGATTGTAAAGGTTGTCTTACTCTGTTTCAGAAGTGATGTTAGTTCCTCTTTTAGTGAAGTGCTTTGTAGAATTACAACCCCTGTCTGTAGACTTGATCTGACCAAGTGAAAACAAAAGACATACAGAAGCAGGTTTCTCTGAATTTGAAATTCACTTTTTATATTTTCAGCCTTTTTCCTATGCTTATGGGTTGTGGTTGTTTTTTTTTTTTTTTAAAAAACAAAAAAAACCCCAAGTAATACTTGACATGGGAAGATAAACTTCTTACCCTGGACTTACGACATCAAAAGAGGCAGATATTTTCAGACATAAGAGGTACAGCAAACTTTGTGATTAGAACATCATTTGCTCTCAGTTAATTGGCAAATTGAAGGGACAAAATCAAAAGACCTCTTTTGCCTAGGATGTGAGTATTTACAGATCATGTAATAGTAGTGACTAAGCCCTTTGTAAACCATTTTCTGTACTTTAGAGAAATGGAAAGGAACTAGAAAGAAAACAAGTGTTGTGGTTTTGTTTGCAGTATAATGTATCTACATGTCAAAAAACAGATGATTTAATTTTTGAGTTTTTGAGGATTCAAATGTTTACATTGTCTCTTCATCCAGATTCAAGATCCAGCCCATATTATGGCTGGCAGTGGGTCCAGATCAGGACCATCCAGTGGGTTTTCCATGAAATCACAGCTTCAGATCACTGGTAAGCCTTTTGAAAGGATATATCTTTTCTGGTTAGAAATGTAGAAGTGTTTTTCCCCACAATTAAATGGAAGTTACTAGTATGTTGCATTTCAGGAAGCTTTGAGTTGTACAAAACCCAAGAGAAGTTGCACAATAAAATTGATGGTGTTATGCCATCAGAATATGTAGCTATCTTATTCAGGATTTTATCTGAAATGTATTTTGAAATGATACATTTTTGTGTAAAAAAAAAAAAGATGGAATAATTCTCTTTGAATGCTGTTAAGTAAATTGTACAGAACAGTCCTCTTTGAAATATAATAATGTAATATGGTACTGCTTTCAGTACGAACACTTGACGCAATACCAAATCTAACACTTTCTCCTAACGATCTTTTTACATCTCAAGCTAAGTGAATCTGAACTGCTGTTCATTAAATTTGACTTATTGCTTCTCCCTTGTTACATGTTTGTATGGCCACCATCGTAGAGGAGCTTTAATAAAAGTGTTGGTGAGAATATTACTGTAATTGAGCACCTGTGGATTGCACAGGAATGGATTTATATGACATGCTTTGCTTTTTGTAGTGCCCCACCAAAAGAGCAGCTGTTGAAACTTAAGTACCAAGTTTTCCTCACTTTTGTTCTCTGACAAATTGTACTGAAGCATAAAAGCTGAAGCCTGGGAATGGGAGATCTGTGGATGTGTGCAGGTCTATGTTTAGAAGCATCAAGGATAAATTTTTGCACCCTCAGTGTGGAAGAACTGTGGGTATATGCAGAAATTTCACAAAGCTGATATTGTGGGGATGAAAAGAATTGTCAAAACTAGATGGGAAAGCTTTAGACTAGAAAGGAGGTTGGAACTGAATAAGTTATACTGGCTCTAGCTGTCATACTGAGATCACAAGCTTCTTTTTTCTCAGTAGGCCATGAGACTTTAAGAGAAATCTTGTCCCTACAGGTTGATATTGGAGAGAAAATTTGAAGAGGTTTGGAAGGAGGTACATCCTCCACATAGCTATGGAGAGCAGAGCTAAGGATTGAAGTGGTGATTGCTGTTTAAGGCTTGCTCCGTTAAAGGCCTGTGACTTGTATAAAGAAAGTGAAGCTGAGGAAATGTCTCTGTGTTTAGAATTGAGACTATTAAGATGCTTGAACGGTTCTTAATTTCTGTAGAAGTTCATCCACAGTCTGCAAGCAAACTATTTCCTGTGCAAGCAGGCATTACCCTTTTGTAGACATTTCTGTAAACAGCACCCCTCACCTGCCCTATCCTCACCTCCTCTTTCTGCTGTCTTCATTAGTCTTAAATGAACTTTCAGGTTGTCTGGGTAAGAACGAACCTTGACAGTAGGTACAAGACTGCTGATTTGTGCTGCCTCAAAGTAGGTCTTGATGCCTTTGAGATAGCTAGTGATGTTGAGGCATGAGATGCTGTAGTAGAGACTGGAGACATGAGGGAAAGGTAGGGGAGCTATTTGTGAATATTAATGTTAGCTACCTGAAGTTAATTTCTGTAAGATGTCTGTAATATAGAGAGAAAGAGTTTTCCTTGGGAGCAGTTCAGAGCAGTTTATACTAAGCTACTTCTCTAAATCTCTAAAGGAGCATAGACTATAAAGGGAATCTAGGTAGATTAGCCATATGGGCTTGAATTAGTCATCTTTTTTTAAGGATGTAGTGCAGTTGAGGTGGATGATGAAAACACAGGAGACCAAATTGTTAGAACAGAGTGGAGTTCACTCGCCAATTCCAAACGATATCATCTTTGTCTTAAGTACTGTTTTGTGAGTTTAGTGTTGCCAAGGAATCCAAGAACACTCCTAATCTAAGAGTCAGATGTTGGGGGCAGACTTGTGCACATGCATGCTTCTTTGGCTAAATGGAGGCAAAACATAGCCACAGTGTTTGGAAAGACAGGAGCATTGCAGTCAATGGTGTTGAATGTTAAAAAAAAACTAACACAAAAAAAACCCAAAATAAAACCAACCAAACAAAAAACAAAACACCCCCCCCCCCCCCCAATTAAAGCTCTAGAGCTGCAAGTCCTGTCCAGGTTTTGTTATTTCTAGAACAGTAGGTAGTTATTGGAATTCAGAGTTTGCCTTTAGTTAGCTTTTCTGTAAGTTTGCTTTGATACAGAAAACTTGACACAAAGTTCTTTTTCTTAATGATGTTCTTTCCATCAGAAGTAGTGGCCGTTTTCCATGATTCCTTAATGAGAGACATCACGTTTTGAGGTTTTTAACAATAAATAATAAACTCCAGGAATTCTCTTGGCTGGTGATAGACAGGAAGAGGTTGTAGAGGATATTTTCTACTTTCAACACCTAAGCGCTTTTGTGGATCTTATACTGATTATTAATTATAGTGTCTGATATTATAGAAGTGCTGTTGCATGTGGCATTTGTCTGAGCTATAGCATTGTATAAAATGATCTGCAATGCAAGAGCACTTTTGTCCATCTAATGTATTTTTTTTTCTTGAGTGTTATTGTCAGACATCACTGACCTGATACTTGAATACTGAAGCACACAACTGAGAAATATTATTTGCAATTGAATTCTTATTGAGTAAATTATTATATTCTTCTCTTTCTTAACAGTTATTTCAGCAAAACTAAAAGAAAAAAATAAATGGTTTGGACCTAGCCCTTATGTGGAAGTCTCAGTAGACGGACAGTCAAAGAAGACAGAAAAATGCAACAATACAAATAGTCCGAAGTGGAAACAGCATCTTACAGTGTAGGTTTGATGGTTTTGTTTTCCAATTTATTTGAGCTAAATTAATGCAATTGACAGTGGACTTCAGGTTTGTGCTTTTATTTTAAGCAAGGCATTCAATGTTACATGATATGAAGATATTTGTGTAATTTTTGGAGCAAATATACTATAGCCTGGAATATATATTTACAAACTGTTGCATTATGTCCTATGGAAAGGACCGAATGCTTATGAAGGAATGTATTCTGTATTAACGTAGGTGACATATCAAAGGAGCTTTAATTCTGTGAGTAGTAAGGAAAGTAAGGTAATTTGATATTAAAACTGACAGTCCCAGGCACATTTTTGTTTTCACATTTAAGGTTATAGTGTTTCATAAATACCCTGGCTGAAAAGTGTAGCTGTTCTTTGTGTACCACGTTGTTGCATACCATGCCATAGCACAGGTAGTAAGCTGTCTAGCGCACGTCTAAATTCAATCACAAGTACGTAATTCCTGATTAATTTGTGCCTTCAGAGTACAAAACTAACATTAGATTCAAGGTGAACACAGCTGTTGATGTTTGCTTGGCTCAGGATTTGTGTTGTGAGATGATATGAAGTGTAAAGCATAGCAAAAAATGATCTGCAGCTTCTATAAAATTTAGTTTTATCTTAAGAATGTGTCACATGCAACACTGGGATAAAGGTCAGTCTTGTGCTTGCACATTTGCTTGTGCTTAAATTCTAGATTATTATTCTTGAGGCACTTTGAACATTCCTGCCTGATGAAAACCTTTTTTGTGCCTGTTCTTGTAATTCAGATGATTATGAAGTTTTAGTAACTACTATTTACTTTACTTTCCACTGCAAAGAAGTATTTTAAGAAAAAGAAAACCTTGTGTTTTACATGCATATCAATGTGCAAGAGCAGAATTTTATTTTAGTTTTTAAAGCCTGCCTTTTTTTCTTTCTTTTTTTTTTTAAATTGAGAAGTTTGTGGTTTGTGCTGTGCAAGTCCACACAATAATAGACGGGCAGTTTTTGCTCTTGTTCAGTAAGTGCCGAACAGACACCCCCAATGCATATCAACTTCTTTGAAGATTACACTAATGCTACATGGAACTTAGTGGAGTAAGTTAATGTTTTTTTAGGAAATATTTTGACACAGCTGCTTACATTCAGATTCAGAATAAAAAGGAAAAGTGTAATGGCTTCTGCAAATGGCTATGGATCATGGGTTCCTCTTCTAGGAGGCAGTCTGTTAGGTGGAGCTGCGTATTCTGAAGGGATTGTCTGACTGTGAAAGTCTGGACTTATCAACCATATACAAGTGAAATTATCCACTGAGAAAATAAACAGTCATTTGTAACACCTGTTTCTCACAATTAAAATAATTTAAAAACCTATAAATGTTAGAATGTTCCTTATAGAAAAAGAATATCAGTATTAAAAATTACTTTGAAGTTGCTGTTAGGGATGTTTTTTAAAAAAACAAACAAACAAAAAAACCCCAAACAAAAATATGTTCATACAATGTCAGCAACTGATACTGATGTAAATTTGTTTCTCTGTTGTAAGGCTTCTCAAAACTCAAGGGAGCATGAGGGGCAGGTGAATATTTTATCTCTAAGCAACTTTCTAGGAAAAAAAAAGTTTTGTGAGTGTATTCATAATTATAATATCAGCTATTTTGTGATGCTCATCTTTCTGCTGTTGTCAGAATACTCTTAAGAAGGAAAAAGAAAAATCTAGGCTTTTAGGTTTTTCTTTTCACTGGGAGAGTTCCTTTATTCTCCAAGATTTGCCTGATCACATACACTATTTCAGCTGTCATCATCTTGCTGCAAAATGTTTGGTGAGATTTAGCAGTTTTGAAATGAGCATGGTTTGATTCAGGTTATTTTGGAGCTAGAGGGAGGAAGACTAAGTCACTGCTGTGGCAGAAAATATCTCTGCATGTGTTTCTTCTCCAGTAAGGGGCTCTCCCAGTACAAAACTGCTGGCATAGATCTGGGAGTGGAGGGTCTTGCCGCATAGGTAATCCCTGCTGAAGAGCTTTCAGGTTTAGGGAGTGACTCTGCTGATGGTTTTTCTAGGAGCAGAGATGTACCTTCTCTGCCACAGGCTGACAAATTCAAACTGTCTGTGTATCTGGCAGAGGCTACAGTATTGTGGTTTTATGACCTTACCAGCCCACCAGATTTTGCAGAGAGAACTTTGGCTCTTGTTTGGACTATGTAGAGGCTTACATTGCCACTGTACTGTGCCTGCTCTCTGGAAGGCATCTTTCCAGATTGTGGCACCATGCTTTGAATGAAGTTCAGATTTTGTGTCACTAAAACAAATAAAAATTTAAGAAAAGCCTCAGGGAAGCGAAAGGGGGTTAGAAATAAATGGTTGAATTCTTCTTTGAATTACTTGATTTGGAATGAAGAGAAATTGTTGTAATAGTTGGGTCCATATGGGACTTTTCTGGTAGTAAATTGGGAACCAGTTCTCCCAAGGACATAATCAAATTAGCACACTGTAGAAATAATACATCCTACTCTTGGAAATGGTGAGGGAAGTTTTTGAATTGTTAAGCCATGGAAGATGTAGTGTGTTCTTCTGTTCTCAGTAGATGCATTGTGAAGCCAGAAGTATACTAGTAAAACGTTAAATAATTTTGTATATATTCCTGCTTCTTTGTCATAATATGATGTAAGGATGTGCCACCTTATTAGGGGACCAGTCATCTTCTAAAAATACTTAAAATAATTTTTAGTATTTCTGAGTACTTCCTTGTTTATGGGATGTCCTAAAATTTTCTGATAACCTCTTCAGAAAGCAAATTTGCTGTCTTCCCTTTCTGTGTACGCAAGGTTCGCAAATGCTGAACACTCATGAAATATGAACCTGCAAGAATTAGTCTTTTTTTCTAATCCTGGTTAATTCAGATGCTGAGTGTGAGCTGGTAGTTTTTCTATAGATGTTTTCCTTAAAATAGTAATAATAAAAAATACACAGTCTTGCAACAGTCTTGATTTACATGACATATAAACATGATTGCATACTAGAATGTGATAATTAGAAATGGTTTGATGTTACCACCATTATTTCTTTGTTTTTAAATAATTTTAAGTGACAGTTGAAGTAGATTGCTCAGTTCACCCACTTCCCCTGCCAACAAATGCTCTTACGCATTGCTCAACTTTTTCTTTTCAGAATTGTCACGCCTGTAAGTAAATTAAACTTTCGAGTCTGGAGCCATCAAACATTAAAATCTGATGTCCTTCTGGGAAGTGCTGCTCTGGATATTCATGAGACTTTGAAATCAAACAGTATGAAACGTAAGTATAAGATTAACAATCCCTTGGAATGCTGTAGAATTTGTCAAGAATTGTCTGCTAATGAGTGCTGTGTGCAACTCTGTAGATGGCCCCTAAGAATTCCTTTGGTTGCTACAGATTGCACTTAGGAGCTTCCCCCTCCTTTTTCAGTGTAATCTTTTTTCGTTATACACAGTCTGCTGTGGTGTCATTGAAAACATGGTATTTTTCACTTTGCTAGTATGAGCAAGAGTGAAAGCCTAATTAAGGAAAAGAGTGTTTCCTTTTATATAGCTTAAAAATGAAAACTCTGATATGTTCCTGGTGCTAGACCAGGAAATGTGTAAAGTTATTTTTGTTCTAAATAGTGTTACAGGGATATGTTGTATTATTTCATGCATCTTAGAACTAGTTAGCCTTTAGGCAGTATGTGCATCCTATGAAGCTTGAAAGAGAAATATAAAATTCTACACACCCGTTACAGAATTTATGTTGCTACAGCATATAGCTTTGTGCTGTCATACTTACGTTCTGTCCTTTAAAGAAGTGTTTGCTTCTGGACTTTCAGAGGTAGGCATTGTAAATGCAGCTTGTTGATGGCAGTGTAATAAGCTGTTTTCCTGACAACGTGCTACTGTCCTGCAGAATCTGGGTGAAAATTACCTTGGGTAACTACATTGTTTTGTATGACACCAGATATCCTGCTGTAATTCACTGGATTTTGTTTCAAACCATTTTGTCAAGTACGTTTATTTGCAATTCTGTTTCACTGGAAAACAGTTATTTACCCTGAAAATACCATTGGTCTGGGGATATAATGCAAAATCTTCACATTCTAAATGTGAATCTTGATGTCATTAGATAAATGTGAAATATTTTAAGCAGAAGATAGAATTGATATCTGCTCTGTATGAAGAATAAGGTGAATTACATTTCCTAAGTATAGGTTTTTGAGGACAGGTGTATTAATTGCTTTAGAAGCGTGGGCAGAAGTGTGAGACTCAATCTCTGCTGTAATGATAATCCTTTCATTAGGCAGCAACAAGCTTATGCTCCAGTTTTCCCCTTTTTGTGGAAACAATAACTTTTTACTGACATCTGGAAATGATTGGTGTTACCACACAAAACTTAAAAAATTTTGGAGAGACAGAGCTATAGTTCTGGGTTTTGTTTTGTTTTTCTCCCTTGATCACTGTGGTCTGTGATTGCCTTCTTGAATAAAATGCATGTTTTTGTCATGTGGTAAGATAAACTCCCATTCTTTTCTGTACTTTTTCAGTTGAGCAGGTTGTGGTGACATTGCATCTTGTTGGTGACAGAGAACCAGCAGAAGTGGTAGGAGATTTGTCTGTCTGTCTAGATGGGATGCAGGTAGATCCTGAGCTCCTAACCAATGGTGATGCCTCAAGTACAAGAAGTAAGTAACTTTCAACTCAAATGTACCCTCTACATAATATCTGGTATACAAAACTTTTTTTTTCTGGAAGCTTTAACACAATGTTTTAATAATCTTAATAACAGCAGTTTCTATAACTTCCTGTTTGTAGAGACCAGAACTCTTATGCATTTTTATTTGAGGTGGAGTCATAGTCCACAGTGAAGATTTTCAGCCTTACTATAAAGAAAATAAGATAAGCATCTTTATTTTCTGGACTTTGCTAATTTATATCTAGCAGTCCCAAACTTTAATGAAAGCCTCTAGCTTCCCTGAATGTTTAATAACATCATAAACAGAAAAGAATCTAAAATAGGTTAGTTTGATATCATCATCATCATAAGTATTCTGCTCACTCGGAGACATGGGTTTACATTTGTTTTTCTTAAAATATCTCATTTAAATAAATGTTTTCATAGATTTTGTTCCCTGTGGAGTGCTGCAGAGAGGAATCCACTATTCTTTTTATTTAGTGTCTTCAGTTTCAGATAACTAGTATGATTTTTAATTGAAAATCTTGAATACATGTAAAATGTGTAATGACACTAAAATAAAAAGTAAGGGGTTTTAATTCCATTGGTGCAGGACAGGCAAGGGAGCATTTCTGAGGGTATTGTACATTGCAAAGTAGAAACAGATGAGAGGTTATTTCTCCAGAAGGCAGCATTGGAGAGACTGTCTGCTGTAGCAACTAGCTAGGGAGTTAATTGGCAATTTTTAGGCTTCTGTTTTTTTTTTTTAAAAGGACTAGAGGAAGTTGCTATGAGATTCCACCTAAGTATCATAGGAAAATTGACTTAACACACTTCTTAAAGCTTTTAGTCCATCTTTCTTTGCATCTTGTTAAAAGGATCACATGATCTGATGAGGTGGGATTTTTTTTTTTGTAAATAAAAGCCACATGCTGGGACTGTGTGGGGCTTGTAGAGCAGGGCTGAGGTGTGTTGGTAGAAATACCCAGTGAAAGTAACAAATTTTCCTCTTATGCAATACTTGGTTTTCATCTGTGCTTTCTTCCATTTCCTGAAATTCACCTACTGAGAAAAAGCTGCTAGCAAGTAGAAAGAGGTATGCAGGTAGTGGAGTTGAGTACTTATATACAGTTTTGGGCTTGACAGTAAAGACAGATGTTGACATACCAAACCAGAAGTTTAGCAGAGGGTTCCCAGATAATCAGGGGACTGGAGCACATGAGGAAAGAGATAAATCTTCAAGTAGTCTAACACATACTTATTGTACAGACTAAAGGTACTTACAGGCAAATACATTGTTTATTGAGTAGCTTTTTAAGTTAAGATTTCTGTTTCTGGAATTAAAATCACTTCCATACACAGCCTGCTAACAGCACAATATCATAAGCCTTTCCATGACTACATCCTTGCCTTTGACTTAGATCTGTACACGTTCCTATCAGAATTGATAACAGATTTCTTTGTTAATGACATTTGTTTAATTCTATGGAAATAAAGTATTTGTGCTGTCTATATGAATGAGCAGTTCTGTGCTGCATGTTCAAGTATTGCAAATGCTGGCAAAAAAGGCAAATATTTCCAAGCTGGATGAATAAGCAGTTGCAAAACTTTGGCTAATCTAGGCTGAGCTGCTATAATTTTGTTTGGAGTGCAGCCATATTTTGTACCTGCTTGAATGCCTTTATGCTAAATAATTTACAGAGAAAGAGGAGGGTCCAGGCTAGAGAGCCTCAGAAAACAAAGCCCCTGTGGTTGCTTGCTAGCCAACCAGAGAGAAGATTTTAGGGAAGTTGTTGCCCGTCCTGCTCTGCCTGTTATCATTGAAAAGGGAGAGAATATGAAAAGCCAGCTCCACTTGGAAGAATGGAGAACACTTTTTAATACTGCTACAAAGACAGGAGACAATGTTGTTGAACTGTGTGTGTTTGGGAATATTCATACAGTCAAATGATATTCTGCTATATCTTCCATAAGGTGAAAATATTATTCATGGTGGCAGTTGCTTAAAAAAAAAAAAAAAAGTACACACACATATAGAGACATGCAAAATGTATACAGTTTTGAAATAAGACAGTAGATAAGCAGCACATAGTGTATCACCTCCACATTTGAAAGAAATGTGAGCATTAAAGACTACTTGATTTCTTGGAAATGATTCAGAATGTTGCTTATACTTCTATTGTCTTTTTCTATCTGGTATTTAAGGTCCTACACAAAATGATAGCTCCAGAGTAAGGAATGATACACGGTAAGGCTTTTTTCCTCCTTTTTTTATACTGTGTTCTAGTGTTTGCAGTTTTGAAAGAGGAATTGTTTTATAAAGATGACAATTGAAAAATGTTTTATAAAGAAGACAATTTAAAAATTTCTGAAGTATGCCCTGCAACAGTATCTGTTAAGATCTGAGCATGTCCTAAACAAAAAACCTGTAACGTTGTACATTCACATATTAAATTGTTTTCTATATGAGCCCCATCTTCAAGCTTCAGTTTGCTTCCATACCTGACTGATCTTTTGGTTTTTTCCCTTTGTGTTGTTCATCCTTCTCCCAATGATTAGCCAAAGTAAAATATATTTTAAAAAAAAAAAAAATCCCACTGGTGAGTAAATGGCCCTGGTTATTTTTACACTGTTTTGCATTACAGCATGGAGGTATAAGAATTATATTTAGCTTTGTTAAGAAGACACCAAAAGCTGTCTAGCAGTTGCAGTGTTTTAAGGTCAATATTGGATTACGTACCCTGCTGCTTGGTAGGATAAAAGTGTGGCTATACTTGATGGCGATGAGCACCGTGCCACTTTAATTAGTTCCTAGTACTACAAGTATTTTAAGGATCTGTACAATGCACAGCGCTCTTGGATGACATAAGTAGGAGTAGCCAAGTTAAATTTCACTATTTTTTTAATAGATTGTAACTTTCTTAGCTATGTCATCTAAAGTCTTCCCATGAAAGTTTATTTTTGTTCTCTTCCCTTTTCAAGCTCAGAAGAATGTTTCCATGCTTGGGTATTCAGAATGCCTGAGTGTGTAATAGCATAATAATAATAGTAATAATAGCTGATTTGGTTTTAGTACCAACCAGTGGGGTTTTTGGTTTTCATTAAAGGTCTATTTTGAGGAGCATGTAAATGATCTGGAATATGTCTAGCAGTGGTTATTGTTACATGTATAATAATGTTTTGATATGCGTTGTTATACCTTAAGCCAACTGGTCAAGTACACTAAAGATAAAAGGTTATACCTTTGACTTTAATGTTCAAACAACAGCAGTATGCTTTCTGGGACTGAGAAAAACCTAGGCTAGAGCTCTTACAAATTTCAGATCACTAATGACTTGTACACTCTTTCATAGTCATTTACTTTGGGGTTGGTGTGGTATGGTATGAATTAGGTGCACCACACCTTGTATAGAGCAAGTGTGTTTGACAATGATAATGAGGTCAAATGTACATGATTCTACTTGATCCTCTATGACTTGTGATTTACTTAGGCTTACCTACTGGTTTTTATTTTGTGTACATTTAAAGGAATGTCATTTTAGAGGTACTGGGCTGAAACAGTAACCTATGATTTTATTACTGATAGCCTATGTACTTGACCTGTCAATCCACTAGAATTTTAGTTGACAATCTTTTTATTTTGCTCAACATATTCTGAAAATAAATTGCTTTAGAAGTAAAGATGTAGGTACCTGTCACTCTGCTTAATGGACCTACAAATATATCAGAATAATACACTGCTAGGTATAACTGAACAGTACAGAGTGGGTGAGTACTGCTATTTAGTTTCTTAATTCTTGTAAAGTTGAGAAGCTTGTATCATAGATGTTGGTCAAAACTTTGATGCTTAGTCCTAAATTCTCCAGCCCTTTCCAGAATTGAGTTTAGGGGGAAAATTGGTGTATGTGTAATTAGTTTTTTCTAAAAATTTGAAGCATTCTGTGTGTTCTGAGCATATGCTAGCCCTGTGGAGCAAAAGCACACAGGCTGTTCTCAGGTCTTAGTCAGCTTCCCATCTCATTAGAGACAAGTGGAGTTCACAGGTGGAAATAGCTCAGCAGCAAAATTCAGAGCCTGGGCCTAAAGGCAGATGTATCGAGTTGGGAAATGAAAGAGGAGAATTCAGTGACAGATGTGTTATATACATCTATTTCACAACCTTTGCATCAGTTGAGGTTTCATATACCTCAGGAGATAAACTGTTAGTATGTTTATACAGACATATAGGTTCTTATAATTACTGTGATTTTAAGAATCTCAGCAGTCATAACTTACATTCTGGTGTCTTCCATAAAGTTTAATGCCATCCATACACTATTAGAACAGTTCTCCTTTCTGTCTTTTCCTGCAAAAGGACTAACTCAAATGGCCTTGAAAGCTGTGAAGATGCTTCTCCCAATGAAAACAAGACTGTTAATGGCAGTGATTCTCCGTTACTCACAAATGGAAACTGCAAACCTTCTAGACCTCCCAGGCCTTCTAGACCACCTCCACCCACTCCCCGCAGACCCGCTTCAGTAGTTGGTATGTATTCTAGGGCCAGGCATTCATTTCAAAGCTGCACACTCTTTGAATGAACATAGCTATTGCTGATGCTGATTTTTTAAGTACATTTTTTCATGGTAAATTCTTTGGCAGATAACTTCTGAAGGACTATCTTTTTCGCTTGCATTCAGTACATGTTGTTTAATCATTGTTCCTATTATTAGAAATTTTTTCCTTCCATGTCTGCTAAGTAATGATTGCAGTGATACTGCTACATATAGTGGAGACCAAAAGAAAGCGAGTGAATGCTACTACTGCGCTAAGACATCCACTGAGTTTGAGGCTTGAGATGAAATCTACTGAAGGACTCACAGAACCGTCTCAAGTTGATAATACTGGGTTTTGAAATACTAGTTATTTGTTTCTACAATTCTAGTTAAATTCTGTGAAATAGCAGCACTTAAAACATTCATTACTCTTTTGCACTGAAATAGAATTTTTTTTTTAATTTTATCTGATTATTTAAAAACTAGAGAACTTTAAGACAAGTAGTCCTGAAAAGTTAGTTGATGTTTTTAGTATAGCTCTTTTACCCCCATACACTGCAATCTGTTTCAGTAGTCTCATTATTACAATTGATAAATGCTGAGTCTGGATGGGAAAATGCGATACAGTACTTTAAAAGATTAATCCAGTGTAGTTCAGTAATAAGGCCTAACTTGTAGACAACTTCTAATCCAACCCACCAAACGGCATTCAGAAAAAAATGAAAAAGTTTAAAGAATGTATGTATTCCCCTCCCATTCTGATAATTTCTTTCCATGTAATGTTGAATCTCTTCTTGAAAATTTTATGCTTATTATCTCTTAAATTATTATTCCAAATAATAAATGGAAAATAATTAGCTCATCAATGCAAGAAAGGAGTTTTTTGTTTATAATCATTTAGTGTTTACAGAATGCAGACAACTTGCTTTGGTAAATATAATTTATTCTATCAGAAATACCAAAGTTGCGCCGTTGATGGCAGGTTTTGGATTAAAGCATTTTTACAAAGTGAGACAAAATTGCTTTTTATTTTTTATGTAAGCTGTAAACTGTGGCTGTATGTGTGCACTTGGAAATACCAGCTCTTGCACGTTTACTTTTGTGATTTACAACTTCTAAAATAGATTGGTGGTAAATATCAGTTAAAGGCTTTTTTTCTTCTGTTTTTGACATCATAGCAAGTGTAAATGGTCCTTCATCCGTATCCACAGAAAATGATGGGGCCAGTGCAGGATCACTGGCAGGTACACCTGCAAATACATCTTCAGAACAGAGCCCTGAGGGGGCAACAGCTGCAACAACAGCTCCTGCAACTGCTGCACTCACCACGCCGCCAGTATCAAGACAAGTCCAGCCAGTAAATCCTCCACCTCAGGCACTTACTACAGTCAGTCAAGGCCCTCTTCCACCTGGGTATGAGTTTAATGATTTGGTTTTGTTCGGTTGGTTGGGTTTTTTGTGGTACCATTTCTGGTTTTACTTTCTTTTACTTACAGTAGGTGTAACAAAACATTCATAACATCTGCCTTTTGCTGCATAACAAAAGTCGCCCCCGATATTAATTTGGAGGTCTTCATAACTGCCTTAATTTGCAGGAGGTTGAACCAAAAGGTAGAAGAGGTCTGAATTACCTCTCTTACTCACAGGATAACTGTGAAATATAAAAGCAGTCTTGAAAACATCGGTTGTTGCTTTACCATTTTGATTTCAACAGAAATGGCAAATTAGCATGCTTTTTTCCCCGTGATGTTACATTTGATGCAAATACAGGGGTAAGTCGGTATCCCAGATGCTGCATATGCAGAAAATGTGACCAGTGCCCTTATGATGGACTCTACATATACGTGATCTATGCAAAATTTGCATATTTTAAGGATTTTAATTGAATTAATGTTACTCTAAAAGAGGATTATGCTCTACAGAGGATTCTGTTCAACAGGTTATTGATATACTTGATATTGACAAAACTTGGCTTCATTGCTTGCTAAAATTGTATGTGTAGGCATGAATTTTAGCTTCAGTTTCCTAAAAACTGAAGGTGGTCATGTAGAACTTTTTTTGTATTCTAGTTGACATAGAAATACTGTTAATGTGAACATTGTACCACTGTGTATTGTGCAGCATTTTGGTGTGTCTCATGAATCAAGTGTTAGTTTCAAGCATTTTATTTAGAAATAAGCATTTTATGAAAACAAACGTTTCTCATCTTTGTACTGTAGATGAATGATTGGAGTAGTTTGATCTGGAGGACGATAAAAATACTGTTTTATTTTCAGTTGGGAGCAAAGAGTAGACCAACATGGTCGAGTATACTATGTAGATCATGTTGAAAAAAGAACAACATGGGATCGGCCAGAGCCTCTTCCTCCAAGGTGAGCCAGGATAAGTAATATGATTATCTAGGATACGTCTGGATTTTTCAGAAATTAATTTACTGACAGTTTACTAAAGCTAGAAAGCATGTTTTTAAATAGAAATGTGAACCCAGTGCAAACAGTTGCTCCAGGTTGTCTACAACGAGTTCTGCAAAAATGCATAGTAGATAGTATGGAAAAGAGTTGAATGTTAAAAATAACAGAATCTGAATTTCCTGTCAAAGATTAAGCAAGTGCATCTTTACTGAGAAACGGATTTAAGTTAAAGACAGTAGACACCCCCAATTGTAAAAGAGAACCAAAACCACAGAAAAGTATTTTGGGATTGAGGTAACTATCAGCTTGAGCAAGAATGCCCTTGGTTACCTCTTTATCCTGAGGTTACTGTTTGCAATCCTTTGATCTTGTCTCAGGGTTCCCAGCTGCTAATTTACTATCCTCTTTTAAAACAGCTTTGGTTATTAGGTTTTTCCAGCTGTTAGCATCAGAACAGCCAGTGATGTTAGTCTCTGCATGGAAGTGGTGTTCATGTTTGTTCTATGTTTCTTATTTTAAAAAAAAAAAAAGGTGAGAAAAACATAAAAATTATTCTGTTGCACTTCATTCATACTCAAGTGGTTCTCATGCTGTACAGAATTACGAAGTAAAAATGTGGGGATAGTGAAGAGAACTTGATATTAAAGAACAAAAACTGGCAGACAGTCTCATAAAGGGAACCCACCTGTCATACTCAATTTATTTTGAACTCTCTGAGAGGACTGACTAGCATATTACTTAAACTCATTCAGAATAATAGTGTTTTCACTCACGTTTTGTAAATAGTACTGATTTCATATGAACTGAAAATTAATTAAAAAAATCTAACCCAAACCAAAGCAAAAAAACCCAAACAAAAACCCAGTGCCCACACCTTCCTTTTCTGCCAAATTAGAGTGTGAGGAAATCTTGCACTGCACAGCCCAACTCTCAGGGTATTTGCTGTCTTTTTAGAAGAAACCAGCAGACTATTGTCATATGGGTTGGGCAGGATAAATGCAGTAATGACAGTATAGTATTGACAGTGGTTTGTGTAGCTCTTGAAAACTATTTCAAAAAATCCTGGAAGTACAGTAAATGTAATGAGTCTGACTTGGTATAGTGTGCGACAAAGTAAAAATGATTCTCTTCAAACGATTTTAGCTCTTACATAGTTTTAGTGGAGAGTAAAAGGAGAGAAAAATGTCTGCTGATGAGCCCATGCTTTATATCCACTTCCAACATACTGCCTGTTTACCTAAAAGTGCTTCTGAGCCCTTAAAAGTGTGTGCTGTTGAGAACTGTTGCTTGTAATTTTTTTTAAAAGCTGGGAGCGACGAGTTGACAACATGGGGAGAATTTATTATGTTGACCACTTCACTAGAACAACAACGTGGCAGAGACCAACACTAGAGTCTGTTCGAAATTATGAGCAGTGGCAGCTTCAGCGCAGTCAGCTTCAAGGAGCTATGCAGCAATTTAACCAGAGATTTATATATGGGGTAAGGAATATAATGATTACTATAAAGGTTAAGTAAGAGAGCTATCTTTTTCAAATTTCCAATGCATTAGTCTCTCTTCTGCATATTGAAAATATATATGTATTTGGGTTTGGGGCATGCTTGTGGGTGACTTTCCCCCATAAAGATACCAGACTTTGCTATGGTTTATTCTTTATGATAATATAGTATCTTTGTGTGTGTAGCATGGCAGGAATTAATAATTGTTAGCCTTAGTTCATGTCCTTGCAATGACTGCAGGCATTTTTTTTTATTTGTCGGCTAAATATAGGTGGAGTTCTTTGATAAAATTTATGTACAATATTGATAAAAGCCATGGTTCAAAACAAACTACAGCTTAGTAATAAGCTGGTTTACTTGTATTGTGTCTTGTATTGGCTTGGCCAAAGACCTGGAAAGTAAGCAAACTCACAGGACATATATTTCTGCTTTGGGTAAAACGAAATATGCACAGTGAATGTTATGAAAGCAGGGAAATTGAAAATAATTCTTCCAGAATTTTACATCCATTGTTTACCTCTGAATAGTAGACTTCAGATAACTCTGACTCATGCTAGAAGTTTATCAAGAATGGTGTACGTTCTAAATTTGCTGTATGTGTAGAGAATAATAATGGACCTCATAAATGGTGGTTGGGAGAACTGTACTGAATTCAGGAATGAAGTGGTTTATTTTCTCATTGTTTTGGGTGCTACTGTACTAATTTCCCTTCTGCGTAGGCAGGGGCACTAAACAAAGAATAATTATTTTCTTGGCACTGTAGTTAATTAAGCATGCCAAGGTCTGTAAAATAGGTCTTCTCTATGGAGAAAAATAAATTGCTGGCATCTTTGCTTAGACGTAACATTAACAAAAATGCATTTACTTCAATAATTCATGATGGCTGTGGTAGAACATCTGGAAAGCAAATGACTAGTCATTAATGCACCATTTGTTTGTGTGACTTGCAGAACCAGGACTTTTCATCCACACAGAACAAAGAGTTTGATCCTCTTGGCCCTCTGCCACATGGATGGGGTAAGACTGACTTGAAAGTGTTTTGTAATGCAATGTAATTAAACATTAAAGCATACTTCTGCCAAATTATTTTGTCAGCTGTTCTAGGCTAGTTTTTTAAAATCAAAATCTGGATTAAAAATCTTTTAAAATTAAATCTAATCAAATGTGCTGTTAAAACAGAGTCCTGACAAGGATGTGCAATTTCAAAGTAGATTAGAAACTATAAAGTATTCTGGTTTACTCCCTGTAACGATCATAATAGCTTCTTTCACACTGTCATCCTTTTTTTACCACTTTCATTAATGAAGATTACCCCGCCTCCATCCCGTTCCTGCCAAATCAGACTCCAAATCCCCTCAGACTGCCAAATTCCTTCTCCAAGCCAATTCTTAGAGAGTATTGTTGGTCTGAAAATGTTTTTTTTATAATGACAACTAACCACTTCTTGACTTGCCCCTCTCCCTGGAATAAATTTGGGTTTTTACTTTACGGGGTTAACAATTTACAGTTCATATAAGGGGGGTGGTGGTGTCAGGGTTTAACCCCAGCCAGCAACTAAGCACCACACAGCCTCTCACTCGCTCCCCCCTGGTGGGATGGGGGAGAGAAGTGGAAGAGTAAAAGGGAGAAAACTCATGGGTTGAGATAAAGACAGTTTAATAGGTAAAGCAAAAGCCACGCGCACAAGCAAAGCCAAACAAGGAATTCATTCACTACGTCCCATCGGCAGGCAGGTGCTCAGCCATCCCCAGGAAAGCAGGGCTCCATCATGTATACTGGTTACTTGGGAACACAAACGCCATCACTCTGAACGTCCCCCCCTTCCTTCTTCCCCCAGCTTTATATGCTGAGCATGACATCATATCAGTTGGGGTCAGCTGTCCCAGCCGTGTCCCCTCCCAACTCCTTGTGCACCCACAGCCTACTCGCTGGTGGGGTGGGGTGAGAGGCAGAAAAGGCCTTGACTCTGTGTAAACACTGCTCAGCAATAAGGAAAACATCCCTGTGTTATCAACACTGTTTTCAGCACAAATCCAAAACATAGCCCCATACTAGCTACTATGAAGAAAATTAACTCTCTCCCAGCCAAAACCAGCACAGGGATGTACAAAAATGTAAGTGTAAAACCAATTTCTGGTGTGACTATCAAGCAGGTACAAGAATTCAAGTTTCATGATACATAGGCAAAGTTCTCAGAATTGTGTGATTTTAAAGCAAGTAATTACTTGGCAGAATTAGACCTGGGTTATTGGCTCATTTGTTTTTCAGATGTAACTATTTGGCTTTTTAGTTCTGGTATTGATACAATTTCATGCCATAAAATTATTGTTCCCCTCACTTGTGCTTTGTTGCATTACTTATATAACATGTCGAAGAAAGTTCTTTAGGCTGGCATTGCCCAGGAAACAATAAAACTGAGTTTCCACATCGTGTTGAGTTCTGCTGTCAGTGTAACTCTCATAGACAAGTGTCTACTTCGTAAACTGAAGCTTTTTACCTGTGGTAGTCAGATTTTGGCCTGTTTTTATTATTTGTATTCCATATTCTGTATTTCTCTTGCAACACTAAAAAATTGCATAAAGAGCTGCAGAATGGTACAGAAGACCAAGCTGGGGCACTTATCATAAGCTTTGTTCAATCATGAGCATACACTAAACTGTCTGAGAGAAAATATAAATGTATTTTCTTGAAAAATACATTGATCTTTTTTTATTCTCTGCTCATAATTTGAATATGAAGCCCTTGTACTTTCTTTATACTTGTGTATACGCCTGTTACCTATTTTGTGTTTACTGTCTATTTTGCTTGTAAGGTATGTCACAATAATCGAAGCAGCTGGAATTTCCTGTGGAGAAAACAGCTTGCATTTTTTCTTTCTTCCAATTAATTTTTTCCTACAATTGAAAAATAAATAGCATAGTAAGGGATCTTAAGATGAAACTTTCAACTTCCTCAATATTTTTATCCATATAAATTTTTAACTTGCAAAAATACTGAAAAAAACCTTTTTAAAAAGTGCAAGCAGTAGGCCAAAAGATCTAGTGAAGGTAAATCTCCTGTGATGAGCTACTGCCTTCACGCAAATGTTTAGATTGTTGTTATGATACCCAGAATCTCTCTTGTGGTCAGGATTGTTGGTATAAGCAGTGCAGGCAGAAATAGCTGAACTTTTCAGGGTAAGAACTGGGATGTAAAGGACTTACCTATGAACACCATTAAGTGCAGCTTTTCACCAAGGATAGGTGATGGTGCAGTTTCGTATGATTATTAGCAGTCAGTAGTATTAAGACAGGTTCCTGTTAAGGAATAATGTCAATGAAAGCGAAAAGATGTTGAGGCAAACGAGGTACAGAGAAACCTGAAGACAGTAGAGGCTGTGGCAGGGTCTGTTGGTTGATTTTATTTATTTATTTTATTTCACGTAGCCTCAGCAATACATTAAGCAGGTATTGAAATGTTTTTTCCTTTTGCATCTTTTCAGAAAAGAGAACTGACAGCAATGGCAGAGTGTATTTTGTCAATCACAACACACGAATCACTCAGTGGGAAGATCCCAGGAGTCAGGGGTAAGAAATCAGTTGCACCTTCGTGTAAGTCTGGAATGAAAATGTAACAAAGTAGTGAGACTGAGAGCTAGGAAATGCTGCACACAGCTGAAAAATGGACTGTCCTACACAAACTTCAGCCCATTAAAATATTAAAAAAATACTAGCCAAAATGGAAACTGTCAAAATATTACTTGGTAATAGTAGAATTACCAGGAAAGTCTTGGTCAACAGCAATTAGTTCATTCCCCAGAACAGCTTCTACTCTTTTTATAAGAAAGACACGCATGTCTAAACATTTGTATCATTGGGGGAGGGAGGGATTTCTTTCATACGGTGATAGGATAGCGCAGAGGATCCTGCATAAGAAGTTGATTATTTCCTAGATGGTGAATAGCTAAGAGACAGAACGAAGACACACTTGAAAATCTGCAGTACCCCTCCTCAGCCTTTTTTTTTTTTAAAAAAAAAAAAAAGAGACAGAAAGAGAACTTGAGGCACTACTCAAAGTACTGGAGTACTGTTTATTTTGGGCTCTGGTCACTCTGACTCTTTGAGGTGGGGAATGTAGGCAGGAAATTGAACATCCTTCACCCTCAATCCCAACCCCTCCTGTTTGAACTGAAAATTTCCATTTGGTGAAGCAACTTCATCTGTCCTCTATAGAGAAGGAGTAAGAGGAGGGGGAGTGGAATAGCCTAGTATGTGTGGAGGGGTAATAGCTGTACCCAGAGATGACAGCTTTTCCATCTCAGTCACGTATGCAGCAGCTGACCGTGTGGAGAACAGTATTACTCTTACTACAACCCAACAACCAAATGTGCTGGCTTCACAGTTAGAAATGTGGTTCTAAAATGTAGTTCTATGGAGGGAAGTCACTCTGAGAGCATTTTGGAGTGATACTACTCAGGTTTTCCAAATATATTGAGAACTATTTTTGTTTATACCAAAATTGAGTTGGAAGTTGTCAAAAAAGTATACAAGACCAGTATTTGCATTTTCTTTTATTTTTGTCATTCTGAAACTCTTGCGTTTTTGGCTATTGTGATTATACATGAGGTACCAAAAGCTACTTATTAAAATTATGTCAGTTTTCGAGTAAAAACCTAATAGTTAGGAGATAAAATTCTGTTGTTTAAGTGGAGGAAACATCGATAAACCTTGCTTACATTTTTCCCTTAAGTTTCTATTTGCTGTTATTCCAGGTAGTGCAACCAAATGAGCTAATGTTTATTTAAACGGTCATTTTAGTCTAATTGAGAGCATGAAAATCTAAGAGGAAAAAAAGGCAAAATAAATATTGAATGGGAAGTTTCTCAATACGTAGTTTTTTTAGATCTGCCAAAATTTTTTACTGTCTCGGGCCTTGTTCAATTGAATTAATGTATTAAGTTGATCAGTTACCATATATTTTCTTGTATCCATAGTCAATTAAATGAGAAACCCTTACCAGAGGGCTGGGAAATGCGATTTACTGTGGATGGTATTCCATATTTTGTGGATCACAATAGAAGAACCACTACATATATAGATCCCCGCACGGGCAAGTCTGCTCTGTAAGTGTTTTTAACATTATACTAAGTTTTCAAAAGTGAAGTTTAGCACGGATCTTTTTTGAAAGTTTTTTTTCTTTGTATGTTTTTATGCAGAAAATTTTACATGTAGTAACGCTTCTTAATTTTCTGGTTTTTTTCATCCACTGATAACTGTCCCTGAAGAAGGCAGTGGTTTGAACACTTTAGAATCCTTGCCAAGTAGGACATAAGATCTGAGGGTAATGGAGGAGCTTCATCAGTACTGTTGATGACCAGATCCCTTCCTTCCAGTTACTAGTCTTTCTTTTTAAAAGTACAGTCAACCCTTTCTTTCTTGTATTTTTAGGAACCAGAATGGAGTTAAAACCAAAATTTACCTCCCAACTTAAATTAACTGCATGTCATCCCATCCTTATTGTTAGAATCTTTTTTACAGTTAATAATCAGATACTGTTTAAAAAGTACTGTGTATGCACTCAACAATTTACAAAGGAAGATTTTTTTTTTTAGTTTAAAAACAAGAAAATTTACACCCCAAAATCAGAAACTGTGAGTAAGCATCTTCCAACTACATAGCCAACTAAACCATACAACTGTGTAACTAATACATTAGCAGGCTTTTACTTAAATCACAAAAACATTTTTTTGAAATTCAGGGTTTTTTTCTCCTTTTGGTTCCAGAGACAATGGACCCCAGATAGCTTATGTGCGCG
The DNA here is from genome assembly GCA_020745775.1 of Theristicus caerulescens. Lineage (NCBI taxonomy): Eukaryota > Metazoa > Chordata > Aves > Pelecaniformes > Threskiornithidae > Theristicus > Theristicus caerulescens. The sequence continues at coordinate 5,358,555 of CM036569.1, forward strand.
ATTTCAAGGCAAAGGTCCATTATTTCAGATTCTGGTGTCAGGTACGGATTCATTTCTTGGGAATATTTGTTTGAATTTTTGGGTTTTGCTTACATGCTTTAAATGAACTCCTCAGTGCCTTGCAAGTAAAGATAATCAAACTACTTTAAGGTTAAAAGTGAGTTAAATTAGGAGGGAGTAAATACAGGACTTGTATAAACTCATGTAAGCTTTAAAGCTAGGTAAGCTATGGCTTTAAAACCTTTTAGAATAAAGGAAAACATCAATTTAGCTACTTTATTTGTAAAGTGGTGGGTTTCAGAATAGTGTTTTCTTTCTGCTGTTAATAAGGGAAATATATGGAGGCACAGTATTTTTACAGTTAATACAAGATTTACTTTCTGCACAAATACATACTTCTGGAAGAAAATGCAGGGCATTTGACAAACATGCCAGAACATGCATGTTTAAATATTGAAGAAGATACTGTGTTGCATATTAGCATGTTCTAACATAATATCGAATTCCAGTGTGTCAGCCTTGGTCCTCTATGTATATCAAAAACCAAAGGAACTTGGTGTCTAGGAAAAAGTCTTAGGTTTAAATGTTCCAGTTTTCAAGAGTCAATGAATTAGCCTTTGAAAATAACAGAAAGACTAGCCTAACTTTTTGCTTTGAATTTTGTGCAGAATAACCTACATTTTGTAATTTTTTTATTAAATTCTGGGGTAGAAAGCCTTGCTGACTTAGAATATGCTATTGATCTTAATATTTTCCGATGTCTTACAAGAGTGCGGTATTTGAACCTGTTCTAAGCAGGATCTGGAGGCATGTATACGTCACTGTAGATATCAATATTGGAAGCAATTTGTTCTTGGATTAAATTACAATTCAAATATCTTGATTACTGGGTTTGTTTTATACGGATTAGTGAAATTCAACTGTACCTGTTAAAAAAATATATACAACAAATAACAGTCCAAAGTCAGTATTAGAATCTTTAAGTGATTGCATACTTCACCTCTACAAAATTTCATTTCAGCAATTGGCAATGCCACAACACATAAAGATTACAGTGAGCAGAAAAACATTATTCGAGGACTCTTTTCAACAGGTATTGTATTAAAACATGTTGGTAGTGGGCATGAAAAGTTGAGTTGATTAAATTTATTGTCACATGTCATTCTTGATCCTTTGACATCATGCTAATATTTTAAGTGAGACTAACAAAAAAATACTAGTTTAATAGTTAGGATACGTTCATACTCATATATTAAAAGATCATGCTAAAACGTGAAGTTCTGGCTCTAAAGACTGATTCATCTGATAGATAAGGTGGGGTTTTTTTTATTTTTCCTCAGAATTCTTTAAAATCTGAGTTAATTTTGAGGGCAGCGCTGTGGCAAAGCAGCTCCCCATTCTCAGGAAGTTTTCATGTTGTGCATACGTTTGTTGGCACATTTTTCCTCACAGTGTGTTATGTAAGCATAGGCTATGTACCAAAATATATTAAGTTGATCTTAGTCTGAGTGTTAGGGGTCTTTAAATGAGTAATGAAATGGTTAAAAGAAAACAAAAATTATTAATTCTATTTAGATTATTAGTAGCAAAATTCTTGTTAATGTCTATAGACCTAAGCCATGGTTAAAATTTGTTCCTATACAATATTTTCAAGTGCTTTTGAATTTTACATTAACTTTTTTGAATGTTCATTGTGGCAACAAATCACTCCCATTGCTTATTAAATTGAAGCCAAAAGCAGCTCTTTGTCAATCTAATAAGATACAGAGAAACAGGATTGGAAGTGCACAGAACATTTCCTCTTGGCAGATACTCCTCTTGGCCACTTCTGTATTTTTCTGACTTAAAAGTAACTTAAGAAAATACAGACCTTATCGAAGAAGATAGGAACTTTTAGCTTCCTCTGTCCCTAGCTGAATTTTTTTATCTTCCTATATGTCTTCAGGCTTCATTTCTTGTAGGAATTATCACAGATGTGTCAAGCCAGGAAATTTGAACAAATAGAATAGTATGTTTTGAGACAAATATATTTTAAATAAGGATTAATGCTTTCTTGTTAAAATTACTGTAAACTGGCTTAGCAGAAGCAACAAATAGTGAAGTGGGTTAGTCTTTTCTTTTGGTATGGCGATGTCTTCAAATGAAAGGGGTTAGAAGGGGACAAAATAAATCCTGTAACTGAAAGTTAGCTCCAGCCTTATTTCTAAAATTGCACTTGGTCCTTTTACAGTAACCGTAGAGGTAATGAAATTATACTGTACTGGAAAGAATCAAGAGAGAGATTATGTAATTATGTAAACATCAGAAAACCTAGGTTTCCTTAGGAAAACAGGGTGCCTTATCAATAATTTAGATGATGTAATCGCTAAGACCCGAATTAAATTTTTATACATGTTAGTCATTCATCATTTGCAGATATCTCTGTTGGGGTTATAAATTCTTTTGTGATGACTACTACAGACATCTAGGAGAGATTTAAAAATGCAAATCTTGACCCAAATTCTGTCCCTCTCATTGCTAACAAAAACTTAAGGTTCTTGGACACACAAAAGTGTCATGTGAAATTTCTTTATGTAAACCTCCGGCAATTGACCAAATCAGCATAATTACAAATTTGGTTATTGTATTAAAACCGGCATTAGTAAAGTTCCTTAGCATCTATGATTCTTCCTAACTTAAAAAACAAACAAACAAAACAGCTAGATTTTTATTATCGTCTTTAGGATGTGAAGCTGTAAAATGAAAAAATAGATAATGTATGTTTATTATTGTTTTGTTTCTGATTTATTTCTTTGAGTCCTTGATCATATCTCTTCATTACTTGTAACTGGGATACCATTCAGTATGGTATTTAACAAATACCGAATTTACTCACTTTGGGCCCGTTATTTATTGGCTGGATTTCTGTCATATACTTATAGACAGGCTGCTGGCCTAAGTATCCCGAGTCTTTAATTTCAGGATTATTATATCTTTTTCTTTTCCATCTTTTGCTTTTTAATTTATGGAAATAGGTTTGCACTAATGCTTCAAACTCCATGAACATTCCATAAGCAGGAACTTCACATGCTCATAGTCCATTTTATGGTCTGTATTATTAAATGCTATATTGCTTGATAGCAAATAGTAATAAGTCTAGCCAGTGCTTATAGCTGTTTTCTTAAAAAGAATTGATTGTTTTTCTTTTACTAAGATAATGAGCTTCAGCCCTCAGGATCTACGGAGACGTTTATGGGTTATTTTCCCTGGTGAAGAAGGCTTAGATTATGGAGGTGTTGCAAGGTAAACTAAACTCAAATGGCAAATAATATCTTTTTCTGCAAGTTGTTGGTGTGAAGACTTCCCCAAAGTAGATACTTAAACTGCAGTACTTTCAAAATATTAGTGAAGTTTATGCCTTATCTTTCCTCAGAATATCTGAGGAAACAGATAGATGAGGAAACAGACAGATGCATGCATGTCTTAAAACTATATAAAATTATTTTCAGTTTGCATTAGGAATTACTTTAATCGTCTCAGTGATTAAAGAGATGCACAGTTTACTGAACTGCAGTAAGCCTTTGGCACAACTGTTAATATCAAAGTAGAGGTTTATTGAAAAAGTGAATAGAAATCTACTTTCAAGTCAAAAGTCTTTACTGGAATGTAACAGAGAAGTGCATATATTCATTAGCATTCCCTAAACCCCTAAAGTTTAAATCAGCGGTAGACTTCTAATCTGCTCATTTAGGTAAGGGTGTTTTTTATCCAAACCACCGACAGTTGTATATCATTGTAATTTTGGATATTAATTTGTAATTTGGTTAGTTTCAATTTGGTTTCAGTTTGGTCCAGCATACTTTCTGGTAAAGAAGTCAAATTGACTACCTATGTGCCAACAAGTTCCTAAGTCAACATGTGTTAACTAAAGTAATTTCTAATGTAATTTATTTTGAAATGTGTTTTTATTGTTTGTGTGATTTCAGGGAATGGTTCTTTCTATTGTCACATGAAGTTTTGAACCCAATGTATTGCCTGTTTGAATATGCAGGGAAAGATAACTACTGCTTACAGATAAACCCAGCCTCTTATATTAATCCAGACCATCTGAAATACTTCAGATTTATTGGAAGATTCATTGCCATGGTAAGTTCAAAAGTAGAAAGAAATTCTCTCATGTAAAATTCCTATAAATAAATGTTGTACCATCAGATGGATAATGAAACAATTCATTTTTGAGTTGAAAGTATTATCAGGTGTTTGAAGATAACTATTATTGGTATAAGTTAATTCAGCCTATTAGCAGTCATGGTATTCTAGGTTGGTTAATTCTTCGGCTGTCAAATTTCATTGGTACAGAGTACAGAATGTTGTCATATTAAGTATTCAATCATCCTTTGCATTATTTTGTCTGTTTTCATGTTCTTCAGGCTTTGTTCCATGGGAAATTCATTGACACTGGTTTCTCTCTGCCGTTCTATAAACGTATCCTAAACAAGCCAGTAGGACTCAAGGATTTAGAATCTGTTGACCCAGAGTTTTACAACTCTCTCATCTGGGTAAAGTGAGTTTGACTTGATTTTGTTCTTGAAATAGCAATACAATGTTTTTGATTTTCACTTATGCCAGGACGTAGGTATAAATTTATTACTAAAAGCCCCACTGGAAAGTGTACTATATCGATTGCAGAGCAGTACTGGAATTTTTACTGTAATTTTAGATACACAAATAATAATTTGATAATTCAAAAGCCTTTCTGATTCATTGAATAATCTGCACAGCATCTTGCATTCCACTTTTGCTGTTTTTTAATAAATCTAGCTAGACATTGTATAGATGTGGCAGTATTGAACAGTTACAAATAAAATGGCTTGAGTAAATTTTACTGAAACTTTTCAGATAACTGCTTAAAAGAAGTCAGCAAAAATCCACTGAATGTTTCTCTCGCTAGTACCTGGTTTAGTTAGAAAACATAAGTTTAGTGCTACAATAGTGTGAAATTAAAAAATGTAGTTTATTATTTATGATGACATAATTCTTCTGTCATATCTGAAATTTGACTTAAAGATTAATATTGAAGATTTAATGCTTTAAAGAAGTTAATGCTCTTGCATTTTTCTGGATGTCCTTGGGTTTTTGGTTCAAGCTGAATGATTCAAGACCATTCCTACATATAGCCTTCCATGTATGCATTGTCAGTCATCTGTCTATTCTACATTCATACTTTATTTGAGTCCTCCTTCTCTACTCCTTTGCAGATTCCTTTCCAGAGAGCAGCAAGTAAAAAGGATTTGGAGCTGTAGACCATAATTATTTTGGAATTATGTGTTAAAAATATTTTAAAAATAATTAAAAAAAACACCTTAGATCTAAAGCATTGTAATTCTGTACTTATTTTATAATAGCAGGAGTCCAGGATGTTGTAGTCCATGGTTGATGTGCACAATTTGTTTCAGTAACACAGGTGATTTTCCCTTCCCAACAGTTTAAAACAAAACAAAACAAAAATTAGAAGGGAAAGACAAAAAGACAAATTCAGTTAAAAAGTTTTCGCTTCTGCTATAGTAAAAACAATTTAGCAGAAAAATTAGTCTTCTTTATGTGACTAGAGAGATAAAACATTTTATGTAAGAATCATATAAAACCACAATAGTTTTAAAAATGCTTTGAGAAATTCATAAAAGGCATGGGGATAGATTGGTTTTTAAAATGCAGAAATAAATATAAAAGACAAGATTGTCATCTCCTGTAGCAGTGAATCTTGGAAGCATTATCTTGCATAACAAGGAGGGGGGAAAGCAGCTTTACAAGATGTTTACAAATTGAGATAGTTTTTGGAAGAGTAGTATGTTCCATACTCAATGTATGTGCTGCTAAAAGGTGTAGTGAGTTAAAATTCCATTAGGAAAATTTAAAATAGTTGCTATTTGAGTAAAGATGCCATGAAACTGAGACCTGAAAGGAAAGAAAAGGTCTCAAAGCTGTAAGTCCTGATTTCTGTAATTGAGGAATCCTGTAATTTGTTTTGTAGTCAGAAAATGTACGTATATTTTTTAAAAAGGGCACTTTTTTGTCATCTTGTGACTTGCTGAGTTTTAGACACCAAGCAAATATGATACTGAAAAATGCAAGTTATAGGGAAGAAATTTGCATTAAATTGTGGGGGAAGCTATTACTGTTGAATGAATTTCTGACTAAATTGTAACGAGTTGCAGATATTACAATGTTTACCTTATGAACAGTATCAATGCATTAATATTTTGTGGAAAGTCTAGAGTAAAAGGGTGTTATTTTAAGGCATTATCTGTAGACATAGTTGCAGCTTTGCATTTGTGTGTGTAGTGCACATAAGCTGGCCACTTTTCACATTTCAAAGCGATGGGTTTTCTTTATAACACCCAATAATTGCAAGGTCTTTCAGTGCTGCTTGAGTGTGTTACATTTATTCTATGTATGGTTCTTTTGGTGCATATGTAATTTATAATGGTCTAAAAGAGAGCACAGAGGCTTCTGGCTGTCAGTATTAGGCTGCTTGTCAATGGCAATAAATGGGGACTTGTCATAGACTTGCAGACTACTTTTTCCCCTCATTTTAATTCAAAATATGCAGTGCTGCCAGAGATCACCCAGTGGATTGTTGGTGTGAAGAGTGAATTCTTGGGTACTAGCAGCCCCTATGAAATGAAAGATTTTGTCAAAGACAGGAGAAGCCTGCCTCTGTAGCAAGAAACTAGAAAACTCAGAGCTTACTGTCAAGAACAACTCTTACATCTCACTCCTTATATGAGGGTTTCAAATGACTAAGCTGTGCTGGCTACATATGCTTTTATTAATCTGCACTCCGTGTTTGGGTTTTTTTCTTTTCTTTTTTTTTTCTTTCTTTTTTTTTTAACCACAGAAGAAAGCAATAGGGAAGCTTTAGGCTGTAACAAGAACTTTTCTGAAGGTTGTCTCTATAGCAAGTATGACCCGAATGTCAGTAGCAATTTCTGTAGTGATAAAGAAATCTTCTAGGTTGGAGTCCATGAAAGGCTTTGCCCCTTTGAAAAAACACTTAAGGATATGAAAATTCTGGAGAAGAACCTTCAGACCTCTGAGGGGTGCACACTGACCTCTAAGTACAGAGACCCAAACTTTGGGGGATGGACTAGATGACTTTTAAAGGTCCCTTCCATCCCAAAGCATTCTATAATATGATTCTATGATTCAAGTTTAGTATAGTTGAGCCTACTTATCTGTAATGCTGATGAAGTTATCCGCTATGGAAATGACTACAACTTTGTAGGGAAAAAAGTCATGTCTGTCAGGGTGGACATAATTTTGGTCCTCAACAAAAAAACCCAAATTTTATAACTTTCCAGGAAGCTTTCAGTAGTTTTGAATTTCTTCGTGCTTCTCCTATCAGATGGCCATTTTTCTTGTTCCCACAATTTTGAAAATTTCACAGAATCATTGAATTTGACCTCTAGAGGTCACCTTCCATCTAGTCAAACCCCTCTGCTCAAACTGAGCTAGAGCAGGTATCTTTCATTTTAAAAGGAAGGGGTGATTTTATTTCATCATCCATCCATCTGAAACCTTCCCTCCTCATCTGAGATTTAATGCAATAGCATGTAATTTGGAAAGATGAAGTTCAGAAGCACTGTTGCATCACGGTGCTAGATAAACCAGTGATGTTTTCAAGACTGACATTTCTGTGTTACGGTTCAGGACAAATATCTTGATTTTGCACTTTATTTTGGGGGGAAATGATCATCAAAACCTCTGCATATGCAGGTGATTCTTCACTTTACAGAAGCACATGTCAACATATACATTTTGTGCTTGTTATTCTCCTGGCTATTAATGCCTATAAAGAGAATAGACTTTATCTGAGCAATGTTTGTTGGCTACAGATTCTTCCTATGTTGAAATTTCTAAGAGAATTCCTCTTTAGCAGGAGTATTTGTACTTTGTTTACTTTGGAGTTTGGGACGTTTTAGTATATGCTTACAAGATAGTCCCATAAATATACTGGAGTTGAAGATAATTCATTAAGCATGCAAAAAGGAAGCAGATGAAGTTTTTTACAAGCGGCTGGCTGAAGTCTCAGAGTCTCTAACCCTTGTTCTTGTGGGAGACTTCAACTTACCAGATATCTGCTGGAAATACAACACGGCAGAGAGAAAGCAGTCTAGGAGGTTCCTGGAGTGCGTGGAGGATAACTTCCTGACGCAGCTGGTAAGCGAGCCAACCAGGGGAGGTGCCCCGCTGGACCTGCTGTTCACGAACAGAGAAGGCCTAGTGGGTGATGTGGTGGTCGGAGGCTGTCTTGGGCACAGCGACCATGAAATGGTAGAGTTTTCGATTTTTGGAGAAGTAAGGAGGGGGGCCAGCAAAACCACAACCCTAAACTTCAGAAGGGCAGACTTTGGCCTGTTTAGCAGTTTGGTTAACAGAGTCCCTTGGGAGGCAGTCCTGAAAGGCAAAGGAGTCCAGGAAGGCTGGATGTTATTCAAGAGGGAAGTCTTAAAGGCACAGGAGCAGGCTGTCCCCATGTGCCGCAAGTCGAGCAGGCGGGGGAGAAGACCGGCCTGGCTGAACAGAGAGCTCTGTCTGGAACTCAGGAAGAAAAGGAGAACCTACCACCTTTGGAAGAAGGGGCAGGTGACTCAGGGGGACTACAAGGATGTGGTGAGGATATGCAGGGAAAAGATTAGAAAGGCGAAGGCCCAGCTAGAACTTAAACTGGCCACTGCTGTCAAGGATAACAAAAAATGTTTCTACAAGTATATCAGCGACAAAAGGAGGGCTAAGGAGAGTCTCCCTCCTTTGTTGGATGTGGAGGGAAACTTGGCCACGAAGGATGAGGAGAAGGCTGAGGTACTTAATGCCTTCTTTGCCTCAATCTTTAATAGTCGGACTGATCATCCTCAAGGTTTTCATGCCCCTGAGCTGGGAGATGGAGATAGGACACAGAATGTAGTCCCAGCTGTCGAAGAGGTGGCAGTCACCGACCTGCTCCTCCACCTGGATGCCCACAAGTCTATGGGGCCAGACGGGATCCACCCGAGGATGCTGAGGGAACTGGCGGAGGAGCTTGCCAAGCCACTTTCCATCATTTACCAGCAGTCCTGGTCAACCAGGGAGGTCCCAGCTGACTGGAAGTTAGCTAATGTGACACCCATCTACAAGAAGGGTCGGAAGGAGGATCCGGGGAACTACAGGCCTGTCAGCCTGACCTCCGTGCTGGGGAAGGTCATGGAACAGATCATCCTGAGTGCCATTATGCGGCATGTGCGGGACAACCGGGGGATCAGGCTCAGCCAGCATGGGTTTATGAAAGGCAGGTCCTGCTTCACTAACCTGGTCTCCTTCTATGACAAGGTGACCCGCTTAGTGGATGAGGGGAAGGCTGTGGATGTTGTCTACTTGGACTTCAGTAAGGCCTTTGACACTGTCTCCCACAGCATTCTCCTGCACAAGCTGGCTGCTCACGGCTTGGACAAGTGCACTCTGCGCTGGGTTAAAAGCTGGCTGGATGGCCGAGCCCAGAGAGTGGTGGTGAATGGAGCCAAATCCAGTTGGCGACCGGTCACGAGTGGTGTTCCCCAAGGCTCAGTGTTGGGACCGGTCCTGTTCAATATCTTTATCGATGATCTGGATGAGGGGATTGAGTGCACCCTCAGTAAGTTTGCAGATGACACCAAGTTGGGTGGAACTGTCGATCTGCTGGAGGGTAGGAAGGCCCTGCAGAGGGACCTGGACAGGCTGGATTGTTGGGCTGGGGCCAACTGTATGAGGTTCAACAAGGCCAAGTGCTGGGTCCTGCCCTTTGGTCACAACAACCCCAGGCAACGCTACAGGCTCGGGGAGGAGTGGCTGGAAAGCAGCCTGGCTGAAAAGGACCTGGGGGTGACGGTTGACAGCCGCCTAAACATGAGCCAGCAGTGTGCTCAGGTGGCCAAGAGGGCCAGTGGCATCCTGGCTTGTATCAGGAATAGTGTGGCCAGCAGGACCAGGGAGGTGATAGTGCCCCTGTATTCGGCACTGGTGAGGCCGCACCTCGAGTACTGTGTCCAGTTTTGGGCCCCTCACTTCAAGAAGGACATTGAGGTGCTGGAGCGTGTCCAGAGAAGGGCAACGAGGTTGGTGAAGGGTCTAGAGAACAAGTCTTAAGAGGAGCGGCTGAGGGAGCTGGGGTTGTTTAGTTTGGAGAAGAGGAGGCTGAGGGGAGACCTTATTGCCCTCTACAACTACCTGAAAGGAGGTTGTAGAGAGGTGGGTGTTGGTCTCTCCTCCCCAGTAACAAGCGATAGGACGAGAGGAAATGGCCTCAAGCTGCGCCAGGGGAGGTTTAGGTTGGATATTAGGAAAAACGTCTTTACTGAAAGAGTAGTCAGGCCCTGGCACAGGCTGCCCAGGGAAGTGGTTGAGTCCCCATCCCTGGAGGTATTTAAAAGACGGGTAGATGCGGTACTTGAGGACATGGTTTAGTGGTGGACTTGGCAGTGGTAGGTTAACGGTTGGACCTGATGATCCTAAGGGTCTTTTCCAACCTTAACAATTCTATGATTCTATGAAAGTCTTCCTCAGTTGCTTTTTATCTGCCATTGTTTGACAAAGCGAAGGCTACGTTTTAACACAGTCCTTATGTTACCTGTTAGAAGAAGCAATCGTGCAATGAAATACACAAAAATGTCATTACTTTAAAAGTTTCTGTATTCCACAGACATTCTGCAGATCATAGTCAGCAGGTAGTTTGTCAGCCTTGTGATTGGTAAATTTAAGGGTACTGCTCATCAAAAATTTCTGCTCAGGAGTACAATTCGTGTATGCATGTTGGTAAAATGAGTCAGTACTTCTTGCAAAACCATAATTATTGTGTAAGGAACATTTTCTTATCTTGATTATTTAGCTCCAAACCTTTTTCCCTTAAGGTTCTTCATACCCATCTCCTCTACTGAGTACAAGATCTTGACACAGTATTTTTTTCCTTACAGAGAGAATGATATTGAAGAATGTGGCTTGGAAATGTTTTTCTCAGTTGATAAAGAAATTCTAGGTGAAATCAAAAGCCATGACTTGAAGCCAAATGGTAGCAACATTCTGGTCACAGAAGAAAACAAAGAAGAATACATAAGGTAAGAATAAATGAAGATTTTAAAATACTCTTATCTCCCTCATTTTCTTTCTTTAGTTCTAGCAAGAAAAGATTGACAACTATGAAATCTGAAGCATTGTTGTAATTCTGTCTCTGAGTAATTGCTGATGTTGGCAACAAGTGGCAATTGTTTGGATATTGTATTTGAAAGAAGAATATTGATAGAAATAAGTTTTTTAAATCCACTTTTCCCAAAGATTATAGTTAGTAGAAGGTCCACTTTTTTCCTAGAGTAATTCAATTTTAGCAGAACATCATGACAACAAATGTGAATGTCAGGTATTTCATAAAATCGTGGCATGTGTTTATTATTGGAATTATATTGCTTCATAGCCTGCTGATATTCTACCCAGCCATTTATGTTTGTGGTTTTTTTTTTTTTTTTAACCTAAGAACATTTTTGGATGCTTTTGTATTATTCTTATTTTTTAAAGATACTTGGGATCGCTACTAGTTTCACCTGAACTGGTCTTATAGTATCATCAGGTCTTGGCATTTGTAACAGGACAGTGTTATGAATGATGCCATAAGTTTGTATTGTCATAAATGAAGGATTATGTTTGCAGTACCAGAATTTTTTAAAGCAATAGGTTAAGAGGGAAGGAGCCTAAGAGCGATTAAAGAATAAAAATGTGAACAGTGACCTGCTTTGCCCTGAAATATCTCCTTCTTCCTCAATGTGCAGCAGTACATAAGCTCTGCTTTAAGGTGTGAACTTCAACATATAAGCTTGGAGGATGTGCTTGCCAAAAAAAAAAAAAAAAAAAGTCACACATTGCAGGCACAAAATAAACTGAATCACAGTGGAATTTTCCTTGCTTTCTTACGATGGGTTCTGTGAAGGCTGCTTTCATGGCAGGGGGTGAGGGAGAAGGGGAGTGGTTTTTCTTTTCATCGCATGAGTAATCTGGAGACATTTCAGTGATTCACAGGAAAGGTAATATTTGCAGAAGAAACATACTGGCATTTTGCAGTTTTGCAAAGTATTAATTTGGGGTTGAAAATAGGGAGGATCTGCAGAAAACCATTCTCTTCTAGTTTCTAGGAACCCAGGGAGAGCTCAGATTCCAGTTTCACTCATATTCTTTGGCTTACTCTGAGTCCTGCTTTAAGTCCCCAAAGTTTCTAGGATTGAAATCAGAAAATAGCCATCTCTCCTTTAGACTCCAGTTCTCCTGACAGGTTAGGCTTGAATTCAGCATAATATCTGCTTCTCCCTGGGTTCAGGTTCTTCGGGTCTCCTGCCTGCTTTTCACCCTTTTATTAATGGAGAGTGGAGTTTCTGCCACAGAGCAAAGTTTCATGATTAACAGAAACAAATATGGAACTTTCCAAATGGACATAGTCGTTTCTTGGTAAGCTAGCAGTCCTACTTATCTTCACCAGTACAACTTGACCTAGTTTTTACCTTTTCATGGATAATGACTGAGATTTCTGGGGAGAATATTAGACAAATATAGCTCTGCATTTTTCTCTTTTTTCAAATACCTAGGGACTGCTGTGCTCTCATTAATATAATCGGTGAATAGATGCTGCCTCCTCTTTGAATCTAAAATACTTTCTGTAGCAGAATGGTTGGAAACATAGGGTTTTAACTTAAAGAAAAAACAAAATCGTTTGCACAGAGTAAAGGTTGCTCATAAAATTATACAATGCTGTATCCCCAGAACTTTCCAGAATTTCCATATTTTTTTTTTTAACTTAGCTTACAGTTCATCTCAAAATAGGCTAACAAAGATGTGGACTTGGGTTAGCACAGGACATTTAAATTATCTTTCTGTATCTTCTTTTACAGGCTAGTAGCAGAATGGAGACTTTCCCGAGGTGTTGAGGAGCAGACACAGGCTTTCTTTGAAGGCTTCAATGAAATTCTGCCACAACAGTATTTGCAGTATTTTGATGCTAAGGAGCTAGAGGTAAAGGATACTTTGGCTATTGCTAGATTCAGGTTGTTACACATAAAATACTTAAACTCCAGTAGTTAGGTCTGAAGAGCAGAACTCACTAAGGCTGACAGCTCTGTTTTATAGGGCATATGAAGGAAACTTTATGGATTATAGAATCACAGAATCGTTAAGGTTGGAAAAGACTGTTAAGGTCATCGAGTCCAACCATTAACCTATCACTGCCAAGGCCACCACTAAACCATGTCCTCAAGCACTACGTCTACCCATCTTTTAAATACCCCCAGGGATGGGGACTCAACCACTTCCTGGGCAGCCTGTTCCAATGCCTGACTACCCTTTTGGTGAAGAAGTTTTTCCTAATATCCAACCTAAACTTTCCCTGGCGCAGCTTGAGGCCGTTTCCTCTCTTCCTGTCGCTAGTTGCTAGGCAGAAGAGACTGACCCCCACCTCGCTACGACCTCCTTTCAGGTAGTTGTAGAGAGCAATAAGGTCTCCCCTCAGCCTCCTCTTCTCCAAACTAAACAACCCCAGCTCCCTCAGCCGCTCCTCATAAGACTTGTTCTCTGGACCTTTCACCAACTTCGTTGCCCTTCTTTGGACACACTCCAGCACCTCAATGTCCTTCTTGAATTGAGGGGCCCAAAACTGAACACAGTATTCGAGGTGCAGCCTCACCAATGCCGAATACAGGGGCACTATCACTTCCCTGGTCCTGCTGGCCACGCTATTCCTGATTGTCCTGGTTTTGGCTGGGATGGAGTTGGTTTTCTTCCTGGTAGCCGGTATGGGGCTGTGTTCTGGGTTTAGGTTGAGAACAATGTCGATGATACACTGATGTTTTGGTTCTTGCTAAGTACTTGCTAAGTGGTGCTCACTCTGGTCAAGGACTTTTCAGCTTCCCATGCTCTGCCAGGGGCACGGGAGGCTGGGAGGGGGCACAGCTGGGGCAGCTGACTCAGACTGGGCGGGGGCTATTCCATACCATGTGACATCATGCTCAGTATATAAGCAGGGGAGTTGGCCGGGGAGGGGTTCGGTCGTTGCTTGGGGGATGTGCTGGGCATCGGTCGGCAGGTGGTGAGCAATTGTACAGTGTACCGCTTGCTTTGTATTACTACTGTTCTATTTTTTATTTTACTTCAGTTATTAAACTGTTTTTATCTCAGCCCATGAGTTTTCCCCTTTTGCCCTTCCGATCCTCTCCCCCATCCCGCCGGTGGGGGGGCGAGCGAGCGGCTGCGTGGTGCTTAGTTGCTGGCTGGGGTTAAACCACGACACTGATACAAGCCAGGGTGCCATTGGCCCTCTTGGCCACCTGAGCACACTGCTGGCTCATGTTTAGGCGGCTGTCAACCGTCACCCCCAGGTCCTTTTCAGCCAGGCTGCTTTCCAGCCACTCCTCCCCGAGCCTGTAGCATTGCCTGGGGTTGTTGTGACCAAAGTACAGGACCCAGCACTTGGCCTTGTTGAACCTCATACAGTTGGCCCTGGCCCAACAATCCAGCCTGTCCAGGTCCCTCTGCAGGGCCTTCCTACCCTCCAGCAGATCGACAGTTCCACCCAACTTGGTGTCATCTGCAAACTTACTGAGGGTGCACTGAGGGGAGTAGTATTTTTTCAGTGTGTTTCCCTTCACTTTCCTCTTTGCAGCCTACTTACACGTTTCTAAAGTCTAAGATTCTGCCAGTAGAAATTTCTTACCGAATTGCTTTTGTGATCCTCAGCAATTTGATTTGCTGGTGTTCAAAGAATGAGTAACTTGACAAAAAGGGAGATAAAACCAGATGTGCAATGGATGATCGCATATAGACTGGACCAGGTTCTAGACAGTTTTGATCTCTCAAAATTACACTTTCTGAAGCATCTGTTCAATTTAAAAAGATAAAAAGATAACATAAAACCAAAACATCCTGTTGCTAGTGAAGAATTGTATGGCTGGGCAATGATAAACTGTTCCTGGCTTGAATGTCTAAATGCAAGCAATTATTCCATTTGTCATGACAGAGATGCTTTCTATTTTGTGGCCTCTCCAAATACACTTCATGAGTCGTCATCATTCTTTGTTGTAGAAGTTCTGGATAAAGTTTAAAATTAAAAACAAGTATACTGACATTGCAGATGCTTCTAGGTATGGGTGCAGTTGATGTTCTATTTTGCTATGTGGGAAGTCATACCTTGTACTCGCATGTTTATTTTCCTTTTTCTTCCCTAAAGGTGCTTCTATGTGGAATGCAAGAAATTGATTTGAATGACTGGCAGAGGCATACCATCTACCGGCACTATACCAGGACCAGCAGACAGATAGTATGGTTCTGGCAGGTTTGTAGACTTTATTTTATTCTCAGACCAACAGAAGTTACAGAGCACAGCTACAGCTTAGTAAACGATAGTCAGAATTACTAAATAGATCTGTAGTGTGTAAATATAAATTTTTACTGCTAATTCAGCTACTCATAACAGTCATGTAATTCATTAATCTATGAATGATGATGATGTGAAAATCTGAATATCAAATCTGTACCTAAATGTTTATTTCAATTATTCTTTTTCAGTTTGTGAAAGAAATAGACAATGAGAAGAGAATGAGACTCTTGCAGTTTGTTACTGGAACGTGCAGATTACCAGTGGGAGGATTTGCTGACCTCATGGGTATGCATTAATAATCCCTCTAATGCATTAGATAATTTTTTTAAAAGAACTAAGTTATATGTTTATGGACATTTTCAATGAATTTTATATTGACTGCTATTTTGTATGTCCTGCATATACTTGAGCTATGATGGAAGAAGAGATGGAGGGAATGTTTACACCTGTTGTACTGAGTTTCCAATTCACTTCCCATTTATGCATTTCACCACGTGCATACTTTGATCTACACAGAGGTGTACAATGAAAGAAGGAAGTCTTTTTCTTCTGTGCGAGTTATAGTAATCTTGTCTTGTGTTTAAGCCTTTCATACTTCAGTTGTAATGTATTACCTGCTGATACAAAGGTAGCTAGACCTATGCCTTGTTTATTTGAATTTGTTACAGGGAGCAACGGACCCCAAAAATTTTGTATTGAAAAAGTTGGAAAGGAAAACTGGTTACCTAGAAGTCATACCTGGTGAGTATGTAACAAATCAGAATATTACTACTGTTCTGGTTTTGCTGATAACAATCTACTGGGAGATTTTAGTAAATGGGTAATCTTAAATGGTTGAGAATGCGTGAAAGCAAACACCAAGGTATACCAATAAACTTTGTTGTTGAATAATAGCTGAACTTCTGAAGAACTCTTGTAGCATGGAGTAGATTCCATTGTAAATTCCATGGATTTGTGTATTACTGAAAATTTAAAGTAATAAACAGTACTGTCTAGAGAGGTTGGGATTGATCTTTTGTTATCGCTACACTCCATCTTGATAGTGAAGCAGCCACATTCACACTCTCACTTCCCTAGAGAAAAGGTAGCTTCTGCTCAGTTCCTCAGGTGTATTAGTGGTTAGTAAAAACACACAAATACAAACTTTCAAATGTGAATGATGAATCTAGTTAACCAACTAGGAAAAGTTAGTGAAACTTCTTACCAAGTACACTGCATTTCTAGAAAACTATCACTGTTCAAATGCTTGAACTCTAACTTTTGGTCTCAGAAATATATGAATTTATGTCAGTAGTCAGCTTTTCACAGGGTATAAATCCATGTATCCATCTACACAGCAAAAAGTTTAATTACCCATATTCATAATGGATTTTTTTTGTAATGGTTTAATTGTTTTTCAGTACTTAAGCTTTTTCTTTATTTTCAGTTTCAATCGCTTAGACCTTCCACCCTATAAGAATTATGAGCAGTTGAAGGAAAAGCTGTTGTTTGCAATTGAAGAAACAGAAGGATTTGGGCAAGAATAGCTAAAATTTGCACCTTGAAGAATGTGAACTCGACACGATGTATGTTCTTCACTTCTTCTGCTTGTTGCACACTTCATTGTAAAGTAGACTTGACTTGGATTTATTTAACAATACTAATGTGTTAAGTAAATGGATGTTATCCTGAGGTTTTATCCACATTAACTCTGGATTTCTACTGAGCACTTTCAGAAATCAAATGAGCAATCAGATATGGCTACAAATGAATTACGACCTAAGTAGAGGTTTAATACAGCTTTGGGCTCTGCTTTGTTTTACCATTCATTAATTAGAATGTGTCCTTAATGACTGACAGATTTTTAACAATAGTTTTGTCTTTCCTTTTTAGTAGCATTTTTTGCTACTGATGCACTGGGAAGTTCATTGGTAGCTGCAATGCTGCAGCATCATCATAAGCCTCTTTACAGCAGTGTTATTAGAGCCAGCTTGTAACCATCCTCTGCGTACTGTGAGCAAATTCATTGCTTAAGCTCTTTTTTCTAACTCAAGTGTGGCCAGACTGTTTTTTCCCTGCCTGGAGTCTGCTCACGTGCCAGCTGGACTCAAGCTGCTGTTAAGGGGATGTCAAACTGTGGCACAAATCCAGGGCATAGCTTTGCTTTGTTTTTTCCCAATCCTGCTAATTTCAGCAAAATAGACACCCGCCCAAAGTTGTTGGAGCATTTCTGTGTGCCCTCAGAAGCATTCTGATCTTTTTCTGTGTTACATGTTTAACTTTTAAATCAATATTAACACTGTGGTACTTCACTTGTTTTGCAAAAGACAAGACCACCTGGGATTGCACTGATTCCATTTAGATTCCTGTTTGCAGGCTGATATTTCCTGTCAAAGGTGTTAATGGACATTATTCTCAGTGTTATTCTTACACGTTGCAGTTGGCTTGCTCCGAAGACTTTATTGGGTTCTCAGGAAAAGGTACAAAACAACTGGAGTCAGAAAATTATAATAGTTATTTTTGCTGATGAACTGATATGCGATACTGGCTGAGGCTAAGAGGATGAGAAAGTTCAGACACGGATTACAGATTTTTGAAAAGCTGGGGCATCAGTAAATATTTCTATAAAGATTGAAACTAAAGTTTTTTGGGGAGGTTTCTAAGCTAATTCACCCTAAGCTGCTTATAGCTAGCAACTTTTGTAGTGAGTTCCTATTGGATTAATAACATCTTTTACTTCCTTTTAGAATCTGTTAATATTCAATTATCTTCTGGTTTACAATAACATTATGCATTTTACTCCTCCTTTAGACTGAATGCACTTTTCGGGTATGGTCAGCTCTTTCCCTATCTGAAGGGAGGAAGGCAGACTTCAATGAGATGAGCTGTTAGCCATAGTAAGAGACATGACACTTGAAATAGCATGTAGCACATATTAGAGCATAACCACAGCTCAAAGCATTGGGACAGGAGCTGTTTCTAAGAAGCTTCTAGATATTGGAGCTGAAACAGGACAGTGGGAAACTGTAAAACTGAACTTCCAGTCTTGAAAAAAATATTTCTTTCCTTCTGTCCCTTCTGTTTAAACTATGCGAGGGAAAAACTGATTCAGGCCTAAGAAGAACGAAGACATTATGGTTTTTAACTGACTTCAGAGTTTTTCAGGTCATACAAAGTGATACATACTTATTGGAAAGCAGAACAATTAGACTTCAGAGTGAATAGCTCTTTTGTCATGCATATTCTAAGAAAGGCATGGAAAAGAGTTTCTGATTGTATAGAAATGACCCTCTTTTACAGTTTCATTGATGGTAAGAACTAACCTGACTTCATGGTTTTACTAGGAGGAAAATCTGCCAACTTCAAAACATTTGATGGATATATTACAGTATATAGCCCATGAGGAGAAAAAAAGCCTTATAAATATTTTCTGTTTATATTAATTCGTACAATGAAATGTAGTTATCTAACATATTTACAAGAGAGATTAAATTAAGCAAGATAATGCAAGATTAAGCTATGAAAAATAGTCTGTGTTCTGCATAATGCTTTATGATTCATGTAGGGAACCTAGAAATATTGTTAATGTATAAATATCACCCAAAAGGCTTTCAGCCCTATATTTTTAAAATAAAGAATAGTTATAATTGAAATAGCCTTAGCCCTAGTTCTATAGGGTATGGCTGTTTAATATTTTTATGGTTGAAATGTTTAGTTCAGGAAAAAAGTAAATGCTTGTATATATTTTTGCAGTCTGGGATTCCACTTATTCCATTTTTCTTTCTTTAATTTAAATGGCATGTTTATATGTCTTTTCTGCTGTATTAGGATGGGGGAAAGGGGGCTGGATATCCCAAGCGCCAGATATGGTTTTAAAATACTGCAAATAAAGAATTCATTGGGGGGGGGGGGGGGAAATTGTCTGTGAAACATTGGATTTGGCCAAAATATAAAAAAATTAAAGCAACTTTACTGTGGTAAATTGGCAATATTTCTGAAGTCAGAGCTTAAGATTACTTAGGCATTTTACTTGTCAGCATTGTGAATGCTAACAAATCTGTTAATTTTTTACAGCATGTTGTGTAGAAATAAAAAGGAATTAATATAAGCCACTGGTGCACTTTTCTGTTCTTTATGGGGATCTGGTGAAAACAACATGTGGCTGAGCCCACAGCATCTGGTATCCCAGTTATGAATTGGACTTAGAAGTAAGATTTTCAGCAGAGATTAATGAATTTGTCTCCCACTACTTCAACTGATTTAGCAGCCTGAGCTGCATAAATTCATAGTATGTCACAAATGTATATTAATATGCAACTGTCAATTGATCCTAATGTTCAAATATTAAAATAACTTT
This sequence comes from Theristicus caerulescens, assembly GCA_020745775.1. Classification (NCBI taxonomy): domain Eukaryota; kingdom Metazoa; phylum Chordata; class Aves; order Pelecaniformes; family Threskiornithidae; genus Theristicus; species Theristicus caerulescens. The sequence goes on from CM036569.1 coordinate 5,378,285, forward strand.
TATTTAGAATTTTGCCTTATGAGAATGACATGAGAAAATTAAATGCTGAGCTGCTGATCTAAGAGTTAATGAAGCCTTATTGTTCTGGGTAGCTCAGGAAATGTTAATATACTAATGAAATGCAGAGTAAATGCGTCATGTCTTCATCTGATCTAGTATGGAAGTTGTTTGTTTTGTTTTTTAATCCAGTTGCTTGTGTTTTAAAAAAAAGAAAAAGCTTTTTTAATTTTTCTGAGAAAAGTAAAACCAAAAAAATGCTTGGTTTTTTTTTGTTTGAATTTTTCTTACATGCTGCACTGGATTTATAATCTGAACTCTCTCTATTATATTGGTATCTCCAGCCCCCTTTTTGTGGTGTCTTTTAATTTTCTTCAAGAATCACTGTTTGTGTATATGTGCTCTAGTGAACTCGTATATAAACTGGGATCAGCAGCACTGGATTGTAAAATACTGTACTGAAATTCATTGTTGAAATTTCCTTGCATTGTAATTTCAAATACTCAGGTAACTGTAACAGTATCTCAGTAAGTCAAATACTTTTATAAAACTACTTAAAGAGCTGGTAGTCTCGTCGTTATTCTTTCTGTGTTACAAGGCATCCATGTGCAAATAAATTGTCTGTCTGCTCTTTCGGGGGTGAGGCGTTAGGCTGTCTGAAGTTGTCCTTCTAGCAAAGTTATTTAGAAATGTTTCTTTCCCTGAGACCTCTTCTGCCATTGTTGATTGCATTGGAAATTCATTAGGAGATTTCAGACACAGCTGCCTTTGTGACTGGTTAGAAACAGTAGATAAAAGAATTCCTGAATTTTTAGTGCTCATGGGATGCTGCCCCAAGGAGACAGTGAGGCTGCTGCTCTGTTAGTGGTGGTGCCCTGAGGGAGATGGTCTGGGGAAAGGTTCTGCGGGAACCACAGCGTTAACATTTTCTTGTACCGCTATTGCAGTGATAACAAAAATGAGGTATGACTGTGCAAGTTTGTGTTTTCTTTTCTGTTTACAATGACAGGGTGACAGGAAGGAGGGGGAAAAAATGCTCAGATGAGACTAACCAGCCTTGTAGTTACCCTGATCCTCCTCCTTGAAGGGGGAAGTGGTATTTACATTCTTTCTGTCATCAGGAACCTCTCCTGATCGCAATGACCTTTCAAGGATAATTGAGATCGGCTTTACAATGACATTGGCCAGCTCCCTCCATGCTCATGGGTACATCCCATCAGGTCTCATGAACGTGTTCGTATCCAGTTTGTTCAAATGTTCCCTAAACTGATCCTCCTCCACTGAGGGTAATCTTCCTTGCTGCAGACCTCCCCTCTGGGTTTTCACCCTGCTTGCTTTCCCAGATATTCACACAGGCTTGGTTAATACAATTCTGTTTGTAGCAGCAAATCCCAAGTATGCTTTTCTATGCCAAGTAAATATATGCAATAATAATTGCCTTTTTTCTGCAGCAGGGGAGGTTAGTTTTGAGTTGCTTCCTCCATGCTTTGGATGAAATCACTTAAAAGCATGCTAGTAAGTTGTGTAAACCCAAAATTTGGCACTGCTTTTGGGTAGTTTTAAGTTAGTACAGCTATGAGGATATTTCACACACATCTGAAGTTTTAAAAAAAAAAAGGGAAAAAACCCAAAGCAGAATCACAATGCACTGCATAAATGTACGGTATGATAAATGTACAACTTAGTTGCACCATTGCATTAGTTCCTTGCTATTTTCTTCTATGATGATGTTGCTAATGCCAGTACCAGTCCTGGGTGGGGTTATTGATGGTTTGTACATGGCAAGATGGGAGTGCTTGTTCAGTTCAAACAAAAGCTTGTTTGGTTTAGGTCTCTGATGGCAGCTGTGTGCTGCTTACCTATTGACCAGATCTTAGGGACTAGAGGTTGAATCAATCTATGGTAAAATGACTTTCTGTAGCCAAGCTTTAAAACTTATTGCTGGATTGATATGAGAGATTAGAATTTAAATTAATTAGGTTGCAGAGCTGTAAATATCCACTAGAAGAGAAAACAGCTGTATATCTTGGATCCTGAAGAAGGATTTGTTCCTGATGTCTGAAGATGCCTGATCCCATGTCCATGCTCAACCTATCAGCTCTACAGTAGTGCAAAAATGACAGGGTTCATTGGAGAAATCTTCTGTTTTCCCTGAGCAGAAAGTAGTCCCTGCCAGATTTGAAGGACCAGTGAGCTTATCTGCTATGTCAAATCCTGATTTTCAGAGTGTCTTGGAAAAAAAAAATACTTCACAAGGTCACGTTTCTGCTTGTTACCCAACAACTACCTCCTCTCTGTAACTGTTGTGAGGCGCTGAGTGTTAGCTAGATGTCACGTTCCTGCTCGCAGGGTCGCAATGTGGAAAGAAGCAACATTCAATTCAAGCAGGGAATGGATTCCAGACGAAAGGGGGAAAGTACCAAATGCTATTACTGTGTACGTATAATACTGCCGAGGGTTGAGCGTGTTGGTTTGTTTTGCCTTTAGAATACAGGACATGCCCGATCCTTGCCAAAGGCGGCCTGAGCTGAGGCCCATCCTTTTCATGCTCGCAGGGGCGGAAGGCGTGGTTTCCCGGGGCTGCGGCAGGTGGGGTCCGAGGGTTTCGGGGTTCGCGAGGCCCGGACTGACCTTCCCAGCTCCGCCCGGCGCCTCCCCTTGTCTCGGGGGCTTCAGAGGCAGCTGAGGCGTCTTGGCCCTGGCGGTCAGCTCTCCCCGCCCGCTGTACGGTTCGCAGGGTTTACACTAAAGGCCTTACAAGAGATCAGCGACCCGACGGGCGCCAAGCGGCGCGTCCCCGGCCGCAGCGGCCGGGCCGGGCCCTGAGGCGCTGGGGGTGGTGCTTACTGCGGAAGGGCCGGTCCGGCCCCGCCCCCGCCCTGGGACAAGTGCTTCCGGAGCGAGGCGCCCCGCCCCCTCCCCCGGGTTGGCGGAGCGGACGGCGCATGCGCGCGGTGCCGTGACTGGGCGGAGAGGCGGCGGCTCGAGATGGTGGGTGAGGGCGCGGGGGATACGCGGGCCGGCGGGGCCGGGGCCGGGGCCGGGGCGTCCCCTCCCCTCCCCTCCGGCGCCGTCCCGGGGCCGGGCGGGGGGGACCCTGTTCCGCCTGGGGAGGTACCGCCTCTCTCGCCCGGCCCTTGGGGGGCTCCGGCGTGGGAAACGCCCGTGTTGGCGCTACCGCGAGCGCCCGCCCTGCAGCAGGCGCCGAGCGAGGCGGAGGGGACCGGTCCTAGCACCTCCTCGGCCAGAGGGGCTGCCCGGGCGGGCGGCCGGCGTCCTGCACCGAGTGGCAGCGAGGCCCAGTTGCGGGCAGGGATTTGATCTCTCCGGTTTCTCTCCCCCGCCCCGTTTGGCTTGGGTTTGGTTTCGGCGCTAGGATGCGCGGGCGCGGCCCTTCTTTTGTTGCGCGGGTGTTTTGCCGGGAGGTTTCTGCTCTCGCACCGGCGGCCGGGCCAGGCCGCTCCGGAGGCCCGCGCTGTGCCACAGAGCGGTTTCACCGCGGCAGCGGAGCCCGGGCTCCCTGGCAGCGCGGGCCGCGGGCTTCTGTCCCAAAATCATTGCGGTGGAAGGCGTGTCGTTCCCGTACACCTTCAGCTGATCCTGTCAAGCACTGAAATACGCCATGTGATGGCCGGCTGCAGATCCCTTCAGAGGAAAATCTGTGCATTCCTTACGGGTACCAGGTTACAATTCCTAAAGCTGAAAGCAACCAGGAAGAAAGACTGTTTTAAGACAACTGGCTGTTCGATATTCTGTGGAACCTGGAATGTGTTTATTTTATTGTAATTGTATTGGAGGTTGCTATCTGTTCAGGTGTATTGTTGACTGGTGCATATTAATGAAATTGCAGGTCAAAATATATGGAAAAATTCCTAAAGAAATAAATAATGACCTAAGTTATAGATGGAAAATTGAAATGGTCTAATAACACATATTTTTTAGGCAAACCTAGGAGTTAAAGCTTTCTGGATGAAAACAGGAAGATAAAGGCTACTGTTGTGTCACAGCAAAGGCTATATAAGAGCAGATCGGTGATGGGGGAGTATTTATGCCCCTTTCCAGGAGCACATCTCTCCTTCCCCATATACTATCTCTTGCAGTTATTCAGCCCTTTATTAAGATAGTTTTTGTTTGTTTTATGAGGTAAATATATAATTTTTTTCTCAGTAATACTTTTGCTGGGCTGGTGAATTGAACTGGCTTGCGGAAGTGTTGGGCAAGCACCAGAGCTGGCGTGTGTGAAGTGGTACGTGTACGTCGGGGCCCAAGAACAGGAGGAGCAGAACCTTCCCATGTCAACAGCAGTGAACTGTTAGAGCAGATCACCCTGCCTTGTGAGTTAGATTATCTGTTGGTTGTTAGAAGAAATTAAAAATTGGTATTGTTCTGTATGGATGCTTCTTTGCATCCAAATAGGTTTGTTAAGGACCAATGAAAGAAAGTATTGAACAAATCAGAACTTAAATACTGCTAGTAAGAAGTCAGGAAATTATTTCAGACTTAACAGTGTGCCACCACATTTCTCTCAGTATTTGTATGCCCTGTAGTTTGTTCTTTCTTTCATTTCCCTTGTCCTCCATTTGAAAATAGTCCAGCATTCAGAAATAAACAAGAGCTTTGTTGAAAAGACTGAATTTTTCTATGCTAGATAAGACAGAAAAGCTCTGCTTCATAAAGACAAACTCAGGTGGCACCATCTCTTATCAGCAACAGTTCGTGTGATTCCAAGCTACTTAAACTAACAGCACTCTGCAGAAAGTTTGCTAGTAGTTCTGAGGTTGAGGTCATGTCATTTTGTTCGGATAAGTCCTCTTCGCAGGGAACAGGGCTTATAACATGGCTGTGCTCATTTGCTGCGGGGTGGAAGTGGAGAGAAGGTTATTCACAGTGCCTAAGAAATGCAGCCGTCTTGGCCAAATGCTAAAGGCCAAATAGGTCTCACCTTTCCTGAGTTCAGGTGATTCCTGTCTTCCCTCCTAGGCTGTTTCTGTGGGACTCTGTCTTGCAGGATCTGAAAGATGCTGCATGTCTCTGTTTCCTTTAATGGGAATAAAAAATGCCAAATATTCACCCAGCTGTGGAAAACAGCTCAGGTACTGAGGTTTTATGGCCCTGTTAGAGAATCCATAGTTAAATTTTGATTGATGTCTTGTAGCAATAGAAGTGTACAGAAGGGTTTGAAATCTCTTCTGAAGTTGATGTGATTTTTATGGAGAAGGCAAAGGGGCTACTGCCTTGGCCTTCAGTTTTCATTTTTCCTTTTTTTTTAGGTTGATTTTGCAAAGTTGTAAATTATTGTTAGTGGTTATAATCTTGTAGCTATCCCAGCATGAATCATAATTATAAATAAATAGCATTTATTTGTTTTTCCCCGGACTTTTCTTATTTGTAATTGCTCTTAGCATTCATTTGATAAAAGGGAAGGTAGTCTTGCATCCAGAATGTATCTTTTTCTACTTTTTTCATAAATTCCACGTATATTTTCATACATGATTTTTGCTTGACACCTAAATTGTAGCAGTCTGACTAAGCAGTCGTCCAGTTGCAAGCCTATAGTAAGGAACTGATGCGTGAGGTTGCAGGAGGGTTGGGGAGGAGGAGAGAGGGAAAGATTAGAGGGGAGTTCAAGATTCCACAAGATTATAATCGCAGATGAGTGAAGAGCAAAGGCAGATGGAAAACAACTGAAAAGGTCATGCAAAAAAGGTAGTACCAAAGTACAGACACTTTGCTGTATAGAATGGTGTAGGTAGTATCTGAATCATTTTTGTGCAGCTCTATTTTCAGACACATTATTACAAAGCTTTGGTGGGAGGCAAATAGCAGCTGCAATTTTGTATTGGTTTGTGCTTTCTCTGTTTGCAGGCTGAGGTGGAAGAAACACTGAAGCGAATTCAGAGCCAAAAAGGAGTGCAAGGAATCATTGTTGTTAATTCTGAAGGTACTGTGTCAGTCTCAGTTTTCTGAGATACAACATGCGCTTTAAGGACCGCTGATTGTACTGTTTGCATTGAGATTACAGTCAGTCTTCAGCAAAGATTTTCCTGTAGCCAAAGCAGATAGACAATAGTTAGGCTACAAGAGAAAACTGGATTCCCATTTCTGCTTTTCTGCAAGCTCACTTTATTATTTTAGGAAATAAATTAAATAAAATAAATTGCAAAAGCTTAGAAATATTTGAGTTATGCCAGTGTTTGAGACTGTGTTCTGTCAAAGCCTAATGATAGCACTAAAAGCTCTCATGACATCTGAAATCTTGCTGCTGTGCCTGTCCAGAATGCTGCTGTCTTGGCAGACTTGAGTAGCTTAGCAGCTGTCTCATGCTCATGGCCTCACGAGACTCATAAGTGAGTTGTCTCTTTTTGGAGTCATTGAACGGTCCAACAGAGCAGACTTGTTCACAGCACTCTGAATACACTGTCAGCAGCCCAGCTTCTTAAAACTCTGTGATTGTCAATTTAAATTGAATATTTCCTTGAAATAATCCTTAGAAAAGATGACAGATGGTAACTGTATATGAATATATTGAAGATCAAATCATTGCGTACTTGCATGCAGCTTGTGTTCCTGCTCGCTGTTTTTTCATCATAGTGAATAATGGCTTGTGCTCTCCCGGCTGAAGCTGCGCTTATTCGAACATAGACCTGCAGCAGTTTTTCTGCCATGCCAGTATTTGGTAGTTGGCTGCTACGTTGTTCTGACACGTGAGCTGAATTTCGGCTGCTTTTTTGTGGGAAAACATATCTAATGGATGGCAGAAGCATAAGGGAGGGAAAGCTCTGGCCAAACAGAGTCAGTGTGTCTGCCCTTTTGGCTGGTGCACAGGAACTGAACCAGGGACCTCGCAGGACTGCATCAACTCTTGGTTAAATGTTGGAGCCTCAGCTTTGTAACTGTGTGATGCAGCAGCTGATGTCCTCTGTAATCACCACCGATCCCAGCCTAGCTTACTTGAATATCATTTAACTGGGATGTTCAGGAGCCTTTCTGAAAGGAAAAGCTGTCCCCAGTCAGGAGAACAAAAATGAAACATTGATATTTCCTCTCTCCCCCCCAGATATTTATTTTTGTTATTATTTATTTCTATTTCTAAATCTCATAAATAAACAAATAAATGAAAAAGCAAAAGTAAAGCACTGATGCTACTAGAGGTAAACAGTTCTTCTCACCTACACCTGTGGTTCCAGATTTTAGCCTTTCCACATTTTATTTCTGTTTGTGTTCTTCTTTTAAGCCTTAAAAAAGAACACCCCTAATCCCTGGTGTAGCGACAACATCTGCTTAGGTTAAATAGACACCCCAGTTAGACTTGATGGTGCCCAAGTCCGAGTTAGTTCTGGAGTTTTGTCACTGACCCTTGCTGTCCCCTGTTTCTTGCAGGTATTCCTATCAAAAGTACTATGGACAACTCCACAACGATTCAGTATGCGGGCCTCATGCACAGCTTCATCATGAAGGCAAGGAGCACTGTGCGAGACATTGATCCCCAGAATGACCTCACATTCCTGCGGATCCGCTCTAAGAAAAACGAAATCATGGTTGCACCAGGTAAAAGTGAGTGAGGTGAAAGCAGGCGTCAGGGAATCCAGCAGAATTCTTTTCTCGTGAGATTGATGCTGTCAGCCTGAGAGAGTTCTGCCTGCTGCTTTTATTCCTATTGTATAATCTCCTCTTTTCCAAGAAGCTCTTCTGCTTTCTTCGGAGTTGAAAGCTTTTATCATTGACCTAAGTTTGCTTTTTCATGTTTGAATGTAGGAAACCACTCTCCTCATTTCATGTTGATCAAAGTAGAAAGTGTTAAATAGTGTTTGAGAGCATGTTGCAGCCTCTCATGCTTTGTGTTTTTCAGTATAAAACCACGAGAGTTGGAAAGGAATATGTTTTGAGAGCAATTTCAGTTCAGCACTGTAGACTAAGTGATAAAGCAAAACGGTCTAATAGATTTTCCAGTTCAGAGAAAAGTAATAGAGCATATTGTAGCTGTAATCATGACTATAGCAGCAGCAAACTTCTTGTCAGGAAATGTCCTCCGTATTTCATCAAATTATGAAATGGGAAGCAGTGAGATGAGTACAGTTCACTAACGTGGCGGGAACTCAGCTTTGTTCCTTCATACTGCATTGGCTCCGTGGTGGGATTGTGCTGATGGAGAGGCAAAGGAGGGGATTGCAGTTGCAGTAGACTGCTCCGCAGGGACTGGTCAAGGCAGATCTTAAGACAGGCTCTGGGGTTTATGCTGAGGCAGCCTTTGATTTCCATATGAAGGATGAAAAGAGAGGGATAAGCATTGCTCCAGAAAAATGCAGCTACAGCCACTGCAGCACAGCAGTCTGCCTGTGAGATTAAGGGAAACGTACCACCTATTTTGATTCCATCATTGCATGTGCCAGTTACTATTATTTCTTAGGCACATACTGAGTTAAATTCAATTGGCTTGGGAGCATGCAATTTCTAAAGCTGAGACTTTTTCTCAGTAAGACTCATAGAAATAAGTGATCTGACATGCCAGGCCTGTTTTGCTCATTGAGAATGAATGTCAGGACATGATAGTTCCCACAGTGTATCAGTGAGGTATGAAAAAATGCTGAAATTTACTGTTGCTGTGAACAAATACCAGCAATGAAAGAATAATTTTTTCTTTTTTTTTTTTTTTTTTTCCAGATAAAGACTACTTCCTGATTGTCATCCAGAATCCAACTGAATGATTACACTGACTTGGTCTGGTTTTTTCCCTTTGTCCAACTGTTTTTTTTTAATTTAATGGTAAAGAATAGAGCATTAGTGTTAACTCTGCTGTGCCACTTCAATAATGTCTGGAAAAACAAAAGCAGGTATTTTTGTTGTTTACAAACAGAAAAAGTGGCTTTTTTTTTTTTTATCACAAGTCATTTTGAGGAAGAGTTGGTGAATTAGAATCAGGCAGTAAAAAATGCAACAGATTCTTTTAATAGTTAAGAAGATAATATAATGAAATACTAATAATATTCTAAAAAAGATTATTCTTCGTATGTTTCCATGCTTCTGTCACCACTATTTGAGATATGCTTTTACACTATTACTTTTGAATGACTGTAAATATGAAACTTGCCTATCCTCTAGTTCTGTCTTACTTTGTTGGTTTTACAAGTTACTTTGAAAAAGTCTGGCCGTATCAAATTAAAAAGTGTCATCAGTGACTGCTTTTGTGTTATGTCTTTCCTTCTGAAGATTTTAATTATTCTCATGATTGATTGAGTTTTTCTTCAAAAAATAGAACCTTCCTAGGACTATTTTTACTCATCTGTTTTCTTCTCTAAACAAGGATTTAGTCTAAGTGCATGTGCAGTGTACTCATAACTGCCTCCTATGTTGGAGCATTTTCCTGGCACTTCCTTTTTTTTTTTTTTTTTTCAGACAGAGAGGTGGTGTGGCTAAGTAAGGCCATTAGGACTGCCTGTTGGAGCTCTCATATGATCACAGTTCAGTAACCGATTTGATCTGGTGTCTTCCTTTAGTAATTTTTTATTGATGGCCATTAAGGACAAAAAATGATCATCTAGTTCCTCCAAAATAATAAAGATGTTTTGTTTGTAGCCTTGAAAGAGCCTTGTAATTGCATGCAGAGCTCAAGAATTTGTGCAAAATGTCTGCATTGAAGATGTGTGTCACGTGACAGACGCAACTCTGGCTTGTACTGAAGCGGCTTAGCGATGTGCAGAACATCATAGCCCAGATTCAGAAATGATGCATATTGTCTTGCACTGCATTTTCTTTGCCTACTCAGTAGCCCAGTACAGCTAACTGCCACAGCAGGGAGCGGTGCTCAGGGAGCCTGGTTCCTTCCCCGGTCTCATTTGTCCCACAGAGAAGGGGGGGCCTGCAGGTAGTGTGGCTGCCTTCAGCCTCCTCACACATCTGGCCTCAGACTGGTTGGGATAGAAGTGTTTTACCAGCCTGAGAAGGAATTTCTCCCAAAGTGCACCTGAGCAAAGAGGCGCAGCCTACAGGCATGAAATGTACTGTAAAATTAAAGAACCTTGATTGAGTAACTGCAGTTTTATTAGGGGATGCTGTTTCTTGTGCTGGTGAGAGATCACTCCTGACTCATGTATCTGCAGAAGTGTATAACCTGTGTTTAGCCCAGCTCTTTCAAAATTACAAGCAGTAGTAGGAACATGTGATACTGCCCGGTTCTACACCGAGGAACAGAGTAAGAATTTATGGGTGATCTCGGCAGGCTGGGGGTATTCCAGGCAACTGGCTGCAGTGCAGTTTTGGAGTCTTCAGTAAAAATGTCAGTGTTGACTTGGACACTTTTCTAGATTTCAGAGCACAAAGTGATGGGGTGGATACGAGGTGACTCAAAACAGCTAAGATAACCTGTATGTTCAGTGTTTGCTTTCTGTGCATTTTCAGATTTGGGCATTAATTTATAGACCGTGTCTGTTTTTTTTAGGTAGTGTTTCTGACCATGAAGGCCAGAAATGCTTTTTGAGATCTGTTAAGTGGTTAGTCCTGCAGCATCTGGGTGAGGGTGCTTTACAGTATTTTGGGTATCTCAGCTGTCATCATGATTGAGCGTTGGCTGTTACTCAGTTTATGAGCTGTTTCTCTCATCAGCCTATGGCTGACCACACTAAATGGGTGTAGCCCTGGGATCACCTTTTGTGCCAAGAAGTGACTGACATAAAAATCCATCTCCTAGTTGTAGAAAACTGACAGATAACTTGCACAGCATGTGTTCACTGGACCTTTTATTATTGAATCTTGGTTTAAGCCATGCCATCAAACCAATGAATAGGGTCTGAAATTGTGCTTTGCGTTTGGTGTAGTTCCTGATACACAGCAGCTTATATAGCGTGTGTGATCTGTCATAATCGAACGCTGTCTCCAAAAAAATGATCTCCAGCAAGCTGAAGTCTCTGGATAATAACTGAACAGTGAGGCAAGGCAGAAGAAAAAATGTGACTTCAGTCCTCTGTCTTTTGTTGTTCATAGCCAGAGAAAAGTTTCGTTGGAGGTGGTGTCTTACTTATGTATTTTGGCTTTCCCTAGTAGCTGGCACTGTTACTCTTGAACAGTGAAGAATTTCTTTAGTGTCCTGCATTTGTTTGGGCACTTCCTTAAGGAGAGCTGTCCTACCAGTGGTTGTGTGTCGTGTATCTGAGTTTGGGACAGAGAGTGTTGAGGAGGTTTTTTAAACAAGCTGTAACAAATAATCCTATTGCAAAACAAAGATTATGCTAATTTTCTGCATTGTGTTGAGACCATAAACTTGCAGTGAAATTACTGAGTTCCTGCTATATGCTGATTGTTTGGGGTTTTGGAGGGGGTTTAGGAGTTGTTTTGGGGTTGGTTTTTTGTTTTTTTTGTTTTTAAGGACTGTTAGCAGTCTGACTTGAAACATACTCAAGAATTTGAATAAAGGGGTCTTGAAGAAGCTGGTTTTGGAGTCTGGAGGAGCTTGTCAAATCCATCTGGTCAGGGCAGGGCCTTGCTTATGCCATGCTAGTGCTACCTTTGCAGTAGTATTCAAAGCTAATTCAATTTTTTTTTAAAAAAGGGGAAGGGGTGGATGAAGCTGAACAACAACTTCCATTTAGATACTTACTATGGAGAGAAAGTGTCTTACTTGGATCAGGAGCATCAGAGGGTCGCAGAGATCTGACTGGAAGCAATCCCTCTGTATGCAAGTTAGGGGAGGATTTTGCTGTTCCTAAATTATCTTAAAGAGGGTCAAGAAAGAGATGGGATGAAGTTCTGCTTCTTGTCCTGTGTTTGCTGAGTCTGGGCCTAGTCATTTTTATGGTAAAATTATTGTCAAATTGAGGAAGAATAGAAAAATAAGCATTATGGTTCTAGTCCTTTTTTCTAGCCAGAAAGCATGACAAGGTGGTTCACAGGAGGGCTTGAATAACCTTTGTGATCTGTGCCTTAGAGCTGCTTTGTGTTGTGGTTGGAGACTGACCTAATTTGCTGTCTTGGAGAAGTCAGTTTAGATGGATCCCTCTCTGAAGGCAGAGGAAGCATCTGCTGCTGAGATGTGGAAAACAAACTCTAATGCGTTAACAAGCCAATGAAAAGAAGTTTGAGGAATGGCTCTGGGCTGTGAACAGCAGCACTTGAGGCCCAAGGACATGCTCTCTTGTGCCAACTCTGCTCCGAGATAAGGTTCTGGCAGAGGAATGGAGGTGGTAACATACTAATACTGCAAAAGCTAGGCTTGTAGAAACTCATCTATGGATCTTAGAGCAGCTCCTTTAAGCTGCTCCAGCTTGTGTTTGCTCCAGCGCCCTCCCAAGCAGCTCTTCATCTGCCTGAGACCGCTAAGCTCTGATTGTGCAGTGCTCCTTTTCACGTACGGGAAAATGTATGTTTGATCTTAACATTTTTGTTATGTATAGCTACATCTATAGGGGACGAAAGTCTGGCGTAGATAGTTACACCAATATAGGCTGGCCTTGTGTAGCAGAGCTAGAGCAGCTCCTTGAACCAGTGTAATCTGTACGAAAAGCTGTGGCAGCTGGGGTGTGCAGGGGCAGTGAGCTCTGACAGACACTGCCATGTCAGCAGAAGCCTGAGCATCAACCCAATTTCTGGTGACAAAAATACACTACTTTTACCAGCATGAAGGGATTCCTTTGGGGAGCTTTCCCTCCGCTAGCATGGTTTTGCAAGCATCCAGGGGTGCTTATTATCAGTGGTGTTTACCCTGTAGGAATGCTGGCACACGTAGAACTTGTTGTTGATCGCAGGTCATGTTAGGACAGCTTGCTGGTGCTGGGTTGATAGAGCTGGTTCCTTCCATCTTTAAACCTTTGACTGATCTAGGGTTTGTTGAATCTGAAGTGCACCTCCTTAAATAAGGAGTTCTGCCAATGACATCAGTAAGAACAGACAAGAGAGGTAATAGCGTGTGCAAGATTTTTCAGGAAAGCTGAGGGCTGAAGGAAGACGTGTATAAATTGCACTAGAAGTATTAAATCGTATAGTATAAGAAGTATAAATCGTATTAGAAGTAAAACTTCCTTGATCCATGTCCCATTTTTGTACATATGTTAACATGCTGAGAAGTTCCAGAGCTTCCATGAACCAGTGTCTTTTCTGGGTACTCTGGGTGTATGAATAATCTTCTATGGAGTTATGGCCCCAGTCCTGCAGTGAGGTCTGCATGGATAAAATCAGGGATCAAATCACTAAATTAGAAAGAGTTCCTCATGCCTCTCATCAAAAAAGGTTAACGCTTTATAACAATAGTGATAAAAAATCCTTTGCCTGAAGATGCAGTCTGTAAAGTTGATCAGCTTGCCGTGTCTAATTCAACATTACTGCTTTCCCTCGTGTATTTTCTGATTAAAAGGACCTATATCGGAAATGAACGTCTCTACCTGTATCTAAATTATAAAAGTGAATCTGAAGAGTTTACCCTTCCTTACCAGTATGTGTTTAATTAACTACTGCTACTGCTTGGTCAAGGAAAATCCATGATGTTAGCCATGAAAGTAATTGTTTCCTTTCCTGGATAAACTCTACAAGGAGAAAAGAATTTGTTTGATTGTACTGAAATATATTTTTCTTTTAATTGGTGACACTTTTAATAATTGGAGCCATTTTTTAATAGATGCATCTTTCATGCCTTTTTTTACCAAGGTTGGACTTAATCCTTTAACATTTTGTGTTCCCTCATGTTTCATGCCAATTCACTGTAAACAATGAAACATTGCTTGGGCAGAATACAGCTTTTGTTGCGGCATACATTGAGGAGGAATATTAAACACGGTTCTTTGTGAAACGTTGACGTTCTGTTTGCAGTTGTTTTTCGATTCATTTACAGTAGCTCCAGAAATAGCCTGCCCTATTTGTAGTCGTGCTGCTGTCTTTAAAATATTCAGCATAGATGCGGCTCTGAATGCAGTAGGGAAAACAACAGAGTCGTTAGTTGAGAAATGATCGAGGTAGCCGTGGGAATTGTAAATATCTGATTATCTCTCTGAGATTAGTTTATGTCCAGGTCTGCTGACTGTCGAAGCTCACAGGTGCACCCGTGGCCTGAGCCGTCTCAGCGGGCATCCCCGCCGGGACGCTTCCCCTCCCGCCAGCCTTACCGCGGCCGTCTTTGCTAACAGGAGCCAGCAGTAGCACTCGGAAGACGTTGGAGCTGAGACCTCCAGAAGAGGCCACTGCATGCTGGAGTGTTTGAGGCCTCTGTCCTTCAGGCACCTCTGAAAGCCCCAGCCCCGGTGTGCTTCTGCTGGCATTAAACAGGGCCCTCTGCCTGCTCCCCTCTGGCTGAAGCGAGAGCACTGCTGATGGTTGGGGTCAGCCTCTGAATAAATCGTTGTGTCTTACTGGTAAACAGCCGTGCTCTAGCATTGCATTCGTTATTGACTGGAAACGACCTTCCCGACGACGTCAACGTCTCTCTCCTGTATTTATAGCATTACGGGTCACTGTAGTAGCCACGTGCTGATACGAGGACAATGCCTGTCTGAGGGGAAGCCGCCTCAGGCCTGTGCGCGCAAGCGTCGGCGCTACGTTTGAGGCGAGGCTGTTGTTTACCGCAGCCCGGTGCTGGGAGCGGGGGGCAGCGAGCGGCGCTGGGCCCCCGGGGCCGGACCCTTCCCTCCCGCCGCAGCCGCTACCGCCACCGCTCTGCCGGCAGGGCGGGGGACGGGGCTCCGGTCGGGCCACGCCCCCTCGGAGACCAATCCCCGCCCCCTCCGGGCGTGTCGCGGTGACGTCACCGGCCCGCTCCGCCGCAGCCCCAGCGCAGGCCGCGCCGCCAGACGGAGCCGCCCGCCGGCACCCGCGCCCCGGCCCGGCCCGCCGCCCCCGGCCGCCATGCCCTCGGACCGGCCCTTCAAGCAGCGCCGCACCTTCGGTGAGCGGGGCGGGGGTGGGGGGTCCCCGCGCCTCCTGCCCCGCGCCCTCCCCGCCGCGCTGACCTTCGGGGCGACACCTCCCACCCGCCGCGGGGCGGCCGGAGGCTCGGCCGCCGTCGGGCTCCGCCGTGCGAAGCCGGGCGGCGGGAAGCGGGGGGCCGGGGGCGGCGGTGCCGCAGCCGCCGCGCGGTGATGTCATCCCGGCCGGCAGCGCGGCGGGGGCCGCGGCGGGCCGCGGGTCTCCGGCCGTGCGGGGGGGACGGCGGCCCCGGGGCTGCGCCGAGGCGGGCGCTGGCGCTGGAGGACGGGCCGGGCCCGGCCGGGCTGGGAGGCGTTTGGAGCCCACCCGCCTGTGGGCAGGAGTCCAGCGCCCGCTCTGTGGGGAGGCTCCCCCGCACGCCCCGATCCGAAAACCTCGCCTCCGAAGCGTGAAGAGCCTCTTCACCAGAGTGTTTCTGTATCTGCTTTATATCAGCTTCGGTTGTTATCCCTCGACAGGGAGATGCTTGCTCAATAAGCCTCCATTTTTTATAAAGTATGGAATAACAAATTTGTCCAGGGCCGGCATGGTTGGAAGGGCAGCTGCTGTAGGTGAGCACAAGAAACCCGTGTGTGGTGTTTGCTGAGCCATCGCCCTCCTGTGTCACGTCTTGTGTATCCGTCTGAGGATCTGGGGTGGCTGGGGTGGGGTGACAACTACAAGGGGCTCTGAAATCTACAGGGCAAGGGTAGTAGTCAAGAGGTGAATATTCTTGTTTCACTCTTGCCCTGAGTCCAGTCCTTACACTTTTGACTGTCAGAGCACAATGACCTCTTCAAAAATTGCCTTCCGTGCTCCCCATCTCATCAGCATTAGAGTAATTGTTGTTCCAAGAATTTGATACACCCTCTCTAATTGTTCTTGAGACCCAGAAGAGTTACCGCTCCCATCATACCCATCCCTTCGTTAAATGTACATGGTGGGAAAACTCAGATGACAAGGAGGTTACCATAGAAGGCACCAGATTTGATTGCCAGACCCGATAGTGAAATCGGATGAAACATCAACTGCTGTTTCTCTTGACCTTTGCCAGCTGGCATTGGGAAAGGTGCATGTTTCTGGCAGGTTACATCCCGAGGGGAGTATTGGCTGAGCTTTACTGCCTGAATAATGCTGAAATCTGTGTATTCATGCCCAACAAGGCCTCATTTTGTGTCAGATACTGTCCAAACGCAGGTGAGGGTGTGTTTCCTACGTGAGTTTTAAAATTGGAGCTTTTTCCTACTGAACTGCTGATCCAACCCCTTGCTGCTCTCTTGGAAACTGTAAATATTTGGTAATTTTTTGGTGCAACCCTTCCGGCCTTGAATGCTTACCCAGCCGTCTCCTGCCGCAGCAACCGAGCCAAGTGAATGTGCACATACAAGAATAAAATGAAGTCTGAGTGCCCTGGGATACTTGCTTGGGACCCTGCTGTGTTCTCCTAAGCTACGTATTAAATGCAGTAAAGTCCTAAATCAAACCCTTAGTAACTACCGACTGTTAAACTGGTGAGAATCAGGTTATTATGGTCAGGAGCTGAGTCTGGTTTGCCGTTTCAGATTGCTCAGACTTTGTATGAGCCAGAAGGAAAACAAAATCTGAGGCTCAGAGTAGTTGAAAGAAAGCAGGATTAAAATAGCCCAGGAGGGAAAGAGGGGGGTGAGGGAGTTTGGTGCCGGCAACTGCAAGTGCTCCTTGTTTCTGTGTACTTTCCTCTGCCCTTTTGCTCTCTCAGCTGACTGGGCTGCAGAGCTCAGCCAGGAGGAGGGGAAGGAGGAGGAGGCCTGGCAGCCCACGCAGTTGCTTTGGGTCAGGGCTGGAATTGTTCAGTTGGAGAAAGTAAATACAGCTTGTTTTTGTCTTTGAATCATTACACAACAGGAGCAGGAAGCAATTGTTTACAATGCAGTTGGAGAGGGCTGATGGAAAACATTGCCAGCGACACTGTACCCTCATGATAGCTTAAGTTTTAAGGCTTCAAAACTTTATAGAAGTGGAACGGTTCCAAAAAAACAGAGAAAAGGCGGAGTCAGGAATATGACTGTTTACAAAAGGCACCCAGGCTCCAGTTTCGTAGCAAGTGGCTTGCTTAGGTCTTGGTCTGCCACACCTTGCTGAAGATTCTGCTTTCCTCAATGCGTGTTCTCCCCCTTCTTGTATTTTTGAGATTTGTTTTTCCATTAATTTCTTCTGCCTGTTCATCTGCTTTGTCTTGGGTCTATCCTGAATAAAATTTCTGGATTTCTATTCATCATTGTCGAGTACTTGAAAAAGGGACTGGCTGGGAAATGCCAGGCGTTTGAGCCAAGGTGTGTGGAGGGCACCGAGCACTGACTTCTCCCATGATCTGATGTGCCATTTAGTGGTGAGAGTGTGATGCTCTGTGACCTGGTCTGGTCCTTGGCACGTCTGCAGCAGAGCATCTTTGGTCTGGGTACGTGGGGGTAAAATCTGACAGTAACCCTCTGCTTTCATGTGCTGAACCCCACTGTAGACGCTGAGGCGGCTGTCTTCTGTGTAGTCAGATCCATCGTAGGAGTCCAAAACAATTCCCAGAACAAAGCTGTGGTCTGTGTCAAAGGAACAGGGTGTCCTGGCTGTAGCAAGAGCGTGCGGCAGCCTGATGACACTGTTGCACTTCCCATAAAGAGCGCGAGTCCTTCGGAGCATTGGGTAGCACTCGCACCTCCCACCGTTCTTGAAGTGGTTGTTTTGAATTGGCTGCTCTGCTGTTGCAAGGCTGCCAACAGGCTTCAAGCTTTGTTTTCAATGCAGTGCGTAACCAGTGTGGTTACGGACATGGACCTTAAACCTAGACCGGTTGCCTAACTGAAAGTAAGTTGGCCTCGTGCCCCAGCATTCTGCCGAAATGGAGGCACTTCGCAGTAAGACACATGTGCGTGTGTCCTGTTGGTCAGCTGGAGCCCCTGACTAGATGACAAACACAGAGATTTGACCTCAGCCTCTCTGGACTGAGTATTCCCATCCCAGGTTCAGTCCTCTAAGAGATTTGCCTTTAGTTCTGGGAAGCCACTTCTCTTTTGAGGAAAGGCAGCGGTAGATAAAGGCAGTGTGTGGAGCTGAATTCCCTCTCCTCTTGGCTCTGGGGAAAAGTGAAGCATTGCCTTCTCTGGGGACTCATCTAGTGTAAGCTGGTTTTGCTTGTACCAGTCGAAAGACCAACAGTGGATGAATTGTCTGTCTCGTGCACCATCCTGTGCTTGTCATAACGGTTTTGCTTGTTGGTGGCTTGGAAAAGCATCTTGATCTTGAACTGAGGTTGGATAGTGAATCAGCTTGTCCTCATACTCTGTGCTCAGGGTATTCATGCTCTAGCAGTTGTGCTTTAAGAGCTGGGATTCCTTGAAATGAGGCTGCTATTGCAAGTCGATGCTTAGCTGCCTGTGTCTAGTTGTTTTAATTACCGAGGGTGTTCTGTGACATGATTTGATGTGGGGTTAATTGTCAGCATTGAAGAAAATATTGGTACAAGAAGAACTGAACAAACATCCAGAACAAATGCCAGCTAGACATGTAGACCACAAATATTGATTTTTTTATTATTATTCCTTTATATAACAAAACATCCTGACTGGCAGCCAGGAATAATAAAACCTGTATGTCCTTTGTTCGTTACTTAATACTTTCTTTGCTACAAGAACTTCAGGTATCCCCTTGAACCAGAACAGTGGAGGCTGATGAATCTAGGAGCTGTAAAACTGGTAGACTCTTGCTGCCTCTGTCATCGAGTAGCCATGAGCCACAGACAAGTCATCTCCATTGGCTTCTGTTCTCCTTCCTTGGTCAGTCCCAGTGGGGATCAGGGTCAGGAGAGTCACTCAGGAGGTATTCTGGTGTGTAACCTTGCTTGTGTGATGTTCTGCAGTTGACCTGCAGTGTGTAAACACCTCCAACTGTGTGGTCATGCAGTTGTTCGCTGCCTTTTGTCTTCAGAAGGCAGTTTGGAAATAGGCTGTGAGAGAAAATGAAGGAGTAAATTCAAGACTCTTGTGTCTGGCACGTCTCCCTAAATAGGCCCTGCAAATCCGTGCATGTCCAGGCATGTTTGTGCACAAATAGCAATGACCCGGGCTGTGCGAAGTCTCTTTGTGCATGCACGTGTGTGGTGTTCTGCGTTAAAATACAGTTCTGTCAAGAGTGCCAGTTCTTTCTTTGAGCAAGCTGAAGTGTCCTGAGTAGTTCTGAGAAATTTGAGTGCATTCCTGCTGTCTTGGAGGCCTATAATTGTGAAGGTTGTCAAGATGGAAGAAAAGGTCAAACAAAAGCTAGAGGGAAGCCCTTGCAGAGGACAGCCTCCTGACAGCTCATACGGAGGTAGCTTGCTGTTCTTCTTCCAAAACTAGCGAAACTGTGATTAAACGTTGAGCAAAAAAACCAGTTCCTTATCTGAAACTCTGATAAGTACTCTGTATGCCATCCAAACGTGGCACAGAAGGTATTGCCCATTTGCCCTCCATGCTCAGGAGGTGTAGTGAGTTGGAAGCCCTGTTTTAAGCTGTTTGAATGATGGAGTGCTCATCGTGCATGGCCCACAGCAGGGGTGACATGGTACTGTGCAATCAGAGAACAAGTGTCTTGACATGAATTTTTAGACTTCACTGTTGTTGTGTGGCTCTGCTTGGTCACGAGCTGAGCCCTTATCATGGATTTGCCGGATACAAATAATCATTCCTGGAGCCAGGCTCAAAATCATACTTGGTTAAATTTTGAAACTCCTAAAAAAAATGAAGGTGGTTCCTGTTTGGATTTTAAAATCCATTTTCAAGTTCTGCTCTGGAGCCAGGAAGATTGGGAACTTCTGCAAATGAACAAGACTGCTGAAATCCTTCTGCAATCACAGGACTCCAGGAGTTATGTATTCAAAAATTCTTCCAGATATTACACATCTTGTAATGAAGCTGTAACAACGAAATGGCAGATCATTAGTTGCTCAACGTTCATGTTGGTAATACCTTCCTGTGACAGTGGAGCATCAGGCTCTACCTACACCATGTTGCAGAGACACACTTCTATCAGACAATAAGTTCAAAACAGTGTAGTTTTGGTCCCGAGTCATTTGTCCTGTCTGGAGCCCCCCAGCTTTGCAGACCGAAGAAGTAAAACATGACCAACAATCAGAATCACTGTCAAGTTTCTGCAACACTGCTGTCCTACATAGCCTGGGACAACAGCCCTTTCTTAGTAGTGAGGACAACTTTCCCAGGGTGTGGTGGGCCTCGCAAGCTCTGCCCTCGTTTCCTGGACGTGGGAGACTCCTCTTGCTCCTCCTGCAGTGCCACTGGCCTGAGATCAAGCTCTTCAGCATTGTGCAAGGACAGGTCAGGTCAGCTGTCGTGTGAGCCATGACACATATATGGGGGTGTATTTCCTGGTGGTTAGAGGTGTCTGGCCTTAGGGTGGTGCGATATTATAAAAATATTTATTGATGTTCATCTGGAATGACCTGCATAACTTGCCCATGTCTTCAGCAGTTGCCAGCTCATCCCAGACATATCCTGATTTCAAACCATCCAATTCCTCCTCTCCTTGCAGAAAATCTGTTGGAGAGAGGACCACGTTCTAGCAACCCTCTGACCTGGGACTGATGCAGCAGCTTCTTGAAGAAACATGTTCATTTTTGCATCTGCTGCAGATCTGAGGGAGATCCACCCCCAAGATGGCTGGCAGAGTGTCTTGTGGATGGCAGCGAGAAAGCCACAGGGTTGGCAGCCTGCTGGAAGTGGCAGGGATGTCTGCATGTTCCCTTTGTCCCATGGGCAGCTGCAGCTGGAGCCCTGGGACATGGGACCACAGGGAGAGGCAGTAGCTCATGGCTGAATTTCTACTCTCTGCTTTGCTTTCCACATGCAGCTCTTGCTCAGCTCAGGAGCTGTTGACTTGGTAGCACGTTGATGACGTTTCCGGGTGGTGTTTTTTCTTAATGGTGTTTTCTTAACAGCATTCCTGTTGGTCACAGGCAGCAGGGCTGGTCGTAGAGTCCATCTGCTGCCCCAGGGCAGCACCAGTGCCTGACTAGTGTTTGTCTAGTGTCTCCTGAAAAATGCTGTCCCTTACGCAACTGTACTGTTGGAAAACTTGCCATGTGTTTTCCTTCTGTTCCACCATCTGTATCTTTTGTCTGATTAAGCTCTTTTGCATCCAGGGCTGTCCTTTCATCCTGTGTCTGCACAGCGCCCAGCACAGCAGAGACCTGTCTCCCGTAGCCAGGGTTCCTGGGCACTGCTGATAAAAAGGTTAATGAAAGTCTGGCTTAAAATTTTCTACTGTTCTCCTTAACCGTCATAACGATCTCATCCTGCATTGCCATGGGATACGTTGTGTGCCCACATCTTTGGGAGAACAGCTTGGGAAAGACCTCAGTCAAGAAAACAGCTGAGATTCTGGTGTTTGGGGCAATTTGCAAGCTTTGCTGTTGGTACTTAACAGTGGAAACAGCAGTTGTAGGAGAAATAGGCAATTTTACTGGCATATGCAATGCTACAAAAATACTCCTGTCTTTCAATAGGCCCTAGCAGTGAAATTTTGCTAGGAGTAACCAATAAAAAGTGTGTGTTTTTCATCTTGCTGCCCATCTTGAGCTCTCACATCTTGGCACTGGGGAGAGGCCCGGCTTCCCTCGTGGCAGATGTGCGGTGCCCACACCTGGGAGCAGAGATGGTGCCCTTCCCTCTGTGTGCAGTTCATTAATCTTTCAAAACAGCAGCTGGCTGTAGCCCCTTCCTCCCCTCTTGCTTGGAGTCCCTGAGCTGCTGAAATCAGGTGTGGTGTTTTGCTTCTCCTTGCAGCAAGAAGGGCCAGAGAAAAAAATGTAGATAGGGACTGCGTTGTGTAAACAGTTCTGGCTCACCTTACGTATAGGCTAAGGATTATCTACAGCCAGGTGTGACAAAAAGGGGAAAGTCTTAACCTCAATTAGCACAGCTATAATTTGGGAGAGCTGCAGGAGAAGAACAAGGCTTCTAAAATCAGACCTGTCATGTATGAAATGTGAGTGTGCAGATGCTGCTGGTGAAAGGGTGGAGGGAGCGTACCTGTCTGCAGTGCCGTATGTGGCGTGAGCTTGGGTGCTAGGCTGGCATCACCACTGGTGTCTCTCTGAAGTGCCCTTCAACGGTTTTCTCTTCATTTCTGTGACTTAGATTAGACTACATATACATTAAATTAAAGGTAGTATTTATAGCCATTCCTTGCTGTGTGATGTTGAAGATGCTTTCATGAGACACAGGATCAACCTCTAGCTCCCACTCCAGACTGAGGAGGGTGTGGGTGACCATCACCTACTTCTTGCAGGAGATCTCTAGTGCCTGAACTATTGTGGGCACAGAAATTACCCTTGTGCAGGGTTTGATGCAGGATAGCTTCTCCTGATTCCCAAGCCTGCTTGGTTGTATCTCCAAGGCTAGGATGGGACTGAGCGCACTCCTTAGCAGAGCTTGAGATGTCCTGGAAATTTCTGCCTGAATCTTCAGGCACCTGAACAGCTTAGGTGGGGTTGCTCCCAACTGTCTTCCTGAATGAACTTTCTGAAATGGGCATCTCCTGGGCAGAGGAAGAAGTGCAGTGCTTTAGGTGCTTGTAGTTGCAATCACACGTACCTGCTGAAGGGATCCAGCAGTCCCTGGAGCAAAGCAGCACCTACTGTCATTGCATTGTGGTAACCTGCAAGTCAGCCACCTCCCACAGGGTCCTCTGAGATTAGAAAGGCTGCAAAAGCCCTGGGCCCATCTGACCAGAGGGACCAGGTCCTGGGCCCATGGCAGGTCTTAAAGAGTGGGACAGGGCAGCTGCCACTATGGTATATCAGACTTGAGGCTAGTTGAGAGCTTTGCCACTGGTGACTTATGCCCTTAATTCCTGCTGAGCGTGGAGTCAGGAAGACCTATAAGAAACGTGCTGCAGCAGCGGCCTGGCCTGCCTCTGTCCAAGGCACCTGCAGTCTGCACCCCTTGGGGGACAAAGGACTGTGGTTTCAGGGGTGGGATCCTGAGACACTGACGTGTAGCTGGATAGATGATGTACCGTTTTATTCTCTGTGTGGCATCTTTTTCAGTGTGATGGGCAGGAGCACCTCTGGCTTCTCTGTGGAAGCAAAGGTGGTGATGGCTGCCAGCCTTGTGCTGGAGTTGGTGATGCTTCCAGAGAGCAAGAAGGGGTATCAGGCATGTGGCTGCCCTTTGGAGAATGCAGCTTAGACTAGCTGGATGGTCTGAGATTATCTGCATTACTAGCCATGATAACATGTAAAGGCTGCAAATTTGCCTTCAGCGAATTGCCTCTTAGATCCTTCTCATACTTACCTGCATTGTTGGGGCTTCCTGTGCAAACAGTTCTGTGACCCTACAGGGAAGTGTGTGATGTCTAGGAAGTTCATCCACATGGCCATCTGATAGTATGGAGAGAGATGCAGGATAGGGTGGATACTGAAGCTGGAAAAACTAGCCAGCCATGAGGACACACAGCTTTCTGCAGGCTCTGTTAATACCCAGCAAGTCTGAGTTGACTGCAGTAAAGCTGCTTGCAGTACTTATGCTAATAAGCGTTGTCCATTCATGCTCTGGATCTCCAGCCTTTCAGATGCTCTGTCCTGCTGAAGCTTGTACACAATGAACATGTGGGAGCAGAGCTCTGCAGAAGGGGGGGCACGTGCTTCTGGCTGGGTGCTCAAGTTGGGTGCTATGCGTTGAGTGCTTGTGTGCTGGGTGCTTCTTGTCACTGCGTCCTTCAGTGTTCCTGAAGAGGCATTGCTGTACCAGCGTCATGTACAATGCTGATTTCTGCGTAACTCCTTGCTGATTTCCCCCCTCAGGGGAAAATTGTCTGTATCACAAGGATAATTCTGGATGCCCTGGAGCACTGAACGGGGCGAAAAGGAAACATGAGGAACTACATAGTCAGTCATAAAACCCAAACCAAATATGCCCGAATTTTCCATTAAATGCAAATAATCTTGCTCTGTCTTGCTAGCTCATGGAGTCCTACAGAAGAAAGGTCTAGCAGTTCCTAGCAGAAAGATATTCTCCTCTCAGTGGGGACAGAAATGGTGCTCAAAAGCTTCTGTGATCCAGTGATTTTGTAGTCTTGTGGCCTCTAAAGAAACTCCAGTCTTCCCAAAGTAGTATCTAGCCAAATTCAATTTATAAGCAATAAAGTTTTACTGAGTTGTTAGAGGAGAAATGCTCAACGCTTGTGGGGAGAAAACACTCAAACACATGTACTTATCCTGCCCTACATGATCCTGGTGGGTTGTGAGAAACTGGGGCTGCGTGAAACAGGTAAGGGAAGTCAGGCTTGAAGCAGGTGCTGTGCTGGTGACTGTCTGTGGCAGGATGATCCCACGACAGATCCTGCGATACCCAGATCTTGCATTTCAAGGCAGTCCTTAGTCATTGCCCTTCACCCCCTGGCTTACCTACTGTGATCCATGAAACTGCTTCCCCTGGGCACTTCAGATGGGCCGTTGTAGGCTGTGAAGCACTTCCCAGAGTAATGGTAATGGAAGGAGGAGCATAGGTCTGTAGTGTCCCAGGAAGAGCACACACAGCTGTACCTGGCCCTGGTATGGCTTCTTCCCCTCCTTTCTGCTGCTTTGAATTGTGGAAAGTGGAGGGCCCTCTGGTAAAGCAGTGAGGGGGTACTGGAATTCTCCTGTAAGCTTGAAGAGTGTACAAGCTTTTATGTGCTGCCTGTTATGTGTGTCAGTAAACATGAACTCTGGAGGAAAGTGGGTTAGAAAGTGTGAGAACAGCTGCAGAAAAAATCTTTTAGTACGTGGGCCATCTCCTTGCTTAAGTTTTTCTTCCTGTTTCCACGGCAGGTCTAGAAATACTTTCTGTCAGGCCTATAGCTCTTGTAGCTACTATATAGATCTATGATAGTGAAGGAGTCCTTCTTGGCAAGGCGTATCTCTTTTCGACTGAGGTGCTGTGCCAGATAGTGCTTGGAAGTGCACAACAGGCAGAAGGAAATGGCTAAAACCCAGGCCCAATTAGAGAATCATCTCCTCTGTGGAAGCAGCCAGGATACACAAAGAGCCTGAACTTCCAGAGCTGAGACCCTAAAGCTGCGCTGGTGCCCAGCACTGGTGGTCATGACCTGCATTTGCTTAAGGTCGATTTAGGAATGCAGTTATGTAATCCTTATGGTCTCATTTAAGTCATTTGGTTTCCATGTGTGTTGCCCAGTTTTACCGGGCAGGGTAGCATGTTCCTGCCTTGGGGGATGATTGGGGTGGTAGGAAGCCATGAAGGGCTGATCATTGAAGCTGACATCTGGCTGACCATCTCACTGCTGCAAAATGTTCAGAAAAGGCCTGATGAACAGAATTTGCATTTCTTTTGCCATGTGCCTCTTTGTCAGTTTGTGGCTTGGACAAAAACCTTGTTACCTGGTTACCTTGGTTTTGCCTGAACTAGCACAGCCAGATGTTTCTAACTTCACTTCTTTACTTCTTTCTTTCCAGCGGATCGTTGTAAAGAAGTACAGCAGATCCGAGAGCAGCATCCAAACAAAATCCCGGTAAGTTATCATTCTCACTGTTCTGCATTAGACTTTGTTCTCATGACCCCTCTGTGCTGCTGCATAGCCTCCACCAGCCAGCCACGGAGGTCACAAAACTTTGCTCCTCAGAATCAACGCAGGATGCTCTCCATAAGCCTCCAGTGCCTTGTGCATGCCAGCTGCTCAATAGTAGACCGCATTTGCAGCAGTGCAAAATACAGTCTTTCTCTTAAGCTTCATGCCTGCCCTAGAGGCAAGGAACTGATTTGATCTCAAATCTACTTCCAAGCTAGTGCAGCAGAAGAAAACTCTGAAATGGCTTTTTTTTTTTTTTGGTTGCAGTAGCTACCTGACTTTTCCTGGATAACCTGGTAAGGCTTTCTCTGCATCTGCCCAGAGAAAGATGTGTGAGATGATCTTTGCTGTATTGAAAGCAAAGAGACTCTGTTAGGATAATTCATACCACAGCCAAACGGTCACACCCATTCTGTGCTTTCCCAGCACCTGTTGTTGACATGCGTAGGTGAGACTCCATGAATTGCCTCCAGTTCTTCTTGCCCATGTCAGACCTAATATGCTGTCTTGCTGTTTGGCTGTGAGTGTGCTTTTGATATCCTAGCTGAGTATTTGCTTCTCTTCCTGAGAAGATGGAGAACTTAGAGAAATAACATACTTGGGGCTTGCCTGAGTTAGTATTTGCAATACTATAGCATGTATGACCAAAAAATGGGACGTGTTCCTAGTTCAGCTTGCTCTCAGTGTTGGATGAACATTGTTGGCCTTGTCTTAAAATTGCATACAATCTCTCAGTATTTAGCCTTCAAGGCTTAATGTCTCAAACTGCTCTTGGCACATACTAGTCCATTCCTGCCTCTCTCTTTGATTTTAGCACAGCATCTTCTAGTAAAAAGAATCATAGAATCACAGAATGCTTTGGGTTGGAAGGGACCTTTAAAGGTCATCTGGTCCATCCCCCCTGCAATGGGCAGGGACATCTTCAACCAGATCAGGTTGCTCAGAGCCCCATCCACCCTGGCCTTGAGTGTTTCCAAGCATGGGGCATCTACCACCTCTCTGGGCAACCCCTTCCAGTGTTTCACCACCCTCATTGTGAAAAATTTCTTCCTTATATCTAGTCTGAATCTACCCTCTTTTAGTTTAAAACCATTACCCCTTGTCTTATTGCTACAGGCCCTGCTAAAAAGTCTGTCCCCATCTTTCTTATAAGCCCCCTTTAAGTATTGAAAGGCCGCAATAAGGTCTCCCCACAGCCTTCTCTTCTCCAGGCTGAACAACCCCAGCTCTTTCAGCCTTTCCTCATAGCAGAGGTGTTCCATCCCTCTGATCATTTCTGTGGCCTCTTCTGGACCCGCTCCAACAGGTCCGTGTCCTTCCTGTGCTGAGGACTCTAGAGCTGGACGCAGTCACCAGAGCAGAGTAGAGGGGGAGAATCACCTCCCTCGACATCCTGGCCACACTTCTTTTGATGCAGCCCAGGATATGGTTGGCTTTCTGGGCTGCGAGAGCACATTGCTGGCTCACGTCCAGCTTTTCATCCACCAATACCCCCAAGTCCTTTTCCTCAGGGCTGCTCTCAATCCCTTCATCCCCCAGCCTATTTTGATACCGGGGATTGCCCCGACCCAGGTGCAGGACTGCTTGCACTTGGCCCTGTTGAACCTCATGAGGTTCACACAGGCCCATTTCTCAAGCTTGTTTAGGTCCCTCTGGATGGCATCCTGTCCCTCAGGCGTGTCGACTGCACCACTCAGCTTGGTGTCATCTGCAGACTTGCTGAGAGTGCACTCGATCCCGCTATGTCATTGATGAAGACAGTAAACAGCACTGGCCCCAATACGGACCCCTGAGGGACACCACTTGTCACTGGTCTCCATCTGGACATCGAGCCATTGACCACTAATTCTTCCTTCTCTTCCACTACCACTGCGGTGTCCATGTGTTGTCAGCTCAGCAGAGCAGGACTTGCCCCTTGCAGCACACTGAATACCAGTATGCAGTATCATCTACACATTTATTGACCGCTGCTTTTAACATGGTTCTCATGGCATTAGGCTGGCTCTGCATTTCTCCAGAGTTGTGGCAGAGATAATTACAATGCCTTAAGGCTCTAGCAATAAGAACAGGCTAGAAGTAAGTTGTACATCAAATGTATATCAAGTGCCTGTACACAAATGCATCTTGCCTGGGAAATGAACAGAAGGAGCCAGAGCTCTGCATCCACATGCAGAATTTTACTGGCATTACAGAAACGTGGTGGGAGAGCTTCCATGGCTGGAGTGCTTTTTGTGTTGGGGTCAAACACCACGTGCCCCAGGAGAAGGCTTCTGTGTCATCAGGACCTGGCCACTGGTGTGGTTGTCTGGGGACTTGTAGTGGGTGGGGAGGTTTAGCCATGGCAGAGACCTGAGCCCTCCCACACTTGCTCCAGTGACCTCTTTGTTCAGTGCCTTATTGTCCTTGACAGCATCCAGAGTGTGAGCATTGTGAGAGGATGAGGGACTCGGGTAAATGCTCAGCTGCTTTGCTTTCCTGGGCTGACTGACACGACAGGGGAGGATACGTTTAGCTGCAGGTTTTGCTGGAGCACTAAAAAGAATCAGGAGGAGAAAAGGGTGTTGAAGGCCTTGGGGGGGGTCCAGCTGTGTTTGTGTCATTGGTATCTCTAAAGGCCTGGTCCCGAATAGACTTTGACACCAAGTTTGATGCTTTCTCTTCTGTTTTACATAGCGAAGTTCCTGCACGTCACTGTATGTAGCTTTCAGTGCTAGGGCTGTGAGCAAAGCCTCATACTGCAAAACGGAGCATGGTGTAGGGGATAGCTGTGGGTCTGAGCAGTGCAGGCAAATTGGCTGTAGGAAGGTCTTGGTCTTCTGTGAAAGGCAGGAGCTGTGTTTGCCAAGTGACTGGTTTCCCTGGAGAGACACTTGGAATTAGCAAAGGGGTTTGAGCCCAAAGCCCAGGGGGAATTAGAGAGAAGATGGCCCAGGTCACACCCTTATTGCTGGCAGAAGTCACAGCAAGCTGTGCTGCAGCTGCTGCCCTCTTCTTGCATCTTCAGTTTCCACTCAGAGCCCTTCGATGAGTCTCCTTTTGCTTTGAGGTCCGGAAGATTTGCAGAGTGCATGGCCTGGCTTTGTGCCCAGGGAAAGCCATTTCTCTCCTGCTTCCATGAGGGTACTTTCAGAGGAGGCTGAGGAAGGGGCTGTGCCACATACAATGGGGGACTGCGTGGTGAGAGAGCTGGTGGTGTGTCTGTCTGAGCTCACCAGAGACAAAGCAGTAGATAACCTGGACTCTGCCTGAGACGTGGAGAGATCTGCTTGTGTTTGAAGGGAAATCACATTCCAGGACGCCTCACTGGCACATGTAATAAGGAGACAGGGAGGAGCTAGGGGCTCCCCAGGGTTTCCCTGTCCACCTCATGCCAGGGGCTCCTTTGCTGTCTGTGCATTCCCCAAAGCTGGCTGCACTTCTATGGTAAAAAGCGCTGACCACAGGAACACACAGCTCTTACTGAGAAGGGCGTGGTTGTGTTGGCAGTGAGGTGCTGCTCATGCTTAGCTCTGCTGAGGAGCCTCCAGCTGCCCCTTGCAGGCAGCTGCAGGGTGGCTCCTCCTCGGGCGGTCAGAGCAAGCAGAGTTTCCTGCCTTCTTGCTGGTACCTCCATCCACAGCCTCAGCAGATGCTTTAGAAATCATCTTCTGCCCTGTTAGAGGATAGACTGAGCTTATGCTTGCCCATCACCCTCGCATGCTGTTGGCCCCAGTGCTCTCTTTCTGGAGCCCATTGAACTGGGGCATGTTGAGGAGCCGCTGCAAGCTTTAAGCCAGCTCCAGTGAGCCTTGGAGAGTCTAAAACCTCTGGGGCACAGCTTGTGCTGGGCAGCAACGGGAGCAAACCATTTCCCAAAGCCCTGTAATGCTAAATTCAGCAAGGCCTAGTGAGTCACGGGCTGTACTGCTGCAGAGGGTGGGTTAGGGGAGAGCCACCTCTCATGCCGATAGGGAAGGCTGAAGGTGTGTTTGGGCCATGCAGAG
Organism: Theristicus caerulescens; assembly: GCA_020745775.1. Classification (NCBI taxonomy): domain Eukaryota; kingdom Metazoa; phylum Chordata; class Aves; order Pelecaniformes; family Threskiornithidae; genus Theristicus; species Theristicus caerulescens. Next base: position 5,407,741 of record CM036569.1, read on the forward strand.
AGGTCTGTTAGGTTATGTGATAAAAAGCTCATCTGCACGCCCACAGAGGAGCATGGAGAGGCAATGGCAGGTGAGGGAGCCCAAATAGTGCCCTGCCCTGGCACAATGGTGGACGGAAACCCAAATTATGGATGTGGAGGAAGGGACAACCTTCTCTGGGCTCCTGCGAGGGCTGTTCAGGGAGCTGCAGGCCCAGTGTCCAGGGCTGACACAACTCAAGATGGATCAACACCAGAGCACCTTTTGGACTGAGGGGGTTTACTGTATATATTCCCACTAAAGGACCTCCACCCTGCTTGGCCAGAGGGGGACAGGATGAGGCTGTTGGTGCTGTCTGTGTTTGTGTGAGTGCTCTGTGTGTCTATGTTGATCTCTGTGGCTGGCCATGTATATAGGTATGTATGTGTTACATATACACATTTGTGTGTGTGTGCCTACTGGGAATGCATTCTCAGCCTTGCTGCTGGTTGGACCCGGGGGCATGGAGCAGTGGCAGCCTTGCCTCTGTCGAGCTGCCAGATCTGGCCCCATTCTCTACCAAAATCCCTTTCCCCCTCTTCACACTGGCCCCAGAACAAGGGTTGAGTTTGTTGCCCAAGCCCGCTCTGCGATGGGACCAGGACCCCAGGCTCTGCCCTAAGCCTTTCTACCTGTGCCCAGCTCATGTTATTTTTGCAGTGAGATCTGTGGTGGGTTCCCACTGTAAGAGCAGGTGTCCCAGACTGAGGAACCCCCTGCCTGAGCCAGCAGCTTGGAAGAGGATACAGGAGGGGAGGTGGCTTTGTATACAAGCCCTGTGGCCACAGGGATGTAATATTAGCATTTCATCACGCATTTCCCTCCAAAGCTAGACAAGAACGTTTTGTCCATTGGCCACCTGTTCCCATAGCTGGGTTACCCAAATAGCAGGTCATGTTCTGGAAACAGAAACTCTTGAAGCTGTTCTCTATGACAGGCCCTCTGTCTGCTCAGGGCACAAGGCAGCTGCTGCTTTAACAGCCAGGACATCCTTCTTGGCCCATTCTTGAACTAATTGAGAGGCTTTTCTTTGTGGGATGGAACTGGCTGGTAATTAGAGACATCTGCCTCTGTTCCTGCTAGATGTCAGTGAGAAATGAGGCATAGCCCAGGTGTACAGGGCCCTCTCTGCATGTAAAGGTATATGCACAAAAGTTGCTGTGTAGCTGCCCCTTTCTGCAAACTACTGTTAAAAACTCAAGGTCCTGCTGTTGCCTCTGTGTTTCCCAGTGGTGAGAGCAGCATCCTTATATGTGGCTGTTGTGAGGGTCCAGCCCATTGAGACTATTCATCTCCCTATAGCCAAAATACTCATCTGTCCAAGTAAGACTCAAATTAAATACAGTAGGATAGTTCTGCTTGTCTCTGTCCTTCCTCTGCCCTCCTCCTGGAGGGAGGCAGGGATGTTAGCAGGTTGGTAAGGGGCATCCTGATGCATGATTTAGTCTGTTGCAGAAAATTGTTCTTTCATCAGGTCCCCATCTTGCAAAAGGGGCCGAAGGAGCAATACCCAGCTTTCCCTGGTCTTTTTCTCTGGCACTCTTGCTCAGTATCAAGAGGAGACATGGCCAACGTGAGAATACATTGGTGGACTCATGGGGGCATTTGTATGCTGCTTGTCTGGCCCTCGGGCTCCTGGGTTCCCCTTGTGTGAGCTTTGTCCAGGATGGGCTCTTCAGAGGGCATTTAGGTGCAGAGCTCTCACCAAGGTGCCTCGCACCCCTCCCTCATCCGGGCACTGCCTGCAACATAGCTTGGCCCATGCTGGTGGGCCTTGAGATAAGCCCTGCAGTCTGGGGAACTCATCAGACATTCCCAACTCACTGGTGATACTGCAGCATCCCAACCAGAGTGTCTGATTTGGCTTTGGTGTAGACAGGCAGCAGGAGTTATATCGCTGCTGCTGATAGAGGCTGGTGTGTCAACAAATGATTAAAGGAAAGGACAATCAAGGTTCTCAGAGGTTCACCTCATCCTTTTAGCTCCACAGAGCCATCTTCTGGGGATCCTGATCTCTGCATGCTGCTCCATCCCTCAACTGTCCAAAGGCATTTGCAGTCTCCCGTATATTTTTTGAGAAGACCCGGGAAAATGATTTATGAGAACTCCTTGCCTTATAGTGAAAAATAATGTTCAGTCTCAACTCGGAGAGGACGATGAACTGATTAGTATACAAGTGTCTTTCTGTGGAGAAAACAGGTACTGGAGAGATGTGAGAGTCAGAGTATCACTGTAATGGGAATGTATTGAGCTTTATAAGTAATATCATTACTTATTTTAACTGCCTACCACCTTTTTTCTTAGAATAAAAATAGTACATTTCCAAGCTGGTTTAGAATAGCAATTGTAGCTGTCAGCAGACACCTCTTAACAGAAGAAATTCATTAATTATAACAGCAGGAAAACTGAACAGAAATCATTGTTTAGCCATTTCAGAATGTAGGTGTGGTAAGAGCTTTCCCAAGCAAGACCTTTTGCAGGGGAGGACACGTTGGGCTGTCCCCATGGTGGCACTGGGCTGTGAAGTGCCCTGGAAGCTCACTGCACAGTTGTGGTGGCACACAGGAGAAGTGGCCATGGGCTTCTGATCCTTTTTAGAGACAGTGTGTCTGAGTGTTAACATGAGGAGTAGGACTGGCGAAATCCAAACTCCTTGCTGAAGGAATGCTTTGGATGGCTTCACAGTGATTTCTAAAACTGCTTGTTTGGGAATAGCTGCAGCTCTTCCTGAGCAAGCAGGGTGATGCTGAACAGCAGCAGCCCAGAGCTGTGGCACAAAATGGAAGGAAAATGTCTCTTGCTGTGCACCACAAATTCAGTCCTTAGCTCAAGCCAGCAAAACCTGTGTTTTGGTCAGTCTGAGTGTGATGTTAAAATACACTTCACTCCTCTTCCAGATCTCCTGCATGTTGGGGGAGGTAGCTAAATCAATCCACTAATGCCTACTGTTTCTCAGCCAGCCAGAGCAATTGATGCTTTAGTTCACTTATCTTGGATGCTTTCCACCATCTGGCTCAGGCAGACAGATGACTCTTTGCTGAAGAGCTGTCTACAGCCAATCTGATGGTCACTGTTCATGTCCTTTTTTTTGTTTTCCTGTGAGGGTGAAGCAAAGTGGGGCCTTACCTGAACTTTTCCACTTGTGATAGTTTGATTTGTGTTTGACCTTGAGGCCAGTGCTTGGGTCACTGCAAACTGTGGCTAACCCTACCATTGACTTTCTTCCCAGGTCATCATCGAACGCTATAAAGGGGAGAAACAGCTGCCAGTGCTGGACAAGACCAAGTTCCTTGTCCCAGACCATGTCAACATGAGTGAATTGGTCAAAATAATCCGGTGAGTGGGGTGGCCCCAGCTGGCATGCTGTGAACCTGTCTTCACCCACAGGCCCTGAACAGAGTGGTGGGGTGAGGATGAGGCAGAGGCAGCTGCTGAGGGTGGGGATGGGAACAGGCAACCAAAGCATCCTTGTGTTGTGGTGGAGACTGTTTGGAGGGGTCAAGGGGAGGCAGCTTCTTAGCATCTGGTGAAGGACTGTGACCTCTCTCTCATAAGGACACTCCATGAGCTGATGAGGGGGACTCCAATCCCCTTCTTTTATCCTTCAGCTCAGATGGAAGAGGCCCCTCTGCTTTGCCCTTGCCAGCAGCGCTTGGAGAAAGGGGCTTTGCAGAGTCCTGACTCAGGAGGCCTTGGACCCCCAAGCAGATCAGCTGGGCTCATAGACACCATGTCCTGAGCGTGTGGAAGGAGGTCCTAGCTGTGCAGGCCTGGCCCCATGTGAACAGCATCGCTGGCAGGGGGTAGAACTTGCTGTCATAGTGCCTGCCCCAGGTGGGTTGAACCAGGCCTTCCTGCCCTTGCCCCCACAGGCGTCGCTTGCAGCTGAATCCTACCCAGGCTTTCTTCCTGCTCGTGAACCAGCACAGCATGGTGAGTGTGTCTACCCCCATCTCGGAGATCTACGAGCAGGAGAAGGACGAGGATGGCTTCCTCTACATGGTCTATGCTTCCCAGGAGACCTTTGGCTACTGAGGCCTGCTGAGAGGTGGCATGTGAAGACAGATGAACTGTGGTGCACAGGCCCCCGGCCTTGGAAGACAACACAAACAGAGGCTCACAAGAGGGGGACTGTGCTGACTCCCTTTCTCTCCCTCCCTCCCCTTCCCATCACCCTGTCACCAAAGAGGCTCGTGGGGTGTGTTGGACTCGCACAACCCTTCACCTCTGTGTAAATTAGTCCCACTCCCTCCGCACACATGCACCCATGTGCACACATGGGGCCTCGGCTTCCCATCCCCTTCCCTTCGTGTAACCTTCAGCTGCTCTCACTGTGCTGTGTATGTGTGTGTGTGCGTGCTTGTAGCCTACTGCCAGAACAGTTCGGCTGGTGATGGAGAGAGGACAGGACACTGGCGCCTTCACTTTCAGCACAGGGAGAGCTGCCTCTCCTCCAAGACACTAATAAAGGGCAGGAGGTCTGCAAAAGCAGCAAACAGATGTTACCATTGCTCCCGAGTTTTAATTGATTTTAATTACATCCATATCAGATTCTTGGTGCTACTGAGTAGATATAGGCATCTCTATAGGACTGTGGATAATGTATATCCTTTAGATTTATTTTATTGGGTTTTTTGTTTTGGTTTGGTTTTTTTTTTAGGGTTAGATTGGAATGGGGAGAGGGGGCAATCTTTCCTGTATTTGGTAGGTAAATAAATCAGGCTTCATTGCACTTTAAAGCATAGTAAATGTCAGAGTGGAATTTACATTTAATTTATGCAGGTTTGCCATATATAGTGTTGCTCCTCTGTTGACAGTTGTACCTAAATTGTCTTTTTTTAAATAAAATTGATTTGCCTTCTCTCTGTCTCTCCATTGCATGCAGTTTTTCAGTCTCAGTGTGGCAAAGAGTTTGCTCAAGGAATGTACTGATTTATATTTGCTATGTTCCTGTTCCTCATGTATTATACCAAAAAAATGTATATGATAAAATCCCACCCAGTTTAATCTATACAAAGGTATATATATAAAAAATATATAAAATAAACATAAATTCAAGTTGTGTCTTGTAGGAATGTTCTGTTCCCATCTCATTTGTTTATGTTCATGTCCCTAGTATCAAGTAAGTGTGACGTGTTTCCCATGTTCACTGGTGCATTGTATGCTTGCCCAGGCTTTGGAGCTCGTTAGTCCAAGGTATGGCAAAAGCAGCTGGCTAGGGTTGAGGGGCTGAGGCAAAGGTGGAAGCTCAATTTAGAGGACAGAGGACTGGATGGTGATATGGGAAACATGGTTATCCTTGCCCTACCTGTGATGTAGTGTTAGGTAAATCTCTTGTCCTGTGACCAAGTTTCCTCATCTGGGGAAAAAAAAATTGAGGTGGAGGGCATTTGCAAGTCTCTGCTTTTAAAGGAAACTTCAAGCAGTGCAGGAAATCTCCCTGAGCACTCAGTCAAAACTGTTTTCCAACCAAAGGCAGGGGCTGATGGCCATTTACCATGTCAGTGTGTTTCCCTGCCCCTTGTCTTGCTCTACTTCCTTTGCACTGCCCAGCAGAGAAGGGTTTAGATACTGTTTGCTTGAGTTGCAGCTGACTGTCTTGTTTATGTCCTATGCCTGCAGGGAATCTTCTGTCCAGGGAAGGAGGTAGCGTAAAGGATAGATCCAGCAAAGTGCACACAGGTGGGTAAGTGCTGAAGAAAGGTGGTGGGAAGCCAGCTGGAAGCACAGCGCCCAGCAGAGTATAGGTGAGAACAGTTGCCCCATAGGTCCTGGCAGCTGGAGCAATGGGGGTTGCCCCTTGTTAAGCACCAACCTCATGGTATTTAAACTCTAGTCCCTGAGCTAAGGTCCTCTCCCATCTACCTCCCTGTGGGATGGGCTCCCGCAGGTGATGGGGCTGTGCCTTGCTTCAGTGGCCCCACAGCAGTGCCAGCCCAGCTGAAGCTTCTCCCTGTGGGAATTGGTAAAGAAGTAGCAGGTGTGCTTAAACACAGTGAGCTGGAGCCCTTGATGGGGTATAGTAGTGGAGGTGAGGTGTCCCACTCTCTCCACCAAGAATGCAGTCACCTGGAGACATGCTGATTCCCTTCACCCCTATGGCTGCCTGCTACATGTGACCTCGGTCAGCAAAAAGGATGCTTTCAAAAGGCAGAGCTATGGGAGAGGCAAAACAGCATTGCCTGTGTTGGCATATCTTCATAGAATAGTTTGAGTTGGAAGGGACCTTTAAAGGTCATCAAGTCCAGCCCCCCTGCAATGAGGAGGGACATCTTCAGTATTTTAGAGAATAAATCCTATGAGAAGCAGTTGAGGGAACAGGGGTTCTCTAGTCCAGAGAAAAAGAGGTTGAGGGGAAACCTTATCGCTCTCTACAGCTACCTGGCTATAGCAAGGTGGGGGTCCGTCTCTTTTCCCAAGTAACAAGTGATAGGATGAGAGGAAATGGCCTCAAGTTGTGCCAGGGGAAGTTTAGATTGGATATTAGGAATAATTTCTTCATTGAAAGGGTTGTCAAGCACTGGAACAGGCTGCCCAGGGAAGTGGTTGAGTCAGCATCCCTGGAGGTATTTAAAAGGTGTGTAGATGTAGCACTTAGGGACATGGTTAAGTGGTGGACTTGGCAACGTTAGGTTAACAGGTGGACTTGATCTCAAAAGGTCTTTTCCAACCTAAATGATTCTTTTCTAACTAGATCAGGTTGCTCAGAGCCCTGTTCAACTTGATCTTGAATGTTTCCAGGGATGGGGTATCTACCACCTCTCTGGGCAACCTGTTCCCAGTGTTTCACCACCCTCACCATAAAAAATTTCCTCCTCGTATCTAGTCTAAATCTACCCTCTTTTAGTTTAAAACCATTATCCCTTGTCCTGTCACAACAGACCCGACTAAAAAGTCTGTCCCAATCTTTCTTATAGGCCCCCTTTAAGTATTGAAAGGCCACAATAAGGTCTCCCCGGAGCTATCTCCAGGCTGAACAACGCAAACTCTCTCAGCCTTTTTTCATAGGAGAGGTGTTCCATCCCTCTGATCATTTTTGTGGCCTGCTCTGGACCTGCTCCAACTGGTCCATCTCCTTCCTGTGCTAAGGACTCCAGAGCTGGATGCAGTGCTCCAGGTGGTATCTCACCAGAGCAGAGGGGCAGAATCACCTCCCTCCACCTGCTGGCCACACTTCTTTTGATGCAGCCCAGGATATGGTTGGCTTTCTGGGCTGCAAGTGCTCATTGCTGAATCATGTCCAGCTTTACATCCACCATCCTTGTCCTTCTTCCACACCCTGCCCTGAGAAAGGCATCTGGGATGGCTGTGGCTGTCTCTTGGAGAGATTTCCCCTGGGAAGCTCCAGGATTTCGGAATATTCACAGCTAGAGTCTCGTTGAAACTGAGAAGCTACAAAGGATTCCAAGGCGCAGCAAACACTGTCAACAACTTCTCTGGTGAGTTTGTCAAGGGCAGCCTGTGAAGATGCTCCGTCGGAAGCTGCTATTTCAGCTTGCCCCGATTTCTCTTCCTCGGATTTGCCCCCTCGGGTGGCTCCTCTGGAAACAGGCTGCTCCTTCTGCCTGGCTGCCGGCCCTGGCTCAGATGCTGCGGACATGCTGGATGCCAAACGCTTCCCCAAGCTCTCCAACACGGTCGCTACGAGCTCTTTGGCCACCAGTCCAATTACCTGCCAGCGATCTGGAGGAGAAGTCTCCGAAGGCTCTGCTCTTCCGGTGCTGCCACACAATCTTCCTCTGATCCCCAGGGCAGCCCTCCTTAAAATGTAGACGGACTGACCTCGAGGAGCCTTCACCCTCTCTAAGACTTTCCACACCACAGCCTGAGCCACCTCTTCAAGCTTCTGGCCTTCCATTGCTGTTTGTGGTTCAAATGCAGCTTTGAACACACTGTTTGCAGCCACGCCTGGCTTCCTCTCGGAGGCAGCATCACCACTGACCCTCCTGGGCAGCTTGGCACCTTCCTGTCCCAACTCAGGTTGGGAGTAGGTTTGGCCTTCGTCCAAAGCTGCCTTCACTCTTCTGCATCGACCCGTTTCTAGGGAGATCTTTCTGCTCTTGGGTGGCGGTGGGCAAGATGGTCTTTGAGGCTGCAGCAGCCGCTCTGCCAGGCAAGAAGTGTCGATCGCTCCCGGCAGTTTGGGGGCATGCTTTAAGTCGGCCAGGTGTTGCCGAAGCCTTTCCTGAAAGGTGACACCAGGTTGTGGCTCGCTGTTGCCCGGACAAGTGCTCCCGCCCCTGCGTGCTGAGGCTTCACGCGGGCCCAGGCCAGCGCTCTGCTCCAGCCACGCGATGAGGGCAGAAGAGAAGGGCTTCCCTCCGGACTCCACGTGATTGCACATGACCTTCCTGCCCGTGCCCACCCCAGCCACCCTGTGCTAGCTCAGCTCCGAGCCGGGTAGTCCTTTCCCCGCCACAACGCCCGGCCCACCAGCGCAGCCCTCAGCTCTTCTCCACCGACCACCTCCCCGAGATGCAGCAAGTAAAGCCCCAGCCCTCGGCACCATGCCGCTGACAGGTGTCCGCGAACACGCCGCTTTGCCTACCTCTTCTCGCTTAAACATTCTCTCTGCTTCCAGCTTGAGCGTGGTCAGATACTGCCTGTACTCATTGAACTCCTTCAGAGTGCAAAGCACCTATGGAGAGATGAAGGGAGAAATCACCCAAGCACCGTCAAGCCAGCTACGCAGACTGCCTTCCCCAAAACAGACCGAACCCAGCGGGAGGGGAGCTGCTCCTCTGCACACGCTCCCTCTGCGCTCGGGGAACCCCGCTCAGAGGGAACCATTTTTATCAGCCCAACAACGTCCAAACCTACTTTGCCATCGCTGGTGACGTAACCGTCCCTCTTCAGCCTCCGCAAGTTGTCTTTGCGTTTGTGGTACGCCTGCAGATACGGGTCATGCAGGCTGTTGTACTCTGTGCGCATTAGGCGACAGTAGGGATCTCCCAGGTTAAAATAGCATGAGGGCCGGTGAAGCTGTAAGAGAGATGTTCGAGAGCGTGAACGGGGCAGGAGAGAGCAGCAGGGATGAACGCACTTGTGAGCTCCTCATGCACACAGGATGGCGTTTCCAAACCTCTGAGGTAGAGACTAATTCCTGGCTTACTTCCCACCCAGAGGAAAGATCTCTCTAGTTCAGAGACTCTCCAATGGAGAAGAAACCCTGTGCCTACATCCTCTGTCTGGTGGCGGTCTACTGTTGCTGTAGGAATAGGAGCTGTTTACCGCGGGGGCGAGAGGGTTGCGCCCAGCGCTGCACCTGTAAGGAGCTAAGCTGACATGTTGCCTACAGCCATGTCTTTTCCTCTGGCAATTCACTGTTTGCAAAATGGGATTGCGCTCCCCAGAGGTGCCGAGCTGTCCTAGTGGAAAGGTAAAGGTCGTTTGAAGACCTGACACCAACACTCTTCTCCATCCAGCCCTGGACAGCCTGGAGCACTGCTACGGGCAAGTCCTCCTTTCTCTTGGCACCTCAGAGCCGGGAGCTTCCCTCGGCTCCCCAGCCCTGTCTGACTGAAGGGCTGCAGCTCCTGCTGTAGAGCAGGTGGCCACAAGGACTTCTCTGAATGACAGGAACCCTGTAAAAGAAGAGAGTGTTTCTACCCCTTTCTACTTCCTTCACCTTTTCCCCCAGCTTTGCCCTGCTGAAGACAGGCTTGGAGCCAGGCAGCACAGGGATCTTGACTCCGAGTGGGAGGTCCAGCAGCTCAGGGTCCATCAGCCCAGCAGCTCCTTCTCCCAGGTGCTGTCTTCTGTGCCTGAGGTAGGAAGACAGAGACACTCAGGCGCTAGCTCAATAAGCCTCCTGCATGGCAGCTGCAAGAAAGGGCACGTGCCGAGGCCCCACAGCAGCCGCCCCACAGCCCAGGCTCCCCGGCTGAGCCCTCTCCATCGACCTGCTGCTCCCCTCTCTCCTCTTTGCCAGTGCACTCAGCAGTGCGTCTGCCTTTTGGATGCCAGCAGCGAGACGGTGCTCCACAGCTCCTTCCAAGAGCTCTCCTGGAGCTGCGACCCTGCGCTGACTCCTCTCGCTCCAGAGGCACCCAGCTGCGGCCGCCCCAGCCGGTCTCCCAGAGAGCGGCTATATAGACCAATCGTGCATTGCTGCATCGTCGCGTTGCCCCTTTGGACAGGCCTGTGGGCCACCCGCTTTTGCTGACCCGCCTTTGAGAGGCCATCTCTACAGGCCCCTTCCCACCTCAAGTGTTCTGTGATTCGGTGAAGCAAAGCAGGCATCCTCGCCAACCGGGAAGAAATGCAAGGAACTGCCACACCAGAGATGCTCGGTTTTGGCCCGGGTTTACCCCCTTTTCCTCTTCAGACCTCTTCCCTGTCACAGGCAAAGCAGCCTCAACTCGGGGAATTGCACTGAATTGTTGGCCCATTACTGTCAACATCTAATTCCTGATTTGCGTCTTGAGAAACACAGGAGACAAACACCGGCCGAGGGAAACCCCTCTCCTCCTGTTTCCTCAGGCTCCCCTTCAGCCCAGACACCTCTCTGCCCCCTTCCCATTCTCCCCCGCCCTCGTTTCTGCTGTGTGACACCCTCGGTCCCTGCCAGCGCCTCCCGGGCGGCACAGGACGTTCTGCGTTACTGTGGGATGGTTCCTCTCTGCCATCGTTTGCCTTTCCCTCTGCCCTTCTGCTGTCCATTCCCTCTCACCTGTTCCTTCTGCTCCGGCAGGTCTCCTCCTCACACTTTCCTCACACTGTTCCCCTCCGTTCCGCGGCCCCTCCAGGCTCCGTCTCCCCGTGCGTGCGCCGCGCCGCGCCCCACAGCTCTGCTCCCGCCTCCCGCCCCAGCAGCTCCACACACGCCGCAGCAGCGGCGCCGTGCACTCCTCTGATTGGTGGCAGCTCCTGCGTCACGGCCTCCTCCGATTGGCCACAGCTCTGGCGCGGAGGGGCGGGAGCGCTCCTTGCTGAGCCGGTCGGAGCGGCCGTGACTGGCGCGGCGCGGCTCCGGGCCCACCCCCACGGGCGGCGCCCCCAGGCCCAGGCCCAGGCCCAGGCCCAGGCCCGCCATTTCTGCCCCGTACATCCCCCAGCTTTCTCCTGTAGAGGACAAGGTGGGAGCTGGGCCACCTGCTGCGCTGCTCGCTTCTGTCCTTACTTCCTACTGCTTTCTTCGTTTTTACTGGCTTTCTACCCCTTTTTCCTTTCTGCTCCATGTTCCCCTAGCTGTTTCCTGGGGTAGGAGCCTGGCTGCTGGTTCCTTCTACCTCTTGCTCTTTACATAAGAAAAACCTAATGTAATCCAGTAGACTGGGATCCACCTGGCTGGAGAGCAGCTCTGTGGAAAAGAACCTGGGGATCCTGGTGGACATGAAGCTCAACATGAGTGAACAGTGAGCTGCTGCGGCCAAGAAGGCCAATAGGATGCTGGGTTGCATCAAAAAGGACATCACCAGCAGAGATAAAGAAGTCATTATCCCACTCTACTCAGAGCTTGTCAGGCCACACCTGGAATACTGTGTACAGTTCTGGTCCCCGTTATACAAAAAAGATGTGGACAGGCTGGAGGGGGTCCAGAGAAGGGCCACCAAGATGATCAAGGGACTGGGAAGCCTGCCGTACGAGGATAGGCTGAGAGAGCTGGGCTTGTTCAGCCTTGAGAAAAGGAGGTGATCTCATCACCGTGTACCAGTACTTAAAGGGGAGCTACAAAGAAGATGGAGACTCCCTTTTTACACGGAGTCCCATGGTGAGGGCAAGGGGTAACGGGTGCAAGTTACTCCCAGGGAGATTCCGATTGGACACAAGAGGTAAATTTTTCACAATGAGAACAGTCAATCATTGGAATAATCTCCCCAGGGAAGTGGTTGACTCCGCTATGCTGAACATGTTTAAGACTCAGCTGGATGTGGTGCTAGAAAGGTTGGACTAGATGATCCTTGAGGTGCCTTCCAACCTGGTATTCTATGATTCTATGAACCTACAAAAAGCTCCTTCTAACAAATCTTTCATATTATATTTACTTGAACAGAAAGATATAGCCAGTGGCACGTTGACCCATAAAGCAGCCCAACTCCTGCAAGCTGTAGCATATTACTCAGGCCAACTAGACCCAGTAATTCAAGGCAGGATTTCATGCACTAGGGCTGTTGCAGCAGGAGTTTGATGACAGAGAAAGCAGGCTGTGTTGTCCTGGGGCACCCCGTAACGGTAACGGTGCCCCATGCACTGCAAGTTGTAGTAACTTGGGGGGGGGCGTGCCTTATTTACCCGTAATGTTTGCATCATTTTGAATGCAGAAACAAAGATGACCTTAGACCAGTGTGACATGTGAAATCCCTTACCCATAAAAGAAACTGAAAAATGGAAACATTTAGGAGCAAAATGAATAAATGGAGTCTGGACATTCAAAAGAAAACATTTTCTCCTCAGGACTACGTTGATAGCTTTGGTCAGAGAACTTCACTATTGGACACATGGAGGAGCATCTTATCTAGAAAATCAAGTCTCTCAATCAGGGGTGGCACCTGGATTGACCCAAGCAATATTACAAGCCACAAAAGGATGTTTGATATGTGCAGAATGTAACGCAAAGCCAAAAACAGAGGCAGAACCAAAGGGAGGGCACCCTTGGGCCTGGACACTGTTCCAGAAACTACAAACTGACTTTGCAGATATGCCTCCGAAAGACGGACTAAAACACCTGCTGCTTATAATGGATCAATTATCCCATTGGGTAGAGGCATTTCCTACCCAAAAAGCAACTGCTCAAGTGGTGGTTAAAGCTTTACTGAAAGATATCATACCATGTTTTGGAGAGCCTGAAGAAATAGACTCCAATAAAGGATCACATTTTACACCTGAAATATTAGAAAACCTGTATAAAGATTTAGGAATTCAACAAGGACTGCATATACCTTACCACCCCCCAATCCTCAGGACATGTAGAGACAATGAACCGTACCCTAAAGAGGAAACTGACAAAAATTTGTAGAGAAACTCAATTAAAATGGACAGAAGCTTTACCATTAGCCCTATGGGAATTAAGGCGGTGCCCAAACCCAGGTCATAAATTAACTCTGTTTGAGATTTTATTCGGAAGACCAGATAGAATCCCAGGAACCTTTGTTCCAGCACATACAGGCCTTTTGGCAGGGGATGAAGCAGTTACCCAATATGTCTTATATCTACAAGCTAGTTTAAAAAAAAAAAAAGGTATGAAGCTGTAATTATGCAAACTTTACCTTTAGGAAACTGTTTGCATCCATATTAACCCAGAGATTATGTCATGATAAAGGTCTATAAAACTAAAGATGCATTACAACCCAAGCAGGAGGGTCCTGTGCAAGTATTGTTATGTACTTATTCTGTTATTAAAGTTGCAGGTAAAGACACTTGGATCCACCACTCTCAGGTGAACGCTGCACCGAACTCCTGGCCATGATCCTCCTTTTGCTGCTGTCAAACACGATCTGAGGAATTTCACTACAACACGTAACTCCAAGTTGAAACTGGTGGCTATTATTAAGCAAAGACAATTAACAATTGTCTGAATTAAACAATTCAGATGAATTTTGTGTACAGTGTGGGTCAGCTATCATGAAAGTTTTGTAGGCGTGAGCACACCCCTGTCACTAATACATAATACTTAATATCTAATCTAAATCTCCCCTGGCACAACTTGAGGCCATTTCCTCTTGTCCTATCACTTGCTACCTGGGAGAAGAGACCAACCCCCACCTCACTACAGCCTCCTTTCAGGTAGTTGTAGAGAGCAATAAGGTCTCCCCTCAGCCTCCTCTTCTCTAGGCTAAACAACCCCAGCTCCCTCAGCCGCTCCTTGTAAGACTTGTTCTCTGGACCTTTCACCAGCTTCATTGCCCTCCTTTGGACACGCTCCAGCATCTCAATGTCCTTCTTGTAGTGAGGGGCCCAAAACTGGACACAGTATTTGAGGTGTGGCCTCACCAGTGCCCAGTACAGGGGGATGATCACCTCCCTGGTCCTGCTGGCCACACTATTCCTGATACAAGCCAGGATGCCATTGGCCCTCTTGGCCACCTGGGCTCACTGCTGGCTCACGTTCTGCTGGCTGTCAACCACCACCCCCAGGTCCTTTTCCACCAAGGAAAGTCACTTCTTCTCCCATCACTCTTCCCCAAGCCTGTAGTGTTGCATGGGCTTGTTGTGAATCAAGTGCAGGGCCCGGCACTTAGCCCTGTTGACCCTCATACAATTGGCCTCAGCCCATTGATCCAGCCTGTCCAGATCCCTCTGTAGAGCCTTCCTACCATCAGGCAGGTCAACACTTCCACCCAACTTGGTGTCATCTGCAAACTTACTGAGGGTGCACTCAATGCCCTCATCAAGATCATCAATAAAGATATTGAACAGAACCCACCCCAATACTGAGCCCTGGGGAGCACCACTTGTGCGTGGTTGCCAATTGGATTTGACTCCATTCACCACCACTCTCTGGGCTCAGCCATTCAGCCAGTTTTTTCCCAGTGGAGAATGCACTTATCCAAGCCATGAGCAGTCAGTTTCTCCAGGAGAATGCTGCGGGAAACAGTGTCAAAGGCTTTACTACAGTCCAAGTAGACAACATCCACAGCCTTCCCCTCATCCACCAAGTGGGTGACCTTGTCATAGAAGGAGATCAGGTTGGTCAAGAAGGACCTTCCCTTCGTGAACCCATGCTGGCTGGGCCTGATCCCCTGGTTGTCCCGCACATGCCATGTGATGGCACTCAAGGTGATCTGCTCCATGACCTTCCCCAGCACCGAGGTCAGGCTGACAGGCCTGTAGTTCCCTGGATCCTCCTTCCGACCCTTCTTGTAGATGGGTGTCACATTAGCTAACTTCCAGTCAGCTGGGACCTCCCTGGTTGACCAGGACTGCTGGTAAATGATGGAAAGTGGCTTGGCAAGCTCCTCTGCCAGCTCCCTCAGTATTATCAGGTGGATCCCATCTGGCCCCATAGACTTGTGGGCATCTAGGTGGAGGAGCAGGTTGCTAACTGTTACCTCTTGGATTATTGGGGCTTTATTCTGCTTCCATCTCTGTCTTCCAGCTCAGGGGGCTGAATACCCTGAGGATAACTAGTCGGACTATTAAAGATTGAGGCAAAGAAGGCATTAAGTACCTCAGCCTTTTCCTCATCCTTTGTGGCAATGTTTCCCTCCACATCCAATAAAGGATGAAGATTCTCCTTGACCCTCCTTTGGTTGCTGATATATTTGTAAAAACTTTTTTTATTATCTTTAACTGCAGTGGCCAGTTTAAGTTCTAGCTGGGCTTTTGCCTTTCTAATTTTTCCCCTGCATAACCTAACAACATCCTTGTAGTCTTCCTGAGTTGCCTGCCCCTTCTTCCAAAGATGGTAAACTCTCTGTTTTTTTCCTGAGTTCCAGCCAAAGCTCTCTTTTCAGCCAGGCTGGTCTTCTTCCCCACCTGCTCATCTTTCGGCACATGGGGACAGCCTGCTCCCATGCCTTTAAGACTTCCTTCTTGGAAAACGTCCAGCCTTCCTGGACTCCTTTGCCCTTCAGGACTGCCTCCCAAGGGATTCTCTCAACCAGACTCCTAAACAGGCCAGAGTCTGCCTTTCTAAAGTCCAGGGTAGTGGTTTTGCTGACCCCCCTCCTTACTTCTCCAAGAATCAAAAACTCTATCATTTCATGGCCGCTGTACCCAAAAGGGCCTCTGACCACCACATCACCCACTAGGCCTTCTCTGTAAACAGCAGGTCCAGTGGGGCACCTCCCCTGGTTGGCTCGCTTACCAGCTGCATCAGGAAGTTATCTTCCATACACTCCAGGAACCTCCTAGACTGTTTCCTCTCTGCTGTGCTGTATTTCCAGCAGATATCTGGTAAGTTGAAGTCTCCCACAAGAACAAGGCCTAGCAATCGTGAGACTTCAGCCAGCTGCTTGTAGAATGGTTCATCTGTTTCTTCATCTTGGTTGGGTGGTCTATAACAGACTCCCACCAGGATATCTGCCTTGCTGGCCTTTACCCTGACCTTTCCCCAGAAGCACTCAACCTTATCATTGCCGTGATAACGTAATTATCATTAATTTTCTTCACTTTCACCAAGCATTTTGCAGTGGCAGACCTGTTTTGGTGCCATGTTGCTGGCTGCTGCTGTGCTCAAGGCTACTGCACTGACTTTCTCACCCTTTCTCCTCCTTTAACACAGCTCCGGCCATTCCAGCCAGTCTTGGCGGGTAAAGAGGATAAAAGTAGTTCCCTGGGGCATGAAGAAAGGAAGAGGGTGGGCTCTTGATGGCACTCAAGGGCACACGGAGGGCTGAGACAGGTACCCACAGGAATGAAAAGGGCTGGGGCTGGGCATGGAAAGGCACATGAGGGGCTCTGAGCCATACCAGAGGGCACACGGAGGGCTCTGGGCTGCACTAAAAGGCACAAGGAGGGACCTAGGAGGCATGCAAAGAGAAATGGAGGATCTTTGGGGCAAGAAAAAGCAAACGGGAGCCGCTTGGTTGCCCCAAAAGGCCCATGGGGGACCTAGGGGACATGGAAAGGCAGAGAGGCCTTGAGAAGGCCACGGTATGGGCTGGCTTGAATTAAGGTAGGCACAAGCAAGCAAGCACTTGGGAGTAAACTCTTTATTGCAAGCACAAGGGTGTAAAGTCTGTGTTTGCCGCCTGGTGGAGCTGCCCAGGGGCTCTACACCTCTCTTGCCACACACCTCCTCAGGACATTGTCCACAAGCCTCCCAAATAACTCCCTCGTTTCTCACACGGGCTGCTGACGCTCACCTTGGACAAGCTTTACGCGCAATGATCTGCACCGTGCTCCTGTTTGGGCAGGGGGCTTTGGACCTGATGGAGGGACGGGCTGTCTGGGAAACTGTGGGCCAATGGAGGGGAGGGCGTTCTCAGCAGGACAGCTCTTCTTTCCATCTCGTGGTGTGGGAAGTTTTGTGACATGCTTTCCAAAACTCAGTTCGGGGGTCAGTTCAGGCCCAGGTTGACGGATGCACTCTAATAGAGAGTCAACGATCCGATTTGCCATGGTCTTTATAGCCAAAGTGTTGGCTAAGGCTGTTGGCTCTGGCTTCATTTCTCTCTCTAACTTCTTCTGCACCGTTCCAGGAACCTCAGGGACAATGGTTCTGACATACCCGGTCCATTGTGCATGGCGCTGCTGAACTCTGGAGATGGCATTTTGGATGCTCTCCCTGGCAATCGTGCGACTCAGCCGTGAGACATCAGCAGCAGTTGTATTTGGCAGTGGTTGTGACACACACCTCTCTGCTCCCTTGCTTGCTTCCAGGCTCTGCTGTTCAGATGCTCTGGGGAACCCCTGTCCTTCTTCCACGCCCTGCCCTGAGAAAGGCATCTGGGATGGCTGTGGCTGTCTCTTGGAGAGATTTCCCCTGGGAAGCTCCAGGATTTCGGAATATTCACAGCTAGAGTCTCGTTGAAACTGAGAAGCTACAAAGGATTCCAAGGCGCAGCAAACACTGTCAACAACTTCTCTGGTGAGTTTGTCAAGGGCAGCCTGTGAAGATGCTCCGTCGGAAGCTGCTATTTCAGCTTGCCCCGATTTCTCTTCCTCGGATTTGCCCCCTCGGGTGGCTCCTCTGGAAACAGGCTGCTCCTTCTGCCTGGCTGCCGGCCCTGGCTCAGATGCTGCGGACGTGCTGGATGCCAAACGCTTCCCCAAGCTCTCCAACACGGTCGCTACGAGCTCTTTGGCCACCAGTCCAATTACCTGCCAGCGATCTGGAGGAGAAGTCTCCGAAGGCTCTGCTCTTCCGGTGCTGCCACACAATCTTCCTCTGATCCCCAGGGCAGCCCTCCTTAAAATGTAGACGGACTGACCTCGAGGAGCCTTCACCCTCTCTAAGACTTTCCACACCACAGCCTGAGCCACCTCTTCAAGCTTCTGGCCTTCCATTGCTGTTTGTGGTTCAAATGCAGCTTTGAACACACTGTTTGCAGCCACGCCTGGCTTCCTCTCGGAGGCAGCATCACCACTGACCCTCCTGGGCAGCTTGGCACCTTCCTGTCCCAACTCAGGTTGGGAGTAGGTTTGGCCTTCGTCCAAAGCTGCCTTCACTCTTCTGCATCGACCCGTTTCTAGGGAGATCTTTCTGCTCTTGGGTGGCGGTGGGCAAGATGGTCTTTGAGGCTGCAGCAGCCGCTCTGCCAGGCAAGAAGTGTCGATCGCTCCCGGCAGTTTGGGGGCATGCTTTAAGTCGGCCAGGTGTTGCCGAAGCCTTTCCTGAAAGGTGACACCAGGTTGTGGCTCGCTGTTGCCCGGACAAGTGCTCCCGCCCCTGCGTGCTGAGGCTTCACGCGGGCCCAGGCCAGCGCTCTGCTCCAGCCACGCGATGAGGGCAGAAGAGAAGGGCTTCCCTCCGGACTCCACGTGATTGCACATGACCTTCCTGCCCGTGCCCACCCCAGCCACCCTGTGCTAGCTCAGCTCCGAGCCGGGTAGTCCTTTCCCCGCCACAACGCCCGGCCCACCAGCGCAGCCCTCAGCTCTTCTCCACCGACCACCTCCCCGAGATGCAGCAAGTAAAGCCCCAGCCCTCGGCACCATGCCGCTGACAGGTGTCCGCGAACACGCCGCTTTGCCTACCTCTTCTCGCTTAAACATTCTCTCTGCTTCCAGCTTGAGCGTGGTCAGATACTGCCTGTACTCATTGAACTCCTTCAGAGTGCAAAGCACCTATGGAGAGATGAAGGGAGAAATCACCCAAGCACCGTCAAGCCAGCTACGCAGACTGCCTTCCCCAAAACAGACCGAACCCAGCGGGAGGGGAGCTGCTCCTCTGCACACGCTCCCTCTGCGCTCGGGGAACCCCGCTCAGAGGGAACCATTTTTATCAGCCCAACAACGTCCAAACCTACTTTGCCATCGCTGGTGACGTAACCGTCCCTCTTCAGCCTCCGCAAGTTGTCTTTGCGTTTGTGGTACGCCTGCAGATACGGGTCATGCAGGCTGTTGTACTCTGTGCGCATTAGGCGACAGTAGGGATCTCCCAGGTTAAAACAGCATGAGGGCCGGTGAAGCTGTAAGAGAGATGTTCGAGAGCGTGAACGGGGCAGGAGAGAGCAGCAGGGATGAACGCACTTGTGAGCTCCTCATGCACACAGGATGGCGTTTCCAAACCTCTGAGGTAGAGACTAATTCCTGGCTTACTTCCCACCCAGAGGAAAGATCTCTCTAGTTCAGAGACTCTCCAATGGAGAAGAAACCCTGTGCCTACATCCTCTGTCTGGTGGCGGTCTACTGTTGCTGTAGGAATAGGAGCTGTTTACCGCGGGGGCGAGAGGGTTGCGCCCAGCGCTGCACCTGTAAGGAGCTAAGCTGACATGTTGCCTACAGCCATGTCTTTTCCTCTGGCAATTCACTGTTTGCAAAATGGGATTGCGCTCCCCAGAGGTGCCGAGCTGTCCTAGTGGAAAGGTAAAGGTCGTTTGAAGACCTGACACCAACACTCTTCTCCATCCAGCCCTGGACAGCCTGGAGCACTGCTACGGGCAAGTCCTCCTTTCTCTTGGCACCTCGGAGCCAGGAGCTTCCCTCGGCTCCCCAGCCCTGTCTGACTGAAGGGCTGCAGCTCCTGCTGTAGAGCAGGTGGCCACAAGGACTTCTCTGAATGACAGGAACCCTGTAAAAGAAGAGAGTGTTTCTACCCCTTTCTACTTCCTTCACCTTTTCCCCCAGCTTTGCCCTGCTGAAGACAGGCTTGGAGCCAGGCAGCACAGGGATCTTGACCCCGAGTGGGAGGTCCAGCAGCTCAGGGTCCATCAGCCCAGCAGCTCCTTCTCCCAGGTGCTGTCTTCTGTGCCTGAGGTAGGAAGACAGAGACACTCAGGCGCTAGCTCAATAAGCCTCCTGCATGGCAGCTGCAAGAAAGGGCACGTGCCGAGGCCCCACAGCAGCCGCCCCACAGCCCAGGCTCCCCGGCTGAGCCCTCTCCATCAACCTGCTGCTCCCCTCTCTCCTCTTTGCCAGTGCACTCAGCAGTGCGTCTGCCTTTTGGATGCCAGCAGCGAGACGGTGCTCCACAGCTCCTTCCAAGAGCTCTCCTGGAGCTGCGACCCTGCGCTGACTCCTCTCGCTCCAGAGGCACCCAGCTGCGGCCGCCCCAGCCGGTCTCCCAGAGAGCGGCTATATAGACCAATCGTGCATTGCTGCATCGTCGCGTTGCCCCTTTGGACAGGCCTGTGGGCCACCCGCTTTTGCTGACCCGCCTTTGAGAGGCCATCTCTACAGGCCCCTTCCCACCTCAAGTGTTCTGTGATTCGGTGAAGCAAAGCAGGCATCCTCGCCAACCGGGAAGAAATGCAAGGAACTGCCACACCAGAGATGCTCGGTTTTGGCCCGGGTTTACCCCCTTTTCCTCTTCAGACCTCTTCCCTGTCACAGGCAAAGCAGCCTCAACTCGGGGAATTGCACTGAATTGTTGGCCCATTACTGTCAACATCTAATTCCTGATTCGCGTCTTGAGAAACACAGGAGACAAACACCGGCCGAGAGAAACCCCTCTCCTCCCGTTTCCTCAGGCTCCCCTTCAGCCCAGACACCTCTCTGCCCCCTTCCCATTCTCCCCCGCCCTCGTGTCTGCTGCTCGCTTCTGCTCTCACTTCCTACTGCTTTTTGGCTGTATTCGGTGAGGTCTCCAATGGCCCCTTCCTCCAGCCCATCTAGGTCCTGCTGAATGGCAGCCTGACCATCGAGCATAACGATTGCATGCCCCAGTTTGGGATCAGTGGTGCATTGCCTGTCCTCCCCAGGTCATTGTGGCAGCTTTTAAACTGAAGAGGGTCCTGCCAGGCTAGCTCGTTAAACAAAGGCAAGAAACAGGGAGAGTTATAAATTGTACATGCAGATGGTTACCATGGGTCTCAGGGGAAACAGCAAAGTGCACAGCCCAGGAATGATGTTCGTCTCCTTCCAAAGCACTCTTGCACGTGCTCCAGCTGCAGCTCTTCTTCTGCTTTGCAAGCGGAGGAGCAGCACTGGCTGTGCCCCAGCTTCCCTCTCCTGCATTGACTCCTCAGCCACAATAGCAATGACTCTTGCTCCGTGTTCACAGACATTCACACCCTCAGGAAGTGCTAATGGAGCTGCATCAACTCAAGTATGCGGGCCCTGTAGGGGAAGTATGAGGCCCTGTGTGCAGTTCCTTTGCAGCTGGAAAGCACAGGGATGCCCGAGAGCTGGAGCAGACCTCAGGCCGTGCATCTGCTGGGCTCTGCCTGTAAGAAGCCAGGCAAGGCACAGCAGAATACCCTGTGCAGTGGAAGTCAGGGAGTCCGAAAAGTAAAAGGAACTAGTTAAACTAACACCCCCTTGAAAGCTTTGTCTGACCTCTGCAGTTCAATCGTTTTAAAAATAAAGACTATTTCATACCTGTGTTGGGATATCAGTAAAGATCACCGAAAGGATCTGATGGCTACACATTAGCTGGGATAGCCTGTGATGTTACAAGCATGGTGACATCCCTGCAAAGCAATCCGCTGAAGTTTACAGCAGAGAACTTCAGGAGCTCAGCGAGGGCAGGGGGAAAGAGGTCTCTGCCAAAAGTCTTGGCAGGGGCTGATGTGCAGAGGAGACAGAGGAACGCAGCGCTGCCTGCCTCTGTCCTCACAGCCAGTTTGGTTACAAACCTATGCTCACCCAAATGTAACGTGGTTTTGCCATTCCAATCTAGGACAGGGCACGACAAAAAAGAAGAAAATTAAGAACAGAATCAAGAGTGACCTTGCAGGGCTGGAGTAGCAGGGGGAAGATGCTTTGGCTGCTGGTTATTTTCTGGTGCTGACATGACTGAGAAGAGCGTCTGAGGGGCTGGCTGCTCACAGTGGCAGCCAAGCTGCTCAGGAACACATCTAGCTGCTTGTAGCGAGCGCTTTCCTCTCCACATGCTGACCATCTTGCCAGGGAACAGGAGGGAACCACGGTTTGGCCAGCCAGGAGAGAAGGCCTCCTTTAGCCTGGGACAGAGAGGGGCTGGCTGTGGAGGTGTGGGGGTGAGTGCTGGTGATGCTGAAGGGCTGGAAATGTCCTGGGAAAGAGGCTGGGATGGAGAGAGAGGCTGAGGGAGTTCAAGCCTTAGCTTGATCCGCTGCCCACAGCCTCCGATACGCAGCAGTTCATGTGGGAAGGCCTTCCAGACGTTAGCGCTAAAGAATTTCTGCACAACATGTCCCTTGGTCCTTGCGTCCCAAGGGCTGTGACTGCCCCTCGAGGTGCCTGCTGTAGGCTACCTGCAGCTGGTGTTACTTTCTCTCTGCAGATGGAGAGTGTTAAACCAAAGACTCGAGAGGTTTTGTGGGTAGGCCAGGCTCTGTTTCCTGCTATCGGGGAATTTTTATGGTACCCCTCAAGGCGAATTAAACACACGTTTGTGCCTAAATACAAAAAAAAAAAAAAAAAAGAATTAACCAACAATGTATTCAGTAGAGTCCTACCACAATAAGTGGTTCTACGTGGAGTCTGCAAAGATGTGTCATAAGCAGATTCCTTATATCCACTTGCACCAGCACCCATCCTGTGAGCGGTCTGCACGGGGCACCTCAGTGGGGCTGTGGGTCCACCACCTGGACCAGCTCTGCTGCCCAGAGCTGGCCCCTGAGACCCCCCATTCCAGGATGGCTACAAGACAATGCCAAGGCTGTTTCTTATCTCAGCACCCAGGGAAACTACACTCCCTTGCAGGGAGTCCTTCTGTCTTTGGCATCCGTGCCCCTTCTTGCAGTGGGGCCTTCTTGCCCTCCATGCCAGATCATTCCTCAGTCCTAGATTACCACTGCTGAGCAGCTACAATTTGAATTTCCCCTTCACTGTCAACTACTGGAGCCGGGCAGCAGAGGGATCTTGACCCCAAGTGGGGTCAAAGCATCTATAGTTTTACGGTGTCATCATCCATCTGCTTCTTTCTCCTCCTTTAACACAGCTCCGGCCACTCCAGCCAGTCTTGGCGGGTAAAGAGGATAAAAGTAGTTCCCTGGGGCATGAAGAAAGGAAGAGGGTGGGCTCTTGATGGCACTCAAGGGCACACGGAGGGCTGAGACAGGTACCCACAGGAATGAAAAGGGCTGGGGCTGGGCATGGAAAGGCACATGAGGGGCTCTGAGCCATACCAGAGGGCACACGGAGGGCTCTGGGCTGCACTAAAAGGCACAAGGAGGGACCTAGGAGGCATGCAAAGAGAAATGGAGGATCTTTGGGGCAAGAAAAAGCAAACGGGAGCCGCTTGGTTGCCCCAAAAGGCCCATGGGGGACCTAGGGGACATGGAAAGGCAGAGAGGCCTTGAGAAGGCCACGGTATGGGCTGGCTTGAATTAAGGTAGGCACAAGCAAGCAAGCACTTGGGAGTAAACTCTTTATTGCAAGCACAAGGGTGTAAAGTCTGTGTTTGCCGCCTGGTGGAGCTGCCCAGGGGCTCTACACCTCTCTTGCCACACACCTCCTCAGGACATTGTCCACAAGCCTCCCAAATAACTCCCTCGTTTCTCACACGGGCTGCTGACGCTCACCTTGGACAAGCTTTACGCGCAATGATCTGCACCGTGCTCCTGTTTGGGCAGGGGGCTTTGGACCTGATGGAGGGACGGGCTGTCTGGGAAACTGTGGGCCAATGGAGGGGAGGGCGTTCTCAGCAGGACAGCTCTTCTTTCCATCTCGTGGTGTGGGAAGTTTTGTGACATGCTTTCCAAAACTCAGTTTGGGGGTCAGTTCAGGCCCAGGTTGACGGATGCACTCTAATAGAGAGTCAACGATCCGATTTGCCATGGTCTTTATAGCCAAAGTGTTGGCTAAGGCTGTTGGCTCTGGCTTCATTTCTCTCTCTAACTTCTTCTGCACCGTTCCAGGAACCTCAGGGACAATGGTTCTGACATACCCGGTCCATTGTGCATGGCGCTGCTGAACTCTGGAGATGGCATTTTGGATGCTCTCCCTGGCAATCGTGCGACTCAGCCGTGAGACATCAGCAGCAGTTGTATTTGGCAGTGGTTGTGACACACACCTCTCTGCTCCCTTGCTTGCTTCCAGGCTCTGCTGTTCAGATGCTCTGGGGAACCCCTGTCCTTCTTCCACGCCCTGCCCTGAGAAAGGCATCTGGGATGGCTGTGGCTGTCTCTTGGAGAGATTTCCCCTGGGAAGCTCCAGGATTTCGGAATATTCACAGCTAGAGTCTCGTTGAAACTGAGAAGCTACAAAGGATTCCAAGGCGCAGCAAACACTGTCAACAACTTCTCTGGTGAGTTTGTCAAGGGCAGCCTGTGAAGATGCTCCGTCGGAAGCTGCTATTTCAGCTTGCCCCGATTTCTCTTCCTCGGATTTGCCCCCTCGGGTGGCTCCTCTGGAAACAGGCTGCTCCTTCTGCCTGGCTGCCGGCCCTGGCTCAGATGCTGCGGACGTGCTGGATGCCAAACGCTTCCCCAAGCTCTCCAACACGGTCGCTACGAGCTCTTTGGCCACCAGTCCAATTACCTGCCAGCGATCTGGAGGAGAAGTCTCCGAAGGCTCTGCTCTTCCGGTGCTGCCACACAATCTTCCTCTGATCCCCAGGGCAGCCCTCCTTAAAATGTAGACGGACTGACCTCGAGGAGCCTTCACCCTCTCTAAGACTTTCCACACCACAGCCTGAGCCACCTCTTCAAGCTTCTGGCCTTCCATTGCTGTTTGTGGTTCAAATGCAGCTTTGAACACACTGTTTGCAGCCACGCCTGGCTTCCTCTTGGAGGCAGCATCACCACTGACCCTCCTGGGCAGCTTGGCACCTTCCTGTCCCAACTCAGGTTGGGAGTAGGTTTGGCCTTCGTCCAAAGCTGCCTTCACTCTTCTGCATCGACCCGTTTCTAGGGAGATCTTTCTGCTCTTGGGTGGCGGTGGGCAAGATGGTCTTTGAGGCTGCAGCAGCCGCTCTGCCAGGCAAGAAGTGTCGATCGCTCCCGGCAGTTTGGGGGCATGCTTTAAGTCGGCCAGGTGTTGCCGAAGCCTTTCCTGAAAGGTGACACCAGGTTGTGGCTCGCTGTTGCCCGGACAAGTGCTCCCGCCCCTGCGTGCTGAGGCTTCACGCGGGCCCAGGCCAGCGCTCTGCTCCAGCCACGCGATGAGGGCAGAAGAGAAGGGCTTCCCTCCGGACTCCACGTGATTGCACATGACCTTCCTGCCCGTGCCCACCCCAGCCACCCTGTGCTAGCTCAGCTCCGAGCCGGGTAGTCCTTTCCCCGCCACAACGCCCGGCCCACCAGCGCAGCCCTCAGCTCTTCTCCACCGACCACCTCCCCGAGATGCAGCAAGTAAAGCCCCAGCCCTCGGCACCATGCCGCTGACAGGTGTCCGCGAACACGCCGCTTTGCCTACCTCTTCTCGCTTAAACATTCTCTCTGCTTCCAGCTTGAGCGTGGTCAGATACTGCCTGTACTCATTGAACTCCTTCAGAGTGCAAAGCACCTATGGAGAGATGAAGGGAGAAATCACCCAAGCACCGTCAAGCCAGCTACGCAGACTGCCTTCCCCAAAACAGACCGAACCCAGCGGGAGGGGAGCTGCTCCTCTGCACACGCTCCCTCTGCGCTCGGGGAACCCCGCTCAGAGGGAACCATTTTTATCAGCCCAACAACGTCCAAACCTACTTTGCCATCGCTGGTGACGTAACCGTCCCTCTTCAGCCTCCGCAAGTTGTCTTTGCGTTTGTGGTACGCCTGCAGATACGGGTCATGCAGGCTGTTGTACTCTGTGCGCATTAGGCGACAGTAGGGATCTCCCAGGTTAAAACAGCATGAGGGCCGGTGAAGCTGTAAGAGAGATGTTCGAGAGCGTGAACGGGGCAGGAGAGAGCAGCAGGGATGAACGCACTTGTGAGCTCCTCATGCACACAGGATGGCGTTTCCAAACCTCTGAGGTAGAGACTAATTCCTGGCTTACTTCCCACCCAGAGGAAAGATCTCTCTAGTTCAGAGACTCTCCAATGGAGAAGAAACCCTGTGCCTACATCCTCTGTCTGGTGGCGGTCTACTGTTGCTGTAGGAATAGGAGCTGTTTACCGCGGGGGCGAGAGGGTTGCGCCCAGCGCTGCACCTGTAAGGAGCTAAGCTGACATGTTGCCTACAGCCATGTCTTTTCCTCTGGCAATTCACTGTTTGCAAAATGGGATTGCGCTCCCCAGAGGTGCCGAGCTGTCCTAGTGGAAAGGTAAAGGTCGTTTGAAGACCTGACACCAACACTCTTCTCCATCCAGCCCTGGACAGCCTGGAGCACTGCTACGGGCAAGTCCTCCTTTCTCTTGGCACCTCGGAGCCAGGAGCTTCCCTCGGCTCCCCAGCCCTGTCTGACTGAAGGGCTGCAGCTCCTGCTGTAGAGCAGGTGGCCACAAGGACTTCTCTGAATGACAGGAACCCTGTAAAAGAAGAGAGTGTTTCTACCCCTTTCTACTTCCTTCACCTTTTCCCCCAGCTTTGCCCTGCTGAAGACAGGCTTGGAGCCAGGCAGCACAGGGATCTTGACCCCGAGTGGGAGGTCCAGCAGCTCAGGGTCCATCAGCCCAGCAGCTCCTTCTCCCAGGTGCTGTCTTCTGTGCCTGAGGTAGGAAGACAGAGACACTCAGGCGCTAGCTCAATAAGCCTCCTGCATGGCAGCTGCAAGAAAGGGCACGTGCCGAGGCCCCACAGCAGCCGCCCCACAGCCCAGGCTCCCCGGCTGAGCCCTCTCCATCAACCTGCTGCTCCCCTCTCTCCTCTTTGCCAGTGCACTCAGCAGTGCGTCTGCCTTTTGGATGCCAGCAGCGAGACGGTGCTCCACAGCTCCTTCCAAGAGCTCTCCTGGAGCTGCGACCCTGCGCTGACTCCTCTCGCTCCAGAGGCACCCAGCTGCGGCCGCCCCAGCCGGTCTCCCAGAGAGCGGCTATATAGACCAATCGTGCATTGCTGCATCGTCGCGTTGCCCCTTTGGACAGGCCTGTGGGCCACCCGCTTTTGCTGACCCGCCTTTGAGAGGCCATCTCTACAGGCCCCTTCCCACCTCAAGTGTTCTGTGATTCGGTGAAGCAAAGCAGGCATCCTCGCCAACCGGGAAGAAATGCAAGGAACTGCCACACCAGAGATGCTCGGTTTTGGCCCGGGTTTACCCCCTTTTCCTCTTCAGACCTCTTCCCTGTCACAGGCAAAGCAGCCTCAACTCGGGGAATTGCACTGAATTGTTGGCCCATTACTGTCAACATCTAATTCCTGATTCGCGTCTTGAGAAACACAGGAGACAAACACCGGCCGAGAGAAACCCCTCTCCTCCCGTTTCCTCAGGCTCCCCTTCAGCCCAGACACCTCTCTGCCCCCTTCCCATTCTCCCCCGCCCTCGTGTCTGCTGCTCGCTTCTGCTCTCACTTCCTACTGCTTTTTGGCTGTATTCGGCGAGGTCTCCGATGGCCCCTTCCTCCAGCCCATCTAGGTCCTGCTGAATGGCAGCCTGACCATCGAGCATAACGATTGCATGCCCCAGTTTGGGATCAGTGGTGCATTGCCTGTCCTCCCCAGGTCATTGTGGCAGCTTTTAAACTGAAGAGGGTCCTGCCAGGCTAGCTCGTTAAACAAAGGCAAGAAACAGGGAGAGTTATAAATTGTACATGCAGATGGTTACCATGGGTCTCAGGGGAAACAGCAAAGTGCACAGCCCAGGAATGATGTTCGTCTCCTTCCAAAGCACTCTTGCACGTGCTCCAGCTGCAGCTCTTCTTCTGCTTTGCAAGCGGAGGAGCAGCACTGGCTGTGCCCCAGCTTCCCTCTCCTGCATTGACTCCTCAGCCACAATAGCAATGACTCTTGCTCCGTGTTCACAGACATTCACACCCTCAGGAAGTGCTAATGGAGCTGCATCAACTCAAGTATGCGGGCCCTGTAGGGGAAGTATGAGGCCCTGTGTGCAGTTCCTTTGCAGCTGGAAAGCACAGGGATGCCCGAGAGCTGGAGCAGACCTCAGGCCGTGCATCTGCTGGGCTCTGCCTGTCAGAAGCCAGGCAAGGCACAGCAGAATACCCTGTGCAGTGGAAGTCAGGGAGTCCGAAAAGTAAAAGGAACTAGTTAAACTAACACCCCCTTGAAAGCTTTGTCTGACCTCTGCAGTTCAATCGTTTTAAAAATAAAGACTATTTCATACCTGTGTTGGGATATCAGTAAAGATCACCGAAAGGATCTGATGGCTACACATTAGCTGGGATAGCCTGTGATGTTACAAGCATGGTGACATCCCTGCAAAGCAATCCGCTGAAGTTTACAGCAGAGAACTTCAGGAGCTCAGCGAGGGCAGGGGGAAAGAGGTCTCTGCCAAAAGTCTTGGCAGGGGCTGATGTGCAGAGGAGACAGAGGAACGCAGCGCTGCCTGCCTCTGTCCTCACAGCCAGTTTGGTTACAAACCTATGCTCACCCAAATGTAACGTGGTTTTGCCATTCCAATCTAGGACAGGGCACGACAAAAAAGAAGAAAATTAAGAACAGAATCAAGAGTGACCTTGCAGGGCTGGAGTAGCAGGGGGAAGATGCTTTGGCTGCTGGTTATTTTCTGGTGCTGACATGACTGAGAAGAGCGTCTGAGGGGCTGGCTGCTCACAGTGGCAGCCAAGCTGCTCAGGAACACATCTAGCTGCTTGTAGCGAGCGCTTTCCTCTCCACATGCTGACCATCTTGCCAGGGAACAGGAGGGAACCACGGTTTGGCCAGCCAGGAGAGAAGGCCTCCTTTAGCCTGGGACAGAGAGGGGCTGGCTGTGGAGGTGTGGGGGTGAGTGCTGGTGATGCTGAAGGGCTGGAAATGTCCTGGGAAAGAGGCTGGGATGGAGAGAGAGGCTGAGGGAGTTCAAGCCTTAGCTTGATCCGCTGCCCACAGCCTCCGATACGCAGCAGTTCATGTGGGAAGGCCTTCCAGACGTTAGCGCTAAAGAATTTCTGCACAACATGTCCCTTGGTCCTTGCGTCCCAAGGGCTGTGACTGCCCCTCGAGGTGCCTGCTGTAGGCTACCTGCAGCTGGTGTTACTTTCTCTCTGCAGATGGAGAGTGTTAAACCAAAGACTCGAGAGGTTTTGTGGGTAGGCCAGGCTCTGTTTCCTGCTATCGGGGAATTTTTATGGTACCCCTCAAGGCGAATTAAACACACGTTTGTGCCTAAATACAAAAAAAAAAAAAAAAAAGAATTAACCAACAATGTATTCAGTAGAGTCCTACCACAATAAGTGGTTCTACGTGGAGTCTGCAAAGATGTGTCATAAGCAGATTCCTTATATCCACTTGCACCAGCACCCATCCTGTGAGCGGTCTGCACGGGGCACCTCAGTGGGGCTGTGGGTCCACCACCTGGACCAGCTCTGCTGCCCAGAGCTGGCCCCTGAGACCCCCCATTCCAGGATGGCTACAAGACAATGCCAAGGCTGTTTCTTATCTCAGCACCCAGGGAAACTACACTCCCTTGCAGGGAGTCCTTCTGTCTTTGGCATCCGTGCCCCTTCTTGCAGTGGGGCCTTCTTGCCCTCCATGCCAGATCATTCCTCAGTCCTAGATTACCACTGCTGAGCAGCTACAATTTGAATTTCCCCTTCACTGTCAACTACTGGAGCCGGGCAGCAGAGGGATCTTGACCCCAAGTGGGGTCAAAGCATCTATAGTTTTACGGTGTCATCATCCATCTGCTTCTTTCTCCTCCTTTAACACAGCTCCGGCCACTCCAGCCAGTCTTGGCGGGTAAAGAGGATAAAAGTAGTTCCCTGGGGCATGAAGAAAGGAAGAGGGTGGGCTCTTGATGGCACTCAAGGGCACACGGAGGGCTGAGACAGGTACCCACAGGAATGAAAAGGGCTGGGGCTGGGCATGGAAAGGCACATGAGGGGCTCTGAGCCATACCAGAGGGCACACGGAGGGCTCTGGGCTGCACTAAAAGGCACAAGGAGGGACCTAGGAGGCATGCAAAGAGAAATGGAGGATCTTTGGGGCAAGAAAAAGCAAACGGGAGCCGCTTGGTTGCCCCAAAAGGCCCATGGGGGACCTAGGGGACATGGAAAGGCAGAGAGGCCTTGAGAAGGCCACGGTATGGCCTGGCTTGAATTAAGGTAGGCACAAGCAAGCAAGCACTTGGGAGTAAACTCTTTATTGCAAGCACAAGGGTGTAAAGTCTGTGTTTGCCGCCTGGTGGAGCTGCCCAGGGGCTCTACACCTCTCTTGCCACACACCTCCTCAGGACATTGTCCACAAGCCTCCCAAATAACTCCCTCGTTTCTCACACGGGCTGCTGACGCTCACCTTGGACAAGCTTTACGCGCAATGATCTGCACCGTGCTCCTGTTTGGGCAGGGGGCTTTGGACCTGATGGAGGGACGGGCTGTCTGGGAAACTGTGGGCCAATGGAGGGGAGGGCGTTCTCAGCAGGACAGCTCTTCTTTCCATCTCGTGGTGTGGGAAGTTTTGTGACATGCTTTCCAAAACTCAGTTCGGGGGTCAGTTCAGGCCCAGGTTGACGGATGCACTCTAATAGAGAGTCAACGATCCGATTTGCCATGGTCTTTATAGCCAAAGTGTTGGCTAAGGCTGTTGGCTCTGGCTTCATTTCTCTCTCTAACTTCTTCTGCACCGTTCCAGGAACCTCAGGGACAATGGTTCTGACATACCCGGTCCATTGTGCATGGCGCTGCTGAACTCTGGAGATGGCATTTTGGATGCTCTCCCTGGCAATCGTGCGACTCAGCCGTGAGACATCAGCAGCAGTTGTATTTGGCAGTGGTTGTGACACACACCTCTCTGCTCCCTTGCTTGCTTCCAGGCTCTGCTGTTCAGATGCTCTGGGGAACCCCTGTCCTTCTTCCACGCCCTGCCCTGAGAAAGGCATCTGGGATGGCTGTGGCTGTCTCTTGGAGAGATTTCCCCTGGGAAGCTCCAGGATTTCGGAATATTCACAGCTAGAGTCTCGTTGAAACTGAGAAGCTACAAAGGATTCCAAGGCGCAGCAAACACTGTCAACAACTTCTCTGGTGAGTTTGTCAAGGGCAGCCTGTGAAGATGCTCCGTCGGAAGCTGCTATTTCAGCTTGCCCCGATTTCTCTTCCTCGGATTTGCCCCCTCGGGTGGCTCCTCTGGAAACAGGCTGCTCCTTCTGCCTGGCTGCCGGCCCTGGCTCAGATGCTGCGGACGTGCTGGATGCCAAACGCTTCCCCAAGCTCTCCAACACGGTCGCTACGAGCTCTTTGGCCACCAGTCCAATTACCTGCCAGCGATCTGGAGGAGAAGTCTCCGAAGGCTCTGCTCTTCCGGTGCTGCCACACAATCTTCCTCTGATCCCCAGGGCAGCCCTCCTTAAAATGTAGACGGACTGACCTCGAGGAGCCTTCACCCTCTCTAAGACTTTCCACACCACAGCCTGAGCCACCTCTTCAAGCTTCTGGCCTTCCATTGCTGTTTGTGGTTCAAATGCAGCTTTGAACACACTGTTTGCAGCCACGCCTGGCTTCCTCTCGGAGGCAGCATCACCACTGACCCTCCTGGGCAGCTTGGCACCTTCCTGTCCCAACTCAGGTTGGGAGTAGGTTTGGCCTTCGTCCAAAGCTGCCTTCACTCTTCTGCATCGACCCGTTTCTAGGGAGATCTTTCTGCTCTTGGGTGGCGGTGGGCAAGATGGTCTTTGAGGCTGCAGCAGCCGCTCTGCCAGGCAAGAAGTGTCGATCGCTCCCGGCAGTTTGGGGGCATGCTTTAAGTCGGCCAGGTGTTGCCGAAGCCTTTCCTGAAAGGTGACACCAGGTTGTGGCTCGCTGTTGCCCGGACAAGTGCTCCCGCCCCTGCGTGCTGAGGCTTCACGCGGGCCCAGGCCAGCGCTCTGCTCCAGCCACGCGATGAGGGCAGAAGAGAAGGGCTTCCCTCCGGACTCCACGTGATTGCACATGACCTTCCTGCCCGTGCCCACCCCAGCCACCCTGTGCTAGCTCAGCTCCGAGCCGGGTAGTCCTTTCCCCGCCACAACGCCCGGCCCACCAGCGCAGCCCTCAGCTCTTCTCCACCGACCACCTCCCCGAGATGCAGCAAGTAAAGCCCCAGCCCTCGGCACCATGCCGCTGACAGGTGTCCGCGAACACGCCGCTTTGCCTACCTCTTCTCGCTTAAACATTCTCTCTGCTTCCAGCTTGAGCGTGGTCAGATACTGCCTGTACTCATTGAACTCCTTCAGAGTGCAAAGCACCTATGGAGAGATGAAGGGAGAAATCACCCAAGCACCGTCAAGCCAGCTACGCAGACTGCCTTCCCCAAAACAGACCGAACCCAGCGGGAGGGGAGCTGCTCCTCTGCACACGCTCCCTCTGCGCTCGGGGAACCCCGCTCAGAGGGAACCATTTTTATCAGCCCAACAACGTCCAAACCTACTTTGCCATCGCTGGTGATGTAACCGTCCCTCTTCAGCCTCCGCAAGTTGTCTTTGCGTTTGTGGTACGCCTGCAGATACGGGTCATGCAGGCTGTTGTACTCTGTGCGCATTAGGCGACAGTAGGGATCTCCCAGGTTAAAACAGCATGAGGGCCGGTGAAGCTGTAAGAGAGATGTTCGAGAGCGTGAACGGGGCAGGAGAGAGCAGCAGGGATGAACGCACTTGTGAGCTCCTCATGCACACAGGATGGCGTTTCCAAACCTCTGAGGTAGAGACTAATTCCTGGCTTACTTCCCA
Source organism: Theristicus caerulescens (assembly GCA_020745775.1). Lineage (NCBI taxonomy): Eukaryota > Metazoa > Chordata > Aves > Pelecaniformes > Threskiornithidae > Theristicus > Theristicus caerulescens. The sequence goes on from CM036569.1 coordinate 5,440,405, forward strand.
CCCAGAGGAAAGATCTCTCTAGTTCAGAGACTCTCCAATGGAGAAGAAACCCTGTGCCTACATCCTCTGTCTGGTGGCGGTCTACTGTTGCTGTAGGAATAGGAGCTGTTTACCGCGGGGGCGAGAGGGTTGCGCCCAGCGCTGCACCTGTAAGGAGCTAAGCTGACATGTTGCCTACAGCCATGTCTTTTCCTCTGGCAATTCACTGTTTGCAAAATGGGATTGCGCTCCCCAGAGGTGCCGAGCTGTCCTAGTGGAAAGGTAAAGGTCGTTTGAAGACCTGACACCAACACTCTTCTCCATCCAGCCCTGGACAGCCTGGAGCACTGCTACGGGCAAGTCCTCCTTTCTCTTGGCACCTCGGAGCCAGGAGCTTCCCTCGGCTCCCCAGCCCTGTCTGACTGAAGGGCTGCAGCTCCTGCTGTAGAGCAGGTGGCCACAAGGACTTCTCTGAATGACAGGAACCCTGTAAAAGAAGAGAGTGTTTCTACCCCTTTCTACTTCCTTCACCTTTTCCCCCAGCTTTGCCCTGCTGAAGACAGGCTTGGAGCCAGGCAGCACAGGGATCTTGACCCCGAGTGGGAGGTCCAGCAGCTCAGGGTCCATCAGCCCAGCAGCTCCTTCTCCCAGGTGCTGTCTTCTGTGCCTGAGGTAGGAAGACAGAGACACTCAGGCGCTAGCTCAATAAGCCTCCTGCATGGCAGCTGCAAGAAAGGGCACGTGCCGAGGCCCCACAGCAGCCGCCCCACAGCCCAGGCTCCCCGGCTGAGCCCTCTCCATCGACCTGCTGCTCCCCTCTCTCCTCTTTGCCAGTGCACTCAGCAGTGCGTCTGCCTTTTGGATGCCAGCAGCGAGACGGTGCTCCACAGCTCCTTCCAAGAGCTCTCCTGGAGCTGCGACCCTGCGCTGACTCCTCTCGCTCCAGAGGCACCCAGCTGCGGCCGCCCCAGCCGGTCTCCCAGAGAGCGGCTATATAGACCAATCGTGCATTGCTGCATCGTCGCGTTGCCCCTTTGGACAGGCCTGTGGGCCACCCGCTTTTGCTGACCCGCCTTTGAGAGGCCATCTCTACAGGCCCCTTCCCACCTCAAGTGTTCTGTGATTCGGTGAAGCAAAGCAGGCATCCTCGCCAACCGGGAAGAAATGCAAGGAACTGCCACACCAGAGATGCTCGGTTTTGGCCCGGGTTTACCCCCTTTTCCTCTTCAGACCTCTTCCCTGTCACAGGCAAAGCAGCCTCAACTCGGGGAATTGCACTGAATTGTTGGCCCATTACTGTCAACATCTAATTCCTGATTCGCGTCTTGAGAAACACAGGAGACAAACACCGGCCGAGAGAAACCCCTCTCCTCCCGTTTCCTCAGGCTCCCCTTCAGCCCAGACACCTCTCTGCCCCCTTCCCATTCTCCCCCGCCCTCGTGTCTGCTGCTCGCTTCTGCTCTCACTTCCTACTGCTTTTTGGCTGTATTCGGTGAGGTCTCCGATGGCCCCTTCCTCCAGCCCATCTAGGTCCTGCTGAATGGCAGCCTGACCATCGAGCATAACGATTGCATGCCCCAGTTTGGGATCAGTGGTGCATTGCCTGTCCTCCCCAGGTCATTGTGGCAGCTTTTAAACTGAAGAGGGTCCTGCCAGGCTAGCTCGTTAAACAAAGGCAAGAAACAGGGAGAGTTATAAATTGTACATGCAGATGGTTACCATGGGTCTCAGGGGAAACAGCAAAGTGCACAGCCCAGGAATGATGTTCGTCTCCTTCCAAAGCACTCTTGCACGTGCTCCAGCTGCAGCTCTTCTTCTGCTTTGCAAGCGGAGGAGCAGCACTGGCTGTGCCCCAGCTTCCCTCTCCTGCATTGACTCCTCAGCCACAATAGCAATGACTCTTGCTCCGTGTTCACAGACATTCACACCCTCAGGAAGTGCTAATGGAGCTGCATCAACTCAAGTATGCGGGCCCTGTAGGGGAAGTATGAGGCCCTGTGTGCAGTTCCTTTGCAGCTGGAAAGCACAGGGATGCCCGAGAGCTGGAGCAGACCTCAGGCCGTGCATCTGCTGGGCTCTGCCTGTCAGAAGCCAGGCAAGGCACAGCAGAATACCCTGTGCAGTGGAAGTCAGGGAGTCCGAAAAGTAAAAGGAACTAGTTAAACTAACACCCCCTTGAAAGCTTTGTCTGACCTCTGCAGTTCAATCGTTTTAAAAATAAAGACTATTTCATACCTGTGTTGGGATATCAGTAAAGATCACCGAAAGGATCTGATGGCTACACATTAGCTGGGATAGCCTGTGATGTTACAAGCATGGTGACATCCCTGCAAAGCAATCCGCTGAAGTTTACAGCAGAGAACTTCAGGAGCTCAGCGAGGGCAGGGGGAAAGAGGTCTCTGCCAAAAGTCTTGGCAGGGGCTGATGTGCAGAGGAGACAGAGGAACGCAGCGCTGCCTGCCTCTGTCCTCACAGCCAGTTTGGTTACAAACCTATGCTCACCCAAATGTAACGTGGTTTTGCCATTCCAATCTAGGACAGGGCACGACAAAAAAGAAGAAAATTAAGAACAGAATCAAGAGTGACCTTGCAGGGCTGGAGTAGCAGGGGGAAGATGCTTTGGCTGCTGGTTATTTTCTGGTGCTGACATGACTGAGAAGAGCGTCTGAGGGGCTGGCTGCTCACAGTGGCAGCCAAGCTGCTCAGGAACACATCTAGCTGCTTGTAGCGAGCGCTTTCCTCTCCACATGCTGACCATCTTGCCAGGGAACAGGAGGGAACCACGGTTTGGCCAGCCAGGAGAGAAGGCCTCCTTTAGCCTGGGACAGAGAGGGGCTGGCTGTGGAGGTGTGGGGGTGAGTGCTGGTGATGCTGAAGGGCTGGAAATGTCCTGGGAAAGAGGCTGGGATGGAGAGAGAGGCTGAGGGAGTTCAAGCCTTAGCTTGATCCGCTGCCCACAGCCTCCGATACGCAGCAGTTCATGTGGGAAGGCCTTCCAGACGTTAGCGCTAAAGAATTTCTGCACAACATGTCCCTTGGTCCTTGCGTCCCAAGGGCTGTGACTGCCCCTCGAGGTGCCTGCTGTAGGCTACCTGCAGCTGGTGTTACTTTCTCTCTGCAGATGGAGAGTGTTAAACCAAAGACTCGAGAGGTTTTGTGGGTAGGCCAGGCTCTGTTTCCTGCTATCGGGGAATTTTTATGGTACCCCTCAAGGCGAATTAAACACACGTTTGTGCCTAAATACAAAAAAAAAAAAAAAAAGAATTAACCAACAATGTATTCAGTAGAGTCCTACCACAATAAGTGGTTCTACGTGGAGTCTGCAAAGATGTGTCATAAGCAGATTCCTTATATCCACTTGCACCAGCACCCATCCTGTGAGCGGTCTGCACGGGGCACCTCAGTGGGGCTGTGGGTCCACCACCTGGACCAGCTCTGCTGCCCAGAGCTGGCCCCTGAGACCCCCCATTCCAGGATGGCTACAAGACAATGCCAAGGCTGTTTCTTATCTCAGCACCCAGGGAAACTACACTCCCTTGCAGGGAGTCCTTCTGTCTTTGGCATCCGTGCCCCTTCTTGCAGTGGGGCCTTCTTGCCCTCCATGCCAGATCATTCCTCAGTCCTAGATTACCACTGCTGAGCAGCTACAATTTGAATTTCCCCTTCACTGTCAACTACTGGAGCCGGGCAGCAGAGGGATCTTGACCCCAAGTGGGGTCAAAGCATCTATAGTTTTACGGTGTCATCATCCATCTGCTTCTTTCTCCTCCTTTAACACAGCTCCGGCCACTCCAGCCAGTCTTGGCGGGTAAAGAGGATAAAAGTAGTTCCCTGGGGCATGAAGAAAGGAAGAGGGTGGGCTCTTGATGGCACTCAAGGGCACACGGAGGGCTGAGACAGGTACCCACAGGAATGAAAAGGGCTGGGGCTGGGCATGGAAAGGCACATGAGGGGCTCTGAGCCATACCAGAGGGCACACGGAGGGCTCTGGGCTGCACTAAAAGGCACAAGGAGGGACCTAGGAGGCATGCAAAGAGAAATGGAGGATCTTTGGGGCAAGAAAAAGCAAACGGGAGCCGCTTGGTTGCCCCAAAAGGCCCATGGGGGACCTAGGGGACATGGAAAGGCAGAGAGGCCTTGAGAAGGCCACGGTATGGCCTGGCTTGAATTAAGGTAGGCACAAGCAAGCAAGCACTTGGGAGTAAACTCTTTATTGCAAGCACAAGGGTGTAAAGTCTGTGTTTGCCGCCTGGTGGAGCTGCCCAGGGGCTCTACACCTCTCTTGCCACACACCTCCTCAGGACATTGTCCACAAGCCTCCCAAATAACTCCCTCGTTTCTCACACGGGCTGCTGACGCTCACCTTGGACAAGCTTTACGCGCAATGATCTGCACCGTGCTCCTGTTTGGGCAGGGGGCTTTGGACCTGATGGAGGGACGGGCTGTCTGGGAAACTGTGGGCCAATGGAGGGGAGGGCGTTCTCAGCAGGACAGCTCTTCTTTCCATCTCGTGGTGTGGGAAGTTTTGTGACATGCTTTCCAAAACTCAGTTCGGGGGTCAGTTCAGGCCCAGGTTGACGGATGCACTCTAATAGAGAGTCAACGATCCGATTTGCCATGGTCTTTATAGCCAAAGTGTTGGCTAAGGCTGTTGGCTCTGGCTTCATTTCTCTCTCTAACTTCTTCTGCACCGTTCCAGGAACCTCAGGGACAATGGTTCTGACATACCCGGTCCATTGTGCATGGCGCTGCTGAACTCTGGAGATGGCATTTTGGATGCTCTCCCTGGCAATCGTGCGACTCAGCCGTGAGACATCAGCAGCAGTTGTATTTGGCAGTGGTTGTGACACACACCTCTCTGCTCCCTTGCTTGCTTCCAGGCTCTGCTGTTCAGATGCTCTGGGGAACCCCTGTCCTTCTTCCACGCCCTGCCCTGAGAAAGGCATCTGGGATGGCTGTGGCTGTCTCTTGGAGAGATTTCCCCTGGGAAGCTCCAGGATTTCGGAATATTCACAGCTAGAGTCTCGTTGAAACTGAGAAGCTACAAAGGATTCCAAGGCGCAGCAAACACTGTCAACAACTTCTCTGGTGAGTTTGTCAAGGGCAGCCTGTGAAGATGCTCCGTCGGAAGCTGCTATTTCAGCTTGCCCCGATTTCTCTTCCTCGGATTTGCCCCCTCGGGTGGCTCCTCTGGAAACAGGCTGCTCCTTCTGCCTGGCTGCCGGCCCTGGCTCAGATGCTGCGGACGTGCTGGATGCCAAACGCTTCCCCAAGCTCTCCAACACGGTCGCTACGAGCTCTTTGGCCACCAGTCCAATTACCTGCCAGCGATCTGGAGGAGAAGTCTCCGAAGGCTCTGCTCTTCCGGTGCTGCCACACAATCTTCCTCTGATCCCCAGGGCAGCCCTCCTTAAAATGTAGACGGACTGACCTCGAGGAGCCTTCACCCTCTCTAAGACTTTCCACACCACAGCCTGAGCCACCTCTTCAAGCTTCTGGCCTTCCATTGCTGTTTGTGGTTCAAATGCAGCTTTGAACACACTGTTTGCAGCCACGCCTGGCTTCCTCTCGGAGGCAGCATCACCACTGACCCTCCTGGGCAGCTTGGCACCTTCCTGTCCCAACTCAGGTTGGGAGTAGGTTTGGCCTTCGTCCAAAGCTGCCTTCACTCTTCTGCATCGACCCGTTTCTAGGGAGATCTTTCTGCTCTTGGGTGGCGGTGGGCAAGATGGTCTTTGAGGCTGCAGCAGCCGCTCTGCCAGGCAAGAAGTGTCGATCGCTCCCGGCAGTTTGGGGGCATGCTTTAAGTCGGCCAGGTGTTGCCGAAGCCTTTCCTGAAAGGTGACACCAGGTTGTGGCTCGCTGTTGCCCGGACAAGTGCTCCCGCCCCTGCGTGCTGAGGCTTCACGCGGGCCCAGGCCAGCGCTCTGCTCCAGCCACGCGATGAGGGCAGAAGAGAAGGGCTTCCCTCCGGACTCCACGTGATTGCACATGACCTTCCTGCCCGTGCCCACCCCAGCCACCCTGTGCTAGCTCAGCTCCGAGCCGGGTAGTCCTTTCCCCGCCACAACGCCCGGCCCACCAGCGCAGCCCTCAGCTCTTCTCCACCGACCACCTCCCCGAGATGCAGCAAGTAAAGCCCCAGCCCTCGGCACCATGCCGCTGACAGGTGTCCGCGAACACGCCGCTTTGCCTACCTCTTCTCGCTTAAACATTCTCTCTGCTTCCAGCTTGAGCGTGGTCAGATACTGCCTGTACTCATTGAACTCCTTCAGAGTGCAAAGCACCTATGGAGAGATGAAGGGAGAAATCACCCAAGCACCGTCAAGCCAGCTACGCAGACTGCCTTCCCCAAAACAGACCGAACCCAGCGGGAGGGGAGCTGCTCCTCTGCACACGCTCCCTCTGCGCTCGGGGAACCCCGCTCAGAGGGAACCATTTTTATCAGCCCAACAACGTCCAAACCTACTTTGCCATCGCTGGTGATGTAACCGTCCCTCTTCAGCCTCCGCAAGTTGTCTTTGCGTTTGTGGTACGCCTGCAGATACGGGTCATGCAGGCTGTTGTACTCTGTGCGCATTAGGCGACAGTAGGGATCTCCCAGGTTAAAACAGCATGAGGGCCGGTGAAGCTGTAAGAGAGATGTTCGAGAGCGTGAACGGGGCAGGAGAGAGCAGCAGGGATGAACGCACTTGTGAGCTCCTCATGCACACAGGATGGCGTTTCCAAACCTCTGAGGTAGAGACTAATTCCTGGCTTACTTCCCACCCAGAGGAAAGATCTCTCTAGTTCAGAGACTCTCCAATGGAGAAGAAACCCTGTGCCTACATCCTCTGTCTGGTGGCGGTCTACTGTTGCTGTAGGAATAGGAGCTGTTTACCGCGGGGGCGAGAGGGTTGCGCCCAGCGCTGCACCTGTAAGGAGCTAAGCTGACATGTTGCCTACAGCCATGTCTTTTCCTCTGGCAATTCACTGTTTGCAAAATGGGATTGCGCTCCCCAGAGGTGCCGAGCTGTCCTAGTGGAAAGGTAAAGGTCGTTTGAAGACCTGACACCAACACTCTTCTCCATCCAGCCCTGGACAGCCTGGAGCACTGCTACGGGCAAGTCCTCCTTTCTCTTGGCACCTCGGAGCCAGGAGCTTCCCTCGGCTCCCCAGCCCTGTCTGACTGAAGGGCTGCAGCTCCTGCTGTAGAGCAGGTGGCCACAAGGACTTCTCTGAATGACAGGAACCCTGTAAAAGAAGAGAGTGTTTCTACCCCTTTCTACTTCCTTCACCTTTTCCCCCAGCTTTGCCCTGCTGAAGACAGGCTTGGAGCCAGGCAGCACAGGGATCTTGACCCCGAGTGGGAGGTCCAGCAGCTCAGGGTCCATCAGCCCAGCAGCTCCTTCTCCCAGGTGCTGTCTTCTGTGCCTGAGGTAGGAAGACAGAGACACTCAGGCGCTAGCTCAATAAGCCTCCTGCATGGCAGCTGCAAGAAAGGGCACGTGCCGAGGCCCCACAGCAGCCGCCCCACAGCCCAGGCTCCCCGGCTGAGCCCTCTCCATCGACCTGCTGCTCCCCTCTCTCCTCTTTGCCAGTGCACTCAGCAGTGCGTCTGCCTTTTGGATGCCAGCAGCGAGACGATGCTCCACAGCTCCTTCCAAGAGCTCTCCTGGAGCTGCGACCCTGCGCTGACTCCTCTCGCTCCAGAGGCACCCAGCTGCGGCCGCCCCAGCCGGTCTCCCAGAGAGCGGCTATATAGACCAATCGTGCATTGCTGCATCGTCGCGTTGCCCCTTTGGACAGGCCTGTGGGCCACCCGCTTTTGCTGACCCGCCTTTGAGAGGCCATCTCTACAGGCCCCTTCCCACCTCAAGTGTTCTGTGATTCGGTGAAGCAAAGCAGGCATCCTCGCCAACCGGGAAGAAATGCAAGGAACTGCCACACCAGAGATGCTCGGTTTTGGCCTGGGTTTACCCCCTTTTCCTCTTCAGACCTCTTCCCTGTCACAGGCAAAGCAGCCTCAACTCGGGGAATTGCACTGAATTGTTGGCCCATTACTGTCAACATCTAATTCCTGATTCGCGTCTTGAGAAACACAGGAGACAAACACCGGCCGAGGGAAACCCCTCTCCTCCCGTTTCCTCAGGCTCCCCTTCAGCCCAGACACCTCTCTGCCCCCTTCCCATTCTCCCCCGCCCTCGTGTCTGCTGCTCGCTTCTGCTCTCACTTCCTACTGCTTTTTGGCTGTATTCGGCGAGGTCTCCGATGGCCCCTTCCTCCAGCCCATCTAGGTCCTGCTGAATGGCAGCCTGACCATCGAGCATAACGATTGCATGCCCCAGTTTGGGATCAGTGGTGCATTGCCTGTCCTCCCCAGGTCATTGTGGCAGCTTTTAAACTGAAGAGGGTCCTGCCAGGCTAGCTCGTTAAACAAAGGCAAGAAACAGGGAGAGTTATAAATTGTACATGCAGATGGTTACCATGGGTCTCAGGGGAAACAGCAAAGTGCACAGCCCAGGAATGATGTTCGTCTCCTTCCAAAGCACTCTTGCACGTGCTCCAGCTGCAGCTCTTCTTCTGCTTTGCAAGCGGAGGAGCAGCACTGGCTGTGCCCCAGCTTCCCTCTCCTGCATTGACTCCTCAGCCACAATAGCAATGACTCTTGCTCCGTGTTCACAGACATTCACACCCTCAGGAAGTGCTAATGGAGCTGCATCAACTCAAGTATGCTGTCCCTGTAGGGGAAGTATGAGGCCCTGTGTGCAGTTCCTTTGCAGCTGGAAAGCACAGGGATGCCCGAGAGCTGGAGCAGACCTCAGGCCGTGCATCTGCTGGGCTCTGCCTGTCAGAAGCCAGGCAAGGCACAGCAGAATACCCTGTGCAGTGGAAGTCAGGGAGTCCGAAAAGTAAAAGGAACTAGTTAAACTAACACCCCCTTGAAAGCTTTGTCTGACCTCTGCAGTTCAATCGTTTTAAAAATAAAGACTATTTCATACCTGTGTTGGGATATCAGTAAAGATCACCGAAAGGATCTGATGGCTACACATTAGCTGGGATAGCCTGTGATGTTACAAGCATGGTGACATCCCTGCAAAGCAATCCGCTGAAGTTTACAGCAGAGAACTTCAGGAGCTCAGCGAGGGCAGGGGGAAAGAGGTCTCTGCCAAAAGTCTTGGCAGGGGCTGATGTGCAGAGGAGACAGAGGAACGCAGCGCTGCCTGCCTCTGTCCTCACAGCCAGTTTGGTTACAAACCTATGCTCACCCAAATGTAACGTGGTTTTGCCATTCCAATCTAGGACAGGGCACGACAAAAAAGAAGAAAATTAAGAACAGAATCAAGAGTGACCTTGCAGGGCTGGAGTAGCAGGGGGAAGATGCTTTGGCTGCTGGTTATTTTCTGGTGCTGACATGACTGAGAAGAGCGTCTGAGGGGCTGGCTGCTCACAGTGGCAGCCAAGCTGCTCAGGAACACATCTAGCTGCTTGTAGCGAGCGCTTCCCTCTCCACATGCTGACCATCTTGCCAGGGAACAGGAGGGAACCACGGTTTGGCCAGCCAGGAGAGAAGGCCTCCTTTAGCCTGGGACAGAGAGGGGCTGGCTGTGGAGGTGTGGGGGTGAGTGCTGGTGATCCTGAAGGGCTGTAAATGTCCTGGGAAAGAGGCTGGGATGGAGAGAGAGGCTGAGGGAGTTCAAGCCTTAGCTTGATCCGCTGCCCACAGCCTCCGATACGCAGCAGTTCATGTGGGAAGGCCTTCCAGACGTTAGCGCTAAAGAATTTCTGCACAACATGTCCCTTGGTCCTTGCGTCCCAAGGGCTGTGACTGCCCCTCGAGGTGCCTGCTGTAGGCTACCTGCAGCTGGTGTTACTTTCTCTCTGCAGATGGAGAGTGTTAAACCAAAGACTCGAGAGGTTTTGTGGGTAGGCCAGGCTCTGTTTCCTGCTATCGGGGAATTTTTATGGTACCCCTCAAGGCGAATTAAACACACGTTTGTGCCTAAATACAAAAAAAAAAAAAAAAAAGAATTAACCAACAATGTATTCAGTAGAGTCCTACCACAATAAGTGGTTCTACGTGGAGTCTGCAAAGATGTGTCATAAGCAGATTCCTTATATCCACTTGCACCAGCACCCATCCTGTGAGCGGTCTGCACGGGGCACCTCAGTGGGGCTGTGGGTCCACCACCTGGACCAGCTCTGCTGCCCAGAGCTGGCCCCTGAGACCCCCCATTCCAGGATGGCTACAAGACAATGCCAAGGCTGTTTCTTATCTCAGCACCCAGGGAAACTACACTCCCTTGCAGGGAGTCCTTCTGTCTTTGGCATCCGTGCCCCTTCTTGCAGTGGGGCCTTCTTGCCCTCCATGCCAGATCATTCCTCAGTCCTAGATTACCACTGCTGAGCAGCTACAATTTGAATTTCCCCTTCACTGTCAACTACTGGAGCCGGGCAGCAGAGGGATCTTGACCCCAAGTGGGGTCAAAGCATCTATAGTTTTACGGTGTCATCATCCATCTGCTTCTTTCTCCTCCTTTAACACAGCTCCGGCCACTCCAGCCAGTCTTGGCGGGTAAAGAGGATAAAAGTAGTTCCCTGGGGCATGAAGAAAGGAAGAGGGTGGGCTCTTGATGGCACTCAAGGGCACACGGAGGGCTGAGACAGGTACCCACAGGAATGAAAAGGGCTGGGGCTGGGCATGGAAAGGCACATGAGGGGCTCTGAGCCATACCAGAGGGCACACGGAGGGCTCTGGGCTGCACTAAAAGGCACAAGGAGGGACCTAGGAGGCATGCAAAGAGAAATGGAGGATCTTTGGGGCAAGAAAAAGCAAACGGGAGCCGCTTGGTTGCCCCAAAAGGCCCATGGGGGACCTAGGGGACATGGAAAGGCAGAGAGGCCTTGAGAAGGCCACGGTATGGGCTGGCTTGAATTAAGGTAGGCACAAGCAAGCAAGCACTTGGGAGTAAACTCTTTATTGCAAGCACAAGGGTGTAAAGTCTGTGTTTGCCGCCTGGTGGAGCTGCCCAGGGGCTCTACACCTCTCTTGCCACACACCTCCTCAGGACATTGTCCACAAGCCTCCCAAATAACTCCCTCGTTTCTCACACGGGCTGCTGACGCTCACCTTGGACAAGCTTTACGCGCAATGATCTGCACCGTGCTCCTGTTTGGGCAGGGGGCTTTGGACCTGATGGAGGGACGGGCTGTCTGGGAAACTGTGGGCCAATGGAGGGGAGGGCGTTCTCAGCAGGACAGCTCTTCTTTCCATCTCGTGGTGTGGGAAGTTTTGTGACATGCTTTCCAAAACTCAGTTCGGGGGTCAGTTCAGGCCCAGGTTGACGGATGCACTCTAATAGAGAGTCAACGATCCGATTTGCCATGGTCTTTATAGCCAAAGTGTTGGCTAAGGCTGTTGGCTCTGGCTTCATTTCTCTCTCTAACTTCTTCTGCACCGTTCCAGGAACCTCAGGGACAATGGTTCTGACATACCCGGTCCATTGTGCATGGCGCTGCTGAACTCTGGAGATGGCATTTTGGATGCTCTCCCTGGCAATCGTGCGACTCAGCCGTGAGACATCAGCAGCAGTTGTATTTGGCAGTGGTTGTGACACACACCTCTCTGCTCCCTTGCTTGCTTCCAGGCTCTGCTGTTCAGATGCTCTGGGGAACCCCTGTCCTTCTTCCACGCCCTGCCCTGAGAAAGGCATCTGGGATGGCTGTGGCTGTCTCTTGGAGAGATTTCCCCTGGGAAGCTCCAGGATTTCGGAATATTCACAGCTAGAGTCTCGTTGAAACTGAGAAGCTACAAAGGATTCCAAGGCGCAGCAAACACTGTCAACAACTTCTCTGGTGAGTTTGTCAAGGGCAGCCTGTGAAGATGCTCCGTCGGAAGCTGCTATTTCAGCTTGCCCCGATTTCTCTTCCTCGGATTTGCCCCCTCGGGTGGCTCCTCTGGAAACAGGCTGCTCCTTCTGCCTGGCTGCCGGCCCTGGCTCAGATGCTGCGGACGTGCTGGATGCCAAACGCTTCCCCAAGCTCTCCAACACGGTCGCTACGAGCTCTTTGGCCACCAGTCCAATTACCTGCCAGCGATCTGGAGGAGAAGTCTCCGAAGGCTCTGCTCTTCCGGTGCTGCCACACAATCTTCCTCTGATCCCCAGGGCAGCCCTCCTTAAAATGTAGACGGACTGACCTCGAGGAGCCTTCACCCTCTCTAAGACTTTCCACACCACAGCCTGAGCCACCTCTTCAAGCTTCTGGCCTTCCATTGCTGTTTGTGGTTCAAATGCAGCTTTGAACACACTGTTTGCAGCCACGCCTGGCTTCCTCTCGGAGGCAGCATCACCACTGACCCTCCTGGGCAGCTTGGCACCTTCCTGTCCCAACTCAGGTTGGGAGTAGGTTTGGCCTTCGTCCAAAGCTGCCTTCACTCTTCTGCATCGACCCGTTTCTAGGGAGATCTTTCTGCTCTTGGGTGGCGGTGGGCAAGATGGTCTTTGAGGCTGCAGCAGCCGCTCTGCCAGGCAAGAAGTGTCGATCGCTCCCGGCAGTTTGGGGGCATGCTTTAAGTCGGCCAGGTGTTGCCGAAGCCTTTCCTGAAAGGTGACACCAGGTTGTGGCTCGCTGTTGCCCGGACAAGTGCTCCCGCCCCTGCGTGCTGAGGCTTCACGCGGGCCCAGGCCAGCGCTCTGCTCCAGCCACGCGATGAGGGCAGAAGAGAAGGGCTTCCCTCCGGACTCCACGTGATTGCACATGACCTTCCTGCCCGTGCCCACCCCAGCCACCCTGTGCTAGCTCAGCTCCGAGCCGGGTAGTCCTTTCCCCGCCACAACGCCCGGCCCACCAGCGCAGCCCTCAGCTCTTCTCCACCGACCACCTCCCCGAGATGCAGCAAGTAAAGCCCCAGCCCTCGGCACCATGCCGCTGACAGGTGTCCGCGAACACGCCGCTTTGCCTACCTCTTCTCGCTTAAACATTCTCTCTGCTTCCAGCTTGAGCGTGGTCAGATACTGCCTGTACTCATTGAACTCCTTCAGAGTGCAAAGCACCTATGGAGAGATGAAGGGAGAAATCACCCAAGCACCGTCAAGCCAGCTACGCAGACTGCCTTCCCCAAAACAGACCGAACCCAGCGGGAGGGGAGCTGCTCCTCTGCACACGCTCCCTCTGCGCTCGGGGAACCCCGCTCAGAGGGAACCATTTTTATCAGCCCAACAACGTCCAAACCTACTTTGCCATCGCTGGTGATGTAACCGTCCCTCTTCAGCCTCCGCAAGTTGTCTTTGCGTTTGTGGTACGCCTGCAGATACGGGTCATGCAGGCTGTTGTACTCTGTGCGCATTAGGCGACAGTAGGGATCTCCCAGGTTAAAACAGCATGAGGGCCGGTGAAGCTGTAAGAGAGATGTTCGAGAGCGTGAACGGGGCAGGAGAGAGCAGCAGGGATGAACGCACTTGTGAGCTCCTCATGCACACAGGATGGCGTTTCCAAACCTCTGAGGTAGAGACTAATTCCTGGCTTACTTCCCACCCAGAGGAAAGATCTCTCTAGTTCAGAGACTCTCCAATGGAGAAGAAACCCTGTGCCTACATCCTCTGTCTGGTGGCGGTCTACTGTTGCTGTAGGAATAGGAGCTGTTTACCGCGGGGGCGAGAGGGTTGCGCCCAGCGCTGCACCTGTAAGGAGCTAAGCTGACATGTTGCCTACAGCCATGTCTTTTCCTCTGGCAATTCACTGTTTGCAAAATGGGATTGCGCTCCCCAGAGGTGCCGAGCTGTCCTAGTGGAAAGGTAAAGGTCGTTTGAAGACCTGACACCAACACTCTTCTCCATCCAGCCCTGGACAGCCTGGAGCACTGCTACGGGCAAGTCCTCCTTTCTCTTGGCACCTCGGAGCCAGGAGCTTCCCTCGGCTCCCCAGCCCTGTCTGACTGAAGGGCTGCAGCTCCTGCTGTAGAGCAGGTGGCCACAAGGACTTCTCTGAATGACAGGAACCCTGTAAAAGAAGAGAGTGTTTCTACCCCTTTCTACTTCCTTCACCTTTTCCCCCAGCTTTGCCCTGCTGAAGACAGGCTTGGAGCCAGGCAGCACAGGGATCTTGACCCCGAGTGGGAGGTCCAGCAGCTCAGGGTCCATCAGCCCAGCAGCTCCTTCTCCCAGGTGCTGTCTTCTGTGCCTGAGGTAGGAAGACAGAGACACTCAGGCGCTAGCTCAATAAGCCTCCTGCATGGCAGCTGCAAGAAAGGGCACGTGCCGAGGCCCCACAGCAGCCGCCCCACAGCCCAGGCTCCCCGGCTGAGCCCTCTCCATCGACCTGCTGCTCCCCTCTCTCCTCTTTGCCAGTGCACTCAGCAGTGCGTCTGCCTTTTGGATGCCAGCAGCGAGACGGTGCTCCACAGCTCCTTCCAAGAGCTCTCCTGGAGCTGCGACCCTGCGCTGACTCCTCTCGCTCCAGAGGCACCCAGCTGCGGCCGCCCCAGCCGGTCTCCCAGAGAGCGGCTATATAGAGCAATCGTGCATTGCTGCATCGTCGCGTTGCCACAGTGCCGCGTTGTCACATCACTGCGTTGCCGTGCTGCCGCCCGGCTGCTGTCTGCTGGCCCGTGGGGGGGGCCTGCCTGGAGGCCCGTTTGGACAGGCCTGTGGGTCACCCACTCTTGCTGACCTGCCTTTGAGAGGCCATCCCTACAGGCCCCTTCCCACCTCAAGTGTTCTGTGATTCAGTGAAGCAAAGCAGGCATCCTCGCCAACCGGGAAGAAATGCAAGGAACTGCCACACCAGAGATGCTCGGTTTTGGCCCGGGTTTACCCCCTTTTCCTCTTCAGACCTCTTCCCTGTCACAGGCAAAGCAGCCTCAACTCGGGGAATTGCACTGAATTGTTGGCCCATTACTGTCAACATCTAATTCCTGATTCGCGTCTTGAGAAACACAGGAGACAAACACCGGCCGAGGGAAACCCCTCTCCTCCCGTTTCCTCAGGCTCCCCTTCAGCCCAGACACCTCTTTGCCCCCTTCCCATTCTCCCCCGCCCTCGTGTCTGCTGCTCGCTTCTGCTCTCACTTCCTACTGCTTTTTGGCTGTATTCGGCGAGGTCTCCGATGGCCCCTTCCTCCAGCCCATCTAGGTCCTGCTGAATGGCAGCCTGACCATCGAGCATAACGATTGCATGCCCCAGTTTGGGATCAGTGGTGCATTGCCTGTCCTCCCCAGGTCATTGTGGCAGCTTTTAAACTGAAGAGGGTCCTGCCAGGCTAGCTCGTTAAACAAAGGCAAGAAACAGGGAGAGTTATAAATTGTACATGCAGATGGTTACCATGGGTCTCAGGGGAAACAGCAAAGTGCACAGCCCAGGAATGATGTTCGTCTCCTTCCAAAGCACTCTTGCACGTGCTCCAGCTGCAGCTCTTCTTCTGCTTTGCAAGCGGAGGAGCAGCACTGGCTGTGCCCCAGCTTCCCTCTCCTGCATTGACTCCTCAGCCACAATAGCAATGACTCTTGCTCCGTGTTCACAGACATTCACACCCTCAGGAAGTGCTAATGGAGCTGCATCAACTCAAGTATGCTGTCCCTGTAGGGGAAGTATGAGGCCCTGTGTGCAGTTCCTTTGCAGCTGGAAAGCACAGGGATGCCCGAGAGCTGGAGCAGACCTCAGGCCGTGCATCTGCTGGGCTCTGCCTGTCAGAAGCCAGGCAAGGCACAGCAGAATACCCTGTGCAGTGGAAGTCAGGGAGTCCGAAAAGTAAAAGGAACTAGTTAAACTAACACCCCCTTGAAAGCTTTGTCTGACCTCTGCAGTTCAATCGTTTTAAAAATAAAGACTATTTCATACCTGTGTTGGGATATCAGTAAAGATCACCGAAAGGATCTGATGGCTACACATTAGCTGGGATAGCCTGTGATGTTACAAGCATGGTGACATCCCTGCAAAGCAATCCGCTGAAGTTTACAGCAGAGAACTTCAGGAGCTCAGCGAGGGCAGGGGGAAAGAGGTCTCTGCCAAAAGTCTTGGCAGGGGCTGATGTGCAGAGGAGACAGAGGAACGCAGCGCTGCCTGCCTCTGTCCTCACAGCCAGTTTGGTTACAAACCTATGCTCACCCAAATGTAACGTGGTTTTGCCATTCCAATCTAGGACAGGGCACGACAAAAAAGAAGAAAATTAAGAACAGAATCAAGAGTGACCTTGCAGGGCTGGAGTAGCAGGGGGAAGATGCTTTGGCTGCTGGTTATTTTCTGGTGCTGACATGACTGAGAAGAGCGTCTGAGGGGCTGGCTGCTCACAGTGGCAGCCAAGCTGCTCAGGAACACATCTAGCTGCTTGTAGCGAGCGCTTCCCTCTCCACATGCTGACCATCTTGCCAGGGAACAGGAGGGAACCACGGTTTGGCCAGCCAGGAGAGAAGGCCTCCTTTAGCCTGGGACAGAGAGGGGCTGGCTGTGGAGGTGTGGGGGTGAGTGCTGGTGATGCTGAAGGGCTGTAAATGTCCTGGGAAAGAGGCTGGGATGGAGAGAGAGGCTGAGGGAGTTCAAGCCTTAGCTTGATCCGCTGCCCACAGCCTCCGATACGCAGCAGTTCATGTGGGAAGGCCTTCCAGACGTTAGCGCTAAAGAATTTCTGCACAACATGTCCCTTGGTCCTTGCGTCCCAAGGGCTGTGACTGCCCCTCGAGGTGCCTGCTGTAGGCTACCTGCAGCTGGTGTTACTTTCTCTCTGCAGATGGAGAGTGTTAAACCAAAGACTCGAGAGGTTTTGTGGGTAGGCCAGGCTCTGTTTCCTGCTATCGGGGAATTTTTATGGTACCCCTCAAGGCGAATTAAACACACGTTTGTGCCTAAATACAAAAAAAAAAAAAAAAGAATTAACCAACAATGTATTCAGTAGAGTCCTACCACAATAAGTGGTTCTACGTGGAGTCTGCAAAGATGTGTCATAAGCAGATTCCTTATATCCACTTGCACCAGCACCCATCCTGTGAGCGGTCTGCACGGGGCACCTCAGTGGGGCTGTGGGTCCACCACCTGGACCAGCTCTGCTGCCCAGAGCTGGCCCCTGAGACCCCCCATTCCAGGATGGCTACAAGACAATGCCAAGGCTGTTTCTTATCTCAGCACCCAGGGAAACTACACTCCCTTGCAGGGAGTCCTTCTGTCTTTGGCATCCGTGCCCCTTCTTGCAGTGGGGCCTTCTTGCCCTCCATGCCAGATCATTCCTCAGTCCTAGATTACCACTGCTGAGCAGCTACAATTTGAATTTCCCCTTCACTGTCAACTACTGGAGCCGGGCAGCAGAGGGATCTTGACCCCAAGTGGGGTCAAAGCATCTATAGTTTTACGGTGTCATCATCCATCTGCTTCTTTCTCCTCCTTTAACACAGCTCCGGCCACTCCAGCCAGTCTTGGCGGGTAAAGAGGATAAAAGTAGTTCCCTGGGGCATGAAGAAAGGAAGAGGGTGGGCTCTTGATGGCACTCAAGGGCACACGGAGGGCTGAGACAGGTACCCACAGGAATGAAAAGGGCTGGGGCTGGGCATGGAAAGGCACATGAGGGGCTCTGAGCCATACCAGAGGGCACACGGAGGGCTCTGGGCTGCACTAAAAGGCACAAGGAGGGACCTAGGAGGCATGCAAAGAGAAATGGAGGATCTTTGGGGCAAGAAAAAGCAAACGGGAGCCGCTTGGTTGCCCCAAAAGGCCCATGGGGGACCTAGGGGACATGGAAAGGCAGAGAGGCCTTGAGAAGGCCACGGTATGGGCTGGCTTGAATTAAGGTAGGCACAAGCAAGCAAGCACTTGGGAGTAAACTCTTTATTGCAAGCACAAGGGTGTAAAGTCTGTGTTTGCCGCCTGGTGGAGCTGCCCAGGGGCTCTACACCTCTCTTGCCACACACCTCCTCAGGACATTGTCCACAAGCCTCCCAAATAACTCCCTCGTTTCTCACACGGGCTGCTGACGCTCACCTTGGACAAGCTTTACGCGCAATGATCTGCACCGTGCTCCTGTTTGGGCAGGGGGCTTTGGACCTGATGGAGGGACGGGCTGTCTGGGAAACTGTGGGCCAATGGAGGGGAGGGCGTTCTCAGCAGGACAGCTCTTCTTTCCATCTCGTGGTGTGGGAAGTTTTGTGACATGCTTTCCAAAACTCAGTTCGGGGGTCAGTTCAGGCCCAGGTTGACGGATGCACTCTAATAGAGAGTCAACGATCCGATTTGCCATGGTCTTTATAGCCAAAGTGTTGGCTAAGGCTGTTGGCTCTGGCTTCATTTCTCTCTCTAACTTCTTCTGCACCGTTCCAGGAACCTCAGGGACAATGGTTCTGACATACCCGGTCCATTGTGCATGGCGCTGCTGAACTCTGGAGATGGCATTTTGGATGCTCTCCCTGGCAATCGTGCGACTCAGCCGTGAGACATCAGCAGCAGTTGTATTTGGCAGTGGTTGTGACACACACCTCTCTGCTCCCTTGCTTGCTTCCAGGCTCTGCTGTTCAGATGCTCTGGGGAACCCCTGTCCTTCTTCCACGCCCTGCCCTGAGAAAGGCATCTGGGATGGCTGTGGCTGTCTCTTGGAGAGATTTCCCCTGGGAAGCTCCAGGATTTCGGAATATTCACAGCTAGAGTCTCGTTGAAACTGAGAAGCTACAAAGGATTCCAAGGCGCAGCAAACACTGTCAACAACTTCTCTGGTGAGTTTGTCAAGGGCAGCCTGTGAAGATGCTCCGTCGGAAGCTGCTATTTCAGCTTGCCCCGATTTCTCTTCCTCGGATTTGCCCCCTCGGGTGGCTCCTCTGGAAACAGGCTGCTCCTTCTGCCTGGCTGCCGGCCCTGGCTCAGATGCTGCGGACGTGCTGGATGCCAAACGCTTCCCCAAGCTCTCCAACACGGTCGCTACGAGCTCTTTGGCCACCAGTCCAATTACCTGCCAGCGATCTGGAGGAGAAGTCTCCGAAGGCTCTGCTCTTCCGGTGCTGCCACACAATCTTCCTCTGATCCCCAGGGCAGCCCTCCTTAAAATGTAGACGGACTGACCTCGAGGAGCCTTCACCCTCTCTAAGACTTTCCACACCACAGCCTGAGCCACCTCTTCAAGCTTCTGGCCTTCCATTGCTGTTTGTGGTTCAAATGCAGCTTTGAACACACTGTTTGCAGCCACGCCTGGCTTCCTCTCGGAGGCAGCATCACCACTGACCCTCCTGGGCAGCTTGGCACCTTCCTGTCCCAACTCAGGTTGGGAGTAGGTTTGGCCTTCGTCCAAAGCTGCCTTCACTCTTCTGCATCGACCCGTTTCTAGGGAGATCTTTCTGCTCTTGGGTGGCGGTGGGCAAGATGGTCTTTGAGGCTGCAGCAGCCGCTCTGCCAGGCAAGAAGTGTCGATCGCTCCCGGCAGTTTGGGGGCATGCTTTAAGTCGGCCAGGTGTTGCCGAAGCCTTTCCTGAAAGGTGACACCAGGTTGTGGCTCGCTGTTGCCCGGACAAGTGCTCCCGCCCCTGCGTGCTGAGGCTTCACGCGGGCCCAGGCCAGCGCTCTGCTCCAGCCACGCGATGAGGGCAGAAGAGAAGGGCTTCCCTCCGGACTCCACGTGATTGCACATGACCTTCCTGCCCGTGCCCACCCCAGCCACCCTGTGCTAGCTCAGCTCCGAGCCGGGTAGTCCTTTCCCCGCCACAACGCCCGGCCCACCAGCGCAGCCCTCAGCTCTTCTCCACCGACCACCTCCCCGAGATGCAGCAAGTAAAGCCCCAGCCCTCGGCACCATGCCGCTGACAGGTGTCCGCGAACACGCCGCTTTGCCTACCTCTTCTCGCTTAAACATTCTCTCTGCTTCCAGCTTGAGCGTGGTCAGATACTGCCTGTACTCATTGAACTCCTTCAGAGTGCAAAGCACCTATGGAGAGATGAAGGGAGAAATCACCCAAGCACCGTCAAGCCAGCTACGCAGACTGCCTTCCCCAAAACAGACCGAACCCAGCGGGAGGGGAGCTGCTCCTCTGCACACGCTCCCTCTGCGCTCGGGGAACCCCGCTCAGAGGGAACCATTTTTATCAGCCCAACAACGTCCAAACCTACTTTGCCATCGCTGGTGATGTAACCGTCCCTCTTCAGCCTCCGCAAGTTGTCTTTGCGTTTGTGGTACGCCTGCAGATACGGGTCATGCAGGCTGTTGTACTCTGTGCGCATTAGGCGACAGTAGGGATCTCCCAGGTTAAAACAGCATGAGGGCCGGTGAAGCTGTAAGAGAGATGTTCGAGAGCGTGAACGGGGCAGGAGAGAGCAGCAGGGATGAACGCACTTGTGAGCTCCTCATGCACACAGGATGGCGTTTCCAAACCTCTGAGGTAGAGACTAATTCCTGGCTTACTTCCCACCCAGAGGAAAGATCTCTCTAGTTCAGAGACTCTCCAATGGAGAAGAAACCCTGTGCCTACATCCTCTGTCTGGTGGCGGTCTACTGTTGCTGTAGGAATAGGAGCTGTTTACCGCGGGGGCGAGAGGGTTGCGCCCAGCGCTGCACCTGTAAGGAGCTAAGCTGACATGTTGCCTACAGCCATGTCTTTTCCTCTGGCAATTCACTGTTTGCAAAATGGGATTGCGCTCCCCAGAGGTGCCGAGCTGTCCTAGTGGAAAGGTAAAGGTCGTTTGAAGACCTGACACCAACACTCTTCTCCATCCAGCCCTGGACAGCCTGGAGCACTGCTACGGGCAAGTCCTCCTTTCTCTTGGCACCTCGGAGCCAGGAGCTTCCCTCGGCTCCCCAGCCCTGTCTGACTGAAGGGCTGCAGCTCCTGCTGTAGAGCAGGTGGCCACAAGGACTTCTCTGAATGACAGGAACCCTGTAAAAGAAGAGAGTGTTTCTACCCCTTTCTACTTCCTTCACCTTTTCCCCCAGCTTTGCCCTGCTGAAGACAGGCTTGGAGCCAGGCAGCACAGGGATCTTGACCCCGAGTGGGAGGTCCAGCAGCTCAGGGTCCATCAGCCCAGCAGCTCCTTCTCCCAGGTGCTGTCTTCTGTGCCTGAGGTAGGAAGACAGAGACACTCAGGCGCTAGCTCAATAAGCCTCCTGCATGGCAGCTGCAAGAAAGGGCACGTGCCGAGGCCCCACAGCAGCCGCCCCACAGCCCAGGCTCCCCGGCTGAGCCCTCTCCATCGACCTGCTGCTCCCCTCTCTCCTCTTTGCCAGTGCACTCAGCAGTGCGTCTGCCTTTTGGATGCCAGCAGCGAGACGGTGCTCCACAGCTCCTTCCAAGAGCTCTCCTGGAGCTGCGACCCTGCGCTGACTCCTCTCGCTCCAGAGGCACCCAGCTGCGGCCGCCCCAGCCGGTCTCCCAGAGAGCGGCTATATAGACCAATCGTGCATTGCTGCATCGTCGCGTTGCCCCTTTGGACAGGCCTGTGGGCCACCCGCTTTTGCTGACCGACCTTTGAGAGGCCATCCCTACAGGCCCCTTCCCACCTCAAGTGTTCTGTGATTCGGTGAAGCAAAGCAGGCATCCTCGCCAACCGGGAAGAAATGCAAGGAACTGCCACACCAGAGATGCTCGGTTTTGGCCCGGGTTTACCCCCTTTTCCTCTTCAGACCTCTTCCCTGTCACAGGCAAAGCAGCCTCAACTCGGGGAATTGCACTGAATTGTTGGCCCATTACTGTCAACATCTAATTCCTGATTCGCGTCTTGAGAAACACAGGAGACAAACACCGGCCGAGGGAAACCCCTCTCCTCCTGTTTCCTCAGGCTCCCCTTCAGCCCAGACACCTCTCTGCCCCCTTCCCATTCTCCCCCGCCCTCGTGTCTGCTGCTCGCTTCTGCTCTCACTTCCTACTGCTTTTTGGCTGTATTCGGCGAGGTCTCCGATGGCCCCTTCCTCCAGCCCATCTAGGTCCTGCTGAATGGCAGCCTGACCATCGAGCATAACGATTGCATGCCCCAGTTTGGGACCAGTGGTGCATTGCCTGTCCTCCCCAGGTCATTGTGGCAGCTTTTAAACTGAAGAGGGTCCTGCCAGGCTAGCTCGTTAAACAAAGGCAAGAAACAGGGAGAGTTATAAATTGTACATGCAGATGGTTACCATGGGTCTCAGGGGAAACAGCAAAGTGCACAGCCCAGGAATGATGTTCGTCTCCTTCCAAAGCACTCTTGCACGTGCTCCAGCTGCAGCTCTTCTTCTGCTTTGCAAGCGGAGGAGCAGCACTGGCTGTGCCCCAGCTTCCCTCTCCTGCATTGACTCCTCAGCCACAATAGCAATGACTCTTGCTCCGTGTTCACAGACATTCACACCCTCAGGAAGTGCTAATGGAGCTGCATCAACTCAAGTATGCTGTCCCTGTAGGGGAAGTATGAGGCCCTGTGTGCAGTTCCTTTGCAGCTGGAAAGCACAGGGATGCCCGAGAGCTGGAGCAGACCTCAGGCCGTGCATCTGCTGGGCTCTGCCTGTCAGAAGCCAGGCAAGGCACAGCAGAATACCCTGTGCAGTGGAAGTCAGGGAGTCCGAAAAGTAAAAGGAACTAGTTAAACTAACACCCCCTTGAAAGCTTTGTCTGACCTCTGCAGTTCAATCGTTTTAAAAATAAAGACTATTTCATACCTGTGTTGGGATATCAGTAAAGATCACCGAAAGGATCTGATGGCTACACATTAGCTGGGATAGCCTGTGATGTTACAAGCATGGTGACATCCCTGCAAAGCAATCCGCTGAAGTTTACAGCAGAGAACTTCAGGAGCTCAGCGAGGGCAGGGGGAAAGAGGTCTCTGCCAAAAGTCTTGGCAGGGGCTGATGTGCAGAGGAGACAGAGGAACGCAGCGCTGCCTGCCTCTGTCCTCACAGCCAGTTTGGTTACAAACCTATGCTCACCCAAATGTAACGTGGTTTTGCCATTCCAATCTAGGACAGGGCACGACAAAAAAGAAGAAAATTAAGAACAGAATCAAGAGTGACCTTGCAGGGCTGGAGTAGCAGGGGGAAGATGCTTTGGCTGCTGGTTATTTTCTGGTGCTGACATGACTGAGAAGAGCGTCTGAGGGGCTGGCTGCTCACAGTGGCAGCCAAGCTGCTCAGGAACACATCTAGCTGCTTGTAGCGAGCGCTTCCCTCTCCACATGCTGACCATCTTGCCAGGGAACAGGAGGGAACCACGGTTTGGCCAGCCAGGAGAGAAGGCCTCCTTTAGCCTGGGACAGAGAGGGGCTGGCTGTGGAGGTGTGGGGGTGAGTGCTGGTGATCCTGAAGGGCTGTAAATGTCCTGGGAAAGAGGCTGGGATGGAGAGAGAGGCTGAGGGAGTTCAAGCCTTAGCTTGATCCGCTGCCCACAGCCTCCGATACGCAGCAGTTCATGTGGGAAGGCCTTCCAGACGTTAGCGCTAAAGAATTTCTGCACAACATGTCCCTTGGTCCTTGCGTCCCAAGGGCTGTGACTGCCCCTCGAGGTGCCTGCTGTAGGCTACCTGCAGCTGGTGTTACTTTCTCTCTGCAGATGGAGAGTGTTAAACCAAAGACTCGAGAGGTTTTGTGGGTAGGCCAGGCTCTGTTTCCTGCTATCGGGGAATTTTTATGGTACCCCTCAAGGCGAATTAAACACACGTTTGTGCCTAAATACAAAAAAAAAAAAAAAAGAATTAACCAACAATGTATTCAGTAGAGTCCTACCACAATAAGTGGTTCTACGTGGAGTCTGCAAAGATGTGTCATAAGCAGATTCCTTATATCCACTTGCACCAGCACCCATCCTGTGAGCGGTCTGCACGGGGCACCTCAGTGGGGCTGTGGGTCCACCACCTGGACCAGCTCTGCTGCCCAGAGCTGGCCCCTGAGACCCCCCATTCCAGGATGGCTACAAGACAATGCCAAGGCTGTTTCTTATCTCAGCACCCAGGGAAACTACACTCCCTTGCAGGGAGTCCTTCTGTCTTTGGCATCCGTGCCCCTTCTTGCAGTGGGGCCTTCTTGTCCTCCATGCCAGATCATTCCTCAGTCCTAGATTACCACTGCTGAGCAGCTACAATTTGAATTTCCCCTTCACTGTCAACTACTGGAGCCGGGCAGCAGAGGGATCTTGACCCCAAGTGGGGTCAAAGCATCTATAGTTTTACGGTGTCATCATCCATCTGCTTCTTTCTCCTCCTTTAACACAGCTCCGGCCACTCCAGCCAGTCTTGGCGGGTAAAGAGGATAAAAGTAGTTCCCTGGGGCATGAAGAAAGGAAGAGGGTGGGCTCTTGATGGCACTCAAGGGCACACGGAGGGCTGAGACAGGTACCCACAGGAATGAAAAGGGCTGGGGCTGGGCATGGAAAGGCACATGAGGGGCTCTGAGCCATACCAGAGGGCACACGGAGGGCTCTGGGCTGCACTAAAAGGCACAAGGAGGGACCTAGGAGGCATGCAAAGAGAAATGGAGGATCTTTGGGGCAAGAAAAAGCAAACGGGAGCCGCTTGGTTGCCCCAAAAGGCCCATGGGGGACCTAGGGGACATGGAAAGGCAGAGAGGCCTTGAGAAGGCCACGGTATGGGCTGGCTTGAATTAAGGTAGGCACAAGCAAGCAAGCACTTGGGAGTAAACTCTTTATTGCAAGCACAAGGGTGTAAAGTCTGTGTTTGCCGCCTGGTGGAGCTGCCCAGGGGCTCTACACCTCTCTTGCCACACACCTCCTCAGGACATTGTCCACAAGCCTCCCAAATAACTCCCTCGTTTCTCACACGGGCTGCTGACGCTCACCTTGGACAAGCTTTACGCGCAATGATCTGCACCGTGCTCCTGTTTGGGCAGGGGGCTTTGGACCTGATGGAGGGACGGGCTGTCTGGGAAACTGTGGGCCAATGGAGGGGAGGGCGTTCTCAGCAGGACAGCTCTTCTTTCCATCTCGTGGTGTGGGAAGTTTTGTGACATGCTTTCCAAAACTCAGTTTGGGGGTCAGTTCAGGCCCAGGTTGACGGATGCACTCTAATAGAGAGTCAACGATCCGATTTGCCATGGTCTTTATAGCCAAAGTGTTGGCTAAGGCTGTTGGCTCTGGCTTCATTTCTCTCTCTAACTTCTTCTGCACCGTTCCAGGAACCTCAGGGACAATGGTTCTGACATACCCGGTCCATTGTGCATGGCGCTGCTGAACTCTGGAGATGGCATTTTGGATGCTCTCCCTGGCAATCGTGCGACTCAGCCGTGAGACATCAGCAGCAGTTGTATTTGGCAGTGGTTGTGACACACACCTCTCTGCTCCCTTGCTTGCTTCCAGGCTCTGCTGTTCAGATGCTCTGGGGAACCCCTGTCCTTCTTCCACGCCCTGCCCTGAGAAAGGCATCTGGGATGGCTGTGGCTGTCTCTTGGAGAGATTTCCCCTGGGAAGCTCCAGGATTTCGGAATATTCACAGCTAGAGTCTCGTTGAAACTGAGAAGCTACAAAGGATTCCAAGGCGCAGCAAACACTGTCAACAACTTCTCTGGTGAGTTTGTCAAGGGCAGCCTGTGAAGATGCTCCGTCGGAAGCTGCTATTTCAGCTTGCCCCGATTTCTCTTCCTCGGATTTGCCCCCTCGGGTGGCTCCTCTGGAAACAGGCTGCTCCTTCTGCCTGGCTGCCGGCCCTGGCTCAGATGCTGCGGACGTGCTGGATGCCAAACGCTTCCCCAAGCTCTCCAACACGGTCGCTACGAGCTCTTTGGCCACCAGTCCAATTACCTGCCAGCGATCTGGAGGAGAAGTCTCCGAAGGCTCTGCTCTTCCGGTGCTGCCACACAATCTTCCTCTGATCCCCAGGGCAGCCCTCCTTAAAATGTAGACGGACTGACCTCGAGGAGCCTTCACCCTCTCTAAGACTTTCCACACCACAGCCTGAGCCACCTCTTCAAGCTTCTGGCCTTCCATTGCTGTTTGTGGTTCAAATGCAGCTTTGAACACACTGTTTGCAGCCACGCCTGGCTTCCTCTCGGAGGCAGCATCACCACTGACCCTCCTGGGCAGCTTGGCACCTTCCTGTCCCAACTCAGGTTGGGAGTAGGTTTGGCCTTCGTCCAAAGCTGCCTTCACTCTTCTGCATCGACCCGTTTCTAGGGAGATCTTTCTGCTCTTGGGTGGCGGTGGGCAAGATGGTCTTTGAGGCTGCAGCAGCCGCTCTGCCAGGCAAGAAGTGTCGATCGCTCCCGGCAGTTTGGGGGCATGCTTTAAGTCGGCCAGGTGTTGCCGAAGCCTTTCCTGAAAGGTGACACCAGGTTGTGGCTCGCTGTTGCCCGGACAAGTGCTCCCGCCCCTGCGTGCTGAGGCTTCACGCGGGCCCAGGCCAGCGCTCTGCTCCAGCCACGCGATGAGGGCAGAAGAGAAGGGCTTCCCTCCGGACTCCACGTGATTGCACATGACCTTCCTGCCCGTGCCCACCCCAGCCACCCTGTGCTAGCTCAGCTCCGAGCCGGGTAGTCCTTTCCCCGCCACAACGCCCGGCCCACCAGCGCAGCCCTCAGCTCTTCTCCACCGACCACCTCCCCGAGATGCAGCAAGTAAAGCCCCAGCCCTCGGCACCATGCCGCTGACAGGTGTCCGCGAACACGCCGCTTTGCCTACCTCTTCTCGCTTAAACATTCTCTCTGCTTCCAGCTTGAGCGTGGTCAGATACTGCCTGTACTCATTGAACTCCTTCAGAGTGCAAAGCACCTATGGAGAGATGAAGGGAGAAATCACCCAAGCACCGTCAAGCCAGCTACGCAGACTGCCTTCCCCAAAACAGACCGAACCCAGCGGGAGGGGAGCTGCTCCTCTGCACACGCTCCCTCTGCGCTCGGGGAACCCCGCTCAGAGGGAACCATTTTTATCAGCCCAACAACGTCCAAACCTACTTTGCCATCGCTGGTGATGTAACCGTCCCTCTTCAGCCTCCGCAAGTTGTCTTTGCGTTTGTGGTACGCCTGCAGATACGGGTCATGCAGGCTGTTGTACTCTGTGCGCATTAGGCGACAGTAGGGATCTCCCAGGTTAAAACAGCATGAGGGCCGGTGAAGCTGTAAGAGAGATGTTCGAGAGCGTGAACGGGGCAGGAGAGAGCAGCAGGGATGAACGCACTTGTGAGCTCCTCATGCACACAGGATGGCGTTTCCAAACCTCTGAGGTAGAGACTAATTCCTGGCTTACTTCCCACCCAGAGGAAAGATCTCTCTAGTTCAGAGACTCTCCAATGGAGAAGAAACCCTGTGCCTACATCCTCTGTCTGGTGGCGGTCTACTGTTGCTGTAGGAATAGGAGCTGTTTACCGCGGGGGCGAGAGGGTTGCGCCCAGCGCTGCACCTGTAAGGAGCTAAGCTGACATGTTGCCTACAGCCATGTCTTTTCCTCTGGCAATTCACTGTTTGCAAAATGGGATTGTGCTCCCCAGAGGTGCCGAGCTGTCCTAGTGGAAAGGTAAAGGTCGTTTGAAGACCTGACACCAACACTCTTCTCCATCCAGCCCTGGACAGCCTGGAGCACTGCTACGGGCAAGTCCTCCTTTCTCTTGGCACCTCGGAGCCAGGAGCTTCCCTCGGCTCCCCAGCCCTGTCTGACTGAAGGGCTGCAGCTCCTGCTGTAGAGCAGGTGGCCACAAGGACTTCTCTGAATGACAGGAACCCTGTAAAAGAAGAGAGTGTTTCTACCCCTTTCTACTTCCTTCACCTTTTCCCCCAGCTTTGCCCTGCTGAAGACAGGCTTGGAGCCAGGCAGCACAGGGATCTTGACCCCGAGTGGGAGGTCCAGCAGCTCAGGGTCCATCAGCCCAGCAGCTCCTTCTCCCAGGTGCTGTCTTCTGTGCCTGAGGTAGGAAGACAGAGACACTCAGGCGCTAGCTCAATAAGCCTCCTGCATGGCAGCTGCAAGAAAGGGCACGTGCCGAGGCCCCACAGCAGCCGCCCCACAGCCCAGGCTCCCCGGCTGAGCCCTCTCCATCGACCTGCTGCTCCCCTCTCTCCTCTTTGCCAGTGCACTCAGCAGTGCGTCTGCCTTTTGGATGCCAGCAGCGAGACGGTGCTCCACAGCTCCTTCCAAGAGCTCTCCTGGAGCTGCGACCCTGCACTGACTCCTCTCGCTCCAGAGGCACCCAGCTGCGGCCGCCCCAGCCGGTCTCCCAGAGAGCGGCTATATAGACCAATCGTGCATTGCTGCATCGTCGCGTTGCCCCTTTGGACAGGCCTGTGGGCCACCCGCTTTTGCTGACCGACCTTTGAGAGGCCATCCCTACAGGCCCCTTCCCACCTCAAGTGTTCTGTGATTCGGTGAAGCAAAGCAGGCATCCTCGCCAACCGGGAAGAAATGCAAGGAACTGCCACACCAGAGATGCTCGGTTTTGGCCCGGGTTTACCCCCTTTTCCTCTTCAGACCTCTTCCCTGTCACAGGCAAAGCAGCCTCAACTCGGGGAATTGCACTGAATTGTTGGCCCATTACTGTCAACATCTAATTCCTGATTCGCGTCTTGAGAAACACAGGAGACAAACACCGGCCGAGGGAAACCCCTCTCCTCCCGTTTCCTCAGGCTCCCCTTCAGCCCAGACACCTCTCTGCCCCCTTCCCATTCTCCCCCGCCCTCGTGTCTGCTGCTCGCTTCTGCTCTCACTTCCTACTGCTTTTTGGCTGTATTCGGCGAGGTCTCCGATGGCCCCTTCCTCCAGCCCATCTAGGTCCTGCTGAATGGCAGCCTGACCATCGAGCATAACGATTGCATGCCCCAGTTTGGGATCAGTGGTGCATTGCCTGTCCTCCCCAGGTCATTGTGGCAGCTTTTAAACTGAAGAGGGTCCTGCCAGGCTAGCTCGTTAAACAAAGGCAAGAAACAGGGAGAGTTATAAATTGTACATGCAGATGGTTACCATGGGTCTCAGGGGAAACAGCAAAGTGCACAGCCCAGGAATGATGTTCGTCTCCTTCCAAAGCACTCTTGCACGTGCTCCAGCTGCAGCTCTTCTTCTGCTTTGCAAGCGGAGGAGCAGCACTGGCTGTGCCCCAGCTTCCCTCTCCTGCATTGACTCCTCAGCCACAATAGCAATGACTCTTGCTCCGTGTTCACAGACATTCACACCCTCAGGAAGTGCTAATGGAGCTGCATCAACTCAAGTATGCGGGCCCTGTAGGGGAAGTATGAGGCCCTGTGTGCAGTTCCTTTGCAGCTGGAAAGCACAGGGATGCCCGAGAGCTGGAGCAGACCTCAGGCCGTGCATCTGCTGGGCTCTGCCTGTCAGAAGCCAGGCAAGGCACAGCAGAATACCCTGTGCAGTGGAAGTCAGGGAGTCCGAAAAGTAAAAGGAACTAGTTAAACTAACACCCCCTTGAAAGCTTTGTCTGACCTCTGCAGTTCAATCGTTTTAAAAATAAAGACTATTTCATACCTGTGTTGGGATATCAGTAAAGATCACCGAAAGGATCTGATGGCTACACATTAGCTGGGATAGCCTGTGATGTTACAAGCATGGTGACATCCCTGCAAAGCAATCCGCTGAAGTTTACAGCAGAGAACTTCAGGAGCTCAGCGAGGGCAGGGGGAAAGAGGTCTCTGCCAAAAGTCTTGGCAGGGGCTGATGTGCAGAGGAGACAGAGGAACGCAGCGCTGCCTGCCTCTGTCCTCACAGCCAGTTTGGTTACAAACCTATGCTCACCCAAATGTAACGTGGTTTTGCCATTCCAATCTAGGACAGGGCACGACAAAAAAGAAGAAAATTAAGAACAGAATCAAGAGTGACCTTGCAGGGCTGGAGTAGCAGGGGGAAGATGCTTTGGCTGCTGGTTATTTTCTGGTGCTGACATGACTGAGAAGAGCGTCTGAGGGGCTGGCTGCTCACAGTGGCAGCCAAGCTGCTCAGGAACACATCTAGCTGCTTGTAGCGAGCGCTTCCCTCTCCACATGCTGACCATCTTGCCAGGGAACAGGAGGGAACCACGGTTTGGCCAGCCAGGAGAGAAGGCCTCCTTTAGCCTGGGACAGAGAGGGGCTGGCTGTGGAGGTGTGGGGGTGAGTGCTGGTGATGCTGAAGGGCTGTAAATGTCCTGGGAAAGAGGCTGGGATGGAGAGAGAGGCTGAGGGAGTTCAAGCCTTAGCTTGATCCGCTGCCCACAGCCTCCGATACGCAGCAGTTCATGTGGGAAGGCCTTCCAGACGTTAGCGCTAAAGAATTTCTGCACAACATGTCCCTTGGTCCTTGCGTCCCAAGGGCTGTGACTGCCCCTCGAGGTGCCTGCTGTAGGCTACCTGCAGCTGGTGTTACTTTCTCTCTGCAGATGGAGAGTGTTAAACCAAAGACTCGAGAGGTTTTGTGGGTAGGCCAGGCTCTGTTTCCTGCTATCGGGGAATTTTTATGGTACCCCTCAAGGCGAATTAAACACACGTTTGTGCCTAAATACAAAAAAAAAAAAAAAAAGAATTAACCAACAATGTATTCAGTAGAGTCCTACCACAATAAGTGGTTCTACGTGGAGTCTGCAAAGATGTGTCATAAGCAGATTCCTTATATCCACTTGCACCAGCACCCATCCTGTGAGCGGTCTGCACGGGGCACCTCAGTGGGGCTGTGGGTCCACCACCTGGACCAGCTCTGCTGCCCAGAGCTGGCCCCTGAGACCCCCCATTCCAGGATGGCTACAAGACAATGCCAAGGCTGTTTCTTATCTCAGCACCCAGGGAAACTACACTCCCTTGCAGGGAGTCCTTCTGTCTTTGGCATCCGTGCCCCTTCTTGCAGTGGGGCCTTCTTGCCCTCCATGCCAGATCATTCCTCAGTCCTAGATTACCACTGCTGAGCAGCTACAATTTGAATTTCCCCTTCACTGTCAACTACTGGAGCCGGGCAGCAGAGGGATCTTGACCCCAAGTGGGGTCAAAGCATCTATAGTTTTACGGTGTCATCATCCATCTGCTTCTTTCTCCTCCTTTAACACAGCTCCGGCCACTCCAGCCAGTCTTGGCGGGTAAAGAGGATAAAAGTAGTTCCCTGGGGCATGAAGAAAGGAAGAGGGTGGGCTCTTGATGGCACTCAAGGGCACACGGAGGGCTGAGACAGGTACCCACAGGAATGAAAAGGGCTGGGGCTGGGCATGGAAAGGCACATGAGGGGCTCTGAGCCATACCAGAGGGCACACGGAGGGCTCTGGGCTGCACTAAAAGGCACAAGGAGGGACCTAGGAGGCATGCAAAGAGAAATGGAGGATCTTTGGGGCAAGAAAAAGCAAACGGGAGCCGCTTGGTTGCCCCAAAAGGCCCATGGGGGACCTAGGGGACATGGAAAGGCAGAGAGGCCTTGAGAAGGCCACGGTATGGGCTGGCTTGAATTAAGGTAGGCACAAGCAAGCAAGCACTTGGGAGTAAACTCTTTATTGCAAGCACAAGGGTGTAAAGTCTGTGTTTGCCGCCTGGTGGAGCTGCCCAGGGGCTCTACACCTCTCTTGCCACACACCTCCTCAGGACATTGTCCACAAGCCTCCCAAATAACTCCCTCGTTTCTCACACGGGCTGCTGACGCTCACCTTGGACAAGCTTTACGCGCAATGATCTGCACCGTGCTCCTGTTTGGGCAGGGGGCTTTGGACCTGATGGAGGGACGGGCTGTCTGGGAAACTGTGGGCCAATGGAGGGGAGGGCGTTCTCAGCAGGACAGCTCTTCTTTCCATCTCGTGGTGTGGGAAGTTTTGTGACATGCTTTCCAAAACTCAGTTTGGGGGTCAGTTCAGGCCCAGGTTGACGGATGCACTCTAATAGAGAGTCAACGATCCGATTTGCCATGGTCTTTATAGCCAAAGTGTTGGCTAAGGCTGTTGGCTCTGGCTTCATTTCTCTCTCTAACTTCTTCTGCACCGTTCCAGGAACCTCAGGGACAATGGTTCTGACATACCCGGTCCATTGTGCATGGCGCTGCTGAACTCTGGAGATGGCATTTTGGATGCTCTCCCTGGCAATCGTGCGACTCAGCCGTGAGACATCAGCAGCAGTTGTATTTGGCAGTGGTTGTGACACACACCTCTCTGCTCCCTTGCTTGCTTCCAGGCTCTGCTGTTCAGATGCTCTGGGGAACCCCTGTCCTTCTTCCACGCCCTGCCCTGAGAAAGGCATCTGGGATGGCTGTGGCTGTCTCTTGGAGAGATTTCCCCTGGGAAGCTCCAGGATTTCGGAATATTCACAGCTAGAGTCTCGTTGAAACTGAGAAGCTACAAAGGATTCCAAGGCGCAGCAAACACTGTCAACAACTTCTCTGGTGAGTTTGTCAAGGGCAGCCTGTGAAGATGCTCCGTCGGAAGCTGCTATTTCAGCTTGCCCCGATTTCTCTTCCTCGGATTTGCCCCCTCGGGTGGCTCCTCTGGAAACAGGCTGCTCCTTCTGCCTGGCTGCCGGCCCTGGCTCAGATGCTGCGGACGTGCTGGATGCCAAACGCTTCCCCAAGCTCTCCAACACGGTCGCTACGAGCTCTTTGGCCACCAGTCCAATTACCTGCCAGCGATCTGGAGGAGAAGTCTCCGAAGGCTCTGCTCTTCCGGTGCTGCCACACAATCTTCCTCTGATCCCCAGGGCAGCCCTCCTTAAAATGTAGACGGACTGACCTCGAGGAGCCTTCACCCTCTCTAAGACTTTCCACACCACAGCCTGAGCCACCTCTTCAAGCTTCTGGCCTTCCATTGCTGTTTGTGGTTCAAATGCAGCTTTGAACACACTGTTTGCAGCCACGCCTGGCTTCCTCTCGGAGGCAGCATCACCACTGACCCTCCTGGGCAGCTTGGCACCTTCCTGTCCCAACTCAGGTTGGGAGTAGGTTTGGCCTTCGTCCAAAGCTGCCTTCACTCTTCTGCATCGACCCGTTTCTAGGGAGATCTTTCTGCTCTTGGGTGGCGGTGGGCAAGATGGTCTTTGAGGCTGCAGCAGCCGCTCTGCCAGGCAAGAAGTGTCGATCGCTCCCGGCAGTTTGGGGGCATGCTTTAAGTCGGCCAGGTGTTGCCGAAGCCTTTCCTGAAAGGTGACACCAGGTTGTGGCTCGCTGTTGCCCGGACAAGTGCTCCCGCCCCTGCGTGCTGAGGCTTCACGCGGGCCCAGGCCAGCGCTCTGCTCCAGCCACGCGATGAGGGCAGAAGAGAAGGGCTTCCCTCCGGACTCCACGTGATTGCACATGACCTTCCTGCCCGTGCCCACCCCAGCCACCCTGTGCTAGCTCAGCTCCGAGCCGGGTAGTCCTTTCCCCGCCACAACGCCCGGCCCACCAGCGCAGCCCTCAGCTCTTCTCCACCGACCACCTCCCCGAGATGCAGCAAGTAAAGCCCCAGCCCTCGGCACCATGCCGCTGACAGGTGTCCGCGAACACGCCGCTTTGCCTACCTCTTCTCGCTTAAACATTCTCTCTGCTTCCAGCTTGAGCGTGGTCAGATACTGCCTGTACTCATTGAACTCCTTCAGAGTGCAAAGCACCTATGGAGAGATGAAGGGAGAAATCACCCAAGCACCGTCAAGCCAGCTACGCAGACTGCCTTCCCCAAAACAGACCGAACCCAGCGGGAGGGGAGCTGCTCCTCTGCACACGCTCCCTCTGCGCTCGGGGAACCCCGCTCAGAGGGAACCATTTTTATCAGCCCAACAACGTCCAAACCTACTTTGCCATCGCTGGTGACGTAACCGTCCCTCTTCAGCCTCCGCAAGTTGTCTTTGCGTTTGTGGTACGCCTGCAGATACGGGTCATGCAGGCTGTTGTACTCTGTGCGCATTAGGCGACAGTAGGGATCTCCCAGGTTAAAACAGCATGAGGGCCGGTGAAGCTGTAAGAGAGATGTTCGAGAGCGTGAACGGGGCAGGAGAGAGCAGCAGGGATGAACGCACTTGTGAGCTCCTCATGCACACAGGATGGCGTTTCCAAACCTCTGAGGTAGAGACTAATTCCTGGCTTACTTCCCACCCAGAGGAAAGATCTCTCTAGTTCAGAGACTCTCCAATGGAGAAGAAACCCTGTGCCTACATCCTCTGTCTGGTGGCGGTCTACTGTTGCTGTAGGAATAGGAGCTGTTTACCGCGGGGGCGAGAGGGTTGCGCCCAGCGCTGCACCTGTAAGGAGCTAAGCTGACATGTTGCCTACAGCCATGTCTTTTCCTCTGGCAATTCACTGTTTGCAAAATGGGATTGCGCTCCCCAGAGGTGCCGAGCTGTCCTAGTGGAAAGGTAAAGGTCGTTTGAAGACCTGACACCAACACTCTTCTCCATCCAGCCCTGGACAGCCTGGAGCACTGCTACGGGCAAGTCCTCCTTTCTCTTGGCACCTCGGAGCCAGGAGCTTCCCTCGGCTCCCCAGCCCTGTCTGACTGAAGGGCTGCAGCTCCTGCTGTAGAGCAGGTGGCCACAAGGACTTCTCTGAATGACAGGAACCCTGTAAAAGAAGAGAGTGTTTCTACCCCTTTCTACTTCCTTCACCTTTTCCCCCAGCTTTGCCCTGCTGAAGACAGGCTTGGAGCCAGGCAGCACAGGGATCTTGACCCCGAGTGGGAGGTCCAGCAGCTCAGGGTCCATCAGCCCAGCAGCTCCTTCTCCCAGGTGCTGTCTTCTGTGCCTGAGGTAGGAAGACAGAGACACTCAGGCGCTAGCTCAATAAGCCTCCTGCATGGCAGCTGCAAGAAAGGGCACGTGCCGAGGCCCCACAGCAGCCGCCCCACAGCCCAGGCTCCCCGGCTGAGCCCTCTCCATCGACCTGCTGCTCCCCTCTCTCCTCTTTGCCAGTGCACTCAGCAGTGCGTCTGCCTTTTGGATGCCAGCAGCGAGACGGTGCTCCACAGCTCCTTCCAAGAGCTCTCCTGGAGCTGCGACCCTGCGCTGACTCCTCTCGCTCCAGAGGCACCCAGCTGCGGCCGCCCCAGCCGGTCTCCCAGAGAGCGGCTATATAGACCAATCGTGCATTGCTGCATCGTCGCGTTGCCCCTTTGGACAGGCCTGTGGGCCACCCGCTTTTGCTGACCGACCTTTGAGAGGCCATCCCTACAGGCCCCTTCCCACCTCAAGTGTTCTGTGATTCGGTGAAGCAAAGCAGGCATCCTCGCCAACCGGGAAGAAATGCAAGGAACTGCCACACCAGAGATGCTCGGTTTTGGCCCGGGTTTACCCCCTTTTCCTCTTCAGACCTCTTCCCTGTCACAGGCAAAGCAGCCTCAACTCGGGGAATTGCACTGAATTGTTGGCCCATTACTGTCAACATCTAATTCCTGATTCGCGTCTTGAGAAACACAGGAGACAAACACCGGCCGAGGGAAACCCCTCTCCTCCCGTTTCCTCAGGCTCCCCTTCAGCCCAGACACCTCTCTGCCCCCTTCCCATTCTCCCCCGCCCTCGTGTCTGCTGCTCGCTTCTGCTCTCACTTCCTACTGCTTTTTGGCTGTATTCGGCGAGGTCTCCGATGGCCCCTTCCTCCAGCCCATCTAGGTCCTGCTGAATGGCAGCCTGACCATCGAGCATAACGATTGCATGCCCCAGTTTGGGATCAGTGGTGCATTGCCTGTCCTCCCCAGGTCATTGTGGCAGCTTTTAAACTGAAGAGGGTCCTGCCAGGCTAGCTCGTTAAACAAAGGCAAGAAACAGGGAGAGTTATAAATTGTACATGCAGATGGTTACCATGGGTCTCAGGGGAAACAGCAAAGTGCACAGCCCAGGAATGATGTTCGTCTCCTTCCAAAGCACTCTTGCACGTGCTCCAGCTGCAGCTCTTCTTCTGCTTTGCAAGCGGAGGAGCAGCACTGGCTGTGCCCCAGCTTCCCTCTCCTGCATTGACTCCTCAGCCACAATAGCAATGACTCTTGCTCCGTGTTCACAGACATTCACACCCTCAGGAAGTGCTAATGGAGCTGCATCAACTCAAGTATGCGGGCCCTGTAGGGGAAGTATGAGGCCCTGTGTGCAGTTCCTTTGCAGCTGGAAAGCACAGGGATGCCCGAGAGCTGGAGCAGACCTCAGGCCGTGCATCTGCTGGGCTCTGCCTGTCAGAAGCCAGGCAAGGCACAGCAGAATACCCTGTGCAGTGGAAGTCAGGGAGTCCGAAAAGTAAAAGGAACTAGTTAAACTAACACCCCCTTGAAAGCTTTGTCTGACCTCTGCAGTTCAATCGTTTTAAAAATAAAGACTATTTCATACCTGTGTTGGGATATCAGTAAAGATCACCGAAAGGATCTGATGGCTACACATTAGCTGGGATAGCCTGTGATGTTACAAGCATGGTGACATCCCTGCAAAGCAATCCGCTGAAGTTTACAGCAGAGAACTTCAGGAGCTCAGCGAGGGCAGGGGGAAAGAGGTCTCTGCCAAAAGTCTTGGCAGGGGCTGATGTGCAGAGGAGACAGAGGAACGCAGCGCTGCCTGCCTCTGTCCTCACAGCCAGTTTGGTTACAAACCTATGCTCACCCAAATGTAACGTGGTTTTGCCATTCCAATCTAGGACAGGGCACGACAAAAAAGAAGAAAATTAAGAACAGAATCAAGAGTGACCTTGCAGGGCTGGAGTAGCAGGGGGAAGATGCTTTGGCTGCTGGTTATTTTCTGGTGCTGACATGACTGAGAAGAGCGTCTGAGGGGCTGGCTGCTCACAGTGGCAGCCAAGCTGCTCAGGAACACATCTAGCTGCTTGTAGCGAGCGCTTCCCTCTCCACATGCTGACCATCTTGCCAGGGAACAGGAGGGAACCACGGTTTGGCCAGCCAGGAGAGAAGGCCTCCTTTAGCCTGGGACAGAGAGGGGCTGGCTGTGGAGGTGTGGGGGTGAGTGCTGGTGATCCTGAAGGGCTGTAAATGTCCTGGGAAAGAGGCTGGGATGGAGAGAGAGGCTGAGGGAGTTCAAGCCTTAGCTTGATCCGCTGCCCACAGCCTCCGATACGCAGCAGTTCATGTGGGAAGGCCTTCCAGACGTTAGCGCTAAAGAATTTCTGCACAACATGTCCCTTGGTCCTTGCGTCCCAAGGGCTGTGACTGCCCCTCGAGGTGCCTGCTGTAGGCTACCTGCAGCTGGTGTTACTTTCTCTCTGCAGATGGAGAGTGTTAAACCAAAGACTCGAGAGGTTTTGTGGGTAGGCCAGGCTCTGTTTCCTGCTATCGGGGAATTTTTATGGTACCCCTCAAGGCGAATTAAACACACGTTTGTGCCTAAATACAAAAAAAAAAAAAAAAAGAATTAACCAACAATGTATTCAGTAGAGTCCTACCACAATAAGTGGTTCTACGTGGAGTCTGCAAAGATGTGTCATAAGCAGATTCCTTATATCCACTTGCACCAGCACCCATCCTGTGAGCGGTCTGCACGGGGCACCTCAGTGGGGCTGTGGGTCCACCACCTGGACCAGCTCTGCTGCCCAGAGCTGGCCCCTGAGACCCCCCATTCCAGGATGGCTACAAGACAATGCCAAGGCTGTTTCTTATCTCAGCACCCAGGGAAACTACACTCCCTTGCAGGGAGTCCTTCTGTCTTTGGCATCCGTGCCCCTTCTTGCAGTGGGGCCTTCTTGCCCTCCATGCCAGATCATTCCTCAGTCCTAGATTACCACTGCTGAGCAGCTACAATTTGAATTTCCCCTTCACTGTCAACTACTGGAGCCGGGCAGCAGAGGGATCTTGACCCCAAGTGGGGTCAAAGCATCTATAGTTTTACGGTGTCATCATCCATCTGCTTCTTTCTCCTCCTTTAACACAGCTCCGGCCACTCCAGCCAGTCTTGGCGGGTAAAGAGGATAAAAGTAGTTCCCTGGGGCATGAAGAAAGGAAGAGGGTGGGCTCTTGATGGCACTCAAGGGCACACGGAGGGCTGAGACAGGTACCCACAGGAATGAAAAGGGCTGGGGCTGGGCATGGAAAGGCACATGAGGGGCTCTGAGCCATACCAGAGGGCACACGGAGGGCTCTGGGCTGCACTAAAAGGCACAAGGAGGGACCTAGGAGGCATGCAAAGAGAAATGGAGGATCTTTGGGGCAAGAAAAAGCAAACGGGAGCCGCTTGGTTGCCCCAAAAGGCCCATGGGGGACCTAGGGGACATGGAAAGGCAGAGAGGCCTTGAGAAGGCCACGGTATGGGCTGGCTTGAATTAAGGTAGGCACAAGCAAGCAAGCACTTGGGAGTAAACTCTTTATTGCAAGCACAAGGGTGTAAAGTCTGTGTTTGCCGCCTGGTGGAGCTGCCCAGGGGCTCTACACCTCTCTTGCCACACACCTCCTCAGGACATTGTCCACAAGCCTCCCAAATAACTCCCTCGTTTCTCACACGGGCTGCTGACGCTCACCTTGGACAAGCTTTACGCGCAATGATCTGCACCGTGCTCCTGTTTGGGCAGGGAGCTTTGGACCTGATGGAGGGACGGGCTGTCTGGGAAACTGTGGGCCAATGGAGGGGAGGGCGTTCTCAGCAGGACAGCTCTTCTTTCCATCTCGTGGTGTGGGAAGTTTTGTGACATGCTTTCCAAAACTCAGTTTGGGGGTCAGTTCAGGCCCAGGTTGACGGATGCACTCTAATAGAGAGTCAACGATCCGATTTGCCATGGTCTTTATAGCCAAAGTGTTGGCTAAGGCTGTTGGCTCTGGCTTCATTTCTCTCTCTAACTTCTTCTGCACCGTTCCAGGAACCTCAGGGACAATGGTTCTGACATACCCGGTCCATTGTGCATGGCGCTGCTGAACTCTGGAGATGGCATTTTGGATGCTCTCCCTGGCAATCGTGCGACTCAGCCGTGAGACATCAGCAGCAGTTGTATTTGGCAGTGGTTGTGACACACACCTCTCTGCTCCCTTGCTTGCTTCCAGGCTCTGCTGTTCAGATGCTCTGGGGAACCCCTGTCCTTCTTCCACGCCCTGCCCTGAGAAAGGCATCTGGGATGGCTGTGGCTGTCTCTTGGAGAGATTTCCCCTGGGAAGCTCCAGGATTTCGGAATATTCACAGCTAGAGTCTCGTTGAAACTGAGAAGCTACAAAGGATTCCAAGGCGCAGCAAACACTGTCAACAACTTCTCTGGTGAGTTTGTCAAGGGCAGCCTGTGAAGATGCTCCGTCGGAAGCTGCTATTTCAGCTTGCCCCGATTTCTCTTCCTCGGATTTGCCCCCTCGGGTGGCTCCTCTGGAAACAGGCTGCTCCTTCTGCCTGGCTGCCGGCCCTGGCTCAGATGCTGCGGACGTGCTGGATGCCAAACGCTTCCCCAAGCTCTCCAACACGGTCGCTACGAGCTCTTTGGCCACCAGTCCAATTACCTGCCAGCGATCTGGAGGAGAAGTCTCCGAAGGCTCTGCTCTTCCGGTGCTGCCACACAATCTTCCTCTGATCCCCAGGGCAGCCCTCCTTAAAATGTAGACGGACTGACCTCGAGGAGCCTTCACCCTCTCTAAGACTTTCCACACCACAGCCTGAGCCACCTCTTCAAGCTTCTGGCCTTCCATTGCTGTTTGTGGTTCAAATGCAGCTTTGAACACACTGTTTGCAGCCACGCCTGGCTTCCTCTCGGAGGCAGCATCACCACTGACC
Organism: Theristicus caerulescens; assembly: GCA_020745775.1. Taxonomy (NCBI): domain Eukaryota; kingdom Metazoa; phylum Chordata; class Aves; order Pelecaniformes; family Threskiornithidae; genus Theristicus; species Theristicus caerulescens. Next base: position 5,479,792 of record CM036569.1, read on the forward strand.
CTCCTGGGCAGCTTGGCACCTTCCTGTCCCAACTCAGGTTGGGAGTAGGTTTGGCCTTCGTCCAAAGCTGCCTTCACTCTTCTGCATCGACCCGTTTCTAGGGAGATCTTTCTGCTCTTGGGTGGCGGTGGGCAAGATGGTCTTTGAGGCTGCAGCAGCCGCTCTGCCAGGCAAGAAGTGTCGATCGCTCCCGGCAGTTTGGGGGCATGCTTTAAGTCGGCCAGGTGTTGCCGAAGCCTTTCCTGAAAGGTGACACCAGGTTGTGGCTCGCTGTTGCCCGGACAAGTGCTCCCGCCCCTGCGTGCTGAGGCTTCACGCGGGCCCAGGCCAGCGCTCTGCTCCAGCCACGCGATGAGGGCAGAAGAGAAGGGCTTCCCTCCGGACTCCACGTGATTGCACATGACCTTCCTGCCCGTGCCCACCCCAGCCACCCTGTGCTAGCTCAGCTCCGAGCCGGGTAGTCCTTTCCCCGCCACAACGCCCGGCCCACCAGCGCAGCCCTCAGCTCTTCTCCACCGACCACCTCCCCGAGATGCAGCAAGTAAAGCCCCAGCCCTCGGCACCATGCCGCTGACAGGTGTCCGCGAACACGCCGCTTTGCCTACCTCTTCTCGCTTAAACATTCTCTCTGCTTCCAGCTTGAGCGTGGTCAGATACTGCCTGTACTCATTGAACTCCTTCAGAGTGCAAAGCACCTATGGAGAGATGAAGGGAGAAATCACCCAAGCACCGTCAAGCCAGCTACGCAGACTGCCTTCCCCAAAACAGACCGAACCCAGCGGGAGGGGAGCTGCTCCTCTGCACACGCTCCCTCTGCGCTCGGGGAACCCCGCTCAGAGGGAACCATTTTTATCAGCCCAACAACGTCCAAACCTACTTTGCCATCGCTGGTGATGTAACCGTCCCTCTTCAGCCTCCGCAAGTTGTCTTTGCGTTTGTGGTACGCCTGCAGATACGGGTCATGCAGGCTGTTGTACTCTGTGCGCATTAGGCGACAGTAGGGATCTCCCAGGTTAAAACAGCATGAGGGCCGGTGAAGCTGTAAGAGAGATGTTCGAGAGCATGAACGGGGCAGGAGAGAGCAGCAGGGATGAACGCACTTGTGAGCTCCTCATGCACACAGGATGGCGTTTCCAAACCTCTGAGGTAGAGACTAATTCCTGGCTTACTTCCCACCCAGAGGAAAGATCTCTCTAGTTCAGAGACTCTCCAATGGAGAAGAAACCCTGTGCCTACATCCTCTGTCTGGTGGCGGTCTACTGTTGCTGTAGGAATAGGAGCTGTTTACCGCGGGGGCGAGAGGGTTGCGCCCAGCGCTGCACCTGTAAGGAGCTAAGCTGACATGTTGCCTACAGCCATGTCTTTTCCTCTGGCAATTCACTGTTTGCAAAATGGGATTGTGCTCCCCAGAGGTGCCGAGCTGTCCTAGTGGAAAGGTAAAGGTCGTTTGAAGACCTGACACCAACACTCTTCTCCATCCAGCCCTGGACAGCCTGGAGCACTGCTACGGGCAAGTCCTCCTTTCTCTTGGCACCTCGGAGCCAGGAGCTTCCCTCGGCTCCCCAGCCCTGTCTGACTGAAGGGCTGCAGCTCCTGCTGTAGAGCAGGTGGCCACAAGGACTTCTCTGAATGACAGGAACCCTGTAAAAGAAGAGAGTGTTTCTACCCCTTTCTACTTCCTTCACCTTTTCCCCCAGCTTTGCCCTGCTGAAGACAGGCTTGGAGCCAGGCAGCACAGGGATCTTGACCCCGAGTGGGAGGTCCAGCAGCTCAGGGTCCATCAGCCCAGCAGCTCCTTCTCCCAGGTGCTGTCTTCTGTGCCTGAGGTAGGAAGACAGAGACACTCAGGCGCTAGCTCAATAAGCCTCCTGCATGGCAGCTGCAAGAAAGGGCACGTGCCGAGGCCCCACAGCAGCCGCCCCACAGCCCAGGCTCCCCGGCTGAGCCCTCTCCATCGACCTGCTGCTCCCCTCTCTCCTCTTTGCCAGTGCACTCAGCAGTGCGTCTGCCTTTTGGATGCCAGCAGCGAGACGGTGCTCCACAGCTCCTTCCAAGAGCTCTCCTGGAGCTGCGACCCTGCGCTGACTCCTCTCGCTCCAGAGGCACCCAGCTGCGGCCGCCCCAGCCGGTCTCCCAGAGAGCGGCTATATAGACCAATCGTGCATTGCTGCATCGTCGCGTTGCCCCTTTGGACAGGCCTGTGGGTCACCCACTCTTGCTGACCCGCCTTTGAGAGGCCATCCCTACAGGCCCCTTCCCACCTCAAGTGTTCTGTGATTCAGTGAAGCAAAGCAGGCATCCTCGCCAACCGGGAAGAAATGCAAGGAACTGCCACACCAGAGATGCTCGGTTTTGGCCCGGGTTTACCCCCTTTTCCTCTTCAGACCTCTTCCCTGTCACAGGCAAAGCAGCCTCAACTCGGGGAATTGCACTGAATTGTTGGCCCATTACTGTCAACATCTAATTCCTGATTCGCGTCTTGAGAAACACAGGAGACAAACACCGGCCGAGGGAAACCCCTCTCCTCCCGTTTCCTCAGGCTCCCCTTCAGCCCAGACACCTCTCTGCCCCCTTCCCATTCTCCCCCGCCCTCGTGTCTGCTGCTCGCTTCTGCTCTCACTTCCTACTGCTTTTTGGCTGTATTCGGCGAGGTCTCCGATGGCCCCTTCCTCCAGCCCATCTAGGTCCTGCTGAATGGCAGCCTGACCATCGAGCATAACGATTGCATGCCCCAGTTTGGGATCAGTGGTGCATTGCCTGTCCTCCCCAGGTCATTGTGGCAGCTTTTAAACTGAAGAGGGTCCTGCCAGGCTAGCTCGTTAAACAAAGGCAAGAAACAGGGAGAGTTATAAATTGTACATGCAGATGGTTACCATGGGTCTCAGGGGAAACAGCAAAGTGCACAGCCCAGGAATGATGTTCGTCTCCTTCCAAAGCACTCTTGCACGTGCTCCAGCTGCAGCTCTTCTTCTGCTTTGCAAGCGGAGGAGCAGCACTGGCTGTGCCCCAGCTTCCCTCTCCTGCATTGACTCCTCAGCCACAATAGCAATGACTCTTGCTCCGTGTTCACAGACATTCACACCCTCAGGAAGTGCTAATGGAGCTGCATCAACTCAAGTATGCTGTCCCTGTAGGGGAAGTATGAGGCCCTGTGTGCAGTTCCTTTGCAGCTGGAAAGCACAGGGATGCCGAGAGCTGGAGCAGACCTCAGGCCGTGCATCTGCTGGGCTCTGCCTGTCAGAAGCCAGGCAAGGCACAGCAGAATACCCTGTGCAGTGGAAGTCAGGGAGTCCGAAAAGTAAAAGGAACTAGTTAAACTAACACCCCCTTGAAAGCTTTGTCTGACCTCTGCAGTTCAATCGTTTTAAAAATAAAGACTATTTCATACCTGTGTTGGGATATCAGTAAAGATCACCGAAAGGATCTGATGGCTACACATTAGCTGGGATAGCCTGTGATGTTACAAGCATGGTGACATCCCTGCAAAGCAATCCGCTGAAGTTTACAGCAGAGAACTTCAGGAGCTCAGCGAGGGCAGGGGGAAGAGGTCTCTGCCAAAAGTCTTGGCAGGGGCTGATGTGCAGAGGAGACAGAGGAACGCAGCGCTGCCTGCCTCTGTCCTCACAGCCAGTTTGGTTACAAACCTATGCTCACCCAAATGTAACGTGGTTTTGCCATTCCAATCTAGGACAGGGCACGACAAAAAAGAAGAAAATTAAGAACAGAATCAAGAGTGACCTTGCAGGGCTGGAGTAGCAGGGGGAAGATGCTTTGGCTGCTGGTTATTTTCTGGTGCTGACATGACTGAGAAGAGCGTCTGAGGGGCTGGCTGCTCACAGTGGCAGCCAAGCTGCTCAGGAACACATCTAGCTGCTTGTAGCGAGCGCTTCCCTCTCCACATGCTGACCATCTTGCCAGGGAACAGGAGGGAACCACGGTTTGGCCAGCCAGGAGAGAAGGCCTCCTTTAGCCTGGGACAGAGAGGGGCTGGCTGTGGAGGTGTGGGGGTGAGTGCTGGTGATCCTGAAGGGCTGTAAATGTCCTGGGAAAGAGGCTGGGATGGAGAGAGAGGCTGAGGGAGTTCAAGCCTTAGCTTGATCCGCTGCCCACAGCCTCCGATACGCAGCAGTTCATGTGGGAAGGCCTTCCAGACGTTAGCGCTAAAGAATTTCTGCACAACATGTCCCTTGGTCCTTGCGTCCCAAGGGCTGTGACTGCCCCTCGAGGTGCCTGCTGTAGGCTACCTGCAGCTGGTGTTACTTTCTCTCTGCAGATGGAGAGTGTTAAACCAAAGACTCGAGAGGTTTTGTGGGTAGGCCAGGCTCTGTTTCCTGCTATCGGGGAATTTTTATGGTACCCCTCAAGGCGAATTAAACACACGTTTGTGCCTAAATACAAAAAAAAAAAAAAAAGAATTAACCAACAATGTATTCAGTAGAGTCCTACCACAATAAGTGGTTCTACGTGGAGTCTGCAAAGATGTGTCATAAGCAGATTCCTTATATCCACTTGCACCAGCACCCATCCTGTGAGCGGTCTGCACGGGCACCTCAGTGGGGCTGTGGGTCCACCACCTGGACCAGCTCTGCTGCCCAGAGCTGGCCCCTGAGACCCCCCATTCCAGGATGGCTACAAGACAATGCCAAGGCTGTTTCTTATCTCAGCACCCAGGGAAACTACACTCCCTTGCAGGGAGTCCTTCTGTCTTTGGCATCCGTGCCCCTTCTTGCAGTGGGGCCTTCTTGCCCTCCATGCCAGATCATTCCTCAGTCCTAGATTACCACTGCTGAGCAGCTACAATTTGAATTTCCCCTTCACTGTCAACTACTGGAGCCGGGCAGCAGAGGGATCTTGACCCCAAGTGGGGTCAAAGCATCTATAGTTTTTACGGTGTCATCATCCATCTGCTTCTTTCTCCTCCTTTAACACAGCTCCGGCCACTCCAGCCAGTCTTGGCGGGTAAAGAGGATAAAAGTAGTTCCCTGGGGCATGAAGAAAGGAAGAGGGTGGGCTCTTGATGGCACTCAAGGGCACACGGAGGGCTGAGACAGGTACCCACAGGAATGAAAAGGGCTGGGGCTGGGCATGGAAAGGCACATGAGGGGCTCTGAGCCATACCAGAGGGCACACGGAGGGCTCTGGGCTGCACTAAAAGGCACAAGGAGGGACCTAGGAGGCATGCAAAGAGAAATGGAGGATCTTTGGGGCAAGAAAAAGCAAACGGGAGCCGCTTGGTTGCCCCAAAAGGCCCATGGGGGACCTAGGGGACATGGAAAGGCAGAGAGGCCTTGAGAAGGCCACGGTATGGGCTGGCTTGAATTAAGGTAGGCACAAGCAAGCAAGCACTTGGGAGTAAACTCTTTATTGCAAGCACAAGGGTGTAAAGTCTGTGTTTGCCGCCTGGTGGAGCTGCCCAGGGGCTCTACACCTCTCTTGCCACACACCTCCTCAGGACATTGTCCACAAGCCTCCCAAATAACTCCCTCGTTTCTCACACGGGCTGCTGACGCTCACCTTGGACAAGCTTTACGCGCAATGATCTGCACCGTGCTCCTGTTTGGGCAGGGGGCTTTGGACCTGATGGAGGGACGGGCTGTCTGGGAAACTGTGGGCCAATGGAGGGGAGGGCGTTCTCAGCAGGACAGCTCTTCTTTCCATCTCGTGGTGTGGGAAGTTTTGTGACATGCTTTCCAAAACTCAGTTTGGGGGGTCAGTTCAGGCCCAGGTTGACGGATGCACTCTAATAGAGAGTCAACGATCCGATTTGCCATGGTCTTTATAGCCAAAGTGTTGGCTAAGGCTGTTGGCTCTGGCTTCATTTCTCTCTCTAACTTCTTCTGCACCGTTCCAGGAACCTCAGGGACAATGGTTCTGACATACCCGGTCCATTGTGCATGGCGCTGCTGAACTCTGGAGATGGCATTTTGGATGCTCTCCCTGGCAATCGTGCGACTCAGCCGTGAGACATCAGCAGCAGTTGTATTTGGCAGTGGTTGTGACACACACCTCTCTGCTCCCTTGCTTGCTTCCAGGCTCTGCTGTTCAGATGCTCTGGGGAACCCCTGTCCTTCTTCCACGCCCTGCCCTGAGAAAGGCATCTGGGATGGCTGTGGCTGTCTCTTGGAGAGATTTCCCCTGGGAAGCTCCAGGATTTCGGAATATTCACAGCTAGAGTCTCGTTGAAACTGAGAAGCTACAAAGGATTCCAAGGCGCAGCAAACACTGTCAACAACTTCTCTGGTGAGTTTGTCAAGGGCAGCCTGTGAAGATGCTCCGTCGGAAGCTGCTATTTCAGCTTGCCCCGATTTCTCTTCCTCGGATTTGCCCCCTCGGGTGGCTCCTCTGGAAACAGGCTGCTCCTTCTGCCTGGCTGCCGGCCCTGGCTCAGATGCTGCGGACGTGCTGGATGCCAAACGCTTCCCCAAGCTCTCCAACACGGTCGCTACGAGCTCTTTGGCCACCAGTCCAATTACCTGCCAGCGATCTGGAGGAGAAGTCTCCGAAGGCTCTGCTCTTCCGGTGCTGCCACACAATCTTCCTCTGATCCCCAGGGCAGCCCTCCTTAAAATGTAGACGGACTGACCTCGAGGAGCCTTCACCCTCTCTAAGACTTTCCACACCACAGCCTGAGCCACCTCTTCAAGCTTCTGGCCTTCCATTGCTGTTTGTGGTTCAAATGCAGCTTTGAACACACTGTTTGCAGCCACGCCTGGCTTCCTCTCGGAGGCAGCATCACCACTGACCCTCCTGGGCAGCTTGGCACCTTCCTGTCCCAACTCAGGTTGGGAGTAGGTTTGGCCTTCGTCCAAAGCTGCCTTCACTCTTCTGCATCGACCCGTTTCTAGGGAGATCTTTCTGCTCTTGGGTGGCGGTGGGCAAGATGGTCTTTGAGGCTGCAGCAGCCGCTCTGCCAGGCAAGAAGTGTCGATCGCTCCCGGCAGTTTGGGGGCATGCTTTAAGTCGGCCAGGTGTTGCCGAAGCCTTTCCTGAAAGGTGACACCAGGTTGTGGCTCGCTGTTGCCCGGACAAGTGCTCCCGCCCCTGCGTGCTGAGGCTTCACGCGGGCCCAGGCCAGCGCTCTGCTCCAGCCACGCGATGAGGGCAGAAGAGAAGGGCTTCCCTCCGGACTCCACGTGATTGCACATGACCTTCCTGCCCGTGCCCACCCCAGCCACCCTGTGCTAGCTCAGCTCCGAGCCGGGTAGTCCTTTCCCCCGCCACAACGCCCGGCCCACCAGCGCAGCCCTCAGCTCTTCTCCACCGACCACCTCCCCGAGATGCAGCAAGTAAAGCCCCAGCCCTCGGCACCATGCCGCTGACAGGTGTCCGCGAACACGCCGCTTTGCCTACCTCTTCTCGCTTAAACATTCTCTCTGCTTCCAGCTTGAGCGTGGTCAGATACTGCCTGTACTCATTGAACTCCTTCAGAGTGCAAAGCACCTATGGAGAGATGAAGGGAGAAATCACCCAAGCACCGTCAAGCCAGCTACGCAGACTGCCTTCCCCAAAACAGACCGAACCCAGCGGGAGGGGAGCTGCTCCTCTGCACACGCTCCCTCTGCGCTCGGGGAACCCCGCTCAGAGGGAACCATTTTTATCAGCCCAACACCGTCCAAACCTACTTTGCCATCGCTGGTGACGTAACCGTCCCTCTTCAGCCTCCGCAAGTTGTCTTTGCGTTTGTGGTACGCCTGCAGATACGGGTCATGCAGGCTGTTGTACTCTGTGCGCATTAGGCGACAGTAGGGATCTCCCAGGTTAAAACAGCATGAGGGCCGGTGAAGCTGTAAGAGAGATGTTCGAGAGCGTGAACGGGGCAGGAGAGAGCAGCAGGGATGAACGCACTTGTGAGCTCCTCATGCACACAGGATGGCGTTTCCAAACCTCTGAGGTAGAGACTAATTCCTGGCTTACTTCCCACCCAGAGGAAAGATCTCTCTAGTTCAGAGACTCTCCAATGGAGAAGAAACCCTGTGCCTACATCCTCTGTCTGGTGGCGGTCTACTGTTGCTGTAGGAATAGGAGCTGTTTACCGCGGGGGGCGAGAGGGTTGCGCCCAGCGCTGCACCTGTAAGGAGCTAAGCTGACATGTTGCCTACAGCCATGTCTTTTCCTCTGGCAATTCACTGTTTGCAAAATGGGATTGCGCTCCCCAGAGGTGCCGAGCTGTCCTAGTGGAAAGGTAAAGGTCGTTTGAAGACCTGACACCAACACTCTTCTCCATCCAGCCCTGGACAGCCTGGAGCACTGCTACGGGCAAGTCCTCCTTTCTCTTGGCACCTCGGAGCCAGGAGCTTCCCTCGGCTCCCCAGCCCTGTCTGACTGAAGGGCTGCAGCTCCTGCTGTAGAGCAGGTGGCCACAAGGACTTCTCTGAATGACAGGAACCCTGTAAAAGAAGAGAGTGTTTCTACCCCTTTCTACTTCCTTCACCTTTTCCCCCAGCTTTGCCCTGCTGAAGACAGGCTTGGAGCCAGGCAGCACAGGGATCTTGACCCCGAGTGGGAGGTCCAGCAGCTCAGGGTCCATCAGCCCAGCAGCTCCTTCTCCCAGGTGCTGTCTTCTGTGCCTGAGGTAGGAAGACAGAGACACTCAGGCGCTAGCTCAATAAGCCTCCTGCATGGCAGCTGCAAGAAAGGGCACGTGCCGAGGCCCCACAGCAGCCGCCCCACAGCCCAGGCTCCCCGGCTGAGCCCTCTCCATCGACCTGCTGCTCCCCTCTCTCCTCTTTGCCAGTGCACTCAGCAGTGCGTCTGCCTTTTGGATGCCAGCAGCGAGACGGTGCTCCACAGCTCCTTCCAAGAGCTCTCCTGGAGCTGCGACCCTGCGCTGACTCCTCTCGCTCCAGAGGCACCCAGCTGCGGCCGCCCCAGCCGGTCTCCCAGAGAGCGGCTATATAGACCAATCGTGCATTGCTGCATCGTCGCGTTGCCCCTTTGGACAGGCCTGTGGGCCACCCGCTTTTGCTGACCGACCTTTGAGAGGCCATCCCTACAGGCCCCTTCCCACCTCAAGTGTTCTGTGATTCGGTGAAGCAAAGCAGGCATCCTCGCCAACCGGGAAGAAATGCAAGGAACTGCCACACCAGAGATGCTCGGTTTTGGCCCGGGTTTACCCCCTTTTCCTCTTCAGACCTCTTCCCTGTCACAGGCAAAGCAGCCTCAACTCGGGGAATTGCACTGAATTGTTGGCCCATTACTGTCAACATCTAATTCCTGATTCGCGTCTTGAGAAACACAGGAGACAAACACCGGCCGAGGGAAACCCCTCTCCTCCCGTTTCCTCAGGCTCCCCTTCAGCCCAGACACCTCTCTGCCCCCTTCCCATTCTCCCCCGCCCTCGTGTCTGCTGCTCGCTTCTGCTCTCACTTCCTACTGCTTTTTGGCTGTATTCGGCGAGGTCTCCGATGGCCCCTTCCTCCAGCCCATCTAGGTCCTGCTGAATGGCAGCCTGACCATCGAGCATAACGATTGCATGCCCCAGTTTGGGATCAGTGGTGCATTGCCTGTCCTCCCCAGGTCATTGTGGCAGCTTTTAAACTGAAGAGGGTCCTGCCAGGCTAGCTCGTTAAACAAAGGCAAGAAACAGGGAGAGTTATAAATTGTACATGCAGATGGTTACCATGGGTCTCAGGGGAAACAGCAAAGTGCACAGCCCAGGAATGATGTTCGTCTCCTTCCAAAGCACTCTTGCACGTGCTCCAGCTGCAGCTCTTCTTCTGCTTTGCAAGCGGAGGAGCAGCACTGGCTGTGCCCCAGCTTCCCTCTCCTGCATTGACTCCTCAGCCACAATAGCAATGACTCTTGCTCCGTGTTCACAGACATTCACACCCTCAGGAAGTGCTAATGGAGCTGCATCAACTCAAGTATGCGGGCCCTGTAGGGGAAGTATGAGGCCCTGTGTGCAGTTCCTTTGCAGCTGGAAAGCACAGGGATGCCCGAGAGCTGGAGCAGACCTCAGGCCGTGCATCTGCTGGGCTCTGCCTGTCAGAAGCCAGGCAAGGCACAGCAGAATACCCTGTGCAGTGGAAGTCAGGGAGTCCGAAAAGTAAAAGGAACTAGTTAAACTAACACCCCCTTGAAAGCTTTGTCTGACCTCTGCAGTTCAATCGTTTTAAAAATAAAGACTATTTCATACCTGTGTTGGGATATCAGTAAAGATCACCGAAAGGATCTGATGGCTACACATTAGCTGGGATAGCCTGTGATGTTACAAGCATGGTGACATCCCTGCAAAGCAATCCGCTGAAGTTTACAGCAGAGAACTTCAGGAGCTCAGCGAGGGCAGGGGGAAAGAGGTCTCTGCCAAAAGTCTTGGCAGGGGCTGATGTGCAGAGGAGACAGAGGAACGCAGCGCTGCCTGCCTCTGTCCTCACAGCCAGTTTGGTTACAAACCTATGCTCACCCAAATGTAACGTGGTTTTGCCATTCCAATCTAGGACAGGGCACGACAAAAAAGAAGAAAATTAAGAACAGAATCAAGAGTGACCTTGCAGGGCTGGAGTAGCAGGGGGAAGATGCTTTGGCTGCTGGTTATTTTCTGGTGCTGACATGACTGAGAAGAGCGTCTGAGGGGCTGGCTGCTCACAGTGGCAGCCAAGCTGCTCAGGAACACATCTAGCTGCTTGTAGCGAGCGCTTCCCTCTCCACATGCTGACCATCTTGCCAGGGAACAGGAGGGAACCACGGTTTGGCCAGCCAGGAGAGAAGGCCTCCTTTAGCCTGGGACAGAGAGGGGCTGGCTGTGGAGGTGTGGGGGTGAGTGCTGGTGATCCTGAAGGGCTGTAAATGTCCTGGGAAAGAGGCTGGGATGGAGAGAGAGGCTGAGGGAGTTCAAGCCTTAGCTTGATCCGCTGCCCACAGCCTCCGATACGCAGCAGTTCATGTGGGAAGGCCTTCCAGACGTTAGCGCTAAAGAATTTCTGCACAACATGTCCCTTGGTCCTTGCGTCCCAAGGGCTGTGACTGCCCCTCGAGGTGCCTGCTGTAGGCTACCTGCAGCTGGTGTTACTTTCTCTCTGCAGATGGAGAGTGTTAAACCAAAGACTCGAGAGGTTTTGTGGGTAGGCCAGGCTCTGTTTCCTGCTATCGGGGAATTTTTATGGTACCCCTCAAGGCGAATTAAACACACGTTTGTGCCTAAATACAAAAAAAAAAAAAAAAGAATTAACCAACAATGTATTCAGTAGAGTCCTACCACAATAAGTGGTTCTACGTGGAGTCTGCAAAGATGTGTCATAAGCAGATTCCTTATATCCACTTGCACCAGCACCCATCCTGTGAGCGGTCTGCACGGGGCACCTCAGTGGGGGCTGTGGGTCCACCACCTGGACCAGCTCTGCTGCCCAGAGCTGGCCCCTGAGACCCCCCATTCCAGGATGGCTACAAGACAATGCCAAGGCTGTTTCTTATCTCAGCACCCAGGGAAACTACACTCCCTTGCAGGGAGTCCTTCTGTCTTTGGCATCCGTGCCCCTTCTTGCAGTGGGGCCTTCTTGCCCTCCATGCCAGATCATTCCTCAGTCCTAGATTACCACTGCTGAGCAGCTACAATTTGAATTTCCCCCTTCACTGTCAACTACTGGAGCCGGGCAGCAGAGGGATCTTGACCCCAAGTGGGGTCAAAGCATCTATAGTTTTACGGTGTCATCATCCATCTGCTTCTTTCTCCTCCTTTAACACAGCTCCGGCCACTCCAGCCAGTCTTGGCGGGTAAAGAGGATAAAAGTAGTTCCCTGGGGCATGAAGAAAGGAAGAGGGTGGGCTCTTGATGGCACTCAAGGGCACACGGAGGGCTGAGACAGGTACCCACAGGAATGAAAAGGGCTGGGGCTGGGCATGGAAAGGCACATGAGGGGCTCTGAGCCATACCAGAGGGCACACGGAGGGCTCTGGGCTGCACTAAAAGGCACAAGGAGGGACCTAGGAGGCATGCAAAGAGAAATGGAGGATCTTTGGGGCAAGAAAAAGCAAACGGGAGCCGCTTGGTTGCCCCAAAAGGCCCATGGGGGACCTAGGGGACATGGAAAGGCAGAGAGGCCTTGAGAAGGCCACGGTATGGGCTGGCTTGAATTAAGGTAGGCACAAGCAAGCAAGCACTTGGGAGTAAACTCTTTATTGCAAGCACAAGGGTGTAAAGTCTGTGTTTGCCGCCTGGTGGAGCTGCCCAGGGGCTCTACACCTCTCTTGCCACACACCTCCTCAGGACATTGTCCACAAGCCTCCCAAATAACTCCCTCGTTTCTCACACGGGCTGCTGACGCTCACCTTGGACAAGCTTTACGCGCAATGATCTGCACCGTGCTCCTGTTTGGGCAGGGAGCTTTGGACCTGATGGAGGGACGGGCTGTCTGGGAAACTGTGGGCCAATGGAGGGGAGGGCGTTCTCAGCAGGACAGCTCTTCTTTCCATCTCGTGGTGTGGGAAGTTTTGTGACATGCTTTCCAAAACTCAGTTTGGGGGTCAGTTCAGGCCCAGGTTGACGGATGCACTCTAATAGAGAGTCAACGATCCGATTTGCCATGGTCTTTATAGCCAAAGTGTTGGCTAAGGCTGTTGGCTCTGGCTTCATTTCTCTCTCTAACTTCTTCTGCACCGTTCCAGGAACCTCAGGGACAATGGTTCTGACATACCCGGTCCATTGTGCATGGCGCTGCTGAACTCTGGAGATGGCATTTTGGATGCTCTCCCTGGCAATCGTGCGACTCAGCCGTGAGACATCAGCAGCAGTTGTATTTGGCAGTGGTTGTGACACACACCTCTCTGCTCCCTTGCTTGCTTCCAGGCTCTGCTGTTCAGATGCTCTGGGGAACCCCTGTCCTTCTTCCACGCCCTGCCCTGAGAAAGGCATCTGGGATGGCTGTGGCTGTCTCTTGGAGAGATTTCCCTGGGAAGCTCCAGGATTTCGGAATATTCACAGCTAGAGTCTCGTTGAAACTGAGAAGCTACAAAGGATTCCAAGGCGCAGCAAACACTGTCAACAACTTCTCTGGTGAGTTTGTCAAGGGCAGCCTGTGAAGATGCTCCGTCGGAAGCTGCTATTTCAGCTTGCCCCCGATTTCTCTTCCTCGGATTTGCCCCCTCGGGTGGCTCCTCTGGAAACAGGCTGCTCCTTCTGCCTGGCTGCCGGCCCTGGCTCAGATGCTGCGGACGTGCTGGATGCCAAACGCTTCCCCAAGCTCTCCAACACGGTCGCTACGAGCTCTTTGGCCACCAGTCCAATTACCTGCCAGCGATCTGGAGGAGAAGTCTCCGAAGGCTCTGCTCTTCCGGTGCTGCCACACAATCTTCCTCTGATCCCCAGGGCAGCCCTCCTTAAAATGTAGACGGACTGACCTCGAGGAGCCTTCACCCTCTCTAAGACTTTCCACACCACAGCCTGAGCCACCTCTTCAAGCTTCTGGCCTTCCATTGCTGTTTGTGGTTCAAATGCAGCTTTGAACACACTGTTTGCAGCCACGCCTGGCTTCCTCTCGGAGGCAGCATCACCACTGACCCTCCTGGGCAGCTTGGCACCTTCCTGTCCCAACTCAGGTTGGGAGTAGGTTTGGCCTTCGTCCAAAGCTGCCTTCACTCTTCTGCATCGACCCGTTTCTAGGGAGATCTTTCTGCTCTTGGGTGGCGGTGGGCAAGATGGTCTTTGAGGCTGCAGCAGCCGCTCTGCCAGGCAAGAAGTGTCGATCGCTCCCGGCAGTTTGGGGGCATGCTTTAAGTCGGCCAGGTGTTGCCGAAGCCTTTCCTGAAAGGTGACACCAGGTTGTGGCTCGCTGTTGCCCGGACAAGTGCTCCCGCCCCTGCGTGCTGAGGCTTCACGCGGGCCCAGGCCAGCGCTCTGCTCCAGCCACGCGATGAGGGCAGAAGAGAAGGGCTTCCCTCCGGACTCCACGTGATTGCACATGACCTTCCTGCCCGTGCCCACCCCAGCCACCCTGTGCTAGCTCAGCTCCGAGCCGGGTAGTCCTTTCCCCGCCACAACGCCCGGCCCACCAGCGCAGCCCTCAGCTCTTCTCCACCGACCACCTCCCCGAGATGCAGCAAGTAAAGCCCCAGCCCTCGGCACCATGCCGCTGACAGGTGTCCGCGAACACGCCGCTTTGCCTACCTCTTCTCGCTTAAACATTCTCTCTGCTTCCAGCTTGAGCGTGGTCAGATACTGCCTGTACTCATTGAACTCCTTCAGAGTGCAAAGCACCTATGGAGAGATGAAGGGAGAAATCACCCAAGCACCGTCAAGCCAGCTACGCAGACTGCCTTCCCCAAAACAGACCGAACCCAGCGGGAGGGGAGCTGCTCCTCTGCACACGCTCCCTCTGCGCTCGGGGAACCCCGCTCAGAGGGAACCATTTTTATCAGCCCAACAACGTCCAAACCTACTTTGCCATCGCTGGTGATGTAACCGTCCCTCTTCAGCCTCCGCAAGTTGTCTTTGCGTTTGTGGTACGCCTGCAGATACGGGTCATGCAGGCTGTTGTACTCTGTGCGCATTAGGCGACAGTAGGGATCTCCCAGGTTAAAACAGCATGAGGGCCGGTGAAGCTGTAAGAGAGATGTTCGAGAGCATGAACGGGGCAGGAGAGAGCAGCAGGGATGAACGCACTTGTGAGCTCCTCATGCACACAGGATGGCGTTTCCAAACCTCTGAGGTAGAGACTAATTCCTGGCTTACTTCCCACCCAGAGGAAAGATCTCTCTAGTTCAGAGACTCTCCAATGGAGAAGAAACCCTGTGCCTACATCCTCTGTCTGGTGGCGGTCTACTGTTGCTGTAGGAATAGGAGCTGTTTACCGCGGGGGGCGAGAGGGTTGCGCCCAGCGCTGCACCTGTAAGGAGCTAAGCTGACATGTTGCCTACAGCCATGTCTTTTCCTCTGGCAATTCACTGTTTGCAAAATGGGATTGTGCTCCCCAGAGGTGCCGAGCTGTCCTAGTGGAAAGGTAAAGGTCGTTTGAAGACCTGACACCAACACTCTTCTCCATCCAGCCCTGGACAGCCTGGAGCACTGCTACGGGCAAGTCCTCCTTTCTCTTGGCACCTCGGAGCCAGGAGCTTCCCTCGGCTCCCCAGCCCTGTCTGACTGAAGGGCTGCAGCTCCTGCTGTAGAGCAGGTGGCCACAAGGACTTCTCTGAATGACAGGAACCCTGTAAAAGAAGAGAGTGTTTCTACCCCTTTCTACTTCCTTCACCTTTTCCCCCAGCTTTGCCCTGCTGAAGACAGGCTTGGAGCCAGGCAGCACAGGGATCTTGACCCCGAGTGGGAGGTCCAGCAGCTCAGGGTCCATCAGCCCAGCAGCTCCTTCTCCCAGGTGCTGTCTTCTGTGCCTGAGGTAGGAAGACAGAGACACTCAGGCGCTAGCTCAATAAGCCTCCTGCATGGCAGCTGCAAGAAAGGGCACGTGCCGAGGCCCCACAGCAGCCGCCCCACAGCCCAGGCTCCCCGGCTGAGCCCTCTCCATCGACCTGCTGCTCCCCTCTCTCCTCTTTGCCAGTGCACTCAGCAGTGCGTCTGCCTTTTGGATGCCAGCAGCGAGACGGTGCTCCACAGCTCCTTCCAAGAGCTCTCCTGGAGCTGCGACCCTGCGCTGACTCCTCTCGCTCCAGAGGCACCCAGCTGCGGCCGCCCCAGCCGGTCTCCCAGAGAGCGGCTATATAGACCAATCGTGCATTGCTGCATCGTCGCGTTGCCCCTTTGGACAGGCCTGTGGGTCACCCACTCTTGCTGACCCGCCTTTGAGAGGCCATCCCTACAGGCCCCTTCCCACCTCAAGTGTTCTGTGATTCAGTGAAGCAAAGCAGGCATCCTCGCCAACCGGGAAGAAATGCAAGGAACTGCCACACCAGAGATGCTCGGTTTTGGCCCGGGTTTACCCCCTTTTCCTCTTCAGACCTCTTCCCTGTCACAGGCAAAGCAGCCTCAACTCGGGGAATTGCACTGAATTGTTGGCCCATTACTGTCAACATCTAATTCCTGATTCGCGTCTTGAGAAACACAGGAGACAAACACCGGCCGAGGGAAACCCCTCTCCTCCCGTTTCCTCAGGCTCCCCTTCAGCCCAGACACCTCTCTGCCCCCTTCCCATTCTCCCCCGCCCTCGTGTCTGCTGCTCGCTTCTGCTCTCACTTCCTACTGCTTTTTGGCTGTATTCGGCGAGGTCTCCGATGGCCCCTTCCTCCAGCCCATCTAGGTCCTGCTGAATGGCAGCCTGACCATCGAGCATAACGATTGCATGCCCCAGTTTGGGATCAGTGGTGCATTGCCTGTCCTCCCCAGGTCATTGTGGCAGCTTTTAAACTGAAGAGGGTCCTGCCAGGCTAGCTCGTTAAACAAAGGCAAGAAACAGGGAGAGTTATAAATTGTACATGCAGATGGTTACCATGGGTCTCAGGGGAAACAGCAAAGTGCACAGCCCAGGAATGATGTTCGTCTCCTTCCAAAGCACTCTTGCACGTGCTCCAGCTGCAGCTCTTCTTCTGCTTTGCAAGCGGAGGAGCAGCACTGGCTGTGCCCCAGCTTCCCTCTCCTGCATTGACTCCTCAGCCACAATAGCAATGACTCTTGCTCCGTGTTCACAGACATTCACACCCTCAGGAAGTGCTAATGGAGCTGCATCAACTCAAGTATGCTGTCCCTGTAGGGGAAGTATGAGGCCCTGTGTGCAGTTCCTTTGCAGCTGGAAAGCACAGGGATGCCCGAGAGCTGGAGCAGACCTCAGGCCGTGCATCTGCTGGGCTCTGCCTGTCAGAAGCCAGGCAAGGCACAGC
Organism: Theristicus caerulescens; assembly: GCA_020745775.1. Classification (NCBI taxonomy): domain Eukaryota; kingdom Metazoa; phylum Chordata; class Aves; order Pelecaniformes; family Threskiornithidae; genus Theristicus; species Theristicus caerulescens. The sequence goes on from CM036569.1 coordinate 5,496,547, forward strand.
AGAATACCCTGTGCAGTGGAAGTCAGGGAGTCCGAAAAGTAAAAGGAACTAGTTAAACTAACACCCCCTTGAAAGCTTTGTCTGACCTCTGCAGTTCAATCGTTTTAAAAATAAAGACTATTTCATACCTGTGTTGGGATATCAGTAAAGATCACCGAAAGGATCTGATGGCTACACATTAGCTGGGATAGCCTGTGATGTTACAAGCATGGTGACATCCCTGCAAAGCAATCCGCTGAAGTTTACAGCAGAGAACTTCAGGAGCTCAGCGAGGGCAGGGGGAAAGAGGTCTCTGCCAAAAGTCTTGGCAGGGGCTGATGTGCAGAGGAGACAGAGGAACGCAGCGCTGCCTGCCTCTGTCCTCACAGCCAGTTTGGTTACAAACCTATGCTCACCCAAATGTAACGTGGTTTTGCCATTCCAATCTAGGACAGGGCACGACAAAAAAGAAGAAAATTAAGAACAGAATCAAGAGTGACCTTGCAGGGCTGGAGTAGCAGGGGGGAAGATGCTTTGGCTGCTGGTTATTTTCTGGTGCTGACATGACTGAGAAGAGCGTCTGAGGGGCTGGCTGCTCACAGTGGCAGCCAAGCTGCTCAGGAACACATCTAGCTGCTTGTAGCGAGCGCTTCCCTCTCCACATGCTGACCATCTTGCCAGGGAACAGGAGGGAACCACGGTTTGGCCAGCCAGGAGAGAAGGCCTCCTTTAGCCTGGGACAGAGAGGGGCTGGCTGTGGAGGTGTGGGGGTGAGTGCTGGTGATCCTGAAGGGCTGTAAATGTCCTGGGAAAGAGGCTGGGATGGAGAGAGAGGCTGAGGGAGTTCAAGCCTTAGCTTGATCCGCTGCCCACAGCCTCCGATACGCAGCAGTTCATGTGGGAAGGCCTTCCAGACGTTAGCGCTAAAGAATTTCTGCACAACATGTCCCTTGGTCCTTGCGTCCCAAGGGCTGTGACTGCCCCTCGAGGTGCCTGCTGTAGGCTACCTGCAGCTGGTGTTACTTTCTCTCTGCAGATGGAGAGTGTTAAACCAAAGACTCGAGAGGTTTTGTGGGTAGGCCAGGCTCTGTTTCCTGCTATCGGGGAATTTTTATGGTACCCCTCAAGGCGAATTAAACACACGTTTGTGCCTAAATACAAAAAAAAAAAAAAAAAGAATTAACCAACAATGTATTCAGTAGAGTCCTACCACAATAAGTGGTTCTACGTGGAGTCTGCAAAGATGTGTCATAAGCAGATTCCTTATATCCACTTGCACCAGCACCCATCCTGTGAGCGGTCTGCACGGGGCACCTCAGTGGGGCTGTGGGTCCACCACCTGGACCAGCTCTGCTGCCCAGAGCTGGCCCCTGAGACCCCCCATTCCAGGATGGCTACAAGACAATGCCAAGGCTGTTTCTTATCTCAGCACCCAGGGAAACTACACTCCCTTGCAGGGAGTCCTTCTGTCTTTGGCATCCGTGCCCCTTCTTGCAGTGGGGCCTTCTTGCCCTCCATGCCAGATCATTCCTCAGTCCTAGATTACCACTGCTGAGCAGCTACAATTTGAATTTCCCCTTCACTGTCAACTACTGGAGCCGGGCAGCAGAGGGATCTTGACCCCAAGTGGGGTCAAAGCATCTATAGTTTTACGGTGTCATCATCCATCTGCTTCTTTCTCCTCCTTTAACACAGCTCCGGCCACTCCAGCCAGTCTTGGCGGGTAAAGAGGATAAAAGTAGTTCCCTGGGGCATGAAGAAAGGAAGAGGGTGGGCTCTTGATGGCACTCAAGGGCACACGGAGGGCTGAGACAGGTACCCACAGGAATGAAAAGGGCTGGGGCTGGGCATGGAAAGGCACATGAGGGGCTCTGAGCCATACCAGAGGGCACACGGAGGGCTCTGGGCTGCACTAAAAGGCACAAGGAGGGACCTAGGAGGCATGCAAAGAGAAATGGAGGATCTTTGGGGCAAGAAAAAGCAAACGGGAGCCGCTTGGTTGCCCCAAAAGGCCCATGGGGGACCTAGGGGACATGGAAAGGCAGAGAGGCCTTGAGAAGGCCACGGTATGGGCTGGCTTGAATTAAGGTAGGCACAAGCAAGCAAGCACTTGGGAGTAAACTCTTTATTGCAAGCACAAGGGTGTAAAGTCTGTGTTTGCCGCCTGGTGGAGCTGCCCAGGGGCTCTACACCTCTCTTGCCACACACCTCCTCAGGACATTGTCCACAAGCCTCCCAAATAACTCCCTCGTTTCTCACACGGGCTGCTGACGCTCACCTTGGACAAGCTTTACGCGCAATGATCTGCACCGTGCTCCTGTTTGGGCAGGGGGCTTTGGACCTGATGGAGGGACGGGCTGTCTGGGAAACTGTGGGCCAATGGAGGGGAGGGCGTTCTCAGCAGGACAGCTCTTCTTTCCATCTCGTGGTGTGGGAAGTTTTGTGACATGCTTTCCAAAACTCAGTTTGGGGGTCAGTTCAGGCCCAGGTTGACGGATGCACTCTAATAGAGAGTCAACGATCCGATTTGCCATGGTCTTTATAGCCAAAGTGTTGGCTAAGGCTGTTGGCTCTGGCTTCATTTCTCTCTCTAACTTCTTCTGCACCGTTCCAGGAACCTCAGGGACAATGGTTCTGACATACCCGGTCCATTGTGCATGGCGCTGCTGAACTCTGGAGATGGCATTTTGGATGCTCTCCCTGGCAATCGTGCGACTCAGCCGTGAGACATCAGCAGCAGTTGTATTTGGCAGTGGTTGTGACACACACCTCTCTGCTCCCTTGCTTGCTTCCAGGCTCTGCTGTTCAGATGCTCTGGGGAACCCCTGTCCTTCTTCCACGCCCTGCCCTGAGAAAGGCATCTGGGATGGCTGTGGCTGTCTCTTGGAGAGATTTCCCCTGGGAAGCTCCAGGATTTCGGAATATTCACAGCTAGAGTCTCGTTGAAACTGAGAAGCTACAAAGGATTCCAAGGCGCAGCAAACACTGTCAACAACTTCTCTGGTGAGTTTGTCAAGGGCAGCCTGTGAAGATGCTCCGTCGGAAGCTGCTATTTCAGCTTGCCCCGATTTCTCTTCCTCGGATTTGCCCCCTCGGGTGGCTCCTCTGGAAACAGGCTGCTCCTTCTGCCTGGCTGCCGGCCCTGGCTCAGATGCTGCGGACGTGCTGGATGCCAAACGCTTCCCCAAGCTCTCCAACACGGTCGCTACGAGCTCTTTGGCCACCAGTCCAATTACCTGCCAGCGATCTGGAGGAGAAGTCTCCGAAGGCTCTGCTCTTCCGGTGCTGCCACACAATCTTCCTCTGATCCCCAGGGCAGCCCTCCTTAAAATGTAGACGGACTGACCTCGAGGAGCCTTCACCCTCTCTAAGACTTTCCACACCACAGCCTGAGCCACCTCTTCAAGCTTCTGGCCTTCCATTGCTGTTTGTGGTTCAAATGCAGCTTTGAACACACTGTTTGCAGCCACGCCTGGCTTCCTCTCGGAGGCAGCATCACCACTGACCCTCCTGGGCAGCTTGGCACCTTCCTGTCCCAACTCAGGTTGGGAGTAGGTTTGGCCTTCGTCCAAAGCTGCCTTCACTCTTCTGCATCGACCCGTTTCTAGGGAGATCTTTCTGCTCTTGGGTGGCGGTGGGCAAGATGGTCTTTGAGGCTGCAGCAGCCGCTCTGCCAGGCAAGAAGTGTCGATCGCTCCCGGCAGTTTGGGGGCATGCTTTAAGTCGGCCAGGTGTTGCCGAAGCCTTTCCTGAAAGGTGACACCAGGTTGTGGCTCGCTGTTGCCCGGACAAGTGCTCCCGCCCCTGCGTGCTGAGGCTTCACGCGGGCCCAGGCCAGCGCTCTGCTCCAGCCACGCGATGAGGGCAGAAGAGAAGGGCTTCCCTCCGGACTCCACGTGATTGCACATGACCTTCCTGCCCGTGCCCACCCCAGCCACCCTGTGCTAGCTCAGCTCCGAGCCGGGTAGTCCTTTCCCCGCCACAACGCCCGGCCCACCAGCGCAGCCCTCAGCTCTTCTCCACCGACCACCTCCCCCGAGATGCAGCAAGTAAAGCCCCAGCCCTCGGCACCATGCCGCTGACAGGTGTCCGCGAACACGCCGCTTTGCCTACCTCTTCTCGCTTAAACATTCTCTCTGCTTCCAGCTTGAGCGTGGTCAGATACTGCCTGTACTCATTGAACTCCTTCAGAGTGCAAAGCACCTATGGAGAGATGAAGGGAGAAATCACCCAAGCACCGTCAAGCCAGCTACGCAGACTGCCTTCCCCAAAACAGACCGAACCCAGCGGGAGGGGAGCTGCTCCTCTGCACACGCTCCCTCTGCGCTCGGGGAACCCCGCTCAGAGGGAACCATTTTTATCAGCCCAACAACGTCCAAACCTACTTTGCCATCGCTGGTGATGTAACCGTCCCTCTTCAGCCTCCGCAAGTTGTCTTTGCGTTTGTGGTACGCCTGCAGATACGGGTCATGCAGGCTGTTGTACTCTGTGCGCATTAGGCGACAGTAGGGATCTCCCAGGTTAAAACAGCATGAGGGCCGGTGAAGCTGTAAGAGAGATGTTCGAGAGCGTGAACGGGGCAGGAGAGAGCAGCAGGGATGAACGCACTTGTGAGCTCCTCATGCACACAGGATGGCGTTTCCAAACCTCTGAGGTAGAGACTAATTCCTGGCTTACTTCCCACCCAGAGGAAAGATCTCTCTAGTTCAGAGACTCTCCAATGGAGAAGAAACCCTGTGCCTACATCCTCTGTCTGGTGGCGGTCTACTGTTGCTGTAGGAATAGGAGCTGTTTACCGCGGGGGCGAGAGGGTTGCGCCCAGCGCTGCACCTGTAAGGAGCTAAGCTGACATGTTGCCTACAGCCATGTCTTTTCCTCTGGCAATTCACTGTTTGCAAAATGGGATTGCGCTCCCCAGAGGTGCCGAGCTGTCCTAGTGGAAAGGTAAAGGTCGTTTGAAGACCTGACACCAACACTCTTCTCCATCCAGCCCTGGACAGCCTGGAGCACTGCTACGGGCAAGTCCTCCTTTCTCTTGGCACCTCGGAGCCAGGAGCTTCCCTCGGCTCCCCAGCCCTGTCTGACTGAAGGGCTGCAGCTCCTGCTGTAGAGCAGGTGGCCACAAGGACTTCTCTGAATGACAGGAACCCTGTAAAAGAAGAGAGTGTTTCTACCCCTTTCTACTTCCTTCACCTTTTCCCCCAGCTTTGCCCTGCTGAAGACAGGCTTGGAGCCAGGCAGCACAGGGATCTTGACCCCGAGTGGGAGGTCCAGCAGCTCAGGGTCCATCAGCCCAGCAGCTCCTTCTCCCAGGTGCTGTCTTCTGTGCCTGAGGTAGGAAGACAGAGACACTCAGGCGCTAGCTCAATAAGCCTCCTGCATGGCAGCTGCAAGAAAGGGCACGTGCCGAGGCCCCACAGCAGCCGCCCCACAGCCCAGGCTCCCCGGCTGAGCCCTCTCCATCGACCTGCTGCTCCCCTCTCTCCTCTTTGCCAGTGCACTCAGCAGTGCGTCTGCCTTTTGGATGCCAGCAGCGAGACGGTGCTCCACAGCTCCTTCCAAGAGCTCTCCTGGAGCTGCGACCCTGCGCTGACTCCTCTCGCTCCAGAGGCACCCAGCTGCGGCCGCCCCAGCCGGTCTCCCAGAGAGCGGCTATATAGACCAATCGTGCATTGCTGCATCGTCGCGTTGCCCCTTTGGACAGGCCTGTGGGCCACCCGCTTTTGCTGACCGACCTTTGAGAGGCCATCCCTACAGGCCCCTTCCCACCTCAAGTGTTCTGTGATTCGGTGAAGCAAAGCAGGCATCCTCGCCAACCGGGAAGAAATGCAAGGAACTGCCACACCAGAGATGCTCGGTTTTGGCCCGGGTTTACCCCCTTTTCCTCTTCAGACCTCTTCCCTGTCACAGGCAAAGCAGCCTCAACTCGGGGAATTGCACTGAATTGTTGGCCCATTACTGTCAACATCTAATTCCTGATTCGCGTCTTGAGAAACACAGGAGACAAACACCGGCCGAGGGAAACCCCTCTCCTCCCGTTTCCTCAGGCTCCCCTTCAGCCCAGACACCTCTCTGCCCCCTTCCCATTCTCCCCCGCCCTCGTGTCTGCTGCTCGCTTCTGCTCTCACTTCCTACTGCTTTTTGGCTGTATTCGGTGAGGTCTCCGATGGCCCCTTCCTCCAGCCCATCTAGGTCCTGCTGAATGGCAGCCTGACCATCGAGCATAACGATTGCATGCCCCAGTTTGGGATCAGTGGTGCATTGCCTGTCCTCCCCAGGTCATTGTGGCAGCTTTTAAACTGAAGAGGGTCCTGCCAGGCTAGCTCGTTAAACAAAGGCAAGAAACAGGGAGAGTTATAAATTGTACATGCAGATGGTTACCATGGGTCTCAGGGGAAACAGCAAAGTGCACAGCCCAGGAATGATGTTCGTCTCCTTCCAAAGCACTCTTGCACGTGCTCCAGCTGCAGCTCTTCTTCTGCTTTGCAAGCGGAGGAGCAGCACTGGCTGTGCCCCAGCTTCCCTCTCCTGCATTGACTCCTCAGCCACAATAGCAATGACTCTTGCTCCGTGTTCACAGACATTCACACCCTCAGGAAGTGCTAATGGAGCTGCATCAACTCAAGTATGCTGTCCCTGTAGGGGAAGTATGAGGCCCTGTGTGCAGTTCCTTTGCAGCTGGAAAGCACAGGGATGCCCGAGAGCTGGAGCAGACCTCAGGCCGTGCATCTGCTGGGCTCTGCCTGTCAGAAGCCAGGCAAGGCACAGCAGAATACCCTGTGCAGTGGAAGTCAGGGAGTCCGAAAAGTAAAAGGAACTAGTTAAACTAACACCCCCTTGAAAGCTTTGTCTGACCTCTGCAGTTCAATCGTTTTAAAAATAAAGACTATTTCATACCTGTGTTGGGATATCAGTAAAGATCACCGAAAGGATCTGATGGCTACACATTAGCTGGGATAGCCTGTGATGTTACAAGCATGGTGACATCCCTGCAAAGCAATCCGCTGAAGTTTACAGCAGAGAACTTCAGGAGCTCAGCGAGGGCAGGGGGAAAGAGGTCTCTGCCAAAAGTCTTGGCAGGGGCTGATGTGCAGAGGAGACAGAGGAACGCAGCGCTGCCTGCCTCTGTCCTCACAGCCAGTTTGGTTACAAACCTATGCTCACCCAAATGTAACGTGGTTTTGCCATTCCAATCTAGGACAGGGCACGACAAAAAAGAAGAAAATTAAGAACAGAATCAAGAGTGACCTTGCAGGGCTGGAGTAGCAGGGGGAAGATGCTTTGGCTGCTGGTTATTTTCTGGTGCTGACATGACTGAGAAGAGCGTCTGAGGGGCTGGCTGCTCACAGTGGCAGCCAAGCTGCTCAGGAACACATCTAGCTGCTTGTAGCGAGCGCTTCCCTCTCCACATGCTGACCATCTTGCCAGGGAACAGGAGGGAACCACGGTTTGGCCAGCCAGGAGAGAAGGCCTCCTTTAGCCTGGGACAGAGAGGGGCTGGCTGTGGAGGTGTGGGGGTGAGTGCTGGTGATCCTGAAGGGCTGTAAATGTCCTGGGAAAGAGGCTGGGATGGAGAGAGAGGCTGAGGGAGTTCAAGCCTTAGCTTGATCCGCTGCCCACAGCCTCCGATACGCAGCAGTTCATGTGGGAAGGCCTTCCAGACGTTAGCGCTAAAGAATTTCTGCACAACATGTCCCTTGGTCCTTGCGTCCCAAGGGCTGTGACTGCCCCTCGAGGTGCCTGCTGTAGGCTACCTGCAGCTGGTGTTACTTTCTCTCTGCAGATGGAGAGTGTTAAACCAAAGACTCGAGAGGTTTTGTGGGTAGGCCAGGCTCTGTTTCCTGCTATCGGGGAATTTTTATGGTACCCCTCAAGGCGAATTAAACACACGTTTGTGCCTAAATACAAAAAAAAAAAAAAAAAAGAATTAACCAACAATGTATTCAGTAGAGTCCTACCACAATAAGTGGTTCTACGTGGAGTCTGCAAAGATGTGTCATAAGCAGATTCCTTATATCCACTTGCACCAGCACCCATCCTGTGAGCGGTCTGCACGGGGCACCTCAGTGGGGCTGTGGGTCCACCACCTGGACCAGCTCTGCTGCCCAGAGCTGGCCCCTGAGACCCCCCATTCCAGGATGGCTACAAGACAATGCCAAGGCTGTTTCTTATCTCAGCACCCAGGGAAACTACACTCCCTTGCAGGGAGTCCTTCTGTCTTTGGCATCCGTGCCCCTTCTTGCAGTGGGGCCTTCTTGCCCTCCATGCCAGATCATTCCTCAGTCCTAGATTACCACTGCTGAGCAGCTACAATTTGAATTTCCCCTTCACTGTCAACTACTGGAGCCGGGCAGCAGAGGGATCTTGACCCCAAGTGGGGTCAAAGCATCTATAGTTTTACGGTGTCATCATCCATCTGCTTCTTTCTTGATCTAAATGTCTCTGTAGTTGGTCTTGCTAGTTACTTATCTATGATGCCAAATAATGGGAGGGTTTCACCAAGGAGTTGTAGGGGCTGAGATGCTAGTGTTATCTCCCTTGTCCAGGGGTATCCCTTCTTCTTCAGGCTGGGGGCTGTCTTTCTCCTTGCAACGAACTGGGGTCCTTTAGTCATGCTTACTTAACCATGAATATGCAGTATAGAACGTAGACTATATATATCTTAAGAAAGTTCATACAATTTCATACTCTAAAGACTAATTGGTACAATAGTTAGGGAATGAGGTTTTTCCTAATAGTCCCTCCTTTTTCATTGACTGTCAGGGTCACACCACACTATTCATTAATTTAGTAGTTAATTGAGTTCATAAAGTAATACAACACTGTAAATACCGATATATAATCATGAAGCAAAATAAGATAGTGAATACAAAACCAAAATCCTTTTAGCTCACAGTCCTATACCTAGGTCTGGGAGCCAAGAGGTTAACCATTCACATAGATTTAGGGGAGATCCTTGTCTTTCTTCACGTAATATTTTTAAATGAGTCTTTGTCTTGTTTATATCAGCTTTGTTTTTCTGGTCTTGATTTACATAAAACCAGCAGCTATTATTCAATAATGCACACACTCTGTCCTGTGCTGCTAATAGGTAGTGTAAGGCTAATTGATTCTGTATTACCATTTGTGATAATAATTTGATTTCTACTACAATACTATTTGTGATTTCATTAATGGCTTTTTCTAAGTCTTTTGACACATTTGCAATCGCTGTTTCTAGTTTTGCAACCCCTAACCATGAGATAAAAGCTCTTACAAACAAGTGGAACTCAGTGCCACATTCTGTGAGAGGGCTGTAACACTTTTTCTCATATATATCAGTAGTTATGAGCTACAGAAGCAGAAGAGATACTGGTTCTAACCTGTGCGGATGGTATTAATGCACTTAGAATATACTTTTCAGGTCAGGTTGTGGGTAAATACTCGAATGCCCTTTCTCCACATATCCAATATTGCCCTGGTAGTTGTGTAAATAGGGTACTATAATCTTCAAATAAATCTGAGTCATGTAAACTATGATGTCCTGCAAAATGGTTAGCATGTGCCAGGTTTGGTTGTATAAGTAAACCAGTAAGGTTCAGACCCAGATTAGATGACTCAGAGCAATCAGGATCCTATAGGCCCATAGTGGAAACCAAAATTTTATAATTATCTGTAGTTTGATTATGGCTTCCTACAAAATATCAGGTTAATCTGTCTGTGAATATCCACATTGTCTTGGAGTCTGCAGGGCCTGATAAACTCCACCCAGGAACAAATATACAGAGTGATGTCTTATTATAATAGGTTTTATGTAAGGGCTTTTAGAGAATTTCCCTTTCACGCTCAGTGAATGTAGTATATAGTAAGGTTTTGGAAGAATATATATGGAAGAATACCAATTGCCTTTAGGCATAGAAATAGATCTATGGAACATTCCAGGCATAAGAATCCCCTTTTCATCTATATGGACCCAAGATCTGAATGGTCCATTTCCATTAATTCTATTAATTTTAAAGATATATTGCATTTTCAATTCCCAGCCCTCACAAAGTGAGTATGCTTCTCAATAGGTTTGCTCTCCAAGCATACCCAGGGGTCTCCTTTCAAACTAGTGACAAACCCTTCTCGTGTTTCGCCTTCCTTTCTTTAGTGAAAATCTGTAACATATATGCCTGTCCTTGTACCACTGAGAATTCAATGGGACAGAAATCCAGGAGAGTTCACTTCTGGTAGAGGATAGGCTTTTAGTGCATTTCCAACAGTCAGGCTTATTTGCCTCTGCTGCAATAGTCTGGACTGTTGCTATGACCAAATTATGGAATGAGTATGTATAATCAATATTCCATCACAGGCTTATAAGAAAGGCTATCATATCAAAATCTAGGCTTCCAAATCACTATTAACAGGAAAAACAAACAGACACAAATAGCAAAAATAATTATACCTTGATTGCACTCTTATTCTAAGTAAGGGTATGGTTCAGTCCATGTGCAGTTCATAAGTATCAGATCACTTTCCACTTTCCTGTTGCTGAATTCTTACACAAGATCAGTGGTTTCACAGCCAATCTGCTGGCTCTGTGTAAGGTCCCAGCTGTGGGTGAATCAGTCTCTGTGGTGGTGGATGTTCCCTTAGTGGCAGGAGGGTTTCGTGGTTCCACTTCCAGACTGGATGCAGCTTTTAGGTGGGAGTGATGGATTCAAGTCAATTTTTCCTCCACCTTTACTGCTGAGAAAGGTTAGCAATAACAAATGGTCCCTCCCACCGAGGAGATAAGTTATCCTTTCTTTTGTGTACTTTTGCCCAAATGTTAATTCCCTAGATTGAAGGGGGGTGCAGAGCCCCTTCTAGAGGTACTGGTTGTATTAGCTGTGCCTGGGCCTGATTGTATTTTAATAATTTCTGAACCTGTAAAATATACTGGGTCACATTTTCATTTCCTGCTAACAGAATTATATGAGTGCGTACATCAGTTCCAGGGAGTTGTATCAGTCTTTCAGACAGTATTTCATAGGGAGACAGTTTTGTTGTTTGTTGAGGTCTTTGTTAAATGTTCATTAAGGCTAAAGGTAGTGAAGGCAAGACACAGTTACCTATTTGGCTGCAGCATAAATTCCTGGTGCAAACGAATTTTTAGCACTGTCTGAGCTAGTGGAGCAGTCCCAAAATGCTCTAGGTGGTGATGCATTTTTGCAATGGGAATCAGGTATTGCTGCCCAGTAGCGTAGCATGCTCCAAATGCATATCCAGAATCAGTATAAATATTTACAGTCTTTTCTTTGGCCAGCTGACAGGCCTTTGTTAATGCAATTAATCCTGCTGCTTGTGCACTCAGTTTCAGACTGAGTGGTAAAGTCTCCACTACTCCATTCACTGTAGTTATTGAATAACCCATAACACAGTTGCCGTTCAGATAATACGAGGACTCGTCTACAAATAGTTGCAGATTGGGATCTAGAAACGGCACATCTGCTAAATCTCCTCAAGCCTTTTCAGCTTCAGAGGTTGTTACTACACAATCATGATATGGAGTTCCTTCCTCAGGTAAAGGGAGTAGAATAGCAGGGTTCAGCATATTACACTAAGTGTTATGTTTTCCATTGTTAGGAGAAGCAGGTCATAATGATGTATTTGCTGTGGTGACATTGCCTGCGTAACTTGTGCCATCAGAGGATGTTCAAGCACTAGATTTTTTTACTCCATTCAACTAGGAATGCTGCAGCAGCGATTGCACAGATGCAGGCAACAGATCCTTGAGCTACCGGATCTGGCTGAGTTGAATATGCAATTAGATGTCGTTCCCCAAAGGCTTTGAGTTAACATCCCTGAAGGATGGGGGATGGTTTTCTGGATTTTAGTAAGGCTTTTGATAACTGTCCCTCACCACATCCTTCTAAGTAACTGTGAGATGAGCACCTACGTGGTGCACTTGGTGAAGAACTGGCTGAACAACAGGGCCCAAAGGCTTGTAGTGAATGGGGCTACATCTGGCTGATGGCCAGTCACCAGTGGTGTTCCTCAGGGCTCAATCCTAGGGCCAGTTCTCTTCAATATTTTTATTAATGATCTGGATATAGGAGTCGAATGCACCATTAGCAAGTTTGCTGATGATACCAAACTGGGAGGTGCTGTTGACACTCTTGAGGGACAAGAAGCCTTGCAGAAGGATCTATATAGATTGGAGCACTGGGCAATCATTAACGGCATGAAATTTAACAAGAACAAATGCTGGATTCTGCACCTGGGATGAAGTAACACTGGGCACAAGTGTAAACTGGAAGAGGAGTGGCTGGAGCAGCCCTGCAGAAAGGGATCTGGGGGTGCTGGGGGTGCTGGTCAGCAGCTGACTCAATATGAGTCAGCGGTGTGCCCTGGCAGCCAAGAGGGCAAACTGCATCTGGGGTGCATCAAACACAGCATAACCATCCAGTCAAAAGAGGTGATTATCCCACTGTATTCAGTGTTGGTGCAGCCTCACCTTGAGTACTGTGTGCAGTTCTGGGCCCCACAATTTAAGAAGGATGTGAAGGTCCTTGAATGCATCCAGAGGAGGGCAACAAAGCTGGTGAAGGGGCTGAAAGGAATGTCCTATGAGGAGCGGGTAAGGAATCTGGGTTTGTCTAATTTGGAGAAAATGAGGCTGAGGGGCAACCTCGTTGCTCTCTACAGCTTCCTGAGGAGGGGATGTGGAGAGGGAGGTGCTGATCTCTTCTCCCTGGTATCCACTGACAGGATGCATGGGAATGGTTCAAAGCTGCGTCAGAGAAGGTTCAGACTGGACATTAGGAAGCATTTCTTTACCAAGACGGTGGACAAACACTGGAACAGGCTTCCTAGGGAGGTGGTCGGTGTCCCATGCCTGTCAGTGTTTAAGAGGCATTTGGACAATGCCCTTAATACCATGCTTTAACTTTTGGTCATCTCTGAAGTGGTCAGGCAGTTGGACTAGATGATTGTTGTAGGTCCCTTTCCACTGTAAATATTCTATTCTATTCTAAATTCTATTCTAATTGTATGCAAAAAGCACTATAATTGCTCCAGTTCCCAAAGAGATACAGTGTGATGGTGAATGGGATGGTCTGACAAAGTAGCAGTGGCAGGCGAGAAGGAGGATTGCTACAGCAAGGCAGGGGGTAAAAATGGCAGCCTGAGCTCTCCCTGGGCAAAAAACCAAGAGGCCTGGCATCAGCAGGGTGGGGGAGCTCTGCTGCCTTGTCTTGGCAAAGAGTTCCCCTCCAGCTTCTGCAGTCAGGGCAAAGAGGCTATCCTAGGCATAGCCGCTGCCTCAGCGGCATGTGAGCTGAGCTGCTGTCTGCTTGAGTCAACAGGGAAAAGGCCAGCACTGGCTGTTCATGCAACAGAGCATGTTAATAAATATTTCGACAAAAAGATGAAATCCCTATCCCGCATTTCTAAAACCCAATGTCGTCACTCTTTCTCCAGGGGAGCAGCAGCACCTTCTGTCCTGGGATTCCCAAGCACAGTGACTCCTCCAGCTCCAAGTGAAAGGGTTAAAAACCACAAGAGCAAGAAAGATGTTGTAAATACCTTAGTCACTCAATTAGATCAGAAGACACCCTGCTGTGATTTAAGGATGTTGTGTATACCTTGTTAGACTTGAGGGCAGTCTGATGTGATTTAGGGAGTAGCTAGAAGAACAGTTATAAGATAAGGGGGGCTCTGGGATAATTTCTTTACAGACAACTCAGCCTTGGGAGAACAGATGCACGGAACCATGAAGATAGGAAGAAACAGAAGAATGGCAACAATAGTCTTGAAGGACAACATCTACGTGACCCTAGGACTGAGTTTGCGCAGAAGCAAAGGTCAGTCAGCGAACACAGTGAGGAAGACTACGAGCCTTCATCTAAAGACCCCCAAAGACCACCACAAGAGATGACTGCGCATGCGAATCAGATATTTACATATGTTAATAAGTTCCTGGAAATCTCATGTTTATGCATAGCAATTCTCGGAAATCCTATGAATATGTAAGATTGTATAGTATATATTCTCTAAAAGTTCAGTAATGCGTTGGAGCACTTATGGTGGAGAATCCCCAGTGCTGCCCAGTGCTGCAATAAAGAATACCTGCTTAATAGTAACTTTGTTGCTATTGAGTTTCATTTCAGGGACTCTCTGAGTACTCCGTTTCTCCCTTGGGGAGATTCGGACTGTGAGGAAAAGCATCCATGGATTTTTCTATCACAAAAGCATGTCACCGGTGCACTGACGCCTGTTGCATAGCTCAGATTTGCCAGCCAAACTTCCCTGTGTGCCAGGCTGGCTGTGGGTGCGGAGCTCCAAGATTCCCTTCCCAGCAGATAAGAATTTAAACTTCTGGTGTCAGTATGGTTAAGCCAATGACAGAGCAAGAGATTCGCCTGGTGGCAGAGCATTTTGCCCTGCTGAAAATACCTGATAAAAGTCATTTACTGAGCATGTGTGAAAGTGCAGGCTGCAGACTGCTTTTTCAGACCCTCTGAACAAAATGAGGCTCGGCCAGGGCAGCTGCCATCCACAACCTCCTCCTTCTACCTGTCACCACGAGGCATCATTTTTGGTCCTGAGATAAACGAAGGAGAGAAACGGAGTGTGACAAAACCCTCGGGTCTCTCTCAGGTAGCACAGGAACCCATGCTTCCACCTGGGCGCACATCTCCTTTCAGACTGGGATGGCTTCAGGGTGGGACCACTGGCCAACAAACTGCCAGCCCCACTTTTCCTCTTCTCCTCAGGCTCGTTATGATGAGGTGTATACAGCTGGCCTCCTGCACCTGGGTCTTCCACACCCGTCTGCTGACGATCTTCAGGCTGCAAAGACAACGCGAGGCAGCTTTGGCAGGCAGTGGGACCTTTGAGAAGAGGTAACAACCCCGTCGTGAGAAAAGAGGCCCGCAGAGAAAGACCTCGGCCCTCCTGCATCTGTTCCGGTGCTGCAGCAGGGCCGGGGGCCGCTGCGAGCCCCTCCGCTCTCTCCCCTGCCTGCAGCCAGAGGCGGGAGCGTGGAAAAAGCCCTGAGGGACAGCGACGCGGGGCTGCTGGGATCCGGCTCTGAGCCCTTCCCGCGGGGGAAGCGCGGCCAGGGTCCTCCCGCCGGTAGGGCGCACCTCCCCAGCGCCGCGGTCCTTCGCGGGGCAGCCCCGGCCCCCGGCCACCGGCCCGCCCCGGCGGAGGAAGAGGTGGTGCGGCGGAGGCTGCCTTCCCCTTCCGGCTTCCCCGCGCAGCCGCAGCCCGCGCCGCTGGGCCGGAGCGCTGGCCGGAGCCCCGCCGCGCTGCCATGGCGCCGAGGCGGCGCCGGGGCCTGGCCGCGGCGGGCTCCCTGCTGCCGCTGCTCTGCGCCCTGCTCCGCGCCGCCGCCGCCGCCGACACCAGCACCGGCCGGGTAGGTCTGGGAGCGGGAGGGGGGCCGCGGCCGGGCGGGGCGCTGAGGGGAGCGGGGCCGGGCGGCTCTGTGGGGCGGCGAGGCCGGTGGTGCCGCAGCGGGGACCGGGGGACGGGAAGGCCGGGGTCGGGTTGTGCGCTGTGCTGGCCCGACGGCGGGCTGGAAAGCTGGGCGGGCAGCGGCTCCCCGGCTCCTCCGCGCCCGGCTCCAGCCCCGTCGCCGCGCCTGGGCGCTGCTGCCTGCCAGAAGCCTTCCTGCATCTCCTGTAGGCCCTCGTCGTGCCGCTCTCGAAGCGGCCGGTCTTGGTTGCTGCTGCCGGGCTGGGCTCAGGTGTGTGGCCGTGGTCGCTGGCAGCTCCTCTGCCTGTGCCTGGGCAGGTTGGGAACCGGCAGGCAGAGGCAGCCGTGCCCCTCCTGTGCGCTCTCGAGCATCAGCCTCCCGGGAGGAGCTGATCTTAGTGCTTCTGCGGGCATCCTGTGGTGTCCCTTTCCCTCGCCTGCTGCCCCGTCCGAGTCTGGCCGGGAGGGAAGGGGATACCCGAGGGTAGCCCCCCTCAGAGCTGTTTTGGTTAGTGTGCCCTGCCCTTGCTGCTCAAGGACAGCTTATTTGGGTCAGATGGAAGGTCCGCATGTTCCAGCACGCTGTGTTTGTTAGAGGCCAACGCTAGATGCCAAGGCAGTGGTAGCAAATGTTCAGTCTCCAAGCAGTTTTGCACCTTGGCTTTGTCTTGAGACGTTGGTGATGTCCGTGTTAAGTTGTGCTGTGTGTCCATTTACTTGGTGAACTTTAACATGCCCGGCCCAGACACTGTCTTACACCTTCTTTCTCCTGCTTTGGAAGCAAGGCCTTTCTCTCTTCCCAATGGATTCTGGTATCTTCTTGCCACAAAGAAATGGGGATTGTTCTCCCTCTTGTGCTCCTCCTGACTTGAGCCCTTTTCCCACTGCTGTGTTATGTTAAGGGAAGATGTGCCTCTCCTCTCCCCCCTGCTCTGAGTGATCAGGCTGCCAATGTGAGAGCAGCGCACGCAGATGATTCACCAGTGCTTGTGTGCTGAGGACTGTGTCCTGTGGGTCAGATGGGTTGTCCTCGTGGCTGGAAAAAGCTTACGGGATATGTGACAGTAATCCTGGTCTAAGTATTGAATCGGAGGGCTGGGGTATTGGCCAGAAGAAAGAAACAGTGGAGTGTGTGCATGAAAAGTTATGGTGAAAAGTTTATGAAAGCAAGCCTTCATTCAGATTTTATTGTCGTTTGCACTTAATGGTGAATTAATATTGCTCTTTCTCATGGTATCAAAGTGAGGGGGCGGAAGAGAACAGAGGGAAAAAAAAAGAAATCCTGAATTAATGGGTGTTTTTGAAAATGCTGTCCTTAGCATTTTGACAAGTTTGACATGTGGTTTTATCTAAGGCTGCATTTTGGGGGGGAGGTGGGGAAAAGCGACAAAGCTCCTTGAGGAGAGCTGGCTAGTTTCCTGTTCTGACAATATGCTAGATATCTGCTATTAGTAGAGGAAAAGTCCATCTGACCAGAGTCCCTGCAAACTTTCTGAGTGTGGTTTTTTGGGTTTGTTTTTTTTGGTTTTTTTTTTTTTTTTTTTTTTGAAAGAAATACTCCTGTGCTCAGTGCAAGTGTAAAGCTGAACCTGTGTTTGTGGGGATTGCCCAGGCCTGTTAAGCTGTTTGCTTGGAGTGATGGTCCAGAGGCAGCAGTAGGTGGTGGGCCATGGGTTATTCGGAGCATGCTGCTGTGGGGACTAAGAAATCTCATGATGGCAAGGTGACAGGATGCACAGGAGGTTGCTGGAACAAGGGCAAAGCTTCTTGAGCATTTCTGGTGCTCCAAAGACCTAAGTCTGCCCCAGTTAGTAAGTAGGGATGACAGCCATTTTTAATTGGCAGGTCTGCATTGTCCTGTCAGGATAGGTGATATTAAGCTGGGTCTTCAGCCCTTGCTGGGGATTAGATTATATCACCAAACCTAACCAAAAAGTGAGAGGTGGTTGAATTTTTTGGGCTAGTCACTTTTTCTTTTGAGGAAATGTTCTGATCTGTTAAGTTGAAAACGTAACGTGGCATCTTACCATCTGTTTCTTTCTTTTTCAGGGTTGGTTAAAAACTTACGGCTACTTACTTCCATCTGACAGCCAAATGTCTGCCTTGCAGTCAGGAAAAGCTGTGCAGTCTGCAGTTGCCACTATGCAACAGTTTTATGGGATCCCAGTAACAGGAGTTTTGGACCAGACAACTATTGAGTAAGATTAACGTAGGCTAATTTTGTCTTTCCCTTTCTTAATGCATTGTCATGTTACCTGGGTAATTATTCCAGCTACAAGAAGCCCTCAAAAGGGATAGATTTGACTGACTCAGCCAGAGAAGTCTTGATTATGAAAAGGTGTCCCTAACAAAAACATGTGGACAATTCCACCTTTTCTTTTTGCCAACAGTACTGTTTATGAGTGTGAGGAGAAGCTCTTGTTAAATGTCCTTCCTTGTACATAGATCCCCATTGCTGGTGCACAGGCAAAGCGTGAATCCTGAGAGCTTCTGAAAGTGGAGATCGTCAAGTGTTTCATTTATTTCCATCCCTGTCTGGATTTAGGTGAAAATCTGGCTCCAGAAATGGCTTCTAATGTATTTCTTAATTAATTGGAGTTGTGGATCTCCACAGATGCTATTTATGGAGATCTATAGTTCCGAGTTGAAGTGAGTTGTTGTAGTCTGATGACGATAGTCAAGACTACTTAGGTGTTGATAGTTACCATTTGTTGGACATTAGATGTTCTCTGCTGTATGTTGACCATGTGTTATTTGCTGTTTGCGATCGGAGTCTTGATAGCACAGAAGCATTGGTCTAAATCACCTAGGCTGGAGGGACTTTGTTCTTTGAAGGCTGTTGCCTTTAGTCCGCTCTTCAGCGTGTACAGCAAAGTGTGGTGTGGAAGTGGTGTTTGTTGCTGCTACCTGACTGGCTTCCTGTCGTCTGATTGCCTGGGTGTTGTGTATTGGCTGAACCTATCTGTTGGTCTGGACTAGGGGAGCATCTGTTGACTAAAGCAGAAAGCAGATAAGATCTTACTAATGCTTTCTGGGGGAAAGCAGCATCTCATGGTGAGCAAAAAAAGTAAGCAGAAATAATAGAACTCGCTTAGGCCCTGCCTGAGAGTTTTCCCTTGACCTTTTCTTATTGCATTAGCAGACCCTTTTAGAGTGTGCTCTGCCTAGTTCTTCATCTCTCCTGTTATGGCACTCTGCTAGCAAAAGGGACACAGTAGCACAAAAGAAGGGGGCACAAAGTAACCAAACAGTGTGAAGAACAAAGGGGTTTGGTTGTATGCCTTCCAGACTACAAGAAGAGAGAGAAACAGACCAGACTACAAGAAGATGGAGAAACAGAAGAAATCAGTGAATTAGGCAGGAGGGGATCATCCTGGACTGGGAGTGCCTTTCCAGTGAATGTAACATTCCCTCCTTTAGCTCACAGGAAAAGTCCCTTGTTCTCCGTTGAGGGACAGAGAAAATCCTGTTTGTTTGCTTTTCAAATGAGTTGCAAATGAAATGCTTTTTAAAGTGGGGATTTTCCATCCGAGATCTCTTTGCCATTAATAACACAGTTTGTAGGTGAATGCTGAAGCAGAGCCAGAGAGCAACGTTGTGTACGTGCAGTTGGTGTGTAGAAGCTTGCACCTGGGATGCTTATGAGTTGGAATGGGGTGGGGGAAGAAGGGGCTATGATATTGGGGTGCTAGTTTGGGAAGTTAGGGAGCTGCTTCTGCTGTCCTGTGGATGACAGGGGAAGGGAGCGAACTGCACGTGGGAGTCCCTGCTTTACTAAGTAAAAGTATTTTTCTGGAGGAAAGGAAGGTGTTACTCACATTTTACTGAGTTTATATATGGGCAGGGGTTGATTGGTGCCTGAACACCCAAAGGCTGATGGGTGAAAAACCTAGATGGTTCCCTCTTCTGAAACTGAAGTCTCCAAAAGCTTGAAACCTCAGCTGCAACCAAACACAGGTGTGCTTTGCAGGCATGTTTGATTGCTCTACCTCCATCTGTCCTGAATTAGTAGATCCATATGTTGTATGGCAGGGTGGAGCAGGAGTACCTACCTAGAAATTACATGAAAGGAAAAAGAGGTCCTAATTGCTGCTAGCAGTGAGTCTGTATTTTGAGTTGGAGGGGCATGTCTGGCTGGGCATTGTTGGGCTGTCACTTCCTCAGACCTGGTTGCGGAAACTGAGTAAAAGGAGAAGAGCTGGCAAGGCAGGCTGACTCTGAGAGTTCTGAATTACTCAGGCATTTGCTAAGCTGTTACTTCAGTCTGTGTTATGAGTTTTGAGATTGCAATTATGAATTTTTCTGTCACTTCTGTCAGTGTCATAAGCTCTGTACCTTTAAAGTGACTTTAGAATCAGTCAGAGTGCGAAGTTATTATTTTCTATGGTTTCTTTGTTAGGCAACAAATTCTGCATATTCTGTTTACACTTATTATGGAAGCCTAAAGTTTTTCATCTCCTTTCCCACACACCCCCAAATCCTGAGCTTGCTCTTTCCTCCAAGAGTGGTACCCAAGTGTGTGAAACATACCATGCAGGCGCTGTCAGTGGGAGTGGGAAATGGGAAGGAACAACACCATTGGTGTTACTTACTGGTACCCGAAAGGAAGGTGGGGTGGGGGTCTGTTCAGCAAAGGGGCTGTCTTGAGGTAGCAGGTTGAAGATATGTAGTTTCCTGTAAGGAGAACAGGGGAGAATATGTAAAACGGCCTCCTTGTACCGTGCAATTGACAGTGCCTCAGCAAACTTTGTGTCTGCCTGCAGCCAGTGGGTTGAATTGTAATTTTGCTCAGCAGCTAGGCAAGGATATAGTCCTGGGAGCGTGTTGGGAGAGGAGGCATGCTAACGCCTAACAAAAGTGGCGACTATTGTGTTTGTCGTAATCAATCACATGGCCCTGGAGGGTACCAAGAAAGTCTTACTTATGTTGGAAGTGTCTTGCGTGTCTTGTGCTTTGTCTTGAGCCTGTTGTGTAGGTCCCTCACCTTGGGATGCACGACACAGCTGTTTAAAGATACCACTCCCACCAGCTCAATAGTAGGCAATTGAGCATGACAGCTTCCTATGTTTAGGAGAGTCTTGTGGAGGGCTTGGAACCTGAACTGGGGAAAGCAGCTGTATCTGGACAAGAGCTGGATGTCACTGCTTTTGGAAATTACCTCTTTTCTGCATGCCAAGCAGCTGGAGGAATGCAATAGTCTATGAGTAAACAATGCCAAGTATAAATTTTGATGATCCAGTGTTATTGGTGCTCCCCTTTAAAAAGGGGGGGGGGGGGGACACGGAGCAACCATAAATATTTGAAGCCTGCTTCAAGTAATTGTCTTTTGTTGTTGTTTCTGATGTGACGTGTTTTTATAAATCCCCTGGAACACAGAAAGGGTTATCCAAACTGCTCAGTAGAGAATGGCTGTTAAAAAGCTCAGCTAAAGAAGATCAATGGCAGCAAGCTGCAGCTTCATGATTATTTTGCTGAGAAAAGAAGAGATGGCTGGACTTGTACCCTGGCCCATGATTAGACTAGGGCCCATATGCCTGGGAAGTAAGCTGAATCAGGGAACCGATCCAGAAAGACATTCTTAGCTTGACATTAGCACAGGCTCTTGACAACTTGGGTACTGCCTAGCTCTAGCCAGGTAGTTGGGCTTTTTTACTAGGTCTGTTTCAGAAAGTGTGTAGCTGAGCTCTGGAACAAACTGTGGTAGAATATGGGGGTTCAGACAGGCCTAAGTGTAATGGGGATGAAACAGGAGCTAGGCAGCCATGCGTAGCGTAAGTCTCTCGGCAGCTCTGCAAATGCTGGTACCTTGGAAGCTTTGGCTCAAGAAGCCCTTAAAGCCCAGGGTGCCAGTATTGCAGCTTGCCTCTGGAACAGCCCTGTGCCCTGCCCTGTGTCCGTACGTTGTGATGGAGCTGGCACAGGGGCAGGGAATTTGACTGTCTTTGAGGGAATTAGCTTTTGGTCCAGTCTTGGTGCAGTTCTGACTGGCTTTGATAGCATGGGACTAATCTGGGGGGGTGTGATTTCCTGCAGCCTGCATGACATAGGGTGGGTGTTGGGAAGGGGCAGGCGGTGTTCATACATGAAACAGATATCGAGGTGTAAGGAACTTGGCGATGTATTGCTAGCATGTCAGCACAGCTAGCACTGTCCTGGAAAGTCCTGGTGACTTGTCCTACACATCCATGTTGGTTTGGTAACACTCCCCTGTTATCTTTTTGTCTTCTAGATGATACTAGTAAAGATAAAACAGAAGGTCATTTTCTGACTGTAATCAGGGCCTGATGATGGTGATGTTCAGGGTACTGCAGTTCTCATGAAGCTCAACAGATGAAAACCTAATTCACACTATGGTTTGTGTAACATTATGCTAAAAACACTGTACCGTATCATATGACTGGATTTTTACAAAAAAAATACTCAGGAAATACCTAGGAGAATACAAGCTACAGTAAGCCTAGCATCTCTCTAGCAAAGTGGTAGAAGCAATGCAAAAGAACACAAATAAAGGACACTTGGAAAAACACAGTGTATTGAGGTTGAATTAATATGGATTTTCCAAAAGCAAACCTTAGATGTACCGCTTTTCTTTGAAGGTGGCAGCAGTTGTGTGGGCAAGACAGATCTGATTTCCACAGGTTGCTTAGATTTCTGAAAGACATACCGTACTGATAAATGTAAGGTAATGTAAGGGGGGAAGGTCTGTGCTAGCTTTATATACTCAGCTTGGGTTCTTGTCAGGTACAGTACAATATGTATAACGACTCTCATTTGCTCTATTCTTGGTGGGGAGAAGATGACAGATGACTGCACTGAAATTTGTAAGCACCCATATTTTTTACATATAGGAAGTAGACTAAGGAAGGGTCAGCTGCTTGACTGCCTGAACTGGGAGTAGGTATGTGTGCTGTGAAAGAATGTTCTTGTGAGGCTGTACAAGGCAAAGTGTCTGTCTATTTGGTTTTTATTTAAAAGGTGTCCCGGAAAGAAGTCTTGTAAACCATCTACTGGTGATGGGATGACACGCCCTTCCTGAAAGTGTGGGGCTAGTATTTTTGGTAGATAAGATGTACATTGTTTAGGCTCAAGTGTGTGGGCACATGCAGCCAGCCAATGGCAAGTAGTCTGTAGTTGATGGAGGAATGTCTGCATTTGGAGGCCAAGAGTTGTCCCCCAGGTGGCCAGGGATGTGGGGGAAGCCCTTCTGAGGAGAGGGGAGAGAATTTAGTGTCATGTGTGAGAAATCTGCCAGGACTGGCTACAATGCTCTTCTCATGTGTGACCAGGCAGTGGCATGTTTCTGCATCCCATGGCCTGCAATGTGTTGTTAAGGCATTGTGTCACAGTGGACACTTGCCTTTGCCATCTGCACTGCAAAATCCTAAAGAATGTGACTGGGACAGAAAGTCGCTGTGCTGGGACCTTTGGAGACCAGTACCTGTAGTTCCTCTGTTTCTGTCCCTATCTCTTTTTTTCCCCTGCTGCTGCTTGCAGTGATGGGCAGATCCATTCCTCCATAAGCCACTTCTGACTTCTCTAGAATGTGCCGACACCAGCAAGCAGGATAATATTGTGGGGTACAGGCTATTTCTCCTTGTCAGAGAATCATTTAGGTTGGAAGGGACCTCTTGAGATTGTCTACTCCAACCCCCTGCTCAAACAGGGACAGCTAGAGCAGGTTGCCCAGGACCATGTCCAGTTGGGTTTTGAATACCTCCAGGGATGGAGACTCTACCACTTCTCTGGGCAACCTGTGCCAGTGTTGGACCACCCTCAAGCTGGTGCAAGAAATAAGCAAAAGATCTGTTAAGGCTGGAGGTAAAGGAGATAGGTGAGGAGACCTGACTTCTCTGGTAATAGTGCATGGATCCCTGTGCAAGGGACAGCGTCCTTTGCTCTTCCAGTTCACCTGGCCATAGAGGCAAGAGTTACCTGCATCATGAGTGACCTCAAAAGAGTCAAGGGTTATGGGGAGGACCTAACAGAATTTGGTGACTGTGACCCACAGATTGGAGTGATCTGTTCTGGTCATTACAGGTGAAAGCCTTAGTCATTATCTGGGAGGGTCGTGTTTGCACTTGTTCAATCCTATCTAGTGGGTGAATTGAAGTTTTTTTTACTGGCACAGGGGCACTTTAACAAATGGAGAATGGATGGAGTAGGTGATAGGAGAGCTTGATCCCAGTGCGCACACACGTGCAATTTTGATCTGTGTCTCTTTTGTGGCATTATCATCATTAAGCTCTTGTCAAGCATAAGGGCTACCTGATATGGCATCTGTGTTTCCAAAAGGAAAAATGAATTCTTTTTGGTGTGCTGAGGTGTGTGGATAGCCAGCAGAGGTGGGGTGTACAGCTCTGTGCAAAGAGGGTAAACCTGAGAGAGGGAAGGCTGAGCCCTTCTTGATGTCTGCCTTGACCACCCATCAGAGGTCTTCCAGTCACCCCTGAGTTCTTTTGAATCTCTTTTCCAAACTCTTTGTTAGCTTGCTTTTTCTTTTCTTCCCTTCCAGGTGGATGAAGAAGCCTCGATGTGGAGTTCCAGATCATCCCCACCTACGCCATAGCCGGAGGAAAAAGCGGTATGCACTAACTGGACAGAAGTGGAGGCAGAAGCATATAACCTACAGGTATAGCCCCTTCCCTGTCCCTTTTTGTTTGGGGAAAGAATGTTCTGTACTTGTTTGGTATGCAAATTTTGTAAGTACTTTTAAAAACTAGATTTTCCCTGTAATGCCTAGTTGAGGTTTTCATTCTCAGAATATGGTGGAGGGGAATACTTTCAGAGAACTGGAGTAATTACCCGAAGAGTCTATTCTTAATTAGAAAATAACTGATCAGTAAAGATGCCTAAATCCCAGCCATCAGTTGTGTAATTTTGGCAGGAAAATCCTAGTAAGCACCTTTCTGTTCCCTTAGAAATCTAAGGCTCTGGCCCTTAGATCATGTGTCATCTTTAACAAACCATTAAAGTAGAACGAACATCATTGTCTAAAGGTGTGATGCTTTCTCCCTCTACTGATTTGCAACATTTTACTGAATTTGCAGAGGTTTTACTTTTGCTCATGTAGTAGAACTCTTGCTTTTGTCCAGACTTAGGCCTGCTGAGGCAATATGCTGAAGTGGGCTACAGGTGTCAAATGAGTGTTTAGTGGTGATTGTTTCCCAGACATGTGGGAGTTTGTTTGAGTCATTTAGGCCCTTAGCTTTTGAAAGGCAATTGCCAAATGATGCCAATGGAAGTTTCTGACAATAAGAAGGTCACTTCAAAATAAAATTAAACCCCCCTCTAGTTGAAAGTATAGCCTTTTATTTTTTTTGGACGGGGAAAGGAGGTTGCAGAGGAATAAGAATTAGGAATGTGGACATTAAGGAGAAGATACGGCTGAGCAAGGCTAAGACAGAAAGAAAGTTTGTGGTGAAGACTTAGAAATATGAGTGACCAGCATGGGGAAGGTGCCAGAATGTGTAGGAAGAGATATGATGGTGTGAAGGGAATGAGAATCAGGGGCTGGGGCACTCTGTTGCTTCTGCCGAGAGCTCTGAGAAAGGAGGAGGAGGAGGATTCTTCAAGTAACAGTGAGGGACTGCAGAGACTGGAAGGAAGGACTAGTTCTGGGGACCAGTTCAAAGCTTCCACCAGTAATCATTCCTTTAGCTCAAATTGTAAAGGGACACCTTCTGTATGTGAAGATCTGAGAGTCAGATCCTGCTCCTAACGTTTTCTGGACCTTGGGGGAAACTGGTATATAATCATATAAATAAAATATCTCTTAAGCATATGCATAACCACGGGAAGCAGGTTGGCAGATGGCTTCACTTCTGCCATTGTCAAACTAGTAGTTGTTTAACTTTCCAATTTCAGTATTTGTACTGTGCCATTCAAGTGATAGATATCTTGTTTTACCACTGAATGTATTACAGTGTCTTTCATCTGTCAATCATTATATTAAATCGAGCCAGTTTCATTAAAGACTGAAAGTTGTTTCCATGACACAGATATTTCATATTCCCTGAGCCAAGTCTAATAGGTCGTGAGTCTATTATATGCACACACAAAAAACACCCCATGAACAAGCACTTTTTCAGCTAAAGTTTACAATTATGGGAAATTTATGAGCAGTTGAACTCCATCCCCCTCCCCCCAAACTCTGTATCATCAGCTGTCATGGGCTAGCTTGCACAAAACTGGCAGGTCCATCACTCCTATGAGCTCTTAAGTATGTTGAGTAGTCTTGAGAATGAAGCTGCTCATATAAGTAAGGTTGTATAGTTTACTGAAAGGTTTGTTTCTTAAAAAGAATTTTAGTCGTCAGTTTTTTTCATACACTGGATTCCATTTTAATTTCAGACAAAATCTGAAGTAATTTACATTTTTAAACTAAGTTACTTAGCTATCTACACCAGGATTTGAAAGGTTGTCAGGATTTTAGGAAGCGATGCAAAATCAACCAAAGTATTGGGAAGATTCTTATTAATTGTTGTGGTTTAACCCCAGCCAGCAACTAAGCACCACGCAGCCGCTCACTCACCCCCCCACTGGTGGGATGGGGGAGAGGATCGGAAGGGCAAAAGGGGAAAACTCGTGGGCTGAGATAAAAACAGTTTAATAACTAAAGTAAAATAAAAATAGAACAGTAGTAATACAAAGCAAGCGGTACACTGTACAATTGCTCACCACCCGCCGACCGATGCCCAGCACGTCCCCCAAGCAGCGATCGAACCCCTCCCCGGCCAACTCCCCTGCTTATATACTGAGCATGACGTCACGTGGTATGGAATAGCCCCCGCCCAGTCTGAGTCAGCTGCCCCGGCTGTGCCCCCTCCCAGCCTCCCGTGCCCCTGGCAGAGCATGGGAAGCTGAAAAGTCCTTGACCAGTGCGAGCACCACTTAGCAAGTACTTAGCACTACTTAACAAGAACCAAAACATCAGTGTATCATCGACATTGTTCTCAACCTAGACCCAAAACACAGCCCCATACCGGCTACCAGGAAGAAAACCAACTCCATCCCAGCCAAAACCAGGACATTAATAAATGTAGACTTCAGACCAGGTCTGTAGTTTTGTTGGTAACTTTATTTGTAACGGCAAAACTTTGCATGCACAAAGTAGTGTTTGCAAAAAATAAAGACCCTTTGGAAATGGAAACTGTGTAGATGTGGCTATGTATTGGAATTATAATAAGAAATCTTTAATGTATTCTGCAAATTTAAACAACCCTTCTTTCTCATTCACACAGTGTACACAACTATACCCCCAAGGTTGGAGAGATTGATACAAGGAGAGCCATTCGTCAGGCATTTGATGTTTGGCAGAGAGTGACACCACTTACCTTTGAAGAGGTCCCTTACCATGAAATTAAAAATGACAGAAAGGAGGCAGATATTATGATATTTTTTGCTTCTGGTTTCCATGGAGACAGTTCTCCATTTGATGGAGAAGGTGGATTCCTAGCTCATGCTTACTTTCCTGGACCAGGAATAGGAGGAGATACTCACTTCGATTCAGATGAGCCATGGACCCTGGGAAATTCTAATCATGATGGTAAGACCACAGGTCATTTTTCAGAACAAGGATAAGTTGAATGTAGACACATTGGCAGGCTTTCAACTAGAAAGTATTTGGTTAGTGGAGCTTTCGCCTCCCATACAATGGTTCAAATATTTTCTAACAAGTTTCAAATGTTTTCAAACATGTATTCTACCTTAAATGGGTAAATAATTTTATTAGTAGGTTTGTGGCTCTGCATGCCTCTGTGCACATGTGTGAATGTTGAGGAGTGAACAGAAGTGTGTGTCTGCTGGCTTTTACATCTCTTAAGATTTGGACCGTAATTGCTACAGAAACCACGGCTCTGGGAGGGAAAAGGTGAACAAGAGTGTGTTGAAATATATACTCTGTATCTCATGGAATATTTAACAAGGGCAGTTAGAGTTTGTTGTAATGGTGAACAGAAAGTTGAAAGAGCGAAGACATTTGAATGCCAAGTCGTTTTGATCCACATTTGTTTTCCCACAGTCTGAGTATGGTCATAATTCCTCCCATCAGAGATTGGGGCTGGCTGATTTGTTAAGGAAGACTGATGATTAGGGCAACTGTTTTTGTGATATTAAGCAATGAAGAGTTTCTGCATCTTTCTAGCTTTATCTTACTCTCTAATGGCAATGAGCACTTTCTGATCTATTTTCAAACCTTTGATTGAGGATAGTGATGACTTGTAAAAAGTTTAAGTTGGAAGACCAGAATTTTACAGTGGCCTCATAAAATATCACTTCAATTTCCACAGTCTTAGTGATTTGGGAAGGACAACAGGTCTTTAAACCTTTAGGGATTCAAAATCACATTTTGAAACATTTTATAAGGATTAGAAGTTTACTTGGAATGTAAATATGGCTTGATTTTTAAACTGTATAAAAACATAGTAGCATTGTTGTGGCCATGATGTCTAAGGACATATGCAGACGTAACGTCTTTCATTAGACCAAACAGTGTAGTTTGAAAAGGAGAAAAGCTTTCAGTCATGCAAGCCGTCTTCAGGCCTGACCTAAAAGTGACAGCTTTCTTTCAGAATGGAATGCAAATTGAGAAAATCCCTCAGAGTTTTGAGTCAGTATCTATCAGATCATCTTTGAAAGGAAATGGACCTGGCAAATTGAATGTGGGAATGCTAATTTGTAGGAAAGCAGAAATATGATACTTGTCTTCTCAGGGAAAGATGTAATGTTTCCTGGCATGTTTAAGTGACTAGATTAGATGTATGCAGAGAAAGAGAGAGGTCATAGCCTGTGGGATGTGGAGGGGGGGGTAGTGTGGAGCGTGTGGGAGGTTATGGTGTGGCAGAGAAGCACAGTCTTGCTATCTTGAAATGTTATGAAGTTTTATTCATAGATTTGTGGCTGGAGGGCAGTTTATAAGTTTCCCTTGAGGATCAGGATTGACAACCAGAGACCGAGTGATTATCTTGTGAGAGCTGCTTTTGCAGCAGTTAGGTGTGTTTGTGCTTTATCAGCGGTCTGTGCGAGTTCAGTCTGGTCTTAGTAGTTATTTGATCTCAACTATGGCGTGTGAGGGTGGCTTGTGTGCTGGATATGACTTCCCAGGTAAGTCCATGTATGAGACCTGGGAGTGCTGGTGTCTGGGATGGAAGTTCCTTACAGGAAGGT
This sequence comes from Theristicus caerulescens, assembly GCA_020745775.1. NCBI lineage: Eukaryota > Metazoa > Chordata > Aves > Pelecaniformes > Threskiornithidae > Theristicus > Theristicus caerulescens. Next base: position 5,525,116 of record CM036569.1, read on the forward strand.
GGAAGGCAAGGTTTTGACAAGTTGTACTTGTTTTCTTTTCTTTTCTTTTCTCTTTTTCCATACAGAAAGCCTCCTTCTGATGATAAGCTTAGCAAGGTTGGGAGGCAGCTTAAAGACTGGCAGGGATGGCTCTGGGGAAAATTTTCCACTGGGTGGGATGTTCTAACATAGATTATCACTTTTCTGAGTTTTTTTTGTATAGTTTTTGGGATGGTGTTCAAGAGCAATGTATATAAGGAGTAGAGGGTCTCTTTTTTTCATAAAAGCTTTTTCTTATGCAGTATCCATGTGGCTCTTTCAAAAACATGATGTATTTCTCTGGTGTGCTGAGTGACTGTCATGAGTAGTGTCCTCAAAGTGAATGTATCTGGTATTTGAGGGGCTGGTGTGCACTCCGAATGTCAAAATTGATAGAAGAGTTGAGATTTCCATTTTGGACGATAAATGTCATTTGTGTATTTGTTTTCAAATAATTGTGCTGCATAGACTGGGCAGCACAGTTACTTGAAAACTCTTTTTAAAAAAGTCACAAGTGAGGATGTTGAGAATGGTGGGGTCATATTTGTCCCCTCCACCTGGGGGAAGCGCTGATGATAGAAAGGGAATTTCATGTGTTGAAGATGACAGCGGTAAACCTGTAGTCAGAGCATTATAGATGGGAGTGTTAAATGCAAGGAATTTGGTTTTGCCTGTGTTCTTGGTATGCAAATGTGAAAATGTCCTGTCTCCTCACTGGATGATCCAGGCCTTTTTAGGAGGGTTTTTCCTTCTGTTTCACTATTTCTTGTCATTGGAGCTCTCACTAGCTCCAGGTTCTCACCTCTGATATGTTTTACTTGAAATGCTGTTAGCAGGTTTTAGAGTTTCTTCTTGGTCAGAGGTTTCCTACACTGTGATCAGTTCACTGCTCTTTTTCATTGGAAATAAGGTGTTAACGAGGACAGTATTGTCTTTTTAATAGGAAGTATTTCTTCAGACATGGTCTTGCTTGTCCTTATGATATGTATTTTGGGGCAATGGGGTTGTTCAGTCTGGAACTGAAGAAGTCTCTCAGTGAAAGAATAAAAATACCCTACCAGTAGATCAGTAGCAAAGCCCTCATTTATTCAGATGCAAAAAAAGGAACTGTTTTGGCCATTCAGCATCCATTCAATGATTATAGAAATCTTAAAATAGCCATAGTATCTTTACATCAACCCGCAAAATATCACCATGTAAAATGTTCCAATCCTGACAAGAATGTGTATTAGTTGTAGGGAAAACTTGAACAATCTGCCTCAAAGCTCTCTTAGCCATGAAACAATTGTAAAGGTAAATAAATATCTGGTCAACAGAGCAGCATGCTGAAACTGGCACTGTAGGTTCTCGGAATATTTGGCTGATCTGTTTAGTCCATATAGTTTTGTTACAAACCAGTACGATCTGAAGCTTTGCTTTTTTTGGTCTACATGTGTCTTACTGTGTTGTGGTACCCAAAGAGTTTCAGTAAGTCCATGTTTGGATGCAGCTGTCACCCCACAGAAGAACTGTGCTGGAGACTTCACTAGCAGTGCAAATTATATGGATAAAAGCGAAACATTTCACATGAAGTATCATCCAGTCAGAAACAACGAAGAATAATTTGAACAGATCTTTCTATGAAAACAGCCCTCTCTGATTTGTACAGAGAACGTGATATATCCTGTTGATGAAAGTTTCTGTCTTGTAAAGATACCGTGTGGTAATCTGCTAGGGTTCATTGGCAATTTTATCACACCAGCTAGTGGACAGTTAGTTGGGATTTATATGCTCATTATCATTTTGCATGATCATTATTATACTGATTTTTGTCCCTTGTGGACAGCATGGCCATTATCATGTCCTTTAAAATTATTAGTAGAATCGTAATAGCTATGATGCTGTTGCTTGTCTTTCTGAGACTGTGGTAATAGGGGCGCGTGCACCAACACTTCTATTATCTTCTGCTGTGAAGAATGATCCTGCATAGGCTTTCAAAGTGAATGCAGTTTTCTTCCACCTGGATATTAGTTACAGTTCCACTAATGGACACAATTCCTTTAGCCGAGTAATACTGTACTTTCAATTCATGAATGCTGATTTATCATCTTAATTGTACTGCCTTCTCTGACATTCCCATAAGCAAGCTGTGGAAGATTAATTTAGATAATATTATGGTGAGCACGTGCAAAAGGAGGAAGGAAGTTGAACTCCTGGAGCAGTCCTTATTAACTGGGAACATGGGATACAGAATTCATTTGTTAATTTTCCAGATGAGAATGTTAATGGGAGCAGCTAGAAGTATGAAGCAGAATATTGGAATTTGGAAGGATCAAGGCAAATCAGAGAAGTGATACGGCAAACAGGATGCAACTGAAAAAGAGGAGGAGTATGGTTTTACATTTAGAGATAAGTCATCTACACAACCACACAATGAGGAGCAACTGGCATGGTCACAGTTGTGGGGACTTATCTCGTGTTTTTCCTGGAGGGTGCTCCTTAATAGAACTGAAAGCAGCTCTTGGCCTTTAGGTTATCCCAGACTTGTAGCAGCAAGGGCTTCTGGCTTATTAGACTGTGATGTATGGGCACTTGGAGGCAATTGAAGCTGGTTTTGGAGTCATTGTCTTTTAGCGGTACATTGTGTGTAGCTGCTTGCAGGCCAAGTGGCCCCTCTTGGCTGCTTAGATGCAGGATTTGGTCACTGAGTTGCATGTCAATGCAGGCAGTCTCAGCATCCTAACTGCTTGCACTACCAGAAGGAACACCAAAGGTGACTTTGCTCTACTTTCTCCAAGTCTTGGGCTTTTTTTACTTGAAATGTGCTGTAGAAACAGCCAAGTAAGCTTTAAACTACCCATCTCGACTCACAGCTGCTGACATAGGTTGCTCACTGTAGGGAGCAAAGCCTGTGCCTGAAAGAGGGTAAACAGACTTGGCCGTGCTGGGATCTCTCTCCCTTGGCTGCCTCAGTATCTTGCCTAACTTGACTCAAGCACAGAGGTGCTGCATGAAATCCATTATTAACTGGCCAAATCAAGTATTTCCTAGCCTTTTTATGAAAATAATAATTATATATGTATGTATCTCCAACAACAGGTTGACAAGGAATCCTGAGCATCTAAAAGTAACTTCTGTCAGTTTAAATATCCACATTACACATGACTGTTCTTACACCCCTCTGACAACTCAAACATTTGTTTAATCCAGGTTAATTACAGGAAGTAAATTTTAATCTCCAGTTTAACATTGCAAATAGCATCAATAATAATCCTAGACAATTCTTCTTTATGGTCTTTTAAAAGTAAAAGAGCATTGCTGTTATGCACGTTGTCAACACCATACCACTAAATATGTGGTGTTTGCCAACCCACTGCAGATATTAGCTTTATAGCTATATAGATATAGCTGTATATACCTATCAGCTATATTCCTTTGTTGGTAGTGACAATACTTGCTCTGTCACCATCACTGCAAATAACAGCGCCTGTGTCTTACTAGTGCTGGTGCTAACGGCACCCACCTCCGCAGTAACTACCCATGGCCGTAGCAAGCACCGCTGTTGCTGCAGGGTGGGTAACGAGAACTGCCACTTCTGGGGCTATCCCATCTGACCTGCTCTCAGTCTTCCTGCGCAATCCAGATTTCATTCCAAAGCTTATGTGTACCAGGCACCATACTGGTCAGGAAATGCACTGAAGCAGTAGTAGAAGGCTTAATGTGGAGCAGGATTGATTTAGAAAAGACATTTAGAGAACTTTTTTAATGCTAAAGCAAGGTAAGTACTGAGGTATCCATGCCCTGCCAGGGATCACCAGAATTTTTTTCTTTCAGCATGCCCAGAGTTGAGCTCTAAGAGCCTCCCTATCATCTGCTTGTTGTGTGGCATTTTAAGCAGCAGTTTGCCCAAGGGCGGCCAATTCAGCTTCTTCAGGAAACAACCCCAGCTGACAAGTTATTCCTGTAGTGACTCTAGTGTAACTCAACTTCACATCAAGTTTGATCGTTTTGCAGTTCACAGGATTCATCTTTCAGTATCTTCTCTTCCAGGTACTCTCCCACACTGTACAGCTTCACACCTGTATCAAGTTCTCTTTGTAAATGTAGGATTACCACTGTGACTGCTTTTTAGATAATGGCAAGAAATGCTGAGCTTTGCTAACAGCAAGTAAGCAAATATTGTAATCATTACAACAAGCATGTCCCCATAGATCCTGGTGGCTTCCTCCAGAGGCTTCTTTGGAAAGCTTCTTGTTCAAGTCTTCTGAAGAAAAGCCAACCAAAAAGAGTGCCAGCACTTACAAGACACTGCCAGAACCGGCACAGGAGATGAGACCTCATGGGTCGCTTCCAGTGCCAAATCAGTGCAGGAGCTTCTGCAGAAGGTCTGGAGGAAAAGGGCCTGAACTAACTCCTGGAAAGGCTTCTGTTAGCTGCAGAGGAGAGGAACTGGACAGATTTTTCTCTGTGATTCCACCACAAGGACTAGCATTGTTTCAGTGGGCATCTACCTGGACAACAGAGCAAGCACTCCTGAAGCCACCATCCGGACATCGCATATGTTCAGGAATCTTAGCAGGTTTTTCAGGACAGCCAAATACTGTCTAAGCTGAGTAATGTGAATGTTCAGCAAGGATCACAAGGAGAAGGTTTTGATTAGAATAGCTAATTTTGGAGGAGAGTGCTACTGATAGCCAGTGAGCATGACAACCTGTTGCACCTGTTGGTGGGGGGTGTGCATAGCTTTGAGCTGACGTTTAATCTGCTGGTCAGTGTGTTCAAAGCGGTGTCTTCACTGGAGATGTACTGTTTTCTATCCTGGCAGTATTAATATCACAAACCGTCTTGATTATTTTGGCATTTGTATCCCCGTTCCTAAAGATGGGATCCTCTCTCTCACCTCTAAATTTACAGTGGAATTCAGTTGCACAAACATGGGCGTTTAGCCAAGCTTTGAGAACCATTCTCCTGTCACAGCTTGGGCTGTTCTTGTTAAGAAATTAGGTATGCCAAATTAATTTGAGCTTGAACCTGAATATCCTGGTACTCTTTTTATTCTTGCTATGGGTACAAAGTTCTTAAAATTGCCCAGGCACCTACAGATTTTCTGCCACAGCAGTGCCTCTGCGTGGAGTCTGTCCCATTTAGATCACCGACCCTTGTCTTTATCCATTTGGTCCATCTTAGGTGTCTTATGGAAGATGTCCCATGCTTCTGATACTTGTTGCCTTTACTGTCACATCTGAGGACTTGAATTTGCTCACTTGTCTTGAATACCCTAGAAGCCATTAGAGATACAATATGGAAGGTTTCTTCTATAAATGCAGTTACTGAGCAATGTCATTATACTTTATGGACTGTGTCTAGCTAGAACAGCTTCTTTTTCTACAGCCTGTCTCAAGGAATAGGGGTATGGCTTTTCCTGTTCAGATTCCTGGATCTTGGAGGGATGAGTGTCTTTAAAAGCCTGAAATAACTTGGCCTTGAATGAGAAACAGAATTCAAGTACCATGCTTTTCATTCTCAGCTTCTGGAACTTAGTTTGCAGACTAGTGCTCTAGGTCTCCAGTCAGATGCTTTAGGTCTCCACTCAATTTAAACTCCTACACAAGGGATTATGCACGTGCTTCCTCCCCATCACTGTCATGTTTTCCCCAGCAACCTCTTACTCTTTCTTCCCCTTTGAACCAGGAGAAAGTTGAAGTGACCACAGTGTGAACCAGATAAGGGAATGGATGTAGCCAATTGTTGTTTGTCTTTCTCTTCCTCTCTCCTGACCTGGTTTACCTTAGAGCCGCCCCAGCTCTTGGGCCCAAATGAAAGAGTAGGTAGAAATGGGCAGCTGGGGCAGGAAAAAGGGCTGCTGCCCTTTCCGCTGCAAGATGCACATCTTGATCATAAAACCACAGCAGAACTATTGCGTGTCTACATTCTGGGTAGAGTTTTATTTCTTCAAACCTATCTGTTAGTCTCTGCCTGCCATTCTCCTTGCCTTTTTTTCCTTCCTGCTCTTTGTCCCTACTTTCATCCAGAAAGCTTTTCTTGTTTCTTAGCTGGATCTTTCTGCAAAGCAGTTTCGCTTTTGTCCGTAGTGCATGGTTGAAACCAGTGATGTTTCGAGGTTAACAAGAATGGAGTGTGGTGTTTGGGGCCCCCAGTATACGAAAGGTGTCAGCAAACTGGGAAGGAGCACTGAGGTGATAAGGGACTGGAGCAAGAAGAAATTAGTGGAACTGGGCTTGTTCAGCCTAGTGAGGAGGAGGAGGAAGATGGGGTGGGGAGGAAACATCTACTAGCAGTCTTCTGCCTGAGGAGATATTATAGAGAGGACAGAGCCACACTCTTCTTGGAGGTGAACAGAGAAAGGAACAAAAGGCAATGAGCACAAGATGCAACAAGGAGAACCCCATCTGGGCATAAGGAAAAAAATTCTTCTCTAATGGAGTGGTACAACTCTGAGGCTGCACCTGGAGAGGTTATGGAGACTCCATCCTTTGAGACTTTCAGAACTTGGTTGGATGATGCCCTAAGCAACCTGATGTAGTTTTGAGATTAGCCCTGCTTGAAGCAAAAAGTTAAACTTGATGACATCCAGACATGCCTTTCAATCTAAATTTTTCCATAATTCTTTAGCATTGCCAAACAGACAGAATTTTAGTTTCTAGAACTTAAGAGCAAATTGCAGTTACTTTTTATGGCAACTCTGAGCTGTAACAAGGTATTCAGCTCATAAAATTCTCTTTTCTGTCACCAAATTCCCTTCTAAAAACAGGAATCTTTTAATATTGAGATCCTTCATGAAGGAGGACTGGTGATGCTCATAGGTGCATAAAAAGGTAGCTGGCAATATTTTTTGCCAGACGTTTGATGCTTTTGAAGTACCACCTCTTATTGTTACTTTTTTTAAAATGCAAGAATGTACAAGGTTTCTGTAAGCATTCACTCGATTAATCATATAAACATTGAATGTATGTTAGGATACATTATGTAACAGATCCCCTAGTATTAAGTGGTATGTGTAAGTAGGTTTGGTATTTTTTTTTACCTGGGCAGGTAGTTCTTTATTATCAAAGAATTCCAAATGTTTCCAATCACTTTGGAAACATTGGCAACTAAACATTCTTTATCCTATTCGATTTGTTTGATTACAGTCGTGATATTTTAGATGGAAGGAGGGGACTAAAAGGAATTAAGAGTATCCAGTTGTTGCTTTTTTTTTTTTCTTTGAGATTTGTATTGGTATCCACTTTTCTAGGTTGACTCTCTACTATCTACTTGCAACCCACTTACCTTGACTTGTACAGGTACAGTGCATGCTTGCTGAAAAAGAAAATACAGCTTCCCTTAACCCCTGTACTTTCAGCCAGCATATTGCCAGAACTTGGTAGTCTTCTATCCTTGATTAATTCCTGTGTCCTCTGTGTTTTTCCTTGCTTTCTGTCTCATTTCTTTCTAATTTTACCACTTTTTTCATAATCATTTTCTGTGCAAATGTTGAGGCCAGCCAAGACAGTCTACAAAGTACCAATATAATGAGCAACTTGACAGTGAGTGCATGTACTCACAACACAGTACACATATAATCTTTGTGCTATTGGGCTGTTAAATACTTTTAAAATTTTCTTTCTCTGATTTCTCAGGTACAGAACGTCTCTACATCTAAAGAGTTTTGTTCTAACAAATGGCATTTTGAATCCATCATTATTTTTCAGGCTTCTGAGTATTGTTGAAAACGAGCATCAGTATTTTTCAGAGAGAAAATCAGAGCTGTTTTGAAGTTACTCATGTGTCCTTTAACACAGAAGACCTGTTATCTGAAAGACTTCCATATAGATATTGGAAGTCAAGTGGGGCATAAATTGTATTAAAATTTCAATTTATTGTACCCGGCCTTTTTATGATACTTCACTCCACTGGATCATGCTTTTGGTCAGTACTTTGGTTCGTTGAAGACGACCAGTTCAGTATATAGTCTCTAGAACATACCTACTTAACATTGGTTTCATCCTGTAACTGCTTAGAGAGACTTGTTCTCATAAGTCAGAGTTCTCTAAAATCATGCTAATGTTGAACCAAATTTGAGCAAGCGTATGGACACATGGTCTCAAGACAGCCAGCCACAGTAAAAAGAAATCAGATCAGGTGGCTTAAATCAGCAAGAGTTTGAGATTCCGTCCCTGTCATGTTAATCCAAATACAGAAGGCCGTAAATAGAGAACTTGCAAATTAATTTTTTTTACAAAAGTAAAGTGAAGAGAGAAAGCCCACCAGCACACATGGAAGACTTCTGTCTTCAGATTCCTCTTCTTCCCTACTGGACAGCGTCTCTGTAAGTAGTGCTTTCTTTTGTTGTATATGCTGTCATTATGCAAACATAGAAGTGGCATTACAGTAGGGCTGTGCTAGTGCAGCCTGGATTTTAAGCTTTGCAGTATTGACAGTGCTAGTTATTGATTACAGCTGAAATGCATTCATAAGGATCACCTGCAAATTCTACTTTCAAAACAATGTGCTTGTAAATACACCTGATGTTCACAATGTTCTGTAAAGAAAATTATTATCCATTGCTTTTGTCAGTAATTGTTTAATACACAGAGTATGAATGCAGTTATGTAGGTATTTGGAATCCTATTGATTTCTGTATAATCAAATATTTTACTTTTTTCCACAGAGAATGAGATACTCTGAGATTTGTAGGAAGGAGCCAGTAGGGATCAAAATGATGTATCATTCCCTTAAAAAGGAAGAAGAAAAACAACTGTAAAAAAGACAGGTCATGAGAATCAAGGTGAGCCAAAAAGTCTCTTTTTGCCACCTTCCTTTGTAAAGCAGAAACACGTGATGTGAAGTGAGCCAAAACGCAGCAATGTCTCTAATAAACTTGCAGCATTCCACTTGCTGAAGGGGAGAGAAGTAAAATAACAGGCATTCAGGAAGAGAAAAAATGAAGAATAGATGAAGTCGTGAAAAGAGTTTGCTGGTCATTGCAGTCAGAGGTGGATTGCAGCATCAGCAGTGAAATGACACCCAATACTCTAGATTTTGACATCACAAACAAGCAGCAAACTTGGGAGTTGTTTAAACTAATTTTTTTTTCTCTCCTGTTTCTGAAGAAGAGCACAAGATTTGAAGACAGTTTAACTAGTATTGCCTTCTCTACCCAAATTACCAAGAATACCACTTTGAGGGGGGAATGTCTCTTATATCACAGTTCTCTTACTTCTCAGTCCTACTAAGTCTTTACAGCCCCATCAGGAACCTTCTGTGTCAGGGCAGAACAAAGACAGTAAGTCTCCTGTCCTAGGTAGACAGTACCTTCTTTCTGGCAAAGAGCTACTCTCATAGCTTCCAGAACAGCACTTTCTCTGTTGCCAGCACCAGGAGTTAAATATAATTTCAACCTGACGGGCAAAAAAGAATCCCAAGTAGTGCAAACTGATTTGTATCCACACTTCCACACTGCCTGTGCCAGGACCTGTTTGGAACACACTGGGCCAGCCTTCTAATGGTTTCAAAATCCTGTGGTGTTTTTTTTTTTTTTTTTTTTTAAGTTACCTTCCAGTTGTTCCACAGCTGGGTCAAATACTAAATTCTGTCTGTAGACCCTGCTGTATTTAAATACTTTTAAAAAATAAAACCACCAGTGTAGCTTCTTTTCAAGACTGATGGATTGAAATCTACATTTTCATATCTACATTTTCCATGTTTTTATGAGTATTTTTCTTTTCTTTACCATCTGTTCTACCAAATTAGGGAATGATATGCTAATACAGGCAAATACGAGTTTTCGTTTTGGGATTGGTAATTCTTTGGTATTGAATTGCTTATTGAATTACAGCCTACACTTGTGAAAGATACAGGAAAATTTTTAGCAGAACACTCTTATTCCATTCAATGTCAGGCTGCTGAGCCAGCTGAAGCAGTCACGACTTCCCCTGTCTCTGGCTGCCTACTCTTGCCTCCACATCACTCAGTTTCGGTCTCACCATTCCAGAAAAATATTGTGTATTTTTCCAGTGAATTTCTACAGGAGATTGTCCCCATAGTGCCATCTGTGCCATGTCAGATAAAGCACAGCTTGCAATATTAATCAGGTTTGTAACACAACTAACAGACCTAGATTGCACACTGCCTTTCAGGGACAATAAGGCAAACTACCTGTCTTTCATGACGATTGGTAACGTAATGCAGTTCTTTGTCCTTCTGCAGTCATTTGATCTCATGGAGATCAGTTTGTTAACATGGCTGTGGTACAATTTCTGTTAACACTGCATATCACTGATTCTTCTTTCACCAGTGAAGCTGTTTAAAGACACTCTTAAGAGTTTTCATTAAGTCTTTAAGATGCATCATAGTCATTGTTACATCTATAACGATAATAGTTTATGAACAAAATGAAACCTATATTTCTTTTTAACATGTATTTTCTTCCTTTCTAGATAGAAAAGCAGTTTTCCACATCTCATTTGATGCAAACAAATGGAAGAGCAGTAACACCACTTCTTCAGGGTCTTCAGAAGATTGAAAAGCTTTTCTTGAGCAGAGCGTGTTATGGAGGTGAATGGAGGAGTACAGACAAATCACATGTTCTTCTGTGTGATGGTTCAGACCTACCAGGTCTGAAGATGCAAGAACCAAGGCATAGCTTAGAGTAGCCCTAAAGCTTCTTTAAGTTGTGCTTGGAAAACAATTGTCTCTGCATGGCTGTTGACGTGGAAGGGATCATTTTAGTATATTTAAAGCATGTTTAGTTCACACCATTTTTTCTGTAATTACCCTAGGCATGCTATTGTCACAACCAGTGATCTGACTTCTTTGGTATCATTCTTACCTTAATAAAATTTCAAAATTAACTTTCATATGTCTTTTTAATTATGTCTGAGTAAACTGCAGTATGCAGATGTGTTAGCATGGTGGTACAGTTCATAAAGTATAAAACTAATATGACAAAGATTTACAGTTGCTTTTCTGTTATTTATCAGATATACAATATTATTTGTACTTCTGTTGTCTTAGAAGCTCTGGTCTGGATTTACACTCCACTGTGCTAGGTGCTGTACAGAGTCTGCCTACACTCATTACAGCTATATATACAGCTATCGTGCTCAGAGTTACTGATAGTAATATCACAACATAGCCATAATAGTATCCCTGTGACCTATTACTGTAAACTGATAGGCATTTAAATGAGTGTTTTTGCTGACCTACAGCAATTGGATACCCTGCTATGCAATGAATTACTTAGCCAAATAAAGAAAAGGTTTTGATATGGATTTTCATAATGAAGATGAATGAAACTGTACAACAAGGCATGTGCTAGCAGTTTCACAAAGAAAAACCTTTCTCAAGATGTCTGTTACCTGATTTAACAGCCGTTTTTCCAGCTGAAGATGAAAATCAAAGAAGTGATGGAGTATATGACTAGAGGGAACATCATACATAACATACACAGTTTATCTGTGACTACAATGTTCTCTGTGTTGTTGCAATAAAACCATGTGTTTCTTAATTCTCCAGGGAGAGGTAGTATATTATAAACAATTTGAGAGTGCTTAACCAAAGAACTGGTTTTGATGAGTGATTATATTGCAATTTATCTTAAGTAAGTTAGCTCAACTGGGACTACATCAGCTAACAGGAGGTTTATTCTGAACACAAATTTAGATTACTTTTACTTAAGAAAATTCAACTAAAAAGTATGTTTCAAGTTGTGTCTATACTGTGTCTGGTGTGTGCATGGGGAGTATAGAGCTATTAAACGGAATGTAAGATAAGCAGTGTGTTCACCTGGTTTGGCATCATGATAATGGGTGATGCTTTTATGTTGTTATAGGTGTGTCCCCAATTACAGCTTTCTCTGGTGATAACATTGTTTTGGTAAGGAAAACACATCAGCAACTTTAAAGCTAAATTAACTGTGTTTCTTTATGTTTTAGCATAGTAGGTCAAAATATTTCACTCAATGAGCCAACTTATAAAACTACCCCCAGATTTACAGGGTCATCCTTTCTCTGGTGCTTATTGGTGGACTTTTGGATGTCTCCTGAGAACTGGGAAGGAGAAAGCTCAGGCAGGTCCCTGACCAGACCTGTTTATTTTGTACACATAGTGCAAATGAGCAAAAATTGTTGGATTTCTCTTGGGACCTTTCCCTGCACATACAAAGCAAGGGTAGTCAGTTCCTTCTTCACTCTACTGTCTTACCCAGGTGGTTGGTATACACTGAATACAAGTTTTACTTTTTACTTGGTCTTGGGGGAGGGGGTTGAACAGGAAATTAAGGAGCTTTATCTGATTGCCTGACCTTGTTTCCGTATGAGTAGCAAAGTATCAAGCTAGGCTATGAGTTCTCCCTTGCACCAAGAAGATGGACATTATTAAGAGTGCTGTTCGGACAAGAACTGTGGAGACCATGAAGGTCAGAGACCTTACTGCATGTTCAAGAACTAACAATTTGAGAGGTACAGGCTCCTTTCAGGACTCCTGCAGATGAGCTGAGTGGACAGTTTCCAAACGGCAGATAAACAGTAGTGGGTAACAGTACACAAAGAGCCATCACAGCTCCAAGCTAAGGGCTGTGGGAGGAGATAAGTACGCTGTCAGGCAATAGTTTTATACCTTGATATTTTCTTTTTAGAGCAAATCCTAGCCCATCCTTTGAAACAAAAATGAACAATGTGTTCTCTTCCATGCTATGAAACTCCCTACCACTTAGAGAAATAAAGGGAACTTCTTGCTTCAACTCCAGAGCTGAGTTTTCAAGCACTCTGTGCTTACAAAATAGTCTTAGACTTTTTTTTTCCTGTCTCGTCTTCCCATGAAATGCATGCTTTCAACTTGCCCTCTGAGAATGACTTAGCTGCTTTCAGACTTGGGACGCTGTTGTAGAATATATCAGGGTGGAGACGGCAGATGATGTGGCCATGCTGGAAGGAAGAGAACTATGGATGTGTCTGGGAGGAGGCTAGAACAAAAGGGAAAGGTGAGGGGATGAAACAGTGCTGAGAAATCTTTGGCCAGGGCAGAGAGCAGGAGAGGGAGCTATGTCTGCTAGTGCCATTCTACTGCCTTTCAGCAAAGGCTTTGAGATGAGAAGCAACCACAGCATTGAGAGAATATTTGAGAGTATTTGTTGAGAAGCAAGAGGAGCTGCTTGTCCTACTTTCTGTGGAAGTCACTTCATTTCCTAGAAATTCTCTTTAGCTCCACTTCATCTGCTCCAGCCACAACCTCCGAGCGCATCGCTACTCCAGTTTGAGTGGCCTCCTAGCAATGTATCCTGCCTTAGGAGGACAGCTTTTCCACTCCACTGTTGACCTGACCTCTGTGGCTGTGCTAGAACTGGGAAGGTTCATTTCTTATTGAGTCTCCTATCTCTAGATGCAAGGAAGCAGAGCTCCCCAGACAAAATTTTCCATGCCCTGTGGAATCCTTATACACTACTGTCAGTCAAAATGGTGTTTTAAAACTGGACAGCAGCAGCTGTTTTCCACAGTTGCCCATATTTCCAGGTATAGGTATTTCATAAGAATAACTAGGAAAAGGTGCATTTCTGTTCAATAGTGGAAGAGCAGGTCGGCCTGACCACCATGGTTGTTGACATACTTACTCAGGTATGAACCTTCATCTTTCTGGGCTTGCTGACCACCTCAGAACTCTTCCTAGTTGTCTCACTGGTGATCAAGGAACCAACAAAGACAGGTGACGTGCTGCATCTGATACTTAAAAAGGAAGAACTGATGGGTAGTGTGAAGATCAGTAGCATCCTTGGCTGCAGTAACCATGAGATGGTGGAGTTCAGGATATGCATCAAAGGGGTCAATACTGAGGTCAATACTGTTTAATATCTTCATGAATGACCTCAATCAAGCAGCAGAGTGCACCCTCAGCAAGTTTGAAGATGATACAAAATTTGGAGGGCTGGTTGATATACTAAATAGTGATGCTGTCATTCAGAGAGGCCTCGAGAGGCTGGAGAAATGGGCTGACAGGAACCTAATGAAGTTGAGCAAAGAGAAATGCAAAGCCCTGCACCTGGGCTTTGTTAGTGGCCGACAGACTGGAAAACAGCTTTGCAGAGAAAGACCTGGGGGTCCTCATTGACACCAAGTTGAACATGAGACAGCACTGTGCCCCTGCAGCACAGAAGGCCAACAGCATCCAGGGCTGCGTTAGGAAGAGCATTTCCAGCAGGTCAAGGAAGATGATCCATCCTTTCTACTCAGCACATCTGGAGTGCTGTGTACAGGGCTTCCCAATACAAGAGACTTGAAGTTCAAAACCTGACTGGACACAGTCCTGGACAACCTGCTCTACTTGACCTTGCTTGAGCTGGGGGGTTGGACTAGACAATCTCCATAGGTGCCTTCCAACCTCAACCATTCTGTGAGTCTGTGTGATTCTGTTTTCCGGCTGTAAAGTGGGCTGGCATTTGTTTTGGGTAGAAACAAGTAATTGAAGGCTATTTAATTTAAAAGAAGATAGTGTCTGATCTTATGCCCCTGATAAAGGTTTAGCACATAGAGGCAAGTAACTTACATAGATTTATATGTAGACTTACGTAGAGACAAGTTGAAGACATCCTGTCAGTACAAAGACTCTTTGGATACTTCAGCAAGGAGGAAAATGGCACCAAATTGGTGAGGGGAAAAGCCTCCAAGCGCTTAGCACAGGCACAGCCCATGAGCCCGTGGTAAAAGTGAGAAGACTCTTCTCATGAAAGTCAGCTCTGTACTGAGTGACTTTTACCATGGACTTCCATGTGTGAGTAGTTGTAGCAATGAAAATTATGCTTTCATGAGCATTTAAGTGATAGAGGAGAGTAAATCCTTTTAATTTTCAATAGCACTTTGAGTCTTTGAATCCCTTTTGAAAACTGGGTGCATCTTCTAACCTTGAGTGTTTTTAAAAACCCATGAAGAGTGATCAGTCCTCCAAACTTTACCATGAAACTACTTAATGTATTTTATACTATGCTGTTGGACATTTTATTGATTTGTTCTGCACACATGAGATTTTTCAGCAACAGATGAGAAAAAATTATTAAGTAAGTCCCCATTTGGATTTCCCAAATACAGAAATTCTAGAATTTTAAATACATATATGGCTAAATTTTAGCCCACGTATGTTTTTGGACATTTGTATTTGAATAAATGTATTTGAACATTTTTTTTAAATGCATTTGTATATTTTAATGTCTTGCATATTCAGGTGCTTACTCCCTCCAACTCAAACGTTTAGATAATTTAACCATTTTGGTGTGGTATGTATGACCAGTTGAGCACTGTTTGTTACTGACTTTAGGTATCTTGAGATGCTGGCAAAGCACCCTGCTGTGAAGACTTGCAGACCCCTGAACCTATGTTGTCACGTTTTTATGGGTAACGGTGAAGCAATAAGTATTTAAAAAGTGGAGATAGTTCTATATGAATCACTGTTGCAACTCCTTTCCCAAGGAGAGCTCAGCCGTGTACACAAAACTGAACTTTGCTACCTCTAAGACAGGTGTAGTTGGAGATGTGGGGAATGGAAATACGCTGTTTGGAGATGCTGCAAAGCAGCCACTGAGCTGCCACTGCCAACCATTTTCTCCCGTGTCTGATTGCAAGTGCTCTTGGTTTGTGCCTTGCCAAAAAAAGCAGAGAAGCCCGATTCAGGCAGAATTGAGGGCTCAGGCATTTTATTGGCATGGGAAGACTCTTACATCTGTCCTTTTTGGCTGTGTCTTCATCCCTTACACAGCGTTGCCTGTGTCACCTCCCATGTCAAGGTTCCCTCACGGAGTAGGACATCCAGGGACCACACTAGATCAAGGAGATGAAGGTCCCAGACCCATGGGACTGAAGAGGAGTGTACGCCTGTAACATAGAGTTGAAGGTACCCCTACTTCGCACTCCTACCAGCTTCTGGACCAGAGCTCCTCAGCCCTTTCTCTTCCTGTCAGGAGCATGTCCCTTTTCCTCTTTCCTCCTTCTCCCTCCTGCCATTGGGATCCAACCCAACCTTTCCCTATGTGCTCTGCCTCCTGCAGGATGGGCTACCTGTGCTAACCTCCTCCCGCAGACGTGGCAGTGCTAGGAGTCCAGCAAAGTAAAAGCATGTTGAGGAGCCTGTGCTAGAGGAGATGGGGTTGTCCCAGGTACTACATGCACTACGGTGGGTGTTAGTCCTGGTCTTCTCTGTCCTTCCTCCTGCCTTGCCAGGTGCCTTACAGATCTCCCCTAGGATTTGGTGGTCCAGGTCAGATCAGAGCACAGCACCAGAGGACCCAGAAGGGGGACAAAGCTCCCTTCCCACCACGTACCCTTGTTGATGAGCAGTCTCTCACCTCTCCTGGCAGCACTCAGATTAAGGAGGCAGTGGTATCAGAGCAGCCTATTTTGTTGGCCATTTCTGTAAACTCTCTACAAAAGAGTCTACAGTCAGTATCCTTTCACTCCAGGCAGCTGCCTGTTTTACCTGGTCTGAGGGTGCTCATGGTCATGGGTGGTCATGGGCTAGGAGCCTCCTGCCCATTCTGTGACAATGTCTGTAAAAGCTGCACAGACTTTCAGGAGTAAAACCATCTCCAGGAGCTGACCCGGCACTATGACCTGCTGTGCAATAGGATAGCAAAGCATTTGCTTCTTGCTTTATGAGTAAGTGGGACTTGGACTTGTGTCAGGCTGTGGCTGTGTACTAACCTGGCTGTGCCTTCCTTCCACAGGGAATGACCTCTTTCTGGTCGCAGTCCATGAGCTGGGACATGCTCTGGGTCTGGAACACTCCAATGATCCCAGTGCTATCATGGCTCCTTTCTACCAGTACATGGAAACACACAACTTCAAACTGCCCCAGGATGACCTCCAAGGAATTCAGAAAATTTATGGTGAGCAACACTATCCACTCATCTATTTACACTGAGCTCGAGCCTAGTGAGTATTTTAGAGCCACAGACAGGTAGCCCTCAAAATGCTTGCAGCTGGTGGGCTGGATTTCCTACCATAGATGAATGGGGAACAGTTTAAAGCCCTTGATCCATAGCCAAATATCAGACGACTGTCCCAGTGGCAATATCTTTGCACAAGTCAGGATAACCAAACCTCTGTGATCTCACTGCTCCTTCATCTCTCACTGCATCACCAATATCAAGGAGCACTAGAAAGGGAAAAACAGGCAATTGCTGTACCCAAGGTTTGTCCATTAGGAACAGCCAGTGCAAATAGAGGGGAAGAATGCGAAGAACATGGAACATCAAGAAAAGGTAAAAAGTATTTATGCACTCATATTTTCTCCATATATAAAAGGTAGGGGAAAAGCATTTGGATCTGCTTAGGGAACACTTTACTGCTTTTAACTTCCAGCTGAACATTGTTGTACAACATGTGCCACAAAGACATGGGCTCAAGGAAAAGAGAGAGAAAAGGAGGCAGAGGGATTATGGGAGAAAACCAAGGGGCTGGAGATGATGTGGTACCATGTGATGGGATCATGGATACCAGGGTGTGAAGACAGAGACTTTCAGAGAATTATTGGTTGAAGGAGACTCTGGGAGCAGAGGGGAATGCAGATTTTAGGAGCCACAGTCAAGGGGAGGCTGAGCTAGAAGATGCTAATGGGTACAGTCTGTGGCAGCCCATGGAAAACAAGCTTTGTCAAACATCCCTGATTTCATTCTTTGAAGAAAGTACAAGTTTGACAGAGAGGTTACTTAGTAAATGTAGCGTAGAGCAACTATGCTACGTAGCTATGCAACATTTGCAGCTGCTTGACATCTGGAGTCAAATATTAGCTCCCAGTACCAGCAGAGCAGATATTATATGAATTAGACCTGAAAAAAAAAATTATAAGATGATCGCCAATGGGAAAGCTGGTGTTTCTAAGGGTTTGCTGCTGGGATCAGTGGCAGACCTGACACTAGTCAACATTTGCATCAGTGATCTGCCAGTGAATTTTAAATTACTGCTAATAGAATTTATGCCAAGACCTATAAGACTCTAAAGCAGTACAGCAAGACTTTAGAGGTCTAAACTGTATGTCAATTGTTTGAGTCTGGTTTGGTTTGGGTTTTTTTTTGTGACTGGAATGAGATTCATTTGTTCAAATGTAGATGCCTAAAGAAGAGAAAACTCTTTCTGGGCTAGTTTCCGTGGCTCCTGTCTGGGCAATGGGAAGAAAAAGGCACTTGTAAAGTGCAGTTCATCCTCACTGTAAGGCAGATACCCAAGTAAGGTCCAACATTTAAAATAAGATGGCTTGAGGTACACCCAGGGGGAACTGGCTTTTCCCATTAGTGCAGCCAGAGATTTCTCTTTATTGTTCATTACCAGAATGAAGTTGCATGGCAATTGTCCTATGGTATCATTTAATTATGCATACTTTAACATAGTATATATTCAAATATTCAGGATAACAGAGATTCCGGATGGTTTTGAAATAAACTGCTGGGGTAGTAAGTATTGAACTTGCATTAAGTATTATACCTAAGTTTTCATTTTTGAAAGCTGCTAAAATGTCGTTATGCTGTTTCTATTTTGAAATGTTGGTTTAGTTCCTGTGAACTTTGACTAATCAGAAAGAAAAAAAATAATCTTAATTTATTCCTGGCAGTGAAAGTGCAATCAGGAAAAAAATACTGGTTTATCTGTTTTCAGATACCTTTTTGGAAAAGGAATTGACAGCCATGCTTCTTCACATTTGTGGTTCAAGCCAGTACCGGCTGTGGCTGAGCTGGGGACCAGCACTCCCCCAGCACAGCTTGGGCAGAGACCCAACGCCCAGGGCTGAGCTGAAATGGGGCTCCTGGGCCCATGGGTGGGAGTGGGGGTACTCGGTGATGCTGGTCAGGGCCATTAAGACCTATTAGTGTCCTCAGGGCCCTGACAATTTTTGAGAGCACTGCACAGTGTCTTGTGCACAGCTAAGAGCAGAGAGCTCAGTACTGTACTGCCTACGGCTTGGCAGCAGCACCATTAGACTTCCACTTATTTTTCACTTACGTAGTGACATTAAACTTTAGCCACATACTATGTTAAGATTCTCTATATGCAATATAATATGCTTAACATTTTAACTCAGCTTGAAAAAAGCAGTATGAATGAATTACTACCTGGTGCAGATAGTAATTACGAATTAGTTTGTTGTCTATCATGGAATCACACAAGGCTCTTCTCTGAGGCCTTTGAACTGGAGTGGGTAGGGGATGGTGTTGGTGGCTGTAGAGATAACTAGTCCTGCGAGGAGAAGAAGGAACAGCTTCTGCAGTAGGAGCTTTGATTCCCCAGGTAGAGATGTCAGTCCTTAGCACAAAGTTATGGTCCAAAAACTAAAGTTTAGTTTAAAACTAGGTTTTACTCTTATGGTGCACCAAGAAAAGATGGAAAATGCAGGTTGTGTTTCTCTCTGGAACTGGAGACATGAGAACAGATCCTTTCATCTGAGCTGCTTAGAACTGAGAAGGGACTGCTGGAATATCTTTCTTGTAGCTTTAGCAAGAATATTCAACTAATGTGTTTTATTTCCACAGTGCCAATCTGCTTTGTTGTGCCGTGGAATGCCAAAAGCCCATCTACCAGAGCACCTGTCCAAAAATCAAAACCTCCTGCTTTCTTGCTGCTTTGACATTCTCTCCAGTGCAGCAGCATGTGCTCAATACGTATTATTTAGGAACCTACTATGCAAAATAAGTCATAGAGACAGAGCCACTGTCTTGCCTGTAGCATTCTTTTTAAAAAATAAATTTAATTAAAACTTACAATTTTTCATTCCACTGAAGTTGCTAGAACAAAGAACAGAGGCTCTACTAAAGCTTAAGTCCATTTTGTCTCCTTCTTTTGAGAATGATGCATTTCAAACGTATTTTTATGTTGTATGTGTTTATCCAGTAGAAAAGAAATATGTCTAAATCTGTCATGTAATGATTTATTGAATTATTAAGTTATTTTTTGCTGGATTTATTTCAAAACTCACTTAAAGAGACAGTAGGTGATGTGAACTCTCATTTGTGCTTCATGCTGGTTAGTATAAGGTCAATGTTTACAATGTTATTTCCACTTATGAACTGATGATGAAAAGGCCAGCTGCTCACTGTGTGTGACAGAGTAGACTGTAAGACAAGACAGTGGCATTTCCATCTTTTGATAGGTGCTTCTTGTAGCATGTTCCTTGACAAAATGAGGGAAATATCATGACTGTTCCTCACATGTCTTTTTCAGAAGGATATCTCCCACTATACTTATGTGCCATGTCACAAGTGACATGCCCAGGTAGGAATTAAACTGGAAATAATACCATTATGTAGGGCCCCTGGATATCCTGTTAAGTTGACTGCCTCTTTTAATTTTGCTACTGTTGAAGTCAGGGCTGCGTGCAGCTACAGTGCAGATGGAGAGAGGAGACATACTCAGCCATGGCCTCGTCACACAGCCTGAACTGATCATCCTTCAGCACTGGTTCCCCTGTTCTTCATGTACTCTAAGTACCCTTTTGCAGTAGGCTGTGAAGCAGCCTCTCATGTTAGGAGTGACTATTCTGACACTATGCCTGGGGAGCAGAGGGGTTGATATGAGGTGCAGGAACAACTCATGTCCACACGGATGCTTGGAGCCAGTAAACTAGGCCATTACCTTCAAGGCCCTTTCAAAGCCTAAGGTCACAAAGGGAAGGTCTCCTAATCACTCAAAGATAGACCAAATCATTAGGCCTGGAGACACCTCAAGGATGTGGGTCCTTCCAAATCTCACTGAGGACGTGTCAGCTTCACACATCTTTTCTGCAGTTCAAGAGAAAAGCTCCCGATCAGTGTACATGCTGCATCCCATGAGGGCTGAGGTCCAGGGTGGTCATGAAAGCACACCAGATCCTGGCCAAGGAACTAGACACCACCAGCTCCGACATCCAAGAACAGGGGATCAGCAGGGCACAGTGTCCATGAGCAAATAGCACCTTCTGCCAGCCTCATTACTCCTATGCAGCAAGCATGGGTTTCATAACCTCCCTCACCTTTTCCCAATGGCAGCCCATAGAGCAATCCCAGATCCTTGTAACCTACATGTACGTGTGAGATGGCTTGTGATGAAACAGCAGAAAGACCCAATGCAAAATGCTCCACGTGGTGACACTGCATTGTGAGTGGGACCATCAGAGCAAGCTTTGCTGTCATGCAGGACCTGGAAAGATTAGGCATAGGACTGTTTTCTGATAATGCCCTATTGAATGTGGGAAGAGAATAGAGTAACATCCAAGACCTTATCTATAGAAGCTGCAAGATCTGGGACTTTTGGATCCATGCCCCATGGTGCTGTGCTCATAGGAGGGCAAGGGAAGGAAAATGCATGGCAATAAGAGAGCTGGAGGAATCTGCCCTGGTTCCACATCTCTGGCATATTGCGGAAATAACAGACTCCCTCTCTGTGTTGCACCCCTTCACTTGCACTTCTCCTCCTGTCCAGAGACTGTTGGACCCAGCAGGAAATACCAGACTCCACCTGCGGTGCATCCACTGAGTCTCACCTGCCGTATGCCAGGTCTCCATTCCCATTCCTCTGAAAAACAGGCAGGGAGTAACTGCTTGGTTCCTGGTCCTGTCCTTGGGGTGCACCTGACACCCGGAGGACTCTGCCATGACACAGGGACTCACTCATGCCAACATCAGCCCTGGAGCTGCACACATTGGGTGTGAGAGAAGGGAGCTGATCACAGTGATCAGCTGCCTCCTGATGAAGGGGGAGCTGAGGGGGAGCCAACCTCTCTTGAGAGATTTCTCAGCTGATAGAGAAACACTGCTTTATGTTATGGCTGGGCATGAAATACTTCTCTCATCCTACAAATCTGTCTGAATATATATATATAAAAAATGTTCTGTTTTGCAGTGGAGCAGATGTCAGGCTTCTTAAAGTTTTTCCAGAGGGGAACTGGGCTGCAAACACCACAGCTAGAGCATCTTGCAGAGCCCCAAACTCTCATCATTTGCCTGCCTAAGCCTGGGAATTTTGGACCCAGTTTTCTTGCACGCAAAGCAGAGAACCCAACCGCAAGGTGAATTGCCTCGTCACAGACCCCAGGAGAGCTTTGGCTTAGAACAAGGATTTCAGCCATGGTGAATGCTCTTTCACCTGGGTGGCAGTTGGTCATTCAGAGGAGAACATCTATGTGAGAAGGGCTCAAGAAACCCTTCCTGCCACCCAGTGATGATCACAAGGACCTCGACTGCCCAACCGTTGGGTACGCTGTGGGTGCTGGGGCTTGTTCTGCAGACTGTAGTGCACTGTGGCAAGGATACCCAAACTAACTGAAATAGCTAATTCACTTCACTGCTGAAGTCTAACCCTAGAAGTGCAAAGTGCTCTGTGGCCAGGTTTACCAAGCAAGCAGGGAAAAGGAGTCCTTCATGAGCTCTGAGCTGTTGTGGATGGACCATCTCTTGTCCCTCAGATAGCTTGTTGGCAGCTAGCTTATTTAATATGAACAAGGACTGCTTTCCATTGCCCTGGAGTCCAGAGCAGCCAGGTGGGTTTCTCTCACTTTCCCTGGCTCATTTGGATGATACATTTTGATTTGAAACTGAGAAGCCTTTCCTGTGTACCTGGACAGCTGGTGCAGTCCTGCAGAAACATGCAGGCAGCTCAGCTTTTTACAACCAAAAAACCTCTGTATGTTATTCAAAAGCGTAACTGCCTGCCTGTAGTCTGAATGATAGTTTTATTCTTGGAGTGAATATTAGGAAGATAAAGACAGGCCTTTGTTTGCAGGTGAATCATTATCTTCCCTGATCTGAAACAAAGGGTGTCCTCTGCACTGGCAGGCTTGGAGAGCCGCCTGGCTTGCAGAGAGCTGGCTGTGACAGATGCTGAGCCATGCCAAGATGCTGAACCTCCAGGCAGGTGTTGTGCAGTTGAGGGAACACTCTGTCAATAGCCAGGAGGACAGTACAATTATATTTTGTCCTCAACTATCGACACAGTGGCTCCTAAATGCCTCCTCTCTCTGTGTTATCTTCACAGGTCACCTTGGTATTCAGATGGTCTGCGACAGAGGAAGCATGAAGGGAGGAGGCTAAGTGCCAGTGGCGGAAGTCACACTCTGAAGGTGATCTGCTGTGACGCAAAAGCTTTCTGACATTCTTTGCCTTGGTTGTGATAGAGAGGAAGAAAGTCTTCTTCTCCACAAAGTGCCTGTAAAGTCCCAGCAAGTTGCTTCCCTCCAGAACGTAGAGTTTCCAGCTCCAGGAGGTTTCTTACCTGCTTCCTATGTGGAAGTGGCTGCAGGTTCAGCCCCGGGGGTGGGTTTGGCTCTGGTGCTGGGATCACACGCAATAACTAGGTGACCACGTTCAGACCCAATTGCAGACCCATGCAATAGCCTCTTTCACTTAATTTTTCTCTCAATGAGCTTTGCTCTGACTGATTCTCTGAAGTTGCTTGGAAACGTAGTGATAGAGGCTGTGATTTGCATGCGATACTGCCTGGTTAGTTATATCAGTGGTGGGTGTAATCAGTTCCTATATTAAATACCAAGGTGCCAGCATCTCTTAAGTAGCTCTTTCTTCACACGGTCATCTCTGCTGCTAATAAACCTGTTATATCCTGCCTTTAGCCGTCTGTTTTGGAGGCAGGTTGCTGTGATGAGATTCTGGAAATAGTAATGACTGGCAAATTATATAGGGTCTATTCATTCTGCTTTCCTGCCAGGTTGTGCTCTGAAGTGGCTTAGGTCTTATGAGGTAGCATCTTTTTTCAGCAATGGACAGGCTGTGCTTCTGCTTTCCATCCCCCTAACTGTAGACCAAATTCTGCCTGCCTAGCACTTGGACCTGAGGATTTTCATGTTGTATGTATGCTTCTCTCTTTGCTTGTGCATTAAAATTATTAATATTAATTAAATTATTAAAATTTAATTAATAAATAAATAAATTTATTTTTATAAATAAATAAAATTATTTATTAATTAAAAATAAAAGTGCAACCTGTATAACCACAAGAGGTGACAAGACTTCAATCAGGATAAATTAGAAAGCCCAGAACACATAAAAACAAGAAGAGAAGTAAAACATAGCAAGGAAAAATCCATGGCTGGCAGGGAAGGACAGTAAGAGGAATATTTTAAGTGAAATGACAAACTCTGCATCCAAGCAAGTTGCAGTACCACCTGGAAAATGTGTGGGAAGCCTTGTCAGTGCTGTGTACCTCCTTCAGCACTAGTTTGGCCAGTGCAAGCAGTGAGTATGTACAGTGGCCCACCTTCCATTGTTAGTCCTGACTTGTGATCTCTTTCCACTGCGGTAGCAAATGTTTCAGTTAATGCAAATCTCTGGTTCACCTGAAACATTGCTGATTTGCACCATCCTGACCGCAGTGTGTACAACTGCTTCTGCCTTGCAACTTTACTGCATTCTGTTTCAGTGGCATCTTAGGGCTTATTAAAACTTTTATATTGGTCCCCTGGGTTGCAGGTGCTATTTTAACTTTCCTCTTCTCTACAGAAAACTGTGACAGACTTTGGGCACTTAAATTGAACGTGAGAGAGTTGAACATGACTGCTGTCCTGCAGCAGGGGCAGGGCAGGCTGTAACCTGGTATATGAGTGGACCTCACTTGTGAAGAGAGATAATAACTCCAATCATGCATGAGATGTTAAATTTCTAGCATATGACCACAATACTATAGTCCATATTCTGCACCTTACTATCAGATTCTATGTGTCTTTGTGACCCATCAGATACATTCCTCATAATTTTCTTCAGATATTACTCTTGTCTCACCCTTTTTTCCTTTAAAAGAGAAGGGGAAAAAAAATTAATGTCATGCCCTCATCTTACTGCTCATGGTCATCTCAATAAAACTCTGTTCTTGCTCTCTTCTCCTCTCAAAGTGTGGAGTTTTTGGCTTGTTATTTCTGGAAATTCAGAACTGCTGTTGATTTGAGTATCTCTATCCATTTGCTGTGGCTGAGAAGCAGAACCACCCCAACCTGGCAATCGCTCCCTTTCGCACTCTGTGTCTTTCCAGCAAGCAGTTTGAATACATAACACACAGTGACTTCTTGGGTCCCTCCCAGACAATTCCCTCCGACAGCAGGTGTGCCTGCATTGCAGATTGCTACACGTCTCACCCTGTTTAAAGGCAACAGTGCTCTTTCTGGAGTCCTCCTTACAATCATGTTGTGAATTTGCTTCTAGCTGCCTCTCACAACACAGGGATCTATTCTGTGCTGGAACCTGCTGGCAGTCTTCTGCAAACTACCAAATAGCTGTCTGATGAAATTGCTCCACTGTATCAATTAAACTGACCACCGAAGAGGCTTATCTGATCCATATATGGCAACAGAAATGCATCTCTGATTTGGTCAGTGCATGGCAGCGTTAGCCTCTTGCAAAGGGGAGAGAACGAATAACTATACCTCTCTTGTGCTTCTGTAGCAACATGCTATAGTCTCATTTAGAAAGATGATCCTTGTATCAGTCCATTGGCACGGGAGTCCTGTCATGTAGGACATGCATTAGAGTTTTTCAACGTTATTTACAAAACATATCCTCTCAAAGCCACGTGGATGGCAGCACAAGAGTAAAAGGATCACACTGCTGTTTAATGAGAGACCTGCAGTGTGCAGTAAGTCACTGCTTATTGTTTCCTTGCTTAGGTCCCAGTCAAGACTTACTTACTTTTTCTTAATGCAACCATTTCCTATCTTCACCAAGCATGTAAATTGCTGGGTTTCAAACTTAATTTATTCAGGTAGTATAACTGGCACCAAGTGCCATTTTTGGCAGCCAAAATAGGTTTACCAGTTTCCTGCTCCTTTAATTCGCCAAAGCAAGATCTGGGCATTGTGCTCCCATGTCCTATCTGAACAAACCAGAACCCTGGCTTTCTTTGTGTAAGATCTGTCTGGGACCTCTTTCCCCATTCCCATCCCTTCCTCTGCAGCATATCCCACTGTACCAACTCAAGCCTACCTCCACGAGCTTTCCAGCCTGAACCAGAAGGGCCAGCTAGCATCCCACTTGTTGGAGGAGATGCCTTTGCACAGCCCATGTGCGTCACACCACAATAAGTTGCTTATGGCTGTATTAGCAAACAATGTCTATGGCTGCTAGCAAGAATAATAGTAGCACATCTGTAGATACAGCAGTATTTAGGGATGGTGTTAAATAAATAGAGTGCTGAGGACTTGACACCCGCTCTGTATGCATTTTGGGGAAGGGGGTGGTTATTGTGGATTAGCTCTAGCTGTGCCCTATGATGTCTATTTGCAGCTGCAGTATCCTAGATGTGCTCCAGAAGTGCATCTTCAAGTTTAGCTTTGTCCAAAACCAATGCATTTCATGAACTTCAGTGTGAATCAAAGCACAGAAATTGCAAATGATGGTGAATATCTCTGCAAAAGCACACTCCTGAGCTGAACTGAAACATGAGTGTAGATGCACCCGTATTGCCTGGCTAACAAGGGGTCTGACCCTGTTGCACCTATGACAGGCAATGTCTGGAGACCTTTGCTGCATACCATTTGGGGAAAATTCACAGATCACTAGCAGCAGCAGTATCACAGTTTGGGAATTTTATTTAAAAGAACTTTATGGTATGCTAAGATAATGGGCACTGAACAGCTAAGAATGGAGGGGGATGAGAAATACACAGTATCAGTGTAATATTTTTATCTTTTTCATGGAGACAGCTTTCCAAGAATAATTATCAACAGAGAATCCTCATGTAAAAGATTTCTGTGAGCAATATTTGATGTCTTTTATTAAAGTTCTGTAATAAAAGTAAATAAAAATACTTGCTAATAAAAATGGCATATGGCACAAAATATCACATTATGAGGACAAGTCACCTTGAAGAAATATAATGATCCATTTGAAAAGCTTGAGAAAAGAGCTGTAAGAATAAGTCTCAAGATCTCAAAACCAAAAGACATTGCAGCAACAGACAGAACTGGTCTATTTAGCTCATTAAGGAGAATTCAAAAAGCATCCTCGTCAAGATCTGTAAATGATTAAATATTGAGACACTAAAGATAGTAAGAAAAAACCACTGAATCTAAAGCTGCACAAACTCAGACAATAGGTAAGACAGACTTTAGCAGTGACAGGGCTTAATCATTGGAACAATTTGCTGTGCATTATAGAGGATTTTCTATGGCTTGAAATCTGGAAATGTGCTGTACCTGCACCAGAAACACTAGGCTCATCGCAGGACTCGCAGGTGGAGGTTTCTGGCCTGGTACTGCAGGAAGTTGGACTATGTTATCTAAGTGGTACTTTCTGAACATAATATCCATGAAACCTACACACAAGATTCTTACCATTACAACCTTAATAACAAATATGATGGCTTTTTCTGATGACTTCTTTGTCACTAGCTGTGAGGATTTTCACTAACCCCATCACCCTTCTAGGACGTGTTAAGCACTCATTCGTTATAGGAACCCTTTGAAAATGTAACATTTAAGAGCTAAGTTGACATGGGGACTCGGGCACCTAACCATCATTTTAGGCAGCATAGTTCAAAATATTTATCTGCAAAAGTCCTCTTCTAATCCCACAGGTGCATAGCCTCCATGGGTATCTAAATCTTTACTCATAAATTCCTCCTCTGGGTATGGGCAAGGCAATCACCCACAACAGGGTAACTCTCTTTCAGTCTGTGAGGATGAGCCTTGACCTGTGCAGGTGTTCAATACCAGCTGGTGTGAAGCATATCAGCAGTGTGGTTGAACCGCTAAACCAGTGAGACTGATAGAGCAACCATGAAAGTCAGACCCCATTCTGCCCACTGGTGGAGGTTTGTCCTGCAATCTCTCTACATAGCTCCTTCAAAAAGTCCTGTTCAGAAAGAGATAGAAACCATAATCCATGCAAATAACCAATCAAATCCCATTTGATTACCTCAGATGTAGAAAACTTGCCAAAATCTCTTGCTTCTAGTAGCCTTCTGCTTATTGCCATACTAACTTGTGGCCCACTCTGAGAAGCAACAAGAAATCTATGACTCAGTTAGATTTGGTCCAGATTTTATCACTAACTGTTAATGAAATTGTCTTATAGCAGAGTCCGTTTAAAAGCAGACCTCTGCTCCAAGGCTAAGTCACTTGTGTTTTTATAACTCTTTACATTCCTGCAGCTTTGTCAGATCTCAGATCTGAACTGGGTAAGGACTGAAGGGGAGACCTGTGCTTGTGGGGGGCATAATTTGAATTAGAGTGTGGTCCCTTATCACGGCTGTTCATTAGAGTTCCCATGGTGTTCTGAAAGCAAAGATTGGGGACTAAATTGTAATAAAGTAATTGCTTTCTAATTTCTAAATTCCCCTGCAGTTCCCCTTCAATTGTAGCATTGATTTTCACACCTGAACTTTTTTCTCATTTTGGTTTGGGTGTTTTTTATAGTCTACTAAACATTTCTATTCAAGGCTTATTACCTTTCATTTCAGTTGGGAACGTGATTGGTGTGGCTCCTCCCTCCTTTTAGCTCCAGCCTCCTTGGGAAGATCTACAAAAACATACTGGCTCTTCTTCAGTTCTTATCACTCATCTGTTTTGGGACATCTTTCACGTGTGGATGCATCTCGTTCTGCTCCCCATTTCTAGGGAATGAGCTCTGCATAAGGAGTATGTAAATTCCTCGCAATGCTATTCATCCAGCCTGTTGTCTTTTAAAATCTACGAGGGAAACACAGAAAATCCAAATTTGTCCACATTGCTAAACATTGTTCTTTTCACTTCTAGGTCCTCCTGTTGAGCCCCTGGAGCCAACCAGACCTTTACCAACTCTTCCTGTTCGCAGAATTCACTCTACTTCAGAAAGAAAACATGAGAGACAGCCAAGACCTCCTAGTCCTCCTCTGGGTGATAGGCCATCTCCTCCTGGCACAAAACCGAACATCTGTGATGGCAACTTTAACACCGTGGCTCTCTTTAGAGGAGAAATGTTTGTCTTCAAGGTACTAAGAATTCCTGCTTACCCATGAGTCTTTCTTTAGTTTTATTGCTGGAAAAGACTAATAGAAGTATAAGGTACTGAGATTTGAAATGTCTGTGAAAATAGCTCTGTTCCTCTGAGGTTGATGAATGAGCAATATTAGAAGGAATAGTAAGCAGATTGGCTCTGTAATATTTGGAAACAGTGCCTGATGGGATTCACAAAATGCCCAGGCAGCCTGTGCACCAGAGTGTGAACTGGATGCACTGGCAGAGAATTCAG
Organism: Theristicus caerulescens; assembly: GCA_020745775.1. Lineage (NCBI taxonomy): Eukaryota > Metazoa > Chordata > Aves > Pelecaniformes > Threskiornithidae > Theristicus > Theristicus caerulescens. The sequence goes on from CM036569.1 coordinate 5,554,289, forward strand.
ACACCATCAAGCTCAGAGAGGAGCCACCTGTAAAGCCAGAAAGCAATACCAGTACCTAACCAAGCACTCAGCCTACCTGAAGCTCTTGGGGAGTTTGAGTCAGCCTTGCTTGTGAACTACAGCCAAGGAGGAAGGAGAGGCTTTGCTCAATAACCCACATTAGAGTGCCTTGAATATGGAAATACATAGTCCCATTCCCAAAATACCTGTAGCTTTCACTCTGCCCAATGGGTGTGAATGCGGAGAGAGATATATTAAAGGTCATTAAATGGACAAACCACATCAATTGCAGAAAATGCCTGAACTGAAAATAGTTGAAGGCTGGAACAGTATCTGGGAGAAGTCTCACAGGCTCTGTCCTGCTCTTACTCATCCCTGAGCATCCACTGTGGCTTTAACTAATGATCTCATATCTAAATGGATATTTAAAAACTCCTTTGTGCCTTTGGATGTTGTGTGCTTCACACAGTCACCAGGTAATGTTAAGGCTGTATGGCTCTCCTGGGGTCTGATAGGTGAGCACCAGTTGTACCAGGACAAGTGTGACACCTCAGTGACAACATACACAGAGAGGTTCATAACAAATGCATTCATAATGCTTATAACTCTGGACTTGCTTCCCCTGCTCCTTTTTCCTTTCCTTCTTTCCACGCTTTTTCACAGCACCAGCAATCAACTTCTCACCCTTTTGGCTGCCATCTCCCCCATGAAGCACTTCCTTCACTGGAGACAGTGTTGGGCTGGGTTGGAGCTGTCATCTGAACCAGGACTTCTGTCTTTAATTGTTACCGGGCGTAGGCAGGGATTAGTAATGCTTGATGCCCAGCCTGATTTGACTGCAAGGTAAAAATAGTCAGTCTGAAGACGCTTCTGGTTTTCTCAGGATCGCTGGTTCTGGCGTCTGCGCAACAACCGAGTGCAGGAGGGATATCCCATGCAAATTGAGCAGTTCTGGAAAGGCCTCCCCGCAAAGATTGATGCAGCCTATGAGCGGTCTGACGGAAAATTCGTTTTCTTCAAAGGTATAGTACATTTCAGGACAAGTCTACCACACCTACCTCACATCACACTCTTCTTTTATGAAGATGGTGAAAACAGGTACACTGTATCCCTGTCCTTTTCCAAGGGGACACTTCAAGCAGCCACTAATCCTTAAAATATATTTTAGTGTGGTCTGGCCTTGCCAGGACAATCTCTGTATAAAGCTAATATTGATCAGTGGAAGTCGGCTTCTATGTGATAACAAGAAATTAGCTCCTGTTTCCCAGGGAGTGTCAGTCTCCTGCCTATCTCCTTGAACATGTTTCAGCAGGGCATCTCCAGCTATAGGGCACTCCCAAAACACATTTCTGGACAATTGTCTCCTAAAGAGACAAAATGACCAACTTTATGCTGGGGCCCACATTAGCTCCTTGCACTGTGACGGTGTCTGAACAGGATCCTGTAACTTGAGAGCAAGTTGTAAGCAAGAAGAGTTGCTGGAAAGCATCGGCATGTCCCCGTACAAAAACGCAGTACCTGGTCATCTGAATTTATGTCTGCAGCTTTGGTCCCTCAGCTCAATAAACTGTATTAAAACTTGAGAAGGCTCAGAGAAAGGCAACAGAAATGATCAAAACGTATGGGCTGACCTCCTGCAAGGAACTCCTCAGCCTGAATGAGGGATGACAAAGACGGGGTAGGAGAGAAGTCTTTGAAATCGTGACTGGCTTAGAGAAGGTAAATGGGAAAGGGTTGTTTAACATCTCTTCCAAAACAAGACCGGAGGAGCAGCAAATGAAATCGGGAGGTTTCAGGTTCAAAATGAAGAGAATGAGCAGCTTTTTCACATAATACAGTTAAGCCTGGAAGTCCTCAACATGCTGTGGTTCATTGTGGCTATTTTACATTTATGTCAATTCAACTACTAATTTGGCAAACCTGTTTGTTGTTTGTGTCCCCATTCATCTCTAGGAGATAAATACTGGGTTTTTAAAGAAGTGACAGCAGAGCCAGGCTACCCACACAGTCTGGTGGAGCTGGGGAGCTGTCTGCCCCGGGAAGGCATCGACACGGCTCTGCGTTGGGAGCCGGTAGGCAAAACCTACTTCTTCAAGGGTGACAGGTACTGGAGGTACAACGAGGACAAGAGAGCAACAGATCCAGGATACCCAAAGCCCATCACCGTGTGGAGAGGAATCCCTCAGGCTCCACAGGGAGCTTTTATCAGCAAAGAAGGCTGTATGTATCTGCAGTCATTACGCCTGTTAGATCGGTAATAGCTTGTCTACCTTGGGAGTTGGGTTGTTGGATGTGGGGTGTTTCGAATATTTCCTGAGATAGGAATCAAGTCTCAGAAGTCCTAGGGTCACACTGGCACCTGCAAGCACCAGCAGTCTGACATCCTTCCTGACCTTCATCCCAACCCAGGTACCTCCTCGACTGCTAAAACACGTTATCGTAATGCCAGCTCTGGGGGATGGAAAGGGGACTTTTTCTGGTTTTGCTGCCACAACAGTCCCTACTCGAGTTTTCCTGGGCCCTGATTGCAAGGATGCCTTAACTTACATTTTCCTCCTAGTTTCTTCCCTGTAGCTAGCTCAGTCACTCTGTTACAGGCTCCAACCTGCCTGATCGACTTCGAAGTTAGCCATACTCTGAGTAGGGGGTTGGACCTCCAGAGGTTCCTTCCAACACATTTCTTTCTCTGATTTGAAGATTTCTTCCTCTTCTTCCAGTTGGGGAAAGAACTAACAGAAGGGGCTTGTGCCATCGAGGCCGTGTTTAAATTTGGGGCTGCGGCGTGAGACGAGGGCTGTAGGGCTGGGCTAGGCTGGAGGACTGCAGTGAGAGCCAGCCAAGCTGGAGGATAGATGCAGGAGACGCAACGCTTTCACCACTGTTCCCTTCTCCTTTTTTCTTTTTTTTTTTTCCAATCACTTGAGAGTGATTAGAAAAGGAGTCATCTGGGGAGACGAGGGGTACTTCAGACAACATGTAGCATAAACCATCAGCCTTTTATTAGCAGCAGGACAAGACTGCTCCTTAACAAAGGCCAAATCTTCTGGATTCTGTGGCCAAAAGGACTCATCTTATTCAGTGCCTGCTCCCTCAGGCTGGGTGAACCTTAAGTATTCTTCGAAACACTATCGCGCTCAGGCACACACTGTCATTCTGCAGATCATGTTAATTGCTTGGTAATGATGAGCACTTATTTACAGATGCTTTAGTAAAAAATAACTCACTGCAGAACACTCACTTTAAAGTTAGGGGTTTTTTTTATTATTATTCACAGTTTGTCTTGGCCAAGGGGAATGGTGTCTGTGGGCAACATTGCACACATAAGCCAGGGTTATGGTTTCTTCTTTAAATCCTAGCTCCAAAACCACCTTCACTTTTCAATGGTTTTGGAATGCCCTGGATGAATGTGTTTTATTGGCCCAGGCAGCTCGCACCTCCAGCCTTCCAGGCTCTCTGCACATCCTCACACAAGCACAGCTTATCAAGTTGGAAACGGTGTGGTGAGAAATATTCTCTGTTTTGTCTCCTAGTTTATACCTATTTTTACAAAGGGAAGGAGTATTGGAAGTTCGATAACCAGAGGCTGAGTGTGGAGCCAGGCTACCCCAGGTCAATCCTCAAAGACTGGATGGGCTGTAACCAGAAGGATGTTGAACGAAGCAAAGACAGACGCCTCCCCCATGACGATGTGGATATTATGGTGACAATAAACGATGTGCCTAGCACTGTAAATGCAATCGCAGTTGTGATCCCTTGCATTTTGTCTCTGTGTATCCTTGTCTTGGTATACACGATCTTCCAGTTTAAAAACAAAGAGGTGCAGCAAAATGTTGTGTATTACAAAAGACCTGTCCAGGAGTGGGTATGACACAGCTTGCTGCACATTTCAACTCATTGATCTGATGAGGACTATGGACAAAAAAATAAGAAAAAAAATGCATTCAAAAGCCTACCAAACTACTTCAGTGACCTACAAGTTTTGGACAGCCTGGGACCGAAAGAAGCAGGAAAACTGGAAAAAATACAGGCAGCCTTGCAGTGTGGAGCCTCTTTCCTTCTTACTGCCTCAGTCGCGTGTCAGTCTTGGTGTGCCATCCTCTGCAGGCTCACTCTGCTAACCTCAGAGTCTTCAAGACAGGTTTCAGCTGAGCTGGGAAACTTCCTTCAGTTCCCTGCACCAGTGCTCCCGGTTAAACCCAGCATTCTCCAGTGTAGCTAAACCACCTCTGAACAGAACCATTTTTTACTAGCTGTCTCATAAATGAATTAAGATCATGAAATCTATGAACAGGAACAATTCAGTATCGTAAGCAGAAGACATTCTGATGCTGAACCATTCTAAAAGATCTTCTTAGTTTATTACAAAATCCAGGGAATTACCTGGATATGATTTTCCAATACCTGCTGGTCAGATGTTTTGTACATTCATAACTGATCAACGCTGCCACTCAGTACTGTGCATGAGGAACCACTAAGCACTCAAAGAGGTAAATGAGTGCAGAGCAGAAGCTCAAGACGCACCAAACCAGACACCATAATGTTACCTGGCAACATCAAGCCCTAGGTTGGGACAATCTGAAGACAAAGTAATTGGGTCTAAAAAAAACAGTCATGGGAATACATGTTTTTGTTTTGGGAGCCATTCATGAAATAAATATTTAAATGTCAGATGATGTTGTTTTAAGCTCCCATCAGCAAGAAACGATGAACCAATGGTTACCGATATACTGAAAAATATGTATAGAGTAGACTGCAATCTGCCCCTGTTAAGATGCTGGGAAAAGATGAATTGTTGTTATGTGGCATGTATAACTAGATTGTGGAATTTGTATGTTGGGTTTCAGGAGAATGGAAATGTTTGTTTGGAGTGAGATCGTCATTATATTTTGCTGAAATAGTCAAGATACAGTAAGAATTAGGCCTGTTTATAAAACTAAATCCAATCCCTGTAGATGTTACAAACATTGTATGCCTTCGAAATTTGTTTTTTGTTTTTGCTCACTTCTTCACAGGCAAATATTTGGCAAAGACCAAAGGAAGCATGCCACAGAGTAGAATGAGTTCATCACTAGTCACATTTGACAGAGACATAAAAATCAGGTAAAGGCTAGATAAATATCTGAGCTTTTGGCTAGTGACTTTTCACAAGCCTCTTCCTACAACAGTAGCTTCTGCTTATCCCTCTTACAGTTGTCAATGGTTTAGGATATTGTGTCCTAACCACAAACTGAAGTCCATTTTGTTGTTGATGCTGATTATTTCTACCATGTTAAATAAGAGTGGAAGAAGAGTTTCTTGCAATGCAATGAAGTCCAGCCCTGTACAGAAGTGCCATTCATGTAAGCATACGAACTGCTTTGCACGCTCACTATAAGGAATAGGTGATTAGCGTAAGCTCTCTGCCTATAACTGAATTTTCTTCAGTGCAATGGAAGTGCAATGCACAGAATGTCCAGGTAGTATACAAAAAGTACAGCTTTATAATGTCAGCTATAAAAAAAAAAATCCAATGATGACAAACATGCTAAAAATATTCCCAATTACAATGATGAGGAATGAAGAAGCAGGAAGATTATTAGCATTCTGAATTTCTAACTAGTGCTCAAATATTGCTATGGTGAAGCAGGATAGACAATAGATACTTCTAGTGAAGCCCACTAGGACTGCATAACACGTGGTCTCAAAACTGTATTTTGTCCTTCATGATTGATTTCCATAGCCAAGCTGTTTACTGTGTTTAAACATAAAAAATATATTACAAACATATTACAAAATAAGTGAGAAGCTAGTAGATGCAAAACTTTGAATTTTAGTGAAAAAAATGTGATAACATCTCATGATGGGTGAAGGAGTGCAAAGGACCAAATGAAATCGGAGCTACTGATTAGACACCCCACACACATGCTACTCCGTACGTTGCTATGTGTACTATATACGTGGTAGAATGCACACTATGAACGCCACAGCCACATGGCACATCGAACTCATCTGTACGCTGCCAACTCTTCTGAGACTGTGACAGCCCAAACCTTTGAGCAACTTCCAACAGCCATCATTAAAGAAAAAAATTTACAACCTAGAGAAATGTCTGGTTTTGTTTGTATTTTTTTTTTCCTCCTGCCCAAAGGTAGATTTTTGGTCTGTTCAAAACCCTATACTGAGTAACAAGCTGTACAGGCAGCACGATGCCGGGGTCTGTAGCAAGCTGAGCCATTTCCTCAGACATCTGCATATTGCCTTGCAGAGCCAGGCACCCCACTGCAATAAGGCAAGCTGCCTGCCCTATATTGCCAAAATTCACCCTTCCTCAAAGAGCTGCTGCTTCAAAGAACTGGAGAAATAGTTTGGTGGCTTTTTTAACTGCTTCATAACTGGCTCCTGGTGCAGATGTTACATATTTGAGCTTTCCAAGGGTGTGAGGTATTTGTGTAGGTATTTAAGGGGCTGAGAAACAGCCCTTTACGGTTACAAGCATTGGCACTGGAGGGGGCCGGGGCAGGTAGGTGAGCAGCTGACCCACTTCCTCCGAGTACAATCCCATTCACGCCGCTGTCATCTCTCTTTTGTAAAGATTAGCGCCTGTGCAGTCCTGGGGTGACCTGGATCCGGGCACAAACATCAGTATTCGTGTAAGGGATAGATCCTTAATATTCCCACACCTGAGCAGTTTGCTGGGATCCGTCATTATTGTCCTGTATTATGCTACAGAAACACAGTACCTGATCAGCAGAGCATCGACTCGGTCTGCTTCCCATCAGCATGGCTACAGCATCTCCACGGACAGGTGGCCATGTTCCAGTTCCTGTCCAGAAACGCAGCACCAGGACATATTGCCACCACAGAGGAGCAGGGAACAGCAGTGCTTATTCAACTCTAATCCCATAAGCGAGAGGCTCTTCTAGGTGTGCTCCTGGCACGATACACACCACCCTGCAGTACGGGCCATTTGGACAGCCAGGGGGGAGTCCTGGCACACATTTACCTTGAGCGCAGCAGTTGCAGCCCCTCCACCAAGCAGCCCACTACATACACTACACTGCACTCAACATTCTATAATTTTTTTTTTTCAGTTTTTGACTACTTTGAATAATTTCATCACCAGTAAAGTAGGCTCATTTTTCCAGGTAAGTTAGAAATGTGCTGGGATACACAATCACTACAGTCAGAACACAGGTGGTCCTTCACTGTAAGAGGAATTAGTTGTTCCTAACTTATACTTAGTCATTAAACCTCAAGGGGATCTCCCATCTCACACCATGAGGACTCAGGTTTTTAAAAAGCTCTGTGAAGGATCCTGACAAAAGGTTTTGGGCATTAAAGCACACTACAGCAGCCAAAGCTACACACCCTGTGACTTCCTCATTGAACCTTGAGTTACAAGACATTCATTCCTCCCTCAAAACCTCTGGACAACTCTTCTCCATCCTGTCACATTCATCCCGGAGCTTGATTCCAACCTTTCTCATAGTATCAGAATTATTTGTCCGGCACAGCTAGAAACAGCTGTAGTTCCTCAGATCATTCCTGCAACCCTTTGTAATACCTGAAGTCACGTGTTGCCTTCCACTGCCTGACAGCAAAAGTGGTAGATAGCAGTGGTACGTAACCCACAGCTTCATAGTTCAGCAATTTCATTTTTAAGAATCCTGAGAACCCGCAGTAGCAATACCCAGCACCAAGGACATATGACTTGGTTTTATTGACTATTCCTTAACACCTTTTGGCAGCGCCACTGGAGAGTGCCGCCTTTGAGATAAAGCACATAAAAAGGGTCAGTCAAGTGTTGCCCGGTGCTTTAAGTGCCTCAAGCTGTGCAATGCCAAGGGCCTGCCACTTGTAATTCTGCCATTCTGTAATGCTTCACCTGAGTTGTCACTTCTCCCTTACTGTTTCACACTGTTGTTCTCACAGTCTCATCCTCATGGCGCTGCACCTGCAAGCTCTGACACTGCTAGGCGGGTTCCTATGGGAAGTAATTGGCAATAGCATGAGAATCTCACTCCTTTCCCCTGGCTTCTTTTGGAGTTTTTAGTTTACAGAAGAACCAAAATTTAAAAAACAATGAAGTAGATAGGCATTACCCAAAAATATGTATTTGCAGAAAAGCTTGGCAACCACTGTGCAACACTTGCATCTAATCTACACATAGTACTCAAGATAAAGACGCATCATGGATTTACAGATAATGACGCTTTGTTTCGGCTTTCTTTTCCTAATTAACTCCAAACATTGTTTGTTCTTTTGACTGTTACGGAAGACTGAGCACACACTTTATTCAAATACATACCTTCAGGCCAATTTGTTCTTGTGCTGCTCAGAGTTCATCACTACGGGTGTGAAATTCGGATTCTTAACCACAATATGCTTCACTTCACGTTCAGCTGCACTGAATCTACCTTTCTATCAACCCATCAGTCAGTCCTCACCCTTACTAGTCGGAGTAAGTCAGTATGGGCAAACTTCCCTGCCTTTCCTAAATAGGACACAATAACATTGAACATCGTGGCTCCCAGCAGAGGTCCCTGTGAAACTCCTGGAAAACCTAACCATCTACTCTGACTTTTTCCCCCATCCTCAAGCCTGTAAAAAGGCTTCCCTCCCATTCCATGGGATCACTCACCTACAGTCCTTAAAAGCCTTTGGCACGAAAACCTGCCAAATGCCTTTCGGAAATACAAATAACATTACAACAGACCTCCTCCATATCCCTGTGGAATCAAAAAGAACTGTCTCTAATCCTCTTTGGCATATCACAACCCCCAACACTGTACGAGTATCTTTCCTTTTTAAGGATTTGGATTACACAAAGACTGGATTATTTTTCTTGTTTACCTCTAAGCAATTTTTAACATGTAACACACATCAAGATCAGCGATATAAACCAGGATTCCTGCCTATCAACTGGAATGAAAAAAAAAAAAAAAGTTATAGAAGTTGGAGAGGAAAACTTCAGTCTTACTCATTTCACACTTGACGAATACATGCTAACACCGATAGCAACAGTCAGACTTTTTGCCATTTATACCTAAGAACAGAGCCCTGTGAAGTGGCCAAAGGAAAGCAGCTTCTCACTCTAAATACTGAGATATGCTAAGAGGTGGAGACCGGGAGTCAGTGCCAGGAAAGGTAGTCCACTATATCAAAGGGGCCATAAACACCAAAAATTGTTAGCCATAGTAGCAAGGAGCTATGAGCTGCTTACAGGCTTCCCCAATGGCAGAAGGAAGGTGAGCTGTCTGGAAATGGCAGCCCCTGGCTCAGTTACCATTCTAGACAGACCAGATGGCAGGACTGCTATGATCAGAGAAGATCCTATGGCAATCTTCATTGAAAAGTTTAAGGAGCAACCTTTAGTCAACAAAACTTATAAAGCCTTCCCTAAACATCCAGACAGTAAAACAAAAATGGAAGTTTACTTAATTTTCTACGAAGCCTGAAGCACCAGGGCCAAAAAAGAGCTCTGCCCACACTGCCTTTGGCACAGCACTCCTCAAGAGAACCCAGCTGAGAGCAATGCAACTGTGTGGAAGCAAGCGAGGAGCTTCCGCATACCCTTAGGATGGGAAGTGGAGGCATTTCTATGCCTTCCATACACCTTTAATGGGGAAGCAGAAGAAAAGCAACTGAAATGAGAGATCAGTGAGCAACAGCTCTGTTTAGAATTGAATTACTGTCTTCTACCTGAAAGCATTATCTACAGCTCCTTTTCATCATCATCGCTCCCTGACAAGGGCAGAGCTCTTAATTAGCAAGCTCCCAAATCTGTAACATCTGACTGAAGAGACTAACTGGCTAGAACTGTATTACTTAACCTCTGTCTCCAAGATAACTCAAGATGAGGTTTAAATCTTTTTTGATTTGCTGACTTCTGAGTTTCCCAGTGTAGGTGGCTAACTCCTGTAGAACAAATTTAAGCCCATTGGCAATAGCATGCTTTTCTAGGCTCTCTCTTGCAGATGCCTCAGAAGCAGCACGTCACCAGGCATCCGCAGACAACACATCAAATACCACTGTTCCAGAGGCAGTCACACACTGCTGCTGTTAGAAGCCCCTGGATTGACTTTAAGAAACTCCAGTTCTAATCAGAGCTGATCACTTCAGAATCAGCAGCCCTGTCGGAATAGCTGCAAGTCAGGGCAAGAGAGCAAGTGATGACTTCTGCATTATTCTGTGGCAAGTAAACCACTATATTTTTGGTATTGGACATACAAGGGGCTCTTAAGTCTACCTACAGCAGAAACACCACTCTTTAGCAAGAGTGTGGAAAGAGAGGGCAGTGCCATGTATGTGCTGAAACAGACTGCTGTACAGCAGAACACTAATGCATTATTTAAGGTAAAATAATCTCTAGTGATCAATATCCAAGAGCCACAAGAGTAAATATTGTGGGCTAATTTGAGGGGCTCAGTCAGCATCACAAAACCAGAAAGCACAGCTGAAGAACTGGAAAATGTCAGCAAAGGGATAGAGAGCATTCCTTATTTGTAACTTATGTATGTTATTTGTCAGTTTTTGTAGTAATACTTAATTTACAAAACACTGCAAAAAGTTGGTTTTGTAGCCTCTTCCTTGGGCTAGGCCTGCAGAAACAACATCAGAAGGTCTAGATGTCTGTAATCCAAAGTGCAGCTTGACACTTCACTCCTTAGGAGCTTTCTGGAAAGTAGGAACCAACACTGCTCATGTCAAGCTAAAAAGACAAAACAGAAAGAAGATTTAGCAGATGAGTGCCAGAGAGTGCAGAAGGCATTTCAAAACACCAGCAGTCAGTTCTCAACCTCCAATTACAAAGGCCCAGCAGAAATTTCCCTTCCTAGAATATAAGGGTCTATGAAAAGAGGCAAGCAGACCTAGTGGCTGCTAACAGCCAGCCATCAGAACAGACTTGTCAAGCTGGCAAAGGCAAAATGCATACTCAGCCTGGTCTAGGTAGTTATCAAAAGCTCAGAGCAAGTTTAATTACGGCTCTGTTATGCTCAGAGACATCAAGCCTTTATACAGGTACTGTGAGGGGGCAGCAAAGAACTCTTTCAAATGGTTCTTCATTCAAGGAATTCCTTATTCTTTCCTTATGCCATAAACCATTTCCATACATTCTTATGATAACCAAGAACTCAGCCACTAAGTTACAATGGCCTAGGTAGCTCAAGGGCACACCTCTAGCACCACAGCAATGATCATAACAGTTGTAATAAGATGAAAGCCCAATTGAAGTTTGCATAGGACATTCATCTATGTGTACGCCTATACCTTGTAAAAAAAAAATGCATACATTAATGAATGGGGAAGGTCCTATATCACTACCATTCCAGGCAGAAAACAAGAAAACCTGCCTCCCATTAAAAGGTAACTTGGACAAAGCCTTTGACAAAAAGGTTTAAAAAAATTAAAAAGATTTAAGGCAGCAGCAGACAAGCTCCAAAGTCTTTTTGGCTCCAGAAATGGTTGTAGCAGTCATTTGAAATAATAATTTTATGGGCCACAACTATCAAAAGCCAAGATGTCAAGCAAAGTCACTGGCATTTTAACTTTTAAAACAAGACTTGTTTAAAAAAACCCATTCATGTCATAGCTAAACACTGAAGAAAAAAAAGTCTCTGAAAGTTGAAATTGATACTATTTCTCACAACAAGTATTACAACTGCAACAAAAACCTCTCCTTACAGGACTAAGCAGGCTCATCAGCTACAAGGAAACAAACCCTTCTGCAATGAGGTAATTGTTGTCAGTAATCCAACAAAAGTAAAGACGAAGTAAAAAAATAAAATTAAAAAAATTAATAATTTTTAAAAAGATAAATCAATTGTGAAAATAGCTAGTTTTATAGTAAAATCTTACCAGTTTTAGTCACGATTATACACAGACCTGGATCATCCTTACCTGTCAATCAAGGAATCTCTCATGTTGGTAGCAATGGTACTTGGCTGAGCTTCATTAAGCCTGAAGATACTCTCAATGACTGAGAGCTCAGTGCTGGTTGTATCCAGCCCACAGAAGGCACACCAGTCATTTACAACCATTCCTGCTGCAATGACCTCGCTGCCACGATTCACCGTTCCCGCCTAGCAAAAACAAAGCCACAAGAGTTAAAGGGGTATGCTGACAGCAACACATTTTGTTACACATCCTTATTACAAGTCTTTAGCTGAGGGTCTCAAATCACACTCCTGAAAAGATTAAAGCTTCTGCCATCAACAAAGTTATAAAGATTTCAGATAAGAAGATTGAGGGACAGCCTTTAATCTCTGGAGAGAAAATTGTGTGACATTCAGTGAAATAAAATCTAACAAGTGGGAAGCATAAAGGCATAGCAATTGTGAAGTTGACAATCCAACTGAGCAGGCACAGGATTTTATTACTTAATTTTTTTAAACACTGGCTTTGGCCAAACCACAGCCAATCTCGCATTCTGTATGAATCAATCAGCACAACTTGCATAATCCCAACAGAGCAATGTTTCAGAAGCAAACTAAAGGTGCCAAGCAGCTTATTCGGACTCAGAAAAGCCAGGGAAAATGTCTCAGAAGACTTGCTCTGTTCAAGTCTTCTCCTCATCTCCCACTTGGAACAGCTCAGCAGTGAAAACAGTATATAGGGGCCTATGAGATGTAGAAACATTAAAACTGAGAACTAGGTTGAAAGGGAGTGGCAAAAGAAAACACAGACCCACAAATGCCTTACCACAAGTGGGACCTGGAGCAATGAAGACAGTTCATCCTGATCATCAATTGAAGTCTTGGGGTGCACAATTCCTCCTTGGTTACTAAAAACACAGTAACTTCCCACCAGCACTTGATCTGCTACCGTTTGTCTGAAAACCTCAACCTTCAGTACATCTGCCAAGATCTCTTCTGTCTCCTGCAAACAGAAAGAGAGAATAAAGTCCTCAGCAAAACTGTATTGTAGAATTTGAAGTCAAGCTATTCCTGCACACAACCATCAGCTGGGATCCTCCCCTTTGAAAGCCTGCCCACACTTCCACAATCCATTGCAATCCAATCATTATAAAATGCTTACTCAACCTCTATACTCCAGATGTAACTCCAGTTACCTGTGTATACTGAGCTGTACCACTATAACTAAACACAACACCGTGCCTTTGCTGAGAAATGCTCTTCTCCTCTCTTTCTAGAGGATGCTGGCAGTGCATCAATTGTGTCAATACCTGTTCTCTGGGCATTCCCTGTGAACAACTCCTCCCAGACCACTGGGACAAAATTGTCCTATCCTTCTGTATAACTCTAAGAACTTCCTTCCCCTCCAGGTTTTCACTGTGAATTATTTTGATTTCTCCCTCTCTGACCATCTTACCTTACTTTTTACACTTATTTAAAACATTATATACTGCAAAGACCATTACCTTCCCCCCATCCCCCCCCTTTTTTTTTTCCTTTGCACTCCTAACACCAAGTCTCATTACTTCATCACCTTTAGCACAAACTGAAAGCAAACACTGTAAGGACCTTCACTAACTGTAGCCACACAACACACCTCTCTCTAATGCTATTAAGATTTCAGTTCTCAAACATAAAGTAGCACACCACCACATCCATGGCCTCTTTCAACTATTACAAATTCCAGCTAGCTCAGAAGTAGCTTGTAACGACTGCTGTAGTCCTGACTAAACTCTTCTTTATACTCTCTTTATTATACACACACGCTCTCTCTTTTATTCATTCAATTTTACATTCGCAAAGCAAACTGCACCTGACAATATACTTTCATATCCCACTCCTTCCCTTCTACAAAGAGCATTCGCTACAGCATGCTGAACAAGAGGGTACACACTATACCTGGGGCAGGGTCCACATCCACAAATAAAGACAAACATAGGAAAAGAGGCAGATCAACTGAAACCAAGTCAGAAGTCCAAAATCCAATTTTGAAACTTCTCTCTTGAGAAGAAAGGAAACATGAGGCAGCACAGCCTCCTACGTGACATTAGCTCAGCTGTTAGCATAGGTCTTCTGATCCCCATGCTACATACTGCAATCCTCAACAACTACAAACCCAAACTGCAGCTTGGCAATCGTTTCACACGCATCCACTATGAATTTAAAAGCGTTATAGAGCCATATACCCTGTCAAGATCTGGATGAACAAGAGCTACGTAGTCATTGCAGGTAGTGACATTGCCCAGCGCTGATAGACGCTCTTCTACTCGTTGAATTCGTACAGAATCTGGAAGGCTATTGCGGATATGTTGAAGCTCTTGGTCTGTCGTACTGCTTGGGACCAACAGTCCATGTCTGTTTCCTAAAATGATACCAAAACAAAAAAAAAAAAAAAAAAAAAAGAGGAAAAAAAAAAAAAAAAAAGAATGTTCCCACAGGGCTTCCTGCTTTCCTGATGTTCATATAATGGCTTGAATTGCCCTTGCCCTATCCACTCCTCCCAAGCCCAGAATTCAGCCCAAGAGAAATAATGTTACCATTTAAAAATAACACAGCACCACAGGTAAGGGAAAACCAGGATGAAGCAAAGACCTCTCTCAGAGTAGAAACAGCTGAATAGCACTATCTTTAATCACTTCTCTTTTTCAAGAGAACTAAAGGAAGCCAGAGGTTCTCAATGAAACACTTTGACTAGGAATTTCCCCTATAGATGCCAATTGCCTCACAAAACGTACAGATGCTGCTTGTTTGTATTACTTCACTGTAGCAATGCAGTAAGATAAGATGAACAAAGACATTCTTTTCACAGGAAAAAAACTCAAGCAAGAAGTTCATCTGACTGTATAGGGTCTCCCTAGCCAGAGACAGATGAAAGACTTTTCTTTGATTTTCACATTTGCTAATGCCTCCCCCTTCCCCGGGCTCTGCCCCTCCAGTGCTGGCACTGAACCACTAACCTTAAGAAAAACGAAACTTCTCCCAGTTTACCAGAAAGTAGACTTACACGTGCCTTTAGCCTACCCTCAAGCCCTCAGAGGCGAATACTCCCCACTACCCCAGCTCTTTATTATTGAGCGAGTTTTAGATTTTCCGTTTTCACTCCTCCTCTTCACGCACTTGAAGCATTAAAATAAAAACTCTGAGAATGAAGGGTGCCGCCCGTTGGACTCCCCGACGCAGTTAAACCCACAGTATGTCACAGTGTGCACCACCCGAACACGGGATTGTTTTCCTGTTTCCACCGGAGCCCCGCCAGGGCTCTCCTCGCCCCGAGGCCCCGGCCGGGCTCAGGCTCCGGGGGCGAAGGGCGGCCCCGTTACCTACCCACACACATTCTGCCGATGATGCGGCAGCCGGCGATGGAGGCGTGCACCACCGGGATAGTCCCGAAGAGCTCCCCCTCGAAGACGCTGCAAGGAGAAAGCGCCGTTAGGGTACTGCCGCGGAGCTCGCCGAGGCGGCGGCAGCCGGGCCGGGCCGCCCGGGCCAGGCCCTCGGGACTCCCTCACCTGTAGAAGTTCTCGGAGCCGCCGATGGCCACGAGGCAGTAGGCGTTGGTGAGCTTGGCGAAGCAGCCCAGCTCGTTGTTGTTCTCGAAGCTGGCGCGGACAGCCATGGCCGGGCCGGGGACGGGCGCTGCGGCGGGGACGGGCGCTGCGGCGGGGACGAGACGGGCCGGACTGCCGACGGCCGCCGCACCCTCTGCCAGACGCACGCGGCGTCACCCCTTCCGCTTCCGGCGGCGGCGGGCGGAAGGTGCGGGGCAGAGCGGCCCCGGCCGCGCCCGGTGGGGACAGCGCCGCCAGCGGCCGGGAGGCGCGGTCGCCCTGGCTGCCGCCGCCATGAGGGGGAGCGCGGGCCCCGGCCCGGGGAGGGACTGCCCCGGCGCCAGCCCTCGGGGTCTGCGTGACAGCAGCGCGCCCCCAGGCACCACTCGCCACCCTGGCCTCCACCGTGTCACCGTGGGCCATGACGCATCACCATGAGCCCAGATACACCGCCGCGGGCTGAGGCCGCCCCTGTGCCCTCACAGGCCACCTGTCCCTGAAGATGCCACCACGGGCCCAGGCATGCCGTTGCTGCCTGTGTGCCTGGACACGCCACCATGGGCCACCACCACCCGTGTGCAGATACAGCCCATGTGCAGGTGCTACCCGTGTGCAGACACGCCATCCGTGCCCAGGCACGACCTGCATCTGAGCACCACCTTTGTGCTGACACCACCCGTGTACAACAGCACCTGGTTGCAGACATGTCACCTGTGTGTAGACATGCCACCCTCGATCCAGATGCCACCCAAGTGCCTCAGCATGCCCCTCGTGTATGGGGCCACCCGTGTCCAGGCATGACCTGTGTCAGCTGCCACCTGTGTTCAGGTATGACCTGTGTGCAGACACCATCCGTGTACAGACACCACCCATGTGCTGATCCCATCCGTGTGCAGACACCACTAACATGCCAACGTCAGCTGTGTGCAGATGCCAACCATGTGCCCAGACACGCCAACCGTATCCTCCTGGCATTGCACAGCTCAGCACGGAGGGGCCCTGGCCAACCTCAGGGTGCTTACCTTCCCACGAGGGACCCAACACAGATCTTTCCAGCAGAACAGCTCCTTTATTTTTAACAACATCACCCTGCCTTTGACCATTTCATTTTCAGTACATGGATACAGGGAGAGGAATCGCTCAGCACAAAGAGAACCTGGGTTCACCCTGAAGACCTCAGTAGCCATACAGTTTCCAGATGTAGCAATGGTTTTGCTGTAAGTTTGGGGGGAAATGATTCTTTCCCAAAAGGGTAAAAAGAACATAGAAGCGTGGATTATGTTTATGTCATTTTCTCCCTCATGCCATGATCTTGTAATTGAAAATTTGAACTGAACTTGCTAATCTCATCTGAATCAGTCATCTGCATATATTAGAAACGGCACAGACACCTTTTAATAGGAACAAGACTAATTTGCCACCCATATTTTGATTTCAAACCCCAGACATGATGATTGGTGGGGAAAACCAACCACTTGAAAATAAGACCAAAGGACACCTCAAGGCCCAGGTCAGAGTTCAAACCGACTGTGTATATGTTTAGTTTTTAACTTGTTGTACTTGGTGATCAGATCCAGCTTACTGTGCCCGAGAGTCATTCTTTTCTCAGCCCCGTACGCGCTGTTCTTTTCCATCAGCATGTCCTCAGTGAGTTTATCATAGCAAGGAAATACAGGCTTTTTATCTCGTTTTAGCTGGTTGTACGGGGATAGCAGGTCCAATTTTCCTTGTCCGGGACTTTCTCTTTTTTCCATCCCATAAAAAGTGTTGTCATTTTCTGCTGTCAGTTCCCTGGAGGTAGCAGCAGGCCCTTTCTGCTTCATGCTTGTCCCATTGCTACTGGCACCCTCCAAAAGGGACTGCAATGTCTGCTCCTGTCTTAGTGGGGAGCAGTGGCTGCTGTTAGCCTTATTGTCCCCTTGATAACTAGGTTTATTAGAGCTCGGGGCAGGGGAAGGCTCTGGCTGCAAGAATGTCCTTGCTGTCATGAGATTTGATTTGTGATACAAGGCTGGAGTGGATTTATTTGGAGGACTGTTTGATGAGTCTGGTGGTTCTCCTTGCTGCTTAGGGCAAGTGGGCTTCAGAGATGTGTCTTCCTTCCCCTTCTTATTATCAGAATCAGAACTTGAATCTTGCTTTTCCTGGTGTACATTACAGCTGGAATTTTTCATAAAGGGAGACATTTTTATGCTTCTGATGCTTACGTTGGAAAGGCTGCTGGAGGGGCTCGAGGTTTCAGCATCATTCACCTGTAAGGGTTTTAAAAGGGAGTTGGCAACTTTTGAGGTATTCTGAGAAGAGGGGCACGTTCCAGGATCTGGCAGACAGAAGCTGGTCACTGCTCTGGACTCTGCATACAAGTACCGGAATTCCTTGTCAAACTCTGCAACAATTTGACCACGGAAGTGGGTCACCAGGCTGGTGTGGACTTGGCTGCAAAGCCAGGTGAAACTGTGAAAAACGAAAAAAAACCCCACATATAACATTAGTTCACAGAGTGCCAAGATACCTAGCATTGATTTTAACATTCGAGTGATGTATTGCTACCCAATTTATGTCATTAAAACTTTGTCTGAAGTATGCAAGTCAGATTACTTGTAGAGATGAATGTACTCAGTACATAATTACAAAAGAACAACCCTAAAATGGTCATTTAATTTCAGCTTGGGGATGTAATGAACTGTATGAAAATACAAACAATGAACAAGAAATATCAGCTGGTTTTCCTTAGCCTTATGAAGGATGTAGAGCAGCAACTGGTCCCTGCCTAAAAAGCACAGCAGCATGTTTCAGGCCTTTTCTTCTCCAGCTTCCTTTTGCCAGCGCTATCTGCCCATAAGCAAGGAACCATCGTTTCCCATTCCCCATCCCGTCCGTGTGTTGGAGAGTACCAGCTAACCGTTTGTGGGCAGGCTTGTCAGTCTGTGCAGGGGTGTACTGCAGTGCGCGCGGTTTGTATCAAGCAGGCAGTGGCAAGGAGATCTCCAACTGTCTGGAGATGGTGTGGCTATGGAACAATGAAATACGAAGCATGGGGCACTGACGGGCTCTTTCTGCTCAACTTCTACTTCAGACTTTCTAGCTCAGATCTGGCTAGCACAGTACACTGCAACCATACCTTCCACAAAGGGCGAGAAGACTGTTTAGGGGGGATATCAAAGCATGCCTGGTCTCCTGCTCTCTTCCTTTGCCTTGGCAGGAGCTATGGTCTCATGTCCTTAACATCTGCAACATGTGATGGACTTGAAGGAGCCGCTTAGCCACTTAGTGGCACAGCCCTCCTCCTTGCCATAGTACAGGTTTCCATGATAGGATGATGTGGCCTTGCCAGCCATGGCTATTCCCATCACTACAAACTGATAAAGGTTTTTTCCTCCATGAATGGCATAGAGGAAATAGCCAGGGAATAATCATTCTTGGTCTTCTGGTATAAAAATCAGGCATTGAATAAAGTTAACAGGTTACAAATTCAATACAGACAAGAAGAGGCACTTCCTTGCACAACACAACACGCAGGCAAGCTGTGGAGCTCCTCACTGCAGGCCACTGTGGATGCTAAAATAAAAAAACTGCTGCACACAGAGATCCCTTATCCAGTTCTGAATCACCCTGGGGCACAACTTACAGGAGTCTGGAAAAGGATCGCTGTAGGACAGGATCCCTTCCCTGCCTTGCTTTCAGACACTCCTGGAGCAGGAACCCTCCAGGAACCCGTGCAGCTCAGCCTTTGTCCAGGAGATGGAGTTGCAACATCACCTCCCAGGAGGTGGGAGACACCTGCCTGTCCTGCCGCAGCATCCCCTGCACTGGTGCTCTGGCTTGGGTCGAGCATGAGTGGCAAGAGCCGAAGTCTCAGTCTCAGCAGCATTTTCGACAACTGGATTAGTTCTTCTGCGTGCCTCTCTGTAAAACTGCAACACGGTCTAGGGTTCCAGTGGCCTTTCTACAGCTGTATTGTACAGGTGACTTCCAGTTCTTCACACTCAGCTTCTCTGCTTCAGCTATTTCCAAGTGATGAGATACCAGTTTGCAGCAGTTTTTTTTTTCTTCTTTCAGTAGTTTCTCTTACTCATTTTTATTGCTTTTCCGTCACTTTGGCTGTCAGAGGCATTCTTTTCTTTCTGTATGCCAATACAAACTTCTGTGTATCATTTTTGCTCATTGCTAAATGTAGATACTACATAAGACTCATTACTAGACCTTTAATTTCAAGTGACATTTTCTTTGATAAGATGACAATAATCTGACTTTATCTTAGTAAGCTCTTTAAGCTTGCTTCCAATGCACTTGAAATCATTTCCACTCCTCATTTTTCATCTCCATTTTGATTAAAAACAGTGCAATGTATTCAGTTAATTTGGGCATCCCATCTCAGTTATCTCTTATTTCTTATTCATGCTTACAGCTGCATGCCTGAGGACTTCCTCCTCTTTGCTTTGGTGTGCCCCGCAAGGTTATATATAACTCATCTTCTGGCAATGCCCACTTTATTGCTGTACATATCAGCCTAGGGTTTCCTTGCTGATACACTATGCTTTCCATTCCTTATGCACTCACTTTCTGCTTAATTATACTTTCTTTCTTGAGGTGACTGTTCATCAGGTTAGATCTGGAACTTGCTCTTAAAAGCTCTTTCCTCTTGCTTCAGACATGGATACCTGAAGAGTATGAGCACTTTTCTTTTAAAGAAATTCCAAGCCTCCTCCAGCTTCAAACTTATGTAGCTTTACCTGTCCATTGCCAAACACTTATTACTTCATTTTTTCTTCCTCTGTACTGAAGCCAGGTGCAGAGCTTTTGTAATCCTCTCAACTTTCTCCTCTCATTTTTCAGTTTCAGTTGTCGTGTCGGCTTCAACCCCAAATCTTGAGTTTCTTTCACTACAATATAGCAAACAATGAGCTCCTTCCTCTCTGTGCCAGTGGCAGAACACATACCAATACTTTGACCATCTTCCATTTTGAGCTGAGAAATTTAATCTCTAAGGCAACTCAAACAGCCACGTAACTCCCTTTCAGGCTGACAATACCACCTCTTTTCTCTAGTCCTAACCTGGCAAATGTTTACTCTAGTTTTCCTGTTCAAGATCCTGTTTAGCTCTAGCCCCATTTGCCCTTAGGCTCCTCTCATCTGCTGCATTAGTAAATGTCTTCATATCCTTCACTCTGTTAAATATGTGCTCAAAGAAACATACTATTTTTTCTGGAGCCCAGGATAATACGAAATAACTAGATATACAATTATGTTTAGGATTTTAGATTATTGCTTTTCCTTGATATCTCAATGAACCCTGTTTTCTCCTTGTCTTCATTTAGAGGAAATAAAATGTTAAAGATGGAAAACACAGGGAAATATTTAATCAATAAACACATAAGAGTTGAGGGGTCTAAACTAATTTCCCTACAGTTGTTTAAGAGAAGAGCAGTGAGCTTGATTCCCATATTTAGAACACTCTCCAAAACCATGCCTGATTCATACCAATAGGCAGCAATATATCAGAATGAGTTCAGCTTGCCAAGAGTATTTTGGAAAATAAGAAGGGTTTTTACAAAACTACCAAGGAAAATGTCAGCATAGAGAACAACAGTATCAACACATGGGGTTCAATATGAAAATGTCAATATGTATACTACTCCTGTTGCATGCATGTAGTACTGCATATAGGGCTCATAGAAGAGAGAATCTGATGGCTAGAGATGTAACTAGAAACTAAAAATGGATTTCAGGCATGATTTGAGCATGCATTTGAGGAGAAAAGAGTCTCTTCTTACAGCTGAAGAATTAAAAGACACTTACTGAATACCTGAATAGTCAAGGATAGAGTAGGAAAATACCCCTCTGCAAGAAAGGATGCAGAGAGACTAGACATCTGGATTCACTGTCAACGTAGAAGTATGTATTGAAACTCTAGAGGGATCTAGCATCTTGATTCTGGTGCTATCCAATATCTTCATGAGTAGCCTAAATAATGGAAGAGTGTACACTCATTAAATTCACAAATCATATCCAATGGAGAGGGACAGCACAGATATGAGTTTGAAAAACGTTCTGAAAAAAATGGATGCAATTCAACAGGAAAATATTCAAAGAAAATACATTCCAGGCAGTCATGATCAGGTGCACAAATGCAGGCTGGAGAATGAGTAGGCAGCAGCTCTGGGGGTTAGGGTTAAGTGTGTTTTTCTTAAGAAAAGACACATCTGTGGTGCCACAGTGTTGGGAAAAAAAGCAAACATCCTGGGGGTGTATGAACTACATTGTGGTCTATAAGACATGCGTAATCCCTTCACTCGACTTGAATTCCCTGAGGAACAGGAGATGTTAAGTCTGGAAAAGAGACAACTGACGGTCAGTGTGGTGACTGTCCCCAGGTTGTACAAACCAAGGAAGGTACTAAATCGTGTTGGTGTCCATAGGAGACAGACAGCACGCAGATGTAGTCCTCAATGATTCAATGCTCAGGCAGGATGACAGCAGAGAATGAACAGTGAGTTCCTCACTGGGATGAAGGATAGTACAGACATTTAGATCTAAGTTATGGAGCACTACAGAGAAGCCACTGGTCAATGTCTGTATAGGTCCCATTAACATCAAAAGAGATAGGATGAGTCTCAGGGTAAAACAAAAGCACCTAAGTAGAAAGCTAAAAAAGATCAGGATTTTATTGGTAGCCTTATAAAATGCTCCCTCTTCCATGCTTAGAATGGGACAGAGAAGTAAAAAAGAGCATTTCAGGACATGGTTAGGGAAATTATGTTAGGGAAAGGATGGTAGAATCATAAGGAAGTGGAAAACTGTAGGAACATAATGACTCTATAAAGAAAGCTGGATTCCATCTTAACCTAAACGAAACCTGGCTGCTGCACCATATAATGCAGAAGATATAGGGAGGCTTTAAATTAGAATCTGGAGCAAAGCTGTGATGTGTAGAAGGCCACACAGTTTGAGATTGCCTGCTTTACCTTAGGAATAAAAGCAAGAAAACTGTATTCTGATATAAGGACAGGATGGAAATCAATGACACTTCAGTAAGAAATTAGAATCGATGAAAAACATCTGAACAAATAAAACTGCATTTAGAAAAGTGCACAGTGGTGAACAACCAGATTGGATACAAATGTTTACACGCATACATAAATGTTACGAGCTAAAGAAAGATAGATGTTGTGAAATACCTGAGCTGAATTGACGACTCTCACACAGGAGGCATCTCAGAAACTTACTGAGTAGAAGTAAATCAAGGAACAGTATAACTGCAAGGGTAGAAATTACACAGAAAGGACAAATAGAGCATATGTTGCTGGGGCAGTGGCACAATACATGAAAAAAAAAAAAGTCATAAGGTAAATGATATATCAACAAATGAAATATATTCCTGTTGGATTAAAATTCCACTCCCAAATAGGAAAAACATAGTATTGGGGCTATACTGTGAACTTTCTGAGCAGAGTGCTGATGGTAAATATGCCATGCTAAGGAAGTGCTGAGAGGCTAAGAAGGCAGAAAGCAGATGAATAAAGGGAGATTCAGTTATACCCATGTTGAATGGGGGCCATTACTAGGAGAGTTGCAGAAACTGCATTTTAGACACTATAAATGACTGCTTTCTGGAGAAACTAACCAGAAAACCAACAAAAGGAGAAATAACGTAACAAGTTCAGAAAGTTTCTTTGGAAAGGCCACTCGGCAAAAAAATAACCATGACGTACTCATATCAAATATTCTTTCTGGACTGAAATAATCCACAACAGTAATACTTAACTTAAAAGAGAAAGTGAGAAATGCTATTAAAAAGAAATTTAAAAGAGTAACTAAAAAGGTTAAATGCTTGAGGCAGCATGAAGATTGTTTAAAGATGCTATATTAGAGTCTCAAAGAAAATGTACCTATGAAAATAAAGACATTTTAAAACATCCAAAAAGTCACCATAGTTAAAAGGTGCATTAAAGGAAAACATGAAAGTAAACAGCCTTCAAAAACTGGAAGTCAGCAATTTTCCAATTATTGACCAGTGAATAACCTATAATTTAAAATTGAACATAGTAGCAGAGGAATGGAAAGTAGTAAATGTGAACCTTTTAATGAGCTCCTGGAAAACTACAAACCAGCCAGTCTTATTTCCATACTGAACAAACTGGTAGAAGCAAATAGAGAGTAAAATTATTAGATGCATAAATAACTAACTATGAAGACTCAGCATATTTTTGTGGAAGGAAGCCATGCCTCAAAAGCCTCTTGCAGTTCTTCGTATGAGGCAGCAAGCACATAGATGCATATGATCTGCTTCATGTTGGATACTTGAATTTTCAAAGAGATTTTGACACAGTCATTCAGCAAGGACTCTTAGAAAAATTAAGTGATCATGGAGTACAAAGGAAGGTCTTCCCGAGGAGTAACAGTTGATTAAAGATGGGATACAAATGCTAGTAATAGTTTTAATTTACCCACTGGAATCCCACAAGTATTGTGCTGGCATTGCTGCTGTTCAACATATTCAGAAAAGTCCTGAAAAATGGTAGAAACAGTCCATGTCAGAGCTGATGACAAAATTATCGTGGGTGGCCAAAAGAAAACTGGATAATCAGAAGCTGCAAGAGGATCTCATGGTATGGGATGAATAAGTGACAAAATGTTAGACAAAATTCAATGTCAATAAATTCAAACTGTTGCAAAAATCCTGATGGTCTCTGTATATTGATGAATTCTCAGATATTAACACTCAGGAAAGAGGTCTGAGTTCCCATGGGCAGTTTAAAAAAATGATCATTTCAATGTTTAGCATTAGTCAAGGCAAACAGCAGAGTAGGAACTGCCAGAATGGGGACAGATGAAAAGACTGAAGTTGACATTATACTACAATGCTAAAGTGTAGTGCATCGGGGTATCTTGATCACTTCATGCAGTTCTGATCAATTCATCTCACAAAAGATAAACATTATGATTAAAGGTCTGGAAGTTCTCCTGCATGAGAAATGACTGAACAGCCAAGGATACTTCAGCTGGAGAAGAGATAATTCACATGAGGGATTAAAATGGAGGAGGACAAAATCATGGATGCAGTCAAGAAAGTAAATAGGACACAGTGATTTACTGTGCCCAGGTTATGGGAATTTGGGGGCATCAAATATAATTATCTAGCAGTAGGTCTAATGTAAATACAATGGATCACTTCTTCACACAAAACATAAATTAAACTGCATAACCTATTACCAGAGGGTACTGTGGAGGTCAGCCATGGTGGGAAAAAGTCTCCTATGGCAAATTGAACATAAGGAAGCACATACAATCATAGAAGCGTGTACAACATATAACCCTGGAGGTTCTGAAACCTCTGATCCTTGCACACAATATTGTTAAACTGTAAAACCTGCCACTGGGTAAGAACACTCTTACCCTCTTTCCTGTATCATCCCGAGACACCCTGGAACTTCGGCTTTACTAAGTGACTGTTCTCATCCTTTGAATCTAGCTTTCTCATCTACAGGGAGAGTAATCTAAATATCTGCTATACTAGGTATAGTACCAGGCTGCAGTATACCCAGTAGCAGACTTCCTGATTTTCTCCTGTGGAAGTGGTTCTGACCACTGTTGAACAAATTCCACAAAGAGAGACACTTTCTTTTAGTCCAGAACATCATGTGCTTACTGGCACAGCAGAGAATCAGATATAAGACCCTATTCAACTGAATAATTATCTTCCAGAACTCAAGAAGTTCCAGCTATACAGAGATCTACAGACCCAAATCCCTGCCCTAGAACAGCAGAGGGAGGAGCTGACCCAGAGAACTGAATCTGCATTTTAAGCTATACCCTGACTTTGGGGGCCACAGGAAAAAAAAAAGTTCCTCCAGCTGTGGAGTTCAATCCAGCTGACACATGCTCAGTTTTAGCCATTCGAAAATGAGTGGTCTCAGTTATCTAATCCTCGCCCCCTGCAGCCCAGGGAGATGGATAGATGTTTCCAGGCAGTGATTCACTCCATTGTTCTTAGATACATGTCTTAGGATGGTCAAAATGCTGCCAGACACTGCTCTCCATATTGTTTATACAGAGACTCTACATAACCAGTTTCAACCAGGTACTTTTACTTTTCACTGCCAGAGTTTGATAAGGTGAGACCTCCACACTTGGAGATGATGAAGTCAGAAGCAGAGGAGAAGGTGCAGCTTGGAGCTACAGCACTGCTGAGGACACTGGTAGACTGAGGGTCCAGCACATGGTGGCTGGGAGATGGAAAAGCGAGAGAAAGGGAGAGGAAAAGCAGTGTTCAAGGAGACCTGCTGGAAGGAGAATAAAGTATTGCCAGGGCACCAAATTCACAGAAATATCAGAACAGTCTGTCCTGGGGAGTTGCACTGTTTGTGAAGGATAATATGATGTGCAACACCATGAAACTACTGTGAGAAAGATCTGTAGGTGGAAAACTCAGAGTCTAGTAATAGAAATATAGTACCAGAACAGTACTCCTGATTCTTTGCTCAGAACAGTGATGGTGATCAGACAATGTTAACTGAGATTACAGAGACAGGTAGTAATAGTGGGAGATTTCATCCGCTCGTATACATCGTAGGTTAATGGTTCACTGGGATGAGCTGTGGAGAAAAACTTTTTGGAAGCAATAAATGATTACTTGCCAAAATTAACTAGTCTAAATTGTTTGACCCACAAGAAAAGATGCTATGCAGGATGTGGTCTGGAATGATGCATAAGACTTGTTTCCAGAGGTAGAAGTGGAAAAGCTCATTTGTAATAATACTCACAACACAATTTTAACTCTGTAGTGGGAGAGAGCAATCTAAATAAATGCAGCACATGAATATTCAATTTCAAGAAAGGTAACTATGTAAAAATGCAGCAATTAGTCAAAAAGAGCTGAAAAGGAGCAGTCCAAAAAACCCAAGATGACTACGGCTTGTAGGTTGTTCAAAAATGCTGTACTGGCAGTTAAGAAACTGGTGGGTCCATTTGAGACCTATGGGTTAAAAGGGGCATTCAGTGGTGGCAACACCATAGCAGAGAACCTCAATGAATTTTTTGCATCCATTGCTGATGACACTGAGACGTGTTTCACTCCTGTGTACCAGGGCCACTGCAAAGACTGCTTTGCTGAGGACTGGGACGTTTCCAATATGATCCCATCTACAGAGAGGGCTCTGGATGTAATCTTGAGGCCCACATACCACTGGAGCTGACGTCCACCCTGGGACATGGCAGAGTGTGCTGTGAAGAACAAGATTACCAATGGCATGGAGAAGCACAGCCTCTTGGAAAAAGGTCAACAGGGCTACTGTAAAGGCAAGCCCTGCCTCACAGACCTGCTGGAGTTTGGTGAGGGAGCCAGTGAGCACATGGATAAAAGGACCAGTCAGCTACATATTTTTGGGTTTTCAAACAGCCTTTGACAAGGTTCTACACCAAAGCCTTTTAAGAAACTACGTTGTCATGGGCATGGAGGAAAGGCCTTATTATGGACCGAGAGCTGGTGAAAGCATAGGATACAAAGGGTAGGGCTTAATGGTCATTTTTCAGCATGGGTAAGAGTTAGCAGTGAGGCCCCAGAGACTGATGCTGAGACTGGTTTTCATCCTATGGGAGACCTCAGGCATGGAGGGGTGCAGTGAAATCCCCAGGTTTGCAGAGTATCCTCAATTCCTTCAGGTGGTTGGATACCTCACTGAAGGTGAGGAAATCCAGAAGGACCTCACAGAACTGAGCAAGTGGACAAATATGTGGCAGATGAACTTCAGTGTAGGAAAATGTGGTGTACCCGTAGGGAAAAATGATCTGTATCAGGGCTGTATGATGCTGAACCTGGAACAGCTCAGGAAGGAGCTCAGAATCATCAGCAGCAGTTCACTGAAATCATCAGCTCAGTGTGCAATGGCAGCTAAAAAATTTAATCAATGTTGGCTGTTGTCAGCAAGGGTGATAATAACAAAGCAGAGGACATTTTGACCCTTTATAACACCTTGGTGCAGCCATATCTTGGGGGCTGCATGCAGTTCTGGTCTCTGCATCTCAAGAAGGACATAGTGAGGTTAGAGAGGGTGCAGAGAAAGATAATTAAAATGAC
The DNA here is from genome assembly GCA_020745775.1 of Theristicus caerulescens. NCBI lineage: Eukaryota > Metazoa > Chordata > Aves > Pelecaniformes > Threskiornithidae > Theristicus > Theristicus caerulescens. The sequence continues at coordinate 5,581,807 of CM036569.1, forward strand.
TGAGGGATGCAGGAGCTGTGTATAAGGAGAAACTGAAAAGGCTGAGGTCTTTACTTTAGATAAGAAAAGGGCAGAGAGGGTGTGTAAGATGGAGGCTTGGAAAATTGTGAAAGCAGTGACTTTGCTGAATGTAGGACAGCTATTTTACCAATCTGCAGCACTGGAACTAGGGGCACTTCATGAAATTAGTAGGAGATTGGTTTAGAACAGACAATGAGTTAGGGCAAATTCACAGACGATAAGTACAGAAGGGAATAAGTAGGGATGTATGCAATGATTGCACGTGCTGTGGGAGGACAACAGGGATGGACCACAGAGCAGTTTGGGCTACTCTCCATAAACAGCATCAGCTGGAGATAGAATCTAGTCTAGGTGGAGCATCATCTGATCTGGTAGAACATTTTTTACATTTTTAAGAAATGAAGCGATACTCAGAGAGAGAGGTGTCCAGGAATTGTCAATGTTGGCAGAGAAGCAGTTAATGCTATCTGAAAGCTAAACAGCAAGGTAAGAGCAAGAGGACAGAGTAGAAGAAGGTAAAGCACCAAAATGAAACCTGCCATTTATAAGGGGAAATGAAGAGGAAAAACAGTGTATCATTATCATGGAGAAAAAAAATAAGAGCTACATTATTCAGTATTTTGGTAATTAATATTTTCTCAGTGTCACCAGTCTTTGTCACCGTAGTTGCTACTTTTTCTTACCTGTATGTACCAGCAAGAACTTGGTCACAATCAATCAGCATAAACTTCTCCATAATCTGGCCTGCAAATTTCTTGCCTGCTTTGCTGTAGTATGTGTCTCCACTCAGATATCTTATGCGCATGTTCTGAAACCAAAGAAAGCAGAGTGGGTAAGGGGACGTGTATTGAACTAAACTGAAATGTTCCCTTATGCATCATTGACGGACTCCCTCAAGCAGGAGCTCTGCTCCCAGAGGTAGAATGCAGCAAGGCATTAAGTACTTCTTGGCTTCTACATACCAAATATTTTGTCACACTGTCTGCTTCTATAAGATAAAAATACCAGCAAATATTAACAAGTTGCACTTAGGTACAAATGCTGGTTTGAAAAAAAATTTGGAGAATCCTATGAGCCTACAGATAATTTCTGAAGTATGTAAGACTATACAGTTTCTTTCAGATTATTGATAATATTCAGCTAACCACACTAGCTGATGGCTCTGCATTTAAACTAAATTTTGACCCATAACAACTAGCCAGTTTCTAATCAATCGAATGTGCTGTTCTGATTTTATACAGTGACAGGCTTCTTAAAACCAAACTATCGCTCAATAAAAGAGATTTACAGAAAGTTATGTCTACATTTTTGAATTGCTTTTTATCAGTATATTTAAAAATGATATTAAAATTTTCAGCTGTTGTACTAAAGTGAAACAGACCTGATCCTCATCTGTTTTAAAGACTGCAAAGAACTTTGCTGATACTTCAGCCTGCAAAACTGACTGCCCAGTACAAAATGGGAAATTTTGGCTCTCAGTATCCAAAAGGAGCCTTTTTTTGTATGGTTCTTGCCCATACTAAAAGTTATTTGCACTTCAGTTGGGGAAGGCAGAACAGAAGTCACTGGAAAGATTTATTGGCCTGGTCTATACGATACAGTGCCAAACAAAACATCTCGTATTTAAATAAAATTCCCTAAGGCTGCGCCTCGCTGGCCTGCCAGATCATCCCTTACTGTCCCTCCAGGCCAGCTCCCCTGCCACCTGCAGTGGCTTTGGCACACTAGGAGCTGTCACAAACTATGACCACCTGCATTTGGCCCGGCAGATCCCTTTGTGGGCAGCTCATTCCTGCCTAGCATCAGCCCCGCAAAAGATGAAGACCCACAGCAGCTGGTACACACCACCAGGGCCATTTTGCCTCTTGGCAGAGGTGGGTGCTGCCCATGGCAGTCTCCCCTCCGCCAGGCAGCAGATTTCAGTCTGGCCAGACACAGCAGTTTGTAAAAGCCAGTGCTGCAGACAAAAGACAAACACGAATAGCTGTGATTTGCCTACAGATGTTCTCCACAGGGCGCAGACCCATGTCCCTGCTACCCCTTCAGGAGCTGCTCCTGGGCATCGCTGTGCCCTCTTCTCCCCCTCCTCCTCCCGGGCAGGTTGAGCATGTGTGGGCTCCCCAGGCTGCCTGTACACAGCCAGGGACCGGCTCGCCCAGTCTCAGGCCTCACGTGGGGTTCACGGTGCGGAAGTTGTGCCTTGGGGGTGAGGAACAGAAGGCAGTCACCTTGCGGCAGGTGACTCCATTCCTGACGGCTTTCCTCTTCCGTCAGAGTCCCTGTGGGCAGGAGGTGGGCTTCCCGGAAACATCTGCTGGGGAGCTCATCGCAGAGGGTGGGAAAGGCTTGACTCTCATATCGTGCTGAGGAAGTCTCCCCGCCCACCAAAGGAGCACCATTGCCTTCAGGGCTTCATAATAGCAGCAAATCTCCTCCAGACCAGGGTCCATCTGACCCAATAGTCCATCTCTCACAGTGAGCAATGGCAGCTGGGGAAGAGCAGGAAGGCGTCTATCATTTATGATACTGCCCCTAATACTGCTGCTGACTCTCTTTTCTGCTCAGGGGATTTCCTGAGCCTCTTGTGATTTATCTGAGTGGGAACCCCCCCGGACCTCTTCTCTAAGTACTTGTCCAGTCTTCTGTTGAGTTCATGGAAACTTGTAGCAGGGAGAGAGCTGAAGCTTCACAATCTTTGCACTGTGGCTCTCATTTGTTGCCTTCTTGTGTCCCTGAACATGTCCTCATCTGTCACCTATGAGAAGGGAGAAACTTTTTCCCCATAAGGACAGTTATGCATTGAAACAAGTTACCCAGAGAGGTTGTGCAGTCTCCATGCTTGGAGATTTTCAAGACTAGATGAGGTAAAGTCCTGAGCAACTATGTCTGACCTCACAGGTGATGCTACTTTGAGCAGGAGGTTGGACTTGATGACTTCCTGAGGTCCCTGCCAACTTGCATTAATCTGTGATACCCTGAAATGCCACCACAACTTGCTGATATAGAGCAAGATACACTGGATGCTTGGGGAGGTGTTCACCTAAGCCTGTTGCCAGTCAACACAGGGATTTTTTTTCTTCCAGTGCTGAGGTTTTACTAATACTAGTTCTCACTGGGAGGAGCTTCCTCTCCCCCAGCCCCAGGGAAGTTAAAACCACTTCAAGCAAGGGATATCCCATAGATTTGTTGCCACAGTATCTCTTCACTCCCTCTATCCTTTCCAAGGCTGGGTGAGTTTCTGATATCTGGCTCATTTTTTCCATCCTCTTCTTGGCAATCCAGACCCTGAATTGTCCAAACGAGATGAGAATCCTGCAGTCTTGCAGGAAAGACATACTGCCAGTTACCATTCTCACTCGATTTAGACAGTAGTTTTAGGTTCAGCAGATGGCCATTTGAAAAAAATCCAACAGTTAAGTCTTCTGCTGTGACCGCTGCCAATGCTCAATGCACCACTGTGGGATTTGCTGATGTTCAGCGCCAGGATTTGACACCAGCAGGCTCACACAATGTTCCTAGAAGTAAGATGCTGGAAAGGCAATTGCCCCAAATTCCCCGTTAAATCCCAGATTGTCACCAATTATTCCAAATGGAGATTTACCATCATATCCTGTCACAACTCAGAGCCAGGAATAACATATGTACACTCATTCCATGTAGATGTGACTATCAAGCATGTATGTTAATGTACTGCTTGAGATGCATCAGCTTAGGAGGCACTTCACATTGAGACCTGCTGATGAGTCACTGAATGGGGGAGGCAAGTGTTAATTAGCCATTCAAGCACAAGACATGACATCAGGTCTAACAAAGAGACGTAGACATCTCCATGGATGTAAACTCATTCTAATTTTAATTAAAAACAATGGCCAGGCTCTTGGATAAGAAGCAAATAAAACAAATTTTGGAGAGATGGAATTTATCTGGATCTACCACATAAGTTTAGTGATGCAGTTGTTTATGAAAGCAAACATGCTTCAGCATGAAGCATTTTTCCCTAACAGTTGCCATCTCAAGAGGCAGGATGAAATGGGTTTGGCTTGTGAAAAGCAAGAAAGGACGGAGCATCACCAACATGGGGGAAGAAGGAAGCCTCTCTAAATTAATCTCTGTGTAGACAGGTTAAAAATGAGGGGAAATGAAGACATTTGTAACTGCATCTATTTTGAAGGCTGTAAAACATTATTTTTGCATTTTCCCTAGCCTGTTTTTTAGTTAAGAATGGTTTTGAGGTAACTGGATAACTTTCAAGCATTCCCCACTAAGATGAAGGGAAAACCTATGAAATTGGTGGCTGGAAGAGAATCAGTCCTCCAGGGAATCCTGTGCACCCAGTGAAGGAGCACAGCCAGGACTGCTGGCCTTGCAGGACTAACAAATGACAATAAGAAAGCAACTCTCATTGATAGGTGGTAGCCAGAAAGACTGTATGGGGAGCAGCAAGATACTGGGGTGCATTTCTGAGTCTGCCTGCTCTGGGCACCACACACCATTGCTGATGGGCACCCCACTGAGTGGGGAATCAGGCTCTTCCAAATCCCTCATGAACCCAAAACTGAATCGCAAAGCTTAAAAGCAGATCTTAACATGAGATTTTTAACATGTGGTTTTACATTGACGCAGTGCAGCAGGGCTAGGAGGAAATGGTAGGTTTTGCATCGGGACATCTGAAAGGACTCACTGCTTCCCTTCCCCACCCAGCTATTGCACTACAGCAGCTCTGGCCAGAGTCTAAACTGAGCTCAGGGATCTGAACTATGAGCAATTTAACTATTGCAATTCCATGTCCTAGAGCAGGGGCTGAGAGGGAACAAGAAAAGGAGATGATACAGGTCCACATGAACGTAAGTTTTCTGGTCTACCTCTGTCTGCCTATCTGCACCAGCTCAGCAAAGCGTTCAGTAATGCACTGCATCTTATTGGCCTTGACTTCACACTTCTTGTGTGTAAAACTGAAATGAGGACCACAAAACATCAAGATATGGGACTAGGAGCCTCCTCCACTCCTTCCCTTGTGCTTCCAGACAGATACCAATTTCCTAGACCAAACAGCCATGGTCTTTTAGCGTGGGACAGTGGGAGAAGGGATAGGTCCTAGGGACCAGGCAGAGGGAACAGAACAAAGAGTACATGTTTTTTATCCATCCCAAGACCTGTTTATCATATCCAGTGCGTGACTGAAAACTTACTGGGAAGTCGTCCTGAGTAAGAGCCATTTTATTGCACATTTCCACAAAATGCTTCAAGTACTCTTCATCCAGGATCAGGTAAACAGGGACGTGCCGTCTGCTTGAGGCCTCCAGCAGGTCACACAGTATTTCCATGTCTGTAAACAGATCCATCACAATTGCTATCACCTAGCCAGGAGAAAAGAGGGGGTGGGGGAACCAAGAGACTGTTGAAATCTTATGCCCAAGTGAATTGTGCTTTAAACTATGAATTAAGTATTCAAACCTTCTGAGTTACTGAGCGTCTGTGGCCACATGAGTGGAGATTGCTTCTGGACCTTTGTGTTTAACAGCCCTTACCCCACCATGGCAGATAAAATCACTTTTAATAACTATGAGGACATTCCCCATCCAGCTACCTCCTGTCTCATCTGTCATTCACAGAAAGAAATAGCTGAAAGGGTAATGCATGTTCACAAACTCTGAATATCACTGATGCAACAAATATGTATTGCCTTAAGCAAATATGCCAGAAATATAGCATATAAACAGAAGAACTGAGACTGACCAAAATCATTATTCAGTTGGTATGAGTGACTCCACAGATGACTAGCATGTTAATATAAAGTATCATTTTTTTCAGGAAGGACGCACTGCCAGGTAAGGAAGAAGGTATTTTGATCAAGTACGTGCATGTCCTTATTCCAAGATTACATCCTAGGGGAGACTACACAAAATCGTAGAATAACGTGTGTGGGAAAGATCCCTTCCCTTTACCTGCTGGCAGCACTCCTGCTAATGCAGCCCAGGATGCAAGTGATGATAGTTATGAAACCTAACAGTAGGAAGAAGGAATAACAGTAACATTATTAAAAAAAAAATCAAGAAACTCTATCTCAATAAACTGAAGACTTGCAAGATAAGGTCTCCAAGGGAGGTGTTTTAAAAAGGAAAAGAATTTTAAAGAGAACTGCCAGTTCTTTAAAGAATGAGATTGAAGAAGGCCATGGCAACCCATCCCACTGTGGAGATGGGAGGGGAGGCAGCAGACCATCTTGGCTAAATGAATTCTCCAAAAACTGGAAGGAAAATACAGAAAATGGAAGATAGGTCATGACAAGTACCTACTACAAGTGAGTTGACCCAGAACTAGAAAATTCAAAGTACAGTATGACCTGCAACCAGAACAATGGATCAAGGGAAATCAACCATAAATAGATTAAGATGTGACTGGAGAAGCTGTTCCACTGTTCCTCATAGAGAGAGGCTGCCAGCAGACAACATGAAGGCAGACATTATTTGGATCAGGAAGGGACTGCTGGGATCCATCTATTGGCCATCACCATTAGTGACAGGCATCAGGGGGACATCTTGGAGAAGGAAGGAACAGGCAGGAGAGCACTTGCTGAGCTGGATGATTTGTCAGGCCTGATGCATTTCACCTGAGGGTGCTTGCAGAGCAATCCGGTGACTTAGAGCTTGAAACATTAACAGTTAACACTGAGAAATCATGGAAGATGGCAACACACTGGGGGACTGAAAAAGGTAAAGTAGTGAAGGATTTACCGACAGGCCAGCTTCATTTCAAAAGGTGAAAAAATAATGGAACTACTGACCAAGTACTCTAGTCACAGTCTTCTATATCTCAGCAGTAAATAAGGTAGCTGTTTGGTACTTGTAAGTTGTGTGCATAACTCTGATTTTGAGTTTCTGCACCTAGTAGAGGATGCCCAAATAAAGATGACCCAGAAAGTACTGTGTTTTGGAGTAAAGCTCCAATAGCCTACTTTACCCTGCTACTCAATGCTCATGCCCTGCACTACACTTTGCACACAAAATGCATGACAGAGTTTGTTCTGCTGCTCATCATGCACCCCATGAGGAGGTAAGTATCCTGTTTTCAAACACATCCTCTGCCTACGTTAGAGCATGGCCATGAATGCAGTTCTCCATAGACCACCCTATGGAGCAGACCATGTAGGGTGAGCCACTTCTGCTCAGCTGCTCCTCTTCAAACAGAGTTAAGTGCAGAGGAGAGCAGTGAGGTTGACTTTTATGTGTGCAGTGGTTCAAGCTTTAAATAGGAACAGGCTGAATCACGTTCACAGGTCTGACCTGGAATAGCTTCAGAAAAGAGCAGAGGAGTTCCAAGTATCACTGTCCTTGGATGTGGGGACAGGCTCATGTCTCTCCTCCAGACTGGCACGCTGGCCCCAGATCGCCCACTGCCCAGTAACTCTTCTGCTCTGTTTTCATTAATAAGCTGCCTCTTTCCAGGCTCACACTCATGGCCTAGGTGCTGAGTGGAGGCAGCTGCCATGGGCAGAGAGGGGCCCCATTGGCTTCCCCATGTTCTCCTGCCCAGTCTTTTGCTTGGCAAGCTGGCCCCTCTCAGCCCCGCTCTGCCTGCACACACCATAGAGAGACCCTCTGCACCAGAGCCATGTCAGAGGAGGGCAGCAATGCCAAAAGGTTGCTTTCTGCTCCCTTGGGGATTTATCCCTTTTGCAGATGAACAAGATTTCTTGGCTCTATCTGATTTGTCCCCAGAGACCATCTCTGTGATGATGCCTTACACACTGTCATTGGTCCTCAACATCTTGCAGAAGACCCCAGGCACGGGCCACCACAGCAGGGTTTGGGGAAGAACCTTCCTGGAGGCTGGTGTGATCCCAGGCATCCACGTGGGACACAAGGCAGCTGTCATCAAGAGCTAAAAAATCATTCCTACTGTCCAGGCCAAAATCACATCTCCACCCTCTCACCCTGACCCTGGGAGGTACAGGCTTCAGAGCCTGACTCCGATGGGCACCTCTTTTGTAGCCCTTGTCAGTGTTGTCTTCCCAGAAGCCTTACAAGGCACTGGCAAACTCTTCTCCCCTCCTGAAATGCACCCATCTGGCATGGACAGCAAAGTCAGCCTCGGAAGAGCTCTGAAAGCAGTGAGAAGCATCTTCCACTTCCCAAATTAATGTTGCTGCTAGGCTATCAGCATTAGATACTGCTGAGACCCACACAAAAAAGCAGGACTTCACCATGTCTTTCTACGCTGGCCTTCAGCCAAAGACCAAAAGCAATTTAGCCAAATGACTTTGATGGGCCACCCATCCTCTAATGATGAAGCACCAAGAAAAAACTATAGCCCAAACCTTGTATAAGGCCTCAGGCAAGTCCCTCTCAGCCATACTTGCCTCACAATATTCCAGCTCATCTCAAACTTAGGTCTGAGGCAGGCTTGGCCCTGGAGACAATCTAAACTTGGCTTGGGAAATCAATATGATGGAGCCAAGAGAGACCGATGCTCCTTTGTCCCCAGACCCCACATGCTCAGAGGCACTGCTTGTGCCTAGCGTGCACAGAAGGCCCACACCATCTTGCTTTTCTCTACCAGTGCTCACAGGCTTTAGCAGAGTTTGGGGCTGTTGCTTGCCCAAAACAGCACTGCCAGTCTGCAGTGCTTGCTGTGAGAGGGATGGGGCTGAGCAGGCAGCAGCATGGCTGCACATGGCACCACATGTGGCACCCAGTGCCCAGGGCTGGATGCAGCCGGCTGCCAGGCAGGCCTGCATCTCCTGGCAGCCTCATGACAGGGCTCTGGCGTCAGCATGGGAGAAAGCACCCCAGGCAGCGGGACGCCAGCTTGTGCAAGCTGGGTGGAGCCCTGCGTGATAGTCAGACTCATGTTTTCCAAAGTGGGTCTTCACTTAGCATCAGGAGGTGGAACAGGATATGGCTCTATTCATGGCCTCCACACGTGCAATCCCTTCACAGGAGGGATTTGGGCAGAGTTGCTCCTGGTGGTGCTGGCAAGCACCCACAGCTGATGTCGGACAAGAAGGCTGGCAGTGCCACGTGCACTGCAGTTTGCAGTGAGAAGCATTGCAGCGGGGAAGAGAAGGGAGGTTGTGCCCTGTCACAGCCTCGTGTGGTGGAGATGCAGGCACCCATGGTGGGGCTGCTCATTCTAAGCATGGGTGCCACAGGGCAACCATAAGGGCCACTCAGATCACCATATCCTCTTGGTAAACAAAGCAGGCAGCTCTTATAATAACATCAGCTCAACCCCAAAGCCAAGAAGTTTTGGGGGAAGATGACCTTGAAAGTCTTCCCCTTGAAGCCTCCTAAGAATGTATTGTCACAAAAGTGAGGTCTAAAGCCTCAAAGATAATTTCCAACAGCTCTATAAAAGCAGTGGAAGTTAGATACCCAAGTACCATCTCCAATTCAGGCTCCTGACAACTCATGTCTTGCATTTAAAAGCCTTGGGCATTTAAGTAAATCTGACCTTACAAACCTAAGCAATGTATGTCCAGTGCCTCCAGCCCCTTAGGTTTCAGCGGTGGGAGCTGCAAGGCTGGGGCTGGCTCAGAGCATCCCTGTTCCTCACTGTCCTGGTTTCAGCTGGGATAGAGTTAATTTTCTTCTTAGTAGCTGGTATAGTGCTGTGTTTTGGATTTAGGATGAGAATAATGTTGATGTTTTGGTTCTTGCTGAGTAGAGTTTACACTGGTCAAGGACTTTTCAGCTTCTCCTGCTCTGCCAGGTGCATAAGAAACTGGGAGGGAGCATAGCTAGGACAGCTGACCCAGACTGGCCAAAGGGCTATCCTGTACCATATGATGTCATGCTCAGTATAGAAACTGGGGGAAGAAGAATGAAAGGGGGGATGTTCGGAGTGATGACATTTGTCTTCCCAAGTAACCGTTACGCGTGATGAAACCCTGCTTTCCTGAAGATGGCTGAGCACCTGCCTGCTGACGGGAAGTAGTGAATGAATTCCTCATTTTGCTTTGCTTGCATGCATGGCTTCTGCTTTACCTATTAAACTGTCTTTATCTCAGCCCACGAGTTTTCTCACCTTGACCCTTCCGATTCTCTCCCCCATCCCACAGGGGAGGGGGTGGTGAGCGAGCGGCTGGGTGGTGCTTAGTTGCTGGCTGGGGTTAAACCACAACACTCACCATGCTCACCATGGTCTCCAAGCCCATGCCACAGCCTTGGCGGGTCAAGACATTGCAAAGACACAGCTGCCCCACGGGCTCTAAAAAATTCACACCTTGCCATCGCAGGGTTAAATCATCACATTTCTAAATCCACTTCTGAAAACTCACAATTCAGCAGTTACTGCAGTCATCACTTTGGGAATTGCAGCACTTACCAGCACCCCACTGGGCTTGCCATCTGTCTGGTTTCTAACCAGCACAGCTGGTTTTACTGGTATTTGCCAATAGCAGTGTGGTTTTGGTCATTACTGTAGTGTTGCCATTTGAAGCGATTATTGCTTCTCTGGGGGACCATCAGGGACCATTCTACCATCGCACATAAATGCATATGTGCGGCTAGTGTCAGAGTTGTACAAGAGGGACAAAAGAAGAAGCATGGACAGTTCAAAATAGATTGGAGCTCATCCAACAAAAGTAAAATTGTAATAGTATTATCAAATGAAGGCTAAGGTGTGGCTGCATTGCATCTTCTTATGTCTGCAAAGAGAAAAGCACAAATCTGAAAATACATCTTCAAAGACAAGCTGGTTAAATACAGCAAAGTAGAAAGACAAACCGCACCAGTAAAAGGTACCAATAAAACAAATGCCCTTTTTGCTGATTTGTCAGTACAAATACGCTGTTGCAAAATATGTCAGCTGATGTTGTTCTGTATGACTGTACAGGAGAAAACAGCAAACAACATTTCAAGACACACGCCTTCCTGTCTCCAGGACCCAGGAAAAGCATTCAGGGATCTCAACATCTTTCCCACACCCCACCCGCACCGTATCCCCCTTCTATGTTAGCTGTAAGCACACAGGAGGAGAAACACTAAAGGAGGGATATATGATGAGAGGTTAAAGTCTAGTGGAGAAAATATTTGAAGTGGAGAAACAGCAGTGGAAAAGCAAAAAAGCAAGCTGTTCTCTGCACAGTGGCTACTGGCACTTCAAGCAAAAGATGTTTTTACCTCTGGTTGTTCTTTTGTCATTAAAAGACATACAGGTAACATACTTTTGGATGGTTTGATGAGCAAAATGACTCAGTAACTACTTAAAGATGTGCAACTGGGGTTGTGAATGAGCTGGACCTGCCGTCGATCATATAGTTAATTATGGGAAGCACTGGCCAGAGCTGCTAACCTAGAAGCCAGTAAAACACCAGTAATAAACCAATAAGATGGTTGAAAACTCATTCTCACGTTTCACACAACAGTCAAAAACACTGTGTGAAAATCCCCAGCTTGAACATAAAGGGCTGAAGATTACCACTGCTTTTTCAAACCAAACAAAAAAAGTAAAAAGCTCAAAATGTACTTAAAGTACAATAAAGCACCTACTGCCTGGGCAACCTCTCTGCAGCAATAGAGAAGCTCCTGTGAACTGAGAAAACAGCAAGATGTTTTTCATGTGGTTTAAAGGATCATAATATCATCAGAGATCCAGGACACGTGCTGTGACGAGGGGACATTTCTTGGTAGTCATTTACTTTGTGCATTCTGCCATGATGATGTCTTAATCCCCATTGCTGAAAAGGGTGCAGTAAGTGTCACAGAACTTTTCAGATCATTTAAGATATCATAAATCAGCTGCCTGCAAGGACAAACAAAGCTTTTTGTCACTTACTTCCTGGATGAAACTTCCCGTATTTGCCTACAAAGGTGCAACAGAAGTTCAGGCATTAAGCAATGGCTTCTGACAACTGAGCAGTAGCTTACGTGGCAAAACGGTCTTCTTTTGGACAAAAGAAAAAAAGATCCCCGTTTACCTCAAATCACACCCAAATTTCAATGATATGTGGTTCTTTGATGATGTTATGATGCTGCACGGCAATCTGAGCTGCAGCATGGCCACAGTTTCATCTGCTGGGGACGACATAACTTTGCTCAACTCTGCAGATGGTGATAGAAGATAACACTTTAGTTCAGTCTACCTGGAAACAGCTTGTGTTCTTGACACAGCTGAAGTCCAGGCTTAACGGTTCTTTGTCTCCCGCTTTCTGCACTAGGCAGTAATGAATTTAAGGAGTGACTGTAAAGTTAAATAAGAAACTGCTGGAGTGATAAGAGAAATTGCCTAGAAGCTGACTGCTTAAAACTGAACTTTGCACTAAAAGTTTACTCAATATTGCCACACTATTGAAATGAAATACTACAAAAGAAAATTAACATGGAACAGATGAAAAGAACCATAAAGAGGACAAAGACAATAGAAGCTGAAAATGTGTCTGAGATACAGTAGTCTGAGCTGCTGCTCGGACTACTCACACAGTATAGTGGCAAAGTAAAAAGAAACAAGAAAGAGCATAATCTAGTGAGTAAATTCACGCCAGGATTGTGCTTGGTAGGCAAGTATTGTAGTTGTCCATTTTTTATTACATCCAAGGGCTGGCAATCTCTACCCAGCAGAAACTGTGTGATGGGGCAAAATGGGTTGATCTTACTCATCCTCACAGAGGCACAGACATAAAGTCTAGAAGATATGATGATGTATTCTAACCTACTTCAAACCACAGGCAGGGATTTTCAGTCCTGCAAGTTTACTCAGGTCCTGTGTTCTCGCACAGCAACTCACCAGTGGTATCCTCTTGTCCTTCTTCACATGATGTCCAGGGGTCGAGAAAAGCCCTGGCCATGCGAACTCCCTGGCAGAGGGCAAAAGGGCTGGCTGGTGCACGCTTGCAGCTGAGGACAGCTAAGTGTTAACGCTGCACACCCTGCCACTCACTTGCTCCAGGCTTTGGTACTGTGCTCTGCATACCCACAAATATAGACACAGAGTGCCTTAAAGGGCACTGCCTGTATGACATGAAATCCCAGGCAGAAAGAAATTATAGGAAAGGAAAGGAGCAGGAACAGTTACAGATCTGCTAGAGAAAAAGCAATCACATCATGCCAGAGATCATCTAGAGAGCAGCAACAGCTTGGAGCATGTGGTGTACAGTTGTGGGACCAGCCACCAGGACTCGGGTGCTGTGGCACAAAACCCCACCCAAGGGACGCAGCTTACATACCGTCCGTGCCCGGCTGATCAGAGACCGGAGCAAATCCTTAATGCTGTTAGCTTTGTTTCTTTGGAAAATCACAGTGGCTTGAGTCTGGCCAGACACCGTGAGGAGTGGTGTCCCTGGCCACCCCAGCTCCAGCTCTGGAGGGTACACATCAGACATGAGCGGAAAGTAGGTGCCAGATGTTAGTTCAGAGTTGAGGGAGGACCTGTCTCCAGCATCTGCATCACCCAGGTCAGCCTCTTTGTCTTTCATTGCATTTGGATCTGGAAAGCTTTGGTTTCTCTGATGGCTCATATATTCCATGTCCAGGGTGGAAAGAAAAGGCAGCTCCCGTTCCTCAGTGATGGCACTCAGGTAGCCACGTTCCCCCTGCTCAAGAAAGGCGTCTATGGCAAGCCTGGCTGTTTCACTGTGCTGGAGCACCAATGGGGTAGGTTCCCTCCACCACGGCTTCTTCAGCTGCTCTAGGCGGCTCTTCAGTGGCCCAGACACAGCTTGCTGGCTCCCATAGCTGCGGTGGAACTGGGGTCTCACCTCTACTGCTAGGTAGTTGAACATGACTGGAGCTGTTGATGGTAAGAAGTGCCTCTCCAGCTGGATTAGTCCTCTGTCTGACTCCAGATCTTTTCTGGCCCTCTTGCACTCCTGGGCTCCTCCCAACAGGTTCCTTCAGGACTCAGCATGAGCTCCACTCATCTGCTTGGGAGTTAATCACCAGGTACAGCCTCCCACTCTGGGGGAGGAGCTGGCTTTCCCCAGCTCCCTCAATTGGCTTCCTCAGACACATGCCTAATACTTGGTGCTTAGAGTGTCTCTTTTGCAAGGGGAGGAAGATCAGCTCTTCAAGCTGCTCCTTCCCTTTCCTTGTAACTGATTAACGTACTGCCCTCCCCTTCCCTACTGAGAGGTCCCCACCCTTGGCCAAGCAGGCTCTAACCTGTTTTGTCCCTCATTGTGCTCACAGTGGAAATGCAGATGCTGAAACTTGTTCCTGCTTGAAATTTGTTCCAAATCAAACATGCTTCTCAGTGTCAGTTATAATGAAATACAAATATCCCAAGTGGGTAATCAGACTCGGCCAAGAAACTTATTCAACCCTGAACCATAGCTAATGCTCCTCCTTAGTATTTCTTGGGAGCTCAGGCTCTGCTAGACCAGCACCCGGCAGAGAAGCCAAAACACCATCTTTTTTGATATCACAGGGTCACAGTGTTTGTATGAAGCACAGCAGGAATCTTTGCACAGCTCATGTCATTAAATACCACAGGCTACAAGAGCAATAGCTCTTGTGTTCTTTTAGCATCTCCCTGGAAATCCTTCACGGAAGGGACATTCAAACTTAGGAGTCTGGTGCTATGTGAATGACAATACTGTCCACATGCTGTGTATTTTGGGATTAGTTAACTTCAGCTTCCCAAAAGCATCATGGAGTATTTTTGGACAAACAATAGAGGCAGACATTAATATGTGATTTAAAACGCTGTGTTAGGAATGCACCGCCCAGCACACAATGCAGTACATGAAAAACTGTGCACAGGAGGCACATAGGAGTCCCCAGACTGCAATGTGGACCTCCCCTACCCTGTTCAGCTCACTTACCCTGGAGCTACTGAACTCCACAGAGGCTAACCAGAGAATGAAGAACTGGCTGGCTAGTTGATCTAATCATCTAGTCTTTTATCTACAAGTTACAAAAGCCCTGTAGATTAAATTCATCCAGGCTAAACTAAGTCGTCTAAAAGCTAAATGTCTGCTCTCTAATAATCACCGAGCTATAGTCAATGGAGAGACACAGTCATGCCTAAGTGTAAACCAGCACATTCAGACACTAAGTTCTAAGTCAGCTGGAATGAATCATGTCCCCAAGGGACTATAACTCTCCGTGGACTACAGCTGGAGTGGGATGATTAGTTTAGATTAGCTGTCTAGTCTTTAGATCCCTGAAGTCAGAACGAACTCTGACCAGGACTATGCAAACTGGAAGAACAGAAGCAAAGGTACATTTAATCAGAAAATTTAAGTTGCTTGCCAGAGCTGTGCCGCAATGCAGCCCTGATGGGCCTTTTTCTGGAGCTGCTTTGCCAGGGTGATAACGTCACTTTGGTGGCAACATAAAAGAAGGGTAACATCACCCTACTTCTTGCCTTCCTAAAGAGCTGAAAAGAGCGTGAATTTTAAGAGTCATCAAATGCATGTTTTCTGCCAGATAAACAACTGCTGCTGATTCTGTAAAGTAAAGGGTCACCACTGTCTCCAGATGGTGTTTGGTAATGATCTACCCTCCCTCCAATAATTTCTCATGGACCTCAGCACATAAGATGTAAACATCTCCAGCCTTGTCAGGCTGAGCTTCTTCAGTGTTGGTGGGGAGAGGCAGAGATTGCTAGGGAGGCAGTTACCTCACTCTGCAGCAGACATCTGAAACAGGTCAGATGAAATGTGCCGTGAAAGTCCTTATCTCTTTCCACTGAGAGAAGGAAGAAGCTCAGAGAGGTTCTCTCAGAAGGAGAGCTCAGGCTGCCAGAGTCAGTGACAGAGGTTTACCATGCAGACATCTAAAATTAGATGAGAGGTATCCTGTCCCTGTTGTCTGGCAAAGCAATAAATGTCTATAATTGGCACTCCACAGACTGATTGGCCAACACAGGATGTGGGACTCACATCAGCCAATTTTTGCCAGCTAGAAGCAAGTATTTTATCTGGAAGTGTTGTCTACACACTTTCTGCAACCAACAGAGAAAGACAAGAGGAAAATTCCCTCTGGCTAAACACATGCACCAAGTCCCACTTCCAAGTCAATGTCGCTAAGCAGCTATACTCTGACTGATACCTGAGCTCAGCCAGGACCCAAGCATTAAGCAATACTTCATTCTTGTGTCCCACTACAGATGTTCTTGGAGCTCACCAAACACAAACACCTTGACTGGGCTTTCCACTTGCTGCTTCCTCTTCAAGCACAAATAGAAGTGAGCCTGCCGACTGGTTTCATGACAGTACAGTTCTTGGAGAGCACTCACCTGGGAACATGAGAAGCCACATTTGCTTCTTTCCCCCTGTTTATTTCAGACTGAAATCTTCATCTTCCCCCACAAAACATCATGGTGCTCAAATACCTTTATCTACAGGCATTTCTGGAAGGTACCTGCATAGCAATGTTTCACTGTGCAGAACTGACTGGCCAGATGTAAACAGCAAGCGCGGCTAGATGAGAAAAGTCCAAATTTTAGTTATTGCACTGAGATATGAGTGTGGCAGCACTGAACTCACAGACAGAGCAGTGCAAAATCAAGTCTCCCAGTTTTTTGTTCGAGGTTCCTGACCATGGCATTACAGAATCATTCTTCTAAACACAGCAGCAGCACACAAATTCCTTGTTTCTTTTTTTCCATTTGTATGTTAAGACTATTCCAAATCAGGGGAGAGACAGCTTTGCACCCACTCAGCTGAAGGAGGGCACTGGACACCAGTTGTCAGCTACATGCC
This sequence comes from Theristicus caerulescens, assembly GCA_020745775.1. Taxonomy (NCBI): domain Eukaryota; kingdom Metazoa; phylum Chordata; class Aves; order Pelecaniformes; family Threskiornithidae; genus Theristicus; species Theristicus caerulescens. The sequence goes on from CM036569.1 coordinate 5,598,473, forward strand.
AAATGATCTAACTGCTAGTGATGGCAGGGAAGGTAGACAACCCTACCTCCTCCGCTGGCTCCCTGCTCAGTGGTGTGCCCAGCACATAGGTTCTTTCCAGTTGCCGCTCTGAGGTCCCTACCACCCACATGCCATGTAGGGAAGCCAACGTGTGGGCCATGGAGTCACTCTGGTGGCCCTTCGAGATCCAGCCTGGAGATGCTCAGGGTTCTGATTCACAGCTGTCACGAGAAGGACCACAGTGTGCCTCTCCCCTAGGCTGCTGCCCCATACTGAACATGTGAAAAAGCACTTTCAGACATCTCTTCCTTCTCTCCTTTGAAAGGAAATACACAGAAATAGAATTGGGCATTGTAACATCAATGGGTCTAGTTACCAGCAGGAAGAGGGTATGAAGGGAAGGATGTGGGACAATGAGCAAGTCCTCATAAGATGCCTGACTTTGACAGGATGTGGAGCAGCCCAGGAGGCTGGCAGGTGGGATGAGGAATGAACGAGCCCAGCTCACTCTGTTAGTCAGTGACATAATTGTTAATGAAGGCTTCCCAAATAAGCATGAAGGAGCTCTTACCTCCTGGGAGAGCTGCAGTAGCATGCCAACACCAACAGGATCCAGCCTCAGCAACATGTTGCAGGGTCCTCCTACATGAACATACCTGCACAAGACAATAAGAACAGGACAGTACACATTTCTGGTTCCTGCACTTGCATGCAGGAAATTGTTTACACTAGTCTGCCCCAGGTCTCTCAAGCAGATCTATTGCCACTTGACCTAAACTCCCTGGCTGCTCCCAGCACATCACATCTGGAGCAGCCACTGAAATGTAACAGCAGAAGGTGGAATCATGCTCGTGTGAGCTCCTGCTCTGCATTCCCAGTGGAAGGATGAGGCCCACACATCTCTTCTGTCCCACAAACGAGCAGAGCAAGCTGTTAAGCAGGTTGAATGACTGTAAGCAAAACAAGTACTCCCTCAACATGTTCAGCAACTTCAGGAAGAACACATGTAGGATGCACAGGATAGCCCTAAACACCTGAAGAAGGGGCAGCGGTAAAAAACAGCTCACGAGAGGAATCTGGGAAGGATCATGAGACTATTAATATGCAACTGCCCCATCATAGTGCGGGAGGCCAGGCAGCCCACAGCACCAGTGGGTGATGCTCCCTTTAAAGGCAGAGAAGAGATGTAGATACTTCACAAGCACAGCACAATTCCCTAAGCAGCAGAGCCTACCACTCTCTCATGCTGAGTCTCAGGGCCTTTCCTACCTAGGTCCTTGCCAACTTTCCCAGGCTCCTGTGTAAGCTTCTGCCCTCTCCTTGACTTCTCAGACCTTCAGGAAAAGACAGACAGCACTGAGGGCCAGGCTGTGCAGACACAATATGCCCAAAAGTGGAGATATTGCTCCCTAAGGCATGCCACAGAGTGGTAGAAGTACCATCACCCAGACTGCGGGAAGAGGTGTTAATCTAGCTGTAGGACACCAAAGGCCCAGTCAAGCCTGATGCAGCACCGTTCAGCAGAAACAATGGGGCACAGGTTTATCACAGTCTCTTGTAGAGAAAAGAGCAAAAAAGATTAGATTAGAGTTTATTATGCAAGAAGACAACTGAGATCAGACAAAGCAGGGCAAATGCGAAGAGGCAGATGGAGAGGGCAGGAGCCTGTGCAGGGGGGTGTCTACTAAGAAATTAGCTGCCACCAGCATCATCCAAAAAAAACCCCATGTACTACGCTAAGACCACAACCAAACATCTGCACTGGGGCCTGAGAAGCTGGAGAACATCACAACAGATGACTGCTGTATTCGTGGCACAACTCTAATAGCAGAAAAGTTAGAAAGACAGTAATTTCTATGCATTGATGTAAACATTTACATCTCCCAACACTGGTATTTTCATCTTCCTGGAAGAAAGCACACACAGTCCAGTTTTGGAGCTCAAGACGGCGATGAATTGTTCAGCATACCTGTAGAGGGGACCAGCAAACTTCTCCAAATACTCAAGCAGTACTTCAGCACATCTCTGGGATGCAGACAACCTCTGCTACGTGCTCAGGATTAAACTGGTCCCACAGAAATGCTACAAGTAGACTGCACCAGGTGTATGTTGATTTGAAAGTCTGAAGGAAGACCTCCTCTGCAGGGTTTTGGAAGTAGGAGCATGGAAAAAGATGAGAGTGGGTCACAGGGTATGTTATGGCTCCCACTGCTCCTCAAAGTGGTGTCATGCAGTAGCACACATCACAGGGACCATGCTTGCAGAATAAGTCACCATCCCCTCCCAGCTGATGCTTACCCTCCCACAGCTTTGCTATTCTTCATCTACTCTACATTCACCCGATTTAAAGCTCTGGTGGAAAAATTTGCTCTTACTCAATTTCCAGTTTCTGCTTACCTTATTTGCCAAGCCAAAGGCAGGGTAAGTGAGATAGGTCAGTGGTTAAGTCCAACTGCTGTGTCAGGAGCAGCAATTCTGACCGGAGGGCTTGGTGTGGCAGAAGCATGACTAAAAACTTCGCTTTGTGGAAGGTGAGGATAGGAGTCAGAAATCTGGGAAGTTGTAACTGCACTTTAACAGTGCTTAGACACCTGGACAGTATAGGAAATATGGAGATCATCAAGGATGCCTGTGCTCTTAGTACTTCAGCTGCTTAAAGAAGCAGGAGAAAACTGTTAGATATAAATACCAAAAGGCAGTGTGAACACAGAAGCTGAGATGACACACAAAAACATTTAACCACCTCAAATACAGAGTAGGCATTGAAGGGTATCAGATGACTCCCCTCTACTCCAAATTGTCTCAGAATATCATTCTGAAGCAAGAGACTTCCCACGTTTGACTCTGTGGGCAAAATGTGCACCTACTCTCCCACCGGTGCAAAACAGCAGAGAAGGAAGGGAAGACACTGAGCGCTGGCCCTTCTTTTCTGCCCACAGAAACAAGAAAACCAAGATCTAGCTGAAATAATGCGTGCTTCCTAGAGGCTCATGTCTCTTGATTTTAAGACACCCGGGAAAGTTGAGGGAACAAGTCATCTGGAATAATAAGCAATGTCCAAATTCCATATATGAGACAGGAGATCATGCTGGATAATAAAGTGCTCAACATAGCTTTTTCCAGAAGAAATGCGAATGCATATATTCACTTAAAATACAGTAAGCATCCCCAAGCTGATGGTCTGAGACCACTTTAAAAAAAACCCAGCAGCATAAAGAACTGTCCATAAGCAAAATACCTTCAATCTTTCCCTCTGCAAAACCTCGAAAATGGGAAAAGATGGGCTTTACAATGTTTGGTTAAAAAAACCTGCATTCTGCTGCACTTGAAGCAGTACTGTACATAGAAATCATTTTTCACTGCTAATCATTGCTGCTGTAATGCTTGCAAGGTGCATATTTTGCTACTGGAAATGTATTCTCTCTCAAGGACTCTGGTTGTAAATATGTCATATATAAGATATTAGCAATGGCATGTTTCTAGCCTATTGGCATGCACCTCTCAAGAGTAAGAGGGCTCATATTCTACATCCAAATCCTGTCTCCAGGTAACTAATGGCTGGGAAGCAAAGTCTTCTCGTGTCCTGTGTAGCCTCCACTGTATTTTTCCTCTCTAACAGATTACCCTTTTAATTCATAGACAGTTTCTGCCTTATTCTCTTAACAGGCCCCACACACTTCTGTCCAAAACACACCCTGAGTGCTGGCTCAGCTCTGTAACGGCAGGGTGGTTGAAGGCATTTTATGGAACAAGCAGAGAGCCATGATTATAGGTCTTTATTCTCATATTAATAAAAAGTGCAAAAACAGATGCCAATGACCACAATCTGGCACCATGATTTCTGGAGCCTCCTGTCCATAAACACAGGAAAAGGTTCAATTTTGACCACATGGCTGTTCCATATTCAGAGTACAAAAGGCATTGTCATCTCCAGACTAGTGGTCCCATGAATTTTACTAGCTTGCTGGCTTCACGGCATCAGCACCACAGACACTACACGATCTCTGACCTGTGTGCAGCACTATGTTGGATGGTGGTGTACTCCCACTCCTGTGTTCCCATGGCATGGATAACATGAGTCTAGGTTTAAATTACATAGCAGGAAAGGGGTTAAAGTTTAAATGACTGTTTTGTATATGAATTAATGTATGTAGCTTTGAGCCAAAATATCTACCATTAATTTTTCCACCTATTTCAGGAGCAGTAAGATACACAAAGTAAAGTTTATTTTGGTACTTGGTATACTTCACTCTCATTAAAAATAAATTAATCAGCAAATTCCTACACAGCTCAGCCTTCTTTTATGTAAATACAACCCAGCTGTAATGAATTACAAGGTGTTATTATCTCACACACACTGTATAATACTTCACACATAAGAGGTTTCTCTGCTTAGCTCAGCTTTCAACAAAAGCATCTTAAATAAACTGCAAGCAAGTTGTTTGGTCTGTAATGTTTTCACAGAGAAGGGATACACCTCACACATAGAGGGTTTCTTTACATGACTCATTTTATAACAAGTTAAACTGAGGAAGTTCGCCTTGGAAAAAAAATAACAAAATGCCTTTTTTATACACAGAAGGCTCCCTAAGAGAAGATTAAAAAAAAAAAAAAATGCAAGCCAGTGTTTGGGAGCCTATATTCTGCATCCCACTTTACACAGAGAAGGGATGTCAAATATTCCCCAAAATACACAATATGAAGAAAGGAACTTCAGAAGAACAGTCACAGCCAGGCAGTCACACTTTCACCAGATTAAGGATTCACAAATTAAGGATTATCATCTTCAACTTCTGTTTAATAGTTTTATTAGGAATAAGTCCTGATATTATAGGGCTTATTCTTATCAAAAGCACACATGGCACAGAAAACACATACACATCAATTTTACCCAGACTGACGTTTATTATTGACTAGGATTTTAGACAGGAATTAAAACTGTTTTTGTCACTGACCTGGAAACAGCCTTGTGAACCATCCACCTACGCAGTACACCTCAGCCTCTACTGATTTAATCAGTGGAGCTCTTGCTCCCGTAATTACTATGTTGACTTCATTTGCCTGCACAGCCATAAAAAGTTTTCACTGGGGTTGACGGGTCTTGTTAGAATGCCCTGGACCACTGCTTTGGGGGATGGAGGATAGCACAGTCCTGTCCCATTAAGAGCCATGGATAGAAACAGGGATGTTCTTTTCATAAAGAAATTCATAGACCACAACTCTAAAAAGAATATGGAATTATCAGCAAGGCAGACTGAGTACCAAGACCAAGTACTCTGAGGCAGTTTTTAGTGACAGCCCAGCCATGTTTTGGACTGTATTCTCATTAAGATGGCTAGAGTCACAGGGGATTACTGGGGACTGTGCATTATTCTTTGCATCCTCCTATCCTTGTGCAACAGAGCAGAAAGTTCCTAAAAAGGATTTTCACAGAAAACCCTTCTGAATTTGTTAAAGCAATTCTTAACTCCACTAAAGCAAAAATGGACCATTCCATCTTGATATCAGGCTTTTAAAATACATTAACATCTAATATGCAAAGCTCAGATTTGCATTCACAACCATTCAGTGAGCAGAGGAATGCCATTGTGTCTATATGTCGCAGCTCTCCAAACGAGGCAAAGAACAGAAATGTCTTCTTGAGATAACTCTAAGTCATGGTAAAATATCTGGTTTCCCTAAAGACAGAAGGCAGGTCTTCCAATTTGTCAGCAAGGACCACTCAGTGCCATAAAAAGGACAGAGGTTCTCAAACCAACTAGCATTTATTTGTGGGTGAATATTCAGAAGAGTATGGCTGTCCAATTTGCTACTGAGTCACCACGGATAGGATATCCAATTAAATATTTTCTTTTCAACAGCAGATTTTTCCCTCCTGACCCCACAGACTCAGCCCAGTTCAATTTCAGGCATGCTTCCCAAGCTGATCTGACAAATTGATAGAAATCTCAGGCGCTGGCACTCTCAGAGTCCTTCGTCATTGTAAACAGGGGAAAGGGGCTTGAGGATGCTGTGGGCGTTGCTCTCCACAAGCGGCCGCCAGCTCACCTCGCCCGTCAGCAGCAGGTCCTCCCCACTCAGTGTGTCCAGGTGCTGCACCTGCAAGGACAGGACATTAGTGCAAGGTGTCCTATCACCCATTCAAGTTCCTCAAGAGCTATGCAAACATGCTGCTTTCCAGAAAGAAAGTAGAACAGGGAGATTTTACCATACTTTGCCATTTGTGTGAGGTAGACCTAAAAAGATAATTTACAACTGCTTAAGCGTCATGGAAAGGCTAGGAGATAAGTATCTGCAGATCCACTGGAGTTAACTGCATGAGGTCTTCTACTAACACCTTAGCTAATGCCTCCTCTGAAAGTTTGGCAACAGGACAAAGAAGAGCCACGCAAAGCTACTGTGAGTCATTTTATCTTCCTGGCAGTTAATTCAGATGACACACTGCTAGTACCATCATCTACATGGAGTTCTCTCATAAAAGTGGTTTCACATAGACCAAGGCTTTTCACTACAGAAAAGAAGCCTGACCAGCAGGGAACACCCGAGATTTATAATATAAAAGCACGTGAGCTGGAGGAGGTGAACATGGAATGATCACTCATTCTCGCAATACAAGAAATACTTGGGATCAAATGAAATTTTAAGGTGCAATGTAAGCAAAATAAAACAAACAGATTAAAAAATTCATCACACAGCATAGGGTTAACTTGCTGCCACAGCCCACTGTAAACATGGGGGCGGGGTGGGGGGTGGGGAGAAAAAAGTCCATCAAGGGTCAGTAAAAGACAAAAACACCAGCTCTGGCTCAGGAAGTCTGTGAATGCAGACTGCTAGGAGAGTTGCCCAGGGAAATAGTACACATGCTTGCCCTGTTACTATATTATTCTCTGGCATCCACTAATAGCCACTGTTGAAGACAGGATCAGCAAGAAATTGTGGGAAAGATCTCATATACAATGCTTACTGGAAACAAAAGATAATTTGACAAGGAGTTTCTCAACAGAGGAAAGAATACACAATGGCCACAGAGAGTCAGACCAAAGAGCCACCTAAGCACAATATCCTATTGCTGACAGTCATCAACAGCAGATTCCCCAGGAGGAGTTAAGTACAACGTATGCATACAATGTTATTTTCCTTGTTTATTTCCCCTCCCTCTCAAAATATGTTAGTTCAGGGATTTTGAGCCTGAAGTGGTTGTTGTGGATTTAATAGCCCCGGACAGACTTCTCTTCCATAAACCTTGCCAGTGGCTTTGGAACTCATGTGCAATTGTAGCATCCCAAACAACCTGTGGCAACATTATGTCCCCACGTTCCTGTATCAGTGAACAGCCTTTCCTTGCTCACCTTTCATATGCCTTCAAGATTTCCCAGAGCTGTCTCATATTCTTTCTCTGCTGTTTTTCAAACAGGGGATCCTACTCATTGCTAATAAAGGAGCTGTTTCCTGTCATCCTCACCACTCTTCCCTGAGCCTTCTTCAGTTCAGTTTTTATCCTTCTTGATGGTCAGAACCCAAACCATACACATTATTCAAGAACACAAGGGTACCATGGATTTAAAAAGTGGCATGACAACACTATTTTATTCTCTATTCCTTCCTTAGTAGTTCTGAGCATTTGTTTTACTTTTTTTAAACACAACAGAGTACTGAGCTGACATTTTGATAATACAATTATAATCTCAAGGACTCATTCCTGTGTGGTAGCAGACAGTTTAGCGCTCATCAATATATATGTAAAGCTCGGACTGTTTTTCTCAAGTGCACCACTTTAGAGTCGTCTACAGGAATGACCTGTCTTCATAGAAGCCGTGCTGGTTCTTCCCCAATGTGCCACATTGATCTGTGTGATCACTCTTTCCTATTCAACTGCTGATAGCTTCTGTCCTATCCTTTACTTGAATATACAGAAGTGCAACAAATTCCCCACTTGGCAGCATATTCTCCCAAATTACATACTTTTTTAATGTGTTTGCTCCCTGCCAATCTTCAGTTTTAAATTTTCCTACAGCCTCACTGATGTTAAGCATCAGCAACCTTAAGCATTAAATTAAGTCTGTCTCTCCTGAGAAGCCCTCTAGCATTCCAAAAGCGTCCTCAGTCCCTGACAAGGTTCAGCCCTTTACTTCCCATACCATTTTCCCAGACACAAACCGAAATACTGTCTCTCCAAAATTCTATCTGGTCCTGAATACAGTATTGGAAACATTACAAAGAATGCTGTTGTGGGGGTTCTGGTCTTCAATTCCCTGTCCAATAGCCTACACTCTTCCTCCAGAACTTCTCTCACCGCTTTTCTGTCTCTGGTACCCACCTGGACTATATCCTACCAAGACTTCCTAGAAACCTGGTTCACAAACCTCCTAAGGGTTGAGACGACAAACACTACTTAATATTGTTTCCTCCAGGTAATAACTGAAAGAAACAGGAATAATTCTGGAAAACAAAACCTTTTACTTCTTTCCCACAAAGATCATCAGCAGACTTTCAAGCTCTGTGTACTATTTCATTATGAAGAAGATCCCAACTCTGCAACATCAATTATAATTCTACAACAAGTTGCAGCCTGTTTCTGACACGTTTTGTCAAACCCCTCCATAGCACAGGTCCAGAAAAAATGAGCAGGATTGCTTTCAATATTCCATGAATTTCTCTGCAGCCATTTTTCATCAAACTGCAATAAATATCAGCCATTTTTTATATTTTTACCTTTTTCTTCTTAAAAATAATCACTGAAAACAAAAATCAATTATATTTATGAGGAGAACTGCGCTACACAGTATGCAAGGAATAAAAATAAATATTTAATGTTCTAAACAAGAGAATGAAGACAAGTCACGCTATGAGTTGTAGTGTACCTGTTTGCGCACATATTCTACAAGTAACTCCAGATGCCGAGGGTCCTCACAGTTCCTGTTAAAAAGGTTTCTCCAAAGAGCTGCTGCCAGAACATGATCATCAGACAAGATTCCCTAAATGAAGTACAGAGGGGGATTAAAAACTGCACATGAAGAGGTTCTGAACACAAGACAACCACATTACTCTACTTGGCAACTGACAATATTAGTTGTCTCAAAGCCCACAGCTGCTATGGACTGTACATATGAAAAGGCATCAACATCACTCTTTCCCAGAATGGAAAAACAATCCTGGCCTTAAATTAATTTACAGAGCATCCTGTAACAAATATTCTGTCAAGTTAATTTGGAAAAAAACTGGGTCAGGGTATTCTTAATGTAGGAGCCAATAATTGCATTTCTATGTTATGAAATCTTTACCATAAAAATTTTGGCCTTACAGAGAAGACAGCACCACCTCACAGAATTATGTGAAGCCCATGACACTTAGAAAAGAAAAATTAAAGGACATTTAATACAATGTTGCAGAAATGTAGTCAGGACTTTGCTATTTTGATTTGCTTTTCTGTTTTTCATTCTACATGAGAGAGAGAGAAGTCCTCATCATCAAGAACTATCTAGATTTTTCCAGTCAAAACTAATATTAAATTTGGCTTATACAAGAATCACATCCATGAGCGCTTTTTGTCTAAATTCTCTCCCACTTTTATTGTCTTTTTAGATTATGTGGTATTATCACCATAGTCTCATAACTCCTGTCTTCTGCGGACACGTTTGCCAAAGACAAGAGAGGACTTTAAAATATTCAGTTAAAAATAAAAAAGGTCAACATTTGTCTTTAATTTAACTAGACATTTTGTTTCCAAAAAGCGTGTCAACAAAAAAAAGAAAAGCAAAAAAAAGGACAGACAGACACAGGCAGACGCATCCTGGCTATACTTAAAACTGGATTAAAGACTTGCATGCATAACACTGTCCACAAGTCTGTGAAGTTTACATTTACAAGATATTAATAATGCAAATCACTGTGCAAATATAGTATCACCATGTGAATAAAAGAAGAGCATCTGAAGAGCAACACCCACTAGAGCAAAAAAATAATTACTAGAAGAGATGATATATTTTCTTCTTGAAAGTCCTGCAGACACTTGTGCACAGTGGTGCTTTTGCCTCCCTGTATTATTAGACACTTCCTATAAATACCCTCTCACATATACTCCCTATAAATACTCTCTTTGCTTTCAAAGTATAGCTGAGTACAATGGGATTCAGAGGGAGGAAATGATTTATTGATGGTCAAGCAGTGACGGTGAAGCAGTGCAAAGAACATCCCTCCTTCCATGTCCCATGGTTTAAATCAATACGCTGTGTGCTTTCTTTTTTTCTTAAAAGCACTTTAATTCAAGGCATAAGATGATCACAATAACTGAGAAGTCTGCTTCCATAACGTAACATTTCTCCAAAGATATGTACAGCAAATGTTTTACCCAATTGGAGTATTCTGTGTTCATGAATTAGACGGTCTATTCGTTCTTGCACATTCTCTGAAAACATCCTTCTTACCTCATCATATCCAAATAGAGCTGCATAGAAATTTTCTACCATACTTTTCAAATCTTCCTTTAGAACAACAGAATTAATCTGAAAAATAAACCAGAAAACCATCTGTATAGGCTCTAAAGAGGAGGTGGTGAGAAATTATCAGTTTTACTCTGAGTAGGCAAAGAAGAAACAGTCTCTTGGCCCATAGGTTAGGATTTGGCTCTAAGTAATGATGTTAGTGCAGTCACACATTTTAGAACAACATGCAATACAGGTCCATTAATTCCGTACACAAATGAAAGTCAGTGTTACTCAGAATATACGAATGGCAGAAAAATCCTCAGCCAACAGTGCTGACATACAGCTACATGAGTGGAGAAGAAAAGCAGCTGGGGAAAGCGCGAAGGCAAGGCTGTCCTTTCAGTGGCAGCATAGGCTAAGATAATGAAGCCTTCTCTGTATTTTAACTATTAAGCAGGTTTTCCAGACCTTGATTCATTCACACAGGTCTTTTAGAAACTCCGGGGTTTTTCAACTTTTTTTCTAAAGCATGAACTCCAGATCTGGACGTGCTATTACAGTAAAAGTACTGTAATGCTAAAGATAGAGGCACCATCCCTACCACTACTCCTAACTTACTTGTCAATATTGACCTTCTCATTCAGGATTTGCATTAATTGTTTGTACAGCATCTCACTAGAAGCTCAGATTTACTAGTTTTTGACTATGACTAAATTTCTTTCAGAGTTTGTGATGATCCAGCTACTTCCCCCTATACTGTAACTGCGACTCAGTCCAAGTTCCACACTAACTTTTAACTAAATTTAACAGTTGCTTAAATATTTGCTGGTTTGGCATAAGCCACCCATTGGCTTGCAGAACTGACCCCATGTGAGCTTAAGACGGAACCAAAAGAGACCAACTGCTATGTCCAGAGTGATGGCTGAAATACCTCATGTGCATCTCCCTCGTACAGTCTATTCCTTTTGCCTGTACTTTTCACTTCTATCAACAAAATGATTTAATAAACAGTTCCCCTCCTGAGGGCTAAGCTTCAATTGGTAAAGCTGCTTCTTTGTATTGACTCTCATGAGAGATCTAAGAGATACTAAACATTTCTTTTCTACAGATCTCGCATACAACGTAAGTACAATTATCTTCATATTTGCATACTAGCAGAACACTTATGTATGAGACTGCATCTTGGAGACAGGTTTTACAAAAAAGAAACTGTGAACAGGAATACAGGGTAGGACATCAGTTCTACTACGGAGTAAGCATGGCTGTCTTTGAGGTACAGCTTATCACAAGGCTAAAAGAAAAGCTGTGAAAACTCATATATATAAAATCTTACTACATATGACAGTGTGAACCACATGCTCTAAATACTTTCTTAGTATCCTTGAGTACTCACCTTGGTAATTATGCAATAGATTTTCTATCAAAATATGAATTAGTTTTTGCACACTAGCAAATCTCCAGCTCAAATATTCTTCCATTAAACCACTATCTTTTTTCATCCGTTGATTTTTATAGAAATGCATATAGTGCAAACACAAGGAAAATTCCTTTTATGTCAGTTACTCATAATTTTCCATGAATATAAACTATTAAAATTCATGCAGATATTTTATAGGCTATCAAGATTTGGAGACTGGTTATTACTGAATGTTTAAAAAAAGAACTAAACATAAGAAATCAGAGGGTTAAATGATGACTGCAACTTCTGTAATGACTTAATTAAATTTTTATTGAGTACATAAACTATGATGTCATTTCTACCCAACCATGCTCAAACTTTCAATGCATGTCAGAGAACGTGGTTTTTCTCAATAGAACATACTTCTAAATAAGCTGCACTTCTACAGCTCTAATAAGGGGGAGCAGATCTCATGTAACACACTCAATAAATTATCCTTCCATTTTAAACAAACAAATTCCATGAGTTATTATATATTTGCCACGCACTTTTTATGACATAATAAAAATGTTACCTCAAGGATTACTTAACACATACTACAAATGTTACAGCAGGCAACTGCATGGGGCAAAGAAAACAAATAGTCCCATTACAGAGACAAGTCCTGGACTATACATCCCTAGGGAAGCAGCTTTCTATACTAAAAACAAAGAGCAGCAGCTTTAAGTTAGCAAGAAATAGATTGATGAAGGAGATAACCAAGTTAAACAAACATGGCAATAAATACATCTTAAAAGACAAACAGTTTAAAATGTACAATATGACTTTGGGGATGGAGCAGTATCTTAGGCAATAAAATTACATTTAAAGGAATATTGCAGTTTCTGAAGAATACAACCAGCATTGGTTAAGTACAAACATTGTAGGAAAAAAATCCTTCTTTATAAAACAAGGAAAATGAATAAATCCAAATCAGAGTTTGTTGGAAACGCTTCCTCTTTTTAAGCTTGTACATGTTCTTACCACTGGCAAGTTTCATGATCTGGTTGGTCATGATTCTGCTGACTCTTCCACAGTTTGTTAGTAAGAAGAAAAACTGCTAGGCAATTCCAAGTGAGTAATTGCTAATAAAAAGAAAAAAATGAGTAATATCTGGAGCTCTTCTAGGGGCTTAGCCCATTTGCCTTCTTTGGAACAACCCATTGCAGAGCTATCACCAGAATAAATTTATATACCGTCACCTAAATTGACACACAGAACTATCTTAGTTCAAAACAAATACATTTTTCGTACTTCTCTCACATTCACAAGACCTGTAAAAAAAGGAAACGTACAGCTAACATATCTTCCTACTACATGTCACAACTTTTCATTGAAAGACTTCCATGATCCCACATTCTGCCTGCAAGACAACTACGGCATACGACTATTGCATTTTCAGTATTATATTACAGTAAGAAACCTCATCTTCAGCCTCAACGAGTTCAATATGCATCATTCAACAGCCAACTGGTGAGGCTTACTGCTATATAAGACAATTTACAATGTCAAGTCTCAGTTAAGGTTTTGTATTCTAACAAGATTTCTAAGAAAATAAGAGCACACTGCTTTATTGTATATGCTGGACATGTATGAAAATATCTTATGTATGGGGACAGTTTTTAAAGTGAAAGCTGCTATAGGATTAGTCCATATTAATGTCTTTTGTTGGATTGAGAGCATTCTTTTGTAATGAATCTTCTCCTCATCTCCACTTACCATGCTTTGGTTTACGCTGCAGAGAAGTCTCAGTACGCACAGACTGGAAAATGTGCTCTAATGTGCTCTACCTGCGAAGAGGCATTCAGCCCATGGGATCAGCCTAGAACCAGAGCAAGGTAAAGATCATCCCCGTGGAGCAGGGATGCTGGATCATCAACCATTTCACTCAACAAATGTGTTCCTGTCACATCACACTAAACGCTAGTGTAGACGTCACTGTGATGTCCAAGGGCTACACTATTTGAAAGCACTTTAACAGGAGTTTCTTTCTGTTATGGCTTTTGCCAGCATGTGTTGCACCCGTAAGCTACTTTAACACATTAATCCATCCATAGACTATAAAGCCAGAAGGGACACTTCTAACTGCACCTTGTACAAGCACTAGTCATTGAATTTCATGCAGCAATTCCTCTCTTTAGGCCATAAATTATGGTTGAACTAGATTTTTTTATGAAGAGATTTCAGCCAGAAGAAATGATTAGATCATAGAACCTGACCCTCTGCATATCACAGACCATTACATTTCACTGAGTTCCCTCTGTACTAAGCTCAGTAAAGTTGTGTTTGGCTAAAGCATATCACCCTCACAGTTCAACATGTGTATCTCATTTCATATTTGAATTTTCTGGCTTAAGTTTCCACCCCCTCATTCTCATTATACCATTCCTGCTAGAATAAAAAGCCTCTTCTGTACAATGTATTTGCTCCTGTACCTGTACACAGTAGATGTGTCAGCATAGTCATCTTTTCAAACCAAGTTTAGGCTCTTTAAGGTAATGTTTACATTAGGTGCACTGATACACTACATCATCAGTGCACTCTTATAGAGTGGTCAAAGTTGTAATAGCAAAGTAGTGTTTTATGCTGATACAGTAAAAATTAATCCACCTCTTGTGCAAAACAGGTTACGCAGGTATGAGTACACTTTTGTTGTTATGACTGAGTCTACTCTGGGGACTTCTGTTAGCCACACTGCCATAAACATCAATCAACTCCTATTGACACTTTTGATTACTGGAGCATTCAATATTGGTAGAAGTTCCTGAAGGAGATACAGGACAAATCTTTCATGATTAAAAAATGTCACTCCTCAGACATTTAGGCTTTCTTATGCACCTTCTCTCAAGTTTGGAAAGAATGACTTATTTTATATAGTTTACATCAGTTACAAATAATATATAACCACATATAGTTATATATGGGCTTTTAAAGTGTTTGCTGCCCTTTTAATAAACGCACATGACATTAAATGGGAAAACCTTCATACAGCCCTTTTATTTCCTCCAATAACATAGCTATTACTTGTAGGACAGTAATTTTGAAAATGACTGAGACTGTAGCTAGGATCAAAAAGATTAAATTAATAAAACAGATTAAAAATATCTCTGTAGCAAGGGGTCAAAAAGGCTGGTTCCTTCAGGCAATCTCACATAGTTGTGAAATGACAAAGATATTGCAGAAATTATTTTTCCAGTCTTCATTTTTTGAGTCTTATTAACCACTGTTACTTTGTCTGCAAACAAGCTTACTGACTTGTAATTAGCTACAGCTGTTGAGTCCCCATATACTGTAAAATATTAACTTTTCTGATAAATTCTTTAATTTTCTAATTACAAGTATGTAATTTTGTAATGCACCTCAGTAGATAATTAACTTCAGAGAATAGTCTTTAAAGCCTTCTTCAATGTTCAGTGACAACCTACTTCAATATTGTATTAACCTAGACAAAAACTAAATGATAGATTGTATCAGAATCAGTTCCTGCCAAAATCTTCAATCCATAAAAACAACATGTTAATGGAAAAAGACTTTTGCATGCTCTGCTACCTTCATAACAATGGCATGGTCATCACTTAACACTCCTTAGAGCATGTTTATTTCAAGCAGACATAGAAAAGCAAGTTATACAACATTATCTACATATTTCAGAAAACCAGATGGTCATCCCCAGCTGTCTAGTATCAAGAAAATGAGGTATGTTTCTATCTTGCAGTCTATTAATTTGGAAACTGCCATGGTAACAGTTAAAGATGCAGAGTAGATCCCAGTACAGTAACTGTATTAAATATATGGGGGCTTATTCTGAATTCCTTTTTCCCCTGTAGTACGTGGCTGGCAGAGCTCACTGACAACCTCTCAAGAGAAAGATCAGGGAAAAGAGGTCAAATCGCTGTGCTCTCTGTCTAGTTGTGCTGATTCTCTGCAAAGGCGAGCAGTTGTAGAGGGTTTTTCCTGTAATGCCTCTTTTAAAAAACTATTTGCTAAAAGCCTAAAACTTATCACGAACATGTTTCTGAACACACCAGAATCTAGAATTCAGTCTGATAAACTGAAAGGAAGTTACATAACCAAGTTTAAAAGAGGCACTTGCAGAAGACAGTAGTAAAAGTAAATAAATTATTAAGGTATAGATTCACCATGAGCACTTACAGAGATCCTGTAAAACTCGATCTCTTTACTGAGACAAATGTCAGTAACTGTCAGAAAGAGTCACACACAAGAAACACTGTACTGGATCAGACCAAGGGTCCACCTAACATGGTATCTTGCCTTCAACAGTAGCCAGATACACCGAGAAAAGTAAAAAGAGTACAAGCTGATATATGCTTCCTCCAAGTATTCTCCCAACCAATCTCAGCTCAGGACAATTCTCAACCCTTGATATTTGTTTATATAGTAACCTTCAAAAGGTCTCCATGTCAAGCAACTTGTCCAGTAAACTTTCTGCATCTACAACATGCTTCAGCAAGAAGTACCCTGATCTACTACCCATGATGAGAACCATCACCTTCTTTCTTCTGAAACTGGCTCCTGCTAGTTTCAACTGGTGGCCCAGTTTTTTCACTGGATGAGACAGTGAATACACATTGCTCCATCACCTTCTCACAGTACTTGGGATTGTGAGACTCCATCATATTCCATGTGATATGATCTGCCCATAGAAAAAGACTTAAGACAACTTAATAAAAGTCAAGAGCAACAAAATCCCTGGGATCATAAAGTACTAAACTAAATGAAATGTATTAGATAACATTTAATAGGGCTGCAAAACCATGAAAAGTGGCATCCATTTTGAGTAGTATTTCAGCAGAACCAAGTAAGTACAAATTAGTAGAAAATACAATAATAAAGGAAAATAACAATCACATAATTATGACCAGTAATATTCACTTCTGACAAAGGTACTAGTAGTAGCTGTTAAAAAAAATCATAAAATTTATATAACAATGTGCACACATTTAGCAGCTACAATTCCAGAAATGGATCTTAAAGAGATTTTGTGGAGAAATCTCAAAAAAATTTCAGTTCAACAATTCAATAGTGAAGAAAAAGACAAATAAATTTTAGGAATTATTATGAAAGTAATATAGAACAAAAGAGGAACTCTATTCTGCCATAAATCCATAGTGTGCCCACATATAAAATGCTGCACATATTTATTACCTTTTCATCTCAGAACAGATCTAAAAGAAATAGCAAACACAGAGAAAAGACCAAGGTGATTAGACATATGAGGAAACACTAGTTAATTCAGGAAGAAATGAGAAGGAAGATGATGGAGAGATAAAATCATGAGTGGTATTGAGCAGGTAAACAAGGAATTACTGTTCACTGTTTCTCATAAAAAAGATGTAGAAAATAATCTGATGAAATGACCAAATAATACTTCAAGAATAAAGTAAAGGTACTTTCTCATGCAACACAATTAAGTGGAAAAAGTCATTGCCATAGGACTTTAAAGAGCAAAAAATACAGAAGGGGTTAAAAAGGGACTGCATATTCATAGAAGATTTCTGTTAGTAGATACTAAATATGATGGTCCCCATGCAACTCTCATATTACTCGTTAGTGAATGCCGAGAGAATATACCAGAAGAAATACTGGTACACAGTTCTGTTTCTTATACTTTTTCCTAAATATCTCTGGTCATTGCTAGAAATAGTACACTGGATCTTCATCTGACATTAGAAGAAGGACTTCTGAGTAAGTTCAGTTTTGTTCATTTTTTGCTGATCTCTGCAGATATTGACTGGTATCTCTTCTGTCTGTGTATCTCTTCCTGCCCTGACTTGCAGCAAGACAGCCACAGCTCATTAGATGATACTGGATACCAGTCATCAGGTCACTTTGCTGACTTGATAGGAATTTCACCTGAAATATGCCAGTGCAATTAAAAAAAATTGCTACCTTTACCATAGCTTTTAGTAACCTCATGGGAAGAGGCTACATTTTATGTAGAAATAAGAGCAGGAATGATCCTGCTCATACCAAACAGATCATCCTCCCCTAGGGAGAAAAATAATTAAAACAACATTCTTTCTCCAAGAATTTGGGACCAGAACAAGTTTCTATTGGATAGGAACAGCAAGTCACCCATCTCATCTCCAAAAAAGCAAGCCACATCTCCTCTCCTAAAAAACTCTCCACAAAAAAATATTATTTCATTTCAAAATGGAGTGACAATTGTTAGAGTCCATACAATTAGTAAGCCATTAACAAGCCTAATCCCTGGTGGTAACAGCTAGTACTGCTACAATCTTTATCCAGTGATTGAGGCCAGGACAAATGCAAATACTCACTCTTACTATCTCACTTTCAAATTCATTTTTGTAGTGCCTAGCAGACTGGCTTATTTGCGTTTGCTCCATCAGACTTCCCACTATTTCCTAGCACAGCCCTGTTCATACGTGACCTGTTTGACATTCTCCCATCAGTTCAACATTTGGGTAAAGTTCTAATTTGAAGTCACACTGCTTTCACCTTCTACCAATATTCTGCACCTTCTGGTTTCAATCATAAGCTGAGAAAAACCTGATTTCCCCAAGCACTCCTCCTCCCCAGGGCTTCAAACACACGCATGCCACAGAATAGTTAACAGTTAAATATTTTCTTGCCAATATTTTAAGAGTGCAGAAGGTTCCAAATTGCTGGTAAAACAAACAATGCCAGACTGTGAAAACTCCTGCCTGCCATATACTCTGATGTTAACAAGAGTTTCTTTATTACTGTAACCTTTCAGAAGCGAACAAAAATTATTTCTCTACCCTAGTTCTGCCCTCAAGTAAAAGGCAAAGGAGGAAAGCAAACCATGAAAAACCTGCATGGTAAGATACTGTGAGTTTTCCATCTTACTTCTGTATTTCATTCAGACTTGATGCTGCTGTGAATAAATAAACTTCCAGAAGATCCTAAAAGCACGGTAAGGATTTTAAGAAGCCAAAAATTTCCTTACACACCGTTTCCTGAATAACACAGATTAAACCTACATATGGGCCATCTTCCCTCTTCCAAGTACATGATAAAACAGGTAATAAAAAAGGGCAAATTTAGGATGCTGTCAATGAGACATTATTTTCAAGCTCCTTGGTACATAGCTCTGTCCTCTGGGGCTTTAGCCATGGACTTCCATCAATTACAGGGTCTCTGCCATTTCCTCACTTTTAAAAAATGAAGTCTTCAAATAGCATCTACAACTAGAAGGAATTGCTAGCACTTTTAGCACAAATGAGACAAATGACTATATAGTTCAGGTGACACCCCCTAAAACCACTGGTCATTCACAGGCCTGCCAGCCTTCTGTTACCTACCAAATATATTTGGAGTTACAGAATCCATGCCCCAGCCATCTGAAAACCAATTCAGATCAGTGTTGCTCATTTCACATACGCCAAGACTATATTGACCCCATGTTCCATCCATGATATCCATACCACTAGCTGAATATCGCTTTTTATGTGCAGTCATTCTTGTGGCCACAAGGCCATCTGACTAACTTGAAAATCAACATGACATATGTTTTGCTAGCAACAAATAGAGATCTCGAAGATCAGATACGCTGGTATTTTGGTCAAATCTTTTAACTTTTTGCATTATTTCCTGCCCTTTGAATATGGAAACAACAACATTCAAGTTCTTACAGAAATGTAATGATAATTAACTAGTTAATACCAATAGAGATATAGCAAGTGCTGTGTATGACCAGAAACAGAAGAGGAACACAAAACAACTGAGGAAGACAAGGGAATAGAAACAATCTATTGAGATTCTCAAACCAGAATGGAAAAGAGAAAACCACATCAGTTTGCCTAGACATGTACAAAAGCATCATATGCCGTTGCTGATACTAAAGCAATAAAAGAAATCAAAGAAAACAAGCAAGCATGAAAGTGAGCATAAGGGTTTCATGGAACTGCCAGTTTTATAAATGGAT
This sequence comes from Theristicus caerulescens, assembly GCA_020745775.1. Classification (NCBI taxonomy): domain Eukaryota; kingdom Metazoa; phylum Chordata; class Aves; order Pelecaniformes; family Threskiornithidae; genus Theristicus; species Theristicus caerulescens. Next base: position 5,618,268 of record CM036569.1, read on the forward strand.
AAAATGGGCCAGAGAAGTCAGAAAATGAAGTAACAAAATAAACTGTGTTCTAACAGGAAAATACAAACATTTGCAACCCACTTGCCTAGCCAGGCTACAAGGCACTGTAGTATGTGCATTGTAAACATGAAGACATTGTGTCTGCAACAGAATTTAAGGCTGGCCTTTGAAGGAGTTCAACAATTACAGTGGCACAGAGCTGCTCACAGGAGAAGCTGATCCAGACTGCCAGCAGTGGCAGACTGCCAACCCACTCCCCCAGCACCTACTACAGGCTACTGAAGCAAAAAAAAACCCCACTACTGGAGTCAGTCAGGAGATCATAGAATCATAGAATACCAGGTTGGAAGGGACCTCAAGGATCATCTGGTCCAACCATTCTAGCACAACCTAGACGAGATGGCCCAGCACCATGTCCAGCTGAGTCTTAAACGTGTTCAGTGTAGCGGAGTCAACCACTTCCCTGGGGAGATTATTCCAATGATTGACTGTTCTCATTGTGAAAAATTTACCTCTTGTGTCCAATCGGAATCTCCCTGGGAGTAACTTGCACCCGTTACCCCTTGTCCTCACCATGTGACTCCTAGTAAAAAGGGAGTCTCCATCTTCTTTGTAGCTCCCCTTTAAGTACTGGTACATGGTGATGACATCACCTCTAAGCCTCCTTTTCTCAAGGCTGAACAAGCCCAGCTCTCTCAGCCTATCCTCGTACGGCAGGCTTCCCCGACCCTTTATCATCTTGGTGGCCCTTCTCTGGGCCCCCTCCAGCCTGCCCACATCTTTTTTGTATAACAGGGACCAGAACTGTACACAGTATTCCAGGTGTGGCCTGACAAGCACCGAGTGGGATAATGACTTCTTTTTCTCTGCTGGTGATGTCCTTTTTGATGCAGCCCAGCATCCTATTGGCCTTCTTGGCCGTAGCAGCACACTGTTCACTCATGTTGAGATGTAACGCCATTGTGAGCAACAAGCCAGAGAGATGATCCTTGCAGCCATTTTCGGAAGACATATGAGTGACAACTAGGTCAGAGAGAGAAAAAGATGAGGCACGAGGATACTAGCAAAGGAAAGGCTTAGTGGATGAGGGGAAGGCTGTGGATGTTGTCTACTTGGACTTCAGTAAGGCCTTTGACACCATCTCCCACAGCATTCTCCTGCAGAAGCTGGCTGCTCACGGCTTGGATAAGTGCACTCTGCGCTGGTTTAAAAACTGGCTGAATGACTGAGCCCAGAGAGTGGTGGTGAATGGAGCCAAATCCAGTTGGCGACTGGTCACGAGGGGTGTTCCCCAGGGCTCAGTGTTGGGAGCGGTCCTGTTTAATATCTTTATCGACGATCTGGATGAGGGGATCCAGTGCACCCTCAGTAAGTTTGTAGATGACACCAAGTCGGGTGGGAGTGTTGATCTGTTGGAGGGTAGAAAGGCCCTGCAGAGGGACCTGGACAGGCTGGATTGTTGGGCTGAGGCCAACTGTATGAGGTTCAACAAGGCCAAGTGCCGGGTCCTGCACTTCGGTCACAATAACCCCAGGCAACACTACCGGCTTGGGGAAGAGTGGCTGGAAAGCAGCCTGGCTGAAAAGGACCTGGGGGTGACGGTTGACAGCCGCCTAAACATGAGCCAGCAGTGTGCCCAGGTGGCCAAGAGGGCCAATGGCATCCTGGCTTGTATCAGAAATAGTGTGGCCAGCAGGACCAGGGAGGTGATAGTGCCCCTGTATTCGGCATTGGTGAGGCCGCACCTCGAATACTGTGTTCAGTTTTGGGCCCCTCAATTCAAGAAGGACATCGAGGTGCTGGAGCGTGTCCAGAAAAGGGCAATGAAGCTGGTGAAGGGTCTATAGAACAAGTCTTATGAGGAGCGGCTGAGGGAGCTGGGGTTGTTTAGTTTGGAGAAGAGGAGGCTGAGGGGAGACCTTATCGCTCTCTACAACTACCTGAAAGGAGGTTGTAGCGAGGTGGGGGTTGGTCTCTTCACCCCAGTAACAAGTGACAGAACAAGAGGAAATGGCCTCAAGCTGCGCCAGGGTAAGTTTAGGTTAGATATTAGGAAAAACTTCTTTACTGAAAGGGTTGTCAGGCACTGGAACAGGCTGCCCAGGGAAGTGGTTGAGTCCCCATCCCTGGAGGTATTTAAAAGACGGGTAGATGCAGTGCTTGAGGACATGGTTTAGTGGTGGACCTGGCAGTGGTAGGTTAACAGTTGGACCTGATGATCTTAAGGGTCTTTTCTAACCTTAACAATTCTATGATTCTATGATTCTATGAAAGTGCTGACGATGGCAAATATGCCACTGGGATTTAGGATGGGAAAGCAAGTGTTCAGATAAAGAAATAAAGGAATTGAAGAAGAAAAGAAAGATCTGAAGTTGAAAGCAGCAAAGTCACAATGATGTTTCAACATGCAAGGGTGGGTTTGAAGCAAGCAGACAAGAGGACAGATCCTGAGCTTCCATTGTGGACCTTTGCAACAGGAGGTTGCTAGATCAGCATGTTGAATAAAGGCAGCACATGACCAGTGGAGCAGCATGCCAGGGATGGAGAGCAGGCACAACTGGCACTGATTAAAAGCATTAGTTGAACATGAAGTAACACGAGGGAAGGGAGAGAGGTGGTGGTGCCAGCCTGACATACAGAAAGGGGTCCTGCAAGGTAACAAAGAGAATTTACAAGAGAGGTAAGAAAAGGCAGGGAGATAAACCAATATCTCTACAAGATAAGAAGTAGGAAGGGAGAAGTATGTGACATACTGACAGAGGGGAAATGTGGAAACAAGTGCATACCCTGAAAAATGAATCAGATAAAATCTCCAGTGAATTCAGGCATTAGGGTAACACAAAAATGACCAAGGACAAGGAGGGGAAAAAACATTCAGAATGGGTGCATAAATTAAGATGAGTAATTGCTTATGTACCGCAAATAAATGCCAAAATCAGGCATACCTGAAAACAGGAATACAGTCAGCATACCATAGAGCAAAGCAATCAATGGGGATGTAAATTTTCACTGCACCTGACAAAATGGAAATGTCAAGGATGGAAGGAAACCCAGAGAACAGGACCATAGTCTTCTAACAGGATAGCAGGACTGAGACAGAACAAGACTAATTACCACAGCTGTACAGATATAAGCTTGATGAAGATCCTATTAGTCTGCATGCATTGGCTGTCACAGAGAAAACAGAGAGAAGAATTTCTCTTGCACGCTGTGCCTCTTTCTCTCCTGGAAACAATCACTGTAGTCTGTAAAGCTGCACTCATGTTTTGCTCTCAGAAACAAAGCAGTAAAACAAAGTTACTAATCCTTCCCCAAAATAAAGGTTAGAGAAGAGATCCCAAGTACTTAACAGACCTCGCCTGTGCCATCTGTGCCCTGTGAAGACAAGTCCAGAATTTGTGCAAAACACAGCATTTCAACCAGTCCTTAGTTTAGTCAGAATTAGCATTCGGAAGCACTCAGCGGAAGCTGGATGTGTACAGAAAACCAATCAACCTCTCCTCGTCAGCAGCAGTTACCAAACACTACCTGGTACCTGCAACTAGAGCCTCCTGATACAGGAGGAAGGAACAGTCAGAGACACTACAGAAGGTGGCAGTGGCAACTGGTGAGCTGGGAGAGCCAACAACAGCTGCATACTGTTTTAATCAAAGCCACAACACATGGGTGCTGTTGAGTCTGCCAGAAGCACGAAAAGAAGTTGTGCAAGAGGAAGGGAATGAGCAGCCTCTCAAACCTCTGCAGCACCCCTGCACCATATCAGAACCTTAACTGATGCTTATGTTATTGTCTCACAAGACAGGCAGGCACCAAAAACATAAGAAAAAGTTAAGTTATTCATTCCTGAAGCAGCAGAAGATATTGACATTCTACTGGCAGCGAAAAGCACAAGAAAAATATGATTAAAATGTATTGGGAACAACACAGAACCTCTCAATAGTTTGTTTGATTACTCTGATTTAGAAGAAACATTGGTCTTGGTATTTTTCTATATTTACGAAGGAGCTTAAAAGTGCATTCATGTTTTCGCTGCAGCAGCTTAGAGTTGTTAAAAAAGAATTACAACCACAATATGAGATACCTTGCTCCCAAGAGTCTCAAAAGGCTTAGCCAAGCAGACCAGCTGATCTCAGCTAAGGAATTCTGAGGCAAACTCCAAAAGGGTAGGAAGCTGATAATATAAATGTCCAAAATATGTAGCATAACAACATGTTACTTAATCCTGCACTGACTGCAGGCAAATCACAAACTGGATCATGAGTGATACACAAAGCACCGGCAGAAGCCAGGCAACAGTGACAGCTGCTACCCGTTCTGCTGAGCCTGGAGACTGCGGCAGGTTCTGTAAGGATTATTTTTCTGTTTCTACCATCATCTCTACACTACCAAAATAAAAATTATGCAGTTTTGGTGAGCAGTAATTTCATTGCTCAGTGTTTGAATTTTGGCAACTACACTATGTCCTGGAGTTTGAGGAACACAAGGCAGCACTTAACACCTAAAAGCACTGCATGATAACATCAGTTTTGGCATGTGAATCCCACTGGTGCAGAATGTGGGGAAAAATGAGAAAGGTATTTCTAGAAAAGGTGCTACACAGCAGCTTCCAGTGTACTTCTTGCAGGCACCAGATGGAGGCACAAAATAGACAAAGGACACTATCTTACAGTAACCGGATCCAACACATCTGGGAAATTTAAATTGATTTTTTTATGCCAGACTCTACAGAAAACTGGGGCAGCCTAGTTGAAAAGAACCCAAGCATATATAATACTTTGATTTCAACACGAGGTATCCTTAACATGCCCCAAACATGCCTATATTTCAGACATCCAGGTGTGTTAGTTCCACAGGTGCTGGTTCTAGAACAACAACATTAAAAACAACATGAGAAAGGGACCCCTATTTCAAAACTCCATGGCCAGATAAAGCTAAATTTGCATCACCATGCATACTGTTTGTTCCAGACCTCATCATGGTTGAGATATTTTCAAGGTAACATTCCATACACATGCATTTTCCTGTATACTTAAGTTATTAAGATTTCCAGAATCAAATTTACTGAATTTACTCTTGAACAGTACCTGATACTATTATTCATTTATGAAATGACAAAATACTGGAAACTTGCTGTGAACTTTCGAGCTCTTTGAGAAAGGATCAAGGATTGATGAACTATTTCTTTTGTGATGCTCTTAAAATCTAAGTTCAGTTAAAACATATCTAATAAAACAATGCCTGGTATCCTATTGAACAAAAAAGGCACAAAACCCACACACAGCAATATTGTATCTTGCTACTTTGGCAACTTCGGGGTTTTTTTTTTTAAAAAAAAGGGAACACGAGAAACTGATAAGATTTTATATATTATGTTTTATAAATAGTCATTAAATAACTCATAACATTTTTCTCCTTAAAATGTCCTAGTAAAGCCATACGTTTCAAAATATACGTATATCACTTGAAACTAAAACTTTTCTTCTTTAGTTTTATAGGTTTTTAAAAACCTTTAACTGTACTAAACACTATCCTCTATCTCATATCCCAATCCATTTCCTCAAACAAAATCACTACCTTCTCTATATTTTGCTTCAGTACACTTCCTCCATCTCAACTCCCCCCTCCACTGCACTGCCAGAATACTGCACAAACTTTCCTTCTGCCCCAGCTCTGCCCCTGTTCTCCCATGATAATGTAGTTTCTGTTCTGTGCATCCCAAATTGACTCCACGACTTCCTATTAGATTTTAGAGACAGGCCTGAAAAGGCCCTCCTGAGTATTCAAGTACAGTAGCTTCCCACTGTAGGTGAATCAGCTGCAATAGTTCAATTCATACAAAGATCAAGTTCTATTTTAAAATTCTATCAATTTTACACCCTGTCCTCTCATCTTCTTAAAGCCATTCTAGAATCTTAATTGTCTCACTCTGACCATGATTTCTGAGTCTTTAGTTAGAAGTACCAGACTCTTCATTCTCCACAGTAAGAATAACTTAAACTGAATTATAGCACGTATAGGAAGTTTTGCAGCTACTGTAAGGTTAAATGGCATTTTTAGTCATCTGAAGTCTTCTAATTGTGAAAAGAGTATCAAGACAGAAAATGGTGTTCAAGTTCACAGAGCTAAATTCTGCTCTCAGTTACACTGATGTGAACCATGTTATTGATTCTGATGGCATTACTTCAGATGTACACCAATGTAACCAAGAGCAAATTATGGGGTCACTGTATATAAACAGCTCTAGCTAGAAGTGTAACAAAGACTGTATTGTGCTATGCACAGCAGAGCCAATAAACGAATTCAAAAGACACCTAGATGTGTTCCTGGAAAAAAAGGGGGCAAGGGTCTAAGTGGTCTGGTGGGAAAACAGGAAAGTGAGATTAAGATAAATTAAAATAGGTTTGGTATGCTGGGCTTGACAGCCCCTCCTATTCTTACCTCTTTTGCAGCTTTTAGAACATGTATGGTTATAAAATGAATTGTTATTTTGCACAGAAAAAAACTTACTCATTTCAGAAGCAGAATGCCACCACAGCACACAAGACTAACGCTGTTCAAATGAGCGTACAACAATTTACATGCCTTTGAATAAAGCCTGATAGATCTTTCTAAGACAGCATGTGATTTGCACCCAGAAGTATTAGTATGGGGTTCCTGGAGGAGGGGGAGGAGGGTGGGGAATGGTGTTGGGATTTTTGGTGTTTGTTTTTTTGGGGTTGGAGGTTTGGGGGGGGGTTTTTTGGTTTTTTTTTGGGGGGGGGGGATGTCTTTTTTTTTTTAACCTCATATCCATTGTCCAATTATCAGCTGAAATCTCATTCCAGGGAACTCCAGCATCTATGAGTCCTTCTGATCAACTCTTCAGCTTCGTCTAAGGGTAATAAAATACACTTAAACTTATTAAAACTGCTTTTATATGCAGACAGTTACTAAAACACAATACTCAGGTCAGTAAGGCTAACATTCAGGTTGCTAAAGAACTCTGTTAGGAAGACAAATAGCAGCAATTTCTAGTATCAACTGAATTCCCCTTACAAACTGATTAGGCAGCTGCCAGTTTGCATCGTATAAATCTATTCACTGCAAGCCACAAGGTGGAGATCTCTGGCAAAGTAGGATCAAAAGGAAGTCTTTTACCCAGCCTAACGTTACTATTAACACTTTGAGCCATTGCATCAAGCCAATTTTTCTGTTTGTTTTTAAAGTTTGATAGAAATGTCACTAGTGGAAAAATTAAGTAAAGAGCACTGGTTAGCCACAGAACTGGACACACCTGGCTGCAAACCCACCAAAAGAAACTGACTTCATTAGTACTAGGGACAGCAGAGTAAAATTTATATCTGAAATATGCCTGCACCAGTAGAATTTGCTGAGGCCACAGGCTCTCTGTGTGTTTTTACAGCTGTGTCAAGTTTTGGTTTCTGACTCTTGCCGACATTCAGGAGTGCTGAAGGAGCTCAGGCTAACAGGTCCCAAAACTTTGTAGCTGAGATTTAGATCTCAGCAATTTTAACAACCAGGTTTTGAAATAATACAAACTCCATTTGGAGTTGGAGCTGATGTAAATTAGTAGTTAAAATGCCTTACATTCTATCACTTTCGGCTCCAATGAACTTGTATATTTAAGGGCAGATGGCATATTTTAAGAAACCATCAATATCAATTCAGGAATATAGTATCCGTTTTCTGCATCAAGTGTTGGAATTGCTGCTAGATATGGAAACAACTTGAAGAACTGCAGCTTTGTCTGTCAACAAGTTAAACTAATTGCATCCAACCAGCAATTTCATATGGGTGCTCTGTCACTTATACCACATGTATCAATGTGGGAATGTATCAATCGGAGTTAAATATTGACCTTTGATACCCTGCATGAGAGAAAAAGCAGGGAATGGAATTTCCTAACCTCCTAGGAGCTATGCATATAACTTAGGGCCCTAAAAGTATTCAGTAAAGTTTCTTTTCATTTAACTTACTTCTGAGAAAGGCTCAGATTCTGAAATTTGAAAGCATCAGAGGAACATGAATGTCACCTTCTTTTTATCTATTATTCTTATCTTGATATATTTAACTATCTTCTTTTGGAGGTAGAATATATGATTGCAGGACTAAATTACTTGAAAATAAATAGCTGTTACACATATTCCTCAATCAGCTCACAAACCCTTTGTCACTACCTCAGCTTGATTTTAAGAGAACCATTACAGATAAATACATCAAGATTAATAAGTAGAACCTAACACCTAGGGTAACTGCCCTTTACTTATTTGTCACTTAAAACTCCTTGCAACTGCTAATGCTGACATGTGAGAAAGAGTTCAATCGGGGTGTATCTATCTGAAGGGGAGGAAAGTAAGTGAAGAAGAGTGAACAAGCATGGAAGAAACAGGAACTGCCCATGCAGGGGCATGGGTGAAGTGGTATAATAAGCTAGGATCACTAGCACTGAGGAAGGAAAATAAAGCAATGATAAGGAGCAAGGGAACAACTAACCTCTTCAAACATCAATGCATAAATTATTTTCATCTAACATACAATAAATACTACCAGAAGAGACTAAAAAGTTCATTCATCTTGACAAAATAATGACTGAAAGATTAGGAATAATTAAAAGATGAAAGAAAAAAAAAATCACTAAAAGACTATGAAAGCCCTATGCCTTCAGAAACACTATGGGGAAGAGAACAGTCCTCATTTCCAAGTTTACAATCTAAGAGAGTTCACTTTGCTTGCTTACACACCCTTAGTGCCTGGTCTAGTTAGCTGTTACCTCAAGAGTTCACGTTCTCTCACAAGGAGTCTCATTAAAATCAATGGGCCTCTGTGCAGCTAAACTATATTAAATATACACACAGATGTAACTGTTTTTGAGATCAAGCCTTTAAATATGTACATACTTCGTTTAAGCATCAGCTATTGCCACATAAAAGCTATGTTAACACTAGGTTACAGTCAAAAATATATTATAGGAATCATATTTTTGCAAACTAAGCATGCTCATTATTACACTGCATGATCATTATTACAAACAAAGATTGCAAAGTTTAAATTCAAGGATAAACTGAAAAGATGCCTAACCTGCCAAGGCAGAGAATGAATGGCATTCAAACAACTTAAGATCTCCTTACAGTTGCATCATACAGCAACCATACCATTATAATATGTATGTATTAACATTTGAGGCTCCAGATTGGATGAAAACGTAAGGACGCTGGTGGGTTTTTTCACACTTTGGGGAATTTTGGGGAGCAATGGAATAGTTTAGTTTGCAGAAACGGAAACTGTGCTTCCCTTTACAAAGAACTGACTTTAAGCACTATCTTTTTTTCCCTTAAAGTTTACTGAAAAAAATCTTAATACACTCACTTTTGAGTTCTGCATGCTTGTAAGGGTAGCAAACAGCTAGCTTTGCTTCTCTTTGTTGTTTGCTGCTGCTTCAAATCCTGCAAGGAAAACTACAAAGTGGCATCTGAGGTTAGTTCATATAGGGCAAAATTAGGGTCAAAAGGAACAGAGAAATAATTTTCTATTCCAAAGTAGCATTCTCTCTGCACAGACGGAATCAAAAGATCCTTGAAGAGATTTTGGAGGGCTTTGGGAGGTAGGGTGTTTGGCTGTTTTTTTGTTTTTGTTTTTGGGGTTTTTTTTTTTGCTTTTCAAGAAGAGCAGCCTTAAATTTACACCCAGAACGAAGATCTGAGCTGTCTCCAGTTCCTACAGAAAGCAGAATCAACCACTGATATGACATGGAAGGCACTGGATAAGGACAAAAATGCATAAGCTATTTCATTCAATGTTTTTCTCTAGTACTATCCTCTAATTTATCTAGGCTCACTCACACTGATTTATGGCATCTGACCAGGAAAGTGGAGATTCCCATATTGGAATTTATGTAAGCCCATTAATGTAGCAAGAAATTCTAAGATGCGTGAATTTAGATTTAATCCAAAAGAAGATTAAGAGGATGACTTGTCTTTAAAAGCAAGCTGTAACATAGTAAAGCTACAAAATTCCCAACAACTAGGGAAAAAAAGCCATTGCTGATGGAATAACTGAAGTTACACCAGAATCAACACTTTCTAAAACGACATACAAAATAAAAGATCAGAGAGAAACTTCTTGAATTGCTAAGGTGATTGCATACCAAATCCTAACCCCCTGGTTAATTCCCTTGTTTGTCACCAATAGGAATATCCTAGCAGCCTCTCCCTTGGTTATCTGGCTGACAACTAAGACTTGGCAATATGCCGTTATTGCTATATGAAAACTGTCACTTCTCTAACAGTCTGATTTATTTTAATCACAGACAAACCTCTATTTAATCACTGAACAATTGTTTTCTTTTTCCATAACATAGGAGATCTTTCCCAGCCCTATTCTCCCACTAGAAGTGCCCTGAACATAGCCATCCTCAACTGTATCAGGTCTCCTGTCACCACTGGGATACTGAGGTTATGAAAACCATCTCCTAGTTCCATTGTTTCTGCATTGCCTTCTTTAAAGAATATCACCAAAACAAGGCTGCACAAACACAATTACAGACTTTAAGACCAGACATGACCATTACAACTAACTAGCATAACCCTCCTCAGAACAGGCCCAAAAGGTCCAACCTTGTTCTTCCTTCAAACTTGCAAATGAACTATACTTGGAGCTAATCTCTCCTTACAACATTTCCTTTGTGATGAAGACAAGGTATACTAAGAATCCAAATTGAAAAACAAACTAATGACTAGTTATAGTCATGTACAGGAACTTAACATAAAACCCTTAAAATCACAGAATCATAGAATCGTTTAGGTTGGAAAAGACCTTTAAGATTATCAAGTCCAACTGTTAACCTACCACTGCCAGGTCCACCACTAAACCATGTCCTTAAGTGCTACATCTACCAGTCTTTTAAATACCTCCAGGGATGGAGACTCAACCACTTCCCTGGGCAGCCTGTTCCAATGCCTGACAACCCTTTCAGTAAAGAAGTTTTTCCTAATATCCAATCTAAACCTCCCCTGGCGCAGCTTGAGGCTGTTTCCTCTTGTCCTATTACTTGCTACTTCGGAAAAGAGACCGACCCCCACCTCGCTACAGCCTCCTTTCAGATAATTGTAGAGGGCAATAAGGTCTCCCCTCAGCCTCCTCTTCTCCAAACTAAACAACCCCAGCTCCCTCAGCCGCTCCTCATAAGACTTGTTCTCTAGACCCTTCACCAGCTTCATTGCCCTTCTCTGGACACGCTCCAGCACCTCAATGTCTTTCTTGTAGTAAGGGGCCCAAAACTGAACACAGGATTTGAGGTGCAGCCTCACCAGTGCCGAATACAGGGGGACGATCTCTGCCCTAGTTCTGCTGGCCATACTATTTCTGATACAAGCCAGGATGCCATTGGCCCTCTTGGCCACCTGAGCACACTGCTGGCTCATGTTCAGCTGGCTGTCAACCAGCACCCCCAGGTCCTTTTCTGCCAAGCAGCTCTCCAGTCACTCTTCCCCAAGCCTGTGGCATTGCATGGAGTTGTTGTGACCCAAGTGCAGGACCCGGCACTTAGCCCTGTTGAACCTCATACAATTGGCCTCAGCCCATCGATCCAGCCTGTCCTGATCCCTCTGGAGAGCCTTCCTACCCTCCAGCAGATCAACACTCCCGCCCAACTTGGTGTCATCTGCAAACTTACTGAGGATGCACTCAATCCCCTTGTCCAGATCATTGATAAAGGTATTGAACAGAACTGGCCGCAATACTGAGCCCTTGTCCCTTAACTTTCCTTTTACTCATCATCCTAGATACAGAGAAAACTCAAAGGTCTGCTGGAATTACTTAAGCTGTGGTTATACATTTGGCATCAGTCATGTTTCTCCCTACCTCAGCTGCTTATTCCTATTCACAAATGCCCATTCTGTTATAGCAGCATCCGTTTCTGCAATCACATGGCAAACCACGTGGAAAATTAATTACTTTCAGAAAAATCAGTATCTTCATACAGGCTGTGGTGCAGTTTCAGAAACAAGGTCAGTGGCTCAATACAACAGGCAGTACAGCTGCAGGAATGCATGGTCAGGAGTAAAGGCTACATATACCACCTTAAGCTAATAAAGAAATAAACAAGCAGCTACAGGTTGATCCTTAGGCGTTCTTCTAAGATATGCAAAGTTACAAAAGCATTGAAAGATGTGAATCATCAAGATTATCAACACCAAAGATTACTTACCCCCATCACCTTACCACGTTGTTCAACATCCTCCCACATGCAGTGAACTATGTAGCGACACATGTATTTTCCTGTGCGACCCTCCTGCTTCATTCGTACCAGACACATCCTGCAAGAACATAACGACCAAATTCATAGCTTCTAGTTTTTCTTCAAATGTAAAGAGTAAATTACATGTATTTCAGCTCATTTAAGATTCTCCTTACAGTATGTGTTTCTGTGATCAGGAAGAGACCACGTACAAAGATTTTTTATATTTTTTTTAAAATAAACTATCACAAACTTTTCTATTCTGTACTCAAGAGCTGTATCTGCTGGATTTTGGCCAATCCAGCTATGGAAGAGTGACAGTGGACTCTATTCTGGCTGACATACTGTAATCTAGTTAAACAGTACTGCAACCTAAATTTCTCAGCCTTAAGAACATATCACCCTTTGGAGCAGGAACAAATGTCTTGTCTAATCCTAGGCTACAAGCCAGTTGTAATTCAGCTTGGTATACTAAAGTGCTGTAAGAGTCCGAACTAGCCAAGCTGTGAAAGCTTAAGCAAGTTACAGACTTCACCGAAATTTACATTAGCAATGTCCTAAATTATTTCAACTACAGGGGTCTTTGGATACATGTCCAACCACCTGGCAAAACCCCTATACGCAATACATGCTAGAAGAACTCACAAGTTTGTAAGTGCATTGTGGGATCTTAATGAGAATACCAGGTTGAGTTGCTTTACTTTTTTTTTTAAGCATGAAAGCCACTTGAACTTAATTGCTGCTGTTCTGTCTAAAAAATAGATCATCAGAACAAAAATTTTATTTTGCCTCTTTTACAAAACTTATTGCCAGCGACGAGTCACAGAGACAAAACAAACTGAAGGTAACAAAAACTGCATTAGTCCTATATTCTTTTTTTCTGATTAGAACCATACATTTAAATCCCATACAACGGCCATTCAACTGAGACACCAAAATTGAAAGAAGAAAAGCCCATGGACCAGAATCTGATTTCTAGATGGAGAGCTTCTGAAAATGACACTGGCTATGCAAGAGACAGCTCGGGCTCCAACACAAGCCAGGTGGAATAGGGTCAGAGGACTGGAGAGAGGGACTGAGGCATGACAAGTAAACCAATGATCAAAGCATGGAGTGACTGAGAGAATCTGAGTAGAGGGTGGTCAGGGAAGGGGAAGGGCAGCAGTCAGCAAAGGGAACATTGGGAAGACTGTGGCAATTTATGTCTCATGAAACAGAGCTGTGTAAGGATACTCAAGGTTTATAATGTGGCAGTGACAACTCTGTATCTATCCAGCAGCACCACTGTCCCACCAAACAAATGCAATTAAGTATCAAGAAATGAATCCTCATCTTGCTCACAGACGGATGACAAAGCTTTCTGCTAAAACAGTGGTCCAGAACTCAGAGAACAGCTGTCCAGTTACCAGTCCTTCCACAAAACAAACACACAAAGTGCTTAAAACTTTTGCGTTGTAAGACAGTTTCAAAACCACCAGTTTCAAAACCTTTGTTTCTCTTGTGCATTTACATAATTGAGCTGTACGAAAGAGTTAATTAGTAAGAGTTACTGTATCCCAAATTCTCACCCACTTTCAACATGTCAAAGACAAAAAGACTAAGTTTAAAAGACTAATTTTGGGCTAAGAAAAGCATTTTTATACTTCTCTTGCTGAATACGCAAGCTGGGGGGGGGGAGTGGCTTGGCAAGAAAACCTCCTCCCGAGCGTAAATACTGGTTCCTATCCAGTCTGCCTTCAGTTGTGGTGAAGCAGGAGGAGAGAGCAGTGCACAGACCAAGAGCTAACAATTGGTCACTGATGAGCAGGACTGGAGTGGTGTTCAGAGTAAAACCTGCTACCCATGAAGCCTAAAAGGCAGCTCTGTGTTTGGATGCATAGCGCTGTCACAGAGCTGATCTGCAGCACCACAAGTGAGATCATGGAATTTTGCAGTTTATTTGAAAATTTGGTAGTTTGTTACTACACCTGCCGTCTGAGGTTTAAAAGACACAGACTCTTTAAAGACTATAAACCTTCTCAATAGAACAACACAGGGTGAAACATTTTATCGTTTCACTACAGAATCTGTTCTGTAGTTTAGTCAAATACTAACTCATCTTTGTCAAACCATGAAAGCAAAATTATTCCAAACTATCTTTAGAAAGCTGTCTACCTGACATTGGTTGTGTTAGATAATTTATGCTATTTAAATTATGCAGAAAGATTATGTTAGAAGAAAATTATATGAAAGGATGCCTGAAAAGGAACAGGAGCACTTATAACTCGACCCATCTTAGATGAGATGTAGCAGTTTCCCACAACAGCCTCAGCTACAACTGCTTCTGTCAGTATTCCCACAGTGCCAACAGACTGGCTTAAACGCCAGAAGCAGTAGTTGACACCACCCTGTCAACTGTTGTGAGGCGGCTCAGTTCCATGCAATCAAGATGTGATGATGCATTATACTTCTAAGGGCAAAGCCCACTCAGAGCTTCCCGCTATCCCCTGCACCTGGCCACTCATTCCTGCTTCCTCAGCTGCTCCAGAGCAACTATTTCTGGGGCTATGTCACACTTGTTCAGAGAAATTACTCTGGCTTAACACCACAAGTATCAACAGCAATTTTGGAAAGCTTTATTCTGTTTAACCCATTCACGAATGGCCAGCAACCTGGGGGACAGGAGAAGGAAGCTCCTGAATCGACTTTGTCATCATGTTGTGACATACACTTCTGTGAATAATGGTAACAAGCAGAATTCTGAACTGTTCCTAATTTGGTTTGCATGTTATCCTGTGCCCCAGCCTAGCAAGTTCACCAACTACTGTATTTACAGCCATGTAGAGGTCTTTGCTGGTGCCTTTGCTTGGGCCACGTAGCCCACTCCCTTGTGTTAAGGCAGGATCAACTAAATGCCTAAGACATCCACATAAACTTGTTCTTAAAACCTCTCTCAAGCAAGACTCCTCTGATGTAATTTAAACACCTTTCTCCCTGCCCTCTCTACCACAAAACACAGAGAGTTTATTCCCGTTCTTCTGAAGCAGCACTTTTCAAAATGCTATGGTATCCTCAGTCTCCTCTGGGCGAATCTGAGAAATTTTTTCCTGCAGGAACTGTTTTCTACATACTTGGTGGTTCTTGTTCTCCTCTGGACTCTCTAAGACTGATCAACACTTTCTCAAGTGCAGATTTCCTTACGAAAAACAATGCTCAAATAAATTCTTGCAACAGATCTTTGAGTCCTTCAGAACAGGAATTGTAGCACCACTCTATTTTGATCCTAAATAGTTCAGAGATGTCACCATACTTGGTGTGGTGAAAATATGAAGGGAGCATTAAGTATCTCCATGATATATCCTGCACCGAGACATTTCTTAGTACAGTCACCAAAGTCATCTCTTGGGCAGTTTCATAACAGCTCTAGACACAGCCAATACTCCATTTAGACTGCCACTGCATGGGAAAAGGCAAACCAAGCAGTGGAGATGAACAGCTTGAGATTTTCTAAAAGGTGTGGACTTCTAAACATAAAGAAAGAGTCCTCCTGACATCAAAGGTGTGAAGTAACAGAAACAGCCTATAAAAACATGACATTCAGGAAAGAATATTGATAGGTTGATTTTCTAAAGTATAATTTTAGCACTGCATTGGAAGGCACTGGAGTGTATCTAAAGGAACATTACCTTGAAAGAAGTTAGCAAAAGCAGAGGCTAAACACGAGAGCTTGAATTTCCCCCCTTTTTGACTGGAGGTAAGTAGGAAAACTCTATTTACAGACAAGAAGAAATAAGAGCCAGAGATTCAAACAGAGGACCCACCAGAATCTGTAGCACAAGAATGTATGCTCTGACAAGTACCTCAAATCTATAAAAGGTGGGATGCAAAAAGCACAGAAATACAGTTGACTAGAACATGATGGGCAATGACAACAGCAAGAAAGAAGGCGGGGTTTACCAAACTAGGAAAAATTCTCATCTTCTCTAGCTCCAGAAAACACTCTAAATCAGTTGAAACTAAAACTCTGAAGAAGAGGGAAGAAGTAAGTACACCAGAAAGTGACCTAGACTGCATTGCAAGGGGGAACGCGAATGCTTTAATAGATGGTGATCAGAATCTACACAGTCACGTCATTGGCCACCAGATCAAGAAGGTTTCTAGCCTCTGAGGCAAAAGGTCCAGCGGGAAAGACAGAGGTATTGGAGCCTTCAGACAGGGGTAGGATGTTCTTGACCTTGCCAGAGCTAGCAGAATCAATGATGTTGTGCTCCCACTTTACTGAGGTCAAACTGATTAAAGAAAGAGAATCACAGAGAACATAGCAATAAACCTGACTGTGAAAGCAAAATTATGTCATGGCAGGATCCTGGTCACTGAGCTTATCACAAGCAAAGCCTGCAGCATTTCCCAGTCACCCAGGTAGTAAGCAGGCCTATCACGGGCTTTTCTGTATCCTGGAATATCAAACTGGATCTCTCATTTCTGGTCCAGAATGACAGCACTCCTTAGGTCAAGCTGCCAGGAACATGGAGGAGCCAGGCACATAAACCCTGGAAAAATTAACCTTTAGTGCTAAGCTCCACACTCAAATTTTCATTGCTGTCAAAGTAGAGGGATTTGGTTCCTTCCTGCTTGTGTATTATATTGCTGTCAACCTGTCCACCATATCTTAAACATAAGAGTACTTCAATTTCCCTCATTAAACGTCTCCTTAACATCACTGGGCTCAAAGTGTGGCAACTCTTGGCCTTCTCCAATGTAGCTTTGATCTTAGAATTTTTGTGTCTTCTTTTCAAAGTTTCATCTTTATCATGGTCCCTCTGTTTATTTTTATGCCTGTCATGAAAGAAGATTATGTATCTTGAATTTGATGTTGTGTATCACAGGGTACATCTTCCTGTCAATGCGAAATCAAGATGACGTGAAAAAAAGTGTGTTCTTTGCAGATTCATGCTACCCCTCTTTTTTTTTCCCCAGATACTTACAAACAGTTTGGTTTTGAATATTTATTGCAGTAGCTTTCCAAATACTGATAGGAATGATTAGCGTATAAATTTTTAAAGGCTTTTTTTCCACAGGGAACAGTAAGAAATAAATAACCTGCAAATCTCAAGGGTCTTCCTTACTTGATTCCACTGATTTCATTAACTGATTATAATTTCAATGGTTTTGCTAATTTATTCATTCTTTAGTGAAATGTGCTGCCCCATCTTTCAATATATTGAGGAGACAGGAAATTAAAAGGAGGGAAGGGGAAAAAAAGGAGGCAAGGAAATAAGGGGCCTATGCTTAAGTGCAGTTATTTCAGTACAAACTTCCTTTCAGCCTTTGGATAGCTGAACCTAAGTCTATAGACTTCAGTTTCCTGAAAGATCTGGCACTTAACAAAAATTACTGTACTCCCTTGTGCATCCCTCTGACCTTTACAAGTATGTAATGCTAGATGAAAACCTGATTTTTTTGGCTACTATTTTCACAAATGAAAAAAAGGAAAAAAATTAATGTCTAAGGTGTTAAATATTTTTACATGTAGCCAAGCTGGCATTCACCAACCTGCATGTACTTTTCAGAGGTGCAAGAATAAATGCCAATGCTATAATTTGTTAAATGCTTCTGACAAGCAGCAACTTCAGTCACCACAAATTCTCCCAATTTAAACCACTTTTACATAAATTTAAACTTTTCCTAAAACACCCAAGTAAGATTTTTCCACATAGGCTGAGCAAGGCTTTTAGAAAACTCATGGCAAAGATCATTCCACTACTGAGGAATTAGAGATGTAAAAGATTTTAGCTTCCCTATGGGACTTTTTGTTCTTTACTAGAAAACTGCTAAAATTCGGTAATTAGTAAACTGAATGTAACCACTATTATCGATAACCATGGAGCCTACTTCTTTGCATATTAAGGTACATATCACTCTATTTCCTGAAAATAGTTATATTACTATTTTACCTTTCACTTACCAGACATGAAGCTGGGCTACTAGAAACCATGAATTCAAAGTATCAGGCATTTGGCACCCTTGATGGGAGGGGGAAAAAACACAAAAACAAAACTAAATATTAATATGAATTTCATCACAGATCTGCACCTAACAGAAACTCACTACACCAAAATCTAAATACATTTTAATAATTTAGTTTCTGGCCCTAAACAGTACATACGTATCAGAAGCAAACATCATTTACTGTCACACTTGTGCTTAAACTCTAGAACATGCAGCCACAGAATGCTGTAGATTCTGAAAGATTTCATGTGTTTAGAACTCATTTAGGTAATATTTATGGGGGGAAAAAATTCCAAAATGGACAATTAGACAAACGTGGCTTCTAACTCAGGAAGTCCCAAAGTGGAAGAGAATAACAGGGAAGTATCAACAGATGCTTCGCTCCATTCTTACACTCTTCCTTTAACATGTGCTGTTGCCTCCTGCCAAGGACAGAATACTGTGCTAGCTGGGTCTTTGCTCCAACTCTGCTGTTCTGATTTACTACACGGCTGTACAACCCAGAGCACTCTGAGCCTCTAGCCATTCTACATTAGGATTAAAACCACCAACCAACCACAGAAACAACTTCTGTTTCCAGATTTAGCTCTACTCTGATAGCCACTGGGTTTCCCAGAGATGGTTTGCCCATATGCATGTTCACACTATGGATCTGCATGTGCCTTTAGGATGTGAGGCTGGAGATTTAGACTATGTGGCACAGAAACCATATTCCTCTTCCTTATGCTTGAAAAGCATGGACCTATGGGTTATGCGCACATTAAGTCCTTCAGTTCCTGTCAATCTTAAACCTTCCCCCTAGGAAGTCACCTCTACATCTGTTTCCTGGAGAAGTGTTTAAGAGGAGTACCTAATGAGAAGGATCAGTCACCTTGGCCTACCCAGCACTTGGTCTTGTCTTCTGGACTGTTCAAACCTAGCTGTAAGAAGGCCAGAGGGTACTCAGAACTGGACTCTCCAGTCAGATGTGCCCCAAGGAAGTCAGCCTTATCTTTTCTGTGTTGAATATATTCCTTCCTGACTCCTATACTTCTTGGCTCTCAAGTATTAACAAGGAGATTCACCTGGATCATGAAGCAATACTTTTCACAGTCTCCTTCTTTTTATATGCCAACTATGGTCAGGCAACCACCAGAAGAACCAAGTAAATCATCACTATTCCTCCCTCAGAGAGATGATTCCATCAGTGCCTAGGAGGTGCCAAGCTTCATCATTCATACATCACCTATGCCACCTCTAAGACAGTATAAAGACACTAACAGTCTATGTTTGGAGATTAAACACAAGTTTCCCTCACCCTTCTCCCCTTTTGGCTCTCCCATTCCTATTAGAAATAGTTCCTGTGCCTAGAAATGACTACTTTGACCTAAAGGCATGCCAAGGTATCTCTAACCAGGTCAAGAGTACACAATGCTTGCATTAATCAAACCGTTTCATTAAATGAAGGTTCCACAGGCAAGATTCAGAGTAAAACACTTAGTCAACAGACAGAGGTTTCTGAAGTAGAAGTTACCACGTATCAGTCTCCCACCACAGAAATCACTCTTCAGTGGAAAGCAAAGCTCACACCTTTACTACTGGAAATATGGAAAGTTTTTAAAGACCTATTCAGTACCCAGGAGGGAAGAATTTTTTTCTTTAACTTTCCAAGTGTTGCACTTCTATTTTTATAATTCATTTTTTAACTTCTATATTGGGACTGTCTACATCGTAAATTTAAAGGAGGGATGGCTCCTTTAAAGCAAGAAGCTTGCCCTCAGATATGAGCTTTTTAAAAAGAACATAATTCTAAAATTTGGGGTTTTGAAACACCTTATTCTGGGAAACTAACTGGGGAGAAAAGATCCATCCTATAATTAAACAGAAAATTATTCCATTCAGAATACAGTTAGATACAGAAAAAATGTCTAATGGTAAAGCTACCTATGAAATTACTGTGATTATTATCAGCTCAGAAATAAATCTATTATGCCTACAGAATACATCCTGTTCACATGTCTACGTATGGTAGGAGACATGAATGCTCAGGATTATGAGGACATACCTCTTCCTCCAGTAATATTCCACCCTTAAAATTCATCAGGTAAGGGATGCAAAACTTGAACAGGGACTTTCTTTCATCATAGGTCATCTTTGCCACTACCACAATTTTAGGAAGGATGCAATGGGATAATACCCCTACATCCTGCAAAAAACCAGGTGCACTATGTCACTGTTCCCCTGAACATGACAGATAGCAGCAAGTGCCTATAAGGCACCTGATGGGCTAAGGGAGACAGAAGAATGCAGAGTCCTGCAGGTAAATTCCAGCCCTTTCGAGCTGCTTGGTAGCCCCACCAGGAGCCATCTGAAAGGCTGTTTTGATAGGGTCAGCTCTTTACTACTGCAGCTGCATGACAGTGGAGCAATTAACAGTATTAACAGTTCAAGATGAATTCAAGGTAACGCTACACTCCACGTTCATCAAACTTCAGCTCAGCTCTCAGTAGCACCAACCTGATCCTAAAAGCTCTTTTGACCTTTCAAGTATAAGGTTAGGCATGAAACACTCTCCTCACAGGTGGCTACCTCCTTCATTTTGTTAGAGTTACCCAAGCTCTGCAAGCTTTGTGCACAGAAAGCCTGGCACCAGTCATCTTGCTATTATTCCCTCTACTACTTCTCTGTTCTCCTTTAAACAAGAAACAGTTGAAGTCCTAAACCAGCTCCACTTCCCATATAAGCAGCACAGTACAGACATTTGGGATGTAAGCTCTAAAGCAGAGTTTCCAAAGTTTTGTCCATGGATGATCACAAAACAGAGAGACAACAGAATGGCAAGTACAATAAAATTAACTGCAGTGTAATACTAGAGGGTCAATTAAAACATCTCTTTTATATACTACAGTGGCCTCATGACTTGCATATCCATAGTCCAAGTTTTGGGAATTGCTGTTCTAAGGCATAATAAAGAGAAAGCCAGTTCATAGGGCTCATGCTGCCTAAAGAAAGTCTCAGAAATTCCACTAGGTATCAGCAGAAATGCACTGAGATTGCAAGATAGCCTATAAGACATGAAATGCTATCATTCTCCTAGTCCTCAACACCATACTATCCCGTCTTTACACTCTATGTCACCTCTGTCAGAGAACTACCTGACAAAATCCACATACCAATCCAAGTTCCATAAGCTCACATTGCAGTTGTTATTCATGCCACAACATAACCACATCACAAAAGCATGTCCAGAAACACTGAAGAAGGCTCTATGAAGAACTGGTTCTGATCACAGTGTCAATTAGCCCACAAATGGTTCTACGCATGCATGGACATATGCTTTCCAAGGCCAGCTCAGTAGGTTAACAACGCTCACAAATGGCAAAGAGAAAACTAATAAGCTCTCCAGAGACCAGAGCTGACGCTATGCAGTTCACCATGCAACTAGAGCCAGAAGTGCTGGGGGCAGCAACGCATAAATACTCCACTAGGTCTATGTACAGTCAGCTTTGGCTCAGGCAGACCTGAGCTGGGTCCCATGCAGCACCATTACTACTCTTAGGGTTCCTAAGCAGTGCAATTCATCATGTGGGTGTGCAGCACGCACATCAGCATAGTCTCAGGCACACCTGTGCTTGCTGCATGACCAAGGGAAAGAGTTAAGAGTTAGTTGCTTCCTGTTCCTACTGGTCCCCCAGGCTGTTTTTCTGGCAGTGAGCTGCAGTCCTGGCTTAAGCGATGCCCATTTTTATTTGAAAAAGGAGCAATTCAGAACACAAAAAAACCAGCTCCTGACTGACCTCGTTTGATGATGACATGGTGAGCTGAACTGAAAGTTGGATATCTTGCTTCATGCCATGTTCCCCTCTCTTAATCGAGTACTCCTCACCACCTACTTTATGCCACAGCCGCTGTCCATCACAACCTTCCATGTGCCACTTTAATTCACTAAGTCAGTAAAAAACTGGGCCATTTTCTTTCAGTGACTTAAACAGTTCACCAGAGGACATGATAATTGTGCAGTCCAGAACACAAGCAGAGGAAGATGGAGAAGTGAGCCTTTTCCCTTTGGCCACTACCTCAGCTGCCCACAGAACCACAGCCTAAAGCTCCTTCATTGGCAAAATCAATTTAAAAGGTTCCTGCCCACCCCACACAGTCTGTGTTTTAGGGGAACTACTTTTTAAACATGGATCACATGCCTGTTAAATTTTAGAGCTAATCCCCCAAACAGCTGCACCTGTAAGTAGATAGAATGATCAGAAACTTCTTATACCTGTTTTTATAGGAAACCAATAACTTTTTTGGAACCACAGCCATAGACCCCGACACCACAGGCATTCTTGTAACACCAATGGGTGCATCACACACTGTCAATCTCAGCAAAACAATCTTGTTCCTTACGTAACAATGGTCTCAACTCAATGCAAGCATAGGTTTCCCTGGCTGTAAATTCAGAGATGGACTGGCTACAACTTGTTCCACAGAGAAAAGAGACAAAAGGAGCAATGAGGACATTCTGGAGAAAATTGTAAAACTTGAAGGAAAGGCTGCCTGCTGTTTGTGATATGTTGAAAGTGAGGGGGAGCTCTGGGAATTTTCTCTTTAAAACAGTAAGACAATATCAAGAATACAACTGAAGTCATTTTACTCAGTATTGAGCCTGAAAATCTGTGCCAGTATCTTTTTCACAGACATGTTTTGAAATTCCTTTAAATTTTAATCTAGGGCAACATTTATATATCTTTGTACAATTAACCTGTTAAGCAGAGATAGTGAAAAAACAGTTAAAAATAGCAAAGCCTCTATTTGAGAGGCAAATATGACAAACAGAAGAGAACTTATCTGAGAAAGCCTGAGAGGGCACACAGCTGGGGAGAGGTGTGTGCACAGGAAAAATGAGGTTCTAATTTTTTCATCACTAATGATGAATCCTGCTGCTCACAGAGTTCTCTCACTCCTGCAACCGCTGAAACCACATCACAGTTTTGGAAAACCTTCTGAAAACCATTGGAAAATCTTGCAGCAGCAACACCATGTACTAAACCACCCTCAATAAGCTCTGCACTAGATGAACACACAAAGATGTCCCTTCAGCTGATCTCTCAAGAGGCGGCGGTGGCAGCAGCAGCCCCAACCTGTGCTGGTGCATTGTAAAGCCATAAAAAAGCATTTGGTAGCTCAGGAGTTCAAGTGACAGGCGGGATCGAGGCAATGGGTTTACTACCAGCTAAATCACACCGACACAGGAAATAATTCACATAAGAATAAAATATTATTGAAGCTTATGTACCTCTCAAAAAAACACATCTTCCCCATTCAAGCCAGATCTGATACTAATAAAAGCTGCAACAGATTTTTTACCTAATAGCTAAAAAAACATGTGCAACATGGAAAAGCCATCCCAATTCAAGCCAATATTATTCCTATATACTTAAAGGAGGGACTCATGTCTTTCTTCTAGTCATACTCTCTACCCACTCAAGTGATGTGTCCTGGTTTAATGCTGTCATGGTCAGCAAAACTTAGAAAGTCTCTAAGTTCTAGCCAAACCCACCCTGTGATCTAATGGACCCTGTGTCATAAAAAAAGTTGTGCATCAGTGGATGGGGATGGTTCTCATACCTGCATCCCAGTTATACTGGACCTTCTCACAACTGGTCATGGGACAGGGTAGGACACAGAGACCATCTGACCACAGTAAAAAGGGAAGAGAGATCTGGATTCTTAGTTTACCCACCCCTGCTAATAAAAAAGGCAATATCCTTCAAAGTCCAGGATATTCTGGGTTTTACCTATCCCACCCTTGTTCTTGTTCTGCATTGCAACAGGCAAAATGTGACATTCCCAGACTCCAGAGTCTGCCCTGGAACCCTTGCCTCTTCAGAGCTTAAGAGAATGCTGTAGTGCAGTCAGCTCCTAGTTGACCATGCACAGTTAGGGTCTGACAAGTCTTTTTGCTGTCATATTTATCGGTATAAATATATGTAATGAATTTTCATCAGAAGTTCTCTTACCAGGGCAGTAGTCCAAAAGCCATCAAGTCCACTACTTACTGTTAAAAAACTCCTCGTAGTCAGTTTTCTCCACACAGCATGTGTACATGCGCAAAGCTGCTACCTTGATTTTCTAAAGAAAAAGAAAAGACAATACTTAAAGTATTTGTCATGAGAGCTAGTGAACACTACCGTTTTTGTTAAATACATACACTATCATTTTCTGAAAAGACTTCTTTTGAGAATCACAATCACTTGAGATTTTCAGGAGCACATTAAACTATTATATCTCCCAGGAATGACACAAGTATAATCAATCTTGCCTTGAGCCAAAAAAATGATTAAATGAGTACCCTTCCCAATCTAGTTTAATATAATACTGTCATTACAGAAAAATAAATGAAATGGCTTTCCTTACAGAGACTCCAAAGATCCCAATTCACAACTCCTGGTTTCCTCCAATAACTTTAATTGATGTATACCACTCAAAGTGTTTCATATAATTTAAGTTTTAAATATTAAAGAAGTGACATATCAGATGTCCTAAGAATATCTTTTTTCCTACAAAAATGAAAATTGACCAACTAAGCTTCACAAGTGAGAAAGGAATCCCAAATGATGAATGACATGAGGTATACTCAGGGTTTGGGTTGTTTTGGTTTGTTGGTTTGTTTTTTTTTATTATTTATTTTTAGTGACATATACTAGGGATCATCTCAGTGCTCACTATACTACAGAGATGAGCACTACGCCTGTCAAACAGCACGTCAAATTACCAAAGTAATTATTTGTGTCTCCTCCAACCAAAAGAAAAATAAGGAAGTTGCAGCTGATTTCCTGCTGTGGAAACACAGGAGCCATTATTTTTCTTATTCAGTAATCTCAGGCTTCTGTCAAAAATCAAGTATACATCTAAACTTCTTGCAGTAAAATAATTTACACTGCTTACTGGAGTTCTGAAGGTTTCCTTTTTAGAGGAACCACTGCCTGGCCTGGGAGTAGAGATCTCCCCAGTGAAAGCCACTGCCCCAGACCAGGCATTACTAGACATTAAAAACATATTGTAAAGAACAGTCCCTGCAATCCAGCCCTTAAATAAGGCAGGTAACACAGGAGAAACTGGTGAAATTTAATCATGGAAGTTTTAGGGTGTAGAAGAGGTGTGGGGGAAGGGAGAAGAAAATGGAAAAAAGCAGAGAAATATTAAGAAACTTCCCTAAAATCTCATAGAGAGCACTGGCAAGGCCAAAAATGAACTTGGGTCTCTTGGGCCCTAACCACAAAATAACTCTCTCCAAACCCAAGTTCGCTAGCCAAAGGCAGGCAGTAAAGAGTAGCAATTAAGGAGAACTCTGAATCAACACTTAGAGCTAACAAGAATCTTTATTACAACAAGATGTACACAAACACATGGGAGAAAAACTTCTCTCTCATGAGGTTTAGCATCACCCAATTAAAAGCAACTGATTTTTAACCAAAATACCTAACCCCCTTAGTGTTAGTTATCTTTTCTTTATATTTTCTTTCTGAGGAGCAAGATGCAATCAGCAAGTTTCAGATCAGTCTTGGAGGAGGTCCACTCTGCCTTGCAGATATTCAAAGCACCTTGTAGGTTTTAATTCCTGCACAGTTGGGCTCAGCCCTTCCTTCAAGCTACCTTTTCCTTTCACTCCTTTATACTGTGTCCTAGTTCAGAGCAAAGAAATCATGAATTTCATCTCTTTTTCCTTATGCATAAGGAACTGAAGGTGTCTCTTACAGAACTGCTCTCATTTAGTCAATGTTAACAACTGCTTTATGAAAGGCCTATTTAAAAAACGTGAAACAGGAGGACCTATTTGTGACTCTACCCTACTCAGCTACTACTGAACAGCAACTAAAACAGCAATCGTAACATATCTCACTACTGTCCGTTTGGGACACCCTCCTGTCACAGAAATACAGAACACTGAAAGAGGTTCAGAGAAGGGCAACAAAAATCAAAACATGAAAGAGTCTCAATAACAGAAACAAGTTAGACTAAGCCTGCTCATTTCAGAGAAAGACTAAGATATTATGGAATATATGAGTCTATAAAATCGTCAGTGGAAGGGAGAATGTGAACATACACTCCAAGGAAAGAATAATCACAATTTTTTTTTAAATACAAAATTAAAAGGCACCAACTGAAAACAACTGTACTTCTTTCCCCAGTGGGTACTCAAGCTATGGAACTCCCCGATATTGAATGCTATGGATGCTATAAACTTACAAGTGTTCAAAGTGCAACTGGACAAATTCATAGCAGAAAAACCCATTAATAGATATTACAGAAAAATGCCTAGTTTCATGCAGGAAGTCCTGAAACAGACAACCGTTGTAAGCTGGAGGAGCACATGAGACAAGTATCATAATATGCTTTTCCTGTAATTAAATTCTTTCTAGATTACTGCAATTGGTCATTATTTGGAGAGATGATGGTCTATATGGGTGTATGACTTAGATTGTGAGGCTGTTACTGTGTTCTTTGGTGCACAAATGAAGTGAAAAATAAGATATCTGACGAAATTCAAGAAGTCTTAAGACTCTACAAACCAAATGCAATATTCCTACTTAGGTCAATGATGGCAATACATAGATCAAGGGAGGTTCAAGCTATGGATTATTATTACTCACATCACAAACCAGGAATTTACATGGGTAATAATTAGAACTTTTCCATTAAATACTGCTTCTATCATAAAAAAAATAGTGGGGGTTTTTTGTTTGCTTTTTAGAACTCTGAAAGTATCAAACAACCAAAAGAATTATTAAATGAATGCTTTACCCATCTGCTATACTTCAGTGGTCCTGTGAAACCCATTGCTTCTATTATCCTTGTGAAAGCACCCACTTTCTCTTCAGATGGCTGCAAGGAATCTTTTGCAGAAAGATGCTGTAAAATTGAAATATCACATATTTCAGTCTTAGCAATTAAATCTGACAAATCATTTTAGTTAGAAAAGCTACAAGTTTAATAGAGAATTTCAGGGGTTTTGTTCACTTTCTTTGTTCAACAAAAGAAATACATATTTAGGTCTTCTCTGCAAAATATTACACTTTTTCCTAGGTGACATTCTTCTGTTTATAAATGCAAACATTGCATAACTGTTTTGATAAAAGCATCCCGTTGGAAGCTCAGACTCCAATATTTTGTACAGAAACCTGCTTTCCAAAATATGGCTCCCATTCTACATTCCCATATTATTTCTAGATGTGTGTCTTTACTTGGGCTTAAATCTTTTGCAGATAAAATGAGCAAACAAATCACAGAAATAAATAAAGCTAATTTTTCACATTCCCTCTCTTACTCTCACAAGCATATCATATTCTAGAGTAATTACATATTATATAAACCAAACAGCTTCATCTTAAAACTAATGAAGCTACATGAACCCACCATTCTTACTGAAAAGCTCCCCCAGATTGTTATTCCCCCTACAGTTAATCTAAATGGTACTCGCTGAAAATCTAGATCAGGAAAGTATTTAGTCCTCAATGATTTGCAGTGTCTGCAAACATGAAGATAAACGTTCTCTTCCAGATTAACTACACACCTTAAACACCAGTGGACTGATAAGAAATCTTCGTGCCTCTAAGCATCCTGGCAGTAGCAATCAGCCATCAGTAATTACCATTTGTACTCCAGCAAATAATTTCTAATGAATTAAGTATGCAGTATAAACATTTTGTTATTAACAAATTACTCTACTTTTAACCCATCTAACCAAAATCTAATGCATGTGGATCTCCTACATACATTTGAGGAATATAGCTGAGAGCCATTATAATCTGAGAAAGTTCCCTGACCAAAGAAATGTTCAATTGCTTTAAGTTGGTGTTCCTATTCCCTTTTCCAGAATCTTTTATAGGCCAGTATTATACATGTGCCCATCAGTTATCTCTCCTTAGTTTAGAAGGGTCCTAAAATAGCCTCTTCTCATACTGAAGGCTTTTCACATTTCTGATCATCCTGGCTGTATTCTCTATAGCTTTCCTAGCACTAGTATAGTAATTTTTGAAATGGCGTGAATGATAAATAAATACATATTAGAATACAGACATATCCTGCACAAGTTGCTATACTTAATTAAAAACTAACTGCAAAGGTGACAAAAATTGTAGTTTTGGGACATAATCAATCCCTATGTATATCCACACACAAGCTTTAGCATTTCAAATAAAATGCTTTGCCCTTGTGTACTATCCATAGATGGCTATTAATGCCTTGAACCCCATCATGTCTAGTATTCAGGTAAATAGGAAGAAACATGCTCAGTGCCATTTTCAGATCTATCAGTCACGTAGTAAGCCAGCATAACACTGTCCAAGACCTCCTTTAATACTCAGATCCTTGCTTTGAATGCTGGCCATTAAACTTGTTCACCAAGTCCCCTATTATCATCCAGAACAAAAGCATCTGCAAAGGCACTTTCCTACTCTCTGCCACATGTGGTGGACCCAGTGAGTCTACTGACGTGTATGTGAATATTTAAACCCATTTTTAGTACTTTCTCTTCAAGATTATCCCATGCAACTCTTCTCCTCTACTCTAAAAATGACACCTAACCTTACACCATAAGATAACTCCATAAGCCCCCCTCTAGCCAGGCAATGATAGGATATGCTCACTGCAGAATTTCTGTCCCAATAATCACTGCCGTACCAAACTCAGTAAATCAACTTTCATCTCCTCCACAGGAATTAAAATCATACTAACCCCCCGAGTGAATCTAGGCAGATTAATTTTACTACATGCCTCTTATCTACAAATGCATTATAAAGTCTCCCTCAGTATGGATTTTTCATTATGCAGAGAAAGTTAAGTTAAAAACCAAAATTATCTCGATTCAACTGTTGTTAGCTCATCACCAAAAAAATGACTGACTGGAAAACAGTCTTTTTGTAAGAAACACCATGATTCTTGCTTCATTTTTCTGCAAGTCTGCCTGGACTAGCTCAGGAGATGAAGAGGGGATTTAAGCAGTGAGTGTTTGGTTCAGCCTATGGATAGAGGTATGCAGTTCACCCTGCCAATGCTAGGACTGCAGCCAAATGCAATTAAACAGCCCTATAAGCATATATAAAATCAGATCTAGAAAACAGATAGAGAAAACTTCAAAACAAGATCATCAAGACACTGAAAGGGACACAAGCCCATCTCAGGCTGACTTTCCTGCTCAATACCTGAAATTCAGTGATCAAAGTGAACAATCTTCTGAATTTTGACACCAAATATAAAAATGAAACAATTGGAGCTCACCATTAATTCTAAACCAATTTCTCACCAGGAGTGCATAGTCAAGTTCACATTTCAAAGATGAGTAAGTATTTCTCTATTCAAAGTAATGAGGTTGCAGTCCAAATACCTACCTCAAACCTTAGCTACACTGTTGTAAACTCCTTCCTCTCTGGTCATAAATCCTGCCTGGCTTCTTACACCAAGGCTATTTTAACCAAGAAGTTTCCCGATTCATCTTTCAATTCCTGTACCCTTCCCCTAGCCCTTTCCAATACATGAAAAGCAAGTCTCTGACCCCTGCCTTGAAGATCTTCATGCCATTCCTGGCTTGTTAGATCTACCATCTTGTCATCCATTGCTCTCCCAGACCTGCTCTGCAAATGATGCTTGTGCAGGTATAGGAGGGGGAGCGAAGGCAGGCATAGGGACTAGGGGTATGCCCCATGTTTGAGAGCCTGGATTCTATTCTTAGCTCTGGCCATGGTAAATTGTGCAAGTCATTTGTATGCCTCAATCTCTTTGTCTGCAAAAAGTCTAGTTTACCTCACCAGCTGAAGAACACTGAAAAATTGACTAAAAAAAGGAAAACCTCTAGTTAAGAACTAGATGCAAAGAGCAGCCAGGGGTTCTTTCCTTCCACAGGTCTTGTTTTCCTTCATTTTGTCCATCCATGTCACAATAACCAATTTAAAATACTTCTTGTATTTACCTCTAGCTCTACACCAGCAAAATACACAATTAGGCAGGTAGCAAACTGGGATTGTTGCTTTTATGCAAGTTTTACCCATCAGTCCCTAACTTTCTTTTTCCTTCTGTCCTCTCATTTCTCATGCACACATTCCATTTTGCCATTTTCTTCACATTGCGTTAACAAGAGCAGGATCAGGATATTTATTAGTTGAGAGACACTGACTCCCTTAGATTAAGTGCTAAACTAATCTTATGGAGATGATTCATGCTCCAGGAAACTTCTATTCCAAGACAAAAGACAATAAATGTAAGAGATGCAGAGGCCAAAAATTAACAAAATAGTACAGATGAACAGTAAACAAATTATTACACAATAATTAGTTGTTATTAGTAGATCGCATGACAATTTTCAGTGTTTAGCAGATAGCAAAACTGTCGTTACACATTAGTCCCAAGCTAAACAATCAGGAAACATCTTGCAACTTCTAATATGTATGGGCAACTTCGTATTTCCCTTTTTAAAGGTAAGAAAGGAACATATGTCTCCCACCCTAATAACTACTCTCCTTATTTTTTTTCCTCATTGGAAAGAAGCCCTTAAGCTTATCATTGGAAAATTCACCCCAGATAACCCAACTGTAACTGCACCTTCCTGTGCTAGCACTTCATTTTCTAGAAAGGAACAGAGAGCACTTCTCAAATTATTGGACCCCTTGTTCATGCTATACTAAAACACTTTATATAAAAGTTGAATCATCTCCTACACGTTTTGAAAAGTGTTTTGTTACCTGTATCTGTATAATCCCTAGCACAATGTGCCCTCTGACAATAAAAACAGCAAACTTTTCTAACCTTATTTGTATTGTAAAACGATCTGTTTTGCTGTGTAATGGCTCCATTGGCTTGAATCCATCCACCACAGGATTTAGACAGTCGGAACTGGCAAGCCTTCCGTCTCTAGTAAAAATGATAAAAGAAAAGAAAAGAAAAGAAAAAAAAAGAAGATAGCATTGACTAGTAAACACTTAACTTTACCCCAATCACCCTTAGTTTGCTCCTAAGTCAATTACAGTTCAGTCTAATCCTGAAAAACTTTATATCATGAAAAGCACAAATTTATTATCATAACTGTTACAAACAAAATGGTTGTCCATGCTTAATGCTCCACACCACACATTTTCTAGTGTTCTGTAAATGTACTGATGGAATGGACTGGCAGAACACTCCACTCTCAAAAAACACAGGCTATCTGCTTTGATTTTCTCACACACTACTTCTGATTATGGTATTTGTCTCTTAATAAAGAATAATTCTTTTTCCTGGCCTTGCAGAGAAATGGAGTTTATGCTATTTTTATCTACAACTTTATTGTCCATTCAATTGTCTTTGTGGCCAGGACTTGAGCAAAACAAATTACAGGGTAAAAGCTATCACTACAACCACTATAACTTCACAGCACATGATTTGTATTACAGAGCTACTGCACAATAAAGAAAACTACCAAGTAGGAGTGAGTGGTATCTCCAGGTAAGAAGCTGCACACTGAATAGAACACCTATCATAGCCTCCCAGCACACCTATATTAGCAGTAACTTGTTTATGAATAAATTCAGACAAAGTAAATACGCTGGTTTGTGCAGAATAGTCATCCCCAGAAGTCTACTGAACCTACTGGTGGCTCAGAGTAAGACCAGTTTTATCAATCAACTTCACAACTGCTCATTTCCCTCTCTACTCCCAACATTGTATGCTACTTCATATGGACTGGTGCTTTAATGGTATGGTTGTGTCACAAAAGCACAGGCAATTTTCCCAGGACTGGAAGGTCTTATCTGAGAAAAGACACCCAAGCCAAAGAGCTTACAGAATTAGAAATTTACCTGTAAGTCATGGCTCTGTAATACAAGTTGTAATATATAGGAGGACAAAGAAGCAGCTTAATCTCCTCTCGTTTCATTGTATGCAAGAAGGAAACACCAAGAGATATACTCTAATTCTGTTCAGATAGCCTGCATTTATTCCCATTTTCTACACATTTTTCACCTCTTTATTATTAACTGCTATTACATGATGTTCTAGTTAATTTACTACGGATAGACACAATCTGACACTATGCATGCTATTACAGAACTGGAAGCAAAACTGCAAAGCAGTGCTTTCCACTGAAACAACACTACTTAACGTTATGCTGTGCTAGGTAAACATGCCATCAGTACTAGAAAATCCAAGGCTACTGTAAAGTGGAGACATTCTATAAAATAAAAGTGCTGGCAATTACATGCAATTGTGACCAGCTTGTAATAGCTGCTTTGGAAAAAATGACACCTACATTTGGACTTCTGCATTTAATCTACTCACAACAGATCACTTGGATCCATTAAAAGACTACATAGCTGGAACGAAGACAACTGTGTAATAAAGAGTGGGAGCTCACCCTTTTAGCAGCAGAAAGCTTTTAAGTTGCCTTGATATTTCAACAATGCACAGACAGCGAAGACATCACTTTTGGAAGCCTCTTTATTTGAAAACCATGACTTTTTCTTACTAACTTAAACTTATCCCATTTTTTACACACTTTAAAATACTCTGGTATCCTACCTGTAAAATACCAAAGAGCGTCTGTCTACTCTGGCCTTGGACTGCGGTCGTCTGTAATAATCCACTGCATGCTGCTATCCATTGAGTTACTCCAGTGTGGCAGCTCTGGAACAGAAAGACTAGCAATGAAGAGAATGACCCTAATACTCAGACACAGTTTAACTGTCCTTCTGCTTCCACAAGTTTTACTCACTCATACAACAATCCTCAGATTAAACTCCCAACTTGCACTTGATAAATTTTGATTTTAAAAAAATCCTGCCTTCCAGTACAAGCATGCAACCCAGGTTTGATGGCAGAAACATATCAGTCAAAGGAAATAGTGGCCTGTCTACATCATAAAACTACACCACAATTTTTATATCTATATAATAAATTCAAATGCTTAAGCAGCATTCTTCAACTGACTGAGTGATGTCTAAAAAGCCCTCATCGAACTCTAAGCTTTTATATATCTTTGTCATACTTTACTCAGGCACAGCTAAGAATTTTAGTATTTCAAAAGCGTATATTGTCCCAATAAATTTCAGTGAAGATAATTATTTTCTGTAATGAAAATGTCAGGTAATATGGAAAAGAGGTGGGGTTTTCTTTGCCTGCACTTTCTTTGCACCTTTCATTTTCTGCAATATTCAAGTTAGTACAATATTTGCCTCATTCATACACGTTCTACATGAATACTGGAAATAATGTATATATTATTAGAATGGATATGTTTCTTTCTAATAAAAATAGCTTCATTTTCAATTGGCCACAAAGATGATAAAGAGATTGAAGCATCCAACATATGAGGAGAGGTTTAGCTTTGAGAAGATTCCAGGTAAATCTTATCAATTTGTATAAATACCTGATGGGGTGGGCAGTCAAACTCTTCTTAGTGGTGCCCAGTGAAAGGACAACTATGAGACTAGCAGATCTGCCCAAAGATTACGAGGAACAGACACAAAACCAACTTGAGTTCCTGTTCCCTGTACCTGTACAGTCACTGCTGTCCCTCAGGTGCAGTGTACTGCCTCCTCAGGCTGTCCCTCATCAACTCTCACAGAGCTGCACTTTTAGTCCATTAAGGGAATTGATTTGGGTTTTTAAAAACTGCAAAGGGACAGATGCACTACCTTAACAAATATGATTGGTGTTCACTGCTACACCTTTCCACTTCTACTGTAGCGAGACTACTTAGTTTCTGCTCTTCCTCTGTAACATCACTACCTATCAAGTAAAATTATGAAAATGATACATTTCTATCCAAAAAGACATTTCAGCTGCGTACCACAAAGTACTTCTTGAGGCAATCCAGTGCTCTGACATAAACAGTTCAACATTTAAGTGATTGAGAAAGAAAATTCACCATTTTTTATAAATAATTACTGCAAGATTCCAAGGCATCTGACAGAATTTTTTTGAGGCTTTTTCTTTGTATTAAGAAGGAAAAAATGCCTAGGTTGCAGTATGTCTTAGAGCTTGAATATACTGGGGTTTATAGCTGTTGAAAGGCACTACTGCAACAAAACTGGACAGAGACATATGAAAACATAAAATAAGCACCTGCACACTTAAAAGGTGAGATGTGATAAACAATCAAGTAATAAAGAAAATGACGAATGCACAAAGCGGCAGAGCAACAGAAAGGGAACACGACTAGCTAAGGAATCTTCCCTAAGCCAGCATCACTGTTTGCAGAACACAACCTTCCTTTCAAATTACAAGTGCTACTTTTACTTCTCCATTTGGCTGAAAGACAATGTACCAAGCATAAACTGAACAGGATTACTCAGGAATGGTCTGCAGACAGCGCAAGCACCTCCTGCAGCTAGCTGCCTTGTCAAGATACAGATGAAAGAATATCACTACCCTCTTCTAAATCCTCCTGGCAACCATTAGGAAAGCCTCAGGTAGCAGACAAACTATTCATCAAGATCTCTTCTTAGGTAAAGAACAGCTTTGTCATAATGGCAGTATTAACTAGTAGAGCTGAAATGTTTGGACAATAACCAGGACTGTACCAAATGCTATGAGCTCCTGAGAAGGCTTGAAGACGGAAGAAAAAAAAAAAATTCTTTCTTATTTCCAGCACAAAGAAGAGACACTGCAAGTTTGAAGACTTATTTTCATACAATTAGGCAACTATTAAATTCTAATGCAAAAGCAGATGCTGGGAAATGTCAAGGATCAGCAAAGCTTGAGCTGAAGCATATCACTGCTGTCAGAAGTCCCCTGCCTCCCAGCTGTGTACTCCCACCACCTACTACAGCCCATGTGCTTCTCTGATTACAAAGTAAGGCAATTCTGATCACAAAAACAGCAAACTACATCTCCTCCCCTGCAAAGAGAAATTTTTTTGGCCAGGCTGAAAAGTTAAATCAGGTTACTTTGCCATATGAATGCCAAAAGCAGCTGGGAACGGAGGAGCTGCCCAGGGACAGGTAAGCCTACGAGACAAGTCCTCCACCTTCTGCAAGTTAAGTTTTCATTGCAAACGGCACCCTGGGGGTACAACTCCACAGACAGCTGAACCCATCTGGTGGCTCACTGCTTCTCTACCACTCTCCCTACTCCCCTTCTGCCTAGCTTCCCCCTCCCTTTCTGCTAGTGATTGCCTCTTTAACACACTAAAACTGCAGGGAACTATTTTTATGTTGCCACAGTTCTGCTGTTCCAGCATTTGGAGCGTTGGGGCCAAGAAAAATACTGGAGGAGGCAATGGTAGGCAACAGTGCAAAAACATGAGCAAGGAGAAAGAGTAGGAATGGGAGGAGGAAGCAGGAACTCAAGCTCACTGCATTTCAATTGCTCTCAGGCAGGTTTGCTCTCAGCTGATTTCAGTTTGAGCTGAAAGGACAGGGCTCACCGTGCTTGTAAAAACCACACCCTGAGACATCCGTTCCAAGAACTTAGTGGATTAATTTCATATGTGGGTATTGCCCTCTGACTAAAGGCCTTTCATCCTCCACCCAGCAGCACTGGCCATCCCTGTATTTGTGTTGTGACAGAATATCAGACCCAGGTGCAAACTTCCCTTTTCTAGACTATATGCTAAGAAGTGGTACTCTGCTGCAAAGACTTTAAAGACTAATAGAAAGAAAAAAAGGACACAAATGCATGATAAAGGAGTTGCATGATTAGTAATCCACTCTCATTCATAGGAACCCAGTCTCTTCCACTTAACACAGAAATTGGAATCTTTATATTGTCCTTGCTATCAAACACCTCTAAAGTGAGAAGGGAATCTCTAAGAATGGGAATCCCCACCCCACAGGGTCAACACACTGTGCTCAAAGCAAAAAGAGAAGTACCAGACTGAAAAAAAAATTCTCAAGCCCCCATCAGGAGTACTAAAGCCTTGCATAATTCTTATGTAAACACAAACTCTGAAGGAAAAGCTCGACCCGCTCCTTCACCAGAGACCACTGCCGGGGGAGGGGGCCGTGAGGAGGCGGGAAGAGCCGCAGGGTGCCGCAACCCCCCGCAGACGCCCAACACCGTCCTTATACACGTTGTCCGGGGAGAGGCCAGGCCGTAGACAAGCCGCGCAGAGGGCGGCCCGCGGGAACTGGCGGGACCGTGCGGGACAGGGGTGGCGCTGGGACAGCCCCGCGGGAACGCGCCCGGCCGCACACGCCGCTCGTTCCCGGGGCGGAGAGGGCGACCCCGGCCGCCGCCGCCACTCACCGCGGCTCGCACCAGCGCCGCCATCGATCCTGGGCGCCGCTTCCGGCGGCGCGGCCAGCCCGCGCGGCCCCTTCCGCCCCACCGGCTGCGCATGTGCGGGCCTAGCGGGGGGCGGGGCGGGCGCGCGGCTGAGGCCTGTGCCGCCGCGGGGGAGCGGTGTCCTGAGGCGGGAGGCAGGGGAGGCTCCCGGGCCTGGGCTGGGTTGTGGTTCGGAAGGGGAAAGGTGGCAAATCCGTGCCCGTCCGTCATTGTCAGCCCTCTCCTCTGGAAGGCCCGACCCACAAGGGGGGGGGGGTGGCTATGCTTTGCTGCTTGGCAGCAGAGAGAGCAGCGTGAAAGCAGCGGTAGTTTCCTCTGGCTGAGGTTGATTTGGCCATTCTGGCTGCCCCAAGCAGGAGACAGCATCTGTGTGAGGCTGTACAGGTGCCAGCACAGGGATCTCACAGTGGTAGTACCAGGAGAACGTGGCAGAGCCCCTCATGCCAGTGTCCACACAGGCCCTGGAGCCAGCACCTTGCTGCCAGGAGCAATCCCACCTGGCCCCGGTGCGTATTCCCTAGTCCTTGCTTCTGCTGGCAACAGCTTCTTTCATGAGGCTGCAGAGTGAACCTGAGCAGCAACCCAACAGGTTGAAATGAGCTGGCTTGTTTTGTCAGGTTAGTCTTAATCTGGATCACATCCACATCACCTCACAAATGTTAGTCCTGGTACATGGGAGGCTGGTGCAGATGTGAGCAACAGCAGCTGGGGAAGAGAGCGAGGCTGCTCTTTTCAGCAGCAGTGCTGGCTTAAAGGGCCTGGGGAACTATAATATTCTACTTATCTCTTTCCCAGCATATTTACTGGGATGTCAGCTTCTCAAGAGGGCAGTAACAGCTGCTTTAATGGCCCTGAAACTCCACAGTAGTCCTTAGAAATCTTTCATATGTTCTTAAATGTCAGGCCTCGGGGGGCAATGGAATCACCTGCTTGGACTTCCTTTCCACAGGCATCCCAGATCCCTGTGCCTGCAGTTGGTCTTTTCTGAGATGTTCTGACTCACCGCAGCTATCTGCTCAAATAGGTTTAACTGTATCAGACAACGTTTAGTGAACAAGTTGTTCTGACATGGGGCTGGATGTTGAATGATCCAGGGAACTGTAGATCTCTCTCAGGGATATGCTTAAGTTTCATTTCATTCTCGTGCCTGTGGCTAATTTTAGGGAGGAAGGTTAAAG
Organism: Theristicus caerulescens; assembly: GCA_020745775.1. Taxonomy (NCBI): domain Eukaryota; kingdom Metazoa; phylum Chordata; class Aves; order Pelecaniformes; family Threskiornithidae; genus Theristicus; species Theristicus caerulescens. The sequence continues at coordinate 5,655,897 of CM036569.1, forward strand.
CTAGCTCTGCTTCTTTCTATTTCCTTAGCTGTCCTCCGTGTATTAGACTCCAACCAATATTAAATACCATTCTGAACAGCAAATTTTTTGTGAGAAGGGTATGGAGGAGAATGATTACACTTTTCTAAAGTCTCCTCTTTGTCATTAATGAGTTAGAGTAATTAAAAGTGATGAAGCTCAAGAACCCTTACAGTGTATAGTCATACAGAGAAAAGACTTCTGTCAGTGGCAGAGGAGTCTCACGGTGTTGTGCAGTAGTCTGTCCATCACAGTGGACACTTTCTAACTCAAACCTGTGTGTCTGATAAATACGCTGTGTATGCCAGTTCCTGACACTCACCTGGGTTTGTGTTAGTCTTACTTAATGATGCACAGGAGGATTTTGACACATTTCCATTGGGGAAAATTACAGTCTTACCTAAGATTCCTCTGCCTCTCACTGTTATGTCATTTTCCATGTAGCACTAAGCCCTTTTCATGTCAGCCTAGCTGAACACAGCTACCTCATATGCACAGAACAGCACATCAGACTGCCTCTGAAGAGGAGGTGGAGACGGAAGAGTTGGAGGTGGATCTGAATTTCAATTTCAACTCTAAGGGGATTTCCTCAGTCAGAGCATTGGCAATTTACGCCCCTTTGTGTACACAATCCTTGCTGTCCTCAAGTTCCTACCGTTCAGCTCTGCTCAGTGGGCAGCTCCACGACTGCATGACTCTTACCTCAGTCATAATGAATCTTCTGTGTGGAACTGCTCCTGAGAGAGCATTTTAACTAGCAACAACAAGAACTCCCAGAGACAGGGCAGCAAAGTTCCTATCTAACTGCTAGTGTTCTTTCATCTGAGGCCATTAACAATGGCAGAGAAACTTGCTTTCATGAATGTGTTAAAACATGTTGGGGAACATTAACAATGGCCTTAGGTGTGTTGGCAACCAGGTGACTGAACAGGAAAGAAGAATCAGAAAGGATATGATGATATTTAATTTATATAATGAATTATAAAATTATTAAAATTAAAATTATTATTAAAAGTTTCACATTATTTATTATAATAATTAATTTATTAATATATTTCTATTTAATGGGCCTCCTGCTTTGGCCTCAATCTTGTCTTCTTTCTTACTTGCAGGCCTGGCAGCTGGCTTCGAGTTTGCCATTCCAAGTGGCTGGAGGGAGCCACTTAGAGGGAGGAGATAAGGTGCCACAAATCATGGGCTGAGAGAAAATAGTCTAGAGGAGTATAAGTGAAGGAGAAATGGAAAACAAAGAGGGACAGAGAAACTTCCTTCTCTGAATGTACTAAAACATGCTGGAGAACAGCAGTGGTGGGGCTGGATGTATGTGTGCATGGAGAATGAGAGAGGATACTAATCGGGTACCAGCGCATGGAGACAGCAAAGAGCACAGACTCAGAGTTTGGGGGAGGGCAGAGGCATAGAAGGGAGGGAGTGAGGAATTGCAGAACCCTCCATACAGGTGATGTTTGCTGTTGTTTAAGTGTGACCAAGAAGAGATATGGGACTGCTGCGTGCTAAAGGCAGAGAAGCAGGGTGCAGAAACCAAGCGAAAGCCGAATGGAGAGATGACTCTCTACGATCTAGCTACAAAGTCCTCTCTTTAGGACACTGGTGGTGGAGGAAAAGCCTGGTGACAGCAGGAATGGTTGCTTCTGGTGGCTGGGGCCATGCTGTGCAGTCCTACGTGCTGTGTCTGTACAAAGGGTGCAGTGATGATCCACATGTCAGGATGGTGCAAGAGGCCTCACTTTGCTCCTGCACGTCTGGTTAGATGAGGCTGGTGGATGAAGTGAGAATACAGTTTGACAATACAGCTAAGCAGATAAAATTACTAATTGCTGAAAGGAGAGGTCCTGCACCTGGCTGTGGTAGCACTAGCATTCGTCTAATGAATGCTGAGCCAATGATCTGGTTGAAGGAGCTAGACCAGCAGAAAATTGTCTTTTTGTTGTGTTTAGCAGGATTAATTTTCTGTGAGCTTAGCTACCTGAACCAGCTCTCCTCAGGATCAGAGGAATGCCAGGAATCTGTACCTGGGGACAGGACGGGGAGAGCAGATTGGCTGTTTTGGCAGCAGCCAGCTATTCGGTCAGCTTAGCCATATTGTCAAACTGAGTTAAACTGCCGTCCTGACTGTGACTGCTGTAAGCAGTAGTCCTTGTGTTGGTAGCGATGGCAGTGATTCCTTTCCTGCAGGTAATAGAAGGGGGTAAGGGGAGAAGTAGTAACAATCGCCCTGAAGCCCTGTCCCCGAACAGGCCAGCACAGGGAAAAACCTTTTTTCCCAGGTGGCTGTTTTGGGCACCAGGATACTTGAACTGCTCTTGATGAGATCCTGTGCTGACATTTCACAGCAGAATCCAGGCAGGCCCAGGATGCCTTCCCAGGCCCTTTTGGGATCATTCTAGCCCGAATGACAGAACGACTAACACTTTCCTGAAGCTGTGCAAGAACAGGCACTGTGCTGGGGCCTGCTTTGGGTTCAGTATGAGTTTAACTTTGGTTCTACAGAGCATAAGGTCTTTTAGAGCATGCTGGGTCTAGGTTAAGGCTGTTGTGGTCATTGGCGAGGCTTCATTTTGACAAATGAACTACTGTGCAGAACAGGAAGGGGGATATAATTCTCGCCTATTAGTTAAAGCCTCAGTCCCATAAGCATCCAAACACAAAGGGTGAGTGTGAAGCTTATCTGGACTTGAAAAAACTCACGGAGGAAAAATTCCACATTCACCTGTTATCCAGATATGTGAGGATAGCATAAGGGTCCAAATCCCCTCATTACCAAGAATGGAGACAACAAGGGACTGTGACTTTTTTAGGCCAAAAGCAGGAGGGAGCTGGCAGTGAAGGGCTGGGGTTAAAATCACATAGGCATTTCTTCAGTGTTAAAATACTACACCAAAATCAAGTGGATTGACAAAATTGAGCCTTTCAAAACAACTGATAGATCCAAGTTGTGTCTAACATTTCTTTTTACCGATTTTGATTTAGTTTGGCACGTGTAAGCCAGCATAGGAATTTTTATCTTATTCTTACTGCTATTTTGATCCCATCTCAGGTGGCCTTCTACTGACTTCACTGTTTTTCAGGACCACAGCCCCATTTAATTGCAGGCAGCCTATTTGTAGAGTTGCAACGGAAGAGTTGAGCATTATCAACTGGGAGACTGGGACACCTGGTAATGAAATATTTATCAGAACAGAAACTGACTTTCTGATTCAGTGAACTGCTAATTAGCGATATAAAGTGCCACAAGAAAGACTGGAAGAGAGGCAGAGGCCTCTCTAGCGTAATTACAATGACCACCCTCGGTGGGAAAAACTCAGATTAAAATCCCTTAATCTTAATCAGGGCAAAGCTTGAAGATTGATAGTATGGCACAGAAGTACCCCAGCCTAGGTCACCGTCTGTTCTCCATGGGGAGAGTGGGACAAAGGCTCTGTATTTTGCCCAACAATTCCGTGCTGATCTCAGAATGCCACCTTGTCAAAACTGGGTATTTATCTACCCCCAAAACTTCAGTTTTGAGAAACTGTAATTTTTACATGAAGTGTTGTCAAAATGTTCCCGGCCAGCTATGATGCTTAGATGATTTGATAGTTTTAAAAAACAAAACAAAAAACACTTGGGTGTTCTAGGCTATGGTAGAGACTGAGACTTTGATTCTGGGTTGTTGTATTATTCCTTGGTTGGCATAATTAATTACAGACATTTGCAAATCCTGTAGGTATGTAGCTAAAAAGATTATCTAGACCATCCTCCACTTCCAGTACTAAATGTACTTAGACCTCCCTGGTGCATGGTTCTCTGACCTGCACCTAAAAATTTCAGTAAGGGGATTGCCAATTTCCATATGAAGCTCGTTCCAGTCTTTCACTGCGGAAGTTTTCTCATACTTAACATAAAGATGCTCAGTGTGAGCCCCATTCTTCTCCCTTCAATGTCAAGTTCCTAAAGGTATTAGGTAAGAGCAGAGTTTGGCTAATATTTAAGAAATCAGCCTCAGGCTATTTGCTGTGAGAAGCATTGTAGAGATGTGGAGAAGCTCTTGGTTGGCTGTTCTGGAGATGCGACTTCACATCACAGCTCTGCACGTTTTTTCTTATATAACCTTTATCATATTACTTGTTTTTTCACCCTGTTAATGGATATACACATTTTTCCTTATAATAAAAGAGAATGAAACAATTTTGATGTGTTTTTTTTTTAAGTAAGTAGCTTCTTGTAGTGCCATCAGAAATAAGAAGCACAAGTGGACATGTGGAGACTATATTGTCAAAAATACGAGACATAGTATGGTGAGCCAGCAGTCCAGGTCCTGTGTGGCCCCTGCTTATCTCTGCCTTGAGGAATGCTTATGTCTTTCAGAGTGAGCAATACAGTACTGAAAAGACAAAAGGACTGCACCCAAGAATTTAGCACGGTGAGAACTGACTGATTTGCCAAGCTGGAATCTCCAGGTTGAATCTTTCCTGAATTTTCCACTTTTCAGACTTCAGAGACAGGCACTTCTATGACGTCTTCTGGTATTTTTTATTTGCCACATTTCCTCCTCTCCAGCAGTGATGATGTTCTATGCAGACCACTCTGCAGTCAGACTTTCTGTGTGTAACTTACCAGGAAACAGATTTTCTGTGTGGTTTTTTTAATCTGTGTATTTTTGTCCACTTTCAAAAGACTCTCCATACACTGCACAGAGGTCCTTGGGCTGTTGCTGTCCTGACATTACATATGCATTTAACCTCTCCCAAGCTGGTTCAGTGGTCATTGCTACAATTCTTTTTCTTTTTTGACTTATCAAGGAAAGATAAATAACTTTTAAACAAAGGCATTTAAAAATATTTGATGTTCCTGTCCTCTTAATTTCCTATCAGCACATAATTTTATTTCAAATGTTATCATAGAACATGCTTTTTCCATTTTCACACAGAAAAGCAGACTGATCATTTCTATGTAGGCATGTGTTTTTATATTGTAAAACGTAACTATGCAGGTTCATCAACCATTTTGAAATATTCTAAATATATAAAGTCCCATAACAACTTTTTTGTATTTTTCTCTTCTCAGTCACATGAAAAATCAAAATCAACTTGATAAGCCAACTGTTAGCCCAACATTTGCTGTGGAGAGTTCCCTCCTTCTGAAAAACAAACATACTTTAGACTAGGACAAAAGTACAGATGTTTCAACTTCAATCTTTCCTCTGCTCAGTCTAGAATTCCTGTCTAAGTGCAGATTTAAAATTATATTCATTTTCCCTCTTAACCACCCGCCTCTCCTTCTGCAGAAGAGAAGTCAAAGGAAATCTCATGATATGGGGAAACAGGATCTCTCCATGTTACCTGGGACAAGCAGGGCTGGGGCGCTCCAGATGACAAGAGGGAAAATAATCCATATGGGTATTCCAAGACGCTCTGGAGATCATGATAAAGAGAAACCCAATTGCAAAAACTCAGTTCAGGTCCAGCTGGGCTTATTAACTGTGGTTCAGTGCCAATACTGCAAGACTGCCAGCTGGCCCCCGCAGCTATTTGAGTGCCTTTGCAGCATACTTTCCTGGTGCTCCAGGTTCTGAAAGGGCCTTGTATGTACCAAGGGAGCCAGTGCAGGTCTGGCACTACATCCTGTCTAATGCACCCTTTTAGGACTTGAAGCATAGATCAGTGATAACAGGCCCTTGGAGCGCTGGTATATGTGGATTGACTTCTTCCAGAGCTTACTTGAACGTCTCTGCACTGCTCTTACCAGAACTCCAAGTTCCAGAGATGCAGTGAGGGGCCATCTGACCACATAGGGAAACCCACGTTCCACTGTATTTCTAGCTCTGGCTGTGTGCTGAAGGAAAATGGCATTTCTAAGGTTGAACTGGTAGTTTATAATGAATTTGTCATATTTCGCTTTCACAAATTTTTTCTTCTTTGCATACAGAGTAAATCTGGACACTTTAAGACCAAGTCCACCCTTAGGATGACATTACAAGCTGGAAAAGGACTTTTAATGGAAGCTAATTATATTTTTAGCAACTTAAAGATACTTAGTCCTCTCCATAAGACTGAAGACTTTGGGATGTTAGTGTCCATACATTTGCTCCTGCTATTTCCCAGGATAAATGCTATTTAAAAATATGAAAATAAGAGATTTTTTCAATAAAAGCACAATCCTTACAATGCATTATGGACCTTGAAAGGTTTGGGAAATATGGAGATCAGTTCCCTGATCTGGAATTCCTTGGCTAGCGTTGCAAAGTGGTCCTTGCTCTGGTCTCCAGGAGGGAGTTACCCCTCTCCTGCTCCAGTGCTGCAGGAGGAAAAGCAGACATGAAGCAGAACAGGCTCCTCAGTGCTGCACCTCACTGAGTTTGGTGAAGCCTAGCAAGCAAAACCTGAACTCCGTGACTGAACTGTTCAGGGAAAGCAGAAATAGGACCTGGTTACTTTTTCCGAGCTTCTATATCCTGGTGGCTGCTGCTACTGTTAAATATGATAAACTCCTATTTGTTCACTTTAGCTTGCCATCAGTACTCACTGTTTGCTGGGGCAAGCCCAGGACGTTTCCCTCCCCACCTGTCAAACTTGGAGTGTGCTTTGGCACCCTGCCATTGCAGAGTCTCAACGACTTGAGCAGACCGCTTCAGAAACAAGACATCCCAGTACTTAAGCCGCCTCTGCTTCATGAGCTTTTCTTCCCATCTGTATGCTTTCTGAGGAAGAAAGTGTTTGCTGGTCAGAGAGGTTTTCCACTTGCGCCTCCTTCAGCTTTCCATTACCACTAAGAGGTTATATGGGGTGCAGTCCTATACACTGTACTGTACTATATGCAGAGGTGTTCAGACTTAATTTATTCCCTTCTCCTGGATAAAGATTATTGCAGCTGTGTGTTTTGGAAAACTATCAATGAAGGGAGTTCAGCTCATACAACACACTTTCAATAGGGTACTGTACTCTATATTTCCAGGTTCTGTTTTAATTACACTTGCATATTACCTTGGAGGAAGCTGAAATCTGGAAAATGTTTTCTCATATACCATGTCTTAAACCTTCCTGACCTTCTGTTTTATACCAAGTACGTTTATGTTTGTGATGAAAACCATATAATATGGGGCAAGGTTTGGCTATCCGGGATAATCCATCAGAGGCATGCTGTCAGTCCCTCTTAGCAAAGACTGAGCAATTTTCACTAAGAAATGTCCCCATCATCCCTCACCCCACCACCTTCCAGCAGTCGTTCCCTCTTCCCTCCCTTCACGTGGCTCCCAAGAAGAGCCACAGGAGTTGGCCACATGCTGTGGATAGGGCAGAATAGTGGCCCTCTCCTGTGGCAGCAAGAGGCTGCAAGCAAGAATCCTTGAGGGACTGAGCAACAGGATGGCTCAGGCAGTGTCAATGTATTGCCCATATCCCCCCCAAAAAAAAAGCAAAAGGCCCAGCCTCATTTAGAGGGGCTGTGCCCAGCAGTGCACTCCCATAGCTTCTCAGAGGATGGTGAGCAGGAGCAGGCAGCACAGGAGTCCTCGGTGTCCCTCATACCACTCCTGCCGGGCCAGGGAAGCGAGCACTGCTGTTGAGCTTCCGTGTTGTCTGCACTGGAGACCACTGGAAAAAAACCAGCCCAATGTCTAGAATTAAAACCTCCTCAAGACAGCTGGTACTGTGCAGGGGGAGCAGGGCACCAGTGAGAACTTTTGCATGCCATGTGCCCTCTGGCCAGGAATATGTGGTTACAAGCAGGTTACAGAGGTGCCCTATGGACTCGCAGCAAGAGGTGCAAACCTCCTTCAGTGATCAGAAAGCATGTGCTTCTCAGGACTGACAGCAGAACAAAATCTGTATGAATCAGGCATCTGCTCCACAGCAGCTTTCAAGTAACCTTCAAATCTGTGCCAAAGAGAGCACATCTTCATCTCCACATCTGCGGGATGTCTGGAGAATGTCCCAAGAGAAGGGGTTTTAGTGAATATGTATGAGCAACAGAGGGTCTGTCAGTCCTTTGCCTAGCTCTTGAAGTCCAGCACTTCAACATTCAAGAAGTACAGATTGCTGTCAGCATCTTTCTTCTATTATTTCTTGAAGAGCTCTCTCCTTGTGGAGGTGCAGGAAGGTGGTGAGCCCTCCAGTCTGGGACACAGGTCTCTGCTCCTGAGTCTAGCTTGTGAGATTGCACCTTTACTTGTCTCAATGCCTCACCCTAAAAAGCAAAGTAACTTTTCCTTTGTAATGAGCAACAGCAATAAATCTTGTCAAGCAGGAACTTTGTAGTGGGACTAAGCTGCTTTTTAACTCAGTTGTAAACAAGGATTTTCAACTATGAGGCAAGAACTTATAAAATGGAAAGTTTTTCATTAGAGAGCAGTGATTATGGAAAAGCAGTGTTGGTCATAATAGATGGCTGAGTTTGAACTCCTAATGTGATGCTGTAGCTGAGAGGGAAAGCTGAACCCTGGACAGGTCAAAATCCAGTACAAGTACAGAGCTAGTAGTGTCTCTGTGGCATTGATGAGACTGTTACTGCAACATTAAATGAGTTCTGGTGTTCATGCTACAAAAAGTATTTGGAGAAGTGAGAGTCTAAAGAAAAAAACACAAGAAGAAGAAAAAAAATCTGGTAAGGAAGGTGCACAGCAAAAGCATAACCAAGTTGATCTACCTCTTCCATAGAAAACAAAAGAAAAAACTCATCACAGTCTGCATAGGTAGAACAATGCCCATGGGAGTAAGTTTTTTCATGTAGCAGACAAAGAAGCCAATTCACTGATTCAAAGTGGAAACTGGACAGTAGGTAGAAATAGCTGCTTGTTAAAAAATGAAGTAATAATATTCACAGAATTAGCTTAGAGCTGAATGTGGTGAGCTTTTAAAAACTTTTGGTCTTTAAATCAATACTGGATCTCTCTTTCCAAATACATAATACCCAGCTATTGCGTAGTGTCATTTAATTCCAAGGAACTTCAAAAATATGCTTCCTTTAAAAAAAAATGGTGAGAAAAGAGGTACAACGTCAGAAAGCCATGCTTCTCTAACAGGACAGTGGCAAAAGCCCTGTTAAGTCCTACTCAACAGATTAAGCCAGGAGGTTCCACTGTACTTGTTCACTGCAAGTTTTGGGCTTCATATAGAACATAAGAATGGTTTTGCCAAGTCAGACCATGGATCCATCTAGCCCATCTCCTATAGGCAACAGCAGATCCCTGAAAAGAAAATAATGACAGGACAAATGTGCAGTGAGGTTTTCCCGGCATGGCTTCTCAGCTTCCAGGTACCAGTGGCTCAGAAATCCCATGGACTCATGTTCAGCAGCTTTTCATGGATTTTTCTTCCATGAACTTATTTGGGGTTTTTTTAAACATATATAGACTTTTAGCATCCAAAACAGGGTGTGATCAGGAGTTCTGCAGCTGGGCTATACTGTAGGAATCAGTGTCTTTCTGCTTGTTTCAAACCTGTTCTGGACTGGTTTCATTTGGTGCATTGTGGTTCTTATTTGGGAGAAAACTTGTTCCCAGTTCACACTCTTAGCCCTCATCACTTTTCCTTATTGCCCCAGTCACTTCTCCTGAAGGGCTCCAGTCTATCTAATTACTCCTCTCACAGAAGCTGTTTCATACTTTCAGTCATCCTTACTGCCCTTCTCCAGCTCTACTGTATCACAGAGTGTTCAAAGAGTCATGTAAATCCCTGGAGTGCCTGCATATTGTTTTCTCATTTGTTCTCTATTTCTCTCCAGTAATTCCTAAAGTTGTGTTTGCTACCTTGATCGCTGTAGAAAATGAACTGACATTTCAGGGACTCAGAGGTAAAATTTTTTACCTAGGGTAAGCAGGGCTCATCAGGCTAAATGATCTTAATTGTTCTTCCTGCCCTTACCGCCTATGAATTAAACTACCATCCTTCAATCACATTATAAGATTCAGTCAGTATCAACAGTCCTATAATTTTCTTATAATTGCCAGGTCAGCACAGTGACGCTTTATAGTACTGAATTAAATTCCTTTTCTCCTGAGTCTCCCAAACCTCTGGAATTTCCCCAGAATTCCAAGATTTATTAAAAATCAGTAGGCTTATTGGTGCAGGTTAAATGTTTTAAAACTCTGACAACGCCAGCACATGCTCCTCATCACTTTCTTATCTTACTGGCATGGGGAATATTTCATTACTGTTGCAAGAAGTGAGTTATTTCTTATGGCTTTTTCTCTTACCAAAAATATTATAATGTTTTGAGGGACGGATAGCTCCACTGTGTTTATACTTTGAGATAATTAGAAGGTCGTTTTCTTAGAACTCCAAAGAATCAATCTATTTTTAAAGTTTCTATGCCTCAGAAAGATTCCAGCTTATGTTTTCTGGAACTTATTGATCAAATATTATTCACACAACATTATACCATAGGAAAAAAAAATGAAGTCATCAATAAACTTGCCCCATTTCTGTAATATTTCTGCACACATCTGAGATTCGTCTTCCATCACCGACCCACACCAAGTGGGTTTAAATTCCAGTATAGATGCTATGAAGTGAAGATGCATGGACTATCGGCACTAGATGTTCAAACATCTCAGCCTTGACCGAGCCTGGGCACCAGGCTATAGCTCAGGTGTCTTTAAAAATACTGACATGTATCATCACTGGTGTCAGTGACACCTTCTTGCAAATGCGTTCATGTGATAGAGTAGCTGTTTGGATGCATTCCTGGAGCCCGAGTATCAGATACGCTGCTGCCAATTGCTCAGGTCCTTTCTTTCTCTCCTCTCTCCCTCCTCACACTCGGTATTTCTTGCCTGTAGGACTCATCCAGCAGCTGTTCTCGCAATGCATCTAAAATATCAAGCTGTCTGTAATACAGCTGAAAGACCCAGCAGTAAAAGGAATCAGTTGAATGTGGAAGCATTTAGTACAAGTTCTTCCTCTGTGTGACTTATATCAGAACTCTAGGTCAGACCACCTGTTCCCCAAAGGGCACACTCCCTGCAAGGTGTGCTGGAGTAGATGTCTATCTCAGCCCTCGTTTGCAAGCTGTCTGGATTCATATTGTAGGGTGCAGGCAGGAATGTAACTTTCCCAAGTAGCAGTCTGAATGCAGCTGTGCGGTGGGAGACATGAAGAGTTCCCCCCTCCAGGTGCTTCCAGCCAGGCAGAAGTGTAGCAGGGAGAAGGAACTGGGCCCAAGACCTCCACACCCTGGGCAAGTAAAAAAAAAAAACAAAACCAGGGACTATTATGTTCAACAGGAGCCTCTCTACAGTAAGACCGTCTCATGCCTGCAGCTGAATCCCAAAAGAACAGAGGGACCCAATCTGCATGTACCTGTCCCCAGAGAGGAGACTCATTTTGGGCACTGTGCCTGGTGTCACCCATCAGCTCACTGCTCAGCACACAGACACTTCAGTTCTCTCTCCCAGGGCCTGGCTCTTCCTTCTGATTCTCTGGGTAGCCACTTACTTTAGTGCTCTGAATCAGCCTGCTGGAGCCAAGTGCTGTTGCAAAAAGCTCCAAAATGCCAAAGTTAGGCACTCAAAGTAACTGTCCAGAGCTGCATGATCAGTCTTTTTAACTTCAGGCTGCACATGGCCTGGAGAAGACAGACTGCTTGTCTGTCTGTGGCCCAGCAGTGAAATTTGTGATCCGCCTGAAAATCTTGTAAATGAAAGTGCCTCATCATCCGGATTCAGGCTTCTCAGTCCTGTTGCTTTGGACCTCCCACAACAGCACACATGGCCACAGTCAGTATTGTGCTAAAGCTACCTCTGTTTCTGGCTGTTCAGTGCCACTGTCAGAAGCTATTTACCTTTGCTGGACTTCAGCAGCCTGCTCTTGCTCTAAGCCTGCAGCAGCTTCTGGGCCAGAGGTCTGAGTAAAGCCCTGAAAGCCACTAGCAGAAGGACAGGCAAGTGGAAAGAAAGAAGAATTACTCACACCAAGCCCTCAGAAAAAGTTTTTTTTCCTGGTAGGCATGTAGGCAAGTATATTCCCACCAGCAGCACTGCCACCCAACCCATCTCTTGTTCCATTTGGGGGTACATTCACTCTACAGTTGCTTCTGCGTTCAGTCCATCTTATTATTCCATCTTTCACCCAGTCCTCAGCCCCTGCTGTCCTCCACTGCTGTGGGACTGCCTATCTGCCTCCCCCCAAAAGCCACTACTCCCTGAGTCCTTTCTCCAAAGCCACATTCCCTCGAGTGTTTCTTTAGAGCACCTCCTCGCATGTGCTTCTCCCCATGCTACCGTTAGCCTTTTATCCTCTCTAGCTGGGTTCCTGTAATCTGATCACTAACCATATGAGTTAATGACTTCTTTGCCAGCTAAAGTTTATGAGTCTTACTGCACCTTCACAGAAAAGAGAGCTCCTGTGATGATATACAGCCCCTTCTCTAAGCCCATGGAGGACCCAAGTTGTGTTTCTCTTTCAGCATTTCTGGAGAAAGATTAATGTTGTGAAGCCATTTGCACGAATAAAATGAAATGTGTCTGCTTTTATCAACAAAAGGCTTATTTCTGACTTTATGCCGTGATAAATGGCATCTTGTAAAAAACAGGCAGATGGTAACTGAACGTGCAGAAGCAATACCCTCATTTTAATGGCATTTCTCTGGCACTACGATGGGCAGAGTCTGCTCAGCCTGGATTCCTGAATGGCAAAGCCTGGCACAAGATATTATAGCAAAGAGACTCTTAGAGAACAAAGAGTGAAAAGAGCATTTTCTGTCCCCTAGCAGAGGGTCAGCCAATTAATCACTATTATTATTAATGGAGTGATTTTTTCTTGACAGCTGTGGCCTTCAAAATGACATCAGGGAAAACTGAATCCATTTGCGTTACTTCAGCTAGCCAAATCATTGCAGAAACTTGAAACCAGTTCTGGAAAAAAAAAGCGCCCAGCAAAAGAGGGACATCAGTGAACTCAGAATGACAGAATAAATGGGCTATTCTGAGCACTCAGCAAAGTATATTTACTGCACTGTATTTACTGTTTTTCAAAAAATGTTAAGATTTCCTTATTTATTAAATTTGTTGAGGAGCAATGAAATCTCATGCAATTTTATTTTTAAATATTATTTTACTACCCAACAGCAACAGTAAATTCATAAAATAACACGTGATTGACCAGGACTATGAAGTAAAAAGAAATTGTTTGCTTTGTACATTCTTATTAGTCTTGGCTAAGATGTTATAAAAGCAGTATCTTTTAACACCTTTTATTATACAAGGGTCAAGGGGTTTTTATGTTTCTTAAAGAAAGCTTCAAATAGCCCACATAGCAGGTTACTGCATCTTTCATATGGCTGCTGTATAAACAAGCACATTTTACACAGGAAATGACATAACCATGTAAAAGTGTACAGGGAGTTTAGGCACATATTCAAACACTAATGGGAATGCATTGTTTTAAATGGCATACTTTTATGTTTACCTATTGAGCTTAGTACCCATATTTTAGCCAAATGCAACAAAAATTATCCACACATACCTGTCTTATAGTGTACTGTTTATTTGAAATTTGGACCTTCACAAAGACTCTCATGGGACAGATAATAACCCTAAAAAGTAAATACAAATGAAGCATTCTCAGTGAGAGAGCGAAACCTGCCATCATAAAGGTGGAAAGCTGAACTTTTAACCTGTATTGCTTTACAGCTCAGGTTTCTCTGCGTTTCTACCATCCAGTTGCTAACACCAATTCACCCATGGGAAGAAAGCCGTAACAATAATTTAGGGTGTCTATCTTCGCACGTTATATAATGACCAGGCTAAAGAAAGTTGTGCCAAACCTGCAATTTCAAGGTCCTCCACTTTTTTCCAGTTTCTTTGCTGTGTGTCAACCTCAAACTGTGCCCTATCCCTAAACCTCTGTTTTCAGAGAGGGATGAGGGTTGAGTGAGGTCCACCTGGGTTGTGCTTTTGTGCTTATCGGTGAAAATGAATGTTTGTAATGGCCACCATTCACACATCTTGGGAAGATTTGATGTGTTTCTGTTCTCACACCAGATAACTGACACTGTAGATATCCACGTAAAGTTTTGACAAGATTTGCAATGGTTTGTGAGTAGAAATTGAATGGATATGTGGAATTCAGAAAAAAAATGACAGCTTACTGTGGCGGCATCTTTTTGTTGCTATTGAAATTTTAAGTGAATTAAGAATAACAAACTGCCTTGAAAAGAGCAGTGAAAGAGGTCACTCCCTTCAACACTGTAGATTTAAGTGATCATAATCATTCAGTAAGTATCTTATAATTAATTACAGAGACAGAAGTCTGTGCCAGATGATCCCAATGGCTCAAACAATACACCAATAAAGCACCTATAGGCTAGTATACATTTACACCATGGTGAAAGTCAGCAGACCACTCCAGAATAAAATAGCGTTGAACTGGAATTCCCAGAGTTATCAAACAATTTCAGTAACATAAATGCAAAAGGATACTCTGGACATTGCAGCACTGGTTTATAAGCAGTGCTATAAACCAAGGATATTAAATTTGAGAGTTAAAAGTGAAAAAACTACCCCAATCCTATGCCCATCATTGTAAACTCACTTTGAGCTGGACCAAACTTGAGTAGTGCCAGGACCATCCCTTCTGGATGTCACCACATTTGAGCTACCAGCTGAGCAAAGTGAATGTCATGTTACCTCCTAACCTGAACACTTGGACTGAAATTGCTTCTGTTTATGCCAAACCCAATATCTGGCAATTTTGATACTGTAATAATCCATTATAATTCTAGCATTTTAGTGTCTGTAGTTTCAAATTTGTTTAAACCGATATTAAAGACATACTAGTTGTGTTTTTTTTTTTTTTTCTTTTCCCTTCAAGGTATAACTACTACCTAGCAGAATTTTGGTTTTTGAACCATGACCAAAAGGTGTTTTTTAAGACTTCAGTATGTTAGTATTTCTTTTAATTTTTCCTCAGTTCATACTATTTGCTTTGGGATAATTGAAAACCTTAGCATTTTTTCCATTTAGATGCTGATACATACTCAATTTAATTACCATTTACCTGAATCTTTATCTTGATTTATTCATATATTGAAAAATTCATACAAGGACAGGAAACAAGAACCTCAGAGAGATACCTACGAGGTTTTTAAAACTTTCTATCATGACCAGCCTCACCAGGATCCTCAGGCTGATCAACAGCTCTGCAGCGTGAAGCGTATAGCAATTTTCCTTCTCAGATTTTCAAACTATCATGCGTTGCGTGTAACACCAATGCTACCTTCCTCCAAAGCTGTCACAACATCTCACAAACCCAGCTGGAACTGAAGCAAACTGCCCTTTGCAGGCAGTTATAATCCCAGGAGTTAACTTGTCTGTTAAGACAATTTAGATTTGCTTCAAGTGAATTTAAATAGGCAGTATTTGCTATTTTAAACTGATCACTCTAAGCCATTGAGGAATGTGCCTGTGTCGTTAATAAATGGCATGGCACAGTTGTGTCTGTCATATGTGAGACCAGAGATTTCACTGGGAATGTGCAAACAGGCATATGCATGGGGAGTAGCACTCTTTCACTCAAGGAGGAAAGGAGACAACCCTTTCTCATGGTCTTCCAGCCAACCTCTCCAGAAGGTAGCTGTGGTCAGTGCTAGAGAAGGGATCCTTAGAAGTTGCAAGCCAGTCACCTAGAAAACAGCCACCAGCAAGAAAAGAACTGCTTGAACAGAATGGGCAAAAAAAGTCTGAGATGCCCTCTTGGCTGTGGACTTGGCAGGAGAATGTTTTCTCTCCTACTGTAGCAATGGTAAATTATATCTAAATAAGCTTGTAGTAAAGCTTAGAATTAAAAACTCGTTGTTGTTTTGAAAGTCATATGAGACTGGCTGGTGATAAGCAGTTAGTGCAGGGGACAGTAACTGTTGGTCCTGGCCTAAGACTCCATCAGGACGAGGAAGAGCAGGACCTGGGAAGCGCACACACTGAGAGTCCAGTAGGAAGACAGAGGAGCCCTGGGGACAGCCCTGACCCACAAAATAGATCCATAAGATGCCAGAATTTCTTATGCACATGTTACGAAGTAGCTTCAAGTGCTCGTCATTCTAGATGCCTGTTAACCTGCTAGTTAGTGATTCGCCCTTCTGTCAAACACAACATTCTGACCCATCTCATTTTGTGTTATCGCATGGCCTGCACCAAGCAATATCAATTCCTGCAGGTAGAAATCATGGCGCTAAGGTATTACAAAGACATCATACATATGAAAGCTCCCTGCAGTGCTTTTTCTGTATCACCATGCTGTAGGTTATGCAGGTCTGCCTGCACAGGTGAACTCCATGTGTCTGGCAGCAAGGCCGCTTAAGCAGGTGTTTTAAGCTGGTTAAAGGCTCAGCTGCCTAGAGAGTGCCAGAGGAAGGGCAGAGCTTTTTGTCACTGTTTCTCTATGGCTATTGACCAGGAATTTAGGACGGCTTGCCGCTAGTGTGAGCTAGGGCATGTTCAGTCTGGGGTACTGACCAGGAGGACCTCAGGAGCCATATTCAGCTCCCTGTCACTACCCACACCAGTGATGCTGTGCAGAGGAGAGCTCAGTTCCAGAAAGTCATGTGACTTGATGGTTTAAACTGTGATGAAACAATATCAAAACCTAGCATTTATATTTTATATCACTAATAAGCTACTTAAATAATTTCTGATGGTTCTTACAGCCTTTCTGATCCATCTACAGTTGAACACCTGGTACCTAGTCTTGTAGGTGGAAACATACACAGAGTAACCCCACAATAAATTTATAATCCATGTCTAGAATAGATAAAGGGGATATGCAAACACACAGCCCTTGGAGGGTGGAATACAAGGATACCAGAGCTCTTTTGCACTCATCTGCTTAACTCATTTTTGCCCCAGCTACATCAAGTGATAGTGGCATTCCCCACCAGATCAAACCATGCCATACTTTCAGATCTTTCTTCCAATGTTTCCACAGTTTCTCTCTGTGGCAGCAAAGTTAGAGGCAAGCAAAATACATGGACATGTTTTGCATACCACGGGTATCCTGCTGCACTGAAAAGTCCCTTTCACTTGTATTTATTGTACAAAAACATTAAAAACAATTTCTTAATAGCATTATAATTATGCAGAGTTGGACAGCTAGACACAATGTAGCACTGTGTCAATAATTTATTACATCTTATGCCATAATTGAACACTTTTACTATGAGCATTTGAGAACAACTTGGACCTTATACAGAGTAATATATCTTGGTACATAATAATGGAAAGGTGGATACTTAAGAAAGATAGGTAGCTTGGAGGAAAACATACATGGAAGCAAATAACCTCCTGCATCACCTCCTGCTCCATGTAAAACTTAAAACTAAATCAACATATTATATTTAATGACTCCTTTTTTATATATGCATAGTTTCAAGAGCTAATCAGAAAGAAATCATATTACAGTGTAACTATTTACACCAAGATGGGAGCACACCAGAACACAACGTTCCCTTCTAGACCTCAGGACTCTTTTCGTACATTTCTTAATGGACAAAGCACATGGGACTCAGACATAAATTCAGTCTCAAGAACATTGTTCAAAGGCTCAAACAGGTCATATCCACAGCTCACTGATACCATCTTTATTCACTGCCTCGAGGCTAAAAGCAGGCGATCTAGAGGTGTGGAGGTATAATCTTCTCTATCATGGACTTCAGTTAGAGCCAGTCTCGTGTCACCGATAAAAGGCCTTATATCAGGCTGCATGACAGCATCCAAATGTTACTGAAATATGCCCACGGTGGAGAGACATAGAAGCACTGGATTTATTGCTACATCCTTGTAAACATACTTACCCTAGAGGTAAGAAGTCTAGTTAACCTTGTTTGAGGAGAGGTTATGTTCAATATGTCATATTACCTTTCATAACATATTCACATGAGCAACTGTTCTGCTACCTACAACCACATGACTCCACCACCATGTCCTCATACTGCTTGTAGACCACATTGTTTGCAGAGTCAATGAAAAGAATGCTAATAGGACTCAGCCTGGTTGGGACACAGCAAGTCGGGGGTGTTGATTCTGGGTCCATTGAGTTCATTAATGTTTGGATAACTGCGTGATTGGTGGGCTCCAGATGCGATCGAAGGGGAAATTCACAAAGCCCTTCGCAGTGATACGCTTCATACTCTAGAGGGGCTATTATCCAGTCATCCCAGCCCATATCCTTAAAATTCACATGGAGGGCTTTTCTGCTACACCTTGCCTTCAGATTCTTAGTGGGCCTCTTCCCTTGCCGTGTTGCTAGAGGAGCTCTTCTCTTCCGCCTCTGATTGAATAAGTATTCATAAACAGTTTTGTCATCTTGGCCGGATCTAGCTTTGATTTCATTGAAGAATAAGTCTCTTTTTTTTGTCCTCCCAAATACCAAGAAGAGAGCCTTTTCATTGACCTGTCTTCCTGTTCTGTTAAATCCCACACTCCTGAGATCAACAGCTCTCCCCCTGTCAAAAGTTTCCAGTTCAAAACACAAGTTAACCAAGTTTTTAAAGTTCCTGAAAAGTTTCCAGATGTCAAACACTTCCCACTTTGGTGTATCTGTGATACTGACAGTACGAGAGTCCAGGAGTGTTGCTGATTGTCTGTTTGTAGAGCAACTAAATAATTTCACTTGGGAAGTTTTTCCAGAAGAATGAGACTTCCACGTATCAGAAGGCTTTTTCCTCAATATTCGAAGCTCTGCTCCCAGCAAACCATCTTTTTCTAATGCACTGATGTCAAAAATATATTTTTGTTTTCTTACAGTTGGCGCTCGCTCATCTAAAAAAAGCACACACATTTTTAAATGTATACCAAGCACAGATCAATATCAGTTATCCAATTCTTAATGATTTTCCTGAAGTTTGCTCATAAGCCTAGAAGTTTCCTTAATTAGCCCACCAAACAGAAGAAGCAATTTTTGTCTAAGGGATCAGCTCTGTGCAGGGACCCAGAAGAACTCAGTGAATCACCAGGAAAACGAGTTTCTGAGTTTGCATTGTAGAAATCTCATTTTTTTTCACCAACAGGCATTTTCTAGCTTCAAAGTAGCAATTAGCCAATTGAAAAATAGTCCTTTTTCAAGGCTGAGCACTCACAGGGCCTATTCACCACTTACATCCTACTTAAATTACCAAAACAGAGCTTCAGTGGTGCCCAGGCCTCATGCTGGCTCCAAACATGAGCAAATTTACCCTTAGACAATACAATAGTGAATTAGTCCTTTAAAACCAACATCCCTCAGGAACTGCCAGACACAAGGATAATTGCCTTATTAACTTAACTCCACATGATTTGCAACTTTTTCAAATTGGGCAGAAAAACATACCTCCCTTTAACCTGATATTACATTTGCTTGGCTAAGCTCATGAGCAGCACTAACAAGGAACATGGCTGAGCCAACCTTTTAGCAACGTTACATTAACAATGCCTTCTAGTGGCGAGCTGAGAACCTGAGTGCAGCACTTGTGAGCAGCCTATCATCCCTTCCCAGAAGCCAAGCTATTCATAATTAAATGGCAAATAAATCCAGTTCTGGCTGAGTCTTCCATCACCATTACCTTATCAGCTGTAGCCTGTGTTGCTTCCTTAAGTACATGACAAAACTCTTATTAACGTCACTGGAAGCAACATGTGGCTCTCTAACCAGAGTGGTAAGGTGAACATCATTCTTTGGGAGCCTGGTTACTTCTTGGGTGAAAGTACACACTAGTCCAAATTTCCAAAAAAGTTTGGAACCAGAATGTTGAACTGCAAATTCTGGAGTCCCAGAAGTTATTTACTCTCGTTAGTCTGTGCTTAGCTGTGGGCTTCTGTGGATAGAAGTTCGGTGGTACCTGAAAGCATGAACTTCAAGCTAGTACAGATACACCCACCCTTCGCTATAATGAATCCAGGGTTTACAGTGTAGTTCCTCTCAATTCTACCTTGAACAAGTCAGGCTGGCCCTTTGATACTGAAACTTGGGGTTTTTTTTCATGGAATAGCCCTGTTCTTAGCATATCATGTGTTTTTAGACATCCTTTACAATAGAATCTAATGTTAACAGTTTCCAGGAGCTAGTTATGGAAAGAAAATAAGACAAAAATTTAAAAGGTTTTCAAATACCTAAGCATGCAAAGACTGATTGATTTTCAACAATATGCATCTAAAATATTTTCTAAATGTTTTGTTTGGCTGCCAGACAACCATCTAGTTCTGCCTCTAAATGAATTTTCCAAGATAAGGCAGGAAGACAAAATCTGCAGCAGAGTTGTACGATTTCATTTACATTAAAAAGAGCTATTTGACTTTAACAAAGTATGATTATTTTCCAATACTCTCTACATGTATATATACACTCAGACATCTCTCTCTGTCCACACACACACACACACACGAGCTCCTTTCTTACCTTGTCCTTTGTCTATAAAGCTGGTTATTGTATTGGCAAGTCCAGCCTCCAGTTTTACACTTCCATTAACACCTTTTCTTTCTGCATCTGAGAGAGTCCTGTACAAAGAGAGCATGTATTCATGTGGCGTTATAGGGGGATGTCTGAAAGTTTCCTTAGTTTCCCTCTGGGTTATAGGCTCTTTAGTCTTTCTGGTTTTGAAAGAATCAGTGTCAGTACTGCTTGTGCCAGTTTTTTTCAAAGCCACCTTGCTGCTAAGATTTTGAACCTTTGGAGTCACTGTCCTTACTCCAGAAGGTCTGCTGGGAAGATGTCCTACCTTGCCCTCCGTGGCTGCTGGTCTTGAGAGAACCTTCTTTGATTCATCGTTCTTGGCCAGCAGAGCTCCAGCCTGAACAGCACTGCTTTTAGTCCTAGCCTTTGAGGTCCCAGTACTATATCCATGGCTTGCAGTCCTCAGTGTACCTGCCCGTGCTGAAGGATTCCTCTCTTTTCCTTCTGCTTTTAAAAAACCTAGTTTAGATCCTGGATTACTCTGGCCTGCTTCAGAATTACTCAGCGCTCCAGGAACTAGATCCAGAGACAGCCAAGTCAAATGCCAAAGCAGTAAAGTGAGAAAATGCAGGATTTTCATCCTCTGGTCTTCCTCTGAATGCCACTAAAGAAAAAATCAGAAAAGGTTCCTCCAGTTTGGCAGAAGAAAACATGAAAGAAATTAAAAACCAAAGTCAGCAAAAATGGTTTTCGTTTGAGATTAAAACATTTCAAATCTCGTTGTTCAATACTTGTATCCAGTCCCATAGTGGAAATGCTCATGTACTCAGATACGATCTCCCCTGACTTCAGTTAGCAGCTATAAAGAACTTGTTCTTGAAAAGAGAAAGTTTACCACCTCGTTTTCTTCTGTAAAACTGACTGAAAACTTGAAGGAGTCCTGTTTAAATCCAAGGGTTTTTTTTCCAAGAAGGAAGAATGGCGTAATGCTGCCTCTGTGTTAAAAGGTTTTTTTAAAGTTTTGAATCCTTTCCAGTGAAAATATTTCACACACAGAGACCTGCAGGTGCTCAGAAATCTTTTACAAACCTGAACTCAGGAATTGGAAACGGAATTCCAACAAACCTATTTAATTACTCTCTGATGTCATGCTGTCTAAACTAATTTAACTGCGATATATTTCTTTAAAAAAATCTTCTTTACCCTTTTCATTAGCATGAGTCATACTCTGCCTCATGTGAAACAGCTCCACAGGCTCAAAACTCCAGAGGATGACTTTTCAAGTGGCAATACGACCTCTACCTTAGCCTTCGGTGAACTTCACGTTTAAACAGGACAAACTGCAAGATCAACAATTGAGACCTGTCATACAGTCCACTGGACACATACATTAAAATATCTAAGTGTAATTCGTTTAGCTCTTTTTCCAGAGAACTGTAACAGTGGCTTCACTTTGTCCTCTGGTGACTTAAGGGCTGAGCTGGTAACGCAGGCACTTAACAAGGATAAAGTTTAATTTTCACAAACACAACACAGCCATGTCCGCAGTCAGTGTTTTTTGGTGTATTTATTGCTATGCTTTAAAAAATTCCATGTAAGCCCAGCTGGAGAAGAAGCTTCTGCCGGTGGGGATGCCCTGCGGGGTGGGCGGCGGTGCAGTGTGGGGCAGCAGTGCACCCTGCAGGCAGCCAACCTCCTCCTCTGGCCGCAGCGACTCGGGGAGCTGGAGACACTCCCAAAGCCCAGTCTTTCCTCCAAAGGCTGCTTAACGCCAGCCTTTGTTTTAAAATTAGACGCAAAATTTTCGAAAGCTGCCTATCCCACGGCCACAAGAAGGCTGGTAGTTAGAAACCAGCATTACTTACATGTCAAGGCTATCCTGCTGCTTTCAGCCATACAAAAGAGAGTGTGGAGAAAGCGTTTCTGTCATAAGCTGCAAAAAAATGAACTGTTGTTGTTCTAAATGAGCCTTTAGGAAATGAGGCACTGGGTTGGATTGAACAGGGATTAATGGGACCCTTCTCTCATCTTGCACTGATGCTAAGCCCAGTCCTCCTCTCTCAGTTGTTTTTATTTCTGAGGCAAGAAGAAAGGGAAAAGATAGAACACTTTTTAGCTTGATTTGTGCATGCTGTAGCACTTCTCACCCTGACTAGTATCAGAAACACCAAACTACTTTCATAAATAACAACCTGCAGCCCTTTCTCCATGAGGAGCTCTGCATGCTTTACCTTGTTTTGATGGAGGAAGTGAAGGATAGAAGAGTTCAGTGATTTCGCAGATGTCACAAATAAGGTAGATCCAAAAACCCACCCTCCTGATTTTGATCTAATGGCCCTTCCTCTGATGTCAGTTGTAGTTTTGATATTCCCCATCAAAATAAAGCAGCTTTTCACTGAATTAATTCTGATGAAACCATTCCCCAGCATCCATCTGCACGCCGTCCCCATGGCCCCCACAACCATGCCATCCTTTTATGCTTCCCACATCGCCCACCTTCCTGCTGGGCAGGAGGTAGTGTGCTGTGTCTGGTTCTGTGCTATGGAGGTATTGATTAGCTTGCCAGTAGGCCACAAAACCAGCTAAATGTTGAGTTCCCACTTTTAATCTATCCAGCTTCCAGTTTTCACAACACTTGTAAGAATTTAATATCTTTAAGAGCTCTATTGCTCTATCAAACTTGGCTGAGATTTGCAAACAGATTTACAAATTATTTAAGAGATGGACATAAAAGAGCAGGAGGTAAGACAATGTGATTACATGGGCCTTGTCTCTTAGTAAATCAGATTAAAAGCACAATCAATCATATGTTCAAACAATATTTACATGTCTGAGATCAATATATCGTAGTGGGCTGGACAGGCCTAGACAGAAAAAAAAAGAGCAAAAGCAAGCAAAGCAAGCTGTGCAAGCTATTCTGTCTCTTTAAAAGAGGCTCTCTTGAGGCACTCTCCATCTAGGTGCTTGGAACCATGGAAGCACGGTTGACGTACAGAGTGCACTGAGCCCCATGGCCCCCAGAGTGGAACGTTGGCCTTGCATAAGACCATTCTTGGCCCATTCTGTAAAGGCAGCTCCTCACACAGTGTGCGTGATTTGAAAAGGGAGGACTGCCTGGGTCCCTGCTCCTTGGAAGTGCATCGCCTCCTGTTCTCCAGATGGTAAGATTATGGTAAGATTATGTCCACATGAGCTGTGCCACCTTCTCAAACAGACAATTTCAGTGAGTCCCTCTGGACATCCACTCTGGGGAGCCAAAGGAACATTTCACGGTGTTGAAAAAGTTGCCATTCCCTGACAATAAAATGCCCTACCCACGTCAACGTATTTGCATGTTCCATGCGACAATGAGGTACACCCTGGAGCCACAGTGCACGGGCTGCTTCCAGGATACAGGCTTCTGTGTATACTCTAATGCTTGGGCACAGGCACACACTAACACCTGAAGCACACACCTTGTGATCATATTGCCACCTGTACATGTTTGTCATTTGGATGCAGCACTGCCGCTGAACTCCAGCCAACTGAAGTCCTACCCAGTGTTGCAGCAGGCAGCAGCAGGGTTGTTCCAGGGAAAGCTCAGATCACCTGCCGGATCTGTCAGAGGACGCTGTGAAATAAAGGCAGGGGCTGAGCCAAGCAGAAAATGCTGGGCTTGCCCACAGAGCCCAGAACTCCCTGGGTGCACTCTAAAATATACCATATACAGTCGGTAACCCCAACATGGCTCCAAGGAGGTTCTGTTGGATACGTGATGCCAAGAGTCAGAATTCTTTCACTGCTGCAAACTTGCAGTTTGAGCTGCACATGGAAATCTTTATTCTAGTGATATATCAGGAATTTCATTGTCCTTTCCCAGGTGAACTAATTTCCAGAAAGGACTTAGAGGATTTAGTTGAGTAAACTCCATATATTAAGCCATTTGCTGTCACATTGCTTTTGCTTATTGAAACTAATTAACATTCTATTTCTGCGAGAATTTAGACCTCTGCACCATAGCTTTTTGGGGACTGATTTTTAAAAGTATGAAAAGATAATTTTAGGAAGGAACTTAACAGCTCCATGCTTTTTGAAATAAAATAATTACAGAAAACTCAGAAATG
Source organism: Theristicus caerulescens (assembly GCA_020745775.1). NCBI lineage: Eukaryota > Metazoa > Chordata > Aves > Pelecaniformes > Threskiornithidae > Theristicus > Theristicus caerulescens. The sequence goes on from CM036569.1 coordinate 5,680,372, forward strand.
CGATAATTAAAAATTGGTCTTGTTTTGGGCCAGAGCAAAACAAAAATAAATTTCCTACTAACATGGGAATTGTGGCAGAATTTTAAAAGACTGTGCTACAATGTTGTGAAGATAAATAAAAATTGGAAGTCCAAAGAAAGAATTGTGTCATTGGTTATCAAAAGACTTGGCTATGCCTCTGAGGAGTAGTGAGCTACAGATGGGACAAGCCTAGAGAAAAGCACAGGGGTACTACCCACTACATGTTCTGTCTCAAGAACACTAGTACTACAAAGTATTTGTCTGCTTCAATGATGCATATGTCGTAGGTCCAGAAAGTCAGGCACAGCATGAAAAAGGAAACAGCATTTTTGGATGTTACTTGGAAACAATGGAAAGCCAGTTGTCTTGGGATCTGAGTAGTCTCAAAACAGTGAAGATCTGGAACAAGAAAGAATCTTAGGAGACCTTATGCAAGAAGTTTACCTGAAACACTACAGGCAAGAATGAAGCTGGGCCACTGGGAATCAAGCCCCATGATGACAGCCCAGATGAAGCTGCAGCATTTTGCTAGCAAGGCTGGAGAACTCATTTCCACTGTAGATCCAAGGACACAGGAGCCTTAGAGTGCTCAGAGCTCCCCACATCCAGGCACAGCAGGCCAGGAGGTGTGTGAGAGAGTGCATGGTTGGAGCCATTCAGCTGCTTGCTGTGACTCTGACAGTGAGTCCCTTTGGAGACTGAGTCCAACATGGTGCTTACACACAAGCAGAGGCTCTGAGCTCTTACAGAGCAGCACTTTAGTTCAGGAAGATATGAAAATCTGAGACAGTGTAAAATAATCCACTGACCCAGCAGCAGTGCTGTACGCAGAAGGACATCATATTTATAGATTGAACTTGTCTAGCTGCAGTTTCAGAAATTTTATTTCTTTCCTATCTTTGTCTCAATTGACTTGAATTTATGGCTTTAAATTAACCTCTCTCTTCATCTTCTGATCAATAAGCTAGAGCTCCTTCAGCCGCTTTGTATAAAGTGGGTTTTCAGAGTTCATTCCCTAAACCCTTTTTTGCAATCACTGCTCACAAGACGCAACCCCAGTTCTGAGTATTTTTGGTTTTGCCTAGATTACTAATGATGCCTCAGCTATGCTAAAATACATGGAGCTGAATCCATCTCAATTATATTTAGGCTTCCACTGTGTTGGAGATGATTATCTAGACAGTCTTTTAATAGTCGAGAGAAAAATAACATACAAACTAGAACCGTAGAAAGTTACACTTAGCAGTAATGATCTGGTAATTGCTTCACCACCTTGCACCATTTGCATGCTGCCACACTTTCAGCTGGCTCCTACGTGCAAGTGAAAATGTCTTCCACACAAACCACTGTGAAGGCTGTGGCCGTTGTGGCTACTTTTGCTGCTATTTATTGGGCTGGCTTTTGCTGGAAAAGCTCGGAGAGCTCTTGGCTTAGTGACGCCTTCTGCATTTCAAGTACTTCTGTCCTTCTCACAGGAATTGCTATTGGCACTCGTCCTACTCGCCGGGTGAGAACAGGGTGTGCAGGTTATCTTTGCATTCAGAGGACCTTGCACAATCACAGACGATTCACGAGTTTCTCCTCATGCCCAGCAGAAACCCCCGCTGCAATGGGTGACCACCGCTCCCGATTTCCCTGTGCGACCACACGGCTCATAGCGGGCAGGCTGGCACAGACACCCACTCTGGACCAACCGCTGCCGGGGCGGCCTCTCCCCCGCGGCAGCACCGCAGCCCGGCGCGGCATCGTCAGCGAGAAGGGAACCGCTGCTGAAGGGCGGCCCCGAGCGAGCCCGGCCCTCCAGCCCCGCGGCCCGGCTCCCGGTCGCGCCCGGCGGACAGGGTGAGCCGCTCCGCCCACCCCGGCAGGCGCCAGGCCGCGGCCCGGGGCCGCCTGAGCGCGGTCCGCCGGGGCAGGCCGCGGAGCAGCCCCCGCCGCGGGGCCTGTGAGGCGGCGGGCGGGGGCCGCGGCGGGGCTGAGCCGCGCGGGCGGCGGGCCCGGCGGCCGAGCAGGCCATGGCGACGGGGGCCAGGGAGGCGGCGCGGAGCCAGGCCGCCCTGCGGCGCCAGCTGCAGAGCTCGCAGGAGGCGCAGCACCGGCAAGCGGTGCTGGTGCAGAAGCTGCAGGCCAAGGTGAGGAGCGGGGGCGCCCGCCCGGGGCCGAGCTGCCCGGGGCCGGGCCGCGGTGGCGGGGCCGGGGTGCCCGGGCCGCCCGAGCCGCGCTGAGAGGGGACTCGGCGGCGGCGATCTCGGGGGGCGAACGCGCGGCCGCAGCGGGGCCCTCCCCGGCGCTGCCGCGGGCGGGCGGCGCCGAGCCCGGAGCTCGGGGGAGGCCGCGGGAGCCGCCCTGCTCCGCCCGGCCCGACCCGGGCCGCTGGGCACCTCGCTGTGTCGCTGCCGCCGTCCCGAGCCTCGCGTTAGGTCTTTTCCGTAGTAAAATAAAGACGGCTGGCTTGCAAACGCCCTTGCTTGGCCACGTGAGCAGGGGGCTGTCCCCGAGGCAGGAGTCGAGGCGGCGGGGGTGGCTTTGGGCGGCCCCGGTCAGAGGCAGGGAGCTCTGGCCCGGTTGGCCCGGGGCGCGGGAGTGCTGGCGGCGAGGAGGGTGCCAGAGCTGGGCGGAGGGTCGGGGCAGGCCGTGCCGTGCCCGGCCCGGTGCCCGGCGGTGGTCACGGTGCTGCTGTAAGGTCATCCTGCTTTTGTGGCCCGTGCTTGTCTTGTGCGGCTGACCAGAAATCCACTTTCTGCAGTGGTTGAGGAGGGCTGTGGTCAGAACTAACTTTACTTGCTAAATATTGAAAAGTAATTTTGAAAACTCATTTCCCTAACTACAGTGATGCACTGGACTTTCAGCCCGTAAGAAATAATGCTTTGGGGTACCTGGTGGCCGTTGGCCCGGCACGGCTGGCTAAGTCTGTCTTCTCCTTCGCTTGCCATCTCTGTCTTAGGATGAGCAGATAGCGCTACGTGTAAAAGAAACCCTGTCTCACTTTCCTTAGTATTAGATAAAGTGAAGCTTCCCTATATCGTAATGACTTCTTGTTGACTGTATCAGCAGCACTGTAAAAGAAACCCTGTCTCACTTTCCTTAGTATTAGATAAAGTGAAGCTTCCCCATATCGTAATGACTTCTTGTTGACTGTATCAGCAGCACTGTGAAATGTCCTGTGCTTGGGCTTGTAAAGACTTAGGGAAAAGCTAATGCAGGAGGAGCTGAGTCTGTTACAAGCTGCATTCGCTCATCTTCACTTTGCGTATCCATCTAGGTGCTGCAGTACCGGACTTGGTGTCGAGAGTTGGAGCAGCAACTGGAAGCAGGAGGGGTGAGTGTGCAGGCTGCTAACTAAAGATAGCGTATGTAGCTTTCGTTAACGCTGAAAGAAAAAGCTGCCCAAAGCAATGACAGAGGAAACCAAGATTTTGCTACCTGAGGGTTTAAAGAAGTGCTGTAAGTTTGCCCGTCAGTGTTTTGTCCAGTTGCCATTCTTAGAGCAGCCAGTAGTCCCAGGAATGCCGGTCCAGAAAACCCTATCAAGAAGGATTTTAGTTTTGTGAAAGAGTGCTTTATTGCTGGCGTAACATTTTGTCCTAGGTCTCAGGAGAGGGCTATACTGCCTGTTACATTATATGGCTGTCTCTGAAAACGAATTGGTTGAAACATAGCATTTTGGAAGGCAAGAATGCTGGCGTTCAACATATGGAGCTGGCCCGGTGCTTTTCTTTCTGCTTCACGGCTAAAGTAAACTTAGGAAACGAAAGGCAGGAGAGTAGGAGAGCATTTGCAGGCTTCAAGTTGAAGTGGGCACTCGAAGTCATGAGCTGTGAGAGTGCAACAGCGGGAGACTGAGGAGAGCTACTCACATTGAGTAATGCCCTTCCCCTCCCTTCCCCTCCGTAGCCACAACACTGTTATGCCTGGAAGAAGCCACGAGCTCCTGAGATACCCAGCAAACGGAGGGGAAAGCGATGGATGCTAACAGTAGTGAAGGGAACACAAGAATTTGACTAAACCTTTCCTTTCTTCTTTAGGGATCCCTTCCAGGCAGGTGGGAAGCCACAGAAGACCACAGCCTGGAGAAAGCACTGCTTCAGGTGGAAGAGGAGCAGCAAAGGTACAAGGAAGAAGTGTTCCCTCATACTTGGTATCCTGAATGGTCATGGAAGTGAGGGAAAACCTGTCAGTGCTACCTCGTCTTCCCAAGGGAAGCAGTTGGGCCAGCCGCTTTGAAAGGAGTGTGAAAGGAGCAGCAGCTGCCTGAGCATTCACACACCATTCAGGGAGCTGCACACACACCACCCGAGACTTTAACTGCTAGGGCCAGAGTCCTTTTCATAGAATCATAGAATCATAGAATTGTTAAGGTTGGAAAAGACCCTTAAGATCATCAAGTCCAACCATTAACCTATCACCGCCAAGTCCAACACTAAACCGTGTCCTCAAGCACCACATCTACTCGTCTTTTAAATACCTCCAGGGATGGGGACTCAACCACTTCCCTGGGCAGCCTGTTCCAATGCCTGACCGCTCTTTCAGTAAAGAAGTTTTTCCTAATATCCAACCTAAACTTTCCCTGGCACAGCTTGAGGCCATTTCCTCTTGTCCTATCACTTGTTACTTGGGGAGAAGAGACTGACCCCCGCATCTCTACAGCCTTTTTTCAGGTAGTTGTAGAGAGCGATAAGATCTCCCCTCAGCCTCCTCTTCTCCAGGCTAAACAACCCCAGCTCCCTCAGCCGCTCCTCATAAGACTTGTTCTCTAGACCCTTCACCAACCTAGTTGCCCTTCTCTGGACACGCTCCAGCACCTCGATGTCCTTCTTGAATTGAGGGGCCCAAAACTGGACACAGTATTCGAGGTGCAGCCTCACCAGTGCTGAATACAGGGGCGCTATCACCTCCCTGGTCCTGCTGGCCACACTATTTCTGATACAAGCCAGGATGCCATTGGCCTTCTTGGCCACCTGGGCACACTGCTGGCTCATGTTTAGGCGGCTGTCAACCGTCACCCCCAGGTCCTTTTCAGCCAGGCAGCTCTCCAGCCACTCCTCCCCGAGCCTGTAGCGTTGCCTGGGGTTGTTGTGACCAAAGTACAGGACCTGGCACTTGGCCTTGTTGAACCTCATACAGTTGGCCCTGGCCCAACAATCCAGCCTGTCCAGGTCCCTCTGCAGGGCCTTCCTTCCCTCCAGGAGATCAACAGTTCCACCCAACTTGGTGTCATCTGCAAACTTACTGAGGGTGCATTCAATCCCCTCATCCAGATCATCGATAAAGATATTAAACAGGGCTGGTCCCAACACTGAGCCCTGGGGAACACCACTCGTGACCAGTCGCCAACTGGATTTGGCTCCATTCACCACCACTCTCTGGGCAAGCACTCTCTTTGCAGCAAGCAGCTCCATTGAGCTGACAGGTGCCCTTTTTCGACCCCTCGCTCATACACACACTTACCCTCGGGCCCTTTCTCTCCCCTCACGCTTGACCCTAGGTTTCCCCGAAGCAGAGTCTCGAGAAAGGTCCACAGTCTGTTTTCTGTGGTGCTGTAGGAGTGTTGTGTGCTGAATGGCTCTGTTTTGAGCGGAGGGTTATTCCAGGTGACCTGCAAAGGTCCCTTTCCAGCCTCAATTATTCTGTGGCTCAGTAAGTGAGCGACTTGGGACAATGCTAGAGAAAGGTGATGCATCCAGGGATCAGACAGCACAAAGGGGAGGCAAGACGTTAACTGTGGGCATCATCAAAGTTGAAGAGGAAGGGGAAACCAAAACTGTAGATGGAAATTGTGGATAGCAGTTGTTCAGTGACCTGATTGCTGTTTCTCCCTTTCCAAGGTGTGAGAATCTGGCAGAAGTGAACAGTCTCCTGCGGGAGCACCTCGATAAAGCGAATGAGGTTAATTCAGCCCTTAAAGAAGATGTTGGAAAACTGACGGCGGATTGGATGAGGGCCCGGGAGGAGCTGGAATTGAAGGAGAGTGAATGGCGCAATGAACGTGAGGTAAGTACAGGCTACAGGAATGTCAGACGTGATGCCGGAGTGCAATGAGAATGCATTTTATTTCTGGCACAGAGAACTTGCTGTGTGAAAGCTGTGGCTCTGTTGAGGGTGTATTGGTGTTGATGAGCAGAAGACAGGGGTGTGAGATGGAGGAGTGTCAGCAAATTGTGGTGATGGAAGATGCCCACCTGCTGCAACTATACTGCTTGCTCTTAAAGGCAAATGCTTGCTGTTGCTGGGCAGTGTAGGGCAGTCACACAGGACCACTCATCTTTTTAATAGTTCTTAAATCTCCGTCTAGAGCAGTGGAGGCCAGAGGGGTCTGTGTGTTTTCACATTCAGAGTAGCCAACAGAAGAACAAGACAGGCCTCGCTTACAAGTAGCCTGTTGTGAGCAAATGTGACACTGGTCTTGGAGGGGCTTGGTTTTGTCTTCCTCCACCAAGACTGTTAGACACCTCTGCAAGGCGAGATGATGAATTATGATCAGTTTGCTCTGTTGAAACCCCCTCCTGCAGGAGAAGTGTGGATGTTCCCTTCTTTGAAGTCAGGTGGCAGGTCTACTGAGGATGCTTCTGTGGTGCCTCTTCAGTCCTTGATGCCCCTGTTGCAGTAGTTATTCAAGAAGACCTGGTGATGGTGGTTGTACTCTCTCCTATCTGAAAGACTCGTACAGTGACAGTGAAGGCTGAATTGGCATTTCTTTTTGTCTTTGCATGTTTAGCTTTATGACAACTACTTAAGGGGTGAACATAACCGCCTACTCAGCCTATGGCGTCAGGTGGTAACCTTCCGCCGTCATTTCCTGGAAATGAAGACTGCCACTGACCGGTGAGTAGAAGTTAAGGCTAGATCTCTTGCAGAAAAAAATGTCGCTTCCCTTCACACCCGCTTTTTGAGCCTCAGTGTTACGTTAGTTGCGGCTAGAGATGTGATTTCTCCTTTGACAGTCTGAAGCAATGGCATTAAGCGTCCTCCAGGCTCTTTTCAGAATCTTTTTTTTTGATGCTGGTTCTCAGATAAAACTGTGGGGCTTGGGCTATAAGCAGTGCAGAGGCTCTAAACAGATGACTTGCCTATGGTGATGTTTGGGCGTATTAACAAAGACACAGGCAAATAGGGATGCATTGGAAGAGACTCACCAAAGCTATGCATGCAGCATGTAGAGCAGTCCCTTTCATAGAATGATGAAAATCTGCCATAAATCGCACTGAGTTTCTTTTTCCACTGCTTCCGATGGAAAGATCATTCATGAATATATGTATTTTTTTCTTCTCGTTTCCAGCTTACATTTATTCTGGTCAGTATGTATCCGCTTATTCCTGTACTATCATTGTTGAGAGAAGAAATACCTTCATTTACCCAATTTATTTTGCTTATTTTGATACCTCTTTTTATAATTGTTTTCTTGTTTCTTCTCTGAGGTTCCTTTCTCACAGTTGCCTTCTACACAAACAAAAATAGTGTAGCCTCAATAGTACATTCTTCTGGTGTCAGCATGCAATTTCAAACTCTGGGTTACTGTCAGCCATTTATCTTACTTGATTATAAGCCTTCCTTCATGTGAGAGTATGCCTGACCTGCTATTTAGTTCTTGTATTATTTGTGCTTTTTTGTTACAACATTTTAGGTTTATTCTTACACCACCTCCCTGAAATGTTTATTATGTAGATATTGTCGCGAGCCTCTTAGCAGTCCAAGTGCTGATAATAATCGGTTGCTTAAGGCTGATCCCCTAGGTATAAAAGCTGGGGACCTTGGTAAAGTTCCTTACATCTATTAATGATAATTAGAGTATGTTAATAAGATAGAGGAGGAGCAACAATTGCTCAACTGTCAAGATGTGTCCTTATCCCAAGGTGTCAGATAGATGGACTCATCCCCAATGAAGATGCCATCTTTCCTGCCAGCTTTTGCTGTTGTGCAATTACGTGCTTCAGAATTGTGTCAGCTGCTAAAGATGGTGGTGTGAACATTAGCTCTTTCTTTATTCTTCTTCAGAGATTTGTCAGAGCTGAAGGCAGAGCAAATGAGGCTCTCTGGATCTGTACTTGTATACTGCTCCCGTCTAAAGTCTGGTGTGCAGCTCTGGGATTCCATCAGTTTGGGTAGACCTGTCCCGAAGGATGAGGCACAGCAGCAGGCGGAACACGAAATAAGCCAGAAGACGCAGGAAGTGATGTGCTTACAAGCCAAGGGGGACCTGGAGAAGAAGGAGCTTCAAGACAGGTAAAGGTGTTTTAAACTTTGATATTAACTACATCATCTTCTATGATTCATAGATGGGCTGTGTTCACATTTAAAAACCACACCCATTCTGCACAGCCTTGTTTCTGTCCCTAGTCAAACTATTGCCTTCAACAGAAAGGACAGAAAAAAACAGTCTGACTGAGAGAAGCTCTTCTGAGTAAGACAAGACTGCATATTACAATGTTTTTGCTGTTAACTGATTGTTGGTGAGAAATTGAGACCTGTATAAGGAGAGCTGTGTCTCTTGTACAGCCCTTTTGCTACCGAGGGCTGTGCTAAAGGGAGTTGGGAGGAATTAGCCCAGGGCCATCCTAAGCAATGCAGCACCCCTGTACTGACAATTCCTTGCAAGACTGAGTGCAGAAGGCCTTTGGGGCAAGAAGTGCCATTTTGCAACATCAAGCATACTAACCTGTAGAGATGAACGCTGCCTTTGCTGTATTTTCTGGGTTGAACTTTCTCTGCTATGCTTCTGGGAGCTGCTTAGCTCTTTAGCAGGTGACGGTGTGCAATGCTTTTGGAATGGCACGTGGACCTTCTCTTCTCAGGGTGATGGAGCTCTCAGCCTTGCTTGTACAGTCTCAGAAGCAGAATGAGGAGAAGGAGAAGACCATGAAAACACTGAACGACACTGTGGTGATTCTAGTATGTTTTACCTTTATTTGGGAGATAGCCCAGTGTTTGCTCTGCAGCCTTAGCACCAAGAGGTGTGGCTACCTCAAGAGAAAGAGTGGTGAAGATGCTAACTGTCTAACTAACATCAGGCACATTGCCAAAATACTCCTTGTGTGTTTGGCACATGTGGAGTCAGTCCAGGTTCAGGCAGTGGTAGGGGAGCTGCAGACAATTCAGGTGTCTTCCTCAGGGGGGTTGCACCAATGCTATTCTGCCTGTGACTTTAAGTCTCTAGGGATCAAAGTTCCTTGGAATTGACAGCTTCATAGCAGTCTATAAAAACTAGCTGTTGGTCTTTCTCCTCTTAGTTTTAGCAGAGGAGAAATTGAACAGAACGGGGCAGGAATATACTGGAATCACTAGGGCTGAGGCTTATCGGGGCATGACAATGCTACTGAGGATGGGAACGCTACAGAGGGGAGCAGCTCTTCCCTGCCCACCCTTTCCTTATCCTGTTCCCAGGAAGCAAGTCGGTTAGAGAAAGAATATGAAGCTTCACTGACTAAAAGTGCCAAAGAAGAGAATGTTTCTCTCCAAAAGCTGATAAAAGATATAACCGAGGTGAGTACAGAGCTGGGACCACATCCCTGTAAATTTGATTTAAAAGTACTTGTGGAAGGCAACAGACTAGCCCAGGAAACAGAGATATATATTGTATACTGTCTCTGTTAACTGCTACTGGCTATTTAACTTTTATACCACTTTTCTGACATAAAACGTGTTACAACTTCCAAGTTGGCTGCCCTGTGACACTTCAGCAGAGTCGCTAGAAGTTTCAATACATTTGCCTTCACCGTCCCGCTAAGGTCTCTCTTGGACTGTGCTTTCTGAGCTGGCTACTTGACATTTGTATTCCAGTGTTGCTTGGGGTCTGCCTCAACCCTCCTTGAACAGTGACTCTGTTGTTTTTCAGATTTTTATAAAAGGTTACCGATTCAGTCGATGCACTTGCCAACTCTGCTCCTTCACTCTGCATTCACTGACCATTATTATCTGCCCAGAATCACAACTGGTCTAACTGCTTAGGGGGCAACTTTAACTTAATCCTACACTTCACTCTGTGGAGGGGGGTTTAATCATCAGATCTTTTACACAGCCTCTCACAAAGCCAGTTCTTTCCCCTTAGGTAGTCATTTTTAATCCTCTTGTGCTACTGCTCAGAGGATTTATGAACATTAGCTTTTTCATTGGTGTTTTCCAGTATTCATCAGCTGCCTTCTTCCCTGGGCAGCGTCCATGTTTCCTTTCATTGCTATTTCCAGTGTCGATCTGGTGCTCGTGTATGTGGCTCTAAAAAGCTGAAGGAGACCAAAATCATTCCTGGGAGCTTCAAGAAACGGAGCATTCAGGCAGCCTCCAGCCACTTCACACTTGTCTCTTCTTGTTCATAGTAGCTGTATTCAGAAATCCCTGGAGCACCTGTGGCCGCAGGGACAAAACTTCTTTGTTGACTGAAGAAATGAGAGAATTGACTTTTTAATGACTCTAGGGTGAAGTGGGGGAAAAAGGAGAAATAGATAAAGAAAACCAGGTAGAAGGAGCAAAGAGTAACAGCTTGATGTGGGCTTTCAGGTGGTGTTAGATGACAGTGACAGCATGGTCAGCATTATCTGCACTGACAGTTCCCAGCACGCAGAGTCTAGCAACGTCCTCTCTTGCCTGAGCTCCGTTGATGCAGAGCACGCCTTTGTATTGGTTCAGGAAGCACTGGCAAGGAGGCGAGGAGCAACACAGGTGAGAACTTCTGCTTGTCTTCACCACTGGCCACAGGCTCAGCTGCTGATGCCTCACTTAGCTTGAAAGCTTTCCATTCACTTTAGCCAGTTTAGCCAGTTTCTTTCTAGCGTTCCCACTCTTGGTACCATATTGCCTTGCCAGTCTCACCAGCTCTGTGTTCTTCTGCTTTTCTCTCCTTGATCTCCACCCCCTCATCACAGCTTTTGCCTTCAGGTGAGCTGTCTCCCTGCTTGTTTCTTCTCCCAGCTACCTGGAGCCATCTTCCCTGCTCCTTACTGCTTGTCTGTGCTCTTCCCCTGCCCATTCCTTGCAGGCCCTAAGAGAAGAGCTTTCTGCCAGGCAGGACTCTATCAGTTTCCTGCAGCACCAGCACAGGCAGCAGGAAGAGAAGTGCAGGAACCTGCAGCAAAGGCTTGAGCAACTGGAGGAGGAATGCAAGACGTCCAGCAGCCACCAGCAGCACCTCCAGTCTCTGGTAGAAGCACTCAGAAGGTGAGCGTTTCCTCCTTCTCCTGCATTCTAGAGGCAATCTGCTGCCAGTTCCAGGAGTTCAGAGGCGTTATGGGCAAAGAACTCGCCTGCCCTACCACGCGTATGCCTCCGTTTGGCACTTTAGCATCCTCCTGTCCCTGCTTTTCATGCTCTTCTGTGAATCCTAAGGCTGTCTTGGAGATTCAGCGCGATGTTGGGATACAAGGCGCCTCCCTCTTGACATGCTGCTTCTCTGAATTCTGTTCTTTGGGTGCCCTTTCCTAGCCACTGCTTCTCACCAAATGAAGGCAAAAGCCCGCCTTCCTTCCTTTCCCTCTTGAGTTACCTTGTGAGGGGAAGAGCAAGTTCTTCCTTACCGTACTCCCCCCAACTCCATCCTGGAATGATGAGAAAGGGATCCGTGACTCTTCAGGCCTCTTCATTCTTCTGACTGAGCCTTGTCTCTGCAGTGACTGTGCAAACCTCGAGAAGACCAGGGAAGAGCTACAGCAACAGCTTGAAGTAACGGAGCAAGAAGCCTCGCGTCTGCGTCAGAGTAACGCTGAACTGCAGCTGAAGGAAGATTCAGCCCAGGGGGAAAAGGTGGAGCAGCAACAGACGATGGAGAGAGCGCGTCGTGACCAGGAGCTCCTGTGAGTGTTAAAGCTTTCTCTGGGCAGGGGTGGGCATTGCTGGACTTTAGGAGGCCCACTGTAAAAGAATGAATTTTGCGTGCTCATTGTTCGTAGCATAGAAGGGTGAAGGGAGCACGCGGGCAGGTCTGGCTACCTACTGACGTACGGCATAGCTGCCTCCTTGTACTTTCTTTACGACCCTTTTAAAAAATCATTCCAAACCTGACCAGAGTAGTTGATGACAGGCATAAGCTGAAGCCAGAGAGGTTCGGACTGGATTTAAGGAGGACAAAAAATTGAACCATGAAGGCAATCGTGCAGCAGAACGGGTTGCTCAGAGAGGTTGTGCAGATTCCATCCCTGGAAATTTGGAAGACCCAGCTCCCTTGAGCAACCTGGACTGATCCCAGAGCTGACCCCGGCTGCTTTGAGCCAAAAAGATTGGGCTAGAGGCCTGCTGGGGTCCCTGCCAGCCTGAATCATCCTGTGAGCCTGTCGTTACTGGATTGGAAATTCATACACATCTCCTCCCCAAATAGATTGCAGGCTCTTCCATCGTTTCCCTGCTGAAGGCAAGAGTAATTGTGGGAATGCTAATCTGGACTTTAAAAGTCTACCTTACCCAAAGAAGAACTTTGGAAAGTCTTGTATCCAGTGTATCAAAAAGGAGAGAGAGTACTAACCGGCAGGAAGCTGTTAAGTTGAGAGTACCTGAACTTTTTGGAAACGTTCTGTGATTTCTGGAAGCTTGTTTTACTTCCTCAGTGACGAATGTTTCACCTACATCAACGACAAAGAGCGATGCAGCTCTAGTCAGGAGATGCCAGCATTCTTTAGGCGTAAATGGAAAGCTGTTGTAAATCATTCAAACTGCTGTAGCTGGGACATAGTACTTGCCCTTGGTTTTGGAAATTAGAATGTTTTTACATTAAAAACTTGTTTGTCTTTCCCCTTCTCATAGACTGAAGGACTTGGCTGCACTTGAAGGAAAACATTCATTACTACAGAGCGAGTTGGTAGTCGCGAGAGAGGCGCTGGAGGAATCGCACCTTCAGAGGGATCTGCTGAAGCAAGAGAAACATGAGCTTACTGTGGCACTGGAGAAGGTATGGTCACCTTATTCCTGGGTGGCACTTGTGGGAGAGGGAGTTGTGATAGCAAGACCACTGCAGATGCTGTTTCTGGCAGTAGAAGACGGAGAAAATGTTGTTCTCCTTCTTGGAAAACGGTGGTCAGACCACACAGGCTCTTTGGGGTGGTTAGTCCCCACGCGCTTATTGGGAGCGCTGAACTGGGAGCATGTCAGAGACACGCAGGGGATGTGGAGTTGCTGCTTGAAGTCAGGGATTTTCCTGCCTTTGTTGTCATGTTGTTCTTTTGTGTCTTCAGGCAGAGCAGTCAGTAGCAGAGTTGACCGGGGCTCAGAATAAGCTGACTGCTGAAATAGCTGATCTACGTGTTGCAACAGCGAACATGGGCAGTATCAACGAAGCTCTTGCATTGGATAAAGTGGAACTGAACAAACTTGTGCTGCAGGTGAGCAGAGTTGCCAAAGATCTTGCCAGGTGTTTGTGTCCAGCTGCTGCTGCTTCTTCTCAGACTTCTTGCCTTCCGGCAGTATGGCTGACTGAATCTGGACATGTTGTTCCTTTTTCTGTCCAAGGCAAACCTCCTACAGGGCAAATCTTACTGTATTTTACTTCCTCTGTGCTTCTGTGATTGCAGCTGGAGCAAGAGAATGAAGTTCTGTCGGGTAAAGTGGACGAGATGGAGAGAGCAAAGATCTCTGGCCAGGAGAAGCTGAACTTGTGTAAAAGAACAAATGAAGAGCTCTGCGCAGAGAAAGCCCACCTGGAGCAGCTGCTGAAGAAAGCAGAGGAGCAACAGGAGGGGCTGCGGGTAGAGCTGACGCTACTGGCAGAGGAGAAGGAAGAAACCCCAGAGAAACTCAGTCAGGTGAGCTCAAAAACCTGGTGCTTCTGGGTGGGCATTTGGCTGCTTGGCTCAGTGAAACTGTTATCTGTCGGATTCTGCAGTGCTTTTGTCAAGGAGACACTTGGTAGTGCTGGAGGTCAGAAGGCTTTGTTTACTTCTTTTTGGCAACGTGTTGATGGCTTGCAGAGCTGTTCTGCAATTCTCCGAGTTGTCCTCTGCTTCTACAGATACTTTTAATCCACCTGTCTGTGTTGGCCTCTTTTTTGGCTTTTGATGAGCTGCAAAGAGATGACTGTGTTGTCCCTGAGTCTGAGCGGGACTGCTACTCTCACATGTGGCAAAAGAAACAAACTGTGTAGCTCCGAATCCTTTTCCTGAGGCAAAACCCAGGGCTGCATGTTTGTATTTATGCTTTTTGTTGTGAAGTCTGCAAGTTTCAAAACTCCATTTGTTTGAGCCTAGAGAGCGGGACAAAGCTGCAAGTCAGTGTCTGCTGTCTCGTATTGCTAAGAATGGGAATGACATCCTGAAATTGTTGAAATTGCGTTTTAAGACATACAGGCAACTTTGTGGCTGGAAAGCTGTCTGGGGGAAAAGGACCTGGGGGCGCTGGTCGACACCTGGCTCAATATCAGCCGGCAGCATGCCCAGGTGGCCAAGAAGGCCAATAGCAGCCTGGCTTGTATCAGAAATAGTGTGGCCAGCAGGACCAGGGCAGTGATCGTCCCCCTGTACTTGGCACTGGTGAGGCTGCACCTCAAATCCTGTGTTCAGTTTTGGGCCCCTCACTACAAGAAGGACATCGAGGTGCTGGAGCGTGTCCAAAGAAGGGCAACGAAGCTGGTGAAGGGTCCAGAGCACAAGTCTTATGAGGAGCGGCTGAGGGAGCTGGGGTTGTTTAGCCTGGAGAAGAGGAGGCTGAGGGGAGACCTTATCGCTCTCTACAACTACTGAAAGGCGGTTGTAGCGAGGTGGGGGTCGGTCTCTTTTCTGAAGTAGCAAGTGATAAGATGAGAGGAAACGGCCTCAAGTGTTTCAGATTTCTTCACTGAAAGGCTTATCAAGCACTGGAACAGGCTGCCCAGGGAAGCGGTTGAACCACCATTGCTGGAGGTATTTAAAAGACGTGTGGACATGGTTTAGTGGTGCACTTGGCAGTGTTAGGTTTACGGTTGGACTCGATCATGTTAAAGGTCTTTTCCAAACGAAATGAATCTATGAATTGTTAGGACCTCTGTAGGCTTTGAGGAAGAAGATGAGAAATAGGTGATCACACAAGACTCTTCGCTCTGGACTAACTGATTTTGGTACCCTGGAAGAAGAGCTTGGGAGAATCATGTCACTGGAGGAGACTAGGGAGTTTGTCATCATTTAAACGTCAGTTTCATAGTGTACCATCTTGGGTATTATGGGATAACTTTGAGAGAATTGTTTTTCTGATGATCTGTCCTCTGTTAGATAGTCTTAGGTTTGGAGTAGGTGGGATGTTTGGCAAATATCCAGCAGAGGTGTTATACTGAAGAAAAAAAGCTAAAAAATCAGTTAATCTTCAAACTTGAATACCAGCAAGGTATATCAGACAACTTCTTTGTGTAAGACAAGTAAACGGTATTGTTGACATGAACTACTGTACTAACAGAGCCTACCATCTCTTTGGCCACATCAGCCAGACTTTCATAAATCACTAAATGACACTGCTCAACACAAGGGCTGTTTCCCTGCTGAGCGTCACCTCATTGCATCCAACTGCTTTACACACTGAAGCAGGTGACACTTTGATCTCTTTTTTTAAATTTTTTTTTCCCCCTAGAAGGAGAAACCATGTGTTTCATTTTGCTTTCTTCAGCGAGCAAAGTTGCTTTTGCTCAACCTTTCCTGAAAATGTCCAGCACTGGAATAGATTCTGATAGAATTTTAGTTTGCAAGGTGGCAGTTCTGGAAAATGCAGTATTTTTGCACAAAAACACGTAGCCTGGGGTATGTATGTTTGTCGCGAAGGAGCTGTCTGGTCCCAGGCAACCCAGTATGGCCTTACACATCACTTTCAAGTTAACAGGGCCAGTGCCTTTTGGCAGCCCAGGGTATTAGTGTGGTATACAGCGGATGCTCTTAAACTTCCAGCCCACAGTACAGGAGCTCTTTCTTCTCTAGCCAATTCAGAAGTGGCACTGGCTGGCTCTGCACAGAACTTCAGAGAAAGGACTCTAACCGTATTTTGTCCCGCTTTCAGGTTTACCGCCAGCAAGAGTGGGCTAGCAGTGGTCTGGAGCAGTTGCGCCAGGAGTCCTCTCGCCAAGGGCACGCGCTGGCCAAGGTGTCCAAAGAGAAGGAGTTGCTGGTGCACGAGAAGGCTGCCCTAGAGGTGCGACTGGCAGCCATGGAGCGGGACAGACAAGGCCTTTCAGAGCAGCTGGCAGAGGCCAGGTAAAGGCAGGGAGGAGACCCTAGGCAGGACATGATTTAATGTCTGTAATTATAAAGGTGGTAATCATTACACGGGGATTTATTGCATCCTGTGTGCTTTTCAGATGTTTTCACCTTGCAAGGACAGAAAATGGAAGAATCTCAAGGGGGGAAAAAAACCCTCGACCATGCTTTGGATGTTATTTTTCTGGCAGCTACAGCGAGCAAAGCTCTCCTGAGCCTTGGGCTCATGTTTATGCCCCCTTGCATCTTCCTGCGTGAAGTCCAAAGCAAGCCAGCTTGGCTCTGAATTGAGTACTAATTAGACCATGCAGTCGTTTACTGAAACCTGAAGCTTCTCTCTGGTTTTGGTTTCTTATTCTGAGCATTTGAATGTAGATCTTTGCTTCTCAAGTAGTTTGACATGGGCTCTTCAGAATTCAAGGCTATTGCATACGGATGTTGTGAGTAGGACACTGCCATTCAGGGTGAAGCTAGAGGCTCATGCTGAAAATCTTGAGGGCCTTCTGTTTCTAAGCTAACTCTTGTTAAGTATGGTGCAGGACCTCGAGTTGGTTACACCAGCAGCAGGGAAACCTCCTTTGAATTCTCAACAGTCTTCGGGGATTCTTGCCCACCATTCATGTCTGGGTCCTGTACTCCTTACCACATGCCGTTTAGAGACAGACGTCACGGAGAAGTTATATAGGGAAGGAAGAAGACTCTGTGCTTCTGCTGTATCGGATTTCTAGGATCGAATCATAGAATCGTTTAAGTTGGAAAAGACCTTTAAGATCATCAAGTCCAATCGTTAACCTAGCACTGCCAGGATGCTATTGGCCCTCTTGGCCACCTGAGCACACGGCTGCCTCCTATTCAGCCGGCTGTCGACCAACACCCCCAGGTCCTTTTCCACCGGGCAGCTCTCCAGCCACTCTTCCCCAAGCCTGTAGCGTTGCATGGGCTTGTTGTGAATCAAGTGCAGGACCCGGCACTTAGCCCTGTTGAACCTCATACAATTGGCCTCGGCCCATTGATCCAGGCTGTCCAGATCCCTCTGTAGAGCCTTCCTACCCTCCAGCAGATCAACACTCCTGGCTCACTTGGTGTCGTCTGCGAACTTACTGAGGGTGCACTGGATCCCCTCGTCCAGATCATTGGTAAAGATATTAAACGGGACTTGCCCCAGTACTGAGCCCTGGGGAACACTACTTGTGACCGGCCACCAACTGGATTTAACTCCATTCACCACAACTCTTTGGGCCCAGCCACCCAATAGTTTCTTTTACCCAGCGAAGCATACGCCCGTCTAAGCCATGAGCAGCCAGTTTCTCCAGGAGAATGCTGTGGGAAACGGTGTCAAAGACTTTACTGAAGTCCAGGTAGACAACATCCACAGCCTTTCTCTCATCCACTAAGTGGGTCTCCTTGTCATAGAAGGAGATCAGGTTAGTCAAGCAGGACCTGCCTTTCATAAACCCATGCTGACCGGGCCCCATCCCCTGGTTGTCCCGTAAATGTGACTGTCTAAATGGACAGGCAAAGCCCTTTTCAGACTCAAGAACTGCCTTCAAACAGCTTGCATCCTCATGCCAAAATCTCAAAGAAGCTCAAGCTCCTTCAGGAGCGTTAGGCCAGCTTTCAAGGACCACTCCCTGATGTTTGCTTTATCGCTTTGTTGACCAAGAATGTGCCGAGGATTCAAGTCCTGAGCCGGAGCATCTCTTTCTAGTGATTAAGATGGTAAGATGGTGCTTGTGCTTTTGCAGGTGTTGTAACACTTGTGAAGATGTCAGAGAAGCATACAGGTGGCGAGGCTGGGCCTTCAAGAACCTGGATACCACAGAGCAGTGCAAGAGGGAAGGGTTTAGCCAGAAAATGCAAGAGCAGAAGAATGAGGGCTGCCAAGTGTATGGTTTCCTAGAGGTCAACAAGGCGAGAGATGGGATTTGCTGTAAACATGCTGCATGATGGTGACAACTGTGAAAAAGCACAGTTCCTCTCCTTTTCCAGCTTTAGGTGTTCACAGCACTGTAATATAATAACCCCTGGGCTCAGCAAGGTACTTGTGCCTGTAAGGGGGTTCAGCAGGAGAGTCAGGAAAAGCAGCGGGAAGGGGATAATTCCGTGTTTTCGTTGTGCGGGCTGGTGGGAAGCATGCCGGCTGGAGAGGCCTAGCTTTTCCTACCATCCAGCTAGCGAGTCTTTTTGCCGAGGTTTGTGGAGGAGGAGAGGCAGCTTCTTTGAGGTTAGACTGTCCCACCTGCCCTTCCAGTCTTAAAACAGAGACCACCAGTGGATGCTGGAGATAACAGTAATCAACAACTTGCCAGCAGAGTTGCTGGAGAGAGTGAAATGTTACCTTCTTTAGAAAAACAGTGGAAGCAAGACTATTTGAGTTGGTTGTCAAAGCTGAACATGCTCAGAGAGGTGTTTTTTTGCAGCTGGTGTATGAAAATGTAGTATGAGATATACCAAATAATTGTGTAATTACCCTGTCATTTGAAGGTGCATGTTATGCACTTGGAATTTTGCACATCTCCATTCTCATCAGGTCTGCAGTTAACACAAGCAATAGGTTTGCACAGACATTGAACGTGGAATGCAGCGCGTGAGCTTGGGACGTTGAGATGTTCCAGGGGAGAGTGTCTATGATTGCTAGTAAGTGCCAGTGAGGACTGGCACCTAATACCCATATCCCTTTCAAATTCCAGGATGAAGTTTTAACAACCTTTTTATTTTTGTTTGTGGGGGGGTTTTTTTGTTGGTTTAGTGCTTTATTTTTGCATGTGGCTTCCTTTCATGAGTGTATGCATTGGGTCACTGTTGTGTACTGTATTAAGGTTTTTTTTTTACTCTGCTCACTCTCCCTCTCAGTTACTTTCTCCACTCTGTTTCTGTGATGACGCTTTTGTATTTCCTGCAGCAACAGTCAGTTCCCTCCCAGTAGAGGTAATTCCTCCTTCTTCCCATTTTTACGTCCACTAAAATAATCTGCATAAAGCAGTTATTCTCAACATCAGTATATAATTATTCAACATGACCGCCTGTGAGGAACAGGGGAAATTCATACCTCTTTTAGGACAACATCTGCTGATATTCTCACCTATGAAAATGAGTTGCTTGGTGTCTATCTTGTTTAAACAAATTTTTAAAAATCCAAGCAGTACAGCTGCTTTATTTATATAGATTCAGATCTTTTAATGAAAGATTACTGTCTCCTGCAGGTAGCTGGAAATTTTCACTTTGCACCAGGAAAAAGTTTGCAATGGTCTCACGTACATGGTATTTTCTTTTCCTGTTTATTGCTCTAGTACTGAGCCCTGGGGAACACTACTTGTGACCAGCTGCGAACTGGATTTAAATGTGACAAGTTCTGCTTTTCCAAAAAAAAAAAGAAAAAAAAAGAAAAAAAAAAGTATCGAGATATTTGTCCTCCTCTTAGGTGTTTTTTAGAAACCTCTGAACTGGCAGAACTGTACAAATGATGTTTTAGAGATTGTTTGTCATGCTTCTTGACTTTTACGCTTTACCACTCCAGAGTATCTTGTTAGCAAGGCTGATAAACACCATTTTGACTCAGTGGTTTCTTGAGATCTGCTGCTGCTTCTGACCTCCAGCTTCTCTTATTTGATCCAGCTGAATTATGTTTGGTCAATTATTGGGCTGACAGTAGATTATTAAATATCCAGCTCCTCCTTTTTTTTTTTTTTAAAAAGGGATAATTTTTTTTTTTTAAAAAGGGATAAATTAGTTCTGAAGAACCTTTGGCAATAGATAACCAAAAATCAGCAACTATTCTTGCCAGGTGTTGTTCTCATGAGCCTTTTGTTGTCATAGTTTTGGACTTTATCTTTTCTGTTCTGTTTTAAACTGACTTCTATTTATCATTAAAATGGAGCATATTTACTTTGGACTGCCAGAGATTGGCATGATCAGAAATATGTGCTTGTTCTCCTTCTTGAAGATATATCCTCCATTGTCCACCAAAGTAGTGAAATCCTTCTGTGGGTTTTATTGTTGTACCACTCAGGTGCCCCTTTACCTTGAAGGATGTTACCCTGATTGCACCCCGGTAGTAGTGAGGCAGTGCTGTGTATTGTAGGAAACTGGCACACAGGATGCTGTGTTAGCTCAGGGAGGTAACTTCAGCTCCTGATTCCAGAATCCTGTGTGTCTTACACACCAGTTGTTTGAAGTCTATGGATGTAACAATTTGCATCTACAGTACAACAACTTCCCTTTAAAGAATGACAAGTCATTTGGGCTACTGCCTACTTAGTTAGCAACACTTAAATAAAGGTAGCAAGTTTTTCTCTTGAAATTCCAACAGCTTAAACTGAAGGATACCTGTCTCTCCTTTCAGATAGTTCTTGTTCAGATAAAATCTAGTTCTGATTTCTTACAAATGCTGCTACAAGCATGAGATTTTACTATTATCATCTGATGTATTTCTTTAGTCCCTTTTAAATATAGGGAGTCTGGAAAATTACCTACCTATACCTACACTATGAACAGCATTAAAAAGCCATGAGTCAGCCAGGGAAATACTCTCATTCTGTCCCCCTGCAGAGCAACTTGGAAGTGCTGATGAGATAAGGGCTGTGAGCAGAGACTGGGCTTTTGCTTGCTGGAACAGAGTTTGTGGGCACAGCTACCTGCGTGTTATAGATCAGACAACAGCAATTTAAAATTTGGCTATTGAGATAAAATTTGGCTGGGCTTTCTGTGCTATGCTACGTCATAAGGAAACCCTAGACATTCCCTCAGAGGGGTCTGTGTTGATATTTTAAACAGTAGAAATATATTTTCTTTATACAGGTTTCCACGCTACCCATTTTCCATGCTCTGGTGTAGGGATCTTGGATGACTTCTTACTGGAGAAACTCCCTGTGGGTGTCAGGAGCAAGAAACTAATTTCTCTCCGTATTCACAACTTGCAGGTCAGTGAAGGAGACCCTGGAATCCAGCCTGTTTGAGGCTGAGCAGCATTTATCTCAGCTGGAGATCAGCAGGAGTCAGCTTGAAATCCAACTTCACGCAGTCACGCAGGCCAAGGAGGTGATACAAGGTGAGCGCCTTGTTTTTGGTGATCCCCCTGCCTAGGGAAGGTGGTATAAAAATAGCCTTCTGTCCGCAGTGCTTCTGAGGAGTGAAGGAGATGGAAGCAGATCCCTCCTACACTGAAATTCAAATGGCTTAAGGTCAGTAAAGTTAGAACCATTGTTTGTGTAGACTCTGAATCTTGCCATTTGTCATGTTTGCAGGGGAAGTGAAGTGCCTTCAATGTGAGCTGGAAGCAGAGAGATCCCTCATGAAGCAGGAACGGGAAAACATGGCGCAACAGCTCTTGTGGACAGAACAGCAGTATAACAATACCCTCAAACTTCAGGAAACTGATCATGAAGTGGAAATAAATAAGCTCCTGCAAGACCTGGTAGGAAACAATATGCTTCTGAATTCTTCAAGCAAGCTTTGTGGGCTGGCTTTAGAAAAATAATAGCCTGAGCGTGTGAAATGGCAGCAATCGTCTGTCATAGGCCACATGTTGCTAGGCCAGGCAGCAGAGCCAATGGCTTGTACTTGAAGGCACATGAAGACCCACAGGACTATGCTGGGATAGTAAATGCAGCCACAGATTCAGTGTGGGCATAAGACGAGTTCAACAGAAGGTTGGGTGGTCCCCACCCAAAGCATGGCAGCAAAGGGGTAGGATCTTACCAGACTCCTGTCTACCATGAAGTAGACTCCTAACATTGCTGCGAACTGCAGTCACGGAAACTTTGTTCCTTTCCTTCTGTGCTTTCATGGTTGACAGAAGTATGGGCTTGAATTTGGCTTTGAAGCACATGGAACAGGCCCCTTGTTCCTGGTACTTCAGTTTGTGGCCTGTCTTGTAACTAGGGCATCAGGGTACTGGTCTCTTTCTCACCCTGCAGTCCATCTGCACCTTTTCATTGATGAAAAGGGATGTAAGCTTTGAAAATAGAGACTCTGAGAATAGAGAGAAATCCTGAAGAGAGAGGTGCTAGGAAACAGGTGGCCATCAGAGAGGGGAAGGTAGCATCTCCTTTTCTTCCTTTTCTTGATAGGACGTGATTTGTGGAGGGCACAAAGCCACTACTGTGCACTGTTCAGGTGGGGGGTTATGGGAGGGATGAAGCGTCACATTTTTTTGAGGAACTTGTCTGGGAGTCCACCTTGAAGTCTTTTCCTCTATTCATCAGGCAAGCGAGCGTGAAGGGCACCATTCAGAGCTGCAGAAGATGCTGGAGAAATGGGAAAAGGAGAAGGCAGAGACAGAAGGGGAGCATGAGAAGAAGCTGTTAGATATGAAGCAGAAAGTTGCTACCATGCAAGCTCAACAAGAGGAGGAGCGAACCAGAGTTGAAAATGCCATGCAAGAGGTAAAGACTGTGAAAGGAGAATTTGTTTGGGTTTTTTGCAAGGCTAGAGCTGTGGGAGATGGCTGGATATCAGGCTGTGTGGAGCATGCCCTACATGTTTTCTGCATTGAATTTGGTGAGGTGAAAGGTGTGCAGGGCTATCTTTGGGACTAGGAATGAGACCTCTCATAGGAAGCCAGGCAGAAATGCCACCTTTCACTTTAGATTTTTGTGCTGCTATTGTATTCTGGTTTTTTTAAGACTTACCTCAGAGTATCTTCACCGTTGTCTTAACGGTCCTCTTTTGATGTTTATTGATATGTGTTTATAGCCTTAACTCCATTAAAGACCAAACTGAGTTTGTAGGACTGAACCCCCATGAGGATGGGGTTTTTGTTTGGGGGGCATGAGGAGGGGTGCAGCAGGATTGTTGACAAAAGAAAAATCTTTTCAAAGACTCCTCTGAAATATTTCTGAGCAGTAAAACAGAGGTGTCTTCTGGGCTGTGTTTTAAGTCACTTGCTGGTAAGCTATTTTGTGCCCAGATCTCCTGTGCCAAAGCAACCCTGTCATATACTGAGAGTCCTCCTTATGTCCTACCCAAAGTCCTCTTTATGCAGACTGCCTAGGGACAGCAGTACCCCCAACTGTGTCTACACGTATTGAAATGACAGGGCAGCGCTCAGAGATGACAGTGTGTCCCTGTAATGTCAGTACTTTACCAAAGTCTATGGAATACCTTAAAACCGAAGTAATTTTCACCAAACCCCACTTAGAATACATGAGTTTTCTGAAGGAGCTGCTAGCTTCAGCCCTCTGGCAGCCTTGCATTTTCTCTACTGCTAACTAGGTGCAAAAGTCTCTATTGAAAGACAAATTGGAGACAGCAGAAGACAAGGGATACCCTCACCAGCAAGATGGGACACTTGAGAAATGCCACACATTTTGCTGTTAGATGACTAAGAGTTTATTGGAGTGTCAATCACAGATGGACCATGGATGGACTGTGTTTATACTGCCAATCTCACTTGGGAAGCTGTGTCTCCAAGTGGGCAGATAATGACCTAGGAGACTAGCAGCATAGTGCTCTGAGAATGTCTGAGCCCATCAATCTTTGAGTCTTGCCACACAAATTTTGTACGGGAAGTTTAAACCCGTCTTCTCTTTATTTCTGTGCAGGTCCTGCTAGAAAAGGAGGGCGAGAAGGATGCTTTATTAGAGACGCTACTCCAAACTCAGGGAGAGCTAAGAGAAGCCTGCCAGCAGTTAGAGCAGCTCAGGCAGGGGGTGAAAGAGCAGCAAGATCATGGGCAGGTAAGTCTGACTAGTAGGGTAGGTTGAAAGAACAGGCAGTTGGCAATTGGACATAAGCTGAGGGAGAGGCTGAGAGCACCAGGTAACAGAGTGAAGGGCAGTAACAAGGAAATAAAATGTAAGTCCAGGGACCGAGGAGGTAAGGACTACTGCAGGCACTGAAAGCACAGAGCCTGGTAAGCTCCAGAGATCAGCAACAGGAAGGAAGGGTTACAATGGAAGCAGAGCTGGGTAGAAAAGCAGAAAGGAGTGGCTGAATGAATGTCATTTTGAGACAGAAAGAGGAAAAAGCTGAACCTGATGGCAGGTCCCAGTAACTTGCTCTCGCCATTTGTGTTTACAGAACATCACAGAAAAGCTGCAAGCAGAGCTGCAGGAAACCCAGAGTAAGATCAAGGCAGTGGAGAAGAGGCACAAAGAAGAAATCAAAACCGTCAAAGAGGAAATGAATATCCTTCTTCAGCAGAGGGATGGTCTACAGAAACAGGTGACTGAAACAGCAATAGATACTCCAGTCATCAAACAGGTGATCTCTCCCGTTCTTGCCTTTCCATTGCAGAGCAGGCTGATGGGGTGATCCCTCTGACTGCCATCATATTGTGGTCTCTCTCAGCTGGTCTGAAGGAGACTTACTGGTCAGCTGAATCTCAGCTGCTGCCCTGGACAGATTGCCTAGTCCTTTTGGCTGTTTGCCAGCAATCATCAGAATGGATTTCTGCTGGCCTGTTACTGCTAGCCTTGTTTTTTAAGGTGGTTTTTCAGTTGAATATGGTGACCAACTTAGATTTTTAAACAAGTCAGCTGTATCCATTGTGAATCTGGTACTCTCATGACAGGGTGAACTTTAAAGTTGTTCTTTCCCGTTCCTCACAGTATATGTAGGACTGACAGTGACAAGCTGTAGTCTTTGACTGCTTTGTTATTGTTTTACGTGAGGTGGAAGAGTTGACATCTCAGCTAGCAGCCTCTGAAGAGTCTCTAAAGAAGGAAGCTATGACTCTACGTCAAGAGATGGTGTCTTTGGAAAGGAAACTTGAGATCATGGAGAAGCAAAGAAAGGATGTCCTGGTGAGGCTGGCAGATGCCATGAAGGGCCTTTTTTTACATATATTTTTTGGTCTTCTGTTAATATGTCTAAGGAGCAACTTGTTTTTTGGTTTAACTTTTCCAATTGCATTCTTCTGAATAAGTAGGAAAAGATGCCATAGCCATATAAAACTCAGTTATGATTCAGGGTGCTTATTTTCCTCAATTCTGAAGATTTCTGCCCTTGAAGCTTTAATCAAAGTAATTTTCAAACTTGTCTCTATTCACATTGCATGGTTTGGGCAATTATTTGTGTCCAAATCCATATTTAGATTTCTAAATATCTGGATCTGGAAAAAGGGGTGAGAAGACAAAGTTTGCTAATAACAGAAAGCTGTTCAATATTGCCCATCTGAGAGCAGACAGTGGGGAAAAAATAGAGACATTTGAGAAACAAAAGTGCTGATCCAGCTAAATATGTATGTCTGCAAGGGGAAAACTAGTTCTGATTTGAAACAGAATGACAGACTGTGATCTGACCATTACTCCTTCAAGAGGGGACAGTGGGGTTCTAGAGGATGGTACCATGAAAATTCTACACAGTAGAGGTCCAAAAACAACAAAAAAAAGGTAAATGAAATGTTGGGGTTGTTCTCAAAAAAAAAAAAAAAGTAAATCAAATGTTGGGGTTGGTCTCTCTTCCCTTCCTAATAGAGAGAACACTGTCATGCCACTGCCTAAATGATGCTTAGTCTGGACTTTAAATCCTGGCTGCAGTTCTGGCAGCTCCTCCCCAAAAGAACACACTAGAGCCAGAAGAGGTTCAGAGAATGGCAAAAAGAAAGATGGGACTGGCTGAGTAAGCTGGGAAAGACGCAACCTAAAGAGTGGCGCAGGAAAGGTCTATAACATCCTGAGAAGCAGAGAGAGAGGGGCAGCGGTCGTTCACTCTCTTTTCCAAGAGATGAACAAGAGCCATCTGATGAATCTAGTGAGAGCCATGCTGCAAGCAAGTGACAGGAGGTGGTATACTTACAGCAGAGCAGAGAACTGCTTGACAAAGGGTGTTGTAAATACAGCAGGTCTATATGGGGTCAGGAGGAGACTTGTGGAAGTTCTCACGAGATGGAACAGTGCTGGGGTTGGGAAGGGGAGGTATCATGTAAGTCTACCCCACTCTTAGGTTTTCTTCCCTGGCTATGCACTTACAGGCACTGTTATGTACAGGATACTAGCCTAGACGTTTGAGCCAGTGCAGCTGTTCTTACAGGATCAATATTTTCGCCCTTCTCCATCTACAATGACTCCAAAAATCAGTTATGGACAGAGTTTAATAAATACAGTACAGTTCCCAAATCTTTTTTCAGTGACAGAAAATTTACATTGAACAGGGAAACCAACTGAATAGCTCGAATTTTCTACTAAAAGCTCAAACTTCAGCTCTTGACTGCCACTGGAGCAGGAGTTCAAACCTAGTATGAAAACATACATAGATGGAATTACTGAATCTTTTCCTCCCTATTTTGCAGCATGAACGGGACAGACTGCAAACAATTAAAGAAAAACTGGTTTGGGAGATAAAACTTCTTCAGGATTCAGTCACAGCCTCTGAAACCCGAGCAAATACAGCAACAGATATGAATCACTCCCTTGAACAAGAACTCCAAACTACACTGTCTATTTTAAAAATTAAAAATGAGGAGTTGGAAACACAGTGGGAGAAAATCCAGATGCTACAGAAAGAGGCAGCAGAGGTAAAAGCTTTGCAGGAGAATCTCACTCATATGACTGCCATCCTGTCAGAGAGGGAGGGAGAAATGAAGGTATACCAGGAACAGATGAGAATGCTGGAAAAGCAGAAAGAAATGCATAAAAATACTCTAGATGAGGTAATTAAGGACATGATAGAGAAAAAACAGAAGACAGAATCCCAGCAAGAACACATACAGGAGCTGGAGAAGCAACAAAAAAACCAAAGGATTGCTGTAAGCAAAATTGGCAAAGAGCTGGAAGAGAGAGACCAGGAGATCAGATCCCAGCAAGAACAGATACGGGAGCTGGAGAAGCAGCGAGAATTGCAGAGGGCTGCTGTGAGCAAGATGAGCAAAGAGCTGGAGGAGAGAGACCAGGAGATCAGATCCCAGCAAGAACAGATACGGGAGCTGGAGAAGCAGCGAGAATTGCAGAGGGCTGCTGTGAGCAAGATGAGCAAAGAGCTGGAGGAGAGAGACCAGGAGATCAGATCCCAGCAAGAACTGATAGTGGAGCTGGAGAAGCAGCAAGAAATGCAGAGGGCTGCTGTGAGCAAGATGAGCAAAGAGCTGGAAGAGAGGGACCAGGAGATCAAATTCCAGGAGGGGAAAATAATGATTCTAGAACAACACGGTGCATCACAAGTGAGAAATCTGCTCATGGATCTTGATCATATGAAAGGAAACTTGAAGGAGAAAAACATAGAGCTTATGTCTCAGACTCAGCAGATCCAGGAACTAGAAAAGGAGAGAGAACAGGTGAGATCTCTGCACACAAGCCTTGAACACCTGAGGGCAGTTCTTAACGTCAGAGAGAGTGAGTGTGATTCTCAAAGGGATCAGTTAAGGCTCTTCCAGCAGTACAAGGAACAGCAAGAGGGGCACCTGCAAGAGCTTCATGGTAAAGTAGAAAAGATGACACTTTCTTTATCTAAAAAAGATCAAGAGCTCGAGTCACAACAAAAGCAAATCCAGGAAGCTGAAGAAGTCATGGAAATGCAGTTAAGGACTGTCCGTGACCAACTGGAGCAGACCTTAGAAACCTTAAAAGAAAAGGACAGACTCATAGATATCCAAAAGCAACAAACACGGAACTATGAGGAAAAAACAGAGGAACAGATGAATGTCTTACGCAGAGACTTAGAATACACTAAGGCAATACTGGAAGAAAAGGATTTCATGATTGAATCTCAGAAGGAAGTGATTGAGACCTTCCAAAAACAAGAACGAGACTCTGAACAGCAGAAGGAAACTCTGCAGTGTCTTCAAGTGGCACTAAAGGAACAAGAGCAAGAAATTTTATCCCTCAGAAAGCAACATGAGGCATGCAAGGAAAAGGAGGAAAAGCATGAAGCTGAGCAAACAAATCTTCAAGCAACAAAACGGACTCTGAAAGAAAGAGAAAAAAAGATAGAGGTTCTGGAGGAGGCTATCTGTAAGCTTCAACAGCAAAAGGAGGAGGCAGCGATGCAGACTAAAGCCACACTGCAAAAACTAGAATATGCTGAATCTTCTCTAGAAGCTAGAGATCAAGAGATAGTGTCTCTGCAAGAGCACGTCCAGGACCTTCGAGAGCAGAAGGAGTTAGAAGGCAAGCAGGCCAAGAGCCTACAGCAGGATCTAGACAAGATGAGCCAAATAGTAAAGAAGAACCATTTGGAGTTCCTCAGGCAGACAGAGCAAATGAACATGTTCCAGCTTCGTGAAGAAAGCATGAAAGTAGCACTAACATCGTGCCAGAAGCAAGTGAAACTGCTTGAGGAAGGGGTGAGGAAGAGAGATGAAGACAATGCAACTCTTCTGCAAAAACTCCAGTGCCAAGAAGAAGAACTGAAGACCTTGCAGAATCTCCAGCTTAGCCTAACCAAGAAGAATGAAGAGGTTAGACACCACAGAGAGCAAGAGAAGCTCCTGGAAGAAGCCAGGAGGGAACGAGAGACCAAGGCTCAAGGTGAGCAAAAAGAGTTAGAAGAGGAAATAAGAGGTCTTCGGGAAGATCTCCAGCAAGTTCAGCAGACTCTGACAAAGAAGGATGAAGAGATCAAGTACCAGAGAGACAGAGTCGGGTATTTAGAGAAGACTCTGACAGGGAGAGAACAAGAGCTTAGGAGGCAGAGTGAACTCTTGAAACAATTAACATCAGCTTTGCAATGGAAGGATGGAGGGGACAGCCTACAGAAGCTCCAAAAATGGGAGGAAGAGGAAGCAGAGAAGAGGAAGGTTCTCCAGGAGAGAGGCTGTCTCCTGAAAAGGCAGAAGGAGCTAACGCAACAATTGGACAATGAGAGGAAAGCAAAGGGGGAAGAATTGGAGCGTGTGATTGCTATTTTGAAGCAGAATGAAAGCGGAGAAGTCAAATGGAAAGAGAAGGCACAAGCACTGACTCTTGCCCTTACCAAGAGTGAAATGGCCAGTGGGACTCTGAGGGAAGAAACAGCCATCCTGCAGAGTATAGTTTCAGAGAGGGACAAGGACCAGTTTCATCTTCAGGTAGGCACTGTAATTGATCACCAGTCAACTAAAATGTCTATAAAGGATTCTAATGATGTTTCCTGTAAAGATATGGGAATATATATTCCCATAAATATATGACCTGCTTGGCCAAAGAAACCATGCCTGCAGCCAGCAGGTTTGCCTGTCTGTATAGCTCCGGCCAGAATGTTTTCTGTCAAGCCCAGAACTGCTGAAAGAACTTTGCAGAGCTTGCTGTTAAAATTAAATCAAGTCCAAAGGTTGGAGGTGGGTAATTGGTTCTCTCCTGTCTAGGCAAGCTTAGCGAACGTGTTCTGATTAGGTTTTGGCATGGAAAGGAAAGGGCACAGTTGACCAGACTAACGTACTAAACTTAGTCGAATTATATAACGATGGCTGAACAGCAGCTACACTGATGGTGCTTGGAGGATTCTTTCAGAGATGTAGATTTGTGAGGTACAGCTTTTCTGGTGTACTGAAAAGAACAGAATTCGTACCGTTGCCTGATCAGGTTAAAGGCTTCATTGCATATTCGGGATAGGATGTACTTGTGCCGCAGTCCAAAAAGCATGAAGGCAAACTTGCTTGGATTTCTGCACGGTGATCTAACTCAGGTGCTGCTAGTGGAACAGCTGCAACAGCCTGTGCTGCAAACTTGCCTGGGACTCTGCCAGTACTTTTAGCATTACGTTGGTATACAGGCATATAAAAAATGCTACTAATAAAGTACTATATTTGTGCATCCTACCTTTATCCGGTACTTGAGAAATACTACTACCAGCCTGATCAGGATGATGACAGGTATTGTGATCTGTTGATGGGAAGCAGAGCAGTGACAAGGGCAGGAAACGTGAAAGCAATGGGAGATTGCAGTTGCATCCACATAGATCAGGTATGCAACAGCATTAGATCGGTATAGTGCTGATATCAAGACTACATTTATAGATGCTGTCAGAAATTGCTTCTAGGAGCAGTTCATCAAGAAATGCATGAGAGGGGAGGGGGCTCCTGACTAGGTTCAGAGCGGTGCAGAGGGCTTGGTTGATAATGTGATTTTTTCCAAAGAGCAGTTCTGTAATGATGATGTAACAGGTAAAGGGAATAGAGAACAAAACGGTAGTATTTTATCACTGCAGAAATACATGCTTCACCCACATCTTGCATATTGTTTGGTTGTCCAAGGACAGAGAGTAGAACTATAGATAGGAGGATATACAGTGAAGGTCAAAGGGGATGACCAAAGATGGTAAGTGGCTTCCCTAAGAGGGACACGTCAATGTGGAAGTCTTCATGATGGACAAGAAATGGCTGAGAGAGAGGGAGCTGGAAATGCTACGGACCTTTGTAAAACCATTAAGTGTCTGAATAGGAAATGCATGTTTCCAGTCTCTCTCAAAACCAGAATGGGGGGTACTGAACAAAGCTAGCAGGAAGCATGTCTAGAACAAGCAACTCCATTTCTCCAAGGCAATCGGGAGGAGGGCCCCTAGGAAAAGAGTGTGTCGTTTTGGCCTGTGGACCAGGAGGAGAAGGGACTTGGCGCTGTCCATTGCTGAGTCGGTCACTCTCCCTGACATGTTAATTCTGGCCCTCCTAACCTTTATGTGGCACCAGCTCACAGAATCTCCTCTCTGAATATGCAGCAGCCTATTGCAGAAGGGGAGCAGCTATCCTGGCTCTCAGAGAAGAGACTCCTGTCGCAGCGGCTGGAATGTCTGCAGCGAGCAGTTGCAAGGCTGGAGCATGAGAAGACGGAGCTGAAGCAACTCAATGCTGAGCTCAGGAGGACTCTTGAGCAGGTAAAACAGGCGTTCGCTGCCTCTGCAAAGCCTCATGGTCCTCTGGAACACAACACATTTCCACAGACAGCACTTTGCAGTCCTCTGCTTGTTTCCTTCCCTCTCCCACTTCCCCCTGTGGTCTCTCTTCTGGCACCCCATTGCCTTCACAAATGTACATTCACTCCGGTACTACCCTTCTTGTGCCAGTGTCCCCATACACACACATTTAACTCTCTTGTGTCAGGAACTGTTTCCTCTTGCTCTTTCTTTTCCATAGTCTGCATCAAGTACTTCTTACCCGCAACGTTCTCTGGTGCAAATAACGGTCTCTGAGCAGACATCTCCTTGCCATGATATCCAGAGGTCCTTTTGCTCCTTGTTTGGTGGCAGGTTTCTGTGACCCTTTCTCCTATCCAATGTGCAGGTGGAACGTGAACGGAGGAGGCTGAAGAGAGGTTATGGTGGTCGGTCGCTGCCAGATGCATGCGGATTTTCTCTCTCCCAGTCTGACCAGCACAAGATGCCTGCTTCTAGACAGGTGAGAACAGAATCTTAGTTGATGGGAGGAGGCTCTGGCCGTACGGAGGAACGATGGCAAATCCCAGTGGCAGCAGCCCCCCGGTACAGACCTTAATAGAAGTTGAATATAGACCCTGACCAGACTGGAGACTAAAAAGAAATCCTTGCATTTTCTTCACAGGAGGAGTCTCATGATCACTGCAGTCGTCGATTAGCTGAGTTACAGGACCAGGTGAGGAGTAGGAAAGCTCTCATCAAAAGCCACTGTGGCTGTACTGATGGGCACAACTTTGCATGATGCTATGGCCCGAGTTTTGTTTTTGGCTGTCAGGAAGTGACTACAGCAGGCAGTGTCACTTAGACACACCTGTTGGCCACAGCCAAACATCATTCACCTAGGTCTAGTCTCTGACTTGCCTAAAGGTCAGGCAGGGTGGGAGAGGGATTGGAGGAAATTCAGAAAACTGGAACTTGCCTGAAAATAGAGAATATTCTAAGGATGTTCCCCTTGAGTCTTACTCATCTTGTTGACTGTTTCCATTTTCCCTTGGCTCCGTTAACAGTGGAGCTTGCATCGTATCAGAGCCGCCAGGCAATCGTTAGTCTCGTGTTGCTGTGCTGTGCTAATCACGATCCCAGTATCTGACCGCGTCAGAGACCTAAGCACCGTATGGACATTTGCTTTATCAGTGTAAGAATGTACGTTCCAGCTACTGAACCCTATTGCATCCTTTGAGAGTGGTACTGGCAGCAGCAGCAGTCACCAGACTTCTCTTCCACGTACTTTTATGGGTCTGGTAAACCCTGGCCTCCCTGAGGAGGTGAATCTTTGCAGGCGTTCAAGGCAAAATGCATATAATCCTTTCAAGCCCTGGGGGTGCAAGTGAAAAACGTTCCTGCCCAAGTTATCTTTTCCTCCATCTTGCCAGTTCAAGGGAAGGGGGTAGTGAGAAATAGGCGCATAATGCATATCAACTCCTGGCTACGTGGCTGGTGCCATCGTGAGGGTTTTGGATTTTTATGACAATGAAGCATTCTTCAATGACTATAACATGCTAGGGAGGGATGGAATCCACCTGTCTAGAAGGGGCAAGGGAATCTTCAGCAACAGGCTGGCTAACTTGGTGAGGTGGGCTTTAAACTGAAGGACTCAGGGGGTGGGGTCCAAAACAGAAATGCTCACGCCACCACATCCAGCTGGGGAGTAAGTCAGGCCAACCAGAGCGGCAACGGGTGTTCCTTAGCTGTCTCCCAAGATGTGTACCAGAGGAGCAACCCCCTCAAGTGTATGTATACAAATGCACACAGTCTGGGAGACAAACAGGAGGAACTGGAGCTCCGTGCCCAGTCAGCAGGTTATGATATCAGAGGAGTAACTGAGACATGGTGGGACAACTCACATGACTGGGGAATCGCGATGGACAGTTACAGGCTGTTTCGCAAAGACAGGCAGGGAAAAAGAGGTGGAGGAGTCGCACTCTATATTAAGAAAAACCTCGAATGTATCGAAGTCAAGTACGGTGATTGTGAGTGCTCTATTGAATGCCTCTGGGTTAAAATCAGAGGGGTTGTCTCCAAGCAGGACCTTACAGTGGGCATCTGCTACCGACCCCCAAACCACGACGATAAAGCCGATGAAGCAATATTTGGGACACTAAGGCAAGCTTCTGGTCAACAGAACCTGGTTCTCATGGGTGACTTCAACTACCCAGACATTTGCTGGAAGAACAATACAGCAGCTCGCATGTCATCCATCAAGTTCCTGGAATGCGTAGAGGACTGTTTCCTCTTACAAATGTTAGATGTGCCAACCAGGAAGGAGGCACTGCTGGACCTGCTATTCACAAACCAAGAAAACCTGCTTTGTAATATCTCAGTCAGTAACAACCTTGGCTGCAGTGATCAAAATATTGTGGAGTTCGGGATCCAGCTGAGCATGCTGAAGGTTAGCACCAAGACAGAGGTTCTAGATTTTAGAAGAGCAAACCTCAGCTCACTCAGAGCTCAGCTGGGAGGGATTCCGTGGGAAGCTTCCATGGGGGATAAAGGAGACAGTGAGTGCTGGGAGTTCTTCAAGAATGCTCTCTTGGAAGCACAAAACCAGTTTATCCCCTATAAAAGAAAAGGAAGTAAGCAGAGCAAGAGGCCCCCTTGGCTCAACCATGAGCTCCTGGGTCTGCTTAAAGCCAAAAGAGATGCATACCAGAGATGGAGAAGTGGAAGATTGTCCACTGAGAACTACAGGGGCATTGCCAGAGTGTGCAGAGATGCAGTTAGAAAGGCAAAAGCTCAACTTGAATTGGAACCAGCCAGAGACGTCAAAAAGAACAAGAAAGGGTTCTTCCGATATGTAAGTTGCAAGCAGAAACAGAAGGAAAACATAGGCCCACTGTTAAACAGTAGAAGTGAATCAGTCACCAACAATGCTGAAAAGGCAGAGGCTCTCAACACC
The DNA here is from genome assembly GCA_020745775.1 of Theristicus caerulescens. NCBI lineage: Eukaryota > Metazoa > Chordata > Aves > Pelecaniformes > Threskiornithidae > Theristicus > Theristicus caerulescens. The sequence continues at coordinate 5,714,191 of CM036569.1, forward strand.
TTCTTCACCTCTGTCTTTACCAACACTGTTGGATCCCAGGTGTTGGGAACACAAATCCAGGAGGATCCAAACACAGACCCACCGTCAGTGATGAAGGAGTTAGTATGTGAATTATTACAGGAGCTTGACCCCTACAAATCGATGGGCCCTGATGCCATCCATCCGAGGGTGTTGAGAGAGCTGGCTGATGTCATTGTGGGGCCACTCTCTATAATCTTCTAGAAGTCGTGGAGATCGGGGGATGTCCCAGAGGACTGGAGGAAGGCGAATGTTACCCCTATCTACAAGAAGGGCTCAAGGGAGGATCTGGGTAATTATAGGCCCGTCGGTCTTACTTCAGTCCCCGGGAAAGTCATGGAACGGATCCTCCTGGGGGCCATCACGAGTCAAATGAAGCACGTGATTGGGAAAAGCCAACAAGGCTTCACCAAGGGCAGATCGTGCCTGACAAATCTGGTGGCCTTCTATGATAAAGTGACCTGCTCCGTTGACATGGGGCAAGCGGTCAACATTGTCTACTTGGACTTCTCCAAGGCCTTCGATACGGTTCCCCACAGCCTCCTCCTGGAGAAACTGATGCGTTATGGCCTGGACAAGTGGTCTGTGCAGTGGGTGAGGAATTGGCTGATGGGCCGCACCCAAAGGGTGGTGGTAAATGGTTCTTTTTCAAACTGGCAACCTGTCACAAGTGGGGTCCCCCAGGGATCGATATTGGGCCCAACGCTCTTCAATATCTTCATAAGTGATCTGGATAACGGGATGAAGTGTAGCCTGATGAAGTTCGCAGATGACACCAAATTGAGTGGGGAAGCAGACACTCTGGAAGGGAGAGCCACCCTGCGGGAAGATATGGATAGGCTGGGACAGTGGGCTAACAAGAACCTTATGAAGTTTAACAAAGACAAGTGTAAGGTCTTGCACCTGGGAAAACATAATCCAGGAGTGCAGCACAGACTGGGATCCACCTGGCTGGAGAGCAGCTCCATGGAAAGGGACCTGGGGGTCCTGGTGGACAGGAAGCTCAACATGAGTGAACAGTGAGCTGCTACGGCCAAGAAGGCCAATAGGATGCTGGGTTGCATCAAAAAGGACATCACCAGCAGAGAAAAAGAAGTCATTATCCCACTCTACTCGGTGCTTGTCAGGCCACACCTGGAATACTGTGTACAGTTCTGGTCCCCGTTATACAAAAAAGATGTGGGCAGGCTGGAGGGGGCCCAGAGAAGGGCCACCAAGATGATAAAGGGTCGGGGAAGCCTGCCGTACGAGGATAGGCTGAGAGAGCTGGGCTTGTTCAGCCTTGAGAAAAGGAGGCTTAGAGGTGATGTCATCACCATGTACCAGTACTTAAAGGGGAGCTACAAAGAAGATGGAGACTCCCTTTTTACTAGGAGTCACATGGTGAGGACAAGGGGTAACGGGTGCAAGTTACTCCCAGGGAGATTCCGATTGGACACAAGAGGTAAATTTTTCACAATGAGAACAGTCAATCATTGGAATAATCTCTCCAGGGAAGTGGTTGACTCCGCTACGCTGAACATGTTTAAGACTCAGCTGGACATGGTGCTGGGCCATCTCGTCTAGATTGTGCTAGAAAGGTTGGACCAGATGATCCTTGAGGTCCCTTCCAACCTGGTATTCTATGATTCTATGATAATATTTATGTCAGTAAAGTACATGATGCTTAGCTCTGGCAAGTGAGCTGAGAATACTGCTGAAGCCATCAAGGTATATCCTAAGGCTGTTTTCACCAGGAAGCCTCAGTGTCTGAAATTCTGTTGCTACAGATAACTAAGTGAACCCCCTTCCACTTGTGACTGTTGTGCCTGCCTGCCCTGCAAACCTAAGAGGAGGTGAGAGCAGCTGAGTCTCTCCCACCAAAAAGCCCAGCAGGCACAACACCGTGTTGTCAGGAAAGAATAGAATTTGAGGAGTTTCAAGGCTTCAGCAGTCTTTTAAGGCTCATTTCCCCCCTGGGCTGTGTTCATCAAGTTATGCTCTGATCATTTGTGACATGCTCTGAAGTTAGGAAAAATGAGAGTTTGCTCCCTTTTCATGTGCTAGCTGTCAAGTTTTTAAACTAGATCGTAACAGAACAGTTCTTCAGTACCTTGTGTAACCAGTAGTCCTCCTGCTGAGGAAAAAGCATGTGGAACTAAGGTGTCAGTAGCCCAAATCTCTCTTTTGAAAAACAGAGTTGGGTTACTAAATCCTGTACTAAATCCTCTCTCTTTAATAACGTGTAATGTCTCGGTGTTGCACATGTGAATGGTGTGCCAGAAAGAAACTTGCATTGTTGACAACCTGAGTTCAGTTCAGGGTGCCTCTGGGAACCTGTTACTTGCCATTCCACAAGGACAAAGTTTTGCCAGGGCTGGAGTTAGAGAGTGCATCTTCCCTGACAGCCGGTACGGTGGGGCTACGGATGGACATAACAGCGTGGGCTTGTCTGAGCGCAGCCTTTTGCCTCTTTCAGGTGTCCCTTCTGCAGACGCAGCTGGCACAAGAACGAAAATACAAGCAGGACTATATTGAGTGCTGCACGAAGACCAGCCAGGAGCTGTCAGACCTTCACCAAGAGCTCTCTTATTCCTTAGCAGCCGTGGTGAGGGAGCCCAAAGCTGCTGTGCTGGAGGCAGAGACCCGGAAGCTGGATCAGTCTCTGAACCTTAACTTGGCACTGATATCTCCGGACCATCCATCTCCTGAGAGACAGCCGTTGCATTCAACAGCCAGATCCACCAGAAGCGATGACCTGAGGTAACAGGACCGGTGTACAGCAAAAGGCCTCAGTAGGAGCCAAGTTGGGGACCTGCTGTAGCAGGTGAACTGTGGCAGGGGGCTTGGTTCAAGGCATGAGTCCCAAAGTAAGATGAAAGTTCAGAGCACAGTGTTCACTGCAGATTCCCCAGCAGAAGCAGTGCTGGGACAAAACTGGTGCTGGCTTGTGTGGATGGGGTCAGTCGTAGAGCCTGGAAAAGCAGGATGAACCTGATGAGCAGGTAAAATTTCTTTCTCTTCCAAAGCACTCCATCGCAGCGTGCCTTGTCAGTCTCCACACAGCCCCACACATTAGGTTGTTCCTGTCAGTTTCTGTACTGTATACAAAGACGTATTGTCTGGTTTTATTTTGTCAATACACTGATTTCTTCAAAACACTGCACAGGCTCTGAGCAGAAATCTCCTCGCAGTGATGCCCTGTTGCTTCTCTGCTTTCTTCAGCAGCTGCTCCAAGTGGGCTTTCTCTGCGCAGAGCTCTTCATTTGTTCTTTTACACAAGTTCAGCTTCTCCTGGCCAGAGATCTTTGCTCTCTCCATCTCGTCCACTTTACCTGACAGAACTTCATTCTCTTGCTCCAGCTGCAATCACAGAAGCACAGAGGAAGTAAAATACAGTAAGATTTGCCCTGTAGGAGGTTTGCCTTGGACAGAAAAAGGAACAACATGTCCAGATTCAGTCAGCCATACTGCCGGAAGGCAAGAAGTCTGAGAAGAAGCAGCAGCAGCTGGACACAAACACCTGGCAAGATCTTTGGCAACTCTGCTTGTTAAGGGAGCAGCAGCCGCCCGAGCATTCACACACCATCCAGGGAGTCGCACACACACCACCTGAGACTTTAACTGCTAGGACCGGAGTCCCTTCGCAGCGGGCAGCTCCACTGAGCTGACGGGCGCCCCTTTTGACTCCTTGCTCACACACACTCTCACCCTCGGGCACTTCCTCTCCCCTCAGGCTCGACCCTAGGTTTCCCCGAAGCAGAGTCTCCGACACGACGTACGCCAGGCGAATTTATTGAGTGGTACAGCGGTGAAGAGCAGCTCGAGCTGGGTGCCTCCGGAGAGGGACCCCGAACAAAGGAATCCCTGGGCAATTATACCCTTACAGTCTAAGTTCCCCTCCCCTCATGCAGCGGTTCGGTCCAATAGTAATATTTGGGTCTGGGGTCTTCTTGTTCCCTATTGGATCCTTTCCCAGTCTCCAGGCAGGTCATGCTTTTCCTTATCTTGATTAGCTGCAGCTTCTGCTGATGGTTTCGGCTACCTTATCTTCCTGGTTTGCACTGGTTTCAGGGCCTTCCTTCATGTAGCTAAGTAAGAGTTCAGCATACGGTCAGCATATCTAGGTGAAGGTTCACAGCTTGCAGTCTAAGGGTCCAACAGGCCTTGCTCCTACTGTTATGTTATTGGAATCTATTGGAACTAGAAAGCGACTTCTACAACACTGCTCACCTGCAGCACAAGTTTGTTCAGTTCCGCTTTATCCAATGCAAGAGCTTCGTTGATACTGCCCACGTTCGCTGTTGCAACACGTAGATCAGCTATTTCAGCGGTCAGCTTATTCTGAGCCCCCGTCAACTCTGCTACTGACTGCTCTGCCTGAAGAGACAAAAGAGAACAATTTCTGTGACCGGAGATGAGGAAACAACACATGCTAAAACATATATAATGATGAAAACTAAGATAAAATACGAACAAAGTCTATGCTGCAGAAATACCTCGAGTAATAAAGTGCTCAGCCTCCAACGGTCAGCTGAGAAGAAGATAGCATCTCCTTACTCATGAACTAGCCAAGAGGGAAAGCACAGTAGAAGTCTTATCTTTTCTAGATACAGTAGGGGTTAAACTTTATCAGCTTTCGAGTCTTCCACCTAGGTATACCAGAAATGTGAATAAGGATGGATGGATGGATGGATGGATAAAAATTGAATTAACCTAGCAGAGCCTGACCTTTCTTCTCAGTTACCTAAAGACAGAAGAACACCCTCCCTCAATTTCCAAATTACCTTTTCTTCTGAGCCTGGGGATTAGGAGAAACCAAAAGGAATGCAAAGTTGTATTTAATGACTGCGCAGAACAACTTTCATATAGGTTGGGTACATATGTATAAATACGGAACCAACATCAAAAGAACATGAGACCAAAGGTTACATACAAGCATAGAAAAACATCCATGCAAACAGCAAGTGAAGTGAAATAATCTCACTGGGATTTGACATTCATGCAGGCAGAAGCAAAACAAAGTAAAAAGGACAAAATAACTTTGTTCTTACTAGTGGACAAACTTTTTTTTTTTTTAAACACAGTTTTAGTTTTTCAGCATTACCAGTGTTTCTAGTTCCTTCATATACATGAATATGACATAAAGACAGGGAGGAGAACTTGTGTTAAAACAAGTACTTTGCAAAAAAAGATAATCAGGAGGCCATCAGAGGTCCTTTGGGCATAAAGATTACCATGGTATAAGGATATGTAAGAAATAATTCTGGGGTCACATAAGATTTGGGTAACGCATTTTTATCTGAGAAAGTCTGAGATGTTAGGGGCTTGATTTTTTTTTAATGAAAAACCCTCAGGACATTTAGAATGCCAGACACAAGTGAAATGTGGTTTGAATCTACTTCAGCAGATGTTACCCTATGATGAGATAATGCACTTGCATCTCTTAAGAGCATGTGATTCATAGGCTACCTGTTTCAGAACTTTGATTCCCATTAGTCAATATCCAGGTCTGCATTAAAACAAATATACATACCATACTGTCAATAAATAACTCAGGATATCCAAATGTGGTTGTAACTAGTAAAACCTGATATTCAGTAACTCTTAAGACACACCTTCATGAGGCTTACCCACTCACACAGTATTTAAAAATGAAAAAAATTGAAGAGCAATTGCTGATAATCTGATTTTGGTGGCTACTCATTAGCATTCTCTTGGTTAGGAAAGTAACTGAATTTAGCTAATGTTAGCAAACTTGTATGTAACTTCAATTTTTTTTTTTTCCGTAGTCTAAACAGGACCTCTGATCTTCTCTGTCTTAATGGAAGGATTTCTGCCAAGCCAGAGACAAAGAATCAAGGCTCATGGATGTGAGAAATGGGATGAACTCCTCTGGGCAAGGCTGTTCCCTGCCTTTTGCCTATATTCCTCTCAGATCCAGCTGGTGCTGTCACACCTCACCTTACGATGAGTATTAGAGTCTGTAAAGCATTATTTCAGGCAAATGGGGGACAAAATAGGAGTATGCGAGAACAAAAACGTAGGCAAGGAGAGAGAACTGTGCATGTGTATGAACTGTGAACCTCCTTTTCGGAAGCCCAAACAAGAAATGAATAATCCTTGAAAAACAAGACTTCTACTGGGATGCATCTATCCTAGGGCAGCTACTCAAACACAATAAAAAGACATAAAGACTGAGCTATGCACAATTAAAGCTAACATAACTAAACAGAAATAAAATGGCACCTTATGCAGTGCTGGTTCTGGTTTGCATGTGTGTTAGCCCCGTGTTGCCTCTTCTTATTCTACTCTCTGAAAAAAAGCAATTTCAACTTGCTTCTACCCAGGAGAGAAGTTACGGTTTTGAAGATGTTAACACCAAGCACACGACAAAAGTTCAGAAGCTCAGATCAGGATTACATTTACGGTCAGATTTACAAAGTGCATCCTGTACGGCTGTAGTACGGTTGCTGTTGTCATGCGAGTTCAAGCACATAAAGCAAGTTCTGTGGGAAGAAGTGAAATATTTCATTAGAACAACTGATACTGTGGGGAAAAACAGGCCAGTTTTTTTGCACAAAAGTGCTTCTTCATTTCATCTTTAGAAACTGTGCTAAAAAGCTTGCTAGTTTTTCTCCAAATACACCAGCTACTCTCACAAAGCACATTCACATTCTCCCCCTGACCTCTGCCTCAGTGGTAAAAGTTAAACTAGAGTGAGTGATAGGAAGGGAAAAAAAAATCAGGCTGAAACTAAAGCTCTTTCTGAAACTTTACTACAAACTTCACACTTCAAAAACTTGATCAAGGGAACTGGAAACATTCCATTAAACCACAAATCTTTTTAGTCAAGTTCCTGTTAAAGATAGAAGGCATAAACTACCATTATTACTCTGGCCACTGTGCATTTATATATATACTTGCGGAAGTCCCTTACAGGTTACTCTCAAAGTTCTGAATTGCTTTAAAATTCTCCTGAGATACTCTCCAAACTAGCCCTTCCAGAGATACTGATATTCAGGTCCTGGACTGAACACCTTACTTGGTACTTAGGTTGTTTTACAGCAGAGCAGCAAAGTTTTATGGAACAAGTGAGACTGTTTCTGGGCAGTCTCTCATTCTCCTCCAAGTTCTTCCACACCCATGTGGCAGCACCTCCAGAAACCACTTTTCTATTTGTTCATGATGGTTCTAAACCTCTGTAACAAAACTTCAACAACGTCCTCCCCACTGAAGCAGTCCTGTTACTATTATGGATAGCAATGCAAAGATATTCAAAGAAAACAGTCAGATACACTTGGAAGCTAAAGGCCACAATAAACAGGAAAAGAAAATACCATGTACGTGAGACCATTGCAAACTTTTTCCTGGTGCAAAGTGAAAATTTCCAGCTACCTGCAGGAGACAGTAATCTTTCATTAAAAGATCTGAATCTATATAAATAAAGCAGCTGTACTGCTTGGATTTTTAAAAATTTGTTTAAACAAGATAGACACCAAGCAACTCATTTTCATAGGTGAGAATATCAGCAGATGTTGTCCTAAAAGAGGTATGAATTTCCCCTGTTCCTCACAGGCGGTCATGTTGAATAATTATATACTGATGTTGAGAATAACTGCTTTATGCAGATTATTTTAGTGGACGTAAAAATGGGAAGAAGGAGGAATTACCTCTACTGGGAGGGAACTGACTGTTGCTGCAGGAAATACAAAAGCGTCATCACAGAAACAGAGTGGAGAAAGTAACTGAGAGGGAGAGTGAGCAGAGTAAAAAAAAAACCTTAATACAGTACACAACAGTGACCCAATGCATACACTCATGAAAGGAAGCCACATGCAAAAATAAAGCACTAAACCAACAAAAAAAACCCCCCACAAACAAAAATAAAAAGGTTGTTAAAACTTCATCCTGGAATTTGAAAGGGATATGGGTATTAGGTGCCAGTCCTCACTGGCACTTACTAGCAATCATAGACACTCTCCCCTGGAACATCTCAACGTCCCAAGCTCACGCGCTGCATTCCACGTTCAATGTCTGTGCAAACCTATTGCTTGTGTTAACTGCAGACCTGATGAGAATGGAGATGTGCAAAATTCCAAGTGCATAACATGCACCTTCAAATGACAGGGTAATTACACAATTATTTGGTATATCTCATACTACATTTTCATACACCAGCTGCAAAAAAACACCTCTCTGAGCATGTTCAGCTTTGACAACCAACTCAAATAGTCTTGCTTCCACTGTTTTTCTAAAGAAGGTAACATTTCACTCTCTCCAGCAACTCTGCTGGCAAGTTGTTGATTACTGTTATCTCCAGCATCCACTGGTGGTCTCTGTTTTAAGACTGGAAGGGCAGGTGGGACAGTCTAACCTCAAAGAAGCTGCCTCTCCTCCTCCACAAACCTCGGCAAAAAGACTCGCTAGCTGGATGGTAGGAAAAGCTAGGCCTCTCCAGCCGGCATGCTTCCCACCAGCCCGCACAACGAAAACACGGAATTATCCCCTTCCCGCTGCTTTTCCTGACTCTCCTGCTGAACCCCCTTACAGGCACAAGTACCTTGCTGAGCCCAGGGGTTATTATATTACAGTGCTGTGAACACCTAAAGCTGGAAAAGGAGAGGAACTGTGCTTTTTCACAGTTGTCACCATCATGCAGCATGTTTACAGCAAATCCCATCTCTCGCCTTGTTGACCTCTAGGAAACCATACACTTGGCAGCCCTCATTCTTCTGCTCTTGCATTTTCTGGCTAAACCCTTCCCTCTTGCACTGCTCTGTGGTATCCAGGTTCTTGAAGGCCCAGCCTCGCCACCTGTATGCTTCTCTGACATCTTCACAAGTGTTACAACACCTGCAAAAGCACAAGCACCATCTTACCATCTTAATCACTAGAAAGAGATGCTCCGGCTCAGGACTTGAATCCTCGGCACATTCTTGGTCAACAAAGCGATAAAGCAAACATCAGGGAGTGGTCCTTGAAAGCTGGCCTAACGCTCCTGAAGGAGCTTGAGCTTCTTTGAGATTTTGGCATGAGGATGCAAGCTGTTTGAAGGCAGTTCTTGAGTCTGAAAAGGGCTTTGCCTGTCCATTTAGACAGTCACATTTACGGGACAACCAGGGGATGGGGCCCGGTCAGCATGGGTTTATGAAAGGCAGGTCCTGCTTGACTAACCTGATCTCCTTCTATGACAAGGAGACCCACTTAGTGGATGAGAGAAAGGCTGTGGATGTTGTCTACCTGGACTTCAGTAAAGTCTTTGACACCGTTTCCCACAGCATTCTCCTGGAGAAACTGGCTGCTCATGGCTTAGACGGGCGTATGCTTCGCTGGGTAAAAGAAACTATTGGGTGGCTGGGCCCAAAGAGTTGTGGTGAATGGAGTTAAATCCAGTTGGTGGCCGGTCACAAGTAGTGTTCCCCAGGGCTCAGTACTGGGGCAAGTCCCGTTTAATATCTTTACCAATGATCTGGACGAGGGGATCCAGTGCACCCTCAGTAAGTTCGCAGACGACACCAAGTGAGCCAGGAGTGTTGATCTGCTGGAGGGTAGGAAGGCTCTACAGAGGGATCTGGACAGCCTGGATCAATGGGCCGAGGCCAATTGTATGAGGTTCAACAGGGCTAAGTGCCGGGTCCTGCACTTGATTCACAACAAGCCCATGCAACGCTACAGGCTTGGGGAAGAGTGGCTGGAGAGCTGCCCGGTGGAAAAGGACCTGGGGGTGTTGGTCGACAGCCGGCTGAATAGGAGGCAGCCGTGTGCTCAGGTGGCCAAGAGGGCCAATAGCATCCTGGCAGTGCTAGGTTAACGATTGGACTTGATGATCTTAAAGGTCTTTTCCAACTTAAACGATTCTATGATTCGATCCTAGAAATCCGATACAGCAGAAGCACAGAGTCTTCTTCCTTCCCTATATAACTTCTCCGTGACGTCTGTCTCTAAACGGCATGTGGTAAGGAGTACAGGACCCAGACATGAATGGTGGGCAAGAATCCCCGAAGACTGTTGAGAATTCAAAGGAGGTTTCCCTGCTGCTGGTGTAACCAACTCGAGGTCCTGCACCATACTTAACAAGAGTTAGCTTAGAAACAGAAGGCCCTCAAGATTTTCAGCATGAGCCTCTAGCTTCACCCTGAATGGCAGTGTCCTACTCACAACATCCGTATGCAATAGCCTTGAATTCTGAAGAGCCCATGTCAAACTACTTGAGAAGCAAAGATCTACATTCAAATGCTCAGAATAAGAAACCAAAACCAGAGAGAAGCTTCAGGTTTCAGTAAACGACTGCATGGTCTAATTAGTACTCAATTCAGAGCCAAGCTGGCTTGCTTTGGACTTCACGCAGGAAGATGCAAGGGGGCATAAACATGAGCCCAAGGCTCAGGAGAGCTTTGCTCGCTGTAGCTGCCAGAAAAATAACATCCAAAGCATGGTCGAGGGTTTTTTTCCCCCCTTGAGATTCTTCCATTTTCTGTCCTTGCAAGGTGAAAACATCTGAAAAGCACACAGGATGCAATAAATCCCCGTGTAATGATTACCACCTTTATAATTACAGACATTAAATCATGTCCTGCCTAGGGTCTCCTCCCTGCCTTTACCTGGCCTCTGCCAGCTGCTCTGAAAGGCCTTGTCTGTCCCGCTCCATGGCTGCCAGTCGCACCTCTAGGGCAGCCTTCTCGTGCACCAGCAACTCCTTCTCTTTGGACACCTTGGCCAGCGCGTGCCCTTGGCGAGAGGACTCCTGGTGCAACTGCTCCAGACCACTGCTAGCCCACTCTTGCTGGCGGTAAACCTGAAAGCGGGACAAAATACGGTTAGAGTCCTTTCTCTGAAGTTCTGTGCAGAGCCAGCCAGTGCCACTTCTGAATTGGCTAGAGAAGAAAGAGCTCCTGTACTGTGGGCTGGAAGTTTAAGAGCATCCGCTGTATACCACACTAATACCCTGGGCTGCCAAAAGGCACTGGCCCTGTTAACTTGAAAGTGATGTGTAAGGCCATACTGGGTTGCCTGGGACCAGACAGCTCCTTCGCGACAAACATACATACCCCAGGCTACGTGTTTTTGTGCAAAAATACTGCATTTTCCAGAACCGCCACCTTGCAAACTAAAATTCTATCAGAATCTATTCCAGTGCTGGACATTTTCAGGAAAGGTTGAGCAAAAGCAACTTTGCTCGCTGAAGAAAGCAAAATGAAACACATGGTTTCTCCTTCTAGGGGGAAAAAAAAATTTAAAAAAAGAGATCAAAGTGTCACCTGCTTCAGTGTGTAAAGCAGTTGGATGCAATGAGGTGACGCTCAGCAGGGAAACAGCCCTTGTGTTGAGCAGTGTCATTTAGTGATTTATGAAAGTCTGGCTGATGTGGCCAAAGAGATGGTAGGCTCTGTTAGTACAGTAGTTCATGTCAACAATACCGTTTACTTGTCTTACACAAAGAAGTTGTCTGATATACCTTGCTGGTATTCAAGTTTGAAGATTAACTGATTTTTTAGCTTTTTTTCTTCAGTATAACACCTCTGCTGGATATTTGCCAAACATCCCACCTACTCCAAACCTAAGACTATCTAACAGAGGACAGATCATCAGAAAAACAATTCTCTCAAAGTTATCCCATAATACCCAAGATGGTACACTATGAAACTGACGTTTAAATGATGACAAACTCCCTAGTCTCCTCCAGTGACATGATTCTCCCAAGCTCTTCTTCCAGGGTACCAAAATCAGTTAGTCCAGAGCGAAGAGTCTTGTGTGATCACCTATTTCTCATCTTCTTCCTCAAAGCCTACAGAGGTCCTAACAATTCATAGATTCATTTCGTTTGGAAAAGACCTTTAACATGATCGAGTCCAACCGTAAACCTAACACTGCCAAGTGCACCACTAAACCATGTCCACACGTCTTTTAAATACCTCCAGCAATGGTGGTTCAACCGCTTCCCTGGGCAGCCTGTTCCAGTGCTTGATAAGCCTTTCAGTGAAGAAATCTGAAACACTTGAGGCCGTTTCCTCTCATCTTATCACTTGCTACTTCAGAAAAGAGACCGACCCCCACCTCGCTACAACCGCCTTTCAGTAGTTGTAGAGAGCGATAAGGTCTCCCCTCAGCCTCCTCTTCTCCAGGCTAAACAACCCCAGCTCCCTCAGCCGCTCCTCATAAGACTTGTGCTCTGGACCCTTCACCAGCTTCGTTGCCCTTCTTTGGACACGCTCCAGCACCTCGATGTCCTTCTTGTAGTGAGGGGCCCAAAACTGAACACAGGATTTGAGGTGCAGCCTCACCAGTGCCAAGTACAGGGGGACGATCACTGCCCTGGTCCTGCTGGCCACACTATTTCTGATACAAGCCAGGCTGCTATTGGCCTTCTTGGCCACCTGGGCATGCTGCCGGCTGATATTGAGCCAGGTGTCGACCAGCGCCCCCAGGTCCTTTTCCCCCAGACAGCTTTCCAGCCACAAAGTTGCCTGTATGTCTTAAAACGCAATTTCAACAATTTCAGGATGTCATTCCCATTCTTAGCAATACGAGACAGCAGACACTGACTTGCAGCTTTGTCCCGCTCTCTAGGCTCAAACAAATGGAGTTTTGAAACTTGCAGACTTCACAACAAAAAGCATAAATACAAACATGCAGCCCTGGGTTTTGCCTCAGGAAAAGGATTCGGAGCTACACAGTTTGTTTCTTTTGCCACATGTGAGAGTAGCAGTCCCGCTCAGACTCAGGGACAACACAGTCATCTCTTTGCAGCTCATCAAAAGCCAAAAAAGAGGCCAACACAGACAGGTGGATTAAAAGTATCTGTAGAAGCAGAGGACAACTCGGAGAATTGCAGAACAGCTCTGCAAGCCATCAACACGTTGCCAAAAAGAAGTAAACAAAGCCTTCTGACCTCCAGCACTACCAAGTGTCTCCTTGACAAAAGCACTGCAGAATCCGACAGATAACAGTTTCACTGAGCCAAGCAGCCAAATGCCCACCCAGAAGCACCAGGTTTTTGAGCTCACCTGACTGAGTTTCTCTGGGGTTTCTTCCTTCTCCTCTGCCAGTAGCGTCAGCTCTACCCGCAGCCCCTCCTGTTGCTCCTCTGCTTTCTTCAGCAGCTGCTCCAGGTGGGCTTTCTCTGCGCAGAGCTCTTCATTTGTTCTTTTACACAAGTTCAGCTTCTCCTGGCCAGAGATCTTTGCTCTCTCCATCTCGTCCACTTTACCCGACAGAACTTCATTCTCTTGCTCCAGCTGCAATCACAGAAGCACAGAGGAAGTAAAATACAGTAAGATTTGCCCTGTAGGAGGTTTGCCTTGGACAGAAAAAGGAACAACATGTCCAGATTCAGTCAGCCATACTGCCGGAAGGCAAGAAGTCTGAGAAGAAGCAGCAGCAGCTGGACACAAACACCTGGCAAGATCTTTGGCAACTCTGCTCACCTGCAGCACAAGTTTGTTCAGTTCCACTTTATCCAATGCAAGAGCTTCGTTGATACTGCCCATGTTCGCTGTTGCAACACGTAGATCAGCTATTTCAGCAGTCAGCTTATTCTGAGCCCCCGTCAACTCTGCTACTGACTGCTCTGCCTGAAGACACAAAAGAACAACATGACAACAAAGGCAGGAAAATCCCTGACTTCAAGCAGCAACTCCACATCCCCTGCGTGTCTCTGACATGCTCCCAGTTCAGCGCTCCCAATAAGCGCGTGGGGACTAACCACCCCAAAGAGCCTGTGTGGTCTGACCACCGTTTTCCAAGAAGGAGAACAACATTTTCTCCGTCTTCTACTGCCAGAAACAGCATCTGCAGTGGTCTTGCTATCACAACTCCCTCTCCCACAAGTGCCACCCAGGAATAAGGTGACCATACCTTCTCCAGTGCCACAGTAAGCTCATGTTTCTCTTGCTTCAGCAGATCCCTCTGAAGGTGCGATTCCTCCAGCGCCTCTCTCGCGACTACCAACTCGCTCTGTAGTAATGAATGTTTTCCTTCAAGTGCAGCCAAGTCCTTCAGTCTATGAGAAGGGGAAAGACAAACAAGTTTTTAATGTAAAAACATTCTAATTTCCAAAACCAAGGGCAAGTACTATGTCCCAGCTACAGCAGTTTGAATGATTTACAACAGCTTTCCATTTACGCCTAAAGAATGCTGGCATCTCCTGACTAGAGCTGCATCGCTCTTTGTCGTTGATGTAGGTGAAACATTCGTCACTGAGGAAGTAAAACAAGCTTCCAGAAATCACAGAACGTTTCCAAAAAGTTCAGGTACTCTCAACTTAACAGCTTCCTGCCGGTTAGTACTCTCTCTCCTTTTTGATACACTGGATACAAGACTTTCCAAAGTTCTTCTTTGGGTAAGGTAGACTTTTAAAGTCCAGATTAGCATTCCCACAATTACTCTTGCCTTCAGCAGGGAAACGATGGAAGAGCCTGCAATCTATTTGGGGAGGAGATGTGTATGAATTTCCAATCCAGTAACGACAGGCTCACAGGATGATTCAGGCTGGCAGGGACCCCAGCAGGCCTCTAGCCCAATCTTTTTGGCTCAAAGCAGCCGGGGTCAGCTCTGGGATCAGTCCAGGTTGCTCAAGGGAGCTGGGTCTTCCAAATTTCCAGGGATGGAATCTGCACAACCTCTCTGAGCAACCCGTTCTGCTGCACGATTGCCTTCATGGTTCAATTTTTTGTCCTCCTTAAATCCAGTCCGAACCTCTCTGGCTTCAGCTTATGCCTGTCATCAACTACTCTGGTCAGGTTTGGAATGATTTTTTAAAAGGGTCGTAAAGAAAGTACAAGGAGGCAGCTATGCCGTACGTCAGTAGGTAGCCAGACCTGCCCGCGTGCTCCCTTCACCCTTCTATGCTACGAACAATGAGCACGCAAAATTCATTCTTTTACAGTGGGCCTCCTAAAGTCCAGCAATGCCCACCCCTGCCCAGAGAAAGCTTTAACACTCACAGGAGCTCCTGGTCACGACGCGCTCTCTCCATCGTCTGTTGCTGCTCCACCTTTTCCCCCTGGGCTGAATCTTCCTTCAGCTGCAGTTCAGCGTTACTCTGACGCAGACGCGAGGCTTCTTGCTCCGTTACTTCAAGCTGTTGCTGTAGCTCTTCCCTGGTCTTCTCGAGGTTTGCACAGTCACTGCAGAGACAAGGCTCAGTCAGAAGAATGAAGAGGCCTGAAGAGTCACGGATCCCTTTCTCATCATTCCAGGATGGAGTTGGGGGGAGTACGGTAAGGAAGAACTTGCTCTTCCCCTCACAAGGTAACTCAAGAGGGAAAGGAAGGAAGGCGGGCTTTTGCCTTCATTTGGTGAGAAGCAGTGGCTAGGAAAGGGCACCCAAAGAACAGAATTCAGAGAAGCAGCATGTCAAGAGGGAGGCGCCTTGTATCCCAACATCGCGCTGAATCTCCAAGACAGCCTTAGGATTCACAGAAGAGCATGAAAAGCAGGGACAGGAGGATGCTAAAGTGCCAAACGGAGGCATACGCGTGGTAGGGCAGGCGAGTTCTTTGCCCATAACGCCTCTGAACTCCTGGAACTGGCAGCAGATTGCCTCTAGAATGCAGGAGAAGGAGGAAACGCTCACCTTCTGAGTGCTTCTACCAGAGACTGGAGGTGCTGCTGGTGGCTGCTGGACGTCTTGCATTCCTCCTCCAGTTGCTCAAGCCTTTGCTGCAGGTTCCTGCACTTCTCTTCCTGCTGCCTGTGCTGGTGCTGCAGGAAACTGATAGAGTCCTGCCTGGCAGAAAGCTCTTCTCTTAGGGCCTGCAAGGAATGGGCAGGGGAAGAGCACAGACAAGCAGTAAGGAGCAGGGAAGATGGCTCCAGGTAGCTGGGAGAAGAAACAAGCAGGGAGACAGCTCACCTGAAGGCAAAAGCTGTGATGAGGGGGTGGAGATCAAGGAGAGAAAAGCAGAAGAACACAGAGCTGGTGAGACTGGCAAGGCAATATGGTACCAAGAGTGGGAACGCTAGAAAGAAACTGGCTAAACTGGCTAAAGTGAATGGAAAGCTTTCAAGCTAAGTGAGGCATCAGCAGCTGAGCCTGTGGCCAGTGGTGAAGACAAGCAGAAGTTCTCACCTGTGTTGCTCCTCGCCTCCTTGCCAGTGCTTCCTGAACCAATACAAAGGCGTGCTCTGCATCGACGGAGCTCAGGCAAGAGAGGACGTTGCTAGACTCTGCGTGCTGGGAACTGTCAGTGCAGATAATGCTGACCATGCTGTCACTGTCATCTAACACCACCTGAAAGCCCACATCAAGCTGTTACTCTTTGCTCCTTCTACCTGGTTTTCTTTATCTATTTCTCCTTTTTCCCCCACTTCACCCTAGAGTCATTAAAAAGTCAATT